>CM065123.1:32295000-35110000 GCA_033026305.1 Cirrhinus molitorella | reverse complement strand
ACCGTATGAACATTTGTATATAATGCCATTCAAAAGTTTACAATTTTTCAAATATTTGCTCACCAAGACTGCATCTATTTGATCAAAAAAAGTAAAATGTTTAAATGTTACGATTTAAAATAACTGCTTTCTATTTGATTATACTGTACTTTAAAATGCAATTTAGGCTATTAATGTGATGCAAATCTGTATTTTAAGCATCATTACTCCAATCTTTAGTGTCACATGATTCTTCAGAAATCATTCTAATATGCTGATTTGGTACTGATTTGGTTTAATAAAATAAAATAAAATAAATAAATAATAAAACAAAATAAAATAATATAAAATGAAATAAATGGTAATATGATTTTTTTTTCAGGATTATTTGATGAATAGAAAGTATAGCATTTATTTAAAATATGTTTTTATAATATTATAAATTATTTTACTGTCACTTTTAATCAAATTAATGCATCCTTGCTCAATGAAAGTATTCATTTCTTTCGAAAAAAAAAAAAATCTTAAACATAAAATGCTAAAATAAAACTATTCCACACTCCTAAGTGCCCTTCAAAAAGAATCAGCCACTGATAAAACACCCATTTTAATATACAAAAAAAAAGTAGAATAATAATCTAAATAATATATATGAAATAGTTGCGATTTAAAATCCGCTTTGTTTTCTTGACTCAAAATTTGGTTTGAGCGTCAAGAGTTAAAGGTATAGTTCACCAAAAAATGTAAATGTTGTTATTTACTTGCCCTCATGTGGTTCCAAACCTCTATGATTTCGTTTCATTTGTTAAACACAAAATATATTTTGAAAAATGTTGGTGACCAAACAGTTACTGGTAGCCATTGACTTCCATTGCATTGTTTTTTTTTTTTTATCCATATGTGACCCTGGGTGACAAAAAAAAAAAAAAAAAAAAAGTCATAATTTGACAGTCAATTTGTTGAAGATTTTGAGGTTTATACATCATCTGAAAGCTGAATAAATAAGATTTGCATTGATGTATGGTTTGTTAGCTTAGGATAAGACAATATTTGGCTGAGATACAACTATTTGAAAATCTGGAACCTGAAAGTGCAAAAAAAAAAAACGAAATATTGAGAAAATCACTTTTAAAGTTGTCCAAATGAGGTTCTTAGCTGTGCATATTACTAATCAAAAATTAAGGTTTGATATATTTACAGTAGGAAATTTACAAAATCAATTTGCCAATGATTTTTGGCAGAAAAGAAAACTTTTTGACAATTTTGATCCATACAATGTATTTTTGGCTATTGCTACAAATATACCCGTGCTACATAAAGGAGTAGTTCACTTCCAGAACAAAAATTTGGAGATAAGGTTCATGTCTTTTCTTCTTCAGTAGTAAAGAAATTATGTTTTTCGAGGAAAACATTTCAGGATTTCTCTCCATATAATGGATTTCCAAGGTGAAAATACAGTTTAAATGCAGCTTCAAAGGGCTCTGTAACGTGGGGTGTTTGGGTTTTGTTTTGGGGTTTGTTCATTTTCATGTCTTTTATTTTGAAGTTTAGTGTCTTGCTTCCCTTGTTCCTCATGTTTTCCTGCCTGTGTATGTGTCATGTTCTGATTGGTTTATGTCTTGCCATGTGGTTCTTTGTTCTGTTTATTCATTGGTTGCTATGGCCTTGTTCCTTGTTTATCATTGGCTGTATTGTGTCATGTGACCTGTATTGTTTGGTTTAAGTAGCCCTCATGCTCCCATTGTCTCTTGTCGTGTATCGAAGTATGTAACCTCTGTTGGTGAGTCCTTGTTTCTGTTTATGGGCAAGTTTGTATCAGGTCAAGTCAAGTCAGTTTATAGTGATGGGAAAATGAAGCTTTTTGAAGCAATGAGGCATTCCCCTCAACTGTATTGTAAAAAGGTTCACTACTCAAAGCTTTGCAACACGTTGCACACTAATGTCATCTTGTGGTCAAAGGTGGAAAAGGGTGCTTTTGCGTCCCAGATGTCCAAGCGGTTTTTGGACCGTTTCATATAAACCAATTTGTGCTACGATAAAAGAAAAAAGTAATTTTACTTACACAAGGTATGAATTAATTAATCTGTGATTAACTTATGAAAGTATAAGCATGGTCCATGTAGGCATATATGATCAAAATAAATGCGCATAAAAACAGGGTGATTCAAATATAGCTACTGTGAGATGTTTCGTTTTTTTTTATAAAAACTTTGAAATTTTAGTGTCAAACGTCACATCACTATCTGTTTATGTCAAGTCTCCGTTTGGATTTCAAGTTGGATTTAATAAAGCTGCACTTGGGTTCATCCACATCTCACCTCCAGTGGACTACTTGTTACAGGCTCTAAACGATCCCAGCTGAGGAAGAAGGGTCTTATCTAGCAAAACGATTTTCTAAAAAAAAACAAACCAAAAAAAAAAACACTTTACATACTTTTTAACCTCTCATTTTCTTCTCCAACACCACTGTTTTGATTTTTTTTTGTAAAGGGCATTTAACCTTCTTTGCACATTCACTTTCTAAACATTGGGTCAGTACTTCTGCAGTGATTTATAATGATTTTGAAGTTGGAGGAGAAAATGAGATGGGAGTTTTTCAACATACCCTAACTTTCATTAACAGGAATACACAGTTCACGCAGAGCTAGACAAAACAAACATTTGAGGTTAAAATCATTGTCTTTTTTTTTGTTGTTGTTGTTTTTAGAAAATAACCAATCGTTTTGCTAAATAAGACTCTTCTTCCTCAACTGGGATCATTTAGAGTCCTTTAAAGCTGCATTTTGGAAGTTAAAACTCGGGGGCACCATAGAAGTCCATTATATGGAGAGAAATCCTGAAATGCTTTCCTTAAAAAAACAATTTCTTTATGACTGAAGAAAGAAAGACATGAACATCCTGGATGACAAAGGGGTGAGTACATATCTGTAAATATTTGTTCTGGAAGTGAACTACTCCTTTAAGACTGGTATTTTCATATACTATGAAAGTCAATAGCTACCAGCAACTGTTTGGTTACCAGCACTCTTCAAAATATCTTCTTTTGTGTTCAACAGAAGGATGAAATTGATACAGGTGGGAAACAACATAACGGCGTGTAAATTATAACAGAGTTTTCATTTTTGGGTGAATTTCTGACTCAGAAATTTAACAAAAATGCTCATATTTATTTTCAAGACAATAACTGAAAGCCACTCATTGAATTATGCAACAAGATGAGGCCATGTGACAACAATGCAGCATACAAACGTCTCAAACGTTTATCGTTGGATATTTCACATACAACTGTTTTTTTTTAAATATTTGCCAGTATACGGTGTATTCAGTAAGCTTGCGCTCCATTCTGAACATAGCAGTCCTGTCCTCCTGGATCTATTTTACATTTACCTCCGGAGAAACTGTCAAAACAAGTACGAGGCGCAGCAGCGCCTCAATGAAGTTTGCATATTTGCGTTGTACCGTATTTTCCTTTCACTGGAATATTCCACATGCGGAATAAATCACTGACAGTGTGGGGCAACAATCTTTCCCATCCGTGTCTGCATAAACACATGAAACAGTCATCATTCTTGTATGTGTGTGTGTGTGTGTGTGTGTGTGTGTGTGTGTGTGTGTGCTTTCTTGCATTGCTCCTCAGTGTATTCCTTTATATGTCTTCATGCGTGTGGGTCGCTCCGCTGAGAGAAAACGGGTCGTGATTTGGGTCCTGAGAGATAAAGCGTAATTATAGTGATCCGTCCTCAATCCAGAGATAGACTGAGAACTGTGTCATTGTATTATTACCCTGAGGCCCGTCGCTAATATTCATACCTGTGCTAACATCACAGCGCAGACGCTTGTTCTGGCAGATGGACAGAACTTTTTTGAGAAGCAACAGAAGGTGGAACTGCAGAATAAACCTGCTAGCCACTCCTGTAACGCTGCTATAAGAAATCAACTCTATTATTATGTAAAAGAGGCATTCATTTGATAAAAGATACAGTAATATTGTCAAATATTATTACGATTGAAAATAATTGTTTTCTATTTGAATATATTTTAAAATGTAATTTATTCCTGTGATGCAAAGCTGAATTTTCTGCATCATTACTCCAGTCTTCAGTGTCGCATGATCCTTCGGAAATCATTCTAATTCCCAATGGATAAATTTAAGTTGCACCATACTGTTTTTCTTGATGAATATCCTGATTTACTTAAATGAGGTGGAAATCACTAATGAGCAACAGGAAATGCAACCGTTAAGCATAAGTCATATTCATTAATATAGAATAACAAATGGTAAGCACAATATTTTACCACCAGCAACAAACTAAATAATTAAAGTAAGTTTAAATAACATTTATATGCAACAATAAACTTTTTTTATGAACATCTTTTTATTAACTTTAGACCAATATTTTGTATAACATAAAATATTGCATTAAAACAGTCATCAGAAAAAGCCATTAAAAAACTGGATATTTCTTATCAACGCTGATCAATGTGCAAATAAAATAAAATAAAATAAAATAACATTTAAATTAAATTAAATAATTCTTACTAACCCCAAACTTTTAAACAGTAATGTATTTGTTAAATCTTGGTCATTTCTGAGGATAAATAAAATAAAATAAAATAAAATAATTCTTACTAACCCCAAAATTTTAAACAGTAATGTATTTGTTAAATCTTGGTCATTTCTGAGGATAAATAAAATAAAATAAAATAATTCTTGCTAAACCCAAACTTTAAACAGTAATGTATTTGTTCAATCTTGGTAATTTCTGAGGATTAAAAAAAAAAAAAAAAAATTTAAATAAAATAATTCTTACTAACCCCCAACTTCTAAACAGCAGTGTACTGTTCATTCTTGGTCATATCTGAAAATATAAACAATAAAATAAAATAACTCTTACTAACCCCCAACCTTTAAACCGTAGTGTATTTGTCTTAATATCTGAGGATATTAAGTAAAAATAAAATAAAATAAAATAAAATAATAAAATAAAATAGTAGTGTATTTGTTCAATCTTGATAATATCTGTTGATAAAATAATTATAATCTTGTAAAAGTTGTAAATAAAAGATTATGAGTATGTTTTACAATACTATTTCACTATACTATACCATCTTTCACTACTTCAGTGTGTTACTTGCCATTTCTTTGTAATTATTTGTGAAAGTTACTAGCAATATTGGGCAGCAATAATTACCCCAGAAAATAACCCAGAATATCACTTTAACATATAATAACACTACTAATAATAGAAGTATCAACATTTTATGAGAATCTAGCCTTCGTTTTCTATGATTACTAAAGCTGGAAAATTTGTTCATTCATAGACTTCTAAACTAACCGGAACTACACTGTAATAAAATAAATGAATGAATACATAAAGGATATGAATATCCTTATCTAAATAAAACAAAGATTACTGGAATATGTTTTATAAGACAATTAGATTTCAGTCTTGCTTCTTCAAAATGTAAATTTAATTCAACGTGTTACTTGCCATATCTTTGTAATCATTTGTGAAATTTACTAGCAATTTCTGAGGTCCAGTGAGGACACTATACAGCAGAGACTCGGGCACGTGCTGGCCCACTTTTCATGCAGCACAGCGTGTGTTTACCTGCCCGATCTGTGTGTCAGTGTGTGCCGGCCCGTCCCGGTCACACCTTCGGTCACAGACAGAGATGAGCAGGTGGCCTATACAGCAGAAGCCTGGATGCTCACTGATCTACAGACCGAGGACATCGAGTACAGCAGATTATGAGCAGAAAATGCGGTCCGGAAGCGTGAAACACAGTTAAACTGAGTGCGAAGGGCAGAGAGGGGAGAGAAAAAAGGGTTTATTAGGGGACAGTGTGTGTGTGTGTGTGTGTGGAGCATGTTATTGCATATAAGTAACGTAACACAGATATCCTCTCTGGCTAAACCTAGGTCATCCCGCAAAAGGGCCATAAGCCAGCGTGAAAATGAACCCTGAGACGTGCAGAAGACAGCTTACAGCTACACGACTTTAATAGGCTGTCAGTGGGGAGCGAACACAGGCCAATATTAAAATTCACACAACAGACTCCTTCAAACTCATTTCTAAAGCTCACCTTCAAGAGCTGCTTTCCAGATTTATCCCACAAAGACTTCAGCAGCTCCACGTGGGATGATTTTAAAGACAAAGCTCAAAAAACTTCTCATACATTGCAGGCATTTATAAAAGGTCAAAGCAACAACTGTTTTGAACCTATAACCTTAGGCTGATCGTAACATTACCACTTTGTATGTGCATTTAGGGATGTGCAAACTACATATTTTCATATTTCATATTTAACTAGTCAGTGGGTTGCCTGAATGACTTGCCAACCAATCTGTCTCAGCAAGCTTTGTATAATTAAGCAGGTTTCTGGTTTACCTGACCTCAATCAGACAGGTTTCTTAGAAGTCAGTCACATAAGGAGAATGGGTTTTAGAATGCAAGGTCTCAAGTCTTATTTTGAAAATTTTAAGTATTTTTAACTTTCCATGGTGTCTTAAAAACACAATAAGATGTCAAAAAGATGTTACGCAACAGCCAAAAGCATTGACAATACGGATGAATAAAGACACAACTTCTCCAAAAGAGTTTTTCCATTTAAACTGTCTAACATAAAGTAAATAAAATAATAAATAATTAGCCCAGGGATTTGAAATTCTGGACCTAAAATATGGGTAACAAATAAAATAAAATAAAATTCTTAGTGACAAAATATTTTTATATATTTACTAATTTGTATAGTTACTTACACACACACACACACTTCTTATTATATATATATATATATATATATATATATATACACACATATATATATATATATATATATATATACACACACACACAAACTTTATATACAATTTATATACACAACCAGTCAATTATTTGATCCAAAGTGCAGCAAAAAAAAGTAAAATTTTGATATATTTTTACTACTTTAAAATAAGTGTTTTCTATTTGACTATAATTTAAAATGTAATTTATTTGAGATTTCAAAGCTGAAAATTGCAATAATTTCTCCAGTCACATGATCATTCAGAAATCATTGTAATATTCTGATTTGCTGCTGAAAAAAAAAACTATTTATAGCATTCTTGCTAAATAAAAGTATTATTTTCTATAATTTCTTATTTATAACAAAAATAAATAAATATATATATACACACACACACACACACACTTTTATACACAAACTTTATATACAATTTATATATACACACACACAAAATGTATATACAATTTATATACACTACCAGTCAAAAGTTTTTAAATGATTTTTAAAGAAGCCTCTTCTGCTCACCAAGCCTGCATTTATTTGATCCAAAGCAAAAACAGTACAATTTTGAAATTTTTCTATTTGAATATATTTTAAAATGTAATTTATTTCTGTGATTTTAAAGCTGAATTATTAGCATCATTACTCCAGTCAAATGATCCTTCAGAAAGCATTGTAATATTCTGATTTGCTGCTCAAAAACATTATTATTATTATTATTATTATTATTGTTGTTGTTGTTGTTGTTGTTGAAAACAGCTGAGTATATATTTTTTTCAGTTTTACAAAAGCTTTTTATTTTAGATAAATGCTGATCTTTGCATCTTTTTATTTATCAAAGAATCCTGGAAAAACAAATGTACTCAACTGTTTTAAATATTAATAAAAAAAAAAATAAAATTATAAATGTTTCTTCAACAGCAAATCAGCATATTAGAACGATTTCTGAAGGATCATGTGACACTGAAGACTGGAGTAATGATTCTGAAAATGTACCTTTGATTCACAGGAATAAATTATCCAAATAGAAAGCAGTTATTTTAAATAGTAAAAATAATTTACAATATTACTGCTTTTGCTGTATTTTGGATCAAATAAATGCAGGCTTGGTGAGCAGAACAGTGTTCTTAAAAAAAAAAAAAACACATTAAAAATCTTACTCTTCAAAAACTTTTGACTGGTAGTGTACACTCTTTTTATATAATAATATTATTATTAAAATAATACTTAATACTAGTTTTCTCACATAAAAGGGTATTTAAAACACGCTACTTTTATATTTTATGAAGGGGAACCATTAGATGTTCCTTGGATCCAAAAAGTGCGAACGTCCCTGGACTACTCAACTACTTTGTGAACGCAGCTTCACACAGTGCAGTTTCCACTCGAGGGAGGGATGTCATCGTGTTACATGATAAGCAAGAGCACAAGCACAACCTCAAGGGTTACTGCCATGTCGAGTTGCACTAACTGGAATAGACACATGCCCTCCACTCTAACTCACTTCAATCTCAAGCTTTGAAAGAAGGCCACTAAACAGTCATAAGCACTGCTGCCAGATGTTGTCATCATGATCTCAAACCAACTTTGTGAATAATGACAGAAATTTTGGCCTGGTATTGTAAGACTTTAAATATAGCCTACAGACAACTTTGTAGAACTCTTCTGATGGATTTTAAGACCTTTTAGAAGTTCAAAGCTTATTTAAAGCTTTAAAAAATGGTAGCTAAAACATCCGTTTGTTGATCATTTAAATGATCAATTTCTTTTTTTTGCAAGCTCCATGAGCAAATATGTAACATCCCTGGTTGAACCGAAAGACAAAGTGCTGTGGAAAAACAACAGAAAGCTGAAAATCTGACATGAAGCATGAATACTAAATCATTTTTACATACAGGGTGCGGACGTGCAATGAGCTCCAGTGCTTTACTGATGGATCTTATCTTTCCTAAACTCATTTAAAGCAATCACATTAGTCATTTTAAACACAAATTTATGCATATTTAAAGAAACAGTTTTATGGAAACAAACTTTAACTTACTATATGGTTAAAACGCAAATAAACAATGCACTATAGAATTCACTTGATCTCAGTAATACTGCAAAAAGCTGCGTGTTTGATTGTCATTTCAAAAGAGTCTGTAAAAAAAAAAAAATCCTCACGGCTACAGATTTGATTAATTCCTTAAGATAATATTCAAAGGATAATGAATGTTTCTAATATCTTTCCACTCCCAATGCACCTGAGTGTTTTGATGAAAATATGGAAATTTGACATGAATTAGAGCCATGTGAGTCTTCTTATGAAAGAAATTCAGCTCTGTGGATACAGCGCTCCATCACTGCACTAATGTAGCCCTGTAATATTAATGCGCAATTCCCATGAGCTTTATTTATTCAGATCTTATAAGAACACACAGGATTTTAGTCTTCAAGATTAAAAGAATCCCTATTATTATCATCATCGATTATACTTAGGTTTAGGGATTTGTATTAAACTTTAGTAACTTGCTGCAGGCACGAACGTCAACTAAATAAATGATAAGAAATAAAATAAATATTTCAATACATGTTTCTTAATATCTTTATAAATATTGCCTAAAATATTCAACATTTCTATTCATTTCTATGCACTGTACAAATAAATCTGAATTGAAATAAAAATGTTTTCTCTTCTATTTTATACATTATTATATAACAATACAGAAAATATCTTCCACAATATTTAAATAACTTTCTTTGGATTTAGTACAATTACAGGAAAACTGCCAATTATAATTTTTTTAAATGTAAAAAAAAAAAATTATATATATATATAGACTTTTTTTATAAGCATAGTTTGACAGTATTAAACAAATCTGCATAGTTTTGTGAAAAATATATTATTTTATAATAAATCTAATACATGATATAATCTACATACAGTTTATATCTTAATAAATATTATATAATGAATTAATAAATATATCAAATCTGCAGAAACATATGTGAAAAATATTATAAAGTATATTTATTATAAAATTATTATAATATTTTTCACAAAAGTTAATGCAGAGTAGATCTTTTTATTCTTAATAAACATATCTATGATAAACATCTTAATAAATATTTTATAATAAATCTAATAATAAATATATCTAATCTGCATAAACATTTGTGAAAAATATAAAAATATATTTCAATATAATTTATTACAATATTTTTCACAAAAGTTTATGCGGATTAGATATATTTATTATTAGATTTATTATAAAATATTATAAATATTTACATATAAAATATTATATTATAAATATTGTATTATAAAATATTTTATAACAAATCTAATAATATATCTAATCTGCATAAACATTTGTGAAAAATATAATAATATTACAATATTTTTCACAAAAGTTTGCAGATTAGATATATTTATTATTAGATTTATTGTAAAATATCTAAAATATTTCTTATTTATTTCTAAACGCTGTACAAACAAACATTAATGGAAATGAAAATATTTTTCTTCAGGTTAATATGTAATATTACAGAAAATATTTACAGATATTTCTTTTGCCTTTACTACAAAATGCAACATTAATGCCAATTATTTACATTTTTAAATATCTATCCATCTATCTATCTATCTATCTATCTATCTGTCTGTCTGTCTGTCCATCTATTGAAAGAGGTCCAAGCTATCAATGTGTTCTTTTACCTATTTATCAAAATACTATAAACAGCATCATAGCATGCATACATATTAATGCAAACACATGAAATGGTTTCATAAGCGGTCCATCAATGCTGTAATGAAATGGCAGTATGGTGTGTATCTGTGGCAGGGTCCATTGGCTCTGTACTGGCCTGGCTGTGTGTGTATGTGTAGAGTTGATTACAGTCAATTACAGTAAGCTTCATTCTTTATCACTGCATCAGTAAGCGAGAGCGTGAGCTGTGGAGTCCTGAAACAGGCAGTCTGCCACACTCCACCTACCTACTGCATCTGTCATCTGTCTCTGTGTGCTAATACTCTTCATCACTGGAGCAAAAAATGAATGATTTACACAGTATATTCTGCTCAAAAAACGAAGTATTCGGACACTTAAGCCACACATGAAATGCCTGGATGTCACTGAATTAGATATACACCAAGCAGCATCTGCAAACAAATGATGCATGGGTTTTTCTTGCTAAATTAACATATTTGTAATTACACTATTTGCATTATATCATAGCTATAGTAGCATTTGCATTCCATGAGAGTCTCAACAAACCTGTTTCTGAAAATCCAGATGCTTGTGTGACACTAGCTCAGCTGTTTTCATAATAGTCTTTTCCAGAAACCGTTTTTCCACAGGTACATTGTATGCAGCATTAGGAAATTTGATTTATTTTAGTGAATGTGTTCATTTAGGATGGTTCACCTAAAAAAAATAAATTAAAAAAGCTCATTTCTGCCACAAAGTTAAAAAATAAGTAAATAAATAAACAAACTAATATTAATTAATTATTAATTAAATCTCACCATTTGTACAAGTTTCAAGTTTATATCTCACAATTTAACAAATAAACTATAAAACTGATTTTACATCTTGCAAATCTACATTTTTTTCCTCAAATGTGAGTTATAAATTAACACACTGATATTTTGTCTCACAATTCTGGCTTTTTTCTCACAATTTCAAGTTCATATCTCACAAATTGAACTTTTCAAGCAATCACAAGTTAACATGAACTTTTTATAACAATTCAGACATTTTTTTTTCTCAGAATTGCAAGTTTATGTCACGTAATTCTCAGTTTATGTTTCATTTCTGAATTTAAATCATCTTTCTGAGTTTAAATCTCACAATTCAGACTTTATTTCACTTATTTGCAAGTGTATAGCTCACAGTTTTGTAAGATATAAACTACAATTATGAGTTTACATTTGGCAAATCTGACTTTTTTTCCTCACAATTGCGAGTTATAAATCAACACTGATGTTTTATCTCGAAATTCTGGCTCACAATTTCAACTTTTCACATAATCTTGAGTTTACATGAACAATTTTGGAGATTTTTTTCTCATAATTCTCTCATAATTCTGAGTTTATATGTTTCATTTCTGAATTTAAATCTCACAATTCTGAGTTTATATCTTTCATTTTTTAAATTAAAAAGTTTAAAGCTCATAATTCAGACTTTGTTTCACACATTTGCAAGTTTATATCTCACAATTTTGTAAGATATAAACAATAAAATTAAATTTACATTATGCAAATCTCTTTAAAACTGCAAGTTATAAATCAACACTGACATTTTATCTCATAATTCTAGCTTTTTCTCACAATTTCAAGTTCATATTTTACAAACTGAACTTTTCACCCAATCACGAGTTTACATTAACTTTTTATCTAACAATTCTGAATTTTTTTCTCAGAATTGCAATTATACATTTAAATCTGAATTTAAATCTCACAATTCAGATTTTTTTCACACATTCGCAAGTTTACATCTCATAATTTTGATATAAGATACAAACAATAAAATTGTGAGTTTACATCCTGCAAATCAGATTTTTTTCCTCACAAATGCAAGCTATAATCAACATTGGCGTTTTATCTCACAATTTTGGCTTTTTTCTCACAATTTCAAGTTATACCTTACAAACTTTTCACACAGTCACAAGTTTACATGAACTTATTGTCTAACAATTCAGAGATTCTTTTTTTCTCAGAACTGAAAGGTTATATCTCATAATTTTGAGTATGGTTCATTTAAATCTTGCAATTCTAAGTTTATATCTTTTATTTTTGAGTTTAATTCCCACAATTTTCACAACTGAGTTTATATAAATAAACATTTCTTCTCGCAATTTCAAGTTTATATCTCACAAATTGAACTTGTAATGCAATCAGGAGTTTACATTAACTTTTTATCTAACAATTCAAAGACTTTTTTCAGAACTGAGAGTTTATATCTAATAATTTGAGTTTATATTATCATTTCTGAATTTAAATCTCACAATTCTCACAACTGAAAGGAAAAAGTCAAATTTTTTTGTGCAATATAAACTCAGAAAATAGTCTGAATTATGAGATAAAAAGTCACAATTAACCTTTGTATTCCATTGCAAAAAATAAGCTTTCAGTTGCATCTTCTCTTTTATAAATCTTAAATAAAATGATACTGTTCAACTCAGTCATCTCAAGTCTGTTGCATTATGCAGCATAGCTGGAAGCATTTGCATTCACATTCAGTCCTTGGATGGTGTATGTTTTCGGTTTTACACCTTGTCAAAAAGCAGGGGAAAAACATCTGAAAAAGTTCAAACTTAAATCCAAAAAACTAAATGCTAAAATCTGTGCGTCACGTTTTGTACCTGGAGAATTGCGACCGGATGGTCTGTTCCTCTTCCCCATAGATTGACTAAAAGTTGCTGAGGCACAGCTGTAGTTTAACAGTGTCAGCTGGCCGATGCTCTCAGCATAAGAGCTTTAAATATAACTCTCACTGATGGCCGTCTCGAGTGAGAACTATAACGCGTGGACTCGCATCCGCTGGCTTCACGCGGCACGAATAGCTCCTCTGTGTAAGGTGCCACTGTGTAGGTTTCATATTACTTTGTATTAATTTCTACGCAATTATATCATAAGCTGCTACATCGGCATGTAATTTGACACAGAGGAAAAGTTCAAATCCCTCGCAGGCTAGTTAATGGAGAAAAGTTCAAGGTATTACTCATATAGCAGGCCTACA
The DNA here is from genome assembly GCA_033026305.1 of Cirrhinus molitorella. Classification (NCBI taxonomy): domain Eukaryota; kingdom Metazoa; phylum Chordata; class Actinopteri; order Cypriniformes; family Cyprinidae; genus Cirrhinus; species Cirrhinus molitorella. The sequence continues at coordinate 35,096,510 of CM065123.1, read as the reverse complement.
TTATGTAAAGAACACTATGAAGAACTAAAAGTAGTGATGCTACTATCTTAACTACGTACATTTTTCAGTATGGTGACATTATAATATAGTGAAAAGTTCTTTTGGGAACCAAACATGGATCTTCTGAGGTAATATAGTGAAAACAACCAGCTAAGAATGTAACTAGGCTAGTCTAGTTTTTCCATAAACTAATAGAGGGTTTGCACCTACATCACAATTTGGTCAGTTACCCCGGATGCGTGGCCATATTGGTGATACTCGGATGTAAACAACAGCATGGATTGCAAGGTTAATGTACTACTGAATATGCTGTTCTGGAGGCTGGGGGCTTGTGGAAGCTGTTAAATCATATAGAGAAGGACTTAGTACAGTTTTGGTATCAGCATATGTCTTTCCATACCAAAATTACATATTTTACAGTCACCGTTATGCAGATTGATCAGAAACACAGCTAAAAAGCTTCCTACCACAGTGGCCATCCTTCACAAAACTAATATCTACCACAGTTTTATCATAGGTAGAATGCAAAATGTTTCAATACAAGCGTTATTTGGAATATATATTTTAAACTTTTAACCCACTGGAGAAAATCAAGCCGCTGCAAGAGTTTAAAATCAGTCCAATTCCGTGGAAAAAATGCAGATTTGGCAACCCTACATCCAACACGAGCTTCATCCAAAGCGATTTAAATGCTCTGCATATTGACAGCGACTCTGTGATGTGCGGAAATTATATTCAATATTAGAATGTTTGAGGGAGCGGGATTAAGAAAAAAGTCCCACGCAAGGCTTTAATACAAAAACGCACACAATGAATGGCGACCTGTAGAAAGCAAAAGGCAAATCCCGGACATTTTGGGCGATTTAGGAATTCCAGCCGGACACATTTTTCAAAGTCCAAAAAGAGGACATGTCCGGGGAAAAGAGGACGTATGGTCACCCTAATTTAGTAAGTAGGAAAGGGGTGCAATATTTTGACAAACTAAAGTTAATAGGTTTTAAAGATACGCACAAGCAGTATTAGTTAAGATTTTTTTCTTGAACTGGAAGTCCTGGTTCAGTTTGGCCAACCACAAACCTGTTTTGTTCCTCAGACAGTTTTTTGCACTCTTCTCCTTGATTTGTTATAACTTTTGGCAGTCTATAGCAGAGTTGTGGACTCGAGTCACATGATTCGAGACTTGAGTCACAAATTTAATGGCTTGTGACTTGACTCGACATAATCAAAGAAGACTTGAGACTCGACTTTCAAGCAGTTTGAAGGAGTGCATCAAGGAGTTTCTATCAATGTGCAGAGTATTTGAATAGCTTTGGATACAGCTCATGTTGGATGTAGGGTTGCCAAATCCGCAATTGGGCTGATTTTAAACGGCGGGTTGATTTTCTCACGTGGGTTAAAAGTTTGAAATATTGCATAAATTCAGTTTGACTGAAATGATTGTATTGAAACATTTTACATTCTACTTGTGATAAAACTGTGGTAGATATTAGTTTTGTGAAGGATGGCCACTGTGGTATGAAGCTTAGCTGTGTTTATGATCATCTGAATAGCGGTGACTGTAAAATATGTAGTTTTGGTATGGAGATTACATATTTTGATACCAAAACTAGAACCCCAACTGATTCAATTGATTAATTCAAATCACTGAATCATAAACAAATAAAACAGTGGACTTAAAGGAACACTCCACTTTTTTTTTATATTTTTGAACGAGATGCTAATGGTCTAAGAAGATTCAATGATTTATGCTAAGCTATGCTAAAAGTGCTACCGGCAGACCCAGAGATCGACTGAATGGATTCAAAAACAGTAAAACTCATCTGTTTAACTCTAGGGGAGTTGGAAAATGAGCCTATTTTCAAAAAAAGTGGAGTGTCCCTTTAAAATAAATTATTCATTCAATTATTCCTATATTTGTTCACAAACAATAATTCATTCCTCAATGAAACACCACTATTTATTTATTGCATCTTTGTTCAATGAGCTTAAAGTTGAGGACTTGCAACTCGACTTGGACTTGCCAGTCTTGACTCGGGACTTGACTTGTGACTCGTCTGTCTTGACTCGGGACTTGACTCAAGACTTGAGACTTACTTGTGACTTGCAAAACAATGATTTGGTCCCACCTCTGGTCTATAGTACCCCAAATGATTTTCCGGTCTGACCGCTTAGTACAGGCCAAAACTTGACAATAATTGACTGGGTTTCGTTCAGTTAAATGGCATTGTTTACGCTCAGTGCCAGACTGACGATGTATATACATCATATACTTTCCGAACAGGAGGAATTTTACAGTTCTACAGTTTAGACAGTATTAAACTAGTTTGTATTTTGGCATCCTACTGTACAGTTTCAAAATAGCTTCCTTAATGCTGGTAAAGAGGGGGGAAGTGTGATAGCAGGTTAACACAACATAATGCAATGACATCTGATTCACCGAGACACAATGTTGACGGAGAGTTCGCAGGAATAAAAGGCATCAGTATACAGTTTCATTCTTCTCCTAACTATATTAAAACAATCCGAACAGCTAGATTTTTACATTTTCTGAACAGTGTAAGTAGTGCTTACCAATGCAAAAGTCACGCCACAATGCTAGGCTGTTGTGGGTGGTTGCCACGTCACTTCTATGCAGTTGCTAACGTGTTCGGAGTGTTTTTAGCACATTACTATATGCTTGCATCTTCTCTATGATATTCTAGGTTCCCAGATAAAACTGCACGTCAGTGATCGCACATCACAAAAGTAATAGCACACCTTTTCTCAGCAGCCTCGTGACCACAGGATGAGCTGCTCAGTGAAGTTTAATAAGGGCAGGGGTTTGTGCAAATCCCTCACCCCGAGTATGAGCAACAATAAAAATGATGCTTGCCTTAGCAAAAAGCGCTAATTAGCATGTTTCGTTCACTCATTTATTCTCATTACAGTGTGCAGAGCATTGATAAAGAAGTTGCACTTTTCGCTGTTTTTAAGAGTCTTACAGCTTAAAATATCACTAATTCATCACATAATGCTTGTAGGCATATACACTGGCATTTTTATGTTTTTAAAAGATTTATTTGATGAATATACTGTTAAAACAGTAATATTGTAGGTTATATATTTTAAAATGTAATTATTCCTGTGATTCAAAGCTGAATTTTCAGCATCATTACTCCAACTTTCAGTATCACATGATACTTCAGAAATCATTCTAATATGCTCATTTACTGCTCAGAAGTTATTTATTATTACTATTACTGTTGAAATCAGTGCTGGTCATGCAGTCATGTATGGGTACTATACACCCCTTTAAAAATGTTACCCCTAAAAATGACTGATGGATTAAGAAACTGGTTCTTCCTTTAGGTTTTCTGGCCCTAAATGACCCTCTGGCAACATGAATAGTTAAAACCAATCAAAATGGGGAGATCGTCATTCCAACAGAAGCCGTTAAGTCATCCTGTAGGCTAAACATTTGAGTATAATTAAATTACTATAAGGCTGACTTTATAAGAGAACATTTGTTTGATTCTTGCAGGCTTCTTATGTGGTCCTGGTGTGAATATTAAAACCCCTGAGTACAGTGAACTTGATATATTCTGCACTGCTACAGCCAAAGTGAGTCAGAAGCTCTGTTCCAAAACAAAAGTGAACTACCTATCCTGCATTTTAAAGCATCATCTTGATACCTATATTATACTGCTTCATTCACTACTGACGAATAACAACAGAATCTAATTGGAATGGATTGTTTTAGTGTACTATGTATTTTCGTGCTTATTAGAGCATTGAGTAGTTAGCTAACACCAAACTCTACCAAAATGATATTAGTAAATATAGTAAAGTAGCTGAAACCATCCTAAAAGAGAAATCAAAGAGCGCGAAATGTCAATAATGAGAAAATTGCATAATAAGCTCTACATCTGCTGTGTTTATTCATGAGGTCTCTGCCCAATATCATGACTATGCTAATGAGAATGCAAATACACAAATAAAGGGTCGCTGAACTTTGACTAGGCCCCCTCACGGTCTGTTTACTCAGTGCCTGATGCATATTACGCACAAAACTAAAAAGAACTTCTTCAATCTTCTCTGTAATTCCGTTTGAAAAGACTACAACACCATTATTTGATATATAGTCTACTTTTATTTTAAAAAAACGTGTATGTTATAATCTATTTTGGATAAACCTGGACCTTAAAAGCACTTAGTTTCTGGCTACATGAGACTAAACTGGTGTTACTTCTTCACCAAATTCTTATTTACACAATAATCTTTACAGCAAAACTACACAGTGTCCATATTGCAAACCTGCAGTGACACTTCAATGTGATCCAGGACCACAAAACCAGTCTTAGGTAGCATGGGTATATTTATAGCAATAGCCAACAATACACTGTATGGGTCAAAATGGTCTTTTATGCGAAAAATCATTAGGATATTAAGTAAAGATTATGTTCCATGTATATTTACTACTGTAAATATATCAAAAGTTAGTTTTTGATTAGTAAATAAATATGCATTGCTAAGAACTGAATTTGGTCAACTTTAAGGGCAATTTTTTCAATATTAATTTTTTTTACACACTCAGATTCCAGATTTTATTACATTAATAACGCACAGCAAAAGTCAGCATTATAGTATTTCTTTCACGTTATGAGACAGTTAGCCTATGAGAAATCACATTTTTTAAACACTGATCATTTTAAAGGTCCACTGAAGTGCCTTGAAACATGCAGCGTTATTCTATGTGGTAACAATTTCGACTGAAATAGGAAAACAGGGCGAGTCATATCGAGCAGCCCCGCCCACTTTTTAAAATAGCCAATAGCATTTCATTAATATCTGCTTGGACCAGAGCCATTGAGCTTGGTAAAGCCACGTTTGACAGCCACAGTCTAATAGATTACCCCCTAGATTCAATATGAAACTCTTACTAAAACAAAATAGTGATCATAATCATGCTGAGGCTGTGTAGTTTAATACATGCCGACTCGCGCATATGATCTGCTCTGTGCAATCTCGTCTCTGGACCGGAGACAAAGTCCGAAGTTCACATTGTGTCCGATTCGCGTGACACAATGCAAAACCAGACCTCATTTCCCCTTACAAAAAGTACATTTACACTGTCTGACTCTTTCCCTATCGCCTATATTGTGCACTACCTGCCATTCACCATACAGAAAGTACTAACTCTGTGAACAACTGAGGATCTCAGACGCAGCTTCAGCGTCTATTTATAGTGTAGGGGGCGGGACACTATGGATTCTACAGAGCATTTGATTGGACAGGAAGGTTTGATGAGAAGCTGAACTTTGCATTGTGATGTCATCAAAATCATTGATTCATATTGGCGGAAGTGATGAGACTAAGTTTTGAATGCTCATATATCGTAAATGCGAATTTTGTCATCGTTTGAAACACACTAGCTTATAGATAACCTTAAGGCTAACATATTCATACCAAAAGCCAAAAAACTTTAATTTTAATTTCAGGGGGACTTTAATAGTCAACCTTCATAGTCAGGCTAGAAGCCATATTGAATTAGCGTGGCTAAAAATAAGAGGCTGTGAGGGATTAATCTTTACAAAGGCACCAAATCACAATTTTCACAACTCACAACGTTCAAAATTGTTTATGCAGTTTTGGTTTTCATTTCACCAGTTCAACAATCGTTCTGTTGTCAAACAACAGTACAATCCATTGAACGCACATAGTACTTATTGGTCATTTCATGACTTACTAACTGACAACGTAACTAGGACTATTGCATGCTCAATTCACAACATCGTCAATACGAACTCTTATGGTTATAAGATAACCAATAACCAATAACATACTATTTGCGTACTATTTTAGTCATTTTCATTTATGCCAAAAATCATTAGAATAAAGATCATGTTCCATGAAGATATTTTGTACATTTCCTACTGCAAATATATATCAAAACTTAATTTTTGATCAGTAATATGCATTGCTAAAAACTTAAAGGCAATTTTCTCAATATTTGAATTTTTTTGCACCCTCAGATTTCAGATTTTTAAATATTGTCCTATCCTGACAAACCAGACATCAATGGAAAGTTTATTTATTTAGCTTTCAGATGATATAATCTCAAAAATGTACCCTTATGACTGGTTTTGTGGTCCAGAGTCACATATGTCTATGAACATTAATAGCTGAAAGCAGAAGTTAAAGTCAGTATTATAGAAATTACTTTCATTTTTTGAGACTGTTAGGACAGTTAGCTTATGAAAAATTACATTTAATAGTTGAATTTCATAGTCAAATTAGATGCCATGTTGAAATTAATCTTTAATGGTGCCAAAACACAATTACAACTCACAAAAGTCGCATTTGACAGCCACAATCTCATCCATGTCGCATTATCTATATAAAGTATAAAATAGTATTCTGTGTAGAATTCAAATACATGCGATTCGTTTTGTGGTCTGTGCCAACTCGTGCATATGATCCACTCCGTGCTATCACATCTCTGGACTGAAGCAGACGGAAAGCATATGCAATGTGCTTTTTGATTGCAACGAATTTATCATTACCATTATCATTATCATTACTATTAATAGTGATATAGTCACCACTAGTAAGCTACTACTACATATATTGTAGAAACTTTTCATTTTCTGTAAAGCTGCTTTGCACAGTTTGTATTGTAAAAAGTTCTATACAAATAAACTTGAATTGCATTGAATATTTACATTGTCCAAATCGTTCCCTATCCCCTATATAGTGCACTGTGTGTCATTTACTGTACAGAACATACAAATTCTGTGAACAAGTGACAGATTTCAGCCGCAGCTTCAGCATCTATTTATAGTGTATGGGGAGGGATGCTAGATTCTAGAAAGCATTTGATTGGACAGAAAGTTTAATGAGAAGCAGAAGTGCAGGGTGATGTCATCAAAATCGTTGATCCATACTGGCGGAAGTTAGAGATTGTAAGTTTTGAATGCTTATATCTTCTAAATGGGAATTTAGTTGTTTTGGAGCACTAGCTTAGAGATAACCTTAAGGCTAACATATTCATACTAAAAACTTCAATTTTGATTTCATGGGGACTTTAAATATGGCGCTGACTATTAGTCTGTTGTTGAAAGTGTTCCACCAACTCCAAAACCATTATTCTACCAAACGGAACAAACATCAGAAAGGAAAAGAAACATTAAGAAAGTGTCTTTGCTAAACAAATTAAGTGGAAATGTGGCACATTTATCTTAAAGATCACTTTTAAAGCTTTGACTTTGAACCAACAGAGGTCAGTTGCAAGTTACTTATCAACCCAGTTAGTCACCAGCTTTTCCTTTTTCATCACACAGTATAGTGTAATCGTTCAAAGCGACCATTTACGCCGTCCTCAAAAATATTATGCAATAACCCGCTGCGCTCATATACACGAGCTGAACTGACATTATTCAACAAAATATTAAGTTCTCTCCTCATAAAATTTCAAAATGCAAAACCACTTAAGCGTCTATTAATATTAAATGAATAATAAAACAGTCAGTGCCCCTCACTCAAGTGTATAATACGGCAATACACTATTTAAAAACTATTAAGTGACTGTTGAAGTATTGATGCGCCTTCTATTGCGGATTAGTCACAGATGCACCGTTGCAAACGGAAGCAATGGCTTTAAGCTCATTCCCCCCAAAGCAGTGCCATCTCCCACTCAACTACTTAACAAAACTCAGAGTACAGACACAAAAAGAATATTTGTCGTACTGAGCATCAGAGCGATTTCACACAAACAATTCGAGATAATTCATCTAACCATGCAGTGGGATCCACTTGCAATAGAGACCCTGCACGGCTTGCAGGTACTTAAACAGATTTGTAAAACGTCATGAGGGGGCAGAAGGGTCTCTTTCCCTCACGAGCACGCAGAAACTGGCTGACTTGGAGTGATAAAATGACAGCAGTCCTCCACCTGCATCACTGAGAGCATCAGCAGTAGCAGCATCAGTGGTACTCTAGCGCAGGAGGACGCTGAGGGAGGAACACGGGGGATGCAGCAGAAATCCATCAGTCCTCTTACCTTGAAAGGGAACATATGACATGTTCCAACGGCATTGAACGTGTTCTCCTTGTCTCTTCAGTCTCTCGACATGCAAAAATATCCTTCAGCGGTCAGAGGAAGCGAAGAACCCCTTGTGCTCATGGACTGCGTCGACGCTGGAGCGATATTCCCGTAATGCGAATGGAGAAACCGAAACAAAATCATCGTCCATGGTCGACGAGAGCCATTGGAATGATTAGGGCCCCGTGTATCACATCACATATCACACATACGCGCAAAACAAGAGTGATGAAGAAGAGGAGAACGAAGGGAGAGAGAGAGAGAGACAGAGAGAGAAGGGGGCGGTGAAGGGAGCGTGTGCGCGCGTGTATGTGTGTGCGCGTTTACCAGTGTAGATCGATCTAAATGCACTGTGTGTATCTCTGTTAATGTGATGTGATATGATTCCTCCATAGAGTCACATGACTGTTAAACACCACCGAATATGAATATGGTAAACACTGTGATACACATCAGAGTACTGTGGTATTTCTATGATGCCATCGCTGTTGAATCTTAAGTTACACAGTTCATGTAAAACCTCCGTGTGAAATTTTAACCTCAAATATAGTGACTTTTTTTTTTTAAAACATACTCAAACTACAAACTAGCTAAATATATTTTCACTTTCAGTGTTTTCCTTTTATTTTGCAGCATATATGTGACCCATGGACCACAAAACCAGTCATAAGGGTCATTTTTTAAATTACGATTTATAAATCTTAATATAAATAAGCTTTCTATTGATGTATGGTTTGCCAGGATAGGACAATATTTGGCCGATATACAATTACTTGAAAATCTAGGATCTGAGGGTGCAAAAAAATCTAAATATTGAGAAAATCGCCTTTAAAGTTGTCAAAATGAAGTTCTTAGCAATGCAATTTACTAATCAAAAAGATGAGATATATTTACGGTAAGAAATTTACAAAATATCTTTATGGAACATGATCTTAATATTCTACTGATTTTTGGCATTGAAGAAAAATCAATAATTTTTACCCATACAATGTATTTTTGGCTATTGCTACAAATGTACCCGTGTTACTTAAGACAATTGAAATAATATGGTAAGACACACCAATTTCAATATCAAGCAGCAAAACAAGCTGTTTTGTACAGCTAAAAATAGCTGGACGCGGAAGAGACCGGAAGCCAGACTCATAAAATTTAGAAATGGGAAGAAAAAGGTGGACAGACTTACAGTGAAGAAGGGAATGATTCACATCTGATACCAGAATATTACAGAGAGGGAGGGATCTTTTGACTTGAGTTAGCAAGCAACCACATAGTAACACCCTAGCAACCACCAAGAACACCTTAGCAACCAGAAAGCAGCATGCAACCAATCAGTTTTGGTGGGTTTTATACGAGAAAGAATTAGCCAACATTTCTTTAGAAAATGTCAAATAAGATGCGGTTTCTTCATTTAAATCAGCTTAAACAGCTTGAAACTGTTGAGAACAAAAAAAAAAAAAAAATTGTACAAAAATAAAATAAAATAGTGCTGGGCAATGAAAAATGTTTAGATATTATATATATATATATATATATATATATATATATATATATATATATATATATATATATACTATAAATTATATGAATGTAAATATATACATGTAAATATTTTCTAAATATATACTGTATGTGTGTGTCTTTATATATACACTGTACTACATAATAAATAAACAGTACACTATTACAGTACAGTATTTTGGATGCGATTAATTGCGATTTATCATGATTATCATTTGAACAGCACTAAAAATAAATAAAATGTGAATAAATAAATAATGTAATATAAAATATATAAATATCTAACAGTACTGTATTATAGTTAGAGGAAAACATATAATAATTAATTTTTAACAGTATAATTAGGATCTTCATATAAAGGAAAATATATTGCTGCCTTTTAAATTTTAGGATGCAGCCTCTCGCACAAGGATGATTATATTTGGGGGGGTCAGTCGCATATAAAAGACTGAAATCTGCTGCTGTAAGCATTTCTTACAGGGAAGACTTTAGCTGCAGGAAGCTGAGAAGGTTGAAGTTGGTTTATATATATATATATATATATTAACAAGGGCAATGGTGTTATGCTGCCATTCAGCTTCTTTCATTTCAGTTTTTGATCATTTTCAAAGATATCTAAACAGATTTAAAGTAGCTAACCATTACATATCTCTTTACTGGCATGGTAAAAACCTTTACTTTAGCAAACTATTAATAAGCATACACATAAATCCACTTTCTCTTTACCAATTGAACACCTGTTGCCTTAAAATGTACAGTTGGAAGTCAATCAGTACTTTAAGTTTCACATTCAAAACAGAAACAAAATACAAAAGTAGCCAAAACAAATAAACAATGTATGATGGGAAATGCTAACTTTCCTAGAGTGTTTTCACGATGTGTCATCAATCGGCCATATTGGCTGCACTGAGCATAAACAATGCCACTGAACCTAACAAAACTCACATATTTTGCTGATTATTGCTGCTGAAAATCAATAGCTGTACTAATTGGTCAGACCAGGAAAAACATTTTGAGTAATATAGACTGCCAAAAAATATAACAATCAAGGTGAAGCGTGCAAAAAAATGTATGAGGAACAAAAGGCCTTTGTGGTTGGCCAAACTGAACAAGGATTTTCAGGGGGGTGTTCCATAAAAATTCTTTACCAAATAATCCAGGCACATTTCAGTTAGTCTGATTTACTGTCACATGATTTGACTCGAAAAAGGTCAGACTAACTGAAATAAGCTTGTTTGTTCTTATCTTTTCCAGTCAGGTAGGTAAAATATTATGCTAATATCTTAATTAATACTGCTCCTACATATCTTTACCACCTATTAACTTTAGTTTGTCAAAATACTTTGCCATTTCCTGCTTACAAAGTACTTCTCTATATGATTTAACATCTTCCACACATTTTTATCTGTAATTTAGACACACTCTAAAAAACACTGGGTTAAAAACAACCCAATTTGGTTAGTTTTTAACCCAAGGGCTGGGTAAATATAGGACAGAACCCATTTGGGGTTAATTTTACCCATCATGATGGGTTGATTTAACTCATCTAATGGGTTGATTAATTTTTATTAAAATATAGCTTATTCTTACTTTATACATATAAAATGATGAAATACTTTATGCTTTTTACTTTGTACATAATAAATTATGTTTACAGATTAATTTAAATCATGTAAACTTTTGTAAAATACTCCACACAACCACTGGTTTGCATGATAACTTCCTTTATTTTCCTTTATTTATCATTTACAGCATAGTTTATCGTTTTAATGTACACATATTGCCTATTTATACTCATTTAACAAACATTAAACGTACAAATTAAACATTAAACAGAAGTAATTCACGTGTAATCGACCGGTCTCTGTTACTCCGTTTCCACCGTAAGGGCGCTGGCTCTCGTGCCCGAGCAGGAGTCGTGTTCGGTGGGGAACTGCAATCATGGCGAGGAGATGGGCTCCGCCGCCGCCGCGGTCGTCTCCGCGGTCTTCGCGGCCGTCGCAACCGAGAACGGGGCACCCCATCACCTCCACCCAGGCGGCAGAAGTAATTCACGTGAATTCAAGCAGTCTCTGTTACTCTGTTTCCACCGTAACGGTGCTGGCTCTGTGTACGCGAGCTTAAGTGTTAGGTGGGGAACGTTTTCCGGCTACCGCCTCACCGAGTTGCGCAATCATAGCCGAAATATACTGCGACTGCTTTCATAACCTGCCCAAAACAAACAGTAAACAGCTCTGAGGAAATATTTTCACATCCAAAGTATTTGTATTCTAGTATCTTTATGAATAAGCGTTTATTTTATGTAGAGTATCAGGCATTTCCATCGCGCGAGTAGATGTTTAATTAACTTAGGTGATTCAAACCGCGCGCCTGATGCTCTGCATACAGCACGGTAATTCTTTTATATATAAAATAAAATATACACAAACCTGTTTGTACAGAAGAAATGGATCAATTCGATGGCACTTAAAACTGCTCTCTCAACACAAAGTCCCCGCGATAAGTAACTCAACTGCTGGGTTACGTCTGACCCAGGATCTGAGTAATACAAAAGCTACCCAAACATTGGGTTGTTATGTCTGACCCAGGAGCTGGGTAACACTAAAAAACTACCCAATCATTGGGTTGTTACATTTGACCCAGGGGCTGGGTAACACAAAAACTACCCAAACACTGAGAAAATAACCCAAAAATTTGACCCAAAAGGCTCAACCCAGCATTTGGGTTAAAAAAATAACCCAGGATTTTTTAGAGTGCATAAATTAGCAGAATAAAGTATTCAGTTGTACATTAACTGTGCAATCCATGCTGTTGTTTGCATCCGGGTAAGTTAACTGACCAATCCTTGGCATAAGTGCAAACTCTCTATAAATATTTTTAAGCGTGACTTTTACACTATGATCTCTTTAAATAGCTTACCTTGCATAAAACTTCAGAACGCAACCGCAGAAGGTGATTCATTAAGGTGAAAATTTGCAAATCTACCACAGACTTGTTTCCCGCCACCTTTCATGCGGACACGCCCCCTGCAACACTATAACTAGTTTTCCCACTAGTATACACGACTAGGCTTGGTCAATCATGTTAATGTAACTTCTAATTACTGCATTTCAGAGTTCACACAACACTACAGAGACGAACAACTCACACTATTACAGTAATGCATTACTTCTCTCGAGATTCTGAACAGAGCCGGAAAGTGAGGACTGCTGTCAAGGCAACCGGAGCCAAAATGGCGTTCAACGCAGGCAGAGTAGCCTAAACTCTAAACTAATTACAACAATCCTGCTGTCTACTGTTATGTTATTTCACAGAATAGCTTACAATTCGCATAAAACCCATAATACAACGCGTTTGAATTTCTCAGAAGCGTTATAATGATATTTCCCGGAGTGTCATATAAGTGCACTCACCTGAGGAAGGTGGGCGTTCAATGCTCGTACACGGCTGCCACCTGGTGGTCGCAACAATGAATACACACATACACAATCTCTCTCTCCCTTCTCTTGCTCACACACAATCTTTTAAAAATGTTAAGGGAAAATTCAATCTTTTCAAAATGTTAAAAGAAAATTAACGTCAGAAAGACAAAGGTGGATGTAAGCTATTATTCCTCATGTCTGACACAGTTTGACTCTCTTTGACCAGACTTTGCACCTCAGTATTTCTTTGTTCTTACAGACAAAACATTGCTATTTTAACATTAGACTATTTCTCCATTCACCTGGAGTAAAAAAAATTCTTTGCACACCTGCTGTCCCTCATGTGTCCAAATGAAGAAATGATGACGTGTGTATGATCTTTTGCTCTCTTGTTACAATTAACTGGACAAGTGCAACTTTTATACAACATAATGATATCTTTTTATTGTTTGTTTACATTTTAGGTGTCAACCTAGAGTACATATAAACATAATCTGACAAAAAACGTCAAAGAATACATCAAATTAAACTTAGACTTGACTATAAAAAAGACTACAGCCTGCTAATTCTTGTCACCCTGACATGAAATTAGTCCATCTATGACCTAACAAGTACGTACCATGAATTAAAATTAAAAAACCACACACAATACATTCATTATCATTCACTGATGAAATGAGCTTCACATAAGGACTAACAGCCTCACGCTTTTATTCAGGTAGAATGATCTGCATGTAATCTGTATCGGACCTGATAAATGTTCTCAGTTTCTGCCATCTCAAATCATATTTCTGTTGCTGCACTTTTTTGAAAATAACAAGCAATAAGCTATTTGAGTTGCTATGGAAGTCCACATACAATAAGGGAAAAAGTCGCTTTGGTGAATCGCAATTAAGACATTTTGACATTTTGAAAATTTTGACATTTTAAATCATATTTATGAGATGAAAAGCAAAAAATCTGACATAAAAACTAATTTATGAGGACACTTTCAGTCACTTTAAAAAATAAAAAAGAATAATTATAATGTGAATATGACATAGAAAGTCAAAAATGCAGACTTGTAATTTCGATAATTTAACTATGACATTTGTCAAAAATATTTTTTTAATAATTATTTTGTCATAACTTTTTGTCAATTATAACATGGTAGCTCATAATTTAGATTTTTATGTCATAATTATTACATTTTATGTCATTAATTTGACTTTTTATGTCATAATATTGATTTTGTCAATTTTTGAATAATATTTTTTTCATAACTTTTTGTCAATTATGATATGGTAGGTCAAAATTTTGATTGTTATGTCTTAATTATTACTTATTATTATCATCTCATAAATGACTGTGTCATAATTTAGACTTTTGTCAATTTAATAATTATTTTGTCAGAACTGTTGACAACTATTACATGGTAGGTCATAATTTAGATTTTTATATCATTGCTATTACTTTTTATCTCATAAATATGACTTAAAATGTAATAATTTTGACTTTTTTCATATTTTATTATTATTATTATTATTATTATTATTATTATTATTTGTCAATTATGACATGGTAGGCCATAATATAGAAATTTTATTTCATAATTATTACTTTTTATGTCATAATTTGGACTTTTATTTATTTATAATAATTTTTTCACAACTTTTTGTCAATTATGACATGGTAGGTCACAATTTGGATTTTTATGTCTTATTTATTACTTTTTATCTAATAAATGAGACTTTATCTCATAATTTAGACTTTTGTCAATATTATAATTATTACTTTGTCATAACTTTTTGTCAATTATTACATGGTAGGTCATAATTCAGATTTGTATGTCAGAATTATTTTTTAATCTCATAAATATGACTTTTTGTCATAATTTTGACCATTTTTAATAATTGTTTTGTCAAATTATGACATTTTATCTTTTGTCAATTATGACATGTTAGGTCATAATTTTGATTTTTGGGTCATAATTACTACTTTCATCCCATAAATATGATTTTTTTTTTATGTCATAATATTAACTTTTGTTATATATCTATTTTTTTTATTATTATTTTTCCATTTTGTCAAGCTTTTTGTCAATTATGACATGGTAGGTCATAATTTTGATTGATTTTTATATCATAATTATTACTTTTTATCTCATAATTTTGACTTTTTGCCAATTATGACTAGGTCATCATAAGCTATACTATGTATTATCATTTTATCGCAATTTTGACTTTTGTCCATTTTTTCATAATAATTTTGTAATAACTTCTTTATAAAATTATGACATGGTAGGTCAAAATTTATATGTTTTATTTAATATTAATTAATACTTTTGAATTAATAATTTTGACTTTTGCCCATTTTTTATAATTATTTTAACATAACTTTTTGTCAAATGACATGGTAGGTCATAATGTAGATTTTTATGTCATAATTATTACTTTTTATCCCATAAATATGACTTTTTATGTCATAATTTTAAAAAAAAATTTTTATCATTATTTTGTAAAAATGTAGATTTTTGTCAGTCATTTTGTCAATTATGACATGGTAGGTCATATGTTATAATTATTACTGTTTATATTACTTATATATAAGTATATATATGCCCATTATGACTAGGTCATCATAAGTTGTACTTTTTATGTCATATTATTACAGTATGACAAAATTTTGACTTGATTTCATAATTAATTTCATAATTAATTCATAAATAATTTAGATTTACCAAAGCACTTTTTTTTCTTATGTGTCAGAAATAGGCTTCCATTAGTTAATGATTTTAACAGGGTTTGAAGATTTTAGAACAGTCTTATATTCATTTCAATTCCTCCTCTGACCAGCATATGCTGGCAAACTACTTTAATTTGTCATCATTACTTAAAAATATTCTCTTGATGTTTGAAAATATGTATTAACTGCATTGCCACCCATCATGAAAAGTTTGAAGCATATGCTTGCTATTGAAGGAATATTCCACGGTTCAGTACAACTTCAACAGCATTTGTAGCATAATGTGTATCTCTCATTTTCTTAAATAAATAAATAAGCTGCAAATGTCAAGATTATGGTGAAGCACTTACAATAAAACCAACAGGGTCAATTTGCAGAAAATAAATTTGTAAATTACTAGCATTGTAACATTAACAGACTGGCCTTCTTCACAAATTGAATTTTTTAGTAATTAAAAATATGCCACAAATGCTGTCGATTGAGTTGAACCTGTCCCGAACCTGGAGTAGTTCAATAATGAATATATTTTTTGAAAGGAGCACTCATTTCCCTCTCGTTAAAATATTACAATTACTGATGTGTCCGCATGATGAAGCTTTCCTGAAATTTCTGACCGTTAAGTGTACATGAACAACATGTGATGAATAGCTTATACATTACAAATCATGATAATAAAGTTCAAGGCATTCTAAAGGCGTTTTCTAACAGTATTCAAAATATAGGAGACACTGTAAAAGAAAGTGTAAGAGATTTTAACAGTATAATCTCAGAGTGAAGCTGCTGTGTAGCTCAACCTGGATTTGCTCGATGTGGTTTTCTTCTCCCGGCCGCCGAACACCCACCTGCTCATTGATGCTTTCACACCTCTGCTCGTAACCATGCAAACCCTAATGATGCTTCTTGATGTCTCTAGCCCTTTCCTCTTTCTCAATCGCGTGCAGGTTCTCAGTAGACGCTCACGTTTCCCCATTCCACTAGGTACTGGACTTTTCCGTCCGCCGTTATGCGTCTGGCCAGGATCCTGACCGCGTCGTTCCCCCCCCAACCCATCGGCGTGGGCCCCCCCATGCCGACTGTGTTGGGGTAGGGTGGCATGTCACGCAGGAAGAGAGACGGGCAGCTTTCATATCGCTGTCCGGTTGGGTGAGAAGAGGACAGGGAGAATGGAAGGCAGGGGGCTGGAAGTCGACAAGGGTCCTCTGCACTGAAGACAACAAATTAGACATGCACAAAGAACTCAATCTGAAGGAACAGTTCACCCAAATAAAAAATTCTGCACTATGCATGCTTGGGGAAAGTTACTTTTAAAAGTAATGCATTACAATATTGCGTTACTCCGTAAAACAATAGTACCTTTTTATAGAAAGAAATGCGTTACATTACTTTTTGGTTACTTTTGTGTTACTTTTTAAATCTGGGCAGGGCTTGCTTGTTTGTTTTTAACATAAAAGGATTGATTTTTAGCAAACGTAAAAGCCCTTTCACACCAAAAAGTGAAATGAATAAGCCTAAGGCTGAAGGAAAAGTAAAATTATGTCTGTACAGTAGAACTGTAGGAGAAGGAAGTCCAACACTCTTCAGCAATAAGAAAAATTAAGCGCAAATGTTAATCTAAAGTAAGTTTTGCTTATTAGTACGGATGAATTGGATCAACAAAGGTCAGCAGCAAAGACATTGTTAATAAAATGGGATTAAATATATAAAGGAAACAAAAAGTAACTGGTGCTGCTTTTTTGAAAAAGTAACCTAGATATTTTCTTGTAAATAAAAAAGTAATGCATTACTTTGCTAGTTACTTGAAAAAGTAATCTTATTACTAACTCGCATTGTACAGTTCATACACTTGCTATTTTTTGTGAAAATACAATGCTTTTCAAAATTTTGGGATCAGTACGATTTTTATTTTTTAAAGAAGTATTTTCTGCTCATCAAGGCTGCATTTATTTCATTACAAATACAGAAAAAAACTGTAATATTGTGAAATATTATTGCAATTTGAAATAGTTGTTTTCTCTTTTATTATACTTGCAAATAGAATTTATTCCTGTGATGCAAAGCTGAATTTTCAGCATCATTACTCCATTTATGATTTATTATCAATGTTGGAAACAGTTGTGCTGCTTAATATATATATATATACAGTTGAAGTCAAAAGTTTACATACACCTTGCAGAATCTGCAAAATGTTAATTATTTTACCAAAATAAGAGGGATCGTACAAAATGCATGTTATTTTTTATTTACTACTGACATGAGTAAGATATTTCACATAAAAGATGTTTACATATAGTCCACAGAAGAAAATAATAGCTGAATTTATAAAAATGAACCTGTTCAAAAGTTTACATACACTTGATTCTTCTAACTGTGTTGTTACCTGAATGATCCACAGCTGTCTTTTTTTGTTTAGTGATAGTTGTTCATGAGTCCCATGTTTTTTTTGTTTTTTTTGAACAGTTACACTGCCCGCTGTTCTTCAGAAAAATCCTTCTTTGGTTTTTCAGCATTTTTGTGTATTTGAACCCTTTCCAACAATGACTGTATGATTTTGAGATCCATCTTGTCACAACTGAGGGACTCATATGCAGCTATTACAGAAGGTTCAAACACTCACTTATGCTTCAGAAGGAAACACAATGCATTAAAACTTTTGAACAGAATGAAGATGTGTACATTTTTCTTATTTGCGTAAATATTATATATTGTTCATTTAGTACTGCCCTTCAGAAGCAACAGAAGATACTTACATGTTTTCCAGAAGACAAAATAAGTTATATTTACACTGATCTTCAAATTCTGAAAGTTTTCACCACCTGGCTCTTAATGCATTGTGTTTCCTTCTGGATCATAAGTGAGTGTTTGAACCTTCTGTAATAGTTGCATATGAGTCCCTCAGTTGTCCTCAGTGTGAAAAGATGGATCTCAAAATCATACAGTCATTCTTGGAAAGGGTTCAAATACACAAACATGCTGAAAAAACAAAGAATTTATAGGACCTGAAGGATTTTTCTGAAGAATAGTGGGCAGTTTAACTGTTCAGGACAAAAATGGGACTCATGAACAAATATGTATGTAAACTTTTGAACAGGGTTATTTTTATAAATTCAACTATTATTTTCTCTTGTGGACTATATGTAAATATCTTTTATGTGAAATATCTTACTCAGGTCTGTAGTAAATAAAAAAAAATAAAAAATAACATGCATTTTGTATGATCCCTCTTATTTTGGTAAACATTTTGCAGATTCTGCAAGGTGTATGTAAACTTTTGACTTCAACTGTATATATATATATATATATATATATATGCATAACATTCTTTATTTTTCCCTTATATGTAATCTATGTAGGTGGTTGAATAAAAATATTTGGACTTAATATCTAAAAATAACCTTAACTTAGCACCAGCAAACTTCCTTATTTTTAGTATGGTTATGAATAAACATTCATATCTATTTACTCTGCTACATGATCCAAACAATATAAAAAATTAGCCTATACTGTTGATTAATAATAAAAAAGAGGTCACATAGGCCTATGCTTAGCATTTTAATAAAACTCCTAACATTACATCAGTGAGGAATATGAACGTGCATGAGTTGTTTTATTTAATCTGTGTTATTTTATTGTTTCGTTTTTTTGACCTAAAACATAGATACTGATGTTATTTAAGTACACTGATGTTACTGAAGCAATTCAGTGGGCTTGAACAGATCACCTTTTATAGCAGATTTCGTAAACAAACAACTGACAGTTTTGACCCAAATATGATTTTCAGTTACAATAATTAATCCTAAAATTCGACATTAGTAACTTACTTTTAGCAACATCATCGCGTACGCGCACAAGCTTGTGAATTCCGTTCACTAAGACTCGCTCTAAACGACTCATTTGAATCATAGTTGTCGACTCTAGAACAGTTGCAATTGGACCATTCCAAATCGTGAATGAATCATTTGGTGCGATTTGCGAACCAATTTAACGGGTGAAAAGAATCAGTTTGTTTATGAATCAGACACCGCTTCTTCTTCTCGGAGAACATGATAAATTATAAGGAGTAATGATATGTTTTATGAAATGTAGTGAAGTAAAAAGTACGATCTTATGCTTTGGAATTGTAGTGAGGTAAAACTAAAAGTTACTAAAAAAAAACTACTCCAGTAAAGTACAGATACTTGAAAAATGTACTTAAGTACAGTAACGACTGACCACCACTGTTTAAAACATCATGAGGTAAGTAAATAACAGCTGATTTTTCATTTTCGGAATAACGGTAGTATAAAATAGATGCATTTCAATGCATCCTTTATTCACAGACCTGTAGTGATGCAGAGTTCTAGACAGGTCCTGAGATCCGTTGTATGAAGGGTGATAGAGCGCATACATTCTCTTGGGAGGTGAACTGTGATACATAAAGACTCTTTTAAATAAAAGAAATGACAATTAAGGTTCATGCTGTTGATTCAAAGTTGACTTAAACATGCTACTGACCCCAAACTCATCTCTTCCTCTGGTTTTCTAGGGTTATACAGGTTTGCTCCATCAACATAACCGTGGCAACATGGCACCAGGTCAATAGCGTTTGTCGCAACTCCTGCTGGACAAGTCTAAAAACACATGATCAACAGTTATATTAATAAAACAAAATCACTTTTTGTGTTCTATGGAAGAAAGTCATGGAGCGTGATTAAAAATGACAATATTTTCATTTTTCAACAATATAGTATTATAGATACAGTTAATAACAAAACATAACAAAAATAAAAATAAGGCTGTAAATGCAGAAATGCATTTATTTATGTCGCTTGTATGCTTGTGGCCTCTTGCCAATTATTAAAAAATGGAGATGCCACCCCAGCAGAATGGTTTCTTGTTCATAAGTGTTGAAGAGCACAAAGGAAAATTAGACTTTCAAATGATTTTAGGTGATTTCTGCCCATAGTCTTGGATTCATGGCTGTGTTAGCTGTGTAATACAGCACACAGTCGGAGAGAAGCAGTGGTGGCTTGTGTGACAGCAGTGTAAGGGATCACTCCGCTACACACACTGAATCTAAATCACAGCATTATTCTCTGGCACATATCATTACTGGCAAAGTCAATTGACAATAGCAGTTTGACACAGCAGCTCTAAACCAGAGACACCTGGAAACTATGCTAATGAATGATCACATTAATTGCATAAGGTTGGGCTATTTAGTTTTGGCAGTTAGCCTCTACTGGTAGATGTCACAGCATTTTTCTTTATGGGTAAACACACAAATACAGTTTTGTACAGCACATATAAAAGTAAAAAATGTGCTTACCACACTGAAGAAAACTGCGGTTAAATAAAATAAAATTTTATAAAATTAAATAAAATTCAACTAAAAAAGCAACTGCAAAACAATAACACAAAGCACAAATGTTGTATTTAAGATGCTAAGAAAAGCTAGACTACCTGTGCAATGCTAAACATAATAACATACAAATAAAAATAAAATAAAATACAATTCTAAAACAACACAAATGGTTTTTAAAATAAAAATTTTATTTTAAATGAATAAAGAAAACTAAATTGAACTGTGTAAAATAAATAAAATAATAAAATAAAATAAAATAAAAAGCAATTGCAAAACAATAACACACATAAACAATTTTGTATTTATGTTGTATTTATGTTGAATGAGGAAAAGCTAGTTACCTGTGCAATGCTAAACAAAACAAAACATAATAAAATAAAAATGCAAATAAAATAAAATAAAATAAAAACTCCAAAACAACACAAATGGTTTTTAAAATAAAAATATTTTATTTTAGAGAGTTGATGAAAACTAAATTGGACTACCTGTTCAGTGTAAAAAAATAAATAAATAAAAAAAAGCAATTGCAAAACAATAACATTTGTGTTATTGTTTATTTAAAAAAAAATTTATTTATGTTGGATCATAAAATGCAAGATTACCTGTGCAATGCTAAACAAAACAAAACATAATAAAATTTAAAATTAAATTAAACTAAATTCCAAAACAACACAAATGTTTTTTTTATATATATAAAAATATTTTATTTTAGATGGATGAAGAAAACAAAATTGGACTACCTGTTCAGTGTAAAATTAAAAATAAATAAATAAAATAAAAAAAAATTGTTTTTTATGTTGTATTATGTATTTAGGATGATAAAAAGTTCAATTACCTGTGCAATGCTAAACAAAACAAAACATCATAAAATAAAAAACTAAATTAAATTAAATTAAATTAAATTAAACAACACGAATGGGTTTTTAAATAAAAATATTTTATTTTAGGTGGATGAAGAAAACTAAATTGAACTACCTGTTCAGTGTAATAAAATAAAATAAAATAAAATAAAATAAAAGCAACTTCAAAACAATAACACAAATGAAAAATATTGTATTTAAGTTGGATTAACTTAATAAAATAAAATACAATTCCAAAACAACACAAATAGTGTGTTTTTATTTTAGACTACTAGACTACCTTTTAAAAAATAAAAAAATAGCAGTACAGAACAAGATAAAACTAAATAAAAATCAAATGTAGTTTTATTACAGCACACATAAATGTTAAGTTTTTTAATATACATATATATCTCTGTGTCATCTCTGTGGACCTTTAATGTACAACTTACACTCTAGTTTTTTTCTTAAATATAACAAACCCTTCTCTAAATGGGTGTATGCAATCATTGACTTGCAAGGGTAGACAAACCTCAGTGTTGACTCAGTGTAGCATGTTGCAAAAATAAGTCTCATGAATATGAAGAGAAAAACAAACCCAAAAGGTGATGCTGGGTGTCTTTGATGAATGAGAGAGTCTCATTACTGATGCAGAGGGGGCTTGGCCTCTGCCAACCATCGTTTGATTGCTGCTGCTGTTAAAGGCAGACGCACTGACCTGAGTCTCAGTGACCCGGCGCTTTGATTTACGGGCCTCCGGACCAACCGCTCTCCGCTGGCAGGGCAGTGACGTGGGGCTGGAGAGAAGACAACAATTCACTTCAACATCAAATTCAATTTATTTGATTTCTTAAATAACAATTTGAAAAAAATAAAATATAAAATAAAATTACAAAAAAAAAAAGCAAATGCAAAACAATAACACAAACATCACAAAGAATCCTTAAGATCAATGAGGAAAAGAATGTTTTTTTTTTTTTTTATCCAACTCTGCATGATGTCAAGTATATGCATTAATGCTTTTCTGGTGCCGTATATATTTATTAATTTATATTTATTTATTTATTGACGCATATTGTTTATTGTATATGTATGTATATTGTATATTTATGATGTACATTGTTGCTGAACAGTTAACATGCCACTTGGGACTCTAATCAATCCATTGACTTCAACATCAAATCCAAATTAAAAAATAATAAAGAACAAACTACTAAAATATATATCATATTGGTTCAACTGTTTTTGTCTAGCTACTGTTTTTTACCTTGGCAAAAATGGTCAGAATAAACAATTAAAAACTTTTGTAAATGAAAAGTTTATTTTAATTATCTGCTTGTGTGTTATATATATATATATATATATATATTTGGAACGTCATGCAGGTCAGTATATAATATTAATATGAATATAAACGTATTTCTTTGAAGTTACTTCTGCTTTGTGTTAGGTGAAATAAATACTGAAATAAAAAATTTACCATATTTCCCAAAAACAGTTTTTATATATAGTATATTTCACAGTGTCTTATAGCGAAAATGTAAACAATTTATTTTAATTTTAAGACAGAAAAATGTAAAAAGTAAAAAATTATTATTAATATTTAAAAAATTTATAAAAAATTGTGTTATATTTTCAGTTTTAACTTATTTAGATTTTAGTAATTTTGTTATGCAAGTTTGTAATTTTTGGTATTTTTTTAATATATTATATTCATATTTAGCTTTAATTAATTTGTATTTCAATTTAAGAAATTTTAGTACCTCAACTATTTTCAGTCAATTAGTTCTAACTTGAATTCATTTTATTTTATGTTAAAATTTTACATCTAATACAGTGTGTGTAAATTAAAGAAAAAGTGTAAATTAACAAAAAAAAAAATGTTTGTATACGTTTTTCATATTTTAATATATATATTTAAAACTTAATTGTTAAACTTAAAAGTTATATAAATTTATATAAATATATATATATATAAATTATATAAAAATATATAACTTTTTAGTTTAACATTACTTCACACACACACACACACACAATTTATTTATTTATTTATTATATATATAATTTTTACATATTTGTTTTTTATATTTATATATGAATTTTCATATATTTAATTTTCTTTTTATTTTGTTTTCAGCTGAAGCCATAAATCATTCTTCCTTTTTTCACCAAGTGATCATTTTGTTACTGTATTTCAGGATCCAATAAAATCTCAATAATTCCCTTTTAACTTAATATCTTGTTTTATTCAGAAACACATCAGATTAAACAGTCAAAACAGTTTGCGAACTGCATTTAATGTTGATATCAAAAGATCCTGGTGTGCTCCTGTCTCTGACCTTCTCCTGTGAGTGATGTTGATTGGCTGCTCAGCGATGAAAGGTGATTGGTCCGACGACAGAGGGGGAGGAGCTCGAACTTGAAGACCGAAGAGACACTTCTTCTTCTTGATTTCCTTCCCCGAAACAAACCTTTACAACAGATCAAAATCAGATCGGATTGGTATTCAGCTGCCGTTCTTCAGAGCTCGCTGACAGATTTTTATTTGTTCCTGGGCGTCTCACACTTGCCAACTAAAACATCTGATTCAGTTATTTAAGTGCTAGCGTATGAGCGGCATCAAGAAAAACCTTGACAGAAAGAAAATGGAAATGGACTTTAAATTATTTATTTTGAAAGACAGACCCACCTTCAGCTATCAAAACACTATTTGCAAAGAGCGGAATCACACACACAGAGTCACTTAGAACGTAAAGCAATTACAGTAATGGTTTTGCAGATATTATTGCAAATATGTGATATATCCCTATGGGCTGCCACATGGAAATCAAGCAGAACGGCGGTTTTTCAGAGCGTAATCCGTGTCTCACCTGTCTTTGTGGGAATTTAAAGCATTGAGCAGGTTTTGGCAACGGTCTTGCCTCGGTGTGTCTGACAGCTGAGAGACCAAAATATAGAGTCGAATGAAAGGCAGTGTGTAACAAATGCATTTGAAAGGTAAGAGCTCAGATTGACCACAAACTGCAAGAGAGAGTATTCAAAACTACACTCAGGAATACATTCAAGTCAATATGAAATCAAAATTGACCCTATTTACTTCCTTAAAACCTTGTGAAATGGCTCTACGAGTGTGGCTTTCTTTCCTGTGTTGATGTATTTCTTATTGAAAAGACAGGGATGCACTGAAGTGCTTAACATTAGTCAATATCATTCAAAGCCATCAAAGCCATGAATCATGATTTGCTGCTTACTATGGTTAGTCAGATGAAGGTGGTATTTATCGTTTATGGAGAATAAAAATACCTTATTATAGATCAAATATTTTTGTCCAGTAAAACAATTATTATTAATATTACATTTGTTTTGGTTTATTTTCATTATGTGATTTTGTTATTTTACACACATTATTTCAGTTTGAGAAATTTAAGCACTTCATCTATTTTCAGTCAGTTCATTCCATTTTTTTTTTAAGATTTAGAGAGTATATATAATTGTATGAATTTTTTCGAGATGTTTTTTTATTTTTATTTATTTAATTTTTATTATATATATATTTGTAGTTTTACATACATTTATACATACATATAAAATTAATGGAAAAGTGTTTAAATTCACAAACATATTTTAAAGTTTACAATATATATAATTTTACACATTTTATAAAGATTTATATAATTATTATATATTTTTTTACTTTTATATATTTTATGTTTACATTTTATATTATTTATTTTTATTAAATACAATTTTATTAAATTAAATTAAAAATGTGTGAGTTGATGAAAAAAAAACGTTTTAGAGAGTATATATAATTCTATACATTTTTCAAGATTTATACAATTTTATATATTTAATTTTTACTTTTATATATTTTATATTTATATTTTATATGCATTTCAGTTTAAGAAGTTTAAGCACTTTAACTATTTTCAGTGAGTTCGTTCAATTTTTTTAAAGTTTTAGTGAGTATATGAATTTTTTTATTTTTTTTCAAGATTTGTTATTTTTATATATTTTTTTTAAATATATTTTTAGTTATATATACATTAAACCATATATATGAAATGATTGAAAAGTGTGTGAATTAACTTTCACTCTACAATTTATATAAGATTTATATTATATATATAAAATTGTAATTTGTATATATTTTAGATTTACATTTTATATAATTATATATATATATATAATATATATATATATATATATATATATATATATAATTATATATATATATATATATAATGAACAAAAAAGTACAAAATATTAGTATAGTATATATATATATAAAAAAGCAATTAGTAGAGTATATATAGTTTTATACATTTTTTCAAGATTTAATTAATTTGTATATATTTAATTCTTATTTTTATATATTTTTATTTAATTTAAATACAAATTTAAGCACTTTTCAGTCAGTTCATTCCTTTTTTAAGTTTTAAAGAGTATATATAATTTTATACATTTTCTCAAAATATATATAATTTTTAAGATATTAAATGTATATTTTTATATATTTGTAGTTTTATATACAAAAAATTAAGTTTACAATATATATATATATATATATATATATATTAATGAAAAAGTGTGATTTAATTTTTTTTTAATTACGTTTTACAGAGTATGTATACTTTTATTTATATTTAAATATATATTTAATGTTTATTTTAATAGATTTTTACAGTTTTCTATTTTTCTTAAGATTAACATATATAGTGTGTAAAATTAATTTTAACTTTCTAATGTTTTAGAAAGTATATAATTGTATACATTTTTTCAAGATTTGTATATATTTAATTTTTTTTATATAGTTTTATATAAATGTATAATAATATATATAGAGAAATACATACACACAAGCACACACACAACAATTTCTGGTATATATGCTGTTTCATTCATAAATATGCCAGATAAGTAAAATAGGTTGCATTTGGTGTTTCATGTTGACTTGAAATTGATCTGTGTCTATGTTATTGACTGGTATATTTTCCTACCGTGCCAAGAAGCAAAGATTCCCAATTTTCATTTGCAAAAGACATGATTTCATGATCGAAATCAAAATACTTCCTCTTGCAGCACAGGGAAAGGTGATACAGCACCAAATGGGCCAAATCTACCCTGCAATCCAACAGAACGAGGATCATCAGAAATTACATTCAGCTCTTCAGATCAGTCCTGCAGTCCGACGAACACAACAGAACAGAAGCGGCGCTCTTACCAGGTCATTGGAAGCCTCTGGATGGTCTCTGGACCATTTGTGCACACTGAGCACTGGAACTGATAAAAGCTGAAAGGTGAAGAGGAGACACAGATGAAAAGGTTTAGACAGAATTAGCTTAGCAACAGCATGTGCTTAACAACGCCATCAGTCTCACCGGTCTCCATAGAGAAGAGGTTTGGTCAGGCACTGAGTGCAAGCTTCATGAAACCACTGCCCACAACTCCCACACTGCAACATCTTCAGATTCCACCTGACAAAAACAACACGCTTCAATTTAGATACACACACACTCCTGAAAAAACAACACTTTGAACTGAAATCAAAGCATAATTGCTACAGTTGTTAGTTGTGCAATTCCTTTTTTAAGAATCTACTTAATACATTTTCTGCATACAGTACAGTGCAGACAGAAAATATTTAGACACTTAAAACGCACTTCAAATCTCTGAATGGCATTGCAGTAGATGCCAAAATATCAAACCAATTAGCATTTGCAAACAAATCAGGTTACACCTTTTTTTCTCAGCATTTTCTGAAAAAAAATCTGAAAAACAGCTGGTATTTCCATGATCTTATGGAGCAGGATTGTTAAAATGACCTACAACTATTAACACTAGAACTAAAGGATACATGAAAAAAGAAAAAAAAAAAACAGTAACATATGACTATTAATAGTAATATTTTTACTATTTAAAATAACTGTTATATTTTAAATAGATTTTAAAATGCAATTTATTCTTGTGATTTCAAAGCTGATTTTATTAGCAGCATTACTCCAGTCAAATGATTCTTCAGAAATCATTCTAATATTTAAAGAACAAGATTATTATTATTATTATTATTATTATTATATATAATAATATATATTGTTCAATTTAAAGTATCTTTGATAAATACAAATATTAATTTCTATAATTTCTTTCCACTAAAAAATTATATTGTACTGACTCCAAGCTTTTGAATGGTATAGTGCATAATGCTACAAAAGCCTTTTTTTCCCAGATAAATGCTGATCTTTGGATCTTTTTATTTTGGATCAAATAAATGCAGGCTTAGTGAGCAGAAAAGATTAAAAAGAAGATTAAAAATCTTACTGTTCAAAAGCTTTCCGGTAATGTATATTTATTTATTATTTATTACTTATTTATTTCTCACTTTCAGTTATACTTTCACAAACTAAAATTTATTTAAATAAAAATCATAAAATGAATGATTGCTAAATACATAAATTAGTGAAAAAAACTTTATTTATATTTAAAAACTATTAATTTTGATATATTATTATTAACAATAAAAATATAGTGTGAACTAATTTTTATTTGTATATATTTGTAAAGTTTTATATACATTTATATATATTTTTTATTTAACAAC
Source organism: Cirrhinus molitorella (assembly GCA_033026305.1). Lineage (NCBI taxonomy): Eukaryota > Metazoa > Chordata > Actinopteri > Cypriniformes > Cyprinidae > Cirrhinus > Cirrhinus molitorella. The sequence continues at coordinate 35,067,982 of CM065123.1, read as the reverse complement.
TGATATAAACACACACACACAAAATGAACGAAAAAGTCTGTGAATTAACAAAAATATTTTTACGTTTTAGAAAGTATATATCATTTTATAAATTTTTTAAGATTTATAGAATTTGTATATCTTTAATTTTTATTTTTATATAGTTTTATATAAATTTATAGATTTTTATAGACGTTTAACAATAGAAGTTTTTCTTTAAAAAACATTAAAAATCTTTTGACTGGTAATGTTTATTTATTTATTTATTTATTTATTTATTTATTTATTTATTTATTTATTTATTTATCACTTTCTTTTATTTTAACCTGGTAAATAAAGTAAGTAAGTAAGTAAGTGACAAAGACAAAATAATTTAAACTTTAACCGAAATTAAAAATAAAAACAGATAATATAAAAATTAGAACTAATTCAAAATATTAAAGCAGAATAAAAATAACTTTAAAAATGTACTCGCTCTCAATTCGTCCAATATGCAGGTGAGTTTATTTCTTCATCATAACAGATTTGGAAAAATTTAGCATTACATCACTTGCTCACCAATGGATCCTCTGCAGTGAATGGGTGCCGTCAGCATGAGAGTCCAAACAGCCGATAAAAACATCATAATAATCCACAAGTAATCCACACCACATCAATTCATCAATTAACACCTTATGAAGTGAAAAGCTGCATGTTTGAAAGAAACAAACCAATCAATGTGTTTTAACTTTAAACCATTACTTCCAACAAAAATTACACTTCCTTCAGTTAAAAAGTGCATTTTCTATTGTCCTCCCACATCAAAAACCACTTACATATTTATTTAGAACTGTTTTGGACTGTTTTTGCTTGCATATCTGTATTTAATCTGTGCATATTTCTCCCATGATTCAGACAAGATGACTTTTTCACTGGAGAAAGCAATATTACAGATTTGACTTAGTATTTTAGCCAAAAAGCAATGGTTTAAAGTTAAAAACATCTTAATAATGGATTTGTTTCTTATAAACACACAGCTTTTCACTTCACAAGACATTAACTGATGGACTGAAGTGGTGAGGATTACTTGTGGATTCTTGTGATGTTTTTTTCAGCTGTTTGGACTCTTTCACTGCATTGGTGCAAATCTATTCTGATGATGAAACAAACTATAAATTAAACTGAAATGCTGCATACTGCATGCAACAGTAGACCAAAGCAGTATATAGTTGGACTCACTCTCCAGGTCCAGCGCAATAGCAGTAACACTGCTGCTGGTTGGTCAAGTGCTGCGGATCCCAGTCTAAAGATGACAGCTGATAGGGCAGCCGTACTTTCATGATCTGCATGAGCCGTGCGAAACGTCCTCTCTTTAACGCTCCCCCTCTCTAGGACAGAACACAGCTCGTCATTTCACCTTTCCGTGACGCGATCTCCTGTCATGCGAGCACATTTAACAGCGATTTCATCTGAAGATTGAATTTGAAGAAGACGCTGAAGGAAGTCATTAATATTTCCTGCTGAGGGGGGGTCGGCGAATATGATTTTATCTTCAAATCAGCATGTAAGGCCTGTGAAACGAGCGGGCTGACAGACGGATTAAAGCACAGGCCCATTTAACGCAGCTCACCTGCAGAGTGCTGCAATGTAATAAATACGCAGTCAAGTGCAGTAAGCCATGGATACCCTTTACATCTCAAAGCAAGATTAAAGCTCGGGTGCAATTTGAAATAGACCTTGAATGACAACGCCGGCACATGTTTCTAAATATTCATTTGAGGTACAACCTTTGTTGCGACTGCGAAGACACATTGGCGACATATCCAGCTGTTGGGGTCAACTTCAGGTTCGATGGGTGGTGTGTGGCACTCTGGATGATAACCTGGGGAAACAACGGATCAAGAACAAGAAATGCAACATGAGTAACAATACTTTATATTCAAAGCCTAAAAGTAAATATAAGACAGATACAATGGAATTCAAGTGTAGGATGTGAGTGTAAAACATTTTTGTTTGCATATTACCGTGGCGACATTTGAGGCAGTTTACAAGAGGTTCTTTAAGAGGCGGAGCATCACAGATACAGCACACATCCTCTCCACCTGAAGAGACTGACCACGAGAAACAAAATACTTAAACGGAGTGTCTATTTACACTAAGCGCAAATAGCCCGCCTTGTTGGAAGAGGCTATTTATACTAACTCCGCCCACCAACGTGTGATTGCGGTAGTCCACGCTACAAAAGACGACAGCCAAAAGATGGTAAAGCGCGTGCCATTGTCTTTTCGACGCGATCGAATCAAATTCAAAATCTTTTTTCTCCCTTTCCAACTCATATCACATCGGAAAGGCGTTTATATTCAATAACAATGAAGGAATCAATCAAAAAGTATCGAGTATGGAAGATGTAGGGCTTTATTGTCCCAGTAAGGTAGCATCCATTTAATAATTTGAATTAAAATGATAATTTACACTCAATACTTTATTATTGCATACTCTTTTATAATGTACTACAATACTAAGTTGCAGATAATTGCCACTATTTGCAATAATAAATATTATAAAATCCTGCTATTTTAACATAGATCTATAGCTATTTGCACTTAGTATAAATAGCATCCATCGCTAAGCAAATATGCTATTTTGGCTTAATTTAAATGTAATCTAATTGCTATTTATAAACTGAAAATATCTTTTAATATCTAGACTACTTTCAATACCTAGTAAAATTATGTATTTGTTGAAATCAAAGAACATGAAAAACACTTTTTGTGCACAGTTTTTGCAGAAATATAAAAATATCAATCACACACACACACACATATATATATATATATATATATATATAGGTGTGTGTTATATTCAAAAAATATATATTGTAATTTTATATATATATATATATATATATAGGTGTGTGTGTGTGTCTGTGTGTGTGATCCCGGACCACAAAACCAGTCATTAGGGTCAATTTTTTGAAATAGGACAATATTTGCCAATACAACTATTTGAAAATCTGGAATCTGAGGGAGCAAAATAAATCTAAATATTGAGAAAATCACCTTTTAAATTATCCAAATTAAGTTCTTAGCAATGCATATTACTAATCAAAAATATTAAGTTTTGATATATTTACAATCAATAATTTTGACCCATACAGTGTATTTTTGGCTTTTTGCTTTTATATATATATATATATATATATATAGCTAAAAATATATTTAAAAAATACATAAAAATTATATAAATCTTTAAAAAATAATGTAGAATTAATTTGAGATTTACTTTAGACTTGTAATTAACAAAAAAAAAAAATATATATATATATACATTAATGTCATACATTCTAATGTAGTTTCTCTTCAGCTAATGAAATAAAAAAGTCTAATTTAATGTAAAGATGATGTGTGCCTTTTTCAAATGTTCCCATGGAGCTTGAGACAATTGGGTTAACCAATAGTGTGTGTTTGGGGCGGGACTATGCTTGAACGACCAATGGTAGAGAGGTGTTAGGAAAACATGCTTAAACAGCTATTTAAAACATTATTTATTTATTGTATTTAAAAAAAAAAAAAAAAGAAAAAAAAAAAAATATATATATATATATATATATATATATAGTAATTTAATTAATTTATTTGCAATTCCATTTAGAGACATCTGAATATATAAATGATATGTTTGATTGACCAATGGCAGAGTGGCGTTAGTTAAAGCTGCTTAAAAACAGCTATTTATTTATTCATTTATTTATGTATTTATTATTTGCAATTCCATTTTTAAACATCTAAATATATCAAATATGTTTTTATTTATTTATTTATTTATTTATTATTATTATTATTATTTGCAATTCCAGCACAACATTAATTCTCAATAAAAATATATGTTTGATCAACCAATGGCAGAGTGGTGTTAGTTAAACCTGCTTAAAAACAGCTATTTATTTTATTTTATATTTTATTTCATTTATTATTTATTAATTTTGTCATTATTGTTTATTGTTTATTTTTATTTATTTATTTATTTGCAATTCAATTTAGAGACATTAGTGGCACAACAGAGAAAAATTAACAAATGTTCTTCAGAATAAAAACAGGTTTTATCGACCAATGGCAGAGTGGTGTTAGGAAAACCTGCTTAAAAACAGCTATTTATTTATTTATTTATTGCAATTCCATTTAAAGACGTCAGTGGCACAACAGAGAAAAATTAACAAATGTATTTTAGAATAAAAATTAAAGTTAAATAAATAGCTTCAATAACTAAAACTTCAATTATTAGTTTTTAAATATTATTATTATTCTTTCAAAGGGCATTATTTAATAAATCATTTTTATAGCACATTTCTAATTACTAGAATCCAAAAAGTAATTTCCTTCTCTTCAATATAATGCAAAATGAACAAACAAGTTATTTATATATTACAGTATTTAAATTAAAGTATATATTCATTTTGACAGCATTTGTTATTGTCTTTTTTGATGATTTGAATAAATTTGCATATGTTCTGGAAAGCAACCATAATGAGAATCACCATTGAGAAAATAGAAAATAACAGAAAAAAAAAGTAAAAGGCGTGCATTTTGTTAATAATCCACTTTGGGATGGAAATCTGCTTACTTTTCATGAAAATAATGTCACAAAATGAAACAAAACTTAACTGTCCTATAGGCTTCATTTTCTTGACGCACAATATAAATTCTTTTGATTTTAAATGCATTTATGTACTTTTTCAGCTTAAATCTAAAGTTTGTTCACTTACATGAGTGGATATCTTTCCTGAGGACCCAGAATTCAGAGTTATCCTCAAATCTGACCAAGCAGCACTGCTTGACGCTGTCCACCTGGTAAAAACATACAGTTTAATACTTACTGATTTAGACAAGTACAACAAGTCACACAGTTTCAAACTTGCTCTTTCCCCCTCTCTGCTGGTGTCCTTTTTTTCCCTTTTTCCAACTAACTTAGATTTAGGAAACTTACTCTTTTGACATTGCCAAGGTAGAGAAGTCCATCGCTCCACCTGGCTAAAACATCCTCTCCTTCGCTAACTCCCCCCATCCTGAAGAGCGCGGGAAAGAAAAGTGCAAAGAAAAGATCCGGGGGCATTAAACAGTGTTTCCACACCAGCAGCAAACAGCAGCAGCAGCCTAAAGGGTTAAACTCTGTGCATAGCGACAGTATACAGTACAGTAGGATAAATGATGAAGAGTCAATGCACATTGCAGTGCCACACATGATCAAAAACACTGGCTGCCTTATGCAATGGAGCATAATATATGCAGATGACACACAACAATGCATGAAAGAGCGCGCAATTGACTGCATGCACAACGCGTGGCCAGATGTGCCCTAATCAATGCACGCAACTCCGGAGAGCTGACACGCATGATGGCAAGCGCATGCACATATCAATTAACACGCATGACAGATCATACGTGCGCGGGATGTACCTGTGTTAAGTGTTCTGCTCTGCCGGGGTCACAGAGACGGGGACGAGATGTCAGTCTCACATGAAACGCCTGATGCCCGGTGTTGTTCTGCGTCTCAATCACTGTCCCGAATAATCGGCGCGTTTGGAGAGTCGCGGTGGATCAAACGCGCGTCACTCAAGCCGTCAGTGCGCAACCGTCTGTCCGTCCGTCTCTCTCTCTGTCTGTCTTCTGCTTCATGTTCCCAAGCTCCCTCTGTCTCTCGGTTGATGCTATCAAGCGTGTTTTTGTCAGGGAAGCGGCGTGAGAATCAGCCCGAGAGAGACGCCATCATCATCTCTGCCTCGCTCTCCTTCGACTTGTTGTGACGCAGACATAAAACACAGGGAGATGGAGAGGGAGGGAGATCCGGAGAACACCTTCACATCTGTACGACTGACCGACATCCCACCGGATTGAACGCCGGCACGACCACCTGCGCCCGACCACACAGTCGCTCGGCCGGTGCCGCACACTCTCGGCGGCTCATTAGGGAAAGTTTGGGCCGGTAATTAGTCCGGCAGAGCCGCGCCGCCTGGACTTTTTGGAGAAAGTTTGGAAATGCCCTTGGGTGCCGGCAAAAATCTGGCAACGCTGTTGCGCGCCCTATTCAGCGAAAAACAAACCGGAAAATGTGATTTTCTTCGCAAATGTTTGAACCTGCGACAGAAAAAATACATTGTTAACCGATATGAGTGCAGATAATCACGATAAAACAATGTTGTGAGGGAAAATAAGAGTAAAAATACAAGACAAAAACATTTATTTTATATTGTTTATGATTCAGAATGAATTTCTGTAGGATTCAATGTTTTGCATTTATATTATGCATTAATAAGCATTTTTAAATGAATAAAGTGATGTATTTGTTGAAATAAAAGCACATGAAAAACACAAATAATAATACACATACATATACATATACATACACACTTAGGTGTTAATTTGCTTTAATATTTTACATAAGGTAAAACAATATAAATATAATATTATGAATGTATTATTAATTATATATTATAACTAAAACATAGTGATATTTTTATTTTGTGCAAATATATACATATAATAAAGTGTTATTTGGCTCTAACAATTTTACATACATATATATTTTTTATTCTAAAAAATAATAATAATATAAATGTATTATACATTATATGTAATTATAAAAATGTGTATAATATAAAATCTTCTTATATATATATATATATATATATATATAATAAAGTGTTATTTTGCATAAATTTATATTTTTTGTATTTTCAAAAAAGTATAAATATAAATGTATTATACAATATATAGCATTATTAAAAATAATTATCATTTTATATATGTATATATATAATAAAGTGATTTTTTTGCATGAATTTATATTTTTATATTTGAATATAATATATATATATATATATATATATATATATATATATATATATATATATATCAATTATTTTTATTTTTTATTATTTACTTATTATTTATACAAGCTAAATTAAGACTGGCTGTGCTTCAGCTACTTTTTTTTATTTATATTAAATGTATATTATTATAATTATTACTTATACTAAATTATTATTAGTAGTATTACAGGTAAAATATAGGAGAAAACAATTACAATAACAATTAGCTAGAATAATAATTTAGATACATTTTGATTTACAATTTTGTTTCTATTTAAAACAAAATGACAAGACAAAAGTAATACAATCATATTCCACGTCACAGCCCGTACCTACTACTAACAAAAGTAGATGAGGTAGATCAAAACGAATTCATGCTATATCAAACACAACTGTGTTGCATCTTATTGTGATGACAGTAGTGCAGGAATGTTCAAAATGGCCTCTGGCGTGTCTTTTGTAAAGCAGTTTTAGAACAGTCCAGCAGAGGGCGCACAACGCAAAGTGCAACTAGAGACCGGCTTTATTTATATGACGAATTACAGAGAACTCAACATAGTTTGCATTTTAGATTCTTATTAACACAGTCTATCTTCACACAAACATGAAAGTGTTGTGGGCAACGCGCATTTTATATAATAAGTTGCCAAGCGATTTAGAAAGCAAGCCTGAAGAGCTCGACAAGGGCGATAAATTATTCATAAGCAGCCAACCACTATTTTAATTAGTCCACTCCGACGAATTGAATGCATAGCTCGCATTACCAATGCTTTTATTCACCATAACAACCTTTTAATAAACACAGCAATCTTCCTCATTCCAGTTAATAGAGATGTAGAGGCCTTGCATAATAACACCAACACATACAGCTTCTAACTTAATAACAGATGGAAAGTGTCCTGGCAAACAAAAGATCACAATATGGCTTCATGTGCACATAGCTTTGTTTTAAAATGGAAAATTGTGAGCCTATACATAAAAACATAATTTAATACCTTTTGTGATTGCCTGACATTATTGTTTGGATAAACAAAACGCGCAAGAAGTGCTTAGGTTAATATCTAATTCTAGTTTTATGCCATATGTGGTGCGCTATGATTGGAAATAAATGATAATAGATCAGTGTATAATATTTATTTAGTGGCTAAAGCAACTGACTGTTTTCCCGGGGACAGTAAGCATGCTATTTTTTTGGCCTTATTTTTGTTGTTAAAGGTCTTCTTGCCTGCAAGGCCCTGCCATAAAAATATTGCAAGGTCGGAGTGGTGGAGTCCACAGCTGGCACTCTGCTCAAGGATTAGCTTTAAATAATCACCCTGCTAGGAACTGCCCAGCCATTCAAAAGCATAAATCATTAACATCAAAAACTTCAACACTACTGGCCACTTAAAATTCAGGCCGTGAAACAACACCAGGCAATAAAATACAACCTTGACAATGTGTGAGGGTCCACACACACACACACACACACACACACACACACACACACACACAGCTAAATGGGACTTCTTATTGACATGCTGTTCATAAATAAAGCTAATATTTATAAATGGGTTGGGTAGTTGGCGCATAACATCAGAACAAGATTTTAGGGTAAAATTTATATACTTGTATAAGAGTGAGGCTTTTTTTCCTTGTTTCCTTTAGGATTTTTAAGTTTTCTTGTTCAGTTTGTTTAAAGCCATATTGTATAAAAAATAAAAAAGTAATAAAAAAGTAATTAATTTTTATTCACGGGCTGGAGCAACATACATTGAGATAATAGACATATACATTAAAAAAATAATAATAATTGCAAAAAAATACCACAAATGATATTTTAATTATTTTTATTTAGATGGATAAAGAAAAAGTGGATAGTAATCAATAAAGCAATAAAGTAACGCAAATGATATATAAGAAATATGATTATTTTATATCAGATGAATGAAGAAAATGTGTCTGGAATAGCAGCAAAATATAATAAAACAAATGATATCTAAAAAAGCATCTAAAAAAGTAACATTATTTTACTGCATATGGGGAAAGGTGATTGAATTATATATAAAAACTGAATATAAAAATATTAGGGCTGTCAAATGATTAATCGCGATTAATCGCATCCAAAATAAAAGTTTATGTTTACATACTATATGTGTGTTTACTTTGTATATTTATTATGTACATATAAATACACACACATACATGTATATATTAAAACAAAATATTTATATGTATATATATTTACACCTGTATACAATTTAGATTATAAATAAATATATATATTTTATATATAAATCTAAAATATTTTTCCTTAATATATACATGCATGTGTTTGTATTTATGTATACATAATAAATATACACAGTACACAAATATATATTATGTAAACATAAACTTTTATTTTGGATGCGATTAATCGCGATTAATCGTTTGACAGCACTAAAATATATATATATATATATATATATATATAATAATAATGAAGGAAATAAAGTGGCAGGAGTAGCAACCAAAAAAATAAAAATAAAAAAAATAATAAAATAAAATAAAAAATATAAAACAAAAAATAAATAATATCTAAAGAAAAGTGGAAAAACGTGGATAATGAATAAAACAATAAAGTAATGATATATAAGAAATATCATTATTTTATATCAGATGAGTAAGGAAAATGTATTGGGAAAATAAAATAAAATAAAATAAAATAAAATAAAATAAAATAATTAGTAATTGCAAAAAAAATTGATAATATCTAAAAAAAATACCTAATTGCAAAAAGTAATAAATGATATCTAAAAAGTAACATTATTTTACTGCATATGGGGAAAAGTGAATGAATGACATATAAAAACAGTATATATAAAAATGAAAGAAGGAAATAAAGTGGTAGGAGAATGGACCTAAAAAAAATTAAATAAAATAATTAGTAATTGCAAAAAATAAATAATATCTAAAAAAAAGTGGATAATAAATAAAACAATAATGTAATGATATATAAGAAATATAATTATTTTATATCAGATGAATAAGGAAAATGCATTGGTCTGGAATAACAGCAAAATAAAATAAAATAGAATAAAATAAAAAATAAAATAAAATAGTAGCTAACTGCAAAAAGTAACAAATGATATCTAAAAAAATAAAACATTATTTACTGTATATGGGGAAAAGTGAATGAATGATATATAAAAACTGTATATATAAAAATGAAAGAGGGAAATAAAGTAGCAGGAGTATGGACCTAATAAAATAAAATAAAATAAAATAAAATAATTAGTACTTGCAAAAAATAAACAATATCTAAAAAAATGGAAAAAAGTGGATACTAAATAAAACAATAAAGTAATGATATATATAAAAATATATATATAAAAAATTTATATCAGATGAATGAGGAAAATGCATTGGGCTGGAATAGCAGCAAAATAAAATAAATTAAAATAAAATAAAGTAAAATAAAATAAAATAAAATAAAATAAAATAAAATAAAATAAAATAAAATAAAACACAATAAAATAATAAAATAAAATAATAGCAGCTAATTGCAAAAAGTAGCAAATGATTTCTAAAAAAGTAACATTATTTTACTGCATATGGGGAAAAGTGAATGAATGATATTTAAAAACTGTATATATAAAAATGAAAGAAGGAAATAAAGTGGCAGGAGTATGGAAAAAAAAGGGAATGAATTATATATATAATTGTTAAAAAATAACAAGTGATATCTAAATAAGTAACATTATTAAAAAAGGAAAAGTGAATGAACGAAATATATAAAATATAGTTTGATTTTCAGATGAATGAAGGAAATAAAGTGGCAGGAGTAGCAATTAAAAATAAGTAAAATAAAATAAAATAATTAGCAAATTATATCTAAAAATATTTTATTGCAGATGGGAAAAGTAAAAGAAACTTTCTTGGTAAATGAGTAAAATAAAGTGGCTGGGGTAGCATCAAAAAACAATAAAATAAATTAGAATGCTATCTCTCTCTCTATAGTGACTGCAAAAATATTGACAAGACACCTTTTGGCACATAATAAAATTAACTAATTATATTTTAAAAAATACAGTTATTTTATTTCAGATTAATGATGAAAATAAAGTGTCTGGAGTAGCAAAATGAAATGAAATGAACAGTAATTGCAAGAATAACAAATTATATTTAAAATAACAATATTTTATTAAAGATGGGGAAATATGGCTATAGCAGTAGGCTGCGACTAAAATAAATACATACATACATAAATAAACATGAAGTTGAGTGTCTATACAGCGCGATAAAAACAGAAACGGGATGTCCGCGTTGCGTCGAGCGCTTCCAGTACAGACAACTTCGTTTGCATTTTATGAGAGCAAGATTGACGCGTCCGGTGTCGTTGCTGCTCTGAATTTACCGGGCACCGCTCCTCTTCAGCGCGTCCAGCCAATGACCAGACGCGCTGGAGTGACAGCAGGAACTGCGCCCAACGCGCCGCCCGCGCGTCACCAGCGCAGACCTCACCAACACACGCTCAGCTCGCCGCCTTCATCGGCCCGATAAGCGTTGACAGGCGAAGCAGGAGGGGAGAGATATGGAGGGACAGAAACTCTGACTTCCGTGGAACCCACACGCAGGGACGGATGGACGCGGTATTAGTCTCCTAACAGGTATTTCTGCGTTTCGGCTGGGTGTGAATGAACGCGAATGTTGTGAGACGTAAAGAGACGATGTGTCATGTATAAGCAAACTGTAAGTTCACAGAGAAAAGTCCTGTGCGTAACGTATTTTGATATTGCTGGGCATTTAAATGACACCATATTACATTATTGTTATTACGATTCAGTAAACAGAAAAATAACACAGTTAAGCTGAGTGCTTCAGGGTTAGGGTTACATGAAAGGAAGCTTTATTTTCCTGTAAGGTCTGACCTAATTCACTTTTTGTTTTGCACACTAATTAATGTTTATCCCTGACTAGTAGAGAATGGCCGCATTCAGAGAAGCGGTTATGAATTTTGCTATTTCTAAACTTGCGCTTGTTTGCTGTTTGTGACAATGGCACTGAGTTTTTGATGGTGAGCTGATCTCTTTCCATCCCTCTCTTCCTGAAAGAGATCTCTATCTGCAGGCTAATATAAATACCAGTGAGGGAAAGGGGAAAAGGCGAGGGAGGGGCCTGCATTCAAATTTAAAGTTGTCTCTTGGCAAAGGGAAATGTAAATGATGAAAACAAATGATCTAGCAGGCGTAGAGCTGCCTGTTCCTCTCTGATGACCTCCGTTTTGGTTTGTCGGGCCAGCAGCACCATCATGCTCCCCCGAAGTATGAAAACATCTGGAGTAGAGCTGCCAGGAGTGGGACCCAGAGAGGTGCCTCTCATCGGATATCGACCCCTAGGGCAGGAGCTCGACAGCCCTGCGGATCAGCTGTGGAAGGAGAATGAAAACAGGGATGCAGATCACACACAGGTAAGACTTACTTCTTAATGGGTTTAAAATTAACCACTGAATTCATCAAACGTGAGAGTAAAGGCATTTGAGGTTTATCAAAAAAAAAAAAAACTGACAAAAGTATCACAGTTTGCAGAGAAGTATGAAGCGGAACCTATTTTCAACATTGATAATGATCAGAAATGTTTCTTGAGCAGCAAATCAGCATATTAGAATGATTTGTGAAGGATCATGTGACACTCACGACTGAAGTAATGATGCTGAAAATTTAGATTTGATCACAGAAATAAATTAGATTTTCAAATATATTCAAACAGGAAACAGCAATTTTATATTGTAATAATATTTTACAATATTACTAGTTTTACTGTATTGTAATCAAATAAATTAAGGCTTGGTGAGCAGAAGAGAATTCTTTCAAAAATATAAAAAATAAAAACTTACTGACCGTAAAGTTTTCAGTTCATTTTCTCACTTTTTCTAACCATATAAAAATAAGTAGTCATTCTTAAAATCAAATCAGATGTTATAGATAAAAAGGCAGCTGTAAAAAATTTCAATAATTGCTCTGTTTGAGTAGCAGCAAAATAAAATAAAATAGGGGCTATGATTTAGAATTATTATAGTTATTATTTATTATATAAATACATAATAAATAAATAAATAAAAATATACCTTATTTTATTTCAGAGAGTTGCCAAGGCGGCATTTTCCTTTAAAGTGAACTAAAACAAAATAAACTAAAACTAATAACTAAACCTAAAGTTAAAACTAAAGTTAAACTAAATATTTAGTGTAAATTAAAACTAAAGTTAAAAACTATATAGACATAAATAATAATAAAAATTATAAAAATATATATATAAAAAATAATAAAACAAAATTAATAAAACTTTAAAATTTACCTGAAAACAGAAAATATAAATAATAAAATAAAATAAAGTTGTGGTTATGATTTAGAATTACTGTAGTTATTTTGTTTTATTATAGGGTTATTATTGTTAACTAAAACTAAAACCATAAATATGTAATTACTTAAAATAAAAATGAACTAAAAATGAAAAAATATATATACCTTATTTTTTATTTATTATAAAATAAAAAATATACCTTATTAAGAACTAAACCTAAAGTTAAACTATATATTTTGTTATAATAAATAAAAAAATTAATAAATAAATAAAAATGCCCAAAACACAACAAAATTAATAAAACTTTAAAATTAAACTAAAACAGAAAATATTATAAATACAACTAAATAAAATAAGGGTTCTAATTTAGAATTATTTTAGTTATTATGTATTTTAGGGTTATTATTGTTAACTAAAACTAAAACCATAAAAAAATTCAATTACTTAAAATGAAAATGATCTACAAATAAGATAAATATAAATAAGTAAAACAAAATAAACTCAAATTAAACCTAAACTTAAACTAAATATTTTGTGTAAACTAAAACTAAAGTTAAATACTCTACAGACATCTAAAATTAAATAAGTAAATAAATAAAAAAGACAAAAATACAACAAAATTAATAAACCTAACATCAAAGTGAAAAAAATAAAAAATAAAATAAAACATATATATAAAATATCTCATTTTATTTCAGAGAGTTGTCAGAGCAGTATTTTCATTTAAAGTTGAAGTACTAAAACAAAATTAAGAACTAAGCCTAAAGTTAAACTAAATATTTTGTGTAAACTAAAAAAGTAAATAAAAAAAACAACAACAACTATATAGACATCTAAAAAAATTATTTAAAATTTAAAATAAAAAAAAATAATAAAATAAAAATATAAAAAAATATAAAAAATATAAAATAAATATAAGAGAAAAACAAGAACTTTAATAGTATATCAATAATAAATATCAATGTAGATTTGGATGTAAATAATACCAGTTATTTAATCATTATTGTAACCTTCATGGACATTTTAAGTCAGGTTAAACCTGGTTATATTACACACATACTACTAACAGTAACTTGATTTCACCCAAAGTGTAATTTAGGAACATATTTTTCTTGGATAAGGTCTTGCTCTTTGCTCACCCTTACTGTGGTTAAAGGAACTGTACTCTCATTCCGACGTAATAATCAAGGAACTTTGCTGCCGTACCATGGGTGCAGAAGGCGCAATGATATTACGCAGTGCCTGAAAAGAGTGTATTGAGAGTATTGTTCCTATCCATATCAGCCTAGAAAATCACAACTTTTCATTTTCTGTCGGTCCTAGTACACAATGTAACTACAGAAGAGTCAAGTCATTTTTGAGCAAGATGCTAACGGTCTAATCAGACTTAATGATTTATGCTAAGCTATGCTAAAAGTGCTAACGCCAGACCCGGGGACCTGCCTGAATGGATTAGAAAACGGTAAAACTCAACTGTTTAACTCTAGGGGAGTTGGAAAATGAGCCTGTTTTCAAATAAAGTGCACTGTTCCTTTAAGATAAGAGCACACATACTGTATCTCATATATGTCTGTCTTACTGAATGCGTTGGTGTTTTGTGCTAGATCAGCTTTCACTTGTGGAATAAAAGTTGAAACAGGATATTGAGCCGAGTCGTGACCCTTTTGCCTCTGTTTTGATCTGAAGTGACATAGGCCTTGTTCTCATGAGACGTTTAATCATAAGGAAACTGAAGCTGCAGTTGCTGAGTTCTCAGAACTGCTGCAGGGGCTTTCGGTGTAACTAGCTGCAAATGTTAGTTTAAAGAGGGTCTATTACATAACTAACTGTGGCGATATAAAGAGGCCAAGCTGAAAGTTCATAAAATTCAAATACGCTCATCTGGTGCTCTGCGATTGACCTGCTTTGTGTTTGTTTTAGCGGGAAGCATTTTGTTTTAGTCGTACTATGGGTGGTGAGTTTCTTATCAGCCTGAAGCAAAGCCCTTGTGTGCTGCTGTTTGACCCCACCTGGTATTCTCTCATGATCTGTGTTTATACTGTCAGCTGCTGCAGGCAGCTTCAAGATTACACGTCATCAGTTTACAGAAGTGTTTCCTTCATAAAATTCTGTTTTTTTGTCACAGTACCAATACTAGTGAAATATCACTAATTTTAATATTAATTGCAAAATTAGACACACAAGTGTGAAGAATAAATATGGTGAAAATAGCTAGATAAAAATGTAAGACTATTTATTTATATTTTAATATTCATAATCATAATATGTTTCTAAATTACATAATGTCACAAATAATATATTATTTTGTTTATGAAATATTAAATATATGAATCTAATAAAATTATCTAAATATAATATGTAAATATTATAAAATACTATTATATAATAAAACAGCAATTATACAAATAATATCATAAGTATATATACATTTTGTTTATATAATATTAAATATAAGCATTTAATATAAATAATTATTACATATATAAATATAAATAAAATTATTATTTTTATACAATTATTTATAAATAATTGAATATATAATTTAATTTTAAATAATATCTAAATACTCAAAAATACTGTTATGTAATAAAATAACAACTGTATACATATTTAAATAGAAAATGTGTGTGTGTGTGTGTGTGTGTGTGTGTGTATATATATATATATATATATATATTTATGTTTACGAAATATATACATTAAATATTATATAAATATATATACACACATTTTATATTTTATATGAATATATGCATTTAATATAAATAATTATGAAACATATATAAACATCAATACATTTTTATATAATTATACGTTTTTATATAATTATTTATAAATAATTGAAATATAATTATAAATAATGTTTAAATATAATAAAATACTATTATATAAAAAAACTCATTCTGTATGATTTATAAGCCTGTTTCCTCATGGGGACCCCACAAATGCCCACATGTGGTCCCCATAACATGACAAATACCAGGTGCACACACACACACACACACACACACACACACATGATATTTAGACTGATATTTACCTAGTATTGACTTGTATTGGATTAAGCCAAATTGAGAAAATTAAGAATCTGTCACTGAAAAAACCCATATTGATCAACGACTAATCTGAATATTGAGCATCTGTGTGTGTCTATGCTGGTCACGGCCCTGTTCTTCTATCTTGTCACAACATCCTGAGTATTGACTACAAATTGCTCCACCAAGGTTAGACTCATTCAACACTTGGATTGGCCGGTCTAAAAACAGAAACCCTGCTGTCTCATGCAGTTCACTCTAGTAACTTCCCTCCTGTTCGGGTCACATGACCAGCTCACAGTTCTTTGGTAAATAATGCAAGAGTCCAGTATGAAACACACTGGCTCTTTTGTCGGGACTTGCTCGGATGACACAAAAGCAAGGCCAGAGAAGACTCAACAGGACGAAACTAGATCCGGCCCGCTCTTGATTCTTTAATGACAGTGGCAGGATGCATATGCGCAGGTCAAAATGTGTTTGCAGTCATCGCCATGCAACTTCCTTGTGTGTGTATCTGGGTGTAACGTAAAAAGAGGGTGGAGAGGAGGGGGGAATAATTGTTTAGCTAAAAACAACCTCAGCTGACCCAGTTTGTCTACAGAGTGCTCATTATGTTCCCTGAATGGTGCACCGTCGGCCTCATGTAGCACCGTGTGTCACCGAAACGGCTGCGGGAAAATTCCGCCACTGCATCAACTGAACCTCTCAACAACAGGGCAGAAATGATTGACCGATTTCCATTAAGCTCCATTGTGATCGTCAGTGGCATTCGCTCTGTGACGGTCACGGTGTGATTTCCATTGGCAGAGAAAGAGGAAAAGTTG
This sequence comes from Cirrhinus molitorella, assembly GCA_033026305.1. Lineage (NCBI taxonomy): Eukaryota > Metazoa > Chordata > Actinopteri > Cypriniformes > Cyprinidae > Cirrhinus > Cirrhinus molitorella. The sequence continues at coordinate 35,050,976 of CM065123.1, read as the reverse complement.
GTTGATGCGGTAATAGATGAAAACACAAGAAGAGAGATAAAAGAGAGCGAGACAAGGTACTCATGGAGAAGGCAGAAACAATAGGTCTCTGTAAATAGCTCCCCTGTGATGTATTTACGATGCGTTTCGGTGAGAACGCAGTCTGCTGGGGACATATAAGGGTTTTAATGTTTGGGAGGTAGCTGTATTAGCAGGGGAGAGCAGTGACATTATTTTACATTTTCCTTAATAACTCAAAGACTACTCTAAATATACATGCCATCTTTTTGTATACACTCAAAAAAATGCTTGGTTAAATACAACCCAGTAGCTGGGTTTGTCCATGTTCGACTCAGCACTGAGTTGTTTTTAACCCAGTATTTTTTTGAGTGTATACCAAAAGTTGGCATGTATATTTACAGACAAATACGGACAAACCCAACGACTAAGTTGAATACGGACAACCCCGGCGACTGGGTCGAATACAGACAACCCAAGTAGTGGGTCGAATACAGACAAACCTCAGCGACTGGGTCGAATACGGACAACACCAGTGACTGGGTTGAATGCGGACAACCCCAGTGGTGGGTCGAATACGGACAACCCCAGCGGTGGGTCAAGTACAGACAACCCCAGCAACTGGGTCGAATATGGACAACCCCAGCGGTGGGTCAAGTACAGACAACCCCAGCAACTGGGTCGAATATGGACAACCCCAGCGGTGGGTCAAGTACAGACAACCCCAGCAACTGGGTCGAATATGGACAACCCCAGTGGTGGGTCAAGTACAGACAACCCCAGCAACTGGGTCGAATATGGACAAACCCAGCGGTGGGTCAAGTACAGACAACCCCAGCAACTGGGTCGAATACGGACAAACCCAGCGGTGGGTCAAGTACAGACAACCCCAGCAACTGGGTCGAATATGGACAACCCCAGCGGTGGGTCAAGTACAGACAACCCCAGCAACTGGGTCGAATATGGACAACCCCAGTGGTGGGTCAAGTACAGACAACCCCAGCAACTGGGTCGAATACGGACAAACCCAGCGGTGGGTCAAGTACAGACAACCCCAGCAACTGGGTCGAATATGGACAACCCCAGCGGTGGGTCAAGTACAGACAACCCCAGCAACTGGGTCGAATATGGACAACCCCAGCGGTGGGTCAAGTACAGACAACCCCAGCAACTGGGTCGAATATGGACAACCCCAGTGGTGGGTCAAGTACAGACAACCCCAGCAACTGGGTCGAATACGGACAAACCCAGCGGTGGGTCAAGTACAGACAACCCCAGCAACTGGGTCGAATACAGACAAACCCAGCGGTGGGTCAAGTACAGACAACCCCAGCAACTGGGTCGAATATGGACAACCCCAGCGGTGGGTCAAGTACAGACAACCCCAGCAACTGGGTCGAATATGGACAACCCCAGTGGTGGGTCAAGTACAGACAACCCCAGCAACTGGGTCGAATACGGACAAACCCAGCGGTGGGTCAAGTACAGACAACCCCAGCAACTGGGTCGAATACGGACAAACCCAGCGGTGGGTCAAGTACAGACAACCCCAGCAACTGGGTCGAATACGGACAAACCCAGCGACTGGGTAGAATATGGACCAACCCCAGCAACTTGGTCGAATACAGACAACCCAAGTGACTGGGTTGAATACAACCCTAGTGGTGGGTCGAATACGGACAACCCCAGTGACTGGGTTGAATACGGACAACCCCAGTGGTGGGTTGAATACGTACAACCCCATCAACTGGGTTGTAAACGGACCAACCCCAGAGACTGGGACTAACGCAGACAACCTCAGCGACTGGGTCGAATATGGACAAACCCAGCGACTGGGTTGAGTGTTTAACCCAGCCTTCTGGGTAGTTTTATTTAACTGAACTATTGTTTTAAAATTACTATATGACTGGCTTAAAAGGAACCCAAAATAGGTTTTAAGTTAAAAATCATACACATAATTAACTAGAGGCATCAGCAGTAATCAAAACATGAACTTTTATTAATTTACAACACATGAACTTTTTATACATTATATATAATTTGTGTGAATAAAATGTGTTTATGGCCCTTTAAAATCCCAAGCAGCACAAAACTTTACAATGATTTGAAACTACATAACTAAAATAATCGGATCAGTTTATTAATTCAGTCTTTATTTAGATATTTTAATATAATGTTTATTGCATATCGTAAAAAAAATCAAAAATTGCATGATAAATGTTGTCCCTTGTTTCATTAGCAGGTGTCATGCACTGCTTTTAAAAGAAGCTCTCCTATAAGGTTGACTATAAAATGATGGTTGTTTTACATGCAAAGTTGTTGAGCAGTAGGAAATCAGTCATGTAATAAATATAATAATTGCCCCTGACCTCTCAGCAATTATAAAAACCTGTAATCATACCTAAATCTTGATCATGGTCTGTATAAGTGCCATTAGCCTGTTTGTGACTGAAAAATGTTGTTTGTTTACTATTGCCTTGTGTTACAATTGCCTCCAATCTCCTCTGCTAAGAGGCAGAGAGGATAGTAAACACAGAGCAGCTGATATTGTCTTGGGAAATTCTATAGAGGTTTTCTTGTTCCCCTCCCCCGAGGCTAACGCTAGTCAATAGAGTGGCTCAAAGCATTTGACTGAGTAAGAGAGTAAGAGCGTGTGGAGGGAGGAAGGGCAGCATGACATGACAGCATGTCCTGTTTCCTGTGTTTGTCCACACTTATTATGCACTTCCTGCCATGGAAACTCACAGCTGGTTTAACCTAAAGGTAAAACTCAAAGTTTCCAAACCTACCCAAGAGTGAGAATTTCGCAATGTGATATAACAGCATCTGCATTAATGAGCTGTTAAGGTTAATTCCAGACCTGACTCATAGAAGACTGGTATTGGTATGGAAATTAAGGAGTTTTACACCTTGCGTTACATAAATCATAGGAGGACTCAGTACAGCAATGCAAGTATCACTATTATCATCTTACATAACCTGGGATTACAGATTTTTCAAGACATCCAACCCTACAGTAAGTAAAAAGACAGACATGCAATTTATTATATTTATGAACAGTGAGCAACCTAGCAACTGCATAGCAATAAAAACACAAAAATCTCTCAACATAGTAAAAAAACAACAACAACAACAACAAAAAACTTCAGAACACTCAGAAACTGTTTAGAAAAGCAGCACACAAAACAGTATAAAACACCTTAGAAATAGTATTAATAGTATATTGCATAGTAACATCTTGGCAACCAGCCACAATGCTTAGCAGTTCACATAGAAACATGCTCAAAACCCCTCAGAACACTCACACTCAGAACGCAACACTTTTTAAAACACCCTAGTAACTGCATAGCAACATACCATTTAAAACACTCTACAAACTCCATAGCTACACCGTAGCAAACACCCAGAATGCATAACATTCTAGAAACAACTCAGAACACTCTAGCAACTGCATAGCAACACACTAAAATTGCTTAAAACTGCATAGCAACACCTTGGCAACCAAGCAGAATGCATAGCAATCTGCATAGCAACAGCCTAAAATCCACTAGACCATTCAACTGCTTAGCAAAACACTCCACAAACTGCAAAACAACACCATGGCAACCACCCAGAATTCAAAGCAATCCGCATAGCAACCATTTACAACACTCTAATAACTGCTTAGCAACACACTAATACTACTTAAAATGTCATACAAACTGCATAGCAACACCTTAACAACCACCTAAAATGCATAGCAATCTTTATGGCAACATGCTAGAAACCAAACACTTTAGTAATAAACATATAGAAACTATGTAGCAACTCCTTGGCAACCACAATCACCAAAATGATTTCTAGTATGTTGCTATGCATTCTGAGTGGTTTCCAAGGTGTTGCTATGCCACAACCCAGAAACCACCCAGAATGCATAGCAATCCACATTGCAACATGCTAAAAACCATTTACAACAATAGCAACTGCTTAGCAGCACACTAAAATGATTTTAAACACCATACCAATGCATAGCAACACATTGGCAACCACCCAACACTTTGACAACATACTAGAAACCACTCAGAACATTCTAGCAACTGCTTAGCAACAGACTAAAACTGTTTAAGCACATGGAGCTGTATAGCATCACCTTGGCAACCACCATATTCTGAATGATTCTAGTATTTATGCATTCTGACTAGTTGCCAAGGTGTTGTTATGCCACAAATCAAAAACCACCCATAATGCATTGCAATCTATATTGCAACATGCTAAAAACATTTACAACACTCTAGCAACTGTTTAGTAACACACTAAAACTATTTAAAATGCCATACAAACTGCATAACAACACCTTGGCAACCACCCAACACCTTGGCAACATGCTAGAAACCACTCGGAACACTCTAGGAACTGTATAGCAACAGAATAAAACTTTTTAAACACCAGATTTTGAATGATTCTAGCATGTTGCTATGCTTTCTAAATGGTTGCCAAGGAGTTGCTATGCTACAACCCAGAAACCACCCAGAATGCATAGCAGTTCACTTTCTTTAGAAAAATATGAAAACTTGTTTATGTCACATTTATTTTCAAATGTGACTGTGCTTCAAGTGCATATGGCTGAAGTGTAAAATCAAATCAAATCAAATCAAATAAAATGAAAAACTGATGTGGCGTTTCAGTTTAGTTTAGACTAATATAAGTTCATGTCTATAGTTCATCTGTGGCGGTGGCTCATAGAGTCAACTATTTTTACTTTCTAAAATGTGGAACTTGGCTGTTTCATTATATATAAACAACACTACTGCACAGCTAACAGACTGTAACCAGCGAGGTTAACTCTCATCACTCATGAAGTGTAACCAAAACTCCTGCACGCCACGCATGTCGCCATCTTTGTGTCAATATGTGCCTTCGGTTGAGTGTCCCTTTTAGATAAACAGGTGTTGCCCTGTGTTTTATTAGCAGGCATTTGTCATGTCATGCATTGCCGTTTGAAGAAGATCTCTTTTAAGATCGACCATAAAATGATGCCTTTTTTACATGCAAACTTGTTGAGCAGTAGATTTGATGGGAAGGCTGTCATTCTTGAAATCTGAAGCTGATACATTCATGTGTATTTATTGACTGCCGTTTCATTCATTGCATTAAACTTCACCAAACAGGTTTAGCAGCATTAGCCTACACATAAAAGGCTTATGAGAACCTGTCAGATTTTCCTCATCTATCTATCTATCTATCTATCTATCTCTCTCTCTCTCTCTCTCTCTCTCTCTATATATATATATATATATATATATACAGTGCACAGCATAAATGAGTACACCCCCTCTAAATAAATATAAAAGATGTATTTACTTAATGATCACTAATATAAATCATGGAAAGATGGCAAACTTGAAATTTATTAAACATTAATAAAAACAAAAATATAGGCCAATATTTTTTGTAAAATAAGTAAATTTGTCAATTTTGTTTAAATGAAGGACTGCAGAAATGAGTACACTCTAGATTTAATTCAGCAACTGTATAATATTCTAGTACTTAGTATGTCCTCCATAACTCTTAGGTACACTGCTCTGACCCTCCTTGGCACTGAGTGTACAAGTTCATGACAAATTGTCACATCTGTCCTGTTTAACTCCTGGAGGATGACCTCCTTAAATGCCCTGGTCTTTAATGAGGAGTGCTGCTCAGCTTGTCTCTACAGAATGCCCAACAGCTGCTCATAAATATGAAATATATGTCCACTAAAGGATTTTGGAGAACATATATCTTCATTGTCATATTGAAAAAATGGCCAAAAACTCAGGGAATAAGAAGAGGGTAGCATCTTCTGTTTGAGATTTTTGTATTACATCACACAGTGGAATTAATGACAGCATTGATAAAGCACAACTCCCTCACACCTTCAGCACTCATACATCCCTATATAAGAGCTTTACTTCCACTGAACATCACTGTGGGAACCAGACATTTCTCACTGTACTCCTCCTCTAGCAACACCATAACATTTTGGATGCTGTTAGATCTGAAATGATTGTCTTGGTCTCATGAGACCAGAGTATGGATTCTTAGAAATCTTAATTTTGTAAATATGGGCCTTGGAAAAAGCTAAGTGAGTTTATTGTGCTTTAGCTACAGTTGGTAGTTCTGGTGTGGATAAACAACCATGTATGTCACTTCTGCAGGCTGTATATTACTCTGAGAGATAAACAGTCACTCTTTTCATAGCTTTTGTCAGCTCTGAGACATTTTCTTGGCGTTTGTTCTGCTCTTTTTTATAGCAAAAACTCACTCATCACTAAATGAAACAAAGTGAAGGCCTGATTATTTCAGGAGCCTTGTCACAAGTCCATTGTTTTTGAATGTCAGTGTTACTTCTTCCATTGTCCTCTTTTATGCCATGAAATAATTTTTTTTAATCACATTTTACCCCAAAATTAAAATAACAACCTATGTATCCATTAAAAAGGAGGCATGTTTTTTAAATATTATTTTAATTACCAATATTGACATTACATTATACAAATTATATATATAATAAATCTGTAAGTATCTGTAAGTATTTTTCAGTCACATTTCCCCCTAAATTAAAATAAGAGCCTTTATGTGAAGCTTTTTCTACATTATTTCTATGACGAACAAGGACATTATAAAATATCAAAATATTATAATATAAATTAATAATATTAGTTTAAATTTTCATTTTGATACTGATATATTTTTTTAAAAAAATCTAAATATTTGCATAAAGGAAATGAAGGCTATTTTGAGTATTATTGCATTGACATTTTAATGATATACAATAATAAAAACTGATATATATATATATATATATATTTTTTTTTTTCAATTATATATAACATATGTGCAGTCATATTTTCCCCAACCTGTATGTGTAATTTTACATTTTTTATGACAAATAAGGACATTAAAAATATTAAAAACATTATAATATTAATAAATAACATGATATTAAATTTTTATTGATATTGATTTTTTATATATATATTTTTGGTATTTTGCAATCATATCTTTAAATTCATATTTTCCTCCAAAATCAAAATATTTACATAAAAGAAATGAAGGCTATTTTGAGGATATTTGCATTTACATTTGTATATATATGTATATAAGTTTTTTTTAATTATTATTATTTTTTTAATAATTTAAATGATTTTTTATGACTAAAAAGGACATTATAATTCTATAAATATTATAATATTAATAAATAATATATAACATTTGGATTGATATTGATATATTTTTTTAAATATTTAGAATATTCTTCAATCAAATAAGAATATTTTTATACAGGAAATGAAGGCAATTTTGAGGATTTTTCATTGACATCTTAATGTATATATATATATATATATATATATATATATATATAAAACAAAACATAACAATGCAAAAAATCTAAATGGTCCTAAAATAGACTCTAGTTAAAGAAAAAAAAAACATATTTTGACTTTGGGGTGAAATATGAGCTGGAGGTTTTGTGAGATTCACCCATAAATGAATGAAGGAGGAAGAGAGAGATTGTGTGTGAGTCTGTAACAGGAGCGCCCTTGTGACGTGTGCATGAGTGTGTGTGTGTGTGTGTGTGCGTGTGTGTGGAGGGGGTTGGCCTAGCGACAAGCTCAGGTGTGTTTGCACGGCTCCATAACAGAGAGAGTGAGATTTGAGCGGGGAAGACAGATAGACTAAGAATCTTGCTGAATGAAATCAACACCCCTCTAAAAGCAGCAGCAAGAAAAATAGATTAAATCGAACAGATGAAAAGGCCTGAAGGAGATGGAGTTCTCCGGCAAACTCTAAGGATTTCCAGGAAGTTGGCAGATCTCTGCCTGTCTGGACTCGCTGAGTTGAAGGTAGTGTTTTTCCTTGAGTTGTTTTTCAATTTGCGGCACACACAACACTGAATGATTTTAAGCAAATGAACTGCAGCTGTGGTAATGTGTTGGTTTGCTTAGGGTTGTAGCTTTTCTCAAGGCTTGTATTATAAAGTATCTTGTGTGCTTTGAAAAAAAAAAAAGCATTTCAGGGTCAGGCAAAATAGCAGCTTTTTGAGTAAAGATCTCAAATTTGTGTTTAAGTTTGAACATTGATCTTTGCAAGTGATCTATGTTTAGTCTGCTGTAAAGCATGTGGACGTTTCAGACAGTTACTCATAACTGTGTCACTGGGTTTGTTTTTGGCCTGTTGTCTCATGCATTTTTAATGTCGGAAAATCTCTGTTAAATGAGTTGAGTAAATCTAATACATACATACGTCGAAAAGCTGTAAAAGCTGAAGTTTGCATTTTGAAGTTTGATTTTGCTCATACATTTAGTTTTTGTTGGAGATAATATGCAAACATGAAGCCTTATCAGAGAATTTAGGGTGTCAAACCCGACACAACTGCCATTGTGCAATCTTACCTTGCTTTGCTTTAAACGCAGCTATTATTAGGATAAAAAAGTGGAGCTTTATAGCAAAGTTTAATAATTGAGCTGATATTTAGTCATTTTGAGATACAGGTCAAGGTTAGGATTACCAATCAAAGCACATCCTGACCAGCTCAACCAATAGTGTGAGTTTGGGGCGGGACTATGTGTTTGTCCAGCCAATGGCAACGTGGGGAGTATTCAGCAAACCCATTGGGAAACAGTCAGTTTTCAGATTTGTAATTAATGTAGTTGTTTAATCTCAATTATTAGTGTTTGGGGTCAATTATAAATAAGCTTTCCATTGATGTATGGCTTGTTAGAATAGGACTGTATTATTATGTGTGGAATCTGAGGGTGCGTGAGAAAATCGCTTTTAAAGTTGTCCAGATGTTCTTAGCAATGCATATTACTAATCCAAAAGTAAGTTTTAAAATTTACAGTTGAAAATTTACTAAATATCTTCATGGAATATGATCTTTACTTAATATCCTAATGATTTTTGGCATAAAAGAAAAATGTATCATTTTGACCCATACAATGTATTTTTGGCTGTTGCAACAAATATACCCGACTGGTTTTGTGGTCCAGGGTCACATAAATGCATCAAAACTGCTTATTTTCAAAATATATGATGCACTTGCATTTTTCTTTCTGTGTTCTTTTAGGGGGAGCCGTCCCCAATGAAGACCACATGGTACTGTCCACTGGACCTGGTAAGACTGGATCTCTTTTCTGCCAACAGAAATACTTCTTTCAAACGCTCTGTGTCAGCTGCAGCATAAAGTGATTTTCTTAATGCATTATGTGGTGTAGTGGTTGAAAGATGAAAATCCAATTATGGTATAGTCTCAGTCTCTGAAAACATGCCGAAGGAGACCTTCTGATGCATATTGCACAAACTGTCAAGCAAACTGTCATCTGAAAATTAGCTGTTCCAATCTGATTGGCTGGCAACAATGTAATATACAGCAGCTGAGGTGCACTAGTTCTCCTGGAAACAGAATCATGTTTATTTAGTTTGCCCATCTGATAATTTGATTTGAAATTTTGCCAGGTTATGGGCATCAAATTTTAAGAAAAATAATTACTTTTTGAGTTTCATCTAAAATTTTGGGGTCAGTATATTTTTGTTAACATAAACTAACACTTTATTAGCAAGAATGCATTTAACAGATCAAAAGTGGCCGTAAAAACGTACAATGTTACAAAAAAACTACAGTATTTAAATAATTGCTATTCTTTTATTTCTTATTCTAAAAAATGTTTATTGAACAGCAAATCAGCATATTTGAATGAAGAATTTCTGAAGGATCATGTGACACTGAAGACTGGAATAATGATGCTGAAAACTCAGCTTTGCATCACAAGAATATTATTTTTAATAATAAAAATAGAAAATAGAAACAGCTTTTTAAAATGTAATAATATTAAACAATATTAATGTTTATTGTATTTATTGTATTGTTAATCAAATAAATGCAGCCTTGGTGAGCATATAAGACTTAAAAATTTTTTTTTTTAAATCTTACTGATCCCAAACTGTTGAACGGCAATGTTCACTACCAGTCAAAAGTTTTTGAACAGTAAGATTTTTAATGTTTCTAAAATAATTCTTAACAAGTGAGCATTTACAAATACAGCAAAAGCTGTAATATTGTGAAATGTTATATTTTGAATATATTTTAAAATGTAATTTATTCCTGTAATCTAATCTAAATTTTCAGCATCATTACTCCAGTCTTCAGTGTCACATGATCCTTCAGAAATCATACTAATTTGCTGTTCAAGAAACATTTATAATAATTATTATTATTATTATTATATTAGCAATATTTAAAAAAGTTGAGTATATTGAGTTGGGTATTTTTTCAGGATTCTTTGATGAATAGAAAGATCAGAAGATCAGCATTTATCTTGGAGTCAGTATAATAATAATTATTATTATTATTATTTGGGGGGAAGAAATTATAGAAATGAATACTTTTATTTAGCAAGGATGCTTTAAATTAATCAAAAGTGATGATGGAGACTGTTAAAATGTTACAAAAGGTTTCTATCTCAGATAAATGCTGTTCTTCTGAACTATCAAAGAAACTACTCAGCTGTTTTCAAAATAATAATAATAAATGTTTTTTTTTGAGCAGAAAATTTGAATGATTTCTAAAGGATCGGGTGACTGGAGTAATGATGCTAAAAATTCAGCTTGAAATCATGGTAATAAACAACATTTTAAAAAGAAAACAGTAATTCAAAAATCAAAAATAATTTTACTGTTTATGCTGTTCTTTGGATCAAATAAGTGCAGGCTTGGTTAGTAAAAAAAACTTATAAACATTAAAAATCTTACTGTTCAAAAACATTTGACTGTTTGTGTATGCCTGTGCAATAATGATTATCTAAAGCTAATCTAAAGGTGCACTCACATTTCTACTAATTATGTTTGATTTCTGCACAACTGATTGTGGACTGACAGTGCTGTGCATTTAAAATGCTACAAAACGGCAAATACAAACTAAAACTGTGAGTGGTCACTTTTCATGTTAATGAAGGTCTTGGCCAAAATAAACTTAAGCACACTTTATGATACTTTGGGGTTAGTTTACCCAAAAATGACAATCAATATTTACTCACCCTCATGTCGTTCCAAACCCATAAGACCTTTGTTCATCTTCGGAACACAAATTAAGATATTTTTGATGAAATCCGATTCCTGTCTGACCCTGCTAAGACAGCAACACAACTACGTTCAAGGCCCAGAAAGGTAGTAAGGACATCGTTAAAATAGTCCATGTGACATCAGTGGTTCAACCGTAGTTTAACCTCAAAGAACATGTAATAAAGGTGGTTTGGATAAAAATATCCACAAAATGACTGCTTACTTACTCTGATCTCTCTCTGGTTCAGTCCACTGTGTCCGAAATGGAGGAAAACGGTGTCATCTACACTGTTGTGGTGAAACAAGCACACAGTTCCCCCGCCGGCCCGCAGGTGAGTCTCATCATCCTGAGTAACGTTCAGTGCTGTGCTTTCCAGCAGTTCTGTCCTGACATCTTTGCTCCTCTGCTCCCAGTCCACAGCATCCCGTTCTCAACACATCAAAGCAGGGACAGAAGAAAAGCTGGTCCTCCATCTCCTTCATTCCTTCTCCATGGGCGACTCTTCCTTTATCTCCATCTTCCTCTCCACCTATCGCTCCTTCACATCCACCCAGAGAGTGCTGGACATCCTGACAGACAGGTAAAGTGCATGTAGACTAATAAAGTCATTGTCTTGCAGATATCAAATACTGATGACACATTTGCAATGATTTTGTTATGAACAGATTTAGAGTTTGTATTAAGTGTATATTGACCCCTAATTTCCATATGAATTATTTTCTAGGTTGGAAAATCCTCCTGGGGAGAGCAAAAGTAACACGCGTCAGATGTTCAACAAGTATGTACTACTACAGATATATATTAAGCTACAAACAGAAGTTATTAATAGCCCATTGTGTCTTTTAAGCTGCATTGTGGAGTATTTATTCACATTTTCTGTGTTCAGGGCGGTGTGTACGGTGTTCAGCACATGGCTGAGCGACTATCCCGAGGATTTCCGCTCTCTAAACGATCCCTCCTTCCTGCTGCGTTTGGCCCCCCTCCTTCCCACAGACACCTCAGGCGCAGAAATCAAAGGCCGACTGCTGAGGATCGCAGAGGAGCTGAGTGAGAAAACCCTGCTGTCTGGATCGCTCTCAGGTCAGGATATTTGTCCCTTTGACAAAGGCTACATTTCAGAGTTTTTTGTATGTTTGTGACAGACAGTGCAGGTTATTCTATCAGTCTCTCTGTACAACCAACTGTCTAACCTGTCACAAGAAGTATTTTGTACCTCAGTATTTCATTTTGGTCGTAGGGATGTCACTAAATGAAGTTCTGATATGAAGAAAAAAATGCTACATTTCCACTGAAGTAAAATTGTTAGCCACGTCAATAGTCTCTGAGCTTTTCCTTATCATTTTTAGATTCTAATCACTTTTGTTTATGCCACAGTAATGTGAGGGTCAAATAAGGGATCCCACACTCAAATTAGACTAGCAATATTACATTCTTTATGAAAGTCAGGGAAATTTCTGTAGTCAGTATCAAACTAATATTTTTCAGTTGCTGGAAATTGCTCTATAAAATGATTTTTAAATGCTTTATCCCTTAATCATCAAGTACAGAAAAACAAATTGAAATTAATTGGTCTGTACACTGAGATTTTACATTATGTTGCAATGTTTCCATAATCTCAGATTTATCAAAAATTTGGGGTCTGTAAGATTTTTAAATATTTTTGAAGTAAGTATTTTACATGGAATCCTGTTTCCGCCACTGAATAAAAAAATAAAAAGGTAACTTATCTCACAATTCTGACTATTTTATTTTACATCTCACAATTAAGACTTTTTTTTTCAGAATTGCATGATATAAACCTACAATTGTGAGTTATAAAGTCAGAATTGTGACACATAAACTCAGTTTTGAGTTATAAAGTCAGAATAATGAAATATAAAGTCAAAATTGTGAGATACAAACTCTCAAATCTGAGAAAAAAGTCAGAATTGAGAGATACAAACTCACAATTCTGACTTTTCTTCTTGCAAACACAAATTTGTATCTCGCAAGTCTGACTTTTTTCTCAGATTTGAGAGTTATAAACTCGCAATTGTGATTTATAAAATCCAGTTCTGCAGGGAAAAAAAGATGTGTTCTCAGAATGGAGACATTTTATCTCACAATTCTCCCCTACTAATTCGCAAATTGTGTGTTATAAAGTCCGAATATAAATTCGCAATTCTGATGAAAAAAAAAAACTAAATTCTGAGTTTACATCTCACAGTTCTGTATTTTTTTTTTTGTATTTTTTACTTGTTGGACCCCAGGAAGTGGGGATCCACATAAACAAATAAATAAACAAATTCTGATTTCTCAGAATTGCATCAAATCACACACGTCTGTACACTGACTTTTTTTCTTTAGAATTGCGAGATATAAACTAAATTTTGAGTTCTAAATTCAGAATAACAAGATATAACGTTAGAACGTCAGAATAGTGAGATATAAAGTTAGAGTTGCGAGATACAAACTCGCAAACTTGGAATAAATAAAGTTAGAATTGAGAGATATAAACCTGCAATTGCCAAAAAACTCAGAATTGCATGATATGAAGAATTGTGAGATATAAACTTGCAACTGTGAGTTATAAGGTCCAATACTGAGGGGAAAAAGACTGATATGTTCTCAAACTTGAGACTTTTTAATCTCATAATTCTGATTGCATTATAAAGTCAAAATTATAAGATATAAACTCACAATTCTGAGAAAAAAAGTCACAAATACGAGATACAACTCGCAATAGCAAGAAAAAAAACTGAATTGTGAGATAAAAAGTCGCAATTACCTTTTTTATTGTTTATTTTTAATTCAGTGGAGAAAACAGGCTTCTATACTTTTATGCTAAACAGGGCTGCATTTATTTAATCAAAAATACAGTAAAAAACGGTCATTTTGTGAAATATTAAGAAATCATTATAATATGCTGATTTACTTAAACATTTTCAACATCAAGGTTGAAAACAGTCTTGATACATTTTTTCAATATTCTTTCATGAACAGGTAGTTCAAATAAACAAATCTTTGTCTTTACTGTGACTTTTGATAAATTTAACACATCTTTGCTAAATAAAAGTGTTAATTTCTTATTAGAAAAATCCTGCTGACCCCAATTTCTTTTTTTCATGAAAACATTTGCCTCCTAACAAACATTAATTTTAAACTTTGATTCCTAGTTAGACATAGCAGTACTTAGTGTTTATAATGAACTTTGCTTATTACTACATATTGATGTATTGGTCTTCTACAGATCCTACCAAAGGCTTGACATCTCCTCCTGATCCCTCGGACTTTGATGCCACCAGCATACTGGGCTTTCCATCCAGCGTAATCGCAGAGCAGCTAACCAGGATTGAGACAGTGAGTTTGATCGTACTGCTCACAAATGCTGTCTTTACATCTGTGGAAAAAAATAGTGATTAGTTTGAAACTAAGAGTAAAATGAGTCACAGTTTACCTCACGCTTTAAAGTGTGTGAACATCTCAGACCTTAAATAAAATGCTTTTGTTTTGCCTCAAGGATTTGTTTTTGAAGCTGGTACCCTATCACTGTCTGGGGTCTCTGTGGTCTCAAAGAGATAAGAAGGGCAAGGAAGGAGCGTGCTGGTCCGTCAGAGCCACTATCAAGCAGTTCAATCGCTTAGCAAATGCCGTCACAGCCTCGTGCTTGTGGAACACAGGTCTGAAGAGCCAACAGAGAGCGAGACTGCTGGAGAAATGGATCAGCGTTGCAGAGGTCAGAGCAGTATCACTGTGAATGATGTCATCCAGCAGGATAAAGGACTCACGTGAGCTTGTGGTTTGTTTCCCAAACAGGCCTGCAGAAGCAGGAAAAACTTCTCCTCACTGTATGCCATTCTGTCAGCGCTGCAGAGTAACCCCATCCACAGACTGAGAAAAACCTGGCAGGAAACAGACAGGTCTGGGTTTACTTAGAAAACTGCTTGTTGACGTGTTACAGAAATATCATTTAAGTCAATATTTATTTGTGGGGTAGTACAACTTGCCTTTCAGATTTTCCTTCAGTATTGCAAAAATATTTTCATATTTATGTTTTTAATATGTGACCCTGGACCACAAAACCAGTCATAAGGGTCATTTTTTTAAAATTGAGATTTATACATAATTTGAAAGCTGAATAATTAAGCTTTCCATTGATGTATGGATTGTTAGGACAATATTTGGGCAAGATGCATCTGGAATCTGAGGGTGCAAAATAAGTAGTAAATTGGCTTAAAGTTGTCCAAATTACGTTCTTAGCAATGCATATTACTAATAAAAATTCTTTTTTTGGTAGTCCAGGCTCACAAATATTTTTTGAAAAACAAACAAACAAACAAAAAAAGAGTTGTAAAATGATCACAGATCACAGGATCAACTTTTTTATTGATTGATTGATTGATAAAAAATACAAAACTGGGTTAAAAAATGTTGCAAATGTATATTTAATGTAACATTGAAAATTAGTATATTAATGCTAAATTTAATGCTAATATATAATGATAAGTATACATCTTTATTTAAATTATTGAATTAATTATTTTTCTTATATTTATAAATGAGTGTATTACTCATGATAACAATATATTCAGATTTAAAATATATTTTAAAATATAAGGCTAATATAATATTAATATAAGACAAAATTTGTATTTAAAAAAAGCATCTGAATATTTAAACATAATTTTCGATTTGAATATATGTATTATTTGAAACATTTGACCAGAATTATTTTTTATTTATTTATTTGTTTCTTTTTTCTGTATAAGATTGTAAAACAATCACAGCACTTTTACATTCTTATATTTTAATATATCTTAATATATATTCAGTGTAATAGTGAAAATTGATATATGAACGCTAAATATACAAAATGCTAAATATACATCTTTATTTAAATCATTTAATTTATCAGTTATTTATAAATTAGTGTAAGAATCATAAATATAGATATATTCAGATATATACACATTTAAAATATACGTTAAAATATAATATTTAGCATTTGAAGATTTAAACATAATTTTCAATTTGAATTTATCTATATTTAAAATATAATTTGGTCATATATATATATATATATATATATAAATCAATGTTTCTTTTTGCTGTAAAACTATAAAAGGATCACAGTACTTTTACAACCTTATCAACATTTTTAATTGATTGATCAGTGAATTGACTTATTAAAAATACCAAAAAATACAAAAATACATATTTATATGAACATTTATATATTAATGCTAAATATACATCTTTATTTCAATTTTTTTATTTATCATATTCATCATTTTTACTTTATATTTTCAATATAAATATATTGATATTGACCAAAATATATATATATAAAAAATTGAATTTACCCCCAAAAATGCATTTTAGAATTAAATGTGTTTTCTTGCCCCTTTTAAACAGTACATTTAAAAATATATATCATTTGAAGTTTTAAACAATTTTCAATTTGAATATACAGTATATTGAAATATAATTTGGTCAGATTTTTTAAAGTACTTTTACAATCTTATCAACTTTTTTTATTAATTGATTGATTGTTTTCCCAAATTAAATTTTCTATGATATTTAGTAGTATTTAATCTGGAATATTATATTTCCAGTTTACATTAAAATGTAAAAAATGATGCATGTTACATAAAAATGTAATGTAATTTTTATCAATAGCACTGCAATATCACCAAATATCCTTTCTTCTACTCCGACAGAGAAGCGGTAAGGAGATACGAGGAACTTTCTGACATCTTCTCAGAGAAAGACAACTACTCCCAGAGCCGCGAGCTCCTCAAAGAGGTCAGTCACACTACGACACAAAACAGTCCATTCATACTAGCCTTCTCTAATGTTATTAGAGAGCATGGCGATGCATTGATGGGCAAATATCAGGCCAATCGATGTTCTCAGGCTCTCAGTGTAAAACTCTCATTGGATGTGCTTCATCACTGTAGAGCTCTGAATCAATTCAGTACAGCCTGAAGGGAGGAACTAATGACATGAACAGAATGAGTAATACCAGATTCAGTCATGCAAAAACACAGCCTCACACTGTAAACTTGTTGTGGAGTTCATTATCCATTGCTGTTTTTTTAAAGTTCACATAAAAATAAAAAAATGTGTCATTATTTACTCATCCTCTTGTCATTATGCTGTTATTTTTTTCTGTGGAACATAAAAAACACAGCACAAAAACAAACAAACAAACAAACAAAACTAAACATGAAATGCTAAAAGTACTCTTCCCCTCCACTGAAGCTCTGAAATCACATTCAGATTCAAAAATGGCCACAACATGGCAGATTTAAATACAGAGACATTTTTACAAACACAGGAACTGAACTGAGTCATTGGCTTTGAATTGAATTAAGTTTCCTGTAATAAAAGCACTTTCATTTTACAGGAAGGGACTTCCAAATTTTCAAACCTTGACACTAAAATCAACAACAGAAGATTTACAGGGGTAAGAATCCTTAAATAAATATATATTACATACATTATAAAATATATTCTTTTTTATAATATATTTATTATATGTTAATAGAGAAGTATAAATATTACTATAAATAATTTATACACATATATATATATATATATATATATACACTGCCGTTCAAAAGTTTGGGATCAGTAAAGAAGTTTTTAAAGAAGACCTTTCTGCTTATCAAGGCTGCGTTCATTCGCTTAAAAATACAGAAAAAACAGTAATATTGTGAAATATTATTGCAATTTAAAATAGTGGATTTCTATTTTAATATACTTTAAAATAGAATTTATCCTTGTGGTGCAAATCTGAATTTTCAACATCATCACTCCAGTCTTCATTGTCACATAATCCTTCAAAAATCATTCTAATATGTGACCCTGGACCACAAAACCAGTCATAAGTTGCTGGGGTATATTTGTAGCAGTAGCCAAAAATACATTGTATGGGTCAAAATTATAATTTTTTTTATGCCAAAAATCATTAGGATATTAAGTAAAGATCATGTTTCATGAAGATATTTTGTAAATTTCCTACCGTAAATAGCATATTTTATAAGTTATACAACTTAATTTTTGATTAGTAATATGCCTTGCTAAGAACTTCATTTGGACAACTTTAAAGGCGATTTTCTCAATGTTTTTATTTTTTTAGATTCCTGATTTTCAATATTTGTATCTCGGCCAAATATTATCCTATCCTAACAAAGCATACATCAATGGAAAGCTTATTTATTCAGCTTTCATATGATATATAAATCTCAATTTCGAAAAATTGACTAGTTTTGTGGTCCAGAGTCACATATACTGATTTATTATCAATGTTGGAAACAGTCGTGCTGCTTAATATATTTTTTTGTAACTCTTAATACTTTTTACAGGATTCTTTGATCAATAAAACATTAAAAAGAACAGCATATCATCAAAATAGAAATCTTTTGTAACAATATACACTACCGTTCAAAGTTTGGGGTCAGTATTTTTTTCCTTTCTTTCTTTCTTTCTTTCTTTGAAAGAAATGAATACTTTTATTCAGCAAGAATGTGTTAAGTTGATACAAATAAGAGTAAAGACTTAAATAGAAAAGATTTCTATTTTGAATAAATGCTGGTCTTTTTAACTTTTTATTCATCAAAGAATCCTGAAAAAGTATCACAGGCTCCCGAGAAATAGCAAGTAGTTTTCAACATTTACAATAAATCAGCATATTCAAATGATTTCTGAAGGATCATGTGACACTGAAGAATTGGAGTAATGGCTGATGAAAATTCAGCGCTGCGTCACAGAAAAAAAAAGTATATTAAATTAAAAAACAATATTAGAAATTGCAAAAATATGTCACAATATTACTGTTTTTTTTTTTCTATATTTTTGATCAAATAAATACAGCCTTGATGTAGAGACTTTATTAAAAAACGTTTAAAATCTTACTGATCCCATATATACACACCCACACTATATATATATCTATACACACACATTATGCATATATTTATGACCGTGTGATCAGTGTGATGTACCTGAATGCTGTATTTCTTTTTGTAGTCGTGTGCTCAGGGCACTGTGCCATACCTGGGCATCTTCCTGCGAGATCTCACCATGTTGGACACTGCAGTCAAAGACAGATTAGAGGTGATGTACAGTTCACAGCCCACCATCAAACAGAACTAAATAAAACAAAGAGACAAAACAGACAGCGCCGGCACATCCAGCTGTGAAGTATAAAAATAGCAGTGGTTTCACAATGTTTGTCAAAGCCTATCTGACAGAATCTAAACGTGTCAGAACAAAACTAAAAGCCACTGTTGCATTATAATGTAAACCAAAATGTACTGTCTTTTACAGAATGGCTTCATCAACTTCGATAAAAGACGACGGGTGAGTTTATGGGCATTAGGCCTAGATACTTGAATGTCATTCTAGTATTTTGTTTAAATAAAAAGTATTAACATTGCGTCATCTTGTTTTCAGGAGTTTGAAGTCATTGCTCAAATTCGCCTCCTTCAGTCCTCGTGTAAAAACAGCATCTTCAGAACGGATGAGACATTCGTTCAGTGGTATCACAGCGTACCTACTCTGCGCGAAGAGGAAAGGTCAGTGACATTTCTGTGACTCTATTCTGAACATCTCAGATTCACACGATTGGCTATATGATAAGATGTCTATGTGTTTTTTAATAGCTATAAGCTGTCCAATCAGATTGAAGCACCAGGTGAGCCAAGTCCTGGCCGTGGCCTGAACCCTACAGTGATCATCACTCAGTGTCCAGAGTAAGAACATCACTGTCCTACATCAACAACAACTACATCACACAGCATTTCTTACTGTAGAGACCAAAATTAGACTGCAAGAGTTACAACACTGTAGAAAATGAATGCTGTTGTTATCACAACTATCACAACCAAAATTGGACATTAAAATAACTATATTGTTTCAGTTTAGAGTAGTAGTTCACTTTCAGAGCAAAAATGTACAGATAATGTACTCACCCTGTTGTCATCCAAGATGTTCATGTCTTTCTTTCTTCAGTCGTAAAGAAATTATGTTTTTTGAGGAAAACATTTTAGGAATTATCTCTATATAGTGGACTTCTATGGTGTCTGTGGTTATTAAATGCAGCTTCAAAGGGCTCTAAATGATCCCAGATGAGGAAAAAGGGTCTTATCTAGTGAAATGATCTGTCATTTTCTTAAAAAAAAAACAAAAAAGATCTGTATTATTATATAAGTACAGTTAACTTTAGGTTATTTAGGTTGGATATTTAAATGATCTCAACAAATTTGATTTATTATTTTTTGAATGCAGTAGCATTTTTACTGTAAAAAAAAAGTCATATAAAAAGGAGAAAAGTTCAAATTAATTTTAAATAAATAAACTACAGATGCATCTGTTTTTTATTCTAATGCTCATTATTAATTTTGAACATCAAGTGAAAATGTACTAGACAAAAATATTATATATTTCTTACCTACCATGAAACTTTATTCTTTTCAGGCAGGGTTATTATCACTAAATTAAATTATTAAATTATTATCACTAAAACATTTTTGTTCACTGAAATAAAATAAAATATAAACATTAGACCAAAACAATTATAATTTTCCAATTTGGTTTAAGCTCTAAAATTGCTAACTGGAAAAATATAAATAAAAACAAAAAATTAATTCAAAACTAAAACGAATAAAATAATTAAAATAAATAAATAAATAAATAAAACTGAAAGTATAAAACTAAAAGCTAATTTACAATTTTAATGAAACAACATTATAGTATATAAACAATACTAAATAACACTGGTCTCAGGACAATTACTTTAATATTTATAATTTTTTAGAAAAAAAAACTATATACTATAAACTATATACTATATATATTACAAATTTAAATTAATGTTATTTTAATTAAAAAAAAAAATTCTCTACAATTTAGAAATATTAAATTAATTTGACTGAGAACAGTGTTATTTAAGTAATATATATATATTTAAAATAAGGTCACAGGACAATTGATGTAATATTTATTGTAGAAAATATTTATTGTTAAAAAAATAAATAAATAATAATTATATATATATATATATATAGTCCTAGGCCCAGTGTTATTTTAGTATTATATATATATATATATATATATATATATATATAAAAAAGCATATCAAATTGTTTTTTTTTTTGTCTTTTGAAGTACTTTACAATTGACAACACATATACAGATGCTGCGATTTAGCAACAGGGAAAATGAATCTTGGTTACCATAGTAACCCATTCATTTCCTATGGGGACAACAACGTGTCTGTGTAATATGTCAAGCTTTAACAAGTGACAGATTAATTTTCACCAAAATACAGTAGAGTTTGACTGGACGCACAGGCATTGCCAAAGAAATTGGGATGAATTTCATGTTGTATACACGATTATGTTATTATTATTTGCATTCAGCATTGTTTTTTCTCTGCTGAACAGATTTGCAAAACATTTTTGGGTCACGACCCAACGGCTGAGAAACACTGCTATATAGTATGATATGCATTGCTCTTATTTTGCGAATCCTGGGCTCAATTTTTGAACGATTCAAATGACAATCTTCCTTTCGTCTGTGTTGAGGATCAGCCTCAGTCCTTGACATGCACACACAGATGTTTCTTTCATGAGCTCTTAAGCACAGTAATGCTGCTTGAGCTGAATGAAATGAAGTTTTAAAGCAGGACAAAGACACACTTATCGTCTGCAGTTAGCGTGTGACTTCAAAGCTACTGCTGCTGCTGGTTTAGAGTTTTGTATTTATACTCTAGAATACAGTCTATTCAGAAAAAAATCAATGCCATAAGCAGCAAATGGCAAAGAGCCTCCAGTTTGTGACAAGATCGTTCTGTTCTCCCGTTACAGTGCTCTCTCAGCTGTGGCAAATACGACAATGGATGCTGATGGGATATTTGACTTTCCGTCTCCTGTCAATCACCTGCTCTCCAAGCTTTACAAGGTAAGGGTGAATAAAGAGCTTTATTTTGATTACATTGCAGTAATGGGTCTTTAAAAGCCTGGCTGTTATCAGCAACATTGAGAGATTTATTATTTGAGAGCTCACTGAAGATCTTTATAGCATTTGAAAGTTGCTTTTTCGAATTGAACCATGCC
Organism: Cirrhinus molitorella; assembly: GCA_033026305.1. Lineage (NCBI taxonomy): Eukaryota > Metazoa > Chordata > Actinopteri > Cypriniformes > Cyprinidae > Cirrhinus > Cirrhinus molitorella. Next base: position 35,028,800 of record CM065123.1, on the reverse strand, counting down.
ACGCTTTTATTATGAGACACATTTCACTTGAAAATTCACACTACCAGATAAAAAGTTTGAACACATTTGACTGAATTGATGTTTCATGGTACAAAAACATTTTAATCTGAAGGCTTATGTTTAAATGCTTGAAGTTAGATTGACAGAAAATTATATATATATATATATATATATATTATAATTTTTTTTTTAATAAAAAGCAAAAACTAAAATTTTGTAAAAGGCCTGACTGATTATCGGCACTGATATTAAGCATTTTTATGGTTATCGGTATCGGTCATTTTCAAAACCGGGTTGCTGCTAAAATAATTTAAAAGCATTTAAAGAAGTTTCTGTCAGAGATCTTGTAATTCCTAATTTTGCGATTTATTTTCATTTTTACACCAGACATATATATTGACACTGGCCTTGAAAAACACATATACACATAGACACACTTTTAGGGGTTTTGCATCTGAACTCTTCATAATATACATATATAAATATAGACAGTATTAATAAAGATTGTATATAAATTGTAAATGAAACAGATTATTAGAGCATATTTTACATATTTCAAATTTTAAGCTTATTCAGTGTGTTATTTGCTGATTCCTAGTAATTTATTAGGAAATTCAAGCAATTTCTAAATGAAAATTGTTTCTACAACAAATTTTTAGAGTAGGATTTCCTCAAAAACAAGTTTTACTCAGAAATTGCTTGTGTTTCCACAAAGAATAAAGAATCTGCAATTAAAATTTAATTATACATGACATTTTGAAGTAGAAAGACTGAAATAGTATTTTCTTGTAAACAGTGTTATTTTATTGATCCTGAAAAAAACAGTATCACTGGCCAATTACCTGTGCCGATATTAAGCATTTTTTTGTTATTGGTACCTATTAAAAGCATTTAAAAAAAGTTTTTATCAGAGAACTTGTTATTCTTAATTTTGACTTCAATTTTTATTTTTACACCAGACATATATATCAGTTCAAAATATCACTTACCGTTCTACTGTTCTGGAATAACTATTATCGACATCTGCCTTGAAAGCCACACACACACACACACATATATATTATATATTGTCTGCTTATGATTTTTTAAATTTAAAAAAATCTGAAAAAGTTTTATTTGTAATGGATGAGCTAGCATAGTTCATATTTCATAGATTTGATTATTCTAAAATGTAGAAAATATTAATAAAGATTGTATTTAAAGTTGTAAAAAAAACAGATCATTAGAGCATTTTTTACAGAAAAATACTATTTTCGTATTTCTACTTCAAAATTTAAGTTTATTCAGTGTGTTATTTGTGGTTTCTTAGTAATTAATTACGAAATTCACAAGCAATTTTTTAAATAAATTGTTTCTACAACCAATTTTTATTGTAGGATTACCTTAAAAACTAATTTCATTCAGAAATTGCTTGTTTTTTCCACAAAGAATAAAGAATCTCCCATTAAAATTTAATTATACATGAAAATCTATTTTCTACATATGACTTTTTTATTAAAAGAAAAAGTTGAACATTTTTATTTTTATTGAATGAGCTAACAAACTTCATGTTATTTCATAGATTTAATGATTCAACACTGTAGACAGTATTATTAAAGTCTTATAAATCTTATAAACAGTATGGTTTTATTTACACCTGAAAAGTCAGGTGACCAACTTTTTTCCTTGTAGTGTAGAACACAGTATTTTTAATAGTGCTTTTTAAAATGTACACTAGGGTTGACCCATAATTGGCTTGGCCAATTATCGGCACCGATATTAAGCATTTTTATGGTTATTGGTATGTGTCATTTTCAAAACCGATTTGCTGATAAAATAATTTTAAAGCACTTAAAGAACGTTTTTGTCAGAGCCCTTGCTATTCTTAATTTTGGCATGAGAAATAATCCACCTAAAAATAAAAAGTCTGTCATCTATTACTCACCCTCCTATTGCTCTATGATCTTCCTTCTGTGGAATATAAAAGCAGATATTTAGCAGAATATCGGAGCTTTAAAAATATGTGTTAGCAAACATGAGATTTAAGCGTAAAACAGATTAAATAACCCACAGGGTGATCATATAATTGTTATTTTTTTTCTTTGAGTATTCCTTAGAATACTGTTATAATCACCTCTATTTCAGCATGTGAAATCCCCGTCCGTTTCCTGTCTGGATGTTGATTCATCACCGCCACCCAATGATGCCACGCCCTCTGTCCTGACCACACCCACTACAGCTGTCAAATCACATCGGCGGTCTGTCTCCTGCGGCAACAACCCCACCAATAACAAGCCAGAGGCGGGGCCTGATATGAGAATCGTCAGGATACGGATGGATTTACACGACGGCAACTTATACAGAAGCATTCTGGTAGTCTATCAAACTAAAATCAAAGAAATTTTAAATGAAAGTTGAAAAACAACAATGTGCTAGATTTTTAAATGTGCTAGGCTTTGAAACGGCTGTATTTCACAGCACCAGTCCAGTGTTACATCAGACAATCTTTGGCATTTCATGTCAGCTCCTGTTTAATATGAATGCAGTCGCTTCTTTGTTCTAATGTATATTTTTTTTTCTGTGCTGCCTCAGGTCACCAGTAATGATAAAACACCCACTGTAATCAGTTCTGCATTAGAGAAGCACAACCAGAATTCTCAAGAAGCCTCTAAATACGAGCTGATCCAACTGCTGCCGGAGGGGAAAGGTGATGCCACATTTTTCTTGTCATTCTGTGGTGTACAGTTTTTGAAAACACATCATAAAATGAGAAAACATTGTTCTGGGTATACTGATGGGACATAGTGATATTAAGAACGTATGACATATAAAACCAGACAGCTGTCAGTGAAATATAACAATTAAATAAAATATAAATTAATACACTACCAGTCAATTTTGTTCTGCTCACCAAGCCTACCTTTATTTGACCCAAAACACAGCAAAAGCAGTAATATTGTGAAATATTTTTACTATTTAAAATAACTGTTTTATATTTGAATATATTTTAAAATGTAATTTATTTCCTGTGATCAAAGCTGAATTTTAGCATCATTACTCCAGTCTTCAGTGTCACGAGATCCTTCAAAAATCATTCTAATATGCTGATTTGCTGTTCAAGAAACATTTATTATTATTAATATTAATATTTAAACCAGCTGAGTATTTTTTTTTTTGATCTTTGGATCTTTGGAAAGATCCAAAGATCAGTATTTATCTGAAATAAAAAGCTTTTGAAACATAATGCACTATACCTTTCAAAAGCTTGGAGTCAATATAATTTATTTATTTATTTTGGGGGAAAGAAATGATAGAAATTAATACTTTTATTCAGCAAAGATGCTTTAAATTGATCAAAATTTATGATAAAGACATTTATAATGTTACAAAAGATGTTTTTATTTCAGATAAATGCTGTTCTTCTGAACTTTCTATTCATCAAAGAAAAATTCTGCTTAGCTTTTTATAACAACAATGATAATAATAAGTGTTTTTTGAGCAGCAAATCAGAATATTAGAATGATTTTTGAAGGATCATATAATTGGAGTAATGATGGTAAAAATTCAGAATTGAAACCACAGGAATAAATTACATTTTAAAATATATTCAGAAAACAGAAAACAATTATTTTAAATAGCAAAAATATATAAAAAAAAGTACAGTTTCTGCTGTACTTTGATTCAAAGAAATCCAGGTATGGTGAGCAAAAGAGACTTCTTTAAAAAAACATTAAAAATCTTACTGTTCAAAGACTTTTGACTGGTAGTGTATATACACCACTGATCAAAGAAATTCAGATTTTTATTCAGCAAGGACACATTAAATTGATCAAAGATGACAGTAATTTATAATGCTACAAAAGATTTATATTTTTAAGAAATGCTGTTCTTTTGAACTTTCTATTCATCAAAGACTGTTTTTAACATTTATAATAATAATAAATGTTTCTTGATCAGCAAATCAGCATATTGAAATGATTTCTGAAGTAAATTCAGCTTTGCATCACAGGAATAAGTTACATTTTTAAATATATTTAAATAGACAACAGTTGTTTTAAATTGTAATAATATTACAGTTTTTTCTGTAAATTTTTGATAAAAAAAAGAAAGTCCCATCATTGTAAACGTTAGAGACTTTGACCCCAAACTTTTGAACAGTAGCGTATATATACAGTATATAAATATATATTAAACATATTTAATTCATATTTAACCCCTTAATTGTCAAGTTTACTTCACCATTTTACAAATAAATCCTAATTTAATCATGACAAACTATAGATCGTTGGAAAGGTCTAAGACTCTTAAATACTATGTTACCATTTTTTTTGTGTTTCAAATTATGTAGGAAAAGTAATAGATTCATTTAGGACAAGAGTGCACCTCAAAAATCTACTTCATAACAGGAGTTTTGACCTTTGTCACAAAAAGACTTTCTTCATTGCCTTTTTCTCTATCACACTTTAGAAATCATAAGAAATTAATATCACTTAAAAACTCAAAATTCATCCTTTGAAAACCATTTTAAAATCAGGCATTGCATTACCATCAAAATCATATTACAAGATGTTTTTGTTCATGAATTATACAAATTAAGCTTGAATACTGCATTTTCACATCTATGTTAAAAAATGGAGTGACAGTTAAAGGGTTAAATACAATATTATTTATTTTTAATTATTTATTTATAGAAAAATATTTAGAAAAATTAACAAAATTATTTTGACTAAGTAAAAACACACCACTTTTTACTTTTCTGAGTATTTCTTTGTCATTTTTTTCTCCCCCCGCAGAGCTAATAATACCTCCCACAGGAAATGTCTTCTACGCCATGTCTTCAGCTAGTGTGGACTTCCTGTTAAGAAGAAGAGGAGGAAATACACCGTCAGGGTCTCCGACTCTTGGCAACGAAACCAGCGCAACCTTTCCGCGAATCAAAGCCAAGGGCAGAAGACTAGTCCGGACACTATTTTAAAGTAAAAACAGGATATTCAAGTCCAAGTACTTTCAAAAGACACAAAACCTTTAAGTCAGAGCTCTGTGACATAACTGTGTAGAAACGGCTCATTTTCATAAGTCCTAATATTAGTAATTTGATTGAAAGCTTGGTTGAAATGGCTCTAAGATGTTAGTTCCTGCTAAACGTTGCACTATTTTTGCATTTCATAAATCCGTAATGAATTTCAAGACAGAATCATGTACCTTTTGCTGGTGCCAGCATTTCCAGTACTTCCCCCGTCTACCTCTGAAGCCTAGCAGTCTTTTGGTTACAGAATATTAGTCAAGAATCTGCATTATTAATGAACATCAAACGGAGATAGAGCAGCTAAAAGATCCCAGCATAATAAAATAAACACTTACAGAAGGTACTTACACCTGTCTAACATTTCAAAACACTGAGCTGTTCTGCGAATGCAAAAAGCTACTGAAAAACACCCACCTACCTGAAGACCTGAAAACCACTGCCGCTGTCCAATGTTCTCACCAAGTATGCAAACTGATAGTTGCTTACTGTGCGCTTTCTCTTTAAATATTTATACAGAATTCATTATGGTTATGGTAATAGAGACTCTGTTCCAAAACCTAGTATAAAATTAGTGTAGAGGCAGCACTAGACTTTACAGTTGATTTTGATACAGTTTGGTGTTAGTTTGTTCCTAAAATAACAGCACAATAATCTAGTAAGAATAATTATACACTACTTCTGAAAAGTTTGGGGTCAGTAAGATTTTTTCAAAAAAAAAAAAATGTTAATAAAAAAATAATAATAATAATAATTTAATTTAAAAACATATACATATATATATACACACATACTTACTTGTGTGTGTGTGTGTGTGTGTGTGTATATATATATATATATATATATATATATATGTGTGTGTGTGTGTGTGTGTGTGTATGTATATATATATATATATATATATATATTTTTTTTTTTTATGTACCAAATGTACCAAAACTGAACTAATATCTAAAATGAAAATGAAAACTGAAAATATAATTATGAAAAAAATAATATAAAAATTTAAAAATATAACATTTTTTATATAAAATGTATATAATATTAATATTATATTATATATATATAAAATTAACAATAATAGTATTTCAGTGATACTAAAGTAATACTGCTTTTCAGTAAAAATGCATTAAATTGATCAAAATTGACTATAAGCACATTTATAAATGTTTAAAATATTTCTTTTTCATTATTTAAACTTTCTCGTAATCAAACCCTAAAAAAATTATCATGGTTTCCAAAATATTAAGCAGCACAACTGTTTATAATAATAATAATAATAATAATAATAATAATAATAATAATAATAATAATAATAATAATGTTTCTTGAGCATTAAATCAGCATATTAGAATGATTTCTGAAGGATCAGGTGACACTGAAGACTGGCGTAATGATGCTGAAAATTCAGCTTTTGCACCACAGGAATAAATTACATTTTAAATATTTTACAATAGAAATTAGTAATTCTGAATTGCAAAAATTAGATTTTTTTAATGATTTTTGATCAAATAAATGCAGCCTTAGTCTTTGAAAACATCAAAAATCTTGCAGACTCCAAATTTTTGAATGGAAATGTATGTACAATAGCACAAAAATACTAGGTTAACAGTAAATTTTTGTTTTACCTATTTATTTTTTAATTAGTAAATCCAGTATTGAATGAAATGTACTGTAAAATGTAATAGTTTCCACCTTTTGGGTGTGCCTTCTCCAAAAGGACACATAAATAGGCCAAAAAGAAAGCATCTGAGGCAGCGGCATAATTATGCCTACGTTTACGACAGGATTTGAGCGTGTGTAGCACCTACAATGCCTTAAAGTGCTGCCTATGTAGGCATTTCACTAGGTTTTGGGACAGAGCCAATAGTATGTTGAACTGCAGGTCTCCAGTTCTGGCTGGTTTCCGATACCAAATCGACTCCTTTAACAAAAAAATGCAACAAAGCTGTGCCTGTGACATTATTTTAGTTTTATACTGATAAAAGCGTAACGCTACGATCATCAAGAATAAAAACCAAGGCTGTATCCGAAATCGCCCTCCATTTTTCCCTCCATTAGTCCAGCTTTTGCATAGTTTGCTTGCTGTTTAATTATCATTTGAAACGGGCAGTTTCAGTAGTAAGATTACAATATGTATCTTGAACTCTGTCATGGAAATTATGTATAAACCCTAGTTAAACGATTTAATAATTCGTACCTGTGTTGTATTACGCTGTAGACGCCGTGGACGAGCGCGTTGTAAAATGAATGGATGGATGATTCAGCTGCGGGCGCCATCTTTTGGCGAGACGCGGGAATTCATTCGGCGCGCGACTCTCACAGTGCATTATAAGTCATCTCTAGCCGTTGAGTGTACATCGGTTGTACACTCATTTTTGCGGTGCAATCGTGGGAAAAATGGCTCAAATAGTGCCCTATTGAAGGGCATAGGGGGCTATTTCGGATACAGCCCAACACTGTTATTCGTAGGCTACGTACCCTAATGAACCTTGCGCTCTCTTACTCGTATGCTGTTGACGTCTCTGTGGGAACTGAGGCATGCGAGAGCTCACAGCAAGGAAGAGGGGTTCATTTCACTTCAGTCTTTAGTTATGTTCGGAATAGCATACTATCATACACTTACATACAAAATGCAAAAGATATCTAGCCTACTTACTGCATTTGAGTTTTCATTTTTGTGACAACAAATGTAGCATACTACTGTCTGAGAACCTGGAAAAAGTGTAAAGCATACACTGAGTAAGGAAGTAGGCTAGTACTCCATTCCGATCGTTGTCTTTGTTTTTGGTTACTTGTTTGTTAAGTGCCTTATTATCAGGTGCTCTTGTGTGATTGTTTTTCCGGTGTGATGCGCAGTGAAAAGCATGTTGCAGCTTCAGTCCTGCACCGTCAGATGTGTATTCTGACACCTTTATGCACTACATACCTCCTATTCTTGTAATAAACTTTAATTTTTATACAACTGACAGCTTTCAGACCCTATTAATGTCTTTACAAAAAGAAACATTTATACCGACTTAAAAATGTCTGTGGTTTTTAAAAACACCTTGGGGCTTGTATCATTTCAATGTTATTGTATATCTTAAGAATATAAATATTGCTAAAAATTGACTGGTAATAGAAGGTGATACAATTTTCTGTACATAAAGAGAGAGGAAGCATTGCGTGTGTGATTGCAGTCAGAGAAATGATCGCTGTCTGATTGCTTAAGCACTTTTATCCCTCCTACACCAGTGAGAACACCTAAGTGCTGATTATGAGCAGCTGCGTTGGTGTAGAAAAGAGCTTTACAAGGCTCCTGTGATGGTGGTGTTGTCTCAGTGTTGTGACTAGCTGGTTTATTAGTGTCCAGTTTATTTTTTTGTCTGCAACTATAAAATATATATTAATAATAATTATATATATATATATATATATATATATATATATATCACTTAATACAATTTTGTGTGCTAATATTTTATGAAGTTATAAAGATTATTCTAATCTATTTAAGAAGTTGTAAGATTATATAAGATTATAATATGAATTTACATACTATTAATAGTTTAAATACTAATACTATTTTAGTTTTTCTACATCAGAATTTCATGATAAATGCAAAGTGTTAATTGTTTCTTTGTAATTTTTTTTATAGAACGTGAAAAATGTGTATTCATTATATATTATTTCATAAAATATTTTTAATGTTTTATTTAAAAAAATTACAGGAAAAAAACAAAAAATATAAATGTAAAAATTGTATATATTCTATAATTATTACACTTTAAGTGGTGGTCTATTTGTAAAGAATTTGTAAGATTATTTGGGTATTTTTTTACAAGACAATACTATTTTAGTTTTTCTGCATCAAAATTTCATATTAAATGCGAAGTGTTACTTGTAATATTTTAAAAATAAAATACTTTATTATTTATTTTTAAAAAATGTAATGAAATCGGTAACGTTAAATTAAATGTGAAATTCTGTAGAAAAGCTGAAATAGTATTTTCTTGTAAAATACACTTTAAAGATCTTGCAACTTCTTTATAAGTAGAATATTTTGTACATTGTTTAAGGGAGAAAAAAAAATTAAATGTTAAATTAAAAAGTAAAAAAAAATATATTAGTTTTTTTTTTTTTTAAGTTGTGAAGATCTAACAAGAAAATACTATTTCAGTTTTTCTACATCAAAATTTCATGTTAGATTCAAAGTGTTACTTGTTTCTTTGTAAATTTTAAAAAATTTCTTAAAATATAATATATATTATTTATAAAATGTGTGTATATTATATCCATAAAATATGATTGATATATATATACACACACACACACACACACACACACACACACATATAAAATACATTAAATATATTTTTAACACAAATATTTAAAAGAATTGCAAAAAATGACAAAGAAACAACTAGCACAAATTAAATTAAAAATAAATTAAATATAACATTTTGAAGTAGAAAAGTACAGGAATAGTATAGAAATAGATACACTCCAATAATCTTTACAAGTAGAATATTATATTATTATTAAAAATTTTTTTTTTTACTTTTTCTACTTCTTTTTTCAAAGCAACATTTCTTATTTGAATAAAAATTAATATAAATTATAGACGTAGAAAAAAATACAAATGACAAAAACACAAATTGACTAAAACTAATCTTAATATCTAAAATTAACATAAAAACTGAACATTTTATTAAAACTGATTCAAAATAATAAACGCGCACACACACACACACACACACACACACACACACACACACACATATATATATATAGCATCTTTTTGACACTTCAGTCATCCTGAGTTATTTAGCATATTTTGCAGTCCCCCTGAATTTGTTAAAAGCTAAAGTAGAAATAAATTAATTACAGACACACAAAGTGCTTTTATTTTCCTCAATGTAATACAGTAACAAAAGCTGAGGAATTAAAAACATCTCTAATATACACATCCCAGCCTAATTCCCATAATGCACTTGTGGCTTTGCAAGGTTTAAGGTAGAGTGTAATTTCTGTGCCACTAAAGATGCCAAATTGCAATACCATCTTAAGTTTGAGGTTTGGCTACCCATTGTTTAAACAATATGTGCCTTTTTAAAAATTACACACTTCTAACACTTAAAAAAAATAAATGTAATCATTACTAGGGCTGCCCGATATATCAAAAATATTGAAATATCGCAAATGTAAATATCACAATATACATATCGCAACGGCATGTGATATCTGAGTCACTTTAATAATATACTACTTAAGCGTGGCTTTTAGGTCGGTTTTGGTCAATGCATATAGCAGAGAATAGACTAGGCATGCGACTGACTTAGATGACATTAAAAGTGCATTAAGTTTAAGAAAACAACTCCTTGCTGTCCAGTCTTGCTGTCTGACACACACCTGAAGTACATGCATAGCCGCATCTCGGGCAGCTTGTGCTCAAAGCGCACACACTAATACAGAGATGTGTTTCCAACCCCGCAAACACAGAGTTGATTCGTCTTTCACATCTCCTTTTATTTGAACAGAAACATGCACACATAAAATTGTCAAAATACCCGCCTCAATCATCATTCTTGTAAACACAGATAGTTATGTTTTAAATTAATGTAAACAGCTGAGAAAGAAATCAGATGTGTATCATTATATTTGGATCTGTGCAGTCATTCTTAAAGGGGCAGTGCTGCTGTCTATATGTCACTAATGTTAATCAAACAACAAAACGCAGGTTTAACAAAGATTAATCTGCATTTAATTCATACAGTGCTCTGTGGAGTGTTATTTTACACTTAATTATTACATTTCTGTACCTGAATACTACTGTTGGGCCTTCTTTTATTTGTAACTGTTATCTTGTATTTATATATGCTTGTAATGTGTGTATTTGTTCTTATTTTTATATTTACTTACCCTAACCCTAACCCTTCTTTTCCAGAAAGAATGTGAAACATATACATTGGTTATATAATCTTCATTTTTACATATTTTACAATATGATTAAATTAATTCTGCACAGTTAAATCAATATTGTATTGCATACTGCATTTTTTTCAATATCGCACAGCCCTAATCATTACACAAGCAAATATTTCTATAAACAAATTTAATTAAAAAAACAAACCTTATTAAAATCAAATTTATAGCCAGTTTTGCTGAGGTTAATATACAAGAGATGAATTTAAGATTTCAATCATAAATGTACAGTGTTGTATTTAAATTAATTACCTCACATATTATTCCCCTAAAATTACTATATATATATATATATATATATATATATATATATATATAACCGTTTGACCTCATAATCATATCTGTTTGACACCTACACTGGCAGTAGTTCTGCATGACCCTGATTTTGTTGTTCTTTCTGCTGTGTCCTGCTTCATCAGCGATACCATGCGGCTTTTTCGCACGTCTGCACTTCTCCACCACAGGTTTCACACTGCAGGGCAGCCGAGCGATAAGCCTTCCACACCACAGCATCCTGACGGCAAACCGTACCCCCGCCTCTCTTCTCTTCCGCTTCGTCCCGGTTGATATCTCCTACGCAGACCCAGCCGCCAGACGTCCCACTTCCAGCGCTGCCACCATCGGGACTGACGGCCCACTTTGAGTGGTCCTCTGTGGACTTGAACGTGATGCCCTGGCTTGGGGAAATGAGATCTATGTTGAGGACTTTCCAGCTTGGAGAGCAGTCAGAGGGCAGGACACCCGTGGAGCGACGCCAGAACTGAACCAGCAGGTCGGATTGTAGCGTAGGCGCAACCCAGGAGTGATAGAGGCCTGATTATGAAAGAAAGAAAAAAGTTGCATCATAACAGTCAAATACGATCATGGACAAAAATATTGGCACCCTTGCAATTCTGTCAGAAAATGCAATCCTTCTCTGAGAAAATTGTTTCAGTTGCAAATGTTTTGGCACTCACATGTTTATTTTTTTATAACTTTGGAACAAATGTGATTCAATCTGATACAAATCCACACAGAACACCAAAAATGCCCTGGACAAATTTATTGGCACCCTTAACGTACCATTTTGTAGCACCCCCTTTGGAAAAATAACTGAAATAAATCACTTCCTGTAACCATGAATGAGTTTCTTACACCTCTCTACTGGATTTTTGGACCACTCTTCCTTTGCAAACTACTCCAGGTCATTCAGATTTGAAGGATACAAACTGCTGTTTTGAGATCTCTCCACAGGTGTTCTACAGGAATCAGATCTGGACTCGTTGCTGGCCATTTCTGAACTCTCCAGCGCTTTGTTTGTAACCATTTCTGAATTCTTTTTGAAGTGTGTTTCGGGTCATTGTCCTGCTGGAAGACCCATGAACTCTGGTGGAGATGCAGCTTTCTGACACTGGCCTCTACATTGCACCCCAAAATTCTTTGGTGATCATCAGATTTCATGATACTGTTCACACAGTCAAGGTATCCAGTGCCAGTGCCATTTCTTTTTCTGTAAACAGTGCCATGATGTCCTTTACCAAAAAGCTCTACTTTTGTCTCATCTGTCCACAGTACATTCTCCCAAAAGGATTGTGGTTTTGTCACATAAGTTTTGGCAAACTCCAGTCTTGCTTTTTATGCCTTTGTGTCAGCGGTGCTGTCCTACCATAGCGTTCCTTTTGTATAGTGCGAGCTGACACTGTTGTACCCTGTGTCTGCAGATCATCTTGAATTTGTTTGGAAGTAAATCTGGGTTCTTTTTCCACCATTCAAACAATCCTTTGTTGTAATTTTTCTTTAATTTTGCTCTTCCGTCCACATCCAGGGAGGTTAGCTATAGTGCCATGGGCTGTAAACCTCTTGCACACAGTGGACGCAGGAACATTAAGATCTCTTGAGATGGACTTGTAGTCTTAAGAATGTCCATGTTTTTCCACAATTTTATTCTCTCAAATCCACAGACAATTCTGTACACTTTTTTCCATGCTCAGTGTGACACACAACACAAAGGTTGAGTCAACTTTTCTCCATTTTAACTGGTTGCAAGTGTGATTACTATATTGCCCACATCTGTTACTTGCCACAGGTGTGTCTAAATACAAATTCCAGGAGCATCACATGCTTGAAAAGCAATTATTTCTTACAAGTTTGACAAGGTGCCAATCATTTTGTCCAGTCCATTTTCGAGTTCTGTGTGAAACTTGATCAAGTTTGACTTTTCTTCTGTTTTTTGTGTTGTTCCATTGCAAACAAAAACAATAAGCACTTTAATACCAAAACATTTGCAGTTGGAACAATGTTCTGAGAGAAGTGTTGCATTTTCTGACAGAAATGCAAGGGTGCTGATATTTTTGTTCATGACTGTATGTTAATCTACTACATATTTTCATAGAAAAACGATTAAACAACTGTGCAACAGTTGAAAGATCATGTCCTTAACATGACCAGAACATATTTGTTTAACAAAAAGGGCTAAATGTTTGAATCTTGATCGTTTAACACATTTGACTGACTGGTGATAGAGTGTCGCTTTTACGATTACATCAATATTGAAAGTGAGTCTTACCATTGGCAAATGATGCACCTTTTGCAAAGCTAATGAACTCTGTTCCAGCCAGTGAGAGGAGTGAGATACTGCGATTGGATGGGGAGGGGGAAGTGTTGTCCCATCTGCCCAGTGTGTGTTTACAGAGCTGAGCCATAGCAGGTACAGCAGCTGCCAATGAAGCAGGGATGCTGCAGTCATATATGTGAGGCTGATTGATTTTCAGCTGCTCACCTGTGGAAGTATATCACAAAAAATTTAAATACATGATCAAATAATTGTGTGTATATATATTTAAATTGTGTATATATACACCAAATATGAATTAGTATTATTATTATTGTTAATACTGCAAATTATTATTTTTTAAATTTATATAGTTTTTCCATAATTTGGAAATAATTACAGAGAAATAAATTACAAAAAGCAACAATTCTTAGTTTAATAAAAATTAATATAAATAATAGGCATGTATAAAAAAAAAGTGACAAAAATGACAAAAATACAACAAATTTACTAAAACTATAATAATATCTAAAATTAAAATAAAAACTGAAAATGTAAAATTAAAAACTGATTCAAAATATTATTAAAAACATATATAAACATTAAACACACACATTCAGCTTGACATGACAGGAATACTTGACTATATTTTACTGTATTTTTGATCAATTAAAAAACTTTTAAACGCACATTGATTCTTTTAAAGACAAACCACTGTGAAAATTATTGTTGTTAAAAAAATATTGTTAAAATAATAATGATAATAATAATTAGTATTTTTATTATTCTTGTTATTTGCATAATAATAATAAAAATAATAATAATAATAATAATAATAGGGAATATATTACAGGAAAAAAATTACATTATATGAAAATGACCATACATATTACAAATACAAAACACAGAAGAAATAATGTTATTATTATTATTATTATTACTACTGTCTAACTGTGAGCTGGTATCTAATAATAATAATAATTAAAAACTGTTTTGTAAAATGTTCTGTTGTTAATTACCATATTACACACTATTTTACAGAAATACATTGAAACCATATAAAAAGGGTGTTTTAGCCTTTCCACTTCATGCCTAAAACATAACACCCGTGACTCATACAAACTTTCCCAACCTTGTTACTGTAGACACGCCAAAAATACACATTTTTGTATGTCTCCCTTATCTGACCCATTTATTTCAGACCTTAGTTTTTTCACTGACAAGCTAATGCGCTAAGTTTTGTGTTTAGTTAGGAACAGTTCAAAATGTATACTACTGGTGTGCCTCCTAGAAAAGGGTTGAGAAAAAAAAACTGGCTTATTGCTTTAATATGATACTGTGATTTACAAACACAAGACTAAATAGACCTAAAGAGCAGCACAGTGAGAGGTGTTGTCACTATGGTTACTGTGTCAGACGGATTAATCTAACAGTCACTATGGCAACTGCATCCCATAAATGTTTTGTCTTTAGAAATTGTACATGAAAAGGTTAGGTGAAAAACATTTCAAGAAGCATCTCCATCATCCGACTCACTTTAAACAAGCATATGAAAATACTCTAGTTCACTTCAACACACCTCATTCATATTCACAGTCACAAACTATAGCATTAAAAGTAGACAAATTGTGTCATCATTTACTCACCCTCATGTCATTCTAAATCTGTAAGACTTTCTTTCTTCCACAGAACATAAAACAAGACATTTCGAAGAATGTTGGTAACCAATCATTTTTGGTTCCCACTGACTTCCATTGTACGGACAAAAATACAATGGAAGTCAATGGGAACTGAAACTGTTTACCAAAATATCTTCTTTAATGTTCTGTGAACGAAAGTCTTACAGGTTTAGAATGACATGAGGGTGAGTATTTACATTTTTCGGAGGACTATCCTTCTGACTCACTTAATGCAAAAAAGCCTATTTTTAATCATTACTAATTTCTATCGAAGTCGTACCTATGGTCTGAAAGCGCTCAAAAGGATATGTGACACAGATAAAGTTCTGTCCATTGCTTATGCCAGAACTGGGGTATGAAAACTGTCCCTCTGATTTAGGAGGGGGGAAATGAGGCGTGCTGTGGACCAACCAGAAGCCCTGCTGTTTGTCAAAGACAACAACTCCTGGAACAGAAAAAGAGTATACATTAAATATCCTTCATAAATGTTTGTGTTCCAGTAATAGCATTTTAAAGGATTCGTTCACTTCCAGAATTAAAAAAAAAAAACTCAGCCCCCATGTCATCCAAGAAGTTCATGTCTTTCTTTCTTCAGTCAAAAAGAAATTAAGGTTTGAGGAAAACATTCCATATAGTGTATAGCTTCTCCATATAGTGGCCAATGGGGTGAAGGTCCAAACTGCAGTTTCAATGCAGCTTTAAAGTGCTCTACACGATCCCAGCCGAGGAATAAGGGTCTTATATAGTGAAACAATCAGTCATTTTCTAAAACAAATACAAATTTATATACTTTTTATTAACCACAAATGCTCATCTTGTACTAACTCGACCCCACACATTATGTAATCATTAGAACATACAAAGAAAGTCAACACCCTTTACAAAAAAAGGTAAAACAACAATGTCGGACAAATTTGAGTTTTTCGCCCTAACCTACCTTTTTAACCAAAGTATACAGACAAAGAACTAACTGTGTGTGACTTTTCCAATGTGACTACACATTTCAGAGCAAGTGCAAGATGAGCATTTGTGGTTAAAAAGTATATACATACATGACCGATCGTTTTGCTAGATAGGACCCTTCTTCCTCGGCTGGGATCGTTTAGAGCCATTTGAAGCTGCAATGAAACTGCAATTTGGACCTTCAACCCATTGGCCACCATTGAAGTCCACTATATGGAGAAAAATCCTGTTTTTACAAAGTGAACATGCAAAGAAGTTCAAATGCCTTTTTTACAAAAAAGATAAAACAGCGATGTAGGACGATTTTGAAGGTGGAGAAGGAAATGAGATGGGAGTTTTTCGACATGCCCTAACTGTCATGAACCGAAATACACAAAGTTCACGCAGAGCTAGATAAGACAAGCATTGGAGGTTAAAAGGTGTATAAATTGAATGTATTTTATTTTATTTTTTTTTAGAAATAACCGATTGTTTCGCTAGTGAAAACTTCTTCCTCGGCTGGGATTGTTTAGAGCCCTTCGAAGCTGCATTGAAACTGCAATTTGGACCTTCAACCCACTGGCCACCATTGAAGTCCATTATATGAAGAGAAATTATATGAGAAATGTTTTCCTCAAAATACATAATTTCTTTACGACTGAAGAAAGAAAGACATGAACATCTTGGATGACAAGGAGGTGAGTACATTATCTGTACATTTTTGTTCTGGAAGTGAACTACTTTAAGTAGTTAACTGCACTAAAAATACACCTTTGGTGTGGCCACAAGACCTGGATGCATTTCCAAAAACCTTCTGTTGTGGTGGCTGGTCATTATATAAGATGTATCCAACCTCTCCGCCCTGGAAGAAAGTTAAAGCTCAAAGCTTTTTCACAATAAACATGACTGTATGAGATCACAGGCCTTGTGAGGAGCATGTGATCTAAAGCATGAGTTCCTCTTTTATTATGAAATATGCATGTGCATGTAAAGCCATAAATACAATTTTGAGTTTTATTTTGATCTTGCTGTATGTTCGTAAACAGCAAAAACTTGTTTGGTATTTTATTTAAGCCACTCTTAAATGTGAATCGAATTCTTAATAGATTTTAAATAGATTTATAATTAAATCTTGCGATGTAAATGCAAGTGTTTTTACACTTCTGCAAATTCTGCAAAATGTGCAGACAACAGAACAGGATAAGCTGAGTAAGCTCTAAAATCAGTCGGAAAATGACTAATAATGAAAGAAGAACAGAAGATGCTTTAAGCATTTTTTTAATTTAGAAACTTAATGTTATATAAAGAGTGTGACCTGTACCTCATATAAAGGCCCTACTGTTCGACCAACAGCACTTTGACTGTCATTAACTAAAGTATTCCCTTCTGTCCATCCTTGAGTCTCTCCATCCATAAAAAGATACTTCAGCCCCTCCTGCACAGGCTCACGATGCAGACGTGGGAGTTTGTACAAGTAATACCTGTAAGGAGAGACCAAAATAAGGGATACATCACACTGATGATTACATTTTACATAGACTATAATTGTGACCCTGGAGCACAAAATCAGTCATAAATAGCACGGGTATATTTGTAGCAATAGTCAAAAATACATTGTATGGGTCAAAATGATAAATGATAGAATTACAGAAGTAAAGATCATGTTCCATGAAGATATTTTTTTTTACATTTCCTACTGCAAATATATCACATTTTAATTTTTGATTAGTAATATGCATTACTAAGAACTTTATTTGGACAGGCGGTTTTCTCAATATTTAGATTTTTTTGTTGAACCCTCAGATTCCAGATTTTCAAACAGCTGTATCTCTGCAAAATATCGTCCTATCCTAACAAACCATACATTAATGGAAAGATTATTTATTCAGCTGATTAAAAAAATTTACCCTTATGACTGGTTTTGTGGTCCAGGGAAATATATCCATTTATGTTTTACAAGAAACCATACTATTTCAGCTTTTCTCATTTAAACTTTGATGTTAAATTGAATGTGTTTGTGCAATTATTTGTGAAATTTATTAGCAGTTTTTTAGTGAAAATTGTTTTAAAGTGAATCCAAATATTTTCCAGTGTATATGTAAAAAAATTAAATATCTCTATATATAAAACTAACAAAATAATTTCCATATCATAAATTATATTACATTTGTACTGTAAAATATTATATTATTAATATTAAGTATTATTACATTAACTAGCAATTTTTGTTTACTTAAATTGTTCTGTTCTATGAATAATCAAGTTGTTTAATTAATATAAGGTCATGAAACAGCATAAAATAATTAGAAAATAACTTACTTATTTTTTTTTAGTTCAAGTAGCTGAAGTACACTACCATTTAAAAGTTTGGGGTCAATTTTTCATTCATTCATTTAACTTATGATCAGCAAGACTGCATGTATTTAATCAGTAAAAAAATCTATAAAATTTTGAAATATTATTACAATTTTTCCTTTTTGAATATATTTTAAAATGGAATTTATTGCTGCAATGAAAAGCTGAATTTTCAGCATCATTACTCCAGTCTTCAGTGTCACATGATCCTTCAGAAATCATTCTAATATCCTGATTTGCTTCTCAAGAAATATGTCTCATTATTATCAATGCTGAAAACAATTGTGCTTTTTAATATTTTTATGGAATCATGTTTTTTTATTTATTTTTTATTTATATTTTTCAGGAATAGAAAAATCAACAGCATTCATTTAGAATAAATTTCTAACATTATAAATGTCTTTACTGTAACAGCTTACCAACCCCAAAGTTTTGAACAGTAGTGTACACTTGACACTGCTTGACATGCCATGTCCACTACCCATCATCTTTTCAAGTCATAAACATAAGATATACAACACTAGGACTTAAAACTATGAAATACTGTATGAGAAATACTGAATAAAACACATGACAGTGTTCAAATAGGTACTACTGTGCCTCTACAACTGATTGAAGATGCTGCATGTTTTGTTTTTATGTCATTTAAAAATATACAAACCAGTCTACAGGTTTCCCCTGATCATCATAACATGAGATGGAGGAGGAAGCTCCTCCTGATGTATGAAGGAGGAGCAGAACATGAAGCAACATGATGGAAGTTAAAGAACCTGAAACAGTACAACATTCATTTGTCTGTCAGGGTAAATCAAATGTATACAAATACAACAACAAACCTTCTGATTATCACTTTTACACGGTTAAAACTGCAAGTTAACAATGTAAATATTAACTCTGACACAGTGTTTTATTGCACTCAATACTTAGTTTCAACGTACGTGTTATATTGCTAATGTTCTAATAACAAACTGCATGACTGAATTACTGAATTGAAATATCTAATAAATTATAATCGCTATACAAGTTTGACATAAATAACTTTACCTAAACGGAAGACAGGCATGCTACTTATAGTGAAAAAGTGCATCATGTCAGTCCATCACAGAGCGAAACTTAATTCCTCATGTTGTCACATGTAGCATGTCTATTAGTTTGAAGTGTAGACAGAAAAAGTGAATAGAATGGCGTTTAGCTTTAGTCGTGATGGGAGGGGACGTTGACTAAATTTTTGTTTTCTTTATTGGTCGGGTAATAATTATTTTCTTATTTAAACTTTCCACTGCTCATTTTAAATTCAATGCTATTACAGTTTCTTAGTGTCATTATTCGTGTATTTAAAATTATTCATACCGCTGGTAAAACTGCGCAAATGAGACTCTGTCACGAGGTAACTGTTACTTTTCTCAGCGCCAATCAGTACGAGCCAATCACAGTCTATTGTGGTGAGTTGATCAGATAACTTTTAAAAAACATTTTCGCGACTGATGGGGCTGATTTTTATTTATATACCAAATGCAAATTCTTTGAATTAATGTATTTAAAATATACAAATTGTTTACTGTACAACTGTCTTTAACGAAGAACTAAAATATCCTGAGTTTTGAATGGCTCTCAATGGAGTTTTCTGTGTCCTGAGCACCAGTGCGCCTCCTGAAGGAACACATTTGTTTTTACTTACTGCCATTCAGACAAGTGCAGCACAAGTGAAATAACCACATCAGAATACCGGAAGCGATTTCGTTAATGATATCAGGGTACTTAACTTTTAGTTAAATTTTGTCTAATTAATATTCACATGAAACGTGTTTCAGAACAATTATTATGAGAACAATTATCGTAATTTTTGGTATGTTTTTGTATCTTTAAGAAATGCTTTAAAAATATCGAGAGAAAAAAAAAACCAACAACTCTAAAATAAATTAAAATAAAATAATTGAAAATAATTATAATAATTATACAGCAGTAGTTTCTGTGCTAGAGCTTCAGCTGTTTGAGACTACGCATAAATGTATTAATGTTGATGTCAGTTTGAAGTGATCTGCCTTTTAAGCAGTTAATTCAGCAAAGTAAGTATTTCTTTAATTTCCTTCTTCTGAACTTCCCTTCGAGGTTTATTCTTATTAAAGCGCTGACTAATTTAGAAACGAAGTGAAATAAAGAATCATCATGTTTTCCTACGTCTGTTTATCTGTTATATATATTTGTCTGCTTGCATCAACTGCTATGCACGCATATTCAAATTTGGGCCTATATGTTTAGTGTTTACATGGTTCTTAGTCTTAAACTACAGTAGCAGAATATACAGACTAAAAGAAACGTGATTTTTTTTTTTTAAACAATACGATTAAAAAACAGACGTAGGAAAAGATGATGATTCTTTATATCCGCACTTTAATAAAAATAATCCTTGAAGGGAAGTTCAGAAGAAGGAAATTAAAGAAATACTTTGCTGAATTAACTGCTTAATAGGCAGATCAAGCTTGGCTTCAAACTGACATCAACATTAATACATTTATAACAGTGTCCCATATGACAGATATTAGATATTAAAGCCACACTTATTTTTGAAGGTGGAGGTGGTTTATTATTTATTTATTTATTATTTAAGGTTAGACTATTAATGCAAAATGTTGTCAGCAACCAGTAAGTATTGCACTTCAAGTTACACTCATCAATTAAGATGTCTAAAAAATGTAGATTTTCATATTAATAACTTTACTGGTCTGATTTAAATCTAAAAGAGCTCAGTAAATTCTGTATTCATTCAACGAATGTTAAGTTCTGGTGCATTCCCTTATTCTTACCACAAGATGTCGCAAAGATATTTAAAAACATAATCTTCATACCACCCTGAGGCTATATCGTAGTTACATTGGTAAACAACTATGAACACAAATACAGTGACACGGTTTTGACCATAGTTCTTGTAACTAAATCAATTTCCCTAGGAGGGTTTTTGCTTGTGGTTACTATGAGTTTTCAGCAAACACCAGTTAAACTGTTGTGCCTGTAATAAAACCATGGTTAAATTCAATAAAACATACTCGTGAGTCGTGTTTACAATGATTTTACAACAAATACTACAGTTTACAACTATTGTTCCTGTAGTAAACCCATAGTGCATTTACTTGTGGTTATTGCTTTTACAACCAATATACAGTTCAACTCTTGTTCCTGAAGCAAAACCATAATTTATTTTAAAGATCGTTTTACTAATAGTTACTATGAGTTTTCAAGAAATCCCATAGCTAAACTCTTGTTCCTGTAGTAAAATCTTAACAGATTTCAATAAATTACAGTTTTACTTGTTTACAGTTTCACAACAAACACCACAAGTAAAATATTGTAGTAAATATAGTTGTACATGTGGTTACTGTACTTTTACAACAAATGCTACAGTTCAACTCCTGAAGTAAAACCATAACTTATTTAAATAAAATATAGTTTAACTTGTGTTTACTATGCATTTTCAACAAATCCTACAATTAAACTATAGTTCCTGTACAGTAACAACTTAGTATATTTTAATAAAATACAGTTTAATTGTGGTCACTATGCTTTCTCAAAAATATTTCTTAAAATATTGTTCTTGTAGTAAAATAAAAGGTAGCTTTACTTGTGGATTCAGTTATTTTTACATTAAATACCACAGTTAATCTTGGAGTAAAACCATAGTTAATTTTAGCTAAGGATTGTGGTTACTATGGTTGTAGTGCAAAAACATTAGTTACACTTCAAATGCTGTGGACCATTTATTTTTTTTTAATTCCCTTGACACCTCCAAAACAGATTATTTGAAGTTACTTAACTTTCCAAAAAAATGTCAGGGCTAAAAAGCATTTCTAACATTTAACATAACAAAAGATTGACTTTTTAAAGAAGGCGACAAAGTGAATGTGTTTTTAAAGACATGCTTCTTGCTGCCTCAGTTCCCTTTAACATGTTTTCTGTGTGTGTGAACAGGAGGGATGTGGATGTCAGCAACTTGTGGTTATTGCCCTGTGCACCTTGCTGAAGGTGGCATAGAGTTTCACTGGAGACAGGGAAAGAGTTTAGCAGCTCAGAGAGATGGGAGGTGAGACAGTGGGATGGCCAGCCTATCACCATCATTCAACTTCTGCTTTCTCTGGCTCAGCGTCCTACGCTGCGCGTCTGGTGCCATTCGGCTCCCTCTTCAACACATGTGTGTCCATGCATCCACAGACGGCTGGGAGAGCTTGTTGAGAAACATCAGAACCAGGTACTTTTAACATCTTACTGTACATCCAGGATCTTGATTATTCTTGAAGATACTCACAGTCTTTTGTGTTTTTATGCACAAACAGGGCTGAGATGTGGGTGCGTGTAATTGTGACCTCTGTGCTTCTTCTGTCAGGTAATTTTGGACAGGTATCTTGTGTTTGTATACAGATAAATGCATGCATATTGCAGCTACTCTGAGTCCAATCTGTGCTCTTATGTTACCTGAGTGCCCTTGGTGCGCAGGTTATTTATATTGTATTGATCAGTGTTTTTTCCTGTTTTTATCCAGGCGTCAGTAGCGCACACCTTGCTAAGGTCAATACCGGCCTCTGATTACTCTTCTGTTGCTTTATAGGAGTCGGGGCAAGTAAATGGCTGGTGTATTTCTCCAGGACGGACATCTGCGCTTGGGCTGGGACCACAGTAACACTGCCATGCCGCTACGATTATCCATCACCCTACAGCTCCACGCGGGTCATGTGGTTTCACATCTCTGCAGAAGGCCGGCGGGACATCGCCTACCATACTGATGGGAATCTGTTGAGCCCCTCGTACAGAGACAGGATCAAATACATGGGGGGCCACAAAAGATGCAGCTTGCAGATCACGAATGTGAAGCTGAACGATGCAGGAACGTACCATTTCAGATTCGAGACCGACAACCAGCAGGGCCGATGGACCTCTCCTGATGGCATCACACTGTCTGTCACAGGTGAGGCCACGTTTTAAAGGTCAAAAGTGTATTTTTATGTTAAATAATAACCAGTATACTTTTACTATACTATTACTTTTATTCAGCAGGAATGCATTACATTGATCAAAAGTGGCAGACAACACATTTGTAATGTTATAAAAAGTTTTAAATAGATGTTATTTTGAACTTTCAAGTTGTCAAAATTTCCTGAAAAATGCTTTATTTCACAAACATATCAAGCAGCACAACTGTTTTCAACATTGGTAATAATAAAAAATGTTTCTCGAGCAGCAAATCAGCATATTAGAATGATTTCTGAAGGATCATGTGACACTGAAGACTGGAGTAATGATGCTGAAAATTCAGCTTTGCCTCACAGGAATAAATTATGTTTTCAAATATATGCACTCATGTGGAGCTAAAGTTGTGAAATGTTGTACTGGTTCCAGAGCTTCAGGTTCACGTACATCCACCGAGAATAGGCAACATGTATGCTGCTGGCGAGACGGTTTTCCTGAGCTGCGTGGCACGTGGCTGTGCCGCCCCTGGAAGGAACTTTGCTCTTTATCGGAATGGGATCAACTTGGGTCAGTCCAACAAGCTGTCAGCCATCTATAACTTTGATAGTCAGCATGCAGGTACTTACACCTGCCGCCCAATACCACCTCAAAACGTTCAGTCACCGGGAGTCACCCTGGCCCTTGGATGTGAGTATTGTGCATGCATATAGGCAGTAGTTCTGTATATGTACAGTTGAAGTATGTAAAAAAGTTTACATACAAATAGCAGGAGCTGCAAAATATTTATTATTTTACCAAAATGAGAGGGATTGTACAAAATGCATGTTATTTTTTATTTAGTACTGACCTGAATAAAAGACATTAACGTATAGTCCACAACAACAACAAAAAAAAATAGTTATGTAGCTCTGTTCAAAAATTTAAATACAATTAATTTTTAATACTGTGTTGCTACCTGAATGAGCCACAGATGTGTTTGTTTTTTGTTTTTGTTTTTTTAGTGATCGTTCATGAGTTCTTTGTTGGTTCTGAACAGTTAAACTGCTTTTCTTCAGAAAAATCCTTCAAGTCCCATGAATTCTTTGGTTTTTCAGCATTTGTATTTATTTGAACCCTTTCCAACAATGACTGTATGATTTTAAGATCCATCTTTTCACACTAAGGACAACTGAGGGACTCATGTACAACAATTACAGAAGGTTGAAATGCTCACTGATTCTCCAGAAGGAAAAACAATGCATTAAGAGCTGGGGGTGAAAACTTTTGAAATTTGAAGATCAGGGTATATTTAACTTATTTTGTCTTCTGGAAAACATTTAAGTATCTTCTGTAGCTTCTGAAGGGCAGTACTAAATGTAATAGTTGTATTCTGTAATAGTTGCATAGTGTGAAAAGATGGATCTCAAAATCACTGTCATTGTTGGAAAACCAAAGAATTTGTGGGACCTGAAGGATTTTTCTGAAGACTCTTTCTGAAGTTTAACTGTTCAGGACAAACAAGGGACTCATGAACAAAAAAACACAGATGTGGATCGAGGTAACAACACAGTATTAAGAATCAAAGGGATATAAACTTTTAAACGGGTCATTTTTATACATTCATCTATTATTTTCTCTTGTGCACTATATGTAAATACCTTTTATGTGAAATATCTTATTCAGGTCAGTACTAAATAAAAAATAACATGCATTTTGTATGATCCCTCTTATTTTGGTAAAATACTTAATATTGGGCAGATTCTGAAAGGGGGTGTAAACTTTTGACCTCAAATTGTAAATACAATGATTAAAGCAGTGTTCAATTGAATTGTACTGTCAGTCGCCCTCTCCCATTAGAAATTGTCTTTCACCTCTCTGTTTCTCTGTCTCAGATGCTCCTCGCTACACCACGGTACAGATCAGCCCTCGAGAGGCAGTCAGAGAGGGAGACTCGGTGACTTTGACCTGCAGTAGTGATGGAGCTCCGCCAGCAGAAAGTTTTGCCTGGTTTAAAGAAGGAGAGAGTGGCAGTGTGCCAGACAGCTTTAAACCTGAGCTGAGATTGTGGAGTTTGGACTATAGGGACCATGGAGAGTACTTCTGTGTGGCTCGCAACCCACTCGGCACAGACCGGTCCAGACCGATTTTACTCAATATTACCTGTAGGTTGCCTCTGTTTTTATGTAGCCAGAAATAAAATCATTTAGGCATTATTGCTTTGTTTGCATGCACATAAAAATTTTACTGCTAAAAGGGGGTTTTTGTAGCAATGCAATAGAAGAACCATTTTTGGTTCCCCAAAGACACTTTCACTGAACAGTTCCTAAAAGAACCAATTTTTTTGAGTGCAATGTAACAGCTTTTCAACAGCAAGGTAAGCAATTTATCAGTGAATAGGTCAAAATGACAGCCTGCTCTGAAAATGTCACCAGACATTTGAACTTTGCGCTTTCCCTAATTAGAAATATATTTCCATTATCGCTGATCTGATGTCTTTGTGTCCATGCAGAGATGTCTTTCAGTTGCTGGCTCTTGTGTAATAACTTTAATTTTGGCAGGACATTATGTCACATTGTCTGCCACTCTCAAATAGATCAAAGTTCAAATCAAGTGTACGTATTTAGGGAAACAGGAAAACCACATGATGCACAGCCATGAAAGGAGTATTTACTTCCTGTTTTCACTTGTTAAGTTAAACATACCTACTAGCATTGGTCATACTTAGGGAGAGGGGTGTGTTTAAATTATTTGGTACGTGACTTGTCCCACTTTGTTTATGCCATGGGCGTGAGTGACTAATACCTCAAATTGTGCAGTTTGTGTAGAACTTGTACTGCTTTTCAAAATATTGAATTTTCACCTGGTTAATGATAAAACAGGCATATATTAAAAAAGGGAACCATACCATATTTAAGTGGGTTATTTTGGAGTGTGCAGTATGAATGATTTCTGAACAATCATGTGACACTGAAGACTTAAGGAATGATTCTGAAAATTCAGCTTTGCATCACAGGGATAAATTACATTTACAATATATTCAAATAAAAAAAAAAAAAAACAGGTATTTGGAATTGTAATAATATTTAAAAGATTTACTAGTTATTTTTTTGACCAAATAAATGCACCCTTTTTTCAAAGACAAACAAATCTATACCTTTACCCAGTTTTTTAAACAGTAGTGTATGTGTGAGCAATTACAGTGTGTAGTACGTCTATGCTTTGATGTATTATAAAATATACTTATGTATGTTTCCAGACTCCCCAAAGAACACAAGAATCCTCGTCAGTCCTAAAGGAGACATCATGGAAGGCTTTACTGTCATTCTGACCTGCAGCAGCAACGCCAACCCGCCCGTGGAGAAATATGCCTGGTACAAAGTGAACGGCGGTCAGCCCTGGACCAAAGGCAATGCGCGAAATCTCACCTTCCCCAGCGTGCGTTCCCATCATGCTGGACAGTACTACTGCACTGCATGGAACGTGTTCGGCATGGGGACGTCACCAACCATTTCCCTTTCAGTGCTTTGTAAGTTTTATATTGTAAAGTTTATCCACCTTATTTTTAAAGCAAGAGTTTTGTAACCTTCTGGCGTGATCCATTTCTAGATATCTTAGAGATTTTAGAAAAAAAAGTCAGAAATGCGAGATGTAAACTTGGAATTGTGAGTTTATGTCTCACAATTTTACCTTTTTTTTTCTCTTAGAATTTTGAGTTTATGCTTTGGAATTCTATAGAAACCTGTTTCTGCCATTAGCCTTTTTTTTTTTTTTTTTTACAAGATGTGAACTTAGATTATATCAAGCAATTCTGACTTTTTTCTTAGAATTGCAAGATTATAACCACAAAACCAATCAAAAGGGTCAATTTCTTGAAACTGAGGATGCATATTACTAATCAAAAGTTAAGTTTTTATATATTTACAGCAGTAAATTTACAAAATATCTCTATGTAACATGATCTTTACATAATACCCTAATGATTTTTGGCATTAAAATATAAGATAATTGTGACCTATATAATGTATTGTTGACTATAAATATACCCATGCTACTTACGACTGGTTTTGTGGCCCAGGATCACATATCTGTATCTCTGTGTTTAGAAATAACTCAGAAATGTGAGATAAACAAAAAGTCTGAATTGTGGGATAAAAAGTTGCAATTAACTTTTTCCTTTTTTTTTTTAAATCAAAGGTAAATTTATGCCCCAGTCACATTTTCTTGGTTAAATACACATTACTTACAATATCAGAAAAAGAAAAAAAAAATCTATTTTATATTATTACATTAACAATGTATTCAATTTTCTATTTATAAAAGCAAGTATGAGTTAAAAAAGTTAGTGTTTTAAGTAGGTCTGGGCGATATGGCAAAAATGTAATCTCAATATTGATATTGATTGATACATATTTCAATATATATATAGATTTTTATTTATTTATTTTTTTAACCTGTCTCAGTCTGTCAACAGTTTCTGGCTTTAAGAGGTAGATTAAATGTGCAAAATAAAACTATAACATAAAACTATACAACTTCTAGCCAGTGCACATAATGTGTAAAACGTTTATGGCATATTTTACAGATTGTTTTAATCTGTGCCTCGTCGCTTTTCAAATAGCCAAACTACTTCCATATAACTGAATTCTTTTTTGTCATCATTTCATAATTTTTGGATAATAACTTGAGGTTAGTTTTACTTTTGTCGCTGATTCCACTAATTTTTGTTGTCCTCGTGTCGAGTTTGCTTTGCAAAGTGCCGCAAGAAATTGACTTTGTTCTTTGACATTAAAGCTGCATGCTCATTGGCTGTTGTCGCATATATTTCTGCTGTGTGATTGGCTAGTAAAAATGCCTAGAGCCTACTATTGTTATCGACATATATTTTATCACGATTCGATATGATATTGTTTTTTGGCACAGCCCTAGTTTTAAGCATTTTACATTTATTCCTTAAGGCAGTAACAATTTAAACAATATATTTTATTTGTGAACCTATTTTCAGCTATTCTTTTTAGTAGTTAACATTTAAACTATTTTTTATTTTTTTTGAGTCATCAAAGCTTGTTAAATATTGGTCACAGACACAGAGATTTACTTTACATTTCACTGAGCTGATTACTCACTAGAAGCTCCCACAGATTATGTTTTCATGTTATTTCAAGTCTTATTGTTGGCGTAACATAATGGTTATATCTAAGTGTCTGAGTTACTTATGGTACTTTTTAAAATTATTCTTCCCATTAACGCCATTATATTGCTCTTTCATACTGATTCGCATACAGTGAACATGCTGTGTTTTTCACATGAACCAATCACAGCTGAACATAACCAGTCATATTCAATCACATTGCCTCCTCTCATGTGACTTTCCCCCATTAATTCTCAATTACCCCCTACCAAACCCACTGGGGGTCTGTTAAAACTCAATGGGCTCAGGGGAGGCGAGAGAGACACGGATACATTTAATACACTTATTGTAGTTATTACTTTTAGTGACTAATAAATCAGAAGTCTCACACATTCATAGAAAATAGCTTGCAAAATAAGTTACTGAGATACTGTACCTGCTCTATAATACCTTTATAAACTGCTAAGTTTGTTTGATTTTTATATCTCAATCCTCTATTTACTTAAGGATCCCTGTTAAGGATCTGTTTTTTTCTTTCATTTAACCTCCCCACCTCTCTCTCTCTCAGATGCCCCCAAAAACACCTCTGTGTTGGCTCGGCCTTCCACTGTGATCGAAGCAGGCAGCTCGTTGACGCTGACCTGCATCAGTCAGGCCAATCCGGCGGTGGAGAACTACACCTGGCACCGGATCAATTCGGCTGACGCCTGGGAAACTCGATCGGGTCCCAGCTACACCATTGCTGATGTCAGCCCTGGAGCCAGCGGCCAGTACTACTGCGAGGCCCGCAACCGCATCGGAGCGCACAGCTCCCCAGTTCTTACAGTGAAAGTTCGAGGTCAGTGCATTACACAATTCAACAACATGTTTACTGTTTGTTTGTTTGTTTGTTTGAGCATCAAACATTTACCTCATTTACATGTGATATTATAATGTTTCTTCAACATTAGTGTTATTTCTGTTACTGCTGGTTAAAAATTATTCAATTTAATATACATAAACATTTAATAAATAATGTAAATATAATATGCACACAGTACCACTAGTTGTAAGTCAAGTCAAGTCACCTTTATTTATATAGTGCTTTTTACAATACAGATTGTATCAAGGCAACTTTACATTATGGGTAATATATCGGTAATATATCAATAATGCAAAAAAAGAAATTAATCAATAATTCCAAATTAATAAATTCATTGTCCCAAACTGAGCAAGCCATAGGTGAAAGTGGCAAGGTATAAGGATTAGTTCACTTCCAGAATAAAAAAATTCTGGTATTTTACTCACCCTTATGTCATCCATGTTCATGTCTTCCTTTCTTCAGTCAAAAACAAATTAGGCATTTGAGGAAAACATTCAGGGATTTTTCTACATATAGTGGACTTCAATGGGGATCAATGGTTTGAAGGTCCAAATTCAATGCAGCTTCAAAGGGCTCTACACAATCCCAGCAAAGGAATGAGGGTCTTATCTGGCGAAATGATCAGTCATTTTAAAAAAAAATAAACATTTATATACTTTTAACCACAAATGCTCATCTTGCACTAGCTCTGCGATGCGTGGTTAGTTCTTTGTTCAGTTTAAAAAGGTAAAAAGGCTCCTCCAACTTCAAAATCGTCCAACATCTGTCACACCCCAGGACTATTTGTGTTGATTTCTCCCTCATGTACCCATATATGGTCATTATTAGTTAATCACCCTCACCTGGACTTTGGATTTAATAGACCTGTTTTCAGAGATCATCACAGACGTAAGTCAAGTTTTCCAACCCACCCTCCCTCTCCAGTATAGTCCATTCATCCCTGCTCCCTCAGCACTGCTACCGTTGTCTCCTGGCAGCCCCTCTACTCAACTTCAGCCCACCATCTGTGCAGTGGGCTTGCCGTGGGTCGGCCGGTCTCCACTGCCGTCATGGCTCCAACCTCTGAGCCCTTCAACCCAGCAGCTCCACCCTGGCTCCTAGATCCCTCGTCTCCACCATCGCCCATCGGCCCACCAGCTCCACCGGGCTCCCTCGTCCCTCTGGCTCTGCCTTGCTCGGTCATCAACCCGCCATCACCTCATGACTCCGCTCCTCCGGCTACGCCTCATCCCTCCATCCCACCAGCTCTGTTGGGCTCCTCCCTCCCTCCAGCTCCACCTCAGTCCGCTATCACTCCAGCTCCGCCGCGGACCTCAAGATCTCTGCCTTGGTTGCCTGAGCCTTGGGCTCCACCCTGGACTTTGTTGGTTGTCCTCTTCCCAGATGTCCGTCCTTTGCCAAAGCCTCCGCCAACATGTACTTCCTGTTTCTATCCCACATCCACTCATTTGTCCACCTCCTAAGTCCCTGGAGGGGGGCGAACTGTCACACCCCAGGACTGTTTGTATTGGTTTCTCCCTCATCTACCCATATTTGGTTTTCCCTGTTCCTGCCCTCATTATATCATTATTAATCACCCACACCTGTCTGGTATTATTAGCCTCCCTTTAAGAGTTGTTTCAGTTCTGTGTTTTATCGTCCAGACTTGTCTATGTGTACATGTGTTCCTGCCCTTCATTTGTGGATTTACCTATTGTGGATTATATTAAAGCTTTGTCATTGCATTTCATCCTCATGTTGCGCCTTTCATCTCATCGGTGTTTTACCTTTTTTTTTTGGACTTTATTTGTACATTTGCTTTTTAATCACTGGGTCAGTACTTCCATCTACATCAGTCGAGCTAGTGCAAGACAAGCATTTTGGCTAAAAAGTATACAAATTATATATTTTTTTTTTGATAATGACTGATTGTTTCGATAGATACGACCAATATTCCTCTGCTGGAATTGTGTAGAGCCCTTGGAAGCTGCGTTGAAACTGCAGTTTGGACCTTCATCCCATTGGTTCCCACTGAAATGCACTAAAGGAACTTCTGCCCCAAAAAATACAGTAGTTACTCCCTGGTGCCGCTTACTGTTTATCAGATGAATAATGCGCATGTACTGTATGCCCATGATTAAGCTGCTGTGGCTTATATGTCCAGGCCGCTTGAAGGTGATCGCATTGGCGTCTGCAGTGGGTGTTTCTGTTGGATTGATCTCTCTGACCGTGGTCGTAATGATCAGGTGATTTTATGTTTGATGGCGTTAAAAGTAAATATCTGATATTCTCATCTAATCTTACACACATCTCTTTTGCAGTAAAAACATGCATCGCATCGACACTGAAAATCTTGAAGAAGAAAAACAGGTCATTTTTATACATCTTATTCTCTCAGTGTATGATTTGAATCTAACCAAAAATAATCATATTAATCAAATCTCTTGATTCTTGTTTCAGTGTTCACCAGTAGTTGACTTGCCATCGGAAAATACTGTGTTTAGTGAATCAACTTCAGAGACGTTTCTCCTCAAGAGCACAAAAATGTCAGACATTCCAGTAAGTACTACACAGTTGATGTCAAAAGTTTACATCCACCTTGCAGAATAATGTTAATTATTTTACCAAAATAATCGTAAAAAATGCATGTTCTTTTCTTATTTTAGCACTGACCTGAATAAGATATTTCACATAAAAGACATTTACATATAGTCCACAACAGAAAATTACAGCTGAATTTATAAAATTGACCCTGTTCAAATGATTACATAAACTTAATTCTTAATACTGTGTTGTTACCTGAATGATCCACAGCTGTGTTTTTGGTTTAGTGATAGTTGTTCATAAGTTCCTTGTTTGTCCTGAACAGTTAAACTGCCCGCTGTTCTTCAGAAAAATCTTTGAGTCCCACAAATTATGTGGTTTTTCAGCATTTTTTGTGTATTTGAACCCTTTCCAACAATGACTGTATGATTTTGAGGTCCATCTTTACACACTGAGGACAACTGAGGGACTCATATGCAGCTATTACAGAAGGTTCAAATGCTCACTGATGCTTCAGAAGTAAACACAATGCATTAAGAGCCAAAGGGTGAAAACTTTTGAACAGAATGAAGATGTGTACTATTTTTCTTATTTTGCCTAAATATCATATTTTTTTTATTTAGTACTGCCCTTCAGAAGCTACAGAAGATACTTACATGTTTCCCAGAAGATAATAAACTAAATTTACCCTCATCTTGAAATTCAAAATGTTTTCACCCCCTGACTCTTAATGCATCGTTTTTTTCTTCTGGAGCATCAATGAGTGTTTGAACATTCTGTCAGGTTTATAATTTTAAAACCTTAGCACCTTCACTTAAAAAAGGTCTCAGCCTCATCTTCTTCCATTGCACAATTTGTTTATAATAACAATATTATAATAATATTAACAATATTATAATAACCAAAACCAAAATTGCATGACAGGCACTATATGGTTTTGTTTATTAATGTTCTGTGATTTGTGATGTACTGATTGCAGTCTTGATATTAAGGATGGATAGTATATTAATTGAGTTACCTCATAAGTGTTTTACTTTGTGCCTTGTTCAGGAGGAGCCAGAGGAGATCTATGAAACTTGCCACCCATCTATTGTGCCCCTAAAAGAAGAACCCACTCAGAGAGCTGAGGAACAGGGAAAAATCAACTACATTACGGTGCATTATTCTCGCATACCCAGGTTAAACACTGTTACACAGTTCATGTGTGCTGTTTGCGCCAGTTCTGTTATACTAAGGCCATAGATGTTATGTTTGTCATTTTTATTTACAGTCGGGACCAGGCAAAGGTCACAAACATACCTCTAGATGGAGAGAAGAAGCTCAAAGATGGTCCTAATGTTGTTTATAGTGTTCTCGCCAATCAAACGAGAGATGAGACAGAAGAGTCTGCGCTCTAAAGAGGTCAACTGATGGAAGAAATTGTGCAACCACACAGGGATTTTTTAAATGACATGTACTTACAGAGCACGCATGGACCACTTGATGTAGGCTGAACGTCAGAGACTTGAAAATAGGCCACACAAGCAGAAGAAATCTCCACTGGATGTTCTGTTTAATTGTGTCCAGCTGCAGTTTGCTCTAATAAAATCCAGCTGCTCAAAACGATACTCTACTGTTTAAAAGTTTGGGGTCAGTGAGATTTTTTATGTTTTTTTCTCTCATGCTCACCAAGATTGCATATCTTTGCTAAAAAAAAAATACAGTAAAACTGGTAAAGTTGAGGTCAAAAGTTTACACCTTGCAGAATCTGCAAAATGTTAATTATTTAACCAAAATAAGAGGGATCATACAAAATGCATGTTATTAGCTATTTAGGGTGAAAACTTTTTGAATTTGAAGATCAGGGTAAATTGATCATTTTTAACATGCATGTATTTTCTGTCGCTTCTAAAGGAAGTACTAAATGAAAAAATAGGATATTTAGGCAAAATAAGAAAAATGTACACATCTTTATTCTTTTCAAAGAGTTTGTGGGACCTGAAGGATTTTTTTGAAGAACAGCGGGCAGTTTAACTGTTCAGGACAAACAAGGGACTCATGAACAACTATCCTTAAACAAAAAAAGGTGTGGATTATTGTGGATCCTTCTTATTTTGGTAAAATAAACTTTGGTAAACATTTTGCAGATTCTGCAAGGTGTATGTAAACTTTTGTAATTTCATGTAATTTCAGCATCGTTATTCCAGTCTTCACTGTCACATGATACTTTAGAAATCAGTCTAATATGCACTTTTTTTGCTCAAAAAACATTACTTAACATTAACATTACTTGTTGAAAACAGCTGTGCTGCTTAATATTTTCTGTGACAGTGATAATTTTTTTTCTGCATTCTTTGAAAAATAGAAAGCTCAAAAAGAACTTTTGAAATAGAACATTTTGAAACATTCAACACTTGCTGAAATGTTTTTTTTTTTTTTTTTTTTTTTACTGAGCCCAAACATTTGAACAGTAGTGTATCCATTATATGCTTGAGTGTGACACGATTAAACATCATAAAAAATAAAATTATCCCACTTAAATATTCTATTTAATTGAAATGATGAATCACACAAGCCCCAAATAAATAATAATTTCTTACAATGCCAACAAAGTGTCTGTTTTCTAGCAGTAATACACCATTATTGCAATTACTGAAAATTAAATTAAAATGCATACTGATTTGTTTCTATTCAAGAAAATTGACTTTTGACTCTCACTGTCACATCCACACAAAGAAAAGCAATGGCTATATGCCTTTTTTTTGCATTATTAGATATCAGATACTATGGAACCCTGTTCCCACCACTAAATAAAAATGTAAAAAAAAGATAATTGCGACTTTTATCTCACAATTCTGACCATTCTGCATTCTGCAATGACTTGCATGATACAAACATGCAATTCTGACTTTTTTTCTCAGAATTGTGAGATATAAACTTGCAATTGCGTGTTATAAAGTCAGAATTGTGAGATATAAAGTCACAAATCTGACTTTTTTCTCACAATTATGAGTTTGTACCTCGCAATTTAGATTTTCTTGCAATTGTGAGTTTGTATCTCGCAATTCTGACTTTTTTCTCAGAATTGTGAGATATAAACTTGCAATTGCATGTTATAAAGTCAGAATTGTGAGATATACAGTCACAAATCTGACTTTTTTCTCATAATTATGAGTTTGTACCTCGCAATTTAGATTTTCTTGCAATTGTGAGTTTGTATCTCGCAATTCTGACTTTTTTCTCAGAATTGTGAGATATAAACTCACAATTACAAGTTATAAAGTCAAAATTGTGAAATATAGTCACAAATCTGCCTTTTTTTCACAGTTACAAATTTGTACCTCGCAATTTAGACTTTTTCTCACAATTGTGAGTTTGTTTCTCGCAATTCTGACTTTTTTCTCAGAATTATGAGTTTGTACCTCGCAATTTAGATTTTCTTGCAATTGTGAGTTTGCATCTAGCAATTCTGACTTTTTTCTCAGAATTGTGAGATATAAACTCACAATTACGAGTTATAAAGTCAAAATTGTGAAATATAGTCACAAATCTGCCTTTTTTCACAGTTACAAGTTTGTACCTCACAATTTAGACTTTTTTCTCGCAACTGTGAGTTTGTATCTCACAGTTCTGACTTTTTTCTCAGAATTGTGAGGTATAAACTTGCGATTGCGTGTTATAAAGTCAGAATTGTGAGATATAAAGTCACAATTCTGACTTTTTTCGCAGAATTGCATCATATAAACTCAATTGTAAGAAATAAAGTAAGAATTGCGAGATATAAAGTCACAATTCTCGCAATTATGAATTTGTATCTCGCAATTCTGACTTTTTTCTCAGAATTTTGAGATATAAACTTGCAATTGTGAGTTATAAAGTACAATTTTGAGGGAGAAAAACATTGTTTTCAGAATTGCAAGTTCATATGACTTTATAACGCAATTGCGATGTACAAACTCGTAACTGTGAGAAAAAAAGTCAGATTTGTGACTATATTTCACAATTCTGACTTTATAACTCGTAATTGCGAGTTTATATCTCACAATTCTGAGAAAAAAGTCACAATTGCGAAATATAAACTTGCAATTCTATGAAAAAAAATCATAATTGTGAGTTTATATCTCACAATTCTGACTTTATAACTCACAATTGTGAGTTTATATCTCATAATTCTAAGAAAAAGTCAGAATTGAAAAAATTGTGTCTGAATTGTGAGATAAAATGTCGCAATTACCATTTTTAGTTTTTATTCAGTGGCGGAAATGGGCTTTCATAGATTACTGAGACCACATGGGGATGGGATATCGTAACAACCTGGAACTGTGTAAAGGTTCTTCACAAATTAAAGGGTGAGTAAATAACAACAGATGATCATTTTTATTTTAGGGTGAACAATTCCTTTAATGAATGTTGCTTCACTTTTTGGAAGTGAGGTGTTATAAACAATACTAAATGCTTTTTTATTAAAATTATGTGCTAAAGAGGGTAGAATGAGAGACATTTTTTTTTATTTACACAATATTTTTACAAATGGCTTATTACATTTCTTACTATATGAAAAATAACCATTATTTTCTCTTTTTACAGACTGTGTGAAGAAAACGTGTTGTTCAGTCACTAGTTCAGTGGTTGAGGGCAGTGTGTGACTTTCAACACAGTGGCAGTGACTTGCAAAAAGTAAGATACAATACGATATACAGTGGTCTACAAAAAGTGAGAATGAAACATTGTGGTTTGATATGCATGAAAATAATTTAAATAGATAAATAATAGACTCTGCAATGGATGCAAAATGCATAAAATGAATGTAAAAGTAGCACACAAACAGAAAAAAGCAGAACTGTTGGTTTCCATCCCTGTTTTGATTAGTTATTTTTTTCATTCTCTGTGGTAATCGCTTGTTTAAAGTGATCCTGACCTCTGTCCCCTGAAAAACAAAGCCGTATTCCATTAGTTCTAAGACCAGAAATGATGTCAGACAAGACACTCATTGAGTAAATTGAGCTTTGCTCACCGTGACTTGCGTCTGATGAATACCACAATGCCTGCTATAATGATAAGCATAATAATAACTCCAAGCACAATGCCAGTAGTGGATGAAGATGCACTTCTTGCTGTGAAGAATTATGACAATGAAATACTTGCAGATATTATATCTTATATTATTTTACATATCATTTAGAAGGAGAATAACAGTCTAGGTTACATTTGATATCTATGCTAAATAATGTCATGTTAACTGGTCACAGTTTTGAAATAAATCGCCCACAGTGAAGGTCAGAAATGATTTCTCTGAGGAAGTGCTTCAGTTTTGTGGAAACATGTTTGGTAATGTCTTCTTGTGAAGAGCTGACATTTTCTGTGGGCTAAAAAAGGAAGTTTTGCTTTTACTCTCTGAAGTTAAATAATAGGAAACAGACTTGACAAAAACTGTCTATTTTTTGTGGTGTCTTTTTTCTTGTCTCACACGTCAGCAGTCAAGATGGTTGCTATATTTCATTATTGTGGGGGATTTTAGTAAACGATAATTGGTAACACTTTATTTTGATAGTCCACTTTAGATATTCTACTAACAGTAAGTAACTTTGCAACAAAATGTCAACTAGCAGTTAGTAGAGTATTAGTAGACTGTCTGCTTAATATCTTCTAACACTTTCTTTGTCAACTTATTCAACTAACCCTAAACCTACCCTAATCTAACCCTAAAGTCTACTCTGAGAGTTAGTGGACATGTAGTTGCAAATAATGAGATTTAGTTGACATGTAGTTGACAAGTAGTTGACATGTAGCTACAAATTTACTTACAGTTAGTAGAATGTCTAAAGTGGACTATCAAAATAAAGTATAACCCGATAATTTGCCAAACATATAAATAAATAAATAAATAAAATGACAATAAGGTTTCATTTATTTAACATGGACTAACAAGGAAAAAATCTTCTATATTAATACTAAATTAATCTTAATATTAATCGCAGAATCTAAAAAAAGTTGTATCTGTTAACATTATTTAATAAACCTGTATTAATATAAACTAACAAAGATTAATAAATACGGTAACAAATTTATTGTTCATTTTTAGTTAATAGATAAACAAACTGTAACTAATTATTGTAACTAGACCTTTGTGCAGTGTTACCATATAAATAATATAAATACTATACTAGTCAGTTTTATATTTTATGTGATCTATAAATTCAGAAAGATGTAAACCTTAAATCTTATACATTTTTAAAATATTAGGAATTTTTTAAAATTGTGATTTCCAGGCTTTCCTAGAATGAAAATTTTACTAGTTGTTGGGTCTGAAAAATGTAATACATTTTTTAATATTATTTTATTATTTTTTAAATCATACGGTACTGACAAATGGTTGAAAACAAAACAAAAAATAAATAAATAATTGATTAAAATCAACAACTTGAATGTACTTCTCACACTCTGAATAATATAAACCTTAAATCTTATACTTTTTTAAAATATTAGGAAATTTAAAAATTGTGATTTCCAGGCTTTCCTAGAATTAAAATTTTATTACATTTATTTTATTTTATTATATTATTATTATTTTTTTTAATCATACGGTACTGAGAAATGGTTGAAATCTTGACATCTATCTTTCAATCTGGATTCTTTCAAAATGCACAAAAGGTTCATTATATTGGAAAAACTAATTCTTTACACTAAGAAAAAATTTTTTCTCTGAAGAACTGTTCACTAAATAACATTTTCTCTGCAAAATCCTACTTTAGGAACCTTCATTTTTGTGCAATATGAAATTAAATATTGCGCTATATATCCAGAGCATATAAGACTCTCTTACTTTCTATCTGTTGTGTGACCTGTAGATTCACTCCTCTCTGTCCTGGTAGCTTGGCCTTCAGGTGGTCAGTGATGAACCGGAACATGTACATGCCGCTGTCTTCAGACCTCAGATCAGATATCATCAGAGAGCAGTTTTTGCTTCCAGTCTGCCCCAAGTACTTGACCCGGCCCTGGTATGAGGACTCAGGGAATATCCCTGCACTGTGGTACACGTATCTGGGAGTAATGCAGCGGCTTTCATTCAGACACCACATCTCTGACAACACTTTTCGCGGTATTCCCTGGTCGAACTCCTCAGGGTAGTCATAGGTGCACTGCAGAACTACAGAGGAACCAGGAGGAGCATAGACTGGATCCACAGGAACATGCACCATCCATTCAGCGGCAAGAGTGGCTGAAATGGAAACTTATGAGTAATTCTGAAGGAATCTAATCAGAAACAGCTGTTTCTACAGTCTAAACAGCATTCCTATCAGTGCCAGCTGAAGAAAATTCTATACTCTCAGTCTTAGAGAACTTAGCAGTAGAAGCAAACTTCTGTAGTAAGTCTTACCCGAAAGAATGAAAGACGTCAGGGTCCATACACTTGCAAGGAGATTTGTAAACATTGTTGCAGCCTGAAGTATTTCCTTACTGTGCAGATGTGAAAACTTCACCCTTGTCTGGTTTTCGTTCCTCCTCCTCCTTTGTCGTCATTTATTATGTCATTATTTCCTGCTTGTTTCTATGTTATGTTATTTTTTGAGCATTAACAATCTATTACAAATTATTTTTTACATTCAAATGAATTTTACTTAATATTTAATGTTAAGTATTTTGAAAAATAATATTGCAACATAAATATTAATAGCTGTGATGATGATGATTATTATTATTATTATCATAAAATACTAAATTAGGCATAGAGCATACATGTTTATGGTATTTATGGATAATCTACAAGAACTACAGAGCACAATAACAATAATAATAATAATAATAATTTTTATAATAAGAATAAGAATAATACAAATTGTATTTTTCCATGTTTCATGATTTAAAACATATATATATATATATATATATATATATATATATATATATATAAAAAAGTCAAAAACTACAGAGCACAATAATAATAATAATTTTATAATAAGAATAATACGAATTTTATTTTTCCATGTTTCATGATTTAAAACATATATATATATATAAAAATACAATATAACATTAAATAATAGCATATATAATATTTATAGAATATATAATATTTATATATGCTATATTCGTTTTTTATTATTGTAAAAATACTATTCAAAATTAGAAGAGGAATTCTTCTTATTGTTATTATTATTGTTGGAAAATAATAATGCATAGAGCATACATGGTCCATGCTATTTATTATCAAAAATAATATTATATTTGAGTATTATATTGAAAAACATCATATGAAATTATGTTCACATTTCCATTTTTCCCCCCATGTTTTAGTTACATTATTTCTGTTGGTTTAATAATAATAATAGTATGATTAATAACAATGATTATTATTTACTATTATTGGAAAATAATAAAATGGGCAGAGCATACATGGAATTTATGGCCAATCTAAAGAACTAAAGCGCATAATAAGTAATAATATTATATTTGAGTATTATAATAAATTAAATTATTTGAATTTATGTTCCCATTTACAATTTTTGTTTTGTTTTTCATATTTTAGTTTTTTTTCCCTACATAATTCTGATGTTATGTTATTTTATGAACATTTATATTTAATATTTCATTATTAATAACAGCTGCTGCTGCTGTTGTTTTAATAATAATAATAATAATAACAATTATTATTATTATTATTATTGGAAAATAAAAGAACTAAAAGAACTAATTAATATTATATTTGAATATATATATATATTTTTTACTACATATTTCTGATGTTATTATTTTATGAACATTTATATTTATTTTATTTAACATTTATACTTAATATTTTATTATTAATAACAGCTGCTGCTGTTGTTTAAATAATAATTAGAAATATATATATATATTTTTTTAATAATAAAATGGGCACAGAAAATACATGGTCCATGGTATTTATGTCCAATCTAAAGAACTAAAGAGCATAATTAATAATATTATATTTGAGTATTATAATAAATACATTTACTTTTTTCCCCATGTTTTAGGATTTTGTTTTTACTACAGAATTTTAAATGTTATTTTATTTAATTTAACATTTATATGTAATATTTCATTATTAAAAACAACTGCTGCTGTTGTTTTAATAATAATAATAATAATAATAATAATAATAAATTATAGATCATACATGTTTAAGGCATTCATGGCCAGTCTCAAAGAAGTGAATATATTAATAATTAATAATATATGAGAATGTTATATTATAATATGAATTATCTTTATTATTATTGACCGATTTCAATGATTACTTTTGTATGCAAAAATCCACGAAAAACTACAAGTTACACACTCGCTGATGACGTGCTCCATCAGATGAGCTGCTGCTGAAGTTGAGATGCGCGCACACAGATTCACCTGTCCAACGCGCGCGCACCTGTACACACTCACACCTGCGCTCTCCTGAGACTCGCTACACTGACCGGAAGAGGGAGGTTTTCACTCCAGCGAACAGCGCAGAAAGAGCAGAGAGAGTGAGTTGAAGCGCTGTCCTGCCCGCCGGAGAATAGCTTCATTTAACACGCAATAAAAGAGCGAAGGACTCCGGAGAAAGTGAAATGTCAGCGCGAATATCTTGAAGAAACCACTGATTTACTACTTCACCTCTTTGTTTCCTATTGAAGAGTTTATCCAATAACCTGAAGTGGAGAGGTAAAGGTGAGAACTTAGGTTTTAACTATTAAGAGAACTGATAAAGTAAACGAATAAGAGATTAATATTTATATCTTTCAATTATGGTTATTTATATCCAATAATGATACCAATTATTTTTAAGATATTTTTTTCCAGATATTTTCCTTGTTATGTAACTGACGATCAGGACATAATTCGTTATATTGGATTTTTTCATTTTTACACTGTGTGTAATTTTTATTTTCATTCATTTAGAAGTTTTAACTTACATTTAATTTTAAAAGAATTAAAAAGGCTGAAAATGTGAATATTTGGAAACATTTGAGAGAAAAAACGCAAATATTAAGCTGAACACTAGTTACACAACACTAAAGACCTTTCAGCTCTTTATAAACGTTTAATGGCTTTAATTAAACCTAATTTAAAGTTATACGCTTCAACCAGTTTAAATGTAATTATCAATGAAGAAAAGTTAGTAGTAATTACATAAATGAATGCACAAGTTAAATTTAGACCAACAAAGTTGGTTTGTTAGTTTTATTATTATTATTATTAATTATGTTGAAGACATTTTTAAAGTGATTGTTAATAAGAGCACTGACTGTAACCCACCGAATTATTTCTCAGTTTGCCCTTTGGTTTATTTAACTTGCTTAACCCGTCTTTGTACACGACAGCAGACCGAGTACATTTTATAAGCATTTTTCTCTGCATTTTCAGGTTTGAAGAATCAACAAATCAAGTTTTGGGGGAGGAATCATTGGAAACCATTCCAAGTTTATTTTTCATTTTTCTGTTTTGGATAAATATGCCAGAGAAGAAGATCGGTGAGTACCAAGCTATTCCTCTCTTTTTTTGACATCAGACGACTGCCGTGTTAAATATTAACAGTGATGGGTCATGTACTTGATTTGTTTTGGTCAGTCTGGATCTGTGTATTACTTTGACAAAAGGCCAAAAAAGTGTCAAGACATGACGTGATGTGCACATACAGCTGTTTACCTGACTAAAAAAGCTAAATTGATAGGAAATCATGGATGAATTAAGGTTGGGAACTCTTGAGAAAGCTGAACCTTTATTGTTCTTCTCAAATAACAAATTGGACTGCAATTTTTTATGCAAACTTGTAAATTTAGATAAACTGCACCAACTATGAT
This sequence comes from Cirrhinus molitorella, assembly GCA_033026305.1. Lineage (NCBI taxonomy): Eukaryota > Metazoa > Chordata > Actinopteri > Cypriniformes > Cyprinidae > Cirrhinus > Cirrhinus molitorella. Next base: position 34,986,099 of record CM065123.1, on the reverse strand, counting down.
GGCTGTTTTGAGACCCTTTTGGTATATATACACTACCGTTCAAAAGTTTGGGGTCAGTAAGACTTGCAATTTTTTTTTAATGAAGTCAAGGCTGCATTTATTTTATCAAAAATACAGAAAATAAACTGTAATATTACAAAATATTATTACAATAGAAAATAATGGTTTTTATTTTCATATACTTTAAAATATAATTTATTCCTGTGATGCAATGCTTATTTTTCATCAGCTGTTACCCAGTTTCCCAGGCTTAAGAGTCACATGATCTCTCAGAAATCATTCTGATATTCTGAATTATTAGTTGAATTATCAGTTTTGGAAACAGTTGTGCCGCCAATGTTTTTTTGTTTTTTTTGGAACCTGTATTTTTTTCTTTCAAGAACAACATTTATTCAAACTATAAATCTTTTCTAGCAATGTAAATCTATTATGTCACTTTTTATTAATGTAACAATTTATTCATTTCTTTCAAAAAAAAAAAAAGAATGAATAAACATTTACTGACCCCAAACTTTTGAACGGTAGTGTATGTGTGACCCTAGACCACAGAACCAGTCTTAAGTAGCACAAGTATATTTGTAGCAATAGCCAAAAATACATTGTATGGGTCACATATTATAGATTATTCTTTTATGCCAAAAATCCTTAGGATATTAGGCAAAGATCATGTCCAATGAAGATATTTTGTACATTTTCTACCGTAGATATATCAAAACTTAATTTTTGATTGGTAATATGCATTGATAAATTTAGTTTGCACAACTTTAAAGGCGATTTTCTCAATATTTCTATTTTTTGTGCAACCTCAGATTCCAGATATTGTCCACCTAACAGATGATGTACAAATCTTAACTTCAAAAAACTGACCCTTATGCCTCGTTTTGTGGTCCAGGGTCACATATATATATTCACAGGTTAACTAGAATATGAAAACACCTTTTACTGTTTAAGTAATTTAAAAAATTGTTTAAGGCCTGAATTTGTGGATTATGCATTATACAGTGTAACATACATTTTGTTCAGTTTTTCTAAAATTTGCTGCTTGCTTGATGTAGATTAGCCATGTTCTTGGCTGAAACAGTCCTTTATAGTCGGTGCATTTTATTGTAGAGGCCATTTTAGAGCTAAAGGCTGTTGTGTGTTTTAATCCGGCTGCAAAACTTGAATCATCCAGGTATGGCCATCTTGAGCAAAAGTGAAAGAGAGGGAGGGAGAGAGAGCAGTGTACCATGAAGAAGCTCTGTCTCATACAAACCCCCACTCAGACAAAAGTACTACTTGTTCTCTGGTCAAATGGGTCATGGCAGGTGTGGTAGAAATGGTCGGAGACAGTGGGGAAATCCTCAGGAATGAAATGAGAGAGAGAGCAGACAGGAAAACATCACACTGTTTCAGTTTTGTTCTGACTTCTAATGTAACTGTTCAAAGCTGGGCTTGGTTGAGAGTCAAGGCGAAATATGGATGGTCTCATTTTCACTTGATACTTTGAAATGTTTGTAAGGGCTTGCATCAAGGACCAAGACATTTCACAAGTAGAATGGCAACAGTTCTCAGGTAGTTTTAGTCCAATATCTAATCTAAAAACTGCTGTTATTAAATGCTCTCTGGAAAGCCGCTTAATGGCATAGTTCACTCAGACAACTTAAATATAACACCATATAAAATTGTTGATGGAAATGAAAAAGAGGCTGTGAGCAGTGTTGGGGAAAGTTACTTTTAAAAGTAATGCATTACAATGTTGCGTTACTCCCTAAAAAAGTAACTAATTGCATTACTTAGTTACTTTTTATCGAAAGTAATGCGTTACATTACTTTTGCATTACTTTTTAAACCTGGGAAGTGCTTGCTTGTTTGTTTTTAATATAAAAAGTTAGATTTTTAGCAAATGTAAAAGCCCGTTTACACCAAAAAGTGAAATGAATAAGCCTAAGACTGAAGGAAATGCAAATTCACATATGTACAGTAGAACTGTAGGAAAAGGAAGTTCAAAAATCTTCAGCAATTGTAAAAATGAAGCACAAATGTTAGTTAATCTAAAGTAAGTTTTGCTTATTAGTATGGTTGAATTGGATCAACAAAGGTCAGTAGCAAAGACATTGGTTAATAAAATGGGATAAAACACATAAAGGAAACAAAAAGCAACTGGGGTTATTTATTTGAAAAAGTAAGTCAGATATTTTTTGTAAATTAAAAAGTAATACATTACTTTACTAGTTACTTGAAAAAAGTAATCTAACTTGTAATGCGTTACCCCCAACACTTGCTGTAAGTGATAGAAGTAAATATGTTCAATTAATTGTTTAACAACATACCGATTGCCTGCATGACACTTTGTTTCTAGAAAAAAAACTTTATTAGCCAAAAACTCTGTAAAATAGTTTGGAAAGTTTTGAGTTGTGAAAACTATGTGATGTAGGACCTATATACAGTGCATGCCATAGATTCTAGGCATGCACTACGATTTGTTATGTTTTTGAAAGAAGACATTGCATTTACTTGATTAAAAATACTGTAAAAATGGTAAAATTGTGTAATATTATTACTATTTCAAATAGATGTTTACTAAATGAATATATTTTAAAATGAAATTTATTCCTGTGATAAAATGCTGAATTTTCACAGTGTCACATGATCCTTTAGAAATCATTCTAATATGCTGGTTTGCTGCTCAAGAAACATTTCTTATTATCATTTTCTTTTTTTAATTAAAATAGAAATCTTTTCTAACATTATGGTCAATTAAATGTGTCCTTTCAGAGTAAAAGTTTCAATTTCATGAAAATAAAATATATTACTAACCAGTGTTGGGGAAAGTTACTTTTAAAAGTAATGCATTACAATATTGAGTTACTCCCTAAAAAAGTAATTTTTGTTACTTGGTTACTTTTTAAATCTGGGCAGGGCTTGCTTGTTTGTTTTTAATATAAAAAGTTATTTTTTTTTTTGGCAAATGTAAAAGCCTTTTCACATCAAATGCCTTAGAGAAAAAAAATGTAAGCTCTTTTGAAGGATTTTGAAAAAAAAAGTATTATTTAACATATTTAATTATTGCAAGTTTGCATTTTATTCTGAGTTGAATTTGTTTTTTGAAGCAGTTTTTATTTATTTTGAGGAGTATTTTATGAATTAATGCATGTTCACATTTATTCTAGAACTAAAGTAACATCTTACTCAAAATTTCTCTAAACATGGGGACAGGAGAGCTTTCAATCAATAAATGGGGGAAAAAAGTAACTGGCGTTACTTATTTGAAAAAGTAACTCTTGTCAATTAAAAAGCAATGCGTTACTTTACTAATTACTTGGAAAAAGTAATATTATTACGTAACTTGCGTTACTTGTAATGCGTTACCCCCCAAAACTGTAACTAACTCCAAACTATTGAAGGCTAGTGTAGCTGTGCTAGTTTTGTATCTTTTGAATCACTTTGCTGTCTTTTTATTTGCAAATACTGAAATAAAATGATTTCTGCTTCATAAATTATACGCTTGAAATTAAATTAAATGAAAGAAGCAGCAGCAGCTCACCACCATTTTTCTCATCATGCGAGAAACAGCAGTCTAACATCACTTTCCAAGTGTTATTTAACTGCGACCATGACCTGTGATTCTCTCCGAGTGGCTGAGAGTGTGAATCATGAATCCGGCATGAATGAAAAATGCATCACATATTGTTCTCGAAAGGATAGTCCTCCCAAAAAGTGAAGATTATATCATCATTTACTCATTTTGTCATTTTAAACCTGTATGCATTTCTTTTTTTCTGTGGAACACAAAAGATAGTTAGTTATCAAACAGTTAATCCATTGACTTACATATTATTTTTTGTCCATACTATGGAATTCAAACGCTTGGTTACCAACGTTCTTCAACATATATCTTCTTTTGTCTTCCACAGAACAAAAAATGACAGAATTTTAATTTTGGGGTAGACCAAGTGATTTTACACCTTCAGGAAGTTAATAAAGATTTTTTGTGCTTGTTCGAGTCAAGCAGATCATGTGGGCCTTTAAGTACTGTAAAGAGATGTTTGTACGTCATATGTCCCTATGACCCAAAGGCCTATGCGTTCAGTCCAGATGCAGAGCTGCGGCAACCTGTTTTGTGTGTTTGTTTGTTCTGGGCTTATCAGACAGCACAGTCTCTGCTGCAGTCTGGTGTCGCATGGGCCAACTGTTAATCATCACACCAGAGCTTCTGCACAAGCTCCTCACATACAGGAAAACACTTTTTGTGATGGTCCACATGGCATCTGCATGTGCAGAAATCCCTGACTCTAAGGCCCAAACACATGCCTCATCTCCTACATTTTTGTTTGTTAAATGTTACATAGAATGTTAATTCTGGTGATCCTTGGTCATTTTAAGTGGATTTTTATTATGTTCTGACATTGTATGTAGTTTAGTCATGCATTACCTTAACATTGTTAAGGTAATGCATGAGTCTTGTCTGTATTATTTCCTAGAATTGTTGCTCAAAATATATATTTTTGTTCCAATTACAAAAGATTTTATATAGTTACCACCATGCATTTGCATCATAATTTTTCTCCTTGTATTGTCATATTATTGGTCTTTAGTAAAACAAAGTAAACACAATGAAAATCTAAACTTAAGAACAATATTAAAACATATAGTTAAAAAATTAATAATATAATATATATTAATATCTAATATATTTAATATACTTTAGTCATTTTGAATTATATTGATACAGAGATATATGTAATTTCTTCCTTCATATTTCCTACTGTTGTTTGATTTACTTAATGGAAATAATATATATTTAATTTTTTTTTTTTTTTCATTATTTTTTTCCTTAATTTTTTACTGTTATTTGATTCACTTCAAGTCAAGGAAAAGACAAATTTATTAAGAAAAACAAAAGTTGCTAAAAATAGACAGTAGCCATAAAGAGCATAAAGCTGTTAATATATAATTTTTTTTGTATTTTAATGATATAATAGCATATTACATAAATGTTTGAGGTCCTATATATCTTTGACTTTTTATTCCAAACTTATCCTGGCAAATCTGAGCACAGTTTACTCTATGACATGGTTGAGATCTTCTCTGAAACTCATATAGAGATTATTACGGTCGTAAATAGCAATTTCTAGCAATAGCCGACAATACACTGAATGGGCATTTTTCTTATATGCTAAAAATCATTGGGAAAATTGGTAAAGATCACGTTACATGAAGATATTTTGTAAATTTCCTACCGTAAATATATCAAAACTTCATTTCTGATTAGTAATATGCATTGCTAAGAACTTCATTTGTAAAACTTAAAAGACAATTAAAAAAAACTTTTTTTTCAATATTTAGATCTTTTTTACACCATCAGATTCCAGATTTTCAAATAATTGTATCCCGACCAAATATTGCCCTATCTAACAAACCATACATCAATGGAAAGCTTATTTATTCAGCTTTCAGATGATGTATAAATCTCAGTTTCAAAAAATTCACCCTTATTTCGAGATAAAAATCTGAAAAGCAGGAAGTCAATGTGTATATCAAACTCATATTTATACGTGTATGTGTTTTATTTAGAATGATAATGGTTATGAAATAGAAAATGACATTGGCATCTTTATGGCATTGGCCACTTACCACTGACATGGTTACATCTCTAGGTACATGCTGACACTGATCTGCGAGTGTGTGTGTGTGTGTGTGTGTGTGTGTATGTGTGGAGAGAGAGAGAGATGATCATGGCACTGAAATGAAGTCCCACGTTTACTTTAGCAGTGAGTAATTGATGACTTTGGACTATTGATCTTGTTCGTGGTTCTGTTCTTTTCATCAGCTCTGTCATGGTTTATGTGTTTGCACAGAGGCATGTATTTTAAGGTTCACAAAATCCTACATTACTTTTAAATAAATACGCTTTGTCCTGTACTGAAAGAGTTGGTTTGTGTTCTACAGGAAGTCCGGGGATGAGCATCTTCAGCCGGTGTCGGGTGGTTGCTGCGGTAGCTCTGATCTTGATCATTCTGGGAGGGCTGGGAGCCGCCATCTGGGCCCTTGGTGAGACTTTCTCCTTGGATTTTTGGGAAATCCAGTTTGCTTATATGAACTGCTGATTACACTTAATTTCTTTGTTTTTCAGTCACGTATCTCAGAACGACAGAAGATACTGGATTATTTGATGGTAAGCATTGTTCTTTTTGTTCTTTTCTGTCATGACCAAATATATAAGCACCCCTGCAATTCTGTCAGAAAATGCAACACTTCTTTCAGAAAATTGTTCCAATCGCAAATGTTTTGGTATTGATAAAATTTCACACAGAACTCAAAAATGGACTGGACACAATTATTGGCACCTTGTCAAAATTGTAAGAAATAATTGCTTTTCAAGCTATGACCTGGAACAGTTTGCAACAGTATTTTAGTCAGTATCAGTATCAATCTCAAAAATGAAATAATTTTGTTTACTTTTTCCAACAAAATGGAAATGTTAAAAAAAGGTAATGTTAAGCGCATTGCATTATAAAGTGTATTAGATGCACTTTGTATTAGAACAGTATGAAGATGCTCACTGTTTTAACCATGTCTTGCAGTGCAGGTGAGTGCCGCAGACCAGAGGCTGCGAGTGTTTGACTCCACGCAGCGGAGGTGGAAACACGTCTGCTCATCCAGCGCCAACCAGCTCATCGCCAACATCAGCTGTGAGGAGATGGGCTTCGTCAGGTAACAAACTTGGTCAAATTTAGTCAAGCTGTTTTTAAATAATGACTGGAATTCATCTTTATTTCAGTCACGTCTTGATTTGCGTTTTCCTTTCTATTCAGAGCAGTGAATTACTCAGCGACGTGTGCTCCTGATAATGGTGGTGACCGAGATTTTTTCTGCGTGAAAGAGAGCGAGTTAACATACGGGAAGAAGATAAAAACAGCCCTCTATCCTTGGTAAGACATGGCCGTTACATACAAATAAAACTAAGTATATGCACCATGGATTTTACAAATTAAACTGAAAAAAGTCCATTTTGAAACTCTTCAACAATGCAGCCATTGTTTTAATATAATTTGTGATTAAAATGTTGCTTACAAAAAATGTATTACATCAGAATACACAACTAATTCCGAATGGTCATCAAGGTCATCATATGATTTCTGAAGGTTCGTGTGACAATAAAGACTGGCGTAATGATGCTAAAAACATGCTTAAATTGTAATATTTCACAATATTACTTTTGTGACACAAACAAATGCTGCCTTGATGTGCATGTCCTTAAAAAGAGGCAATGTTGTTTTGCCCAGTCAACATACTACAATCTCACTTTAATCTGTTTTTAACAGTGTATCAGACTGAATTTTAATCTGACATATAAAAAAGAAACAATAACTTAAGCTCTCTAAATCATTCTAATGTTTTATTTCTGTTTCAGTAAATGTGACAAAGGACAGATACTTGAGGTGATTTGCCAGGGTAAGTTCTACAGCTTACGCATATTTGTAGTATTCTGAATATTTGCACTGCAAATGCATGATTTGTTCGATTTCTACTGCTGTAGACTGTGGTCGTCGTATGCTGCCTGAGGAGCGGATTGTAGGGGGAGTAGATGCTCGTCAGGGTTCGTGGCCATGGCAGGTCAGCTTACAGTACGATGGAGTTCATCAGTGTGGTGGATCCATCATTTCAGATCGCTGGATCATCAGTGCTGCACACTGCTTTCCTGAGTAAGTGACACACACTTTTTACTACTATCTTTACTAAAGCATGCTATCAACAGGTGTGTCCCAATATGTGTACATTAGGGTGGCCCTTATTTGTGCAATTTAGAAATCCTCTGCTCCCACCCTCCTAGTCAACTGTCCTTACCAGAAAATTTTATCAGTGAACAAAAACTTCGCTAATATCTTGAATGACCTGTTGATAAAAAGATACATTCTTTGAACATACCCTAAATCAGTGGTTTTCGACTCCAGTCCTCGGGGCCCACTGCTCTGCACATTTTGTATGTTTCTGAACCTGACACACTCAGTTCAGTTCATGGATCTTTCTCCTAATGAGCTGATGATCTGAAATAGGTGTGTTAAATGAGGAGACATACAAAATGCCCAGAGCAGTGGGCCCCGAGGACTGGAGTTGAGAACCACTGCCCTACATGACAAAGTATCTGGATTGAATTTTGCATTTTGCACTTTTATTGTATAAATATTGTAAATAGTGTACTGACAATTCTAAAAAGAACAAATGCACTTCAAAATGCCCTAATGATGCCGTTAATTAACTGAAAAAACTAAGTGTGAATGTTGGACACTTCATGCAAATCAACAATTGGAGGTTCAATTATGTAATAGAGGGTAAGGGGCTATCAGAGTCTGATATCAGATGACAGAATAATGTTATATAAAGTAATATGCTAGACGGAGGAGTACATATGAGTATACCAGTAGCCTGCATCTAACATGTTAACCCTCTATGGGAGTAATTGTGAATTCACAACTTGAAAAAATAATGGGCTTTATATTTTACAACTTAAAGTAAAATCATTTTTCAAAAAAAAAATTCTACATCTGACCTTTGACCTTTCTTTTAGGGTTCCGTCATTTATAACTGACATTGTCCCATTAGGGTACTTTTTTTTTGGCAAATTGTGAGAAACTTCACACACAGTCAAATGCTTTTTCACTATCTGAAAAGAAGTGAAAAGGTCTTGTTGTTTCAAAAAAACATTAAAAATCTTATGAACATTCAATTTCATATATAGTGCTGCTATATTTGATTTGGATCTCACACGCAAAAATGTCTAAAACTTGACAAATTTGGATACAGTTTGACTGCCTAAAAAAACATGTCTTAGTGTTTCAAAAGCATTAAAACAACATTGTATTTCATCTTGGAATTTCAATCAGTTATAGCACAAGTGAAAGTCAACAAGGCTTTTCTTTTTCAGTGTACCCCACACATAAGTAGATGTTGACTTGTGCAGTCAACACTGGAGCATCACTGCCTTTCAGTATAGTAATGCCGATAGACATTGTCATCTTTTCTTGACCTTTAGTTGTTGTATGGATCATGGATCACATCTTTCAAACTGACCAACAATAACGTACCCAAATGCCTGACTTTTACTACAACCAATTCTTCATTACAGCCCTTCTTTGGTCGCCAACAACTTATTTTATTACTACAGCCTGATTTTCTGATACCCTCCTATTACTATTATCATTACCTTCTGAAATAGGTACAGATTTGTCTTTTTTTCTTCCAAAAACCTTACAAAAATGAACCTAAAACACATGCATAAAGGCTATTATACTTCCTCCCAATGATGGTCAATAGTGCCATCTACACCAAATATACATCCCATAACAGGACTTTGTCAGTTATGCATGATGCTCAGATTTTTTGATCTCAGAGTTATTGTTTTTATAAAAGTTCATTAAAAATGACAAAAAACTTTAGAAAACATATTTGGATGTACAATTATATTTTTTATAACTTGAATCTGTATGTATTTTCTAGTCTAAAATGAGCTCAGTATGAAGCCTTGAGAGCATGTGACCTAACATGTGCTCACGCCTCCTTTACGGCATTGTTACCAAAAATGTGAAGCACATGGCAAATAAATTTTTATTTTACTGGTTGAAACCGGGAAGTCATTTGACATCACTAAAATAATTTTTTGTTGATATTGTAATTAGTATTGTATTTTAAATGTAATTTTCTTAGCGTCATTTATAAATGACCTATAGAGGGTTAAATATATAACTAACATGTTAAAACATGTTAACAATGTGCTAAAACATACTTGCAGTGTCCTAAAATGTGCTAGAAAATAGACATATTGCAGATGAGCAAACTACATCTTGTAGATGTCATGCAGATGTAAATGCAAATGTCAAATAGACGTCTCAGATGTACGTGTGCTATAGCTTCATGTAAAAAATGGTAGCAATATCCATCTTACAGATTGCATGGCTTTAAAATCTTAAAACTACAAGGTTTTTAAATGACTTTAATCTTAAAAATCCTAAACTACCCTAAACTAATGCTGCCTTCACATGCTATTGGAAATTTCCTATTTTCCACTTATGAAGTCCTGATCACGAGCTTGTTGTATTCAAGTGCTTTAATGTCGGAAAGAATAAAATGCAACATACCACTGGTTGACTATCATAAAAACATTCACCGCGCTACACATTCTAGAATTTCAGTAAAATACGTGCTTATTTCATTGCTTATAAAACATATAATATGCTTTGAATGATCATTCATATCTACACTGCAAAAAATGCTTTTCTTACTTAGTTTTTTTGTCTTATTTCTAGCCAAAATATCTAATATTTCTTAAATCAAAAAGGAGTTTGTAGACAAGTAAAAATTATTGTCTTGTTTTCAGAAAAAAAAGAAGGCAAAATTAAGTGAGTTTTTGTTTAAAACAAGCAAGATAATCTTATTTCAAGACGAAAACTAGATGATTTTGCTTACCCCATTGGCAGGATATTTTACTTGTTTCAAGGAAAAACTCATTCTGAAAACAAGACAATAATTTTTACTTGTCTAGAAACAACTTCTTGATTTTAGAATTTTTAGATATTTTGGCTGGAAACAAGACAAAAATCTAAGTAAATAAAGCTTTTTTATGCAGTGTAGCCTATAAACACGCTACTTTAGCGATAAGAGGGATGTAGTTGTTGTGAGAACAGCATTGACTGCAGCAATGGTTGCCCCCTTCACCATGTTTAAAATGTATGACCCACCCAACTCATAAACTCATGTCTAATTTCCAATTAGGAACCTAGTTTTTACGATAATTCAGATAGCATGTGAAGGCAGCATAATTTTTTTAGCTTGGTTTTCTCAAGCCAACATCAAAATTTGTCTACAAACTTTACTATCTTGTATGCATCTCTGAGTCTAACGAAATTCTTGAGTCCTTAAAAAAACCCTAGTGCTTTAAGCAATTTCAGTGAATAAAAAAATGTACTTACAACACCTTTAAAGGGTTACTCCACCCCCAAATTAACATTTTGTCATTAATCACTTACCCCATATGGTTTCAAACCTGTAAAAGCTTTGTTCTTCTTCGGGACACAATTTAAGATATTTTGGATGAACACGGGTAGCTTTGTGGCTGTTCCATTGACTGCCAAGTAAATAACACTGTCATGGCCCAGAAAAGTATAAAAGACTTTGTCAAAATAGTCCATAAGCCATCAGTGGTTCAACCATAATTTTATGAAGCTACGAGAATACTTTTTGTTTGCAAAGAAATCAAAAATAACGGCTTTATTCAACAATTCGTCTCTCCTCACTATTTTGGAGAGTGTCCCCTGAACGCAAACAGCGTACGCTGTTCTTTGTCAGACGCATCACAGGGATACACTGCTTTCTTTCGAATCAAAGCTTAAAAAAACGTAGAAAACATATCTATGTGCTGACAGAGAACAGTGTACATTGTTTGTGTCCAGTGGATAATCCTCAAAATGGCTTTATTGTGACACGGAGGAGACGAATTTTTGAAAAAAGTATTCTTGGAGCTTCGAAAAATTATGGCTGAACCACTGATGTCAGATTGACTATTTTGATGATGTCTTTCATACTTTTCTGGGCCTTGACGGCATTATTTACTTGGCAGTCAATGGGACAGTCACATAGCTCCTGGTTTTCATCCAATATAACTTAAATTGTGTTGCGAAGATGAATGAATTTTCATTTTGGGGTGGAGTAACCCTTTAAGAATGTGTTTATTTTCATGTGGGGCCTCCACACAAAGAGGTTTCGTTATTTTCTATCATTATATGCTCAAGTATGCTCATCAAGGATGCATTTGTATCTAAATAAAACCCAGTAATAATATAAAATAATATTACAATTTAAAATTACACTTCTCTATTTAATTATATTGGAAAATGTAATTTATTCCTTTGATGCAAGCTTGGATTTTCAGCATCATTACGCCAGACTTCAAAGTCACATGATCTCTCAGAAATCATTCTTATATGCTGATCTGTTCTCTATATCCTCAGGAGGTATCGTCATGTGTCACGCTGGCGGGTTCTAATGGGATCGATCTATAATACTCCCATCCGTAAGAATATTGTGATCGCTGAGGTGAAGACAGTTGTCTACCACAGCAGCTACCTGCCTTTTGTTGACGCCAATATTGACGACAACAGTCGTGACATAGCAGTACTGGCGCTGACAAAACCTCTGCAGTTCACTGGTGAGTTTTCACACAGACCAACATTAAATAGGTAGCCCTGCCCGCAATGAAACGCCATTGGCCAAAATCCTGCATACAGATGCATATTAAACATCACATATGTAACCCTGGACCAAAAAAAAAAAAAAAAAAAGTCATAAGGATTAATTTCTCAAAATGTTTGTGTATGGTTTGTTTTGACACTATTTGGCCGAGATACAACTATTTGAAAATCTGGAATCTGAGGGTGCAAAAAAAATTAAATATTGAGAAAATCGCTTTAAAGTTGTCCAAATTAAGTTCTTAGCAATGCATATTACTAATCAAAAATTAAGTTTTGATATATTTACAGTAGGAAATTTACAAAATATCTTCATGGAACATGATCTTTACCTAATATCCTAATGATTTTTGGCATAAAAGAAAAATCTATCATTTTGACCCATACAATGTATTTTTGGCTATTGCTGCAAATATACCCCAGCGACTTATGACTGGTTTTGTGTTCTTATTGTCTGTGATTATACACATTTACTCAGTTTGGACAGAAAAATTATTAAATGACTCTGAATAAAAGAGTCTTTCGGGTTGTTTGAACGCCTTTTAATACAAAGCTATTTTTCATAAAGGAAATGGCTCTGTGTATCAAGGACACATTTTTACTGGCAGCAGTTTAATTAGAGTCTGTTTTAAGTTTTTTTTTTCATTAGGTGCTGGTATTTTACGGGCCTGTCTGACTGAACAGCATTATAGTAAAACCTCGCTCCGGTCTCAGGTTGCTCGTCCTGAGAACAAAGCTCCTCTATTTCCAAGGGGCCTTGAGTGAAACAAAAGACATGCCATCAGAATTTTCCAGGAGGACAAAGCTTTTCCTCGTATCCACTGTTTTCCGTAACCATTAACCAGAAAGTTGTAGGGAATTTACTGGATTTGATTCTGAAATGCATTTGTTTCTCAATGTAAATTGAAGGAAATGGAGCTTGAGAAGCTCAAAATAGCTTCTTGTTCCCTCTAGTGTTCTTTCACAGTATTGCATTTGATTTTATGTATTTTCCTCTTAGCTGACATCATTTGTTTTGGCCTTTTAGATTATATCCAGCCGGTGTGTCTTCCGACCTACGGTCAGCGTTTGGCAGATGGACAGATGGGTACAGTAACTGGCTGGGGTAATGTGGAGTATTATGGTTAGTAATGACTTATTTTCTGTCGTTGAAGTGCAGTATTCCAGTGTTTATCAACTCTTTACCTGGAATTGGAGACTCCCTGTCTGTCTGTCTGGAATTTGACCTTTGTGTCAGTGACCTGTGTGAGTGTTGCTGTGGTCATGTATGACCAGCCATCGATTATCAGACAATAATTTTAACTTCCCATACAAGCATTCTTACTAGTGATAGAAGCCTAACAGGCTTATCACATCATTCCAGTGTTGTTATCACTTGTGAAAAAAAGTGTGCCTTATGTAATTGTATTGAATGTGCACTTGTAGTAGTTATCCTAGTGTACAAATATTTGAGTATAGATAATATAATATTTAAAAAGAAAAAAACGCTATTAAATACTAACGTATTTAAAGAGTACATAGCACACTTTTAAAAAGTACACTTTATAATGATGTCAAATTGGAAGCTTTACTTTTTTAAAGTACATTTTAAGTTATTGCTTTAATAATCTTTTGTCAAGCTGTAAAGTTTATTTCGATGTGTTGACATACAAAAGCAAAGCTTTTGTTTATAAATGTAACTGATTAATTACAATTAATTTTAAATGTTGCAACTTTATTAGAAATGTGTATTTACAAATATATTTAAATTCATAACATACAAGCCTAAAGTATATTAGAAAATGCACAAAGACAACAGAAGTAATTATACAATTACATATAAAGTAGAATTATTAAAAATAACAAAAATGGCAAAAGTACGTAACAAAATGACTAAAAATGAAATGATAAAACTAATATTAAAAATAAACCAGTTTTAAAATATTAAGTACTACGAAAGTATATAATAATACTAAAATAACACTGCATAATTTTCATACTATGTTTTAGTACGATGGTTATGCTAAAATAGTTGTTTAAAATGTTTATTTATGATGCTGCCCACTTACCTGCTAAGCTTTCATTTACTGTAAACACATTTCCTGTTCGTTCATAAACACCAAGGGTCATGAATTATTGTCTGTGTAGTAATTGACAGAGTGTTGTACATTCATGTCTTCATGTCATGTTAGAATGATTGTATTTAAGAGATGAGTGCACATAAAAGTTGCCAATTTGTAACTGAATTACTAATAGAAAAATGTATTACTGAGAATCATGCCTGAAACTATTTGGCCCTTGCTCATAATAGAAACTGAAAAAGTTGTGATGCATTGTTACCTGTGATTGTAAAATTATTTGGAGTTATATATGCATGCCCAATTTATTTGGATGTTTGCGTAGTGTTTTTTAAATGTTACTACTTGTTTTAGGTTGTTCAGTCAACTTTCAAAAGTAGCGTTCACAAAATGTTTACTAAATAATAATCTCTTAATGTTTTTGCTAATGTTTGCACAGTCAAGAAACAATGTTTTCAAAAAAATGTAAAAAAAAAAAGACGCTTTGAACATAAAGTGAACATTTGGGGGGGAAAAAAACTTAATATAACTTAATGGGAATGTTACTTTTGAAAGTTGACTGAACAACCTAAAACAAGTAGTAACATTTAAAAAACACTACGCAAACATCCAAACAAAACGTTTCAGAGAAAAGTTTTCATGAGCAACGCAGATATAACTTCTTTGTGCATATACTATGCATGTTAGCCTTTTTATTTAGTACTGGCCTGAATAAGATATTTCACATAAAATACATTTACATATAGTCCAGAAGAGAAAAATGACCCCGTTCAAAAGTTTACATACCCTTGATTCTTAATACTGTGTTGTTACCTGAATGATCCACAGCTGGGTTTATTGTTTAGTGACAGTTGTTCATGAGTCCCTTGTTTGTCCTAAACTGTTAAACTGCCAGCTGTTCTTCAGAAAAATCCTTCAGGGTCCACAAATTCTTTGGTTCTTCAGCATTTTTGTGTATTTGAACCCTTTTTTCAACAATGACTATATGATATTTGAGATCCATCTTTACACACTGAGGACAACTGAGGGACTCATATGCACCTATTACAGAAGGTTCAAATGCTCACTGACGCTTTAGAAGGAAATGCGGAGATCAGGGTAAATTTAACTTTATTTTCTCTCTTGAGAAACATTTGACTATCTTTTGTAGCTTCTGCAGGGACATATACTATACATATTTATGCAAAATAAGAAAAATGTGCACATCTGCATTCTGTTCACAAGGTTACACCCCTGGCCCTGGCTCTTAAAGCATTGTGTTTCCTTCTAGAGCATCCTTCTGTAATAGTTGCATATGAGTCCCTCAGTTGTCCTCAATGTGTAAAGATGGATCTCAAAATCATACAGTCCTTGTTGTAAAGGGTTTAAATTACAATGCTTTTAAAGGCATAGTTGACCCAAAAAAATAAAATTCTGTCATTTACTCACCCTCATGTCATTCCAAACTTGTATGATTTTATTTTATTTCTGGACCCACTGACTTTCATTCAAAGTCAAAGTTAAAGTAACCATTTGGTTACCAACATTCTTCAGAGTAACTTTTTTTTATCTTCCACCAAGTCATACAGATTTGGAACGACATGAGAGTGAGTAAATGATGACACAGTTTTCATTTTGAGGTGAAAGCAACAATAGAAATTAGTTTGAAAAAGCATGAATATTCCTTTAAGGACTCTAGAGTATTTTCCACACAAACGCCCTCTTTATGTCTCTTGATTCCTTGTAGGCACTCAAGCCAACGTCCTCCAGGAAGCCCACGTGCCCATCATCAGCGATGCTGTGTGCAATGGCCCGGATTATTATGACAACCAGGTCACAACCACCATGTTCTGCGCCGGTTATGAGAAAGGAGGAACCGACTCCTGCCAGGTACAGTATCTGCCACACAACTACACTATATTGCCAAAAGTATTGGGAAACCCCATTCTAATTAACAGGTTTGACTACTTTAGTAATTTCCATGAGTACTAATCTTAATGTTTAAGCAAATAATGATATTCTAGGGAATTATGTCCTTCTAATTTTATAGCAAAAGTTTGGAGAGGACCCTTTTTTATTCTAACATGACAATGACTCTGTGTAAAAGGCAAGGTTCACAGAGAAATGACTGATTCAGTCATTGTGGAAGAACTTGACTGGTCTGCGTAAAAGCCGAATCCCAGCTGAACACCTCTGGTGTGACTTTAAATGCAGACCTTGAGCCAAACACCAATGACTTTTGCATATGGGTACAGTCATTTTAGACACTTCCAAAACTGAGCAACAGAGATGGAAATACAATTTTTAAATACATAAATTATGCTACAGTTTTGGAAGTTTAGTGTATGACATCATCCTGATGGACAGGGCAGCACGTGTCCACTAGAGGGCGACATTAATAACTAATATGCATGATGTGGCTGTGTGAAATTGTGAAGTGATATGAGATACTGTCTCTCATATGATTTAAGGGGGACAGCGGTGGTCCTTTTGTAGCAGCGGATGTCCTGTCAAAGACCAGCCGCTATCGTTTGCTCGGGGTGGTGAGCTGGGGCACAGGCTGCGCCATGGCCAAAAAGCCTGGCGTTTACACACGTGTGTCACGCTTTCTGCCGTGGATATCTACAGCCATGAGGGTGAGTGATGCAGGATGACTGCTACACTTTCTAAAGCATACTACATATCATAAAAAACAAACTTTTTCTCACATTTACTTCCGTAGATGTATGAAAACTCCCCAGGAGTGCACAAAATGGCACGGGCAGTTACACCATAGCCATTCTGAGTGGAAAAATGTTTCATATGAGACTGAAATGTTGCCCGTTGAGGTCAGATGTGTTGCTTGGATCAGTCTAAGATCAGACGTCTGGTGTTGATCAGATGTTCAACCTGTCTCAAGGACAATATCTGACTCACGGAGGCCAAGAACAATTTTTGATGCTGTACTTTGGGTTTAACATGTTTAAGAACATAGCTTGTTTTATTAACATTTAAACATGCTATTTTTCTCAGAAAATGTGTCACCAAAATACAGTATAATAAGGGTAATCAAATTAGCAATTTTGGCTGAACCCAAAACCACTCATAATAGTGTGTGTCATATAAATATATATATTTTTTCCACACAAAAACATAAATGTACAGAATGTATGGTAGCAAAACAAATTAAATCCATAGTCATGTTCAGCTCTAGTCAGATTAATGACTAGATTTAAAAATTGTTGTTCATTTACTTGTAAAAAAATAGATCTATTTTTTTTTCTGTTAATTTAAATAATATAATGCTATACAAACAAACATAATATGGACTCCATACAGCAACACACAAAAAATACTATTTAATCTCAAGCCTAAACCTGACAAAGACTCTCAACTTTATATCAATCTACAGTATTTATCACAATTTTGTTTACTAGTGGCACAGGTGTAGCCAAAATCTGTAGTACATGAAGCATTTTGCCGAATAATACAGGCCTCTGTGAAATGTGCCATGATTATATATGTAGTTAAATAGGTTTTATAAATTGAAATGGCCAAAATGGTGACATTTGAAAAAACTACACTTATTGTATTTTACATGTATTATATTTTATTTTCTAAAGATGGGTTAAGCATTGATGTGGCAAGCACTAAATGTAAAGATACAAACCAAAGACTGGTTTAGAAAGCAGTATGAATAAACTCATGGCTGTGGCAGTCAGTATTGTTGCTTATATTGTTGTACATATGAATAGCTTCCGTACTATGCAATGCACTGTTTAATTCAGTTTTGTGTCTAATTTTATATTAAGCTGCTATATTGTTATCCAGATTTTGTACCGTAACCTTCTGAGTAAGATTTTGTAGTAATTTGGTAGCTCTGTAGGCTTGTTGAATATTACGATAACGATAAAACTTAAAAAGCATTTAGCTTTTATTCTATAAATATGCTTATTTTCTGTTTTCATGTTCATGAAACTAACTGATATTAATATATGTACAATATAGAAATTTTGATTTGACATACAGTAATCTGACTACTTTTTTCTTTTCAGTTCTTTTCAACCAAATATATATGTTGCACCCATAATATATGACTTTTAAATGCTGAAATAAAGACTTAATTTTTTATATAAAAGGGTAATCATTTGTGGTTATTTTTGTTTATTAAATATATTTGTTTTTTTAACTGTGTTAATAATTATATGTGACCCTGGACCACAAAACCAGTCTTAAATAGCATGGGTGTATTTGCAGCAATAGCCAAAAATACATTGTATGGGTCAAAATAATAGATTTTTTTTCTTTTATGCCAAGGATATTAAGTAAAGAACATGTTCCATGAAAATATTTTGTAAATTTCCTACTGCAAATATATCAAAATGTAATTTTTGATTAGGAATATGCATTGGTTAGAACTATATATGTAGTGTCTTGCGAAAGTATTACCACCCCCAATTTTTTCCCACATTTTATGTTACTGCCTTATGTTAAACTGCTTAAAATGACTTTTTCCCCCACATCAATCTACACTCCATTCACTATAATGGCAAAGAAAAAGACATGTTTTAACATCTTTGCAAATTTATTAAAAATAAAAACTTAAATGATTCCATTCCATAAGTATTCATGCCCTTATCTGGGACAGTTGAAATTTAGCTCAGAAGCATTCATATTGCTTGATGTTACTACACTTCGAGGAAGGCCACCTGCAGCAAATACCACCGTGGCCAAGAAATCTCAACGCGCTGCAAATAAAAAAACATCTGCAAATTAAGAAAATATCTTCATCAGTTTGATAGCACATGTGCTGCAAATAGTCACAACACAACCAAACACAGAAATATGCTGCAAGTACACACAGACCACATCGGCAATGTTTAAGGCAACCGCAACAACTTAAATGACGAACCAGGCTGGGACATGCTTATCATCCTCTGAAAGATGTGATTTCTATTTATTTTAAAATCCTGATCGTATGATTCTATACTTTTTTTTTAGCCTAAATAAGCTAACAAAATAAAAAAATAGTGAAACTGTAAAACGTTATGTAAGCTGGCTACTTTTACAACTTCCCTTCCAAAAATTAACCATTGTTTGTGTTGTGAGTGTGCGTTTCTGTGTTTGGTTGTGTTGTGAGTATTTGATGCACGTGTGCTGTCAAATTGATGAAGATGTTTTCCTAATTTGCTGATGCTTTTGCCATTTGCATGTGTTTTCTTAAGTTGCAGTGCGTTGAGCTCTCTCGGCCACCATAAAATACAGTTGATTGGGTATGATTTGGAAAGGCACACACGTTTTAAAGGAACACTCCACTTTTTTTAAAAAATAGGATTATTTTCCAACTTCCCTAGAGTTAGTGTTTTATCATTTTTGAATCCATTCAGCTGATCTCCGGGTCTGCCGTTAGCATTTTAGCATAGCTTAGCATAAATCACTGAATCAAATTAGACCATTAGCATCTCATTCAAAAATGATCAAAGATTTTCTATATTTTTCCTGTTTAAAACTTGACTCTTCTGTAGTTACATTGCATATATGTGGTGCCTGAAGCACTGGGTATACACACACAAAATAAAAAGTCTATATATGTGACTCTCCGCAATCTAATATAAATAAATAAATAAAATTGTACGGAACTCCTCTGTTTTAGAGCTGTTTTAAATTTACTATTTGAACTCATTTGTTTACTGGATCCTTTGACAGAACAGTTTACAGGGGTTTACTGGTCTAAGAAATTTATTTTTCAGAAAAAAATGCTTCTTTTTATTTGTAAGGTATTGTTTTCGTTATTATAAACTGATTCTAATCAGTAATAATTAGTATTTCTTCATTCACGCGCCTCCCCTGACATGCTCTCGCGTATGAACACGCAGCATCTGGCGGGAGACAGAGCGGGCATGAGCGCATCAGGCGCAATCATCAAACATATTTCAAAGCAAGCTGCTGCCACGGTCCTGACCACATCATCACTGTCTTTACTGGGTGTTTTTAGTGAATATTTGCATTTATTCACATATGACTGGATGTGGTGGAGAGTCATGATTTTGGCTAATGCAGGACACTACTGAATGATACGCATCAGAGGGCATTAGAAGTGGGTATACGCATAGCCGCCTGATAAAGAAGTGGGTATACGCTGTATACCTGCGTATACCCTCCACTACACCACTGATAGGAACTATACTCTCATTCTGGCGTAATAATCAAGGAACTTTGCTGCCGTACCATGGGTGCAGCAGGTGCAAATATCGAAAATCTTTGGTCATTTTTGAACGAGATGGTAATGGTCTAATCAGATTCAATAATCTATGCTAAGCTATGCTAAAAGTGCTACCGACAGACCCGGAGATCGGCTGAATGGTTTCGAAAACGGTAAAACTCATCTGTTTTACAGTTGGAAAATTAGCCTATTTTCAAAAAAAGTGGAGTGTTCCTTTAATGAAAATGCATATCAGAGCAAAAACCAAGTCCTGATGTAAAAACAAAAAACTGCCTGCAGAGCTCAGAGACAGGACTGCATAAAACCACACAACTGAGGAAGAGTTGAGTTGAAGAGTTGAAAAATATTCTGCTGCATTGAAGGTTCACAGAAGCACATAATCTCCATTAATCTTAATGGAAGAAGTCTGAAACAACCACGATTCTTCCTAGAGCTGGCCTCCTGGCCAAACTGAGCTATTGATGGAGAAGGGCCTTGGCTAGAATGATAAACAAGAACCTGATGTATCACTCAAGTTCAGCTCCATGATCATATATGCAGATAGGAGAAAATTACAGAAGGACAAACATCACTGCAACAATCCATTGATCTGGGCTTTAAGGTAGTGTGGCAAGATCCTCTCCTCTGTGAGGACAAATAAATACACACTTGGAATTTGCAACAAAGCACCTGAGACTGTGTGAAACAAGATTCTGTGGTCTGATGAACCTCAATCCCAAGCATCACGTTTGAAGGAAACAAGGCACTGCTCATCACCTGCAGAGTACCATCCCAAAAGTAAAGTGTGCTGGTAGCAGCCTGGTAGCTTCTGTGGGGTTGTTTTTCAGCAGCAGGGACTGAAGGACTCGTCAGAGTAGAAGAAAAGCTTAATGGAACAAAATATTATGTTAGCCTTAATGAAAACCCAGTCCAGAGCATTCAGAACCTCAGACTGGACAGAAGGTTCACGTTCCAACAGGACAATGACCCTAAGCACACAGCAAGATTGGCTTATAGACAACTCTGTGAATGTCCTTGAGTGAGAAGATGTAAGGAGAAGAATGGTAGATAATTGCCAAATGTTAATGTGCAAAGCTTGTCGCATCATATTAAAAATACTTAAGGCTGTAAAGGTACTTCAGCTAAGTACTGAGTTTAGGGTATGAATACTTATGCAATGTACCAAGTTGTGACAATTCTGTTTTTACTTTTTCAATATGGTGTATGGAGTGTAGTTAAAAAAAAAAGGATTTAAAGCAGTTTAACTTAAGAGGTCGTTAACACAGGAGTGGGGCTAGGGTTGGCCACCCCACTCACAACTGCTGCTTCTGTCTCTTTTTTTCTTGACAAGAAGAGTGTTTATTTAGTCGCAGAACATCTTTACAACCACATCAGTCGGGAGACTTTTCAGACACACTTTCCAACTTCACTTCAACGCCGGGCACTAGTCAAACGAGTGTGGGAAAGGTACTGTACTGTACTCATTTCATATTAAAGCAGCTCTTAAAGGAACACTCCACTTTTTTAAAAAAAGAGCTCATTTTCCAACTCCACTAGAGTTAAACAATTGAGTTTTATGTTTTTAAATTCATTCAGCTGATCTCTGGGTCTGGCGTTAGCACTTTTAGCATAGCTTAACATAAATCATTGAATCTGATTAGACCGTTTGCATCTCACTCAAAAATGACCAACTATATTCAGGCGCTGCGTACCATGGTACGGCAGCGAAGTTCCTTGATTATTACGCCAGAATGAGAGTATAGATCCTATCCATATCAGCCTGGAAAATCACAACTTTTCATTTTCTGTTGGTCTTAGTATACAATGTAACTACAGAAGAGTCAAGTTTTAAATTGAAAAAAATATTGAAAATCTTTGGTCATTTTTAAACGAGATGCTAACGGTCTAATCAGATTCAATTATTTATGCTAACCTATGCTAAAAGTGCTACCGCCAGACCCGGAGATCGGCTGAATGGATTCAAAATGGTAAAACTTATCTGTTTAATTCTAGGGGAGTTGGAAAATGAGCCTATTTTTTAAAAAAAGTGGAGTGTTCCTTTAAAGTAATAGCAGCCAAATAATCTAATAGCCCAGTGGCTTTGATGTCTATTAATCAAAGAACAAAAGAAAAAAGAGGAAATCAATAACATTTGTAGCTTTAAGGATTCATCTATATTTAATTTAGTATTTAGTGTTTGATAACCTTATTCAATTTCTGTATATTTCCTACTTGATGAAGGGCACAGGTAATTAATGGGTTTATGTGAAGATTGTTTTAAGTTCATTTAAATTAGAAGTTTTTTTAATCTAATAAATGTTAAAATTGATAACTCTTAATTATACTGTAATGCTGTATGTCAATGGTTAAATATTAGTAAAGAAACTATTTCCTAGAGGCATCAGTAATACTGGCATAAAAAACAAATAAAAATATACTGTCTTATGTTGTTTTTACATTAATTTAGTTATTTTTTTAATTGACTGACAGAACTGACAGAATAATTTTCACCATGTTCTTCTTATTTTCTGATTCATCTTTTTTTGAAATTATTATTATTCTGTTTAATCTTTATTATGGATTTGTACAAATGAATCCAACCCATATAAAATCTGAATGCATGTAAGACCTTTCATTCATAAAATCGAGTGCGCATCCATGGAACCACTGCTGGGTGGAAAAAATGTGTCTTTCTGGCTGATGTAAATTTTAGTTTTGGCAGTAAAATACCTTATACTCAAATGGCAGTTCAGTACACAAGGAGGAAGGGAAAGCATAAAGAAATCAGTGCTAAGCACACAAGGAAGTGTAAAGAGAGCGACACACACGGCTGTATAGGTTGGCATAGGGTATGCCCCAGCCCAGCCTAAAACTTTCTTGGAAGAGGTCTTTGCAAATGAGCATCCTCCATCCAACAGGCTGTTTTTTAATCGCAGTATCTACTGAGAAAGAGCACAGCTCTCACCCGCTCCGCTACTGAGCCATCGCTCGAGGCACTGGACCAACAGAAAGGGCTTTTCGTGGCCCTGTGATGACGGATGAAATGAGAAGGATGAAGACCCAAACCGCTGTACATGTGATGTGGCTTTTGATTTTAGTGCTGCAGTTTGCTTCGCTGACAAAAGGTCTGTTTTCAGGTTTCATTTTAATTCTTACATTTTAGAAAATGACTGTTTTATGACAGATATGTATAGTTCATATTCCTCTACTTTTAAAACTTGAATTCAACATGCTGTTGCAGCTGTTGGTAAAGTAGGATGTTTCAATCTTTAACCTGTATTGCTCAGTGGCTCAAAATTAGAGTTTTTTTAAGGCATATTCCATTTAGTTTTCTCTTTTTTTGCTTATATTCTTGGCTAGTTTGTCTACAGGTGTGGTTATTAGAATAGTCAATTTCTTCATTTCTTAGTCAAATGAGTGAAACCCTCCTCCTTACACTTTTGATTCTCTGCTCTGCTTTAGGCCTGAATCACTTTTTAGTACCTCAGAATCTGACCTCGGAGACTGGAAAAACTGTCACCTTTGAATGTGGTGTCAGTGGACTGAGTGGGGAAAAAATACGGTTTTACATTATGGGACCAAAGGTCAATGATTCTGTGTCTTGTCCAGGAGACAAAACCAAGTACTTGCCCGCTCAGGTGAAGAACTGACTTCTTTAAAACTATACTGTCGAGTCTCATTTCAGAATCATCAAAATTAAGAAACAACACAAAAGGAGTAATTATTAACAAAAACAAATGAAAAAGTAGCCAGACTTTGCCTACACTCCTAAAATTAAAGGTTCCAATTGGGTTCCCATAGCAGAGCAATAAAAGAAACACTTTAGGTTCTAAAAAAAGAACCTTTCAGTGAACCTTTTTTTCCATTAATAATCTAAAGAACCTTTTGTGGAATGGAAAGATTCAACAGATGCTGAAAGTTCTTCATGGAATCATCAATGCCAAAATTAACCTTTATTTTAAAGAGCACAGATTACAAGCTCTGCACATTCATGTAGTGGAAAATAATACAAAATATGGCTCAAAACTCTATTTTTACTTTACTACATATTTATTTAAATATTTAACCATCAACCATTGCTGAAATCATTAGAATTATTCCAAACTAAGCTCAGTAAAGTCTAAATTGTTTTTTTTTTTTTTAAATAATTTGTAGTTATTGATGTGTATGAATTTAAGTTAAAGAAAAAGATATTACATTTTTCTACAATAGATGAAAATAAATAAATAAAGTTATTTCCTGTATGTCATACATACATATGTACATACATATGTAATGTGTAATTTGTAATTGATATATTAAAATTATTATTTTTTTAATCTTTTTTTACATTTTCGTTATGTCTTGTTAATTTTTTTTTTTACAAATATTGATACATTTAATAAGTAAATTGTATCATTTTTTTTTTTACATATTTTAACTTTTTTTATATTTTTGTTTTAATGTGGTTAATTTGGTTATTTTATATATAATACATTGTAGCTCTCTCTCTATATGTATATATATAGTCAAACTAAAAATTATTCAGACACTAGATATTTTTTATATTTTTTTTTACTACTGGATACAGCACACTATAGTTCATTTATGTAAGTGAGGATAGCAAAATAAAGCAAGTAAATTTTCTATTAAAGTTATTTGACATTATCAATATGAATTTGTTCTGACAGAGTTTCTCATCATATTGTATTACCATTTTCTAAACTATAGCGAATAAACTGTTAATGAGAGAAATGTTGAAGGTGTCTGAATAAATTTTGACAGTATATAATATTTAAGAAATAGAGTATATTTCATTTCTCAGCTCTAAAATAATAGTGCCCTTAAATAACCATAAATCTTTCTCTTTTCCTCAAGTCAATGAAAGCTTACTGTTACACAAAATCTAGTGGAGACGTAGCTGCTTGGGAAGTCGCAGGAACATCAGAAGATGACAACGGCACTATTTTTTTGTGCAAGGTCACTGGTGGAGATGACAAAGTCGGACACCTTTATGTATACGGTATGTAACTCTAGCTATTAAAAGTGTGTGTGTGTGAAAGGAATGTAAACAGACACTTGTCTTCATGTCTCCCTCTATGTGTTTCTTTTAGAGAACGATTCTTACTATGCTAAGCTCATTGGATACGTGATTGGAGGATTTTTAGCTGCCCTGATTACCATCGTTGTGGCTTATGTCCTGTTGAAAAGATCAGAGAAAGTACAGCACTGCTTCCGTAAGTTTCTCAATGCTTGTGTACTTTGCACATTAGATTTTTTACTCACTGGAACATATCGAAATTTACATAAAAAGATATTCAGTTATAGACAGATTTCAGTTTATAAAGTTTGCTTTTGCTCTGTATTTTTAGGGTCGGTGGGTGGAATCCAAGAGGATGTGCAATCGGCACAATCTAAGCAATATTGAGACCGCGCTCATGCTCCATATGAACAAAAGTGGATCTGAAGGGTTAATAATAACATAGCACACACATCGTAATATTATAAATGCAATATACAGCATACAACTAGTTTCCATAGATTTGAAAGAAGTCCTGTGTTTCTGCAGTTTCAGACTTGTCCAGTAGAGGGCGTCTTCACTTCTCTATTCACAGCCATTACATTTTTAGTTTCTAATATTCCTTATAAACTGCATCTCAATTTCTAACCCTAACTTACACTAAAACCAAAGGGATTTTGATCCAGGAATGTGTTCTATTGGCAAATCTGCTTTAAGCATCAAGAAACTCCATCTTTCCTTAATGTTTATCTTACAAATACAAAGATTGGATTATTTAATTGTGGATCTGCTGTTAAATGAATAGTCAAGTACTCTGTGTCATTGTCATGCAGTTTACAATATGCATTTATTTTAGTTAGTTGTTTTTTATTTGACATCTAATGTAAATTACGCACAACTTGGACTAATTTATTTTATACTGCTTTAAGAGGCTATATGACAAAATTCACAGCACACTAACAGAGGCTTTTGGGTTGCATTGAGTAGATCAATTGTAGATGGGTCAATATTGACACAGGTGGTTTGCTGCACCCTGGAACAGCCGCGTTTCTATTCTGCCACGCTTTTCATTGTAGATCCGTCAGTTCATAAGCATTGAGTTTTAAAGTTTGGCTCAGAAACTGTTCGTTTAAGCCTGTTTTGAAGCTTTGACTATTTGCATATGTGCTCTGGCATTTGTAAACACTCAAGAGGTCACATTACAGCACACAACAACCATCTGCTTTGACTCACAGTCAGATTTACGTTTAATGTATGATATTGTCAGAATATACTCATATGAGAACATTTCATATCAGATTAGACAGTCAAATCTTAAACATTTATTTTATTATTATTTTTTTTTAATTTTGGCTTTATTTGAATGCTTTCTGTTCTCTTGTGTAAAAATAATCATAGTCATTTAATTAATCTATTATTTTCATATGCTTGTAATATGTTCCACTGACCTTTTCAAAACCTGGCAGACAGATACTATTGAGGCTTTTACTCTATGTTTTATCAGCATGTACTTTTCATAAAGGTGATTATCTTGTATAGAGACTTTTGTTTGAGGTCAGTTTGACCCCAGTATAAATATATTTTAGAATCATACAATAAAACAAATAATAATCAACAAGTGGCAGGTGTGTACAATTTATACAATGTGTATATCGATCAAAAATTAAAATGTGAAAATTCATTGCATTTACGAATGGTGTTTTTAAGACCTCTTATAGATAATATTTTTCAACTAGTTAACAGGTTCAAATTCTGTTTATAATTGGTTCTTTAAAAATTCAGAAATCTCCCTATAAACTGAACATTTAATGCTCAAACTAGCCAGCAGATTTAGATCTGATAATTTTGCCAGTTTTGGTTACTT
Organism: Cirrhinus molitorella; assembly: GCA_033026305.1. Lineage (NCBI taxonomy): Eukaryota > Metazoa > Chordata > Actinopteri > Cypriniformes > Cyprinidae > Cirrhinus > Cirrhinus molitorella. The sequence goes on along the minus strand of CM065123.1, from coordinate 34,958,795 downwards.
TTTATGTGTTACTTTTTGATATATTTTATTGTATGATTAATTTTTTATATGTTACTTTTTGATATATTTTATTGTATGATTTATTTTTTGATGGTGTTTGGAACATCATCACAGCAAAATAATGAAGAAAGAGTCACATAAGATGAGAGTTTTTGTGTGTAATCTTTCAGTTGACTGCTCCTGATCCATATGTTTGCTGGAGATGCCCTAGAGAGCAGCTCCTCCCTGACTGCCTGTGCACACTTAAATACTGTGGTTAGGGCATATCATTTCTTTTGTAATGGTGCAGTAGGGCGGATTTTTGTTCTTTAAGCCCACATCCTGAAAATGACATTTCTGTGCTTATAACCACTGCTCTAGTTACTTGACATATATATTTACATTTAGGCATTTGGCAGACGCTTTTGTCCAAAGCGACATACAGTTGGGAGAACATAGAGCGATTCTTCTTAAGGAGACAAACAGACACAGGCAGTGCTATAATACCAGATTTCAAGTGGTGCTTCAGACAAGTACAAGCTAGAAAGGGAAGGAATAAAGAGATTAATTTTTTTTTTTTTTTTATGGTAACAGCAAATAGAGTTGAAAGAGATGAGTTTTAAGCTGTCGCTTGAAGCTTGTCAGGGAATCAGCATTCCGGATAGGGGTAGGAATATATATTAGGAATATATATATATGTGTGTGGTACATGTATTTATATAGATGTGCTAATAAGCAACTAGTTAAAATAGTGAGAATTGGTCCCTATACTAAAGTGTTACCCAAAATTCATGTTTAGAAACCATTTTAAAAATCATTTGCACAAATATTCTCCTCCTTTTAAAACATGAAAAAAGGAAAAAATATAATAGTTATAAAACATAATATATATTTTTTATATAAGATTTATGAATATACTTATTATATTAATTAAATATAATAAGTATATTCATACAAATCATGTAAAATACAAATACCAAAATTATAATATTATGTTATACATTATGAAATATAAAAAATACATTTGTATACAATAAAAACTATATCATACAATCATATACAATCATACTATATTATATATTTTTTATATTTGTATTTTACATTGTTTTAGTCAATATACATATTATTTATAATTATTTCATAACATATTTTATAACTATTATAATATTTTTTATATTCTTAATTTTTTTCATGTTTTTGATTTAAAATAAGGTGCAAATTATAATACACTTTAGTACAGGAACCAACTCTCATTAATTAGTTGCTTATTAGCATGCCTATTATCATCATATTGGTTGTTTATTAGTATTCGCAAAGCACATATTCTGCATGACCATATTCCACATCCTTAATCCTAAGCAATACCTAAATTGAACAACTACCTTACTATTAATAAGAGGCAAATTAGGAGTTTTTTTGAGTCAAAAGTCATAGTTAATGGTTTGTTAATAGCAAGAACTGGACCTTAAAATAAAGTGTGACCGAAGTTTGCTGCTAACATATGTGACCGTAATGCCTTGCACCCTTGAAAGTGTATACATAATGTGCTCTGCCCTTGAGAGTGATGCTCACTTCTGCCCATAGTGTCACATTACTGGTGACTGTTGGGTAAAGGACATTAGATTTAAGGCCTATAGTCAATGAAAGAACATTTAAAGGACACTGATTTGTACTCATGTCAGCCTCAGTCTTAAACAACTTTTAAGCTGTGTGTAATTCATCAACATGCAGGTCATGTTTTGGGCTAAACAGTGGTCATGATGACGTGAAGATGCACACACCCAAAAATGCACCCATCTGATATGCTGTGCTGTGTTTATGTGTATACAGCGAGGAGGAGTTTTCTTTAAAGGTTATTGAAAAGACAGAAAGGTTGAGAGATTAGCCCACCTGAGGAGCCTCATCCAACATCTACTGCTCAGAGAGCCATCAGTTCCTCTGCTAAGGTAAGGTGAGGGTCTTCTGATATATTGAATTGTGCTAAATGCGACATGAGAATGATGCACTGAAGAACTACTTCCTTTAATATTATTGACTACTGATTTAGCTTGCATGCCAATGTGGATCTTTAGAAAATCTTCATTAATGTTTGATTCATTACTGTTGTAGGTGATTTAATACATAATCTGAGTTATTCATCTACGTAAAAATTAACAATGATTAGATAAAGATTCTGTCTTAGAATCAGGTCAATCGATGAAGGTGACCTCACACCTGCCATGTTGGATACTTCTCAAAAGTCCATTTTGGAACTTTGAGAATTATTTTATGCAAAAGTCCTATAAGTCCTTTAAAGTTTAAAAGAATAGCTTATGCAAAAATTAAAATTCTGCCATTATTTATTCATCCTCAAGTTGTTCCAAACCTGTATGAGCTTCTTTCTACTGTTGAACACAAAATATATTTTGAAGAATGACAAACAATTGACACCTAGAGTATGGAAAAAAAAAATTACTATGGAAGTCAATGGCTACTGTCAACTGTTTGATCACCAACATTATTCAAAATATATTTTGTGTTCAACAGAAGAAAGAAACTCATACAGGGTTGGAGCAACTTGAGGGTGAATAACAGAATTTTGTGTGAACTATCCTTATAATACAACAAAAATGTCATCCAGACATCATGGCCCATGTGTGGTCAGTGAGATCAAGAAAGCGCTGAGCTACAAATCCAAAGCATTTTGAGATGATTCTATAACCAGAGGAGGTGGGAGGGCAAACTTTCCAAAACACCTCCAGGCGTTCAAGGGTACACCAGCAGTGTCCTGGAACGTGCTGCGTCCCGACCGCGTCGACCCGTCGTTTCTCTGTTTACTTTCAAAACACGAGTGCTGTTTTCTCTCAGCTGCACTTACAGCTGGAGTTTCTTAGCAAACATTCCTTGTCTCGTAGGATGCGTCTCACTGTTGACCTGTGCATGGGAACGGAACACATTTGAACTAATTAAATGTGCTGCAAATAGCCGAAACTAACATTATGCTGATGTATACAGAAAATGGATCTGTTTAATATGTTCACAAAAAAGAAATCAGTACAATATTTCCAATTTTGTCATTTTTCACTCACTCTCATGATGTTCCAAACCTATATAACTTTACTTAAATAAATCTTTGGACACTCTTCAATATAATGAAGCTGAATTGTGGACTAGAGATGTTAAGCTCCAAACTAATGCATAAAAGCATCATAAGGTACTTGTGGCCTGTCTTCTGAAGTCATATGAAAGCTTTGTGTAAGAAATAGGCCTACATTCTATCATTCGCTTACCACTTCAGTGTGCTGACCAGATGATTCGGTTAGTGAGTTTAAGAGAATTGAATCAATCTGATTCAAGAACTATTATGAGATTCATTATGAAAGACATGACTCAAAAGATTCGTTCACATATTGAACATGGTTACTTCTGACATAGCTATGAACTCATGAATGCGCCAAAGAGAGCTAGTGCAGCTTCAGGATGGCTTCAAAAGACTCACACAAGTCATATGAATCACTTATTTGATTCATTTAGGGTGCTTTCTGAGGTTTTGAAACACCAGTCTTCATTTACTGTCATTTTATTGGGTTTAAAACGATATGAGGGTGAACAAATTACAGGATTTTCATTTTTTGAGTGAATTATTACAAAACATATAATGTCTAATTTAGTGTGTGTGTCTGTTTGTTTGTGTGTGTGTGTGTCCTTGATCAGGAGGGGTAAAAATGAGCCAGCTCACAGAACTAGTTCTCCTTACAGGTAAGTCATGACTATTTATGTACACAATAAAGGTCACAGACAGATCTGTGCCCTTGGGCCTGAAGGTCAAGCATTCAAAGAAGACTTCCTGTCCACATTTACAGTATACTACTTACTTGATGAAAGAAAAAAAAAATAGTAAATGATGGTATTTATATATATATTATAAGTTCTCATTACAGGATAAATTCACAGTACGTTATAATATATAGAAATCATGACTTATTTATTTCCAGAACAAAAAAATATATTTTTATTTTAAATCTTGCAAAAAAAAAAAAGAAAAAGTGCAACATTTTGAGTGTATAATGTTATCGCAAATGTCTGATAGTTTATTAGCTTGTCATTAATTAATTTCTTTTTAGTATATGATTTTTCACAAATTTTTATTTTCATTTACAGTCTTCTTGGCACTCTTCGGTCACGCTGAAGCAAGTAAGGCAGAAGAGTTTGTTTGTTTTAAATTTAACGCTATTCATCTTTTGAGCCTATCAGTCTCACATATTGAAAATGTTAATTTTCTGGCAGCATTTTTTGTCTGTTTTCAAAAGCAGTCTAACTTTTTTTTTCTTTTTTGTTTGCCTTTGCAGATCCTTTCGTTTACAGTAAGTACTTTGAGGCAGATGCTCATGTGAACTTCATAATATAACATTTTTAAAAATGTTTTTATAATAAATATATATAAATAAAAATGGATAAATATAGAAATATAAATATACACAGGTGTAAATATAATACATATACATACATTTTTAGGCTAGATTAAAATGCTTCTGTTTTTAGACTATGAGGCGCTGAGGATCGGGGGTTTGGTCTTCACAGCCCTGCTTGTAGCCGGAGGGGTTGGAGTTCTGTGTTGTAAGTAGCTCTGATTTACTACACGTGCATTTTCTACCTAACGAAAAGCTTATGTTTGACATTATATGCAAAAAGAGTAACAGATTGCTCTCTTCACAGGGGGGCAGTGCAAACCAAGAAGAAAGTAGGTCACCTCATCTTACTGTCATCCTCACACTTTTACATCTCAATAAAACAATGTACATTTTGAAATCAAAACATATTTATGAATAAGAGAGGGAAAAACTTTTAATTTTACAATTTAAGAAATACATTATCTCTTTGACACAGGAATGATGAAGACCCAAGCAAAATCTAAGGAACGGGGATTTCATCTGCTGAAACTTTCCACTGTATTTTTGATTGAATAGAAGACTGTTTTTTTTTTTCTGTCTAGAAACTACTGATGGCTAACTAGCTCCACCTTTCACCTGTACTTTATTTTATTGCAGGTTTCAACATTTTTCAACCATTTAATTTATACATTAATCACAGTCCCTGCTTAAAAACCGAGCTGCTGTTGTTTTGAGTTTGTGGAATTATTCTATACATTTTAAGTGATCTCTCCAAGTGGCGCTTAAATAAAGATTCTCAGTTATGGGCCTGCAAAACTGTATTTATTGTATCATTTTTGTATGCCTGAATTTAATTTTAAGATGAGACATGAATGCCAGCTTTGTGTAAGATTAAAAAGCAAATGTCTTTTTTTTAAGTAGTAGAAATCAACATAGAATCAAAGCGAAATTCATTATTAAAACATAGGGGGAAATAATTAAATCAATAAATGAAAATGGTTAAGTTTCATAAGTTCTCAGTGTAGTATACATTGGAGCCCACAGTAAAATGCATAATGTCCAGGGATAAAATTAGCACTTTTTACATTTCCATACATTTCCATAAACTCTAAAACAAATCACAATGTAATGCGTAATTTAGAGTATGTACACATTTTATAGCCTTGTGTTATCTTACTATTCCACTACTTCTGTTGGATCATAGTGTTCACTCATCAGCAGAATAAATTCTGCCTGAGCGTGCACGACAAACTAAAAACTATCAGAGCTGCTCTCCCAAAGAAAGGATCCTTCATTCAAAACTCAACCCACTCAGGACTGAGCCAACCTGTTGAGCGGATGGTGTAGGGTGTTGGTTTTAGTCTGTCTAGATCAGATCCTTACGGGTGGTTCCTACACAACCACGTTTCAAACTTAAACATTTCACTTTTGTTTCTCCTTGAAAAGGGTGAGTAATCAGTTCTGATACCATTTTAATGTTTATATAGTGAAACATATGTTATGGTAAAGGATGGTCAAGTTCACTGTATATGATAATTAAGCATTCAGAAGGTGTTTTGTGTTCATACTTGACGTGGTGTTTAACAGGGAATCTTTGTACGCTTTGGTTCCAGCTGTTAGTCTGATTAACATTAAAATTTAAAGTACTAATACGCATCTAGTGATAAGTTTCTATTTAAAATATATAAATATATAGAGATAATCAGACATTATCTGAGCTACACAGTGGTGTCCGAAAATCTGAGAGCACTACTGCATTTTTCTGATTTAATACTAATTTAATTCTACATATTATCAGCATATATGAGAAGTCTAACTGAAAAATAAATATTTCATAGTATTTGGTTTCTTCACCTTTTGCTTTAATGAGAGCAGCATTGTAGCTGCATGGACAAAATATGATAATCATGTTCTCCAGCATGATGCAAGAACATTAATAAAAGCAAGAACATCTGGCATATTCAGTGTCGCAATTTAAGCATAGCTGAAAAAAAATATGCATTTTACATTTATTTGCAGGTTTTAGTAACTAAAAAATCCAGCTTTTCAAGTGTGATCTCAGACTTTTGGACCTCATTGTATGAGTTGGTTTTCCTCCAGTGATTTGGAAACTGGAATGTCATGCAGCTTTACTCTGGAAAGCTTTACCTAGATCACTGCAACTTTTAAAGATCACAGGCACCTGAATTCTTTGCTGAACTGACAAAGTGTAGTCTGTTTAAAGGTTGTTTCTTGGCATACGGTTTCATGAAGAACAGTTGAAATACATGGAACTCTTAAATTGCACAAAAAGGTTCTTTAAATTATTAAAATGTTAAAACCCAAAAACTTTCTTTTAGGAACCCAAAATGTTTGTTCTGCTGCATTGCTGCAAAAACCCATTTTTGGAAGCTTTGTTTTTAAGAGTGTAGATCTTAAAGGCTAAATCATGAGCTGGCATCTAACATGATGTTTACAGATTGGGATCCACCATGACGACCCTGTCTCAAAGCGAGTTTTGTTTTGGTAACCTCTTAGCATTTATAATCAGCGCTTCAGTTTTCCATGAAATGTGTAAGAATTACATTTAGATGTTCATCGGCATATTTTTAACTAAAAATGTTCTAAGATGTATTTGTAATGGCAAAGGCGTATTGCAAGATCTGCTCATGGAAACAGAGCTGAAAGCAGCACAAAGACAGCACTACTTTAACAACTGGAAAGGGCGGGATTGTGGTTTTTGGAATGATGATTCATTTCAACAGAATGTCTTGTTCCTTCCTGCGTCACACTGAGCACATGGGCAGCAAAGAGCTTAAAAGTAAACTTCAGTGCAAATCCACTTATATATTGAAGAGTTTTCTGAATAGGTGATTCTTTAAAACTTGGTTGTTTTACTTCATCTCTGTTTTAAACAGCCTGTGTTACTAAAGGGCATCTGACAGCGTGTTTGTGCTGTAGTGTATAATCATCGTACAATACTTCAAAGTTCACTGCCTGTTCTCAGGGGTGGAATTTTGTTCCTAATATAGCTGCAGTCTGGATTCCTGTGTACATGGCTTGCATCCTTTGTGGGCCATGTGATTGTGTCAAGTTGTCTTATATGGAGTTGGGGTGTTTGGAATAAAGTAGGTGAGAACAAATGTGACTCAACTGCACTGCACTAACCACTCACACTACATATGAAGAGTTCAGATGCAAAAGCCTCTAAATCCAACCAGTCTTTCTTTAAAAATGTACTTTTATCAGGCTCTGATTTATACGTTTCTACCTAAGTACCGGTACTTTTGATTGGGCTGAGGCTGGGATTTTAGCAAGTTTGAAGTAAAAGTATTTGATGGAGAGAGCATTATCTGATTTTTGACCAAGATGGCTTTTAGGGGGTTTTGAATCTGAACTCTTCATATATAATCACCCTTACTACATTTATGTATCTAGTGTTCTTTTTAGAGTATAATGGTGACAACGGGTAGCATTTTTTCACCATTTTTATATATGCATGCAGCTACTTTACCATAACTTTCATCTGCTCAGCACAGAACAACAGGCTTCAAACTCGACCTTCACACCAGCAGCTGCTCGCAATAATAACTAGGCTGATTAAATTAGTGCAGAGAAGGAGGCGTGTCCATCAAATCAAGATTGGTCAGATCTCCAACCAATCAAATGCACAATTTGTAGCTCACACGAGTATTTATGAGGCAGTTGCAAAACTTTTTAAAAAATCCAGAAGGTTTTTAAAGTTGTTTAGTGTTTTGCTGCATTATACAGACTTAATGCATGGTGCAATATTATAAATAACTGCTTTTAGATGGGCTTTGGTCAAGAAACCAATAGTAGACATGATCTACAGTAAATATAAAACTATAATTTAGAGAGAGAGGTGTAGAACTGACAGTAAGTGTGTTTAATAATTTAGGTTTGCTAGTAAACTTTCATCCAGACAGAGTTTTTGCACCTTATTCAACTCACCACTGTAATGCTAGGATTGCCAGGATGTTGCCATGTGGTTACAAAGGTGTTCTGAAGGCTGTTTAGCAGGTTTCCATGTGGTTGCTTGGTGGTCTCTAGGGTATTCTGGGTGGTTGCCTATTGGAACAAGCCAAATGCACACATCATTAATTAGATCACTTAAAAATGTCTAGTTTACCATTATAAATGTTTAAAAATGCTTAAATCAAGACAAATTTACTTGAGTAGGAAAATGACTTAAGTCGTCTTTTTAGCTAAAATTTTTCTAAATTAAGTGTAAGTAAATTAAATTAAGTAAATGCTTCAAACCAAAAAAAAAAAAAAAAAACAGTGAATTTTTTCAGTGTGGCCGACTAGTGCGGAGGTGCAGACAGGTCATGGCTGTTTATCACATCAGTAACAACGTCAGTAAAAAATACGAAAACTACGAAATACAAATACGAAATTTTATTTCATTTACCAATACAAATGCAACTGAAATAACTGATGTGGTGAAATTATTCTAACGCACACTGCAAATTTATTTATTTTTTTTTTAGCTATTGGGGTCTGTCTCGGGCTGCAGTGAGAACGAACACAAGGCTACTACTATTTAAACATGAATGTGAAACTATTTAATAAAGGAAAAAGTAAAAGTAGTAACTCCAGAGTGTGGATTTGCGGAGTAGAGGGCATAGGTTTTCAGGATAATGGGCTTAACTGTCTGTGTATGAATGGTAGCATATTTAAATGGTAGTGTTCTATATAACATCAGGGATGCAGAGCACACATTAGTATGGCTGTTGTATGCAGAGGGGTGAAGAAAGTGTGCCTCGCTCTCACGCTATTTATGAGAATTTTTGTGTAGCTTCCTGAGCACAAACCCACCAAAAACAAAGCTGATTATTGAGATATATGTTGTAACCACCACCACCACCACAGCTGTTAAATTTACTTTATTTCCTAAGCAACATTTATTCTTTTTCATGTTGGATTTTAATAGTCTTCCAATATATGGTATTGTGGCCATCTCCTTTTCATCTGTTCTTCATTATTTTGCAAGCCTTCTTGCTGTTGGCTGAGTAGAATTGAAATGTTAATTTCATTACTCTAATTAAAAAATGCATCTGTTTGGATTAGAAAGTATTTAATTATGTGAAAAAAGTATTAGACTACAAGGAAAAAAACTGCTGCACATTGAAATAGACACTGAATGATATTTACTTAATATGTCACATGGTTGTAAAGTCATGTAGCCTACCTCCATGAACCTTTTATGGTTAAAGCTTTAACTGATTGAATTGTGTTTTTCTACTTCATTGCTGTTTTAATTTTTTTCTTTTGCCTGTGGAATATCATTAAAATTAATATTAGTTTAACAATTTACCGTTTTGCCCATTTTTACCTTTGATATTATAACAGCGATTCAGAATTAAAGTTAAGCATTGACTCAAAGTATGCAGAGGTCTTTTTGACGGGAGCTGTTGCCATGGTGAATCATATATATTTTTTTATTTTAGGGACATAAATTAAATGGAAAAAAAAAACAGTAAAAGAATAAGAATAAAGTAGGCTGATCAATCGGAGCTGCAAATAATAGGCTACATATATTTTTTTTAAAACCCATTTAATTTCAGTTAAAGTTTCACAAAATGGAAAATTCTACTGTCGTCATAATTATGAATTACATGAATCACGTAAATGACAGACCTGCTTTCCATTCAAAACTGTGAAATTTTACCAAAAAAAAAAAAAAGTTGAATGGCAAAAGCTGTTGGTCACTTACGTTAAAGAAAAGGAACGCTATACGTTTCTTACAGTTGCGCTGACATTTGCCATAGGTATGCAACTTTCATCGCACAAGCTCTTTACTTTCAGTTTTCATTCAACGTTAACAGCAAGCCAAAAGGGCCAAGCTTTCAACTGAACTGTATAGCCTACATGCATTTTAGACACTTGTTTTATGTTCTTGCCCCGTCCATGCAATGAGTGCACGTTATTGAATGAGCGTATTCTTTAGAAAAATAATTCAACTGCTCAGGTAATTTCAGTGGTAGGCTATGATACGTAATCATGTATTAAACTCCTCATAATTCACAAACTCCCTGTGAGAGTGCGCAAATATTTCTGCCCAGTTTCGCTCGTTGTCAGCCTCTGCTTTTACGCAACAGACTGAAGCCTCCGCGTAAATTCAGCATGCCTTGCATTCAGCTAATAAAAGAAAAATGCTGCTTCAGATAGGCATGAATGACTGCATGGAAAATAACGCAATCTTAATCAAATTCTGATTGGCTGGGCAAGACAGTCTGGGTGGGCTCAGCCCACCCCTGCTCATGCCTGGAGCCGGCCCCGCAACCTACTCAGAGTGGATTGAACTAACTCAATTCAGCTGTTCTGAAACGGAAAACTCAGATTTCCCATCTTCAAGTTTGAACTTAGAGTTGGTTGAACCCCCTTATTGAAACAGGGACCTGATGCATTTCTCAGAAAACAATAGTTAATTTTTTTTTTTTTTTTATATTTTGCCTCCCTCTGTGGTAAATACCTTGATTTAGGAATGTTTTAAAAACAAGTCAAAAGTACTGAGTAAAACAATATTTTTTCAGTGCATAACAAACCACACAATTTGAGCTAAAATTTATACTTAGTCAAACCAAAAATCAGACAACAGATATAATTTGTTTAATATTTTTTACTAGTGGGTGCAGGACACTATAGTTCATTTATGTAAGTGAGGATAGCAAAATAAAGTAAACTGTGGACCACAGGCTGAACAAAATGAAGCTTTGCTTGGTAAATAGTCAACAAAGTATTGATAGTTGTGTAAACACTGTAATACAATTTAGAATTTTTGGCTGATTGTAATCTATTACATACCTTTCTATCAAAGTTATCTGACATTATCAAGATGATTTTGTACTGATACAGTTTAACTCTCAGTTTTTGTCATGTTTTCTAACTATTTTCTAAACTGTAGTGAATAAACTGTGATAACGTGAGAAATGTTGAAGGTGTCTGAATAAATTTTGGTTTGACTGTATAGGGTTACAGGCTTGAAAATCACTAAACTGTGCAAACTTGAAACCAGACACAATGCAGGTATTCAGACTAAAGTATTGACTTTTTCAGACACTGGGAGTTAGCAATATTACTGGACTGTCTTGTTTAAATTCCTCATTTCCTGAGTGAAAAGAGCTAAAAGACAGTATTGTTAAGGGAATGAACTATGGCAACAGCAAAGAAAGAAACAAGGCGTTACATTGAAAGGTAGAGGGTCGGTTTGTAATGTGAGATGAGGAAGTGATGTTAAACACTGTAGGACACAATTCCTCATTCTTTCTCATGACTCACACTCACACACACACAAACACACTGGCAAGCCAACGTGACCGTACCCTATCACAAGACTTTCATTATTATCTCCATGCACCCTGGGCGATTCTGCCTGGCAGGAGGTGCCAAAACACCCGGACTGTCCAAGACGAAAACAAGAAGAGTGCGATGAAAAGCTCTCTCCTTTTCTTACTGTACAGTATCATTATTTGCAAACGTTTCTTAGATTCTCTGAAACGATTGTAAATAAACAGCTTCGCTTGCCAGATTCTTGGCTGAGATATCTTTGCACCGCTTGGTACTGCATAAAGAACTATCTGTAGGCTCTCTGATATTTAGTTATTGGATGTAGTAGACATCACAGAAAGTTATTATGAGCGTGTAACGTACCGCTTTTAATCCCTGGGGGGAAAAAAATTTATACAAAATAAAAAATGTTTGTAATGTACAAAAGAATCAATTTTTATATATAGCTCCAACTAGCAATATCTTATATTTACGCTAGAAAGTGTTAGACGTGCTGATGTTGGACAAACATGGTTCCGAGTAATATTTAATACAACAGTTAGGCTAAATAAACAAGGTAATCTTCTTACATTTTAGACACAATATTGACAGTTACTTTGTCTGCTTTTGTTATGCCACCGAAGATCGTTTCAAAAGAATCCAAACAGGTACAGTAGGATCAGTGTTTCTGAGAAAGTGCACGGCGTATACATACCTTAGTGAATCATTGTTTTGAATGACTCGGTTGAGAATGATTCAGCGGCTCGCTAATATTAATCAAATTACGGTCACTTGTCTTCACTTGCTGGTTTAATTATGCAACTTACAGACACAATCACTAAACCACTAAAGGCCCAATTTGGCTGTCGCCAAGGAGAAAACATGGAAGTATAGTTTTGATCGGCCAACAAATGAATCAGCGTTCAACGAATCGGTTGACAACGACTGAATGACTCATAACAATAAACAAAGAAAATACTGTCACATGTCGCCGTCTTTCTAGAGAAACAACATAACGTGCAGACACTAAACATTGCCACAAAATGCTGACAGTTCATAACAATCACGTCTGCGAACACCAAAAAGGACATAAATGTTGAAGGCACCTTATTCTATAAACCGGAAATAAGCCTATGGGTGAGACTTCTGGAGAACAACCTGCAGTAAATTGTAAAACTGTTAATTTATATCATAATTATGATAATACAGTCAACCAAACAATTATTCAGACACATGGATATAATTCTTGATGTTTTTACTGGTGGCTGCATGCAGTTCATTAATGTAAGGATAGCAAAATAAAGTAAACTGACATATTATACCCAAACAGTGGACTACCAGTAAAACTAATTAAAATTTGGGACCTCACCATGTTTTGCTTATTTGGTTTTTCATTAAGTGCTATAATGCAACCTTTTTACACCACAGATTGAACAAAATTAAGCATTGCTTGGTAATTGGTTATCCAAGTATTGATTACTAAAAGTTGTCTGAATTTTTGGCTGATCCATTACATACCTTTCTATCAAAGTTACCTGACATTATCAAGATGAAATTGTTGTGACACAGTTTAACTCTGAGTTCTTGTCATATTTTATTACCATTTTCTAAACTATTACGAATAAATTTTGCTCAAGCAGCAAAATTAGCTGTTTTGTACAGCTAAAGATTGCTAAATGCGGATGAGACCCATAAAATTTACAAATGGCTGCGCCAAAGGTTTTGAACCACATCCGAAATCTGAATTCTCAGTCATATTTATATTTAAAATTGTGCATAGAACATTCTTTAAAAATCCAGTGCAATTTGGGTTGCACAGACAAATAACAGCCTAAAAGTTTACCATAACTATGTGAATTTGTGCACTATTCCTTTAATAAACACGTGGAAGCACCATCAGACAAGCACCTGTTTGCAAATTTCATGTTCTGCATGCAGAATCTAATTTGACTTGATTTACATAAACAAACTGGTCAGGCGTCCGTGCTTAATCAAATGAAGCAGGCCTACTATATTATGAAATTTAATTAAAAAAAAAAAAAGTTGTTTATGACACACAAAATAAATAAATAAATAAGAGAAGTAGGAAATTACATAATCCATGGTCAAGATAATAGAGTATAAAACAGACACAGGCATTTATTAAACCTCTCTGAAAAGCTCTTGATTAACCGCTGCCTTATGCATTGCTCATGCTGGCCCAGGCTGCTCTGATGAAAGGCCTGAAATACTGGACTTTATTTTGTCTCAGCATGTCTCTGGTGAACCCATTATTTTTCCCCTTCTCAGCCATCATGGTTGGAAGCAGAAGGTGGAGATTGTTACATCATCTCGTGCTGGTAGGGATGGGCACAGCATTCCCTCTGGTCTCTCAGAGACGAAATGGAAAATCCCAGCTAAGCTCAAATGGTGCTCCAGCATGTTTCCACAGTGCACTTTTAATTACCATGTAGACATAAGTCACCATCTACATCTGTCAGGTCACGTAGACCTCCAGCACTTTGAAAATGTACTCAAAGTTTGTCTTTCAAAGTGTGTTTATGTGTTTCCTGGCAGCTGTTTTGTTTGGTATGAATGTTTGGTTGTGATGTTCCAGGCCCTTGTTGAAATTTGATCCAGGTCGTTTTGTGTTCTTAGAGCTGCTATTTGTTGTTTAATCAGATCAGATACATTGGCAGGGACTGTAATCATTCGATTTACCCCATTTTTTGTTGATGTGAAGCTGGCAGAGGACAATAATTCAGGCATTAAGGGGATTCATGTTATATTTAGAGCATAATGGATTAGAGTGGATTGCAAAGCATAATGGGAATTAGCTCTCATGTACGCAAAAGATACATGATCTGCTTTTCAATCCTAACAGTATTATTTTCCTTGTTTAAATGTGAAAATCTTAAACTCACATCAACAACCCATTTTACATTAGTCAATCTGACTTATGTCAGAGAGAAAAAAAGGCTATTCAGTGAGAAACGAATAACTTTTTTTTTTTTTTAGAATAAATGGATCATAAAGTCCAGTGGCTAGAGAGGAGGAATTAAAAAATTAAGAGGGCTTGGTGACGTCAGCAAAAAGGAAAGTCGTTTTAGGGGCGGAAAAAGTTACTACTTTTTGATTAAAACAACTGTAAGTAGTTTTGTGACTTTGGAGCCGCCTACAGTTCAGTAAATGGAATTGACTGTCGTAAATATAGTCTTCCACTGTCGTAATGTTAAGCAATCTGCCCTTTTCACAGATTTTCGTACTCGCTAACCAAACTTACAGTACATCCTAAATGCATTATCAGAATTGTTTTGAAACTAGTATTTCGAGGTAAAAACATACATACATTACATACATTTGCTTGAAAGGTTTTGAGGAAAGTTTTAAGATTAAGTGGATATATTAATATTGCTGAATCATGCACAATAAGGCCTACAACATAGCAAATTAAATAAGGACCATTTTGATTTATTGCAGAGCAGGTGCATCTATCTTATTATTTTTCATGGCAAACCTCATTTTGTATTACAGGTTAAATCCACACTGTCATGATGAAGACGTTGGCACTGGTTTTCTTGACATGTGAGTGTTTAGTAATGTGACTGACATTAGTGTAGTCTTTGCTTTAAAAAAATTGCAAAATGTAATTGCACTGTAGGTGCATTAAGTTTATAGACCACAAGTAACTATACATAATTAACTAATATACTATATTATGTTGCTAATATACTGTATTACTTTTGTAGTTTTGTCCCTTGTGTTTGCAGAAGGTCAGCAAACAAGTAAGAGATTTAACATTTTAATTCTTTCTTTTCTTCTCTGTTTTTCTGTTAAAATATTTGTGAATATTTTACACAATGTTACATGCATTTTTAATGCTTTTTCTGTTTTGGATTTTACAGCAGAGGAAGACCCTTTCTCTTTTGGTTAGTTGCACACATCTTTTAGTTTGAGTCTACCATCCATAATCCATCATAACACTTAAGGAGTTCTCAAGATTTGTTCTTTAATTGTTAAATGGTTCTGTCCCACACTAGATTATCACAGACTTCGGGTCGGAGGGCTGATCTTGGCAGCTGTTCTGTGTCTGATTGGCATCACTATTCTCCTAAGTAAGTGTTTTTTTGTTGTTTAGATAAGCTGAGTAACATACAGTTGATGTCAAAAGTTTACATACACCTTGCAAAATCTGCAATATGTAATTTTTTATTTATTTTTTTACCATAATAGTAGGGATCATACAAAATGCATGTTATTTTGTATTTAGTACTGACCTGAATAAGAAATTTCACATAAAAGACGTTTCCATGTAGTCCACAAAAGAAAATAATAGTTGAATTTATAAAAATTACCCCGTTAATAAGTTTACATACACTAGATTCTTAATACTATGTTGTTACCTGAATGATTTTTGTTTAGTGATAGTTGTTCATGAGTCCCTTATTTGTCCTAAACAGTTAAACTGCCCGCTGTTCTTCAAAAAAAATAAAAATAAAAAAAATCCTCCAGGTCCCACAAATTCTGTGGTTTTTGAGAATTTTTGTGTATTTGAGCCCTTTCCAACAAGTATGACTTTGAGATCCATCTTTTCACACTGAGGACAGTGTCATCGGTAATAGGCCTATATATTTTTATATTTATGTATTTATTTTAGATTTTGTACTAAAATTAACGTACTGAAGTATTTCACATAGCTCCACCAATAGGTGGCGACAAGAGAGCGTGTTTTGTGTGTTGCGAGTGAGTCATTAAAATCTTTCTTAACTGATTTGTTCAAATACTGTGATTCACTAGTAAAAAAAAGCAACTCCCGTCTGTAATAATGAGTCATTTAATCATTCAACAGATTTCACAGGAAATGTTGGCTTTGTTTCGGCTTTGTTTAGAACTACTTAACAAGTTTTACTTATTTTAAGTGGCAATATTGTGTTTAAAATGTAAGTTACTCAATATTGACTCATTGAATCATTCAACCAATTTCAGTGAATCATTCAGTAGCAAATCTGTTTTGGCTTTGTTTACAGTTTTAAATTAAATTAAATTACAGTTTTTATTCATTTTAAATGGCAATATTGTGTCAAAAAACCTAAGTTACTCAGTATTATCTACTTGATTATTGTACTGCCAGTTAGTAATGGAGACTTGGATGCATATTTTATACTGTAGAAGCAGATCCTGAATCTGCAGAAAGCACACAAAGGATTTTCCAAATTTATTTACATAGTCTGTTGAACTAGCAATGTTCAAACATTCTGATATACATCTTCAACGTTGCTTGTGTGCTTATATTCATGAGGTTAAATGTGACCTTGACACATATTCTCGCTGTTCAAAAGCATTCTGTGTTCTGCCATTATTACAGGTGGCCACTGCAGATGCAAATTCAACCAGGACAAGAGGTATAACAAGGGTACATTTTTTACTTTTATGTACATAAAAGTATATAAATGGTCTAGTTCTAACAGCACTGCTCTCCGTTGACAGGAGGAGGACAGGAAGTAACGCTCAAGCGATGCTCAACGACACAGGTATGTCTGCCATCATCTACCTTTGCAGTTTACAATCAGTGAAGCCAGTGCTGGTATAAATCAGCACTCTCCCCTCAAGTTTCCTCATAAGACACGTCACTATAAATCTGTGTGGCCTGATGGCAGTGTTAAATCCATCTGCTAATTATTGCTGTGCCAGTGCCAGTGAGATACAGTGGGTCTGTGCTCAGCGGTGGGCCCGTATGGCCCGTCTCCACAGCACCACTCACATGGTTTCCAGGATGAGTCATACATTCTCCCTTGGGTGTATTTACACTCCATGATCCCTGAGGGTGGGGTTGGAGAAACAGGATACAAAGATGTGCTATGTAAATATTTAATTATATATTCAGTATCTCATTGTATAGTGAAGAATAAAAGAATTAGAATTGCATTAAAAGACTGATTGCTGATTAGAGTTTAAATTATGTATAGGGGTGTCAGATTTCCCTTGATCTTTTGAGATTAAAGAGTTCATTATCCAATTGACACATTCGGTAACTTTTAGACCCCAGAAACTTTTTTTAAATAAGCTGCAAAAACTATTTTGTTTATTCATTTTATTGAACCTACAAAAAGCACATTTAATGCAAATGTAAAAAAAAAAAAAATAAATAAAATAAAAATAATTTTGTTTATAAGTCAAACTAAGTGTCATAATTCATTTTATTTATTTATTTTTTATTATATACACTACCGTTCAAAAGTTTGGGGTCAGTAAGACTTGCCATTTTTTTCTAATGAAGTCAAGGCTGCATTTATTTTATCAAAAATACAGAAAATAAACTGTAATATTACAAAATGTTATTACAATAGAAAATAATGGCTTTTATTTTCATATACTTAAAAATATAATTTATTCCTGTGATGCAATGCTGATTTTTCATCAGCTGTTACTCAGTTTCCCAGGCTTAAGTGTCACATGATCTCTCAGAAATCATTCTGATATTCTGAATTATTAGTAGAATTATCGGTTTTGGAAACAGTTGTGCCGCCAATGTTTTTTTTTTTGAACCTATATTTTTTTTTTCAAGAACAACATTTATTCAAACTATAAATATTTTCTAGCAATGTAAATCTATTATGTCACGTTTTATTAATGTAACAATTTATTCATTTCTTTCAAAAAAAAAAAAAAAGAATGAATAAACATTTACTGACCCCAAACTTTTGAACGGTAGGGTATATATATATATATATATATATTTTTTTTTTTTTACCTAAAAAGATCATATATTTATTCAAAAGTAAAAAAAAGTCTATAAAAAAATTATAAATACATTTACATTTAAATGTAATAATAATAATATCTAATACACAAATAATAATAAAAAGAGATACAGTTATATATATTTTATTTATATTAATTTAAAAATAATATATTTTTAAAATTTAATGAAAAATACAAAAATATGAACCCACTTGATAATTTATTGTATCACGAACATGTAAAAACTTTTTTAATTTAGATAATTCGATTTTTTTGAATTATTTTTTAACCTGCAAAGTTTGTATATTTAATGCAAAAAAAAAATTAAACAATATAATAATAAAAAATGTATTTAGAAATACATTTACAATAAAATAATAAGATATAATACAAAAGTGAAAAATAAAAATGATGATAAAGATTTTAAATAGATTATTTATATTCATTTAAAAGAATGTTTTAAAGTTATTTGAAAAATACAATAATATGACTCCACTTGAAAATTATTGTATTTCATATCATGAACATGTAAAATCAGTTAAATGTTTTTAAATATTGTTTTTCAGGAAGGGCCAGTGAATGCTAAAAACCTGCTGACCTGACCCGAACCAATCAGAGGAGAGGGTCCGCCTTTATCCCATGTGCTGGTTTATCAGAGGAACTATTTCTCTTTAAGACGAGGAACCTGATACAAAGGTTTTCTGTGTTATCACTGCCTGCTCCAGAGGAGGAAGATGAAAATCCATATACCGTTTTTTTATGCCAGATGTGTCTTTATAATAGTAATTGTATTAAGTTATGTTGGATGTAGGTATGTAAGGGAAGGCTTCTAAAGGCAGTGTACTGAATCAGTCTCATATGGTAAACTTTAACCAAATATTACTGTAAGCTGTAGTGAATCCATCCAATATTACACTGTTGCATTCTGTGTGAAGTAGTTTACTGTTATTGAGTAACTAGTAAAATAAGACAAGATCATGCTATCGAGAAAATGCAAGCTCCATCATATTTGTGTTGCGATGTTGTCATGTGCTTTGTTTTATTTTCATGTCCACCCTGTTCATCACAGACATGCTAGTAGTATTAAAAGTTTATTTTTATCTGTTGTGTGAAAAACTGTCAGTATCAGTCAAACGTACACTAAAATAAACTAAAAGACACTAAAAACACCTGTATCAATGTTTTCTGTTCTCAGTCTCCAGCTGACTGACACCCTGCTGTTTAGATGAGCACAAGATTTGTGTGTATTTTGCATGATTAAGGCTAGTAGCCTATGGCCTGTTATTTCTCAAATCCTTTTCATGCATGTAAAATGTTTTAAGAAGCTATTCAGATAAAGCTAGATAAAACAGTGGCATTTAAATGTGGCCGTGAGGAAAAATGGTGTGGGCGAAAAAGAGGCTTTGGCTGAAATTTGACCCAACAGCGACCTCTACTGACTGATTTTTTAGGGATTACACAGGAATCAGAATTCGGTTTAGAATTGAATAACTGTCAAAACTGTTTGTAGTGTGAAATGCAGTCATGTTCATTAGCATTTTGAGTTTAATTCTACAGTAACTTAAGTTCCCAGTTTTCAGGAGTCACAACCAAATGTTTAGAGCAAGATTCTTATTATACACACACACACACACACACACACACTACAAGTCAAATGTTTTTTTTTTTTTTTTAAGAATTCTCTTCTGCTCACCAAGCCTGCATTTATTTGCTCCAAAATCAGTAATAATGTTAAATATTTTTACTATTTTAAATAACTGCTGTCTATTTGAATATATTCTAAAATGTAATTTATTCCTGTGATCAAAGCTACATTTTTGGCATCATTACTATTAGAAATCATTCTAATATGCTGATTTGCTGTTCAAGAAACATTTTTATTAATATAATTATCAATATTTAAAACAGTTGAGTAATATTTTCCGAAATCTTTGATGAATAGAAAGATCTAAAGATCATCATTTATCTGAAATAAAAAGCTTTTGTAACATTATACACATTTAAAAGTTTGGATTCAGTATAATTTCAGTATATAATGCTTTTATTTAGCAAGGACGCTTTAAATTGATCAAAACTGATGATAAAGACATTTATAATGCTACAAAAGATTTCTATTTCAGAACTTTCTATTCATTAAAAAAACATAAAAAAAATTCTACTCAGCTGTTTTCAACATAGTAATATTAATAAATGTTGAGCAGCAAATCAGAATATTAGAATGATTTCTGAAAGATCCAACGTAATCTCATGATAATTCGTATGCATTTTACGTAAAATGTGGTTCTACAAAACGTACATTTACTTACGTTTTTCAAGACACTAAAACGTACAATATTGACGTATTTACAGCGTCTAAACGTACAAAACTGACGTTTTGACGACAGCTAGAATCTTTATGAATGTTGAAATCGCGCCATTAATTACATTATTATTCTTGTTTTAGTTGTCATACCAATGGCCTTATGTTTTCATTTGCATTATTAAATAGTTTAATCGTTTACTTAATATGAAATTATTAAATTTCATACTGTTCTATGATTTCCACTGCCAGCTCGTTTCCAAGAATAGGTCTACACAATGTTAAACAAGACTACACTTTAAACCCTTAAAATAAATAACATTTCTGCAACATTTTAACGATTCATGAATGTAAAGTTTTTCCGTGGCAGGACACAAAAGGTGTCTTCTCCTACATGCTGTGACTAACAATAGAACGATAGAATACACACCAAACACGCAAAATAATTATAAAATGAAACAATTTTATTTGTGCGCTGTAATCCAGATCTTCAGAATCCATACGACTGCGAGGAACAGACCCAAATTCAAGCCTTTATCCGGCGATTTTCATCTCCATCCCGAGCAGAGAGTCCAAATAGAAACTGAAATAAACCCGCGCTGAAGTGCATTTTAAAATTCAAATATTGCAGCACTTAGAAACTACAAGTGCGGGGTTTTACGGCAGGAAAATCGAACGCTCATTCGCTCTCGCCTGGTTTCGTCACAGATTACGACATGCCGTGCTTCTGGTGAGCTGTGAATGTTGTTAATAACATTTTAGCGATTAACAATTTAAATTCTGCTCTTCACCTCAAACAAGCCTACTGTAATCCGCCAGAGAGGACTGCGGCTGCAAACGCGTCGTCATTTGGATAACTTTTGGTACGGCTGTTGACATTTTTGCAATAAATTAATTATTGTAATTGCACTTTTCTGTCTCTCATGTTTTTCTTTATTGCTGTACAGAGAGAGTTATGGTTAACGTTAGATTTAGAGGTAGGAGTAGGATCAGTGACTATAAAAATGTTTTTTTTTTTTATGCTATATTGTTACTAAAATGGTAATTTCCTTGCATATTTTGGTCAGTTACGCTTTATATCCTTTTATATTACTATAAAATGGGTAGGTTAAGGTTTGGAGGTAGGTTAAGGGAGCTAAAAATCTAAATCGCGTATTAATAAAATAATTAAAATGCATATTTTCTATAAAATTGGGTAGGTTTAGGTTTGGGGGTAGGTTAAGGGGGCTTAAAATCTAAATCGCTTATTAATAAAATGATAAGTCATTGATACGAATATTTTAATGAAGTAAAATATACGTAAGTATTTAACGTTTTTTAGCTTAAAATACGTAGCTGTTTGTACGTTTTAAACGTTGAAATACGTCTAAATTGTACGTTTTTGCATCGATAAAAACGTACAAAAATGTACGTTTTGGGTCTCTAAACGTTATGTAAAATAGGTATAAACAATGAGACCAGGCTGAAGGATCATGTGACTGGAGTAATGATACTGAAATTCAGCTTTGAAATCTGAGGAATAAATTACATTTTAAAATATATTCAAATAGAAGGAAATTATTAAGTAGTAATTAGTAAAAATCTTTTACAATTTTGCTGTTTTGCTGTACTTTGGATCAAATAAATTCAAGTTTGGCGAGCAGACTGGAAAAAAACATTTTAACCACTTATCGGTGAGAATAAAAGTACTGGAAATAAGAAATTGAATGAATTTTCACATAAAAATGAATTTTTATGTAACAAATGTTGCCGTTTTTAAATATGTTTTTCTGTGTGCATAACCTGAATGCAGTCTAGATGCATGCACACTCTTACTGTCATGAGGTGGTATTGGGTAAGGTGTTTCTCACTATGAGTTCAAAGAATATGAAACCTCCTGTTTAGAGCTGGTTTACCACCTCATTGTCAAGACAGTCTGCTCTCCTCCTCCACTTTCTCCAGTGACGTCACAAAGGAAGTGGAGGATATTGTGGACTTTCCAAAGAAATTAACTTGAAAAGATAATGCGGTTTTCAAGGGGAACTGTCAACTAACTGTGGCTAATGGAAACTTACTTTTTAGTCTTAACTCTTTTTATAGATTTTTCCAAACAGAGTTACTAAATGGAAGACAATATAGAATATTGCATAGCAAAAAATCGAATGAAATGAAATTAAATTAATGAAATTAGTAAATCAAATAAAATTTACCAATATATTCCTTTCTCTCTGGATTAATTACAAATGTAAAAATAAACATGATAATAAAATAATAATAATAATAATAATAATAATAATAATATATAACTAAATAAATCATAAATATCTGCTCTAAAACTCACAAATAGTATTTAGAACAATAATAGTCATAGAGCATATGTACATACAGTATAATACCAATATAGATGTATTACAGCGGAAATTGAAACATTGCTAAAAAAAAGAATAATTAAAACAAACAAACAAACAACAACAACAAACAGACACACACACCAGAGCACCTTCTTAAACAATAATTATCACTTGGAAAAAATAAATAAAACACAATTTTTTTTGCCCTTTTTATGCTTTCTGTTTCTAAATAAGTAACACAAGGGTGGGCAAAAGCAGTGAAGATCAAATATAGATCTATAGATAAACTAATTATGTTTTAAAGTACAAAAGAAAAGGTTGCCAAATCATGTTAAATTGTTCTTTTCTATCAAGCATTGTAAATAATTTTTTTCTAAACACAAACACAAAGCGTGGCCCAGTTCACTAACAAATTATTTAAATTTGTTCGTGAACCAGATAATTCTTTGCGGCTAACTCAGAAGTCCTCTGAGAAATCTAATTCCGTCCGGATATGTCAGAGATTCATTGCGTAATTGTTTGGTTATCCGATTCTCCGATCGCTTGCTCCACTTTCATCATAGATATTGCCATATCCGAAGAAAACAATAACATGAAATCAACAAGAAGATGCAGATAAAGGAAACTAATAACAGAGTTAGGTAAGAATCTAGTCATATTGCAGTTTTCTCGATTGTTAACATAATGTAACTGATTTTAGTTGGCCCATATTCGCAGTTAATTCAGTTCTCAAAACAAAGGTACATATTTAAAAAAGTTTAACAATGAGTAAGTTAAACATTAGGTAGCAAAACAGATAGAGGAGAGAGCTTGAACAAATCATCTACATAGGTTTTATACATACAGTATAATTATAGTAGGCCTGCAGTACAGTACATTAGATGATAGAAATGTCACTGTTTTATAAACTGTAGCACATGTTGCACACCTTCAAACTTGTGACTGTCAAATTTTATTTTTAACCATTTTTTATGTATACTGCATTTTTGCAGAACTGAGGAATGACTGACTAGAGATATAGGTAGTCTTGTGTTAGGAGACCAAGAAATGTCTCAGGTTACGTATGTAACCATGGTTCCCTGAGATAGGGAACAAGACACCTCTAGGCAGCGTGACCATAGTATAAAAGGGCACCGGTAGAACACAACATTCTCTTTCTTGTCTGAAGCTTACGTCTGAAGCATGGCGATGAGCCTAGAGGACACGGTGTCTCGTTCCCTATCTCAGGGAACCGTGGTTACATACGTAACCTGAGATGTTCCCTCTCGAGGGAAAATCGAACCGCGTCCTCTAGGGGTCACTATGGAGAATGGTTATACTCACACTGCCTTGCTGAGGGGAGTGCATGCTATATAAAGTGGGCACTAAGTACCAGTTCCCTTAACTTAAGGGAATTGCCCCTGAGACATAAGTGACAGCTGTTGAAGACGTTACCCCCTTCGGCCAGAGGCCAGAGCTGTTACCCAAGATTTATCTGTAGGAGGTCAGAAGCTGGACCCGGGTAGAGCTCAAGGCTTGGAATCAAGGAGATTCCTTCAAGGGGATATGGCTAAGTGTCTAGGGTAACCTAGTCTTGCCTGTCATGCAGGGGCTACCGCTAGTCTGCATGGGTCCATTCCCTCAGGAAC
Source organism: Cirrhinus molitorella (assembly GCA_033026305.1). NCBI lineage: Eukaryota > Metazoa > Chordata > Actinopteri > Cypriniformes > Cyprinidae > Cirrhinus > Cirrhinus molitorella. The sequence goes on along the minus strand of CM065123.1, from coordinate 34,934,200 downwards.
CGACTCATGGAACACAGGTAGCAGCACCCTGTTCAAGGGAATATAGGTAGACTGGAGCCCAAGGTGACCGGAGCTTACCAACTCCAAGAATGGGAACGAAGTCTAGCATGTAACCCATACCATATAGGAAGAAAACTGTACAAACCTAGTAGTGCCTCAACAAGTCCTAGTTAGCAGATGCTCAAGAGGTATCAGAGAAGATACAAAGGTGGAGTGGGGCACAAGGAGACCGGGACATAAGCAACTCAAAAATGGGAATGAAGTCTAGCGCGTAACCCATACCATACAGGATTTTCGAAAAAGTGCACAAAGACTTGCGCGCACACTTACCACTCATGTGGATTTTAGAAAGTTCCCAGAGACTTGTGTGTACACTTACCATAAACATGAAAAAACGTTATTTAGGGGAGTTAACCTAGGAATGCCTCGGCAAATCCTAGGTAGTAGATGCTCAAGAGGTATCAGCTAAGATGCATAAATGAAGAGGGGCCCAAGGTGACCATGGCGTAACTTACTTACAAAATGGGAAGCAAATCTAGTTTGTAACCCATAACATACAGGGTTTTAGAAAGAGTGCAGAGACTTGCGTGCACACTTACCACTCATGTGGATTTTAAAAAGTGCCCAAAGACTAGCGTGTGCATTAACCATAACATGAATTTTAGATACAATGTGCCAGAGAGGTCACACTCAACCAGGCTCCAAGTGATGGGCAGTGAGGGGAGCATTACTTCACCCAACCAGGACAGGTAGCTCGCAAGCTGCTAGTTGACTGATAATACTGCCATGGAGCTAAATCCTGAGCATCGAAAAGTGGAAGTGGTTGGGAACAGGTTCCTAATCCTGAAATACAGGGAGGAACATCTGATCCACCAGGGGTGGCGAGCTCTTAGAAATCCTTCCCCAGAGAGGGGAGCGTGCCATGCCCTACCAAAGAGGCCTGAGAAAGGGACCAAGACACTCCACTCGATATGCCTGCACAGAAGCAGCATCCCCTGCACTCAAGCTGTAGGAGGTAGTACCGAGGGACATTAGCTATAACCAACCCAAAGTGGATTATGCTTTCTGTCTTAACAGAAGCATGGGCCATGACTCGACCAGACCTGCAGAGTCTGCAAGAGCCAGAAGCCTGGAAGCGAATCAGACCCAACACCTCACAATCAGACCCACACCGCAGAGGGGTGATTGTAAATCTACTATATTACGGCTTGGGGAGAGCCGCTCTGTTCCTACTCAAGAGGGGGACCCCCCACCCAGGAAGAACAGGAAGCCCCTCAGGGTGAGTTCTCAGTAAACAAGCCTCTAAGGCAGGGTGTCCTACCAGCGATATCCAAGCGCGTCCTGTGAAGAAAAACTTCCAGAGAGCTCACCTGGAGGAAGGACTATGAGTCCTAGAATACAATGCTGTAATAGGGGACCTGGAAGCTGGGAGATTCCACAGGGATCTAAGGCAGGCGAAGGTAGATCCAAAGTAGACGAGCAAGGCCATAACCATAGTCAGTAGACCAGAGAGGGATACTCGTTGAGGACCTACAGAGAGAAAATAAAGCCCAAAGAAAGGTCCCTGAACACAACAAAGGAGGCATGACACAAATAGCAGAATCATACTCACCCATCCAGAACAGGCAGCTCCTCAGAGCAACGTCAAAACAAAGTGCTTACCTGTATAGAGGGATCACAGGGACCAGGGGTTTGCAGTCATGTACCAGGGGACCAGCAACCAAGGAGGCTATCTCCAAGCTCTTTAGCTGCAGACTCCGGCAGCATAAGGGCCAAGCAGGGCTAACATTTAGCCAAATCAGAAAAATTATCAGAGATCATCTTACCAATATGGAGACAAGGGTCCCATGTCACACAGAGAGACTGACTGAGGCTCTAGTCCTGAAACATAGGAAGAACACAACAAACAGCCATACATACATACTGCAACAAGCTAGCCTGAAGAAACCCCAGTAAACACTCCCAAGAAGCTGTCCAGAGCACAGAGAGAGCTATGTACTTACAACCCTAGCAGGGGAGATAGTACTGTCTGGACAAGGACTCTACTTACCAGAGTTGGAACTGATAGGAAAAATCTAAGGAGATGGATACTTAAACCCTAGGAAGGAGAGTGATCACCAAGCTAGCACATAGCTGCCCTCAGGTATCTAGGCTCTAGGAAAGGGGACCACTGCAACTGCCAAGACCACCAGTAGTGGGCTGTCTAATTATAAACCCTGAAGGGGAAGACAGCACTTATCCAGGGAGAGCTCAAGGAGACCACTACTTACAACCCTAAAGAGGGGAGCAATCCCTGAGCTAGCACATAGTGATCCTCAGATAGCTATATATGCAGGAAAGGGCTATTTAACACACAGCTTTCCTCAGATGGCAGACATATAACCATCCTTAGATGGCTATACTAGGAAGGTCCCCAATCAAGTCAGTTTCACAGTAGGCTAGTGAGTGCTCCACAGAGCCAGCTCTGGAGAGATTCCCACAGGAAACACCTCCTAAGCCTCCCCTGGTGAAACTCATCAGCCTGCTTCATCAGGGATCCCCGCAATTTCAACCGCTTTGTGCCTCAGCAACGGCAAGCTGTGAATCGTGGGGAGCAGATAGCTGCTCTTCCTTCTTCAAAAGGAGAGGAACTTTACAGGAAAATGCTCAAAATGCACGGAACAGCCCCCCGGGGATGCTGGCTTGTCTTAAAGTCTTGTTTAAAAAACAAATAGTTGGTCAGTTAGTACACCGTTTTTTATTTTTCATTTTAAACAGTATAGATGATTACTTAGTGGTAGTGCAATATTTGTGAACACAACTGTGTATGTCAGAACATAAATACCCAAAAACTGCATGGGGGCTTGCTTTGGTGTTGCCACCCCTCATAGACCCTATGCCACCCCTTTGCCCCCCTAAAAATTGTTATCTAGATCTGCCCCTGGTATAAATAGCACAAAGGAAATTGTGAACCACTGAAACTGTAAACGTAACTGCCAGAGAGTGACTTCAGCAGTAGTGCTGTGTGGTTAAAATAAAGAACTAGGAAATTTCTCTTTTACCAAGACCCATTACCATTTACACGGTTCACTATAAAAGACAAAGGTAAGGAGAAGAGTCTCACAGTCTTCGATCTGAAAAACAAAGAGCCGTATCTAAAGAACAAGGGTGGAGGTAATCAGGCATGAAGCAGTCTTTATCTCCAGTATATCTTCAGGATGGTAATGATGGAGGAAGTCCTAATGCAGTTCATCCCGGGAGCATCCAGCTCCATCCCCAGGTCCATCCCCAGGCCCATTATCAACACAACCAGCCTGTGGTCATCGTTCAACCCTCTGCAAACATGAGGCACCATCCACCAGCTAAGCCTGTGCCGGATTACATGGGTTACTCCATATTTACCATGTTGTGCTGCTGCATCTGTCTGGGATGTTGCGCTCTTCAATTTTCTAGAGCTGTAAGTTTTCATTTTTTTAAAGCTTTGATTGCATTTTTCCTGTATTTTGCAAATTATCCAAATATGTTCACAAAGACGTACGTTCAAATTTCAGTCTGTAAAATTATTTAATGTTTTTGAAAGAAGTCTCTTATGATCACTAAGGCTGCACGCATTGGTTCAAGGTTGGAGGAGTATATTCTTCTCGATATAGGTTATTAAAGGATTCCATGTTTTGTAGAATGTTCTAGTTGATCCTCTGAGAAAATATTAGATTTTTTCAGTTTTTAGAAAAAAACATTACATCACTAAACCATAGTGACAGTTTAGGTGGCATTAGTGATTTCCACTCTAAAAGAATTCTTCTTCTAGCTATTAATGTTGCAAATGCCAAGGCTTTTTCTTTATCTTTAGTTATGTGAATACTGTCATCTGTAACTCCAAACAAAACCATTATTGGGTTAGGCTGAATTCTCAAATTGAATGCAGAGTTTAAAATGTAAAATATTGAAAACCAAAATTGTCTCAGTTTAGTACATGACCAGAACATGTGGGATAAATCTGTCTTAACTGCATTGCAACGATCACATGTTTCATCTACATTAGGGTATAGTTTAGCCAGTTTGGTTTTACTATAGTAAATACGGTAAAGAACTTTCATCTGAATTAGATTGAGTCTTGCACAAGATGAAGTCCTATTTATTCTGTCAACAGCTTTATTCCAAGTGTCTTCGGATATGTCAGTTTCCAACTCTCCTATTCATTCTGTTTAGATCTTCTCTAGTGATATATTATGGTAGTGATAGTGATATGTTTTGGAATGTCATAATTAAGTTATATTTTGGAGATGAGGCCCTTGAGGTGTGTAGGGGTCTTAAGAACCAAGTCCAATCCTGATTCAGAGGGCATTTAGGGTACACAGAGCAAGGGGCCTGAATAAAGTGTCGAACCTGGAGATCTGAACGAAAAAAATCTGACTTTTGTAGGCTAAATTTTTTAATCAGATGATTGTAATTGGCAAAAAATATAATTAATGGAAAATTCACTGCATTTAACTATGCCCAAGTCCTGCCATTGTTTAAAAGTAGAATCTAGCTTGGCAGCTGGGAAAAGATGATTGTTACATATGGGGGTTCTCAAGGAAAAGTCTGTGAGTTGAAATGCTTGTCTAAACTGATCATATATTTTGAGAGTCGAAATTACAACTGGACTTGAGGAAAACTGCGATGGTGAGAATGGTGACTTCATTGTAATCAGTCTCCCCATTCAGGATCTAGGATCAATAATATAACCAATGAATTATAATAAAATAAATAAATAAATAAATAAGGTATTGCAATTGTCAAAAGAGAAAAACAAACCACTCTAAAACAGAGTGCACTTAGAAACAGGGGTGTCCTGAAAAAAAGGGGGTTTTCCGGTTATCACATTGTCTTAGGCCTACTTAATAGACCTAATAAACTGTAATTCACAATATGGTTGGCATTATACGAGGAATTATTCACGTGTAGCAATCTGCTGATCGTAAAACTGCTGAGCTTCCTCTGGCGTACTGAAAAGAAAAGTTTCATCCTCATGATGAACTCGTAACCGTGCTGGATGAAGCAACTGAAATCGCACATTCTTCTGATACAGCACCTGTTTGACATTTTTAAATGTGGCACGCTTTCTGGCGAGCTCGGTGGAGATGTCTGGATAGATCCTTAAAGTCGAGCCTTTTGTATTTTGCCTCATTCTGTCTGGCCCATCTTAACACTTTCTCTTACTCCTGGAATCTGTGAAAACATATAACCAGTGGCCGGGAAGGTCGACCTTCCAGTGGTTTTGGACCCAGCGATCGGTGTGCTCATTCTAGTTCGGGAGGCTTTTCAAAAACTTCCTGACCCATGACTTCCATTAACATCTCAGATATGAACTTGACCGTGGATTGGCCTTTCTCGCTATTCTCTGGGACGTTTAAAATCCTGAGATTTGCTCTCCTTGACCGGTTTTCCAAGTCATCAACTCGATCCATAAACGTTGCGTTCTGCTCTTTCAGAGTTTGGATTGTTTTTTCGGCCGCAGACAGCGGCGAGAAATTATCGCTCGCTAGTGTCTCTGTGGCACACAGGCGGGACTGAAAACTTGCCAGTGTCTCTGTTAAAGCATTCACCGATGTCTGGAGCGGCACCATGGATTCTTGAATCAGAACTGAGATGTCTTCTTTTATCGAAGCTTGTTGCTTTGTTAACTCCGCTACCAGCTGGCTCATAGAGACACCATCGTTATCTGCAGGGATTTCTTCAGATTTCCCTGCGCTAGCCATGGTAGCTAATTTGCTAGCTATGCTGGTTCTCGTTGTTGGCGGGGCTTTTACTACCGATTTGCTCTTGCTCATCTTGTTGTATCAGTACGATTGCACTAAGCACTGTTTTAACACTTATTAAAGCTTTTTACATAACATAAATGGCACTATTAAAGCACTTATTATTAGGAACTTTTGGGAGCTCTGCAATCACGTGTCTTCACCTCACATTGCCAAACCGGAAACCCCTCAAGAAACATTTCTATTCAGTATAATAACGCAATGACTAAAAAAAAATTATACATTATATAAATATACTGTATAAACACATTGCAATTACATAGTTTTTATTTTTGAGGGGTATGCATTATTATTGTCTGATAGAACACATGCAATGCAGTGAAATATGTTTGTGAGTTAATGTTATCTGTCACCTAACTTTGATTTTCACTCTAGTGTAGAAACTACTTTCACCCAAAAAAATTGCCAATAATTTCACGACTAATAACAAAGAAATTGCAGAAAGTAAGAAAGTAACACAATTGAATATATGAATATTTGGAGTATAAAGACTGAAATAGTATTTTCTTGTAACAAGTACAAGTATATTCTTTGTTTTATAATTTTTTTATAATGTGCTTGTAAATGTTATTATTATTATTATTCATTTTTTAAATTATTGCAATTTATTTTTTTTTTTAGGGATTTTTTTCCCCTTGGTTTAAAGAGTTCAAGTTTTTAAATGTTAAAATAAATAATAAAATTAATGTTGTGTCATAGGCCACAGTTTTCATTTTGACCCTTTCAGAGAACTTGGCCTGTTGATTATTATTACTTATTGGGGAAAAAAGTAGGTTAAATGCATGCAGGCAGGCTCTTTAGTTCCACTGAAACTGTTTCTTGTAAGTGCGTCAGGTCAGGTGCATGCTTTGGAAAGTCCTTCAGTGCAGCATGGAAAACCACAATGCTGAAGGTGCTTTATGAAGCTGAGCTCACTGACATGCTGGTAGATGAGGTCTCTAGATGACATTTGTGATTTTACCTTTACTTTCACAGACTCGCACAGCTAACGCTGCTGGACAGAGGAAAGAAGCAGCGAGTAACTCTCAAACTGCACTCATCCTGAACCATGTTGCCCTTGTTGTGGGAATCATCTTGGCTGGAGCATATCTCATCAACCAGCTTTACTTCTCAGATAAAATGCATAATCCATAGTCATCTTTATTAAGTTACACCCAATCTACTTTTTAGACAAATTTGTCACTGTACTCTCACATGTATCCATTATCTGGATAATTTCATCACTGCATAAAACATTGTACTGTGTTTATATACACAACATCATTAAGTCCTTTTAAATTACAATAATTTGCATTTGAAAAACAAGGAATATTTCACTTGACAAGTTAAATGTTGTATTATTTGAAATAAATGCTAAATAAATACTTAAAATGTACCTGACAATTTTATTTATGATGGTTCTTATTTTCTCTGAAGTCTCAAAAATCTATGCTTGACAACAGGTTTTGTGAATAATGAAGTTCAATAATGGAATATTTGTTCTTTTGTCCATGTAAAAAACAAACAAACAAACAAAAAAAAAAAAAAACACAGTACACAGAATTACAGATATAGATAAATACATATTTAAACATTTGAAATTTACATTTGCTACTGAAACTGTCAAGGTTACGGGGTTGAGACTGTATTCTCAAGCCCTTCACCTTGTCTTCTCCAATTTGCAGAAACTGCATCTGAAGTGGCATTTAGATGTACTTACACAGCTGTTTAATGCAGCTCAGATGTAATGAATGCATTTGCGCCTCAGTTACAATTGTATAAATAATGTCATGAGATTAATGTTTTAAATAGAAAATTTTGAATATGGCAACAAAATGAAATGAAATGGTTAAAACTGATGATTTTATGATTCATTCATTTTGCATGAGGTTGGTAGAGACAATGTAAGCTCAGAATGAGTAGTTCTGAAAAACGAGTGGTCGACGGTATGTACTCCAACATTTCCTACAGAGATCAACCAACAAGCAAAGACAGAAAGTCATCCTTCACCTACAGTACTTCTTTGTTACAATCATCTACATTGGATATCTTAAATCTTCTTAAAAGTTATAAACATTATACATGAAGGTGTCCTTTAATACAGCCTTAAATATAACTGAACACAAACACATTTGGTGTTATGATTTTAAATATAATGTTCAATGGAGATAAAGTCGCTTTAAAAAAATAAATAAATAAAAAAAAAAAAAAAATGTAAGCAGTCCTGAAGAGTTTGATTAAGTGCTTCAGGTGTGTTTGATTAGCAGTGGAACTAAACCTTGCAGGACAAAATACTGCATAATTGTGATAATATGACAAGTGCAGAGCAGGTCTCTCTTTGGCTCAGCGCCAGCCAATGCGCCTGTCACGAATTGTGCCGCTGCTGCTCCCTCCTCTCACCATCAGAGGGAGCATTCACTCACACACAGAACTGGTTCACGAACTCCATTTCCCATAACCCCATTTCCATGAACTTCCTGTGTCCTCTCACCTCTCACCCCGGTCGGCCATCTTGTCTTCACCCGCACACACCTGACACTCATTACACCTCATTACCCACAGTATAAAAGCCATTCTCACACACTGCCGTTTGCGAAGTCTTGTTAAGTTATTCTTGCATTTCTGAGCGTTATTTCCCGTGTTTACTTTCCCGTTTCTGACCCCGATTGTTCCTCGTTCCTGATTGTTTCTCTGCCTGCCTCTTGACCTTTGGATTGTTTGTTGGATTACTCTGTTGCTCGCTGCCGGCCCTGACCCTTGCATGAACGCTGACCTCTCTCTCTGGATTATCTGTGTCATTCCTGTCCGCTCCCTGTTGACCCTGCCTGTCTACTATGAGTATTGTTATAAATAAAAGTCTGCAAATGGATCCACCTGTCTCAGTCCCCCTCGTTACAGCGCCAAAGCGCAGTTTGAATTTTTCAGTTGTGTGACGTCACCGAACGTTCTAAATCCCATATGTGGGACAGTACTCCCAGGGGCACAGAAAAAAGAATCCCAGATTTGGGACCGTAGCGCTCAAAGGGTTAAGAAAATTTATTATTTTTGAAGTACAATAGAAAAGGTTGCCAAATCGTGTTAATTTTTTCTGTTCTACCAAGCATTGTAAATCAAATTTTTTTCTATTTTAATAAATTATAAAAGATCGTGCCTCCAATGATAATAACTAGGTGAAGAAGGACTTTTCCAGTTCATTAATATGAGTCTTTTAGCAATAATTAAGCAAAAGGCTAGAGCGTTTGACTGTAAAGGTGATAAGGACACTTTTGTTGGATTGAGACCAAAAAACACCACTAAGGGACATGGTTCAACTTCTAAAACAAAAACAAAACAAACCAAAAAAAAAAAAAGATTAGGAAACTTTTACTTCTGTACTTCTGCACACAGTCAGTTGGTCACCACTTCCAATGTAATTATCCAATGCAAAATGCAAAACCAGTTCTAAAGCAGAAGCAGCTGAGAGCTGCTTTTGAAAATGGGATATAAATTGTGGAAATTGTGAACCGTTGAAACTTTAAATGTAACTGCCAGAGAGTGGCTTCAGCAGTAAAACTGTGTGGTTAAATTAAGATCTAGGACACTTCTCTTTTACCACAACCCATTACCTTTTACAGGGTTCACTATAAAAGACCAAGGTAAGGAGAAAAGTCTCACAGTCTTCGATCTGAAAAACAAAGAGCTGTATCTAAAGAACAAGGGTGGAGGTGATCGGGCATGGAGCAGTCTTTACCTCCAGTATATCTTCAGGATGGTAATGATGGAGGAAGTCCTTATGCAGTCCATCCCGGAAGCATCCTGCTCCATCCCCAGGTCCAGAATCAACACACCCAGCCTGTGGTCATCGTTCAACCCTCTGCGAACATGAGACACCATCCACCAGCTAAGCCTGTGCCGGATTACATGGGTTATTCCATATTTACCACGCTGTGCTGCTGCATCTGTCTGGGAGGTTGTGCTCTTCACTTCTCTAGAGCTGTAAGTATTAATTTTTTCTTTTTAGCTTTGATTGTATTTTTTTCCAGTATTTTTAGCAGTAAGGTTTTGCAAATTATCCAAACATGTTCACAAAGACGTAGGTTCAAATTCGTTTGTGGTCGGTAAAATGATTTAATGTTTTTGAAATAAGCCTCTTATGATCACTAAGGCTGCTTGTTTTTTTTTTAACAAAAATCCAGTAAAAACAGAAATATTGTGAAATATTATTACAAATGAAAAATGTTTTAAAATGTACATTTTTCTTGTGAAGTTTTCAGCATCAATACTTCAGTCTTCAGTGTCACATGGACCTTTAGAAATCATTCTAATATGCTGATTTACAGCTCAAGAAACATTTCTATTCAGTATAATAACACAATCACTAAAAGCATTATATATAATACAAATATACTGTATAAACACATTATTACATTATTTTTATTTTTGAGGAGTATACATAATTGTGTGATAGAACACATGCAATGCAGTGAAATATGTTTTTGAGTTAATGTTATCTATCACCTGACTTTGATTTTCACTCTAGTGTAGAAACTATTTTCATTCAAAAAATTGCCAATAATTTCGTGACTAGTAACAAAGAAATTGCAAGTAACACAGTTGAATATATGCATATTTGGAGCATAAAGACTGAAATAGTATTTTTTTGTAACAAGTACAAGTATATTCTTTGTTTTATTTATTTATTTATAATGTGCTTGTAATTGTATTATTATTATTTTATTATATATATATATATATATATATATATTTTTTTTTTTTTTCGTTTAATTGCATTTTAAAAATTTTTAGGGATTTGTTTCCTTGGTTTAAAGAGTGCAAGTTTTTTTTAAGCAACTGATCTCAGAATAATTGATTTTATTGTTTGCACATGCTATTAAAATAAATAATTAAATTAATGTTGTGTCATAGGCCACATTTTTAATTTTGCCCCTTTCAGAGAACTTGGCCTGTTGATTATTATTACTTATTGGGGGAAAAAAGGTTAAATGCATGCAGGCAGGCTCTTTAGTTCCACTGAAACTCAGGCACAATGTTTCATGTTTCTTGTAAGTGCGTCAGGTCAGGTGCATGCTTTGGAAAGTCCTTCAGTGCAGCATGGAAAACCACAATACTGAAGGTGCTTTATGAAGCTGAGCTCACTGGCATGCTGGTAGATGAGGTCTCTAGATGACATTTGTGATTTTACCTTTACTTTCACAGACTCGCACAGCTAACGCTGCTGGACAGAGGAAAGAAGCAGCGAGTAACTCTCAAACTGCACTCATCCTGAACCATGTTGCCCTTGTTGTGGGGATAATCTTGGCTGGAGCATATCTCATCAACCAGCTTTACTTCTCAGATAAAATGCATAATCCATAGTCATCTTTATTAGGTTACACCCAATCTACTTTTTAGACAAATTTGTCACTGTACTCTCACACGTTTTCATAATTTTTAGTTTTGTTTGAAGATCTGGATAATTTCATTACTGTATAAAACATTGTACTGTGTTTATATACGCAACATCATTTTTCAGTCTTTTTAAATGACAATGATTTTCATTTGAAAAACAAGGAATATTTCACTTGACAAGTTAAACGTTGTATTATTTGAAATAAATGCTAAATAAATACTAAAAATGTACTTGAAATTTTTTTTTATGATGGTTCATTAAAAAATATACATTTTTTAATCTTATTTTCTCTAAAGTCTCAAAAATCTATGCTTGACAACAGATTTAGTGAAAAATTAAGTTCATTATGTAAATGGAAACTTGATAGCAATAATGGAATATTATACTTGTTCTTTTGTCCATTAAAAAAGTATGCAGAATTACAGATATAGATAAATACATATTTAAACATTTAAAATTTACATTTACTACTGAAACTGTCAAGGTTATGGGCTGAAGACTGTTTTCTCAAGCCCTTCACCTTGTCTTCTCCAATTTGCAGAAACTGCATCTGAAATGGCATTTAGATGTACTTACACAGCTGTTTAATGCAGCTCAGATGTAATGAATGCATTTACACCTCAGTTACAGTTGTACAAATAATGTCATGAGATTAATGTTTTAAATAGAAAATTTTGAATATGGAAACAAAATGAAATGAATTTGTTAAAACCGATGATTTTATGATTCATTCATTTTGCATGAGGTTGGTAGAGACAATCTAACCTCAGAATGAGTAGTTCTGAAAAACAAGTGGTCGACGGTATATGAATACTTTCAGTGCCAACATTTCCTACAGAGATCAATCAACAAGCAATGACAGAAAGCCATCCCATACAGCAATTCTTTGTTATAATCATCTACATTTGATATCTTAAATCTTCTTAAAAGTTATAAACATTATACCAGAAGGCATCATTTACAGCCTTAAATATAATTTAACACAAACACATTTGGTGTTATGATTATAAATATAACATTCAATGGATCAAGTCGCTTTAAATAATACCATTCAAGCAGTCCTGAAGAGTTTGATTTGATGCTTCAGGTGTGTTTGATTAGCATTGGAGCTAAACACTGCAGGACAGTGGGTCCCCAGGAGCAGGGTTGAAGACCTCTGTGTTAGGTTTTTTCTTAGGTTATTGTTTCATAAAAACTGTAATGAGGGGAGAAAGATCCCCCAAAACACCTCAGGAATCATAAAATCATCCCCACCTGTGTCCTAATATTTTATTTCCCCGAGCACATCAAGTTACATGTTGATTCCACCAGGTGGCGCCAGCTGTAAAGCTGGAGAAGTAACAGTAAATTCAATCTATGCTGAAAAGTTTAGCTCTACTCCCGTTAAAAACAGAAAGCAAGCATCTGGCATCAGCATTTGGACACTCTACAACAAACTTAATTATCTCAAGCTGTTACATTCATTAATTTATCCCAGGGGTCTCCAAACTCTGTCCTGGAGGGCTGGTGTGATTTTTTTCCCCTCCCAAACCCGTTCAGCGAAAACTCCATTGCACAGCTAAATCCAGTGGTGTGCACAGACCTCTGCAGCCTTGGTAGAAATCATGGCCGGGGACACGCAGACCAGACCACAAGGGCACTTGAATGTGCCCCCCACACACAAGTTGGTTTTGCTACACAACCATAGTTTAACCAAACTGCGGTTATACAAATGGCAATTAATACGTCAAAACCAATGGTTACTACATTTACACTTACTACATTGGGCTGCCTCAGAGGAGATTCTATGGAGCCCCTAAAAGGCCAAAAATGGTACAACCAAAGTGGTACTGCATAGAATGAAAATTTCAAGTACAATTTCAATTCAAAAAGTTTGAATAGCCTAACAATAATTAATTCATATTTTAAAATATTAAACTAAATTTTTTCACTGTAAACAAAATGTATATGAAATTTAATTGACATAAGAATCAAATAATAATTTATCAATATTAATGGCTGAAATATATATTTTAATAGAAAACAAATCCGATCACATACAATGTGGTTACATCCCAGCCAACATTCGATCGTGGGGCCCATGTGGGCCCCATATGGGCTGTAAATATGGGTCCTACATGGGTTTGTCCATGGGTTCCATGTGGGTCTCATCTAAATTAGCCCATTTGATTCTCATATGGGGCCTGACTGGGGCTAACGTGGGGCCCAAATGGGCAACTCACATAAGACCCATATTGGTCCCACTTAGAACCCAGCCCACATTTTATCATGGGGTCCATGTGGGCCCCATATGGACTGTAAATATGGGTTCTACTTGGGTTTGTCCATGGGTTCCATGTGGGCCCCATCTGATATAGCCCATAAGAATCCCCACTGGGCAACACATATAAGACCCATATTGGTCCCACTTTATGAAGCACATGTGGATATACTAGGGCAGGGGTAGGGAACGTTGATCCTCGAGAGCCATGTCCCTGCGGATTTAAGAAAAACATGCCAACCTTATCCTGAAGACCTTGATTAGCTTGTTCAGGTGTGTTTGATTAGGGTTGGAGCTAAAATCTGCAGGGACATGGCTCTCGAGGATCAACGTTCCCTACCCCTGTACTAGGGTTTAGTATGGATGCTGGACTGGCCCAAAGTTTATTCATCTACAAAATCACAAAACATGAAAGTGTGCAAATAAAAAACCCCCGATATATATACACATTAAAATGTTGTACAGGTCCAATATAATGCTTTATTTTCATTTTATGACATGTTTTTTTATACTTTTCAGATTTTTGTAAAATGTTGAACATCAACATTAACATTTTATTAAACCAGAGACATACCATCACCAACTGGTCTTAAGTAACTAATCTAACATAACAAAAATTGACAGTTAACAGTTAAAGGCTTAATTCACCCAAAAATGAAAATTCTGTCTTATTTGCTCAGCCTCATGTCACTCCAATTTCCATAATTTTCAGAAAAACAAATGACGATAATTTTATTTAAATCTGAGTAATTTCTGTTGGTCTTTTTAAAGTTACTTGTCTAAAACTCTGATGCTTCAGAACATTCATAAAGACATTGTAAAATAAATCTATATGAATCAAGGGTTTAATTCAACTATTCTGAAGAGATGTGATCACATTACATTATGAAGAGATTTCGATTCAGCTTTTATTCACATATGAACATTGATCATGCACAAGAACAAACTTCATTGGTTCTCATGTGTCAAGAAAGCAGGCATGACCTTAAATTTATTACAAATGAATGCTGTACTCATTGTCTGCTTATAAGTGTTTATATGTGCAAAAAAAAAAAACAAATCACATCTGTTCACATAAAGTGTGTCTGTCTCTTCAGGAGACTTATATTAAACAGGTTTAGATTAGATTTAGATTAAAACAATTTATTTTTATGACTCTTTTAGAACATTTAAAAGTGTCAGTCCAGGTGATAGTGGACAGTAAGAAATCTCTCAATTTCATTAAAAATATATTCATTTGTGGTTTGGAACAAGTAAATGATGGACAGTAAATGATGACAGAATATTCATATTTGGGTGAACTATCCCTTTAAGAATCATCAATGCTCTACTAAAAGTGACACACTGTCACAATAAAGAAACACAAAAACAACAAACTCACCTGAACCTGAATATATACTGTCTCAAAAACTACACATTTTAGACACACAAAATAAAACAACACACAACTGTTAACACTCCTGGAGACTCCTCCTTTCTCCTGCTGTTCTCTAATCTCATTCCACTCATCTGTTGTCACACAACACAGACGCTGAGATGGGAGTAACACAGAAGAGGTAGTTTTATTGACAATGAATGTTAGAGAACAGATGAACAGAAAAGTGAAAGGCAGTGGGCTTATCTGACGGTCCTTGATGAGTTGTAGTGTAAGCGTCCAAACAAGAGTGTCGGCAACCAGAGTCCAGAGTGTAGGAGGTGATGAGCGCATGGAGAGGTCGAGAGCTACGTAAGGGGTGCGAACGGTAGATCCGACAGGGGGAAACTGAGCAGAGGAGTCTTATAAAGGGTGGAGTCTGATTGGAAACAGGTGGTGATGATTAGAACTCTGGTGATTGAGATCTGGTGGGAGGTGCTTCTGAGGGAGGTGGCTGTGGTGAATGCCTGACATTACCCCCTCCTCCAAGGGCGGCTCCCGACGCCCTATTACGGCGCCGAGGGCGGCCGCGACCACGAGGGGCCGGACGATCCGGGTGGCTGTGGTGGAATTCCAGCATAAGCGTGGGATCTAAGACGTCTTCACGTGACACCCAGGATCGTTCCTCAGGTCCGTACCCCTCCCAGTCGACAAGATATTCCAGGCGGCCCCCTCGACGCCTGGAGTCCAGGATCTCGTGGACGGTGTAGATTTCCGGTTGATCCAGGACTTCTGGAGGAGGGGGTCCAGCTTCAGCTCTGGTGGTGTCTGTGGCAGAGGGAAAGAAGGGTTTTAGAAGGGAGACGTGGAACGTGGGGTGAATGCGGTACCTGGGTGGGAGCTGAAGCTGGTAGGTGACATCGTTGATCTGCCTCAGGATCTTGAAGGGACCTATGTAGCGGGGACTCAGCTTCTTGCAGGGCAGTCGTAGGCATATGTCCTTGGTGGAGAGCCATACCCTATCCCCTGGATGGTACAAGGGCGTCGTCCTACGTCGAGCGTCGGCGAAGGTCTTGTGACGACGGACTGCCCGCTGGAGGTGGTGATGAGCTGAGTCCCACACTCTCTCGCTCTCTCGAAACCAGTGGTCTACAGCTGGAACATGCGATGGTTCCTCCGTCCAGGGAAACAGCGGGGGCTGAAAACCGAGTACGCACTGGAAAGGTGTTAATCCGGTGGTCTCCTGACGTAGGGAATTCTGTGCGTACTCGGTCCACGGGAGGAACCTGCTCCAGCTGTGTTGATCTTCAGAGCAGTAGGACCGGAGGTAACGTCCAAGCTCTTGGATCTTCCTCTCAGTCTGGCCATTGGTCTGTGGGTGATATCCTGAGGAGAGATTAACAGAGATACCCAGTAATTTGAAGAAAGCTTTCCACACGTGAGAGATGAATTGAGGACCCCGGTCCGACACAATCTCCTCTGGGAGGCCGAAGTGACGAAACACATGGTGGAATAGGACCTCCGCCGTTTCCATGGCAGTAGGCAATCCCTTAAGAGGAACGAATTTACAGGACTTGGAAAAACGATCCACAGTGACCAGTACACAGGTGTTACCTTCAGAGTTGGGGAGGTCCGTGACGAAGTCTACTCCCAGGTGGGACCAGGGCCTCTGGGGAATGGGTAGAGGAACCAGCTTGCCTGCGGGAAGTTGTCGTGGTGAGTTAGACATGGCACAGACTGAGCAGCTTTGGACGTACCTGATGGTGTCACGGTCCATACTGGGCCACCAGTAACGAGATTGGAGGAGCGAGAGGGTCCTTCTGCTGCCCGGATGTCCAGAGCCCGGAGACCGATGAGCTGTGTCCAGAAGGGTTAAACTTTGGGAGCGAGGTACATAGATCTTCCCTTCTGGACTTTCCGGCGGAGCTGGCTCCTGGAGGGTGGCTTCCTGGATCTGCTGATCCAGGTCCCATGATATGGGGCAGATGAGAAGTTGAGAGGGGATGATAGGATCGGGTTCGGGGAGTGAGTCCTTGGCATGTTGGCGTGAGAGAGCGTCTGCAGGAATATTCTTTGAACCGGGACGATAGGTGATCTTGAAGTTGAACCAAGTGAAGAAGAGGGCCCAGCGTGCTTGACGGGGGTTGAGTCGCCTGGCTTCACGGATATATTGCAGGTTCTTGTGATCTGTGATGATGGTAAATGGTTGAATGGCTCCCTCTAGCCAATGGCGCCACTCCTCCAGGGCCAATTTGATGGCCAACAGTTCACGATTTCCAACGTCGTAGTTTTGCTCCGCCGGAGACAGCTTACGGGAGTAAAAAGCACAGGGATGGAGGAGGGAGGAGTCGCCGACCGCTTGGGAAAGCACTGCCCCGACGCCGATGGTGGAGGCGTCCACTTCTACGAAGAAGGGTCGTTCTGGATCCGGGTGATGAAGTAAAGGGGCAGTGCTGAAAATCTGCTTCAGCAGATGGAAAGCTTCGTGGGCGGAGGGGTTCCAGGTCAGGTGTTTCGGTTTGCCCCTCAGGAGGGAGGTCAGTGGAGCTGTGAAGGTGCTGTAATTCTGGATGAAGCGTCGGTAGAAGTTTGCGAAACCAAGAAAGCGTTGAAGTTCTTTAATGCTGGTGGGTTGTGGCCAGTTCATGACTGCATCGACCTTCTCTTGATCCATCTGCACACCCTCGGCACTGATGTTGTAACCCAGAAACTGTACTGATGGCTGATGGAACTCACACTTCTCGAGTTTGAGAAACAGATGATGACGACGGAGCTTGTGGAGGACCTGCTGGACGTGCTGGCGATGTTCGGCCTGGTTCCGGGAGTAGATGAGGATGTCATCAATGTAAACTACGACGAACCGGTGGAGGAACTCCCGGAACACCTCGTTCATAAACGTTTGGAAGACCGAGGGACTAATGGATAACCCATATGGCATGACTAGATATTCATAGTGCCCAGCAGGTGTTATGAAAGCTGTTTTCCACTCGTCTCCCTCACGAATACGAACGAGGTTGTAAGCACTCCGCAGGTCCAGCTTCGTGAAGACCTGGGATCCACGAAGCTCTTCAAGGGTGGCAGGGACCAAGGGGAGCGGGTAGGGTTGTTGGATGATTTGTGAGTTCAGCTGCCGGTAGTCGATGCAGGGACGCAGACCTCCATCCTTCTTACCCACGAAGAAGAAGCTAGAAGCGGCCGGCGAGGTAGATGGACGAATATACCCTTGATGTAATGCCTCCGCAATGTACTCCTCCATCGCTTGGCGCTCCGGGATGGACAGGGGATAGACACGTCCTTTAGGTAGTTGAGCACCGGGCAGCAGATTGATGGCACAGTCCCATGGCCGATGGGGTGGTAGTTGGGTGGCAGCTTGCTTACTGAACACATCCTGGAACGCCAAATACTCCGCTGGGATCTCGACGGGGATTGCTGGCTCAGGGCTTTCAACCTGGGTAGATGCGAGGGGAACTGCAACAGATCTAGGAAGAGGTAGGTTAGACAAACATTGACGGTGGCACTGTTCACCCCAGCGACTGATGTTGCAGGGGTCCCAGCGGAGTTCTGGATGGTGTAGTTGAAGCCAGGCGTCCCAGGATGATGCTGACGGTGGAGTCCTCCAGTACCAGAAACTGAATATCCTCCATATGAAACAGTCCAACTTGTAGGGTGATAGATGGAGACTTATGACGAATTTTCCCACGCCCCAGTGGTTTTCCCTGAATGGTAGTAACTGAATATATGGTGGGATGGCGTAGACTTCTGAGTTGTAGTTGTCTTAAACAGTTCGAGGAGATGAAATTTCCTGATGAACCTGAATCGACCAAAGCAGAGACAGACAGCGAGATATCAGCAGTATGTAGCGTTACGGGTAATAAAGTTAAGGAAGCAGTATTGATTTCTGAGCGTATGGTACTCACCACGGGGCGTGGGGGTCGAACAGGACAGTTGCGAATGAGGTGACCAGGGTTCCCACAGTACAGACAGAGTCCAGAAGTTAATCGACGAGTGCGTTCAGCTTGCGTGAGACGGCTTGAATCCACTTGCATGGGTTCTGGTACTGGAGGCCTAGCTGCCACCGAGGTCGGCTGAGGAGCGGGATTTGAAGGCTGGCAGGCGGCCAGTCGCTGGGTAATGCGGGTGGTTTGTTGCAAGAATGTCTCTAGACCGATGGAATCATCGTAGAACGCCATGGCGGCTTGGATGTTGGAGTTCAGACCATGACGGTAAGCGCCCAGTAGCGCTACTTCATCCCAGCCACTAGCCGCCGCCAGCGTGCGGAAATGGAGTGTGTAGTCATGAATCGAAGAAGAGCCCTGCTGCAGACGAAACAACTGATCTGAAATGGTTAGTGGTCCGGTAGCGGTGTTGAATACCTCGGAGAAATGGCCGACAAACTGATCAAAAGAGTGAATGATGGGATTATTGTTAGTCCAGATGGCTTTAGCCCATTGAAGTGCCTTACCGGTGAGGAGGGATCTGAGAAAGGCTACCTTGGCGTTCTCCGAGGCGAACTGTTGCGGTTGCATTTGAATGTACAATTTAACTTGAAGGAGGAACCCGCTACACTCAGCCGCCTCACCCGCAAAGGAAGCAGGCATGGCCATGGGACATCCTGAGGCAGATGGCGGCGTCGGAGGTGGTCTCAACGCCGCCGTCAGGGCATTCACTAATTCAGTGATGGGGCTGGGTGATGCGGTCTCATCCGGGTTCATGATCGGTAAGCGGTCGGATCTTCTGTCACACAACACAGACGCTGAGATGGGAGTAACACAGAAGAGGTAGTTTTATTGACAATGAATGTTAGAGAACAGATGAACAGAAAAGTGAAAGGCAGTGGGCTTATCTGACGGTCCTTGATGAGTTGTAGTGTAAGCGTCCAAACAAGAGTGTCGGCAACCAGAGTCCAGAGTGTAGGAGGCGATGAGCGCATGGAGAGGTCGAGAGCTACGTAAGGGGTGCGAACGGTAGATCCGACAGGGGGAAACTGAGCAGAGGAGTCTTATAAAGGGTGGAGTCTGATTGGAAACAGGTGGTGATGATTAGAACTCTGGTGATTGAGATCTGGTGGGAGGTGCTTCTGAGGGAGGTGGCTGTGGTGAATGCCTGACATCTGTAGTCCTAGTAAACCACTTGGAGCCTTTTCTGCTTCTTTCTGCTTCACATCATTAATCATGGTATTCTTTCTCAGCCCACCTGTAAAAGCATATGTAATATTAATTAAGATTACATGTTTTCTTATATGGTTGACAGTTGTATTTATTCATTTTTACTGTTTTGTGCTTTATATATTTATATATTAACACATTTACAGATGTTTCATTATTAATGATTATGGAACATCAGTTAAAATATGTTGGGTTCATGCTGTATATTCAACAGCATTTATTAACAATATTTACACAATATTTACAATTTCACAATGTCACATTAATTAATACTACAAATAATTCTGACATGTCAGATTCTGGCTACACTGACACAAAAAAGCTAAGAAGTGTCTATGAGTTAGTTATACAGGTTATTTCACTATTATGACAAACAAAATGGTTATTTAATCCGGGAAGAAATTACATAAAGACAGCAAAGAAAAACACAAAATTAATTTAGGCAAAATTAATTTTAGTGGAGGTTTGCACCTTCGCAAAACATCCCGTTATAATCATTGAAGCTGTGCACACTGTAAAAATATCTCTTACTTACAAGCAATATGCATTGTTGTATATGAGGAGTGCAGAATTCAGTCAGTGAGCGCCAAATTCAAAACTCCGACGTGATGACTAATCTAAACGCTGATTGGCCACTACATTCATTAAATCAACATTAAAGTGTGTTATTGGTCTTAAGGCTTAGCAACATAATCATCGACACTTATTCATTTTTTTCAGTTTAATCAAGACAGCCGTAATAAATTTACTGATACACAGCATAAAAGCCCGTATTTCAGAACTTATGTCAGAAAGCCAATTCAGAATTACAATTTTCATTCTAAATTAAATTTGTGCTATATCGGCTGTCGGCTGACAAGGCAATTCATTTTTCCCTCAGGTGGAAAAATGGCGGTTAGACAGCCACAAAATACAACAGGAAAGCATAAAACAAACAATAACTGCCAATACGACTGGATAAATGTCAGGCAAAAACAACATTACACGTCAGAGTCAACAAAAATGTCCTCGGTTTTAAACGTGTGCAGCATTTTACGTTATTAATTGTTACGGCCAAAAAAACAGATATTAGTTTAAAAGCTACTTTAGTTTAAAGGTCATTCAAACTGTAAAAACAAAGTTTCCAATGTTAGAGAACACCTAACACAGAGACATGTTTATTAAATCCGCATTTACCTGTATATTTTTGCTCCACGTCCACGTCCTTGAATTGCTGAAACGAACAAAGTCTCCCGCTTCGCCGGCGCCGCAACTCCACTGCTTGGAAGAAACAGTATCCTTGCGCCGGGACTAGAATTCCTCTAATTTGAGCTTTTTAAATATTTTATATTTTAAATATCCGTTTATTTTAACAAAGAGCTATGATATTATGATATGAAATTATGTGAAGAAACGAAACGTTGAATGCAGGACTACTCTGTCAAGCGAAGTTCAGAGATGAGATGTTGAGTGTGCTCTCATGAGACCCATTTAATTCTGGAAATCGTGATCATCCCTGCTAAAATGTGTACAGTAAAAGAAAACAAATAAATTATGATAAATGCAGAAGCAGGCTAACAATGTAATATTGATAATTCAAACAAAATGATTTTTTTTTTCAAAAGTTGTTGATCAGATGCACAAAACCTATATTCTTTGTTAAATATGACTACTGACCAAATATTTAAAGGTATAAGGATGTATTTTAAATGTGAAATAATTTTGCCCACATAGATCCCATGAAGGTCCCATATGTTCAAACCTATATGGGACCCACATTGTGAAACCCACATGGGGCCCACATAAATTGCCCATTTTCAGCCCATGCCCACATAGATCCCATGCTGCCCGAGTATAACCCATATGGGGCCCACATATCAATGTTGCCTGGGATTTTATGTACAGTTGTGCTCAAAAGTTTACATACCCCTTGCAGAATCTGCAAAATGTTCATTCTTTTAGCAAAATAAGAGGGATCATACAAAATGCATACTATTTTTTTAGTATTGACCTGAATAAGATATTTTACATCTTGATTCGTAATGACCCACAGCTGTGTTTTTTTGTTTAGTGATAGTTGTTCATCCCTTGTTTGTTCTGAACAGTTAAACTGTCTGCTGTTCTTCAGAAAAATCCTTCAGCTCCCACAAATTCTTTGGTTTCCCAGCATTTTTGTGTATTTGAACCCTTTCCAACAATGACTGTATGATTTTGAGATGCATCTTTTCACACTGAGGACAACTGAGGGACTCATATGCAACTATTACAGAAGATTCAAACAATCACTGATGCTCCAGAAGGAAAAAGCATGCATTAAGAGCCGGGGGGTGAAAACTTTTGAAATTTGAAGATCATGGTAAATTTAACTAATTTTGTTTTCTTGGAAACATGCAAGTATGTTCTGTAGCTTCTGAAGGGCAGTGCTAAATGAAAAAATATGATATTTAGGCAAAATGTACACATTTCCAGTCTGTTCAAAAGTTTTCACCCTCTAGCTCTTGATGCATGTTTTTTCCTTCTGGTGCATCAGTGAGTGTTTGAACCTTCTGTAATAGTTGCATATGAGTCCCTCAGTTGTCCTCAGTGTGAAAAGATGGATCTCAAAATCATACAGTCATTGTTGGAAAGGGTTCAAATACACAAAAATGCTGGAAAACCAAGGAATTTGTGGGAGCTGAAGGATTTTTTTTCAGGACAAACAAGGGACTCATGAACTATCACTAAACAAAAAAAAAAACAGCTGTGGGTCATTCAGGGAACAACACAGTATTAAGAATCAAGAGTAAACTTTTGAACAGGGTCATTTTTATAAATTCATCTATTGCTTTCTCTTGTGGACTATATGTCTTTTATGTAAAATATCTTATTCAGGTCAGTACTAAAAATAAACATGCGTTTTGTATGATCCTCTTATTTTGCTAAAAGAATTAACATTGTGCAGATTCTGCAAGGGGTATGTAAACTTTTGAGCACAACTGTAATTAACAAAAACAGTTAATGATCAAGTGTGATTTCTATACTAACAACAAAAGTGCTCCAGTGCTTGTGATGAACATTGTTTCAAGACTTTTCAGCTGCAAAAAACATAATATACTGGAATTTATTTTGTGCAAACAAAACACTTGCAACAAGACAATCAAAATAACAACAGAGTACTAACAGCACAGATGATATGTTGGTAACACTTTACAATACGGGTGCACAAATAAGCATTATTTCATGCTTAACTAATGCAGAGATAATGTATAATTCATGAAGAACTAAACCATTTATTAATAGTTACTGCATAAGCAACAAATTAACTTTCAGTATGATTCATAGATTAAGTAATCTATATATTGTTATTAGTTAAATGTGTTATAATGTATTAATTCCCTAATAACTTATTTTATTAACTAATAGTGTCAATTCAGGTTTTAATTACTACAATGGGTTTAAGCATTGCATTTCAACGTCCAGTTGTCTGCTTTAATTAATAATTATCTAATGATTTAATATGTTAAGTATTATGTCATTGTGGCTATGGACTTAGAATTCTATATCCATAACCACAATGACATATTACTTAACAATTAGTTAACATTTCTGTGCCTCAACAAGTAAAGTCATAACATCATGATATATTTGCAAACCATTAACTAATGATTAATTAAAGCAGACAAATGGAAGTTTAAATGCATGGCTTCAACTGATTGAGGCACATAACTAGCTAATTCTAAATCCATAACCACAATGACATATTACTTAACAATTAGTTAATAGTTTTGTGCCTCAACAAGTAAAGTCATAACATAATGATACATTTGCAAATCATTAGCTAATGAGTAATTAAAGCAGACAACTAGAAGTTGAAGTACATAGCTTTGACTACTTTTGTAATTAACATATGAATGTACATCATTAGTTAATAAAATAAGTTATATGGGAATTAATACATTGTGACGCATTTAACTTATAAAAATTTATTGATTACTTAATCTATGAATCATATTGAATATTCATTAGTTGCTGATGTAGTAATCATTAATAAATGGTTTAGTTCGTCATGATTTATACATTAACTTATGATTATCTTTGCATTAATTAATGCATATTTGTGCACCCGTATTGTAAAGTGTTACCGATATGTTTTCAAAGGGAACAAATCCACTTGCAAATCCACTTGCTGGAAAACGCTAAACCTATTTGAAAGTAAATGAATGTTATGACAATCAAATGTAAATCAAATTTATAATATAGGGACTCTTTAGATGAATGGTTATCCAAAAACTGTTGTTTGTATCATCCTGTTCTTTTCCCCATGGTATATAAAAATACCATTACACAGATTGTTACCAACAAGCTCATAACTACAGATGGATTTAAATCAACTTCAAAAAAGCGACTTTGATGATGTATGAACTATTCCTGAGCAGCATCAAATTCACAGGATGTCCATTTCAAAGTAATCACTAGAGAGTGTAGCGTCTGGACCAATCAGACAATGGTTCATTAGATTTACCCAAATCAGTGGTTTATTGAATTAACAATTAAGCACAGACTTCCCCTCACCCAAACCCACACTGGGTGCCGCAATGTCTTAGATGGACCAGGTTACCATGGCAACCAGGGCGCTTCTGGCTGACCAGATAAACTTTACGATTCAAAAGTATGTATAGAGAGACTTCCCCCATCCTGACTGCCTCTGAAGCAAACATACTAATATTGGAAGTGACTCAGTTGTCAGTTCTTAGACAAACCTTTCTGTGACGAACACACAAATAATCACAGATCACTATGTATATTATGACTGTTCAGATACTCTGTCTTCTGTTTTATTAACTGTTTTATGCATGTTTTATGGTAGATTTCTATGTAATATCATTGTGTTTGGTCTCTTTCAACTCGTAGTTTGATTACCTCAAAAATGGTTTATGTTATTTGTTGTTACATGTGCAACATATTAGTGTTCTAAGAATCCTTAGTAGTATTTGCATCAACACACAATCGAATTACATATGCAAAATACTTTGAATCTAGACAAAGACCATTAACTTTCCCTCCAAAAGATACAAGACACCATTGGCTCTGTGTATTGCTAGAGGTGTAAGAGTCAAACTTATAACACTGGAGTTTGGTTTCACTCAACCCTGGAGCCCATCATCATGGAAATGCCCTCGACCAGACATTCCTTTCTCTACATCTTAATCTCCAGACTGTGGTCTACGCATCCGCTGCATCCCACAAGGCCAGCAAACACCTTTTCACACAAAGCCATGTGCTCACCCAGGAGAGGGGATTCTCTCGAGCACAACAAACTCAAGGACCACCTCTGAGTTTCAAGAAACTGCAACTTCGGCCATCGAAGGGAACCATCAGACTTTCTACAGAGGCTTCCCGAGACCCTCGTCCCACAGTCAGGTCAAATGCAAGTATAATAGTTGGTACTAGACATTGGTCTGATGTAAGCTATCATATACTGTGCTTTGAACTAGAAACTGATGGTTTTTAGAGATGGTTAACTCTGACTCTCACCCTTTCCCTCTTTCCTTAACTATCCATCCACCTTTAACCTTCCTATGTATGCCTGATGCGTGTGTGTGTGTGTATGTATATGTGTTGTTTAGAGTAGTTGTGTGTTAGTCTGTAGTTAATAAAGTTCTGGTGCACAGAGACTGTCCTCAAAGAAAATATGTCCCAGTTGTACGTTTTTGTATCGACTTAATACGACCCATGTTTACGTTTTAAAGTTAAGCGCCCTCTAGCGGTCGTAAGAGACGTATGCAAATGTTGAATACGCTCTATAGAGACGTATTTGAGGATTTGTGAAAATGACGTCGGCGTATAAATTGGAGGACATGTTGGAGAGAGACACTAGATTTTCCTGGTCTGGTACTTTCAATAGTGCAAATGGCTTTGCTTTGGAAAAACAATCTATGACATACAGGTCCTTCTCAAAAAATTTGCATATTGTGATAAAGTTCATTATTTTCTGTAATGTACTGATAAACATTAGACTTTCATGTATTTTAGATTCATTACACACAACTGAAGTAGTTCAAGCCTTTTTTTGTTTTAATATTGATGATTTTGGCATACAGCTCATGAAAACCCAAAATTCCTATCTCAAAAAATTAGCATATTTCATCCGACCAATAAAAGAAAAGTGTTTTTAATACAAAAAAAGTCAACCTTCAAATAATTATGTTCAGTTATGCACTCAATACTTGGTCGGGAATCCTTTTGCAGAAATGACTGCTTCAATGCGGCGTGGCATGGAGGCAATCAGCCTGTGGCACTGCTGAGGTGTTATGGAGGCCCAGGATGCTTCGATAGCGGCCTTAAGCTCATCCAGAGTGTTGGGTCTTGCGTCTCTCAACTTTCTCTTCACAATATCCCACAGATTCTCTAT
Source organism: Cirrhinus molitorella (assembly GCA_033026305.1). Taxonomy (NCBI): domain Eukaryota; kingdom Metazoa; phylum Chordata; class Actinopteri; order Cypriniformes; family Cyprinidae; genus Cirrhinus; species Cirrhinus molitorella. The sequence goes on along the minus strand of CM065123.1, from coordinate 34,907,903 downwards.
GGGGTTCAGGTCAGGAGAGTTGGCAGGCCAATTGAGCACAGTAATACCATGGTCAGTAAACCATTTACCAGTGGTTTTGGCACTGTGAGCAGGTGCCAGGTCGTGCTGAAAAATGAAATCTTCATCTCCATAAAGCTTTTCAGCAGATGGAAGCATGAAGTGCTCCAAAGTCTCCTGATAGCTAGCTGCATTGACCCTGCCCTTGATAAAACACAGTGGACCAACACCAGCAGCTGACATGGCACCCCAGACCATCACTGACTGTGGGTACTTGACACTGGACTTCAGGCATTTTGGCATTTCCCTCTCCCCAGTCTTCCTCCAGACTCTGGCACCTTGATTTCCGAATGACATGCAAAATTTGCTTTCATCCGAAAAAAGTACTTTGGACCACTGAGCAACAGTCCAGTGCTGCTTCTCTGTAGCCCAGGTCAGGCGCTTCTGCCGCTGTTTCTGGTTCAAAAGTGGCTTGACCTGGGGAATGCGGCACCTGTAGCCCATTTCCTGCACACGCCTGTACACGGTGGCTCTGGATGTTTCTACTCCAGACTCAGTCCACTGCTTCCGCAGGTCGCCCTCTCGTTGTGCAGCGTTTTCTGCCACACTTTTTTCTTCCCACAGACTTCCCACTGAGGTGCCTTGATACAGCACTCTGGGAACAGCCTATTCGTTCAGAAATTTCTTTCTGTGTCTTACCCTCTTGCTTGAGGGTGTCAATGATGGCCTTCTGGACAGCAGTCAGGTCGGCAGTCTTACCCATGATTGCGGTTTTGAGTAATGAACCAGGCTGGGAGTTTTTAAAAGCCTCAGGAATCTTTTGAAGTTATTTAGAGTTAATTAGTTGATTCAGATGATTAGGTTAATAGCTCGTTTAGAGAACCTTTTCATGATATGCTAATTTTTTGAGATAGGAATTTTGGGTTTTCATGAGCTGTATGCCAAAATCATCAATATTAAAACAATAAAAGGCTTGAACTACTTCGAGTTGTGTGTAATGAATCTAAAATATATGAAAGTCTAATGTTTATCAGTACATTACAGAAAATAATGAACTTTATCACAATATGCTAATTTTTTGAGAAGGACCTGTATTTGGACTCTTGAGGAATTGCTTTGTGAGCCATTGTTTGGATAGCAACTTTCATGTCTTCTTGTGACGAGGTTAAGCAAATCATCTTCATCACATTCCTCCAGTGTGCTTTGACAAGCCTTTGCAATGGCAGTTCGTTCAGTCAAAGAGAGGTAGTTGTGGAAAGATGACATCAGGACATCATCACAGAGTCAATTCCATGCATACATGCTAAAATGAATGCACTGGAAAGGTATACTGGCAGTATACCAAGGTCAAGTAATCCTTTTACCCAATTCCTTCCTACTGCCTCCCATTCAGCTTCAGAAAAGTCCGGTCGCAATCTAGGAACCCGCTCATCTTCTCCTTCACACTGTTCAAGGAACTGATCCCAGAATGCAGTGTAAACCTCTCTGGACACCCCGGCATCGTCTACCGCTTTCTCATTTACAAATTCCATCGTCAGAGTAGACTGAATGATGCTACTATCAATGAATACAGCCAAAAGATCTTCTAAGACCTTTACCCTATGTATTGCAGCATGCACAACTTTTGCATTTTCTGAGATTCCAGATACAATTTCAGGAGAAAGATGGTTTCCTGAATGTGATGGCAAATTTTCTGGTGGTAAGGGCATTTCACTACCCATCTAGAAAAGGCAAAGAACAAACAATTTAGAACAATTATTCCTAGATTTCTTTACAGTGTGTATTCATTAAGTATTTTCTATAAGTATCATTTCCGTCAAAAATAATTTTCTCACTCTTATATTGTTCTAAACAAGCTTTTCTTTAGTGTCACTGTAAAATGGCACTGTGTAATTATGGTAAAATGCGTCCCCATTCTTTGTAACTGCATAACAAATGTATTCCATGGAAGAAGAAAGTCATACAGGTTTGGAATGTCATGAGCAACAGAATTTTCATTTAGAACTGTTCCTATAAAACTTACATGGAACTTTAGTCTTCTGTGATGTGACTTTAGTCTTGTTCACAAATATCATAAATGCCTACTTACAGGTATTAGAAGAAGCTTGATTCTTTGAATAATTAGATTCATTAGGGCCTTAATCAAGAACTTTGTTAATTATAAATTCATGTTTCAAGGTTCAAATGTTTGTTCTTATCTGTAATATATACTGTATGATGATCTATACAGACTCTTCCTTAATCTTCTTTGCATACAAACAAAGCCAAATCTTACACAAGTGAGTGTGCAGCAGAGGTCGCGTTAACCGAATATTCTCCGTCATTGACAGATTTTTTTTAAAAATGACGGAAAATTCTGAAGGGCATCCGTCATTTTGACGGATTACGCTGAGGGCGATCTATTGTTATTTATAACTGTAATTCCCACTCCTTCCAGTTGATGGCGATTACCCCGTATTAATTAGCTATTGTCTTGTATTGTCTCGTCTTTGTCACCGCTGTATACATTTTCAAAATGTCGCGGCAGCTGAGCGTGAAAAGTTTTTTTAAAAGGCCAAATAGTTGTGATATTGTTAATAAAGGTGAAAAAAGAGGAATTGATGCAGAGGAAGATGAAGGACAAACGGACAAAAATGATCAGTCACCGTTACCGACAACAACTGTTACGGGACAACCACAGCAAAGCGGCAGCAGGGAGCTCAGGAGGGAATATCGTGTTCAGTGGGAGCAGGAGTTTACGTGGCTGAGGAGGGAAGGCGGCAAAATGTTCTGCGACATCTGTAGAAAAGCTAAAATGAGTAATGGATTTGTCCGAGGATGCACCACGATGCAGAAATCAGCACTGACTGATCATAAAAGTAGCCAAAGCCACAATGAAGCTTTACGAGTGGTCAACCAGAGCGTGGCAATGAGCAAGCATGTCGAAAAATCACAGGCTGCCTGTAACGAGGCATTAAAAACACAGTTTAAGGTTGAAAATTAAAATGACGGGTAATAATAAATTATGACAGAATTTTTACGATCCTTTCCGTCAAAATGACGGACAAAGAAAAAGTCTATCGCGACCTCTGGTGTGCAGGTATATTACAAATGATCATCTATGATCTAAAGCAGTGGTTCCCAATTCCAGTCCTGGGGACCCCCTGCTCTGCACATTTTGCATGTCTCCCTTATTTAACACACCTGATTAATATCAACAGCTTGTTAGGGGAGAGAGCCATTAACTGAACTAATGAGCTGATGATCTGATTCAGGTGTGTTAAATAAGGGAGACATGCAAAATGTGCAGAGCAGGGGGTCCCCAGGACTGGAATTGGGAACCACTGATCTAAAGGACTTCCACATGCCAAACATATTTTGTCTCTCTTACCAGCAGTGCAGGATTGCTATTACTTGAGGGTGGTGATGGCACCTCATTTTCAGCTTCTTTCAACTCTGCATTCTGGAGGATTAATACATATGCAGAAAATGAAAGTGAAACACATTGTCACAAAACTGAACTACGCTGTTGTGCAGTGGAGGAATCTGACTGGTCAAGTCAATAAATTCATAGCTTCTCTGAAAATCCAAGTGCTAATGTGAATGCTGTGGAATTTTCGATGGCTGTGCACTTTGTCTCCACAGGTCATCAGTCTCCTCATCACTTGAGCTGTTTGTGAGTCTTTGGATGGTGTGTGTACTTTGGATATCTCTAGGTGGTGAAAGAAAGTTGTGTGAAGTGCTGGGCTTCTCTAAGGTAAACCCACTCATCCTCCATTCCTCTTGTTCTCTGGGCTTCAGTTCTTACTTGTCTCTGAAACATTCAATATAACATTCACTGATTAACATTTAATTCTAAAATAAATTATGTCAGGGCTGCAACAAATAATTAATTAGATAACCGATTAATTAAACAGTTGTTTCAGATTAATCAGTAGGCTTTGATTGATTGTTCAGTTATACATAGTCTATACATATTCACATACATATAGAGCTTTTGTAATTATAACTGAAAGCGACAGTTTTTTTTCATGTTTCATACTGTAAAGCTGCTTGCTTTAAAGCAATCTATTGCATAAAGTATCATATAAACAAACATGACTTGACTTAACTGGACTGCATATTGCAGAGCTGGTGCGAACATAACATCGCTATTATCAGATGTTTTCACACCGCTGTCATTTTTGTAGTGTGTTTATTTTGTCATTGAGAGAAAAGTCATTGGGAAGTTTGCTAACAGCAAACTATAACAAAAACATTTTTACTGACAATTTTTTGTCAACGTTGTGTATAATGGTGACTAATCGTTTCAGCCCTAAATGATAATGAACAACTCTTCTGTGACTGTATTTACAAATGAAACACAAAATACATTCAAATAAATTCAAGTAAGCATCTTCATGATTTTACTAACCTTCCACTTGGTGTCTTTGTTAGATGAAAGTCTGTCATCCAATAAATGTGTGATTATATCCTCAAGATCACTGTCATGTCCATGCGATGACACTTTTGCAGCAGGTGTCTCAGTATCACTGTCTAATCCATCCTGCACTGAGTATTCATTACATTCTTCTTTATCACCATCAGATACAGATTCTACATCTGTGAGGCACACCTCTTGTTTAGTGCAAATGTAAAATCTCAATTTAAGTTTGGTTTGTTCATACAGATCTCCAACAGTGCTGTCCATGGGAATGTGGTTTCTTTTAAAAACGCAAACATGAAAAGTAAAGTCTGTTTCTGGACCTTTTAGTGACTCTCCATTTGGGAAAAAAAGGTTCTTTCCCATTTCCATTATTTGTAAAACAGTTGTCTTTTTTTGAACTGTCAAATGCCAAGTTCCACCACCATTACTTGTCCTCACTTGTTGGTATCCATTACGGCTAAAGTGAAGCCATCCAATTTCAATTCGTCAGGAGGTTCTTTCTGCAGATACATTTTTGTGTCTTGCCAATAAATTGTTTTCCTTCGGAAAGACGTGCTTTTCCATGCAAAGCTTTAGCAGATTTTGATCCCAGTTTCCTTGCTTCAGTTTTAGCTCTCAAATTTTGTAACAGAGATTCTTTATCAGAGCAGGCAGCTGTTCATTGACAGAAGGAGACAACAGCCAGTCGGTTACCATATGAACTAATATACTTTAGCATTTTCTCATCAGTCATGACAGAAAGCACGGACTTGTCAGTCTGAAAATACAGTGAAAATCTAATTTTATAGATTACAGTAGTTTTTGAAAGAACATAAATGCACCCAATAATTCATCATACATTAATTAACAGTCTATATTAACTAACATGTATTTTTTTACATTTTACAATACACTCTAAGCCCGTACAGGTTGATTGAACTAAAAAAAAAACAGAAACTCATTCCCCTAAAAAAGCTAATTTTGACTTGTTGAAAAAAAAAAAATCAATCCTTTTCATGTTTAATATACCTAAGATTTCAAGTGCATTTAATTTAAGATTTAGTTGACACAACTAAATGTTTTAAATGCAAAAAATTAGCTTTTTTAGGGGAATGAGTTTCCCTAATATTTTTAAGTTCAATCAACCTGTATATTAAAACATAGGCAAAGTCAATTTACAATGCACAAACACAATAAGCCACAACCAAAAATACAACTTACAAGGATTTATTTGCATTTTGAAATGTAAGATTTCCAGTTAACATACATAAAGTGACTATCAACTTTCACTGCATTATTATGCATATGTGCATAAACATTTGCCTAACTCAGAGAAGGCAACATATACTGTTTTAATATAAGGCATAAACATTTGCCCAAATCTAAATAGGCACAGTGTGTACACTTAAACAGAATTATAATGCCACACAAACATTTCCAAAACTTTTACATATTGTGCACATTAATGTGTTGCATAAACATTTGCCTATCTCTGAAAAGGCAACATGTATATTGTAACTGTGAAGAGCCAAAGAACTATTAGTGTTTTAACATAAAACACAAATTTGTCAAACTCTAAATAGGCACATTAATATGCATTCTTTTATTGTATGACTATGCTGCAAAAACATTGAAATAACTCTGAACAGGCATAGTCAAATGTCTCATCTTATATGGCGAGCTGATTTGAGAGTGTTAAAACTTTGCCTTTCAGTTCCTTCTTTCCCAAACCTAACATCACCTGCTGAATAAAATGAAATGTCTTGGTCATACACTTAGGGTAGTCAAGGTGCAGGGAATAGGTCAATCCAAAAAGAAGACACATTGCTTGAGGAAGGTTCTCCAAATTGTCCATCACAACATTCCCCTCCAAGATAATTCCCACCGAGGACGAATGGAGGTGGAAGGACTGGGGATGCTGTGCTCCAGCTTCATTTTCTTTGATGAGGATCCCAAGTGGCACATGCTGAAATGACCCTTCATCAGCAGAAGACTGGATGTGAAAGTGGAAATTAAAGAAAACAAATTTTAGCTGTCAGATATACGATGAACCTATTTAAATACGTTTATCTTTAGTTTATATTCATATTTATCTGCATGAACTGTATGAAAATTAAATTAAATGTTTGTCTGCTTCTTAATATTATAACATAGATTATTAGAAAAAAACATATATAAAATATTACAAATTAATTTAAATGATAAACAGAATGATAATGAGATCAATTTAAATGATATACACAATGATAATGACATCATTCTAGAGTACATTACATTTATAATACCAAATAATACTTACAAAGCATGCTGTGAAGAACTCAGTTGGGTCATCACCAAGTATCACAGGAAGCCCTCTAATAGCAGCACATCTCATGTCAGCAAGGTCTGAGATCTGAGGTACAGTGGAGGCAGATAGAAAATTATTTTAGAGAATGTCTATCAATCATTGTTTTCTTTGTTTTGCTTAACAGTCCTGAAAAAAGTCATAACAGGGGGACATTAAAATTATGCTGAAACTTAAATGAACAAACCTTGATTTGCTGGAGAAGATCACTGAGAATCTGGCCTGTGAGACCTCTCTTTGATCAGAAGATTTGCATAGAACTCCTGTTTAAGGTTCTTCCCAACCACCCGGCTGAATTCTTGGTACACCTAAAAGAGTACACAAAACATTTAACAATAGGAAATGTTGATGGGTTGCACTCAATTTTATCATACAAGATATAAAAACAGAAATTTCACATTACCTGACTTTCTAAAACTAGTGCTGGCCAACGCTGAAGCAACTGGCTAACAGGAGGTTTGTCAATTACAACTTCTTTTCTTCTGAAAGACAGCGTCAAGTCCATTCTCTGACTGATGAAGACTGCACTCTTTTTTTTACACATTAGTTTGATTATACCAGGCTAAACACAAGGCAAATAAAATTTTTATAAGCATCTTGTAAAGTTATCAAGCATGAAATGGCAGAACAGACTTAGTGTTAAAATGTATAACTGACTAGCATAGCTAACACCACATGGATGAGCAAGAGGTTGCATTTTTTCCCAATAAAATACTTTAATTTTTAACTACCATGTGCATGAAAAAAAAAAAAAAAAAAAAAAAATATATATAATAATAATAATAATAATAATAATAATAATAATAATAATAATAATAATAATAATGTGTAAACATGCTACTAACACAAAAGTAATGGAAAATGTTGATTAAATTGTGCTGCATTTAAAAAAAAAAAAAAAAAAAAAAAACACAATATGACAACAATCTGGTGTAATATAACTCTGTGAACATTAACAAATGTTGATAACCATGAGGTTACACTTCTAAGTAATGGAAATTAATTAAGATTGCGCTGCATTTACAAAAAAAAATATAATGTTAATTCGTTGGTCATTCAGAAATGTTGAAAACCACGAGATTGAACTTCTTTGATATCCTAACACACAAAAGTAATGGAAAATGTTCATTAAATTGCGCTGGATTTACAAAAAAAAAAAAAAAAAAAAAAAGCTATATGTAACGTTACGACATCGGTGATATGTTAACGTTAGCTCTGTGGTAATTCACAATGCTAAAAACCACGAGGTTACAATTCTTTGATATTCAACTTAGAATATTATCCATCATATGCATGACAAAGATCTATTTGAAAGCATTAAGCTAGTTTGTAAAATACTTAACGTTAGAAACGGCGATGAAACGCTGCTCTTAAAAATATGTGGGGAAAAACGATCGTCTAAGATGCTAATACATAAAAATGCAGCGTTAAATGTATATTTTTTACTTAACTGTTACCTCTCATTAATAGAAATATATTTTAGAGTAAAACGTTAAGCAATTCAACTCAACTTACCAAAGTCAGTCCTGTATGGCTTCTGCCTCGTGTTCAGCCCGTTGCCATTGGCAACTGACTAAAGTAAGCTTACTTTTGTTACTTAAACTCAAAACAATCAGTAGAATAAGAAAACGTAGCCAAATCGTGCAACTAACCCAAAAAAAAAATAATTAGAAAGCGAAAATGTTAAGGTTTATATTTAATGTACTAATAATTTTAAAGTAAAACAACTTCAGGGATAACAGTCAGGCAAAACTACTAAGGATTCTTAGAACACTAATATGTTGCACAGGTATCAACATCTAATACACACCATCTTTTAGATAATCAAAATACAAATACAAAGAGACCAAACATGATATATGTGGTTTTATTACATAGTAATCACCGTAAACATGCATAAAACAGTTATAAAAATGAAAGACAAAATACCTAAACAGTCATAATATACAAAATGATATGTGGGGATATGTGCAATTTATGCTTCTGTCGGGGTTCTGATAACCTGCCCTACCAGTTCCCCAAGCAAGGTCACACAGAGCAGTAGGCAAACCCCTAGTTGACAGGCCAAGATCTAGCCTATGGTCCTAGACAGCTATATCCCTTAAAAGAATCTCTTGCTTTCTGATTCAAAGTCTGAGCTCTGCATTGCAGGTCAAGCTTCTTTTAGCCTTACTCTTACAGGCAAGTCTGGTATGAGGCTCAGACCTTTGGCCAAAGGAATTAAGTCAGTGACAGCTGCCTGGACGGCATTGGGGCAGCTCCTTCACCTTGGATGGAGCTGGTACTTAGTGCTCACCTTTCATGTCCGACTTGATGTTTCTTTGGAAGGGAGCGTCTCAGGTTATGTTTGTAACCATGGTTCCCAGAGAAGGGAACGAGACACTGTGTCCTCTAGCTTTAATCGCCATGCTTCGGACATGAGCTTCCACAAGCAGTGGATGAGTCGCCCAACGCCCTTTCATACCATGTGACCGCACCAGTAATGATGCGCCAGCATCTTAATTAAATAAATGCTTTGTTTATAAGGAGGACAACTGAAAATGACAAATGCAGTTTTTTGTTTTTAGAGGAAATACAGTTAAGAAAAACTGTTTTGAGTTAAAGTTCTGGGGGTATTGCACAAAACCGAGATAAGGGATTAAGCTGGGATTTTCTAGTTAACCTGGATTTATTTATCCCTGACTCAGATGCATGAAAGCAGGCTAAATTAAGTTGCTATGGAGATTTATTCTTTGAAGGTTACCGAGCTAAAATTAATCCTGGCGATTTATCTGTCTGTTCTGCGGTCAATCCTACTAGAAATTAATGTATTTTACTGTCACTTCATGTTGTTCTGTAAATATGTTGCATCATTTTAATTTTCCTGCATTTAAATAATACATATAATGTTACTGTTGTTCAGCATATGTTATTTTCCTGTGATTATGAAGAGTGCTGTTCATATTGCTGTCAGAATTTTGATGAATACATATATTGATGAATAGATGGCTGATGATGTAGCACAGTTTCATTTAGGTCCCTTACGAGTTCAATACATATATAGAGCTTGGTTCAGTTCAGCAGGTGAGTTCAAGTTTATAGCAAACACCAGCACAAGCAAGAGTCACTTCCCTTAGATCGGTGTGTTTGTTTATCCACAGGTACACAAAGGCAATCCTCCTAGGAGCACAGGGGAACAGGCGCAACAGAGAGAAGATCCACAGAGCAGCATCCATGCAAATTCAATTCCAGCTGGTGAGTCAATGACAGAGGTGAGTATATAAAGGGTGTGGGTGATTGCTGGTGCAGGTGCTGGTGATTAGAACTCTGGTGATGGTTCACGGGTGTGGTGCGTTAGGGATTGACTGGATGGTGACTGATCGCGGTGACTGGGGTGAGGGAGCATGTTGATGGTGTGACAGTATTACGTAATCAGTTTCCTAAATGAAGTATTTGTACTTATATAGGCTGAAGTCCAATTCAGGTGTTTCCTCTTTGCAATGGCTTGACTGATAAGATTGACAGATTGATAGGACAGTGACTTAGTAAATATCACAAAAAATAAAAATATTTTTTGGACATTCTTCCAGAAATACATTATATGTCCCTGAATCGTTATAGTGTATATTTCATCCAAAAACTATTTCTTCCAAAAAGTCTAAAACTGACTGTCTGATGTTTCTGTGAGCTGTTCTGTGATACTATTTAACTACTTGCCATTTTACCTAATTAGGGCCCAAGCACCGGTTGTGTGAGGACCCTATTGTAATTGCTCAGTTTCTTCTTCTTCCTTAAAATAAATTGCATTTTTGAGGGCCTAAACATGCTAAAAGTCATGAAACTTTGCAAACGGCCCAGGACTGGTGAAAATTTAGAAAATTCAGATCTAGAGTATTCGTTGGAGGGCGTGTCCATGGCGGCCTGTCAAAGTTTCGCCATGAAAAAGGAAGTTGTTATAACAAAGCCATACAATGTCTGATGTGTTCCAAACTTCACATGTTTGATAAGACTGCTGACCAGAAGAGATCTACATGCCCATATTCCGTTATAGTCATAGCGGCACCTGCTGGCAACAAGAAGTGTCATGTTTACACAGTAGTGAACTCCTCCTAGAGATTTAATGATATCAACTTTACAATTGGTCAGTTAAATCTAAAGCCATGTGTGATGTTAAATTGCAAAGATCTTGAGTTTTCATTAAAGGGCGTGGCAGAGCGACAAAATTCAATGTTTCACCATGGGAATTTTGAGGGCCTAAACCTGCTCGAAAAGCCATGAAACTTTGCACATGCCTCAGAACTGGTGAAAATTCACGTCTGATATAGGTTTCAGAAATGGGTGTGGCTCGACAGCGCCACCTAATCTCATTCAAGGAGGTGCCCCGACCGCTATGTTTCATGTACATGTAAGAAAATTAGTATACACATTTGCCACACCAATACCTACAGAAAAGTCTCTTTGAGCGAAATCCGAAACCGAACAGGAAGTCACTTATTTTTAATAATCTCAGCAAATTTTGGGTAATTTTTGCCATTTCCAGGCATTGTACTTTAACGAACTCCTCCTACAGATTTACTCAGATGAACAACAAATTTGGTCAAACTAATCTAAAGGCCTTTCCAATGTTAAATTGTGAATATCGAGACTTTTTTGCTGGAGGGCATGTCCGTGGCGGCCTGACAAATTTCGATGTTTCGCCATGAAAAAGGAAGTTGCTATAACGTAGGCATACAATGTCCGATCTGCCTCAAACTTCACATGTATGATAACACTCCTGATTTGAAGACATCTACATGCCCATATTCAGTTATAGACATAGCGCCACCTCCTGGCAACAGGAAGTGACATGTTTTACGCTGTAACGAACTCCTCCTAGAGATTTAATGATATCAATATTATAATTGGTCAGTCTAATCTTAAGGCCTGTGTGATGTTAAATTGTGAAGATCTAGACTTTTCGTTGAAGGGCGTGTCTGTGGTGGTGTGACAAACTTTGATGTTTTGCCATGGGATTACAAGTTGTTATAACTCAGCCATACAATGACCAATCTGCCCTAAACTTCACAAATTTGGTAACAGTCCTGGCCACATCTAAGGGCCAATATTCCAATATAATCATAGCGCCACCTACAGACAACAGGAAATTGCTTCTTTTACACCACCTTAACCTAAAATGTCCGATCTTCACGTTTGCTAAGAGTCCTGGCCTGAACACATCTACATGACAATATGCAGTTATAGTTATAGCGCCACCTGCTGACAGCAGGATATGTCATGCTTTACAATAACTCAAACATGCAATGTCCGATCTGCACCAAACTTCACAGTTTTGATAAGAGTCCTGGCCTTAACACATCTATGTGCCAAAATACTGTTACAGTCATAGTGCCGCCTGTTGGCAACATGAAAATCATTCAATAACTCAACCATACAATGTTCAATCTGCACCAAACGTCATGTCTGATGACAGTGCCGGTCAGAAGACATCTACATGCCAATATCCAGTTACAGAGATAGCACCACCATCTGGCAGCAGGAAGTTCTGTACATAAAAAAAAGAAATACATCACAAGTAAAGTACGCATTCAAGAGTGTAGAGTGTACGCATTCAATCTGTCTGCTATTGTCTGCCAGGCTTTTTCTCTTTTTATTTTATTATTGCTGCTGTATTTCCCTTTTTGCATATGATGTGCTTTACCTCTTCATAGGTTTTACATTATGAGCTGTTGCTCATTTGGCGAGAATGTATATGTTGCACAGGTTTTTTCCATTGTTGCATCATTGAATCTGTGATCGATCCCATGGTCTATTTAAGAATGCAGTGAACGTGCACTTATCCCAAATATCTACACCTGGCTTGACTTAGCTCTGCGTTCTCATCCTGGCTCAGCAAACGTACAATGGACTAAGCCAGAATGCGCTGATTATGCTAGGTCAAGCCGCGCTTTTTCAGTTATTCTGGATTTCTTAATTCTACTTTTGTGCAATACCCCTCTGGAAATGGTCTAAATTGCTTAGAAGTTTTATATAAAAATTGTTGCAGTTTTAAAAATGATTGCTTGCATTGTTGTGAAGGATCACAACTTCGGTGATCTATTTATCTGTATGCATAACCTAAATGCAGTGTAGATGCACACTCTCACTGTTGTGAAGTGGTTTTGGGTTAGGTGTTTCTCACTATGATTTCAGAGAAATAAAACCTCAGGATTAGAGCTGGTTTACCACCTCATTGTCATAAGACAACCAGCTATCCCTCTCCACCTTCTTCAAAGATATCACAAAGAAAGTGGAGGATGTTGTGATCTTTTTAGTTAGCTTGAAAAGGAAATGCAGTTTTTAGGACTGTTTTTTAATTTTTCTACATCTGCATGAAGAACAGTCAATTTGTCAATCCTAAAGCAGAACCAGTCGAGAGCTGCTAATAAAAATGGGATATAACTTGCAGAAATTATTTGTGAACTGTTGAAATGGTAAATGTTACTGCCAGAGAGTGGCTTCTGCAGTATACTGTGGTTAAACTAAAAACTAGGTCACTTCCCCTTTACCACGACCCATTACCGTTCACACGGTTCACTATAAAAAAACCAAGCTACGGAGAAAAGTCTCACAATAACAAAGTCCCATAAGAACAAGGGTGGGGGTGATCAGGCATGGCTTTATCTCCACAATATCCTCAGGGTGGTAATGATGGAAGTCCTCGTGCAGTCAATCCTGAGAGTGTCAAGTATGGAAGAAAATTAATGACATATGTATTTGAAAGAAAAAAGCATGTTGAACTGCACTAACTGAAAAAATAATGCATTGCATTAACAGTGCTTGCATTTTAATGCCTTGTATTTTCAGGACTTGCATTTTTAGGGGCTGAAATTTAATATAGTTGTTTATTTAAGCTGTGAATATTTCAATTCAAAATATTTCACAGATATTTTCAGAATTAAAAATTCAATAATTCATATTCACCTTCCAGAGTTCACTTCCGCAGTATTCAATCGGTTTAAAAATACGATGTATAATTTTCGACCGGCAATTTTTGGTCCATTTTATTTCACTTTATAAATTCGCTTCCACAAATTCACTGGTTCAAATTCGCCTGAATATTCAACATTGCACATCCGGGAGCTGCAGGAAAAGCAGTAGAGCACCGATGCGTAATCTCAAGCTAATGTTAGTCGCTCACCAGCAGGTGGCGCAATCGGGTGTTTGACGAGAGAGGTAGTACTCTCAGAATGTCATTTGCCGAGATGGCCCAATCACAAAAGTAGCGTTTACTTTTATAGGCTAATCAATGTCTTAGACATTTATATTTGCCCTCCTGTACACGTAAGCTGTCTTTCCAACTTGACAACGAGGGTCGAATCTTAGCATGGCAGCTGCCACAAAAACCTGCCACTCGACCGCTATGGCAAAACGTCACCAAAATAGGCTCAATCATTTGTGCTTCGTTTGTGCCAGTAATATTTTCGTTTGTGCTGCTTCGGCTTTTAAAATATTAGACATTACATTATAGGCGATGACGTCACCAGCCCCCCTACACGCTCCAAACTGACCCCAAATAGGCTCAATCGTTTGTGCTTTGTTTGTGCCGTTAAAAGAAATCCTGTAATTATAAAACGCTGCTTAAATATAAAGAAAACAAAACTTTGTACAAAAAGTGTCCTCACTCTACACTCCGTGCTATCGAAATCATTCCAAACCGGTGCCATTCTTTTGTGCTCGATTTGTGCCGTTAAAAGAACTCCTGTAATTATGAACGCTGCTTAAATATAACGAAAACATAATATTGATATATATTTATATTAATATTAATTAGGTTAGGCTATAGCCTGGAGACGCTGTTCACACGAAATGCCGCGTTTATTTGTGCTGGATTTGTTCCATGAAACGAAGAAATTCTGGTTGCAACTAAAATTCTTCTTAAATAGCCTATTTAAAAGGTGAAAAATCCAAAAACACTTAATATGCCATTATCTGTATAATTCATAATTCCTTCATAATTATAACAGTGATTAAGCATAGCTATAGTAATTTGTACTGGTATTGGAATTTCCATTTTTAAATTTCCTGGATTCAAATTCAATGGGTTAATTCAATTTTAGTCATCTTAACACGTCTGATAAATTGAATTTATGAAACTTTAACATCCTAATATTTTATTAAAATTTTTACAACAATATATCCATATGTTGTTTGTTTTCATTTTTCTGTGTTGTTAATTTATTACACAATCATTAAAAAAAATGAAATATCAAAAATTTAATTACATTTCAAAATGTAATCAAAAGAAAATGTACCAATTCCTTTTAATTTTCATAAACAAAGTGCTGTACAGCAGAGGTTTACTGTAAAAATGTAACATTTAAGTTATTCCTTTAAAAATTAATTTTTCATAATTATAGGATTATTATTAGACTATTGTTGTTGTTATATAATATACTACTACTTCGAGAAGCATCGTAATATGTTTGTCACAATTTCAAGTTCAATGAAACTCCCTTTGATCCGGGCACGCGAGTGTGAGTACACACAAATAAAAATAGACCCTTTACAGTTCTGAATGCTGTATTACCTTTACCTACCTAGCAAAAATGATGGCATAAATATGTTTCCAATGCAAGTGATAGCGCTGGTGCCATGTCCAGTAAAGCGCGCTTCAGCTTCCTCTCTCCGCACAAAGGATTGGATATGCATCTAACAGCGCACAGGTTAAGCTTTAAACTAACGTGATATGCTTGAGCTGTTTTATATCTATAGATTTTATTTTAAGTCGTGATGATTTAAGAAGGCTAAATTGGTCAATGATTCATTTATCATATGATACGATCAACTCACTGTCTGCCGCTGACCGCTTGGTCTTTACTTAAAAAAAAAAACTTTACATTTCACGAACAAAAAACGTTTTTTAAAAAAAAAAAAAACAAAAAAAAACTGAACTCTTTTAATAGCTGAAAAGTAGCCTATAAGCTGTTTTGGGAGAAGGGAAAAAGAACGGGCTGACTAATCTAAAATTTTAAGGCAGCAGGAAAACTGACCTATTTTTAAAACTCTGCAGCCACGCTAAACCGGCGGAGGAGAGTGAAGTTTTCGTTATGAGATCGTGGTTACATGGTTTCCTTTAATTGCACAAACCGGCACAAATCCAGCACAAACGAATGACACCGGTTTGGAATGATTTCGATAGCACG
This sequence comes from Cirrhinus molitorella, assembly GCA_033026305.1. Classification (NCBI taxonomy): domain Eukaryota; kingdom Metazoa; phylum Chordata; class Actinopteri; order Cypriniformes; family Cyprinidae; genus Cirrhinus; species Cirrhinus molitorella. The sequence goes on along the minus strand of CM065123.1, from coordinate 34,892,017 downwards.
GAGTGTAGAGTGAGGACACTTTTTGTACAAAGTTTTGTTTTCCTTATATTTAAGCAGAGTTTTATAATTACAGGATTTCTTTTAACGGCACAAACAAAGCACAAACGATTGAGCCTATTTGGGGTCAGTTTGGAGCGTGTAGGGGGGCTGGTGACGTCATCGCCTATAATGTAATGTCTAATATTTTAAAAGCCGAAGCAGCACAAACAAAAATATTACTGGCACAAACGAAGCACAAATGATTGAGCCCAATTTGGTGACGTTTTGCCATAGCGGTCGAGTGGCAGGTTTTTGTGGCAGCTGCCATGCTAAGATTCGACCCTCGTTGTCAAGTTGGAAAGACAGCTTACGTGTACAGGAGGGCAAATATAAATGTCTAAGACATTGATTAGCCTATAAAAGTAAACGCTACTTTTGTGATTGGGCCATCTCGGCAAATGACATTCTGAGAGTACTACCTCTCTCGTCAAACACCCGATTGCGCCACCTGCTGGTGAGCGACTAACATTAGCTTGAGATGACGCATCGGTGCTCTACTGCTTTTCCTGCAGCTCCCGGATGTGCAATGTTGAATATTCAGGCGAATTTGAACCAGTGAATTTGTGGAAGCCGATTGAATACTGCGGAAGTGAACTCTGGAAGGTGAATATGAATTATTGAATTTTTAATTCTGAAAATATCTGTGAAATATTTTGAATTGAAATATTCACAGCTTAAATAAACAACTATATTAAATTTCAGCCCCTAAAAATGCAAGTCCTGAAAATACAAGGCATTAAAATGCAAGCACTGTTAATGCAATGCATTATTTTTTCAGTTAGTGCAGTTCAACATGCTTTTTTCTTTCAAATACATATGTCATTAATTTTCTTCCATAGGACGTGACTATTAGGAGTCCAAGCTATAGCGCCACCAACTGGCTGCAGGAAATGTATCTTTTTAAAAATGCTTTAAATTCAAGTTCTTAGTTTTACTCAGTTTGCTTCAAACTTCATCAGTATAATGTGAAAACACGGCCAATATTAATCTGTAAACAGGTTGTCGATACATTAAAAGCTATTTCCATGGCAACACGTCAAACTTTAACATTTGTTTCTTGTGTTTTTGAGGCAGTTAACATGCTTAGAATTCGGTGAAATGCAACACAATAATTCAACCAAATCCAAAAGCTCTATGAATTAAAGAAAATTAAAAAACAAATAGACATCTCATCTCTCTCTGCCTCTATGTGTGTGTGTGTGTGTGTGTGTGTGTGTGGTGGTGGTGGTGGGTGTGTGAGTGTCAGATTGCCAGAGTGAGTGTGGGGAGGGGAGATGGGTGGAAAGAGAGACAGAGTCAGAGAGGGAGAGAGAGGGAAATATTTAAACAAAGAGATGAAGACTGTAATACCCTGGATGATCACCGTATGGAGTCATACGCCAAGATGTCTTTTAACTCATCAGAAAAAAAAATCCATTCACAGAATCATTTGATATGTAGTTTACTTTTATATAATTACAGAAACAAATACATAAAATAAGTTAATATGTCCTTTACTGGTAATATAGTTTATATAATTCACATTTCACAAATGCTTATAGATCACTAAAAATTGTTTTTTTAATGGTTATGGATCATAAAATGTGTTATTAACAATTTACAGTGAGGTATCTTTTTTGGTTAACATTAATGCATTAACTAACATGAACTAACAATGAACAATATATTTTTACAGCATTTATTAATCTTGTTTAGAGTTAGTTAATAAAAATATTCATGTTCATGTTAACTCACAGTGCATATAAATTAATATTAAAATACAACTGTGCATTTTAATAACATAATACATGTTGAACTTAATAATAATTAACATTAATAAATGCTATCTAATTATTTTTCCTGTTAACTAATAGAATTAACCTAATCACACATGGAGGTCACTACAGTGGGCAGATATTTGGAAATATCACACTGGTGGACTCACCATAGGGTGATTTAGCCTTTTGTATCAATTATTAATGACCTTGCTATTCCATGCTAACTTGTCATTAGCGGTTATCAAGAGACATTTCCATAATTTTCTATAAAGATAGATATGCACAGTTTCCATAAAGTTGTATTGTTTATTTTTTGTGTGTCTGTATGTGTTTAACTCTGTTGATGTTGTAGTATAACCCTTTCATTGCTGTAACCCTTAAAACCAGACAGCCAGAGCGATACTGTAAATCCATGTGTCCACTGTGCATCGTTTTCCTGATTACACCAGGGTGTCGATTGCACTGAGGGCGAGGGCCCGCCCATCGCTGCTCGCAGCTATATATATATATATATATATATATATATATATTTTTTTTTTTTTTGGAAGACCAAATGATCAGCGAGAGCAACACTGAGCAGAACAAATGCATCGCATGTTTTAAACACAACAAAATCTGTCAAGAGCATGCTCACAAAGGAAAACAACTACAAAAAACAAAAAACAAAAAAACAAACAAACAAAAAAAAACAGCCTTGGAAAAAGTAGATATTCACAAAAAAACAAAACAAAACATTAAATTCTGCTGGTCCAGGCTGCATATTGACCACACATCTTAATTTTTTCAAAGCTCTCCATTAGTGGCGTATAGTGGACGGTCACACTCTAAAAAATACTGGGTTAAAACAACCCAACTTGGGTTATTTTGGTAACCCAACGCTGGGTCAAATATGGACAAACCCAGCGTTGGGTTATTTTAACCCATCCAGTTGGGTAAAATCTTTGATTGTTGGGTTGTTTTAATTAGCTCAAATATTTAATGAAAATTACTATTGCGGTCTTAAAATTAATCAAAAATCGGTTGGTAATTAAAAAGCAGACACGGAATTACTAGAGGCAACATTAATAATCAAAACGTGAACATTTATTAATACATGAAAACATACATGGACAAATATAAGACAAATTGATTTATGCAGCATAGTTTTTACACACAACTTTACATACATTTAAACTCGTTAAACAAGCAATTTAGAAATAAAAAAATAAAATTTAAAAGTTATATTTAACTAAAAAGGGTATTAAACAGTTCTCTGTTATACGTTTTCACCGAAATAGTGCCCGGTGTGTCGCTGAAATCTGATCCGGCGATGGGCTACTATACCCCGGGGACACTGCGAACTTCAGACCGCCCCCTCACGTTTCACTCATAGCTAAAAGGTGACTTCATAACCTGTCAACAAACAAACAGTACACAGTTTTGAGAACATATTTTAATATCCGAATTAATTAGAAGCAGTATAATAGCGAATAAAATCAGTTTATGTTACGCAATGTTCCATCATGCGAAATGACCGTTGCTGACGCATTTAGCTGAATGATTCTCGTCTGTATGTTGCGTTGCGTAAAATAAAATTTACAGCACAATAAAGACTTCATAGATTAAATAAAACGTATACAAGCCTTAATTTAGCTGAAGAAGTCCACTAAGGGTGCGTTCACACTTGTAGTTCGGTTCGTTTGGTTAATTTGGTCCGGACCAAAAAGGAAAATGATACATTTGGTCCTGGTCCGCTTAGCGTTCACACTGGTATTTTGACAACGAACCAAAAGATACCGAACCTAAAGCCATAGTGATACGTTTGTGAACTGATTGGTCACGTTGAATGACGTATATTTCGTGAAGGAACCACTGATCTATAATAAAGAATCCCTGCTAACACACGACGTAACAGTTACGTAATGTATTGGTCATTTTTGGTCATTTCATGACTTACCAACTGACAACGTAACTACGATGTCGCATGTCCGTAATTTTATTACCAACAAATTACCAACTCACAACGTCCTCACTACGTCCTCCTAACATTGTAATATTACCAAGGACGTCCCAGATACGTACTCTATTGGTAATATACTGGTAATTTCATGACTTATAGCCAACGTAACTGCAACGTCGCATGCACGAAATTTTATGACCATCATTTACACGTTCTGTATGTGCTCTGATTACCAAAATTTGCTATTTAAAAACTTCAGACACAAGACTGAAAGTTCCCTTAAGATAAAATATTATTTTCAGCAAGCCAGAATATGTACGATTGTTGAGTGTTTTATAAATAGGCCTACGCAAATGTAGATTTGTTAGTTTCTCCTTGTTTTATGGCATTGAAAAATTATTTTATAATTTTATTTAAATCCATAAAATATTTAAAAACAAAGAGTACCTTAAAACTTTGTTATAATTTGCGTTTTGTATTATTTAAATAATAAAATTGTTCAAAAAAAGCTTTATATAGTGACGTGAGTCACGTGACAGAGCGCGCGCGCCTCCACAACTGACTTACGCGTACAGAGTGTTTGCACGCTACAAGAAAGGAAAATACTTTTTCTGAGCAGTGAAACTTTTTATTTCTTAACGAGTTATTAAAATAACGCTGAAATAATGACACAGGCCAGGGTACACATCTCATCTGCCGCAGACACTGGACAGCGCGTTTGTCTGAGGCACTTTTTACGTTATTTCAACTGTGTGTCTGACAGAAGAATTCGTTTTTCTGAGGTGAGTCTTACAATTTATAACAAATAAATGGGTTTATAAATGTATAAAACATAGTTTTCTAACTCTAGAAAGATGCTAAAACCCTGTTTTATTGTTGTTATTATTATGTTTAGTACTGGTGGCGGTTGAGAGTTACCAAGGCAACCGCGGGCACTTCAGCAGCTGAAGAGAGGACGGCGTCCAACATTTCTCTCTGTTTCTTGTAATTATACCAAAAAAGTTCAACAACTGCATCAGAATGGTTAGGTAACATTACCTACAGTATATTTTAAGTACTTTTGATAATATTTATACCTCTGTAATTATGGTATCTTTCCTTAATTATCTGAAATGTCTGCTAGCAAATGTTACGCTAGCATAGCATATCTGTTTATAGCAGGGCTGTCGAACGTCGGTCCTGGAGAGCCACAGCCCGGCAGAGTTTTGCTTCAACCCTAATTAAACACACCTGAACAAGCTAATCAAGGTCTGAAGGGTAACTAGAAAGCTACAGGCAGTTAAGTTTTAACTAGTGTTGGAGGTGAGCTCTGTAGGGCTGCGGCTCCCCAGGACTGGAGTTCACCACCCCTGGTTTATAGTGATGCTGTGCACGGAACATCTTGAAGTCTTTCATTCATATTTCATTGTATATCCTATGTTTTTATTAATAATCTGAATGTATTTTACTGTTCATATTTGTGTTTTTCAAAATAAATAAACTGAATTCATTTCGAGTCTGTATTCGTCATTCACAGCTGTTTGAACAGCCTTTAAATTAGTTTGGGCATATGAGGACATAAATTAGGTTAAACTACTGCATGTCCGCCCATAGAAAATAAATTATTATGGAAAATTACCAACTGATTACCAGCACGCAACTATTGATTTACGACGTTGCCACAACGTCGCAGTTACTTACTGGCAACGTCACAAAGTTACGTTGTAGCAACGTATTCGGGAATTCCACTTTTCCGGTTGTCACAACGTAACTACTGACGTTGTCACAACGAAGGTTTGGTCGTCAAATTACGTTACAGTTACGTAACAATCACGTATTATGGTTAGCTGGGATAGCCCTATATCCACCTTATTTTTGATGTAATCGTGGGCTTCGCCATTGCAGCTTCATAGTGTTGGGACTTCCGGTCGCATTTACTTCCATTCATTTTCAGCGATTTTTAACGGCGCAAAACAGCTCGTCACGCTGCTTTTTAACGGTCATTTCTCATCGTGTTATTTTAATGTACTGTCATGAGTATAAAATTTGATCAAACTTGTTTGTGGCATAAGTAATTCACAGTTTATTGTCATTTGTTATTCTTCTAGTCTTTCGCCCATAGAGGCCAATGAATCGGAAGTCTTACACATTTGCCAAAACGAGCGCACTTCCGCGTTGCAAAATAAGGTGGATAGATCAGTGGACGGAACTCTCCAAACAAAAGAAAAAGGCGATTTCGACTTAAAGCGACGCTGCGGGTGTATGACATCAAAGTACCCATTCACGGATCGCTCTGATGATTGCTGCTTTAAGTCGGATTTAAGCAATACCATCTGCTGGACTAAGCACGCTCATTTTTGCGTGCATATGTTTCATTTTCATTATCTACAAACTCACAAAGAGCTCATACAAGGTACTTTACCTCCTCGTTTGCTCTACATGCCCCTGCACCCGCGCAGTTTCTTTTCGTCGGGGGGAGGGGGAGGGGGAGGGGTGTATAGATTAGACCTTAGACTTTAATATGTAATTTATAATAAATGACATTACAATTTTTATACAGTAATACATTGAAACACAAATTATAAAGGCTTTATGTATAGGTCTAAGTTTATAATTGTCTAGCTGTTTATATTTTCAGATTTTTTTTTCAGGTTGCTCTGTTCTGAATAGCCTACCATAAAATGTAAATGATTTGCTGTTTGATGTTTAGCAAAATTATTTATTTTAATCCATGCAGCAATTGTTTTAAAAACAACATACTTACAAAAAAAAAAAAAACCTTTAATAGCCTACTTTATTAAAATGTATTGCATTTAATTTATTGTATTCCAGATGCAGGAACTATTCACTATAACTTTTAGATTTCATGTAAAACATTGTCATTAATTTGTTGTATTCCCATTTGTAAAACAAAATTAAATGTTATAGGCGAACCCGATCTCATTTACTGTTTATATGGCATAATAGGCCATATGCAGGAATTGATCTTGGCATGCATATGAAACGTAGTGATTAGGTGTGTGGGCTAGGTATGGTATTAGACTATATGAACGCCAAAACTGCGTATCATAATATGAACGCCAAAGTCAATTTCTGTGTATAAAGAATAGGCCTATGCCAAAATCGTCCTACTGATCATGCTAACTTGCATGTTTTGCAAAGTCATCCAGTGCAGCATGGAATACCACATCATTTGCATTCTCATCACTAACCTCTGTTTTCTTAGAGAAGGCGTAGGTCTCAGACTGAAATGTCTGAGCTGTTTTAACTGAAAGAAACCTGCACTGACTGATCTTAAAATATATCAGTGCCTTTGTTTTGTCTCAAGATACACACCAGTAATGTTTTTTTTTTCTTATGCACATTTATAAAAATTGCCTAAATGTCCTAATTAAACTATGGCATAATCCTGGTTGTGAAACCGGGACTAAAAATCTCTAGAATGTCATATCTTGCAAAATTCATGATAATATGACCATAGTTTGTTGGTTTCTTTCAAAACCTACAGCTGCATTAGCCTATTTATTAATCTGTAATGCAAACATTTTGGCATTCTGAATAGTCTGACTGTAGACCATACATCCTCCAAAATCCAGACATTTTAGGCAATTTAGAAATCCCAGCCATTAACTGCATAAGGCTATTGAGTTAGATACGTTTTAGGCACCTACCGAATTGCCTCGATAGCTACCATCGAGTATCTAAAAACACCTTGTTGTTTGGTATCAAACTTCAATAGTGGTGGTCGAAGTACACAAATCAAGGACTTGAGTAAAAGATACGTATAATAAAATAATACTCCAGTAAAAGTACTCCTTTTGTATTCTTTGGAAAAAACGAAGACTTGGCAACACTGCTCTGATTGTTCATGAATCAGACACTGCTTCTGCATCTCAGAGGACGTGATATAGGTCTATTATAAGGAGTAATGATATGTTTATGAAATGTAGTGAAGTAAAAAGTACGATCTTATGCTTTGAAATGTAGTGAAGTAAAAGTTGCTCAAAATAAAACTACTCCAGTAAAGAGCAGATACTTGAAAAATTTACTTAAGGCAAGGTAAGGCAAGTTTATTTTTCATACACAATGGTAATTCAAAGTGCTTTACATAAAAAGAAATAATAAAATATAAGATGAGTTAAAATAATCATTAAAAAGTAATAATCACAACAGTAAAACATTTAAAATGATTTAAAAAAATTATTTAAAATGAATTAAAACAGGAATAAAAATGATTAGACATAAAATACAGTGCAATCAGTTCAGACGTAGCACAGTGCTCATTCAGTAAATGCACAACTGAACAAATGAGTTTTTAGTCTGGATTTAAATGTGGCTAGTGTTTTAGCACATCTGATCTCTTCTGGAAGCCGATTCCAACCATGGGTGGCATAAAAGCTAAATGTGGACTCCCCTTGTTTTGTGTGAACCCTTGGTATTTCTAATTGACTCGATCCTAGTGATCTGAGTGGTCAGTTAGGTTTGTATTCAGTGAGCATATCTGCAATGTATTTAGGTCCTAGGCCATTGAGTGATTTATAAACGAGTAAAAGTACTTTAAAATCAATCCTAAATGTAACTGGAAGCCAGTGTAAGGACCTGAGGGAGCATATACAGGCTAACTCTGGTACTCCGCATGTCATGGACGTCCACTTAGACTTATGCTCTCCTATACTCACATAATAGCCTCTCCCTTCTATGTATGACCTGAACCATTTAAGAACCATCCCAGAAAGCCCGACCCAGTTTTCTAGTCTCTCTAGAAGGATGTTATGATTGACAGTGTCAAACGCAGCACTAAGATCTAGAAGTACCAGCACTGATATTTTGCCAGAATCAGAATTTAAGCGAATATCATTTATTTTCTTTATGAGCACTGTCTCTGTGCTGTGATGCTGTCGGAAACCAGATTGAAAAAGATGTGGGAAGTGTGTCAAGGTAGCAGGTAGAAGATTTAAGGTGCTGTACTATTTCTTCCATAATTTTGCAATTAATTGCTTCAAAAACAGACATTGTAACTTTTTGAAATTGTGGGTGAATTTGTCTGACGTCAGCATAACTTGAGGATGTGCTAATCGTCTTTCTGATAGTATTGATTCTCAGAAAAGAAGGAAGCAAACTCATTGCATTTGCTGTCTGAGAGCATTTCACTGGGAATCTGATAAGGTTTGAGAAGAATGTTTGTCTAGCTTTGCCTAATTCAACATTGAAAGCATGAAGGCTGTCTTTATAGATGCTATAGTGAATTTCAAGTTTTGTCTTCCGCCACATCCACTCTGTTTTTCTGCATTGTCTTTTCATACTCTGTACTGCTGTTGATTTTCTCCATGGTGCTTTCTGTCTGCCAGTCATCTTTTTGACTTTTATTGGTGCAATGTCATCAATTGCATTCTTAACTTTTGAGTTAAGGAATCCAGGAGAAGATCAACAGAGTCTGCAGAAATGCTTGGCATTGAAGATATAGCCTTCATAAATGGCACAGTGTTCTCATTAATACACCTCTTTCTGACAGAGACAAATCTAGATTCAGTGGTAGCAGAGATCAATATATCAAAGAAAATACAGAAGTGATCAGATAGTGCTACGTCCTTAATAACAATGGATGAAATCACTAGACCCTTACTGATGAGTAAATCAAGAGTGTGACCATGATTGTGTGTGGGTCCATGCACATGCTGAACCAAGTCAAAAGTGTTCAAAACAGTTGTAATTTCTTTTGTAGCATTTATTTCTGCATTATCTATGTGAATATTAAAATTCCCTGCAATATTTTGGAGGCCTGTAAATAATGATAAACGTCTCAGGTTACGTATGCAACCATGGTTCCCCAAGGGAACGAGAAGCTGCGTCGGAACGCTATTGGAACGCCCCTGGCAAGACACCGTACTGAAGCGTGTGTATAACTAGTCCAATGGGACAGCGTTACGTCGTGAGCGAGATGACGTACGCAACCAGGAAGCATAAGAGGGCACCGGCAACATGCTAATTCAGCTTGCAGAGAAGCGAGCGCGTGCAGGGTGCCAGGAGTATGGCAACGAGACGCAGCTTCTCGTTCCCTTGGGGAACCATGGTTACATACGTAACCTGAGACGTTCCCCTATGTTCTCTCGAAGCTGCGTCGAAACGCTATGGGAACGAGAATACCAACTGCGCCGTATGAGTGAGCCCCCCTGCCTGCGCTTCAGGGATGTATACTGCCCTCAGTGAGAGGAGTTTCCCTTGGGCCCAGAGGAGGATCTGGTGCGCCAACCTGTAAAGGGGGCGTGACCACAGACCCCCCTGCCGGTTGATATAGGAGACCACCGATGTGTTGTCCGAGCGAATCAGCACATGATGGCCCCTGAGCTCTGGGAGGAAATGTTTCAATGCTCGAAACACGGCCAGCATCTCCAGGCAATTGGTGTGCCAAATGAGATGGTGGCCTTCCCATAGACCCTGGGCAGAGCGACCACTCATGATCGCTCCCCAGCCCGTGAGGGAGGCGTCCGTCGTTAGCGTTACACAACGACAAGGAACCCCCAACACTGGGCCTTGAGACAGGAACCATGGTTTCTTCCACATGTCTAGGGCATGTAAGCATCGCCGCATGACCTTGATCATGCGCAATGGTTTTTCTCTCGTGGAGAACCCTTTGGTCCTGAGCTACCACTGCAGGGGTCTCATGTACAGCAATCCAAAAGGTATCACATTGGAAGCTGCTGCCATCAGACCCAACAGTCTCTGAAACAGTTTGACCGTGAGTGAGTGGCCTTCTCTCACTCTCCTGACTGAAATGAGAATCAAATCTATATGAGCAGGAGACAGAAGTGCCTGCATCGTGGTCGAATCCCATACAACACCGAGATATGTGGTCCTCTGAGATGGAGTGAGCACACTTTTCTTGGCGTTGAGTCTTAACCCCAGCTCTTTTATATGGGCGAGGACGGCATCTCACTGCCGAACCGCCTCCTATTGTGACCGTGCTAGGATTAGCCAGTCGTCTATATAATTGAGTATACGAATGCCCTGGAGTGGATACAGAGGGGCTGAAAATGCGGGAGGAATAAGGTTTCTCCCACGATCTCGACACCTTGGTGTGGAGATCGGTAAAAAACGGAAGACGCCGTCGTGAAGGCTGGGATTGGGAATGCAGAAAGTACTCATCCAGCTTGCTTTTTGGATGCACTTTCTGCTTTTCAGCCGGCCAGTCAAGCTTTCCAGGCAGGAGCTCCACTCCCAAACAAATGACGCAAAGATCGTGTGTATCCCCCGCTGCCAAATAACGAGGGCAGGGGGGAGGACACCGTCTAAAGCGCCGTTCGCTTGCCCCACGAGACTTCTGTTTAGATTTAGACATCTTTTGAACTAAATAACAGAGTTCTCTAAATATTCAGTCAGACACACACACACAACGCGCTCGCTGAAGAAACAAAGCTGAATTAGCATGTTGCCGGTGCCCTCTTATGCTTCCTGGTTGCGTACGTCATCTCGCTCATGACGTAACGCTGTCCCAATGGACTAGTTCTACACACGCTTCAGTTTCCATAGCTCACGTTTCCATAGCGTTCCGACGCAGCTTCGAGAGAACGTAGGGGAACAGAATATGTGGAGCACCTTTTAGCACAATCCCTAGATATTCAAAGGACAAGTACTGACCAAATGACACTTGCTTGCATTGATAGACGTCTTTAAACAGAGCAGCTCCACCTCCACCTCACCTAACAGCTCTGCAGACACTCATGAAAGTAAAGTAAGGAGGGGCTGTTTCATTGAGGAATGTTGCACTGCAGCTGTCTTCTAGGTTGTTTGTGGTTAAGTCATTGGTCAGAAATTATTATTTTTTTTAGTGAGCGAATGTTTAAAAATGCTAACTTGATGGCATTACTTTTTGTCCCCACAGCAATCTTAGTTTGATACATAATAGGCTGCAGATTAGATGGGTCAGCCATACGACTAGAGAAGGCCTTAGTCTTTCTATCACGTGATAAAACAGAGATAGGAAAAGCTACAGGCTTGTTCTGTAAACATTTGTGAATGTTGCTGCTATCATAGCGGGGACCCAACACATATCACTGAGAGCTACTATCAGTTGTTTTTGATTCACCTACAGCAGATGGAGGAGGGTTTGGGCCCTGACGTTGTGGCAGCGGCCGAAGAGCTCTCACAGGAGGAGGAGGGCGAGCTGGGCCCACAGGATTTTTTAGTTGATATCTGGGGGCTTGCAGCGAAAGAGTGGGAGAGTCTGGTCCCAGCATAAACAAGTTCCTCCATTTTCTGTGAGAAGCTTAGAAGTGGAGATGCTGGAGAGAGGGAGATAATGTGTCTGGTGAGTGGGGCTGTGGCTCTAGTGTTTCCGGTGGCTGAAATATGTTGTCCTGGCTTCTCTGGATGTTTTTCAGAAAGTCGTCCTTGGGTGCCAAGTCTTGGAGCTGTTCTGATACGTCACAGTCTGTCTGTGATGAGTTCTGTGGGCTGGGCTCAGCTGGCATGGTGTCCATGTATTCAGCCCAAGCAACCATGAAAACATGTTAGTTCCCCTTGCTGGGAGTGGTCCACTGATGAATGACTTAACTTCAAGTCTTCGAAGTGTTTCAAGAAGTTCACTGAAATCCTTCTTTAGGAGTTCTGACTGCTCTTTCCGAATATCGTACTTTCCCACATGGATGATGATTCGATTTGCAGTCTTGTGCTTCATTAGAATGTTTCGAAGCTCCTTGTTCACATCAGAGATGGTTGCTTCAGGAAAGCAGCATGTAGTTGTAGTTCTGCTTCTAATGTCTCTGATAATGGAGTCACCCACTATCAGAGTCCTGGGCTCGGCTGCGCTCTGAGCTAAATGCCGCTGTCTGCTCGACATTGAGTTTCTGTTAGTAGCAATGTTAGCTGCTGGCTGATACGATCCATGTTCGAGCGCATTTGGGGATTCCTCACCCGCATTCATTAATGCTTCAAATCTGTTCTCAAGGTGTATAGGCGGTGGTAAACTACCAGTGTTTGCAAGCCTTGTCATAGCCGTATCTGGGGTAGAGGATACTATAGCAGCAATATGAGATACTCGTGACAATCTGATGTCTGAGTGCCTTTGGGTCTCGCTCCCTGTTTGTGCCACCGATTAGTGTGTTGATCAGTTTTGGCTCGTTCCTCTACACTTGGTAATGGCTGATGAGAGTCAGTAAATTCATAGGACTCACCGGCTGTACGCTGAGGGGGTCCGTGATGACGGTCTGCTGAGTGTTCCACCTGTTTTGGAAGTCCAGCAAGTAGCTTTGTTTCAAGAACCACAATCCTTTGTAGAAGTCTGTGGCAGTTTGTGCAGCAAATAGATTCCACAACAGGCACAAGAGGCATTATCTTTATTGTCTATTTGAATGTAGGCAGCTGTGTTTTCCCATCTCCGGAATGTAAGCCGCTCGCAGTGGGAGGCAGGTATTTTTCATAATATTAGTCCAGTTCTGAAAAGTTTTAGTGTTTGTGCCCAAACATGTGCTGTTTGAGCACTGTGCTGATCTGCTGAAGTTAAAATATAAAAAAGAAATCTAAGTAAAGTACGTGAACAGAAGCAAAGTGCAGAGCAGTAAGCAAGTGCATCCGAATAGTAGCAAAGCCGGAAGAGCACTGTACTCTAACGAATTAAGTACAGTAATTCATTAAGTACAATAACGAATTACAACTACTTCGTTACTGACCACCACTGAACTTCAATACCTAAGGGGTGTGTTAGACTAGAAGATCGCAGAGATCGATTGGTTTTTGACATCTGCGAGAGAAATTCAAAAGCATACGAAGCAGTCTGTTCTCTATTAGCTCTCACAGTTCTGCGCAGAGCCCTGAACATGACTGCTAGTTTACACCGGTTACACTCAGAAATGTGGCTCACACGTGAGGCTGTAGCGTGAAAGCGCCCTAAACCCCTTAGATGTAAGGCTACATTTACACTGGTGCATTTTTGATTAAAAATTTAAATAATCCTCATCCATACTGGCGTTTGGGAGTCTGTAAGGGAGAGAGATTGGGAGAAATAGAGTATCGCCCTGTCCCAAATGGCGTCCTAAGTCTGCACTTTTGTAACGTAATGCCGCTTTGACTGTCGGGAAGAAGTCTGCTGTGGAGCTCTCACCAGTGCGGGCTTGGCAGAAGTGCATATCAAGGGTGCAAAACGGCTGCAAAGAGGGCACCTGAGCGCTAAAATGACGAATGGGACACCCTACGGTCTCGTGGAATTAACAGACACACGCGACCGTAAGACTGCAAGTGCACATGAAGTGTTTCATTTGGGACAGGCCTTTGTGCTCTCCTTAAATAATTTCATTACAAAAATTGGAAATAATCTCTAGTTTTTATCCTGTTGTTTACTGTATTTTTTTGTGTGGCCAGTGTCGTTGTGGGTTTAGGTTATTTTCCTGTTTAGGTCTGTAAGGACCTTTGAAATAACTAAAATGGTGTGCTCGCATATAATGCGGTCAAGACCTGCCTGGATGTATGTTCGCTCACAGCACATAGTTGTTTGAGGTCTGATTTTTCAGTAATGTGTTTTACTGCATGTGTGCTCAACCAGTGGCTGACATTTGCGATTTTATCTTTTTCACAGACTCGCATTGCTAATGCTGCTGGACAGAGGGAAGAAGCAGTGAGAAACTCTCATTCTGCACTCATCCTGAACCATGTTGGCGTTGTTGTGGGCCTCTGCTTGATTGCATTGTTTATCGTCTACAAATTCTGCCTAGAGAAAAATAATTTTTAGGTATTTTAGCATTGTACTCTCAACTGCAGTGTTGACTAAATGATTGTGCATTGGTCCATGTTTTCATGTCTATTATTCTGAAGTTGTTTAAGTCAAGACTTTGTTGTTGCTTTTTGGATTTGTTCATGTTTTGTTTAAATAAAACTGCACATTCACTTTAGCTGGTCATCAGTTTCTCTGAAGTATCAAAAGTCTATGTTTGACAAGAGATTTTGTGAATAATAAAAATTCATTAACAATCTCAGTGGAAACAGACTTTTTTGTTATATTATTTTCTTCATTACTTTATTTTCAACAGTTATTTACCACATTAAACGTGATAATGTTAATATATAGTGCAGCGTTTTGGGAATATAGCATTTATTTGTAAAACAGCTATGTAATAAATATTATTCAGCCCCTATTCAACATGTTGTTTTTAAGTCAGTGGTATATTATATATTGTACCCTAAAACTCTTGTAAAAGAAGTCAAATTGTTTTATTACATTATCTTTAATGGATTATGTTGTATGTATAGAGTGTAATCTCAGTCTTTATATGTAAATCTTTTCATTATGAATGCCTTTGTTGTTGTTCAGCAAGAAAAAAAGGAATGACTCTGCTGTTTATAAATAGCTGACAGTCACATTTACAGTAATCCACCAATAGGATTTCAAAGAAAATCTGAAAAAAAAAAAAAAAAAACCAACCACTAACGTCAGCAGGTTATGTGTATTTTTCCAAGTAAAAACCACATGTTAACCATAGGTTAACATATTCCACAGTGTTTTATCTCTGTTGTGATATATATCTGTTATATTACAATTGCATTATGTCAAACATTTATCTAAAAGACCATTTGCCTCCAATTCTAAAGCCATGGCAAACATATATGGTGAAAGTTTGGCTCATTCTGTATGTGATCAGCCATGCCTGCTATCTGCCACATCTGGCCCAAAAGTCTAGGAAGTACTGTGTCGCTAAACTAAAAACTAACCCACTTTGGTTCTCTTTCACCACACTTAGTGTGAACAGTTTACACTGTTCACCATAAAAGGCCAAGGTACTAAGAAAAGACTCACAATATTTAATCTGAAAAACAAGAGAACGTATCTTAAAAAGAAGGGTGGAGGTAATCAGACATGGACCTGGAATTATCCTCACTACATCCTCAGGACAGAAATGATAGTGATCCTCATGAAGCCCAACCTGGCAGCGGCCCGCTTGCAGTCATTGTCCAACCCTCTGAATGCATGGGTCATGAGCCACCAGCTGAGCCTGTGCCGGATTACATGTGTTATTCAAAATTAACCATTCTTTTCTGCACCTGTCTGGGAGCTGGTGCTCTTTATTTCTCTAGAGCTGTAAGTATTCATTTATTTACTTTCATTGTATTTTCTTCCTTTTGGACAAGGAAGACATTTCTTCTTTAGGAGGAAGGTGTAGTCTATTTTTGCAATGCATGTTCATGGGGAAGCAGGTTCAAAGCAGATAAACACAGACCGTTCAAATGTTTGGGGTTTTTATTCTATTTTAATTAATGTAACATGTATTATTATCAATGTTAATAACTGTTGTGTTGCTTAATATTTTTGTGGACAATTTTTTTTTTTCAGTATTCTTTGATAAATAGAAAGTTTAAAACATCTGTGATACGATCTAGGAAAACCCAACACGTGGTGAAATTGTACCTTTTTTTAACGGTTTGAAGCTGGATTCAGGCCCTTTTTTATTATTTATTTTGTCTATAGCTTGAACGTAACATGAGAAAAACAGGTTTAAAAAGAGCTGACTGTCAAGTCAGGAGCGCTATACTGCATCATTACACAAACAGACTAATGTTGTTTATCATGGGCATAGTCTCTGAACTTTTGATCACCCCTTGTATATTTAGATAGCACAAATAGTGTACCTTATAGTTTACATTTAAAAAAGCGAATGCAGTGCAACTGTTCGTGCACCTGTGCATATAAGACTGTCATTGAACTCCTCCATTTTAGTAAATTCATCATCCAATCCTTCACCTCTGGATGTAAAATCATCCATTTTAACATTGTTTAGGGCACTGACATCACCAAGATTGAGCAGATTGAAATGAGTAAAATCATTGAAGTGAGCAGCTACAGTAGGCTACTTCAGACTGCATTGTTTTCTTGCGCTCCGCCATCTCATGATATAAAAAATAATAAATAAATACAACTTTGCATTCCGTATACAGGACTGGTGGGGAATGTGCATTGATACACCTTTATTAAATATGTTACATGGTTTATTTTGATAGGTTAACTGTTTTTGTGGTGTTAGAGAAAGCTCCTCTGCAGCGCGTTCTGAACGTGAGAGGAAGACACAGTCATTTCTGCATCACATCACATTACATTTGAAATAGAAATCTTATGACAATTTTAATGTTACGAATGTCAAAACTGTCAATCTTTTTATTGCTTTAATGCAGGGGTCACCACACTCAGTCCTGGAGGGCCTACGGTGTCCTACAGAGTTTAGCTCCATCCCTAATCAAACACACCTGAACCAGGATCAAGTTTGGTGACCCCTGCTTTAATGCATCCTTAATGTTTTTAAGACATTTTAAAGGTGACTTATTATTTAAAGATGTAAAATAAGTCTGCAGAGTGTGCATGTGAAGTTTTAACTCAAAATACCTGAAAGATAATAAAGATCTTGTTAAAAATTACACTTTTAGGGTATTGGCCAAAACATTTTTGTGTTTGTCCCTTTAAATGCAAATGAGCTTTGTCTGGAGCTGACGTTCACACACAAAGCATTATTATTGTTCCCTATTTTAGAATCGACCTTTGCAAAAATCTATGTTGAACTGACCCTCATTTGTGAGGCACCATTATAGGTGGGTTGTTTTCACATTTCACATCTTATAAAAGTGAGTTTTGCATAATAGGTCTCCTTTAAAGAGTGCAGTGAGCACTAAGCTTCCTCAACACAACAAACTATAAAATTTTGTTCTTATACTGTTAAAATGAATCATAAATTTATATTTTCAGTTTTGACACTTTCAGAGAACATGGTCTTTTATCTGCATTGGCGCTAGTTATAATATTGATAATTATACACAGTGGAGATTCAAAAAGTTGTGGTTGCCATGTAGGTCAAATATAAGCAAGCATATCTTCAGCCCCCTTCAAACCCCAACTTTCATGTTTCTTATCATGCATCAGAACAGGTGCATGCTTCGGAAAGTCCTCCAGTGCAGCATGGAAAACCACAAAGCTGAAGCTGACCTCAAACCAGTCTTCAGAACAGTTATCAACACTAAGATTCTGCAGAATGTCATATCTTTTTTTTTTTTTTTTTTTTTTTTTTTATTCATGATAATATGTTTATAGTTTGTTGGATTTTTAAAATGGCTTGCTTTTCCTAATGTTTTAATGTTAATGCTGGGTAATGACTGGAAATTAGTCAGACATTGTATATAATAGACCACTTGTGATGTGTGAGAGGGTGGGACCTACAGAGAACAATCTAAATACATATAAACCTACATATAATGCATTGTAGAAAGCAAGACAACAGAAAAGCAAAGTTAAAACTTGGACATTTTAGGCAGTTTAGAAATCCAGTGTCCTGGAGAAAAGGGACACATGGTCATATGTAGACAAACTGATTTTCTAATGTGACAACTCTTAGCAAATCTAAGTGGTTAGCTAAAAGCTTGTCTAAGAAAAGGGCAATGCTGGTCTCTTATTGGCACATGCTGCTTAACCACAGCCATAATTTTCTTTGACATTAGCTCAGCAGCGTCAGATATATGTTCAGAAGTAAAGAGGCATTTATTGTAAAACAGAATCTTTGCAATGCAGTCGCCATTTAAAACAACAACAACCCTGTTCCCTCTGTTTTTCAATCCTAATTTGTGAAAAAAACTTAATCTTAAATAATCTTGGGTGATGCTAAAAAGTCTGTATAAGCACTTTTGCTCACAGCACATTGTGGTTTGGGGTTCAAGATCTTTTCCGATAACGTTTTTTTTCTGCATGTACACTCAACCAGTGATTGACATTTGTGATTTTTAACTTTACTTTCACAGACTCGCCTTGCTAACGCCACTGGACAGAGGAGAAAAGCAGCAAGAAACTCTCAAATTGCACTCATTCTGAACCATGTCGGCATTGTGGTGGGCGTCTTAGTGTTTGTGTTAGTCACAGTCTATAAATTTCTGCTTGAATGATTGATAAATGTGTTCTCACATTCAATCTTTTCATTATGCATTATATATATATATATCATTTATAACCTTTACAACTGCTGTAGTACAACTAAATGATCAATGAAAACCAGATTGAACTTCAGATAAAATGTTAGATGTATTAAGAAACCCTATAAATTGCTTATTAATTAATTTCTCCATCACCTTAATAAAACAAGGCGGAACTGAGATTGGACGATATGAACTTGGATCTGTTTTATCACCACTTTTATAAACAGGAGACACAATGGCTACTTTCCAAATTTTAGGTATTTCAGCTGTAGTTATTAGATAAATTCAAAATATACATTAAAGGTTCAAATATAATTGATTCACCTACTTTAAAAAACGAAAGGATCTAAGGCATCTAAACCAGCTGGTTAAGTTGGGTTAAGTTTATGTAACTCATGCCAAACCTGTGACGTATTAACTGGTTGTAAAGAGAAACTATAAGGTAAATTAGTTTGAAAGTTTACATGTGTTACAGTCCTGTTTCAATTTCCCCTTTTGTTTAAGGACTCCTAAACAAGAGTTATTTCTGTATCCACTGTTTCTGTGGTTTCTTGTGTTTTTGTTCTTGTGTGTCCCCATTCTCTGTGCTGTTTGGTTTTTCCCTTATTTGTTTCTATGGAAGTTCATTAGCTCCACCCCCTTGTTAGTCTCGTTACTCTGTATTTAAACACCTGCACTTCAGTCCTTTGTTGTCTGGTCGTTGTTTTGCTTTATGTAAACTGTTGCGTGGTTTTTGCCTTGTATGGAGGCCTTTGCCATGTTTTTGCCTTGTTTGGATATTTTGTTTGTTTAATAAATTTTGCTGCATTTAGATCCTCACTTCTTCCTTGCCCCAGCGTGACAGAACGACCAGAACCAATGGATCTAGCAGCAGCTAGCACTCTGTGCTCCATTTTTCAGGATGGCCGCAGCATAGAGGATTATGTCAAGGAGTTCCTCACTGTTTCCAACCTCGTATCTGGAGATGAGGTTATGCTAATGGACTGTTTCTGGAGTGGTCTGGATGAGGACCTAAGCCAAGTGTTGCCTGGGGGAGACCCAAGTTGGACTTTAGCATTGTACATAGACTTTGTTCTGCAGTTTTGTGGATCCTCCCTCACTGTGGGAGAGCTGAAACATGAACATTTCAAGACCACCACTCCAGAGCCTTTCCATAAGTTGGCCGCTATGTCAAAGTCTCATCATATTATGACAGCCATACCAGAGTTTTCCAATGACCAGATCTTCATGTCAAGTTTTGCTCACATCATGCCTGCTCAGGTCGTGCATTCCAAGCCAGAGCCTTCTCATGTCATGCTGTCCACCCTGACTTAGATGGCCGCCATGCCAGTGATTGCACCTGTTATGGCCACCACGTCTAAGTCACTGGCCAAAGTAGCTGCCACGCCTTGGCCCAGACTAAAAGGACTGATTGCTAGTGTGAAGGATCCGCCACTGATGTCTGTGCGATCAGCTGGTATCCCCAGGGCCTCACTGGCTATCGAGGTCATGCCACCCTCTGTTGCTCTTTACGTAATGGCCGTTGCTGTTTTGAGTGTATGGGCTGTACATTGCTCTCCAGTCCTTGAATCTGCCCCAGAACCAGTTTCAGTCCATGAATCCATTCCAGAGTCTGCACCTGTCACAAGCGATCTTCCAGAGTCTGTACCTGTCACGTGTGATCTCCCAGAATCCGCATCTGTCACGGGCGATCTTCCAGGGTCTGCACCTGTCACGGGCGATCTTCCAGGGTCTGGTGGGCTCCTGCTCCGTCTGCCCCACTCTGGTGGGCTCCTGCTTCGTCTGCCCCACTCTGGTGGGCTCCTGCTCCGTCTGCCCCACCCTGGTGGGCTCCTGCTCCGCCCTGGTGGTCCACGGCTCCTCCTGCTCTGCCTTGGCTCCCTACTCTGCTGGTCCTGCCTCAGTTCTCAGTTTCTCTACCTCCTCATGGACCTGGCCCTCCATCCCTTCCCCTGCTCCGCCTCCACTCCGCCTCCCTCCTGAACATGTTTTGGCTTTTGTTTTATTGGAGCGTCTGGAATCCGCCCTTTTGAGGAGGGGCTCTGTTACAGTCCTGTTTCAATTTCCCCTTTTGTTTAAGGACTCTTAAACAAGAGTTATTTCTGTATCCACTGTTTCTGTGGTTTCTTGTGTTTTTGTTCTTGTGTGTCCCCATTCTCTGTGCTGTTTGGTTTTTCCCTTATTTGTTTCTATGGAAGTTCATTAGCTCCACCCCCTTGTTAGTCTCGTTACTCTGTATTTAAACACCTGCACTTCAGTCCTTTGTTGTCTGGTCGTTGTTTTGCTTTATGTAAACTGTTGCGTGGTTTTTGCCTTGTATGGAGGCCTTTGCCATGTTTTTGCCTTGTTTAGATATTTTGTTTGTTTAATAAATTTTGCTGCATTTAGATCCTCACTTCTTCCTTGCCCCAGCGTGACAACATGTCTCATTTTTTTCAATATACAGTCTAGGAACATGATTCTCAAATAAATTACTTGTTCTAATAAAATGCTTATTTTGAAAATCTGCAACTTTGGCTCTGTCTGTAACAGCATCTTCATTTTTAAGTGAAACAGGCCCCTGTGATAATAGATGTTTATTTTCTATTTCCTTTTACCATACTCCAAAAAATGTCTTAAGTTAGAAGAACAATTAGAGAATTGCTTTTTATAGTATTCAGATTTTGTATTTCTACTAGCTTGAGTACACCAATTTCAATGTTGTCTAAAAGCAATGCAATCGGTCTCAGATTTTGCATATCGTGCTTTACGCCAAAGTATATTTTTTTTGATGTAGTAAAGTAACTAAGTTCTGATTATCTATGGGCGAGAGTGATCTTTATGACAAATAGTTTTTATGGGGGCATGTTTATTAATAGTAACACTAAAAGTTTGATAAAAATAAGACCATGCTTCTTTAACACTGGGATTAAACTGACTTTGTGTAAATCTGCAGCAGCTAAATCATGCAGAAAGGCACACGAGTTTCACACGAGTTACACTAAGTTGATTAAATGTACATTTTTTCCACATACACACTATAAAACAATGGTCACTGATATCATTACAAAAGACATCAGATTGATATTGAACTGGAGGATTTGTTAAAATGACATCTAAAGGACTAGAATTAACTTAACATTTACATATAGTCCACAAGAGAAAACAATAGCTGAATTTATAAAAATGACCCTGTTCAAAAGTTTACATACCCTTGATTCTTAATACTGTGTTGTTACCTGAATGACCCACAGCTGTGTTTGTTTGTTTAGTGATAGTTGTTCACGAGTCCCTTGCTTGTCCTGAACAATTAAACTGTCTGCTGTTCATCAGAAAAATGGAAAGTGTGCATTTTGCTAATTTTGCCTAAATATCATTTTTTTTTTCATTTAGCACTGCCCTTCAGAAGATGCAGAAGATACTTGCGTGTTTCCAAGAAGACAAAATTAGTTAAATTTCAAATTTCAAAAATAATTAATGCATGTTTTTTTTTTTGAAAAAAAAAAAAAAAAAAAGGACAGCTGTGGGTCATTCAGGTAACAACACAGTATTAAGAATCAAGGGTATGTAAACTTTTGAACAGGGTAATTTTTATAAATTCAGCTGTTGTTGTCTCTTGTGGAGTATATGTAAATATCTTTTATGTAAAATATCTTATTCGGGTCAGTACTAAATAAAATATAACATGCATTTTGTATGATCCCTCTTATTTTGTTAAAAGAATTAACATTTTGCAGATTCTGCAAGGGGTATGTAAACTTTTGAGCACAACTGTATGTGAAGTTCTATTTTTGCATTGATATGTACTATTCATGATGCTTTCACCAAACATCCTATTGGGCAAAATTACCATATTTGTTCATATTTGCATTAGGTGACATGAAAGAAAAGCAGGACTGATTAAAATAATTTGAGTTCTATTATAAAAAAAAAAAAAACTGGATGAACTAAGGGAGAATATAATTTGGAATTACCTGGATGGATTTCAGTATAAGTAAAAGATCTGCTGTTGTATACATCCAGTGTATTAATACTCATAACGATACTTGAGAAGTTATGCATTTCAGAACAAACTGGAGAAGACCTGAATAGGACTAGTGGAATTGAGCAAACCAAAAAGTAACATTTTATATGGAGTACTAAGTAAACTCATTATAACTAGATACGTTTAACACAAGTACACTAATCACAAAACAGCAATATAGCCTTAGATTTCAGAATGGAATGAGTAAAAAGCAAGTTCTTTTAGTCACATTCGACAATTGGTGGATTGGACTCAGCAAAACTCTGGTCAAGTTCTACGCATTGTCCAAGCAGTTGTCCAAGCAGCTGCTTGGACAATGTCTACGCATTGTCCAAGCAGCAGTGGCACAATGGAACCCAAATTAATTCCAAACCTTAATTTGGGTTACCAGCAAACCTGGTAACCTAAATTAATTCCACACGTCAGCCAAGCAGCAACGGCACAAGATAGAAGAGGCAAGAAGCACAGTTATGATGCCTAAAACGCGCTCCATGCATCAGTTAAGCAGCAATGGCACAAGATGGAAGAGGCAGTAAACTTTTTAGAAAGCAGCTTTACAGTACTAAATATTAAAATAGTGTCAATAATGCAAAATCACAACAGCAAACACTGAATTTTCAGTTAGTTCATCATTAATTCAGTGATGTCATCATCCAGGTGACAGAGGTAAGGAACCAAAACTCCATCAAAGATAGAACAGGCTCAGTCAGGGGGCCAGTTCTCAGTTGCCACTGTCATTGCATGCTTTTGTGCTGTACTTTGTACCATTTATTTGTATTAGTTTATTAGAATTTGAATTATAATGACGATTTGATTGTTTGATGAGTGAGACCTCTGATTTTAGTTTATCTGATTTTAGTCCTTGGAAAAAAAAAAAAATAGTGCTTGAAAAGTCCTTAAAAGTCCTGGAATTTCACTTTGCATTTTCTGTACGAACCCTGACACTCAGTCCATCCTTGGTAATATGTTGAACCTGGAGGGCTTTTGAGGAAATCAAGGGGTCAGGATTTGTTTGATTGTTAACTTCGGCAATTATGCTGCTTTCACATGGCTTGTGGAGCATCCCACTTCCCTTTTTGGAAGATGCAGGCCCAGATTTTTTTTTATAGCTTTAGTATAGGGGTGGTGCTGTGTGGATTGAAATGCTAGACTTCAGTTTACATAGAGTCATTAAATCCAGTTTCATATTTTGAGTCTTTGTTCACATATAATGGTGTACATGTTGTGTGTCAAATTCAACAAATAATCATTAAGTCAAGCAAGACTTTCATCTTTATTAAACTAGATAAATTCTGCAGAGGGCCACCTGCAGTTTTATGTAAATATTATATTTGTATGTACTGTGTGGACAAGTGAGCTGAATCTGTCACGCTGTCACTTCCTGAAACACTGCTGCTCCACCTACAATCCACCTCCCGTTCGATGCTTATAAATCTCCACGTGATTGTAAAAAGCCAAGGTTCATTACCGGAAAAACTTGATTCCTCTTAGCCAGAGTCCACAAAGGAGTGCCATCTCTGTCAAGAATAAAGAAGATAAGACATTACAAGTTTACCAAACAGAACAATGGAGCCCCAAGAAGACTGGAATACATCAGAGAAATCCAGGCTGTTGCAGCCTGGACCACCACCATACCAGGACCATCTTAGCCACCCTCCTCCAGGGCACTTCCAGAGCACTTCTGGGTTTCAACCCCAGCAATATGGAGCTCCAGGGCCATACGGACAAGGGCCATATCCAGGACATCCTGCGGTCACCGTGCAGCCTGCAGTTTATGTGACTGCCATTCCACTGGTGTATCCAGTGCCAGATTACCTGGGCTACTCCATTTTTACCATGCTCTGCTGCTGCTTACCTCTGGGCATTGCTGCACTGGTTTTCTCTTGCAATGTAAGCATTTGTTTCGTAACCCATTTCAGACTGTTCATGTGTGTCATGCAGATTAGATAAACTAACATTTTTCCAATCATAAAATGCAAAAACAAGTTCAAGTGATGTTTTTGATAAACAAATGTTTATAGATCAAAACAAAGTTCACCATAAAATGACAGTGTCATCATTATTTACTCACCCTCATGTTGTTCCAAACTCATATGTTGTTTTTTCTTTTACCTTTGTGGAGCATAAAAAATATGTTTTTAAAAATGTCTTTGTCCAACATTTAGGTGAGTAAATAACATTTTCATTTTAGAGTGAAATATCCCTTAAAAAAGCTTAACAAAATAACACTGTTGACTTAAAATGAAAAGACAATAGATGACAATTTAAAATAACACATTTTTATTTTATTAAATATATTTACATTTACATTTAGTTATTTAGCAGATGCTTTTATCCAAAGTGACTTACAAATGTGGACGATGGAAGCAATCCAAATCAACAAAAGAGCAATGCTCTGACAAGTGCTGTGACAAGTCTCAGATTAGCATAGAGCAGTATACGTAGCAAGGTTTTTTAGTGAATAAAATAAATAGATAGAATAGAAAAGATGGATGACAAAAAAGAATAGTTTTTTTTTTAGAAAAAAAGATAGATGACAAAAATAGAGATTTTTTTAAAGAATAGAAATAGAAATAGAAATAGAGTGTGCAAAAATATGTTTAAAACGAAAGAATGCAAAGCATAAGAGTTAGGTTCTGATCACATGATTGAAAAGTGAGCTTTCAACGCAAAAACTCGCTCCATGTAACTTCCTCATAAGTAACATGCTTGGATGAATTTGGTTTGAGTTTCTAAATTTATACCATGTTTGTCTCCATTTTAACAAACATCTTTTGTTCCTGTAAATGGTGTGACATTTTGTTATTCTGAAAGAGGTGTGGCAGTATAGAGCTTGCCAATTTCACCACCACTTTGTGCACATCTGTAAACTTTCTTTATGTAAAGTTACTGAAGCACATTTTTGTTTGTTTAACGGATTAAAGACACCAAATGAATTTGATGGTCAAGAAAAAGGAAATGCAATAGGTGATGGTTCAGATAAAGGAAATGAAACCATTTCAGTATGTAATATGTACATGCAAATCTGACTTTTGCACTTGCCCTGTGTTTTTATTATTGCATAAGAGGTCACATGGGAACATTTGGTGTAACATTTTGAAATAGCACCTTTAGCTTATTTTGAAACATTGATTGATTCATGAAGAAGCGTGTGAAAAGCTGTACTATGACATTGTAAACACTACAAAGCACACTTGTTGCAAAAAGAAGTGGCACAACTGACATTGTTTCGCATTTATTTTCACAGACTCGGAGTGCCAACATGTCTGGACAACAGCAGTTGGCAGAGTCAAACTCCAAAATGGCGCTTACTCTTAACCACACTGCTCTTGGTATTGGCATCGTCATCATGGTGGTGTATATCACTCTCATCGCTGTCAACTCTAAACACCAACCACATTAATGAATGTCCGAGACATCATTTGGACACCAGAAATGGAAAGATAGAGGGCTTTCGAAAAATAACATTGTATAATGACACAAGAATAATTTTAAATGAATTTGCATTTTCATCTGAATGTAAATTTATTTATGTTACTAAAACATGCTTTAAACTTGATTCTTATGCCTCAAAACTATACAAACTGTGGCCATCAGTGTATAACTACTGATGTTTGTTTTTCATCCTGTCTTTTGATTATGTATTTAATTAACTTCCAATGACCAATAATACATGCCCTTTTCTTTTTTATAATGTTATGTTCTCACCTGAGCACTAGTATAGTCCTGATCACTCTAATAAGCCAATTCTTATGAATCAATCAAAAATGAACACTGGATTATTCTGAATTAATAAAAAATAAATACTGAATTAATCTAATTCACTGAAGTGGGCTCAGCTGTGCTTTTGTTCATCCAATTGGCTGTAGTCCTGCTTGATGTCAAACAGATACCAGACTTTCATTTCTGAAGGGAATGCATCCCACGATCCATCTAAATGCATCTATGTTTGCGTGAATCATTCTTGATCCAACTTCACCTATACAGAAGAAGTGAGTATTAGGGTTTTTTATGCATCTTTGCAAACACCTTTCCTAATAATATGCTATTAGCAAAGCTAAATGCGGCAATTTTTTTCTGTCAGAGAATGGCCAGAGATTGTCTTACTATAGGGAGATGAGAGGCTCTGTATCGCTTACTATTGGAAAAAAAAGCGTAACAGTCAACTTGGGTCACGTGTGCCTTAATAACCAATCACATTACAGCCTTGACGTCATTGAATTTCTGCCAGAGTTGTGCGACACTTTGGAAGAAAATGAATGACAAATGTCTTAATGTTAACTTAAATGTTAACTTAAACAAATAATGCATTTAATTAACAATGCTTGCATTTTAATGCCTTGTATTTTCAGGGCTTGCATTTTTAGGTCCTGAAATGTAACGTAGTTGTTTATTTAAGCTGTGAATATTTCAATTCAAAATATTTACACACATTTGCATAATTAAAAATTTAATAATTTATGTTCACCTCCCAGAATTCACTTTCAAAAAATTATACCTGTTTAAAAATATGACAAATTTCAGTCCATTTTATTTCACTTTCCAAATTCGCTTCCACAAATTCAGTGGTCAAAAAAAGGGCAGAAAATTCTGATGTTCAGCTGATGTCAGTCATATTTTTTTTTCCAAGCACATTTTACCAATTACAAACCACATCAATTATAATAACTACTTTTAATTTTGTATTTAATCATTTATAAGTGATATATAATTGCCCATGAAGGCTACATGTGAAAAAATAATTATTAGGCATGTTTTCTTTAACATATAAAATGAGCCAAATAAGAGATTCAACTCATATTAAAAGTCCAAAATGATTAAATGTCCATGACATGAATGCTATACTAATGCAATACAAGAATTTGCTAAAAGTTAAGGCATGATTATTGGACAGCGAAATGCTTGTTGGATCTGCATGGTCAGAGAAAAAAAAAAAAACAAACAGAAAAAAAAACAAACAGGTGGAGAAGAAAAGATGCATGTTAACTGCAAAAGAATTAAAGTAAAGAATTAGGTGTGAAACCACCATTTTCCAGAACTGCAACCTACCTAAAGTCTTTAGAAGTGCAATGTGTCAGGTTCTCAGATATTTTGCTAGGGTAAAAAATCCTAAAAAATGACCCTCACTTAAGGCGAGACACTACAGGCAAAAACACAGTTTTTTTCAGTCACCTGTACATTTTTGGGTTTTTCATAAAGTGTGTTTTCAGACTAGTGGAAGGAAAACATCCAAAATACGCTGTTAAGTGTTTCTTTTATAGCACTTTATCTATTTTTATCAATAGAGTTCAATTACAATACATATTTTTATAGGCCGTTTTCTTAAAATGAGTTTTTTGTCTGTTCTAAGTATTTTCTGAATTATGGAGTAACAAAATTACATACCCAAAATTCCCTCTGTAAAAACATTCTCTATTCTAGACTCTAATATGCCAAAAAATTAACAAAAATTTTCAAACACTGAAGCAACAAACAAACAACAAACATTTCAAACAAACATCCTAGACATGCCAAAAACATTTAACAAAAATGTAACATTAAATTTAAAACTAACTTCATCCAGTGTAGATTTTTAACTAGAAATGTTTTAACAAATTAATGTATATTTCAATAAACAATGCCTCATTTGCATATTTAAACCTAACATTTTAGAACACTTGTAATACAAAAAATGTTTGTAATTATCAATATAATCAATCAACTGAGTAAGGCGATAACTATTAGTTTTTTTTTTTTTTTACCCGATTCACCTGCAGTGAATAAGAATAAGAATAATAAGAAGAATAAGAATAAGAATATTTTCATGCTGAAAGTATTGTATAAGGCAAATTATTGGCAATATATATATATATATATATATATATATATAGTCAGTTTGCCCTCTAGCCAGTTTGATCATGACTGTCTTGAGGCTATAAACAACATTAAGTGTCCTATTATCAGGAAATATTTTGTGATTATGTGCAGTTTTGCGCGTTGTGTTCATATTCTGATTTCATCTAGTTTGCATCATCAGTGAGGTGTATTACAAGTTTGGTCTGTTAACTATCATTATTGTAATGTGTAAAGTTTTTTTTTTTTTTTGGTAACAGATTTTGATGGAAACAGCGTGGAACCTTGCAAATTTGTTTATATTAAAATACAAAAGAACATAAAATACAAGGCATTAAAATGAAAGTTCTGTTAATTCAATGCATTCTTTTTTTAATTAGGGCAATTCAACATGCTTTTTTTGCGACACTCAATCGCCGTTTACAGATGCGGGTGAATGGGAAGTGCCGTAAACTGAATCCTAACTGTCACAAAATGTCAGTGACATTTTTTTTTCATGGTAAACAAAAATAGCTCAATCAAGAAGTATTGTTTAGTGTAAAAATGTTGAAGATTAGTAGATAAACAGTCGATTCACTAAATGATAAGCCATTTCTTCTAAAAAGCTGTTTATTCAGTGTACTAAAGCCTCACCTTCACTGACGTCCATAAAAAAAAATTGCCTCCTTTCTGGCCTCCTTTCCCATGTACTGCTGTAGCTTTAGCCGTTGCACCTTTTGGGCTAATGGTTGCAGGCTTGCCTTCTAGTGGTGTTGGAAAGGCTCAAAACCTCACAGAAGAGAGAGGCAGAGCTCATTAGCAATTAAAAGGCATGCACTGAAACGGATCGCTGTGAACAAAGCTGTTTTTGACAAGGGTTCAAAAGGGTGTTGTTTTACACTACCACTGAAAACCAAAGTATGTTGCAGACTTTTCAATAAGACCCTAAAGAATCATATAAACGTGAAAAATTGGCATCCGATGACCTCTTCAATCTCAAACAGACAGCAGTTTCTGTGTCTGTCACATTATTCACTTGTGCTTTTATCACTTCCTGAGGAACAACATAATTGTCGGTATTATTAACTGACAATATAAACTCACATTTCTGTTCCCATAAAAATGCTGAGAATTTATTTACACTAATTTCATTCAGGGCTGTTACCAATCGAATTAAAGCAGTATTTTAAAAATTCATCTTTGCACTGCAGAGGCGATGGTGCATTAAGATGTATTTACACTGTGTTTAATGCAGCTTAGTTGTAATGAATGCATTTACGCTCAAATTACAATTGTATGAGATTAATGTTTTAAACCTAAAATTTTGTATATAGAAATTAAATAAAATGAATTTGTGACCACTGTCCTCAAACTGATTAGTTAAAAAATTATACAGTTTGGATGATATATTTCAAAAATTGTAAAATTATTCTTTTACAGGTGGACATTTGGTTAGGGACCAATGTCTTTACTGACAATGTAAAATGAATAGTAATTCTCACCCTCCTGCTGCCAGCAATTTGTGGTTTCAAGTTAAAGGTCTAACGTTTTAGCAACATTTTCACATGAGGTTGGTAGAGACTATGTAACCTCAGAAAGAGTTCTGAAAGACAAGCGGTAGACGGCATGTACTTTCAGTGCCAACATCTCCTCCAGGGATCAACAAGCAGAGATCGAATGCCATCCTTCATCTACAGTACTTCTTTCTTAAAGTCATCTACATTGGATATCTTAAATCTCCCTAATAGTGAAAGATTATTATACCAGGTGTCCTTTAATACAGCCTTAAATATAATTGGACACAAACACATTTGGTGGAAATGGAAATGTGAGAACAAACGACTCGTTGATGTCATGGTGCAAAGAAAGCCCGCCTCTACAGAATCAGATCAGTGCCTACTTCTGCATCATTGCGTCTTTGACC
Source organism: Cirrhinus molitorella (assembly GCA_033026305.1). NCBI lineage: Eukaryota > Metazoa > Chordata > Actinopteri > Cypriniformes > Cyprinidae > Cirrhinus > Cirrhinus molitorella. Next base: position 34,861,634 of record CM065123.1, on the reverse strand, counting down.
CTGCCCACTGGAACATTAGTGAGACGAGAAGGAGAGACCAACACAGGATCACTATATAAAAAATACCCTTATAAAAAAGAAGCTTATTCAAGTGTGCTATTAGTATACTTCTTTCAAACCAAAAACTGGGAAAGTATACTTTTTATGTACTTCTTAGAAATGTGCTTTATATACTTTTCAGAAATATACTTAAAATGATATTAATGTATACTTGACTTATACCTAGAAAAACTCTAAGTATATTTGAGCTATACTGGTGTTTTCATTCATATACGCTAGGGGCGCTATTGCACATCTTCTGTACAAAATTTCCAAAAAAACAATTGAGGAAGCATTAGATGTTCCATATGTAATCTACCACAATGTCAAACATAAAACTGCATCTAAACCATAGATATGTAAAACTGTATAACGTTATGGAAAAAAAAAAAAAACACTGACCCATAAAGAGGTAATAATGACTGTCAAGCTTTGGGCTGTTGATCAAATCCATCTACGTTTTGATTATCATGAATAGTCTTTTAGTAGTTTTTTTTTTTTTAGCTTTTGTTCAAAATGTTGTTTATTTATTTATTATTTATGAAACTTACAAACATTCAAGTGTTTATGAAATGCATGAAGCTAGAATAAAAATTTTTTGTATACAAGCAGATACCCTGCTCGTTCTTTTTATGTTTTGTATGTTCAGATATTCGTATAACAAAATATATACACATTAATACCTAAATAGGGACATAGTAAATAGTATACTTAAAGAATGATGTAAAGTTCACTTAAAGAAAGCTTACGAGTATACAGTATAAAACTGCTAAACTAGTAGTTTACTGACACTATACTTCAAAGTGTACTAAAAATGCATAAAAAAGTATTTAATTAGTAAAATCTCAGTATGCCTATAAGATTTACTATATAAAGTATACTTAAAAATACACTTGAACTTGACTTAAGTATACTTAATAAAATAAACTTGAAGTATACTTCTTTTTGGTAAGGGCACCCATCTCACCTTATAGATTTATAAAAGTTTTTTAAACAACAGAATACACTCACTCAGTCGTAATATCATATAGTTGATGACATGGTAAGCAAGTGTGTGAATATTTTGAACAAAAAAGGAAAAACAAAATTAGAAGCAGTATTTCGGTCATACAGTGTTATTGTGGCTGTGGTGTGTCACGTGACAAGGTAAAAAAGGGTGTTGTTTTACACTGCCACTGAGAAATGTTAACTAAAGTATGTTATAGACATACTTGTTCATTAAGACCCTAAAGAATCATATTAACTTGTGGAAAATGGCCATTTGATGGCCTCTTTAATCTCAAACCGTTAACAGTTCTATTTTTCTGTTATCTCTTCCTCAATCTTTTCTTCTACATTCACATTATTCCATTTTAATCACTTCCTGAGGAACAACATACATTTCAGCACACTAACTTAATTTAAACTCAAATTTCGGTTCCTATAAAAATTATGAGAACTTTTTGTTAAACAACAACATAACACTACAGAGTATGGCAGGCAGGTAACATAGAATGCCTTTTAATTCTTTACACTACTTAGCCTCATAGGGCTTTGATCATGACCATTCAAATGAAAGCAGTATTTAGCAAAATTAACTGATTTCTCCCTCTGTGTGACGAAGGTCACAGCACAGTCCCTCAATCATGTGATGTCCACTATGGTGGTCCAAGAACGACATCTCTGGCTGAACCTCCCACAGATTACTGACGTCGACAAAGTTTGCTTTCTTGACACCCTCGTATCCCAGGGAGTACAGATGCAGACTCCATCCCCAGGTGGTCCAGCTCATCTGGAGTCAATTCAGGGAGGCTCAGATAGATTCTGTTTTCCTCCCAGGAATCCTCCCACTGCCAGCTCTTCTACTGCCTGACCAAAGCCTCCCTTACTGGATGGGACGCAGTATACCTCACTGGCCTTCCCCAGGCTGTGATAGACACTATCACTCAGGCTAGAGCCCCCTCAACAAGGCAGGCCTACGTTCTGAGGTGGGGCCTGATAGCTGATTGGTGCTCTCGCAGAGAGGATCCACAGAGATGTTCGGTCGGAGTGGTGCTATCCTTCCTGCAGGAAAAGTTGGAGCATAGGCTGTCCTCCTCCACTTTGAAAGTGTATGTTGCAGCATATTACGATGCAGTGGATGGCTCATCTCTAGAGAAGCATCACCCGATTGTTAGGTTCCTGAGAGGTGTAAGGAAGTTAAACCCTCTTAGACTACACCTCATCCCCTCTTGGGATCTCTCTGTGGTCCTCCAAGGCCTATGGAGAGCTCCCTTTGGTCTGGCTGATGCTCATGTGACCTTGAGAGCCCACCCCTGGCAAGGTTCCCACCACTCCCTTTCAGGATCAGGTGGTGAACCTGCAAGCTCTGCCCCAGAAGAGGAAGACTCTGCCTTGGCTTTGCTGTGGCCAGTTTGCATAAGTTGTGCTTATGTGGACCGCACCCGAAGCTTCAGATGCTCCGAGCAGCTCTTTGTCTGCTTTGAGGGACAGCAGAAGGGGAATGCTGTCTCCAAATAGAGGTTGACCCATTGGGTGGGAGATGCCATCACCTTGGCATACGAGTCCCATGGTGAGCCGTGCCCCCTAGGAGTTATAGCTGCCTCCTCCTATGCGCTGGCACACGACATATGTAGTGCTGGACATATGTAGAGCTGCGGGCTGGGCGACACCCAACACAAGGTTCTATATTCTCCGAGTGGAGCCTGTGTTCTCCCATATGTTAAGGTAACATCAGGTAATTTGCGGGAGGCCGGCTTGGTGTCGGCTTGCTGCGCCATTCCTTACGGATTTGTGCACCGTTCCTTGAGTTGTTCCCCCTAGTTGAATTCTGGGTCCTCCGTGCCCCGCAGCCTGGCCTAGTATGGAGTAGTCTGTGACTGTGCTCTGGTAGGGGGTCTCCTTCGCCCCTCCAATTGTGGTAACATGTCTCATTATCTCCAAGGTACTTCACCATGTTCCTCTTCATATATCTATGGCCATAGGTTATTTTTTTCCTATTCTCCCACATGACTTAAGTTTTGTCATAGCAACCCCCCAATGGTTGCTATAAAAATCTGGCACCACTGGTGTGCCTGTTAATCTGTCTTACAAGGCGTTGGGCAGTCCATTTGTCCTGCACGCTTGCCTGTCAGCATTTGTACCTCAACTATGTAGCGCGGTCCAGGATTGTGACATTTTCCATGGGTAGATCCAAAATACTAGTAATTACTATTTGTAGTGAACGACTGAGGGAACAGAGACACCCCCCTGCAACAATCCTGTACTGCTCTGAATATGAGTGGATGCACGCCACCATCTTATATGCCTGTATGTACAGGGGAGTGGCATGCAAATTCCTCTCGCCAATGGTCATTGGCCTTTTCTCTTTAGCTCAGAGGTGACGATCCCAAATACGTCACTATTTGACGTAATGTCAATATTCGACATAACATCACTATTGACGTAACGGTTACAGATGTAACCTAGACGATCTATGTCCTAAGAATTTATTTTTTGGAGATCATCAATTACATGTTGACTCCACAAAGTGGCGCCTGCAGTCAAGTTGGAGAACGGACACAGGTCGGGAACCCACATCATGACCGCACAAGTTCTTTTCCTTCTTGCACTTAAATAGTTTACAAATCACATTAAAATGCAAATGCAGGAATCATTAAGTGGAACTGTAATGCACGTATCTTAACGAATACCCGGTTATTGAAAATTTGGAAACGGTTTTAAAATGGAACCTGTTCTTGATACCCAACCCTAGTGATACAGCTATGTCATATTCCAACCCTATTCAACATGCTGTTTTTAAATCTCTGAGATACTGTTGTGCCCTATAACTGCAATTGTTTTTTTTTTGTTTTGTTTTTTTTGACTCAGGTCAACATTTGGAAACCCTACAACAATGCTGTATTTCAGTTCCCTTCCGAGGGAACATCGAACTGCGTCCTCTAGGGGGCGCTATGGGGAATGTCTCTTTCGTGACCCGTGTCTGAAGCATACATACAAAAACTACAACAGTACTGGCCGGCGACAGCCTATGACGTTACCGCCAGCACGACTCGTCGCTGCCGGCACGTCATCGCCAGTGCGACCGCATAGATAAAAGGGTGCCGGTCAAACATATCGTCCTCTTCTTCTTCTTCTTCAGCGATCATTCTGTTTGAAGTCATGCATCTTTGGTAAGCTTTGTCTTCTTACCTCCTGTCAGCAAGCGTTGTTAGAAGTGTGTTTTGATCCACGTCTTCTATATTAGACACTTGATGACTCACACTCTTTTTGACGCTATATCGTCAGGTTGAGATTATGCATGCGATATCCCCGCGGGGCTAGACATCTACCCTATGGCTACTAATCACTCCCTCAGGATCCCATCGACTGTCGGCCGCTTGCTGCCACCCAATGGGCTTCTGCTGCTACATGGTCATGTACAGAGGTTGCCTTGCCCTCCGGGGTATTTAGGCCCAAACCTCGAGAGTTTTTTGCTATTAGTAGCCCAGGTCGGAATCCTTCCTTAGCCCTTGTTTGTCTCAGGACATTAGATGAGCTTGGTATTGCTCCTCCCCACTGGCAGTGCTCCCCTTGCCAAGGCAGGGTTTTGTAGCACACCGCCCCTTGGCTATTTGGGTATGTACTCCACTCCGTGGAGGGCTAGGTACCTACCCTATGGCTGCTGAACGCTCCTTCAGGACCTCATTGGATTTTCGGCCACTTGCTGCCGCCCGATGAACTTCCTGCCATCAATCTGGCATAGACAGAGGTTGCCTTACTCTTCTGGGTATCAAAGGGTCTGACCTCAGGAGCTCTTGCTTCAGCAGCCCAGGTCACCCTCGTAATTTTCGAGGCCGGGAAAAGGGCTCACGACTGTGCATGCTGCGGCGCATGCTGTCCTCTCCCGCGCCCGAAGACATGGTGCTACCTCGGAGGGTTGGCCAGGGGTTTGCCTCAGTTCCAGAACTATAGGCGCTGACGCACTTCTCATGAGTTTCTCATTTGATGCTCATCTCAGGACCTGGCTGTGCTCCCCTCGCTGAGACTGGGTTCAGTAGCACGCGGTCCTAAGGCTGATTAGTAAGTCTTCCCCTTCATGGAGGGATGGGCTCTTACCATGGCTGCTGGTCGCTCCTTCAGGACCCCATCGGATTATCGGCCAATTGTTGCCACCTGATGGGCTTCCTGCCATCACATTGCCATGTACAGAAGTCGCCTCACCCTTCTAGGTTACCTTGGCTTAACCTCAGGAACTCCTGGTATCAGCAGCCCAGGTCGCAGGCCCTACTCAGATCTGGCATGTTTCTCAACATTAGATGAGGTCCGAGGCAGGGTTGTAAAGCACACCACCCTGGGCAGAATGGTCAGGTCCTCCTCTCTTTGTGAGAGATGGGTATCTACCCTGTAGCTGCTATCTTGTCTGAGCTTCCTGCCTTTTCGCATTAGTTGGCCGCTTGCTGCCACCTGATGAGTTCGCCTTCCACCACGCAGGCTGCGTCGAAGTTGCACAGACCTCTTGGTCTTCTGGAGCTCCATATGACAAGCAGCCTAGGCCATTGGGCCTCTTTCTACCCCTGTGGTGTCTCTCTGGCACTGCATATGCATGACAAATACCCCTCCACCGGGGGTCTTTGAGAACATGCCATTCCTAGAAGGACTGCACGATACATCTCTAGCATTAGGGAAGGTCTTTTGTGCCCTATGGCTCTGACATTTACCAGGTTGTAGCCTCTGGTGGAATGCCTATCATCAGCCTATCTTGCTCCCCTCAAGATAGAGGGTCTCCTATGAGCATGCTGTCCCCTGTCGAGCATTCTTTCTGAGGAAAGAATTCTTTGCTCCAGGGCGCTCCACCCTGGCTGTGCTCTACCAGAGCATTATAGTGCTCCCCTCTCCGGAGGGTCACTTTGAGCATGGGCCTGCTCCCTGAGGATTAAGAACCACCCCTAGATTTAGGGGGATTTGTTCTTTGCTCTCAGAGCCTCCTTCTTTGAGTGACTGAGTGTCCACTACGTGTGGGCACTACCTATAATCCACAGTGTGGTAAGAGCACACACTAGCCATCTGTGTTCTTTCTAAAATCCTGTATGGTGTGGATCACGCGCTCAGCTTCGTACCCCTTATTGAGACGTAAGGCCCCGGGCTCTTGGGTCCCTCTCCACTTCTGTTGTATTCTCTGACAGCCTACCTGTCCAGCTTGACTGTAGGCAAACCCTACACATCATAGGCTGTCGCCGGCCAGTACTGTTGTAGTTTTTGTATGTATGCTTCAGACACGGGTCACGAAGGAGACGTTCCCCATAGCGCCCCCTAGAGGACACAGTGTCTCGTTCCCTTCTCAGGGAACCATGGTTACATTCGTAACCTAGAGACGTTAGCTTGAGCTGTTACACATACATTAGCCCATGAGTGACCTAAAGTTCTATTACAAGATAATTTTAGGATATACAATTCACACCTGGTAGTCTTATAAGTTTAAAATCTTTTATACCAAAAACATTTGAGGGTGTTGCACTGTATCAAGAATAGAGAACACAAATACATAAAGCCACTGGCTTTAGAGTTGGATTTGGGTACATTGAGAGTAAACATATTTCTTATGAGGGCATTTACTGTTTCTCTTTGAGATGAAGTGGATGACAGGGAAACAGGACTTTGTTTTCTATCCCACAAACTACATATTAGAGACTGGTTTGTAGCAGACTGCATCCTTATCTTTTCTTTTCAATTTATCATTCTAACTGCTCAACTGTTCATGTTCACATTAAAATCTAACATCTCATCTTCTTATTTGAATTGTAGGAGTTTGAAAGACTAGAAAGGCCATTTTTTATGTTGCAAAAGCCAAAAATCACGTTCATCATTCAGATCTATAATGACTGGAATGCTCATTGCATTTGAAACTGCAATTAGCCTGATGAGTTTAAGCAGCCATACTGCTATTCCCCTACAATGGGAGAAAGCTCAATGCACTGCAATTTAAAAAACAAACAAATGCAAATCGAAAAAAAAAAACACATGTGCTGCAATGCAGCCAAACACAGAAATGCACTGCAAATAGCACAGACCACAATGGAAATGGTTCAAGAGGATTGCAACATGTTGTGAAGCTATAGCAAGCTTACATACCGTTTGGCAGTTAATTGTGTGTTTTGTTTTTGTTTTGTTTTTGCTTATTTTCCTGGGTATTAGTTATATACGGCATGAGTTCCATGTGGGCATGGGCTAAAATAGTGAAATTTATAGGTATGAAAATATGGGACCTTCATGGGACCTATGTGGGCAAAATGATTTCACACTTAAAATACATCTTTATAACTTTTTGAAAATTTGGTTAATAGACACTTTTTAGCATAAAATATGGATCTGATTGATATAAGTACTTCAGTTTGAATTATGAATATCACAATGTTACCCTGCTTATGCATTTATCAAAATGTATTTGTTTTCATTTACTATGTACATTTTAGCAGGGACAATCACAAATTCTAAAATTGAAATGGATCTCACATAGGACCTACACGCTCAACATGATCTCATCTCTGACTGACAACACTTCCGCTTGACAAAGTAGTACTCATGTATTCAATTTTTTCTAATTTCTTCTTTTAATGAATTCAACTTAACTCCTAAAACTTAATTCACAAAGTATTTTATTGCTAAAGCCATGCTCCTAAATCCTAAGAAATACTTCTGGGTCATTCCATGTCAGATCAACCAAATTTCAAAAACTTCCCCAGCTCAAATTTTTGATTTTGCTAATATTTTTTTTTTTTTCTGAGGAAAAATATACATCTATAGGGATGAAAGCCAAAATATTAAATGTTGTGGATGAATATTTACTGAGTAATCCACTGTTTTGTAGAGGGATGTCAAAATGACAATCAGAAAGATGGCAGCATCATCTTTTTTTCTTTTTTTTTTGCACAGAGATTGGTAGTTCTGTTGGTAAAATCTGCTGACTTTAGCAATCCTTGTTGCATTATGTGCCAATGGTGACCATTCGAAAATAGGGAAACAGCACTTTCTAAATGTGGCTTAAGTTATAGGCACGCAAACTTTGGAAAAATAATATTTATGGCACTCAGACTGGTATGTTCAATGCAGTTGTCTTGGCAGAAAACAAGATACAACTCTAGTTGTTCTTCAGACTTTCCAGACTTCCACATTTGGTTTTTGACCACTGAAAATGTGTACATTTTAACAATTTACTCCTGAAGCCATACTGAAATTCCAATATCTCTGGAACCAAATCTCATAGGGCATTAAAAATAAAGATGCCAAAAGAAAAGTTTGTTAAGAGCCAATATCTAAAAGGGCATTAAAATATCTTTAATACTTCTTGAGTTACAGGCATGCAAACTTTGGAGAAAAACTTGAAAAGTGCTGTTTCCCCATTTTTGAATGGTCACCATTAGCACATAATGCAACAAAGATTGCTGAAGTCAACAGATTTTACTAACAGAACTACCATCTCTGTGTAAAAATAAGATAATGATGCTGCCATTTTTCTTAAGTCATTTTAACCCCCTGTAACTTGACACTGAATCTAAGGTGAAAATTGCCGATTTGACCTCCGTCTACAAAATAGTGGATTACTCAGTAAATATTCACCCATCACATTTAATATTTTGGCTTTCATCGCTATACATGTCAGTCTTTATTCAGATTAAATTTGAGCCAGGGACCTCTGGTTAAGTTGATACGAAAAGACCCTACTCCTCTTGACATATCATGTATCTTATCAGGGTAAATGTGAAACTAGAAGGTGGCGCCTACAGTCACATAGTTTCATGGAAACCTGTTCTTGATCTTATCACTCCTCCCCCACAAATTACAAAATTGTTTCCCTTTTGCTGGCTGCCTTCATCAGAACAGAAAAGCGTGAATCAGAGTACAGTCTCCACATACGTCTCCACAGAGCACAAGGCAAAGGAAATTACAACCAAAAAACAATAATCAGAAGAATGGATCCCAGTCAGTCTTATAATCAGCCTCCAGTAGCTTACGATTCATCTGAGAAATCAGTGATGTTGCAGCCTGCAGCAAACCCACCAGTATACCAGAACAATTCTGCTGGATACCCTCCTTCTTTTGCAAGCTCCTCTGTCCAAGGGTCATATCCAGGACAATCTGTGGTCACTGTGCAGCCTGCAGTTTTTGTGTCCGCCGCTCCACTGGCCAATCCAATGCCTGAGTACACATGCTACTCCATCTTCACCTTGATCTGCTGCTGTTTACCTCTGGGCACTGCTGCACTGGTTTACTCCCTCTCTGTAAGTATTGATTCATGTACTTAAACCTTTGAAGATGACATCTGAAGATGAGCTAGGTGGTTCCGGTTTCTTGGAGCAGGGTTCTAACAAAACTAATGTAAGCTGTTTTATCTTTACACACTGTTAATACAGTGATGCAGCATAAACCGGCCACACTGATAGAAATGAGCAGGCTAATTACAGCTAATTAAAACAATTGAGAATTATGATTAACCATATTAAAAGTAACTGACACTACTATCATACATAACAAAATGTATGAAACGATTAATACATAAAAACTCATAAACTTGATTATATGTTAGTGAGACTTGTGTGTTTCAATAAAGAAACATGCCACATTACTGTTTGTAGGCTTATAGAGTAAAAACCTATATTGTAACAAATAAAAAAATACAGATGAAAATAAAGTGGTGACTTTGTGTTTCGCAATTGTTTTCACAGACTCGAAGTGCCAACCACTCAGGACACCTAGAACTAGCAAAGAAGAACTCTGAAACGGCACGCAACCTGAATCATGCCGCCGTTGTTGTTGGAATCATTTTAATTGTATTGATGTTTCTTTACGAGTTTCTGTGGAATAATAAAAACACATATCCTTAAATAATGCAACGAAGCAAATGTACACCTGTGCAAGATAGGGTAAAGAACTTAAAGACAAAATATAACTGCACACTCACTTAAGCATTTTATTATTTCAACTTTACTTTGACAATGGCTTGTTGCCTAAAAGTCTGTAAAAACAGTTAACTGTCTGCAGTTCTATTTTGTTTTTGTATGATAATTAAAAAAAAAACAAAAACAGATCTATAATCGTCAGAGCTGTCATGCTTGAATGTAGATTATTTGAATTTGATTATTTTACGTTTTAATTAAGTTACTACTTAATACACAAATATTCACCCAGTTAAAACATGATTTAAAGGCTGATTGTTTACAACAATAAAATCTTTAACTGACCCATTGCCAATCTATTTTTATTTTCTCTTAACATTTATTATGTTTTGTTTAGACCTTTTGCTTATCTTACATATCTTGTGTGCAACTGTACTTATTTTGTGATGTATATTGTGATACATTTATAGATTTCATTATATGTAGCTTTCATTTCATTATGGATCATTATACATTTGAAGAGTAATTAAAACATATCTATCTAATATATGAAAAAATCTGGACACTTCTCCCCTCACAAAACAAAGAGCATACAAATAAAAAATTGAGAAATAAATAAAATTAACAGAAAAACAAAAAATCAGGTGATCCATAGAGATCTGTATTATATTAATATTTAATGCATCTCATCATAGAAAATGTGAAACCAAAAGTTTGCGTCTGCAGTCAAAGTATAATACAGTGGTGAAGTTCTGGTCACTCCTCCCCTAAAACTCAACTCCTATTTGCTGGCTACCTTTGTTCAGCTCAGAAAAAACCTGATCTGGAGTACAGTAACACATACGTCTCTGCAGAGCACAAGACAAAGGAAATTGCAACCAAAATTTAATAATCAGAAGAATGGATCCCAGCCAGTCTTTCAGTCAGTCTCCAGGAGCCTTGAATTCATCGGAGAAATCATTGATGTTGCAGCCTGCAGCAGCACCACCATCAGTAGGCCAGGACAGTCCTGCTGAAAACGCTCCCTATTTTCCAAGTCAGCCAGTCTTTGTTTTATTAACAAAGTTTGGGTGGAACATGTTCAGATAATCAACTTAATTAGGATTTTTTTTTTAAAGAAGTTTCTTATGCTTATCAAGGCTGTTTTCACTTGATCAAAAATACAGAAAAAAAATGTAATATTGTGAAATATTATTATTATTAATGTAAGTCAATGTTTTTCTATATTAATATACATTAAAATTTAATTTATATCTGTAATTAAACCTGAATTTCCAGAATCATTACTCCAGTCTTCAGTGTCACATGATTCTTCAAAAATCATTCTAATATGCTGATTTATTATCAGTGCTGGAAACAGTTGCGCTGCTTAATATATTTTTTGGAACCTGTAATACTTTTTTCAGGATTTTTTTCATCAATAAAAGTTTAAAAAAAGAACAGCATTTATTTAAAATAGAAAGGTTTTCTAACAATATACATACTGTTCAAAAGTTTGGGGTCAGTACATTTTTATTCTTCCTTTTTTTTTAAAGAAAATTAATACTTTTATTCACCAAGGATGTGCTAAATTATTAAAAAGTGATAGCATAGATTTACATTGTTAGCAAGTATTTATATTTATAAATTTATATAAATAAAATAAAAATATTTGGCAGCACAACTGTTTCCAACATTGATAATTCTAATAATAAATCAGCATATTACAATGATTTCTGTAGTATTATGTGACACTTAAGACTGGAGTAACAGCTGATGAAAATTCAGCTTTGCATCACAGGAATAAATTATATTGTAAAGTATATAAAAATGAAAACCATTATTTTATATTGTAATAACATTTTTCAATATTACTGTTTTTTTTTCTGCAATTTTGATCGAACAAATGCAGAAAAAAAACATTTAAAAAAAGCTTTAAAAAACATTAAATGAGAGGGTGTGTCCAAACTTTTAACTGGTAGTGTATATATATATATATATATATATATATATATATATACAGCCAACTTTCCTCTTTCCCCCAGCAATGTTTTTCTGGCATCTGTCCTCGAACCCAACTGATAACTATTTTTACCCCTGCATGGGGAAATTGGGGAGTTCTTGCATTGTTGCCATTTGTTTTTTTTTTTTTGTTTTTTTAGCATATTTACAAAGAAATGGCACATTGAGTTAAATATGATGTTGGTATATCATAAGTGAAATGGTGTTCAAAACATTTTAACCTGTAAACCTTCAATCAAAAAAAACCAAAAAAAAAAACAAAACAAAACAAAAAAACAAACAAACAACAACAACAACAACAACAAAACATTACTAGTGTGCATCTTGAGGCAAAACTAATTGACTGATATATTTTAAGATCAGTCTGTGCAAGTTTCTTTCAGTTGAAACAGCTCAGACTATTTTAGTTTAGGACTAGGCTTAAACCTTGTCTGTGAAACCGGGGGTATGTTACTAAGAAAACCCAACAGTTTGCCCTCTCTTTTAAAAACTCCCCCATCTGCCACTGTCTCAGAGAAACAAGTGGTTGACATTGTGTTTCACAACTGTTTTTACAGACTCGGATTGCAAACTACTCAGGACAGAGGGATTTAGCAGAGAGAAACTCCAAAACGGCACGCACCCTGAATAATGTCGGCATTGCTATTGGCAGCGTTGCATTCTTTATTATCTTATATTTTGGGGTAATTAAAAATACATATCCATAACTGTTGCTGTCATGGATGCAGATAAATTTGATTTTCTTAAGCATTTGTTTAATGTCAATATTCACCCAGTTAAAATATGCTTGAAGGTTGATTATTGGATTTGAAACAACAAAAACATTAACTGACAAATTGCATTTATCATGAAAAAAACAATACTTATTCTTCATTTGTTAGATATATAGCCAGCAATTACTAGTAACATAAATAGTCTGTCATCTATTTTATATTCTCTTTACAAATATAATGTTTTTTAGACTTTTGCTTGTCTTAAATATCTTGTGTGAGCCCAGTTTCATAGAAAAGCGTATCATTTGCATGATTTTCTGTTTCTATTTGGCATGCATATGATATAGGCTACACAGTTTTGGCTTACATATAATATTTAAAAGTACATTTATATTATTTTGTATAGGCTGCATACTTACCTCAGACCCCTAATCCTACACTCTTAAGAAAAATGGTTCTATATAGTACCAGAAAAGGGTTCTTTGGCTTGTAACAATAGCAGAACCCTTTTTGGTGCTAAATAGAACCCTTTTTTATAGGGTTCCATAAAGAACCATGCTTTGAAAATGCTATATAGAACTTTATAAATATAAACTTTATTATAAATAACCTTTTCAATGCTAGTTTATTTTCATTAATATTAGTATATTTATGTAATTATTAATATTATTTGAATATACTATGAATTAATGAACTGTTTTATTGCTTTTTACTCTTCTGTCTGGTATTTCAGTATCTTGTAGTGTATATGCAACAACAACATGTGTCAGTTAGATACTTTTTATTTTTTAATGACATGAATTGGTAGCAAAAAATGACAGCACTATAACAACAAGAAAACATTAATAGATGCCTTTCACATTGAACATAAATGCTTAAAGAAGTAAAAATAGAATCAAAATAGAGACATGAAGACCAGGCAACTTTTTTCTGTTAGTAAAACATAAATAAGTAGTAATTTAAAAAAAAAAAAAACAATATGGATACAATATGGATCTGTTATTTACGTAGTGAAGAGGATTGTCAGAGCTGCTCACACTTAGGCTACATGTGATTTAAAAAGAAGAGAAAAGAACATATTTGTTTGGAAACCAATACAATTTTAAATTTAATTTTGTATTTAAAAGTAAGAATGAAATCATTTACCTGTTGAGAGTGTGTTGACAGTCTGTAGTTGGATCTCTCAGCTCCAGAAACTCACTAATAAGGTGCTTTGACAGTTACAGATTTGAAAATCAAAAGGGCGGGAATAAAGAACCCTAACTCTAACTCTAAGAACCATTTCAGCATTAAAAGGGTTCTTCAGGATGCTATGGTTCTAAATAGAACTGTTACTACATGTAAAGAACCTTCAGAGAACCATCTTTTTTTAGAGTGTAGTAATTATGTATCAATGCATGCCTGTCAGTTTTTGCATATAAATAGTAGCCTATCTACTGTCTATCTATCTATTCATATCCTCACAAATTGTACAACCCACACAACGTGCTTTGAAGACAATTTAACAACGTGAGGATAAAAAAAAGTATTAATTAAAATAAAACGTTTGACTAAGTGTTGTAGAAACTACAAGACCCAAGTTTTTACCACATAAAAGATGTGTCTGACATTTAACAACTACCTACTTTATGAGAAATGAAATTCGTCAGAAAGGCAGGACAGCCAAAATACCACAAAGACATTCCCAGTGATCAAATAACTTTAGCAAAAGTGAAAGTGTTTGTATTGATCAATAATAGGTCACTATTTCAAAAGTCTTCACACAATGAACACAGCAGTCCATGTGGGCTAAACTGTGGATCATTTTCCAATGCTTCGGCACAAAATGCACCCAGACTATCTTTCAAATTAATTTTAATTATTTTCTTACTCAGATGCTTAAACTTAAATACCTACACATGTGTTAGTCTTTCAATTTAATCTCAAAAGAAGACTTACGAATAAATAAATAAACTTTTGGTCTGTAATGTAAACATGGACATGTTAGAATGCAGTGAATTCTAAACAGTAGAGAGCTGTCACTTTTTTAGGTCATTGTTTTATGACATAGGTCATATTGTTTTATGTGATTGTTGGAAACATCTGTTGCTAGTGTCATAGAAGAATGAGTTGATCTGAAACATGTATTTATAATGTAAAATATCTGCTGTGTCAAGATGACAGCTGGTTAGGAGTAACCCTGCTGTAAATTTATACCCACTAAATGGCAGTGTGGAATGGGACGAGTCGGTGTAGGTCAGTTAAACTGTTAAACTCTTATGGTTGTTTGTGAACAGGTGGCGGGAAAACATGGTTCTTGCTGTATCAAATGTTCATTGAGCCATTAATCCATGTGTTTTTCTTGTAAGCTGCAATTCTTTCATTAAATGAGCAAAGCAAGAGACGGATTTCTGTGTGGACAATGAATCATGAAATCATCCCCACCTTTGTCCTGAGATGATTTCTTCCTGAACTCACCAAGTTACATGGCTCCACCAGTTGGCGCTCGCAGGCAGGCTAGAAAAGACACTGTAAAGTCAGTCTATGCAAAACGCTGAGAAAAAAAAATGTATTGATGCTCAGAGTTGTAACATGCCTCCTTGAATTACATGCAATGATAACCCCTTTAACGTGAATACAAGTAATGCAAACTCTATAAACATGTCTACAAGAATAACTATCTATTGTATTTCCACATAACTGTCTGAAGATGTATTAATACTCTTTTTTTAATTGCAGTTTTATTCCTCTATGAAATATGTAAATAAACTGACTTGGTTTCATGACCTAGATTTTAACCAGTGACCAGTGTTTTTCCATAACAATTTCACAAAATGATTAATAAAGGTATTTTACAACTGAATCTGACTGGAATTCTCATTAACAGTGCTTCATGAATGCTCTGCTGACAAAGGCACACTAAGGTTTTAACATGTTAATGTCTAATCACAAATCCATGCTTGATTGTCACTAGACCCTACACTACTAATCCATGTTTGTACACATCTAGTCAGTTCATCATCATCCCTGGCATTCATTTTTGGCGTGAATGCACCTTTAAATCAAGGCAAAAAAGAAAAAGGACATGACGTGTGACCAAATGGGGCGTGAGCAGTGTTGCCATGGTCATGTTGCAAAAGTTGTGGTTTGCAGTTTCTTGGGCTGCTTTCATAACGTGCTGCAGGCACCAAATGTAAAACTGTGAGTGAAAGAAGAGATTTTCAGAGAGGCAGGACCAGCTGTGCAGTGATTATTCTAAAAGTCAAACTGATACCGCTCTTTCAAAACCATGCAAACTGTGTATTGATGTTTGTTCTTCCTGTCTTTTAAAACTTCCAGTGACCAGCTATTATTACGTGATCCCTGTTAAATATTTTGAAAGGCACTTTTACAAAGATTTACTAAAATCAAAAAGATTGAACAAAGGTGCTACATTTTTGCTTGAGAGACAGGGTGTGTCAGTGTGTGTGTGTGTGTGTGTGTGTTATAAAAATTATTATTTTCCTAAAAGTTTTAATAGATTTTTACCATTTATGGGCATTTTTACCTTTATAAAGCCATTTTTTTTCCCCAAAAGTGTGCATCGTCTTTTGAGTCTAATTCTTACATTTAATCAGTCAATTATAATAGCCTACATTAAGGCTGTTACTAAACAAATTAAATCAGTATCAACAAAATTTATCTTTGCAGAAGTTGCATATAAAGTGGGAATTAGATGCATTTACACATGATAATGCGGCTATATTTCAAATTATTTTACCGCCAGTAGGTGTCAGCAAGTCGCTGTCATTTAAACGGTTGATTCATTCAGAAACTATACACTTTCATGTTGCTCAGAGATGCAAAACAGTGCTGTGGCTGTGTTTGGAATGATTTTTGTTGGTGAAATTAAGCAAAAACAGGGAATATGCTGTCTAAAACGTAAGTCTTTTAATATCAACTTCTTGTTTCTTGAACTGTAGTCATGCTGATTTTTGAAGGAAAAAATGGCACTCTTCGTGTGATATTGTTTAACTAAATGAAATGATATATAAATATATAAATTTGCTGCCCCTATGTCTTGAATTGTGTGATCATTCTAAATGCATTATAATAGACTGAATCATGCAGTGAAAGAATGCATTCTAAATGCGCACTTACTAGATTTCATCATGTAATGTAATGTTATGCAGACACTCTGTAGGTGTGTTTTGATCAGCGTTTATGTCACTGTTTATTTACATTTCTAAGCTTTTTGATTGGTTTTATACAATATTTAACACCATATTTGGAGAGCAGAAAGAGTGACGTTTCAGGGGATACCCGGAATATAGAGTATGCACAGAAATTCCAGCGAATTTAGTAAAACTTTAAGTCAAATTTAATAGTCATTTAAATACCTTTACTCAGTTATCTGGACTATGAAACTTATTAATAATATTTTTTTTAATGTCTGTTCTTTGATATTAGCTAAAAAAGAGTTTTTCCAAATTATCGGCCTGTATCTCAAAATGGAACGTTGCGACTTCCGACTCAATTCGCCGTCTAACAGAGTCTAATTATCTCCAGTCACAGCGATGTGTTGTGTGTCATTTTTTTTTTTTTTTTTTGTAGAATATTTCCAGCATAAATGTCTGTTCGTGACAAAGGGAAGCATACACATAACACAGCAATGAGCGCCTTTTTTTGCCTGTTTTTAGCTCTCCAGGTCAGAAATATGGAGCTCCAGCATGTGGTCATTGGTTTTCCTCTGGGTGTTGCTGCTCTTGTTTACTCTCTGTAAATATTCATTTTAAAGTTTTCGACTGTGTCCCACATAGAGAATAATGTAAACTTTTAAATATGACAGTCTAAGAAAGCAGTCCTGAAAAAGGAACAATAATAATGCACAACATGATTAAAAGTTAACTCCCACTCTAAGAACACACTGCAGATGTAATGAACGGGATTGACAAACAAACTGCTAATAATTTAGTTTGGTCTTTTTTTTTTAATATATTTATTAAAAGTTGCCTCAGTACCTGTAGTTGTCAGTTTGATATGGATAGCACATTGTGTGAGGCAGAGAAAAATCTGAAAATGCTTCCATGTCAGAAAGGAAATACCTATCAGGACATGCAGCCACCATGACTAACTCAATACCTCAACCCTGAAACAACACAAATATACGCTACCAAGAGTAGGCCAGTAGGTAGCTTGTGCTTTTATACGTTTTTAATATATTCACAGTTACCGATCAAATGAATGCAATATTAAAAAATACATTGTGTTAGGGAGTCCCAGCTTTACTACCAATGCAAACTGACACTGAACCTTTTGAATCTCTTTAAGGTTAGAGGTCTGCTGTTCCAGAAATCTTTTTGCATTGAGGTTAGTAGAGACTAGGTTAACCTCAGAATTAGTAGTTTTGAAAATTAGAAGTGGTAGACAGTATGTTTCATATTTACTTTCACTGCCAGCTTTTCCTCCAGAGATCAACAAGCAGAGAGAGAATGCCAGGCTTACAGTAGCCTTCTTATGTTCTACATTCAATATCTTAAAGGGCTCACAAAATGCATTTTTAAATGATTTCACAATATTTCCTGGTGTGCACTTATAATCTTATTAAAAATAATAAATACAGTTGACCAATAAACAGATGAGAGGATAAAACTTCAGCTGTGTAATGAAGCATCGGAGGCATTCAGATCCATTTGCAACCTTTAATAAACAGAGTTCGTGGTACAGCAGGCAGAGTCGAGAAGGAACAGACAGGAACAACGAAGACAGGGCTAAGAGTGGTCAGTGTCCAAGCAAGAGGTCGAGGCTGGCTGCGAGCAAACAAGAGTAATCCAAAAGACAGGTGGGGAGTCAAAAGGCAGGCAGATAACGAACACTAGGGAAAACCGCTCAGAAATGACAGCCGTGGCAAATCAAGACTTCGCGAATAACAGAGTGTGATGTGGGTCTGTTTATAGTCCTAGTGTAATGAGGTCTATAATGGCCGACACCTGGCAGGTGATCAGCCCTAGGCACGAAGTCATTGGAAATGGAGTCAGAAATGTTAATACTCAGGGGAGGGTACCCTCCGGTGGCGATCAGAGGGAGCCACGGAGGCCTGGTTCAAGGACAAGCTGTATCTGTTGTCACACAAATACATTTGAGGTGAAAAGTTTACATACACCTTGCAGAACCTGCAAAATGTTAATTATTTTATCAAAACAGAAGGGATCATACAAAATGCATGTTTTTTATTTAGTATTGAAAAGATTAGAAGTTTACATATAGTCCACAAGAGAAAATATCAGTAGAATTTATACAAATGACCCTGTTCAAAAGTTCACATACACTGGATTTTTATACTGTTATACTGTACTGTTACCTGAATGATCCACAGCTGTATTTATTTTATTTTATGTTTTTAGTGATAGTTGTTCATGAGTCCCTTGTTTGTCCTGAAGAGTTTAACTGCCTTCTGTTCTTCAGAAAAATCCTTCTGGTCCCACAAATTCTGTATGATTAAAAGATTCATCTTTTCACACTAAGGAAAACTGTGGGACTCATATACAGCTATTACAGAAGGTTCAAATAATCACAGATGCTTCAGAAGGAAACACAATGCATTAAGAATTCGAAGATCAGGGTAAATTTTACTTGTAACATGTATCTTCTGTAGCTTCTGAAGGGTCGTAATGAAAAAAAAAAGATATTTAAGCAAAATAAGAAATATGTACACATCTTCATTCTGTTCAAAAGTTTACACCCCTGGCTCTTAATGCATCGCTTTTCCTTCTGAAGCATCAGTGAGCATTTGAACCTTCTGCAATAGTTGCACGTGAGTCTCTCAGTTGTCCACAGTGTGAAAACATGGATCTTAAAATCAGTAATTTTTTGGAAAGGGTTCAAATACACAAAAATGCTGAAAAAACAAATTTGTGGGCCCTGAAGGATTTTTCTGAAGAACAGTGGGCAATTTAACTGTTCAGGACAAACAGGGGACTCATGAACAACTATCACTAAACAAAAAACCCTATGGACTATGTATGGACTTTTTTAAGGTCTAAAAAAAATACATAAAAAATAACATGCATTTTGTGTGATCCCTCTTATTTTGGTAAAATAATGAACATTTCTGCAGATTCTGCAAGGTGTATGTAAACCTTGTACCTCAACTGTATGTAAGAATTGTAAACTCCTTTTCTTCTAAAGACAGGAAAGTTGAGTTTAAAACCCATGTTGTTAGTTTATACATGTGGTGCTGACAGTAGGAATGAGGACACAATTAAAAATGGACGATTCATTGTCACAAGGTCCCAAAAATATTCTTGGGTTTGGTGAAATTCTCCTAAAATTTCATCTCTCTCATCAAAACTCGAAGGTAGTGTCTGCAGTCACACTGTATGATGGAAACAGTGGTAAAGTTCTTGTCACTCCTCCCCTACAACCTACAAATTGCTTTCCATATGGTGACTACCTTCATCAGCACAGAAAAACCTGAACCAGAATACAGCAATACATACGTTGCTGCAGAGCACAAGGAAATTGCAACCAAAATCCAATAATCAGAAAAATGGATCTCAGCCAGTCTTTCAATCAGATTACAGGAGCCTGCGATTCATCTGAGAAATCAGCAATGTTGCAGCCTGGATTAAAACCACCCTTATACCAGGACAATTTTGCTGGATACCCTTATGCTTTTCCAGGACAAACTATGGTCACTATGCAGCCTGCCGTTTTTGTGCCCGCCACTCCACAGGCTAATCCAATACCACTGGACGATCCACTGCCAGAGTACACATGGTACTCCATGTTCACCTTGCTCTGCTGCTGTTTACACCTGGGCACTGCTGCACTGGTGTACTCCCTCTATGTAAGTACTGATTCATTTGCTTTCCTTGTATTTATGGTGTATTTCTGAATACTGCACTGATAACTATTTAATCTCTTGTGCTTGATACAGCACTTGAATGTCTCCATCAGGTTTATTTACATAACTTTATAACTAAAAAGTAATTTGCACATAACTGCTTTTGCCAACTGTCAGTTGCAAATTAATGTGTGACGCCTCAACTGCAACATAGTTTATGGAAGTTTAAGAGTTTAAGTTTGAGTTTTAATGAAAAAAAAAAACTTTTTTAGTATTTTAGTATTGTTTTACATTTGTTTTCACAGACACAAAGTGCCAACTACTCAGGACGCCAAGACTTAGCAAAGAAGAGCTCCAAAATGGCACGCAACCTGAATCATGTCTCCGTTGTTGTTGGCATAATTTTCATTGTATTGTTTGTTGTTTTGGAGTTTGAGCAGATTAAAATAACAGATCCTTAAATGACGCAATGAAGCAAATGCGCACAGTAGACTTTAGTAAAGACAAAATATCATTGCACACTTCATCATTTTATTATTTTGGCATTACCTTGATGACAGCTTGGTGCCTAACATCTGTAAAAATCTGTAAGTGGATGCGCAGTTATATTGTATTTTTTTTGATGATTAAAAATACAGATCCATAACTGTTAGAGCCGTCATGCTTGAACGCAGATTATAAAAACACATTTAATTGTTTTCATTTTAAATGTTATTGCTTAATGCGTTTATTTTTACCCAGTTAAAATATGCTTTTAAATGTTGATTACTGGATGTTTAAAACAATAACAGCTTTAAATGACCAATTAAATTCATAAAAAAGGCAACATAATTCTTGTTTCTGTTTATTTACTATAGAATTGCATTTCGAGTAGGATGTTAGAAATATAGTGCATATGAGTCATCATCTTAATTTAGCAATTTTGTGATACACATTTTTTATGATATAACTACACATTTCATTATGCATTGCTTCATTTCATTATATATGTCATTATCTTTATACATTTGAAGAGTAATTACAAAATAAATGTGAATCAGAACGAATGTGAAACCACAAGGTGGTGCCTGCAGTAACATAGTATAATGGAAACAGTGGTAAAGTTCTTGTCACTCCTCCCCTACAACATACAACTCACCTCCCATTTGCTGACTGCCTTCTTCACCCCAGAAAAGCCTGAACCAGAGTACAGTAACATCCAATCAATCCAAATCCACAAATCAGAAGAATGGATCTCAGCCAGTCTTTCAATCAGCCTCAGGGGGCCTACAAGTCATCTGAGAAATCTGTGATGTTGCAGCCTGTAGCACCACCACCAGTATGCCAGGACAATCCTGCTTCTTTTCCAAGCTCCTCTGCCCAAGCATCATCAGGACAGACTGTGGTCGCTGTGCAGCCTGCAGTTTTTGTGCCCGCTGCTCCACTGGCAAATCCAATGCCAGAATACACATGCTATTCCATCTTCACCATGCTGTGCTGCTGCTTTCATCTGGGCACTGCTGCACTGGTTTACTCAGTCTCTGTGAGTACTAGTTAATGTACTTTCCTGTTATTTATGGTGTATTTTTGAATACAGCACTGATTACTTACTTACTTGTGCTTGATTCAGCACTAGAATAGTAAAGATACTCCATCAGGTTTAGTTTACTTAACTTTACAACTAAAAAGGAGATGCAGTTGACTACCAAACAGGCGAGAGATTACAGCGTTACCTTTATTTGTGGTCACACAAATATATAAGGATTATAATCAACGTTAACTATCACGCTCCACTGATAAAGTATGTATTGTTCAGTTAGTACAGATTTGGTATTCTGGCAATGGTGTCATTTTTGGTTGGCCGTACATTACTTTCAGTTGAAGATAAAGGTGTGGCGAAAAGAAGAAGCAAAAGATTGCATTTGCAGAGCAGTTAAAGTCTTTGTCTATTGTATTGTAACTAATGGCAGCGGTTTTATTTCTCTCTTAACACTCTATGTCTGAACCGGTCAAACTGCTGGAAATGATTGGACTAATTACAAAACAAACAATTACAGAAAATAGAATAGTGATCCATGGTGTCACAAACTGCTCCGCTGTGGCTCCCTCTTCTCTCCTCTAGAGGGAGCCTTCACATGGACATATGTTCCTTTTTTCACTCCATTCCCCATAATCCCTTGCTGTGCTTCCTGTCACCTCTCACCCCTGTCGGCCATCTTGCTTTTACCCATGCACACCTGCTAATCATTACACCTCATTACTCTCTATATAAAAGCCATGCTCACACACAGACTATCGCGAAGTATTAATCAGTTCTCTGTTAATTCCAAGCGTCTTTCCCGTGTTTTATTTTCCCGTGTCGACCCCCTTGTTCCCTGACTCCTGTGATCGTTCTCCGCCCGCCTTTCGACCCTCGCTTGTTTCTGGATTATCCCTTTTGATCGCCGCCCGCCTCGACTATCTGCCTGGACTATCGTTTGCCTTCTTGGATTTCCCTCGCTGTCCCCGATTGCCCCTGTTTGACCCCCGCCTGTCTGTTACCATTGTTTGTGAGAATAAAGTTTGCATATGGATCCACACGTGTTTGACTCATCCGTGACAGAATACTTCGCCTCACCCGGATCCAGCAACTTTATTTCGTTTCCTCAGCTCACCATGGACCCAATCGACCAGTTACTCTACCTGAGGCAAGGTAATCTGTCCATTGAGGACTACATTCAGCATTTTTGTCACCTCTTGTCCCAAATCTTCCATTATGATGAAGTTCTGTTCATAGACATGTTCACCTCTGCGCTCAATGAGCCCCTCAAGTCAAAACTTAGACTTGAGGGTCCCCACACATCCCTAACTCTGCTAATGGATTTAGCTCTGGAATTTGAGGGCTCGTTGTTTACCGTGGGTACCGTTGGGGAGAAACGTTATACCACGGCATCGTCTATGGCGGGTCATCTTTGTGGGCCTGTTACTGGGCCTGTCCTTTGTCTGGTTAACAAAAAGTCAGCCGATACCGTACGTGACCACAAGATGGCCGCCCTTCCAGAGTCCGCACCCGTCATGGCCGCCCTTCCAGAGTCCGCACCCGTCATGGCCGCCCTTCCAGAGTCCGCACCCGTCATGGCCGCCCTTCCAGAGTCCGCACCCGTCATGGCCGCTCTTCCAGAGTCCGCACCCGTCATGGCCGCCCTTCCAGAGTCCGCACCCGTCATGGCCGCCCTTCCAGAGCCAGATCATATCACAGCGACACTCGACCGGTTGGAGGACATCCTCGCTTCACTCCGCAAGCTACAACAAGCCGCAGCTTCTCAGCCTCCAGAGTCAAGCGTCTTCGCAGCTGCTCCGCCTCCTGAGTCAAGCGTCTTCGCAGCTGCTCCGCCTCCTGAGTCAAGCGTCTTCGCAGCTGCTCCGCCTCCTGAGTCAAGCGTCTTCGCAGCTGCTCCGCCTCCTGAGTCAAGCGTCTTCGCAGCTGCTCCGCCTCCTGAGTCAAGCGTCGTCATTGCAGTTGCTCCGCCTCCTGAGTCAAGCGTCGTCATTGCAGTTGCTCCGCCTCCTGAGTCAAGCGTCGTCATTGCAGTTGCTCCGCCTCCAGCTTCAAGCATCATTGCCACAGCTCATCCCTCTGAGCCAAGTTATGTCATCACAGCTGCACTTCCCTTAGAATCATGTCTGGTCGCCGCTGCTCCAGCCAAGTCAAGCTTCGATGCAACAGCAGCTCTTCCAGAGTCCAGCCTTGTCGTAGCAGCTTCTTCGGAGTCAAGACACACCCCCACAGCTGCTCTCAAGGTTACAGATATCACCCCTGAGCCTAGCCAAGCCACCGCCGCTGCTCCGGAACTGGCCTTCACTGAGGGCATGCTCCTCCTGAGTACTGCTCTTTGGGTTGTCTGGGCTGCGTATACCACCACTGAGTCCTCAGAGGTGGCGGCTCTCTCCGCAGAACCTCTGAGGGTGACCTCCCCCGAGGAGGTGGCTGAGGCCACAGATCCTCAAGCCGGGGGGGAGGTCGCACCTGCTCCCTGCACGGTGGTAGCGTCCAGCAATTCACACCACTCCACAGAGCCCTCACCCAGTTCTGATTCGGCCACCGAGGTCTTCTATAAGCTGGGGACCCAGCTTGACCAGGCCAAGAACTTGGGCTCCGAGTCCTCTCTCTCTCTGTGTGTGTGTTGGTCTATGTTCTGTGTTCCAGGCCTGCCTGTTCCGCCCTGGAGGGTTCCTGTCCTGTCCGCTCTGCCCTGGAGGGCTCCAGTCCTGTCTGCTCCGCCCTGGGTAGATCCCGCTCTGCCCTGGAGAGCTCCAGTCCTGTCTGCTCTGCCCTGGGGGGATTCCGCTCCACCCTGGAGGGCTCCTGTCCTGTCTGCTCTGCCCTGGGGTGCTTCTGTCCCGCCCTGGAGGGCGTCCGATCTGCCTGATCCGCCCTGGAGGGTGTCTGATTCGCATGCTCCGCCCTGGAGGGCGTCTGTCTCGTCTGCTCCGCCCTGGAGGGCGTCTGACTCGCCTGATTCACCCTGGAGGGTGCCTGCTCTGCCTGATCCGCCCTGGAGGGTGTCTGATTCGCATGCTCCGCCCTGGAGGGCGTCTGTCTCGTCTGCTCCGCCCTGGAGGGCGTCTGACTCGCCTGATTCACCCTGGAGGGTGCCTGCTCTGCCTGATCCACCCTGGAGGGCGTTTGACTCACCTGATCCACCCTGGAGGGTGCCTGCTCTGCCTGGTCCGCCCTGGTGGGCGTCTGATTTGCCTGGTCCGGCCTGGTGGGCGTCTGATTTGCCTGGTCTGCCCTGGTGGGCGTCTGATTTGCCTGGTCCGCCCTGGAGGGTACCTGCTCCGTCGGCTCCGCCCTGGAGACTGTCTGCTCCACCCTGGAGACTGTCTGCTCCGCCCTGGAGTCTGCCTGCTCCGCCGGCTCCGCCCTGGAGGGTATCTGCTCCACCTGATCCGCACTGGAGTCTGTCTGCTCCGCCCTGGAGGCTGTCCACTTCACCAACTCTGCTCAAGAGAATGTCTGCCCCATTCTGGAGGTCTCCTGAGTGTTTCGGGCAGCTCTGTTGCTCTGCTGCTGTCTCGGCACCTCCTGGACTACATGCCCCTCCTAACCCCATCAGCCCACATGGACCTGGCCCACCCGTTTGCACTCTGCCCCGCCCCTCCCTTCCCTGTTGGTGTTTTTGGACTGTTTTAAGCGTCTGGAAGCCGCTCCTAGGGGGGGGGCTCTGTCACAAACTGCTCCGCTGTGGCTCCCTCTTCTCTCCTCTAGAGGGAGCCTTCACATGGACATATGTTCCTTTTTTCACTCCATTCCCCATAATCCCTTGCTGTGCTTCCTGTCACCTCTCACCCCTGTCGGCCATCTTGCTTTTACCCATGCACACCTGCTAATCATTACACCTCATTACTCTCTATATAAAAGCCATGCTCACACACAGACTATCGCGAAGTATTAATCAGTTCTCTGTTAATTCCAAGCGTCTTTCCCGTGTTTTATTTTCCCGTGTCGACCCCCTTGTTCCCTGACTCCTGTGATCGTTCTCCGCCCGCCTTTCGACCCTCGCTTGTTTCTGGATTATCCCTTTTGATCGCCGCCCGCCTCGACTATCTGCCTGGACTATCGTTTGCCTTCTTGGATTTCCCTCGCTGTCCCCGATTGCCCCTGTTTGACCCCCGCCTGTCTGTTACCATTGTTTGTGAGAATAAAGTTTGCATATGGATCCACACGTGTTTGACTCATCCGTGACACATGGTATGACAATATGATTAGCTGTAACAGTAAAGTGGCACTACTAATAAATAAAATATATGAAGTGTTTAAAAACATATAAACTTTGCTTAATACATGTTTAACTTGTGAACCTTCCATCAAATGAAACTGGAACATTACGCATTGAAAACTCATCCAGAGAGTAGAGTAGACCTGCCATTGGCTCAGAGAAACTCATAATGAGAACAGAAGCAGTTGACATTGTGCTTTACAACTGTTTTCACAGACTCGAATTGCCAACTACTCAGGACAGCGAGAATTGGCAGAGAGGAACTCCAAAACGGCACGCACCCTCAATCATGTTGCCGTTGCTATTGGCATCTCTTTCATTGCATTCATTATTATCTACAGTTTTGTGACTGTTAACAATACATATAGATATCCGTAACTGTTAATGTCATGGTTGGATGCATATTATACAAACAAATTTCATTATCTTAATTGTAAACTTTATCTGCTTATTGTCAATATTCACCCAGTTAAAACATTCTTTAAAGGTTGATTTTGTTTATTGCTAAAATTACTATATTCCTTGTGCAAATGAGCCTGTCAGCGTATTTTTAAAGTGAATGGTAGGCCTATCTATTTTTATGTTCTCTTTACATCTATAATGTTTTGTTTAGACCTTTTGCTTATTTTAACATCTTGTGTGCTGCTATTTTTGTGTAAGCTTTTTACATATTTGTATGGACATAAATATTCCAGTAAATAAAATATATACGTATTGCTTTTAATTTATTATACATTTTACAGTTTTTTTCAATTGCTAACAAGCTTTTGTCCAATCTTTAGTTATATTTTCAAAACTCTAAACACAATTAGCACAACACTGGTCTGTTGTGACCATACCATTAACACAATTTGTGTTGTTTTCACACAATATCCAGTCAATTACCATGTTTCTAAAATGCAAACATTTTCGTTTGTACAAGCTTACTCACAACCAAAATCATGGGTCTTTTTAGTCTTTTTTTTGCAAATGCTTAAACACAACATGTCAGAAATGAAGACCTAATGTTCCAAACCTTAAAACAGTATAAAGCCTCTATTTCCACAACAGCAGCAGCTCAAAATGAGTGAAAATATCTTTATTTTAAATTTTGTAACAACTGATAAGCATATTTAGGTAACAGATCAAAATAGCTGATTCCAGTCTCAGTTGGAGGAATAGACAGGTGTTGAAGCTATTTCCATTACATCAACATAGAGTAAAAAAGACCTCTTTGAATTGGTTTTGTGGATGCAGAACAACACAAAGAATCAGAAAGAGAGAAAATGCCTGGGAGCCAGAGAGAAACACTTGTAGGAGGTAGAGGAGTAGTTGGATTAGAAAAAGGGAGAAGAAGAGGTAGGGAGAGAAGTAAGAATATGTGTTGAACTTTGCAGTTATATGTTGTTGTTTCCCTTACACATGTGGAACCTGTGAAAGCTTATTTCTGCCATGGAATATGATAGGTAAAGGGTAATTGTGACTTTTTTTCTCACAATACTGATAAAGTCTGAATTGCAATATGTAAACTCACAATTCCAAGAATACCCTTTACCCTTTATATTCCGTGGCAAAATTGTAAATGTATGTTGAAATTTTCGTTGATCACTGCATCAGCTACCATGGGGGCACCATCTATATCCGACCATCACCCACTGGAAAGCAATTTCAATCAAGGTTCCAACTGAATTTCTGCATAGGTTACGCTATCTTTTTCTACTGTACATTCTGTAAAGTGATGAGTCAACTCAAAGTTTTAGATATATGCTGACAATAAAGAACACATTCAACACTTTAAAATGTAAAATGGGTCTCAACTGAAAGCAAACTGAAGGCCAAATTTTTTCTTCTTTTCTCAGACTGTACAACCCACATACATGTGTACAGTATGTTTTCAAGACACCAAAACTAAATTATTACATTTTATTACATTTAACAAATGGCTAGGTGTTGTTGGCTAGGTGTTGTACAGAAACTAAAAACCCTTTGTGTTTTTACCACATGAAATGGTGCGTCTGACAGCAAACACCTACTACTATATGTGAAATGAATGTCATCAGAAAAGCACGGTAGTCAAAAAAATACCACAAAGACAGTGAGCAAATAACTTCAGCATAAGGGAGAGTTTTTGTTTTTATCAGGTCACTTTACATAAGAAAATATTTGCTACCTGTTTTTTTAGGTCTTTTAGGTCATCTGTTTTATGACAATGTGTGACTGTTGGGTAAATCCTTTGTTTGTGTCACAGAAGAATGAGATGATCTGAAACATGGATGAAGTGCATTCAGAATGTGAAATATCTGCTGTACCAAGCTAACAGGTGGTTAGGAGAACTGTAAAAAGGGTTTTGAAAAAGTGACCTATATTTAGAAATGTTTCCATGAGAATGTAAATAAAAATTGAAATTGAGGAAGATCCCCCCCAAAACATGCTCAGGAATCATGAAATCATCCTGTGTCTTGAGATTTATTTCTTCCTTAAATTACATGTTGACTCCAGGTGGCACATATACAGACAAACTGAAGAAGTTACAGTAAACTCAAATTATGCTGAAAACTTTGGCTCTCCTCCCCTTAAAAAACAGAAAGCATCTGCTAAATTCATAAATGTAAATGTGGAAAAATACAAATGATGTTGATGAATGTTTAAATGTGTAAAATATTGTTTTGGTTATTTGGATTAAACATAAGTAAAAGTGTGCATAAAAATAACCAAAAATGTGACAAAATGTATGGTTAGGGAGCAGAGGGAGCATCGATGGTCACTGGTTTTCACAGCGCATTGTGGGACTTTTTAGGCCCTGACTACTGAACCAAGGAGCAACAAACCCACAGTTATGTTTTCAGCCTGGTCTGCCTCAGCAATCTAACAGCGCTCGTCAGTGTCAAAATGATTGAGATGGCCTATCAAATGAAGGTAGGCGGGGTTTACATTTCAAAGAAGCAGAGTGCAAATTCCAAGGCAAATGCAACAGTTTAAATGGCATTTAACACTGAAAGCTATGCAAAAATCTATGGGATCTTTTTTTTCTTCGTCTTTTTTTTCTAAATAATCATAAATTATATATCATTTGAAAGCTTAGAACCTCAAAATTCAGACTGTAAAAACCGGTGTTTTAAAATCGGGCATTGCGTTGCCCGACTTTAAAATGTTTAGCGGTCTCCTCTGGGTGGAGTGTCATATTACAACATGTATTGGTCTTAGAATCAAAGCTTTTTACAATCTTGGAAAAATATCATCGGAAAGGTCTGAGTCTTGAGATTCAATATTCGGTGGTTATTTTGTGACACAATATTGACAGAAATTTAGACATTTGTGACTCTGGAATGGCGTGTCATAAGTAGGTTACCACGTGTAAATTTGTAGCAATAACCAACAATAGATTGTATGGGTCAAATTGATCAATTTTTCTCTTATACCAAAAATCATTAGGACACTAAATAAGATAGATTTTTGTTACCGTAAATAGGCCTATATCAAACATTTCTGATTAGTAATAGGCATCGCTAATAACTTAATTTGGACAACTTTAAAGATGGTTTTCTTAATATTATTATTATTATTATTATTATTATTTTTTTTTTTTATTATTTATTTATTTTTTATTTATTTATTTTTTTTTGCCTCAGAATCCAGATTTTCAAATAGTTGTATCTCAGCTAAATATTGTCCTATCCTAACAAAACATGCATTAATTTAAATCTTATTTATTCAGCTTTCAGTGATGTATAAATCTCAGTTTCCAAAAAAAAAAAAAAAAAAAAAATGTATGACTGGCTTTGTGGTCCAGGGTCACATTTGTGACTGGAAAATACATCAAAAATCAGTGGAGTTTGGACGGCACCCGGTGGCTGTTTGTGGTATAGCGCCCTACATAAAATCTCCGTGCCAACCTCGCACACGCTTGCTCACGCTGCCTCAACCTGCACCCATGAAAAACCCACAGGAGAAAAAAACCACAGCACAACAGTGGCGGAGCTAGATTTTTTTACTTGGGGTGTCCAGGGGGTGGCCATTGCTATTTCAGGGGGTCCACACACACGCACTGTAGCCTACTCAAAGTTGAAATAATAAATTAAGGAATGAATTCAAATTATTTGGAAAAACAATGCTGAGTTTATTTACAAAAACATTAGTATAAAGAAAAATTAGACGTAGCAGACATCAAACAGATGTCAAATCCTGGATTTGAAAAGGAAAACAAAACAGTTTTAGTGTCACCAGTTACAAACTAGCCTATGTTTAAAACAACATAATTCTGCGCTTCTGATGAGAACTGGCAAAACGTTTAGTGAAACGTTTCACAAAACAACTACACCCGCTTGAATGCACACCGCCGTTTAAATCAGAGCATAAGCCTGTATGTCATTATAAACAGAACATAACGATAAGAACAGCATATAGCCTAAGCAAGGCGGCCACATATGAAAGCACCGGCAAAAGTAATTACAATGAATATGTCGGGGGAAACAGTAGGGAGATATTTGAATGATTAATTAATTAACTAGTGTATTTTGAGATAGTGTCGCAAAAAGACTGGCAATCTCCTTTTTGGACGCACCTTTAGAGAAAAAAAGCATATTTACGGATTACATAATGAAAGATTGTTTTCCGAATAGTTTTATTTCGTTAAGTAATAATTAAAGCTTTCTATTTATACATGTATCATCTTGTAAGGCATGCGCTGAGTATCGATTCATTTTTGAGAAGCGCTCCTATTCAAGTACAAGAAGGCAGAGAGCGCATCATGTTTGTTTTCTTTATTTTATAACTGTTTGTAACGCTTTGTTGATATTGTGAGTGCACACAAATAAAAGTAGACCTTTAACATATCGGAATGATGTATTACTCTTACCTTTGTAAGCAACAATGAGGGATAATTTTAAATTGTTTACACCGAAAAAAATGCAATGCGCTGGCGCCTCCATGCCCTGCAATGCGGCTTCCCCTCTCCGCAAAAACGTTTGAATATGCGCCTAATAGCGCACATTTATCTAGGTTTAACGTTTAAGCTAACATTGTTTTGTGTCTACTTGAACTGTTTTATATCTGTAGATTTTATTTTAGGCAAGTCCTGATGATTTGAGAATAAATTGATCAAACAGACTAACAGTCTTCCGCTGACTGCTGTTTTTTAAAAACAAAAAAACGTATATTTAACTAACAAAACAATTCTCCAAACGTGTTTCTAAATTAACTTAATAAAAAAACGAAACGAAATATAATCACTTTTCCATTACATACAAAATGTAACTATTTTAATAGCTGAATTCTGATGAACTGATTGTGAATAGGCTGCCTTGAGAAGTATTGACTGGTTGGGCCTGACTTGACAGGGCCCACCCATAGCTACGCGCCTAACTAGCCTAACATTACTTCCCCATATTAGAAAAATATTGGAGTATCATAAATTAGTATGTGCATGTAATACATAAAGTGTAAATCGATCTCTCTAATCCCTAACTGTTGCCTCGTTCACTTACACAGCGAATAATAAACGTTACTCAGCAAACAAACCTAATAGGCCTAAACTTATAGCCTAAAACTTATTTCAAATATAGTGTTTTATTATTCGTCTTACCTTGAAACCATGCTATTGTCTTCGGGTCGTCTTTGATTTGAAAATAGCAGCGTTACCGGCAAAATTCAAAAAGGTCTTTAGACAAATAAGATGTCAATCAGCATCAGCAACTGAGTGCAGCGAATAAAATTTTGGGGTGGCACCCGGGGTGATCTATGCTGTGATTTAAACGGCGGTGTGCATTCAAGCGGGTGTAGTTGTTTTGTGAAACGTTTCACTAAACGTTTTGCCAGTTCTCATCAGAAGCGCAGAATTATGTTGTTTTAAACATAGGCTACATAGGATAGGTTTGTAACTGGTGACACTAAAACTGTTTTGTTTTCCTTTTCAAATCCAGGATTTGAAATCTGTTTGATGTCTGCTACGTCTAATTTTTCTTTATACTAATGTTTTTGTAAATAAACTCAGCATTGTTTTTCCAAATAATTTACTTGGACACCCCAAGTAAAAAAAATCTAGCTCCGCCACTACTAAAAACGATGAAAATGCAGTTGATAATCACCCTAAAAAGAGAAAAATCACATAAGAATGAAGTTACTGTTGAATCACAACCCCTCAAAACAGATATCCAAATAAATGTGCATACCTGTATGAAAATGGTGAAGAAACAACACATCAAGTACTAAAATCTGGGCAACAAAACAAAAAATAAATAAATGTTAAGTAGGGATATGCCAGTATCAAATTTTCATGTTGCGATAAATTGATAATGTTTTTATCACGGTATACGGTATTATCACGGTATTGAAATTTAGTTGCAAAAAAGTGTCATAATACAGTAAAAAAATTCTGAACATTAAAACACAATAAAGCAATACACAAAAAATGTATAAAGTTCAAAATTTTACACAGATTAAAGTGCAAAAGAATTAAAAGACCAATAGGTATCGCTTTACAGTAAGATCTTATTAGTTAATTATTATTAGTTAACATGATCAGTAAACAAAAGCTACATTTGATATAGAAGTTATTAATCTTTGTTAAAAATACAACTTTTAGTTAATGTTAGCTCGGTTTATTTAAAAAAAAAAAAAAAACTTTGATTTTAATTTTAATTTGATTATTATTATATTGGAATTATCTAAGATTAATGCATGTTTAGAATAATTTTTCATTGGGAGTTTATGTTAACTAATTAATTAATTAAGTAAGTAATGTTAACTAATGAAGCCCTAAAGTAAAGTGTGACCGAACAATAAAGAATCACTTAGAATACACTTTCAAACAATATCTAGGGCATGTTGTAGTCCAGATTAAAATGTAAAAAGTGTTAAAATAAATAGCCTATGGAGTCTGAATATTTAAGTATTTGGTGTTGTGATAAACACCGCTGCAAATACAAAAATCTAAATGGCTAAATAAATCATTTAAATACGTTTTAGAAAGTAGCGCAGCTGCTTTGTTTCTGGGTTATAACGTTGCATTTGCGGTTTAGCGCCATCTGCTGTCAGAGAGTGAATGACACTTTCACTTTAATCCGGAGAGTCCCTTAGGCGTTCTGCCATGTGCTTCTGTTTACATCACGCATCTTCGACGCAGTTTACAAGTGTGTTGTGCATTTAACCAGTTAATGGGAAAAGTATGCTTAAAATGCTTTCAAAATTCGGAATAACTTTTAATAAACAATTATTTTCGGTATTTTGAAATGCCCACAATAACAATACCATGCATATTCATTATCGTGATATATCGTATTACCGAATACCGGCACATGTCTAATGTTAAGTTACCACTACATTTACACCTTTTTGCTCACATTACTTACTAGCTGCAGATGAGACTTGCCAGGAAGTCTGAACCTCTCCTCCCACAGTCACACAAAGTAGTAGGTCAGAATTTCCACTGACCTATTTTGAGTGATTAAAAAAGTTAATTGTTAAAAGACAAAAGTTCTTGATTCTACATTCATATTACTCACTTAGCTCGTGCCATCCATCTACAGTAGGCTACTTCTTTGTCAAAATCATTTATATTGGATATCTTAAATCTCTACAATCATGAGAGATATACTAGAAGGGGCGTGACCGTCGACCCCAGGGAGTTAATACAGCCTGAAATATAATTTAGCAAACACATTTGGTGTCATAATTTTAAGTGTAATGATCAAGGGAGATCAAATTATTGTCATGCGTTAATTTATAGGCCTTACAGGATGAATGATTGGGCAAAAAAACATTTGATTCTTTAAAAAGTTGTTTCTCATTTTATTAAGAGTGCTTTTTCTTTTAAAATACAGAAAGGTTGAGTTTATAATCCACGTTGTAATGGGTAAATGTAATGCAATGCAGACAAGAGAGATGAACTTAAAAAGATTAAAAAGATGAAGACTCTGTATTTCATCAGAGTAAACGTAAAACAGTTGCATCGTCTGATGGAAACTGTGGTAATGTTCTTGTCACTCCTCCCCTATCCACAACCCACAACTCACCTCTCATTTGCTGGCTATCAGCACAGTAAAGTCCAAACCAGAGTACAGCAATGCATACATCTCTGCAGAGCACAAGACAAAGAAAAGTACAATCGAAATCCAATAACCAGACGAATGGATCCCAGCCAGTCTTTCAATCAGTGTCCAGGGGCCAACAGTTCATCTGAGAAATTAGGGATGACAATAGCACCACCGCCAACATACCAGGACAATCCTGCTGGATACCCTCCCTCCTTTCCAAGCCAGTCATTTCAACAAGGGCCATATCCAGGACAGTCTGTGGTTGCTGTGCAGCATACAGTTTTTGTGCCTGCAGCTCCACTGGCCAATCCAGTGCCAGATTACATGGGCTACTCTATCTTCACCTTGTTGTGCTGCTGTTTTCCTCTGGGTATTGCTGCGCTGATTTACTCCTGCTCTGTAAGTATATTAGTCCTCTTTGTAAATTGGCAGCACTGTATTAGTATAGTAAATCAGAAGTAGTGTACCACTTCAGTACTAAAAAAAAATATATAAATGATAGAAAGATACCAGTCTTTCTGCAGGGCAGTTCAAAAATTTGTACATGTGTAGGCTACTGATTGACAAACAGAAAATTGTCATTATTATTGACTCAGGGCTCAACACTAAGGTGCTTTGCTGTCAAAAAGAACAAGAATCATGGTGGACAATTTATTCATGAGTTCATTCTTGCCCATTTCTTAGGGAAATCTTATTAAAGCCAAAAGATATTTTGTTTTAATAAAATGTTGTGTCCCATTCATTGCTAAGCGTATAAACATTTACTATGCTACCTAGATATTCATCTGGCTCACAATTCTTTAATTTAGGTCAAATAAATGCTATTTTCAATGTGTTAAATACACAAAAATGTTTCTTCACCAGATTTTCTTTCAGTGCATCACGATTAAATGAAAAATGACACATTAAATGTAGAACTAAAAAAAGAGAACAGAAGTGGCTGACATTATATGTTTCACAATTGTTTTCTCAGACTCAAGATGCCAACTCCTCAGGACACAGAGAATTAGCAGAGAGGAACTCCAAAATGGCACGTACCCTGAATCATGCCGGCCTTGGTATTGGCATCTGTCTTATTGTAGTGTTCATTATCGGCATGATTGCTATGAGTAGATAAAAGCTGTTAAAAGCTGAGATGGTTGGATGCAGTATACATATATATATATATATATATATATATATATTTTTTTTTTTTTTTCTGTATTTTAAATGTCACTTGCTGAAATTATCATCATTATTATATGCTTCAAGGCTGATTATTGTGTGTAAACCAATGAAAGCTACCATAGTTTTCTGCTCTCTTTACTTCTATAAGGTTTGTTTAGACTTTTTGCTTATAAACATAAAATCTAATGTAAAAATCTTCTGTGCAGCTGTGTTATTTATTTATTTACATATTTTTTTTATTATGTAGGTACATAAATGTGCATAAATCAGTCTATCTATCTAGAACCCACATATATAGCCAACGTGTGTAATATGTTTTCAAGACACGGATTCAGCTTATCAACATGCAGATAAAATAATATACAAATAAATTAAAATACAGTTTTATTACATTTTAGCAAAAGGGTTTGGCTAGGTATTGAAACTATGAGACTTGTGCGTCTTTTACCACATGAATGTCTGACAGTTAACAACTACCTATGCTTCACGAGAAATGAATTTCATCAGAAAATACTACATTTGATTTCCAGTGATCAGGAAAGTTTAAATGCTTGTACTGATCAATCATCCCTGTTGAAAAACAAAAAAAACAAAACAAAACAACAACAACAACAAAAAAAACATATGCTGGTTAGGTAGGTTTTAAAGCATGGATGCTGGTTTGAGCTGGTTTAGGCTGGTCCTAAGATGGTCTTGAGCAGGAGCTAGTTGCTTAGGACCAGCTTAAACCAGCTCATGACCAGCTAAGGACCAGCTTGAACTAGCTCAAACCAGCATCCATGCATCAAAACCACATATACCAAACAGCATATGCTGTTTTTTTCCAACAGGGACTTTTTCAAAAAAGTTCTTACGCAGTGAGCACAACAGCAGTCTATGTGGGCTAAACTGTGAGTCATTTTCATTGCTATAGAAAAAAAAAGTGAACCCAATGACGACCTTTCAAATTAACATACATTCTTTTCTTGACTTCAATTCTGACTTTTAGATCTCAAAGAGGATTTAGGGGTCATTTTGGTCTTTAATGTAAATACGGACCTTCAATATATACTGCAGTGAATTCTAAACAGTAGAGAGATGTGATTCTTGTTTTGTAAAGACATTTTACTGAAGAAAACATTGTATAATGCTAACTGTTTCTTAGGCCATTGTTTTATGCTTGCTGGGTGACAACTTGATCTGAGACATGTAGTTTTAGTGCATTTTAAATGTGAAATGTCTGCTGTGACAAGATGACAGTTACTGTAAATTATGTTTTAAGATATAAAATGTGTCCAAAAGAAGAAGATCCCCTCATAAACATGCATAGGAATCATGAAATCATCCCTATCTGTGTCCTAATTTTTATATTATTATTATTATAATTATTTATCTTAAGTTATGTGTTGTCTCCAGTTTCACTTTCACTGCATGGTTTAGTCTATTACAATGCATTTAGAATTCCCCCAGAATTTAAGATAAGATAATTTTATTTGCCTTTTATAGCCTATTTATATCATCTGATATAGTTAATATCACACAAAGAGTGATGTTTTTCTCCAAATATCAGCTTTTTTGCAAATGTGATATTGATTTGATGAACAGCTTAATAAACAAGTTCAAATATTAAGTGTCCACAGCAGTCTTAAACCTGCCAAAGTGCCAGCACAATAACACACTCAGCACAATATTATCTAATTATAGTTATGGTCAAATTTCACAAATATCGAGATATATTTTGTTGTCATTATCAGTGAATAAATAAAGCATTTTTGACAAATCCAAGTTTTTTTTTCCATATAAAACGTATGATTTTTAACATTTATGACTGCTTAGTGCCACCTACCATTGGATTTCCATAAAACTTGTATAAAATCATCTGTCGCAAATTCTAACCTAATTTCATTAAGTTTTGAGCTTTCATTCATGCTTGAATCCCTAAAAAAATGTGCGTTTCACTGGACTGTAGAACATTGTTGTCACAGATGAAGCGAGAGACAACAGGTAAGTGACAATGAGTGGGTTTTATTATTAATAATAATTTCTTACATTTATATAGCGCTTTCCTGGGTACTCAAAGCGCTTTACATATAAGGGGGAATCTCCTCATTTACCACCAACGTGCAGCATTCACCTGCATTCACCAAAGAGTCAGGACCTCGTTTTAATTTCTTATCCGAAAGATGGTTCTTTTGTCAGTATAGTATCCCCATCACTATAATGGGGCACTAAGACCCACACAGACCACAGGGTAAGCACCCCCTGCTGGCCTCACTAACCTCTTCCAGTAGCACCTAGTTTTCCCTGGAGGTCTGTCATCGAGTGTGTAACTTTGGTTTGAGAAGTGTGTGCTTTCAATTTGAATCCCATTTCCTGCATTTACATACATTGCATACAGTATCTTACAGTAGTGAGTACACCCCTCACATTTTTCACATATATTTTAATTGAAGAAATGACACTTGACACACTACAATGTAAAGTGGTGAGTGTAGAGGTTGTATAACAGTGTAAATTTGCTGTTCCCTCAAAATAACTCAACAAGTCAAGTCAAGTTTATTTGTATAGCGCTTTTCACAAAACATAAAGTTTCAAAGCAGCTTTACAGCAAATTAAAGTTTGTACAATAAAGAGTTTGGGAGCCAAATGTTATTCTAGGTACTACCAAGAGTCCTGAGTTTTGTGACCTTAGGGAGTGTGATGGATTGTTGCACGGTAGAAGACTAGTTAGGTACACAGGAGCTGAACCATTTAGGGCCTTATAGGTAAGAAGTAGTATATTGTAGTTGATACGAACCTAATAGGAAGCCAGTGCAGAGACTTTAAAATTGGGGTAATATGATCATATTTTCTTGACCTGGTAAGGACTCTAGCAGCTGCATTTTGGACTAACTGTAGTTTGTTTATTGAAGATGCAGGACAACCACCTAGCAGTGCATTACAATAGTCCAGCCTAGAGGTCATAACTGCATGAACTAACTTTTTTGCATTAGAAACAGGTAACATGTTTCGTAGCTTGGCAATGTTTCTAAGATGGAAGAATGCTGTTTTTGTAACATGGGAAATATCATTTCCAAAAGACAAGTTGTTGTCTAATATAACACCCAGACTTTTGACTGTAGTGGAAGTAACATTACATCCATCTAGTTGCAAATTGTAATCCAAGAGATTCTGTGTTGATTATTTTTTGGTCCAATAAGTAATATCTCTGTCTTATCTGAATTTAATAGGAGAAAGTTATTGGTCATCCAATCTTTTACATTTTTAACACACTCTGTTAACTTTGATAATTTAGAAGTTTTATCTGGTCTTGTTGAGATATATAGTTGAGTATCATCAGCATAACAATGGAAACTAATTCCATATTTCCTAAAAATATTGCCAAAGGGCAACATGTATATTGAGAAAAGCAGAGGACCTAGGACAGATCCTTGTGGCACTCCATACTTTACTGGTGATAAATGCGATGAATCCCCATTTAAATAAACAAAGTGGTAGTGATCAGACAGGTAGGATCTAAACCATCTTAAAGCCTGCCCTTGGATACCTGCATAGTTTTGTAATCAATCTATTAGTTTGTCATGGTCTATAGTGTCGAATGCAGCACTAAGGTCAAGTAAAACTAGCAATGAGATGCAGCCTTGGTCTGATGCAAGAAGAAGCAAGTCATTAGTGATTTTAACAAGTGCAGTTTCTGTGCTATGATGGGGCCTGAAACCTGATTGAAATTCTTCGTAGATATCTTTTTTTTTTTTTTTTTTTTTTTTTTCAAAAAGCAGCATAATTGAGCAGATAAAACTTTTTCTAAAATTGTAGACATAAACGGAAGATTAGAAATTGGTAAGTAATTTCCTAGTTCATTAGGGTCTTGTTGTGGTTTTTTGAATGGTTTTGGGACATGACCTAAAGATAATGATGAGTTAATAATATTGAGGAGTGGTTCTTCTGCTACAGGTAACAACTCTTTCAGTAATTTAGTGGGTACAGGATCTAATAGGCATGTTGTCCGTTTAGACATATTAAGTTTATTTAGCTCTTCCTGTCCTATAGTGGTAAAGCACTGCATTTTTTCTTTGGGTGTGACAAAGGAAATTG
The DNA here is from genome assembly GCA_033026305.1 of Cirrhinus molitorella. NCBI lineage: Eukaryota > Metazoa > Chordata > Actinopteri > Cypriniformes > Cyprinidae > Cirrhinus > Cirrhinus molitorella. Next base: position 34,822,235 of record CM065123.1, on the reverse strand, counting down.
ACGTATTAGACACTGTAGAATCTACATTGGTTATTGTATTTCTGATGTTATCTATTTTATCAGTGAAAAAATTCACAAAGTCTACTATTAAACTGCAAAGGAATATTTAGGTTGGGTGGCGTCTGATTATTTTTTAATCTAGCCACTTGCTAAATAAAAACCTTGGATTGTTTTGGTTATTTTCTATGAGTTTGCGGATATGCTCAGCCCTGGCTGCTTTTAGAGCCTGTCTATAGCTGGACGTACTGTTTTTCCACGCAATTCTAAAAACTTCCAACTTAGTTTTTCTCCATTTGCGCTCAAGATTACGAAACACAGCCATTAATGTCTAAACCGCTGGCCACAAAAGTGAATACACTTAAATGTCCCCATTGGGCCCAATTAGCCATTTTCTCTCCCTGGTGACTTGAGGTCTCAGGTGTGAATGGAGAGCAGGTGTATTAAATTTGGTGTTATCATTCTCACTTTCTCATACTGGTCACTGGAATTTCAACATGGCACCTCATGGCAAAGAACTCTCTGAGGATCTGAAAAAAAAGAATTGTTGCTCTACATAAAGATGGCATAGGCTATAAGATGATTGCCAAGACCCTGAAACTGAGCTGCAGCACATTGGACAAAACCATACAGCAGTTTAACAGGATAGGTTCCACTCAGAACAGGCCTCGCCATGGTCGACCAAATAAGGTTGAGCGCACATGCTCAGCGTCATATCCAGAGGTTGTGTGTGGGAAATAGATGTATGACTGCTGCCAGCATTGCTGCAGAGGTTGAAGGGGTGGAGGCATCAACCTGTCAGTGCTCAGACCATATGCCGCACACTGCATCAAATTGGTCTGCATAGCTGTCTTCCAGAAGCAAGCCTCTTCTACAGATGATGTACAAGAAAGCCCGCAAACAGTTTGCTGAAGACAAGCAGATTAAGGACATGGATTACTGGAACCATGTCCTGTGGTCTGATGAGATCAAGATAAGGTTATTTGGTTTAGATGGTGTCAAGCCAGTGTTTCTGCAATCAGGTGAGGAGTTAAATTAGGCCAAAACAACTAAATAAAACAATAAGAATCAGTGGCTGGTCTGCCCCAACAAATCTCACTAAAAAAACACACTCTAGATGCAGAGGAAATACTGAAAACAAAAAGGTACAAATATTAGGTTCCGATCACTTGGAAACAGCGCCATATATCTAACTAAAACTAAAATGGAAAACAGAATTGAAACCACAATTTTTTGTAAACCTTGAAATAAAAGAAAAAAATATTTCAGCTAGAGGCAATATTTCTCAATTTTAATTTAGATACTATACTAAAATAGCTACAACTTCTTAATTTATAGAAATGTCTCAAGTGACCATTTAAATAGTTACTGTTTCAATAAAAATTATTCAAATTGTTTGTTAATAAGAAAGAATATGACACAATCTTCTTATTCTCCTTTATGGAAACTACAGGTGGAGACATAGCTTTTTTTTCACCAGTGCAAACTGTAGTAACACTTGATATTTGCTGCAGATTGTGGTTTGAGGTTAGAGGTCTGATGTCCCAGAAATATATGCGTGCATGGGGTACGTATAGAGACCACATGCCAATATTTTCATAGATCGACATGCAGAGAAAGGATGTCAGGGTTAATTCTTTTGCTGTCATCTACATAGGCTATTCTTTGTCACGATCATCTACACTGCATATCTTAAATCTCTACAATTGTGAGATATATACAAGAATGTTTCCTTTAATACAGCCCAAATATTATATAACAAACACTTATTTTAATTGTAATGATCAGTGGGGATCAAATTATTGTTTTCATTTATAGGCCGAGTGAGGAATGATATGGCCTATAAATGAAATTTCATTAAGAGTGCCTTTTCTTATATAAATATATATATAAGAACCAGGCACACATTAAACTCAGCAATATCAGGAGTGCGGTGGAGTTTATAACTCATGGTGACAGGAGAGATTAGGATAAAAGATTAAAAAGATTACCCAATATTTAATATATTTCATCAGAGCAAATGTGAAACTACAACGTGGCGCCTGAAGTCACATAAGTATGATGGAAACAGTGGTAAAGTTCTTGTCACTCCTCCCCTACAACCCACAACTAACATCCCATTTGTTGGCTATCAATACAGAAAAGACCGAACCAGTGTACAGCAATACATACTTCTCTGCAGAGTACAAGACAAAAAGAAAATTACAATCAAAATCCAATAATCAGAAGAATGGATCCCAGCCAGTCTCTCAATCAGCGTCCAGCCTACAATTCATCTGAGAATACAGGAATGCCTACAGCACCACCACCACCAGCATACCAGCAAAATCCTGCTGGATATCCTCCCTCCTTTCCAAGCCAGCCAGTCCCCCAGGGCCCCTACACCCAGGGGCCACATCCAGGACAGACTGTGGTCACTGTGCAGCCTGCAGTTTATGTGATGGCTGCTCCACATGCCAGTCCAGAGCCAGATTACATGTGCTACTCCATCTTCACCATGCTGTGCTGCTGTTTTCCTCTGGGCCTTGTTGCGCTGATTTACTCCTGCTCTGTAAGTACATTAGTCTGTGTGCTTTCCTTTATTTTAATTTCTTTAGCATGTATAAGATTTAAGCATAAAATTATATATATATATATATATATATATATATATATATATATATATATATAGTCAGTGACAGAGAGATCATTTACAGCTGGTCTATGTGGTAATACATTGGGCAGGACATAGGGCCATAGGGCCGCACACAGACATTTTGAGGGGCAGTGGCCCAAACCCACAAAAAAGGGCACTAAAGGGGTTGGCTTGTTAATACAAATTATACAGTTTTTTTATATACAAATATACAATTAAAACAGAAGACAGAACACTCTGTAATAATTTCAAACTTTATTGTAGATGTTTTGATAGAACATCACAATTACACATATGTGACCGTGGACCACAAAACCAGTCATAAGGGTAAATTTTTCAAAATTGAGAGGTATACATCATCTGAAAGCTGAATAAATAAGCTTTTCATTGACGTATGTTTTGTTAGGATATGACAATATATGGTCAACTACAACTATTTGAAAATCTAAAATCTGAGGGTGCAAAAAAATCTAAATATTGAGAAAATCGCCTTTAAAGTTGTCCACATTGGACAGCAATGCATACTACTTTTCAAAAAATAAGTTTTGATGTATTTACGGTAAGAAATTTACAAAATATTTTCATGGAACGTGATCTTTACTTAATATCCTAATGATTTTTGGCATAAAAGAAAATTTTCATTTTGACCCATACAATGTATTTTTGGCTATTGCTGCAAATATACCCCAGTGACTTATGACTGGTTTTGTTGTAATATAATATAACTTATGACTGGTGACTTATGACTGGTTTTGATGTAATATAATATAATATAATATAATATAATATAATATAATATAAACAATTTACTGTTTTACATTTTGGTATTTACCTGTTCCTTTTAAAGTAGAACATTTTTTATTTGGTACGATTTCCTGAAATATCTTCATAACCTCATCTTTTATGATTCACAATTAAGATAAATTAATTAAATAATAAATTAAGATGCTGCCTCATCTTCAATAGAAGTGTAATCATTATCATTTATGCATTTAATTATTTTAATTTTATACTGTAAATCTATAGTATATACTAAAACTCATTTAAAATATTTATAGTACCCGTTTTAACTATAGATAATATGTTTTTTTTTTTTATATAAAATTGATATGTTACAGATTGCTAGTATCAGCTAAGACACATGATTATAATGGGAAATATACATAATTACAATTACAGTGTGACAAACTGTTAAATGTTATATTAGGGATTGAAGTGCTGCTGTCCTGCTGAGTTTATCAACCCGAATCAAACACACCTGAACAAGCTAATCAAAGTCTTCAGAATTACTAGGGCTACAGGCAGGATTTTTCAGGGAGCTAAACTCTGCAAGACATCGACTCTTTAGGGCCAACATTGCCAATCCCTGTTCTATATGATTATATCTCAGATACTCTGCTAAAAAAAATATCTGATTGTTCTTGAGCTCAGATTTTTTTTCTCATTGCTAATATACATGTATTTTGGGTAGGTCTATTTTTTTATTACTGTAAAAAAAAAAAAAAGAGTTATCTGAATAATCGTCAGAATCATCATTGGATAACATCTCAGGTTATGTATGTAATCATAGTTCCCCTAGGGAACAAGAAGCTGCGTCGAAATGCTATGGGAACACCCCCGGTGAGACACCGTACTGAAGTGTGTGTGGAATCAGTCCAATGGAGAAATGCCACGTCATGAGCGAGATGACGTAGCGATCCAGGAAGCGTAAGAGAGCACTGGCACAAGCTCATTTAGCTTGCAATGAAGCGAGCGCGTGCAAAGGTGCCACGAGTATGGCAACGAGATGCAGGTTCTCGTTCCTTAGGGGAACCATGGTTACATACGTAACCTGAGACGTTCCCCCACGGTCACTCTAAGCTGCGTTGAAACGCTATGGGAACGAGAATACCCACTGCGCCATACGAGTGAGCCCCCCCTGCCTGTGTGTGTAGTGCACATCAGGAGGCGAGGACTCGAGCACCTGGAGTAGATGGAATGTCCAGATTGTAAAAGCGGACAAATGTGTGTGGAGAGGACCAGCCCGCCACATCACAAATGTCGCTCAAGGACAACCCCAGGTGAAAGGCCTTGGAGGCCGCCATACTCCGGGTCGAGTGTGCCCGGACCCCCATAGGTGGAGGGAGGCCCGAGGACTCATAAGCAAGTGAGATGGCCTCGACCACCCACCTGCTTATGGTCTGCTTGGTGGCCGAAGAACCCTTCTTCGTCCCTACCGAAGCACACAGAGAGCTGATCCACTTTACGCCACAGGGCAGCTCTGTGGACGTAGGCGTCCAGTGCTTGCACTGGACACAGCAGATTCAGTCTCCCTTGACCTGCTTTCTGGAAGGGCGGAGGACGGAAGGCCTGCAGCGCAATGGGTCCTGGCGTCACTGTAGGCACTTTTGGGACATACCCCAGCCTGGGGTAAAGGAATGCCCTGACCATGCCCGGAGCGAACTCCAGGCATGATACAGAAAGTGCCTGCAGGTCTCCCACCAGCTTGAGGGATAAGATGGCGAGGAGGAACACAGTCTAAGTGTCAGGAACTTGACTGGAACCTCCTCTATGGGTTCGAAGGGTGCTCCGCAGAGGCCCTCCAAAACCACCGGCAGGTCCCAGGTGGAAAACTTGTTGCGCTGCACCGGCCTCAGCCTCAGGCCGCCACGTACACCTTCAGGGTGGCGGGAGTCAACCCGGCGGAGAAACGGTGTTGCAAAAACTTCAGAACTGTACCATTCGGGCAGTTGACTGGGTCTTGCAACCGTTGTCCGCACCAGAAAGTGAAAAGTTTCCACTTCAAGGTGTATAGCTTGTGGAAGGAGCTCTGGATTGGAGTATGGTCTCAACAACCTCGGTTGAGAGACCAGAAGCTCAGAGCTGTGCCCCCTCAGAGGCCACGTCCACAGCTTCCCACCTCTGGATGGGAGTGCACGATGGTGCCCCCTGCTTGAGAGAGAAGGTCCCTCCTGAGCGGAATCTCGAAGGGAGAGCCGTCTAGGAGGGACACCATGTCCGAGAACCAACTCGGGCCGGCCAAAACGGAGCTACCAAAAGTAGACTGACCCTGTCCTGGCGTACTTTCTCCAGAACTCTCGGAAGGAGAGCGATCGGGGGGAAGGCATACAGACTTAGCCTCGGCCACGTCTGCACCATGGCATCCAACCCCAGTGGGGCTGGATGCGTAAGGGAGAACCAAAGCGGGCAGTGTGTCGTCTCTCGAGACGCAAACAGGTCCACTTCCGCCTGGCCATACTCCTTCCATAGGAGCTCCACCGACTGAGGGTGGAGTCTCCATTCCCCGGGCCTCAGCCTCTGCCTCGACAGGATGTCTGCTCCCTGAGTGAGATGCCCAGGGATGTAAACTGCTCTCAGTGAGAGAAGTTTTCCCTGAGCCCAGAGGAGGATCTGGTGCGCCAGCCTGTAAAGGGGACGCAAACGCAGAGCCCCCTGCAGGTTGGTGTAAGAGACAAGAAAAGTGCATATTTATTCTATTGAAGCCTGGCTAAATTAATAAAAAACTGTTCATTCCTGACATAGGTCAGACCCTCTGTCACCTCATGCTTGTAATCTAAATACCAGGATAGATACACTCCTTTACAAAAACTATGATATCCAAACCATTATATTGTGCAAGAAGAAGAACTGCAAATCCAATAATTCATTCCCTCATTATAGATAATTTTAGGGCTCAAAACAATGGTGGTCTAACTAAACAAAAACAAGTAAAAAGCCATCTAAATATATATATACGAATCAATAAAATGAAACATAATCATTATTTCAACTAAAACTTTGAACAGTTCTTGATTTTACTTAATAGACCTTTTTATTCACCACTGATCCATCTACAAATATCATAGTCTACTTACTATTTAACCATAAATGAACATGAACCTAAATTTGTCAAAGTTAAATATCAAGGTGTAGAATTTCAAATATAGAACTTGTTCAATTATTGTCTTCCATGGATTTATATCACGACATCACTCATGATGTCATACTCAATGCCTTATTATCATTATTATTACTAGTAGTAGTAGTAGTAGAATTATTATTATTTTGTATGCAACTCTTGTCAAAATTGTAATAACTAAACAAGAACATACAGATTTCACAATCATATTATGATATAAAAATACTATTGCTAATTTTTAAAAGGCCAAATATTCATTAAAAGGCAGGTTTCTTTAAAGCTGTTTTGAAACAGTGTACATTCTTAATGCGTTTTCTACTTGTCACTGTATTCCTGCATAAACTGGATAGCCAGCAAATTCAAATTATTTTATTCACAGCTTTATAGTTGCATTTGCCTGTAACCCATATTACTTAAAATATGAGGGTGCTCTCTGAATAATTTGGTTAGTGTCTTAGCCAATGTGTCACTGTTTCTCTGCCATCAAGTTTCCATTCGTGTCATATTTACCTTCACTATTTAATATTTAAATTTAGACCCCCGGTTAAATTTAGACATGGGTTTTTAACCCATTATGGATGGCATTCTTCAATTTCACAATTCCAAATTACCTAAATGCTCTTAAAATATTAATCCAGAGAGTAATTCAAATCAGCATTATAAAGGGCAAAAGAAGATGTTAATACCCATAGTAGATCGAGCTGAATAACCAGTCCACTTAAATCTTGTCCCATGTTCTGTCCATGTTCATCAGATTCACTTTAGTTTTAGATAATTATGGACTTCTGTGAAGTTTTTTTTTTACTTAACCCATCTGTAATGATACAACACTCATTCCAGAGGTTAGTGACCCAATATACATGCAACAAGGACAGAACAGTAACTTAAAACAAACATAAAGTAGTCATCATCTCCTTGCAGGCACATACTACACACATATATCAAAGCAGCTCATACTCAAGGTTTGATTTGATTTTATTTCATTTTAATTTAGGTTAAGTCAAATGGATTTAAACTTAACATGTGCCTGCCAGTTTTACCTAGTTTTACCTTGTCCTTTATCTAGTCCCAAAGCTTGTCTGTTCATTTATGATTTATTTATTTATTATTATTATTTTTATTTTTTTTACTTCGAAAATCGCTGGGATGTTTTGTCTTAAAATCATTGCTTCGTTTAAGTTATACTTGTTTAGCGGGCCAAAAAGAGACAGAGTCCTATCCTTGCCTCCACTCAAGCAGTCTCTCTCTCTCTTGCTGTGCAAATTATCATTTGACAGCCTCACCAGACTCTAACTTAGACTATAATGTAAAATTCACTACAATATAGAACCCTTTATTATCTACCATGTTGTTTCAAATTTTCTATTTCAAATCTCAATTTAGACTGAATAAAATATGCTAGGAACATTTTTATTTCTTTACATTATGTTTACCTTAAATGCTTTAATTCCCTTGACCTTCTTTATCCAAACCATCTCTTGAATCAGCAAAAGCAGTCTTTATCTTTAGCCACCACCATGTCTTGTAATTATCCTATGTCATGTCTAAGGACCTGCAATAATAAAAACTGTGAAATAGACATTAGTTCAATATCATCTCAACCTTGTTGATTCAGGAATTCATCATAATGCTGAATCTGAAATGTCAGTAAAGCAACCAACTTCATGATCCTGACATGTATTAAGAAATTTTGTTATAGTCTCACTTTAAATAATGGCTGTCATCACATGGTCTCAGATGGTTCTTGAAAGCCCATTGCCAATAACTCTTTGTAAATAGGCTCCTTTTCTTCAGGGTGTGATCCCTGGCATAGTTGCATCAAGTTGTGAGCACTTGTCACAATCAAGGAATGCGGTTGCTGGTGATCAGGTCTGGAGGAGCTCACATTTTTGAGGCAGATTGCTGTAACTTCTTACAGTGCCCCCCTTAACGATGCTTTAGGCCTCTCAAGCATCCGCTCAACTCCGCTACCATCTCAAATATAACACCTCCCTTCCTGGGTAGGTGCCCAGTGGCGGTGACCCCCTGCCTTAGGTTGCCCTCCGCTTGGCCAAAAGAGGAGCTTACCCGTCATTGAGAAATCACCTCATGCACACTGGTAACCGCTCTTTCCATTTGGACATCCTCAACAGTTTTCTTCCAGAATCTGGTATTTTCTGCAGCTTAGGAAAGGAGCACTCAAGAACCATGAGAGCCACTGAGACCACCTACTACTGTTAAAACATTGAGACAGGTTAATCAGAGCAGTATTTGGTCATTAAAATCAATTAGACATCTTCAAATCATCCTCTAAGATCACTCAGTGAATTTATACATCACACCCGTTCATTCAGTGTAATGCTCTGTTACTTCTGTAGCTGGAGTCATCAGGCCCTGTGTGATGGTGGAGACTAAAAATAAGACCGATAAGATACTGGTCATAGAACAAGTAGTAATGCAACTGTTCAACTATTCAAAATTATTTCTTCTAAACCTCAAAATTCTTTAGCTACTCAATCTCTTATTTCTTTAATGCATTGGGCAGTTAAAACAGTAATTGCCCTCTGCATGCATAAAATCTGAAATATAGATTTTTTTTTCCCCTTTTCAACTACCAGTAGCATGTCCTTTAGCATCTCAGTGTCTATGATTTTCATTTGATACACTGTACTTTACTATAAATAGCTTATTATCACTTATGACACAAGCACAGATAACATTTAGCTGACTTTGAAAGAGAGAGAGAGAATGAGAGGGATTCAGGACTGCAATACATTTTTATTTATTATCTTTTTACTATAGCCCTGCTTAAAACTTGTCAAAAATGACAGGCATTTTCATCTTTATTGCTTTATCTTCTTACTTAATTTTTGCAACTCAAAAATGTCTTTAAATTTCTTTCTCAGTCCTTGTCCAGAAATTTACATAAACTTGTATCTATCCATCTACCTAGTTCTGACCATCGCTTTGGAATGGTTTTAAATCTGTCAGGGGTTATCTGACCCAGATATGTTACTTTGGGTCATGCTATCTGTGCTTTCTTTCCAATTAATTTTAAAACCCCCGTTTATGTTACTTGTTTACAATATTACCATCTTCTATACAAGCATAATTTTTAACTAAACACTGGTATTTGGCTGTGATGCAGAGTGGCTGAATTTTATTTATTTATTTATTTAATCCCACAATAAAATTAGTCTTTTGCCCAAACATCAATAATTACTAATTTTCACTCACAAGTCTCTGTTACTTTTACAGCTTCAGCCACACAGCATGAGATAACCAAACTGTTTCACTGCATTCAAATGCAATCTTATCTTTGGAAAGCAAAACATAGCTGTCTAAGTTTTATCCCAAAATTCTAATGCCAAATTGAGTGCCTATACAGTGTTTTCACAAACCCAGAAATCAGTCCAAATACATTCTCAGAGCTTACATCAAATATATAAAGACTGAAACAGATTTATGCTATCAAAATTTGTAATTTAAACCTTCTATGCATGAAGAATAATATTAAATCATCACTTAGTTATTTCTGGGATTATTATTATTATTATTTTTCTTTTCTTTTTTTTTCTTTTTTTTTTTTTTTAGCAAATAGCCACTTTATACATCTGAAAAATAGGCACATACATTTAGAAATTTGTATCTTTCTGTTTCTTTCTTTCTATCAGGACTAATAAGTTACCTAATTTGTCAGTCATATTTCTATCACAAAGCAAAAACCAAAAGAGATGATAGCAGCAAGACATTGAGGCGGCAATCTTACCAATAGCACTTGACTTCTGCGTGATGAAACTGCAAAGTATATCCAAGAAATTCCATATATTGGTCCAGTTCAATTAGTATCATACTTTTATTTTTCTCTGCATCGTTCCTGGTGCATCCTTGATCAATCTTGTCCCTATCCTCTATGTATAACCTAGACTTTCTTTCTATTGTAGTATTACTGATAATGTTAGTTTTGGTTTACCTATTCCCTAACTAACTGATCACTAAATTCGGGGCGCCCCTGCCTGAGATGGAAGGAATTGAGAGTTGGTAGAGCGATTTACGACTAGAACCACTTTCTAGAGTCTTACATTCTCTCTGTATTTCATATACTTAACACAGACTGCACTATCAGGCCTCTACGGCTCTCAGTGCCAACAGAGAATGCGTTTTGTCCCCACTGGACACTTGTGCTTTTTATTCCCCAATGAAATGCACCTACTTCTAATACACACCTCTCAATCTGAGTCTACAATAAAAACAGGTGTGCACTTGTACACCATACCAAACCATATGTAACTAAATGTTACAGGTGTACCTCAAATCCATGACACCAGTTTACCAATACAATCAAATTCAACTAAGTCTGGTGTCACCTCAAATCTACGACACCAGTTTACCAATACAATCAAATTCTGGTGTCACCTCACTCACGTCTGAGTGAGTCTCTATATCGTTCTGCCTTCCATCAACCCTTCCACCACAGACAGTCCCTAACCATAAATACATAAAATCTTCCTACCTTGTTTTTGCTGATCGATCAAGGGTGTCACCAAAGAATAGTTGCCCGCATCCTCCACCATTAACTGTTGGGGGTATTAACAGTTAAAACCCAAGTACCAAATATGATGAACATAAACCAGGAGTCAGATATTCAATCAATCGAAGTCAAGTTTACTGAAGAACATAGTTTGCAGTTTCATCAGCAGAAGTCAGCTTCAACACTCTCGATGGAGTTCGTAGGCCGCCCTGCATACAAGCTTACAATACTGACACTTATACTCTAACAGAGATGCTATTTACGTCAATACATAAGTTAGGAAGATCTTGACTGGACGTCACACTAAAAGCATATCTTTACTTCAAGGCTGCCTAGTTCTAGCAGGACTCTTTATCAGTATGGTTACATAGTAAAGCATTATTCACTTTAATACCTATCAGAAAGACATGAACATTGATGTCACAGATGTCCTGATCACTCGCAGACCAAGTAGATGAGAGGTCCTGATGACCTCTTGTGACGTGGCACTGTGACCCTGGAGAAAGATAGAACTCAGCAGGCAAAGAGAATACTGTTACCTATCCAATTCTGACTATAGTGGATTTCAGCAGTCTTCAAATACTAAAACTACTAATTCAATTATCAAATAATTTGGGGGGTTAAATGATCATCAATAACTTGAGTAATATAATTTATATTGTTATGAAGGCCACGTTGAACGGTTCCACTCCTTCACCACCGACGTGTTGTTTGTGCGGATAAGCACATGCTGGCCTCTGAGGTACGGAAGGAAATGTTTCAGCGCCCGAAACACGGCCAGCATCTCCAGGCAATTGATGTGCCACATGAGATGGTGACCTTCCCACAGACCTTACGCGGAGCGGCCACTCATGACCGCTCCTCAGCCTGTGAGGCAGCTTGTTACGTGACGACAAGGAGCCAACAACCACTGGGCCTTGAGACAGGAGCCAAGGTTTCCTCCACGTGTCTAAGGCACGTAAGCATCGCCGTGTGACCTTGATTGTGCAAAGTGGGTTTCCCCTCGGGAAGAACCCTTTGGTCCTGAGCCACCACTGCAGGGGTCTCATGTACAACAGTCCAAAAAGGTATACCGTTGGAAGCTGCTGCCATCAGACCCAACAGTTTCTGAAACTGTTAGACAGTGAGTGACTGGCCTTCTTTCACTCTCTTGACTGTTGTGAGGATCGACTCGATACGAGCAGGAGACAGATGTGCCTGCATCGTCGTCGAACCCCAAACCACGCCTAGATAAGTGGTTCTCTGAGAGGGAGAAAGCACACTCTTTTTGGCGTTTAGTCTTAACCCCAGCTCTTTCATGTGGGCGAGGACGGCATCTTGATGCCAAACTGCCTGCTGCCTTGACTGAGCTAGAATCAGCCAGTCGTCAGTATGCGGATGCCCTGGAGTCGCAAAGGAGCCAGAGCAGCATCCACACACTCTGTGAAAGTGCGGGTTGAGAGTGACAGGCCGAAGGGAAGAACCCAATACTGGTAAGCTTTGCCCCTGAAAGCAAACCTCAGGAACTTCCTGTGTTGTGGAAGGATGGAGACATGGAAGTATGCATCCTTCAGATCTATGGTGACAAACCAGTCCTCGGACCTGATTTGTGTCACAATCTGAGCTATAGTCAGCATCTTGAACCGAAACGGTTTGATGGCGCGGCTCTAAGCGCGCCATCAAATAAGAAGAACTCTGCAACCGCGCGCACCCTGAATAATATTGGCCTTTTTATTGGCATTGTTATCATTGTATGTGTGATTGTCTTCCAGACTGTGATACGATTGAATAAAAAATGTTAGAGCTGACATGGTGGGATGCAGATTCTAAACATATATGTTTTTCTGTATTTTAAATGTTACTTGTTCAATTTTTAAATGTTATATGCATCAAGACTTATTATTGTAAAAAGTAAACTAAAAAGTACCATACAGTTTTCTGCTCCCTTTACTTTTTTTTAATAGACTTTTTACTTATGTTAAATATAAAATTGAATGTAAAAATCTTATGTGCAGTTGTGCTAATTTTGAAGGCTATTACATTTAATTTTGTAGGCTATTTTTATTACGTAGGTAAAGGCTAAAGGGACATGGTGTTGGAAAAAAAATCAGGGTGGAAGGAAAAAATATTTTTCAAAAGCTTTTGTATACCCCTGAGAAACGTTGTGTTCCCCCGCAAACGTTGGCATTCTCTCACAAAGAAATTTGCGTTCCCTCGCAAAACTGTTGTGTTCTCTCGCAAAACCAGTTGAGTTCGGACAAACACTTTTTTGCAAAGTGTTTATAGATGATGTTGAGAAATGGTCAAGTACAGAAAGTCAAGTTTCAGGTTCTGGTGTTGTTTAAAATGCATATCAAAATGACATTAAAAGACTCCTTGCATTCATAGCGAAGAGACTCGAATAAGTTGTTTTCAGTGTAAGCAACTGCCATGATAAATGTGTTAAAAATGTAGGTAACACCTCTGGAGGAAAAAAAAACTGGTTTTGTGGTCCAGGGTCACATATATCCTACATTGATCCCATGAATTATGAATGATTCACTGCCCAAATATTTCTAGTTAACATGCACTTAAACAACTTAAAATTTTCAATCGAAATGACACACACCCTGAATCATATCAGCCTTGGTATTGGCATTGTTGTCATTGTAGTGGTCATTATCAGCCAGATTGTGTTTTGGACTAGATTAAGGACTTACATATACACATACATGTAGAGAAAAAGCTGTTAAAGCTGACATATTTTGGATGCAGATTAGCCTACAGATTTGTTTTTCTGTATTTTAAATGTTATTTTTAAATTTATCATTATTGATATATATTATATGATGAAACCAATAAAATACCATACAGTTTTATGTTCTCTTTACTTTTATGTTTTGTTTACACTTCTTGCGTAGGTTAAATAGCTTGTGTGCAGCTGTGCTAATTTTATATATACATTGTATGTGTATGTATTTAATATATAGGTATATACACTACCGTTCAAAAGTTTGGGGTCAGTAAATGTTTATTCATTCTTTTTTTTTTTTTTGAAAGAAATGAATAAATTGTTACATTAATAAAAAGTGACATAATAGATTTTCTATTGTAAAAAAATGTAATAACATTTTGTAATATTACAGTTTATTTTCTGTATTTTTGATAAAATAAATGCAGCCTTGACTTCATTAAAAAAAATTGCAAGTCTTACTGACCCCAAACTTTTGAACAGTAGTGTATGTACATAAATCTGTCTGTTTATCTTTTTTGCTGTTGTTGTTTACAACTACATTTATCATGCAGAAAATGGTGCATCTGGCAGTTAATCTGAGAGGATTGTACAACCCACATACAGCATGTGTAATGTGTCTTCAAGATTGGGTGTTTCTTTAAAAATATTCAAACTATTTAACAATGTGAGGATGAATGAATGAATGAATGAATGAAGGTTTGACACCTCCGTGAAGTTGGCCCCCCACCCAACACAAAACGTTGGCAAAATAGTCATGCTCCAAATGTATCCAAAATAGTCTCATTCATTTGTGCTTTGTTTGTGCTGCTTCAGTTTTTTAGATATTAAAATAATATTTAATTATGGGTTTCTGGGGTCATGTAGCCCCCCGCACACTCCAAATTCACTCCAAATAGTCTCGTTTGTTTGTGCTGTTGCATTTCAAGATGTGGGGGAATGTAACACGAAGTCAAAGGTAAGTGTTGTCACTTTTGTTATGCAAACAACAATACATTTTGTCATACACTGTTTTACATGTAAGGCAGAGCCGCTTATTGATGTGCGATTCGTCACTCAAAACACTAAACATTTGTTTAGCATAAGTTAAGATCCACATGCTTGAAAATCCCCTCATTATAAAATCAAAGCGTAGATCAGGGATCCTTAAATCTAGCCCATGAGATACATTTCCTGAAAAGTTTAGATCTAATCCTAATCAAACACACCTAAGCATGCTAATCAGTGTATTCAGGATCATTAGAAAATCATAGGTAGGTGAGTTTGATCAAGGTTGGAACTCTGAAGCGCATTGGCCCTCCAGGGCAAGATTTGAGGAACCCTGCTTTAAATACTTTTCAGATACTATAAATTAGTCTTTGAAAAAATACACATTTTAAATGGATGCAGTCACCACATAACTAATGTCTGTATTGTCGAAAACGTACAGTAGTCAAAAGGATTTCAAATCAATGGATTTATTAAATACAACATAGAAAACATTCAATTCAGGTTAATACAGCTGTAGCCAACAATGTAAATACACAAAAGAAAAAAAAAAACAAAGCGCTGTAAGATTGTAGGACGGGGTGCCTAATCCTGTTCCTGGAGATCTACCTTTCTGAGTTTATTTCCAACACTGATCAAACACATCTAAGGAACTGCCCACAAAATACTTATTAACAGGCTTATGTCTGTTACAACTCAAATATTGCTTGTGAGATCCATTTTCCTGCAGCGTTTAGCTCTAACTTTGATCAAACTCACCCACCTGTGATTTTCTAATAATCCTGGAGAAAATTAATTAGCATGCTCAGATCTGAACTCTGCAGGAAAGTGGATCTTATGAGCCTGATTTGAGCATACCATGGGGCCAGTTGCATAAAAGGTTTAGCCTAGTGTTAAAAAGTTAGTCAGCAATTTTTTTCTTTAAGACTGGTCATAATTGTTTTAATTCAGTTACAGAAAATTGTAGATTGGCCCAAGTTGAATCCAAAAAATAAGACTGATTACCCTTTGGTTAACTGATGGTTGGTCAAACTAGTACTTACTTGTCTTAACATAGGGTTAAGTTTATACAACTGTATTATGAAACAACAGGTTCTGAAAAGGTCTCTTTTGGTTTGAGCCATTCCAGTACAACTGAGTGGCAAAAGAACGGCCAGACAATGTTGTTAGTATTCTCCTAGCTGCATTACAGGGCTGCCTGCATTAATGTTGATAGTCCGCTAGTGTGGGCTGCTCACAGAGAGCCTGGGGTGAGCCCAAAGCTGTGGGCCTCACCCGGGCAAGCATGTATGCATACATGTATGCATGTATGTGGAATCTCATAACTCAGTGAATTAAGGGCAAAATTTATTTACTTGTGAAAATGAATTACTGATCCAACATCCATTATAACAAAATAACCATTAAATCATTAACATAAAGCATAAAAATGCTTAATACTGACAAGGCACTATCTGTCTTCAAACAAAAAACACCACACAATAGGAAACCGAATGGTAAAACAAGGGTGTGTGGCATAAAATAAAAATTAAGTATCTACAAAAAATAAGTAATCAGAGCTGGGTAGATTACTTACAAATTGTAACCAGTTACAGATTCCACATTACATGACAAAAATTGTAGTCAGTAGTGTAATCAGTTACATTACATATTTTAGGTCTAATCAGATTACTTTTAGATTACTTTTAGATTACTTTTGACTTATTTCGTTTATCACATTGATTTAAATAGGTTTATCTTGCAGCATAATGATGTAAAAAATGCAAAGAGTAAGAAAATATGTTCCATTCATTGTAATTTTCAACATGAAGTGCATTAAACATTTTATTACATCAAGGTTTCCCAATCTAGGGTTCAAACAGGAACTGTAGATGGTTTGTGGGTTTAATAAAAAGCTAACAACTAATTAAATCATAAAAAAAATAAAAAATAATAAAATAAATCATTTTAAAACAGTACTAACCCCTAGAAAAGTACTTTTCGAAGAAAGTCTCTTTACTTGGTGGCCATATTTGCAACAATTCTGGGCAGCTCATACAAGACCAAGTCCTATCTTAATGAATGGGGGAATCCCGAAATCTCAAAAACTGCTTGCTGAAGTCACAATTAAATTGTATATCAAATCAGCAACAAAAATCTTAAATTAATTGCCCCATGAATGAGGTTTCTTATGCTCAAATAGTGTTTAAAAGGCTTATTTTTCAGGCTAGACCAGCCAATGTGCATACGCAGTCATAACATACTTATTACTGTGCATGCGCATAGGCTGGTCTAGCCTCAGGTTTCTACGGGAAATTTGGCTCTTTCATTTAAGGTGGGACTATTCCTCCATATTGCACATTGCAGTTTCTCCCATTGTATTTCATTAGTCTTTGTTTTAAAATAACAGTTAAAATAAAACAGTTACTAAAAAAGATGAAATATTATTATTTACCTGCATGCCATGTGACCATTAATCAACATAAAAAAAAACATGAACATGCAAATGTGAAACTTAATAATTGAAATATTTATTTTAAAATCTCAGGGGTACTCAAAGTAAATATATTTGATGAATAACGTTTAGATGACAAAAAGTTTGGGAATGCCTGAATTGCATGTAAATAAGAAATAACGCAGCATTTTAATGAGTATGAAAGACAAAAACCTTCCAAAGACCTTGCAAAGACACAATAATGTCCACAAAACTTTCTGAATGTAAATAATTGGTAGGCTATTTTAGAAAGGAAAATGATATAATAATAATGATATAATAAACGATGAAAAAGAGAAATTAGGGGAAATCAGTGAATTATGAATAATTTATATTATATGAATTATTTAATAATTTATTTATTTTGTCACTTCACTTCTCAGGTCATCATACATCTCCCAGGTCATCTCTCTGACAGTAGGCAACATAATGTCCAAGAGCATCCTGGGTTAAGCCTCCTTTGAAAGTGATGACTGCTCTTAAAGTAAATCTCTCTTGGATCATCAGATTAGATGGAAATTCACACAAAGGACATTCTGTAGAGTTGCTTTCCAGGTCAGTGTCAATCCACAGAAAATCTCCCAGACCCAGAAACTTTCATTGCACAGAGCACTTTTGCTGAGGCAGAGCCTATCTTCAATTCAGAGGGACACTGCAAACGATTTAGGATTGGCCTGAGGCAGGGGGACTCTGGAAGGGTAAGACCTTCTTCCACTGTGGTCTGAAGATGAGCCATGCCTGAAGCCTGCAGTACAGCAACAGAGGTGCAAACAGATGTGTGTGTTGAGACTGCAATACTGTGAGGAGCACTATTTTGTGAGGGTAACACATGCACTTTTTGTCATTGCCTTTTCAATGATAGTGGAGATGTGGCACTGTGCATCAATTTAGAGAACACCAGACTTCAACTGGATAGCTTTGAATAATCCACTCAGCACCTCTGCCCTTTGTATATAGGCCTGTGCATTCAAACCCTTGGTGGTGGTGGCTTTCACTAGCTGGAAGAGGTTGTTGGAATCTTCACCACAAACAATATTTGCAAAAGTGGCACTATTAAAGAAAGCACAACATAAGCACTGAAAAAAGCATCAAATGCACATGTGTTCAGCACAGACACTCTTGAATTCTGAGTTTAATAGGTTGTTGATTATTTCCATTTTTTAACAGTGCCACTTTCAGCTTTTTTTACAATGAATCGATCCACCCGAATTGTCAAGTTTTCGTGCTTGAAAAGGCGATGTGTTGCATTTTTGAACTCTGCTTCAACATTGGCTGAACTTGCAGTGATGTTGGTGCTGCAGAAGTGAGGGGTCATTACCCCTGTCCAGAGTGGTAAATAACTTGCAATCCAGATTATGTTAGGAATAATCTCAGGGAGGAAGTGCATATAATCATGATCACCGTTAGTCATGGCAAGTGTCCTGCTCCCCTCGCATATGTCTGTCACCCACTTCCGTAGGTCTGTCTGTGTTTGGTCACAAAGATCCACTTTTTCCAGGTCCTCACCCTCGGCATCTGGAATGATGACACACTCTTCTGCAATTCGGGCTTTCAGGTATTTCTTGCACCTTTCTGATATGAGGGGGCTCCAGTGATGTCATTGCCATCTGATTCACTGAGAGCTACAACTGTAATACTATGTAGAAGCTCTCTTGCATCATCCATGGATTGTGACTATATAGTAGTTGTGCCATTGACTTCACAAAGAAATCTTTAAAGCGATGTGTTTTTTTCTTCAAGCAGTCCCACTGCCAGATCGTCTTCATGCAGTGTGCAACATCAACCCGGACAAAACAAGGTGGCACTATTGCTGAATGTTTACCAAGTAAGATGCCACAACACTCATTGATGTAGGCCTTCAGATCAGGATGAGGAGTAAAAGCCTTGACCAGAGCTCCGAGCAAAGCCAGAGAAAAGTCACTCACAACACTCGCCTTTGGAGTTGGTGCACCTGCACGTATCCATTCTGTCAACCAATGTGTTATCGCATTAACATCATGTCTCTCTGACAGCATTTGCACCACTGGGACACTTGAGCCCTCATCCCCTGCCAGAACACCCTGATACAGGAAAATATGGCCAGACATGCCATTTGGTCTCTAAAGTTTCCTTACTACTGATCCAGTTGCATCGAAGCTCACAGTGGGGTTAGTATATGTCCTTGATAAAGACTTGTACATATACATTTGTGTTTGACTCCAGTAGTGAAAGAAAAATTTGTCCAGTCCAATGTTTTTAATGCTGCCACTGTGGGGTGCACTATATTTTAACATTTGTAGTAACAAAACAGGGTCCTTGTCACCTAATTGCAAGTCATTTCTTTCTTGCTTTGCGCAGGGTGGCCAAATTAGGAAGATGGCTTGGCTCAGGATCTCCAAAATCCATCAGTTTTGTTGCCTCTGATGCCCTCCATACATGGGGTTCCATTCTACCCTCACACAGTTCTTCGACTACCTGCACACGCAAGTTGCCAGACATTGCATGCTTGGAATGGCCACTGTGCAGTAAATCATCAGCATTCACAATTACACACTTGAGCACCATTGGGCTGTTCATTTCAGGCTGTCTGCCACATTTTATGTGAATGTAGCCACAACACTCCTTACAGTTACCTGTTTTGTCTATGTACTTTCCTGTGGATGATGGATAGACTTTGGCTCTTTTAAATACAAATGTGCAGGGACTTTTAACTGCTTGCCAAATGTGATGATTTATCATGTGTGCAGATGCCAGGCTTCAGAATGGTGTATTCCCTTGTTTGTGTTTTAGAGAACTTGTTTTTGTATGTGACTGTTTCAGGCATGAATTCAGTCCATTTCTGAAATGGAACTTCCAGATCAAAAGTCCAGCAATCTTTTGGTCTGGGGGAAAGAGACCAGAACTCAAAATCAGTGTCATCACTACTGCCACTTGATTCATGTTCATGTGCATGAGTAAAACCTAAAGCAGTCCAGATGTTGTGTCTGTTCAATTTCACAAAGGTGTATAGAACCTTTGCACTGATTTTGTTTTCTAGCTGCTCACTAAGGTCTGTCCAGATGCTCTGATGAGGAATAGCTATCTTGCCATTTTGGACTATGGCATCTTTAGATGAACACAGGACTGTGAAAATGGAATCCCTGTAAGATATTAGCTCAAATTATTAGGGAATCAAATGGGAATCGGATCTAAAGATTTGATTCAGCTTGATTAGATTAAATTGATTCAGAATTAATAGTTTACTCTCATTAACCATTCGTCCAGTGAACAGTTTGTATTACTTTTGTGGCCACGATAATAATACAAAATGTTATTTTGTTAACTTAGAGCAAGGTAACAAGATCTGGGCATAAGTTTAACTTTAAAATACACAACACAAGACAATGCTTCTTTATAAATGAAACAAGAATTTATTTGAATTACTCTAAGACACACAAGAAAGAGTATTGAGGTTTACAGAGTTTGAATCCCAAAACACTGTTACTAGCATTTGCCACTGGTTCTTAAATTGCGACCTGGTAAAACCATAAAAAGGCAGAGATTTAGTTTTGCTGCTAACAAGGATTTTATGCACCAGTTCAGCTAATGAAAGGAAGACCTTGTTTACTTGCATTGCTGCAGCTGTTTCTTTTCCTGTGACTTTTCCTCTCGGACGGAATCACGGCTTTGTTGATTGGCTCCTTGGATGATGTCTTCTGGGAAACACGTTCATGATGAATGGACTGCTTTGCTGGGTGGCTTTGGTAGGTTGCCGGGTTGGCAGAAGCTGGATCTGCCAGACCCAGCTTCGGCAGATGAGCGAAGCTGGGTCTGTTTGGGCTGTTGGGTTTTAAACCAGCCATTTTGGTCCATCCCAAAAAGGCTATGGTCCAATCAAGTCTGCGGGTGGGACCACGCTCCCGGTGGTTCCTCCTTGTGCATACATTAATTTATGTGTCAAAATGATTTTACAGTATAGGTTACAGTTTTTCTCAATTGCTAACATACTTTTGTTCAATCTGTAGTTATATTTTCAAAACTCTAAACACAATTAGCACAACATCGGTCTGTTGTGACCATACTATTAACACAATTTGTGTTGTTTTCACACAATATGCAGTCAATTACCATGTTTCTAAAATGCAAACATTTTCTTTTCGTACAAGCTTACCCAAAACCAAAATCATGGGTCTTTTTAGTCTTTTTTGCAAATGCTTAAACATATCATGTCAGAAATTAAAACATAATGTTCCGAACCTTAAATACAGTATAAAGCCTCTATTTCTGCAACAATAGCAGCTCAAAACGATTGAAAATATCTTTATTTAAAATATTGTAACAACTGATAAGCATATTTAGGTAACAGATCAATGAAATATTTAAAAATAGCTGATTCCAGTCTCAGTTGGAGGAACAGACAGGTGTTGAAGCTGTTTTCATTACATCAACATAGAGTAAAAAAGACCTCTTTGAATTGGTTTTGTGGATTCAGAACAACACAAAGAATCAGAAAGAGAGAAAATGCCTGGGACAGGGAGAGAAATGGTTGTAGGAGGTAGAGGAGTAGTTGGATTAGAAAAAGGGCGAAGAAGAGGTAGGGGGAGGAGTAAGAATATGTGTTGAACTTGCACTGCAGTTTTATGTTTGTTTTTTTTCCCTGCATGTGGAACCTATGAAAGCTTATTTCTGCCATGGAATATAAAGGGTAAAGGGTAATTGTGACTTTCTCTCACAATACTGATAAAGTCTGAATTGCAAGATGTAAACTCACAATTCCAAGAATACCCTTTACCCTTTATATTCCGTGTCAAAATTGTAACCAAAGACTACGTATGTTGGAATTTTTGTTGATCACTGGCATCAGCTAACATGGGGACACCATCCATATCCAACCATCACCCACTGGAAAGCAATTTCAATCAAAATTCCAACTGAATTTCTGCATAGGTTACTCTATCTTTTTCTATTGAACATTCTGTAAAGTAATGACTTGTGGCGGGACACCGAGGGTTTAAAAGATTGAACACCTAGCGACTACGCCACCCTGGAATTTCACCAGGGAATATGTAATGACATTAAATTTGTTATTAGAGCAACACAGGTTCGTTCTCAAGGAGTTGGCAGGAGACACAAATATAAGAAAATAAAAATTTTATTTAAACTAAATTTAAAACATAGAAAAAGGAAGATCAGCTCAAACTCACAATCAAAACTAATATACATTTATATAGAAAAACAAAAGTCACACAATATCACCAACTTCACACGAAAGTGACCTGAGTAGCCGAAGACATCTGAACTCAGAGGACAGGAGCTGAGGCGTGACAGCAGGGAATAAAGGGCACAACAAGGCCTCCACAGCAAATCGCAATTCCACTACACCTGTGCACAAAACACACTCACTCTCACATACACCACACAATGCACAACACTCGTGATGGAAAGACCGCCACCAAAAATCCAACCCCGCCTTAGACACTCCTGTAACAAAACAGATTGAAATTATACATGGTTCTCAGATCTATACAAAGAAAACACACTTATACAGAAAACCTGTCACTCAATCAACATAAAGAACATCAACAATTAGAATATTCCAATCACACCACAAATTAACAACTCAAATACTTAACTCAATATCAATAATAATACAAAACAAACAGGGAAAAAAAAAACCCAGGAAGAACAGTAAATATAAATCACAATAATAGTCACTTACTGCTATACAAAGCAAAGACAACTCAGAAGTACAATAAAGAAAAGACACCAATATAAAAATAGAACCAATGCAAAGGTAAATACAAAAATCAACCAAAAGAATGTCCAAACGAATGTAACACTGCTTTCATAATAGAAAAAAAAACAAAGATTCCAAAACACACACACACACACACACACACACACACACACTTCAAATCACCCGCACAAGCGGAGACAGATTCGAACAAAAAGGAATAACGTAACCAAATCAAGCAACGGAACAAGGTCAAAGCAACAGCGCCTCCGGACAAAAGATCCCACGACGTGAAAGGTTATCACATGTCAAGATGCAACTGATCTGTCTACAATAAAAAATTAAGAGTCAAGCAAATTAGTAAACCCTCCATAAATGTCAAATAAAGATAGAATAAGGTTTAAAAATCACATACCGTCACAGTCGAACTAAAGAAATCCCACCAATCAGGCAGATAAAATAACAGGCACGGAAGTTGAGGGCTCGTTCAGTCAGTATGGGACAACAGCGTGCACAGTAAGAGGACTAAGCGCCGCCGTAACGTCAGGCGACAGTTGTACCCAAATCAGTTTCGCTCCAACAGCTGACTATGAACGAATGCAAAAACACGCCACTACAATACATATAAATTCATAGACAATGACGCATCGCGACCAAATCACTTACCTTCAGAGGGGAACCGGTGTTCTGAAATATTCGGTGACTGAGATTTTCTGTGACGCTGGGCGGAGCAGACATGAATATTCATGAGTTTCCTGTTTCGCGTTAAAGCAAAAATATCAGGCTGAACGCCTCCATGCCACGCCGCATTGAAGCAGTCATTTCTGCAAAAGGATTCCCGACCAAGTATTGAGTGCATAACTGAACATAATTATTTGAAGGTTGACTTTTTTTGTATTAAAAACACTTTTCTTTTATTGGTCGGATGAAATATGCTAATTTTTTGAGATAGGAATTTTGGGTTTTCATGAGCTGTATGCCAAAATCATCAATATTAAAACAATAAAAGGCTTGAACTACTTCGAGTTGTGTGTAATGAATCTAAAATATATGAAAGTCTAATTTTTATCAGTACATTACAGAAAATAATGAACTTTATCACAATATGCACATTTTTTGAGAAGGACCTGTATAATGTGCTTTCAAATTTGGCCTGTTTACGCAGTCCCAATGATACCAGCCCTGGCAAGAGTCACATGTAACCTAAACAAAATCAGATTTACAACACATGAATGAATATGGTGGTGAAACATAAAATGCACTATATCTATATATCTATAGCTATCTATCTATATATATATATATATATATTTTTTTTTTTTTTTTTTTTTTTTTTAAACATAACGTACCCAAGACCAGGTCTGGTGTGTCGGGATAGTGATCTCCACAAGCCAGGCACAGGTTACCCAGAGGATCTGTGGAAAATAATAAAGGTGACATTCTTAAATCACATGCATAATACATCATCCCCTTTTAATAAAACAAAGAAATTACCTGATTCAGTGAGAAGGCATAGACCCAGTTCTTCACGTATTTGTGCAATGTTTGCATCTTCGCATGAGAAGTTTAAGTCTCCCCCCAGAAGAAGTGCTTCTGCAAACTATAAAAAAAGGGGTGGGGTGAACAAGTATAAAGCAGTCAAAAAACTATTGTTACAGTTACTTACCTTACACACAAACACCCTACATGAAGTGGCATCTGGTTGCATGCTGTGTGTTAATTTGACACACTTCCATGTGGTATCCTCAAAATTTTGGTCCATGAAACCCCTTTCAAAAAGAAAAAAAAAATGTATAAAACATAAACAATTGCCTGATGAGGGGGTCTTTATTTCTCACCTCACAGCCTTAAGGCAGTGGGCAACTTCCCCTCTGCTTTCCCCACAGGAGTTCATATAAATGATTTTTCCTTCCTGAGGATATATTACCTGGCAAGACATTGAATTTAACTTTCAGTTTTAAAGGAAAAATTTCACTCTCAGTGTAATATAACAGCAGACATCATAGAATAAAACAAACCAGCAGTGTCCAGTGGTCACCCTCATTTACAGAGCCCACCAGCAAATCATACACTTTCAGATCAATCTATGGGTACACAGACAATTGACAAGATGAAACATGAACATTTACGATAATCATATCAATTATCAAGAGCGTTTACCTTCTTCATTTTAGTGGCCTTGCCATTCCACAGATTTGTCATCTGAAATGTATCAATGACAAACACATTTCCTTTATATCTGCTTGCCATGCAAGTTAGGTAGGCATTGATAACCTGAACAAGAAAGTGGTTCAATGATTTGTCCGTTCCATAAATCATTATGATGAAGTCCAAATTAATTAATTATTAGGAATTGTGTGAAGCTCACCTCACTCTCAAGCTTCTCCCCAGGTTTGAGGAGTTCAAGATCCCATGTAAATATTTTATATGGACCTATTTTGCTCCACAGTCTTCCTCCTACTTTTCCTGCCCAGATGTCTCATAATACTGAAAACAGTTACAAAAAATAAAAAAAATAAAAAAATAAATTCTTACCACAATAGGGGTATATTCTTTAGGGTTTTTCAGAGAGCATTGCTTTTTTTGACAAGCGGCACAGTGTTTGACCTAAAATATATTATCATGATCAGTTTTGATGGAGAAATGTATAGTATGAAAACATGATGAAGGATTCACATATTGAACTCACCCATTTTTTTTTATGTCCACAGACATACCAGGCCAATAAAAATCACTTGCTTATAGCATCCAGGGTTTTTTGAATGCCACAATGAGCTCCTATTGGGCTGCTGTGGAACTCTTTAAAAATGTCTTGGGCACTTTTTTTTGTGCCTACCACTTTTGCAAAGGTTCCTTCTTTTTTACTATAATATAAAGCTTCATCTAAAAAGTATAAAAGTCATTATAAACAATCAGTGAAGCAACTAAATCCAGGTGTACATTTTACATTACTTACTTTCAAAAACGAAGCTTTTAGCCCTTCTTAGAAATGTGAATTTCTTTTGTCTGGAAAGACGCGGAGGTATCTTTCCAAATCTTTTAAACTCTGTCAGTTCTTTGATTTCAGCCTCATCCATGTTCTACAAGGTGTTCATTTTCAAAATAATTAAATAGTTGTTTTCCAATATGAATGCTAAAAATGTAATTGATCACTGTTACTTAATTTTGAATAAAAGTGTTTATAAAAGAGTTGTATGTGATATAAATCTTTATCCAGGTCAACAAAATGATCAAAAAAGTTATTAACTTAGCTTCTGAAAGCCTTTTACATACATAAAGACTGTGCAGTAGCATGGAATAATCACAACACTGTGTTCACTACATGCCTTTTGCCAGTTGTTATGTCTTCTCCATACACCCATTTGCGATTAAAACGAACACCAAAATAACCTGCTGTCTTTATTGTATTAAAAAAAAAATGCAAAATAGACACACAATTACTTTATTTTTTACCATCTCACCATGTTTCTAACCAACCTTGTGTTAAGAATGTTCATAATAGAATTTAAATATATAACAAAAATGGTAAGATTAATTTATTACTGAAGTTGGGTTGATGTTATGTAGGCTACCGAATGAGCAAACAATAAGAAACACTGAACAATAAGAAACAAGAAATAGAATGATCACAAATGAAACTTTATTATGTCACCAACACAAACGATACATTTATATCAGTTATTAACAGTTTTAAAGATTGTCAAAATAAATTAGATACATAAAAATGTTTGATGGCTCGGTAAATTGGAATGTCTCCTCAGGCACATCAACAATTTAATAGCTGTAATAATTTAATTAAACATAACACATGACACAATCTACATACTATTGTACCTAAACTAACAGTAGCCTTAATACCTGCTGAAGTTCATTATACGTTGAAGCATAAAGCTTATTCCAAAAACTGTGTGTAATCCGACGAGCGCGTGAAATCCAAACAGTGGTGCTTTAACGCGAAACAGGAAACTCATGAATATTAATGTATGCTCCGCCCAGCGTCACAGAAAATCTGTCACCGAATATTTCAGAACGCCGGCCACCAAATGTCAGCCACAGGGTGTCATTCAATGCGGTTCTAAAATAAAATGCCTAGCATGAGCTACTGTGTACACCTAACCACCCAAACAACACCCCCTAACATACCTGGACGGTGCTTAAATGTGACGCAGGCACTAAGGGGGCATAACCAGTGACGCAATACTACTTTGACAACCTCCTTATATATTCCCTTTGCAAATCAATGATAGGGCAATCGATGAACACACCACCCAGTCACAGCTAAACAGGAGAAGCTCCACTAGTCCTGCCACATACTCAACTCAAAGTTTTAGATATATGTTGACAAGAAAGAATACATTCAACACTTTACAGTTTTTGCCTATTGCTTACACACTTTTTGCAGAATTTGGCTCATTATGTCAAAAATCTACACACAAGTCAATCAGACATAGCACTTGGAGATTAACAACTCACATCTATGCCAAAATGACACACTGCAATCAAAACTTAACACTCCTTTCTAAAAATGAAATTCTTGCAACAAAACCATACACACAAGCACTATTTGAATTATTTGAATTACTTCTGTAAAACTCAAAAGTAGAATTTCTGAATTTCAAACAAGAGTTTTTACAAAAAAAAAAAAAAAAAAACATTCAAAATTGAATCACAAATCATCAAATTTAGCAGCAAAAAAAAGTAAAAAACAAACAAACAAACAATTACTGGACAAACTGCTATTGGGGGAAAAAACATATACTTGTTTTGTGTGTGTGTGTGTGTGTGTGTGTGTGTGTGGTGGGGGGGCTGGGGGGCCTTATGGATCCTGTCTTCTGTTTGGGTCTGGCCACAAGACCTCGTCAACATCACAGGCGATGTCCTCGTGGGCTAGGCATCGGGGAAAATAATGCCTTGTGAATCCAGCCTTGGAATGATTCCACCTCAATGTCTCCCCATGCCTCTTCCAAAGTTCTCAAAATGGCTTACCTGAGGCCTATTTATAGTGCTAAGGCTCAGACCGATTGGTGTTCTGTTTTCAGGTGTGTATGTAAGTGCCCACAATTGCCAGATGAGTTCTGCTTTTTGAACAGAGTGTTTTCCCAATGATAACAGGTGATTTCGTTTTCATTTTTTGTGTCTAATGTAGTGTTTTGCAATAAGTGTGTTACAGAATTGTAAACAAAGTGCAAAGTTGACAATGTGTTTAAGCTATGGTTACACTGTGTTTAAGGTATGCTACAAGAAGTTTAGGTATTGAGGCTTTGGTCTAAACATTCGGTTTTAGTGTGTAAGCAATGGGCAAAAACTGCAAAATGTAAAAGGGGTTTCAGTTGAAAGCAAACTGAAGGCCAAATTGAAAAAAACAAAACAAAACAAAAAACAACAACAACAATGGATTAAATTTTAATTACATTTTCTATTATCTATTATTTGCAAGTAGAATTAAATGCAGTTTTTGTAAAGCCATCAGTTGTTAGTATTTTGATGATCACTGTGCTATAACTGACTATATGTTTCTGTTGGACAGAAACTAGTGCTAAAGTTTTGAACAAATGGCACGGTTTTGAATAAGGTTTGCTGTGTTTTTATAGAGTTAGTATAAGTAGAAAAAGGTGTTAAGCATTTTGAAATGTAGAGTTTGAATTTATTTAACAAAATGTGGTTTTGGACAGAAAATTAACTGTTTGGCTAATTGTGTGATGTAGGTGTGTTGCTGTGTTAAGAGTTTAGAAAAAGTACTTAAAGTATTGATAAACGCTTGTTAGCAATTGAAAAAAAAACTGTAAAATGTAAAATGCTTACTTAATAATTCTTTTTTGTTCAACTGTTATATAAAATCTAAATTTGCAATTGATTATTAAGAGAAAACTGCGTTCTTGCTCGTATTTTAAACATGAAAAATAACTTGCACAGGGCATGTTTCTGTATTAAAATGTCAATATTTGTTGCTATTAAGTGCTACAGAGCTACTTTAAAGACGCAATGAACAGCAGCGCGTTTTGCTGTTTGAGAACCACTGCTTTAAGAAACCTACCTGCAAAGCTACAGTACTGCTTTTTGGCACTTGTGTAAAAATGCTGTAAATTGAGGATGCTGTCAAAACAAATTGCTGTCATAAATAGATTTTCTTTATCAGTTAAATTCTATGAACTCAAATCAACATTTGGTGTGACCATCCTAGTTGCACTTGCGCATAGTTTTTCAGGCAGCTTTGCAGGTAAGGCTATTGAAGCATCTTGGGAGACAATTCTTCTGGATTTAGTCTGTCTCAGTTTCTTCATGTCATGTCATGTCTTCAGCACTGACAGATGTCATACTCCTTGTGCAAAAATCTCACTGGATTATTACAATTAATGGCAAAATGTATGTTTGGAAATGTAAACGGATATTTTGTACTGACACACTACAGCAAAAGATATAACTGACTCTAAATAACTGACTTAAAGCCATTTTTTAGGTGGTGAAAATACTATTGTTCTAATATTTTTGGTCACCACTGCATTATTATGCACCCATAAATGGCTGTCAGCCCATAAAATGTACATCCGCAGTAAATATTTGTTGGTGAATGATAACAATTGAAAATGCACTTGATGATCACCCTAAAAAGAGAGAATTCACATAAAAATGCAGTTGCTCTTTTGAACCACAACAACTAAAACACATCCAAATACTTGTGTGTAAAACAGAAGAGGCAACACATGAAGTACTACAATCTGGACAGTCACTTAAGTATCTGAGCAGTAGGTCATATTTTCCAGTCACTGGCACAATTTAACCCCTGGTGAAGTGCAAGTTAAATGTCTACAAATGTTAATTACTAATGAAATTACTGCATCAAAAATTTTAGTCATTTATACTGTACCTGTGCTTCTACATTCACATTATCCACTTAACTCATGCTTTAATGACTTCCAGTGAAACAATGAACGTCCCAGTATACTAAGAGGCAGATTCTGTTTCCATAGAAATTATAATATATATATATATATATATATATATATATATTATTTGTGAGAAAGACTTTGGCACTACAGAATTCTTTTTATTCTTCTTCATGGAAACTACAGTTGGACATTTTGCTAGCTTTGTTACCAATGCCTTTTATATCTCTTGCTGACTGCAAATTGTTATTTAAGATTATATATATTTGTCATGATCATCTATATTGGACATCTTGAATAATAAGGTGTTATTCTTAATAATATATATATATATGTAACAAAAGTTATTAATTTAAGCACAATAAACTATGTATAATTAATAGTTATCAATTACACATACTTTATACACTTCTCTGAAACAGCCGAGTCAAAAAATAAACCGAACTAATGCCCTGGTCCAGCGAGTATTAGCCGCTTTTATTCTAACTCTAAGAAAAATCAACTTCCTAGCCTTGAAAATTAATCTTTCCCACTGTAATTGGCTAAGTTACAGGACCGGATCAGTTTTGTAACGGAATCAAAGCAATTTAAGTGACGTGATATTTGTGAGCAAGGAACACAGTAAGAAATTCATATGTGAATACAAAATGCGGGTTTATTGAATACATAAAAGGGGAAAATAAACACTAGCTAGCAGATAACGAATACTAAACAGACAACACATAAAACATAAAGCAAAAGAGAGGGAGAGTGAGTGAGGAGGAGAGAGAGAGAGTGAGAGAGAGAGAGAGTAGACTGGCAAACTTTCACATCAGCACAACCAAATCATCAGAAAAACCTGAATCTCCTTGACCTACAAGGGGCACAGCTTCCTTATTGCATCTAATAGTTAAATGGTTACTTGCATAATGGTTTCCTTTCGTGTGGTGCTTACGCAAGGGTCCAGATGCCAGCTCAAAGGTAGTCCTGATGATTTCATGAAGATGGAGCCTTCGTTGTTCCATTGATCGGCTGATCGGATGGTTACAAAGGGGGTTGAGGTGTAGATGCCAGGATAGAAAGAGAGAGTTCGGCCTCATGCTGGGGGAAACCGCATGTGGCTAGGCCACGGGGTTTGCCCCACGGCCTTTCCGTGGAGGACCTCCACGATAACTATCTGAAGATCTTTCGGAAGAAGAGGAGAAGAGAAGAGAGAGCCGGAACGGTGTGTGACCCCTTTAAAGTCTGGACAGAGTCACACCTTCCCAAGTAGTTCCGACCAATGAGAAGGCTGGCTTTCTCAGTGGGAGGTTTGAAACTGGATCTTCGTTTTATGGCCCTTTGTCTTAGAAAAATGTCAGTTTGCATATTTAAATCAATAGGGGTTCAGGCCAGAAATACTAAAGATTATTAGAACGTTAATATGTTGCACCGGTATCCGGATCTGATACACAGCATCTTTCAGAAAATCCACATACGAGTCAAAAGAGACCAAACATGGCATGTACTGTATGTGGTTACATTAGCATTCTATCAAGACACAAGCATAAAACGGTTATAAAGAAAGAAATTTAAAGTAAGGAATACAAAGGACATGGACAGTCGTAATATACACACACTGATATATGAGCTATGTGTCTTCGTTCACAGAAACGTTTGTCTGTGAATGAAATAGGGAAGAGTCCATTTCTATGAGCATTGTGTCTTTCCTATGGGGGGAAGTGAGTGAAGAAAGACAGTCTGCCTGCATAGTTGCAGATTCTCCTGCATAGTTTTACATCGTAAACTGACATTATCAGTGGTTGCTAGAAGCGTCCTGGTTGAGACTTTGTCACCCACTGTTGGGTTGGGTGAGGGGAAGTCTGCTTCTTTGTTAAATGAATAAACCACAGATTTGGTTAAATCTAATGAACCATTGTCTGATTGGTCCCTACCCTGCATATATATATATATATATATATATATATATTAGTTTCTCAATTAATTTACAGTGTTTTTTTCCTCCTAAAATACAGGAAGTCACAAGCTCCCAAAATATGATTGGTTTGGTGAAAAGAATCTTATCAGAGTAAATGTGAAACCAAAAGTGGTGCCTGCAGTAATATAGTATGATGGAATCACTGATAAAGTTCTTGTCACTCCTCCCCCTACAACCTACAGCTCACCTCACATTTATTAGCACAGAAAAGCCTGAACCAGAGTACAGTAACACATACGTCTCTGCAGAGGACCAGGCAAAGGCAATTACAACCAAAATCCAATAATCAAAAAAAAATAAATAAATAAAAATGGATCCCAGACAGTCTTTCAAAGAGCCTCCGGAAGCTTGGAATTCATCTGAGAAATCAATGATGTTGCAGCCTTCAACACCACCACCAGCATACCAGCACAGTCCTGCTGAATATCCTCCTTCCTTTCCAAGCCAGCCAGTCCCCCAGGGCCCCTATGCCCAGGGGCCGTATCCAGGACAATCCGTGGTCGCTATGCAGCCTACAGTTTTTGTGACCGCCGCTCCAGTGGCCATTCCGGTACCAGATTACATGGCCTACTCCTTCTTTATCATGTTGTGCTGCTGTTTTCCTCTGGGTGTTGCTGCACTGGTTTTCTCCTGCGACGTAAGTGTATTAGTCCATGTGCTTTCCTTATATCTAGTTTCTTTAACATTTATATATAAGCATTAAGCATAAAATTGCATAAAATGTTCATGCAACCGAGAAGTTAAAAAAATAGGCATGTATGTACCATGGTCATGATCACAGGGGTTATATTAGCCTTTATCAGGCTTTGGAAAATGATTTATTATTTAGTCAGGTTTATGCTGTTGTTGTTTTGCCACAACAATTCTTGTGTTAATTATTATGACAATTGTTGGTCAGATCAAAAATGATCTGAATTAAAAACGAAATACAATTGACTGCCAAACAGCCTGGGTAAGCCTGTTAAATATGTAAGCAAGACAGGTTTCCTTCATGTCTTGCTCCACTGAAGTATGTGTATGGGTGGTTGTTGTTGCGGTTGTTTGGTTTCCAGTAAATGGCAATCAGTTATAGGAAAAGGTGTGGTGCTGGAGAACCGCAAAATCAAGTACTTTTCATGAAGTACTTAAGAAACTTGGACAGAATGTGCTTGTCTTTACATACGATAGAAAAACATTTTGAATTGAAAAATGAAAATTATGTCATTACAGTTTTTCTCAAATGCTAACACACGATAACCAGGTTTTTGAACTAAAATTTCAAAACCATGACACTATTTATCAAAAAGCACACCCAATTTCCTAAACTCTAAACACTTTTCCCCGGTTCTGACACATGCGTTATATTTGGTGAACTCTTACTACAAAACTCTATACAAATCCCTAACACTAGCATTTAATATTGTTCAAGTCTGCAAAGTTTGAGCTCAGTTACAGTTTTTCACATTTGCTAAAATACTAAACCCCATTCTGTGAACCAAATTCTCAATAGCCTAAACCAATTTGTCAAAAAAAAAAAAAAAATCACACTCTCTGCAAAACCTTAAACAAGTTCAGGCAGTTTAGACACTGTTTGTAGATCTCATGCACTCTTTGCAAAACTCTAAACACATTCTCACTCACTAAGACACAATTTGCCCTGTCATGAACTTGTGATGCAAAACACAAGAAAACAAAGGTTAAGCACAACTGCAACATGGCTGTCATCATTTACACACAATAATTCAAAAAGCAACACACTTGTTTTTTAAATATTTAAATATACAAAATATAAGCCAGTTCAAAGTGCACAGATGGCACGGGTGTATCCAGCAGTTTGAGAGGTACAGAAGAGTGGAAATATGAGGTGGAGGAAAAAGATCAAAACCAAGAACAGTCTTTTCAGATGAAATTAGACCTACTGTTATAGACCATGCTCATGCGCATGGAACGACAGAGACAGCACAAAGAGCCTAATATTAGCAGACTGTCTGTTGGAATGTTGAGAGAACTTTTTTTTTTCCACTGTATTTTTTATAGACTGTATTTTGGTTATTTCAGTATATTCTCGTCTAGATTACCACACCAGACGTTTTTTTTTTTTTTTTTTTTTGTAGATGAAGTTCTCAAAAACTGGACTTTAGTGTGCCCCACAGATTTTCTATTGAATTCAAGTCTGGGCTTTGTGCAGGCCAGTCAAGTACACTCACTTTGCTCACTTGGAGGTATTTCTTCACCAGAAGTGAGGTATGCTTTTGGCCGTTATCATGCTGGAAGACAAAATGTTGACCCAAACCAAGTTTTCTAGCAGACTGAGGTTGTCTTTCAAAGTCTTCTTATAGTCTTCCTTTTTCATGTTTCCTTCAACCCTGATGGGATTCCCAGTTCCAAACGCACTGAAACATCCCCACAGCATTATACTTATATATATCCCTTCTTTCTTTGAACATAGGTAACATCTCTATGGCCTATAGCTCTAGTTTTGTCTCATCTGACCAAAGGACACATTTCCAGTATGCATCATATTCCCCCAGGTTGTCCTTAGCAAACTTCATTCTAGCTTGGAGGTGTCTCTTCTTCAGAAGTGGAGACTTTCTTGGTCGGCAACCTTGCAGTTCATTCCTGTGCAGGGATCTAGTGACTGTCTTCGTTTATACATCAATTCCAGACTTGGCTAGGTCATTCACTAGTGTCTTGGCAGTTGTTCTTGGGTCTTTAGAAACCTCTCTCACTAGTTTTCTTTCCAAAGTTTTTGAAATCTTTGGCTTCCTGCCTCTGCCCGTCTTGTTCTCCACTGTGTTGGTCTCTTTAAACTTCTTGATAATGCATCTCACTGCAGTTCTTGACACTTGAAAATGCTTTGATAAACGTGTGTATCCTTCTCCATCTTTATGAGCATTAACAAGTCTTTCTCTCAAGTCCAAACTAATTTCTTTTGTCTTTGCCATGATGACAGTGCATATTATTTTACTAGTTGTTTTGCAAGATACTAATCCTCAGCTTAAAGAGCAATTTAAAGGCTTAATTAGGTTAAATAGTTTAATCAGGCAAATTAGGTTATTTGGCAAGTCATTGGACAACAGTGGTTTGTTCAATAACTAATCAAACTAATACTTTCTTAAGGGGGCTAATAATATTGACCTTAGCTGTTTTGTATTTATTTATTTTTAATTCTTTTATTCAAGGGGGGGGGGATATTCACCACACTTAGGCATGATTTCTTTTGAGCATTTTTATGTTTTTTGAGTGTGTGTATTTTTATTTATTTTTTTTTAATTGCAAAATAATTGATATATACAGTAAACATTCTTTTTTTTTTGTAACAACATGAACTGGGCACTGTGTTCTCAATTTTTTTTTTATGTAGTGTCTAATGAATGATCTGTATGTGTGTATAGTATTGACTAATGTGTGTATGATTTAAAAGCTTTGTTTTCAGGTGAAATGGTTTTGAAGCGATTGATTTTGCCAGAAGAGTGAATTTAGTTTGAACATTTGGGTTTGTGTTTAAGGTTTTGAGAAAATGAGTGATGGTTTCAAAAATGTGTTTTAGCAATTCAGAAAAACTGTAATTGATATTTTGAGGGGTCAAACTATTGCACAGACAACTATATAATACATTTTGAGCAACATGACAATAGCAACTGATAATGTAGGAAACCACAGACAAATGTGCATAATCAGTTGTATGAATGTACAAAAGCAATCACAACTTGATCAAAATAATGAGAAACTTTTTATGATGTGCACAAGTGACTTGATGTAGAGGTTGAACTAGTAGTTTTGAGAATTTAATTTCTGAACTGAGAAATGCACCAATGTCACTGAGAAAAACTGTAAGTTTGTGTGCTAATTGAGCTCAAATATTGAATGCTGGTGCTTTTTAAATGACCACATGGTGTAAGCACTGAGAAATGTAGAGATTTGTGTGTAGAGTTTTGCAGTAACAGCTCACCAAATATAACTCATGTGTCAAAACAGGGGAGTAGTGTTTAGAGTTTAGGGAATTGGGTGTGCTTTTTGATAAATCGTGTTATGGTTTTCAAAAATCAGGTAGTTAAAAAAATCTGGTTAAAATGTTTTAGCAATCGAGAAAAACTGTAAAATAGTCTATGTGACATCAGTGGTTTAACCGTAATGTTAAAGCTACAAGAATACCTTTTGTACACAAAGATAACAACTTTTTCAACAATTTCTTCTCTTCCGTGTCAGTCTCATGCTGCCATTCACGAAAATACCATGATGCAAGTCAAAGAAACTCAGAATGATAACAGAAGTGGCTGATATTATGTTTTATAATTGTTATTACAGACTCGTGCTGCCAACTTCTCAGGACAGCAAGAATTAGCACAAAGGAAATCCAAAACGGCGCTCACCCTGAATCATGCCGGCCTTGGTATTGGCCTCGTTGTCTTTGTATTTGAGATTATCTACCAGATAATCTGTGTTTTGAGTTGATAAAAGCTGTTAGAGCTGATATGGCTGGATGCAGAAACATTTTATTCTCTGCATTTTAAATGTTATAATTTGCTAATCATTATACTTTAAGGCTGATTATCATATGTTTATGCTTTTTAATTGTATCTTGTGTGCAGCTGTGCTAATTTGAGTTTTTTGGAGGTTTTTTTTTTTACATGCATTTTATTTTAACATACATAAATATTCCTAGTAAAGCCCATCTGCCTTTCAATAGAATTTTTTTTTTTTTACTTTTTTATTATACAGGCAATGGTGGGTCATGTGTTCCCAGAGAAAGGAAAAATCAAAAGTGGGAACTCTTTTAACACTTCCCTCTCTTTAAATATTTCCCCTAGACAGAAATGAGCTTGATTCTCCTGAGACAAAAACACTCAAATAAACTGATCAAACAACAGTCAGCTGTATGGGAATAGGTCCATTAAACCTAGAGGGACAGTTTTTAGGACACCTGCTTTTTAAATTTTTTATGGAGGAAAAAAACTTGGTTGCTTTTTTTTTTTTTTCTCGTTTTTGCATATCTAACAAGATTTGAGAATTACATTTTAAAATACTCCGTAACATATACTTGTGTAATTATACTTTATTAAAATGTGTGGATTGATGGAAGTTGATCATTTAGTTTTGATCTTTTTTTTTTCCAACTGTTGTTATAAAAAAAAATAAATGAAAACCTATCTAGATATTTTCAACAGAAATCTGGATACAATTTAGATGTAACATGCAAAAATGTTTTCATATTATGAATCAAAAAATATTTCTGTTAACTTCTGTTATGGTGAGTCATACTATTTTATATGGTAAATTTCCATTGAATTTCTTATGTTTACTGACTCTCTTTAACATACTAATAACACAAACTACAATTATAGAATTATATTTGCTGAAAAGTTAAAGCTGAATGAAAACCAATACTTTGTAAATGTCACATGTTTGGACTTCTTGTTATTCTTGTGTTTCCCCTGTCATTCTTTCTAAGTTTCCTTATATGGATTTGGTTCCTGTTCTTGTTTAGTTAATTAGATTCCCTGCACCTGTGTATCATTAATTATTCCTTGTTTGTGAGTGTATTTAAGTTCCTGTTTTCTCTGAGTTCCTTGTCTGGTCACAGTTATATTATGTTGTGTTTGCCATCATCCTTTTGTCTGTTTCACTGTGTTTATTAAATCAAGAAGTTTGGATTTTACCTTCTGTCTCCTTTGCCTTCCTTCTTCTCTGCAAAACCATGACAGTAATTGCTGTTTCTTTTTCTTTATTTATTTGTGCTGTGCCTTAATGTAAGTTGTATAACCCATTTCCACATGAAAATGGAATTTGGATGTCTTGATTTATCTGTAAATCTGGCATTCAATAAAAAATGGTTTCAATTTTAGTTTTTAAACTGAGTAAGTTTATAGTATAATGACCACTTACATGTCAAAATTAAGAAAAAATTGTAAATGACCAGAATCTTGCATTTACATAAAAAATTGCTCCAAGTTTTGTGTGTGTGTGTGTGTGTCGACAGTATTTCAACCACATTTTAAAATTAAAGTTCTCAATTTTATTGATATAGCCAAGACATGCTCAGATTATTTACAACATTTACAATATGACACAGCTCATTGTGCAACTGTGTTCCAGTTTTGTGATTATTTCATGAATATATAGAAGTGAATCTGAATATATAGTTGTAAATTGTGAATATGTAGTTATAATTATGAATATATAAATGTAAATTATGAATATATAGTTGTAATTCTGAAAATACTATTATAAATTTGAATATACATTCAAAAATCCTGAATATATACATGTTAATCTGAATATATATTCTCCATATCACAATAATTATATAATATAATTTGTTATCAGGCATGTCAATAGACACAAGTTCTTTATTTATTTATTTAAACTGAATGCCTGTATATACTGTATATGTGTATCACTGCAGATATTATAGGCTACTGTATTAATTATTGTAAGTGCATATCACTTATCTAAACCAAAAGGGGTATTTCACTCTATTTAAAAAAAAAAAGATGGTGGTGCCACAAGATGCTCACAGTAAGTGACAGTCTTAATATCAAAATTTCTAGACAATTCAGTATGGCTGAGAGGGCTGAAACATAATGTTTCTGATTTTATTGAGAAAACCACAGCAACACTTTAGAATAGAGAATGCATATTTAATGTTTTCCCTGAACAAACTCTTTATTTTCTGATTATTAATAGTTGTAACTTAGTTGTTAAGTTTAGGTATGGGGTAGAATTAAGGGATCTAAAACATGAACATGCAGAATAGGGCAATAATATGTAATAATAATATGTAATAATTTATAAATATTAATGAACAGCTAATATGCTAGTAACATGCATGCTAATAAGCCACTAGTTCATAAGAAGAATTGGTCCTTAAAATAAAGTGTTACCTAAATTTGCATTTTGCCTATATATTCATATTTATAAATTAACATTCTGATTTAGAATTGTATAGTTAGAAAAATAACTATATATTCACAATTTACATTTATATATTCAGAATTATAAATACATATTCAGATTTACTTCTATATATTCATGATTTACATTAATATATTCTGATTTATTTTTATATATTCAGATTTACAACTATGTATTCTGATTTGTCTTTATATATTCCGAGTTGCATATATTCAATTATTTCCTGTTTGGCACCTCAAAAAAACAAAAAAAAAACAAAAACAAAAAACAGGTGAATAGAGACTGTGAGTCAATGTTCAGAAATTATTATTTCAAGAAATGTAAAGCATTTTGGCTCATCTATTTGTCTCCTGTTCTGAGCTGTGTGTAGAGGGAGGGGAGTGTTATTTTCATCTCTGTGATTTTCTGAAACTGAAAAAAAGGACATTGACAAAAGATAAGATTTCATAACATTTGAAACTGTTATACGGACATAAACATATGTTGTTTGCTTGTTGGTATATAGCATAAGTTCAATAGTGACTAGTTCACTTTTAACTAGAAACTGTAATGAAACTATACATCAATGGAAAGTTTATTTATTCAGTTTAGTTATTAAATCTATTAAAAAAAAAAAAAAAAACACCCTTATGACTGGTTTTGTGGGCCTGGGTCACATATTAGGCATACAAATAGAAGGGATAGAAACTAGAATTAGACATGGAATCCGTTTTATTTCTTTGTATAAAGAAATTATTTCTTTAAACAAAAAACACATTTATTTATTTTAAAAGAATGCCAGGGTCCTCGAAATAGCACCTTCCTAAGGATGACCTACATAGTTAAAACTGTCAGATACCACAATGTGTGACGCAGTGAAAAACCTGTCGAGATGTAGGCTACTACTACCATGACAAATGTGTTAAAAATGTAGGTAACACCTCTGGAGGAAGGAAACAATTAAGAGGCAGAACTAACCCATAACCGTAAACCTAAAACAACATAAATGTATATACCATAAGTAATGTAGTGTAATTTTTAGCACAAAAGGACATTGTGTAGCACTAAACCACAATACAATTAAATTCGTACTTAATGGAAAATCAGCCCAGTGTCTATTAGACTAACAGAGAGTCATAGTTATTACATCAGTGTTTTAATAAAACTCTTGTCAGATTCAAGGTGCCTGCTCACGATGTCTCAGCCTGCACCCATGAAAAACCCACAGGAGAAAAATATACAGCACAAGCCTCAAATAACTATGGTGCTCTTAGAAAACCATTATTTACTATTACTCTGCCAACACTTGCACACATCACACAAAAGCACATTTTAGTTCATATTCATTAGGGTGTCCATACGTCTTTTCCATACGTCGATTCCTAAATCGCCCAAAATGTCCGAGATTCGGCTTTTGCTTTCTACAGTCGCCATTCATTGTGTGCGTGTTTGTATTAAAGCCTTGCTCGGGACTATTTTCTTAATCCCGCTCCCTCAAACATTCTAATATTGAGTATAATTTCCGCGCATTATGGAGTCGCTATCCATATGCGAAGTATTTAAATAGCTTTGGATGCAGCTCGTGTTGGAAGTAGGGTTGCCAAATCCGCATTTTTTCCCACGGAATTGGGCTGATTTTAAACTACATATTTTGATACCAAAATTGGACCCCAACCCCCCTTCCTATAGATTCTCTTTTATGAAAACTAAAATATGGTCACCCTAATATTCATGGGGTGCTTCTCATTTCCTATTTGTGCATCCTGGTTTCCTTTCCTTGCTTCCTTTACTCCGTCTTAACTCCACCCCCTTGAGGACGGAGGAAGCAAAGGATGAACATTGGAATATTCTTGACCACTCATGCTTCACTTTACAGCATCATCAGCTGCGCAAAAGGGATCCGCCCATATGTTATTAAAGTTCATTAGGCAATATAAGGTATTCATAATAAATATTAATAAAGCAAGATGTCCTGTTGAAATATAAGACATATATGGTTTATTTAAACTGCAAGGTAAATTATTACGACAGATGAAGGGAGAGGAGAATTTGCACGTGCGTCAGATTTTTGCCGAAAAAGACTTCCGTAATAGGATGCACCTGTATCCTCGCTCAAGACTCCTCAGGAAGTCTCCTCACTCCTCGATCCTTGCCTCCTCATGGTGCAATTAGAGAATTCAGAATTCAGTTCAATTAGAGAATGTCCTACAAGATGGCTGAGATCAATTCCGGGTTATAGGATGGAGGACGAAGGATCGAGGAGAGGAGGGATGTTGAGATTAGCACCCATGGTGTCCCAAAATGGTGCCATTTGAGTTCACATCAAAAAATAGCACATCAGATTAAGAAGTACTAAAGAATAATTTTAGTAGGTATTCAGTACAAAATTAGTGTGTGGAAATAGAGCACTTTAAGTACATTATGGAAGTGCACTTTTGTTTCACCTGGGATAACTCCTAAACCGTTGGTCGCAGGCTCTTTATTTTTATTGTTGTACTGCAGTAAAAAATAATTTCACTGAAAGAAAAAAAGTCAGAAAACTATTTTTAATTAAAACTTGGTAGTAAATTTAACAGCAAATATAACAGAAACTTTTCACCTGGTCAGGCCAGTAGATCAGCCCTGAATTCCCAAATCTTTTTTTTTTTTTTCAAACTTCCTACTTCCCACTTCTGAAGTTGTAATTATGAGTTAGTCACGTTCAAGTGCTTTGTTGTTGGAAATAACACCTGTTTTTCAATCTGGCTCATCTCTGCTTTCATGTAATTAAAACATATGCATGCAGGAAGTTGATATAATTTTCATGGAAGATTACTGTAACAAGGTCCCAAAACAATGCTTGGGTGTGGTGAAATAATTATCTTCACCCACCTGAAATTTTATGTATTACATCAGAGTAAACGTAAAACTACGAGTTGATGCATGCATACAACTCAGCTCCCATTTGCTGGCTACATTCACCAGCACATATAAGACCAAACCAGAGTACAGTATTACATATGTTGCTGCAGATCACTAGGAAATTATAAGACAAATGGATCCCATCCCGTCTTCCAATCAGCCTGCAGTAGCCAGCAGTTCATCTGAAAAACCAGGGATGTCTGTAGCAGCACCACCACCAGCATACCTGTACAATCCTGCTGGATATCCTCCCTCCTTTCCAAGCCAGCCAGTACCACTGGGGCCTGGGATCACCATGCAGCCTGCCGTTTTTGTGGCTGCCACTCCACTGGCCAATCCAGTGCCAGATTACTTGGCCTACTCCATCTTCATTACGGTGTGCTGCTGCTTACCTCTGGGCGTTGCTGCGCTGATTTACTCCTGCTCCGTAAGTATATTCATTTTATTTAACTAAGGGTGCAAAAAGATATATAGAGAAAAAATATACAGAAAATTGCCTTTAAAGTTGTCCAAATGAAGTTCTTAGCAATGCATATTACTAATCAAAAATTAAGGTTTGATGGATTTATGGTAGGAATTTAACAAAATTAGCTACTTAAGGTTTTGTGGGTCACATTTATCCTACATTGATTTCATGTATTATTAGTGATTTAATGCAAACTTATCCAAAAACTGGTTTACGTTCAAGAAAAAGATAAGAAGAAATCAGTGGTAACTGCACACATTAAAATTTACTTGCAATTGCAAGTTTATTTCTCACAAATCTTGCAAAATTTACTATCAATTTTCAAGGAAAAAAAAAAAAAAAAAAACAGATAACAGTGGCTGACATTATATTTTTCACAATTGTTATTACAGACTCGAGATGCCAACTTCTCAGGACAGCGAGAATTAGCAGAGAAGAACTCCAAAATGGCACGCACCCTGAATCATATCGGCCTTGGTATTGGAATTGTTGTCATTGTAGTGGTCATTATAAGCCAGATTGTGTTTTGGACTAGATTTA
This sequence comes from Cirrhinus molitorella, assembly GCA_033026305.1. Taxonomy (NCBI): domain Eukaryota; kingdom Metazoa; phylum Chordata; class Actinopteri; order Cypriniformes; family Cyprinidae; genus Cirrhinus; species Cirrhinus molitorella. Next base: position 34,779,712 of record CM065123.1, on the reverse strand, counting down.
GGACATATATATAGATATAGATGTAGGCCTAGATAAACATTTGTTATTGCTGACATGGTTGGATGCAGATTACAGATTTGTTTTTCTGTATGTTAAATGTATTTTTTTTTTTAACTTATCATTATTGTTTTGTATTATTGTATACTTAAATAAATGAAATACCATACACTTTTATGTTCTCTTTACTTTAATGTTTTGTTTTCACTTTTTGCTTATGTTAAATAATTTGTGTGCAGCTGTGCTAATTTTATTTATACACATTGTATTTAATATATAGGTACATGTATGTACATAAATCTGTTTGTCTTTTTTTTTTTTTTTTTTTTTTTTTTGCTGTTGTGGTTTAAAACCACATTTATCATGCAGAAAATGGCACATCTAGCAGTTCATCTGAGAGGATTGTCCAACCCACATACAGCATGTGTAATGTGTCTTCAAGATTGAATATTTTTAAAGAAACCCCCGAACAATTTAACAATGTGAGGATAAAATAATAAACAAATAAATGACAATTTGACTTCAGTTATTATAGTTATTACTTACCTGCCAGTTTATAAGAAATTAACCACAGATACTACAAAGTCGAATGACGTACACTGCAAAAAATGCTTGTCTTAGATTTTTTGTCTTGTTTTCAGCCAAAATATCAAATAAATAAATAAATAAATCTAAAAAGATTTTCTAGACAAGTAAAGAGTATTGTCTTGTTTTCAGAAGAAAAAAAAGTCAAAATGAATGAGTTTCTGCTTAAAAGAAGCAAAATAATCTGCCAGTGGGGTAAGCAAAATAGTCTTATTTCAAGCAGAAAACTAGTTTATTTTACTTTCCACATTGCATCAGAGGTTGCCCTGGGAGAAGGCAGGGCCAGCTCGGATTTGCCGTGTCCCGTTCGCGCACTGCGTGTTTACGTGAGAAGAAATTATGGGGGACTGTGTGTCAAAAATTGATTTATGACCCATGATTTATGGCACGTGTCCAAATATGGCACCTGTCACGTCCTGTTCCTGTTTCCCTGTTTTTATGGCATGCAGGTGTTGTGATAACACTTCCGACCTCCTGTTTTTTAACTTTACAACCTGTAGGTGCCCGAATGACCCCCGTCACCTCTTGGTCCTGTATCCTGGGGTTTTATGGTAGTGTCCATTTTGTGTGATCAGGACATGGTCTGGCCATTTTGTTTTATCAATTGTTATGAAGTGTTACAGAGGTCTCGGTTGGGTTGGGGGTTCAAGTGCTCTGGTTGTTTCACACCTTTGAATAAGAACAAGAACGAATGAGATGAGAGAGAGATTGTGATCTTTTGGTATGGGTTGAAAGACTCTTTTAAACATCTATCCCTAAGCCATGAATGGGTGGTCAATAGATTGAAATGACCAAGCAGTCATCCAAGTCGATGTCTAACCTATCTAAACATGTTTCTACATGTTCTTTGATAAATCCCCAGTGTTGCAGTATATTTATGCACTCATGAAGGCAAATTAAATGACATTGTTGAGACGTTGTTTAAAAAATAAAACAATAGTTAATAAAGAAAGTTCTAAGACAACTTACATGAGTTAGACATCCATGCAGACCAGTTACCTCTCTGTGAATGATGGAGTTGTTCCCCAGATTTGCATGGTTACCCCTCCTGTCTGGGGGTGTCTGTGTTGTTGTGTATTTGACGTGTTGAAAAGTCAGATGTGTTAAAAGGTTATTTAGGATGTAAACTGAAACCTATAGAAGATCTAAAATCTACTGGTCTAAATTAATTATTTCATCCTAAGCATCTGTCTCCTTCCTGGCATACCGTCTGTGTGTATTAGGACTACAACGTGTTACCCTGGTTAACAGTTCCATACATATTGAAAAAAGTTAGCCAGGACATGCCTTTTTCATCTGCATGTGACAAATCTTCTAGTCTAAAATCATTCTTTCATCCTAATCATCTGTCTCCTTCCTGGTTTTCTGGGGTTTGAACAAATGGTATTTTGCAGACACCTCAGCAGGTTCAGCTCTATTGCCTATATGTTAATGTCTCTCACCTTCCGAGCAGGATGATGCCAAGACGTCTACCTTCAAAGGGAAGGTAGTCTAATGTTAAAAACTTATCACAAAGAAACAAGACATTTATTCGAACCACCTACCATCCTCCCTGTCTAATGTCTCTCTGATAGTTAAGGTGTTTTGAAGGGTCGTGAGTCTTTTAACTGTGAAATGGTGTATTGGTTGATAAAATGTGCTCAAGGGTAGTTTTTATTAAAGTTTTCACATGCAAATAAAAACACTGCAACATTTGTATATTTCCAGAAAACTGGAAAACAAGACGGATGTGTGTCAAGACAAACATTTGCGTATTGGTAAACAATTATAGGAAAAAAGCTGTGAAATATTTAAAACAAAAAATGTATCAAACACGTCTGTGTTAAACAAAGGCATACGATAGTTATCAAAATCTGTGTTGCAGTTTAAAAAAAAAAGGTAGAGTTTGTTACTGATTCAAGTTAGAAAAAGAAAACGACTGCATCTGATATTTTTTGTTTGTTTAAGCAGCAGCATATGACAGTTGTCAAAATATCGTACTATGTACTATGTCGTAGTCTAGCATTATGATTTTACAAAAAGGTTACTGATACAAGTTACAATCTTAAAATTTAAGATGTAATGAAACATTGCAAGAAAATAAAAAGAACCGAGCATCTTACACAATGGCCTCGATAGCTCTTCATTCACCGCCGACAAAAAATCTGAATGAAGCTAGATCCGCCGCGGTAAACCACACCCTCTCTCTCCAAACGCATCCATCCCTAACACTTCCATAACACTAATAAATGGCACAATTGCTGATTTAAAAATAAATACAAAATTAAAATAAAATAAAATAAATTGGTTACATTTCTTAAATCAATTAAAATGTCCTCCCTATTTTTAATATTAGAGCAGAGTTTTTTACTTTTAGGGTAATGAAACCAGAATGATCTGTCCAGATCAGTGTTACAGGAAAACGTTTTGTTTATTTTAGTTATATACACTTCATTAATTGAATTTATCTATTCCCTCTTAGAACTTACTGGGCCTGTTATTATTTCAAATACACTCATGTACGTACTATATCAATTGAATCGCACACACGCACAGTTAAATGCCTAAACTTTTACAACATCACACGAAATGCGTGTATCTTGTATCACGCAGTGCGATAAAATGAGAGAGGATGGTGACAAGGATCCAGAATTTGTGATGCGTCAATATGTTTTAGTTACATTTATTTACATTTAGTTACAGTTTAGTTACATTTATTTCTTCACTCAGATTATTCCAAACCTCAACACAAAATACACTACAAACGCAAATGTGTGCACACACACACAAATGCAAATACATACAAACATAATGCAAACATGACCACACAAACACACACACACACACACACACACACACACACACACACACACACACACACACAAACTTAATGCAAACACACAAAATAGACACTAACAAATACACACACACACACTCACACACACACACACACACACACACACAAACACAAACAAACAAACAAACAAACAATGCATACACAAACAAGTGCACACACACAAATGCAAATACATACAAACATAATGCAAACATGCACGCACACACACACACACACACACACACACACACACACACACAAACAAACATACACGGAAACACAAGCATAATGACAAAAATTAATGCAGACATGCACAAACACTCACATAAAAGCAAAAATACATGCAAACACAAACACACATACAACCCCCTGCAGTTAAACAATTTCTTATACAAACCTTTTTAGCATGAATATCTCTACAAGATGATGAAATGCAGGTTTTCTGAATGAGAATTGTTACCAGTGTTATGGTGAAACAAGTTTATTTTGAGACCTATATAAAGTGTTTTTGGCCAAGAATCATGTCTGGTAATGCAATCTGTATGAACAGTTGTGAAAATGAGGCTTCAGTGTTGAATGAGGCTTATCAGAAATTGAAGAAAATAATAATATTTTATATAACATATCTGACTTTCTCATTAAAACGCTGCAAATTTTCTTTGACTCAAATTAAGCAACATCTCTGGAATACGTAAGCATGTACAATGTGTGCTAAACATCTCCACTTCTGTCATATTTGTTAGATGTACTACTCTTGTAATGCAATCACATTTGAGAACTATGATGTTCCACACTTTTGTAAAGGTTATAGAGAAAAACTTTTCCAAAACCCTTTTCCAACCTGTCTTTGATCCTGTCACAAAGACACATCATAGCCCCTAACTCAAATTGAAAATGGGTCTTGCTGTTTTCTGTTATGACTGTTACACTTAATACAAACCCATCTATTACACATAAAGTTACACATTATGCGTCAAGGATACCACAGACACTATTTTCCTTGTCCGTGTCTCTTAAGATTACTCCAGTAAGTAAATCACGGATGACATGTAGTTAATTCATTGAAAAGGACATGTTTTTTAGACAGCCTGTGCCAACACACGGTTAAAAGGTTAGATGTGGGAAACATGCATTGCTGCAACAGTATGTTGGCAAGTTCGTCTTCATATGTTATTAAAACAATGTGGCATGAAGTTACTGTCCTCAACGGTACAGCCCCCCTGAAATATTGTAGCGTATCATTATTTTTGAAATATCTAAACATGTATTTAGCTTAAATATTAGTTATTTATACTACAATATTATTTTATAATATTAGTTTATTTAATACGTCTAGATTTTTAAGAACATTTGATATAGTTTATCGTTTTGAATTGTATAACATGTATTTCACCAAACTTAAAGGACTGAAACATAGGTGAAGTATCAGTCCGCATTTCAGCTGGTAGCCAGAAAATGTTAGTGAACTCAGTTTTCATTACTGAGACAATCTACAGAATGTGGAACAAGCTAACTACTAGTTTATGTTGAATATTGTTTGGTGCTGTTCCACGTTTAATGCCTCATTACTCCATTGTGAAGACATCTTTTTTTTTTTTTTACTATACTAGGCTGATCTGAAACCAGATCATAGAAATTTAGCTTCAGTCTTATTTGTTGCGGTATGGAAATTAAGTATGCAGTATGAAAAAACACAGTTTGTATTGTATTGTCATGTGTGATTGTAAAACTTTTATGTGTGAGTGTCTGTTTTCCATGTTCTTTGTCGAGAAAAACCATGCAGCTTTTTATTTGCAAACAAGACCATAATGTTAGCAAACTCTTTGTATTCTTGGCTTCTCTTTGTTAGCAAACATCAGTATTTGAATTTACTTAATTTAATGATTTATCAAAAATTGTGGGTAATGTGTGTGAATTCAACACAAGGATCTTTGAAAATAGTTTATCTTGAAAATTAAGAAAATTAAGTTCTTGTGAGTTCTTGATCTTGAATGATGCTGAAGGTTCATACAAAGGTTCAAACAAAAATACTGTGTAGCAGCTTACTTTGATTTACCAACAACAACAACAACAACATTTAGGAGATAATCTCACAGAATGTGCTAAAGGCGTGATGTTTATGACTGTTGAAGGCGTCACATCCTCGGTCGTTAGACACCCCTTTAGGTCCTACCTACATTCACAATTTGGTATTTAAATAAGCTTTAGGCACCACATAAGTGGAGTGCAGAAGACATTCTGCATTTTCTTGTTACCTCTGCTCCAAACACTCCTGAAACGTCTACAAGGGTGATGTGTGTAACACCGACAAGAAGTTCTTCTGAAATGGGAGATCTTACTTATCAGCACTGGGAAAGACAGATGAATGGTCTGACAAAGATTCTTCAGGAAGAAGAAGAACATTTTGTGAAACAAGATTTTTCGTTGGCTGATGAATGTACAGGACGTTTTGTTTTCGACAAAGTAAAGCGGACAGTGCAACTCTATGTTTTGGATTCTTACAAAGTACATACAACCAAATGTGACTGGTTGCTTTTGATGGCCATAGACTGGGCGCGTTTCTACCATCAAATATGGAGAGAATTTAATTTTGATGACAAAACCTGGTACTTATTCCAGTGGGACGGTGAAACTCCAGGTATGCGATACCGTGCAACAAGGCCGCCAGGTCACATATCCATATCGTCCTGTTGGAACAAAACGCTTCATGACCAAAATTTCCTTATGCTGGTAAATAAACGCAATGAGGACTCAAACTTTTTGTCTCAAAGCAGCGATGAGTCTGACTCCGACGAGTATGATCGTGACTGGCCTACGGTAGAGGAAGACCCCTTTGAATGCTGCAAAACAAGTCTATATTTTGGGCAGAGCGTCATGCCTGTGTTAAATGCCATTTTCTCAACAATAGACATGTTGTTTAAGTCAAGTTTAATTTAAGCATTGCTGTATGATGTTCAATTGAGGGGATATGCATCAATATGTATTGGATGTGCTATGTGTTATAGCGGTAATATTGTAAATACAACAATATTGTAGAGTACCGAGTCCGATTGTAAAGAGTTAAATTGTTTAATAAACAGCTATTGGATTTGAATTCCCTTCCATCTAAGAGTTTTTGTTTTATTATTTATTTAGAATGGAAAATACTGTTTAAAACTGTAAAAAAAAAAAAACAATTTTATTAAAACTTTATTATTGATATGTATTCTAAACATTTTAATTGGACATTTTCAATAATCATTTGAACTTTGCATCTAAAAAATATCTTTACTAAAAAAGTTAAAGTATAAACATCATGAAATGAATGGTATGGATCATGGTTCAATTTTGCGGAACATATATTTTTGTTTGTTTTTTTAACTGTCTAATTTTAAATCAGAATATCTACCTGTGAAATTGGCAAACTTCTGCTGACATAAGCATGATATGTCATTAAAACCTCCAGTCATTTAGGTTCACCTCGTCATTGAGCCATATTAAACTCCACCTCTGTAGACCCCAAGAATAGGCACTAACAGAAAAAGTCTCTGCTAGCGACTTGGATGTATGTGACAACAGAGAAGAAGATATGTCACTAATAGTTACTATTAGTTAATAATTATTAGTTTATGACTTTCTGATTACTGCTTACAGACGATAACGGAAGACTACTTCATCCAATCACATTCAACCAATGTTTATGACCTCCTAACGACAACCCCTTACACTACACAACAGGGGGTGAGGGCAGCCCCATTCGATAATACCAAGAACGGCTGTCCTCAAACTCTGCAGTAATGGTGAGCATCTTAACTCATCCAGAGCTAACAACGACACTACTGTAACATCTTGTTGACCAAAACATTATCTACATGGACCAACAGAATCAGCTTCAAGGATCCAGTTTGCCTGAGCCTGACACACTCGACAATATGTTATTAGTAGAAATATTGCCGAGTGCGTCAGGCTCAGGCAAACTGGATCCTTGAAGCTGATTCTGTTGGTCCATGTAGATAATGTTTTGGTCAACAAGATGTTACAGTAGTGTCGTTGTTAGCTCTGGATGAGTTAAGATGCTCACCATTACTGCAGAGTTTGAGGACAGCCGTTCTTGGTATTATCGAATGGGGCTGCCCTCACCCCCTGTTGTGTAGTGTAAGGGGTTGTCGTTAGGAGGTCATAAACATTGGTTGAATGTGATTGGATGAAGTAGTCTTCCGTTATCGTCTGTAAGCAGTAATCAGAAAGTCATAAACTAATAATTATTAACTAATAGTAACTATTAGTGACATATCTTCTTCTCTGTTGTCACATACATCCAAGTCGCTAGCAGAGACTTTTTCTGTTAGTGCCTATTCTTGGGGTCTACAGAGGTGGAGTTTAATATGGCTCAATGACGAGGTGAACCTAAATGACTGGAGGTTTTAATGACATATCATGCATATGTCAGCAGAAGTTTGCCAATTTCACAGGTAGATATTCTGATTTAAAATTAGACAGTTAAAAAAACAAACAAAAATATATGTTCCGCAAAATTGAACCATGATCCATACCATTCATTTCATGATGTTTATACTTTAACTTTTTTAGTAAAGATATTTTTTAGATGCAAAGTTCAAATGATTATTGAAAATGTCCAATTAAAATGTTTAGAATACATATCAATAATAAAGTTTTAATAAAATTGTTTTTTTTTTTTTTACAGTTTTAAACAGTATTTTCCATTCTAAATAAATAATAAAACAAAAACTCTTAGATGGAAGGGAATTCAAATCCAATAGCTGTTTATTAAACAATTTAACTCTTTACAATCGGACTCGGTACTCTACAATATTGTTGTATTTACAATATTACCGCTATAACACATAGCACATCCAATACATATTGATGCATATCCCCTCAATTGAACATCATACAGCAATGCTTAAATTAAACTTGACTTAAACAACATGTCTATTGTTGAGAAAATGGCATTTAACACAGGCATGACGCTCTGCCCAAAATATAGACTTGTTTTGCAGCATTCAAAGGGGTCTTCCTCTACCGTAGGCCAGTCACGATCATACTCGTCGGAGTCAGACTCATCGCTGCTTTGAGACAAAAAGTTTGAGTCCTCATTGCGTTTATTTACCAGCATAAGGAAATTTTGGTCATGAAGCGTTTTGTTCCAACAGGACGATATGGATATGTGACCTGGCGGCCTTGTTGCACGGTATCGCATACCTGGAGTTTCACCGTCCCACTGGAATAAGTACCAGGTTTTGTCATCAAAATTAAATTCTCTCCATATTTGATGGTAGAAACGCGCCCAGTCTATGGCCATCAAAAGCAACCAGTCACATTTGGTTGTATGTACTTTGTAAGAATCCAAAACATAGAGTTGCACTGTCCGCTTTACTTTGTCGAAAACAAAACGTCCTGTACATTCATCAGCCAACGAAAAATCTTGTTTCACAAAATGTTCTTCTTCTTCCTGAAGAATCTTTGTCAGACCATTCATCTGTCTTTCCCAGTGCTGATAAGTAAGATCTCCCATTTCAGAAGAACTTCTTGTCGGTGTTACACACATCACCCTTGTAGACGTTTCAGGAGTGTTTGGAGCAGAGGTAACAAGAAAATGCAGAATGTCTTCTGCACTCCACTTATGTGGTGCCTAAAGCTTATTTAAATACCAAATTGTGAATGTAGGTAGGACCTAAAGGGGTGTCTAACGACCGAGGATGTGACGCCTTCAACAGTCATAAACATCACGCCTTTAGCACATTCTGTGAGATTATCTCCTAAATGTTGTTGTTGTTGTTGTTGGTAAATCAAAGTAAGCTGCTACACAGTATTTTTGTTTGAACCTTTGTATGAACCTTCAGCATCATTCAAGATCAAGAACTCACAAGAACTTAATTTTCTTAATTTTCAAGATAAACTATTTTCAAAGATCCTTGTGTTGAATTCACACACATTACCCACAATTTTTGATAAATCATTAAATTAAGTAAATTCAAATACTGATGTTTGCTAACAAAGAGAAGCCAAGAATACAAAGAGTTTGCTAACATTATGGTCTTGTTTGCAAATAAAAAGCTGCATGGTTTTTCTCGACAAAGAACATGGAAAACAGACACTCACACATAAAAGTTTTACAATCACACATGACAATACAATACAAACTGTGTTTTTTCATACTGCATACTTAATTTCCATACCGCAACAAATAAGACTGAAGCTAAATTTCTATGATCTGGTTTCAGATCAGCCTAGTATAGTAAAAAAAAAAAAAAGATGTCTTCACAATGGAGTAATGAGGCATTAAACGTGGAACAGCACCAAACAATATTCAACATAAACTAGTAGTTAGCTTGTTCCACATTCTGTAGATTGTCTCAGTAATGAAAACTGAGTTCACTAACATTTTCTGGCTACCAGCTGAAATGCGGACTGATACTTCACCTATGTTTCAGTCCTTTAAGTTTGGTGAAATACATGTTATACAATTCAAAACGATAAACTATATCAAATGTTCTTAAAAATCTAGACGTATTAAATAAACTAATATTATAAAATAATATTGTAGTATAAATAACTAATATTTAAGCTAAATACATGTTTAGATATTTCAAAAATAATGATACGCTACAATATTTCAGGGGGGCTGTACCGTTGAGGACAGTAACTTCATGCCACATTGTTTTAATAACATATGAAGACGAACTTGCCAACATACTGTTGCAGCAATGCATGTTTCCCACATCTAACCTTTTAACCGTGTGTTGGCACAGGCTGTCTAAAAAACATGTCCTTTTCAATGAATTAACTACATGTCATCCGTGATTTACTTACTGGAGTAATCTTAAGAGACACGGACAAGGAAAATAGTGTCTGTGGTATCCTTGACGCATAATGTGTAACTTTATGTGTAATAGATGGGTTTGTATTAAGTGTAACAGTCATAACAGAAAACAGCAAGACCCATTTTCAATTTGAGTTAGGGGCTATGATGTGTCTTTGTGACAGGATCAAAGACAGGTTGGAAAAGGGTTTTGGAAAAGTTTTTCTCTATAACCTTTACAAAAGTGTGGAACATCATAGTTCTCAAATGTGATTGCATTACAAGAGTAGTACATCTAACAAATATGACAGAAGTGGAGATGTTTAGCACACATTGTACATGCTTACGTATTCCAGAGATGTTGCTTAATTTGAGTCAAAGAAAATTTGCAGCGTTTTAATGAGAAAGTCAGATATGTTATATAAAATATTATTATTTTCTTCAATTTCTGATAAGCCTCATTCAACACTGAAGCCTCATTTTCACAACTGTTCATACAGATTGCATTACCAGACATGATTCTTGGCCAAAAACACTTTATATAGGTCTCAAAATAAACTTGTTTCACCATAACACTGGTAACAATTCTCATTCAGAAAACCTGCATTTCATCATCTTGTAGAGATATTCATGCTAAAAAGGTTTGTATAAGAAATTGTTTAACTGCAGGGGGTTGTATGTGTGTTTGTGTTTGCATGTATTTTTGCTTTTATGTGAGTGTTTGTGCATGTCTGCATTAATTTTTGTCATTATGCTTGTGTTTCCGTGTATGTTTGTTTGTGTGTGTGTGTGTGTGTGTGTGTGTGTGTGTGTGTGTGTGTGTGTGTGTGTGCGTGCATGTTTGCATTATGTTTGTATGTATTTGCATTTGTGTGTGTGCACTTGTTTGTGTATGCATTGTTTGTTTGTTTGTTTGTTTGTGTTTGTGTGTGTGTGTGTGTGTGTGTGTGTGTGTGTGAGTGTGTGTGTGTGTATTTGTTAGTGTCTATTTTGTGTGTTTGCATTAAGTTTGTGTGTGTGTGTGTGTGTGTGTGTGTGTGTGTGTGTGTGTGTTTGTGAGTGTTTGTGTGGTCATGTTTGCATTATGTTTGTATGTATTTGCATTTGTGTGTGTGTGCACACATTTGCGTTTGTAGTGTATTTTGTGTTGAGGTTTGGAATAATCTGAGTGAAGAAATAAATGTAACTAAACTGTAACTAAATGTAAATAAATGTAACTAAAACATATTGACGCATCACAAATTCTGGATCCTTGTCACCATCCTCTCTCATTTTATCGCACTGCGTGATACAAGATACACGCATTTCGTGTGATGTTGTAAAAGTTTAGGCATTTAACTGTGCGTGTGTGCGATTCAATTGATATAGTACGTACATGAGTGTATTTGAAATAATAACAGGCCCAGTAAGTTCTAAGAGGGAATAAATAAATTCAATTAATGAAGTGTATATAACTAAAATAAACAAAACGTTTTCCTGTAACACTGATCTGGACAGATCATTCTGGTTTCATTACCCTAAAAGTAAAAAACTCTGCTCTAATATTAAAAATAGGGAGGACATTTTAATTGATTTAAGAAATGTAACCAATTTATTTTATTTTATTTTAATTTTGTATTTATTTTTAAATCAGCAATTGTGCCATTTATTAGTGTTATGGAAGTGTTAGGGATGGATGCGTTTGGAGAGAGAGGGTGTGGTTTACCGCGGCGGATCTAGCTTCATTCAGATTTTTTGTCGGCGGTGAATGAAGAGCTATCGAGGCCATTGTGTAAGATGCTCGGTTCTTTTTATTTTCTTGCAATGTTTCATTACATCTTAAATTTTAAGATTGTAACTTGTATCAGTAACCTTTTTGTAAAATCATAATGCTAGACTACGACATAGTACATAGTACGATATTTTGACAACTGTCATATGCTGCTGCTTAAACAAACAAAAAATATCAGATGCAGTCGTTTTCTTTTTCTAACTTGAATCAGTAACAAACTCTACCTTTTTTTTTAAACTGCAACACAGATTTTGATAACTATCGTATGCCTTTGTTTAACACAGACGTGTTTGATACATTTTTTGTTTTAAATATTTCACAGCTTTTTTCCTATAATTGTTTACCAATACGCAAATGTTTGTCTTGACACACATCCGTCTTGTTTTCCAGTTTTCTGGAAATATACAAATGTTGCAGTGTTTTTATTTGCATGTGAAAACTTTAATAAAAACTACCCTTGAGCACATTTTATCAACCAATACACCATTTCACAGTTAAAAGACTCACGACCCTTCAAAACACCTTAACTATCAGAGAGACATTAGACAGGGAGGATGGTAGGTGGTTCGAATAAATGTCTTGTTTCTTTGTGATAAGTTTTTAACATTAGACTACCTTCCATTTGAAGGTAGACGTCTTGGCATCATCCTGCTCGGAAGGTGAGAGACATTAACATATAGGCAATAGAGCTGAACCTGCTGAGGTGTCTGCAAAATACCATTTGTTCAAACCCCAGAAAACCAGGAAGGAGACAGATGATTAGGATGAAAGAATGATTTTAGACTAGAAGATTTGTCACATGCAGATGAAAAAGGCATGTCCTGGCTAACTTTTTTCAATATGTATGGAACTGTTAACCAGGGTAACACGTTGTAGTCCTAATACACACAGACGGTATGCCAGGAAGGAGACAGATGCTTAGGATGAAATAATTAATTTAGACCAGTAGATTTTAGATCTTCTATAGGTTTCAGTTTACATCCTAAATAACCTTTTAACACATCTGACTTTTCAACACGTCAAATACACAACAACACAGACACCCCCAGACAGGAGGGGTAACCATGCAAATCTGGGGAACAACTCCATCATTCACAGAGAGGTAACTGGTCTGCATGGATGTCTAACTCATGTAAGTTGTCTTAGAACTTTCTTTATTAACTATTGTTTTATTTTTTAAACAACGTCTCAACAATGTCATTTAATTTGCCTTCATGAGTGCATAAATATACTGCAACACTGGGGATTTATCAAAGAACATGTAGAAACATGTTTAGATAGGTTAGACATCGACTTGGATGACTGCTTGGTCATTTCAATCTATTGACCACCCATTCATGGCTTAGGGATAGATGTTTAAAAGAGTCTTTCAACCCATACCAAAAGATCACAATCTCTCTCTCATCTCATTCGTTCTTGTTCTTATTCAAAGGTGTGAAACAACCAGAGCACTTGAACCCCCAACCCAACCGAGACCTCTGTAACACTTCATAACAATTGATAAAACAAAATGGCCAGACCATGTCCTGATCACACAAAATGGACACTACCATAAAACCCCAGGATACAGGACCAAGAGGTGACGGGGGTCATTCGGGCACCTACAGGTTGTAAAGTTAAAAAACAGGAGGTCGGAAGTGTTATCACAACACCTGCATGCCATAAAAACAGGGAAACAGGAACAGGACGTGACAGGTGCCATATTTGGACACGTGCCTGCCATAAATCATGGGTCATAAATCAATTTGACACACAGTCCCCCATAATTTCTTCTTACGTGGACCGCACCCAGAGTGTCAGACGCTCTGAGCAGCTCTTTGTCTGCTTGGGGGAAGAGAAGAAGGGAATGCTGTCCTTATACTGAGGTTGGCCTATTAGGTAGTATTGCTATCAATACGCCTATTAGTCACCTTGATAGAAACGTAATAAATGCTACAGATTCATCTTCAGCTGAGTACACACCAGAGACAGACACCGTTCAGTGGTGCAAGAAAACCACATTGCGACCAAGAGAAACATGGATTCCAAAAAGTTTAGGATAGTCTTTGCTTTCACTGCAGCAGGACCCTCGGCCGTATTCCGATGTTGGATTCCCCTTCCTCCGGGTCGCCTGCCCATGTTAACTCCATCACAATAGGTATAATTTATATATATTTTTAACAATATATATTTATGGTTAGAACATGACAAACACTTTGGACACATATTATACATTCATCAAATACTTTTACATCAAACTCGCTAAAATCCAACTCTCAGCCCAAAGAAGTACCGGTACTTACATAGAAACAAAATAAACATAAGTATAAATATAAAATATAAATAAAGAAATAATTCGGAGCCTGATACAAATGCATTTTTTAAAGAAAGATGGATTTAGAGGCTTTTGTATCTGAACTCTTCACACACACACACACACACACACACACACTTAAGATAAATGGTTCTAAAAAGTACCAGAAAAGTACTTTATTCTTTTAATGATGTGAATTTGTTGCAATAATATATATTAGCAGAATAACAGTTGACATTGAACATAAATACTTAAGTAAAACAAAATAGAAACAGAAAATTAAGACCATCATTATGTGTATTTTGGTGGGTGTGACTGGCAGTTTCGCTCTGCAGATGAAGTAGTTGTAGGATGTGATGCATCTGAAATACACAATTGAGTTTAGAGTTACAAAAAACAAACAAACAAACTAAACAACAACAACAACAACAACAACAACAACAACAAAAAAAGCCATAAATTAAATATTTTTTTTTTACTTACTTGGTGGAGAAGAGAGAAGACTCCTTAACTGAACCAGGCTGGTCACACTTACATGTCCTCTTAAAGTTAGTAATAGTTAGAAATAAATAAATATTAGTAATACATAAACACTAATTAAAAACAAACAAACAAACAAAAAAAAAAAAGTACAATACTGATTATAAATTCAATGTCTGTTAGTTACTTAGTGGAGGAGTAGCCTATCCTCATCTTAACAGAGCTGTTCATACTTACAGTATATGATCCAAAAAATAAGAGAAAATATGTTTGTTTGGACACCAGATACAATTTTAAAATTAAATTTTTATTTAAAATCAACAATGAAATCATTTACCTGTTGAGAGTATATTGACAGTCTGTGTAGTTGCTCCAGAAACTCAGTAATGAGGTGTTTTGACAGTTACAGATTTGAAAAACAAAGGGTGGGAATAAAGAAGTCAAGTTGAGCTTTATTGTCATTCCGCAACATGTGTGGACATATAGTCAAACGAAATGTTGTGTCTCGCAGGACCACAGCACTACATAAATAAAAACATACAACACTAGACATAGGAGCAATCTTTATACCTATCATACATAGCTAACCTACTGAAAGCGGTAATCTAACTATACATATACTATAAATAATCGACTATACATACACATAAGACAGACTACATAAGTACTGTACATAATGTGCATGGTATTGTGCAAAAGAGGTATTTAAGGTTAAGAAGCAAACTCTGACACAGAGAACCATTTCAGCATTAAAAGGGTTCTTCAGGATGCTATGCTTCTAAATAAAACTGTTACTACATGTAAATAACCATCTTTTTTAGAGTGTATATATATATATATATATATATATATATATATATACATATACATATACATACACACACACACACATATGCAAAATATGCTTTGCATAGGGCCCCGAAACACTAGGGTGGGCACCTTATTCTTAAAGACAACTCTTTTAATATAATAATTTATATATTATTATAATAAAATATTTTTTGTTTCATTTTTTAATTCAACCAGCAGTTATAAAAACATGAATGGTACTTTCTTGTAATGCAGTGCGCCGTCACCTTTTCTACATTTAAAAAAAACAAAACAAAAAAAAAATCAATTCATGTAACGTGAAATGTTGTATAGGCTCCTGTTCGATACTACAAAAGGAGTTGAAAGCGAACAAAGCCATGGAAGAGACACCGTTTCTTATTCGCTTCAGTGAGCGCGATTCAAAAACAAGGACAAATGTATTTCACTCATAAAAACAGCAGATGACAGTTGTCTGAAATCAGTTTTTTAATGTTCATTTTAGAATAAACGAAAACAAAAAAGTACAGTTTTAAAGATAACCAGAAAAAGTAATCTTATATAATGAAAAACTACATCTCCACTTTTATCTTTATTCCATCCACAAATTTGTTATTCAATAAGCTGCAACATTATTTTCTGTATTGGATTTCAGTCACAAACTCAGATGAAGAAAAACAAATACAATCATAGGATGATGTAAATTATAATTACTATGCAAGATATCTCTGTTTAGTAGAATATTTCCCCTTCACCACTCTGCCTCTCCCACAGCCTTGGAGAAAACATAGTCTTTCCCTCCATAACACATGACTCCATCTTTCAAGTAAAACTTCCAGCGGTTTTTGCTACGGTGAATCTGTAAAAACAAACAAAAAAAGCTAATAAAAAAAAAAAAAAAAAAAAAAAAAAAAAAAAAAAAAAAAAAAAAAAAACACACACACACACACACACACACACACACACACACACACACACACACACACACACACACACACACACACACACACACACACCACAACAAGAGGGAGATTTGTGCCAAAGTTGTACAACTAAAATACAAACTGATAGAAATTTAGTAGGTTTACACATGCAGTTATTCTGGAAATACAGCAAGTGTTTGTCAATCTACTTTTCACCTGCTTTGATTAATTCAACATTCACACAGATGAAAATGATACATTGCCATTAAAATTTATAGATATTCTCAGTCATGCAGGTTCAGATAAAATATAGCAGCTTCCACTTACAGTCAGAATTACTCACTAGATTTATGTCTGTTATAAGGAGTTGATACTGAAAACCACTGATTGATTTTCCAGTCCATATCCAATCTTCTCCCTCTTACATGTTATGCTTCACCATGGTCACTGTATACTGTAATATTATTTCCATCTCTGAGGATAAGTTACTATGACAAATGGTCAGTGATGTGCCAGCTTCAGCACTTCTTAAAATGTTCTCATCCTAAGAGGATGAGCTAGAACCCCTAAGCATGCCTCATCTTTCCCTTCCCCAAAGATCATAGGATTTCAGCCTGGTCTCTCTCTGTTAGCGCTTCATTCTTCTTCACTTTCCAGCTGGAAAGAAACTCCCAACCACCACCGAGTCAGAAGATCTTTTGAGTTCATCATGTGATCGCAATGCAAGTATCGTACATAACTAAACGAAACAGATGTTTAGTATAAACTATAGACCTCGTTGTAAACGGCACTGATCAAATCTCACTTGCCCTTCCCCCATGTATGAGTGACTAAGACACATTTGTAAAAACCATAAACCTGTTTTCACAGAATCCAATTCTCTTAGTATCTTCTGAAAAACTGCACACCAAAATGCCATCAAAATCAAAAGACCCATTTGTTTCAGAACGTGCTGTTGTTTCCAGTTGGATGCAAGATGTAGGCCAACTGTAAAAGGTCATAGAGATGGAAAAGACCATTCCTGACCAACATTATCCTTTAAAACATTTCAGCGTGGGTGATGTCAAGGCTACAGGTCTACGATTATTAAGATTAATACTAACATCAGTTTTTTTTAGTAACAGGAAAAAGACATTTTCCAAATGATTGGAATTTCTAGTGAGGAGAAAAAAACAAAAAAAAAACAAAAAAAAAAAAAAAAAAAAAGGACAAATAACAACTGGTCAGCACATGTTTTCTCTATAGGCCGATCTCCTTTCACTTCATTCAGAACACTTTACCTTGTCATACTGGCACACAATGACATTCTCTGTGTCAAAGATCTCTGGGATGTCCTGTTCGCTCACGTCATCTCCAGAGTTCAGCGGATCCTGAAACAGACACATTCATTAAACTGCATCAGATTTTTACAAGCACAAAACTGTCAGGTGACAGAATTGGCATTAGACTCTCTGCCAGTGGGGCGAAAATCTCACATTCATATATAAGGGCCTTTAGTATTATCAGCAACTTTAAGGGTGCTTAATAATTAAATTACCCTCCTCCATCCCCAGCTCCTCCTCTCATCCAGTCAGGATTCAGGATTCTGATTCCCCATTGAATCTGAATAATTTCTAAATGTTTCCATTGAATTAGTAAACATCAATGATATCTGCAATACATTTATGTGATTATTAAAATGCAAAAGGCTACGATTTGTAACTAAAACATATGCTCAGTGTCCATAGTAAATGCTGCTCAATCTCTGCAGGTGCTGTGAGTTTGCGTCTCTTAACATGCACCTGAAAAAGCAACATACATCAAACATCCTCTCAAACTTAATGAGAAGTGTTTATTAACCTGTTTTTACTCCACAGCATCATCAGGATTATACATTTATTTTATGAAAATACCCAAATACCAGTTCTGGCATTTCCATTTCTTTTTTATTTAAATCACAGCAATGACTAGACCTTGGTCCACATTAGGGATTACCTGGAACATCATGAGCTCCATTACATCTGTGATGCATATTTGCATCACATTTTGTATATGAGGGCATCCTCTGGCTTGGGATGCTCATTTCGGTTAATTTTAAATAATAGAATAGAGATAATACATTAAAAAAAAAAAAACAAAAAAAAAAAAAAAAAAACACACGATACAAACAGCAGCATACAGACCAGCAGAGCAACAACAAAACTGGACTCACACATCCTTAAATATTAACGCACTAACAGCGCTTCTGAGAACACAATAAATCTGAATAAAATAATTAAAAAAAAAAGAATAAAATAAATAGGCCTACACATTAGGGCTGTGCGATTAATTGAAATCGTATCGAAATCGCGATGTGAACATGTGCGATTTCTAAATCGCCTTACAGCAAGATTTTTTGCGCGCTCCCGACTGATACTTTTCACGCAGTATCCTATTTGAAACAATCTATGAGGCACCGGACTGGACAAAAGTGAAGCGAACGCAAAGAGAGAGAGAGACTGAAAATGCGCACACGATCGCTCTCTCTCTCTCTCTCTCTGCGGTCGTCTAAACAGAGTGTGAGAACAGGAGATTGGGCTTTACGACAAATAGGCTGCAGAAACAGGGATGACGAGTTCAACACAGGAGGATTTGGTGCACAAAAAAGTCAGAGTAAGGAATATCCTCTTATATGGTGGAAACAACATTGCAGGGCTCACAAAATCTAGCCCGACGTCCCGGGGCTACCGTTGTGTTTTCCAGTGGGGCTACCAAATTGCTTCACCACACTGCCGGACGGGCTATCTTAAACTAGAGGGCTCCTGCAGGTCCTTAAAAAAAATCATCAATTTAGTTGTATCAAATTTAAAGCCATAACATTTTTAAATGCGTTAAATAGTACAAGAAAAGTCTTAAGTATAATTTAAAAGGTTTTACAGTTGCGGACGGAAAGACAGGAATAGCGATAGGGCTGGATTAAAATTCAAAGGGCACTGA
This sequence comes from Cirrhinus molitorella, assembly GCA_033026305.1. Classification (NCBI taxonomy): domain Eukaryota; kingdom Metazoa; phylum Chordata; class Actinopteri; order Cypriniformes; family Cyprinidae; genus Cirrhinus; species Cirrhinus molitorella. The sequence continues at coordinate 34,760,284 of CM065123.1, read as the reverse complement.
TGTCAGTGAATAAATTGCTGCAAGTCAAAACAGATGTCTTTATGTGAATGTATCTAGAGGGAACCGACTGTCCTCAGAAACATGTCGTTGGCATTTTCATTTAATCTTACTTCTAAAGTGTAATAAAACAGCGTTAATGAGCGCGGTGGCTGCTTTGTGTACAGCCGCTACTAAGGAAACCACAATATTTCAGCGCTCGCAAAGCGTCACCTCGTGGCAGACAATGGTTTTTCATTTCCAATAAGTTTTTTCTGTTTATGGTCAGATTGTTGCAAATATCGACTTTTTTATGCAGCAAATACATAGAGTTGTAAATGTGAGTTAAGTTAATGTGCCTTCTAAAAATCCAAACTATTAAGACCGCAATATTTATGTTTTAAATAAACAAAAAAATATTTACTTGATGTATCCCTTTTACGTGTCGAAAGGCTGAATATATTTTTTTGTTTTTGTGAAAACCTCTATCTGAACTGTAAATTTTGTCATTTTATGGCTTAAGTTGTCACACACTGTCCATCCCCACTCATACGGTTCATTTTACTTGTGCAGCTATTCAAAAAAGGTCATAAATTTAAATCTTTAAATTAAATTTTTATTGATTTGATTTCTGCAGATACCTTGTAAATAGTGATATAAAATTCTATATTTAAAAAAAAAAAAAAAGGTCTTTTTATTTGGGCTACTTAAATTATTTTTCGGGCTACCAAAATCTGAAGAGTACTAGCCTGAAGGGCTACCAATGGTTTTGAAATTTGTGTCAAAATCGTGATTAAAATCGAAATATATATACACACACATACATATATATATATATATATATATATATATATATGTGTGTGTATGTATGTATGTGTATATGTATGTATGTGTGTGTGTATATATATATATATATATATATATATATATATATATGGGGGGGTGTGATTTTATATTATATTATATATCATTGTTTTGTTAAGCATTCTGTTATAGGCTATATATATATATATATATATATATATATAGTTTTGTCGTTGTCAGTCAATAGAGGCCGAAATGCCACTAAATCAAAAGTGAAAGTAAAATACGATTTGATGCATTTAAGCGATTTAAAAGCAAATAAAAGCGAGGAAAATAGGGAAACACTCTAACGAACTCACCATTCCATCCTGGTAAACATTATATTTCACACACTTTAAGCTCTTATTTTTCAAATGTAGCCTATATGATTAGTTAAAAGAATCCTTTGGTTTGTACTGCACTGTAAACCCGAACAGTGAACTTTACTGAAATTAAATGAGTTATTTTCACTCAAATAAATGAAAAGTTCATTGGACTTAATTGAAATAAGTTCTGTAAACTCAAAATGTCGTTGTAGTAAACTGAACTTAGAATGATTGAGTTTTCTAGTTCCCAGCATGCTTTGCATCAGACGACATGGAAAATAAATGTTGAAATTAAGTGTTAATTTGTGTTTTTTTGCACAAGATTAACATAGGGAGACATTAGTTAGTACTTAAATGTTGTGTTATGTTAGGGTTTACATAGGTTTCTGTTTTGTTGAATTTGTTGTGTTACCGTTGTGGTAAAGAGTAGAGCCTGTGGTTAGGTTGAGGATGGACAACAAAATTTGAAGACTACATATACTGCACATTCTTTGACAATTTAAATGCAAGTATATATTAAGAGTCTTTCTGATAACCACTTTAGCATGTGCTGATGTGTTACAGCTAATTAGTACTTAGCTAATTAGTACTAAGTATTTTTGCATTACATTTTTTATATCTGGTTAAATTAAAACATTAAATATGATAAGCAGTATTTTTAAGTATACTGTACTTACAGATTAAATAAAATGAAATTTAAATATTTAAGTTTTTATTTGTTATAATTTATAAATTGTGTTTACTCAAAAATTTTGAAATGTTTACTCAAAAGTTTTGAGGTAATCGGTGTCCACAAAAGTTTTGAGTTTTCTGAACTTATCGGGTTTTACAGTGTGCATAGAGAGAGAGAGAGAGAGAAAAAAAAAAAAAAAACAAAAAAAAAAAAAAGATTAAACCTCGCACCGAACAGTTCAATACGAAAAAGTGTAGGCTATAAAAAGTATTAAACATAAGAGGGGGCTAGGGTTTTTCCTTTAAATAATCTTCTATAAAAGACAGAAGATTTATAGCAAAGATTTATATAAGAAATAGGCTAAACTCATAATAAAATGCACAAAACGTTGGTTTCATTTTGAAGTGCTTATTGTGTAGCCTACATAAAATGTTCACAGCAGAATGTTGTTAACACTGAAATATTTTTTTTATTTATTTTTTTGTTGTTAATGATTTTGTGTCCGGGAAGGACGTTAGATCACAATATATCAGCGTGATCTTGCATTATTTCGTTATCACTTCTCGTGTGCATAGAGTTTGCGGACCACACGGCATTTGTCAGCGATTCTTCCTATTGTAAGGTCATGCAGTGTGTAAACTCCTGTGGCCGATCCGTCGTGCAATGTGAACACAGCAGCAATTGAATGCTACCCCAGATAGTCGTGCAGTGTGAAAACAACGGCGATCTGATGACTTTGAAAATCGTGCAGTGTAAAGTCTTTATTAACGCATTTTAGACGAACAAAAACAGGTAGGCTAAGCCAAAGACTGAGGACCGCAACTACAATATCCATAAATAAATGTTCACAAATACCCATGAAAGTAAAACTGAAACACACAGTAAACTTAACCTGGGCTTAAAAAGAAGGCTAAAGGGTGATACTTATTGGTAAAAAAAAAAAAAAAAAGGTAGCCTATATAAATTACAAAGGTTTAATTGGCAACTTTATTTCAAACGACCCGACCGACCGCGACCCGAATATCATTAAAAATATTTTTGGATGACTCGTAACCGCAGGCACCCGCTCAATTTTGGATCAACCCGCGCATCACTGGTGTGTGTGTGTGTGTGTGTAATTAATATATATAGTGTATGTATGTATGTATGTATGTATATATATATTTTATATACATATACATTATATACATACATATATATATATATATATATATATATGTATGTATATGTATGTGTGTGTGTGTGTGTGTGTGTGTGTATGTGTATATATATATATATATATATATATATATATATATATATATATATACACACATATGGGGTTTACAGATGCAAAACCAACTAAAAGCCATCTCGGTCAAAAATGAGAAAGATACTGAGTGAATGCTCTTGACACATAGTATACGTCCAAATACGTTTACTTCAAACTCGCTTAAAAAAAAAAATTATATATATATATATATATATATATATTTATTATATTATATTATATTATATAATATATCACACCCTCAGCCCAATCAGAAGCATCAGTACTTAGAAACCTATACATCGGAGCCCCTAATTTCCGCCTAATATTTAACCATTGAATACAACCATTCAAACTTACAGGGTAATTGAGAGCTATCACTTTAACATTTATTAGACATAAAAAAAATAAATAAAAAAGGGAATATTTGTGAAGAGCTGACAGGACAGGTAAATTAGTTTTTACAGACATATGGCCTGACAACATCTCATCTGACCGCAGCTCACTCATGTTCTACTGAAGCTCCTCGTCACCAGTACTATTTCACCACTTGTTTTACTCTCAATCTGGTGCTGAAGTAAAATTGGAGCACATGTCAGAAAAGTCTCCCGTTTGATGTGCTTGTAAAGATGCTCTGCACATCTAAATTAAAGCAGTTCTTTAGAAGTTGTGAGTGCCTAGCCCCGCCCCTGCGTTAATTGTGTTAAATATTTTTAAATGCATTAAAATGAAAAAAATAAAATAAAAATAATCGCCTGTGTTAACGCACCAATTTTGACACAACTAATAATATATATATATATATATATATATATATATATATATATATATATATATATATATATATATATATATATATATATATATATATATATATATATATATATATACATACATATATACATATATACATACATACACACACACACACATATACACACTGCTCAAAAAAAATTAAAGGAGCACTTTTTAATCAGAGTATAACGTCAGTTTAATTAAGCTCATGTGATGTTGATCAGAGGGGGTTGTTAATCAATTTCAGCTGCTTAGGTGTTAAATGAAATTAACAACAGGTGTCACTGCCAGAAGGTTTGCGGTGTCTCCAAGCACACTCACAGGAGCATGGAGGAGATTCCAGGAGACAGACAGGCACTCTAGAAGAGCTTGACAGGGCCGCAGAAGGTCCTTAACCCATCAGCAGGACCGGTATCTGCTCATTTGTGCAAGGAGGAATAAGATGAGTTCTGCAAGAGCTCTACAAAATGACCTCCAGCAGGCCACAGTTGTGAATGTCTCTGACCAAACAATCAGAAACAGTCTTCATGAGGGTGGCCTGAGGGCCCGACGTCCTCTATTGGGGCCTCTGCTCATTGCCCAGCACCATGGAGCCCAATTGCCATTTGCCATTGAACATCAAAATTGACAGGTCCATCATTGGCGCCCTCTTTTCGCAGATAAATGCAGGTTCACCCTGAGCACACGTGACAGACGTGAAAGCGTCTGGAGAAGCCATGGAGAACGTTATGCTGCCTGTACCATAATTCAGCATGACCGGTTTGGTGGTGGGTCAGTGAGGGTCTGGGGAGGCATATCCATGAAGGGATGCACAGACCTCTACAGGCTAGACAATGGCATTCTTACTGCCATTACGTATCAGGATGAAATCTTTGGACCCGTTGTCAGGTCCGACGCTGGTTCAGTGAGTCCTGGGTTCCTCCTGGTGCAAGACAATGCCTGGAGAGTATGCATGCAGTTCTTGGGAGGGTGAAGGAATTGATACCATTGAATGGCCCCCATACTCGCCTGATCTAAATCCAATAGAACACCTCTGGGACATTCTGTTTTGGTCCATCCAACGCCACCAGGTTACACCCCAGGAGCTCAGTGAATCCCTGGTCTACATCTAGGAGATAATGCCCCTAGGGCACCATCTGTTGTCTCAATAGGAGCATGCCCCGATGTTGTCAGGTATGCATACACACACTTGGGGGCCATACAAACTACTGAGTACCATTTTGAGTTGCTGCAATGAAATTTCAGCATAATGGATTAACCTGCTGCATACTTTCTTCACTTTGATTTTCGGGGTGTCTTTGAATTCAGCCCTCAGAATTCAGTAGGTTAATCATTTTCATTTCCATCAAACCATGTGGCATCCTTTCGTTCCTAACACATGACCCAGTCCATATCAATATAGATATCCATCATGATATATTTCCCTATGAAGATCTGATGTGTTTTCAGAGTGTTCCTTTAATTTTTTTGAGCAGTGTATATTGCACATAACCACTCTCATTATGCCATTTCTGCATCATTGCACACGCCTTTCAGTTATAAGTTCAGTTTTGAATTTAATCCAGTGTTTACATGCACTCTCACTCGTATTACAAAAAGGAATAAACCACCCCCTTCAATCCGATTGAAATTTAATTCTGATCCAGCTCAATCAGATCGATTAAGGCACTGATTCTCAAAGTGTAGTACACAGGCTCCCTCTAGTGGTACGCAGAGGACTCACTGAATTGAATAAAGGTGAGGTATTCATTTTTTCAGTACCAAACACAATTGTAGCTAATCAGCAGTAAGGGGAGTGCTTGTAATGCTTTGAAAAAGTTTGCAAGCTGGCTAAATGATGCCTGTTACTTTTTTTTTTTTAAGTATATTTACATTACTGTAAATGTTTTACTTGCATTTAAGTACAGTACAGCTTATTTACTTTTTAAGTACAGTTTTGTTTAACTTTTAGTTAGAGTACATTTTAATTTAAACATTTAAGTTCTTATTTACCTGTATGCAAGCACAGTGCAGTGGTAATGTTCAAACTGTATTTACAGTGTTTAAAGTGGCGGCAATAATAATTACTATTGCTGCCTGCCATGAATGAGCAGGGAGTTTTTGCCCAGAAGAGAACCTTACCACCAAACCAAATAAGTGACTATCATTTCGACGATAGTGGTCCTGACAAAAACAGTGATATCATAAATCTTAGTTCAAGCAAAAAACAACATTTGCCATATCGTTGCTGTCGGGCGGAAACCTCGTATCTCCAAATTTTGTAAATTTCATATTTTTTCACAAATCGATGCCATTGGTCAGTGCCCACGTGGATCTGTAATTTTTACAAATTATTAACCAATCTAAAGTGTTGAAAATAGCTTGAGAGCAAATCTCTTAACTCATTTGAACACTTCAACTGTCTGAGAAGAGCTCGTATCTCCACCTTTTCTTTACTCCGCTGGAGCGTCGGGGCATATGTCCCCTTCCATCTTCTTGTCACAAAGCACCGGCAAAAATAATTAGCATTGAATGTGTCGGTGGAAACAGTAAGGAGATATTTGAATGATCCATTAATAAACTAGGGTATTCTGAGATAATGTCGCAAAGACCCTGACTTGCAATCTGTTCTTTGGACGCAACTTTTGAAGGAAAGCATCTTTCCGGATTACATAATGAAAGCGTTTTTTTCTGATTTGTTTTATTTCGTTAAGTAATAATGTAAAGCTTTCTATTTATTTATTTATTTATTTGTCATGTTTGTGAGGCATGTAGCCTATTCGCTGAAAAATGTGATCGCGCTGGCTCCTCATGTCCTGCAAAGCGATTTCAGCTTCTCCTCTTCAAAAACAATATTCACATAATAGCGCACATTTATAGGTTTAATGTTTAAACTAAAATTGTTCTATAGCTACTTTAACTGTTTTAGATCTATAGATTTTATTTTATGCAAGTCGTAATGATTTAAAAGGCAAAAGTCTTCCGCTGGCCGCTGTTCGTAAAAAAAACAAACAAACAAACAAACTGATATTTAACGAACAAAAAAATGCTCCAAAAGTTTTTCTAAATTAACTTAATAAGAAAACGAAACGAAATATAACCACTTTGGCATTACATACAAAACGTAACTATGTTAATAGCTGAAACAGTAGTATAAGCTGTTCTGGAAGAATTAAGGGGAAAAAAGACAGACTCGGTTTTTTTGTATTGCATCATAGCTCTTAAACCTTTAAAATAGAGTTTAGGAAGATGTATGTAACCACAGTCGTTAGCTTTGGTTAACTATTGAATCCTTTTCTCTTGTCAAAAGGCTCAACGCGACCGCAGACTTTGATGAACGCTGCTGGCAGCAGCGAAGTCTGTGTCTGTGCCATTCTTATCAATGACGGCGTAATCTCGTATCTCCCTGCTCCCAAGTCATAAAACCTCGTATCTCCGATAAAACGTGATTTTGGGGAAATGTTGTCTTAATGTTGGTACACAACAGTGGATGATAGCAATATATGGTATAATACCAACTTTAACGATAAAATATTGAATAACTCAAAAAATATGCAGTTTTTTTCATTTCCTGAAAAATGACGGTTTTGGAGATACGAGGATTCCGCCCGACAGCGACGATATGCAGCTTACATTTCTAAAAAAAAAAAAAAAAAAAAAAAAAAAAAAAAAAAAAAAAACACACACACACACACACACACACACACACAACACGACAGATAAGAGGAAGCTTCAGTGTAAGGATGTAAGTGCTAGCATTACCTCTTCTTCTTCCAGCTCCTCCTCCTCAGTGGCATTGATCATTCCCAGAAACTCATTCTCTCCAACGAGCCCCAGATCATCATCGTCATCATCTTCCTCCGTGTCTGAGCTGCTGTCAGCGACTCCATCCAGTTGTGTGATATCCAGCAGCTGGTTAAAGTTGAGGTCGGTCTGAAGCTCCGTCTCAAGCTGAAGAAACATCAACAGATTAAGAGATTTTTCATTTCAGTTCACCTGAAAAAAACAAACAAAAAAAAAACACATTTACTGACGCTCACGTCATCTCAGATCTATAGGATTTTGTCTCCTCAGCTTTCAAATCTCAATCACAGATTTGAACACTAAAGCACTAAGTTACTTAGAGCAGTATGACACATGATGGGTTTCAAAACAAGTGCTGCAGGAAACAAGAGCTGCTCCAAGCGCACTAATCGATCAGGTGAAAGAATGCACTTGACAGCTGAACGTGTCCTTCAGCAACAGCCAGTTCAACTTCACATCTCCACAATCATCAACTCTAAATGCTAAATGGATGTCCTCCACAGATTCTTTCTGCTAATTTTTTGTATGCATCATTTACTTGCTGTGAAGTTCAGGGTTTTGAAATGATTGTTTTGTAGTATACTACTGTACAATGCACCGGAAATAAAACCTAGAAAAAAACAAATGTCCTATCATTGTCCAGCCTCAGAGAGAATGCTCCTCCTGTGAGATCTTCATTTTGGGTTGTTCACACTGACAGAAAATTTGGTTTCATGCTGCTTTTGTCATATCAGTGTGTACACAGCTTTAGCCTCCAGATGAATGTGCCAATTTTCTCCTGCATGTCCTGAACAGACCGGTTCACAAGTTTCAGAAGCAAGATCTGAGCTTCAGCAGGACATGCCGAGCTCCTCACCAAAACAGCAGCTTTGCTCTTCACGTTAGCAGTGACTTTTACTTAAAAATTTAATTAACTGAAAGTGACCAGCTGCAGGCACAAGCAGCAATGAGCAACAACAGATACAAACGACAAAAGAAGAATTAAAAGATTATTTCACTTTCAGAACAAACATTTACAGATAATATACTTACCCCCTTGTCATCCAAGATGTTTGTGTCTTTTTTTCCTTCAGTCGTAAAGAAATTATGTTTTTTGATGAAAACATTTCAGGATTTCTCTCCATATAATGGATATGAATGGTGCCCCAAACTTCCAAAATGAAGAGTTCTTACCTGGTGAAACGATCAGTTATTTTAGAAACAAAATGACAATTTATATACTTTTTAACCGCAAATGCTTGTCTTGTCTCATCTCTGCGATGTCTCTGTGATCCGGGTCAATACAGTTAGGGTATGTCGAAAAACTCCCATCTCATTTGATCTTCTTTGTATGTTCAGTTTGTAAACACTGGGTTGGTACTTCTGCAGTGATGTAGGATGATTTTTAAGTTTTTTGACATACCCTAACTGTATTGACCTGGATCACAAAGACAAAATTGAACAACAAAGCAAGCAATTGCGGTTAAAAAGTATATAAATGATAAATTTGATTCTAAAATAACTGATTGTTTTGCTAGATAAGACCCTTCTTCATCAGCTGGGATCATTTAAAGCTCTTTGAAGCTGGATTTAAACTGCATTTTGAAAGTTCAAAATCTGGGGCACCATTATATGGAGAGAAATCCTGAGATGTTTTCCCTCAAAAAACATGAACATCTTGGATGACAAGGGGGGTGAGTACATTATCTGTAAATTTTTGTTCTGAAAGTGAACTAATCCTTTAAGGTCTTATGAAGAACAGAGAATGATTCAGTACGCTGATGTTTTCTTACATGTAAAAATTTCATTTCTGCAAGATGCTGGATTTTTATTCATCTGCTGTCAGGTCATTATAATTGCCTATAATTCTGCACTGATGTCATATTCACAGGTGTACTGCAGTTTACCTTGATGTCGTGAGTAGTTTCTGTTTGCAAGTCTGGAAGGGCAGTGGACTCATCAGCGGCTCCATCCTGCTCTCTGAAGGCGGTTTCAGTCTCGTGGCAGCTGTAATCTGAGCTCAGAGCCTGTGTCGGCGGAGCAAAGGGTGATGCGGTGCTCATGTCGACGGGCTGCGGGCTGAACTCAATGCCGTCCAGATTGAACTCGCTCTGAGCGTCAGAGGCGGACGGCGACGGTCTGTCAGTGGTCTGACGGGTCAGCGTCGTCTGAGGAGTCACACACACAGAGGATGCTGGAGGACACGGATCGGACAGATGGGTCAGAGCACTGCTGCGAGCCACAGCCGCGGGGAGAGACAGTGGGTTCTGTTCGCCACTGGTCAGAGCGGGCCTTGTTAAAACATGCTGAGCTCCTCGCGTCACCATCACAGGAACATTCACCTTATAGAAATGTCCTGAGGAAAGAGCAGATATGACAGCATGAATACTGTTTTTTGAGATCATTTACAGCAAAACATCGAGTGGCTAGCGTTTAGTGGGCTTCTTCACATGCATCTCTTTACAGCCTCTGCAAATCTCCATTTACAGAGGCAGAGCTATGATCTACATGACAAATATTTTTACATTTGCTTAGTTTAATATAAACTAAACTTATTTTTTTTTTTTTAATTAATTGTCCATGCTTAAAGGGTTACTCCACCCCAAAATGAAAATTTTGCCATTAAATCACTTACCACATGTCGTCTCAAACCCGTAAAAAGGTTCGATCGTCTTTGGAACACAATTTAAGATATTTTGGATGAAATCCAGTAGCTTTTTGACTGTCCTATTGACTGTCAAGTACATTACAATGTCAAGGCCCAGGAACATATGAAATACTTTGTCAAAATAGCCCATCTGCCATCAGTGGTTCAACCATAGTTTTACGAAGCTATGAGAATACTTTTTGTATGCAAAGAAAACAAAATTAATGACTTTAGTCAATAATTTGTCTCCTCTATGTCACCGTAGCACCATTTTGGAAAGTATCCACTGGACGTAAACAACGTACATTGTTCTGTATCAGCCACAACACACGGATACGTTTTCTACATGCATTTACGCTATTATTCGAATGAAAACAGCGCATCCTTGTGTTGTGTTGTTTACGTCCAGTGGATACGTTCCAAAATGGCGCTACGGTGACATAGAGGAGATGAATTGTTGACTAAAGTCATTATTTTTGTTTTCTTTGCGTACAAAAAGTATTCTTGTAGCTTCGTAAAACTATGGTTGAACCACTGATGGCAGATGGACTATTTTGACAATGTATTTCATATGTTTCTGGGCCTTGACAGTGTAATGTACTTGACAGTCAATGGGACAGTCAAAAAGCTACCGGATTTCTTCCAAAATATCTTAAATTGTGTTCTGAAGACGAACAAACCTTTTACGGGTTTGGAAGGACATGGGGGTAAGTGATTAATGACAAACTTTTCATATTAGGGTGAACTATCCCTTTAACACTTTGGAAATCACCAGTTTATAGCTAGCTACTGAATTCATAAGTGTAATTTAGACATCACACTGCTTTGGTCTTTTGTCCAATGCAGGATGTGAATGATCTGATGTGGCAGCATTCATCTGAACCTTTTTTTAGGATTACTGCAAGTCATTTTCATTAAACCATCTATCACTCTGCAATCTCTACAAGCTAAAATAATGCAACTTAAATTAATATTTCAAATTTATTTGACAAGTCATCTTATATTATAATGTGATATTATTCACACATTACCAATCAGCTTGATCTGTAACATTATCAGGCATGATGTTCAATCTATAATAGCAAACCTAAGTTTCTTTCATGTGTTATGCTGTAGGCCAATACATCAATTCTCTAATATCAAACTGTTGACCATTAAACTGCAAAGCTTGAATCATATGTAGTTTTAGTATCAAAACACTATTAGCAAAAACAAAAAGTCAAATGAATGAAATGACCTGAAGACCGATCAGTTCATTCTGCTTATTAAAATTCAAAGACCTTGTCAGTGAAATAATCTGATCTTTCCATCAATGCCAATTTGATGTAGAATCAAGTGCACATATTGCAATTTCTGTTCATGTTTTAAAGCCCTTTAGACGATCACAGACAGAGTGAGGACTTGTTCTGCTGCTACTGCTGCTTGTGTAGTTTTACTCTGGTTTGACTTCTCTGCATTATGATAAAACACATTCCCATCACTGCCACTACAGGGCAAAGTGTTAATTCCATCAGATGTTTGGTGTGAAACACTTTCTATTCTGTGGAGGATGAGAGCGTGTGAGAGTCTGACCTGAGGCCGTCTGCAGCGTGACGCCTGCGGGAATCTGCACCGGATACGTGATTCCAGCCGGCAGAGAGAACGTCGCAACAGGACCACAGCTGCTCTGATGTACATGGAAAACATGCTGAGTCTGAACTCTTTCATTTCACACTGAAGAATTCACTAATCTTCACCTAAGAAGATCAATATTAGAAAAACTGAACAGTTTATAAAACCTTTAAACTAAACTAAAAAAAAAAAAAAAAACAGTATGTGTGTTTTGTTGAGTATCATATTGGCTTTTTTCGGCTTTTATGGCTCATATAGTCTGATATAGTAAGAATACTGAAACTGAGCAAAAATAATAATAAAATAATAATTCTGATGCTTGTAATGTAAATGAATGAGATCTCACAGTACAGCAGATACTAGGGATGCCACAATTCTCAATGTAATATTGACCAATTGGTACGACATCCACGGATCAATACACTTGTAAATTGCGTTTTTTCAGTTTTGCATTTTAATAATTTCTTGTTTTGTTGCTGTGTGTGTGTGTGTGTGTGTGTGTGTGTGTGTGTGTGTCTGTGATTTCACATGCTGAGATGAGGAAATATTTGAAAAAGCAACACACACAGAACATCTTCCCTTCTAATGACATCCCTGATAGCACACGTACATCTCTGAGACGTCTATTTGATGTCTGCATTTACATCTGCAAGACGTCTATTGGATGTTTCCTATCAGATGTCAAATAAACATCTATTAGATGTCTTTAAAATTTTTATGATTTAGAATGTAAAACTGACATCTTACAGATGTCTGCCAGACGTTTGTACACAGCAGATGCTTTCCAGATCAAGAGATCTTTAACAGACATCATGCAGAAGTACGTGTGCTATCTGGGATGCAATGATAATTGTTTGGCAATGTTTATTGTCCTTACATTTCATCGTTCAAAATGTTTAACGTTATATCTTGTGCCTTTATCCATATTAAAGATGTCATGGCTGGAACAGAGCATCATCAGTGTAACTTTGACACATTTGTGGATTTTCTGCACGAGGGTGCCCTCTGCCATCCAGTATAAATGAAACATCCTATTTTGCATAAAAATAATGAACAAATACCGCTCTCAAAAGAAATATTAAGCAGACAAAATCCACATTATTTCCAATGTACAGAGGTTTACAGGAGTATTTTGTCATTAATTTGCTGCAAAAAATATAAAAAAAAAAATAAATAAAAAAAATAAAATAATACACCGATGTGGCAAGCTACAGAGCCAAACCGAAAACTGTGGTTAAAAAGCGATGAACATATTGAACCGTATTGTTGTATCCCAAGCAGATACTGACATAAAATTATCTAAATATCAGCGGTATCATGCCAATAATCAAATCCAATGATGTACTAATAATGGGCCCCAGTAAGTGTTCATCTGAAAATATTACTACAGTTATTCTGAGGTTTACTTGGAAAAAAAAAAATCAGTCAAGATTTGAAAGCAAAAAGACATGTGAAGCACCAACTAAAGCAGTGCATTTGTACAATTACACTAAAAGAGCTTTTACTGGATAATAAACCATCAATCAGATGACAGAAGGCATGTAGTAGATGGAGTCTAAAACAGGGTTAACAGCAAAGTTTGATCATGTTGAATATTTAGAGCCCCTCTCATTTACAGAGAAATTCATGAACATATGATACAGCAGCTTTATAGGGTTAAGAATAACTCATTGGATAAACAATCAAAGATGCTTATTACTGTGACCTTAATGTGGACGTGAAGTACATTCTGTACAGACGGCAGTGGCTACAAACAGTGAGTTTGTTGACTTACTGATTTGGAGAAATTCTGCACATTCTGAGCTGCTGGAATGACAACTGAGAACAGACACAAAAACATTAAACATAAATGACCTGAGAAAATGCTTAAAGCATCCTTAAAATGTGACTGCAGAAAGCAAAAAGACTGCAAAACCAGCTACTAGTGGTACAGGTCTCTGCTTAGCATGTTTACATAATTAATGTAAAACAAAATGATCACAAAGCAGGAACTGCAGGTGTTATACATGTTAAACACTGCAGTTTAGACTATTTATTTTGATGCTAGCAGCTGTAATGGTGTGGGGATTTATGATGATTGCATTGGCCATGTACTGAACACAGTGAATGAGACATAGAACAGACCTGTGGGTTTATGGAGAGTCTGAGTGTAGCTCGCTGGAAGCTGCAGAACAAAATTGGACGGATTGTTGTCTTTAATAAAACCCTCCACAGCCTTAGATTGAATCACCTTTGACTCCCAGAGCTGAAACACAGTTAAATAGGCTACACACAATCAAACCAGGGCAATCATGATCACAGTTATCATCGGCGTCAGAAACAAACAACAAGCATCTTTGATGTCCATTACGTGTTTTTGCTATATTCTTTGATCTAGCTGACTCAGTGCTCATACCTGTCTGAGGTTGTCCAGCACTCGTTCATCCACTCCTTCATCATAAAACAGCTCTCTGATGCTTTCAATCACATCATCAATGACCGACAGATACAGCTTCGGCTGAACGACCAATCACACACACATCTCAGAACTTTCATCATTTTCACAAGAACTAAAGCGCGTTTAATAAACGTTCCTGACTCACCAGAGTGTTGGCGTTTGACAGCATGATGCCTTCAACTGACACAACTGGCCGTCAATTAAAAGCTCATCACGCCGTGATCTATTACAAACGAGGGGTAATAAGACACCGATGGTACACTGCGATAGGTCAAAGTATCAATCTCACATGATCAGGCAACGAGCAGAAAAAAATATAATACACACGTTTTAAAACATGAAATTAGGGTAAACTGGCCGCGTGCCTTTAACTCGCAAATGACGTCACAATCTACTTCACAACTAAATAGGCCTAAAAAAAAAACAACAACTAACGTTATCACTTCTTGTGCTTTTTGTTTGCTTTTCTGAACGTTACTTATGTTACATAATGTGCTTTTTTAATTGTTCTTAAAATGATCACAACCATTTTCAACAAAACAGTCTAATATTTAAAAACGCAATACCGTCGGCAATTTTTTAAAACTGTTACCAGACAAGCATCTGATTTGTTAAAATGTTTCCATTCATACTTGGCCACATAATGAGTCGCGCTATATTTACATTTAATGGTGTTCACGTCAACGAAAGCAACAGATAAAGGCTGCATTTTATTCATCATCAGCTAATTTCAAGATCAAGTTTGTCTTTTAATGAAGATGATTGCGTGTTAAGCGTCTGCATGCTACTTTCAGTTTCATTTGCAGCAGTTTGCGCGCCGGCTTCCTAAATAAATAGGCGGCGATGCGTGTTGCATTAGCGCTGTCACATCCAGGGCCGTCGCTAGTGGGGTGAAAGGTGGGGACCCACGGAGGAGGGGGGCCTCTGACTGACTGAGGCCAGCCTCCGCACCTTAATTGGCACTTGAGCACCACCGAAATTGCCTCTTCTTGTTCTTGAACTGACATATAAAATCATGTTTAAATACCCATCTTGGAGAGTATCGTCTAAGACACTGTCGGTTATGTCTCTAGCAGTTAAGAATAAAATCGGATGTGTATATTGGATGCATTGTCTCTTAAAGTGACCGCGCCTAATTAACTAGCTGCTGTGAGGAGCGGCTCGCTGCAGCCTGCGGTGGACATCCAACCCCGCCCATATCCAAGTGTAACGTCACTAACCACACCCACGTCAAAATATGTCAAATCCTCATTAATTTTGAAACAGAAAGAAGCATCCATAAGAAGATTGTTCGTATTGTTGTCACTCGCTAAAAAGTTTATGTTGTCGGTAAGTAAAGGAACAATCTTTTGTCTTTTTTAAGATTTAAAACGTTGACAACTTTAGGAATGTTTGCGCTGTTTGTGCTTATGTGCATAAACAACAACATATGTGTATGTGTTTTGAACTTCACACAAGCATGTTATTATGTATGTATGTAGGTATGTACCACCGATCTATTAGCAGTGGTATGTACGTATAAGAGTCTCTGCATAAAATACTCTTTTATTTAATATAAACACTTCTGTTTATGTTAATCTTGCGACTATTATGCAAAGTGACACCTCAGGCTTGTGTATGTGCATTCGTGTGTGTTGCAATTATGTGTATAAATTCATTCAGAATTCATGTCATAAAAATCAGTCCTGTGTGTGTGCGCGTGTGTGTGCGTGTGTGTTTGTGTGTGTGCATATACAAATTATCTTTGTATTATTCTATATTATTGACAAACATAATGTTTGTCAATGCCTTTTTGTCATGTTTTATAGCTTTCTACACGTTCAGTCCAGGCCTGATGCAGGATAGTTCTCCTGGGTTGAGGGGTCCCTGCTGCAGTTTCACCAGTAACGAAAATGACTCACAGTTCACTTGGAGGTCCGCATAAGACATGCAGTGGTGCATGGAGGTATGGTGAGAGCATTTCTTTAGATATTGTTTTAATTTTGTGGTTTAAAATACAGGTCCTTCTCAAAAAATTAGCATATTGTGATAAAGTTCATTATTTTCTGTAATGTACTGATAAACATTAGACTTTCATATATTTTAGATTCATTACACACAACTCGAAGTAGTTCAAGCCTTTTATTGTTTTAATATTGATGATTTTGGCATACAGCTCATGAAAACCCAAAATTCCTATCTCAAAAAATTAGCATATTTCATCCGACCAATAAAAGAAAAGTGTTTTTAATACAAAAAAAGTCAACCTTCAAATAATTATGTTCAGTTATGCACTCAATACTTGGTCGGGAATCCTTTTGCAGAAATGACTGCTTCAATGCGGCGTGGCATGGAGGCAATCAGCCTGTGGCACTGCTGAGGTGTTATGGAGGCCCAGGTGCTTCGATAGCGGCCTTAAGCTCATCCAGAGTGTTGGGTCTTGCGTCTCTCAACTTTCTCTTCACAATATCCCACAGATTCTCTATGGGGTTCAGGTCAGGAGAGTTGGCAGGCCAATTGAGCACAGTAATACCATGGTCAGTAAACCATTTACCAGTGGTTTTGGCACTGTGAGCAGGTGCCAGGTCGTGCTGAAAAATGAAATCTTCATCTCCATAAAGCTTTTCAGCAGATGGAAGCATGAAGTGCTCCAAAATCTCCTGATAGCTAGCTGCATTGACCCTGCCCTTGATAAAACACAGTGGACCAACACCAGCAGCTGACATGGCACCCCAGTCCATCACTGACTGTGGGTACTTGACACTGGACTTCAGGCATTTTGACATTTCCCTCTCCCCAGTCTTCCTCCAGACTCTGGCACCTTGATTTCCGAATGACATGCAAAATTAGCTTTCATCCGAAAAAAGTACTTTGGACCACTGAGCAACAGTCCAGTGCTGCTTCTCTGTAGCCCAGGTCAGGCGCTTCTGCCACTGTTTCTGGTTCAAAAGTGGCTTGACCTGGGGAATGCGGCACCTGTAGCCCATTTCCTGCACACGCCTGTACACGGTGGCTCTGGATGTTTCTACTCCAGACTCAGTCTACTGCTTCCGCAGGTCCCCCAAGGTCTGGAATCGGTCCTTCTCCACAATCTTCCTCAGGGTCCGGTCACCTCTTCTCGTTGTGCAGCGTTTTCTGCCACACTTTTTCCTTCCCACAGACCTCTTGCTTGAGGGTGTCAATGATGGCCTTCTGGACAGCAGTCAGGTCGGCAGTCTTACCCATGATTGCGGTTTTGAGTAATGAACCAGGCTGGGAGTTTTTAAAAGCCTCAGGAATCTTTTGCAGGTGTTTAGAGTTAATTAGTTGATTCAGATGATTAGGTTAATAGCTCGTTTAGAGAACCTTTTCATGATATGCTAATTTTTTGAGATAGGAATTTTGGGTTTTCATGAGCTGTATGCCAAAATCATCAATATTAAAACAATAAAAGGCTTGAACTACTTCGAGTTGTGTGTAATGAATCTAAAATATGAAAGTCTAATGTTTATCAGTACATTACAGAAAATAATGAACTTTATCACAATATGCTAATTTTTTGAGAAGGACCTGTACATGTTTGTATGTAGAATGATGAGTTTAGTTAGAGTTTATAATTTTTAGTGGACACATACCCCCCCCCCATACATTTTTAACAAAAGCGCCAAGAAGACATAAAGTGGACGTTTGCAAGGAACACTCGACCAGCATGGTGCAGAGTCACCTTGTGTTATTCTGTGGGGATTCTGAAAGGGCCTGCCTTTATCCAGACGAACAGTAAATATCAACAGAATGCCATCAAAGATCTTGGGGAGAATCGGATGAAGCAAGGGATGTCTTTTTATTCATCTTTAAATATCAGGAGGAGCTGGACACTTTCAAATCAAATTGTTTTGATGAATAACACTTAAGGGTCCATGCCATGTTCTGTGAATAATCTATCAGAGCAAAGATTCTCTCTGTGTAGAAAATGTATGTATGTGTACTGCATCAGGAACTGTTAAGATTTTATGATAGTTCAAACCTATCTTTTGTTAAACACTATCAGTCAAAAGTTTTTGAACAGTAAGACTTTTTATTATCTTCTGCTCACTAAACCTGCTTCCCTCTCAAGGGAACATCGAACTGCGTCCTCTAGGGGGCGCTAGGGGAACGCCGTCAGCGTGACTCGTGTCTGAAGCATACATCCAAAACTACAAGCGGTGGCCGGCGACAGCCTATGACGTCACTCTCGGCACGACTCGTCGCCGCCGGCGCGTCACTACCAGGCGCGACCATAGCATAAAAGGCCGTCGGTAGAACACATCATTCTCTTCTTCGTCTTCAGTGATTACTTTGTTTGAAGGCATGCATCTTTGGTGAGCTTTATCTATTCTACCTCTTCTTTTGGCAAGCATAAGCCAGATGTTTTAGAAGTGTGTTTTAATCCGTGTCTTCTCATTCTTTGACACTTGATGATACACACTCTCTTTAACGACATATCGCACATGCACGCAATATCCCCGGTTGGGGCTGTTGTGTGCATTTTTGAGGAAGGAAAGGCAACTATCTGCTACCTGCAATTCGCATCTTGCCATTGCTGAGGCACGAAAGAGGGTGAATTTGCGGGGATTTCAGATGAGGTTGGCTGATGGGCTTCACTTGGGTGGCTTAGGAGGTGTTTCCTGTGGGAATCTCTCCAGAGCTGGCCCGGTGGAGTGCTCATTAGCCTATTGTGGGACTGATTGGGGACCTCTCTATTATATCCATCTGAGGATGGTTATATTTTAGTCACTGTTATTACAGGAGGGGCTGCTTGAATATGGCTATCTGCGGCTAGCTGTGTGTTAACTAGCCCTTTCCTGAATATGTAGCTGTCTGAGGATAGCTATGTGCTAGTTCAGGGATTGCTCCCCTCTTTAGGGTTTAAGTAGCAGTCATTTTGAGCTCTGCCTGGATAGTGCTGTCTTCCCCTTAGGGTTTATAATTAGACAGCCCACTACTGGCGGTCTTGGCAACTGCAGAGGTTCCCTTTCCTAGTGCATAACTTTCTGAGGGAAGCTATGAGCTAGTTTGGTGATCGCTCCCCTTCCTAGGGTTTAAATTGCCATCTCTTTTCATAGCTATCCGAGGATATCTACGTGTTAAGTTCAGTGACTGTCTAGGTATACTCCTTATTTAGACAGTGCTGCTCTCCCCTTCATGGTGAGCCTGGTGTTGCAGTATGTATGGCTGTTGTTGTATTCTTCCTATGTTTCAGGTTTAGAGCCTCATCAGTCTCTCTCTGTGGGATATGGGACCCTTGCCTCTGGAGTCTGCTGCTAAAGCACTTGAAGATAGTCTCCCTGATTACTGGGCCCCTGGTACATGACTGCAACCCCTGAACTGCTGTGGTCCCTCTATGCAGGTAGATGCATCATTTGATGTTGCTCCAAGGAACTGCCTGTTTTTGGGCGGGTGAGTACGACCCTTTGTTGTGTGTCCTGCCTACTTTGCTATGTTTCGGGGACCTTTTTCTGTTGTGCTTTATTTACTTCTCGGTAGGTCCTCAACGAGTATCCCCCTCTGGTCTGCTGACTACGGTTTTGGCTTGCTCGTTTACTCTGGATCTGCTGTTACCTGCCTCAGATCCCTGCGGAACCTCCTGGCTTCCAGGTCCCCTATTAAAACATGGTATCCTAGGACTCGTAGTCCTTCGTTCAGGTAAGCTTTCTGGATGTCTTTCTTCATAGAATGCACCTGGACATCGCAGGCAGGACACCCTGTCTTAGAGGCCCGTTTTCTCGCCACCCCTGGTGGATCAGGTGTTCCTCTCTGTCTTTCAGGAGTTAGGAACCTGTTCCTATCCATCCCTGGTGGGACACCACGCCTTGGAGGCCTGTCTTTGAGAACCCGCCCCGAGGGGCTTCCTTTTAGCTATCCACTAGTGGTTTTTCTGTCACCCCTCTGTGGAGTGGGTCTGAATTTGAGGTGTTTTTGCGAAAGCCCCTCTAGGAATGCTGGCTCTGAGGAACCAGGTCATTTCTTCAGGCTTCTGTCGAGACAGAAAGCCTAATCCACTGGTTGGTTATAGCTAGGTCTCTCATTCTCAGGCCTCTCTGGCTGTGTGTGGCTATGCTCCCCTCTCTGCGGAGGGGTTTCCTGAGAGCTCGCCACCCTGTGAAGCTCAAGATATCTCGCTCCATGGCAGTATTACCAGTTGACTAGCAGCTTGAGAGCTACCTGTCCTGGTTGGGTGTAGCAATGCTCCCCTCGCCTGAGGGTTACCTATAGATAGCCCTTACTGCCCGTCACTCGGAGCCCTGTTGAGTGTGACCTCCCTGGCACACAATATCTAAAATCCATTAGTGGTAGGTGCGCACGCAAGTCTTTGCGCACCTTTCTAAAATCCACATTAGTGGTAAGTGCACACGCAGGTCTCTGGGCACTTCTCTAAAATCCACATGAGTGGTAAGTGCGCACGCACGTCTTTGTGCACTTTTCTAAAATCCTTTATGGTATGGGCTACGCGCTAGACTTCGTTCCCATTTTCTGAGTAGGTCACGCCCCGGTTACCTTGGGCCCCTCTCTATTTATGTATCCTAGCAGATACCTCTTGAGCTTCCATTACCTAGGATTTGCCGAGGCATTCCTTGGTTAACCCCCCCCTCTAAGTAACGGTTCTTCAAATCCACATGAGTGGTAAGTGCACACGCAAGTCTCTGGGCACTTCTCTAAAATCCACCTGAGTGGTAAGTGTGCACGCAGGTCTTTGTGCACTTTTCTAAATCCTATATGGTATGGATTACGCGCTAGACTTCGTTCCCATTCTTGAGTTAGGTTATGCCCCGGTCTCCTTGGGCTCCGCTCCACCCTCGTATCTCCTGATACCTCTTAGCTCTAGGATTTGCTGCGGCACTCCTAGGCTTAGACCACCCTCTGAACAGGGTATTGCTACCTGTGTTCTGTAAGTCGGCTCCTGAGGGAGCAGACCTTTCGGAACTACTCGTAGCTCCTACTAGACAAGCAGGCCCAGTTTTCTCTGGGCTCTTGCTGTATCCCCCTTAAAGGAGTCTGCTCGATTCCAAGCCTGAGCTCTATCCTTCTGCCCCCTTTCAGGTAGTCAGGTAGTGGCTCAGGCCTCTGGCCGAAGGGGGTAATGTCTCAACAGCCGTCACTTAAACGTCTCTGGGGCAATTCTCTTAAAGATAAGTGAATTGGTACTTAGTGCTCACCTCATTAGCATGCACTCCCCTCAGCATGACAGCGTGGGTATAACCGTTCCCCTAGCGCCCCCTAGAGGACGCAGTTCGATGTTCCCTTGAGAGGGAACGTCTCAGGTTACGTATGTAACCATGGTTCCCTAGATAGGGAACGAGACACTGCGTCCTCTAGGCTGGTCGCCATGCTTCGGACGTAAGCTTCAGACGAAGAAGCGAATGATGTGTTCTACCGACGGCCTTTTATGCTATGGTCGCGCCTGGTAGTGACGCGCCGGCGGTGACGAGTCGTGCCGAGAGTGACGTCATAGGCTGTCGCCGGCCACCGCTTGTAGTTTTGGATGTATGCTTCAGACACGAGTCACGCTGACGGCGTTCCCCTAGCGCCCCCTAGAGGACGCAGTGTCTCGTTCCCTATCTAGGGAACCATGGTTACATACGTAACCTGAGACGATTTATTTTATTCCAACATACAGCTAAAATCAATAACATTTTAAAGTTTTTTTACTGTTAATATAACAAGTTTCTTGTAACGTCATTTATTCCTGGATATTTTGCATCAAATAAGTGCAGACTTGTGAGCAGAAGAGACTTCTTTAAAAAAAAATACTGTTCAGAAACATTTGACTGGTAATGTATATTTTTGTACAATGTTAAATGGAATTATTTTTTAAAAATAATGAATATTAAAAATACTCAATGAAGCAATGGATGTCCTTTTTTATTTATTTATTCATTTTTATTTCATGAATGAATAAGGCCTAAAGATCAATGTCACATTACTTATATAATCTATCAAAGCAAGCAATCTCTTAGCCTATGTATGTGTAGCCTACTACAAATGTTTATTCTGGAATTCAAATGTTAACACTTTATGATAAGTGGAACACATCTTTAAAAAAAAAAAAATGACAATTATATGACTTTTACAATAATTTTACGTACTTTTACAATACCGAAAATGGGTAGGTCAAAATCAATCATAATAAATGTGAATTTATCCCATTTCATAAATGAAAAAGGTAAGGTTGAAAGGTTATTATTAACAATTTGCCTAATGTAGCCAATGCAAGCGTATTACAGGCTGTCATGATGATGAAACCAGCTCCGTATATTAGACATATTAAATATATTAGATTTAAGTTGTGCCATTTTAGCCTAGACATTCTTTACAAAAAATAAGAAATGTGTATTAATAAAACGAAGGGCAACAGCCTATTATTTTATATAATCACTGAAACTGCATTGCTTCACATACTTCCAGGTTTCCCGGTACAGAGAATAGGGGAATCACGAGGTGACGTATTTGATACGGGCGTGACCTCTGACTTCAAGCTCGGACGTGGGTGGGGATGTACCTGGGGTGGGCGTGGTTTCTGATGTCACACTTTATCAAGAATTAATCTAAATTTAATTTAAACAGTGAAGACTATGCAGTGCTATTTTACATTTGATTATTCGATTTCTGTACGTGGACACCTAGCCTACACATTTGAAAACAACTTTAACATGTAAATAGCACAAATAAATAGAACAAATTTACAAAGTAAACAATTTTAAACAGGGCCCACGCATGTACAACCTGCACTGGGGCCCCACAAACCCCAGCTATAAGGCCCTGTTCATTGGTTTCAGACACATGATTTTTTTGGCAGCTGCCATCTTTGGGACCTCGGGTAGACTCTCCTTGGTGATCAGAAATCAAAAAAACACTTCACCAACAACAAAATCAATGGTATTTTAAAAAATAAAATAGATACTTTAGGATTAGATCATTGTTTACTGACTCCATTAAAGTCTGGTGAAACGTTAACAATTTTATGTTTGCTGATATTTACATCTGCCTCACACACAATCTCTCTCTATACACTTGGACCAGTTTCAGTTAAATTCTCACCTACCAGAGACTTGCCTATTGGCCCGGCTCCATCTGCCACACCTGGTCTGGATTCCTCACTTTCAGATTCTGGGCTGAATCAACCAGGCCAGATGCGATAGCTGTAACTTGCTGGCACTGCTGCATCCAAGCCAGACTCGGCCCATTGTGCAGCACGCCAGACTTAGCCCAGTTTAATTTCTATATCTACTGTACTGTTCATTAATATTTTATTCAAAATTGATAAGGTTACCTAGCCAAAATGTTTACTTTCATTTAAATTATAGATTGTAATACATAAGTAACATGACTTAAATCTATAAACAATATAACAAAAACAAAAATAACCTTGTTATTATTAAAGCAATTTTAAAGTCCATTAAAGAACTCAATTGATCAAGCTGGCATGAGGAAAATTGATTTGCAAAACAAACAAAAAAATAAAACAGCAGTTTTACAATAAGTGTAGATAAAATATTTAACATTTAGCAAAATTACCCATTCATTTATTGGAATGAATCAGTGAATTCTGTTCTTGGTTGTTGCTCATTTTCCAAATCTCTTGTTAGCAGTTGTGGTCACTGTGCAGCATGTCTTTGCACATCTTAGTCCAGTGAGTTCTTTGCTTGGGAGCTTTCCTTCCTGCACCTGTAAATAGCAAATGATGCAAAAGTCTGTTACTAAAAGTGAAACTGAATACACCAAACTGAATAAAATTAAATACATTTACATTTGAAGTCAAAAGTTTACATACACCTTGAAGAATCTGCAAAATGTTAATTCTTTTAGCAAAATAAGAGCGATCATACAAAATGTTATTTTTTTATTTAGTACTGACCTGAATAAGATATTTCAGATAAAAGACATTTACATACTGTCCACAAGAGAAAATAATAGTTGAATTTATAAAAATGGCCGATTCAAAAATTTACATATGCTTGATTCTAAAGGCTGTGTTGTTACCTGAATGATCCACAGCTGTGTTTTTTTGTTCAGTGATAGTTGTTCATAAGTCCCTTGTTTGTCCTAAACAGTTAAATTGCCTGCTTTTCTTTAGAAAAATCCTTTAGATCTCACAAATTCTTTGGTTTTTTGTGTATTTGAACCCTGTCCAACAATGACTGTATGATTTTGAGACCATCTTTTCACACTGAGGACAACTGAGGGACTCATATGCAACTATTACAGAAGGTTCAAATGCTCACTGATGCTTCAGAAGGAAAAACTATGCATTATGAGCTGGGGGTGTAAACTTTTGAACAGAATTAAGTTGTGTGCATTTTTCTTATTTTGCCTAAATATTATATATTATATATATATATATATATATATATATATTTTTTTTTTTTATTTAGTACTGCCCTTCAGAAGCTATACTTGCATGTTTCCAAGAAGACAAAATTAGTTAAATTTACCATGATGGATCTCAAAATCAAAGTGGTTTCACATAATTATTGGGTGTTTTAATAATATAATTGCGTAGACATTCTGTCATTGTGTCATTATGTAAACAAACTGGTGAATCAGTTATTTGAACCAGTTCATTGAAACGAACCAGTTCACAAACCCACCCCCACTATCACCCTAGCTTAAAGTGTGCTCCTGCTTCGCTATAGATCCTCTGATTCCGCTAATCTGCTCCATGTTTTCCCGCCACTCTGATGCATCAGAAATTAGGAAGTGTGCTCTAGCCTTAACGCACATCAGTTTTCATATATACTTTTGTCCCAGCCATTACTTTTTCAAGTGTGAATCCAGCATAAATATGCAGATTTCATTCCTGAAACTTTGCAGCATATGTGTAGCTAAAGTTTTATACAAATTCTAAACGTATTATATACAGCCTAGAAAGAGCACAAAGTGCACTCCCTTTATAAACACTAAAAAGATGTCCCATCAAGTTTTGTTATAATGAGATGATTTACGAGTTTGCTAAACTCAGCAATGGACAAACACTCTGGTGTTTTGAGTGGTGAGTGGATTTTAACTTAAATGCCTCTAAGTGATGTTTTATTAACAAATTTCGGGAGGAGCATGCACAGATAATTAACACGGCCAATTCATCATCAGCAATCACAATCCCTGTCCAATCAGCACGAGAAAGAATCCATATAAATACCAAACAGTCCTACCTTCATTTTCTCTCGTCTTTTCAGCACCCCTCCACCACCCCGTCTCCTCTCCTTCAGCCTATTCGGGGGGAGCGCTTTGGGTTCGGGCCAGATGCTGAGCTCGGACCCCTCTCCCGGGCAGGGGGAGTGCCCCGGGCTCGGGAAAGACTACCGAGCTCTGAGCCCTCTCCCGGACAGCACGCCAAATACGCATAACCTTTTACTCTGTTTATTATCTGTAAGTGTGAACTCGTGAATTGGCAGTTGTGTTTAAAAAAAATCAACAGATTATCTGTGATTGGCAAACCTCCCCAAATATCTTGCAAAGAGGAAGGGAATATGACTTTTCTTCTTTAATTGTAGTTCTATTGATAAATGATCATACCATACTGACACATTTTATTTACAGTAGATTTGACATTTACTAAATATCAACAATAATTGTATTTCACTCCAGAACACCTTAATATATTTAGGAAGTACAAGATAAAACATATATTGTACAGTTTCTTGATTTATTGTCATTTACACAGTATTTTAAACATTGTTCAGCAAACAAACCATAATGTATTTTGAAAATACCACAACTCTTACTGACATTAAATAAAATTAAATACAATTTCATTTAATACTAAATAATTTTATGCAGTCGTTTTTTGTCACTTCTGTCACATCTTAAAATTAATTAGAAGTTATCATAAAATCCTTAGTGAGAAAAAAAATCAGGAAAGGCATGTACCCCTCATTTAACATTTACATTTTACATTTAAATGTATTAATTTGCAGATGGTTTTATCCAAAGCAACTTACAAATGAGGAAAACAGTGATTAATTTTAAGCAACAATAACACAAAAAGTGCTAGTAATACAAAGTTTTAAACATAGAATGGTAAAAGCTAGATCAGGGAGGGATGTAAGAACTAGTAAAAGCATGAAAAACAGAAACATAAAGCAGTTCAATATCAACAATGATAACAACAAATAAAACAAATCAACATCAACATGTAAAATATCAACAAAAAAGAAAAAAAATCTACAGTTCCCTCTAGTTAATTTAGTAGTTAATTTTTAATTTTCCAGATCAAGATTTCAACCTACCAGAACTATGTCTGTATACATTTTTATTTAATCTCTTTAAAAAAATCTCCTAATAACCTTATTCAGCAATATTAACCGAAGATAAATTCATTAAAAAAAGCAGTGTAGTGTAAACATACTACACATATTAAAACGAATTTCATAAATTATTATGAAAATTTTCCATTGTTTCCATTGTCTTGTTTGTTTGTTTATTTATTTTAAGGCTGCAAAAAGACAAATCACTATTATAAGTATGTGGATATGTTCTCATTTTCAATCTGATTGTCATCTACACATGTCTCCTCCAGGATTTTGATTAGAGTTGACAGTGTGCTATTTGGGTCCAGCAGAGTCACTAGTGGGACATTCACACCTCTATCATTGAAAATAAGATTTTGCAGGGTCATGGCTATCATTGAGTCAATGCCTAAGTCAAAAAGATGCACATCATCAATCAGCTCATCCATTTCAACACCAGTCGTTTCACCAATCGTGAACCTCAGATAATCACGTGGTGAGGAGGATGTCATGGATTTCTCGGGTTTAGACATGTTCACTCCAGCTTTACTGATGGCTTCCTGTGCTATTTTGGACAGCCGTGCATTCAGTGATTTGTTTTGACTGAGAACGTTATTCAAGGTGTTTTTGAAATTGAATTTGCACACAACATGTTGAGGTTTGTTGATCAGGAGGCACTGCTCAAGACTTTCAAGGATTTCTGGAATTTCCAAAAGCATGATTCCCTTTGCCTCTAGAAATCTTTGAAAATGGCCTTTGTCCAACAAAAGACCAAGATTCAAAGCCCCCCAATTAATGGACTGTCCAGAAAGCCCAATGTTTCTGCGGTACTGACAGAAAGTGTCCAAGAACGTGTTAGCTGCAGCGTAATTTGTTTGTGAGGCATTGCCAATAAAGGCAGAGATGGAAGAATAGCACACAAAGTAATCCAGACTGCATTGTATGGTAGCATGGTGAAGGTTCATCACTCCATTCACTTTTGGCCTCATAACTTTCTCATAAAGAGATTTGTCAAGATGTTCCATCAGCGCATCATGCAGAACAACAGCGCTGTGAAATACCCCTTTGATGGGACTGGATGGAAAAAGTCTTCTAATATTAGCAATTGTCTGGTCCACTTGATCAGATACAGAAACATCACACGGCAGAGACTTAATGACAGAACCATAATGGGTACTGAGCTTACTTATCTCTTGTTGCATCTGAAGGTTTGGGTTACTCCGAGACAGAATGACAATGTTCCCTCCTCCTTTCTGAGCAATGAACTTCACTGTCTCAAAGCCCAAGCCGGTTAGACCACCTGTGACAATATAGACCGAATTCTTATGGAATAGACTGCGTTTTGGCATTACTGGAATGTAAGACAGTTGGTCTTTGGGATTACTGTTCAGGGCGATCGTGCGTAGAATCTGACATGTGAAGTATGATTCAGAGTCTTTTACAGAGACAAGATCAATGTCTTGAGTCTTCACTCTTTGAACAGCCAATGCGTCCAAGGACAAGGACTTTCTCTCCAAATGCATAGATTTCATCCAACGGTAAATTTGTGGCATTTGCATTTGCAGAGACCCTTTCTGCATAATTTGAGACAAGAAAAGGAAATGGCAGTGGACCTCATCATTTGCATCTTTGAATGTTGTGGTATTGAATGGAAATTCTGTCTGCTTGTCATGGACAAGAACAATGTCTTTGATACTTCTAACACTGCCAGCTATTTCAGCTGTTTTTACATTATAGGGAGGAAGGAGGACAGCTCCCACAGCTTCGCCAAAATCACAAGACAGCTGATCCGACTGCGTGCTCACTATGACATCCCAACCTGATCTGTTTGCAACAGCAGTTAAGACCTTCATCAATGCTGAGTCTGGGACAGTGGAGAAAATCCCCAATTTCTGTTGCTGTTTAGCCTTGGGTAAAGCCTTATGCAAGATCTCCCAAGCCAAGACCAAATAAGAGACACAAGGGATTTCATTCAGGAATGAAAACCTTTTTGCCTTGCAGCAAACAGCTGCTGGGAGAACTACTTTAGAGGTGGCAGCTACAGGGTAACAAGACATAATGTGATCACCAACTTTAAATTTGCTGATATCTTTACCCACAGCTGTGACAGTGCCACTGAGATCAAGGGCTAAGAGCTTATGGTTTTCAGTTGTGTGCTTGTTCCAATACATTGTTTGTCCATAACTGAGGTCAGTCATGCTGACTGGAAAGTAATCTGATGTATGAACACAGATTTTACTTAGGTGAACCTCTATGTTTTTTCCTTGAATCAGTTCAGTGGAATTATCCATTTGAGAAGCTGATAGATTTGTCATTATATATGGATCAGATGTTTGTAAGATGAAGACTTCATCGTGCAACATGTGCACATTTCTTGAAGAGCTTACCATTGTTGGCAATGGTGTGTGGGTAATTTCAGGTTTGAGAATTTTACCCCCCTTCACTACAAGCTCTGGATATTTGTGACAGGGGTATGATCTAAGGACCTGAACTAAAGTCTCAATGTCTTCAAAAGTGACAGAGCCCACATCAATTAGCTGAAAGGAAAGTTCTGGCAATTCAGCTGCACATGCTCTTGTCATGCCTGATAGCACAAACCCAGGGTTGATATAGTCCACTATGCTCTCAGAGGATCTATAGGTTATTACTCTGATATTGCCTGGGAAATCATTTGTTTTAAGATAACCAGCGATCTTTCTGAAAATCTCACAACACCCTGCCATGTTGTCCAAGATATTCTCTGATTCGAGAGAAGTTAGGTCTGCATCACCCCACAAGAACAAAATATCCTGAAAGTTTTTCTTTACACTTGAAACTTTCAGTTTAGACAAAAGAGGGCCAACTCCATGCTCTAACAATATGCTACTGTTTGAAGTAGATACATATCTAGATGCTGGGTCCAAGTACTGTTGCAAAGCTTTAGAAATTCCTACCTTATCAGAAAAGACCAATGCTTTAATTGATGTTTTAGATGTGTCATCTTCAGAGATGACACTGAACTCGTTGTGAAAGAAGAACTCCTCAACTACGTGGGAATGACTTCCTAGCATTCTGATCTTCACATGCCTGAGCTCAACCAAAACCCTACCCTGCTTATTGGCTAAGCAGCCACAAATGTCAAAATCATCTTCTCCCACATGTACTGCTCTCAGATATACAACCATCTCCTCTTGCAATGGTTCAAATACAGTCAGGCTCCCTATTTGTGCAGGGAATTGGGGTCTTGCTGATAGCTCATGCACCATAGTTCCAGGAATAAGTTGCATGACATAATCCAAGACCACAGGGTGAATATAATAGTCATGTAATTGATGCAGTAATTCCTTTGGAATTCTCAGGACAGATATAGCCTCTCTAAATTCTTTCCCACAGTAAACATCTGCCTTATTTCTGAAGACTGACCCATACTCAAATCCTGTTTGACTTAGATGCTTGTAGATCTTTTCAGTAGTCATGAGGAAAGTGCATCTTTTTGAAATGCAGTCCAATGAAATGAACTCTTCTTCAGGCATTCTACCTAGTTTTACTTCTACTGTACCAAATGCATAGACTGCAGAAGCAGACTGTATTTTGAAATTACGTGTACTGTCTGCCAAGTTGTCTGATGGATCCAGCTGTACTTTTATCTCTGGGGCATTCTTGGTGAAAATGAAAGGATTCTGGAATGTTATGCTGAGCTGCAGAGAACTGAGTGGGACCTTAGGCTTTGCATGTGCTATGGTAGCTGCTAAGCCCAACTCTGCATAAAATGCCCCAGGAATGATGGCAACTCCATTGTGCCTGTGGTCCTGCAGGTAGGCCACTGAATCGGAGGATAAATCACAGCTGAACGCTGAACTGTCTGTGCCCATTTGTTTAACTACTGGATGGTTGCAAGTGGGACCGATCAACTGCAAACGTGAAGCAATGACATCTCTCTTTACATCATCAAACTGGTATCGTGGGTAGGGAATTGGTTTAGTCTCAAAACCTTTGTAGAACACTTCCCAGTCCACTTTGACCCCAAGCTCAAACAGTTTAGAAACAATAGCAAGTATTGTCTCGTGATCTTTATCAGGCTGCAGTGAGGAAAGCACAATGATTTCATTTCCCAGAGTCTCAGTGATGTACCGCTGCAAAGATCTTCTTGGACCAATTTCAACGAATATCACATTCCTTTTGTTTTTAGCTGCAGACTTCACAGCTTGTTCAAATTCAACAGGCTCTCTAATATTTCTTGCCCAATAGTCACCAGTGATAAAATCTGAGGAACGAAAACTTTCACCAGTAACTGTTGAGAACAACTCTGTCTCTAAATCTTGTGCCTGCAAAGAGCCTATACTTTCTTTCACTTTGGATACAATGGGATCCATTTTGTGACTGTGGTATGCTGCAGGTACATCCAACATGCGAATGAACAGATCCTTTCCTCTGGCTGACTTGCTCAAATTCTGATGCAACCTGTCAATATCATCTGCATCTCCTGAGAGTGTGCAAGACTGTGGGCTGTTGTAAGCAGCTAAACACACCCTTCCTGAATAAGCTGGGAGCATTTTCAAGATTTCAGAAACAGCTATATTACTGACAACCAGCATTTTCCCTCCTGTCACAGTGCTTTGCAAAGAACTGCGACAGTGGATGACTTTCACTGCATCTTCAAGCGACAATAAACCAGAACAATGAGCTGCAGCGACTTCTCCAATAGAGTGCCCAAACACAGCATCAGGACTGATGCCCCAGTGTTTCAGAAGGTTAACAACAGCGACTTGAATTGCAAACAGAAGAGGCTGGACAATCTGTGGATCAGACAATTCTTTACTTATGTCAGATTCAGTTTCCAACATCTCTATTAGATTCAATCTTCTGTGGCTTTGCAACAGAGTTTCAATCTTAATGATTTCCTCTCTGAAAACTGGCTCTTGTTTTAGGAGCTGTTTGCACATACCCTGATATGTAACACCATTGCCACAAAAAACAAAAACTAGCTTGGAGTCTGTCTTTGATGATATGAGCTTTTTCTCTACAGCAGCAGTAAGTTTCTCTTGCAGATCTGTCAATGATGATGTTTGAAATACTCTCCTGTATTTGTGTTTCAAGTGACTTCTTCTACATGCAGATGTGTACAGTAAAGATTGTAGATCTGGTATTTTCCCTGCAATTATCTGTTTCGCAGTGTCTTCAATTATGTTTTTCATGGATTTTTCTGAGGCTGCAGAAACTACAAAATACTGATGTGATTTGTTTGGCTGAGCATTAGGGATTTTTGACTGCACATATTGCTTGACAACTGCATGTGCATTTGTTCCACCAAAGCCAAAGTTATTGATTCCTGCAGACCTCCCTGATTTGCAGGCACTGATCCATTTTTCAGCTGTGGTGGGGATTTTCATGTTGAGAGATTCAGCATCTATGCTGGAGTTTTCCTTAGAGTAAAACAAGGATGGCACAATGGTTTCATGCTTCATCATCAATAGAACCTTTATAAGCCCTGCAACACCTGCTGCAGATTCTGTGTGTCCAATATTGCTCTTAACAGAACCAATGATGAGTGGTCCTGACCTATGAGCTCTTGCTTTGGCAATGACTTTCGAGATACTACCTGCTTCTATCGGATCTCCAACTGGAGTCCCAGTCCCATGAGCCTCAATGTACTGGACACTAGTCAGGTCAGTCTCTGTTGAGTAGATTTTTTTAAGCAGCTCCATCTGCTGTTCCATGGAGGGTTTGGTGATTGGACTAACGGTGTGACCATCTTGATTTACTGCAGTTTTGCTGATGATTCCCCAAATGTGATCATCATCTTTGAGAGCCTGTCAAAATACATACAACATATTGTTGTTTCTTGCAGTAGTTATTATTATGTACATTGACTTCATAGTGATGCGTTTAAAAGTGGCAATATTTTTGTTTACTTTTTTCAGAGGCTTTAAGAGTACGACCCCACAGCCTTCACCTCTGCCATATCCATTTGCTTTGCTGCTGAAAGGTTTACTAGTGCCATCAGAGGAGATCATTTTTGCCTTGGAAAGACTCACAAAAATGGTTGGCTCCAATATACAGCTCACACCCGCACACATGGCCATTTCACAGTCTCCTGTTAAGTGGAACACAGACAACCACACATTTCGAAAGTTAGAATAATGCAAAAATGTAGGGTTGACGGCAGTATATTGGTTAGTAGGGATGTACAGATGCATCGACCACTGATATATATCGGCTGATCTTTGATTATTTTAAAGCCAATGGCATATCTGAAATAGAATGAAAAGGGCCGACACCGATGGTTTATTAATTAACTGCATGGAGACAATTAGTTGCATGTCTGTTGCATAATCAAGCAAAATAATTAAATACTTGCAAAAACTAAATAAATTCTGTACAAAATATAGTTTATCAGACGGCATATGGCCTGTGCAAATGTGAAGACGCATCGAATGATTGAATTTTCTAAGCTCAGCTGTAAATTCATCACAGGTACCCTAAGCTTCAATGCCCGGCGTTCGGAAATGTCATGAACCACCAAGCATTAGGACTATATTTAAGTGAAAATAATGCAGGTAGTCTAATTTGCAGAACACAGATTCACACATGGTCACATCATTTACCTGCAGCCAAATAGCGTGTTTACCCACCACACAAAGGCAATATATGAAAGATTACACTGCTCAATTTAAACAATCCGTATTACAGTCTGCACCGTTCAGCATGACCAGCACCTCACTGCTGATATAGCCGATGTATGTGAAGGATGATGTTTGACGTCAATAATGCGAGTGAAGAACAACGCGTATACTTTACATAATGAATAATATTTTAGCATCCAGATATGTTGAAAGATCCCTTTGAAGTGTGTTCTTTTAAGGGTGTAGGGCATTTCTGTCTCGTAAGTGTTTGTAACTCCCTTGGCGAAGGGAATGAATGACCAAATGTTACCTTGACAACGCTGTGCGTGCATTCAGCATTCATTTGTTGAAAATAAATATTTAATTTTATTCAAATATTGTCTAATTGTGTCTTATTTACTATTAAACTTTTTCAAAGTAAATGTGATTAAACTTGCTTACATCATATTTCTATCACTGACAAAAAATATTTGTATTACATTAAAAAAAAGACAAATTTAATCAGCCTATTTTACATATGTTTGTATGTGAAGTCGAAATCAACCCCAACTATTGTTTTAAAATGCATCGCAAGAGCTCCTAACTGAAGCTCACGTGATCACAAACAGAAATCGCTTCTGTGAAGTGACCATGGAATGTTCCCTTCGCTAACCAGGATAGGCTGGTCTTAGCTGATTTAAGCTGGAAGTAGCTGGTTTTAGCCGGTGGTTTGCCAGCCTGACCAGCTAAGACCAGTGAAAGTGGCCAAAACCCCTCTAAAACCAGCCTGCTGACCAGCTAAAAACCAGCCAACCAGCTGGCTTTTTTTTTTCAGTAGGGTTAGCCTACATTATTTCTTAATGTAATAATAAAATGTGATATAGCCTATTAATACAGCCTACTAATTTAAGCTGGTTTTTCTTCCTTCTGTTTATAGGAGTAGCGTTTTTTTATCCATGCGGCAAACATTTTTAAATATCTTGGAAAAATATCTCCAACCTTAATCAAACACCTGAACCAGCTATTCAAGGTCTTAATAGGTATATTTGAAACTTCCAGGGAGGTGTGTTGAGGCAAGTAGGAGCTAAACTCTGCAGGACACCAACCTTCCAGGATCAAGTTTGGTGACCCCTGCACTATAGATTTAGGCTTTGTCTCAACTGCTTCTGTCTCTTCATGTAATACCAGACTGATTCAGTGACAGTGAGATCAGTAACATAACTACTTGTTCATACAAACATCTCACTGCAGTATTACAGTATTTGCAAAAAGAATGTTTGAATATGTAAAACTGATCATCAATATTAATATTATCTTTAATAGTTACTTGGAAAACTGATTACATTACCTGCATTATTTGTAATGCATTACCCCCTAACACTGGGTTTACATACATATTTTAAAAGACTACCTTGTTTAATGGCTTGACAAGCGAAGTGCAGGGCAACAAGGGATGAGGAGCAGGCACAGTCAATGGCCAATGAGGGGCCAGTGAAGTTGAATATGTATGAGATGCGGTTGGCAGCTATGCTCATAGCTACACCAGTACCATAAGAGTGGTCAAAGTATTTTGGATTAATCCTCACACTTGCCATCTCAAAGTCTTTGTTCATCAGGCCTGAATTTAAAAAAAAGAGAAGAAAACAAGACATTAAAATATTAATACCAACATGATTATTTAAGGAAAATCATTATTTAAACATTGTTTTAGAAAAGATGGGAAAAAAGCTTCAGTTAAAAGTGACAAAATCTTGCTGTAATTTGTGGGTTAGGAAATAATTTTTTTAACATTTATTTATATATATATTTTTGGAAAGACGTACAATTTTTATGCAGTAATTTCAATTAACATCAAAGTAATTCAGTAGAGGATTTTTTGTGTAATTTTAAATCCAGCAAAAGATGCAAATAAACTCACATATATTTTATCCCAGTAGCAAACATTAAGAAAGTAATAATTGTTCAGCTTATGTTACCCAAAAATACTCCTGTTCTTGTTCCACTGGCCTTTTCCATTGGTATCCCAGCATCCTCCAGTGCCCTGTAGGTACACTGCAGTAAAAGTTTTTGCTGAGGGTCCATATTGATCGATTCAGCATCAGTGATTCCAAAGAACTTGTGGTCAAACTGATTTAAACTACACAGAAAAAAAGCAAATGATGGGTTATTGCTTTGGGGAGTTTATATATAAAGTTATGATTATTTATTATTTATGATTATATATATATATGTCCATAACTCTAAAAACCAACCTGAAAACATTAAAGGGTTAGTTCACCCAAAAATAAAAAAAATAGCCTATTACTTACTCTCTCTCCAGGCATCATAGTTGTATATGACTTTTTTTTAAGCTATATTAAAGTGATCATTATGTATTAAAAATTGATATTTTTCGTACAAAAATTACATTGATTCATTACAGTAAGCCCCCCCCCCCCCCCCCCCCCGGAGCCATGTGAGACACTTTTTATTATGGATGGATGTGCTTTATTAGACTTGTTTTGGAATCTTGAAGAGAAACACCTGCCCATTGCCATGCTAAAGCTTGAGAGACAATTTTTAATATAACTTCAGCTGGATTCATATGAAAGAAGGAATTCATATACACCCTATATGCCTGAAGGGTGAGTATATAATTGGCTAATTTTCATTTGCGGCGGAACTAACTATTGCTCTTATACTCATTTTGTGTTTTATTCGCACTCAGTAATAACTAAATCAGTACAGTTTGTCTTTGGCTAAATTAAAATTTGTTATTATGGGCTGCCATACTAAAACTTAACTGATGGCTACACAATTTCTCCCTATTTGCAAGCTTATTCTGGTTGTATATTATTCATGTATTTTATAAGAGCAAAATAAATGAAATCTTACCCCTCAATAAGAGCTGCTTTTGCTGTGTATGTCTTTCCAGCCTTACTCTCATCTGGATCGTACCACTGAGAGAGATCGAACCGTTCATTTGGTATCTGAACTGCACAGTTCTCTCCATGAAGGAGGACTCTCCAGAAGTTTTCAAGTCCCTCACCTAAAAAACAGATATAAAAATACAAGCCCATAAGACTACTGAAAGTTAAGATGTGTTTTGTCAAAATATTTCACGAAGAACAAACAAACAAACACAATTACCTCCAGGAAAATGGCATCCAATGCCAACAACAGCAATTTCTGTATCATCATCCATCATGTTTCAGACACTGTGCAAATACATTTTTAAATTCTATGAATCAGACAGCAGGGAAAAAATGACACAGTTAATTCAAATGCATTAGTCATAAAAATATACAGGAAAATATTGTTGACCATAGAATGGGTGAAAATACGATGTGAGATAAATTGAACTTACCTGGATACTTATGATGGGTCTTGTTTTCTTGCTTAAAAAATTCAGATGGGACCTAATTCCCAATATATATGCATATATATGTTTAGCTAAAGGCGGAGTAAAAGTAACAATTTGCAAATAATTGACAATCAGTAGCTGACTTATCTTAAAAAATCATTATCTGTTGTTCCAGCGAAACTTAGACCAGGAAGAACCTTTTCCACAGAACATTTAAAGAACTATTGTGTAATTTATAGACTATGACGGCAAAAACCCTTATCACTTTATATAATATATCATTATTTATAACTTTTAATCACTCTCTTATGTAGAATGCTGCAACTCAACTTCTGATAACTTTATTCTATTATTTTGATAACTGTATTCTAAGTACTACATTTTAAACATTAAACATTGTTTTTGTTCTTTTAAAAAATTTTTTGTAAAGATGTTTTATTGTCATCTGTAAAATGCCAGAAGGAAAAGATCACACTCTGGTGAAGATTTATATAATGACAATCCAATTACCCAATGACAAATGAAAAAGAGAAAAGTCACGTTACTTTATTTTAAATATACAAATATTGGAAAGATTACAACTTTGACATGATTGATGACCTTCAAATGATAAAGGTAAGAAAGTCTCACATGTAAGTATTTTTAAGGAACATGGACTTCATGTACATGTTCAGAAATGCTGTGCATTCATAACAAAACAGTTGAATAAAACTGTTTAACTACATACTTTTATGTATTTATACATTTGTGAAATTTTAAATAAATACAATAGACAAACTGACAAACTAACCAAATAAAGCTTGAAAACAAGCAGTCAGTAATTGTAATAATAAGGCCTGAAATTGTCTGGCCCTCTTGTATTTAACCAATCTTGCAATACATATATTCAATACATATAAATAAGGCAAGCCAGAGGTGACAGTGGCAAGAAACTAAAGCTCCATCAGTGGCAAAAAGAAGAGAAAAAAATAAATCTAGGAAAAAACAGACTCAGTAAGGGGCCCATTTCTTCTTGTGTCAGTTCTTCTTTGGCCAGGCAAAACAACATGGTGTTGTTTTCAGTGTTGGGCACATTACTCAAACAAAAGAATAAAAAAAAGAAATAAAAATTAGCTATAGATACTAGTTACTTACATCACTATAAAAGTAACTAATTACCAGGGAAAGTTACTATTGTGTTAAAATACTACTACTACTACTACTACTACTAATAATTTAGTTAAATAACTTTGATGCCCCCAATATTAAATATGGTAAATTAATAAAACATTGTACACCAGAGGTCTTCAACCCTGCTCCTGGGGACCCACTTGCCTGGAAAGTCTATTTGCAAACGGCTTCAGCACACCTGCCTGCAATTTTCAAGCAGTCATGAGGAGCTTGATTGGCCACTTTAAGTGTGTTTGATTAGGGTTGTAGCTAAACTCTTCAGGATAGTGGGTCCCCAGGAACAGGGTTGAAGAACTCTGTTGTACACTAAACTACGCTATTTTAATGTTGCTCTGGAACAATGTGAGAGACACCTTCCAGGGGCTAAATGTCACGTCATTGGGGTCACTTCAATCTGCAGACATAAAAAACACATACCACGGCAACACTGTTAACCCTCTGGGATCGAAGACCACACCAGTGTGGTCTGATTCGTTTTTCCTTGATGACTGCAAAAAGAACTAAAAACAATGTGCTTTTGTAAAATAAATAAAATAAACAGGGTGCGCTATCTGCTGTCCCCATCACCTCTCTTCACAGACACGTAAATAAATTAACCTGAAACAAATCAAGACTTCCCCCCTAGAGAACAGGAAACAGGACCCTTTTATGTGTGTGTGATTGGGTGCAGGTGGAACATGATCAGTCCTAGGTATGAGGCACATGGGAAATGGAGTCTGAATGAATATTACTAGTACATGGGTGAAGGCTCTCTCTGGTGGTGCAAGAGAGATGATATGGGAGCCTTGTTTGTAACAGAGCCCCCACCCTGCGAGCAGCTACTGTATGTCCCCTTTGGACCGGAGCGATGAGCAGCCCCTCAGAGATGATGTTTTGCTCGATGTTGGTGTGACTGGTCCCCTCGGATAGGTTTGACAGTGAGTTGGCCTTAGCATTCTTGGATCCTGGTTGGTAGGTCACGTTGAAATTGAAACGGGTAAAGAACAAAGCACATCTAGCTTGCCGCGGATGAATCTAGCCTTGAGCTCTTGGAAAGCCTGCAGTGCCGCTGTACTGTGCAGTGCCAGGTTAATTGTGGAGAATTTTTTTTAGTCATGGATGTTAAAGTAGCCGCAATGATGCTGAAACCTTTGATGAACTGCTGATATAAGTTAGCGAAGGCAAGAAAGTGCTGGAACTCCTTCACTGTGCGGGATTGTGGCCATTGAGCTGTTCTAGAGCAGTAGGAAAGAGAGGAAGTGCACACCTGAATTTTATAGTGATATTGCGAAGACTTCTGTGACAAAGAGTTGGTAGCATGAGAATCTATATGCAGCTTCTTTATTGAGGAAGGCAGCAGGACAAAAGTAGGGCAAAATATAATAATCACAAACCATGATAAAACAAGCAAGGGATCAAAAAACGAGGGAAGCAGTCCGGGTAAAAACAAAAGGCAATGCTGGAAAAATGCTCAGAAATGATCACCATGGCAAATCAAGACTTCGGACAGAGAACAGGAAACAGGCCCCTTTTTGGGTGCAGGTGGACAGTGATCAGTCCTAGGTATGAGGCACATGAAAAATGCAGTCCGAATGAAAATGACTAGTACTCAAGTGAAGGCTCCCTCTGGCGGTGCAAGAGAGATGATGCGGGAGCCTCGTTTGTAACAATACAAATGCGAGCTCCAGTTTTTCCCGTTTCATCCCTCTCATCCCTAATGTAATCACACCCATGAACAGCTTTTCAAATTTTAAACATCCTCGTGAGACATGCAGACATGTAGTACACAACAACCACACACAAGAACAACAACACAGATCCTAACAGCTACAGGTATAAATCAATTCTTATAGCAACTACTTCTACATAATGGATCTCTATAACACTTCCCTGATGGCAGTAATTGATACATTGAAAAAAAAAACATGGCTTGGATCACTTATTATTGCTTGTGTGTACTTAAAAAGCAGTGACTTATAAATAGACTTAAGTGATGTATACTCACACCCATTACACCCATTGCCTGCATTTCATAGTTTAATAAACTTTTGAAAGTTGCTTGGTTAAACAACAACAACAACAACATGATTTTCTGTTTATCTCTGACCAGCCTAAGTCTTCTTAAAAAATATAGTAGAATATCTTGAGCAGAGATATTCAGTGTGGGCTTTCCAAGTCAATGTTCATCAGCGCCATGTCAAAGTAACCTCACATGGATTGCAGGATCCAAGGTTTCCCAGCAGAACATTGCCCAAATCATCGCACTGCATTTGCCGGCATGCCGGTGGAGACGACAGATAAGAGAAAAATGAATGGGTCCGTCTAGGTGTGATAAACAGATTTGTCACAATCAACTTTCAGTGGGCAGCAATGCCTAAAGTTAATGACAATTTATATCATTAAAGAAACACTGATGAATGAGAAAATAAAGAGTGGTATGTATTTGGTATTGCAAGAGTTATTAATGGTTTAGTAGACAAAAGTTAATCATGTCAGTTCAAACACACTGTCTGGTAAGCGGCTTTCTGTGTCCGAGTCTGAGCAGCAAATACAGGCCTACAGCAAATAATAAGCAAAAAGAATGACACTACAGTAATATATTTCAGGTTACAATTATCTTACAATTACCTTACATCTCTAAAGTATATTCACTCCTATATAAATAAAGGTCTCTGCGAGTTGCTCTGAGGAGCTGAGAACAGTGGTTGCGTTACATGCATTCAGATGGCTGAAAACCACCTCTCAGCAACCTCAGTCTTTTTTCCAAAATGTATACAATAAAAGTTATTTTATAATGGCCTAAATGTCATTGCAAAGATCTTTATCTTGGCACCACACCACAATAAACCACCTTTGCATGATTCCATGAAAGTTGATGGTCATAAAATGTAAGATAAGATAAAACATTTTATTCCATGTAAGTTGATGGTCATAAAATGCGAGATGAGATAAAACATTTAGGGCCCTATCATACACCAGGCGCAATGTGGCACAAGGAGCAGCGCAAGTGTGTTTGCTAGTTTAAGTCCGACGCAGTTCGCATTTTCCTGTCCAGCGCCGCGTCGTTTAATTAGCAAATGCATTTGCGCCCTTTTGTGCGCCCATGGACGTGCTGGTCTAAAAAAAGAGGTGTGTTCGGGCACATTGTTGGCGTGTTTCACCATTCAGTTGGGCACATCAACCATAACTTCTTCAAAATCAGCTAGAAACCTTGGAGTTCTGATTGATGATCAACTGACTTTCTCAGAACACATAGCTAAAACTGCCTGGTCCTGCAGGGCATTAATGTTTGCCTACAGAACCACCACTGGCTCTGCACCCCTTTACTTGAATTCATTACTTCGGAATTATGTGCCCTCTAGAAGCTTGCGTTCTGCAAGTGAGTGGCGCATTATTGTGCCATCCCAAAGAGGCACAAAATCACTTTCACGGACTTTCTCATTAAATGTACCCTCCTGGTGGAATGACCTGCCCAACTCACTCCGAACAGCTGAGTCCTTAGCCATCTTCAAGAATCGGTTAAAAACTCATCTTTTCCATCTTTATTTAACCCTCTAACTCTAGCACAGTCTTTTCTAATTCTATTCTTTAAATCATGCTCTTTTAGATTTGTACTCTATCCATTTACTTACTACTTGTTTTCTCTAATAAAAAAAAAAACACAAAACAAAACCAAAAAAAAAAAAAAAAAAAAAAAACTAACACTACTAACATGAGCTTTCTCTCTTTACAATTAACAAAGCTAACACTACTACCCCCCCCCATCTGTTTTCTTTTATTTATTCTGTACTTTAAAAATCCTTGCTACATGTACTGCGTTAGGCTGTATGAGACATGTCATAGCACTTGCATGTTTTTGTTGCTCTTTTGTTGATTTCGATTGCTTCCACTGTTCTCCTTTGTAAGTCGCTTTGGATAAAAGCGTTTGCTAAATGTCTAAATGTAAATGTAAATGTGTTGCTATTTTGAGGAACTGAAAATAGACTGCGCCATAGACCAACTCAAACCTGGTCTAAAGTCAATAGCGCAATATTTTATTTGTTATTTAAAGAGCGCATTGGTAGATAATGCGCCTCTGGACAGGTCCACAACGCGTGTTCACTTCGTTTGCTTATTAAACACAGGGATGCGCATCAAACATGCCAAATATTAAAAACAAAAGGATTAAAGTGTAAAACAATATTATTGTGTAGGCTACATAAATATAAAAATGTAATGATGGATAGCCACTGCGTGTAGTAGAATTAGGCTACCTATTTGTACAGTCGTGGCAAAAGTTTTGAGAATGACACAAATATTAGTTTTCACAAAGTTTGCTGCTAAACTGCTTTTAGATCTTTGTTTCAGTTGTTTCTGTGATGTACTGAAATATAATTACAAGCACTTCATATGTTTCAAAGGCTTTTATCGACAATTACATGACATTTATGCAAAGAGTCAGTATTTGCAGTGTTGGCCCTTCTTTTTCAGGACCTCTGCATTTCGACTGGGCATGCTCTCAATCAACTTCTGGGCCAAATCCTGACTGATAGCAACCCATTCTTTCATAATCACTTCTTGGAGTTTGTCAGAATTAGTGGGTTTTTGCTTGAGGATTGACCACAAGTTCTCAATGGGATTAAGATCTGGGGAGTTTCCAGGCCATGGACCCAAAATTTCAACGTTTTGGTCCCCGAGCCACTTAGTTATCACTTTTGCCTTATGGCACGGTGCTCCATCGTGCTGGAAAATGCATTGTTCTTCACCAAACTGTTGTTGGATTGTTGGAAGGGTGTTTTGGTACCATTCTTTATTCATGGCTGTGTTTTTGGGCAAAATTGTGAGTGAGCCCACTCCCTTGGATGAGAAGCAACCCCACACATGAATGGTCTCAGGATGCTTTACTGTTGGCATGACACAGGACTGATGGTAGCGCTCACCTTTTCTTCTCCGGACAAGCCTTTTTCCAGATGCCCCAAACAATTGGAAAGAGGCTTCATAGGAGAATATGACTTTGCCCCAGTCCTCAGCAGTCCATTCGCCATACTTTTTGCAGAAGATCAATCTGTCCCTGATGTTTTTTTGGAGAGAAGTGGCTTCTTTGCTGCCCTTCTTGACACCAGGCCATCTTCCAAAAGTCTTGGCCTCACTGTGCTGCAGATGCGCTCACACCTGCCTGCTGCCATTCCTGAGCAAGCTCTGCACTGGTGGCACTCCGATCCCGCAGCTGAATCCTCTTTAGGAGACGATCCTGGCGCTTGCTGGACTTTCTCGGATGCCCTGAAGCCTTCTTAACAAGAACTGAACCTATTTCCTTGAAGTTCTTGATGATCCTATAAATTGTTGATTTAGGTGCAATCTTAGTAGCCACAATATCCTTGCCTGTGAAGCCATTTTTATGCAACACAATGATGGCTGCACGCGTTTCTTTGCAGGTCACCATGGTTAACAATGGAAGAACAATGATTTCAAGCATCACCCTCCTTTTAACATGTCAAGTCTGCCATTCTAACCCAATCAGCCTGACATAATGATCTCCAGCCTTGTGCTCGTCAACATTCTCACCTGAGTTAACAAGATGATTACTGAAATGATCTCAGCAGGTCCTTTAATGACAGCAATGAAATGCAGTGGAAAGTTTTTTTCGGGATTAAGGTAATTTTCATGGCAAAGAAGGACTATGCAATTCATCTGATCACTCTTCATAACATTCTGGAGTATATGCTAATTGCTATTATAAAAACTTAAGCAAAACTTTTCCAATTTCCAATATTTATGTAATTCTCAAAACTTTTGGCCACGACTGTAGTTCAGCCTATTAGTAGGTACTTATAATGATGAATGAAATTGGCTAATTAATTGAACAATCGTGCCAATACACACACACATATATTAACTGACTCCTCGCACAGAGCTATTGAAAGCCTGCATCCAACGCAGACGAATGAAATATTGACTGGCCACTTAACAGGTCATTTCAGCAAAACATCACTCATTGAAAAAATAATTTTAATCAATGTATTTAATAAGTCAGCGTATTTTATAACAATCACTGCTACTTCATCCCACGCCTTCTTCACCTCGGGAAGCTTTGGTGTATTTCTGCTTGTCCCGTAGATGATCTGCTCGCGCGCTTTAACTTCAGATCGGTTTCTTCGCTTCAGAAGCGTTCAGCTTTTCCACCAACAAATTCCGCCATGTAAATAGCGATCCGCCATGGCGCGAGCGCAACTCGCTTTTATAGGGAATGGGAGATGAGACTCTGATTGGTTTATTGCACGTTACGCCCAAAAAACACCCCTTACTTATTAAAAGAATAGGGACAACCCATTTCGACTATGCGCCCGGGCACACGGACCGTTTTCCCGTCGTTAAATTAGCAAAAGTGGATCTGAACACGCCCTGAGCGCACCTGCCCCGTGCGCTTTACACTTTGCGTTTAGATCATTAAAATAGGGCCCTTAATATCTGACAGGAAATTCTCAGAGATGCGAATCATGCGATGACCATTTGAAATAAACAGGGATACAAACTATAAATTAATAAAATATACTATTCTGAACTTAACACTTACGTTAGTTTAAATTATGTGATTCATTAACAAAGCCGTTTTCAGCATATTAGACATGAGATTAAAATGCATATCCACATGTTAGGAATTAATTTAATAAACAGCTTTCCTGGTAATTTAAGTAAAATTAGTAAATTCACAGGTCTCAGGAAATTATTTCCTAAAACATTAAGGCTCTATCAGTTGACCATATGATTACTTTGTTCACTGACACATACTAAAATGAAAAACGTACTTGGTTACTCAGGTAACCTCAATTCCCTGAGATTGGGAACGAGTACTGCATAAGCACTTTTTTAACTGCACGGCCATTGAAAGTGCAGTGATAATGAAACAAACCAATGGTTCGGCAGCAGTGCTGCGCAGACCTATGGCAACAAAGCCCGCCGGATCCCGCCAGAATGGGTGGAGATATCTGGTTATATAAGCGGCTGTCTCACTATAGGGACTCAGTATATCTTCCACTGAAGTGACAGCCGAGTCAACAGTAACATAGCACAGCTAGTGACAAACGGTTACGTGAGTAACCGAGTACGTTACCTTTCAATACTTTCACTCATACTGCATTGAAGATGCTATGGGGAACCAGCACAATCCCACTGTGCTTAGTCGGGGACAATAAAACCATTCTGACTTTAGCACTTCAGGGCTAAGTGGCCAAAACAGAAAGTCTGTCCAGGGGGTCAGTACAGCCTCAGAACTCAACAGAGGGCCAAGAGCATACCGAAAGGCAATGCCAGTACTGTAATTAATTAATCCATTAAGCA
Source organism: Cirrhinus molitorella (assembly GCA_033026305.1). Lineage (NCBI taxonomy): Eukaryota > Metazoa > Chordata > Actinopteri > Cypriniformes > Cyprinidae > Cirrhinus > Cirrhinus molitorella. The sequence goes on along the minus strand of CM065123.1, from coordinate 34,715,354 downwards.
GAAGGACCTTGACCTACAAGGCCAGGACCCTCAGATTATAAAAGCTGGTAAATGTGGATGGAGAGGCCCAGTCAGCTGCCGCACAAATTTCCGCCATGGATACTCTGCAAGACCACACCCAAGACGAGGCCATGCCTCTAGTCAAGTGGGCCCTTACTGGGGTCTTCATGAATAAGCTAGCATGATAGCCTCAGCCTTCTGCTTCTTGACCGGAAGCCCTTTGGTGCGACCGCCGAAGCAAACAAAAACCTGTTCTGACTGCCTGAACGCAGCGGGACGCTCAACTTAGGTTCTCAATCAGAGAAGGCTGAAGTCCTGTCTTGCTCTGACGGAGGAAGAGCCAAGAGGGTAATGACTTGGGCTCTGAATGGAGTCAAGGGTACCTTAGGTATGTAGCTTTGTCTAGTTTTCAAAATGACTTTAGAGTTCCAGACTCTAACTCTATTTGACTATGACTCTAATTTCTCTTCCAGACTTTCTTATCTAACTGAAATTTGCCTCAGCACTTATACACTGTCGCTCTCTTGTTGCTCTGATTGCTTCTATTGTAAGTCGCTTTGGATAAAAGCGTCTGCCAAATGACTAAATGTAAATGTAAAGTAAAGTTGCCCAATGCGTTTTACCGATACTAGTGCCAGGAGCAAAGCGGTTTTAAGCAGCAGGTCAGCAGAGTGTAGCGGCTTAAAGGGAGGGCTTTTCAAGGCCCTCAACACTGTGGGTAGGTCCCATGATGGGACAGTGAGGGGGTGAAGCTGGTTAAGCCTCCTAGGTCCCTTCAAGATTCAAACAACCAGTGCAGCTAGCATATAACAACTTTTATGGGTCAATAATTTACCAACTTGTTTCGCTGCTCCAGCCTTAGCTGAAAATTAGTCCTTTTTTGAAATATAAAAAACATAAGACTTAGACAGAGAGAAAGAACCAGGGAAAGCTGCTAAAGGTACAGCACTGGATTCACAGCACCAGCAGGCATGTGTGAATCATGATGAGAATATATGACAAATGATCCTTCACACTATATTACTTTCTCAAAATCACATACGCAACTGCAAAGCAGCTTTACAGGAAATGCTAATACTAGCTAATAGTGTTAGATGATGAAACACTTTGGATGGAAGAATTAAATCGTACACTTCCAATTAAGAACAGTTAATTTGGTGTAGGCGTCATCTAAACCAGCCAAACATTGTCATTTGTAACAAGAATAAAAAGACACCTCTCATCCAGCAACAGAGTAACAGACAAACAAAAGCATTACTGTACCTTTATGGCATGTGACGTGCAACTTACCCAACACTGGTGTTACCCAAGAAAGCCTCAAATTGTTTTACAGCATCTTTATTAAACAGATAAGATTACTCAGAAGCAGTTCTGCATTGTACGTCTCAGATATGACATGCTGCATTACTAATTTTCCTCAGAACTGTACTGTATATCAACAGATAACTGTGTAAATAGTTTGTCTGCAATAAACATCATGTCAGCAGTGTTTACAGCATCTGGTATTCAAATTAATAGCAGACAATGTGATTAATGAGGAACAGTTTTTAGTAGTCTATAGTAAAAAAGTAAAGCTCTCCAGCTTAGTCTGTGTAAAATATTAGGTTTTCATTTCTCTGTTGACAGCTGTGGTGTATATTTTATTTATGTTATTTATTTATTTTATAGAAAAACACATACTATATCAATCATGGTCATTTCCTAGAAAAAGGGAGAAAGTGCATTCTCAAAAAATGGATAACACACACAAACACACACAGACACAAAAACTTAACAACAAGCATAATTAAATAACAATAACATTTAATGACATTAAAAATGTATAAGTAACATGTATATTTAAAGTGACACATGTCCAACAGTGACACCAGCAGTTAAAGCGTCCTCCTGAAGCCCACTGAGTATTAACAGATCAAAAGCTTTCTGTGGGTTTGGGAATGTGCTTGTTAATGCGTGACGTGACAAATACTGTTTCCGCCAGGGCCATAGCTGGGGTTTGCGGGGCCCCGGTGCAGGTTGTTCCCATGGGCCCTGTTTGAAATTGTTTAATTTGTATGTTTGTTCTATTTATTTATTTGTGCTTTTTACACAATGTTTATGTTTTTTCACGTTTGTAGGTGTACAGGGACAGAAACGGAATAATCAAATGTAAAATAGCGCTGTCTTCAGTCTATAAATTAAATATAGATTAATTCTTGTTAAAACTGCAAAGTAATTGAGTCAAGAGCAGTGAGTGATTTTATTTCTTTCATTTTCAAAATCAGAATGAGAAAGAGCTTTATTGCCAAGCAGTGGTGGAAAGAGTACTGAAAAAACATACTCAAGTAAAAGTACCATTACACATTCCCAAAAATATAGTGTGAGTAGAGTAAAAGTACTTATTCAAAAAACTACTTGAGTAAGAGTAAAAGAGTAGTGAGTACTGAGCTGTGGATTCCCTTATAATAAATGCCATACACTGCAATTTAAACATTTAGCAAACGTTGTACATACTGATTCACATTATCTTGTTTGTCAGAAAGAATTAGGAATATCTATCATGCAGCAGTTTTAAAATACATCAAAACAACACAGAAAAATTATTAAAGTGATGAACAGAGGAATTACTGAGTTATTCTCAGTAGCCTACAATCATCACCATTTAATTTATATAGTTTTAAATAGATTTAAAATCAAGTGTAAGGCCACTGAGACAACATTCTGTTGTTGCACATATTAATGTTTAGAACAATGCAAAGAATACAAACACAATTAGAAACTCATACCAGAGTTCAGCATATATACTGAAATAAAAACATATAAAAATAATAAACAACACAGTTCTTTAGTAGTAATAAATGCAGCCATAATCAATGTATATACTCTTTCTGTATTATATATACTCTCTATACTGTCCCAATATTCAAAGTGCATTTAGATTTTCACTTTAAGAGACAATGCATCCAATATAATGATACGCATTTCATTTCTTTCTTAACTGTTTACTTTTAGTTTTTTTTTTAGGATACTCTCCAAGATGGGTATTTCGACATAATTTTGTATGTATTTGTCAGTTCAAGAGCAAGAAGAGGCAAAAATCGATACTTATTTAACCACACTGTGGACTAGCTTAATGGGATAGTTCTCCCAAAAATGATAATTTGATGTTTATCTGCTTACCCCCAGGGCATCCAAGATGTAGGTGACTTTGTTTCTTCAGTAGAACACAAACAAAGATTTTTCACTCAAACCGTTGCAGTCTGTCAGTCATATAATAGCAGGCAATGACTACCAAATCTTTGATAATAAAAAAATACACAAACAAAACCAAATTAAACCCTGCGACTCTTGACAATATACACTGATGTCCTAAGACACGAAATGATCGATTTGTGTGAGAAACTGAACAGTATTTATAGCATTTTTTTTTTACCTTTGATTCACCACAATATCCATCTGTCCTGAGCGCATACACAGCATCTGGCAGGTGATATGTGTACGAGCTCTGGCGTAGTTTTTGTATTTTTTTTTTTTTTTTTCTCAAAAATGAGAAAGGAAATTTGTGAGGTTGAGGTAACATAAAATGGTGAACCTAGAGATCATGTGTTGGGTAAAAAAATCTAATGGTACAGCTACACTGGTTGCAAAAATAAGGGTAAGATATACAGTAAAACTTTAATATGAGAATAGAACACTGGAAATACAGTGTCTGCACAGCTTACATACAAGAGAACAGAGCTTTAATTTCTAAACATTCATTCATTCCTTCATTCATTCATTCACTTCAGTGACAACTCTACACAATTACATTGAGATCACATTGTTTTAATGCCAAACATAAAAATTCCAGCATTCAATTTTTTGTTTAAAAGAATGATACAAGATTGCACATGCAGTTGTGTTTGCAGTGTTAAAAAGAATACTAAACATAACTGCATTAAAAAAAAAAAACATGAAAAGGAAACTGTTTGATAAATAATTTCATACTGCTGAAAATAATAAGAAAATGACTATACTAAATAACACACATACTGGACAAAAATGTGATGTGCACATATATTATAAGAGAATGATTGTTTTTTGTAATATAACATATTCTTGCATGTTCACATCAAAGTGACAAATAGATCTAACCTGTAAAAAAACAAAAAAACAAAAAAAAAACAACAGTTACACTTCACAATGAGGTTCAATTCAATAACATTAGTTAATGCATTAGGAATCATGCATTAAGAGCAATTATTAGTCAAGGTTAATGTAAGTATTTTCTACACATGCTAATGCATGAATAGGTTCTCTAAAAAAAACATTGTTCATTGTTAGTTGATGCCTGAACTATTAACTACCATTAACAAATATGTTGTTTATTTTACTTTCTTAGCATTAAATATAAAGCTCTTTATCAAGTGAATTTCATTCATGAACAGATCATTTGCACAGCAGAAATAACACAAACCAAATGAGCTGTGAAAACATAGTATGAAGATGACCTCCAGATGACCAGCTTAGTAACAGTCCGGATCTGTATGAGCTTCCACTTGACTAATGCATGAATTATTCATATGCATTTCTGCTTGTGGTTCATTTGTGCCACTGCGCAGATTTTCTTTACTCTCGCCATGACTTTTACTACATTTCTGGCCAGCGCTGAGGAAGGTCAGGAACACAGGTATAAATACAATTCCATGGATTGCCCCATACAGAATGACTAAGAACATGATTTTGAAGAAGGTCCTGAAGATGTAGCTTTTAGCAGCCGCGAGCACCACCACACCTGCGATAGTGGACATGGCTCCCTGAACGATCGGATAGCCCAGTTTAGTGATGGCATCCGTGGCTTTGTCATTCACTGAGGATTCTTCACTTGACACAAAAGCATAGGATATGTGAGCAGAGAAGTCCACAGAAAACCCAATACAGATAACCAGATTAATCATAGACACAGAGTCTAAACTAACATCCCATAATGCCATAAAACCAGCCACTCCCACAATGACAGATGCGATGGCAAACGTTACCCAGAGAGAGCAGAGTGGGCTTGGGATCAGCAGGAGTGAAATGACTAACATCACACATGTAGCAACTACTATATTTTGGATTGTGTTAGTGATGATGACGGCATATTGGTCAAAATAGATGAAAGCAGAGTGGTAAACTATCAGATCAATGGGTGTCTGCAACTTCCTACATTCGGCTGCGGTTTCTCTAAACACATTCAGCATGTTCTTCTCGTCGATCGCTGTGCGGATGTTCACCGTCTGAACGAACATACGTGATGCAAGAATGTGATTGTTAGTGAAATTAACATCTTGACTAAAGCCAGAATGATTAAGAAATGCAGTTAAATGGCTTTTGAATTGTGCTTCATTGTCTACATCAAAACCAGCATTCAGCCCAAACTGCACATATACATGAAGCCAAGAAATAGGCGGAATGTCTGAATCTGCCACTGTCAGATTTTGAAAATGTTCCAAACACAAGTCAAGACTTTTACGAGCAGTTGAGTTCCAGTACTGGAAATTCTCATCCTTTATAACTAACATGACATTAGGACCAAAGTCTGAGAAGAACTCATCCTCATTGTCATAGTAATCACCAACATATGAGCCGTCTGCTGCTAAATGTTTTAGATCTAGACCTTCCTGTATTTGGAAGCAGCCGTAGATACTGACCGCTAAATACCCGGCATAGATCAGACATACGAGCACCTTAACCCACGCTCTTGTCAGAAAAGGGCCATAATATTTTTTAAAGAATGAATCCATTGGCATTTCAAACTCCTTACGAGTGTTTTTATCAAATGCTCCACCAACACAACAACCTTTATCATCATCATCACTGGCTTCTGGGACTCTCATGCAGGTCAGCCAGTGTCTGTTGCTTTTCTCTCGTCTCCCATTGAACGCGAGACACGCGCCGAAGAAGGTGATGTTGAAGATGTAGCAGAACAGAAGAGCTGTGCTGGTGTACATGCAGAAAGACTGAACCGAGCGGAACGGAGTGAGGAGGCCGATGTAGAAAGCCAGCACATCTGTTAACGTGGTGATCGTGATGGACACGCCGGCTTCCTTATATGTTTCTGCTAAGCGAACCTCAACGGCTTTATCGACTTCAGTCTTCTGCCAGCAGGAGATCATTATGAACATGTCATCAACACCAACACCTGGAGGAAAGCAGAGACTGTCAGCATCAGCTGTGAGACACCAATAGGTGATGAAATAAATGAATGTTATTGACCGAGAATCAGAAAGGGGGCTGTGGCCACAGTCATGGCAAATGGCATCCCGCAGAACAGCAGCAGTCCAAAGCTGGCCAACACCGCCATACCAGCGGAGACAACGCCGAATGCGGCCACCCACACCTTCGTCCTGACACAGTCTAACCTGTGGAAAAAGACGTGCTGTAGAGATTAAGACAAGCCTAGTGACTGATACATGTGCTTATTTGATTTTTTTTTTAATTCTTCAAGATACCTCAAACAAGACAGAATTGAAATGGTGATGGCCAGGAAATACGTAACAGAGAAGAGGGGGATCACAGAGTCGGAATTGGTCTCAAACTCATTCTGTCTTGATATTGATGTAAAGTAAGACACATGGACCTGTAAAAATTCATAATCAAACACTGTTCAGTGTATTAACTGTCTACACAAATGTGTTTTCTTGTGTGACAAGGCAGAAAACCAAGCAAATGTATGTGTGTTCGGTTCAAATGTCAAATGAGGTAGATTTAAACACAATTAGGCATCTGTACACATACATTCTTTATAATTCACAATCCTTATGATGTATTTATTTATTTTTACTTACCGTTTTCTGTTGTGTATAGTTTGAAAAGAGTTTTAGAAAGCCATCAAGCCAGTCAGAGTTTTCCATTGTCTTCTCCTCGTCTAGGAAATAAAAAAGCCTGACTGCTTTTGCACTGGATATCTCTGAGCTATCTGGCTTTAGCTCTACACCGCCGATACTTGTTCCCAAAAATGTGCCGTTATTCATTGGATATGTTATGGCTGAAGAAACGATTTCAGTAGCATTGTAATTTATAATGTCTAAAATTAAATTTGACATACAGTTTCCCTTTGTTTTGGCACAAAGATTTTCAAAAGTGTTTCCTGTTGTTATACTTTTCACTCGTCTGTCTAACTCTAAAATGTCGTTAAAAGCTTCTTCGGTTAATATATTTTCTCCATGCAAGCCTGTGATGATCAACGAGGCATAGGTGCCGTCAGACGTGAGCCGTAACTGAGAAAACTCTTCAGACGATGGGAAATTTTCCATCACAATCGCCCTCTCCAGCTTGGCAGGTCCGTTGATGGGTGTGAACTGGTCTTCAATATCATTTGCCTCCCTCTCCTGAAGAAAGATAAAACCGGCTCCAAGAGCAGCAGCTACAAATAAAGGTAATATAAGAAACACATATGGATATCTGCCAACAACACTACCGAGCTTTTGAAAAGCCAGAGACAGAGGCCTTTCGATGCAGTCGGTTTTACACTTCGCCATCCTCCAGACACTTCAGAAGTGAATGTCTTGCTCTTCTACATCACCGCTGTCTGCAGTCACTCTGTGATGTCATGACGCGCTTATAGGCTGAGCAGAACACTAACAAATCATTTGTTACACATTAACAAATTATGGGCTATTTATTAACAGACTCTCTCTTTACCACCTACCCTCTGTATCAGGGTCAGAAAAAACTTGTTTACTAAAGTGTGATGTTTAATTTATGTGCCGTTTTTACTTCAACAAGGACATACTTTTTGTTAACCATATAGTCATTGCCAAAAATATTGGCACCCTTGCAATTCTGTCAGAAAATGCAAATGTTTTGGTACTCACATGTTTATTTTATTTATTCATTTATTTATTTATTTATTGTTACAAAAAAAAAAAAAAAAAAGAAAAAGAAAAGTCAAATCTGATACAATTCCAAACAGAACCCCAAAATGCACTGGACAAAATTATTAGCACCCTTAACTTAATATTTGGTAGCACCCTTTTTGGAAAAAATGACTGAAATCAGTTACCTCCTGTAACCATGAATGAGTTTCTTACACCTCTCTACTGGAATTTTGGACCACTCTTCTTTTGCAAACTGCTTCAGGTCATTCAACTGCTGTTTTGTGATCTCTCCACAAGTGTTGTATGGGATTCTGATCTGGACTCATTGCTGGCCATTTCAGAACTCTCCAGCTCTTTGTTTGTAACCATTTCTGAGTGCTTGTTTTTTAAGTGTGTTTTAGGTCATTGTCCTGCTGGAAGACCCATGACCTCTGGTGGAGACGCAGCTTTCTGCAAAATTCTTTGGTAATCTTCAGATTCCATGATACTGTTCACACAGTCGAGGCATCCAGTGCCAGAAGCAGCAAAGCAATCCCAAAACATCTTTGAACCTTCACCATGTTTGACTATAGGGGCGGTGTTCTTTTCTTTGAAGGCCTCATTTCTTTTTCTGTAAACAGTGCCATGATGTCCTTTACCAAAAAGCTCAACTTTTGTCTCATCTGTCCACAGTATGTTCTCCCAGAAGGATTGTGGTTTTGTCACATAAGTTTTGGCAAACTCCAGTTTTACTTTTTATGCCTTTGTGTCAGCAGTGGTGTCCTACCACAGCGTCCCTTTTCATTCAGATGACGACAGGTGTGTACACTGTTGTACCCTGTGTCTGCAGATCAGCTTGAATTTGTTTGCAAGTTAATCTGGGTTCTTTATCCACCATTCAAACAATCCTTCATTGTAATTTTTCATTAATTTTGCTCTTCCGGCCACGTCTTCCGGCCACGTTCAGAAAAACCACTTCAGAAGTGAATGTCTTCCTCTTCTACATCACCGCTGTCTACAGTCACTCTGTGATGTCATGACGCGCGTATAGGCTGAGCAGAACACTAACAACTCATTTGTTACACATTAACAAATTATGGACTATTTATTAACAGACTCTCTCTTTACCACCTACCCTCTGTATCAGCGTCAGAAAAAACTTCATTACTAAAGTGTGATGTTTAATTTATGTGCCATTTTTACTTCAACAAGGACATACTTTTTGTTAACCATATAGTCATTGCCAAAAATATCGGCACCCTTGCAATTCTGTCAGAAAATGCAAACGTTTTGGTACTCACATGTTTGTTTATTTTATTTATTTATTTATTCATTTATTAATTTATTTATTGTTACAAAAAAAAAAAAAAAAAAACTGAAAAGTCAAATCTGATATAATTCCAAACAGAACCCAAAAATGCACTGGAAAAATTACTGACAGCGTCCCTTTTCATTTAGATGACGACAGGTGTGTACACTGTTGTACCCTGTGTCTGCAGATCAGCTTGAATTTGTTTGCAAGTTAATCTGGGTTCTTTATCCACCATTCGAACAATCCTTCGTTGTAATTTTTCATTAATTTTGCTCTTCTGGCCACGTCCAGGGAGGTTAGCTACAGTGCCATGGACTGTAAACCTTTTGATGATATTGCGCACAGTGGACACAGGAACATTAAGATCTCTGGAGATGGATTTGTAGCCTTGAGATTGTCCATGTTTTACCCAATTTTCTTCAGTTTTTTTTTTTTTTTTTTTTGTGTGTGTGTTGTTCCAATTCTAAATAAATAAATAAATGAAATACAAATAAATTAACACGAATACCAAAACATTTGCAATTGGAACACTTTCTTGAGAAAAAAATGTAGCATTTTCTGACAGAAAGGCAAGAGTGCCAATATTTTTGGCCATGACTGTATAAGCCTATGTGTCATTCTTTTATATGAAACACTTCACATATTTGATTCATTAAAATAATTTTCTTTGATGATATTGCGCACAGTGGACACAGGAAAATTAAGATCTCTGGAGATGGATTTGTAGCCTTGAGATTGTCCATGTTTTTCCCAATTTTCTTCAGTTTTTTTTTTTTTTTTTTTTGTGTTGTTCCAATTCTAAATAAATAAATAAATAATTAAATAAATAAATTAATTAATTAATTAAATACAAATAAATTAACACGAATACCAAAACATTTGCAATTAGAACACTTTCTTGAGAAAAAATGTAGCATTTTCTGACAGAAAGGCAAGAGTGCCAATATTTTTGGCCATGACTGTATAAGCCTATGTGTCATTCTTTTATATGAAACACTTCACATATTTGATTCATTAAAACAATTTTCTTTTAATAATTTACACATAATGAGCATTTGAATAGCCTAATTCATAAGTATGGACACTGGCAAAGTGCAGTTGTTCGCTTTTTATACTTGACAAAAAGCATATTTTCTTACTTGAATATACCAGGTGATTTAGATTTACATCTTTAGTTTATTCAACGAAGCCGTTTTCAGTGTAATCAATCTGTGTTCAGTCTCTAAAACCTGTAAAACCAGCAAACCAGACCAGCGTGACCCAAGTATTTACAGCAGGGTCCAACTTTCTTCATATTACTGGTAAAAACGTTATTCTGTTGTACTATAGTACTGCCTAATGTTGAGATTTAATGTACAGAAAGTATATAAAGAAAGCATGTAAAGAAATTGAATGAAAAACATTTTAACAACTCCCAGTAAGTACATGATTTATACAAGGTTTATAGGCAAAAACATTATCACATGGAGCGCAGCATTAGTTTTGGCAGGTCACGTTAGTCAAGCTTGCATCAGCTGACACTCAACCCTCCCGTGTTTCCCGGGATTCTCCCATATTTTACCATTCTATCCCACTATCATCCCATTTAAATGTTTTCCCGTATTTCTTCCGTTTTTTAATCTTCCTAAAAAAATCCCACTGGGTATTTTATATATTTCCTACGTTCGCCTTTGGTAAAACTCCCGTAATTTGTATGGCCCAAACCTCATTATATGAATAATCACGTTAACATATTTCAAGGTTGAATATTGTTTAATTGATTTAAATATCAGCGCTGCACATTTCAAAGTCAGGTGCTCTGCTTTGTTTTCTGCGGTTACCGAGGAAACGGCTATATTCATGGCGAAAAGTACCACCCGCTGGCAGAGAATTAATAGCATACACTAAGATACATTTATATGTATAATAATAACAACCCTTTTCCCGTATTTTGGAACTCGAATGTTGACAGGTATGATGTCTACCTATAGAAATGCAACGCCAATCATAATTCCCTTTATAAGGTCCATTCAGTCATTATTCAGCAGCTATCGCTTTGTTCAGGAGCTAATCACCCACCTCCATCCCCAACTCCTCCTCTCGTCCAGTAAGGACTTGGCATTGGATTCAGACCACTGAATTGTTGTTACATAAAACAATCACTTACGACATTAATAATATCTGCTAAATTAATCACTAATGTTGGTTCTGTTCTGTTTACCCTAGGGGGTTATTCATGCTCTCCCTGCTCCTTTCCATGCTAGGCTGCATGGATGGTCAGAGAGTGTTTGCCCAGAACAGAACCATACCCACAACCTAAAATACATGCTAATTGTAAGTTATCTTTGATGATAGTGGTCCTGACAGAACTCTTTTGAGACATTTTTACAGTGTAATTGTACTAGATGGTCATTTACAGCTTTAGTGAAGGCAGAGCTAAAAAACTAACTGACAGCTGCAGGTATTTGCAGAAGCTCTTTAGGCTCATATGTGAGAACTGTAAATCCTGTAATGACTGATACATTCAGCCACATGGACTTGGTCGGCATTACTGGGAATGTCCACAAAAACATCATACCCGCTTAGGCCATAGCAGAAAACAAACTATTGGAATTACCACACGTAGACCTTGTTAGGTGCTTGATCTCTTTTTAATGATTACAATTGATTTTCGCTTGGTGCAATGCTGAAAAGTTGCTGTGTGGTGTTCTGCACTTCTAATAAGTTATAAAAAAAATCTAATCTGACATTTTATACTGCCAAATAACGTCTCAGGTTACGTATGTAACCATGGTTCCCCTAGGGAACGAGAAGCTGCATCGAAACGCTATGGGAACGCCCCCAGCGAGACACCGTAGTGTGTGTAGAATCAGTCCAATGGAGAAATGCCATGTCATGAGCGAGATGACGTAGCGATCCAGGAAGCATAAGAGAGCACCGGCAACAAGCTCATTCAGCTTGCAATGAAGCGAGTCTGTGCAGGGGTGCCAGGAGTATGGCAACGAGACACAGCTTCTCGTTTCCTAGGGGAACCATGGTCACATACGTAACCTGAGACGTTCCCCCACGGTCACTCTAAGCTGTGTCGAAACGCTATGGGAATGAGAATACCCACTGCACCATACGCGTGAGCCCCCCCCTTCCTGTGTGTGTAGTGCACATCAGGAGGCGAGGACTCGAGCACCTGGAGTAGATGGAATGTCCAGATTGTAAAAGTGGACAAATGTGTGTGGAGAGGACCAGCCCGCCGCATCACAAAATTCGCTCAAGGACAACCCCAGGTGAAAGGACTTGGAGGCCGCCATACTCTGGGTCGAGTGTGCCCGGACCCCCCATAGGTGGAGGGAGGCCCGAGGACTAATAAGCAAGTGAGATGGACTCGACCACCCACCTGCTTATGGTCTGTTTGGTGGCCGAAGAACCCTTCTTCGGCCCTTCCGAAGCACACAAAGAGCTGATCCACTCTACGCCACAGGGCAACTCTGTGGACGTAGGTGTCCAGTGCTCGCACTGGACACAGCAGATTCAGTCTTTCTTGACCCGCTTCCTGGAAAGGCGGAGGACAGAAGGCCTGCAGCGCAACGGGACCTGGCATCACTGTAGGCACTTTCGGGACATACCCCAGCCTGGGGTAAAGGAATGCCCTGACCATGCCCGGAGTTAACTCCAGGCATGATACAGAAAGTGCCTGCAGGTCTCCCACTCACTTGAGGGAGGAGATGGCGAGGAGGAACACAGTCTAAGTGTCAGGAACTTGACTGGAACCTCCTCTATTGGTTCGAAGGGTGCTCCGCAGAGGCCCTCCAAAACCACCGCCAGGTCCCAGGTGGGAACCTTGTTGTGCTGCACCGGCCTCAGCCTAAGCATGCCACGGAGGAAGTGCGTGACCAGCGGGTTTCTCCCAATAGATTGGCAGTCCTGAAAGGCGTGGTAAGCACTCAAGGCCGCCACGTACACCTTCAGGGTGGCGGGAGTCAACCCGGCGGAGAAACGGTCTTGCAAAAACTTCAGAACTGTACCAATCGGGCAGTTGACTGGGTCTTGCAACCGTTGTCCGCACCAGGAAGTGAAAAGTTTCCACTTCAAGGTGTATAGCTTCCTTGTGGAGGGAGCTCTGGATTGAAGTATGGTCTCAACAACCATTGAGAGACTAGAAGCTATGAGCTGTGCCCCCTCAGAGGCCACGCCCACAGCTTCCACAACTCTGGACGGGGGTGCACGATGGTGCCCCCTGCTTGAGAGAAAAGGTCCCTCCAGAGCGGAATCTCAAAGGGAGAGCCGTCTAGGAGGGACACCAGGTCCGAGAACCAACTTGGGCCGGCCAAAACGGAGCTACCAAAAGTAGACTGACCCTGTCCTGGTGTACTCTCTCCAGAACTCCCGGAAGCAGAGCGATCGGGGGGAAGGCATACAGACGTAGCCTCGGCCACGTCTGCACCATGGCATCCAACCCCAGTGGGTCTGGATGCGTAAGGGAGAACCAAAGTGGGCAGTGTCTCGTCTCTCGAGATGCAAACAGGTCCACTTCCACCTGGCCATACTCCTTCCATAGGAGCTCCACCGACTGAGGGTGGAGTCTCCATTCCCCGGGCCTCACCCCCTGCCTCGACAGGATGTCTGCTCCCTGATTGAGATGCCCAGGGATGTAAACTGCTCTCAGTGAGAGGAGTTTTCCCTGAGCCCAGAGGAGGATCTGGTGTGCCAGCCTGTGAAGGGGACGCGAACGCAGACCCCCCTGCAGGTTGATGTAAGAGACCACCGACGTGTTGTTTGTGCGGACAAGCACATGATGGCCTCTGAGGTCTGGAAGGAAATGTTTCAGCGCCCGAAAGACAGCCAGCATCTCCAGGCAATTGATGTGCCACATGAGACGGTGACCTTCCCACAGACCTTAGGCAGAGGGAGGCGTCCGTCGTTAGCGTTACGTGATGACAAGGAGCCACCCAGCACTGGGCCTTGAGACAGGAACCAAGGTTTCCTCCACATGTCTAAGGTACGCAAGCATCGCCGCGTGACCGTGATTGTGTGAAGTGGGTTTCCCCTCGGGGAGAACCCTTTGGTCCTGAGCCACCACTGCAGGGGTCTCATGTACAACAGTCCAAAAAGGTATACCGTTGGAAGCTGCTGCCATCAGACCCAACAGCTTCTGAAACTGTTAGACAGTAAGGGACTGGCCTTCTTTCACTCTCTTGACTGCCGTGAGGATCGACTCGATACGTGCAGGAGACAGACGTGCCTGCATTGTCGTCAAATCCCACACCACGCCTAGATAAGTGGTTCTCTGAGAGGGAGAAAGCACGCTCTTTTTGGCATTTAGTCTTAACCCCAGCTCTTTCATGTGGGCAAGGACGGCATCTCGATGCCGAACCACCTGCTGCCTCGACTGAGCTTTAGAGGGGAAAATGAATTGAACTGAGTGAAAACCTGAGGACATGACTAAAATGTGTATTTTATCCAAAATATTATACATTTATTTTGAAAAAAAAGTATTTAAAGTACAGATGTGGTATGGAGGTATGGAGGACGAGAAATGACTTAAGTATAAATAAATAAATAAATAAATTTATTAAATAAATTTATTAAATAAATAATTAATTTAATACATAAATACATTAATAAATAAATGAACAAATACATGAATGAAGAAATAAATATATGTAGAAATACATAAATAAATGAATAAACAAACAAATAAATAAATAAATAAATGTAGAAATACATAAATGAATAAATCAATAAATGCTGAAATAAATAAATAAATAAATAAATGCATATAGGCATAAATGAATGAATAAATAAATAAATAATTTTGTCAAAAGTGTCATTTTAATTGTGCCTTTTTGTACCATTTGTGTTATACTACATTTATTTCTGCAATTATGTATTTCTACATTTATTTATTTTTATATTTATTTATACATTTCTGCATTTCTACATTTATTTATTTCTGTGTTCGTATGTTAATAAGGTAGGCGGTCCTAACCTCTCTCAGTGCAGGATTGGTTAAACAGGATCGCTATGGTTACGGCGATAGACAGAGTGACGCATCATAATCTCAAAACCACGCCCACCAGGGGGGAAAACAATCCAACGCTCTCCATTAACTTTGTATTGTGGCACGCTGCCTCCTTGTCATCTCTGACTTATAACAAAAAACAGAAGAAAGTCTGAAAGCTGCTATGTCACACGGTGTACAGTAAACAAGCTACAAAACAAAGAGCTATGTTTTTATAAGCTGTCGACCCAAAAAACAAGTGTTTAGAGACACAAAAGTAGAGTGCAACGTGTCATATTACTAGAGAACTGCGCCCATTGGCGGGAAACTTAATCAGCGACAGTAAACGTTCATTATTTTTAACCATGTCAAATGATTATTTCACCACCCTATGTAAATCTGAAAGGAGGAGATATTGAGAAACAATTTTATTTAGAAATCATTTAATTTATCTGTGTCAGTGCTCCTTTTTCTTACCTACCGTTTGTTGGACAAATGGTCCAATTGAATGGCCCATCATGAAATTCCATGACATCTACTATTTGTGTCCTTAAACGCTCGTTTTTGGGGTCGACAGCGTATCAAAATGTAGTTCTGTGTTTTTTAGCTTGTTTACTGTACACCTTGTCACACAGCACCTTTTAGACATTGTTCTGTTTTTTTGTTATAAGTCAGAAATGAAAGAAGGCAGCTTCCCACAATATAAAGTCAATGGAGAGCGTTGGATTGTTTTCCCGCCGGCGTAGGCGTGGCCTAAATGGGCTCTGTCTCTATACTACTGTGGATACTACTAGTACCATCATTGCTAATGATTTGCGTTAATAGCAAATGCAGCAAGTGACCTTCTGTTTCGTTTGAAACGTGTCGTCGATGATTTAGTTCAGCTCAGTGATGATATGGATCCAGCTGTGCTCGCCGGTGTTATGGCTCAGCTGGTGGTCGTGTTATCTGGTGACTAAGTTCCTGGTTCAGGTCCTCTGCTCCAGATGTGATTGCATTCACCGATTTTGAAAGCAAAAACTGACGTGATATTAAGCTTTCTAATAAAGGCAGACTTGCTCATTACACGATTTTGGTATTCTAGTGAAGATCTGACTTCAACCCAAAAATCCATGGCCTAATCTGTGCGGTTCGATAGCTCATTGTGTTCATGACTGGCTTTTCACAGGAAGGCTATTTAGCGTGTGTTCGAAACCCGTGCCAAACAGACTTTTTTGTTTATTTTCTGTACTTAAGCTGCTATGGGCAATCATACCAATAATTTGTCATTTTTACCAAAATTGTGTAATGAGCAAGTCTGCCTTTATTAGAAAGCTTAATATCACGTCAGTTTTTGCTTTCAGAATCGGCGAATTCAATCACATCTGGAGTGGAGGACCTGAACCAGGAACTTGGTCACCAGATAACACGACCACCAGTTAAATCGTAACACCGGCGAGCACAGCTGGATCAAGGTCATGCATATCAACACTAAGCTGAACTAAATCATCGACTACACATTCCAAATGAAACAAAAGGTAGTCGCTTGGCACATTTGCTATCAAATCATTAGCAATGATGGTACTAGTAGTATCCACAGTAGTACAGCCATAACTATCGCGATCCTGTTTAACCAATCCTGCATTAAGAGAGGTTAGGACCGCCTACCTTATTAATATACAGACACAGAAATACATAAATAAATAAATGTAGAAAATGCAGAAAGGTATAAATAAATGTAGAAATACATAAATAAATGCAGAAATAAATGTTGTATAACACAAATGGTACAAAAATAGCACAATTAAAAATGACACTTTTGACAAAATTATTTATTTATTTATTCATTCATTAAATTTATGCATTTATTTATTAATTAATATTATTTATTTCTTTATTTATATATTTATTTCTACATTTATTTATTTCAGCATGTAATTATTTATTCATTTATTTATTTATTTATTTCTATATTTATTTATTTCAGCTTTTAATTATGTATTTATATATTCATTTATTTGTTAATTTATTTATGTATTTCTACATGTATTTAGTAATTTATTTCTTCATTAACTAATTAATTAATTAATTTATGCATTGTATTACATTTACAACAATCTTCAAATTCATGACTCTTAATGCATCGTGTTTCCTTCTGAAAACGTCAGTGAGTGTTTGAACCTTTTGTAATAGTTGCATATGAGTCCCTCTCATAAGTTGTCCTCAGTGTAAATATGGATCTCAAAATCATAGAGTCATTGTTGGAAAGGATTCAAATACACAAAAATGCTGAAAAACCAAAGAATTTATAGGACCTGAAGGATTTTTCTGAAGAACAGCGGGCAGTTTAACTGTTTAGAACAAACATGGGACTCATGAACAACTATCACTAAACAAAAAAAAAAGACAGGTAACAACACAGTATTGAGAATCAAGTGTATGTAAACTTTTGAACAGGGTCATTTTTATAAATTCAACTATTATTTTCTCTTGTAAACATATTTCATGTGAAATGTCTTACTCAGGTCAGTAGTAATAAAAAAAATAACATGCATTTTGTATGATCCCTCTTATTTTGCAGGATCTGCAAGGTGTATGTAAGCTTTTGACTTTAACAGTGTAATAGACATCTCAGTGAAACATGCTATTGTGGCCGCTACAGTTCACTCATTGAATATTGCCATCTAGTGGATACAGCTTAAAAGTGAAAAAGGGGAATGTCAGATTGCTAACCATGTCTTCAGACCAAACGACTGATCTTGAACATGACAGTGTAGATTCAGACTTTCCAGCATTGTTTTCACGCGTTGTGTATTTTATTAGATCTGTGTGTGTCAGAATATAACAGCCCTTATTGTCTTATTTTCAGTGTGATTCCTGGCAAACAGAAGGTCTGGGTGAGGACATGGGGCTGCTCTCACAACAGCTCTGATGGCGAATACATGGACGGTGTTCTGACGATTTGTGCTACCCTGTCAGATTTTGCTACCTCCCATTAAAACAGATGGTAGGATAATCTGACAGCGAAAAATGCTACCTATCAGATTATGCTTCCAGCATGATATTAATATGGTGTGAGGCGTTATTAACACGTACACCTACCCTAACCCTAAACCTAACCTTACAGTATGAAAAATACAGTGCTGGTAGCATAATCTGATAGGTAGCATGATTTGTTAGAACACTGGACAGCTGGCTGCCAGCGGCTATAAGATCACAGGTACCTGTGTAAACAGATCAGTCATACACACTTTCCCGTCGGTACACTTCGAGCTATGTCGAAGCACTTGGGGAAGACACCGTACTGAAGTGTGTGTAGAATCAGTCCAATAGAGAAGCTCAACGTCATGAGTGAGATGGCGTAGCCAACCAGGAAGCATAAGAGAGGACGGGCAAAAGTTCACTTTAGCTTTAGAGTTTTTGTAGCAATCACTCTGTCATGCAAAGTGTATATCAAAAAAAGAAAGTGGCGAGTGAACAGCATTTTAGACGCTGTGTTGCCCACTCTATCTGGCAGCTGGGGATACACACAATCTATGTGTTGCTTGTTTAATAGTAGGAGCATGCACAGTCAGCTCTCAAGAGTCCTGACTTTAATAATTGTGAGCTTCTCCCACTCCGCGTGCTTCACTCCCGTCTGGCCGTGTTTAATGAGAGGCTCGCGATCCAGCTGGCAGTGGTCCCACTAGATCCGCGGCTCCCTCTCAGGGTTCGGTTACTTCCCCCCAAAGAGAGAGCCCGGGGCTTCATCTATCTTCCTCTGAGGAGGCTGATGTGATAAGCGTCAAAACTGACGAGACTGTGGACTCGCCACCACAGTGCTGCAAGCCTACCATGCCAACCTGCTAATGGGCCTCGACGAGGTCCCCGGGGTTGCTGGGCGAGAGCAGCTCCAGCCATTAAGCTCCACCAGCGGGGCGACACTCTCGGTCAGGGCCCTTGGGACAAAAAACGGGTCTGGTTACCGTTATTTTGTCCAAGAGGGCCTCGGCCAAGCGGCCTTGATGCCAAGAGCATCACGGCCCTGAGGGCAGCCCCCCCTGAGGGAGGAGAGGTACACACCTCAGTTTACAGTGCCCCTTCCTCCTTAGTGCCCTCAGGGACCCATGCTGATACCCCTGCCACCCCCGGTGCTTCAGGGCTCAGCAGGCTCCAACAGGCGAAGTTCTCAGCCCTCCTTAGAGGGAACGAATGCTCTAGTAGACTTCCTGGCAGCGTGGAAGCTTCTGCCGAACGTCTCACAATGGGTCCTGCAGACTGTAAAAAGAGGCTACAGAATCCAGTTTGGTTCTCGTCCGCCTCGGTTTTCCGGGGACCTTCCCACTCTTGTGGGCCCCCAGCAGGCTCTGGTAATCAGGGTTTTTCCTACATTGAAAATTTTTTGGTGGCCGCCAAAATAAGGCTTTTGGCTTGTCCCGCCAAAGCCTTATTTGATCAGTTATGTGAGTGAACCAGGCGACTGCACTTGTGATAGAGCCCCTCCCCCACTCGCGAATTCTCCATCTTTAGTTCTGTCTCCCTCACGTCAAAATCAACTGATACTATGGTCGGACGGTCGGAAGACCGAATCCATGTTTCACGTGGTGCATTCGGAGACTTTTTTTTTCTGAATTACCGCTGGGTGTGAATTGCGCTAAAAAAAACCTGATCTTTTCTTACAACTTGTGACAAGCGTATACCGCGCATACAGCTGACATAAACCACACTTTCAATAAACGCAACAACAAAAAAATCTATCCAGTGTTGAAGTGTGTGTGTGTGTGTGTGTGTGTGTGTGTGTGTGTGTGTGTGTGTGTGTGTGTGTGTTGACAAATCTTTTGCGATGTCCTAGCAGCCAGGATTCCTACACAACACGTCCACTAAAGTGCGATTCGCGACCTAATGACTCCTTTGAGCCGATTCATTTGTGAATTGTTAAAACAATTGTTCTGCCCATCAGAATATGAATCGGTGTATAAGAAATCATTACTCAAGAAGAACATTTGAAATGAGAACTTAAGTGTGCTTAACCCATTTAGCAAGAGTGGTTACAAAAATGTAGCCTTAATCCACAGTATTTATAAGCCTATGACAATGTGTAGTAAATTACCTATAAAATCATTTAGTTTAAATTTAGACTGGAGTGAGATGAAACTAGATCAAAGCACAAAGTTGATGTTTCTAGTTAGCTACTAGCTGCTAATTTTATTAAACTGTAGGCTATATGGTAAAAAAAAAAACACTATTACACCTTTTAACACTACGATTTTTAATCCTATTTTTTTCCATTTATAAATACTAAAAATAATTATCAGGTCTATCAAAAAAGGACTTTCAACACTATGCAAGCAAGAGGGAAAATCACAGCTGATTTTGCAAAGAAAGAAAGGATGACAGTGAGAGTGACAGGTAATATATGTGTCTGATTAATTGCACAGTCTGACTATATGTAATTTGGAAGAAGTTTAAAACTGAATAATTCTCAGCCACAGTCTGGAAGAAAATGATGGGCCAAAAGGAAAAAAAAAGAATGAACAACCAAATGCTAACAATGAGGAACAAAAGAAACAAACATCAAGGTAAGAAATCATACATAATGTTAAATATTATGAAAGCCTTTGATTCTAATTTTTGCTGTGAGTGAAATATTAACTGATTTTTTTCTTTTTTTTACTGATAGTAAACATCGTACCAGTGACTTTGACACAGAGTGGCTGAAAACATATCCTTGACTTCGCCATGATGAATATGGCATGACCTGTGTTTTATGCAAAAAACACTGCACAATGTTCTTCTGCAGGCTGTGATATTTGTAAATAGATAAATTGTGATACCTTTGACATTTCAAATATACTTTGGTATCTGTGATGTTTTGTAAAATATATTGCAATCGCTTTATTTTAATATCTGTCCTGACAATGATTGTTTTTTATGAATAAATAGGATAAGCAAAAATCACAAACTGTTTCTTTGTATTTATTTAAAATGTATAGTTAATATTGGGCTCGCAGATCACGCGGGTACTAGAGTAGTATTTACTGTGTGTGGATGACCATGCCGGTCAGCCACCACCGAAGACCAATTTTGACCCAGGAAAAACCCTGGTAATGGAACAAGAAGTAGACGCTCTCCTGAGGAAAGAGGCCATCGAGGTGGTCCCTCCTCTGTCTCAAGAGAGTCCGGGTTCTACAGCCGCTACTTCATTGTTCCAAAGAAGGATGGAGGGTTGCGTCCTATTATAGATCTGCATCTTTTGAACCACGACATCAAACAGTTTCGGTTTAAGATGCTGACTATAAAACAGATTGTGACTCAGATCAAGTCTGAGGACTGGTTTGTCACCATAGATCTGAAGGATACATATTTCCACATCTTCATCCTTCCTCATCGCAGGAAGTTCCTGAGGTAAGCATACCAGTATCGGGTTCTTCCGTTTGGCCTATCACTCTCATCCCGCTCTTTTACCAAGTGTGTCGATGCTGTTCTGGCTCCTCTGTGACTTCAGGGCATCCGCATACTGAACTATATAGACGACTGGCTGATTCTAGCTCAGTTGCGACAACAGGCGATTCGGCAGAGATGTCGTCCTCGCCCATATGAAAGCGCTGGGGTTAAGACTAAACCCCAAGAAAAGTGTGCTTTCTCCATCTCAGAGGACCACTTATCTGGGCGTGGTGTGGGACTCGACGCCGATGCAGGCACGTCTGTCTCCTGCTCATATCGAATCGATTCTCACAGTAGTCAGGAGAGTGAGGGAAGGCCAGTCACTCACTGTCAAACAGTTTCAGAGACTGTTAGGTCTGATGGCAGCGGCGTCCAACGTGATACCTTTTGGCCTGCTGTTTATGAGACCTTTGCAGTGGTGGCTCAGGACCAAGGAGTTCTTTCCGAGGGGAAACCCACTTTGCATGATCAAGGTCATGCGGCGATGCTTACGTACCTTAGACATGTGGAAGAAACCTTGGTTCCTGTCTCAAGGCCCAGTGCTGGGGGCTCCTTGTCGACCCTATCGACAGATGCTGCTTTCACGGGCTGGGGAGCGGTCATGAGTGGCCGCTCTGCCCAGGGTCTGTGGGAAGGTCATCATCTCATGTGGCACATCAACTGCCTGGAGATGCTGGCCGTGTTTCGAGCCCTGAAACACTTCCTTCCAGACCTCAGGGGCCATCATGTGCTTGTCCGCAGACAACACGTCAGTTAACTCCCTCCACTCTGAAGGGGTACGTGGCGGCCTTAGCTGCTTACCACGCCCTTCTGGGTGGTCAGTCTCTTGGAAACCCCCCCCTTGTTACCCGTTTCCGCCATGGCACACTGTGGCTGAGGCCTGCACAATGCACCAAGGTGCCCACCTGGGACCTGGCGGTGGCTCTAGAGGGCCTCTGCAGAGCTCCCTTTGAACCTATTGAGGAGGTTCCAGTCAAGTTCCTCACACTTAGACTGTCTTCCTGTGTCCAGTTCGAGCACTTGATGCCTACGTCCACAGAGCTTCCCTGTGGTATAAAGCAGATCAGCTCTTCGTTTGCTTTGGTGCACCCAGGAAGGGTTTCCTGGCCACCAAGCAGACTCTGAGCAGGTGGGTGGTCGAGGCCATCTCACTTGCTTATGAGTCCTTGGGTCTCCCCTCTCCCATGGGGGTGAGAGCTCATTAGACCCAGAGTATGGCGGCCTCCAAGGCCTTTAACCTGGGCTTGGCCCTTTCAGGACACACTTTTGTCTGGTTTTCAACCAGCATCTCCCATCTCTCTAGGTTCCAGAGTCCTCTCGTCTTGATGTGCACACACACCAGACGGGGAAGTGTACTGACGGGGAACGTCCCTAGGTTACATATATAACCATGGTTCCCCTAGGGGAACAAGATGCTGTGTCTTCTTGCCATACTTCCTGCACCCCCTGCAGGCGCTCGCTTCGCTGCAAGCTAAAGTGAACGTCTGCCGGTGCTCTCTTATGCTTCCTGATTGGCTACGTCATCTCGCTCATGACGTTGCGCTTCGCTTTTGGACTGATTCTACACACACTTCAGTACAGTGTCTCGCCAGGGGCGTTCCCAAAGCGTTTCGATGCAGCTCGAAGTGTACTGATGGGGAATCTGCATTTGAGTCAGTGAATAATGGTTGGCTCTCTGAACACAAATTTCTCTGAATCTTTCTTCTTCAGACTGTTGACTCGCACCACTTTAGCAGACAACATCACAGGCTTCTTTTGTGAAATCACCACTCCCTTTTAACAGCAATGCAATGCAATAGTGACCACAACTGCTGTTTCTGATGTAAGCAAATAAAATAATATTTTCAGAGGACGAGATTAGCTGTCATGATCAGACAATGATTAGTTGTTCTGTCATAAGCTATAAGAGCGAATCAAATAATAGGATACAAACAGGTTGATAAGGTCAGAGCAGTGTGATGGCCAGCTTGTCTCTAGATACGTTTCTAATAACTTACCTGAGAAAAATTTGCTGCTTCATTTCAGTAGATTAACTTTTCCCTTCTTTATTCTTTATAACCCGAGCACTGAGCCGCTTCAGACAGTGCACTAGTAGCACTTTGACGGACAAAATCGCTGATTTTAAAGTGAAACCTGCTGAAGTCTACCATTGATCTAAAAAAAAAAAACAAAAGAAAAAGAGAAATCACTCGACTGCTTAAGTCGCTGATTAACTTTTGTAGCTTGAATAAAGGTGTATATCTGTTATAGCCTAGTTTATGCATATACAATTTGTAGTTTATGTGAAGATTGTTTTAAAATCACTTAAATTAAAAGTTGTTATATATTTTAGAGCCTATTAAATGTTAACAAAATAATGGCTTCAATTATACTGTAATGTTGAATGGCTATAATTAATTGGTAAAATTGAGGAAAACTTTATTTAATAGAGACACCAGGAGCAGTATTGGTATATCAGTACTACTTAGTAAAATGCCATTAAACACATATTTAAAATATACTATTGCAGTCTATAGAGGGTCAAAGAGCTCTTGGATTTCATCAAAAATATCTTACTTTGTGCTCCAAAGACAAATTAAGGTCTTGAAGGTTAAGTAATTCATTTTTGGGTGAACTAGACCTTTCAATATAGTCATACCACTTCACTTACAAAGTATCCATGACGTATCATACTTATCGATCCAAGCCTGTAGTTTTAAGTGGCAAAAATATCTAAATGGCCATTTATGAGCATGATTCATTCATTTCACACATTTAAGCTAAGCATTTAATAACTATGTAAGAATATGAGAACTATATGGTTCACATTAGACACTGGCAAAGTCAAAGTGTAACGCACACAGATGTTGAATCAATCATAAATTGTGTGCTCCGTCAGACTCTGTGAGCATCAACTGTAACAATCATTCCAAAGCCTAGTCAGAGGGGAGGTAAAAAAGGGGAGGTAAAGTTTTGCACTGTACACACACACACACACACACACACACACACACACACACACACATCAAGATATCAGTATATAACAAGCAGTAATATGTACTTACACTATCAGTCAAAAGTTTGGACACACCCTCTGTCAGGCATTCACCACAGCCACCTCCCTCTGAAGCACCACCCACCAGATCCCAATCACCGGAGTTCTAATCATCTGCACCTGTTCCCAATCTGGCCACACCCTTTATAAGACGCTTTCCCTCAGTTCTCCCCTGTCGGATCTACCGTTTCCAACCCTGACGTTAGCTCTCGACCTCTCCATGCTCTCCTCGTTTCAAGTCATTTGGATTCTGGTTGCTGGCTCTCACATTTGGACTCTTTTCATCATTACTCACCAAGGACAGTCAGATAAGCTCATCTTGCCATTTACTCATCTGTTTATCAATATTAATTCATTCTTTGTCAATAAACCAACCTCCACGTTGTTACTCCCACTCCTGTGTCTGTGTTGTGTGACAGAAGATCCGACCGCTTACCAAACATGAACCCGGAAGAATCTGCACCACCCAGCCCCATCACAGAAATGGTGAATGCCCTGACGGCGGCGTTAAGACCACCTCCGACGCCACCATCTGCCTCAGGACGTCCCATGGCAATGCCTGCTTCCTTCGCAGGCGAGGCGGCTGAGTGTAGCGGGATGAAATAGCGCTTCTAGGCGCCTACCGGCACGGTCTCAATCCCAACATCAAAACCGCCATGGCGTTCTACAACAATTCCATTGGTCTGGAGGCTTTCTTACAACAAACCACCAGAATTACCCAGCGACTGGCCGCCTGCCAGTCTCCAAATCCCGCTCCTCAGCCGGCCTCGGTGGCAGCTAGGCCTCCAGTACCAAAACCCATGCAAGTGGATTCTAGCCGTCTCTCACGAACGGAACGCACTCGACGATTAACCACTGGACTCTGTCTATATTGTGGAAACCCAGGTCGTCTCATTCACAACTGTCCCATTCGACCCCCACGGCCTGTGGTGAGTACTATCCACTCAGAAATCAACACTGCTTCTTTAACTTTATTACCAGTAACTTTACATACTGCTGAACTCTCGCTATCTGTCTCTGCCTTGGTTGATTCAGGTTCATCAGGAAATTTCATCTCCTCGGACTGTTTAAAAAAACTACAGCTCAGAAGTCAACGCCACTCAACCATATATACTGTTTCTACAATTCAAGGAAAACCACTGGGGCGTGGGAAAATTCGTCATAAATCTCAATCCTTCCTGCCAAGTTGTTAATGACCAAGACTCGCCCTCTAAATGACAATTGCGGTAATAGCCAATTCCATTTAGACAATCGGGCTGACACCTTCTCCAGCAAGCCCTCCCAATTTAATTTCTGAAAATATTCATTCCCTAAAAAAACACCTAATACTTTTAACCCTTCTCTGCCCCATTGTAAACCACATGGTAAAATTGGGGGTCCTACATCTTCCCACTTGCCAATAATATATCCCTCACTTTTTTCCCAATTCACTCTGGCTGAGGATGCCTTTTCATATTTTCCAATAACCTCTGTTAAAACCTTCACATCATCTTGGCCCCTTATAAACACAGTAATATCGTCAGCATATGCTGACAAGGACACTTTAAAGGTACTCTTTAACTCTGGAAATGAAATTCCAGTTAATTTTTTTCTTAATTTGCACAAAAATGGTTCAATTACCAAACTATATAACTGTCCAGAAAGTGGGCAACCTTGTCTGATACCCCTGGACATCTTTATAGGTGCACACAAACCACCTCCAGCTTTGACCATAACAGATGCATTAGAATACAACAATTTTATATACAATAATATGCAAATCATTAAAATCCTGTTTAAGTAATTCCCAAAAAGCTTGATAGAACTCCACAGGTATACCATCCACTCCTGGAGATCTTCCAGGGGATAATTGTCTCATTGCATCTGTAAGCTCCTTTAAGGTTATTTGTTCATCCAATGATTGTCTTTGTTCATCTCTTAACTGAGGCAGATCACAAAGCAATCCAACAGTACTTTCAGAGTCACAAGTCCGAGCACTATATAAATTAGTATAAAAGTCTACTGTCATTTTCCTCATTTCCATAGGGTCTGAAGTTACAGCTCCATTTGGATGTTTTAAATGGCACAACTGTTTTTGTTGAAAACTTTTCTTTTCCAGATTAAAAAAGAAAGCACTGGGAGCATCAATATCTTTAATTGAGCAAAATCTTGATCCTATAAGTGCCCCTTTTACCTTTTCTTGCAAAAAGGAACCAAGTTCCTCTTTTTTCCTGTTTAATCTTTCATTTTCCACAGTTCCATTATTATTCAAAATGTCTTTTTCCAAAACCACAATATCTCTTTGTAAACTTTTAACTGTTGTTTCCATACATACAGTAGAATATGAGGTGTAATTTTGGCAAAAAATCCTAATATTTGCCTTGCCAACATCCCACCATTGACCAAGATTTTCAAACATATGCTTCCTAAATCGCCACTCCTCCCAAAAAACCTTAAACTTTTCACAGAAACTAGTGTCTTGTAGCAATTTCACATTAAAATGCCAAAAATAACAAGGTTTAACCACTCTTTTTAAATTGAAATCAAAGGTAATCATATGGTGATCTAAAAACCCATTAGGCAAAATAGACACATTCACTACCTTGTTATTCCAAATCTTCCCCAAATAAAACCGATCCAACCTTGCACCACTAACTTGATTATCTGATACCTTAAACCATGTGTATTGTCTAACTCCAATGTTTCTACTTCTCCACAAATCTATTAAATCAAACTCATTCATAATTTTTGACAACTGTATGCTTGAATGATTATGAGGCTCCTCTCCATTCCTATCAATTATAAAATTAGTTGTGCAATTCCAATCACCCCCAACTACCATACATACATTATCATCAAACTTCTGAATAATTGATCTCAATTCTATAAAAAAAACCACACGCTCATGTCCATTATTAGGAGCATATACATTAATTAAAACAAATATTACTCCTTCAAATTCTACTTTTGTTAAAAGTGC
This sequence comes from Cirrhinus molitorella, assembly GCA_033026305.1. Lineage (NCBI taxonomy): Eukaryota > Metazoa > Chordata > Actinopteri > Cypriniformes > Cyprinidae > Cirrhinus > Cirrhinus molitorella. The sequence continues at coordinate 34,687,874 of CM065123.1, read as the reverse complement.
TCTTCCTTTTACAATTTCCACCACAGACAAAATATTCACATTCAATGCTTTAGAAAAAAGAATAGCTACCCCAGCACTTGTATTTGTTCCATGACTAAGAGCAAACTTTCCTTCCCACCACATACCCCAGTGAGTCTCATTATCATAACTTGTATGTGTTTCTTGCAAAAAAACTATATCAAGTTGTTTAACAAAATCTGCAATCATAGCTAATTTATTCCTATCTCTGCCCCCATTAATATTTAAGGAACCTAATTTTAAAAGTTCCATAGAAAAATAGAAAGAAAGAAACACAGATAGAATCAAATACAAGAAATGAAAAGTAAAAAATCACCCTGTGCATTTGAACATTTTATTTTTGCAAAGCTCTTTTTTCTTTCCGTAATTTAGCTAGAATCTTTTTCAATCTGAACCTCTTCTTCTTACATAAGGCTTCATAACTAACCACTTTCTGCATTGACACCACTGACCATATAAATTTGTCTATATCCGGAAAAAAGTCCTTCACCTCAACAGTTTTTCCAAACGTCAAGTCTAAAAAATCATTAATCTCCTGCACTGAGTAGGTATCATCTATGTTCTGTGACCCATACTCAGACATGTCAGATAACTCAGACACTGTATCATCATCCCTCATTCCATTATCCTCACTTTTGTCCACATCATCTGATCCTTCAATCTTTTCCATGCCAACCACTTCACAGGGAACACTTTCACTTACTTTCTCTACCACTATTACTGTATTATGTTCACAGACATCATGTTCCTGAACCATATTCATCATTTTATCATCCCTGTTTTGATTTTTATCTGCACTTTCACATGATTCATCATTTTGAGTGATACTCCGCTCTTCAGGCTGAGGCTGCGTTATACCGCTAGGACCTGCGGCCTCCTCATTAGCCTGCGGTCTATGCGGGCATACCAACTTTTTGTGGCCGATATCTCCGCACTCAAAACACTTCAATGAACCTGTATTAACATACAGCATATACGACTTCCCTTCATGTACTACTCTGAAAGACACATCTAATTCTGGCACATTCAGAAACATAAACACCTGTCTCCTAAAAGACATCACATGCTTCAATGCTTCGTTTTTGCACCCCAATGGGATCGTTTTAATAGCACTAGCACGCTTACCATACTGGGCTAATGCACGTTCGATTTCCTCATTCCCAATAAACGGTGGTACATTCGAGATATAAACTTTTGTCGTGGGTGTAACCAGCGGTGAAACAATAACAAAATCGCCACTTACCACAATTCCACTGCTTACCAGGCGGTTTACTAACTTCTCATCTCTGACAAAAATCACAACCGCTTGTTCATCCTAGAGGCCGAAGAGATGTTATCATATCCAACCTCTTCTCCGACCGCTAGTAGTACATCTTCCACCGAAACACCCTGGCCAGGTACGCAACGAACTCCATGACGCCTCGAAACAGGTGGTTCTCTCCCCGCCTGAAGCGACGCCATACCAAAACTTCGGCAAGCACCACCAAAACGTGGTTGCACAAATTTAACCTTAGCTTTTCAAAAATATAATGTGTCAAATCCCCCTTTTATTTGAAAATTAACATAGAAAAGAAAAAGAGAAAGAAAGACTTTCGAAAACTCCTCTCCACAAACACCCTCACCCAAACACTCCCGGCATGCAGAGAGAGAGAGAGAGAGAGACCTGCTCATTTATTTTTAAGAATGTGCATGCTCTTTTAGAAGTGAATCTTACTGTAGGTTTATCTGAAACATAACTCTAACTCATCTGTAGGTGGCACTATTGACCAGTCAAACGGGCTGCAGTCGATCCATCCCTAAATCCCGTCCTCTGTTATTGTGAGGCTTTGTCCTAAAAAATGCAGCAGTGATGGAAGTTTGACCTCGATCATTAACATGGCATTGTCATTAAACATTTAAGTGTTCCTTGATCTATAGCATTGGGAGGGGTTTGCTTTGTTTTTTCCACAACAATTTAATTTACCTGCTCTTCCAGTAGAGGATTAGTGTGATATTGCGTGTAAATATGTATTGTTTCACAGCTGCTTTTTCTGTGAGGCGTTTAAACTAGAACACCATCTGTTTTCATGTTTTTTCATATAATTGGGAGTGTTTTGGCGTATTTGTCTGCCTGTTCATTCATAAAATGGTTCATGTCGTCAGAGCTGTGAGTGGCTGAACACGGTTTACACAGTGTTTCTCGTCTGCCATAGGTGGCCAATGAAAGCGTGCATCTGCTGTGACGCTTCAGCTTCCTCCGCTCACAGATTAGGCTCGTTTGAAGTATTTGCTGGTTTAAAAAAAAAAAAGGTATATTGTTTACAGGTTTCTTACTTCTACGGTTATGTGATATAGCACATTATTCCTCATTTATATGAGTAACGTCAAGGTTATATTATGGTGCTGAGTTATAATGTTAAATATGGTGCCGATCTCGACAGCCTACTGTTACTTTTCAACACTAGTTGTATTTAACTAAGGCTCTATATCTTTCATAATTCTTATTTTTTGTTTTTATTAATGTTGTCAATTGTCTCACTAAATGCCAGGGGTCTCCGTAATAGTGTTAAGAGGAAAGCATTATTTTGGTTTGCAAAACAATTCAAATCAGACTTTGTCTATTTTCAAGAATCTCACTCTAATGAGGACAATTCTAACTTTTGGAGGTCTCAATGGGGAAATACTATATGGCTCTCCCACGGAACAGAGCGTTCACCTGGGGTAGCCTCTTTAAATAACAGATGGAATGGAATTGTTTTGACCACACAATGTGACCCGGATGGTCACTTTATTTGCCAAGTTATTGAACACAATGACTCAACCTACTTAGTTTCTAATATTTATGGGTATAATACCAAGAAAGAAAATGTGAACCTTCTGTTGTCAATTGAAAACATTTTTACAGGTTGGCTGGTTAGATTCCCAAATGCGTTTATATTGTTAGGAGGTGATTTTAACATTATTCTAGACGGTTCTATAGATAAAAGTCCACCTTCTCAGCATAACAGTTCAGACTCATACTTGACTGACTTTATAAAAAGATTTAAATTGATAGATATATGGAGAGAGAAGAATCCTAATAGCAGACTGTATACCTGGAGCAATAAATCGGGCTCTAGGCAATCACGACTGGACTATTGGCTTATATCTGACAGTTTAAACAAGGATTATGTTGATGTTAGTATCTGCCCTACTCCCTTAACTGATCATAAAGCCATATGCATATCTCTTAATATCTCAGCTGGTTCTACACGTGCCACACGCTCAAGTTACTGGAAGCTCAACTGTTCTGTACTGCAAAATGGGGTAGTCCAACATAAGATTAAGGATATGATTTCTTTTTATTGGTCTAAAGCAAACAAAGAAAACCGTTTTGGGATCAACTGGGAACTGCTTAAATATGAGATAGGGAAATATTTAAGAAAGTTTGTTGCTGAAACAGTCAAAGCCAGGAAAGCGGAGGAGTTAAAGATTGTCTCTAATATAACAAAATTATCCTGCAGAGATTTTGACTCTCTAACAAAGGAGGAAAAAGAAGAGCTATCTTACTCACAAATCAAACTTGATGAAATGTATCAGCAAAAAGCAAAGGGTGCCTTTAGTCTAGAGAAATTTCGTTCCACCAACAACAGTATCAGTAAGTTGAATATTAATGGAGCTATCACTGAAGATCAGTGTAAAATATCAGAGTTTTGTTCAAAATTCTATAAAGAATTGTATAGCTCTCAATTTAGCTCAACTGCGTCTGATAATTTTTTTTTAACTCCCTTTCAGTGAAGATGATAAGCGAAGTGGATAGAGAGCACTGTGACGTGCCTATATCTCTTGAAGAAGTACAGCAAGCTATAAACCAACTAAAAAATAACAAATCGCCTGGGTGTGATGGGCTATCCTCCGAATTTTATAAATCTTTTATCGATGAACTGTCCCCTTTTTTATTGAAAGTCTTCATAGAATCCATTGAAAATGAATGCCTCCCCACCTCTCTGACCCAAGAAATAATAGTCCTAATTCCTAAACCAAACAAGGACAAATTATTTTTAGATAATTGGCGCCCAATTTGTTTACTTAACAACGATTATAAAATCTTAGCTCTCTTATTGGCTAGAAGATTACGGTCTGTTTTGGACTCCATCATAGACGAAACACAACCAGGCTTCATGAATAAAAGGCATATAGGAAATAACATTAGGCTCATTTTAGATATTTTAGATTACCCAGAAATGATAGAGGAGGGTGGGCTCATGCTGTTTGTAGATTTCTACAAAGCATTTGACACCGTTGAACATCCATTCATTTTACAGTCCCTTAAAAAATTTGGTTTTGGTGTTTTTTTTTCCTCAGCTATTAAAAGTCTATATAACAATAGTAATAGCTCAATTAGACTAACAGGTGGTATGTCTCCCAGATTCAATGTCTCTGGCATCCGACAAGGGTGCCCGGTTTCACCTTACCTCTTCCTATTGGTAGCCCAGCTTTTGTCTGTTCATATTAAATCAAGTGAGATAAACGGTATCAATATATTAGGTAGAGAGCTTACTATATCTCAACTGGCGGACGATACCACTCTCTTTCTTAGAGATGAAAATCAAGTCTCTGTTGCAATAAATAATATAGAAAAAATTTCCATGGCCTCTGGCTTAAAGCTGAATATCAATAAGTGTGAAATCATGTCCATTAAGGACTGCGTGAAATCTTCCATTTGTAGTATCCCAGTCAAAAATGAACTTGTTCACTTAGGTATCACAATTACCAAGGACCAACAAAAAAGGACTTCATTGAATTTCAATCCTATTATTCAAAGAACCAAAAAAAAGCTGAACCAATGGCTGTTACGGGATCTCTCCCTCAGAGGCAGAACCCTACTGTCTAAGGCAGAAGGTTTATCACGGTTAACATATCCAGCTCTATCTCTGTATGTGGACAAAAAACATATTACTGAGATTGACAAGCTACTCTTTAACTTCTTATGGAAAAATAGAACTCATCATGTGAAGAATCTGTTCTAACAAATGACTATGAAAAGGGTGGATTAAACTTTATTGATTTCTGTACTCTTAATAATACTTTTAAAGTAAATTGGTTGAAACATTTCTTTAAAAACCCTAACTCTATTTGGAATGTCATACCCTGTCATATTCTGTCAAAACTGGGTGGGTTGAGCTTTTTCTTAACCTGTAATTGATAAAGTCCCGATAAAAATGTCATCCTTTCACCGCCAGGCCTTCCTTTCATGGTCTCTTATTTTCAAGCATAACTTTTTGCCCAACAAATATTACATATGGAACAACAAAGATATACTGTTTAAACACAAATCTTTATTTATTGATTACTGGTTTAATAATAACATTATTTTTGTTGACCAATTATTTAACAGGGCTGGTTGTCTTTACTCTTATAATGAGTTTCTAGAAGAATACAAAATTCCTGTGTCTCCTGGAGATTATGCCAAAGTCTTTGGAGCAATTTCTTCTGGTGTCTGTATGTTATTTAGAGCTCAACCAAGATTGGACACACAAAAACTAACTTTGTTATCGCTGACTGACACTTCAGTTGGTAAGATTTGTTTTTCCTGTAACAATGGTAAGAACAATAAACTAATTAGATCCCTGTTCAAAGTAGATATTATCACAGTCCCATATGTGGTTCCATACTGGAATAAATTTGTGCAAAACATTGACTGGAAGAAGGTCTGGCTCTTACCCAACCGATACCTGCTGACCAACAAAATTAGAGAAATATCATTTAAGATAATTCATAAGTTTTACCCGTCAAATGATCATATTGTTAAAAAATTTAAAAAGGATATTGATGTAATGTGCACTTTTTGTTCTGTGAATATTGAAACAGTTACCCATCTGTTTTGGCACTGCCCCTTTGTCCAAAGTTTCTGGTCTGACATCTGTAATTTTATTGCAGAAAAAATTGAGAAAGATTTCAAGTTATTTTGGAAGGATGTTCTTTTTGGCCTTTATGACCTCAACAGAACTAAGACTATGCCTAATGAAACTTTCATTATTAATCTCATTATTCTTTTGGCAAAATATTACATTCATAAATGTAAATTTGCGCATTCCAAAACATCTTTTATTGCTTTTAACAATGAGGTCAAGCAATATGTCAACTCGATTAAGCATTCTCTTAATCAAAAGGCAACAAAAACTGTGAATGTTTGTAAACACTTTGATATCTTTTTGTAAATCTGTACTTCCCCTGGCAAAATGTGATGATGTGAGTCTTTGTTTATGTTTTATTTATGTTAAAACACCTGCATTGTTGGAATTTGTACAATTCGTTATTTTTATAATGGAGATTTACATTCCTGTAAAATGTGCAATTGATGAATAAAAGAATAAATAAATAAATAAAAAAAGGCTCGTTTGAGATGAGCAAAATCTGCGCAGAACCGATCACCTGTGACCAGCGCGAGATGCATGCCGGTTAGAAATGTGTCCGAGTTACGTCCGCCTTGCTCTGATGTCATGCTGACGTGTGCCAAAAAACTCTCGCAGCAGCTCTCCACCGACTGCGTGGACCAAAAGCACGATGGGAAACGACTGGCTGACATCACAGCTTAATGCTCATTGGTTTAGACAACTGTGATGTTGCCGTTCTTTTCTATAATGTTTTATCTTTAATCTAATATTATGTGGTTATAGCTGCTTGAATTATGCATGAATATTCCCAAACACTATGGCAACGCGATCTATGTGTAAAATATGTGATTGTTGCAATATTTCTATAAAAATCTAAAATACACGTTTGTATTAAAGTAAAAATGGATGATACATACGCCTTTCGTATGGAAATAAATAGCAAGCGATTTGAGTGTCTTGTTCATTATTTATTTTAAGATAAAAACAACAAAATTGAAATTATATCATGTTTATCAGCAACACAGCAGGTACGTGTGATAACGCGATATCTGCCTTTGATCTCGTAGGTATCTGTTCCGCTTCCAGGGCTCAAAACTGTCCGTCTTGACCGCACTTATTTCACTCCTCCCCTGACTGCAGCCGCCTGCTCTTGTCTACATTTCAGGCAAGGCGAGTCGCATCTCAAACAAGTCTAATCAGAGCCGATCGCTGCCTGTCTCTGCGGCTACTGCTGTTTCTCCAAGTCCTCAACGATGGGAGCGATGTTGAGCAATATCGCAAACCTCATGTGCTTCTTCCCACATCTAGAGAGAGGAGATGTGGAGGTAGAACAGGAGAAGAAGACTGAGGGAACTGAAAGAATATGCTTGCGACTGGAGGTGTAGCGCATTCGCATCTGCTTCTGACCAGCTTGTGAACAGCTGCACAAATGAGACTGATTTCAGAAGGAAGATGTGAGGAATTCAGCGTTCATACTGGACTGAGGGAAGGAGGCTCAGATGGGTTGAATTAGGGGCATTTTGGAAGCTGCTTCACTCCGAGTCTTGTTAGAGAAACGTGGCAGTCGAGAGAGATGTCTGTGTTTGCATTTCTCTCTGTGTTGGTTTTATTCCCAGCTGACGAACTTAAACTTTTGTCTTTAATAGGGAATAAATGGTTAATTTAGCCATATCTGCAAAAAACTGTATAAATAATATATATATATATATATATTTACATGTGTCATGTTTGTGGTTGTGTTTATTATTATTATTATTATTACAACAACTTGTCTAAAAATGTGCATCCATGTTTTTAAATAAGTCTCCTGAATTGTCTATATTAATACAGTTTTAAACATCACTGAGTGGTAGTGCTTTTTCTACTTTTTCTAGGCAAAATGCTTTGACTTATACAGCGAGGCCTGCAGAGCTGGGTAGTTACTGATTACATGTAATCTGGATTACGTAATCAGATTCCAAAAATCAAGTAATTGTAATTAGAGTAAGTTACATTTTTAAATACTCGTAATCAGACTACAGTTACTTTTTTATGGATGCTATTCACACAATAGCAATAAATTACTCATAATTCATTGATTCCCCCTAATTTCTCTTTTTCATTTTTAAATGTTCCTTTCTAAAATATCCTACCGATTATATACATTCAGAAAGTCCAGTTTTGTGAACATTCACACATAGACTATAGTCATTAGTCAGGTGGCGACACAGCATTTGACCACTGAATTTGCAAAAGGGTTTCAAACATTGCATCAGCTACTGATGAACACATTCATTTTTATTTTAATTATTTTTTTTAACCATGTATTATTGTCTTTGGAAGCCTTTTGTCTTTCATACTCATTAAAATGCAACATTATTTCTTATTTACATGCAATGCAGGCATTCCCAAACTTTTTGTCATCTAAACCTTATTCACCACATATATTTACTTTAACTACGCCTGAGATTTTAAATTAAATATTTCAATAATTAATTTTCACCTTTGCATGTTCACGGTTTCTTTGATGTTGATTAATGGTCACATGACATGCAGGTAAATACAAATATTTCATCTTTTTTAGTAAGTGTTTTATTTTAATTGTTATTTTAAACCAAAGACTAATGAAACACATTGACGGTTCACTTATGAATGGGAGAAACTGCAACATGCAATATGGAGGAATAGTCCCACCTTCTAAATGAAAGAGACAAATTTCCCATAGAAACCTGAGGCTAGACGAGGAAAATGCGCATGTGCAGTCATAAGTACGTTATGACTGCCCATGCATATTTTCTGGTCTAGCCTGAAAAATAAGCCTTTTAAACACTATTTGAGCATAAGAAACAACATTCATGGGACAATATGCAAATATGGCCACCAAGTAAAGAGACATTCCTTGAAAATGACTTTGTTTTAAATTGATTTATTTAAATTTTATGATTTAATTAATTGTTAGCTTTTCATTAAACCCACAAACCCTCTGCAGTTCCTGTTCAAACCCTAGTTTGGGAATCCTTGATGTAATAAAATGTTTAATGCACTTCATATTGTAAATTACAATGAATGGAACATATTTTCTTATTCTTTGCATTTTTTACATCATTGTGGTACAAGATAATCCTGTTTAAATCAATGTGATAAACAAGTTAAGTCAAAAGTAATCTAAAAGTAATCTGATTAGATTACCTAAAATATGTAATGTAAATGATTACATTACTGACTACAATCTTTGTCATGTAATCTGGAATCAGTAACTGATTACAATTTGTAAGTAATCTACCCAGCTCTGGAGGCCTGTAACAATAAAAGATGCTTTAAAGGGAAGTCTATGTGTGCGTTGTTTGTCTGTGATATCAGGCTTCTTTCAGTGAATCTTATGTCCTTTTTTTGGTCACAGCCTGTGGTCTCCTCAATGAAATATCTTGCGATCACGTTTCGCTACTGTTGTGGTTACTGTCAGGACAGTATTTCAGTTGAATGTGGTATTAGTTTTCTGTGTCTGTCTGGTTGTGATGTGGATTGTTAGTTGGGTGATGCTCTGCTGTGACTTGCAGCAAAAGGAAAATGATGTCTAGCAATGCTCTTCAAGAAGGTTTCAGAACTTGTTTTGAGATCTTTAAAGCCATGTCTTCCAGGTTGCGTTTGTGATGTTGTTTTGATCAGTCTGAACTTGGGTAACCCTGAGTCTTGATGAGCATAATATCCATCCTAAATAGTATGTGGGATTAGAATAAGTCAATCCCAAAGCATTGTATGTTGTAATGTTGTAATTCAGGTGTGCATAATTATTAGGCACTTTTTCTTTTACAGATAAAATGAGCCAAAAAAGAGACTGAACTCAGACTGAAAAGTCCAAAATTATTAAATTCCCATGAGAAGAATGCAATACTAATGCAATACAAGGATTTGCACAGTTATGGCATGACCATTGGACAGCAAAATGCTCATTGGGTCTGCATGGTCAGAATAAATGGGTGGAGAAGAAAAGAGGCATGCTAACTGCAAAGGAATTACTATGAAGAATTAGGTGTGAAATCATCAGGAACCATAGAACCTGACATTGCACTTCTGACTGTAGGTAGGTTGTAGGTTTTTTGGTTCATTTTATATGTAAAAGAAAATCAACTTGCCTAATAATTATGCACACAGTGTACTAAAATACCGCTAAGGCTGCATTTACACTGGCAGAAAAAATCCCATCTTTTGCCCACATCTGACACAGATCAGAATTGCGATGTCAAGTTTGAATTGCTATAATATGTGGTGTATGAGCACCAGCGTGATCTAATGCGGATGCACATTAGATCACTCTGGTGCTCGCCTTGAAGACATAAAGGAGGCCTTGAAGACATAAAGGAGGATTTTGAAATCAATTCGAAGTTTGACCGGGAGCCAGTGAAGTTGCTGAAGAACAGGAGTGATGTGGTGGAAAGAGGGGGTTTTGGTGATAATATGGGCAGCTGAGTTCTGGACCAGTTGAAGCTTATAGGTATATTTGCGAGGGAGACCAAAGAGAAGAGAATTACAATAATCGATACGGGAGGTGACGAGGCTGTGTACAAGAATGGAGTGGTGGAGTGAGCAGTGAGCGAAGGACGAAGACGGTTGATGTTGCGTAAGTGAAAATATGCAGAGCGGGTTATATTATTAATGTGTGATTGAAAGGATAAGGAACTGTCTAAGATGACGCCTAAACTTAGACAGTTCCTTTTTCCTATTCTATTGTTATGTTTCCCAAAATGCATAATAAACATGCTTTAATCCTGGTGTCCTCTAGAGTGGAGATGTATGAAATGATGTCCCATTTCATAATAGGAAGTAATATTTGAATTTGAAAACTTCAATTTTCCTGAGATGTTGCTTTATGATAAACAATTAGAAAATTCATATTTAAATGACAATTACAAAATATAATTGTTACAACGGAAGCTTCCGCACGTTCTCCTCTGCACCACCAGAGGGAACCTTCACCGGAGTTTTGACATCCATTCGGACTCAATCTCCCATACTCCCTCTTACCTGGGGCTGACCACACCCACACACACACCTGCACTCAATCACTCCTCATCAACTCACTGCATAAAAGCCATGCTCACGCTCAGACTTTCGCGAAGTCTTGATCTTGCCCCGGCTATCATTTCTGAGCGTTTTCCTATTTGTTTGATTACCTGTTGTGACCTGGACTGTATTTCGACCTGTGATTCTTCTCTGTGCCCCCCGACTTGGATTGTCTACTGGATTGTGATTGTTATCAGCCTGCCCCGAACTTTGCCTGTCTTGGTTTACGGTACTGTCTTGCCTCTTATATTGCTGATGCTGGCTATTGACCCCTGTCTGTCTGACCACCCCTTAATAAAGCTGCTTATGGATCCAAACGCCTCTGACGCTTCGTTACAGAAGACTTCGCCACAAAGCGATCCAGCAGCCGTCATGCAACTGTCCTCCGAGCTTTCTGCTCAGGCTTCGCAGATAGCCATGCAACAGCACCAGCTGAACCGTCTAACCACGCTCACGGAGGAACTGGTAAAAGCTCTTCAGTCTCTCCAGCTGTCGGTTCCCTCACCCGCCGTTGTGCCGCCATCTCATCATCTGGCGACATGACAGACCTGCTTTCCCGACTTTCGAAGGCTTCCTCCAGCAGTTCCGGGAGGTTTTCGATCATCCCGCCGAAGGAAAGAGCGCCGGTGACCAGCTACTTACGCTCACTCAGGGAAGTAGACCAGCCGCCGAATTTGCGTTGTCCTTCCGAACCCTGGCCGCGCAAACCTCATGGGTGGAGGACACGCTGAAACTCCTGTTTCGCCGGGGTCTTTTTCAAGAACTGCAATCGGAGCTCGCCTGTCGGGATGAGGGAAGGACCCTCGCCGAATTCATCGAGCTGGCAATTCAGGTGGACAATCTAATTCGTTCTCGCCGTCCCATTCGCGCGCTGCCACGCGCCACGCCACAGGAGGGCGCAACAGCTGAACCCATGCAGCTCGGAGCCACTCACCTCACTGCAGAGGAACGCCACCGCCGTTTACAGAACCATCTCTGTCTCTACTGCGGGGAAGCCGGTCATCTGATAGCCACCTGCCCGGTGCGGCCTCCCAGCGGTCCGCGTGCGGTGAGTTTGAACTCCCTTTCTTCCCGTGCTGACTCCGTTATCAAATTACCCGTCCAAGTAACCATACGTGATAAGCAAGTCTCTACAACAGCCCTAATAGACTCTGGAGCAGCCGGGAATTTCATATCACTTGAATTCGCTCAACAACATGACATTATTCTCACCCCGTGTGATCTCTCTCTGGCAGTGGAGGCGCTAGACGGCCGGCCTCTCGGCGAGGGGTCAATTCATCACACAACTGAAAAAGTAACCATGCACATTGGAGCCCTTCACACCGAACGTATCCAGTTCTACACCATTCATTCTCCTCATCACGCAATAATTCTGGGTCTTCCTTGGCTGCGTACACACGAACCACACATCTCCTGGAAGGAGGGACAAATCACTCAGTGGAGTGCAACTTGCCAGCAGAACTGCCTAAACACCGTTACACGACCCCCCTTCTCCGAAGCCTCGGTGTCAAAGTCAAACCCCAATGTTCCCGATCTGCCACCAGAATATAAAGACTTGGCCGAGGCCTTCAGCAAAGTTAAAGCTTCCCAACTCCCTGAACACCGTTCTGTCGATTGTGCCATTGATCTTCTGCCAGGCGCCTTTCCTCCCAAGGGAAGGATCTTTCCGTTATCTCAACCCGAATCTGAAGCTATGAAGACATACATACAAGAGGAGTTGGCTAAAGGATTTATTCGACCATCAACCTCACCAGCTTCAGCGGGGTTCTTCTTCGTTAAGAAGAAGGATGGTGGGCTTCGTCCATGCATTGACTATCGCGGCCTTAACGACGTAACTATCAAATTCAAATACCCCCTTCCTTTGATTCCAGCAGCATTAGAACAGCTTAGACAAGCCAAATTCTACACCAAATTAGACCTCCGCTGTGCATACAATCTAGTCCGCATTCGTGAGGGGGACGAATGGAAGACTGCCTTTTCCACCACTAGTGGGCACTATGAGTACTTGGTAATGCCCTTCGGCCTAGCGAACTGCCCGTCTGTCTTTCAATCCTTTATGAATGACGTCTTCCGTGATATGCTAGACAGATGGGTGATCGTTTATATTGACGATATACTGATCTATTCAAACTCTCTGCAAGAACACATCCAACATGTCCGGGCTGTCCTACACCGCCTTATTCAGAACCACCTCTACGCCAAGTTTGAGAAATGTGAATTCCACTGCACACGCACTTCATTCTTGGGGTATGTCATCAGCCAGGAGGGGGTGGCTATGGACGAGAAGAAGGTGGAGGCAGTACTGAGGTGGCCGCAGCCTCAAACCCTCAAGGAACTGCAGCGCTTTTTGGGGTTCGCTAATTTCTACAGACGCTTCATCCGAAACTTCAGCACGGTGGCAGCCCCCCTAACCTCCATGACTAAGCAACGTGCCACACGACTAATTTGGTCCCCAGAAGCTAGGAGATCGTTCGAGGATCTGAAGAAACGGTTTACCACCGCGCCCATTCTCCACCACCCAGATCCTGATCGTCCATTTATCGTGGAAGTTGACGCCTCCAGCACGGGCGTGGGCGCTATTCTCTCCCAACGTCACGGTACCCCTGCCAAAATGTACCCCTGTGCATTCTTCTCCCGTAAACTCACCGCTGCAGAACGGAACTATGATGTGGGCAACCGCGAGCTTTTGGCCATGAAACTGGCTCTGGAGGAATGGCGGCACTGGTTGGAGGGAGCCACTCACCCATTTATCATCCTTACGGACCACAAAAATCTGGAATATCTCCGTGCCGCCAAACGATTAAACCTGAGACAGGCTAGATGGGCACTTTTCTTCACTCGCTTCCAATTTACAGTCTCTTACCGGCCCGGAACCAAGAACGCTAAGGCAGATGCTCTATCTCGCCAGGAGGAGACACCATGCAGACCCGAGGTCCAAGAAAACATCCTGCCCAATAATCTGCTGCTGGCTCCTGTGCTATGGGACATGATCACAGAAATCACGCAATTCAACCAACACAATCCGCCACCCACCGACTGTCCTCCCAACTTCCTGTTTGTTCCACAACCCTTCAGGGACAGAGTCTTGACACAGGTCCACGAAACTCCCAGCTCAGGGCACCCCGGCATGACCGCAACCATTCACCTGCTAAAAAACCGGTTCTGGTGGCCCACACTCACCGCAGACGCCATCCGCTTCATCCGTAACTGCTCCACCTGTCAAACCTCAAAGTCACCCAGGCATCTCCCTGCTGGTCTCTTGCAACCCCTACCTACACCCCAACGTCCTTGGTCACACATCGCAATCGACTTCATCACTGATCTCCCCAACTCTCAAGGTAACACCACCATATTCACCATCGTCGATCGCTTCTCCAAAGCCTGCCGCTTGCTGCCACTACCCAAACTCCCCACTGCATTCGAAGCTGCTGAATTACTGTGCAACCACGTCTTCCGCTTCTATGGCTTGCCAGATGACATAGTTTCCGATCGTGGACCCCAATTCACCTCCAGAGTCTGGGCTTCATTCTTCAACCTGCTCGGTGTGAACATCAGTTTAACCTCAGGCTACCACCCTCAGTCCAACGGCCAATCTGAACGCCTCAACCAAGAGATCATTCGGTTCCTCCGAGCCTACTGCCAGCAACATCAGACCGACTGGAGTCGGTTCCTTATGTGGGCAGAATATGCCCAGAACTCCCTAGTCAAGCCCGCCACTGGTCTCACACCCTTCAAATGCATCCTTGGCTATCAACCGCCCTTGTTTCCTTGGTCAGGTGAACCCTCCGATCTCCCCTCAGTAACTGCCTGGCTACAACGTAGCGAAGAGACCTGGGACCGAGCTCACACCCATCTGCTACATGCCGTCAGACATCAAACTCATCAAGCTAATCAACATTGTCGCGCTGGTCCCTCTCTCGCCCCAGGGCAGTGGGTATGGCTGTCCACCAAAGATCTCCGTCTCCGACTCCCATGTCGCAAGCTCAGCCCTAGGTATGTAGGTCCATTCAAAATCATTAAACAAATCACTCCAGTATCTTTTCGTTTAGAGTTACCTGCTAATTACCGCATCTCTCCCACTTTCCACATGTCGCTCCTGAAACCCGCTGGTGGTCCGAGAGGAGACCCGGAGGAAGGAGATCTTCCGCAGCCTCCCCCCATCATGATCGACGGCGAGGAGGCCTATCAAGTGCACGAGCTGCTCGACTCCAGGCGCCGGGGCGGCACGCTACAATACCTGGTAGACTGGGAGGGGTACGGCCCGGAGGAACGTTCTTGGGTTAATGCAGGTGATATCCTTGACCCCACTCTCACAGACGAGTTTCACAGAGCGCATCCGGGGAGACCGGCCCCTCGTCCTCGTGGAAGACCCCGGCGCCGTGTGCCTCCTCGCGTCAGGAGCCGCTCGCGGGGGGGGGCTCTGTTACAACGGAAGCTTCCGCACGTTCTCCTCTGCACCACCAGAGGGAACCTTCACCGGAGTTTTGACATCCATTCGGACTCAATCTCCCATACTCCCTCTTACCTGGGGCTGACCACACCCACACACACACCTGCACTCAATCACTCCTCATCAACTCACTGCATAAAAGCCATGCTCACGCTCAGACTTTCGCGAAGTCTTGATCTTGCCCCGGCTATCATTTCTGAGCGTTTTCCTATTTGTTTGATTACCTGTTGTGACCTGGACTGTATTTCGACCTGTGATTCTTCTCTGTGCCCCCCGACTTGGATTGTCTACTGGATTGTGATTGTTATCAGCCTGCCCCGAACTTTGCCTGTCTCGGTTTACGGTACTGTCTTGCCTCTTATATTGCTGATGCTGGCTATTGACCCCTGTCTGTCTGACCACCCCTTAATAAAGCTGCTTATGGATCCAAACGCCTCTGACGCTTCGTTACAATAATCATATTTCCATAAGGATGTACAATTTTTCACTAAATTAATTTTAGCCATTTGTAAAGACCAAGAAGAGGGTGTGATCATGAGTAGTTAGTATGGAAGGCATCCTGTCAAAAAGTTTGATTGATGATGACCTTTGACCTTCCCCATCCCCCTTGTGACATTTGGTGACCTTACCCCTCCCCCTTCATGACCTTGTGCGACCTTTCGTGCTGACCTGGTGACCTGTTAATGATGTCCAGATGTGAAAATAGGGATAATTGAAATTCCATTGATGAACCCGGTGACCTGTCAATGTTGTCCAGATGTGAAAATAGATATAATTAAAATTCCATCAGTGAACTCTTGCCCTGTTAATGATGTCCATGTGAGAAATATAAAGACTGATGGCTGTTGAACTCTGACAGGTGATAAATGAAGTCATGAGTATCGTTTTTGAACTTTTATGGTCCGTTTTGAACTCTCACATCCAGGGCTATCTGCTGAACGCATGGTCAGCTGCATTCCATTGCATGCTGTGTTATGATCTCTCTCTCTCTCTCTCTCTCTCTCTCTCTCTCTCTCTCTCTCTCTCTCTCTCTGTGTGTGTGTGTGTCTTATTCTCTTTTTAAATACAGTGAATATAAATAAATTATGTGCTCACACACAATATATATATATATATATATATATATATAAAGCATTTACACTAGTTTTAGGCAAAAATGTTATACATTCTTCCAGGAGCTGGAAAAATAGATTGTCAATTAAAGTTATGAACACCAAATGTAAAATTAAGTTAAAAGGGGAAAATTTTTTTTTTTAACAGATCAAATGATAAGGGCTGTTGGGGGCCCCAACATGTCTGGACATGTCAAATGTTTTATGGAGGCTTTCCATAGACATAATTCAATTAATATTTATTTCTTTTACGCTTTTCATAATACAAATTGTTATGAAGCAGTTTCACAGAAAATTAAAGTTTCTACATTATATTTAGATTTTTTTATATTTATATTTACATTATATTAATACATTTTATACTGTATCACCCTCTAAACTGTGACGCAAACTCAGGTGGCGTTTGATCCATGTGCACCTTTATTACAAACACAACAGACAAGCAAAGATCGACAGGGGTTACCAGGTGTGTCGTAGGGGATCCAGAGGGAATAATACAGTCCAGGCAGAGTTCGGGGCGGGCAGCAGGCAAGGGATAATCCAGTAAACAATGCGGAAGGTCGGTAGGCGGGCGGCAAACGATCACACACGATAAACAGTCCAGTCGATAACAGGCAGGCAATAATACAGGGAAAACGCTCGGAAATGACAGCAACAGCAAATCAAAACTTCGCGAGGAACTGGGCAAAATGTCCGACTATTTATGGGGAAGCGGAGTGAAATGGCGGCGAGGAAAAGCGGAACCGGAAGTGCGGTCCCAGGTACGGGGTGATGGGAAATGCAGTTCGGTTAAAACTCGGGAGAGGGCTGTCGCTGGCGGCGGTCGGAGGGAGCCACAGAGACCGGAATGGTGACAGAGCCCCCCCCCTGCGAGCGACTCCTGGCGCGAGTGGGACCTGGGCGGCGGGGTCTCCCCCGATTTCTGGGGGCCGGTCGATCTGGGTTGCGTCGGTGGTAATCCTGGGTGAGAGAGGGGTCGAGAATGTCTTTGGAGGGGACCCAGGATCTCTCCTCGGGGCCGTAGCCCTCCCAGTCCACGAGATACTGAAGGTGACCCCGCCGTCGTCGAGAGTCCAGGATTTCGTTCACTCGATACGCCTCCTCGCCCTCCACGATGATTGGGGGGGGTCTCAGGGAACCGGTCTCATCTAGGTCCTCCGCTCCTCCCGGACCGCCAGCGGGCTTAAGCAGGGAGACATGAAAGGTGGGTGAGATACGGTATTGAGCAGGCAGATCAAGTCTAAAAGAAACGGGAGTGATTTGTCTGATAATCTTGAATGGACCCACGTACCTGGGGTTTAGCTTCCGGCAGGGTTGAGGGAGACGAAGATCCTTGGTAGAGAGCCAGACCCACTGTCCTGGGGCGTAGGGAGGATTCTGGGTGCGATGTCGGTTGGCCTGAGCTTGGAAACGTCGGACGGCCCGTTGGAGGTGGACGTGGGCAGAATTCCAGGTCTCCTCACTCCGTTGGAACCAGGAGGTAACTGCTGGTAAGTCAGATGGCTCGCCTGACCAGGGGAAGAGAGGAGGCTGAAACCCTAGGATGCACTGGAATGGGGTGAGGTTAGTAGCAGGTTTGATGAGGGAGTTTTGGGCATATTCCGCCCACATAAGGAAGCGGCTCCAATCATTCTGATTGCTATGGCAGTAGGTACGGAGGAACCTGGTAAGTTCTTGGTTTAGCCTCTCCGCCTGGCCGTTGGCTTGAGGATGATAACCTGAGGTAAGACTGACGTTTATCCCCAACAGGTGGCAGAAGCTGGCCCAGAGACGGGATGTAAACTGGGGCCCACGATCTGACACAATGTCATCGGGGAGGCCGTAGAAACGAAAGACTGCGTTGCAAAGGGCTTCGGCCGTTTCGAGGGCGGTGGGCAGCTTGTGTAGTGGTATGAGTCTGCAACCCTTGGAGAACCGATCAATGACCGTGAGAATGGTGGTGTGACCTTGTGAGGGAGGTAAGTCCGTAAGGAAGTCAATGGCGATGTGAGACCAGGGTCGTTGTGGGACGGGTAACGGTTGAAGAAGGCCTGCGGGTGGGTGGCGGGGAGTTTTGGCGATGTTACAGACCGAGCATTCTTTGACAAAGCGTATGGTGTCGGCTTGAAGTGTGGGCCACCAGAAGCGGTTGGTAAGTAGTTGAGTCGTAGCAGTGATGCCGGGATGACCTGAACTGGGCGTAGAGTGCACCTGGGAGAGGACGCGTTGACGGAGCAGCTGTGGCACATAGGTGCGATCAGGTGGGCAGTTGGGTGGTTCAGGATCCTGATGTTGTGCTTCTGTAATTTCGGTCATGATATCCCAAAGAACGGGTGCAACGAAGATAGACCTGGGCAGGATGGTGTCAGGAGTGACAGGTTTGGAACGGGACTCATTAAGGCGAGATAGGGCGTCGGCCTTGGTGTTGAGGGAGCCAGGGCGGTAGGAAACCTTGAAGTTGAAACGGGTGAAGAACAGAGCCCACCTGGCTTGACGGTGGTTGAGGCGCTTGGCGGACTGGAGATATTCTAGATTACGATGGTCAGTTAGAACTGTGAAGGGGTATTTGGCTCCCTCTAACCAGTGTCTCCATTCCTCCAGGGCTGATTTGATGGCGAGAAGTTCCCGGTTACCCACGTCGTAGTTCTGTTCAGCTGTGTTGAGTTTGTGAGAGAAGAAGGCGCACGGGTACATTTTGGGGGGATCTCCGTGTCGTTGGGACAAAACAGCTCCTATGCCTGAGTTGGAGGCGTCCACCTCCAGGATGAATTCCCTTTCTGGATCAGGGTGATGCAATATGGGCGCGGAGGTAAAGCGGTTCTTCAGATTCTGGAAGGCCTGGAAGGCGGGGGGTGTCCAGGAGAGACGATGACAGCCCTTCTTAATCATGGCGGTAAGGGGCGCGGCCACAGAACTGAATGATCGAATGAAACGACGGTAAAAGTTAGCAAAGCCAAGGAATCTTTGTAGTTCCTTCAGGGTGGAGGGTCGGGGCCAATTCAGGACAGCGTTGACCTTTGTGTCGTCCATGGCTATCCCGTCAGGGCTGATGACGTAGCCCAAAAAGGAGATCTTGGACTGATGGAACTCGCATTTCTCCCTCTTGGCGTAGAGATGGTGCTGTATAAGTCTTTCCAGAACAGCCCTGACGTGACCGATGTGATCTTGAAGATTGTCTGAGAATACTAGAATGTCGTCGATGTAAACGATGACCCACCGATTGAGCATGTCCCTGAAGACGTCGTTTATGAAAGCCTGGAAGCAAGAGGGGCTATTGGCTAGGCCGAAGGGCATTACTAGGTATTCATAATGGCCATTGGTGGTTGAGAACGCCGTCTTCCACTCATCCCCCTCCCGAATCCTGATGAGGTTGTAAGCGCTACGTAGGTCAAGCTTGGTAAAGTAGCGAGCGGAACGGAGTAATTCCAGAGCTGATGGCACCAAGGGCAGCGGGTATCTGTATTTAACAGTGATCTCGTTCAGGCCGCGGTAATCTATGCAGGGACGCAGACCGCCATCTTTCTTTTTTACAAAGAAGAAGCCTGCCGAGGCCGGTGAGGTGGACGGTCGAATGAAGCCCTTAGCTAATTCCTCCTGAATATAATCCTTCATGGCCTGGGACTCAGGCTGAGAGAGCGGGAAGATGCGTCCCTTGGGGGGTTGAGATCCTGGAGTCAAGTCAATGGCGCAGTCCCCGGGCCGATGAGGTGGTAGCTGGGTGGCTTTGACCTTGGAGAAGGCGAGGTGGAGATCTTGGTAGTAGCTAGGCAGGGCCTCCTTGGCGGATGACTTGGGTGTGAGTACCTGGTCAGGCGTGGAGCTCTTGGGGGGTAGACAGTGTTCTAGGCAGTGAGGAGACCATTGTGAGATGCGTCGTTGGGCCCAGGAAATTGATGGACTATGGAGGTCGAGCCAGGGGAAGCCCAGGATTATGGGGTTGTGAGGAGTGGTGATTATGAAGAATCGGATGCGTTCCTGATGCGTGGAGCCAATGCTGAGAGTGATGTCCGTAGTGGTGTGGTTGATGAGTCCTGAGCCCAGGGGTCGGCCGTCTAGGGCTGCCACTGCCACATGGGATGCACAAGAAACCAGAGGGATATGGTGAGTTTTGACAAATTCTGCATCAATGAAATTACCTGCCGCTCCGGAATCTATGAGAGCGGAGGTGGTAACCGATTTATTCTCAAAGGTGAGGGTAACGGGTAGATCAAAACTAGAGGAAGTAGATTGGACAGAACTCACCGAGGATGGTTTGCGTGGAGGTCGAGATGGACAGTTGGCCCGAATGTGGCCCGGCTGGCCACAATACAAGCATAAGTTATTCCTCATGCGTCTCTCTCTTTCCTCCAAGGTCAGTCGTGTAAAGCCCACCTGCATGGGTTCAACCTCGGCCTCAGATGTCGACGAGGCTGGAGCAACGGGGTAGGGGACTGTGTTGCGAACGGGTCTCCTGGAACGCATGAGGTTATCCACTCGGATAGAGAGGTCGATGTACTGCTCCAGGGTAGCCCCTTCGTCTCGACACGCGAGTTCAGACTGAAGCTCCACGTTGAGTCCCTTACGATAATGGAGCTTCAAGGGACCTTCATTCCAGTCACTCTGAGCCGCCAGGGTGCGGAATGTGAGCGCGTAGTCCGCCGCAGAGCCCCGGCCTTGTCTCAACGCCATTAGTTGTTCCCCGGCCTCCTTGCCATCAGCAGATTGCTGGAACACCTCCTTAAAACGTGTGACAAAGGCAGCATAGGTGGGAAAAACGGGGCGTTGGTAATTCCACACGGCGGTGGCCCATTCCAGTGCTCGCCCGGTAAGCAGGGAGCAGACAAAAGCAATGCGGCTATCATCTGTTGGGTACAGTGCAGGTTGCTGCTCTACAAACAGTGAACATTGCAATAGGAAACCTTTGCACTTGCCTGGGGTACCGTCGAATTTCTCTGGGAACGCGAGTCGCGGGCTGGCGGGAGCGTGGAAGACAGGAGAAGGAGTAACCATCACGGAGGAGACGCTCGCGGCGGGAGGAGCGATCGCGGCGTCCGGGGCGGCCGATGCTTGGGCCTGTAGCGCCTGCAGTGACTTATAAATCTCACCGGTAAGAGACGTCAGATGGGTCAGCTGCTGTTGGTGCGTCATGAGCATGGACGCTTGAGCAGATAGCTCCGTAGACAAACGGTAAACAGATGCTGGATCAGGTTCTGGCGAAGTTTTCTGTGACGCAAACTCAGGTGGCGTTTGATCCATGTGCACCTTTATTACAAACACAACAGACAAGCAAAGATCGACAGGGGTTACCAGGTGTGTCGTAGGGGATCCAGAGGGAATAATACAGTCCAGGCAGAGTTCGGGGCGGGCAGCAGGCAAGGGATAATCCAGTAAACAATGCGGAAGGTCGGTAGGCGGGCGGCAAACGATCACACACGATAAACAGTCCAGTCGATAACAGGCAGGCAATAATACAGGGAAAACGCTCGGAAATGACAGCAACAGCAAATCAAAACTTCGCGAGGAACTGGGCAAAATGTCCGACTATTTATGGGGAAGCGGAGTGAAATGGCGGCGAGGAAAAGCGGAACCGGAAGTGCGGTCCCAGGTACGGGGTGATGGGAAATGCAGTTCGGTTAAAACTCGGGAGAGGGCTGTCGCTGGCGGCGGTCGGAGGGAGCCACAGAGACCGGAATGGTGACATAAACCTACCCATCACAGTAAACTTTCTGCATTTTTTATTTTTCATAAACAACAGTTACTTTCATTTAAATTTTAAAAGTCGTTGTGTTCATGGGTACACATTTTGCTCAGGACAACCATTTGAAGTTTTACTACACAACAAGGGAACCACACACACGTACACATACATACACATACACACACAATTAAATATATAAAAAGACATTTCTGCTTGTTTAAAGATGAATATAAATAAAAAATAAAATAAATATAAATCACAATGCATGCTGTGATGCTTCCTAACAGAGGATGGCTAGCACAGAGGCCTTTGTTCAAAATATTGATTCATCTATGAATCTCTTGTGATAAATATCAGATGAAATATAAAATATGTGTTTGTCATGTAAGTTTATAAACACTAATGTCAAATAAGTAAAGGAACCTTTTTATTTTAACAGGTCAAGGGATATTGTGGACCCCGACCATGTTTCCATGTTTTGTGGAAGCTTTAGACACAGTGATTTTAATACTGTATCAACACCTAAATCTACCCATCACAGTAAACTTTCTGCATTTATTTTTATTATATTTTCAAACACATAATTTCGCATAATTTATTGTTTAAAAGGTTGTTATGATCATGGAGACAAATTGTGCTTAATACATTTGATATACTGTATTACTGTATAACAAGGGGATACATGAGACAGACATGTCCATTGTGAAACTGCAAATCACTCTGTTGCAGACCCTCCTCACAGAGAGAATGGAGGGGTGAGGGAGTAGATACAGACCAGATGATCTGAGATGTTAGTCTGTTAATTTTTTCTAAGTTAACTTTTTTGCATGTGCAACATATATTTCAAAGTGTAATGTTAATTAAAAGTATAAATAAATCAATGTCTTTTGGTAGAAATGGTTTGGCATAGCCTCAAAGTATAATTTTAGGTAACACTTTATTTTAAGGTGTCCATAATAGAGAGTAATTACCTAGTTAAGTACTCAGTAGTAGCCGTTGTACTTACATGAAACAAAATGTACTTACAATGTAACTAAGTTATGGAACAGACTGTACTTACAGTTTGTAATTATGTACATGTAATAGGCAGCTACTGTTACACATATGTAACAGAATGAGTCTGTTACATAGCTAGCTACTTATCTATACTGTGCACCTTATCCAGCTGCACCTTAGTTTTAATTAACCCACCAGTACACAGCTTAAATACAATTAATACCTTTCTAATTACATTTAAATTACAGAATATTACACAGGCATAAGCTACTTAAAATAAAGTGTATCAAGATTGTACTTAAGTGGACTTTGTGTGTATCTATACTGTACACCTTATCCAGCTGCACCTTAGTTTGATTTAACCCACCAGTGCACAGCTGAAATGCATGTAACACCTTTCTAATTACATTAAAATTTCAGAATATTACACAGGCATAGGTTACTTAAAATAAAGTGTATTAGGATTGTACTTAAGTGAACTTCGTGTGTATCTGTACTGTACACCTTATCCAGCTGCACCTTAGTTTGATTTACACTTTTCTGAAGAAAGTGTTCCAATTGCAAATGTTTTGGTATTCATGTTTATTTATTTATTTATTTTTGCATTGGAACAACACAAAAAAAGGTCAAAATTGATAACATTTCACACAGAACTCAAAAATGGACTGGACAAAATTATTGGCACCTTGTCAAAATTGTAAGAAATAATTGCTTTTCAAGCATGTGATGCTCTTGTAATTTGTATTTAGACACACCTGTGGCAAGTAACAGATGTGGGCAATATAGTAATCACTAATCACACTTGCAACCAGTTAAAATGGAGAAAAGTTGACTCAACCTTTGTGTTGTGTGTCACACTGAGCATGGAGAAAAGAAAGAAGTGTAAAGAGTTGTCTGTGGATTTGAGAGAAAAAAATTGGGAAAAACATGGACAATCTCAAGGCTACAAGTCCATCTCCAGAGATCTTAATGTTCCTGTGTCCACTGTGCGCAATATCATCAAGAGGTTTACAGCCCATGGCACTGTAGCTAACCTCCCTGGATGTGGCCGGAAGAGCAAAATTAATGAAAAATTACAATGAAGGATTGTTCGAATGGTGGATAAAGAACCCAGATTAACTTGCAAACAAATTCAAACTGATCTGCAGACACAGGGTACAACAGTGTACACATCTGTCGTCATCTGAATGAAAAGGAACGCTGTGGTAGGACACCACTGCTGACACAAAGGCATAAAAAAAGTACGACTGGAGCTTGCCAAAACTTATGTGACAAAACCACAATCCTTCTGGGAGAACGTACTGTGGACAGATGAGACAAAAGTTGAGCTTTCTGGTAAAGGACATCATAGCACTGTTTACAGAAAAAGAAATGAGGCCTTCAAAGAAAAGAACACAGTCCCTATAGTCAAACATGGTGGAGGTTCAAAGATGTTTTGGGATTGCTTTGCTGCTTCTGGCACTGGATGCCTCGACTGTGTGAACGGTATCATGGAATCTGATGATTACCAAAGAATTTTGTCAGAAAGCTGTGTCTCCACCAGAGGTCATGGGTCTTCCTGCAGGACAAAACAAGCACTCAGAAATGGTTACAAACAAAGAGCTGGAGAGTTCTGAAATGGCCAGCAATGAGTCCAGATCAGAATCCCATACAACACCTGTGGAGAGATCTCAAAACAGCAGTTGAATGACCTGGAGCAGTTTGCAGAAGAAGAGTGGTCCAAAATTCCAGTAGAGAGGTGTAAGAAACTCATTCATGGTTATAGGAGGTAACTGAATTCAGTCATTTTTTCCAAAAGGGGTGCTACCAAATATTAAGTTAAGGGTGCTAATAATTTTGTCCAGTGCATTTTTGGGTTCTGTTTGGAATTGTATCAGATTTGACCTTTCTTTTCTTTTCTGTTTTTTTGTGTTATTCCAGTGTAAAAATAAATTAAATAAATAAACATGTGAGTACCAAAACATTTGCATTTTCTGATAGAATTGCAAGGGTGCCAATATTTTTTGGCCATGACTGTACAATAAGTGCTATAAATTATAGAATTACAAATTGTGGTAATACTTTTGTTAAGTTTCAACGGTTTGCAAGTCTCACAGATCTATATGATTTTACTTTTTTTTTTTTCTTTTTTTTTTTACAAAGATTCAAATTTAAGTAAATTCTCTTGTAAATGTACGGTCAAAACATGATGAAACTAAATAATCATGTTGACAAATATGTTTTAAGAAACAGGGTATGTCATACTGTCATACACACACACACACACACACAATGACACCATTTAGAAAGGTCAACAGTCCAGGTCAGTACTACTGGTCCTGAGTGAAAATGCTTCAAGCTAGTTTTCCAACTTTCTCCAAAAAACAAACGTTAGGCATTCTATACTTTTTAATCTAGCTTGAAAATGTAAATAAGAGTTTACCAAATGTATCTTCATACCCGTTGTGTCTTATCACAATGTTATTAGCTGATTCTCTTTAATTTATAAGATTTACTTTTATTATTTCTACAAACGTTTATACTTTTATCAGTCTAATAATTTTGCTGTATCCAACATAAAAATTAAATAGCTGTATCAGTTGAGCTTGTTTCAACTGTTTATTAACATTTTCTTAGGTCATTATTTTTGACTCACATATAGAATAGGTAAAGAATAAACTTTATCCTCCATGCTTTTTCCCCATTTACAGACCCCAAGCAAAAGACCCCCAAGCACAATGTAAATTCAAGAGGCCTAGTTACACATAATTTAAGAAAAGGGCCATAATGCATAAAGAAAACTCTTTTGATCTGTTATGGGCTGGTGTTTTTTTTACTTTAGACCTCTTGTTCAGATAGCTGATGACAATGTTTATGTTTTATTCGTCATGTCAATGACCTGTTTCTTTTAGCATTTCCTCTTGATGTTAAAGAGTAAGCCTATGTGTACTTCCCATTGGTCATAAGCATAAGCAACTACCGTGTGCTAAAATTGTTCTGTTTTGGTAGATTGTAAATTCAGCATGATTCTATCATATTAACCAATAAAAAGACTTAATTTATATACCACATCTGACATTCTCATCAAAACACGACCATTTTTTCTTTTGACTTTTTAAATGTGTCGAACAACCAGTTTGTTGGAGGAAAAAACTGTTATGTTTCTAAGTTAGAACGCTTATAGTTTGTAATAAAATCAAATCTTTACCCTAAAACATTTTTCTTTCAAACTCTGTCACGCATACACACACCTTTCACAGACACCCACAAACTGCCAACAACGTCCCTAAGCTGAAGCTAAGACCCTGATGAAATTATTTTATGCACAGTGTTGGGAAGCTTACTTTGGAAATGTAATAGATTACAGTTTACCCAATTTAAAATCTAATAAGTAGAGTAACTTGTGAAAAAAAGTAATGTGACTGATCACATTTGATTACCTTTTTATTACATTTCTAAATATGTAATGTTTTCAACTGTTAATGTTTTTGAAACATGTAAACCAGACAGGGTTAACATTACAGTCGGACTCAACAACTAAGTACTGTCAGACTTTCAAAATCCTTCATCACTTGAAATACGATTATAATAATTTAATTTTAATAGCACAGCCACCACAAAACCAGACTTACTTTGAGATTGTTCTGAGATTAAATACACATTTAAAACTGATACTGTCTATATATAGTCTATATATATATATATATACAGGAAACATTGGCATCTAACAACAGAAAATTAAATATACATCATCCCAAATAGAAAATAAATCAAGTTATCAAATAAGCTAACTCCTAAGAAATCAATTAAATCTGTATGTGGGTGTGAACAAATATTCATATGTAACCCCTTTGTAATCGTTAACATCTGACTTCTTCTTAAAGACAGTTATTTGGTTTCAAGAGCACACAAATCCTAACGCCTAACACTTCACAAGATAACTTAACAATGGTGGCTCCATTACAACATACACGTCAAGTCTGTTTTAACACATGTATACTGTGTTATTCTTGAATATAATTGTTTAGTCTAAATATGTTTTAACAAAGTGGTTAAATGGAACACGTGTCACTAATACCTCATTCAAACACTGCAGGCTACCAGGTCAGGGAACTGCAATACCCAACATACACCTCAGACTTCAAACATGGCTGCCATGTCCCAAAATACTCACACATGGCAGCGCTCTAAATTGGTGGACTACTTATTATACGCACACTCAGATACCCTATATAAAAAGACTCGCATTTCCACACTTTTTGTGAAGTATACGTTCCTTGTGTGTTGTGATGTTACAAACCCTCTTTGTAATCTGTGTTAGTGATGCAAAGGCTGATTTATTTCTGCAAAACAATTCATTTGGACAGTTTGGCTCAATGTACCAGTTCAAGAACCGATTAATCGGCTCCTTAAGCCATATCACAGTGATTTCGGTATACATTTCTTTTCTAACAACTCAGGGTAATTTTATATCAGCGAGACACTTAAATAAAGTTAAATGTGTGAACACGTATTGGTGATTATTTTCTTTTATTCATTTAAGTTAATCTTAGCTGAACCATTGAGGGTCTTGTAAGTAAGAAGTAATATTTTGTAATTGGTACAGAACCTACACTGTAAAAAAAAAAAATCGTAAAATAATGGTCAAATGACTGGCAGCTACGGCTGCCAAACAAAAACCATAAAATTACAGCAAAACATCCTAATTAAAATAAAGTGCAAAAACTATAATTTTACAGAAATGTTCATTAAAGGTTTTACAGGGGAAAAAAAATATTTTACAATTTCCCCTCTTGTTTCAATTACATTCTTTTACTTTAATTTTACGGTTTTTGTTTGGCAGCCATAGCTGCCAGTCATTTGACCGTTTTTTTACAAGACTTTTTTACAGTGCATCAACTTACATGGAATCATGAAAAGGTCATTTATCTTGGTGTTACTTTTAGGGCATTATAAAATAACTTCGGAAAAAAGACTGAGGTTGCTGAGAGGTGGTTTTCGACTATGTGAATGCATGTAACACAACCACTGTTCTCAGCTCCTCAGAGCCACTCTTAGGGACTGCAGTTTATATAGGAGTGAATATACTTTAGAGATGTAAAGTAATTGTAAGATAATTGTAACTTAAATTATATTAGTGTCATTCTTTTTGCTTATTATTTGCTGTAGGCCTATATGCAAAGCTGATTTCATTAGATAAGGTGTCCTGTTTAGACTCTGACACACTCTTTTAATACCAAATACATACCACTCTTTATTTTCTCATTCATCCATGTTTCTTTAATGATATAAATT
Source organism: Cirrhinus molitorella (assembly GCA_033026305.1). NCBI lineage: Eukaryota > Metazoa > Chordata > Actinopteri > Cypriniformes > Cyprinidae > Cirrhinus > Cirrhinus molitorella. The sequence continues at coordinate 34,659,473 of CM065123.1, read as the reverse complement.
GTCATTAAGTTTAGGCATTGCCGCCCACTGAAAGTTGATTTTGACAAATCTGCCCGATTGTCACTGGTGGGCACGCACACATACACAGACCCATTCATTTTTCTCTTAAAAAATCGTGTGGTTGTTGTGTACTACTGCAGCTTTGAGTCCAAGACAAATTTCCTATAAAGTATAACTTATTCACTAACTCAGTCAAATAAATCAGTCCATATCTCCTAAACATTTAAATTAATCTAAATATTTTGGGCAGCTTGATAACTTTTTGTGAGGAATATCTCAAGCTAGTAAAAGTGTGAAAAAGTTGGGGAAATATTTTGAAATGAATAATCATATAAATGGGCAATATGTGTACATTAAAACAATAAATGCTGTAAATGATAAAGGAAAATAAAGGAAGTTATCGTGCAAACCAGTGGTTGTGTGGAGTATTTTACAAAAGTTTAGACGGTTTAAGTTAATCTGTAAACATTATTTCATATGTATAAAGTAAAAAGTATAAAGTATTTCATAATTTCATATGTATAAAGTAAAAATAAGCTATATTATAATAAAAACTAATCAACCCATTAACTGAGTTAAATCAACCCATCATGATGGGTTAAATAAACAACCCAATTTGCTGGGTAAAAATAACCCCAAATGTGTTCTGTCCTATATTTACCCAGCCCTTGGGTTAAAAACAAACCAAATTGGGTTGTTTTTAACCCAGTGTTTTTTAGAGTGTACAGTAGTGCTGATGTTTGTTTGCTCTGTTATTCTGCTGCTGGACAAGAGCTGCCTTTTTATTCTTGTTGTGAATGACATGTATGGCTGGCAGGGTTGCCAGGTTTTCACAACAAAACCCACCCAATTGCTACTCAAAACTAGCCCAAAAAAAGGCCAATCGCGTTTCAAGGGGGATCCCCATTAAAAATCGCGTTCTGAAATACATGTTTTTTTGTCGGGGTTCCCCTGGTAAATTCGCATTTCAAATTAATTTCAATTCGCATAAATATGACGTTATTGGAGGCGATTCAAACCACGGACATCAAAAACAATCCATGGCAACAGTGTTAAAGTAGCCCAATTCCGCGGACTTGGCAACACTGATGGCTGGTTTAAATGACGCTGATGCCGCCAAATGAACTGCTCTTAAATGGAAGTGTTAGATTTAATTCTTCCATTCAAAGTGTTTCATCTAACAGTATTAGCTAGTATTAGCATTTTCCGTAAAGCTGCTTTGAAACTGTATCATGAAAAGTGCTATACAAATAAATGTGATATAAATTGAACTGAATTTTACTTACTGATTTATAGAATTGTTTTGCCTTTATTATTATATTAAGTACTGTATATTAATATAAATATAATTTTTACTTAAAATATGCCTTACTTAAACACACATGGCTTTAAAAATTAAAAATAAGAAAATGTGCTTTACTTGAAAACACAGCATGTTCTTCTAATTGACCGCTGTGCAAATGTTCACAGTCTCAATGAACAGTTATATATGCGATTTTGAGAAAGAAATATAGTGTGAAGGATCTTTTGTCATATATTCTCATCATGATTCACACACGCTTGCTGGTGCTTCCCCTGGTTCTTTCTCTCTGTCTAAGTCTTATGTGTTTTATGTTTCAAAAAAAGACTAATTTTCAGTTAAGGCTGGAGCAGCAAAACAAGTTGGTAAATTATTGATCCTTAGAAGTTGTTGTATGCTACCTGCACTGGGTAAAAAGTATAATTTACGGCATATGGCTACACCACTGTTTACCTCCACATTTTGAAATCCTACCTGTAGACTAACTTTGCCCATAAATCTTTATTTATAATTTGTGTTGTCAGTTTGAGTATTTGATTTATGATTTGCTCTTTTGACCATTTGTTTTGTCTTTTGCGACGTTGGTATTAATTCAGCATTTAAGATTTTGTATTATTGCTTTAATTATGAGAGGTTTACTGAATTCATAAAAGAAGTTGATTTATTATATTAACTTAAGAAGTGTATCATATTATGTGTGCATTATTTGAGCATTTAATTTCTAATTAATTTTTTGGGGAAGAAAGTGCATACCATCCTGTGTACGTCCATCCGCAGAGCTCAGGCCAGATTGTCTCTCACTGAACATGATTGTTTTTGTCATGGGCCCTATAATCAGCTTACACATTAAATCTGCATTTTGCTAGAGCACCTGGAACTGAGCCTGAAAAGTGACTACCCAGCTATAGATTCACTTTTGTATTTTCAGGTAAGCTGTTAGAATAGAGATAAAAAGATTTGCTTTGATAGAATCAGTTTTTCAATTTAGTCTGTGTTAGTGAATAAACTAAACTTATGGTCAACTGATACAGCCTTTATGTTTTAGGAAATCATTTTCTCAGACACGTGAATTTACTGATTTTACCAAAATTACCAGGAATTAAATTAAATTAGAAATTAAATTTTCTGTCATATACTAAATGTTTGATCGTATCTCGCAGTCATAAAATGCGAGATACGATCAAACATTTAGTATATGACAGAAAATTCTCAGAGATGCTAATCGTGCGATGACCTGATCTGAAATAAACAGGGATACAAACTATAAACTAATAAACTATGCTATTCTGAACTTAAAACTTAAATTATGTGATTCATTAACGAAGCCGGTTTCATCATATTAGGCATGAGATTAAAATGCATATGCACATTTTAGGAATTAATTTAATTCCTGGTAATTTTGGTAAAATCAGTAAATTCACGTGTCTGAGAAAATGATTTCCTAAAACATAAAGGCTGTATCAGTTGACCATAGGTTTAGTTTATTCACTGACACAGACTAAATTGAAAAACTGATTCTATCAAAGCAAATCTTTTTATCTCTATTCTAACAGCTTACCTGAAAATACAAAAGTGAATCTATAGCGGGGTAGTCACTTTTCAGGCTCAGTTCCAGGTGCTCTAGCAAAATGCAGATTTAATGTGTAAGCTGATTATAGGGCCCATGACAAAAACAATCATGTTCAGTGAGAGACAATCTGGCCTGAGCTCTGCGGATGGACGTACACAGGATGGTATGCACTTTCTTCCCCAAAAAATTAATTAGAAATTAAATGCTCAAATAATGCACACATAATATGATACACTTCTTAAGTTAATATAATAAATCAACTTCTTTTATGAATTCAGTAAACCTCTCATAATTAAAGCAATAATACAAAATCTTAAATGCTGAATTAATACCAACGTCGCAAAAGACAAAACAAATGGTCAAAAGAGCAAATCATAAATCAAATACTCAAACTGACAACACAAATTATAAATTATAAATAAAGATTTATGGGCAAAGTTAGTCTACAGGTAGGATTTCAAAATGTGGAGGTAAACAGTGGTGTAGCCATATGCCGTAAATTATACTTTTTACCCAGTGCAGGTAGCATACAACAACTTCTAAGGATCAATAATTTACCAACTTGTTTTGCTGCTCCAGCCTTAACTGAAAATTAGTCTTTTTTTGAAACATAAAACACATAAGACTTAGACAGAGAGAAAGAACCAGGGGAAGCACCAGCAAGCGTGTGTGAATCATGATGAGAATATATGACAAAAGATCCTTCACACTATATTTCTTTCTCAAAATCGCATATATAACTGTTCATTGAGACTGTGAACATTTGCACAGCGGTCAATTAGAAGAACATGCTGTGTTTTCAAGTAAAGCACATTTTCTTATTTTTAATTTTTAAAGCCATGTGTGTTTAAGTAAGGCATATTTTAAGTAAAAATTATATTTATATTAATATACAGTACTTAATATAATAATAAAGGCAAAACAATTCTATAAATCAGTAAGTAAAATTCAGTTCAATTTATATCACATTTATTTGTATAGCACTTTTCATGATACAGTTTCAAAGCAGCTTTACGGAAAATGCTAATACTAGCTAATACTGTTAGATGAAACACTTTGAATGGAAGAATTAAATCTAACACTTCCATTTAAGAGCAGTTCATTTGGCGGCATCAGCGTCATTTAAACCAGCCATCAGTGTTGCCAAGTCCGCGGAATTGGGCTACTTTAACACTGTTGCCATGGATTGTTTTTGATGTCCGTGGTTTGAATCGCCTCCAATAACGTCATATTTATGCGAATTGAAATTAATTTGAAATGCGAATTTACCAGGGGAACCCCGACAAAAAAACATGTATTTCAGAACGCGATTTTTAATGGGGATCCCCCTTGAAACGCGATTGGCCTTTTTTTGGGCTAGTTTTGAGTAGCAATTGGGTGGGTTTTGTTGTGAAAACCTGGCAACCCTGCCAGCCATACATGTCATTCACAACAAGAATAAAAAGGCAGCTCTTGTCCAGCAGCAGAATAACAGAGCAAACAAACATCAGCACTACTGTACACTCTAAAAAACACTGGGTTAAAAACAACCCAATTTGGTTTGTTTTTAACCCAAGGGCTGGGTAAATATAGGACAGAACACATTTGGGGTTATTTTTACCCAGCAAATTGGGTTGTTTATTTAACCCATCATGATGGGTTGATTTAACTCAGTTAATGGGTTGATTAGTTTTTATTATAATATAGCTTATTTTTACTTTATACATATGAAATTATGAAATACTTTATACTTTTTACTTTATACATATGAAATAATGTTTACAGATTAACTTAAACCGTCTAAACTTTTGTAAAATACTCCACACAACCACTGGTTTGCACGATAACCTCCTTTATTTTCCTTTATCATTTACAGCATTTATTGTTTTAATGTACACATATTGCCTATTTATATGATTATTCATTTCAAAATATTTCCCCAACTTTTTCACACTTTTACTAGCTTGAGATATTCCTCACAAAAAGTTATCAAGCTGCCCAAAATATTTAGATTAATTTAAATGTTTAGGAGATATGGACTGATTTATTTGACTGAGTTAGTGAATAAGTTATACTTTATAGGAAATTTGTCTTGGACTCAAAGCTGCAGTAGTACACAACAACCACACGATTTTTTAAGAGAAAAATGAATGGGTCTGTGTATGTGTGCGTGCCCACCAGTGACAAACGGGCAGATTTGTCAAAATCAACTTTCAGTGGGCGGCAATGCCTAAACTTAATGACAGTTTATATCATTAAAGAAACATGGATGAATGAGAAAATAAAGAGTGGTATGTATTTGGTATTAAAAGAGTGTGTCAGAGTCTAAACAGGACACCTTATCTAATGAAATCAGCTTTGCATATAGGCCTACAGCAAATAATAAGCAAAAAGAATGACACTAATATAATTTAAGTTACAATTATCTTACAATTACTTTACATCTCTGAAGTATATTCACTCCTATATAAACTGCAGTCCCTGGGAGTGGCTCTGAGGAGCTGAGAACAGTGGTTGTGTTACATGCATTCACATAGTCGAAAACCACCTCTCAGCAACCTCAGTCTTTTTTCCGAAGTTATTTTATAATGCCCTAAAAGTAACACCAAGATAAATGACCTTTTCATGATTCCATGTAAGTTGATAACAGGTAGCAAGTGCAGAAACTTTAAAATTGGGGTAATATGATCATATTTTCTTGACCTGGTAAGAATCTAGCAGCTGCATTTTGGTTTATTGAAGATGCAGGACAACCACCTAGCAATGCATTACAATAATCCAGTCTAGAGGTCAATGCATGAATTAACTTTTCTGCATCAGAAACAGGTAACATGTTTCATAGCCTGGCAATGTTTCTAAGATGGAAGAATGCTGTTTTTGTAACATGGGAAATATGATTTTCAAAAGACAAGTTGTTGTCTATTATAACACCCAGACTTTTGACTGTAGTGGAAGTAACAGCACATCCGTCTAGTTGCAGATTGTCATCCAAGAGATTCTGTGAATGTTTTTTTGGTCCAATAAGTAATATCTCTGTCTTATCTAAATTTAATAGGAGAAAATTATTGGTCATTCAATCCTTTACATTTTTAAAACATTCAGTTTCATCCGGTCTTGTTGAGATATATAGTTGAATATCATCAGCATAACAATGGAAACTAATCCCATATTTTCTAATAATATTTCCAAGGGGCAACATGTAGGCCTATAATGAAAATAGCAGAGGACCTACACTCTAACGTCCTTTAAAAGTGCCATAGAATGGAAAACTGTATTTACCCTGGTCTGTACATTGAAATGACATACTGTGAGTCTCAAACACCATTGTTTCCTCCTCCTTATATAAATCTTGTGCTTGCAAAAGTCCACTGAAAAAGAGGCCAATCCCAACATAACACAGACTGTGACGTTGTAGTCAGGATCATTAATAGTTAGGCCCCCGACATTTGCATAGCCGACTCATCAGAAGTTGTGCAGATATTGTGAAGAAACAAAGCAAGGACAATAGTGAAAATGGCAGATCATATAAAAATAAGTGTTATGTGCCAGGTTGTGCAGGGGATGTGATGTGCAGGGATAGGTTGGTGTCTGTATTCAGAAAGGCATGGAAAACAAATAATGCGTTCTAATAAAATAAAGGGACATGGACTGTTTGCTAGCGGTAGCCTGTTACATTACAGTACACACAATTTTACTTACCACATAAACAGAGTAAGGAGAGATGACTTAGGACTGATCGCGAATGATTTGCAGATCCCACCACTCACAAGCATCTGATCTTGTTAAATGTGTTGTACTGCCGCTGTAGTATGCAAAGAGCATGTGTGATCGCAAATCTCAAAAGTGTGATTGGAAATAAGCTAATAACAGACCATTTCATTCTAGGGACAAGGGTTGTAAATGGACATGTAAAACCATTTCTGGATATTTTTTAGATATCAGAGAACAATTTAAAATATTGTATCAATGCATTCTATGGCACCTTTAAAGTCCCCATGAAATTAAAATTAAAGTTTTTTGGCTTTTGGTATAAATATGTTAGCCTTAAGGAGCACATAAGCTAGTGTGCTCCAAAACAATGACAAAATTCACGTTTACAAGATAAGAGCAATTAAAACTTGCAGTCCCATCACTTCCGCCAATATGAATCAACGATTTTGATGACATCACAGTGTAAATATGCGTTCTATCGGGGCAAATGAGGTCTGGTTTCGCGTTGTGTCATGCGAACCGCAGCAGCGTGCAGTCTACTCTGGACTTTAGCTCTGGTCCAGAGACACGATAGCACGAAGCAGATCATATGCACGAGTTGGCATATATTAAACTACACAGCCTCAGCATGTTTATGATCACTATTTTGTTTTAGTAAGAGTTTCATATTGAATCTAGGGGTAATCTGTTAGACTGTGGCTGTCATAAGCTGTCAAATGTGGCTTTACCGAGCTCAACGTCTCTGGCCCGAGCGGATATAAATGGAACGCTATTGGTTATTTTAAAAAGTAAGCAGGGCTACTCGATATGGCCCATCTTGTTTTCCTGTTGCAGTTGAAATTCTGTCACCACATAGAATAACGCTGTGTGTTTCAAGGCACTTCAATGGACCTTTAAATAAAGGGTTTTTTTTTGTTTATGGTAAAACGGTAAGTTGATGAAGACTAGTTTATTCACTTTAAGCTATATGCTTTAGACATGTACAACAACCACGTTTCACATAATTATTGGGTGCTTTAATAATATAATTGTGTAGACATTCTGTCATTGTGTGATTATGTAAACAAACTGGTGACTCAGTTATTTGAACCAGTTCATTGAAACGAAGGTCCAAAATAACCAGTTCGCAAACCCACCCCCACTATCACCCAAGCTCAAAGCGTGCTCCACTCTTCTATAGATCCTCTGATTCCGCTAATCTGCTCCGTGTTTTCTGGTGCATCGGAAATTAGGTAGTATGCTCTAGCCTTAAAGCACATCAATTTTCATGTATACTTTTGTCCCAACCATTACTTTTTCAAGTTTGAATCCTGCATAAATATGCAGAATTCATACCTGAAACTTTCAGAAAAACTAAAGTTTTATACAAATTCTAAATGTATTATATACAGCCTAAAAAGTGCACAAACTGCACTCCCTTTACAAACACTAAAATATGTCCCTTCATCTTAGTTCAATGCAGTCACATCAAGTTTTGTTATAATGAGATGATTTAGAGTTTGCTAAACTTAGGAATGGACAAACACTCTGGTTTTGAGGGGTGAGTGGATTTTAACTTAAACACCTCTGATTGGCAGTTGCATTAAAAAAATTCTGATTATCTGTGATTGGCTACAATGCTGCAAAAACTAATGTTTATGTGTCTTAAATTGTTAAGTCCATACTCTTTACATAAAGTCTATCATGACAAACCACCCCAAATGTCTTGCAAACAGGAAGGTATTATGACTTTTCTTCTTTTACTGTAGTTCTATTGATAAATGATCGTACCATATTGACAAATTTAATTTGCAGTAGATTTGACATTTACTATATATTAACAATAATTGTATTTCACTCCAGAACACCTTAATATATTTAGAAAGTGCAAGATAAAACATATATTGTACAGTTTCTTGATTTATTGTCATTTATACAGTATTTTAAACATTGTTCAGCAAACAAACCATAATGTATTTTGAAAATACCACAACTCTTACTGACATTAAATACAATTAAATACAATTTCATTTAATACTAAATAATTTTATGCAGTCTTTTTTTGTCACTTCTGTCACATCTTAAAATTAATTAGAAGTTATCATGAAATCGTTAGTGAGAAAAAAAATCAAGAAAGGACGAATAAGCATGTCAGAATGTACCCCTCATTTAACATTTTCATTTTACATTTAAATGTATTCATTTGCAGATGGTTTTATTCAAAGTAACTTACAAATGAGGAAAACAGTGATTAATTTTAAGCAACAATAACACAAAAAGTGCTAGTAATGCAAAGTTTTAAACATAGAATGGTAAAAGCCAGATCAGGGAGGGATGTAAGAACTAGTAAAAGCATAGAAGAGTTGTGTGTGTGTGTGTGTGTGGATGTACAGTATATAGGTTTTTGTGAAATGAAAAACAGAAACATAAAGCAGTTCAAAATCAACAATGATAACATTTTTAATATTCCAGATCAATATTTAAACCTACCAGAACTATGTCTGTATACATTTTTATTTAATCTCTTTAAAAAATCTCCTAATAACCTTATTCAGCAATATTAACCAAAGGTAAATGCATTAAAAAAAGCAGTGTAGTGTAAACATACTACACATATTAAAACAAATTTCATTAATTTGCATGTTTCCATTGTCTTGTTTGTTTGTTTATTTATTTTAAGGCTGTAAAAAGACAAATCACTATTATAAGTATGTGGATATGTTCTCATTTTCAATCTGATTGTCATCTACACATGTCTCCTCCAGGATTTTGATTAGAGTTGACAGTGTGCTATTTGGGTCCAGCAGAGTCACTAGTGGGACATTCACACCTCTATCATTGAAAATAAGATTTTGCAGGGTCATGGCTATCATTGAGTCAATGCCTAAGTCAAAAAGATGCACATCATCAATCAGCTCATCCATTTCAACACCAGTCGTTTCACCAATCATGAACCTCAGATAATCACGTGGTGAGGAGGATGTCATGGATTTCTCGGGTTTAGACATGTTCACTCCAGCTTTACTGATGGCTTCCTGTGCTATTTTGGACAGCCGTGCATTCAGTGATTTGTTTTGACTGAGAACGTTATTCAAGGTGTTTTTGAAATTGAATTTGCACACAACATGTTGAGGTTTGTTGATCAGGAGGCACTGCTCAAGACTTTCAAGGATTTCTGGAATTTCCAAAAGCATGATTCCCTTTGCCTCTAGAAATCTTTGAAAATGGCCTTTGTCCAACAGAAGACCAAGATTCAAAGCCCCCCAATTAATGGACTGTCCAGAAAGCCCAATGTTTCTGCGGTACTGACAGAAAGTGTCCAAGAATGTATTAGCTGCAGCGTAATTTGTTTGTGAGGCATTGCCAATAAAGGCAGAGATGGAAGAATAGCACACAAAGTAATCCAGACTGCATTGTATGGTAGCATGGTGAAGGTTCATCACTCCATTCACTTTTGGCCTCATAACTTTCTCATAAAGAGATTTGTCAAGATGTTCAATCAGCGCATCATGCAGAACAACCGCGCTGTGAAATACCCCTTTGATGGGACTGGATGGAAAAAGTCTTCTAATATTAGCAATTGTCTGGTCCACTTGATCAGATACAGAAACATCACACGGCAGAGACTTAATGACAGAACCATAATGGGTACTCAGCTTACTTATCTCTTGTTGCATCTGAAGGTTTGGGTTACTCCGAGACAGAATGACAATGTTCCCTCCTCCTTTCTGAGCAATGAACTTCACTGTCTCAAAGCCCAAGCCGGTTAGACCACCTGTGACAATATAGACCGAATTCTTATGGAATAGACTGCGTTTTGGCATTACTGGAATGTAAGACAGTTGGTCTTTGGGATTACTGTTCAGGGCGATTGTGCGTAGAATCTGACATGTGAAGTATGATTCAGAGTCTTTTACAGAGACAAGATCAATGTCTTGAGTCTTCACTCTTTGAACAGCCATTGTGTCCAAGGACAAGGACTTTCTCTCCAAATGCATAGATTTCATCCAACGGTAAATTTGTGGCATTTGCATTTGCAGAGACCCTTTCTGCATAATTTGAGACAAGAAAAGGAAATGGCAGTGGACCTCCTCATTTGCATCTTTGAATGTTGTGGTATTGAATGGAAATTCTGTCTGCTTGTCATGGACAAGAACAATGTCTTTGATACTTCTAACACTGCCAGCTATTTCAGCTGTTTTTACATTATAGGGAGGAAGGAGGACAGCTCCCACAGCTTCACTAAAATCACAAGACAGCTGATCCGACTGCGTGCTCACTATGACATCCCAACCTGATCTGTTTGCAACAGCAGTTAAGACCTTCATCAATGCTGAGTCTGGGACAGTGGAGAAAATTCCCAATTTCTGTTGCTGTTTAGCCTTGGGTAAAGCCTTATGCAAGATCTCCCAAGCCAAGACCAAATAAGAGGCACAAGGGATTTCATTCAGGAATGAAAACCTTTTTGCCTTGCAGCAAACAGCTGCTGGGAGAACTACTTTAGAGGTGGCAGCTACAGGGTAACAAGACATAATGTGATCACCAACTTTAAATTTGCTGACATCTTTACCCACAGCTGTGACAGTGCCACTGAGATCAAGGGCTAAGAGCTTATGGTTTTCAGTTGTGTGCTTGTTCCAATACATTGTTTGTCCATAACTGAGGTCAGTCATGCTGACTGGAAAGTAATCTGATGTATGAACACAGATTTTACTTAGGTGAACCTCAATGTTTTTTCCTTGAATCAGTTCAGTGGAATTATCCATTTGAGAAGCTGATAGATTTGTCATTATATATGGATCAGATGTTTGTAAGATGAAGACTTCATCATGCAACATGTGCACATTTCTTGAAGAGCTTACCATTGTTGGCAATGGTGTGTGGGTAATTTCAGGTTTGAGAATTTTACCCTCCTTCACTACAAGCTCTGGATATTTGTGACAGGGGTATGATCTAAGGACCTGAACTAAATTCTCAATGTCTTCAAAAGTGACAGAGCCCACATCAATTAGCTGAAAGGAAAGTTCTGGCAATTCAGCTGCACATGCTCTTGTCATGCCTGATAGCACAAACCCAGGGTTGATATAGTCCACTATGCTCTCAGAGGATCTATAGGTTATTACTCTGATATTGCCTGGGAAATCATTTGTTTTAAGATAACCAGCGATCTTTCTGAAAATCTCACAACACCCTGCCATGTTGTCCAAGATATTCTCTGATTCGAGAGAAGTTAGGTCTGCATCACCCCACAAGAACAAAATATCCTGAAAGTTTTTCTTTACACTTGAAACTTTCAGTTTAGACAAAAGATGGCCAACTCCATGTTCTAACAGTATGTTACTGTTTGAAGTAGATACATATCTAGATGCTGGGTCCAAGTACTGTTGCAAAGCTTTAGAAATTCCTACCTTATCAGAAAAGACCAATGCTTTAATTGATGTTTTAGATGTGGCATCTTCAGAGATGACACTGAACTCGTTGTGAAAGAAGAACTCCTCGACTACGCGGGAATGACTTCCTAGCATTCTGATCTTCACATGCCTGAGCTCAACCAAAACCCTACCCTGCTTATTGGCTAAGCAGCCACAAATGTCAAAATCATCTTCTCCCACATGTACTGCTCTCAGATATACAACCATCTCCTCTTGCAATGGTTCAAATACAGTCAGGCTCCCTATTTGTGCAGGGAATTGGGGTCTTGCTGATAGCTCATGCACCATAGTTCCAGGAATAAGTTGCATGACATAATCCAAGACCACAGGGTGAAGATAATAGTCATGTAATTGATGCAGTAATTCCTTTGGAATTCTCAGGACAGATATAGCCTCTCTAAATTCTTTCCCACAGTAAACATCTGCCTTATTTCTGAAGACTGACCCATACTCAAATCCTGTTTGACTTAGATGCTTGTAGATCTTTTCAGTAGTCATGAGGAAAGTGCATCTTTCTGAAATGCAGTCCAATGAAATGAACTCTTCTTCAGGCATTCTACCTAGTTTTACTTCTACTGTACCAAATGCATAGACTGCAGAAGCAGACTGTATTTTGAAATTATGTGTGCTGTCTGCCAAGTTGTCTGATGGATCCAGCTGTACTTTTATCTCTGGGGCATTCTTGGTGAAAATGAAAGGATTCTGGAATGTTATGCTGAGCTGCAGAGAACTGAGTGGGACCTTAGGCTTTGCATGTGCTATGGTAGCTGCTAAGCCCAACTCTGCATAAAATGCCCCAGGAATGATGGCAACTCCATTGTGCCTGTGGTCCTGCAGGAAGGCCACTGAATCAGAGGATAAATCACAGCTGAACGCTGAACTGTCTGTGCCCATTTGTTTAACTACTGGATGGTTGCAAGTGGGACCGATCAACTGCAAACGTGAAGCAAAGACATCTCTCTTCACATCATCAAACTGGTATCGTGGGTAGGGAATTGGTTTAGTCTCAAAACCTTTGTAGAACACTTCCCAGTCCACTTTGACCCCAAGCTCAAACAGTTTAGAAACAATAGCAAGTATTGTCTCATGATCTTTATCAGGCTGCAGTGAGGAAAGCACAATGATTTCATTTCCCAGCGTCTCAGTGATGTACCGCTGCAAAGATCTTCTTGGACCAATTTCAACGAATATCACATTCCTTTTGTTTTTAGCTGCAGACTTCACAGCTTGTTCAAATTCAACAGGCTCTCTAATATTTCTTGCCCAATAGTCACCAGTGATAAAATCTGGGGAACGAAAACTTTCACCAGTAACTGTTGAGAACAACTCTGTCTCTAAATCTTGTGCCTGCAAAGAGCCTATACTTTCTTTCACTTTTGATACAATGGGATCCATTTTGTGACTATGGTATGCTGCAGGTACATCCAACATGCGAATGAACAGATCCTTTCCTCTGGCTGACTTGCTCAAATTCTGATGCAACCTGTCAATATCATCTGCATCTCCTGAGAGTGTGCAAGACTGTGGGCTGTTGTAAGCAGCTAAACACACCCTTCCTGAATAAGCTGGGAGCATTTTCAGGATTTCAGAAACAGCCATATTACTGACAACCAGCATTTTCCCTCCTGTCACAGTGCTTTGCAAAGAACTGCGACAGTGGATGACTTTCACTGCATCTTCAAGCGACAATAAACCAGAACAATGAGCTGCAGCGACTTCTCCAATAGAGTGCCCAAACACAGCATCAGGACTGATGCCCCAGTGTTTCAGAAGGTTAACAACAGCGACTTGAATTGCAAACAGAAGAGGCTGGACAATCTGTGGATCAGACAATTCTTTACTTATGTCAGATTCAGTTTCCAACATCTCTATCAGATTCAATCTTCTGTGGCTTTGCAACAGAGTTTCAATCTTAATGATTTCCTCTCTGAAAACTGGCTCTTGTTTTAGGAGCTGTTTGCACATACCCTGATATGTAACACCATTGCCACAAAAAACAAAAACTAGCTTGGAGTCTGTCTTTGATGATATGAGCTTTTTCTCTACAGCAGCAGTAAGTTTCTCTTGCAGATCTGTCAATGATGATGTTTGAAATACTCTCCTGTATTTGTGTTTCAAGTGACTTCTTCTACATGCAGATGTGTACAGTAAAGATTGTAGATCTGGTATTTTCCCTGCAATTATCTGTTTCGCAGTGTCTTCAATTATGTTTTTCATGGATTTTTCTGAGGCTGCAGAAACTACAAAATACTGATGTGATTTGTTCAGCTGAGCGTTAGGGATTTTTGACTGCACATATTGCTTGACAACTGCATGTGCATTTGTTCCACCAAAGCCAAAGTTATTGATTCCTGCAGACCTCCCTGATTTGCAGGCACTGATCCATTTTTCGGCTGTGGTGGGGATTTTCATGTTAAGAGATTCAGCATCTATGCTGGAGTTTTCCATGGAGTAAAACAATGATGGCACAATGGTTTCATGCTTCATCATCAAAAGAACCTTTATAAGCCCTGCAACACCTGCTGCAGATTCTGTGTGTCCAATATTGCTCTTAACAGAACCAATGATGAGTGGTCCTGACCTATGAGCTCTTGCTTTGGCAATGACTTTCGAGATACTACCTGCTTCTATCGGATCTCCAACTGGAGTCCCAGTCCCATGAGCCTCAATGTACTGGACACTAGTCAGGTCAGTCTCTGTTGAGTAGATTTTTTTAAGCAGCTCCATCTGCTGTTCCATGGAGGGTTTGGTGATTGGACTAACGGTGTGGCCATCTTGATTTACTGCAGTTTTGCTGATGATGCCCCAAATGTGATCATCATCTTTGAGAGCCTGTCAAAATACATACAACATATTGTTTCTTGCAGTAGTTATTATTATGTCCATTGACTTCATAGTGATGTGTTTAAAAGTGACAATATTTTAGCTTACTTTTTTCAGAGGCTTTAAGAGTACAACCCCACAGCCTTCACCTCTGCCATATCCATTTGCTTTGTTGCTGAAAGGTTTACTGGTGCCATCAGAGGAGATCATTTTTGCCTTGGAAAGACTCACAAAAATGGTTGGCTCCAATATACAGCTCACACCCGCACACATGGCCATTTCACAGTCTCCTGTTAAGTGGGACACAGACAACCACACATTTCGAAAGTTAGAATAATGCAAAAATTTAGGGTTGATGGCAGTATATTGGTTAGTAGGGATGTATCGATTTATCGGCCACTGATATTTAAAATATAGTTTATCAGACAGCATATGGCCTGTGCAAATAAGAAGATGCATCAAATGAGTGAATTTTCCACACTCAGCTGTAAATTAATCACAGGTAGCCTAAGACGCAATGCCCGGCGTTAGGATATGTCATCAACGGTGTTACAACGGAAGCTTCCGCTCGTTCTCCTCTACACCACCAGAGGGAACCTTCACCGGAGTTTTGACATCATTCGGACTCAATCTCCCATACTCCCTCTTACCTGGGGCTGACCACACACACACACACACACACCTGCAAGCAATCACTGCTCATTACACGTCCTCCATAAAAGCCATGCTCACGCTCAGACATTCGTGAAGTCTTGATCTTGCCCCGGCTGTCATTTCTGAGCGTTTATTCCTATTATCTGATTACCTGTTGTGACCTGGACTGTTCTTCGACCTGTGATTCCTCTCTGTGCCCCCCGAATTGGACTGCTCTCTGGATTGTGATTGTTATCAGCCTGCCCCGAACTCTGCCTGTCTCTGTTTACGGTACTGTCTTGTCTTCTACACTGTTGATGCTGGCTCCTGACCCCTGTTTGTCTGACCATTCTTTAATAAAGCTGCTTATGGATCCAAACGCCTCTGACGCTTCGTTACAGAAGACTTCGCCACAAAGTGATCCAGCAGCCGTCATGCAACTGTCCTCCGAGCTCTCTGCTCAAGCCTCGCAGATAGCCATGCAACAACATCAGCTAAACCGCTTAACCACGCTAACGGAGGATCTTGTTAGAGCCCTTCAATCTCTTCAGCTGTCGGTACCCCAACCTGCTGCCGCAACGCCACCTTTATCAGCCCATGCCGCCCCTGAACCACCGCCCACTGTCAGCCCACGCCTAGCTTTCCCGGAGAAGTTTAATGGCGACGCTGCAAAGTGTAAGGGATTTTTGCTTCAATGTTCCCTCTTTGTCTCACAACAACCTGCTTTGTATCCCACAGATACCAGCCGTATAGCATTTGTGTGTTCGCTACTCACCGGAAGGGCTTTGGATTGGGCTACAGCCATCTGGCGATCTGACAGACCTGCTTTCCCGACTTTCGAAGGCTTCCTCCAACAGTTCCGGGAAGTATTCGATCATCCCGCCGAGGGAAAGAGCGCGGGTGAACAACTGCTAACGCTCACGCAGGGAAATAAACCAGCAGCTGACTACGCGTTGTCCTTCCGAACCCTGGCCGCGCAAACATCATGGGTGGAGGACACGCTGAAACTCCTGTTTCGTCGAGGCCTGTGTCAAGAATTGCAATCCGAACTCGCCTGTCGGGATGAAGGAAAGACCCTCGCTGAGTTTATCGAACTGGCCATACAGGTGGACAATCTAATTCGTTCTCGCCGCCCGATCCGAACGCTGCCACGCACCACGCCACAGGAGGGCACAGCAGCAGAACCCATGCAACTCGGAACCACTCACCTCACCGCTGAGGAACGCAACCACCGCTTACAGAACCATCTCTGTCTCTACTGTGGGGGAGCCAGCCATCTGATAGCCACCTGTCCGGTGCGGCCACCCAGCGGCCCGCGTGCGGTGAGTTTAAACTCCCTTTCCTCCCGTGCTATCAAATTACCCGTTCAAATTACCATACAAGACAAGCCAATTTTCACTACAGCCCTAATAGACTCTGGAGCAGCCGGGAATTTCATGTCACTAGAGTTTGCTCAGCAGCATGGCATTGTTCTCACCCCGTGTGATCTCTCCCTGGCAGTGGAGGTGCTAGACGGCCGGCCTCTTGGCGAGGGGACTATTCATCGCACCACAGAGGTGATCACCATGCACATCGGGGCTCTTCACATCGAACGTATTCAGTTCTACATCATCCATTCTCCTCATCACTCAATCATTCTGGGTCTCCCCTGGCTGCGAACACACGAGCCGCATATCTCCTGGAAGGAGGGCCAAATCACACAGTGGAGCGTGGCTTGCCAGCAGAACTGTCTCAACACTGTTATCCGATCCCCGTTCTCCGATCCTTCACCGCCACAGTCAGACTCTGAAGCCTCCGAGTTCCCAGCAGAATATAAGGATCTGGCCGTGGCTTTCAGCAAAGCCAAAGCTTCTCAACTCCCTGAACATCGCTCCGTTGACTGTGCCATTGATCTCCTCCCTGGCGCCTTCCCTCCCAAAGGCAGAATCTTCCCTTTGTCTCAACCTGAATCTGAAGCAATGAAGACCTACATACAAGAGGAATTGGCCAAAGGGTTTATCCGACCATCAACCTCACCAGCTTCAGCAGGGTTTTTCTTTGTCAAGAAGAAGGATGGCGGTCTTCGTCCATGCATCGATTACCGTGGTCTCAACGACGTGACAGTAAAATTCAAGTACCCCCTTCCTCTTATCCCAGCGGCCCTCGAACAGCTCAGGCAAGCCAAGTACTTCACGAAGTTGGATCTCCGCTGTGCATACAACCTTATACGCATTCGAGAGGGGGACGAATGGAAGACTGCCTTTTCCACCACTAGTGGGCACTATGAATACTTGGTAATGCCCTTCGGCCTAGCGAACTGCCCGTCTGTCTTTCAATCCTTCATGAATGATATCTTCCGCGACATGCTCGACAGATGGGTCATTGTTTACATTGACGACATTTTGATATATTCAAACTCCCTGCAAGAACACACTCAACATGTGCGAGCTGTCCTACGTCGACTCATCCAGAACCAACTCTACGCCAAGCTTGAGAAGTGTGAGTTCCACTGTACCAGCACGTCTTTCCTGGGGTACGTCATTAGTCAGGAGGGGGTGGCTATGGACGAAAAGAAGGTCGAAGCTGTGCTGAAGTGGCCGCAACCTCAAACTCTCAAAGAACTGCAGCGCTTTTTGGGGTTCGCCAACTTCTACAGGCGCTTCATTCGGAATTTCAGCACGGTAGCAGCTCCTCTTACTTCCCTGACGAAGCAACGTTCAAATCGGCTGGTCTGGACCCCAGAAGCCAGGAGAGCCTTCGAGGACTTAAAGAGGCGGTTTACCACTTCACCCATTCTCCACCACCCAGATCCCAACCAACCTTTCATTGTTGAGGTGGATGCCTCCAGTACAGGAGTGGGCGCGATTCTCTCTCAACGTCACGGTACTCCAGCCAAATTATACCCCTGTGCATTCTTCTCCCGAAAACTCACAACTGCAGAACGGAACTATGATGTAGGAAATCGAGAACTCTTGGTCATGAAATTAGCTCTGGAGGAATGGCGGCACTGGTTAGAGGGAGCTACCCATCCATTCATCATTCTAACTGACCACAAAAATCTGGAGTATCTCCGCTCTGCCAAACGTTTAAATCCAAGACAAGCTAGGTGGGCACTCTTCTTCACTCGCTTTCAGTTCACAGTCTCGTATCGTCCAGGAACCAAGAACACTAAGGCTGATGCTCTATCTCGCCAGGACGAATTGTCATTTAAACCAGAGGCCCAAGAAAATATTCTACCCAATAATCTCCTGCTAGCTCCGGTCCTTTGGGACATCATCACCGAGATTTCACAGTTCAACCAACACAATCCACCACCCGCCGACTGTCCTCCTGAGTCACTATTCGTTCCAGAACCTCTCAGAAGCAGAGTCTTGTCACAGGTCCATCAAACTCCCAGCTCAGGGCACCCCGGTATAACCGCCACTATTCATCTGCTCAAGAACCGGTTTTGGTGGCCCACACTCACCGCAGACACCATCCACTTTATTCATAATTGCCCTACCTGCCAAACTTCTAAATCTCCCAGGCATCTCCCCGCCGGTCTACTGCAACCCCTACCTACTCCTCAACGTCCTTGGTCACACATCGCTATTGACTTTATCACCGATCTTCCCAACTCTCAAGGCAACACCACTATTTTCACTATAGTCGACCGTTTCTCCAAAGCCTGCCGGCTATTACCACTTCCCAAACTCCCCACTGCATTTGAGGCTGCCGAATTGCTATGCAATCATGTCTTCCGTTTCTACGGCTTACCCGATGACATAGTTTCCGATCGAGGACCCCAATTCACCTCCAGAGTCTGGACTTCATTCTTCAATTTACTCAACGTCAATATCAGTCTCACTTCAGGCTATCACCCTCAGTCCAACGGTCAATCAGAACGCCTCAATCAAGAAATCATACGGTTCCTCCGGTCTTACTGCCAGCAACACCAAGCAGATTGGAGTCGGTTCCTTATGTGGGCAGAATACGCTCAAAACTCCCTAATCAAGCCCGCCACCGGCCTCACACCCTTCAAGTGTATACTCGGATATCAACCACCCTTGTTCCCCTGGTCAGGTGAACCTTCCGATCTCCCGTCAGTGACTGCCTGGCTACAACGTAGCGAGGAGACCTGGGACCGAGCTCACACCCACTCGCTACATGCCGTCAGACAGCAGGCTCACCAAGCCAACCAACATCGTCGTGCTGGTCCCTCTCTCGCTCCAGGACAGTGGGTATAGCTGTCCACCAAGGACCTCCGTCTCCGACTCCCATGTCGCAAGCTCAGCCCCAGGTATGTCGGTCCATTCAAAATTATTAGACAAATTACTCCCGTATCATTTCGTTTAGAATTACCAGCTAACTACCGTATCTCTCCCACTTTTCACATGTCGCTCCTGAAACCCGCTGGTGGTCCGAGAGGAGACCCTGAGGAAGAGGACCTTCCGCAGCCTCCCCCCACCCTGGTCGACGGCGAGGAGGCTTATTAGGTGCACGAGCTGCTCGATTCCAGGCGCCGGGGCGGCACGCTACAGTATCTGGTAGACTGGGAGGGGTACGGTCCGGAGGAACGTTCCTGGGTTAATGCAGGTGATATCCTGGACCCCACTCTCACTGACGAGTTCCATAGAGCGCATCCGGAAAAACCGGCCCCTCGTCCTCGTGGAAGACCCCGGCGCCGTGGTCCTCCTCGCGTCAGGAGCTGCTCGCGCGGGGGGGCTCTGTTACAACGGAAGCTTCCGCTCGTTCTCCTCTACACCACCAGAGGGAACCTTCACCGGAGTTTTGACATCATTCGGACTCAATCTCCCATACTCCCTCTTACCTGGGGCTGACCACACCCACACACACACCTGCAAGCAATCACTGCTCATTACACGTCCTCCATAAAAGCCATGCTCACGCTCAGACATTCGCGAAGTCTTGATCTTGCCCCGGCTGTCATTTCTGAGCGTTTATTCCTATTATCTGATTACCTGTTGTGACCTGGACTGTTCTTCGACCTGTGATTCCTCTCTGTGCCCCCCGAATTGGACTGCTCTCTGGATTGTGATTGTTATCAGCCTGCCCCGAACTCTGCCTGTCTCTGTGTACGGTACTGTCTTGTCTTCTACACTGTTGATGCTGGCTACTGACCCCTGTTTGTCTGACCATTCTTTAATAAAGCTGCTTATGGATCCAAACGCCTCTGACGCTTCGTTACAAACGGCAAGCATTATGACTACATTTAAGTGAAAATGAATGCAGGTAGTCTAATATGCAGCTTTTTCTTCGTTTGAAAGCAGCAAAAATGGCATGATAGTGTAGAACACAGATTCACACATGGTCACATCACTCACCTGTTTACCCACCACGCAAAGCCAATATATGAAAGATTACACTGCTCAATTTAAATAATCCGTATTACAGTCTGTGCCGTTCAGCGTGATCAGCGCCTCACTGCTGATATAGATGATGTATGTGAAGGATAATGTTTGACGTTGTCATTGAGTGAAGAACAGAGCCTATAGTTTACATAATGAATAATATTTTAGCATCCAATTACGTCGCAAATATGGAAACATTTGGATTCGTGCAGAATGTGAAAGGTAGGTTTCATTTTCGCTTTTAAATTAGCCTAATTCGTTTTGGATTTACATTTAGATTTAGCATAAATGCAGCTTTCATGGGTAGGGAAAGTTAGGCGAATTCCAAACAGAAGTGAGCATCCCTATGCCCTACTCCCTTCGAAGGGCTGTGTTCTTTTAAGGATTTAGGGCATTTCTGTCTCATAGGTGTTTGGAACTCCCTTGGCGAAGGGAATGACTGACCAAATGTTACCTTGACAACGCTGTGCGTGCGTTCAGCACTCATTTGTTAAAAATAAATATTTATTTTTATCATTGTATTCAAATAATATGCTTAAACTTGCTTATGTAATGTCTTATTAACAAATTTTGGGAGGAGCATGCGCAGGTAATTAACACGGCCAATTCATCATCAGCAATCACACTCCCTATCCAATCAGCAAAAGAGAGAATCCCTATAAATACTCAAATTAGCCTTACCTTCACCATCTCTCATTTTCAGTGTCCCTCCACCACCCCGTCTCCTCACCTATAGTCCGGGGGTACTCTCCCGGGCAAAGGGGAGTGCCCTGGGCTCGGGATTAATTACTGAGCTCGGAGCCCTCTCCCGGACAGCACGCCAGATACGCTTACCCTTTACTTAGTTTATTATCTGCAAGTGCAAACTCGTGAAATCATATTTCGATCACTGACGAAAAATATTTTGTATTATATTAAAATAAAGGCAAATTTCTTTTAAATCACTTCTGTGAAGTGACCATGGAATGTTCCCTTCGCTGCTCTTTGCTGGTTTAAGCTGGAAAAACCAGCCTGCTGACCAGCTAAAACCAGCCAACCAGCCTAGGCTGGTTTTAGCTGGGGTTTTTTTTTTTTTTTTTTTGCGGTTAGCCTACATTATTTCTTAATGTAATAATAAAATATGATATAGCCTACTAATACAGCCTACTAATTTATGCTGTTTTTTCCTCTTAAACCTCTTAAACCACAGCGTGTTTTTTATCCATGTGGCAAACATTTTTAAATATCTTGGAAAAATAGCTCCAACCTTAATCAAACACCTGAACCAGCTATTTAAGGTCTTAATCGGTATACTTGAAACTTCTAGGGAGGTGTGTTGAGGCAAGTAGGAGCTAAACTCTGCAGGACACCAACCCTCCAGGATCAAGTTTGGTGACCCCTGTACTATAGATTTAGGCTTTGTCTTAACTGCTTCTGTCTCTTCATGTAATCCCAGACTGATTAAGAGACAGTGAGATCAGTAGCATAACTACTTGTTCATACAAACATCTCACTGCAGTATTACAATATTTGCAAAAAGAATGTTTGAATATGTAAAACTGATCATTAATATTAATATTATCTTTAATAGTTACTTGGAAAAACTGATTACATTACCTGCATTATTTGTAATGCATTACCCCCTAACACTGGGTTTACATACATATTTTAAAAGACTACCTTGTTTAATGGCTTGACAAGCGAAGTGAAGGGCAACAAGGGATGAGGAGCAGGCACAGTCAATGGCCAATGAGGGGCCAGTGAAGTTGAATATGTATGAGATGCGGTTGGCAGCTATGCTCATAGCTACACCAGTACCATAAGAGTGGTCAAAGTATTTTGGATTAATCCTCACACTTGCCAGCTCAAAGTCTTTGTTCATCAGGCCTGAATTAAAAAAAGAGAGAGAAGAAAACAAGACATTCAAATCAATATTAATACAGATATTATTATTTAAGGAAAATTATTACTTAAACATTGTTTTAGAAAAGATGGGGAAAAAGCTTCAGTTAAAAGTAACAAAATCTTGCTGTAATTTGTGGGTAAGGAATTTTCTTTTTTCTTTTGGAAAGACATACAATTTTTTTTGCAGTAACTTCAAGTAACAAGTAACAAAGTAATTCAGTAGAGGATTTGTTTTCCAAAACTTCTTACAATCTTAACAGAGGAACCTGGGCTTAGCTGCTTTGCTTAAGGACATAATAGTGATAGCTTTGTCCTTGCAAGGCAAAAGAACATCTGCTATTTACCAAAACATCTTAACCACATATTGCTCCAAGAGGAATTAGCATGGAATTAGTGTAATTTTAAATCCAGCAAAAGATGCAAATAAACTCACATATATTTTATCCCAGTAGCAAACATTAAGAATGTAATAGTTGTTCATCTTATGTTACCCAAAAATACTCCTGTTCTTGTTCCACTGGCCTTTTCCATTGGTATCCCAGCATCCTCCAGTGCCCTGTAGGTACACTGCAGTAAAAGTTTTTGCTGAGGATCCATATTGATCGATTCAGCATCAGTGATTCCAAAGAACTTGTGGTCAAACTGATTCAGACTACACAGGAAAAAAAAAAAAGCAAATGATGCAGTTATTGGTTGGGGGAGTTTATATATGAAGTCATGATTATTTATCTTATTATTTATGATATATATTATGTCCATAACTCTAAAAACCAACCTGAAAACACTAAAGGGTTAGTTCAACCAAAAATGAAAATTAGCCTATTATTTACACACCCTCCAGGCATCCTAGTTGTATATGACTTTTTTTTTTTTTTTTTTTTTTTCTCAGATGAATCCAATCAGAATTATATAAAAAAATTGTTCTGGCTCTCCCAAACATTATAATAACAATGGGTGGGTGTTTCTCTTCATCAGTCTAAAACAAGTCCAATAAAGTGCATCCATCCATAATAAAAAAAGTGCCTCACACAGCCACTGGGGTGAATAGGTCTCCTGTAGCTAATCGATGTGTTATTGTTAGAAAAATATCCATATTCAAAACATAATAATCACTTTAATCAAGCTTGTGCTAACAGTCATACATGGAAGCTGTCCCGGGGCAGATGATGTAGGACGCCAGCATTGCACATGCGTCTGTGAGTCTCATGAAAACCAACGTTTGTTTACAGGAGCAAAAGAAGCAAAGTTTCAAAGGAAAAGGAAAAAAGGAAAAACAGTCTCCTCTTGGCTTATATCAAAATACTCCGACATTTTTCTTTACAAACCCTCGTTTTGTACTCCTAATTCGTGACCGTTGTTTTCTTTCAGTTTCCGCATTTGTCAGTTCTGAGCGGCGCATGCGCAAAGCCAACATCATACTTCATCCCCCCAGAGCTTCTTCCATGTACAAGTGTTAGCGCAAGCTATATTAAAGTGATCGTTACATTTTAAAAATGGATATTTTTCTTATAAAAACGCATTGATTCACTACAGTAAGCCTGTATTCACCCCCCGGAGCCATGTGAGACACTTTTTTATTATGGATGGATGTGCTTTATTAGACTTGTTTTGGAATCTTGAAGAGAAATACCTGCCCGTTGCCATGATAAAGCTTGAGAGACTGAGAACAATTTTTTATATAACTTCGATTGGATTCATCTGAAAGAAGGAAGTCATATACACCTAAGATGCCTGAAGGGTGAGTACATAATTGGCTAATTTTCATTTGCGGGGGAACTAACCCTTCAACATTTATTGTTCTTATACTCATTTTATGTTTTATATTTTTGCACTCAATAATAAATAAATTAATAACATTTGTCTTTGGCTAAATTACAGTTTGTTATTATGGGCTGCCATAATACAAATGAATTGATGGCTGCACAATTGCTCCCTATTTTGAAGCTTATTCTGGTTGTATATTATTCATGTATTTTGTAAGAGCAAAATAAATGAAATCTTACCCCTCAATAAGTGCTGCTTTTGCTGTGTATGTCTTTCCAGCCTTACTCTCATCTGGATCGTACCACTGAGAGAGATCGAACCGTTCATTTGGTATCTGAACTGCACAATTCTCTCCATGAAGGAGGACTCTCCAGAAGTTTTCAAGTCCTTCACCTAAAAAAACAGGTAAAAAAAATTACAAGCCCATAAGACTACTGAAAGATGTGTTTTGTCAAAAATATAACATGAAGAACAAACAAACAAACACAATTACCTCCAGGAAAATGGCATCCAATGCCAACAACAGCAATTTCTGTATCATCATCCATGTTTCAGACACTGTGCAAATACATTTTTAAAATTCTATGAATTAGACAGCAGGGGGAAAAAATGGCACAGTTAATTTAAATGCATTAGTCCTCATCAGGAAAATATTGTTGACCATAGAATGGGTGAAAATATGATGTTAAATTAATTGAACTTACCTGGATACTCATGATGGGTCTTGTTTTGTTTAAAAAATTCAGATGGGACTAAGTCTTCCCAATATATATGCATATATATTTAGCTAAAGGCGGAGTAAAAGTAACAAGTTGCTAATGATTGACAAAACAATCCGTAAATCATTATCTGTATTTCCAGCAAAACTTAGACCAGGAAGAACCTTTCCCAAAAAACATTTAAAGAACTATTGTGTCATTTATAGACTATGATGGCACAAATTCTTATCACTTTATATATCACTTTATATAATATATCATTATATATAACTTTTAATCATTCTCTTATGTAGAATGTTGTAACTCAACTGTTGCAGTGTTTGCTAACTGTATTCTAAGTACTACATTTTAAACATTAAACTCATTGTTTTTTTTCTACACATGTTTTATTGTCATCTGTAAAATGGCAGAAGAAAAAGATCACACTCGGATGAAGATTTATATAATAACAATCCAATTACCCAATGACAACGGAGAACGAGAAAAGTTACACATCACTTTATTTTAAATATACAAATATTGGAAAGATTACAACTTTGACATGATTGATGACCTTTAAATTATAAAGGTAAGAAAGTCATAAGAAAGTATTTTTAAGGAACATGGACTTTATGTACATGTTCAGAATTGCTGTGCATTCATAACAAAACAGTTGAATAAAACTGTTTAACTACATACTTTTATGTATTTATACATTTGTGAAATTTTAAATAATTAAAATAGACAAACAGAGGTGACAGTGGCAAGAAACCGAAGCTCCATCAGTGACAGAAAGGAAAGAAAAAATAAATCTAGGATAAACCAGACTCAGTCAGGGGCCCAGTTCTTCTTTGGCCAGGCAGAACAATATGGTGTTGTTTTCAGTGTTGGTGTCACGTGACCTATCACCTTTACAGGTGTTGGCCTTTACACCTCATCACACCCAGACTATAAATAGACCCACATTTCACTGTGTTATTTGTGAAGCCTTGATTTGCCCTGGCTATCAATTCTGAGCGTTTATTCCTTGTGTTTGCTTCCCGTTGCTGACCTAGTCTATCTTCTCGTTCCTGATCGATATCTGCCTGCCTACCAACTCCCCTTGCTCATCTCTTGGATTACTCAGTTTGCTAGCCACCTGCCTCGACCCCTTGCATGGACTGTTACTATTCTCTGGCATTTCTACATTGTTCCTGTTTGCTGTTCTCTGACCCTACCCGCTGTACTACGATTGTATATGTTAATAAAGTTACGTTAGTCAAGTCACGTCACAGCTATACCTCATGAGACAGTTCAAGGCATAGCTGAACTTCCTGAGTCAAACCAAGACACAAGGACACCTCCAGAGTCAAGTTACGCCACAGCTGCTCTTCCTGAACCCAGTCACGTCACAGCTGCTCCTCCTGAACCCAGTCATGGCGCAGCTGCTCCGCCTGAGTCAAGCCACGTCGCAGATGCTCCG
Source organism: Cirrhinus molitorella (assembly GCA_033026305.1). Lineage (NCBI taxonomy): Eukaryota > Metazoa > Chordata > Actinopteri > Cypriniformes > Cyprinidae > Cirrhinus > Cirrhinus molitorella. The sequence goes on along the minus strand of CM065123.1, from coordinate 34,632,908 downwards.
CCTGAGCCAAGTCACCACTCAGCAGCTGCTATCAAGCCAATTAAAGTCACCAATGCTGTCCCTGAGCCAAGACATCTCCTTGCAAGTGTTGTTCCAGAGCCAAGACACTTCTCAGCCGTCGTCCCCAAGCTGAGAGTTAAATGTCATGTTACTGGGGTCGCTTTAATCTGCAGACATGAACAAATCCCACGGTAACACTGTTAACCCTCTGTGTGGTCTGTTTCATTTTTCCTTGATGACTGCGAAAAGAACAAAGAATACTCAGTCAATTAGAAACTGCAAACGGTCTTGTGTAGAGTCATAATAACAAGAAAAAATGTGCTTTTGTAAAATAAATAAAATAAACAGGGTATGCTCTCTGCCGTCCCCATCACCTCTCTTCACAGACACATAAATAAATTAACCTGAATCTCCGCAAATACGTGCCTCACAGACATGAGAAATATATTTATAGAAAGCTTGAAATGTCTACTTATAAATGAAGCAAGTCACATCGAAAACAAATATTCTCTGATAAAGTAATCCGCATGATACCTGTGACAAAGAGTCTGTAGCTTGAGGAACCATCTGCAACTTCTTTATTGAGCAAGGCAGCTTTACAAAAGTAGGGCAAAATACAATAATCACAAACCACAAAACAAGCAAGGGGGGTAAGGGCAGGCAGCTAGAATCATAATCCAGTAAACAAGCAAAAGGGTTGAGGCAGGCAGCTAGAATCACAGTCCAATAAACAGGCAGGCGACTAGAGTGAAAAAAGAGTGAAGGCTCCCTCTGTGGTGCAAGAGAGATGATGTGGGAGCCTCATTTGTAACAGAGCCCCCACCCTGCGAGCAGCTCCTGACACAACGAGGCTGATGCCGCCGGGGTCTTCCACTTGGTCGATGGGTCAGTCTTTCATGTCTCCTATGGAATTCTTTCTTGTGTGTGGACTCGAGAACGTGTCTTGCATTGACCCAGGACCAGCAAGTCTCCCTGCTGCGTCGTAACCATTCCGTGACTGATGGGAGGCTAGTCGGCTCACTAGACCAGGTGAAGAGAGGTGGCTGGTAACCTAGCACACATTTGAAAGGAGTCAGACCTGTGGCTGTTTTTTTGGAGAGATAATATTTGGCCCACATTAAATATCTGCTCCAATCGGTTTGGTTGTTCTGACAAAAGTTTCTGAGGAATCGTGTGAGCTCTTGATTTAATCTCTCTGTCTGTCCATTGAATTGAGGATGATAACCTGAGGTGAGGCTGACATTCACATTAAGAAGTCCAAAGAAGGCTGACCAGACTCGTGATGTGAACTGTCAACCCTGGTAGGATACAATGTCGTCTGGTAAACCATTGAATTGGGATACATAATTACAAAGTGTCTCAGTGGTGGTTTAGACATGATGGTTTAGACATGTTGCAGGCAGTACAGTCTCTCATGAAGGTCTGGGTGTCCTTAGACATGGTGGGCAACCAGAACTGGTCGCCAAGGAGATGGAGGGTTGCTGTGATTCCTGGATGTCCGGAGCTTGGGTTGGAGTAAACGTGATGCAGAAGCTGTTTTCTATGATATTCAGGAAAAATGTGAGTTGCGGTGGGAGGATGTTGAGTGTTAGCAAGATCAATCTCGGTCAATATGATTGGTCCCCTCGGACAGGCTTGACAGCGAGTTGGCCTTAGCATTTGTAAAAGATAGGTTGTTTTTATGTGTGTGCTCAACGGATAAACACAGAGAGTGTACGAGAGGGAGGGAGAAGGTATGTTCAAGGCTGAGACTGGAGAGTGTGGGAAGGGTTGCTTTGACCGTTTAGATAAGGGTTGGTACCATTTTCCCTGGAGAAACACCAGGTGTGAAATCTGTATACCACTTGGGTGTGAAACTTCATCTTCTTATAATTAAAACATAGTGCATTCGAGAGGGAGGGGGAGTAAGCCTGGCCAGCTTTCTTTCTCTCTCTCCCGAAGGGCCTGGTCTTGGGCTGCACCTAAATTTAGAGTTTATAAGTGAAAGTTACTTTCAGCAACAGTGAAAGCTCTGCCGTGGGATTAGCGCGCATTGTCCGGTGTTTTCGGATATATACGTGTTGGTCTTCCACTGTGACTGAAACGGGCTCCGCAGTCGTTTGAGAGGGGAGATGATGGCACGTTTCTGAGGTTGTATATAGTTTTGAGTACTCAGCCTTGAGTCTATTATATGCTTAAATTTTTTTATCCATTTATTTGCAATCCATTAATCATTAGTAACATCTCTATTTGGTATCTGAGAGGTGTCTGAGGGACTGACCCATGTCAGGAATGCATTAACAGTGATTATTCATTCAGCCCGACTTCCAGAGAACAAATGTGAGCTGCTACTGTGAATATTATTGATTCATTATCATTATCTGCTGCTGTGATTATAATTATTCATTAATGCATATTGTTATCATTATTATACCAGCAATAAACATCTATATTGCTTGATTAGTACCTTTTATTTGGCACCTTCTCTCACCGATTAGCGCCACACCCATCTAGCTTGCCGCGGGTTCAGTCGTTTGGCCGATCTTAGATATTCTAGATTTTTATGATCTGTTAGCAATGTGAATAGGTGTTGAGCTCTCTCTAGTGATTTCCCACGTCGTAATTCCATTCAGAACCTGAGAGAGCACCACCCCAATACCTCTACTCAAAGTATTTACTTCAACGATGAAGGACAAACTGGGGTCTGGAGGATAGGAGCTGTCGTGAATCTAGCCTTGAGCTCTTGGAAAGCCTGCAGTGCCGCAGTAGTCCAGGTTAAATGTGGAGAACTTTGTTTATTCATAGGAGCCGCAATGATGCTGAAACCTTTGATGAACTGCCGATAGAAGTTAGTGAAGCCAAGAAACCGCTGCAACTCCTTCACTGTGCGGGGTTGTGGCCATTGAGTTACCACCATGACCTTGTTATCATCTATAGCTACCCCTTCTTGACTGATTATTTAGCCGAAGAAAGATGTTGTGGTTTGATGGAACTCACATTTTTCTGCTTTGGCATGCAGTTGATATTGGATTAGGCAGTTGAGGACTGAGTGGGCATGATGAACGTATTCATGGAAGGAGCCTTAATACATGAGGATGTCATTGATTTACATGATCAACCAGCAATTCAACATATCCCTGAAGATGTCATTTAGAAAGGATTGAAACACAGACACAGATGTTGGCCAGGCCGAAGGGCATAACACAGTATTCATAGTGCCCAGTGGATGTAGAGAAAGCTATTTTCCACTCATCGCCCTGCGTGGTCTGAATTATATGCCGAACGTAGATTAAGTTTGGTGAAATATCTCATTTGCCAGAGATGTTCTAGAGCAGTGAGAAGCAGAGGAAGTGTATGCCTAAATTTTTTAGTGATATTGTTGAGGCCACGATAGTCAATGCAGGGTCTAAGGTTTCTATCCTTCTTTTTCACGAAGAAGAAACCAGCAGCCACAGGTGAGGTTGATGGTCTGATGAAGCCTTTAGCGAGCTCTTCTTCAATATACTTCTTCATGACCTCCAACTCCGGCTGAGACAACGGAAAGATTCTGCCCTTGGGAGGTGTGCTGCCGGGAATAAGTTCAATGGCGCAATCACTTGAACGGTGAGGGGGAAGTTGTGAAGCTTTTGCCTTACTGAATGCTTCTGAGATGGGCATATTCGACAGGTAATCCAGGAACTTCGGGCTGCTCCTCAGTGCAGGTGATAGTATGGAAGATTACGAGTAGTTTGTGAGAGAGGTAGTCCTCGTGACAGGCTAGACTCCACTGTGTAATTTCAGCTTTTCTCCATTAAATGTATGGATTGTGTCTGTGTAGATGGTGGTTAGAAAGAGATTATGTTCTTGAGCGAAGTCACTAGACATAAAATGCCCGCTGCCCTGGAGTCTAGTAAAACCTCTACAGACACAGACTTATGACCAATAATCAACTGTAAGGGAATCTTGACACATGAAGTGTAATATTGGTGTTGGACATCGGGACTCACCATTCTGGTGTCACCATTCTGTTTGGTCGAACAGGGCACGGTGATTTGAGATGACCAGACTGACCACAGTACATGCACTGATGGAGCTGAACACAGCATTTATGCTCTTCAGGAGTCAAGTGTGTATAGCCCAGTTGCATGGGTTCGGTGCCGGGAGTGGACGAGGAAGAGGTAATTGTTACGGACTAGTTAGCGTAAACAGATTAAATTGTCGATCTGCATTGTCAGTTCGATGAACTCATTTAAATTCCTTCCCTCATTGTGGCATGCAAGCTCAGAGTAAAGATCTGTATTCAATCCACTCTGAAATAGCAGTTTTATTGTGTTTTCCACCCTCTCGGTTTGTGCGGTGAGTGTTCGAAAGGCTAAAGCAAACTCAGCGACCATTCCTTTCCCCTGAGTCAGAGCTAGCAGTTGTTCCCCGGCACTCTTTCCCCAAGAATCCCTTGCATTTGGTCGGATCTCCTTAAAACTTATCTGGGAAGGCCAAACGGCAACTAACTGTAGGTGGTAAACTGGTTGGAAGGCTTGCCAGTTTAGTGGTCTGTACAGCGGCTGGTGCGGCTTGCGTTAGGCTCTGCAGGGTTTTCACTAGTTCCTCCGTTAGCAATGTTAGCCGGGCTAGTTGATGTTGATGTTGGTGAATGGTGAGTTGGTTTAGCCTGGGCAGATGGGCTAGTAGCTCAAAGAATGTAATATATTACAAATTACTAATTACTCCTTTCAAAAGTAATATTGTTACTTATTACTTTCTGGCAACAGTAATTAGTTACACTACTAGTTACATAACTTTTTTAATGTAGTCATTAAATGTAGTTGGGGCAGTCGTGGCCTAATAGTTAAAGAGTTGGACTTGTAACCTAAAGGTTGTGGGTTCAAATCTCAGGTCTGGCAGGGATTGAATAACCAGTGCTCTCTCTCCACCCTCAATGCCACAACTGAGGTAAGTCCCTTGAGCAAGGCACCAGGAAGTGACATGTTTTACGCTGTAACAAACTCCTCCTACAGGTTTAATGATAGCAACATTATAATTGGTCAGTCTAATCTAAAAACCTGTGTGATTTTAAATTGTGAAGATCTTGAGTTTTCGTCGAAGGGCGTGTCCCTGGCGGCCTGACAAACTTTGATGTTTCACATGAAACAAGAACTTGCTGTAACTCAGGCAAACAATGTCTGATCTGTCCCAAACTTCACAGTCATGTCCTGAACACATGTCCATGCCCATATTTAGGCATAGTCATAGCGCCACCTGCTGACAACAAGAAGTAACATGTTTAACACTTTTATGGTCTCCTAGCAGCATATTAAAAAGCATCAGCAATTGTAAAATAGGCTAGCAACATGCTATACACATGCTAAAACATGTTAGCAACACTTAGCTAAGTGGATGCTATTAATGCAATGAAACATGAAGTTAATGTAAATCAGGCAGGCAGTGTCTGATCTGCTCCAAACTTCACTTGTTTGATAAGAGTCCTGACCTGAAGACACCTAAAGGCGAATACTCTGTTACAATCATAGTGCCACCTGCTGGCAATAGGAAATGGCTTTTTTTACATTAACTTAAACATGCAATGTCTGATCTGCCCCAAACTTCACATATTTGGTAAGAGTCCTGACCTGAAGACACCTAAAGGCCAATACTCTGTTACAATCATAGCGCCACCTGCTGGCAACACTAAATGGCTTTTTTACACTAACTTAAACATGCAATTTCTGATCTGCCCCAAACTTCACATATTTGGTAAGAGTCCTGACATGAACACACCTAAAGGCCAATACTCTGTTACGAGCATAGCACCACCTGCTGGCAAAATGAAATGGCTTTTTTTTTTACATAAACTTAAACATGCATTGTCTGACCTGTCCCAAATTTCATTTGTTCGAACTTAACATATTTGGTAAGAGTCCTGACCTGAAGACACCTAAAGGCCAATACTCTGTTACAATCATAGTGCCACCTGCTGGCAACAGGAAATGTCTTGTTTTACATTAACTTAAACATACAATGTCTGATCTGCTCTAAACTTCACTTGTTTGATAAGAGTCCTGACTTGAACACATCTAAAGGCCAATACTCTGCTACAATCATAGCGCCACCTGCTGGCAACAGGAAATGGCTTGTTTTATTTTAACTTAAACATACAATGTCCGATCTGCCACAAACGTCATATGTTTGCTAAGAGTCCTGGCCTGAACACATCTACATGACAATATACAGTTATACTTATAGTGCCACCTGTTGACAGCAGGATATGTCATGCTTTACACTAACTCAAACATGCAATGTCCGATCTGCACCAAACTTCACAGGTTTGATAAGATTCCTGACCTGAACACATCTCTGTGCCAATATATGGTTACAATCATAGCGCCACCTGATGGCAACATGAAAATCACTCAATAACTCAACCATACCGTGTTCAATCTGCACCAAACTTCATATGTGTGATGACAGTGCCGACCTGAAGACATCTACATGCCAATGTCAAATTATAGTGATAGCGCCACCATCTGGCAGCAGGAAGTTGGGTACATATAGAAGGAATATGTCATTAATTTATATTTACCACTTTAAATGCATTAATTGGTCAACATTTGCTGTGTTTCTAAAGCCACCGGTCAGCGTGAGCCTGGGTGCGAGGGCCCGTTCATCGCTGCTTGCAGCTTTAATATTATTACTGAAATCTTATTAGTAATTATTTACACTACTAGTTACTGCAAAAACTAATATTATTACAGTAACTAAATGACTAGCAACTAGTTACTGCCCAACACTGCATAAAACAAGCAAGGGCTCAGGGCTAGAATCATAGTCCAGTAAACAAGCAAAAGGAACGAGGCAGGCGGCTAGAATCACAGTCCAATAAACAGGCAGGTGGGTCGAGGCAGTCGGCTAGAGTCAAAAAACGAGGGAAGCAGTCCAGGTAAAAACAAAAGGCAATGCTGAAAAAACGCTCAGAAATGATCACCATGGCGAATCAAGACTTCGCACAGAGAACAGATATGGACTGATTTATTTAGTGAATAAGTTATACTTTACAGGAAATTTGTCTTGGACTCAAAGCTGCAGTAGTACACAACAACCACACGATTTTTTAAGAGAAAAATGAATGGGTCTGTGTATGTGTGCGTGCCCACCAGTGACAATCGGGCAGATTTGTCAAAATCAACTTTCAGTGGGCGGCAATGCCTAAACTTAATGACAATTTATATCATTAAAGAAACATGGATGAATGAGAAAATAAAGAGTGGTATGTATTTGGTATTAAAAGAGTGTGTCAGAGTCTAAACAGGACACCTTATCTAATGAAATCAGCTTTGCATATAGGCCTACAGCAAATAATAAGCAAAAAGAATGACACTAATATAATTTAAGTTACAATTATCTTACAATTACTTTACATCTCTAAAGTATATTCACTCCTATATAAACTGCAGTCCCTGGGAGTGGCTCTGAGGAGCTGAGAACAGTTTACATGCATTCACATAGTCGAAAACCACCTCTCAGCAACCTCAGTCTTTTTTCCGAAGTTATTTTATAATGCCCTAAAAGTAATTGCAAAGATACTGCACCACACTAAGATAAATGACCTTTTCATGATTCCATGTAAGTTGATGGTCATAAAATGCGAGATACGATCAAACATTTAGTATATGACAGAAAATGCTCAGAGATGCTAATCGTGCGATGACCTGATCTGAAATAAACAGGGATACAAACTATAAACTAATAAACTATGCTATTCTGAACTTAAAACTTAAATTATGTGATTCATTAACGAAGCCGGTTTCAGCATATTAGGCATGAGATTAAAATGCATATGCACATTTTAGGAATTAATTTAATTCCTGGTAATTTTGGTAAAATCAGTAAATTCACGTGTCTGAGAAAATGATTTCCTAAAACATAAAGGCTGTATCAGTTGACCATAGGTTTAGTTTATTCACTGACACAGACTAAATTGAAAAACTGATTCTATCAAAGCAAATCTTTTTATCTCTATTCTAACAGCTTACCTGAAAATACAAAAGTGAATCTATAGCTGGGTAGTCACTTTTCAGGCTCAGTTCCAGGTGCTCTAGCAAAATGCAGATTTAATGTGTAAGCTGATTATAGGGCCCATGACAAAAACAATCATGTTCAGTGAGAGACAATCTGGCCTGAGCTCTGCGGATGGACGTACACAGGATGGTATGCACTTTCTTCCCCAAAAAATTAATTAGAAATTAAATGCTCAAATAATGCACACATAATATGATACACTTCTTAAGTTAATATAATAAATCAACTTCTTTTATGAATTCAGTAAACCTCTCATAATTAAAGCAATAATACAAAATCTTAAATGCTGAATTAATACCAACGTCGCAAAAGACAAAACAAATGGTCAAAAGAGCAAATCATAAATCAAATACTCAAACTGACAACACAAATTATAAATTATAAATAAAGATTTATGGGCAAAGTTAGTCTACAGGTAGGATTTCAAAATGTGGAGGTAAACAGTGGTGTAGCCATATGCCGTAAATTATACTTTTTACCCAGTGCAGGTAGCATATAACAACTTCTAAGGATCAATAATTTACCAACTTGTTTTGCTGCTCCAGCCTTAACTGAAAATTAGTCTTTTTTTGAAACATAAAACACATAAGACTTAGACAGAGAGAAAGAACCAGGGGAAGCACCAGCAAGCGTGTGTGAATCATGATGAGAATATATGACAAAAGATCCTTCACACTATATTTCTTTCTCAAAATCGCATATATAACTGTTCATTGAGACTGTGAACATTTGCACAGCGGTCAATTAGAAGAACATGCTGTGTTTTCAAGTAAAGCACATTTTCTTATTTTTAATTTTTAAAGCCATGTGTGTTTAAGTAAGGCATATTTTAAGTAAAAATTATATTTATATTAATATACAGTACTTAATATAATAATAAAGGCAAAACAATTCTATAAATCAGTAAGTAAAATTCAGTTCAATTTATATCACATTTATTTGTATAGCACTTTTCATGATACAGTTTCAAAGCAGCTTTACGGAAAATGCTAATACTAGCTAATACTGTTAGATGAAACACTTTGAATGGAAGAATTAAATCTAACACTTCCATTTAAGAGCAGTTCATTTGGCGGCATCAGCGTCATTTAAACCAGCCATCAGTGTTGCCAAGTCCGCGGAATTGGGCTACTTTAACACTGTTGCCATGGATTGTTTTTGATGTCCGTGGTTTGAATCGCCTCCAATAACGTCATATTTATGCGAATTGAAATTAATTTGAAATGCGAATTTACCAGGGGAACCCCGACAAAAAAACATGTATTTCAGAACGCGATTTTTAATGGGGATCCCCCTTGAAACGCGATTGGCCTTTTTTTGGGCTAGTTTTGAGTAGCAATTGGGTGGGTTTTGTTGTGAAAACCTGGCAACCCTGCCAGCCATACATGTCATTCACAACAAGAATAAAAAGGCAGCTCTTGTCCAGCAGCAGAATAACAGAGCAAACAAACATCAGCACTACTGTACACTCTAAAAAACACTGGGTTAAAAACAACCCAATTTGGTTTGTTTTTAACCCAAGGGCTGGGTAAATATAGGACAGAACACATTTGGGGTTATTTTTACCCAGCAAATTGGGTTGTTTATTTAACCCATCATGATGGGTTGATTTAACTCAGTTAATGGGTTGATTAGTTTTTATTATAATATAGCTTATTTTTACTTTATACATATGAAATTATGAAATACTTTATACTTTTTACTTTATACATATGAAATAATGTTTACAGATTAACTTAAACCGTCTAAACTTTTGTAAAATACTCCACACAACCACTGGTTTGCACGATAACCTCCTTTATTTTCCTTTATCATTTACAGCATTTATTGTTTTAATGTACACATATTGCCTATTTATATGATTATTCATTTCAAAATATTTCCCCAACTTTTTCACACTTTTACTAGCTTGAGATATTCCTCACAAAAAGTTATCAAGCTGCCCAAAATATTTAGATTAATTTAAATGTTTAGGAGATATGGACTGATTTATTTGACTGAGTTAGTGAATAAGTTATACTTTATAGGAAATTTGTCTTGGACTCAAAGCTGCAGTAGTACACAACAACCACACGATTTTTTAAGAGAAAAATGAATGGGTCTGTGTATGTGTGCGTGCCCACCAGTGACAAACGGGCAGATTTGTCAAAATCAACTTTCAGTGGGCGGCAATGCCTAAACTTAATGACAGTTTATATCATTAAAGAAACATGGATGAATGAGAAAATAAAGAGTGGTATGTATTTGGTATTAAAAGAGTGTGTCAGAGTCTAAACAGGACACCTTATCTAATGAAATCAGCTTTGCATATAGGCCTACAGCAAATAATAAGCAAAAAGAATGACACTAATATAATTTAAGTTACAATTATCTTACAATTACTTTACATCTCTGAAGTATATTCACTCCTATATAAACTGCAGTCCCTGGGAGTGGCTCTGAGGAGCTGAGAACAGTGGTTGTGTTACATGCATTCACATAGTCGAAAACCACCTCTCAGCAACCTCAGTCTTTTTTCCGAAGTTATTTTATAATGCCCTAAAAGTAATTGCAAAGATACTGCACCACACCAAGATAAATGACCTTTTCATGATTCCATGTAAGTTGATGGTCATAAAATGCGAGATACGATCAAACATTTAGTATATGACAGAAAATTCTCAGAAATGCTAATCGTGCAATGACCTGATCTGAAATAAACAGGGATACAAACTATAAACTAATAAACTATGCTATTCTGAACTTAAAACTTAAATTATGTGATTCATTAACGAAGCCGGTTTCAGCATATTAGGCATGAGATTAAAATGCATATGCACATTTTAGGAATTCATTTAATTCCTGGTAATTTTGGTAAAATCAGTAAATTCACGTGTCTGAGAAAATGATTTCCTAAAACATAAAGGCTGTATCAGTTGACCATAGGTTTAGTTTATTCACTGACACAGACTAAATTGAAAAACTGATTCTATCAAAGCAAATCTTTTTATCTCTATTCTAACAGCTTACCTGAAAATACAAAAGTGAATCTATAGCTGGGTAGTCACTTTTCAGGCTCAGTTCCAGGTGCTCTAGCAAAATGCAGATTTAATGTGTAAGCTGATTATAGGGCCCATGACAAAAACAATCATGTTCAGTGAGAGACAATCTGGCCTGAGCTCTGCGGATGGACGTACACAGGATGGTATGCACTTTCTTCCCCAAAAAATTAATTAGAAATTAAATGCTCAAATAATGCACACATAATATGATACACTTCTTAAGTTAATATAATAAATCAACTTCTTTTATGAATTCAGTAAACCTCTCATAATTAAAGCAATAATACAAAATCTTAAATGCTGAATTAATACCAACGTCGCAAAAGACAAAACAAATGGTCAAAAGAGCAAATCATAAATCAAATACTCAAACTGACAACACAAATTATAAATTATAAATAAAGATTTATGGGCAAAGTTAGTCTACAGGTAGGATTTCAAAATGTGGAGGTAAACAGTGGTGTAGCCATATGCTGTAAATTATACTTTTTACCCAGTGCAGGTAGCATATAACAACTTCTAAGGATCAATAATTTACCAACTTGTTTTGCTGCTCCAGCCTTAACTGAAAATTAGTCTTTTTTTGAAACATAAAACACATAGACTTAGACAGAGAGAAAGAACCAGGGGAAGCACCAGCAAGCGTGTGTGAATCATGATGAGAATATATGACAAAAGATCCTTCACACTATATTTCTTTCTCAAAATCGCATATATAACTGTTCATTGAGACTGTGAACATTTGCACAGCGGCCAGTTAGAAGAACATGCTGTGTTTTCAAGTAAAGCACATTTTCTTATTTTTAATTTTTAAAGCCATGTGTGTTTAAGTAAGGCATATTTTAAGTAAAAATTATATTTATATTAATATACAGTACTTAGTATAATAATAAAGGCAAAACAATTCTATAAATCAGTAAGTAAAATTCAGTTCAATTTATATCACATTTATTTGTATAGCGCTTTTCATTATACAGTTTCAAAGCAGCTCTACGGAAAAAAGTTAATACTAGCTAATGCTATTAGATGAAACACTTTGAATGGAAGAATTAAATCTAACACTTCCATTTAAGAGCAGTTCATTTGGCGGCATCAGCGTCATTTAAACCAGCCATCAGTGTTGCCAAGTCCGCGGAATTGGGCTACTTTAACACTGTTGCCATGGATTGTTTTTGATGTCCGTGGTTTGAATCGCCTCCAATAACGTCATATTTATGCGAATTGAAATTAATTTGAAATGCGAATTTACCAGGAGAACCCCGACAAAAAAACATGTATTTCAGAACGCGATTTTTAATGGGGATCCCCCTTGAAACGCGATTGGCCTTTTTTTGGGCTAGTTTTGAGTAGCAATTGGGTGGGTTTTGTTGTGAAAACCTGGCAACCCTGCCAGCCATACATGTCATTCACAACAAGAATAAAAAGGCAGCTCTTGTCCAGCAGCAGAATAACAGAGCAAACAAACATCAGCACTACTGTACACTCTAAAAAACACTGGGTTAAAAACAACCCAATTTGGTTTGTTTTTAACCCAAGGGCTGGATAAATATAGGACAGAACACATTTGGGGTTATTTTTACCCAGCAAATTGGGTTGTTTATTTAACCCATCATGATGGGTTGATTTAACTCAGTTAATGGGTTGATTAGTTTTTATTATAATATAGCTTATTTTTACTTTATACATATGAAATTATGAAATACTTTATACTTTTTACTTTATACATATGAAATAATGTTTTCAGATTAACTTAAACCGTCTAAACTTTTGTAAAATACTCCACACAACCACTGGTTTGCACGATAACTTCCTTTATTTTCCTTTATCATTTACAGCATGTATCGTTTTAATGTACACATATTGCCTATTTATATGGTTATTCATTTCAAAATATTTCCCCAACTTTTTCACACTTTTACTAGCTTGAGATATTCCTCACAAAAAGTTATCAAGCTGCCCAAAATATTTAGATTAATTTAAATATTTAGGAGATATGGACTGATTTATTTGACTGAGTTAGTGAATAAGTTATACTTTACAGGAAATTTGTCTTGGACTCAAAGCTGCAGTAGTACACAACAACCACACAATTTTTTAAGAGAAAAATGAATGGGTCTGTGTATGTATTAGTTAGAAGACCCCCCTTGAAACGCGATTGGGCTTGTTTTGGGCTAGTTTTGAGTAGCAATTGGGTGGGTTTTGTTGTGAAAACCTGGCAACCCTGCCAGCCATACATGTCATTTACAACAAGAATAAAAAGGCACCTGTTGTTCAGCGGCAGAATTACAGAGCAAACAAACATCAGCACTACTGTACCTTTATGGCATGTGACGTATAACTTACCCAGCGCTGGTGTTACCTGAGAAAGACTCAAATTGTTTTACAGCATCTTTACCAAACAGATAAGATTACTCAGAAACAGTCTGGCATTGTGCGTCTCAGATATGGCATGTTGCATTACTCATTTTCCCCAGAACTGTACTGTATATCAACGTATAACTTTGTCTGCAATAAACATTCTGTCAGCAGTGTTTACAGCATCTGATCTTCAGATTAATAGCAGACAATACGATTTATGAAGAACAGTTTTTGTAATGTAATTAGCAAAAAGTAAATCTCTCTAGCTTAGTCTGTGTAAAATATTAGGTTTTTTATTTCTGTGTTGACAGCTGTGGTGTTTATTTCATTTATTGTTAATCATGGCCATTTTATGGAAGGGAGAAAGTGTCACAAGGAATGAGGGAAACGAACCCAAGAGCGAGTAAACAGTTTATTAAAGCAAAGCAAGCCAAATAGTCAGACGATGATCGCAGAAGTCCAAAAGACCAGCAGTAACAGCAATAATCCAACTCGAAAAGACAAGGAATCCTTTGAAGGAAATCAGCAACTCACAGGAGGGAACACAGGAACAAACTGGAGAGACAGGACAACACCACATGAGCGAAAACAACGAACTGACAACAAACAATGCAACCACCGGCACTATAAGGCCTACAGAGATGAGGATCAGGTGAATCCGCGCTGATGAGGGGCGAGCCCCGGGTTGCCAGACAACACTGCAAAACACGGGTAAGACAAAACACTCACACACAGAACGCACCGAATGAACCAGTGGACCCATGAACCGTGACAGAAAGTGCATTCTCAAAAAAAAAAAATGGATAAGAAAATAATCCACAGTACACACACACAGAGAGACACAAAAACTTAACAACAAGCATAAATAAATAACATTAACATTTAATTAAAGCCCACTGAGTATTGTGGGTTTGCAGGGCCCCGGTGCAGGTTGTTCCCATAGGCCCTGTTTGAAATTGTTTAATTTGTAGTTTGTTCTGTTTATTTATTTGTGCTATTTACACAATGTTTATGTTTTTTTCAAGTTTTTAGGTGTACAGGGACAGAAACTGAATAATCAAATGTAAAATAGCACTGTCTTCACTCTATAAATTAAATATAGATTAATTCTTGTTAAAACTACAAAGTAATTCAGTCAAGAGCTCTTCTTCTTCTTCTCTTTGGGCTCCTGCGATGGGAGGGGAGGTTACCCGTCCCGGTGCGTTGAGCTGACCAGATGAACCAGTTGTTTCCAACACTGGCGGTCTTGTGCCAGCTGCTCTGCATCGTCCAGAGCAACTCCGTATTGTTGGAGGTCCCCCGCGACAACGTCAAGCCACCGGGTACGGGGCTTGCCTCGTGGTCGTCTCCAGCACGCAGCCCTCGGGTCAAACTGGATGATGGCTTTCGTCGGATGGTCAGGAGGGAGACGGAGGACATGACCAAACCAGCAGGTGCGGCGTTGTGCAACCAGGCCAGATGCTCTGGGCTGGCATGTGCAGGCTCTAAGTGCCTCGTTAGAGACTCGCTGGGGCCACCTGATGTTTTCGATGGTTCTGAGAGCCCTGCTATCAAAGCTATCTATTCTTGCAGCCAGGGTCTTGCTTAAGGGCCATGTTTCCGAGCCATATAGCAGGATAGAGAGAGCAGTGAGTGATTTTCTTTCATTTTCAGAATCAGAAAATAAATAAATCTGATCTCCAGATTTATGCTAAGCTATGCTAAAAGGGCTACCAGGAGAACAAAAGATCGGCTGAATGGATTCAAAAATGGTAAAACTCATCTGTTTAACTCTGGGGTAGTTGGAAAATGAGCCTATTTGCAACAAAAGTGGAGTGTTCCTTTAAGGACACCGACAGCAGCTAATAAATTAGGTGTGGTCACTTTAAGAGACAATGCATCCAATATAATTGTAACGTGATGTGCTGATGCTGTGGAGAGAGGGAACGAGGAGATGATGAGCTCTTTATATGAAGGTCTTTTAATAAATCCAAACGAAGGCAAACAGGAACATGGTGACACAAAAACACACAACGTAAAGCTGGAGCGAAAACACAAAATGGACAGAAACCTGACATAATGATAATCATCCAATTTCTTTCTCAACTGTTTACTTTCAGTTTTTTTTTTTTTTTTTGAGGATACTCTCCAAGATGGGTATTTTGGTGTAATTTGTATGTATTTTTCGGTTCAAGAGCAAGAAGAGGCAAATTCAATGCTCAAGCGCATTGAGAGGCATCTCTCTGTGTGCATCCTGTGCGGTTTGAATGTTGAAACTGGCAAGGCTTACAAACGTGCAAATGATCAGCTTTCATAATGAAAAAAAAAAAACATTGTTAGCCAACTATGGTCGCAAGTTCCATGGTTACCAACATAGTTCACCTATTTTGTGTTTCCCGAAACCATAGTTCAAACGAACATTCACAAACAGCATCGCAAACTTATGTGGTTGGAACTGCAGCTCTCGACCTGTGGTTAGAAGCATAGTTTCTTGCTAGTAAGACATATGGGCTCAATAAATTATGCTCATGAAGACAATAAGTAAGCTAACATGACCTGATTCTATCTAAATATAAATGCCTTTTAATCGATGTATTTTTGTGCGTCCTCTATGAGTGCAGTTTTTGAAAAATGCGCATGTGCGTAACTGAGGGAGTATGACATACGAGGGAATGTCATGAAAAGACCTGGAACAAAAAATAGTACATTAGTCATCAGGTGCCCTGTTCAATATATCTGCATTTTAGATATCTCTAATCAGTTAAATAGCATAAGTTATTACTCCACCGCAGCGTGTGACGTCATTAACAACGGCGCTACATTGTTGAACTCATGTGGTTCAAAAAACGGAGATGCGTCCGTGTTCAAGAAACAGTCGTGACCAGCTAGTTCATTTCCACAACAACGCATCATAAGGAGGTTAATCAGTGAGTTACGTCATTGTACGGG
This sequence comes from Cirrhinus molitorella, assembly GCA_033026305.1. Classification (NCBI taxonomy): domain Eukaryota; kingdom Metazoa; phylum Chordata; class Actinopteri; order Cypriniformes; family Cyprinidae; genus Cirrhinus; species Cirrhinus molitorella. Next base: position 34,616,550 of record CM065123.1, on the reverse strand, counting down.
AAATGCACCCCTGAGCGTTTTATTAGGGGCCCCCTAATAATAGGGCCCCCCCCCTCGGCCGTGGGCCCCTATAATCGTCATCACCTGTCACCACACTGACGAACAGCCCTGGTTTCCAAACCTTCACTCTGTTTCAAGTGAGAATATCTCAAGAGCCATTTATGAGCACAGTTTACCCTTACTCAACCACACTGGGGACTAGCTTAAATTGTCACAATATCATGATCATCAAGGGAAGGTTTCCCATTTAACGATCAACAATGCAGTCCTTTAATTGACCTATCAATAAGCCCCGCCCCCCTTAGTTACTGCCTCGGACAAACAAACGGAGTTGCCCACTGTCTTACAATGACAGCTGAACCCTGTCCCAACACAGCTGCACACACACCAAGCCAAGCCACAGCCACTGCTCCAGCACCCAGTCAAGTCACAGCTATTGTTCCAGTACCAAGCCAAGTCACAGCAGTGGTTCCTGAGCCCAGCCCCATCACTGGCACCACCCCTGTGCTGACCTTCACTGAGGCCATGCTCCTCCTGAAAACTGCTCTTTGGGTTGTCTGGGCCGCGTATACCACCACCGAGTCCGTGGCCTCCCCTGAGGAGGTGGCCGAGGCCACGGATCCTCAAGTCAAGGGGGAGGTCGCACCTGCGTCTGATTCGTCTGCTCTGCCCTGGAGAGCGTCTGACTCGCCTGATCCGCCCTGGAGAGCGTCTGATTCGTCTGCTCCGCCCTGGAGGGCGCCTGATCCTCCTGATCCGCCCTGGAGGGTGCCTGCTCTGCCACATCCGCCCTGGAGGGTGCCTGCTCCGCCTGATCCGCCCTGGAGGGCATCTGGTTCCTCTGCTCCGCTCTGGAGGGCGTCTGCTCCACCAGATCCGCCCTGGAGGGTGCCTGCTCCGCCGGTTCCACCCTGGAGACTGCCCGCTCTGCTGGCCTCACTCAAGAGAAGGTCTGCTCCATCTTGGTGGTCCCCTGAGCATTGTTTGCAGCTCTGTTGCTCGGCTGCCATTCCAGCAGATCCTGAACATTTTGCCCCACCTAACTCAGTCAGCCCGCATGAACCTGGTCCCCCCTGTTGCACTCGGTCCCTCCCCCCACCCTTTGTGGTTTTTGGACTGTTCTGAGCATCTGGAAGCCGCTCCTGGGGGGGGGGCTCTGTCATGAACTGTGCCGCTATGGCTCCCTCTGTTCCCCCTTAGAGGGAGCCTTCACTGTAATATGGACCATTATTCACTACATTTCCCATAACCCCCTTCTCATGGACTTCCTGTTACCTCTCACCTCTCACCTTAGTCAGCCATCTTAGTTCACCCCTTAGACCTTATATAGACCGGTTCTCCCTCAGTCAGATCGCGAAGTCTTAACTAGCCCAGTCTGTTAATTCCAAGCGTTTCCCTAGTTCTTGATTTTCCGTGTTTAGACCCCCTTAGTTTCCTCGTCCTTGATTATTCGCCACCTGCCTTTTGACCCCCCTGCTTCGTCTCCCCGACTATTCTTTGGATTATCTGTTTTGCTCCCGATTACTCCTGTTGACCCAGTGCCTGCCTGACCATGAGTGTGACTGTCTCTTTCTCGGGGCTATCGTTACACAAGGACAGAAAACTGGAAATACAGTGTCTGCACATCTTGCATACAAGAGAACAGAGCTGTCTCACCCAATCATGTCTAAACTGTTCATTCATTCATTCATTCATTCATTCATTCATTCATTCACTTCAGTGGCAACTCTAGACAATTACATTGGGATCAAATTGTTTTAATGCCAAAAATAAAAATTGCAGCATTCAATATTGTGATTAAAAGAAAAAAAATACAAGATTGCACATGCAGTTGTGTTTACAGTAATTGATAAAAAGTATACTGAATATGCATTGAAATGGAATATGCACTGAACTGCATTGAAAAAAAAAACACATGAAAAGGAATCTGTTTGGTAAATAAATTCATACTGCTGCAAAGAATAAGAAAAGGACTATACAAAATAACACACATACTGTACAAAATGTGATGTCCACATATATTATAAGAGAATGATTGCTTTTTGCTATAGCATATTCTTGCATGTGCAAATCAAGGCGACAAATAGAGCTAAACTGTAAAAAAAAAAAAACAGTGAGGTTCAATTCAATAACATTGGTTAATGCATTAGGAATCATGAATTAAGAGCATTTTTAGTCAAGGTTAATGTAAGTATTTTCTACACATGCTAATGCATGAATGGGTTCTATAAAAAACATTGTTCATTGTTAGTTGATGCCTGACTATTAACTACCGTTAACAAATATGTTGTTTATTTTATTTTCTTAGCATTAAACATAAAGCTCCTTATCAAGTGAATTTCATTCACAAACAGATCTTTTGCAGAGCAGCAACAACACAAACCAAACGAGCTGTGAAAACATAGTATGAAAATGACCTCCAGATGACCAGCTTAGTAACAGTCAGGATCTATATGAGCTTCCATATTTCTGATGCGTGAAATTTTTATATAAATTTCTGCTTGTGGTTCATTTATGCCACTGTGCAGATTTTCTTTACTCTCGCCATGACTTTTACTACATGTCTGGCCACAAGTGCTGAGGAAGGTCAGGAACACAGGTATGAATACAATGCCATGGATGGCCCCATACAGAATGACTAAGAACATGATTTTAAAGAAGGTCCTGAAGATGTAGCTTTTAGCAGCCGCAAGCACCACCACACCTGCGATAGTGGACATGGCTCCCTGAACGATCGGATAGCCCAGTTTAGTGATGGCATCCATGGCTTTGTCATTCACTGAGGATTCTTCACTTGACACAAAAGCATAGGATATGTGAGCAGAGAAGTCCACAGAAAACCCGATACAAATAACCAGATTAATCATAGACACAGAGTCTAAACTAACATCCCATAATGCCATAAAACCAGCCACTCCCACAATGACAGATGCGATGGCAAATGTCACCCAGAAAGAGCAGACCGGGTTTGAAATCAGCAGGAGTGAAATGACTAACATCACACATGTAGCAACTACTATATTTTGGATTGTATTAGTGATGATGACGGCATATTGGTCAAAATAGATGAAAGCAGAGTGGTAAACTATCAGATCAATGGGTGTCTGTAACTTCCTACATTCGGCTGCGGTTTCTCTAAACACATTCAGCATGTTCTTCTCGTCGATCGCTGTGCGGATGTTCACCGTCTGAACGAACATACGTGATGCAAGAATGTGATTGTTCATGAAATTAACATCTTGACTAAAGCCAGAATGATTAAGAAATGCAGTTAAATGGCTTTTGAATTGTGCTTCATTGTCTACATCAAAACCAGCATTCAGCCCAAACTGCACATATACATGAAGCCAAGAAATAGGTGGAATGTCTGAATCTGCCACTGTCAGATTTTGAAAATGGTCCAAACACAAGTCAAGATTTTTACGAGCAGTTGAGTTCCAGTACTGGAAATTCTCATCCTTTATAACTAACATGACATTAGGACCAAAGTCTGAGAAGAACTCATCCTCATTGTCATAGTAATCACCAACATATGAGCCATCTGCAGCTAAATGTTTTAGATCTAGACCTTCCTGTATTTGGAAGCAGCCGTAGATACTGACTACTAAATACCCGGCATAGATCAGACATACGAGCACCTTAACCCACGCTCTTGTCAGAAAAGGGCCATAATATTTTTTAAAGAATGAATCCATTGGCATTTCAAACTCCTTACGAGTGTTTTTATCAAAAGCTCCACCAACACAACAATCTTTATCATCATCATCACTGGCATCTGGGACTCTCATGCAGGTCAGCCAGTGTCTGTTGCCTTTCTCTCGTCTCCCGTTGAACGCGAGACACGCACCGAAGAAGGTGATGTTGAAGATGTAGCAGAACAGAAGAGCTGTGCTGGTGTACATGCAGAAAGACTGAACCGAGCGGAATGGAGTGAGGAGGCCGATGTAGAAAGCCAGCACATCTGTTAACGTGGTGATCGTGATGGACACGCCGGCTTCCTTATATGTTTCTGCTAAGCGAACCTCAACGGCTTTATCGACTTCAGTCTTCTGCCAGCAGGAGATCATTATGAACATGTCATCAACACCAACACCTGGAGGAAAGCAGAGACTGTCAGCATCAGCTGTGAGACACCAATTGGTGATGAAATAAATGAATGTTATTGACCGAGAATTAGAAAGGGGGCTGTGGCCACAGTCATGGCAAACGGCATCCCGCAGAACAGCAGCAGTCCAAAGCTGGCCAACACCGCCATACCAGCGGAGATGACGCCGAATGCGGCCACCCACACCTTCGTCCTGACACAGTCTAACCTGTGGAAAAAGACGTGCTGTAGAGATTAAGACAAGCCTAGTGACCGATACATGTGCTTATTTGATATTTTTTTAATTCTTCAAGATACCTCAAACAAGACAGAATTGAAATGGTGATGGCCAGGAAATACGTAACAGAGAAGAGGGGGATCACAGAGTCGGAATTGGTCTCAAACTCATTCTGTCTTGATATTGATGTAAAGTAAGACACATGGACCTGTAAAAATTCATAATCAAACACTGTTCAGTGTATTAACTGTCTACACAAATGTGTTTTCTTGTGTGACAAGGCAGAAAACCAAGCAAATGTATGTGTGTTCAGTTCAAATGTCAAATGAGGTAGATTTAAACACAATTAGGCATCTGTATGCATACATTCTTTATAATTCACAATCTTTATGATGTATTTATTTATTTTTACTTACCGTTTTCTGTTGTGTATAGTTTGAAAAGAGTTTTAGAAAGCCATCAAGCCAGTCAGAGTTTTCCATTGTCTTCTCCTCGTCTAGGTAATAAAAAAGCCTGACTGCTTTTGCACTGGATATCTCTGAGCTATCCGGCTTTAGCTCTACACCGCCGATACTTGTTCCCAAAAATGTGCCGTTATTCATTGGATATGTTATGGCTGAAGAAACGATTTCAGTAGCATTGTAATTTATAATGTCTAAAATTAAATTTGACATACAGTTTCCCTTTATTTTGGCACAAAGATTTTCAAAAGTGTTTCCTGTTGCTATACTTTTCACTCGTCTGTCTAACTCTAAAATGTTGTTAAAAGCTTCTTCGGTTAATATATTTTCTCCATGCAAGCCTGTGATGATCAAAGAGGCATAGGTGCCGTCAGACGTGAGCCGTAACTGAGAAAACTCTTCAGACGGTGGGAAGTTTTCCACCACAATCGCCCTCTCCAGCTTGGCAGGTCCATTGACGGGCGTGAACTGGTCTTCAATATCATTTGCCTCCCTCTCCTGAAGAAAGATAAAACCAGCTCCAAGAGCAGCAGCTACATATAAAGGTAATATAAGAAACACATATGGATATCTGCCAACAACACTACCGAGCTTTTGAAAAGCCAGAGACAGAGGCCTTTCGATGCAGTCGGTTTTACACTTCGCCATCCTCCAGACACTTCAGAAGTGAATGTCTTGCTCTTCTACATCACCACTGTCTACAGTCACTCTGTGATGTCATGACACGCTTATAGGCTGAGCAGAACACTAACAACTCATTTGTTACACATTAACAAATTATGGGCTATTTATTAACAGACTCTCTTTTTTACCACCTACCCTCTGTATCAGCGTCAGAAAAAAACTTCTTTACTAAGGAGTGATGTTTAATTTATGTGCCATTTTTACTTCAACAAGGACATACTTTTTGTTAACCATACAGTCATAGCCAAAAATATCGGCACCCTTGCAATTCTGTCAGAAAATGCAAATATTTTGGTACTCACATGTTTATTTTATTTATTTATTTTTACAAAAGAAAACAGAAAAGAAAAGTCAAATCTGATACATTTCCAAACAGAACCCAAACAATGCACTGGACAAAATTATTAGCACCCTTAACTTAATATTTGGTAGCACCCCTTTTGGAAAAAATGACTGAAATCAGTTACCTCCTGTAACCATGAAGACGTTTCTTACACTCTTCTTTTGCGAACTGCTCCAGGTCATTCAACTGCTGTTTTGAGATCTCTCCACAGGTGTTGTATGGGATTCTGATCTGGACTCATTGCTGGCCATTTCACAACTCTCCAGCTCTTTGTTTGTAACCATTTCTGAGTGCTTGTTTTTTAAGTATGTTTCAGGTCATTGTCCTGCAGGAAGACCCATGACCTCTGGTGGAGACACAGCTTTCTGACGAAATTCTTTGGTAATCTTCAGATTTCATGATACCGTTCACACAGTTGAGGCATCCAGTGCCAGAAGCAGCAAAGCAATCCCAAAACATCTTTGAACCTCCACCATGTTTGACTATAGGGACTGTGTTCTTTTCTTTGAAGGCCTCATTTCTTTTTCTGTAAACAATGCCATGATGTCCTTTACCAAAAAGCTCAACTTTTGTCTCATCTGTCCACAGTACATTTTCCAAGAAGGAATGTGGTTTTGTCACATAAGTTTAACTTTTCATTCAGATGACAACAGGTGTGTACACTGTTGTACCCTGTGTCTGCAGATCAGCTTGAATTTGTTTACAAGTTAATCTGGGTTCTTTATTCGAACAATCCTTCATTGTAATTTTTCATTCATTTTGCTCTTCCGGCCACGTCCAGGGAGGTTAGCTACAGTGTCATGGGCTGTAAGCCTCTTGATGATATTGCGCACAGGAACGTTATGATCTCTGGAGATGGACTTGTAGCCTTGAGATTGTTCATGTTTTCCCAATTTTCTGTTTTTTTTTTTTTTTTTTTTTTTTTCCTCGTGTATGTGTGTGTTGTTCCAATGCTAAATAAATAAATAAATAAAAATAAATTAACATGAATACCAAAACATTTGCAACTGGAACACTTTCTTGAGAAAAGTGTAGCATTTTCTGACAGAAAGGCAAGAGTGCCAATATTTTTGGCCATGACTGTATAAGCCTATGTGTCATTCTTTTATATGAAACACTTCACATATTTGATTCATTAAAACAATTTTCTTTTAATAATTTACACATAATGAGCATTTGAATAGCCTAATATGGACACTGGCAAAGTGCAGTTGTTTGCTTTTTATACTTGACAAAAAGCAAATTTTCTATTTGAATATACCAGGTGATTTAGATTTACATGTTTAGTTTACTCAACAAAGCCGTTTTAAGTGTAATCGATCTGTGTTCAGTCTCTAAAACCTGTAAAACCAGCAAACCAGACCAGCGTGACCAAAGTACTGTCAGCAGGGTCCAACTTTCTTCATATTACTGGGAAAAACATTATTCTGTTGTACTATAGTAATGGTGAGATTTAAGTATAAAGAAAGTAATGTTGGTTCTGTTCTGTTTACCCTGTAGGGGGTTATTCATGCTCTTCTGCTCCTATCCAAGCTAGGCTGCATTGATGGTCAGGGAGTGTTTGCCCAGAACAGAACCATACCCCCAACCTAAAATACATGCTAACTGTAAGTTATCTTTGACAATAGTGGTTAATATTCATATGCACTCCAGATAGGCTACACCATTTACCCTACATGCCATGCAGTCGCAGTGACCTGTCATTAGTCCTGTCCCTCTGCACTGCAACCCAGGTCTATAATAAATGAAATAAAAAATAAAAATAAGTCTCTAATAAAAAATTCTTCATACAGTGGACTACCAGTAAAACTGACAAAAAATTTGCGACCAAAAATTAGATTTGACACTTCAACCTGACCATGTTTTATTACATACCTTTCTATCAAATTTATATGACATCATCAGGTTGAATATGTGTATATATACAGTGGCGCCTGCAGCCGTACGTCAGTACGCACTGTGCGTACCATGAGAGGGCGCTAATTAAGGATGTTTTTATTATATATTTTTACGTATTTTTTCCTAAATATACATTGTGTACTGAAAGTCCTCCTAACAATGCCAGTGTCCACGGCCTCTGCAGTACGTCCTCCTAACGTTGTAATATTACCAAGGACGTCCCAGATATACTCTATTGGTAATATACTGGTAATTTCATGATTTACTGCCAACGTAACTGCAAGGTCGCATGCACGTAATTGTATGACCATCATTTACACGTTCTGTATGTGCTCTGATTACCAGAATTTGCTATTTAAAAAGTGTAATTAAACGTCAGACACAAGACTGAAAGTTCCCTTAAGATAAAATATTATTTTCACCAAGCCAGAATATGGACGATTGCTAAATATACAAAACAAAGATATTATTGAATATATGTTCAATATGTTGAGTGTCTTATAAACACAAATGTAGATTTGTTAGTTTCCCCTTGTTTTATGGCATTTAAAAATTATTTTATAATTTTATTTAAATCCATAAAACATTTAAAAACGAGTGCCTTAAAACTTGTGTTATACTTTGCATGTTGTATTATTCAAATGTTTATTTTAATATTATTTTGTTTACTATATATGCTGCTTGGATTTATTTTTAATGTGTTCAGCAATGGAAAGATGCCTGTTTGTTATTTGAAGGTTTAATAAAATGATTAAAAAAAGGGCTTTAGTGATGTGAGTCACGTGACGGAGCGCGCGTGCCTCCACAACTGGCTCACGCGTACAGAATGTTTACAAGCTACAAGAAAGGAAAGTACATTTTTCTGAGTCGTGAAACTTTTTATTTCTTAACGAGTTATTAAGATAACGTTGAAATAATGACACGGACCAGGCTACACCATCTCCGGTTCTGTGCGTACCTTGACATAAAATCCTGCAGGCGCCCCTGTATATATATACATATATATATATATATATATATATATAATACTTAAAGAATATCTTTTCAGTTTTTCTGTGGATATTATTTTCTTACAGTGTAGCAAATTTATCTAGATTAATATGGATGTAGCCTAGTATTTACATTAATAAATCAGGTCACACTATTCACTCCTTACTCCTTACTTTTACTCAGTTACTATATAGAAGTATAGGATGTATGAGTAAATGAGTAACAGGATTGAGATTTTAGGATAAAAATAGATAAAACATATAATCTAGCCACATGGAGTACATGCTAATATTATGAGGATACTCAGCAAATTATAGTAATTCCACAAGAATTTATATTTTTAAAATAAACAAGTAACATCTAAGGAATAATGTAGGTAACATGACAGTAGCTCCCAGCCACCATTACAATATCATCAAATATACAGAAAAGAAAATGAGACCACATGCTTTTGGATATTTCATTGTCTTCAGAAGATCCAGATGTTGCAATATTACATTAAAAATGTTGCTGCATTCCAGGCAGGTTTTTGAGCTAGTAAGTCACAGCTTCAAACCACGACTCACGACTTTGTAGCGTTCCAGGCTTATGCTCATTTACAAGTAATTTCTATCGCCAAAGGTGCTTACTCCTTGCTTATTTGAAGGAAACAGAGTAGGAAAACAGAGCATGAGACAAGAGAAGCTGTTATACCTTTTTTTTTATACGTTATTTGTATATTTGGAAAAACATCCATAGTGGGCTGTCATTGTTGGTTCGCAGGCTATCAGAGTGCGGAACTGGGAGTACATCGATCTAGTACGACTTCACGGGCGAGAAGTCATGGGTTTGACTGCCATTCCAGTGCACTTTCACGGGAAGGTTGGAAAAACACGGGTAACGTTGCCTGCAACGCGGCATGTGTCTTGCGGAATTTTCCAAGTTTTTCAAGTAGGGGGGAATGTGTTGAACTGAGTGAAAACCTGAGGACCCGACTAAAACGTGTATTTTATCCAAAATATTCTACATTCATTTAGAAAAAAAATAAATAAATAAAATATATATATATATATATAAAGCACAGATGGGGTATGGAGGTACATAAAAATGCTAAATAAAAATGATTTCTGAAGAATGTAAAAAATTATATTTCATGTTAAAACATAGCGATAGACACTGGGGACATGTACAAATGCTATAGTTTCAGTGTTTTAGGTAGTTTTTTAATGCTTTTTAAATTATATATTTTAAATTTGCAGCTAAATGTATGTGCAAGACACTTTGCTTAATAATAAAATGCATTTTATAGTTAATTTTTATGCATGTTTGTACCTATAATGTCCTAGGGACATTATATATATTTCAGAATTTATATTCTGAAATATAATATAATATAATATAATATAATATAATATAATATAATATAATAATATAAACGCCAAAGGACGTGTATGGGGTTTGTCCTCTTACTCTTGCCGTATCGCGTCGAGGTTAAAGGGGAAACGTTCCAACATGGCGCTCTAAGAGCAAAACAACGCAAACATAAACTATTAAAGAGCAGAACAACTCGTTATTTTCACGCAATCTGCCACGAATTTTTAGCGTTTCCTAGTACGATTATATTTTCCGTCTTTCCGGTAAGTTCGCGCTCTTAAACTATTTATTAAGAGTTTGTTTAAGGCAAACACGTGGATTGGCGCGCCTGTGATCACATAACGTAATGTATTCAGTAGAGTTGTCAGACATTGTTTTTTGTTCACCTAATTGTGATAAACTTGAAATCTTTCCTGGTCTGGTGCTCGTGATTCATGTGTATAATGTGTTTTATTGTCTAGTCGTGTCGTTTTCAGCTGTTATATAGTCATAGCGAACTGTTAAAGAGAAACGTCACATGGGTGTTATATTGATCTGTTTACACAATACAGCGAGCATTAAATGTATAATAGGGCAGTGCTTTTGACCACAGTGATGTGTAATTTGTTTGGATGTCATGTATGATTGAGCTGTTTTTACTCTGGAGGAGGCATAATGCCTCCTCACTTTGAGTGTTAGTTTGCAGTTTTATTATTTTGGAGTATTATTAAAAGAACTGTAAATCTGAAATTGGTTCGCATATCCTCACTGTCACTATGCATACCTCAATAACCACTGTGCTAACATGTGAACTTATGTTTTAATTGATATGATTTCATAAGTACTGTATGATGAGGATTATTAATAAAGCTTTACTCTGTAGTGTTTTGTATGTTTTATTTATAGATCATGCCATCTGCTTGTGACTCTCTCGTTGACGATATTGAGGATATGGTGACGTCACATGACCCCACTCCTCATGAGCGCCAGTTTGCCAAGAGGAACATTGTGCCTCGTCCACGCAAACACAAACTCCAGCCTGCAGGAGAAGAGCTTCAGACAGACAGGTCAGATGCTCGCTCTTCTCCTCAAACTAACACAGTGTAAATGTATCAGCAGGTTTTCACAGGTGCAGTTGTGATCAAGTGCTCTTACACTCCTTCATTGGCTTCTTCCAGCTATTTTACACAGATCTTAAAATACTGATAATGTTGCAAACATAATTAATGGAAATATTCGCTTTCACATTCTGTCCTAAGTGTGCCCTAAAAAGTTGTTTGGACAGAAAACGAGTGTCAAAGGTGCTGTAGTCACGACACTGAAATTTCTAGCTTTGTTGCTGTAAAAATATCAGTATTTAAAATCATTTTAAATACCACAGGAAAATTGCCTCTGCATTAAGGGCATATAGTCTAAATTGTATATAAGTAAGATATTTTTGTAAATTTTAAACTTAAAGTGAATCTGATGCACTTTTTATTAGTTTTAAATTTTAATTTGATTGTGGTCGTGTCTCAATCCACAACACATTCACATTAGAGAATGACATTTATTTTATGTGATTCAGGACCACAAAACAAGTCGTAAGGCTCAATTTTTCGAAATTCAGATTTATCATCTGAAAGTTGAGAAGAAGAAAAAAAAAAACTTGTAAAAAAAATGTATGATTTGTTAGGATATGGCAATATTTGGCAGAGAATCTGAGGGTGGAAAAAAGTCTAAATATTGAGAAAATTACAATTTTAAAATTTTATTTTAAAGTTTAAAGATGACTGGTTTTGTGGTCCAGGGTCACATTTATTATTATTATTATTATTATTATTATTATTATTATTATTATTATTATTATTTATTATTTATTTATTATCTAGGATATAATATTATGTTGTGATACAACTGCACTTAAAAAAGCAAACAAATTGTTGTTTTCATTGTTTTGACCAGGGTATTCTAATAAGTAAGCCTCCAAAATGTTATGTAATATTACAGACAAAAAACTACTAGCCTGATTTATGCAAAGTTTAAACTTTATCAAACATTACCAAAGACAAGTCAGTGATAAAATAAGAACAAATAAAGAAATGACAGCCAGTGGCACAAATAAATACAACTGAACACAAATGTACAAATAAAAACAGATCTCATTCTCACAAAGTTAAATGTCCTCACGGCCTTGAGTTCCACTTTTTAATGTAGCCTGGCAAGATGACAGAAACAAAAACTTAAGTACATTATGTGTTCAGGCTTGGAAAAACAGACTGTGTCCTTCCTCTGCGTCCTTGTTGGTTCTGACCCACAATGCCACAGTCCTGCCGTCAAACTCTGGTCATCACATTACTCTACATTAAATAAGACCTTACCTTTAAAAGCCCCTACATTATTAACCACAAAATAAGAATGTACATTTTCTACATCATATTGCATCATAATTTCTTTTAAAGGCCAAAGGAACACAATGCATTAAGAGCCGGGGGTGAAAACTTTTGAACAGAATGAAGATGTGAATATTTTTCTTATTTTGTGTAAATATTGTATTTTAGTCATTTAGTACTGCCCTTCAGAAGCTACAGTAGATACTTGCATTTTTCCCAGAAGAACAAATAAATTGCATTTACACTGATCTTCAAATTCACAACTCTTAATGCATCATATTTCCTTCTGGAACGTCAGTGAGCGGTTGAACCTTCTGTAATAGTTTCATATGAGTCCCTCAGTTGTCCTCAATGTGAAAAGATGGATCTCAAAGTCATACAGTCATTGTTGGAAAGGATTCAAATACACAAAAATGCTGAAAAACCAAAGAATTTATGGGAGCTGAAGGATTTTCCTGAAGAACAGCGGGCAGTTTAACTGTTCAGAACAAACATGGGACTTATGAACAATTATCACTAAACAAAAAAAGACATTCAGTTAACAACATAGTATTGAGAATCAAGTGTATGTAAACTTTTGAACAGGGTCATTTTTATAAATTCAACTATTATTTTTCTCTTGTGGACTATCTGTAAAGATCTGTTATGTGAAATGTCTTACTCAGGTCAGTAGTAAATAAAAACAAAAAAAAAAATAATATGCATTTTGTATGATCCCTCTTATTTTGGCAAAATAATTAACATTTTGCAGGATCTGCAAGGTGTATATAAACTTTTGACTTCAACTGTATAATACACATCTCAGTGAAACGTTATTGTGGCCGGTACAGTTCACTCATTGAATATTGCCATCTAGTGGATACAGCTTGGAAGTAAAAGTTGGGAATGGAAAAAGGAGAATGTCAGATCGCTAAACATGTCATCAGACCAAATGACTGATCTTGAACATGACTTTCATGCTGTGTCTATTATTATATCTGTGTGTGTCAGAATATAACGGCCTTTTTCTGTCTTATTTTCAGTGTGATTCCTGGCACACAGAAGGTCTGGGTGAGGACATGGGGCTGCTCTCACAACAGCTCTGATGGCGAATACATGGCCGGACAGCTGGCTGCCAGCGGCTATAAGATCACAGGTACCCGTGTAAACATCAGACATACTGTACACGCTTCCCTTACCTCACATTCAAGTTTTCAGACGTTGGAAATGTGGTTATTCGCATCATGTTCACACTAGTTTGTAACAGCCTGAATTCTGTGTTTGTTAGCAATACTATTGTTATAATATTAATTGTAAGGTTAGTTTGAACCCCTGCTAGATGGGTGTCAGACCAAAGTACACTGATTAATTCAATGTGCTATTGACCTTTTAGTCTTAATAACTGGACTATACAAGCCTCTTTTGGTTCTCATAGTTACAGTTTACTACATTTGTAAAACTGATCCCATACAACTAGAGATGCACCGATTGACCGGCTAGTGATCGGAATCGGGCAATTTTTCGCATGATCGGTGACCGGCCGGTCAGTCTCACGTCTTGCCGATTCCGAGCCGATCCTTTTATTGCCAACGGCGCAGGCAATTACATCACAGCCACGCGCACACTCACAGTCTGGTGTAAACATGCCGTTGGAAGTTTTTTTCTGTGAGTGAAGATGACACAAAAATCGCAGTTTGTAACATTTGTAAGGCTAAAATACAACGTGGGGGAACTACCACAAAAACGTTCGGAACGGCCTGGAAAAATGAGCGCATCGCACTGCGTGTCACGACCGCCTCACTGGTATTATGAGCGCGCATAAAGCTCGGCTACATTTGAAATAACGAACTTGAGCGCGCAAAAGACGCAACGTGAACTGAATGGCTCCAAAAAAGGCAGTGCGGTGCGCCTCGCGTTTTCACACATAAAAAGCGCGTTCGGTGTGATCCGGGCCTAATAAGACACTTAAAACACAATCACTCAGCTGAATATGCCCAGTTTGAATAGAGGAAAGAGGCTAGCTAGCGCGCCGTGTCCAAGCTAAATCTCGTCAGCCACAAGTCAGCAGCCTCTGCTATCTTTTATTGGGATGTTCAAGTAATAGCATTTAGTACTAGCATTGTTATTTCTACCTGTTTTAAGACTTGCACTTTTTGTTATTAAAGTTATTGTCATGACTACTTTGTTAGTTATATATTATTTCTACATTTTTCAAGGCACAGAGCACTTTATTTTGTTGTTAAAGTTATTTTGTAGTGAGAAGATCCCGTAATGTTTATTAATTTATTTTACTATAAAAAAATTAATTGAGGAAAAGAACATTTTTGTTAGTATAACTCTACTATGTTAGTTATATACAGGAACTATATCTTTTTTACAACTCACTTGTTAAAGTTATTTTGTAGTGAGAAGATCCTGTAGTGTTTAATAATTTATTTTATTCTAAAATAAAAAAAAAAAATGAAGAAAATGTATGCTTTCTGTATATTCTTTCATTACAGTTCTTTTAAAAAAATCTGAATCTGCAAAAATCGGAATCGGCAGGTCACACTTACTGAAAAATCGGAAATCGGAATCGGCCAAGAAATTTGCAATCGGTGCATCTCTACATACAACCCTCTACCTGACGTAACCTAATGTAAGGGTCTGAAATAACGTGCTTAAATTTGATTTGAACAATAGGTCTACATTATATTCACATATGCTGTTCACATGGGACATATTGTATTAGCCTAACCCTAAGTAACAGCATGAAATATTACTTAAACTTATTACTATTAACATTTTTACATAACATTTTATTTTACTCACAATTCTGACTTTTTTTTCTTGCATATGCAAGTTTATATCTTCTAATTCGGAATCTAGTGAGTTTGTTAATTCTGAAGGTATAAAAGCCAGAAGTGTGAGATATAAACTCTGAACCGAGAGGAAAAGAGAGAATGACGAGTTGTTTGTCCTTATTAGAGTTAATCCTTATTATTAGAGTTAATTCCTTATTAGAGATAATCTTGGAAATTGCGAAAATAAAGTCTGAATTTTGAAACCAAATTTACCTTTTAATCCATGGCTTCATAGACTGTTATTCAGCAAAATTGACGTTAGATACTGGGATAGTCTTACAGATCTGCCACTGGGATGACGTTTTTTTTGTGGGCGGTTCAGTGGCAGATCTGTAAGACTATCCCAGTATCTAACGTCAATTTTGCTGAATAACAGTGCTTATCACTGAGTGACACGCTCTTGTAATATGCGTAGAACATTTTGAAAATTAGGTCTAATCAATATAATCTATAATCTTTTTAAATCAAAGTATTTTGTGCCGTATTTGGTTAATTCTCTAGCCGTAAAGGCCATCTCTCTCGGGTTTTCTGCAACCATGCTGCGCGCGCATCCAGAATGTTTACAAACCGATAATTGGTCTATAGAAGAAGACACTCTTATGAAAATGTGTTGAGTGTGGGGAAGTTTTACAAAACTACAAACAAATGCTGTCAAGTCCCCAAAAGACTTACGGTAAAGTGCAGTTTAGTTGTTTTTGCTTAAAAGGGAAAAAAAAAATCAAGTCATGTCGGGCCACATTTATTTATGAAGCACTTTATACAGTAGATTGCTTTAAAGCAAGCAGCTTTATTGCATCAAACATAAAAAAAGCATATAATTCAATTAGTATTAGTATTTAATTTTCTACAATAAACTAGCTCTACTGTTTGGAGCCATCTAATGTTAAATCTATTTTTCTTAGTGAATGAGAGAAAAAAAACAAAAAAACAAACAACAAAGACATATTACGCTAAAGTGCTAGTTTAGTTTGCTTGATCTAGTTTAGGACCATTTTGATTATTTTAACCGGTATTTTAAGAGATTTTTTTTTTTTGTGTGTTTTTTTTTTTTTTTTTTTTTTTGTGACTTGCGCAAGTCCTGCAGGAGGCACCAGAGAACAGCAGAAAATCTGATAAATCAGCATTTGAGTGAGTGAATACTGGTTGGCTTTCTGAATGCAAATTTCTCTGAATCTTTCTTCTTCAGACTGTTGACTCGCGCCGCTTTAGCAGACAGCATCACAGGCTTCTCTTGTGAAATCACCACTCCGTTTTACCTGCAATGCAATGTAGTGAGCACAGCTCCTGTTTCTGATGTAAGCGAATAAATAATCTTTTCCGAGGACGAGATTAGCTGTCATGATCAGATAATGATTATTTGCCCTGTCATAAGCGATAAGAGCGAATCAAATAATAGGATACAAACGGGCTGATAAGGTCAGAGCACTGTGATTGCCAGCTTGTCTCTAGACACGGTTCTAATAACTTTTACCTGAGAAGATATTGCTGCTTCATTTCGGAAGATTAACTTTTCCCTTCTTTATAACCCGAGCGCTGAGCCGCTTCAGACAGTGCACTAGTAGCGCTTCGACGGACGAAATCACATATAATTATGTAAAAATGCGCGGTTTTGGCGAGTTACCTCACAAACGTAGCCTTAAATAATTTATAATGTCTTAAATGGCCGTAAAGAGTTGGATACATGTCAGATCCGCGTCATGTGCATCAGGTTTTAAAGAGACCGTGCTGATTTGAAAGTGAAACCTGCTGAAGTCTGCCATTGATCTAAATAAAAAAAAAAAGAAAAAAAAGAAAAGAGAAATCACTCGACTGCTCTAGTCGCTGATTAATTTTTGTAGCTTGAATAAAGATGTGTATCTGTATAGCCTAGTTTATGCATAAACAATTTGTAGTTTATGTGAAGATTGTTTTAAAATCAGTTAAAAGTTGTACTGTACTGTAATGTTGAATGGCTATAATTAGTTGGTAAAATTGAGGAAAACTTTATTTAATAGAGACACCAGTAGCAGTATTGGTATATCAATACTGCTTAGTAAAATGATGCCATTAAACACATATTTAAAATATACTATTGCAGTCTATAGAGGGTCAAAGAGCTCTTGGATTTCATCAAAAATATCTTACTTTGTGTTCCAAAGATGAAGGTCTTAAAGGTTTTTAAGTAATTCATTTTTGGGTGAACTAGACCTTTCAATAGTCATACCACTTCACTTACAAAGTATCCATGACGTATCAAACTTATTGATTCATGTTATAACAAATCTGTTTACACACACACACACACACACACACACACACACACACACACACACACACACACACATATATATCCGTATATAACAAGCAGTAATATGTACCTACACTACCAGTCAAAAGTTTGGACACAACCTCTCATTTAATGTTTTTTAAAGAAGTTTCTTATGCTTATCAAGGCTGTTTTCACTTGATCAAAAAAAAAAAAACAATTATTCAGGATTGTTTTTTATCAATAAAAGGTTAAAACAGAACAGTATTTATTTAAAATAGAACGATTTTCTAAAAATATACAATACTGTTTAAAAGTTTGGGGTCAGTAAATTTTTATTATTTATTTTATTCTTTTATTCTCTTTATTCTTTCTTTTTTTTGAAAGAAATTAATACTTTTATTCACCAAGGATGTGTTAAATTAATAAAAAGTGATAGCATAGATTTACATTGTTAGAAAAGATTTATATTTTGAATAAAATGCACAACTGTTTCCAGCATTGATAATTCTAATAATAAATCAGCATAGAATGATTTCTGAAGGATCACATGACATGTAACAGCTGATGAAAATTCAGCTTTGCATCACAGGAATAAATTATATTGTAAAGTATATTAAAATACCACACATTATTTTATATTGTAATAACATTTTGCAATATTACTGCTTTTTTTTCTGTATTTTTGATCAAATAAATGCAGCCTTGATAAGCATAAGAGACTTGCTCATTTATTTTAAAGAATGTGCATGCTCTTTTAGGAGTGAATCTTACTGTAGGTTTATCCTAAACATAACCCTAACCCATCTGTAGGTGGCACTATTGACCAGTCAAACGAGCTGCAGTCGATCCATCCCCGAGTCTCCGTCTCTGTTATTGTGAGGCTTTGTCCAAAAAAAGGCAGCAGTGATGGAAGTTTGACCTCGATCATTAACATGGCATTGCCTTTAAACATTTAAGTGTTCCTTGATCTATAGCATTGGGAGTGTACTGTATTTTTTTCCACAAAAATTATATATAATATAATTTATCTGCTTTTCCAGTAGAAAAAGGATTAGTTTGATATTGCGTGTAAATTATTGTATGTATTGTTTCACAGCTGCTTTTTCTGTGAGGTGTTTAAACTAGAACACCATCTGTTTTCATGTTTTCATGAAATTAGGAGTGTTTTGGCATATTTGTCTGCCTGTTCATTCATAAAATGGCTCATGTCGTCAGAGCTGTGAGTGGCTGAACACGGTTTACGCAGTGTTTCTCGTCTGCCAGCGGTGGCCAATGAAAGCGTGTGTCTGCTGTGACGCTTCATCTTCCTCCGCTCTCAGATTCAGAGCTGAACGCTGCCTGTTTGTGCGGCTACCGCTGTTTCTCCATGTCCTCAACGATGGGAGAGATGTTGAGCAATATCGCAAGCCTCATGTGCTACTTCCCACACCTGGAGAGAGGAGATGTGGAGGTAGAACAGGCGAAGAGGACTGAGGGAACAGGAAGAATATGCTTGCGACTGGAGGTGTCGCGCACTCGCATCTGCTCCTGACCAGGCGTGAGCTGCCTTCACTGGTGGTTGTGAACAGCTGCACAGATGAGACCGATTTCAGAAGGAAGATTTGAGGAATTCAGCATTCATACTGGACTGAGGGCAGGAGGCTCAGATGGGTTGAATTAGGGGCATTTTGGTAGCTGCTTAAATCCGAGTCTTGTTATAGAAACGTGGCAGTCGAGAGAGATGTCTGTGTTTGCATTTCTCTCTCTGTCGGTTTTATTCCCAGCTGACAAACTTAAACTTTTGTCAAAATAAAGCGTTGACAAGCTTTTAAAATAGGGATGCACAATCATGCAAAATAAAGTTAATTTAGTAATATTTGCAAAAAACTGTATATATATATATATATATATATATATATATTAGATAGATAGATAGATAGATAGATAGATAGATAGATCATGGAGCCGTCACCGAGAGCTTCTGACCTTTTGGATCAAATAATAATTATTATTATTTTTTTTTTAATTCAGAAACGCAAGTAGATTTATGTTATTTGTGCATTCACTCAAACACACATGAGTTATGGCATACCTGCATTTTTCATATCAGGCCGATGTTTACGTTTTGAGTTATGGACAATTCTGATGATGTGTGCTAATATTGTGCATACCTTTTTTTGTCAAAATATATTTATTGATGTTTTGTGCGATACAACAACTCGTCTAAAAATATGCATCCCTGTTTTTAAATAAGTCTCATGAATGGTCCATATTAATACCATTTTAAATATCACTGAGTGGCTTTTCTACTTTTTCTAGGCAGAATGCTTTTATTGTTCCAGGCCTCGCTGTAGAAGTCAAAGATCACTGCATAATGGCATGCTTTAAAGAATTAGTTCCCTTTCAGAACAAAAATTTACAGGTAATGTACTCACCCCCCTTGTCGTCCAAGATCTTCATATCTTTCTTTCTTCAGTCGTAAAGAAATTGTGTTTTTTGAGGAGAACATTTTGGGAACATTAACTTCCATAATGCAGTTTAAATCCAGCTTCAAAGGGATCTAAATAATCCCAGCCGACGAAGAAGGGTCTTATCTAGTGAAACGATCAGTCATTTTCGAAACAAATTGACAATTTCTATGCTTTTCAACCTCAAATGCTCGTCTTGTCTTGTCGTAGTCTGTGTGTCAATACAGTTGGGGTATGTCGAAAAACTCCCATCTCGTTTTCTTCCCCAACTTCAAAATTGTCCTACATCACTGCAGAAGTACCAAACCAGTGTTTTGAACTTCATCAAACGCCCTTTACAAAAAAGGTAAAACAATGTTGTAGGACGATTTTGAAGTTGAAGACAAAAACGATGTGGGAGTTTTTCAGCATACCCTAAGTGTATTGACCCGGTTCACACAGACTACGCATGCGCATCGCAGAGACAAGACGAGCATTTAAAGTTAAAAAGTATATAAATTGTCAATTTGTTTAGAAAATATCTGATCAGTTTGCTAGATAAGACCCTTCTTCATCGGCTGGGATCGTTTAGAGCCCTTTGAAGTTGCATTTAAACTGCATTTTGGAAGTTCAAACTCAGGGGCACCATAGAAGTCCATTATATGGAGAGAAATCCTGAAATGTTTTCTTCCAAAAACTATTTCTTTACGAAGAAAGAAAGACATGAATCTTGGATGACACGGGGGTGAGTACATTATCTGTAAAATTTTGTTATAAAAGCGAACTACTCCTTTAAAGGGAAGTCTAAGTGTGCGCTGTTTGTCTGTGATATTAGTCTTCTTTCAGTGAATCTTATGTCCCTTTTCTTTTTTTTTTTTTTGGTCACAGCCTGTGGTCTGCTCAATGAAATGGCTTGCAATCATGTTTTGGTTACTCTCAGGACAGTATTTCAGTTGGCCGTGGTATTAGTTTTCTGCGTCTGTCTGGTTGTGATGTGGATTGTTAGATGGGTGATGCTCAGCTGTGACTTGCAGCAAAAGGAAAATGATGTCCAGTAATGCTCTTCAAGAAAGTTTAAGAACTTGTTTCAAGGTCTTTAAAGCCATGTCTTCCAGGTTGCGCTTGTGATTGTTGTTTTGATCAGTCTGACCTCGGGTAACCCTGAGTCCTGATGAGCATAATATCCATCCTAAATAGTATGTGGGATTAGAATAAGTCAATCCCAAAGCATAGTATGTTGTAAATGTTATGATTAGTACATTGTAGATTTTGGACTTGAACAGCTGATATTACCCTCAAGTCATTGTGCTTTGGAAAAGGATTCAGTTCAGAACATTCTGGTCATATTTCCAAGCATATTCAAAGCACATTTTACCAATTCACCATCCACATCAATCATAATAACTACTATTAATTTTGTATGTAAAAATTTGTGATATATACAGGTCCTTCTCAAAAAATTAGCATATTGTGATAAAGTTCATTATTTTCTGTAATGTACTGATAAACATTAGACTTTCATATATTTTAGATTCATTACACACAACTCGAAGTAGTTCAAGCCTTTTATTGTTTTAATATTGATGATTTTGGCATACAGCTCATGAAAACCCAAAATTCCTATCTCAAAAAATTAGCATATTTCATCCGACCAATAAAAGAAAAGTGTTTTTAATACAAAAAAAGTCAACCTTCAAATAATTATGTTCAGTTATGCACTCAATACTTGGTCGGGAATCCTTTTGCAGAAATGACTGCTTCAATGCGGCGTGGCACGGAGGCAATCAGCCTGTGGCACTGCTGAGGTGTTATGGAGGCCCAGGATGCTTCGATAGCGGCCTTAAGCTCATCCAGAGTGTTGGGTCTTGCGTCTCTCAACTTTCTCTTCACAATATCCCACAGATTCTCTATGGGGTTCAGGTCAGGAGAGTTGGCAGGCCAATTGAGCACAGTAATACCATGGTCAGTAAACCATTTACCAGTGGTTTTGGCACTGTGAGCAGGTGCCAGGTCGTGCTGAAAAATGAAATCTTCATCTCCATAAAGCTTTTCAGCAGATGGAAGCATGAAGTGCTCCAAAATCTCCTGATAGCTAGCTGCATTGACCCTGCCCTTGATAAAACACAGTGGACCAACACCAGCAGCTGACATGGCACCCCAGACCATCACTGACTGTGGGTACTTGACACTGGACTTCAGGCATTTTGGCATTTCCCTCTCCCCAGTCTTCCTCCAGACTCTGGCACCTTGATTTCCGAATGACATGCAAAATTTGCTTTCATCCGAAAAAAGTACTTTGGTCCACTGAGCAACAGTCCAGTGCTGCTTCTCTGTAGCCCAGGTCAGGCGCTTCTGCCGCTGTTTCTGGTTCAAAAGTGGCTTGACCTGGGGAATGCGGCACCTGTAGCCCATTTCCTGCACACGCCTGTACACGGTGGCTCTGGATGTTTCTACTCCAGACTCAGTCCACTGCTTCCGCAGGTCCCCCAAGGTCTGGAATCGGTCCTTCTCCACAATCTTCCTCAGGGTCCGGTCACCTCTTCTCGTTGTGCAGCGTTTTCTGCCACACTTTTTCCTTCCCACAGACCTCTTGCTTGAGGGTGTCAATGATGGCCTTCTGGACAGCAGTCAGGTCGGCAGTCTTACCCATGATTGCGGTTTTGAGTAATGAACCAGGCTGGGAGTTTTTAAAAGCCTCAGGAATCTTTTGCAGGTATTTAGAGTTAATTAGTTGATTAAGATGATTAGGTTAATAGCTCGTTTAGAGAACCTTTTCATAATATGCTAATTTTTTGAGATAGGAATTTTGGGTTTTCATGAGCTGTATGCCAAAATCATCAATATTAAAACAATAAAAGGCTTGAACTACTTCGAGTTGTGTGTAATGAATCTAAAATATATGAAAGTCTAATGTTTATCGGTACATTACAGAAAATAATGAACTTTATCACAATATGCTAATATTTTTGAGAAGGACCTGTAATTGTCCATGAAGGCTGGAAGTGAGAAACTGGTGTGCATACTTATTAGGCATGTTTTCTTTTACAGATAAAATGAGCCAACAAAGAGATTTAACTCTGACTGGAAAGTCAAATTATTAAATGCCTGTGTGAAGAATGCAATACTACTGCAATACAAGAAATTGCAAAGTTAAGGCATGACCATTGGGCAGCAAAATGCTCATTGGGTCTGCATGGTCAGAATAAACAGGTGGAGAAGAAAAGAGGCAAGCTGACTGCAAAAGAATTAAGAATTAAGATGAAGAATTAGGTATGAAACCATCAGGAACCATAGAATCTGACAGTGTAAACAGGGATATCAGATAAGAGGCATGTCTAAAGTGAATGTAAACGGGGCCAAAAAGTTGGATATGGTGAAAAGATGTAGATACTCAAAAGTATCTAGTATGTTTACTTTCAGGTAGGAGTGTGTGATTATTGACAAAAAATATCTCACTATTTGTTGGGATTTAATCGATAACAAGAATTAGATGGTATTTTGTTGAGTATGTTATTGTGGGTGGGTTCAATGAACCGCTGACTCCTAATTTTTTGATATTTTTATTCTGTGTGGTCATTAATAGATTAATTTTATAAAATAAATGAATCTTTTTTAATGAGCTTAAATTGATTTTTACCTTTTTATGTGCATTTTAACCCTTTAAAAATCAATGTTTTCTAAAAAAGTGCATTATCCTTTGGGTCAAACATTTAATCAGTGAATTAGAATAAGACATTTGGGCTGTTACCACGCAAATTAAATCGGTATCACAGAAGCTGCATCTGAAGTGGCATTTAGATGTATTTACTGTTTGATGCAGCTCATGAATGCATTTAACCTGCAGTTACAAATGCATTAATAATGTTTTGATGTTTTTAAACCTAAAGCATTGAAAACTGATGTTTGAAATTATTTAAAATTGAAAAGATGTAAAATTAAAACCACCAGTAGGTTGCAGTAAGTCACTGATAAAAAGTGAATCATTGCGATTGAACTGAATCATTTAATCAGTTGATTTATTCAGGAACGAAACGCCGTCATGTTGCTCAGAGACACAAAACAGTGCTGTGTTTTGAAATGATTTTTGTTGGTGAAATAGAGCAAAACCAGCTAATTTGGTGTCTAAAACGTAAGTCTTCTCATATTAACTTCTTGTCTATTGAACTGTTGTTTAAAATCAATATTACATTTGTATCCTTTGGTAATTTTTGGAGAAAAAAATGCACTCTTCGTGTAAAATTGATTAACTATATGAAGTAGAAGAAATTTATACATTTTCTGCCCCCGTGTTTTGAATTTGTGATCATTTAAATGTTTTTTAATAGACTGAATCATGCACTGAAAGAAAGCACTATAAATGCGCTTCATGTAAAGTATGCATGCAGCCTGTAACGTTGTGTGTTTTGAAAGTTTTTTGCAGAATACTCTATAATGTCAAATCGAACATCGTTTAAACAACAATTGCGATATTATTGCAGATATACAGGTGCATCTCAATAAATTAGAATATCGTGGAAAAGCTCATTTATTTCAGTAATTCAACTCAAATTGTGAAACTTGTGTATTAAATAAATTCAATGCACACAAACTGAAGTAGTTTAAGTCTTTGGTTCCACCAATTCACAATCTCAACAAGAGGTAAAGGAAGGAAGAAAAAAGTGTGGAAGAAAAGATGCACAACCAACCGAGAGAACCACAGCCTTGAGAGGCTTGTCAAGCAAAGTTGATTCAAGAATTTGGATGAACTTCACAAGGAATGGGCTGGGGTCAAGGCATCAAGAGCCACCACACACAGACGTGTCAAGGAATTATGGCTACAGTTGTCGTATTCCTCTTGTTAAGCCACTCCTGAACCGCAGACAATGTCAGGGGATTCTTACCTGGGCAAAGAAGAAGAACTGGACACTTGCCCAGTGGTCCAAAGTCCTCTTTTCAGATGAGAGCAAGTTTTGTATTTCATTTGGAAACCAAGGTCCTAGAGTCTGGAGGAAGGGTGGAGAAGCTCATAGCGCAAGTTGCTTGAAGTCCAGTGTTAAGTTTCCATAACCTGTGATGATTTGGGGTGCAGTGTTGTCTGCTGGTGTTGGTCCACTGTGTTTTTTGAAAACCAAAGTCACTGCACCAGTTTGCCAAGAGATTTTAGAGCACTTCATGCTTCCTTCTGCTGACTAGCTTTTTAAAGATGCTGATTTCATTTTCCAGCATGATCACCTGCCCACACTGCCAAAAGTTGGTTAAATGACCATGGTTTTGATGTGCTTGACTAGCCAGCAAACTCACCAGACCTGAACCCCATAGAGAATCTATGGGGTATTGTCATGAGGAAAATGAGAAACAAGAGACCAAAAAATGCAGATGAGCTGAAGGCCACTGTCAAAGAAACCTTTGCTTCCATACCACCTCAGCAGTGCCACAGACTGATCACCTCCATGCCACGCCGAATTGAGGCAGTAAAGCAAAAGGAGCCCCTACCAAGTATTGAGTATATATACAGTAAATTAACACACTTTCCAGAAGGCCAACAATTTAATTTAATTATTATTATTATTTTTTTTATTGGTCTTATGAAGTATTCTAAATTGTTGAGAATTGGTGAGTTTTTGTTAAATGTGAGCCCAAATCATCACAATTAAAAGAACCAAAGTTTCACAATTTGAGTTGAATTACTGAAATAAATAAACTTTTCCACAACATTCTAATCTATTGAGATGCACCTGTATATCGCACACTCCTACTTTCAGGCTGTAAACATTGCCTAACCTGTTAGTCTTCAATGTGTCCCAGTGATGTTTTCATCTGATGAGTCTCTTTCTATGGCCTGCTCTCCACCCTCAACCCCATAAATGCAGGCCTGCCTGAATCATGTCTCTGTGCTGCCATTATGTGAAGAAGAAAGAAATCTGGATTTATATGAAATGGTAGACAGCAGTGTTGGTTGTTGCTGTCGCAATCAGAGCTTGGCGGCGGTTTGCCGTTCTGACCTTCCACCTCAGCATAACTCTTAGATCCCTGGTTTGAAGCGTGGACTGGTGGCTTTCATCAATTTATGTCCACATACTGTGTGTATGTGTGAGGTTATTGTGAAAAGCAGAACCCGGCCAAATGTTAATTGTTGTGAAGACAAGCTGGAGATATTCTGTGCTACAAACATGATACATTGTCATGATACAACATGGTTATATTAGATCACTGCTTGTCGAACGCCTACAGCAGTGTTTCCATGGAACAACAAATGAGATTGGATACTGAAGAGCTCAGGTAAAAGACCCGTCAGAAGGCATGTCGTCCTCCATCCCACAGTCTGACACTACAGGATGTGCGCCTGATCAGAATGCTTGCTTAATTCTTGTGCTTTTATAAACTGGTCCCTTTGGTTTGAGAGTTAGGGAAAAAGTCAAGTGCATGTCACAATACTGCTGTTCCAGAGCTCCACATCAGCGTCCTTGAATGGAAAAACAGCAGAATGCATTTTTTCTCGCTCACAAATGCATATGAAAAGAAAAGAAAGCCCTTAATTTCCTTAACAGAAGGACAAGTAATTAAAGCGGCAGTGAAGGCCATTATGAGGGAAGGGGAAACCAAAGACGAGCTTGTTTAGAGCTGCAGTGGAAAAAGACGGCAGAGAAAGAGGCTTTTCAAGGCAGCTTTTAAAAGCTACTCTATCTGCCATATTTTTTTCTTTCTCCCTTCTTTTATTCAGCAGCAACATAACCCATACAGCAGCTTTTTTGGCCATCAATTTTAATGAATGCATTACCCTGACCACCTGCTGAAGGAGAGCGGTGTGGATGGGTGACCTGAGAGGACAGGACTTGTTATGGATTAATTCTGCATGTCTGGACCCTCAGCCTCTTTGGTGCAGCCATGCCGGATAAATACAAATGAAAGAGTGAAATGCTTTTGAAAGCCTCCGATGACTCATGGAGGCAAGAGCAATTTGCCTACATTGCACACTGTTTGATTCAGCAAAGCAAAAGGTCTCAGTCGAAGCAAATGAGAAGTCACTGACCTTCTTGTGTTGTGAAAATGGTGAATAATTGCATGGACATGACTAGCATGAGTAAATCGCACAGGGATTGCTAGAAAAGACGAGCCTTTGAATTACCTTTGAGCCTTTGTTCTTAAAGTCATTTAATGCTTTGGGTATATAAGAAAAAAAGAACAACATAAAAAAAAAATACTGCTACTGCTACTACTAATATTAGTAAATCATGCTAAGATTTTCTAAAATGTAATATGTTCTTCACTCAAAGTAGCCAAAGTTACATCAGTTGCTCACATATTCCCCTAACAGCAGTGTCTGTTGGAAACTCATGATAGGCTGCTGGGCTCATGAATATTAATCACGTTGACTGTTTGTGTGAGCTGATTTGCTGAAATCAAAGTGTGGACGATGAGTGCTAGCAAATTAGTGAAAAATGGTCGATATTAAAAACTTGAGTTGTTCTTTTTGAACTTTTTAAACAGTTTGTTGAAATTAACTCTATTTACCATCAAGCATGTCCTACTCTTTACTTTCTCCTTTGTGTATGTTTCTTTATCAGTTTTCTGTGTCAGCAGCTTTAAGCAGTTGAGGTGTGCAACACAAATACATTTGCATACCACAAAATGTGTTGAACATTTAGAAATTCAATTAATTGTGCAGCCCTAACCCCAGTCCTTCTGCTTGGACTTACAGGCTTCATTTTTGAGCAAGCGACTAAAATAAATGACTTCTGTAGTTTTAAGCTTTATCTTTATACAATTTAGAATTTTATATAATTTAGTGTTTGATAACTTTAGGCTATATTTTCTTGCTGAAGGGCATAGGTAGCTAACCTATATGACATTTATTATAATGGGTTTATGAAGATTTTAGTCTAATAAATGTTAAAGTGATAGCTCTCAGTTATACTGCAATGTTCAATGATTATATTCAATGGTTAAATATTGGGGGGAAAAATAGAGACTGTGATACTTGCCTTAAGTCATAAAAAAGGATGGCATTAAACAAATATCAAAATATACGTTCTTAATGTTGTTTCTACATTAATTTGAAGCATGAATGTGAAAATATTGCAATATTAAAGTATAATTAAAAACTTTAAGGTCAGGTAGGGTTAATCATGATTAATTTCAGGATAAATGTGTGATTAATTAAATTTTTTTTAACTAAATTGGCACCACAAATAAACATATAAATATATAAAATGTATATCTATGTATCTCTATATATTTGTGATTGGATATATGCAACTGGCCCAATTTCACAGGCAGTTGGCTTTGCACTAACTGTTAGCCAGTGGCATCGCTCTCCCCTCTCCTTATCTCCTCCTTTCAAGCACTGTCCTCGTCCCTGGGTCAGATCAAGGCTTGGCTACATCTCTCAACTGTACAAGAGTTTGGTAGCTACAGCTGGTCGCCAGATGAGCACCCCCTTCCTTGGTGTTTCCGGAGGGCTGTACAGCCATTCCAGAGTCCTGGATCTACCCCTGCTGACCACCACCAAACTTTGTCATTGTTCGTCCTTCAACAAAATTGGATCTGCTACTGCAGCTCCCGCTGTATCCAGATCCACTGAGATGCTGTTTCGGCCTGTTTTGTGACGTGCCTAACAGACATTTCCTGGCCATCCCTCAATTCCCAGCAGCCCAAGGGTTCTCCAGAGCGACTGTCCAGCAAAAGCTCTGCAGCCAACCTCTACTGGTAGATTTCTGGCCTTGCATTCATTTTGCTGCCTCTCGAGGATAAGGCCTTGATATTTCCTCCATTTTACTCTCTAATGCATCATTTGTATGTCTTGTATTTAAGCCCATGGCATTTGACTTTATATTATTTAAAATATCTTAAATTTAAATTCTAAAGTGTACATGAACTAATTAATACATTTTCAAATGAGAGAGAAATCTTAACAATTGATTTTTCTTATAAACCATGTCAATATCTATGAAAAACACAAATTGGTGGACTTACTTGCGAACACGTAACCTACATTTAGAACAACCCGTTCCATATCCTGATAATTGAGCTAGGTGTAGGCTCTCTAAAGTAGTCATATAGACACAACACAATGCAAATATATGTGTATGTGCATATATTGATGTTGAGTGCAGTCAACAGATTACTGGCCAATGACTAATGACAGACATTCAGTCACCGGCCACAAAGGATACATCACTGATGATGCATCCAAGTGCATTCCTGAGATGTTTCTTGCATAGTTCTTTTTGTCTTTTTATATTTATTTTTTTAAAGAACTATTGGCAGCCTCTGACTGACTAGTTGTTTTAGTATTTATTTATTTTTAATTAATCACTAAATGAAGCAAACACCGTTTTTGTTCAGGTTATTGCGGCATATAGATTCTGGTACTCTGGGAAAAGTGAACTAAGTAAATGATTGTGTTTTTATTCTGAATCAATCTATGGTTTGGTATTGATTAGGCATTAACTGGCTTGACAGCTTTTCGATTGTGAGCGGTTGTTTTCCAGAGTGTCCTTGAGCATGGAGCCATTTATAATGACCCTCTGTGACTGCATTAATATCCTCTGGACTTTATATCGGTGGGATCTAGCTTTACTGCTGTGACCGTAGACCGATCCCTTGTCAATGACGCTCTGGGATTTAAGGGCCGTCATCTGCCTCTCACTGATAAACTGTCAGGACCGATCGACAGGTTCGTGTTCATCCTCACTCGGCCGGCTCAGCGTGTCTGTGCTCGTCCTTTCTGGGAAAGGGAAATGTTGCGTACACGTGGTTCAGGCAACAAAAACACCCAGGGGAGCGTCTGGTCAATTTTGTTAATTAGAGGTTGATTGGAGATGTCTGTGAGCTGAATGCTGGCTTGGCTTAATTGTTTAGATGAATTTCTCCTTATGTGAGAGCGCTGGACGCACACCGAGAGTTAATATGCTAACAGTTGACAGTGCATTCATCTTCATTGATCATTCTAGAGATGTGGCTGTCCAAATGACAGTTGCTTCACATCACCTGATTGTGCAGCGTTACTCCACATCCCTCCTTTTTGATGGTTTTACCATGCTTCGGTGCTTTATCTAAACCAATATGTTGTGGGACAGCGCTTCACTTTAGATTTGAGCAATAATGAGGATATTTCAACAACTGTGTAAGAGGGCCTTTTGAAACTGAATCTGCAGTTTTGTCAGTTATAGTCACAATCTGTTTATGCTAGTGATCTGCTGTGATTTATTAAAAGAATGCATTTATCACTGTATCATTGACATGTATCAGTGAAATAAAAATGTATACCATATTGTAAATACAGATGGACGTACAGTTGAAGTCGAAAGTTTAAATACACCTTGCAGAATCTGCAAAATGTTAATTATTTTACCAAAATAAGAGGGATCATGCAAAATGCATGTTATTTTTTATCATTAGGGTTCAAATACACAAAAATGCTGAAAAACCAAAGAATTCTGTGGGACCTGAAGGATTTTTCTGATGAACAGCAGGCAGTTTAACTGTTCAGGACAAACAAGGGACTCATGAACAATTATCACTAAACAAAAAAGACAGCTGTGGATCATTCAGGTGACAACACGGTAAAGAATCAAGTTTATGCAAACTTTTGAACAGGGTGATTTTTAGAAATTCAACTATTATTTTCTCTTGTGGACTATATGTAAATGTCTTTTATGTGAAATCTTATTCAGGTCAGTACTAAATAAAAAAATAACATGCATTTTGTATGATCCCTCTTATTTTGCTAAAAGAATTAACATATTGCAGATTCTGCAAGGGGTATGTGAACTTTGGACTTACACTGTGTATTGGTTTATTGATTTAATCATCTTTTTAATCACTGATAATGATTTAAGCATACATTTACCACAAAAACAATACTATTACAATAAGCTAAATAAATGGGAATGAAACTGTAATTTACGGAGCTGAATGTGTTTCCTGTCCTGTCATGTGTGGGTGAGATCGCATGTCCCATCCCAAAGTCAGGGCTACTGACCTCATAGTAGCCTGACCGTCTGGCGTGCAGCGGCGCAGCTGTCCTGCTGACCTCCGCTAACTCCGCCTCAAAGTGTGAAATCCGTGCTGCTCTTGCCAGTTTTTGGCCAGATCTTGTCAGCAAAATGTGTAGGATCTTTCTTCTATGCGGTTCGCTGCGTGCAGAGAGTGATGTCACCCGAGAGCCATCTGCTGCTGCGAGAGAGGCGTGAGGGGGCTGATGGGAGTTTAAGGACTCGTAAACACGGATGAGGTCATGGATGGCCGTCTGTCGGCTCTTGAGTGCAGTGAGTCGCTGCTCATGTTGTCTGGGTCGTTTGGGGATGGAGGTCTGCTAGAGGGCAGAAAGACGAAACATCATCGTCGGTGCTCAATACCGTCCAGACTGCCATTACCAAACCAGCACAACACAGCAGGCCATCAAGAAAACAGAAAATGTACTGTGGAGAAAGTATTGCCCTTCACAGTACCACCGGTGTTTGCATACATTCCAACTTGCAGTGTAATTTTCTGTCACCACATATGTTAAAACCAATTCTGACCATCTACAGCCACTGTTTTTTTTTTTTTTTTGTTGTGAAAAAACGCAGCTTCGACATTCTGCACAACATTTTTATTTTTATTTTTTGGTTCTGCAGAATTGCAAATCTAAGTTGAAATGTCCTGTGCGTTCCAGTCAATCACACCACAAGATGAAGCCATGACTCAGATGTTTTGTGTTATGCCAATAATGGTGAGATTGTGAATTAAAGCAACATTCTGGCTCTTATAAGTCTGTTTATATTCATTCAACACTTGTAAACTGTCTAACGTCAAATATAAAGTATGCAGTTCCAGAATTTAGATAGCTTTGCGTGTAGAAGTTACTGAACAAGCAAAATGGGTGAAAACTTAAGCATTTATACATCCACAAACAATTCTTCTAGTATATTTATTACATACTGCACGATCATACAATTTGCATGCTGCAAAATACATAAAAGCTATGCCCGTTGGAAATGATGTTTCTCTCTGAAGTCAGGGTTGATCTGCTCAGTCGGATGTCTGACCTGGAGTGGTGTTCAAGACGTTATTTTCAAAAAACTGAGCAGTATGGGACGCAGCATTTAGTTGTGCATGCGACTGACTGATGAGCACCTGCTGGTCTGTTTGTGGAGCGATGGGCTGATGTTCAGTTTTTTAGATGTTTACTAGAATGCAGTGACGTTAGTCTCAGAGCTTGACCTCTGTTCTGTCTGTGCTGTTGGTTCTGCTAGAATTAGTTTGCTCAGAGGGAGGCCGTGGACCACACTGAGCTGCCCGTCTGGAGCGTATTGATCATCGGTTGATTTCACGCTGCACGCAGATGGGAATATCGGCTGTCTCCGCTTTAAAGTGCCATTCAGACATTTTAATATGTAGTCAACCTAGCAGATTTTGTTAGAAACAAACCAACCAACAAGTCAAACATTGGTCTAATAAAACATTGGTGTTTGTAACACGGTGTTATTAAAATGACTCTTTTGTCAGGTGCTGCAGCTAATTTCAATTCTTGATTAGTTTATGCACACGCATACAAAATGCATACTGGTACATGTGAACTCAAACGTTTACATACACCTTGCAGAATCTGCAAAATGTTAATTATTTTACCAAAATAAGAGGGATCATACAAAATGCATGTTATTTTTTATTTACTATGACCTGAGTAAGATATTTCACATAAAAGATGTTTACATATAGTCCACAAGAGAAAACAATAGTTGAATTTATAAAAATGACCCCGTTCATAAATTTACATACACTTGATTCTTAATACTGTGTTGGGGGGTGAAAACTTCTAGAATTTGAAGATCAGTGTAAATTAGTGCTGCACGATTAATCGAATCGCAATTGACCAATTTCACACTTCCGGGTTTTTGGCTTCCGGCGTGGCTGCATGCAGGGTAAAAGTATTTCCGGTAACAGTGATTGCCGAGTCTAAGGAGCACCCGCTCGGGCATCAATGTCTTTGCAAGAATTAAATCTCATGTAAATGTTTAAACTGTCTTGTTCATTTATTGGTGAGACTACAAAGTTTTATTTCAGAACTAAATTTCAGCACTAATTAGAAGTGACGACGCGTATATTCGGTTATATCATTGTCCGTGTCTATTTGGTGCAGCCGTGCATTGTCGCACTCCATGTAAAAAAATGTTTTTGGCGATGTGCTGGAGAAATCGACTGACAGCTCTGATCCTCCGATTTGCGAAAGAGGACCACTCGATCTCTGGATGCGTTTTTGCATTTCTTTCTGGATATATGGATCATAAACAGCACTTCTGTCATCTCGCAATGATGGTTCACTCACATTTTCTCCGCTCGTTATCATCTTCCCTTACGAAATTTAACCATGGTTTTATTATAGTAAAAGCAGGTTTGTTTTATTACTATTTGCATAACCACACAAATCAGATTTTGTAACAAAACCATGGAATAACTGCAATAACTGCCGTTTTGGTTTGATTCGTAGTTAATTTTAGCAAGGGCTAAGGTCTGTAATATGCACAGCATTAACAAACCTATTAGTACTTTGTTGTATATTTAATTAATAAATATATTAACTCTAATTCAACTGATGTAGCTATGCAATGAGGTCTTGGAAATAAATGTCTTATTTATTTTAGTCTCTCAGATATAGTTATAATGTGCGATTAATACATGGTCAACAGTTTCAGCGTTAGGTTTCGTTAGGTTGATAATCTACATATTGTTGTGACTTTTTTAAAGTTACTCATGCGTTTTTAAAATACAGGCAATAGCATGTATTCGCGCAACATTATAGCCCACATTAAAGCATATTATAACTCGTTATGACACTGAATTTATATATTTGTTCCTATGTGTAACGGTGCATACGTACTTAGAATTTAGTTTATACATAAATTAGGCATATAAATAAATGCTTGTCATATATTAAAACGAGCAAGGGAATTGTTGAATGAGCCTATATATAGGACAGCTGGTGAAATAAAACTACCCGCCGGTAAATTATATTACGATCTGAGCGGCCATATAAGCTACAAATAAATTTCTTTGTAGATTATATAACAACTTGGAAAACAGACAAAATAGAAAGGGTAAGAGACGAAATTTGAGACAAGACCATACAACATAATGTCCGCAGACCGCTAGCGGAACTATATTTACCCTGCGTCACGTGATTTCCGATTCTTGTGAAAAAGGCCTATTGCAATCGCGATTTTCAGCCTGTGCGATTATGACGCGAAAGTCTTGCGATTATATTAAATAAATAATTGTGTGCACTTGATAACACGTTTTCTGAGAACAGTTGCCTAGTTTGCCTATTTTCCGTGCTGCAAACAAAACAAAACAAAAGGTCAAATAAATAAATAAATGAATAAAAAGATCTGACAGTCTCTCAGTATAGGCAATGCACATGTGGTGCGCATGCGTGCATGTTCACTTGTGTGCGCAGCGCTGAGAGGCCAGAACGCAGAGGAAACTGAACTGGTAGCCAAGAAAAATCTCTCTGTTATATGACGATATTTTGGATTTGAGATTACTGACACTGAGCAGAGAGATGTATTGTGCAAGATTTGCAGAATTAAAGTTGCTACATCACGTGGCAATACAGCAAATTTATATCACAAGAAAATATAATTACAGATGTGATTGCGAGCCTCACGCATTATTTTAAGTCTTCGTTTAGACATAATGAAATCACAGACTCCATAACACACTGCATGGCAAAAGACATGATGCCCATACACAGGAGCGTAATTTCCATTGGGGATGGGGAGTGACATGGTGACATGTCCGCTCCACTTTTGCGTTAATGTCTTGTATTGTAGAATGTACGCTGTATTGCACAAAGCACCGCCGAGTTTTTCCCGCGACAGTTAAAGTGAAACCGAAAGAAAAACGCGTACGCGCATTGGAAACCAATTATAATACCCAGCGTATATAGAGTGACTGCCCAATGTGCGCAAATTAGTCTACATGACAGATCTAGACTGTTATTGGTATGTAAGCTATAATAGGTTGTGTAGTTGTCTATTGCTCTGTATCATGCTTGAAAAAGTTGGTCTGTATTGGCACTTTGAATAATAGGAGAGTAGCCTACTTTGATTATGGCTGCATTTATTGTTTGCACTGTGTTTTTAATTTTTTTGGTTATTTATACTGTTTTAATTTATGTCCAATTTGTGAAAAGAACTTCAGTTAAGAGGTCAAATGTTCTAGAAGCTCATAATTCATGAACCCCCCATATTGTGCCCCCAATACCATTTATCGCAATCGCATATCGCAATATTGACCCCAATAATCGCAATATGGAAAATTTCCCAAATCGTGCAGCCCTAGTGTAAATGTAACTTATTTTGTCTTCAGGGAAACGTGTAAGTATCTTCTGTAGCTTCTGAAGGGCAGTACTAAATGAACAAAATACAATATTTGTGCAAAATAAGAAAAATGTACAAAATGTTCAAAAGTTTTCACCCCTGCTCTTAATGCATTGTGTGAGTGTTTGAACCTTCTGTAGTAGTTGCATATGAGTCCCTCAGCTGTCCTCGGTGTGAAAAGATGGATCTCAAAATCTTAGTCATTGTTGGAAAGGGTTCAAATACACAAAAATGCTGAAAAACCAAAGAATTTGTAGGACTTACAGGACTTTTCTGAATAACAGCGGGCAGTTTAACTGTTCAGAACAAACATGAACAACTATCACTAAACAAAACAAAAAAAGACAGCTGTGGATCATTCAGGTAACAACACAGTGTTAAGAAGTGTAAACTTCTGAATATTTTTATAAATTCTACTTTTTTCTCTTGTGGACTATATGTAAACATCTTTCATGTGAAATATCTTACTCAGATCAGTAGTAAATAATAAAATAACATGCATTTTGTATGATCCCTCTTATTTTGGTCAAATAATTAACATTTTTGCAGATTCTGCAAGGTGTATGTAAACTTCAGTTCAAATGTACATTGCAGCGTATCCATTGTGCCGCTGTGATGACGTTGTCGAACAAGCTCTGCCCAGGCTTTAAATGTCTTCTTGTTTTTTTTTTTTTTTTTTTTTCTAAACGATTCATTATTTTTGTACACACAACAGTCAGACACAGCACAACACTGGCATTCACATTCTCTTTGTTGCAGATCCAGTGCTGCCGTAACTCCTCCAATCAGGAAAGGAGGAGTTTGCGTAGTTAACACTCCAAAGACCACAGAAGTTAGTTTTATCAATGCACTGCTCTCCGATCATTGAATTTCAGTGAATAAATTGCACCCTTTCTACCTCTTGTGGGAATTCAGTTCAATCTTCCAAACTGCAGTCTACATTCTACAACAAGCGGACAAACCCGAAGCACTGGATCATCTCTATGGCCTTATAAATGGACTGGGAAATTCACATCCTGAGGCTGTTTTCATTGTTGTCGGTCATTTTAATAGAACTATTATGTGTCTAGATTGCTGTCTATTTGTGTCACACATGCCTGTGTTGTCTGTGTGTTCTTGTCCTGCACTGTGTGACCTGAGTATTTCAGTGCCCAGTGTAAGCTGTTCAAACGAGACCTGAATGACTTGAGTTGAAAGTGCTCTAGTGCTGCACAAGTGTGCCGTCCCTTGACAGCCTCTCTGGGATTTGGCATCAGAAGAACAGATCCCAGGTAGAGACCTGCGCGGGACGGATTTTTCAGTCCCGCTCCCGCCCGCTCCCGCAAGATTCTGTCCCGCTCCCGCCCGCTCCCGCAGAAATATATGTAATCTGGTCCCGCTCCCGCCCGCGACATTCATGTTTTGTCCCGCTCCCGCCCACAAAAACCCGCAATAAATGCGTCTGTTATAATAATTGACTAACGTACACCTGCTTGAATAGTATACATACCACCTTTTAATCAGAGCAAAAGCGTGCATGTCATTATAAGCAGAACATATAAAGATATGAGCAGCATATGAGCAAGTCAGCCACACCGCACATCTGAAAGACGAAACACAACATCATCTTGTCGCAAAGCACCAGCAAAAGTAATTTACAATGAATGTGTCGGGGGAAATAGTAAAGAGATATTTGAATGATTCATTAATAAACTAGTGTATTCTGAGATAGTGTCGAAAAGACCCTGAGTCGTAATCTCCTTTTTGGACGCACCAGAGAGAAATGTATCTTTACGAATTACATAGGCCTAATGAAAGATTTTTTTTTCTCGATTTTTTTTTTATTTCGTTAAGTTATAAGTTAAATCTTTCTGTTTACATGATTATCATATTTGTGAGGCATATGCGCTGAGTTTTTGTTTCATTTTTGTAAATCGCTGCTATTTAAGTAACGACAGAAAGCGCATCTTGTTTTCTTTATTTTATAAAATTACAGTTCATAGCGTTTTGTTGATATTATGAGTGCACACAAATAAAAGTAGACCCTTTACTTTTACGAATGATGTATTACTCTTACCTTTGTGAGCAAAAATGACGGATAATTTTAAATTGTTTCTGATGAAAAAAATGCGAATGATTGCGCTGGTGCCTCCAAAGCTCCTGCAAAGCGCTTCAGCTTCCACTCTCCGCAAAAAAGATTGAATAGGTATGCCACTAATAGCACACATCTGTTTAACGTTTAAACTAATATTGTTTTATAGCTACTTTTTTTGTATCGATAGATTTTATTTTAGACAAGTTGTGTGATGATTTGAGAAGGTAAACTGATCAAACAGGCTATCAACAGTCTTCGTTTCTTTAAAAAACAAAACATATATTTAACGAATAAAATAAATGCTCCAAACATTTTTCTAAATTAACTTATTAAAATAACAAAACGAAATATAATCATTTTGGCACTGCATACAAAATGTAACTATTTTAATAGATGTAACAGTAACTTAATCAAAACTGCCTATTCTTGCGCTTGCTAATCATTTTTATGTTATATTAGTTGTTCTTGCTGCTTTTGTGCAATAGATGAATAAAAAATGTATTTGTTTTTAGATATTTAATGTTTAGATATTTCTATTTTGCGGGAGTCCTGTGAATTATTTTATTTTCCTGCATCCCGCACACACGAGTCTCTACCCGCCCGCACCCGCACCCGCCCATCAAGTTTTGTCCCGCGCCGCACTCTGTAGTGTCGGGTCCCGTGAGTCCCGCGGTACTCCCGCGGTACTGCAGGTCTCTAATCCCAGGTGCCCCTGTCTCTCCTGCAGATGAGGAAATTAAGGACGCTTGTGTTGATATGGAGTGGTTTATCGGGCCGTTTCTGCCTCTGCCTTTCCCAGCTCTAATGGGAAGTGATTGCCTTAACACAATTTAGATTTTCATTTTTGATATTTGGTGTGAAAGCACTGGTGCCGCTTTATGTGTCATTTGCATATAAAGAGGCGTCTGCAGGTTCCAGGCAACATCTGCTGTGGCGCTAATGTGTGTTAGATATACAGTGGATAAAAATGTTTTTGCTTTCGTTTCTTTCTCTGTTCTGGCCTTTTGGGATTATCCTCACCACACAGAGGCTGAAGACTCCTACCGACAGCGAAAACCACTTTTATTAGCCATTTATTCCATTTCAGCTGCCATACTATATCGTCTTTGACAATCTAACACCCCGCTGTGCTTTCGGGAAGAAACGTGGGTGCATTCAGAGAAAATTCATTTGGAGAAACGTCTAAGCCCAGAGTGGCTGAAATGGCATTGTGTGTAGTACAGTAGTAGGCGTTGAGGAGGAATAAAACCAGATGTTCACAGCAAGAGCGATTCAAAATTGTTTGTTTAAAACCAGATAAAACTCAATTAAAACCAGATTCTAAACTCATCCAACAGCAGGCATCCTTAACTAAACACTACCCAGATCAACTTAAAAGAATGATGGTTAAAAATCATTCAAAAGCTTGACGTAACACATCAACTAATTTGGTGACTAAGATCCTTTTATAAGGAATGATGCAACAGTTTCAGCACCTGATCAGTTTTGGAGGGCCAAAATCATTGATTGTAACATTCCATTTATTTAGCGCTTCTTCAGTGACACAATAAACTACAACAGGTAAAAATGTCAGCTGTGTGGACACTAGGGCTGGGATGACACCATAAATTTCATTATTTAAATCAGTCTTTATTTTGATGAAACAAGATGTGTTGATTTGTGCTGTTTTCAGTTAATGTATGAACAAAACTTCAAAGCCATCACTGCAATTGATATACTTTTAAAAGGCATAATAAGGCCCATTTTAGATACAAATATCTGCCTTTACAATGCCAATACCCTTCAGGGGTAAATAAGGTACAATGGTAACTGCTGCAATGAGAGCTTTCACACCTCTTTTTTTTACTTGAGAGTGCACTAAACTTTATTCACAGCTCCTGCTATGCAGTAATTGCTGTGAGCTTTTCAAGTGAAACCAAGTTTTAGCTTTCAAATTCTGTCAAATAATAAATGTAGTTTTGACACTCTTTAAAGTCTTGTGATGGATCACTGTAGCCTCGCATGACTTTAACCTATTAAAATGTATGTTTGAATAAATCTCTTGTGAAAAGTTAGTACAGTCAGTGATTAAATGTTTGTATTTCAACGGCAAGTAAAAACAAACATATCAAGAGTTAATTAATAACTTCCTTAAATGCAGTATAAATGTTTAAATACAGCTTAGTTGTTGTTGAT
Organism: Cirrhinus molitorella; assembly: GCA_033026305.1. Lineage (NCBI taxonomy): Eukaryota > Metazoa > Chordata > Actinopteri > Cypriniformes > Cyprinidae > Cirrhinus > Cirrhinus molitorella. The sequence continues at coordinate 34,577,058 of CM065123.1, read as the reverse complement.
TTCTTACTTTTTGATTGATTATTAAATAAACTTATATGACAGAGCCGTTGAATGCTTGAATCTGATTGGCTGAGGAACGTTCTGAAGGTGTGCATTATTTTCAGGGAAACACACGGCGAACGTAATGCTTCTTACATGTTTATATCACTTCACCACACTATTTATTTCACTATTTATCTCCGCTTCGCATCGTGGCCGCATCACCACCTCGGGTGTGCATTATTTTCTAGGAATTCAATGGCCCGTCGTCAATTATTCCTTACGTAATATTCTTTTAGAGTAGGTGTCTCTAATATTTATCTGAAAGTGTATAGATTTTTTTTTTTTTTGGATCTCATTTTCTTTATAAGCTTTATCTTCTCAAGATAAAGCTTTTTAGTGTGTGCTTGGCTATGTCTGAAGTGTCATTAGTTTCTCCTCAGCAGACGCCTGAGACACGCAGCTCTCAGCGGCACTCAAGTGTCAAACACTCACATGATCGTCAGAGCATTAGCGTTTGTTTCTCATGATGGTGTTAATGTGTTTATGGGTCATCAGTATCTGTAGCCAAGTTTCCATCCAAGGATTTTTTAAATTTTTTTATTTTTACTGATTATAGTTGATGGAAATGTCATTTATCAATAAAATTTCTCATGTGTTGACACAATCTTTTTCCGTTTAACTTTAGCGCATGAAGTCTATATTGAAATGTTGCAAAAATTTGTTTGGAAACACTTTTTGTCAAGAAAATGGGCTTTAATGCAAATAAATGTGGTGTCACGTGGCAGGATTAGCCTATAGGCAGCGTCCATGTTCGTGGTGTTACTTACGTTAAAGCATAGTTTCTTTGTAGTTCAAAAGCGCATTAAATCATATTCATAGTATTAGATTAGAAAATTAGTTTATGGTAAGAAAAAGACAAGTTACCTTTCAAATATACATATCTTAATTTGATGTTCCTTTAGTACATTGCAAGTTAAAATATATTAATTTTGTACAAAAATTGTACATTTAATTTGTTTTGGCTTGTTAGCTTATATTTTTATTCTTGTTTTGTTCTCAGTTCTATTCTACCGTTACATTTAAAGACTGTATTTTATTATGGCAATGAACATGCTGCGTTTGTCGAGTAGCACACAGGAGGCACTGGCATGATCACTTGATATTTTTTTTTTTTTTTTTTTTTTTTTTTTTTTTTGGGTCACAACCAGTTGCTGAAATTATGAATGGAAACGGCTCAAGGGCAGCTTTTTTTTTTGCGATACACCAAAACTTATGCGTCAGTTAGTTTTTTTTTTTGAATGATGACGTCAACACGCACACCATTTAATCAATAAAAAGCCAGTTGGATAGAAATGGGCTTGAGACAGCAAATTTCGCAATATTCTCTTTGTCGATAACAAAACATCGCAAAAAAACTGGATGGAAACTTAATTTGTGTAATATGACAAGGCAGACCAGCGGCTCTCAGCTTTTCAACTGTGCTTCAGATGAATATTCATTTTTTTAATAATGTATTTTAGTATAAATGCAAGATCTTTCCACTGAATTCTGTTTCCTTCTGAATGGCTCCAGATACAAGCACATGGAGATTCAAGTTGCTAGGGTTAGGGTTAGCCAATACTAGAGCAGCAGTTTGTATGTAGATTCAAAGTAATTCATGTTCTGTAGGGTCTGTGACTTTGAGGGGGCAGTATGCTGAATGTGATCTGGTTTGATTGATTGTTTATGTCTGTTCAAGTGAACTGATGTTGAATGTAGGGCTCAGTGTTAGAGGCATAAAGCATCAAGACGATTTCTGCCAAGCTGCCCTTCTGTTTCCATATTTCGTTTCTCCTCTAGATTTTGATCTGCAAATAGTTTTTTCCTCTAATTTAAATGGGCTTCTTCGCTCCATGAGTTGCAGTTCATCCTGAGGGGTCTCTGGCTTGAGATCTAATTCATGTAGCTCTCTTGGTCTCCAGGTCCATTAAAGGCAGCACACATGAACTCTGCAGTAGGTGGGTCTCCAGGAACAGGACGGGGCATCCCTAAGGTTTTTTTTTTTTTTTTTTTTTTTTTTTTTTTTTTAATCAGACTTTCGATCAATTGTACATCCACCTTTCACCAGAGGTTTACTCTTCTGTTGGCTGCTGGAAAATTATTACACAAGGCTTCTGTGTTCAGAGTATCCAGGAAGTGACACACCAGCTATCAGTATTTTGTTTATTTTTTTTGCTTCCCTTTTTATAGTCTCAGCACATCTCTTGAGTTTCTGAGGTGAGCTTTGTCCTGGCGATGTAGTTATATGCTCAATGTGTGCTTCTCTTGTTCTAGGATTATCCAAGGGAAAGAAAGATCTGTAACCAGAAACCAGCGTTCACTGGGCTTTATTCTTTTTAAAATACTTTTATGCCTGCTTTTCCTGCTTTTTGTCAGTCCTCTGTTGATCTGGAGTGTAGGTTGGATTTTCTCATTCACCTTCACAGAGTTCAGATAGTATTGTGTTTGTAGTTCTTTTGGTGTTTGTGGGTTCTCTTCATCATGAAATAAATGCAGGGCTGGTATTTGCATGTGATTTGCATAAAGCCCCTGGAGGCAGTTTGAAATGGCAAGAGGCTAAATTCTGTTTATTACCCAGACCTTAACTAGTTTTTAGTTTTGTTGAATTTGCATCTCATTTGCATGGTGGGAACTGGGGGTTAGGTGACCTAAATTGTTTTCATTTTTGAGAACTAGGAACTATTTTGATTGATTTGAAGTGAAGCGAACAGAAGGGCACTGCTCTGCTGCAACAGAACTGCAACGTATGTGGATGTGCTGGTATTTCTGTATGTTCTGTAGTCTCAGAACTAAAAGTAATCTGTAATCTCCCATGACAAGGACTGTCAAAAAAATAGTGTTAGGCTTCGATACTATACTGTTTCACAGAACACATCTGTGAATAAGATTTCCTTTACGTGCAATTAATTTAATTTATTGAGCGTTTCATTACTCCCTGTTAAGTGGGGGAAATATGAATATGGATCAGTTTAGTCTGACTGCCAATAAAGTACTCTTTTCACTGCAGAGTTGAAATCAAATGCAGGAAACCCACCTGGTGAGACTACTGGAGTGAAACAGAACAACAGGACCCTAAACTCCTGGAGCTGACAGAGGCGCAGGGGACAGTGAGGACCTCTGGCCCTGTCTGTCGTAAGACTGTGTCTTGTGCTGTCTGTGTTTTCCAGTGTGCATGGCTGAAAGAGTCTCTGAAATGCTGCCAGTGTTATTCAGAGACAGACGGGTGTTTGTCAGTGTTCGGCCCTGTACAGACCCGCTGAAAAAGATCAAGCCAGGGACATCCGAGAGCCGGCAGCCTGGGAGCTGCACGCCTTTCTACCTGTATGTGGCCTGTTTCTCTTTCTGTTCAGTCTCACTTTCTCTGCCCTGGAGACTCAAGTCAGTGCAGGAGTTCAAAAGCAGCTGTGCTCCTGCAGCAGGTGAGCGCTCTGAGCGGGACGCCGGAGGGAGGGTCGAGTGGAAGGTCTTGACTGGTGGAGCTGTAAGTTTAAACCTCAATGGCTTTAAAAAGATCTCTTTTATGTTATGTGCATCGGGCGAGACCCTGCGAGTCCCTGTCACCCATCTCGCCCCGAGGGGACAGGAGGAGAAATAAGACTCAAATATTTACCTTGTCTCATCATTGACAGCTAGACTTCACCCAGGATCCTGTGCCTTCTAGCACATGCATTCTGATGTCTGCTGTCTTTACGACTTTCTTTTTTGTTGTCGTTGCGTTTTCCATTGTCTTGACAGCCGAAAGGAACGGTCTTTAAAGACTGATCGATCAAATCCTGACAAAGTTGTTGCAGAATAGCAACACGACAAGTGTAAGTGCAAAATAAAAACACGTTTGACCCGCTGATTTAAACTCTTCTACTTTGACCCAGTTTTGAGCAGCTATATACTCAGACAGGTCCTCCTCCTGTGACAGATGAGCCCATCTCGCACCTGCTGGTAATATTATCACCCATAGGGAAAGATATTCCTTCCAATTTGTCAAAGCCACAATTTTGTGCCGTCTGTAAGCTGGACATCGGAGAACATGCTGAGAACGGAGCGGTCTATAGGGACATGTGATTTACTGGTGTCTGAGGCTCTTCTCACTCAGGCCTGATGCTTTCTTACTAATAAAATCATCTTTCTGCTCTCCATTGGATCCACGAGGAACAAAGCAGGGCTTTCAAAGCTTCAGGGTACAGTGAGTGAGGTAAAAGCACCCAGAATGTGATAATAGAGCCTGTTTTGGTTAAGCAGGATAAAGATTCATTTTGCTCAGCCTTTGAAGATCTGCCAGAGCCTTTAACAGATCCATTAACAGATCATTTAATTTACTTGCCCTCATGATGTTACAAACCCTTGTGACTATCTTTTCTCTGTGGAGCACAGGATATTTTAGTCAGTCTTTTCACAATAATAAACATGAATGAAGACTGGGTCTTTTTATGATGAACAGACCAATGTGAGTGAGTGGTTATTTTGATAGCAGTTCAAAAGTTTGGGATCAGTAAGATTTTTAATAAAGATGTTTCTTGTTTCTTATGCTCATCAAGGCCGCATTTATTTGATCAAAAATACAGAAAAAAATGTAATATTGTGAAATATTATTTCAGTTTAAAATAACACTTTTCTATATGAACATACTTTAAAATGTAATTTATTCCTGTGATACAAAGCTGAACTCCAGTCTTCAGTTCACATGATCTTTCAGAAATCATTCTAATATGCTGATAAATTATCAATGTTTAAAACAGTTGCTTAATATTTTGTTGGAACCTGTTTTTTTTCAGGATTTTTTTTTTAACAAAAAGTTAAAAAGAACATGTTTAAAATATTTATATTTTATATCCTGAAAAAGAATCACAGGTTCAAAAAATATATATTAAGCAACACAACTGTTTCCAACATTGATAATAACAGTAATTAATAAACATATTAAAATGATTTTTGAAGAATCATGTGACACTGCAGTGTTTCCCCTGTCATTACTTTAGGGGGGCAGCCCACCCCCCTTGACGGTCAAGTTAGTTTTTTATTTTTTATAGATCACAACAGAAGTCATGTAAGGTTACCTTTCTTATAGAACAGGCCTATACCTTGTTCTTTTATTAAACAATCTAAGTAGCCTTAAGTTACCATATTTACACGGTGGCATGTCATTTCGGTCTCTACCAGAGTTGACAAGTCCGTGGTTTTCCCGCAGAATTAGGCTACTTTTACACTGTTGCTGCGGGTAGATTTGATGTCCGCGGGTTGAAGTGACCCCTATAACGTCATATTTAGCCCCTAAAATGCAAATTTACCAGAGGAACTCTGATTAAAAACATGTATTTTATCCCCCAGAATGCATTTTATTTTATTTTAACCTCCTCAAAACGCGATTGGGCTAGTTTTGGGCTAGTTTCAAGTAGCAGTTGGGCGGGTTTTGGTGTGAAAACCTGGCAACCCTGGTCTCTACATGGTCGCACGCAATTTCTTGTCCATGAAAACTGAATCGAAAGTTGGTCTGTCACTTAATTCCAATCGCGATATGGACTAGTGTCTGTGAATATTAAAACGCAGAAGGACAGCTTAAATATTAATCCTGCATGTTCCGTTTGTCTCTGTATGTATGAATGGCGGAGACGCTGTTTTGTTTACTACTGAAGAACGCGTGAGGTGATTTTCGGTCTCTGCGTCTCACTATGATGACATTAACACATACTTAACATAACTTAATCTCCATAGCTGCTGTGACAGTCACTTCATGATAATTTTACCGTTTCATTTGAGAAAACTAGTCTAGCATCATACTGTATGCACACAGAAACTTCACGACAACCTGTCAGAATAAAAGTACGGTTTAACGTGTAACAAAAATATATTTTTGTTACACACATGGTTTACCCAGTAACACACATTCTGTCAGTTTATCCTCACAATGCGAGCATTAGAAAATTCGAGCAAACCTAAGGATTGATGGGCTGCTTGTTTGTTTGGATGGCGTCCAGAACGTAAAGGTTAACTCTGGTAATTGACTCTGGCCACTTTAAACCTAGGGCTTTGCTCTGCTGAGATGATTGAAGACGATAGGGATGTGAGTCCTGACATATGTTAATGGTGTTGTGCTGTCCCACGCCTGGCAATCCCAACGCCGGTTAAATTGGACAACAGCTGGCGTCTTTATTTAATGCTTGGTCTGTTTGCCGAGCAAACGGACAGGTGTACTTTTTATTCAAATCTCTCCTCTGTCTGAATACGACCTGTCAGCACTTCACAAACAAAAACATAATCATATACGCAATGGCTTTGAAATTGTGTGTAAATATTTGCAGTAGCTGTTATTGTTCCCTGCCTTCAACAGCAGGTTTGTCACAATATCAAAGACATGAGTGAGTAAGAGAGAGAATGTTATTACTCTGCGTGCTGTGATACCGCATGACTGCTTTTGAGCAGAGCACAAAATCATGAGAAACAAGGTTTTGTCTTATAGCAATATCTGGGGGGAATTTTTGATGCAAAGTTGACATGGCAGTAATTTTAGAGCTCAGACAATGAAAGCTGTGCTGAATAAAGTGTTTCAGTTCACTCAGCACAGCTTTTACAGTTTTTGGGCTAATGTCATAATGAACTGATGTGTGTCTGTGAGGGTGAATGCTGTCTTCGCCCCATTTTTCTGTGTCCTGTCCTTTGTCTCTCAAGAGAGCTGATCTGGAACCGATTGTCTTAATCACTTCTGAGACGAGCACTCTTCATTAATACACTGTGAGGGGAAAAAAAAAACACCAGATGAAGAGCTGTGATGCCAAACACTGATTTACATCACGTCAAGCCTCAATAGCCTTCATTTTAAAGCCTTTTTATATTTTGCATATTGGAAATGCCGATCAGTACTGTTTGGCTAACAAGCAGTTACTTTAAAATCTTAATTTATTTTGTGTTTAATCTCTTTGAACAAACGTTCAATTCTGCTTAAAGTCTGAAGGTGTTTATTGTGAGTCTGTTTTCAGGAGACTGGGAGATTGTGACTAAAATGTACAGTAGAACCTTCATGCAGTACTTTCAGAAATGTCAACAATCTAACCATTAAAAATAAAGACTCACTGCATACTTGGGTTGTAAAGCAGAAAAGATCCCATTTTAAGTGAGAGAAATCCTCAGCACAGACTTGACCAGGCCTGATTTGGCATGTTGAAGGACTTCTGTCCTGTGGGGTGATGGACTCTCAGTAAGACAGACTCTCATGCTCTTTCATCTTGAGTAGTTTTATCCTGTAGTGCGAGTGTGAATTGAAGGGTTCTGGTGGAGTGGCTGCTTTTAGCGGTCATCGGCCGTTTCAGGACGGACAATTGTCTACACAAGCTCCGCTGAGACGGGAGGTGGATATACATTGAACAAAATTGTAAAACCAGTCAGTATCTGGTGTGACCACCATTTGCCTCAAGCAGTGCAACTCATCTCCTTCGCATAGAGTTGATCAGGTTGTTGATTGTGGCCTGTGGAATGTTGGTCCACTCCTCTTCGATGGCTGTGCGAGGTTGCTGGATATTGGCAGGAACTGGAACACGCTGTCGTATACACCAATCCAGAGCATCCTAAACATGCTCAATGGGTGACATGTCCAGTGAGTATGCTGGCCATGCAAGAACTGGGAAGTTTTCAGCTTCCAGGAATTGTGTACGGATCCTTACAACATGGTGCTGTGAATTAGCATGCTGCAACATGAGGTGACTGTATTCAAAATTCTATTAATAAAATGTTCGTTGTCCATAACATACACCTGCCCATATCATAACCCCACCGCCACCTTAGGCTACTCGATCCACAACGCTGACATCAGAAAACCGCTCACCCACACGATGCCATACATGCTGTCTGCCATCTGCCCTGTACAGTGAAAACTGGGATTCATCCGTGGAGAGAACACCTCTCCACAGTGCCAGACGCCTGAGTCAGGGCGAGACCCCGATGAGGACGACAAGCATGCAGATGGGCTTCCCTGAAATGGTTTCTGACAGAAATTCTTTGGTTATGCAAACTGATTGTTGCAGCAGCTGTTCGGGTGGCTGTTCTGAGATGATCTTGGAGGTGAAGATGGATGTGGAGGTCCTGGGTTGGTGTGGTTACACATCTGTGGTTGTGAGGCCAGTTGATGGCTTATGGTAGAGAAATGAACACTCAATTCACGGGCAACAGCTCTGGTGGACATTCCTGCAGTCAGCATGCCAATTGCATGCTCCCTCAACTTGCAACATCTGTGGCAAGGTGTGCTGTGTGATAACTGCACATTTTAGAGTGGCCTTTTATTGTGGCCAGCCTAAGGCACACCTGTGCAATAATCATGCTGTCTAATCAGCATCTTGATATGCCACACCTGTGAGGTGGATGGATTATCTCGGCAAAGGAGAAGTGCTCAATAACACAGATTTAGACAGATTTGTGAACAACATTTGAGAGAAATATGCCTTTTGTATATACATAGAAAAAGTCTAAGATCTTTGAGTTCAGCTCATGAAGAATGGGGGCAAAAACAAAAGTGTTGCGTTTATAATTTTGTTCAGTGTATTTGTGCATTGACATGAAGTCCTTCCCCCCTCTCTTTATATAACATGACACAGGTGAATTGGCCAGTTCTAAATCAAATCCATTTATAATTTAAAGACCTGTCATTAAACAAATGACCTGTCTTTCATTGCTGCTTTATATACACGCTTATTTCAAAGAGTAACTTGGGTTAGATTTTAGGTTTGGGTCATTTTTTTCTTCAGAGTCATGCATGTGTGCAGTATGGTGTGAGAGAGTGTAGTTGTTCTTGTTTATCTCTACCTGTGATCAGAAATATAGTGAAATATAAAGACAGCTGACTTCTAAAAGTCCATACATCTGCCTAACCAGTGACGTGCACAGCTTTCTGTGAGGGTTAAGTTTAGGGCTTGGGTTTGGACATTAGAAGAGTCTGTCTTTCAGACAAGCTCACTAGCGTAGTAAAATGCCTGTGTGATGGTGATGCTGGTGTGTGACTGCAGCCTATGACGACTGACAACTGTGGGCAGATGTGTGCAGGACTGGAGCGTTACAGTAAGAGGCCATTCGTGGCCCCGTCCATCCTCAGTAGCGCGTAGGCCTGCAGCGGTCACTGGAGATCTGTCATTAGAGATCTGCTGTGCATTTACTGCACTGAGATGTTCATATGCAGTTAACATTTATTTTGTGCTAAGTATACTACAGATACATTTACATGTCTATTTGCTTAATACAAATACCGTGCAATTGTACTTTTGGTATACTAAACTGGTATACTTAAAGCATGCTAACTGGAAACACCATTTTGTGCTTAATGCACATTAATTGTGCAGAAGTAGTGCTGAGCTCCAACTAAAAATAGTATATTTGATTGCAAGTATACTTCAGGTACACTTTAAATATCTTGCATTTAAAGACTGATATTATACAGAGATCATACAATCCTTATGAATAGTGCTATTAGAACACATTTTAGACATAAAAGTACACTTGGTATGAAATAATGTATTTGAAATTAATGAATTGAAATTATCTGTATGTTTTTTTTTTTGTTTTGTTTTTTTTTACTATTTATACTGCAGGAAAACACATATTCCTCTGTTAATGTTGTTTTTTGTTCCTGTAAATATAATTAGTGGTCGACCGATACTGTTTTTTTGACAGCCGATGCCGATCTTGGAAAGCAGGATGGCCGATATGAAGCAGATATAATTTTAATTATTTAAAATATTTAAGAAATTTGAAATCATTTGAAAATAGATCAGAAAAAATAAATGTGTAATAGTCATTTTACATACAGCACACAGTGAAAATACCATTAAATGCTCAGGTGTTACAGTTCTCAAAATGAAAGTCCTGCCTCGAACATGTCTGCCAAACAGAAAAAACGGATCAGCCGAAACTGATATTTGAAAAATGCCAAATATTGGCCGATATATTGGCCTTGGCGATAAATTGGTAAATTACTGAATGTAATGCAACGTATTTTAGTGCAGGCATTGGAAATGATTTTACTGCTCATCAGGAGTGCAGTTCCACAAAGGATTTTATTTGATATTTCGAACCCAAAAGCGTGTACAGGATCAAGAAGGAAATAAGATCTAGGTAACTAGGTAACTAGATAAAAACACACACATGCATGTGTTAGAGCCACTGCCGCTTCAGGACGCAGTTATATTTAATTATTCCTTATGGAGACTCAATTAAGTCGTAGTGGGATCAGAGGAGTCGCCTGAATAATCACACCATTCAGAGTAAGAGAAGATTAGGAGAAAATGGGATGAAAAGTATTTCAGACGAGTGGAGGCTGGTGCTGTCAGAGTCAACATTTATTGGTTTAATGACTTAAAACTCTTTAATGATCTCGTTTTAGGCATCATTGAGCTGTTGAGAAATGGTCATCATGGCTTATTACGGTTTATAGGCTGGAGGATCCTCTGACCGACTGACCCAGCAGTTTTTCGCCACTTAATCCCATATGCCCTGGTGTGATTCTAAAATAAAGAAAAGGCCTGATTGCTTTTAATATGCTGGCAGTATGAAGCGTTATGGTGCGGGACGTCCTGGGGCTGTTTGCAGATGCAGTTAGTGCAGTGAAGTGTGTCTGAAACGCTGCTCCGCTTTTCCCAAGGTCACAGAGGATTCGGGTGACGAGAGATGAGGGGAGCGGCAGAAAGTGGGTCGTGATGTGTCTCTGTGATGTAGCGACCCGCTCGTGTGTCTGCCGGGTGTTTAGAGAAACTTCATCTTGAACGCAGGTTTAGGAGTGGAAAAGAACGAGCTGTGTCTCTAAATGGCTCCTGGAGGAGATCTGCTGGACCTTTCGAGTTTAAAGCATTTATTTCAGAACATGGATCATCTAAAGCAGGAAGAAATGGGAATTAGGGAGTTTCCACTCAGCTATACCAGATCAACAGTTGCAAATCGTTGGCAGGCTTTCTGATTTAGCTGTTCCGATTTCCAAAATAGATTTATCTAATCTATATAGGAAACCTGATTTTGTCCATATTATGAAAATCAATGTGACTCAAAATTGGCAAGCTCCAAAAAAGGACATAAAAAGAAGTGTGAAATTAATCCTATGACTTGACTGATATATTCAAAGCCTTACCGCATGCAGATGCAGGAACCGACAGATTTTGACATCATTTAATGTAGTCTGCGTCGATCAGTGTTTGGATTCGATTTGAGAGTAAATTGAAGGTTTAAATATCGCACTGTTCATCATTCAAAGTGATTGTGTCACTTCAGGAGACAGAAAGTTACTGTAATATCGAGACCACATCAGTTTCTCCCAGCCTGTCTTTTTTCATCAATCTCTTACCTGTCCACCTTACTTTAATATGTGTGGGAGACCAGAGCGTGCATTTATGGGTAACGCTGTCTGGGACCAGTGCCTTATATGTGCACATCCCACCTTACTGACTGATTTATGCAAGAGGTTTTTCAGGACACCCGCAGCACTATATCACCTAAACAAATTGAAATTGTGTGCGGGTCGAGTCGAGCTCGTGCATGGAGACACCTGGGGAGCAATAGAGGAAGAGGACTTGCAAATCAAACGGGGGACAAAGAGCATTCATAACACACAACTTTAATCCGATTTTATGATTTGCTGTAAATTATGGCTGATGGCTGCCGTTGGCCTCCTGGAATTCATGAATGTTAAACAGGAAAGCTGTTGTGGTGCTTGTGGAGATTCTGATCTGGGCTTTGTTTCTCCTCTGGATGACCTCAGGATTCAGGAGATCTGACGGTCACACAGCAGGGCTCCAGACAAAAAAATTTAGTTAAGAACCAATTGGCTCCTATAAGAAACAAGCTTGGTTGCCAAATTATTTTTTTAGGTGCCACAGAATAAACGTGTTTTATTCATTTATTCAACACTTTAAAATTTCAGTCACGCTGTCATGTGTTTGTCTCATCTTTTCTTTACTTTATCAGTGTTTTAATCCATCTTGTAGATATCCTGGGAAATAAATTTCACTTAAAAGTGTGAACCAAACATCTTATAAAATAGCCTACTTTTATCTCCATTCATGTTCTTTTTGCACTATAGTAGTAAAGAGAAAGATATAATGGGTTCACTTGCCGCTTGAACTGAGGCAATAAAGCGAGCATAATTTTAAAGCTGATACTTTGTTTGTTAAAAGGTGACAAAGCACAAAGCTTATGCAATTACTGGACGGCAAGTGCGCTTCACATAATATGAAGTTCACGCTTTACCGGAACACAGCATATAGATTAAGATCTTGATAACAAGAATAGTACTGTTTATAAACAAGTATTGTTAATGATACTGTTAATGTTCAAACAGCTGACCGCTTTACCTGTTGTAGTTTGTTCAAGATGTGTTCGAAATAGACACTGCTTATCTGTACTTGTACTTTGCCTTTTAGTTGGAATTTGCATCGCCTCAGTTTAATACATAAACATGAAAATGTGCACGCAAAATCAGTGCATGCAGTTTTTTTTTTTTTTTTTTTTTTTTTTTTAAGTCATAACGTAAATTTAAATAGTTGCCAGTGGCGACCTCAGCAAAAGCTAAACTCGCAAACAATATATTTGGTTGCAAATGCAACCGTTTTTGTCACAGTCTGGAGCTCTGCACAGAGACCCGATTTTTCATGAACACTCCTCGTTTCTCTGCAACTATGGTACAGTTGAAGTCAAAAGTTTACATACACCTTGCAGAATCTGCAAAATGTTAATTATTTTACCAAAATAAGAGAGATCATACAAAATGCAAGTTATTTTTTTATTTACTGTTGACCTGAGTAAGATATTTTACATAAAAGATGTTTACATATAGTCCACAAGAGAAAACAATAGTTGGATTTATAAAAATGACTGTTTAAAAGTTTACATACGCTTGATTCTTAATACTGTTGTTACCTGAATGATCCACAGCTGTCTTTTTTTTGTTTAGTGATAATTGTTCATGAGTCCTGTGTATGTTCTGAACAGTTAAACTGCCCACTGTTCTTCAGAAAAATCCTTCAACTCCTATAAATACTTTGGTTTTTCAGCATTTTTGTGTATTTGAACCTTTTCCAACAGTGACTGTATGATTTTGAGATTCATCTTTTCACAGTGAGGACAGCTGAGGGACTCATATGCAGCTATTACAGAACGTTCAAAAACTCACTGATGCTTCAAACACGATGCATTAAGAGCGGGGGTGAAAACTTTTGAACAGAATGAAGATGTGTACATTTTCTTATTTTGCGTAAATATTGTATTTTGTTCATTTGGTACTGCCCTTCAGAAGCTACAGAAGATACTTGCATGTTTCCCAGAAGACAAAATAAGTTACATTTACACTGATCTTCAAATCCTAAAAGTTTTCACCCCCCGGCTCTTAATGCATCGTGTTTCCTTCTGGATCACCAGTGAGTGTTTGAACCTTCTGTAATAGTTGCATATGAGTCCCTCAGTTGTCCTCAGTGTGAAATCTCAAAATCATGCAGTCATTGTTGGAAAGGGTTCAAATACACAAAAATGTTGAAAAGCCAAAGAATTTGTAGGACCTGAAGGATTTTCCTAAAGAACAGCAGGCAGTTTGACTGTTTAGAACAAACATGGGACTCATGAACAACTATCACTAAACAAAAAAAAGACACCTGTGAATCATTCAGGTAACAACACAGTATTAAGAATGAAGTGTAAACTTTGGAACAGGGTCATTTTTATGAATTCAACTATTTTCTCTTGTGGAGTATATGTAAACATTAACATTTTGCAGATTCTGCAAGGTGTATGTAAACTTTTGACTTCAACTTTTGAACAGTTGTGATTTTAATTTTGATTAATTGGACTTCATTGCACGTTTCAAAGTCAAGCACAGCTCTGTTGTTCGTTCTACAGACATTTAGAGTGGTTCACAATCATTGAATACTGCACAGTTAGGCCGCGAGACTAGGCACTATTGCTGAATTATGAAAATGTTTTTGTTATAGTGATTTTTTTAGATTTTAGTTGTATTCTTCCTTGGTTGTAAGGAAACCTCTCTCATCTTTTTGAATAAGCAGCTTTAGGTAAAAACAAAGACAAAATAAGAGTCCCGGGGCATTTTGGGGTTGTTTACAATTCATTGTAAACAACCTCAAAACCATTAGGCCACGGGGGCAGCCTAGTCTGACTTGTAACCAAGAGGTTGCGAGTTCGAGTCCCAGGTCCGGCAGGGATTGACGGTGGGGGGAGTGAATATCCAGCGCTCTCTCCATCGTCAATACCACGACTGAGGTGAGACCCTTGAGCAAGGCACCGAACCCCCAACTGCTCCCCGGGCGCCGCAGCAATGCAATGGCTGCCCACTGCTGTACACTGTGTATGCATACACACTGTGTATGTTCACGGTGTGTGTGTGTGTGTGTGTGTTCACTACTGTGTGTGTGCACTTGGATGGGTTAAATGCAGAGCACAAATTCCTAGTATGGGTCACCATACTTGGCCTCACGTCTCGTCACTTCACTTTCATTCAATGCAATAATCAGTTTTTTTGCCATTCTGTAAACATTATTGTATCAGCAAACTGCAATATTGGTGGATTTCTGTTTATTATGTTTTGATATTTTCATATTTGTGTTATTTGATATATACATATACTTTAATTTGTCATTTTTAATATTTTTAAACCATTACTTGCCTTACAAATAGCAGTGTATGTGTTAAATTATGAACCCACACATGCTCTCATCAGCTGTTTTCATCTTTTCACACATAACCAGATCAATATAATGTATACTGCTGTGTCTGTGGCCTGGATTTAGTGGCATCTCTCTGTTTGTTCGGTGTGACAGTCCTCCGGACGCCCCTCATGACTGCTGCTGTCTGCTTTGTCTTTTCTGCTTATTACGAACACCATCATCACTGATTCAGAGCGTCTCTAACACTTGACGACACACAGAGGATTCCTTTCCTCCCTCGAGCTCTTCTTGTTTAACAAGTGTGGTCTGTGAAGTCGTTTGCAGATGGAAACTAGGGTAAGCGTTGCAATCGGAGTAGCTCCTCTTTCACTTGGCGAGTGTGGAACTTCAGTCTTGGTTGGCCAGCCAACAGCTGCTCCTGTTAGTGTGTGTGTACATGTATGTGTATGTGCGAGTGTGTGTGTGTTCTGATATATATAGTTTGAGGACACAAATGTGTATAATGACATGGGTACTACAATGTAAACATGGTTTATGAGGACACCTCCTGTGTCCCTGTAAAGCTAAATGTTTAAAAAAACATACTAAATCTGTGTGTTTTGTGTGTGCGTGAGAGAGAGAGACTGTCCTTGTGTCCACTGATGGGTTAGGGTGATATTGTGATAGAAACTCCGTTAGCGTCTGTGATTGTGTGCAGATGTGTTTTGTTCAGTCATCCACTCTTTCTTGCACCTGTGCACATACATGCTTATGCTCTCAAACACACACAGACTAATGAAACGTGATTGAGCCACTTGTCTGGGGATGTGCTACAGTCATTTCATTTAACAGTCACTCTTTATATCCAGATTAAATGTTACGATCGTCATGGCAGCAGCTGTGTATCTGTAAAGACCCAGTGCTCTTCTGTTTGGGTCAAACTGTTCTCTCCAGAAGTTAAAGACAAAGAACAATATGCCGGTCACTGGTCATAAATAACCTTTGGACTATAAGGGTCACTGTATGTGTGACAGTGGAAAATCTTGCTAAGCCTCCTCCTGTGTCCTTTCACCTCTGAGCTTCTTCTTTTACCTCTCTCTCTGTCCTTTACAGCAAGAAGGGAAATGATAGATACATTTTACCCTAAGTGATGAGTCTTTCTTTTTCTCTTCCAGTTCTTGTGATTTAAGGCCTTGTTGAGTAGAGCATCTTTATAACTAGATTCTAACTAAGGCTTTGAGAAGTAGAAGGCTAGTTTTAATCTGCATGTGTTGTGATCTGTGGATATGAGTATGGATATGATATCAGTGTTTCTGATGTTTGTCTGACCTCCTCATGACCATATAAAGATCATATTTGACAGTGGCCCAACTAAATCGGAATTCTGATAATTTACGAATTTCACATTGTTTAATTTAATATATAATATATGGTTGCAATCAAAATGATTTGACCACTCCAGAGACTGCAGTACTTCACAAATCTTTTCACTTCACAAGCTTTTATGAAGAAAAAAAAAATGGCATTTTTTTTAACCAATTTACTGGCATATTAAAAGTGATGAAATCCTGTAACTCAAAAACATTTTATATATTTCACATTTTTATATATATACAAAAATATATATAAAAATAGTATGTATATGTGTATATGTTTGAGTTACAGGATTTCTTTAATAAAACAGTGGTGTATTAATTATTCAACCCCTATTAAACATTGCTGTTTTAAGTCACTTATTTTTATGATAGGGAACAAAATTGTTTTAAATTGTATTAATTGTTGTTAATTGAACACAATTAAGTCTTTAGAAAGTCTTTAGTTAGCTTGAGCTGTTACACATACATACATACATTTGAGTATTGAGAAAGTCAACACAGAGCTCTCACAAAAGCTATAGAGAAGAAATAATTTTATTACATTAAAAAGTCTAAGGCTAAATAAAGATTTCCAAGACATTTAAAGGAGGGTGTTTGAGGGTGTTGAACAAAAAAGCACAATATCATAAAATGTTTGATCAGAGCAACTGAGAAAACCCTGCAATGTACAGCCAATGCTAACATTTATTTTTGTCGACCTGTGGAGTTCTGGAAAAATGTTTTATGGAGTGATGTGACCAAACTGGATCTTTTTGTACCCATGTATCAGCGGTATGTCCGGTGCAAAAGGCAAAGCTTTTAAGCAGAAGAACACCATCTCCATCAACAAACTTGGAGGTGGATCAGTTCTGTTTTGGGGGTGTTGTACTGTAGCAGGAAGTGGAAATCATGACTGTATAAAGGACATCATGAATTCTTTGAAAAGAATCAGTCCACTTTGGCAAGAATTGTGATGCCTTTGGTGCAAAGACTGAAGCTGATGATCAATGGGCAATCATCCCAAAGTATACATCCAAATCTACTTATGCTTGGTTCAGGGATCAGTCATAGAATGTTCTTGAGTGGCCTGTTCAGTCTCCAGATTTAATTCTCATTGAAAATGTTTGATTGAATTTGAAGAAAACGGTGGCAATGTGAAAAACAGATATTGGCCCATTCAGGAGGAATGGGTCAAGACTTCCGTAAAGAGGTGACAGAAGCTTCTAAGCATTTTTAAGCAGTGTTTATTGGTGGTTTCAAAGAATAAAAGATTCTGCACCAAATTTGACTTTAGGGGATTGGATAATTTGGAAAAAGATTGTTTAGAGACAATTAGAATTTTATCATGATTCATCATTGTTACATTCTCAAATGTGTATTAATAAACTTTGTTGTTCTCTGCAGCAGAATGCCTTGCAGGTCAAAAGGGTTGAATAATTTTGATTGAAACTGTATATATATTTTTTACTTATGTTATTTATAAGTTGAATTTGCCCATGTGGAGTTTGCTGTTGTTTCTGGTAGTGACGTGAACCTCATCCTCAACTTCTCTCTCTCTCATTCATTCTCTTGCGTTCATATGTTTGTGCTCGGGATATCCAGCAAACCCCATTACAGGTCAGGTTTGTCCTTGCTAAAGTCACCATCTATGAAGCGTCTTGTGGGACTGAGAGATTGTGAGATTTCACCCTCGGGAAGGACGTTGCCCTCAGCTTCTGCTTCATAAGACATGAATCGCGGGATGGATGTAATGGACCTTCTTTCTGAATGCATTAAGGTTCGGCGCACCTGTGACCTGCTTCAGGAAGGCACTTATTGTCGCTTTTGGGCAGTGTGCTGACAGAATCTCTGGATAAGAGATCTTTTTGTCATTCCAGACTGGTTGTGACTTTGGTTGTGCTTCTATACAGTTTGACTGCAGCTTCCCCCGATGACTGTTGATTGTCTGAGTGCTTATTTCAGCATGAAGTGAGCCCAGAGAGTGCAGGACCATCATAAAAATGCAGACCCTGTCCTCTCTGCCCACACGCCAGCTCCTCTTCCCCTGGCAGACGCATTTAAATGGGCACAATTACCTCGGTCTGGAGCCAGGTCCATCTGAACACCCTGGGAGTCCAGCAGGAGGGCACCGCTGGTGTGTGACCCGTCACCAATTGTATTTTCGCTTGTAGATTTGTTCTCCTCCTCGGGCTATGATGGTAATTAGGCTCGGGGTTCGGCCGTGTCTCGGCGGTGTGCGGTGGTGCCGCGGGGGCTCTAATGGAGCTTCTCGTACTGAAGTGTAAAACTCCTCAGTGCCTTGTGCCAATAATGGCCCCAGCAGCAGGTAAAATGTAATGACAGAATGGAGTGTGGCATGAACCCCGACAGCCTCTCATCGTCCCCTGACAGGTGCCTCGACTCCACCTGAATATTTGTCCACTTCTCCACTCTCATGAACAATTCTGACAGGAGACAGCGATCCCTCACTTAATGAAGTATTCACATCGGTTGTCATTGCTCCTCAAAGTACAAACAAAAAGATTCCTGTAGCTACACAAATATAATGAGGGCTGATGGGTGTTGTATTGCTGCAGGATGCCGCCTCCAGAACTGTCCGTTGGTGATGTCAAGGCGTATTCTTCACCTCACAATCTCATTGTTAATTTGCACTGATGCAGCAACAAACAGAGTTTAAAGAATCACCGACTTCAGTATATTTATGCCTGAATTCCGTGATTCCATCTGCATTTTCCGCATCGCGAAAATCATAGGACCCTAAGCCTCCATGTAGGTTTGAAGTTGACTCAGAATTATTATGATTAAATCATTATAAATGATACATGAAAAAAACAGGTTGCTATTGAGGATCCTTCCATGCATGCGTGTTGAACTTTAAGATGAAGGTTTAATCTAGGGGAGATTGTGTGGTAGAGTGGGATGTGCTGGATTGTGTCATTTGCTGTTTTGAAGATATCAACTGGATGAGAAAGCAGCAATTTCATTCCCTGGGTTTTTGGGTCATAGTGATGGTAAAGATACAGTGTCTGAACAGAAGTTGCTGGTGTCTGTATCTGCTTTTGGATTGTGCTTTTGTTCAAGCTGAAGCTGTCTTTGCACCAGAATAAGCTGAATAAAGGTCTGAGTTGTGCAGTTTGAGATGCTGTTGTGTTAATGTGTGTGACGCTGACACAGCACTCTGTTTGACTGTGTTTTGGCCGTTGGTGGTGGAACATCTTTTGTGACTCAGATAAGGACGGTTGCAGTGAGTTCATTCAACCGAAGACAGATTTTACCCAAAACAGCCTCTGCGATTGTCTGAGCTCCAGCCTTCAGGCAAATATATGCAAATGACTTCTGGAGAACATGAGAGCAGCTGTGTGTGTGTGTACTGGTATTCCCTACATTATGAGGACCACACATGTCCCCACAAGTATAGTAATACTAGTAAATTTTGACCTTGTGGGGACATTTTTTTTGGTTCCCATGAGAAAACAAGCTTATAAAAATACAGGGTAAAGTGTTTTGAGAATCTAGAATTGCCTGTAGGTTTGTTTGAGGGATAGGTTTAAGTGTAGGGTTTAGGGGATGGAAAATATAGTTTGTATAGTAGTTAAGCCATTACGCCTATGGAACACAGAAATCATGAAAACGTGTGTAAGTGTGTGTGTGTTTTTCTACGCTTGTGTTGTCAGTGATTCTGACACGCTTCTCAGTGGGAATTGACTCTTTTCACTTTGGAAATCTGGTTAATTATGAATCCTGTTGTACTTGAGACTCGTTTTAAATTTTACTATGCAAATATTTTCCTTAAGTGTCCGTTGAGCCGCTCCAGATCTCATCAGGTTATGTAAGTGAATGGTTTCACTTCCTGAAAACGCAGTTCAGTGTTTGGTGGTCGTAAAGCACTGATTTATTCATTCAGGTGATGTGAAGACCTGGATCTTGTGTGTTTTGGATGCTTCTTGTTCTCTTCATCCTCCACATTGTCTGTTCGTAATTTACTTTCTGCTCTCTTTCTCTTCCTCCTCCTGTCTAAACATACAGCTCTGTTTCCTATGAAGGACCAAAGAGGTTCAAATGGTGACTCAGTGAATGGATAAGTACATAAACTTGTCATGTTTGGATCTCATCAGCCCATCTGCATTCACAATCACTGTGTGAAAAAGAGACTCTACTTTTCCATGATTTAAACAACATGAGGGCAAATAAATCCTTTATTCTGTGCTTAGGTATTAAATAACTCATGACTGATTATGGATCCTCTGTTGTACAAACATATCTTTGAAATTACACCAGTAAACTCAGCAAACACAGCAGAGAGAGGAAGAAATCCTTGATTTGGACACCACAGTGTGATTCATCACTAAAATAATCACAAACAATCACAAGCAATCAAACAATCAAACAATCTGTGTGTGAGTTCAGAGAGCAGATCACCTCAGGTTTACTCTGGGTTACGTCTGGTTCATGTGAGATGAAGATTTATATGAAACAGTGAAGCGGCTGAAATGCAGGAGCTGCAGAGAGCGTTGGAGTGTCTGTTTCATCAGGTCGATTCTGTTGTTGTTTGTGCTGAGTGAAATTGTACGGTGGCCGAGAAGTGCAAAACGAATCACAATTCTGAAAACTAAATAAATTACAAACATGAACGCAAATCTAAAACTACAAATAACAATTCAGAAAACACAACAACAATTCAGAAAACATTATAACAAGTCAGAAAACACGATGACAAATTCCAAAACAAAGTAAGTCAGAAAACACTATGACAAATCAGACAAACCGGAAGAGGTAGGCATAGTTTGAGAGCACCATTGGTTTGAAAATGGACTACTTACCACTGACTGGATGAGACATCTGTCAATCAAGGTATACAAGAAAGAACAGCAGAGTAGTGGCAGAAAGTTTGGAGATGGTCTAAAAGTAGCTCAGAAAGTAGCATTGAATGAATTGCCTTTACTGTGGAATAAAATATGTACATTTACAACAGTGTACTTTCTATTATGTTACTCTTGAATCAGAATGTGAAAAAACTTGTTAACGCTAATGCGAGTGTGTTTCTAATACAGCGCATATGGGAGTGCCGGAAAATTTTGTGTACAGATCAGTGGTGTAGTGGTGCCTGGAGAAATGGGTATATGCTTTTGCCACCCTCCTGCGCTCACCCCCTGATGTGACTCTTTGCAATCTGATGTGACACTGCGCCACGGTCCTGACCGCATCATCACTATCTTTACTGGCCATTTTTAGCGAATATTTGCATTTATTCATGTATAACTGGATGTGGTGGACATTCATGATTTTGGCTAATGCAGGACACTACTGATACGCATCAGAGGGGATTAGAAGTGGGTATATGCAAAGCCTCCTGATCAAGAAGTGGGTATACGGCGTATACCCTCCACTACACCACTGATACGTTACGAGGGAAACCATTCCAAAAGTGGCTCCTACTGGAAGAAAATCAGTTTGCATTTTAAATATAGCCGTTCCCTGCTTTTGAACTGTCTTACTACTATTGGATGTAACTTTTTAAGACGGCATGTCAAGTTAAAATAATTTCAGCTTTTGCGCACAGCGCTACTTGGCCCATTTCACACAGCAATCCCAGTAAATTGCCATAAAATTACCAGTATGTATTTACCGGTAAATACAGAAATATGCTGCGGCACAAAAATGCTGGTAAATTCTGTGATGTCAGCAGAAACGCTTTAGTTTCACTATCTCTCCGATTTGACAACGAAATATGTAAGAACGCTTTATTGCTCTTATAAACACGAGAAGCACATAATAGTATCCAGCTACATAGCCGCAGCACTGATGAATGAGAAGGAAGGCTGGGTCTTGAGTGCAACACTTGAAACTGCTGCGAGACAAGGCACAATAGCCAAAGATATCCATCAAGTGCATATTTACATAGAAAAAATGAATTAAAAAATCTGCGGAGCTTTGTAAACAGGCCAGAGTAATAACATCATCTCTATAAAAATGCTATGATTAGCTAATTTGGAGCATATTTTTATTCCACAATAAAGGCAATTCATTCAATACATTTAAACTGAGCTAGTTTACAGAGACCATCTCTGTAATTTATTGTTTTCAGAATTGTGAAGCAGCATTATATCATGTTGCAGATCTTATTGGAGTTGTTTTATTAGAATCACTTCAATCTGTTCATTCTAAATATTACAACCTGATATAAAAATGGAAATATTACACAGTGATGTGAAATTTATAGTCAACTAATCACAGTCAGTACTGGTCTGAAGTCTTAGTCTGTCTATAAAGACGTAAACTGTTTATTATTAAGGGTATTTGACTATAGTGAAACACTTCATGCACTGTAGATCATTTACTGTGACTGTATACATTTTATTGTGTGTAGTATAAAGCACAACATTGTGTTATGACTTTCTAAGTAATTTTGTGATGGCCGCAGGAATGTTAATGTGTCCTCTCTATCTGTTTCTCCAGAGAATCCATCGGATGCTGATCTGTGGTTGCTGAACAGCTGCACAGTCAAAAACCCTGCAGAAGATCATTTCAGAAACTCCATCAAGTAGGTTTCTGTAACACTCACTGCATGCATGCGTATAATAATGGCCTGAAAAAATAACATGAATTTCTGGCTTTAATATTGTAAAATTCATGTGTTTTAGTTCATTATCTGTTCATTATTGCAGGTGATCTGTTACTCTCGTTGCAGGCATCATTGATTGTTATTGATTAGTTTAGACCCTTATTTGACAAATGCAGCACACTGTACACCACAAGCAAATCTTGCTAGATAAATGGAGATGAAAAGTTTAGTGCAATTATAAATTAGCTGTTTTACTGTTGGAAATCTGTGTGTATACTAGTTTAACTATACTTGGGGACCAAATGTTCTTACTTGTATTGTAATACTTTAAGACATTTGACTGGTCCTCACTAGCTAAAAAGGCCTATAAGTCGTGAACATGTTTGTGTGATGGGTAAGTTCAGGAGTAGAGGTTGGATTAACTGAAAGAAAATACCATTAACCTGATAGAAAATCACGACCTCACTAAGAGGTGTTTGTGTCAGACGGTCTTTGGATTCCTTGCCACTGTTGCCTTTGGTTTGCTTAGTTGGGGATGCTTAATTTTTGGAAGTATTGTTGACTTGATTGCATAGATACTATTGGAAGAGAACTGACCTGGATAATGACATCACTAAATCAACATCAGCCTTTAACTGAACTGTCCTCTTGCATTATTGACAAACTGTTTTCCTTTAAAACACATTTGTATTGCGTAAAGCGCAATAAAAATAAAGGTGACTTGACTTTTTGTGTTTTGGGGTCCCCCATAGGTACAGTAATATAAGTACATTTTGACCTTGTGGGGATCACACAAGGATAGGAAAGCCTGAAATTATTGACATTGTGGGGACTGGCCTGCAGTGTTAATTTTGACAGCAAATTTTGATTTAGTTTTAGTCATAGTCTTTTGACTAAAATGCCATTTAGTTTTAGTCATATTTTAGTCATCTGAATTGCTTTTAGTTTTAGTCTAGTTTTAGTCGACTAAATCTACAATAAATTTAGTCGGCTAAAACTCAGTGGGTTTAATTACAGTGCAATGCATTTATTAAGAATTTCTCTAAAATTTCCAAACTCATTATATAGGTTTGATATTAAGGTTTTATCATGACAAACACACAATTTTACGGCGGTGATACACAACATGCCTTAATATTAAAATTAAATAAAAACCACTTTTCATAAAGAACATGGTCTTCTTTTCAATGAAATACCAATGGTTATATAGGCTAATTATGCATCCTTTATAGTAACTTATTAATCATATTTTCAAACAGACATTTATTTCTATAAATTAATTTAGATTAATCTTTAGGGCTACGTAAGTGATTCAGTTAGGTTTTCTGTCTTTGTTTTTACTTTAAAATGAATCCACGAATGCAATGGATGCAATGTACTGATACACTCCCTACTGTTTACGTTCATTTAAGACGTAATCGGCTGTGTTTACGTGCATACTCGTCAAAATGGACAATTGCAATTCAAGATCAGTTTGTGTGTATTTCTCAGTTCACGCAAAGCGAAAGAGTGTGAGACGTGCTTTCTGTGTGTATGCGTCGTGTCCGCGCTCAGAAAACAAGACCGAATTTATCCATATGTCTGCACTTCTCCCACATATTGACATTTCTAAACATTTTATAAGACATGCAGCAAGTGTATTTTAGCTTGTGTCCCGCTGGTTTGTACTCATCTAACCTCCTACTATGCAACAGATTTTTCTGAATGAATCTCTTTCCAAATCGTCCGTCCCTAACTTTTTCGTCTCGTTTTTATTCGTTGACGAAAATGCCAGTAGATTTTTGTCATAGTTTTTGTCATTAAAGAAGAATTTTAGTTTATCGTTTCGTTTTCGCCTGTGAAAAAAATTTCGTTGACGAAGTTAATGACGAAATTAACACTGCTGGCCTGCAGACCAGGGTTGAGAAACACTGGTTTAGGGGAAAGAAAGTATAATTTGGTCAGTATGAAAACATTAGATTACATGGAAATTCCATTAAAAACATGGCAATTCCACACAATTCACAGAAAACTAACGTGTGTGTGCTTTATGCTCCTCATTATTAGCTTAGCAACATGCTAATGCCAAACCTTATTGAAATCCATTGTGAGTCGAGGGTCCCACATGAGTGTTTTATGTGCTGTGTGGGGTTGCTGCCTATGTAGGGCACTCTAATCAGTCCCTTATGAGGTTCCATCTCAGTCATGATGTTGCTCATGCACACAGATGGTGTGTGTCCTTCATCAGATCAGTTCATTGTAGTTTCAGTAGAGGCTCATGTTCCTGTTTACATTCAGCAGCACTTCCTCTCAGAGTATGACCTTCGACCTTCTGTTAATTTAAGAGGAGCGCTCAGGTTAAAGCAGAGCAATCTGTGCATCCTGATGAATGTTGTCCCTCTTGTGGTCATTTGGCAGGTCGAGGTTGACTCGAGGCACATGCTGGGCTGAGAGCAGGGCATTCTGGGATTAACGTGGGTTTCTGTCTCACCATTGAATTCCACTCATGCTGCCATCAGCCTCTCACCAGTACCATAGTCATGCATTCCTTGTACTGGCTCTAAAGCATTGATAGAGATACATAATCCACTTCTATGACCATTTTTTCCCGTAGATAACTGATGTGCCCTATACAGATGTCATTACAGGTAACAGTGGGAAAGCCACCCTTCAGACTGTCCTGTGTTTCCTCAAACATGGTCCAGTTGCCGGTGTATCGTGTTGATCTCTGACCTCTTTGAATGCGAGGCTGTCAGAGCGAACGATGGATCAGAGATGAGAGCATGCAGCTGAAAACCCTTCAGATTAACAAAAAAGAAAAAACTAAATATTAAATGGGGGGGAAAAAAAATTGTCAGGAAATGGCTATTAAGTCCTCAAATGTAACATTTTCTCATTTGCAAGGTTGGTTTTTGGGGAATGCACAGCAGTCGTTAATTCCACGTAATTTCTTCTGTTGTCTTTGCAGTCACTTGAGAAATACAAATTAACTTAAAAACCAAAAGCTCAAAGTCGACTTAATTGTAATGAATATGCAAATATTATTGAAATTAGTTAGAAAAGAATGAGGCCTTTTCAAAACCACACGGTTCTGTAGAAAAAATTGGAGAGAAGATTTCCATAAGAGAGCGAATTTTTGAGAGCCATTGCTGTGATGCAAATGCAATTACAGCTGCATTGAGCTGCGCGTCTGACTGCGGCGCTGGGCCTCCTGCTCCTGCTGTTGGGCTCTGAGCGCTGTGCTCGCTGGGGTCCTACATGGCATTTACATATTGAATTAGTGCAGCGCCTTGCCAATACACACACACACACACACACACACACACACACACTCTCACACATACACACGGGTTCATATCAGCGTCTGTGGGCTCAGAGGCAAACACAAGCGTTACCGCTGAGTAAACGCAAATCGTTTACAAAGACCGAACACAAACGGCAGCTAGTGCTCTGAAAGGAGCAGCCATGCCAATCATCGTACACAAAAGAACAGACGCGCACATTGTGAACACGCATTGCATTGAAACGGCCTCAAATGATGAGTTTTCTGTGCATATATAAACATTTCTGTCTTTCTCTCTCTCTCTCTCTCTCTCTCTGTGGCATTGTTAATAAATTAAACACAGTAAAGTCTCATCTGCTTTGTCTGCCAGGATGAGCTTCACTGGTGTTAGTTCTCATTTTTAGTGTGATGTGCTGGAGGATTCAGTGCAGAGCTATTGAAGTTGACTTTGTGTCGCCCTGCTGCATTCGAGTGATTCCTCAGATCGTGTCTGTTGTTGAGGAGAGTGGTCAGATGTGATCAGACGCATCAGTTTTATCTGAAAGCAGGCATATGGACACTGATGGAGGGCCTTGTTGTGTTAAATCTCTCTAGAAAACCCTTCAGATATAAAGGAAAATAAGATCCCTTTTAAATAAAGAAATGGCCAAGTTGTGTATAGAAGGTGTGGAATAGGGCACACTAAACTGACCCGTGGACATGAACCTGTGGCAAGCACTAACTTGCCCATAAAACATGATTTTGGTCTTTAATGTTATAAGACAGACTTTTAAGAGCTTATTTTTGGACCCAGATAACTTTTTAAAAATTTTTATCACAAGTACATTTAAATAATATTTTGTAGAATTTTTTGTACAAAATCTAAAGTCTAAGTAGAATTGTATCTGCTTTGTAATAGTTGGTGAAGCTGATATGTCAATGCATTTAAATACATCTAGATACAACTAGAAGTAGCAACACATCTAAAACAAATCACACTCAGGACACCTAACATGTAACAAACCATAGCACTGTGGTGTTGACATGTTTTCATAGACAGTTGTGATGGATATAATTTCTGCAAAAGTTGTTTTGTGAGCTGAGGAATGTTGATCATGAACAGTAAGAGCAGAAGTTCATTTTGTTCAGTGTCACGTGACTGTAGTCCTCCTCGTGCTCACGGCTCCTGACACGGCCGACACAAACCAGAGAAACAAAGAGGTTAAAGATGAAGGCAGCTGGTGAGGTGAAAGAGGAGCGTGCCTCACAAAGGAGGCTTTGATGCCTCGTTAGATTCATAACCCTAATCTGCAAACGGCAGAACAGGAGTCCATCTGCATGTGTGTCCGATGATCTCAGTCACAGTTTAAGGCAAACAGTTTATAGTGTAACACATGTATACATTTTTCAAAAGTGAGATCATATGAGATTGTCAATTAAAAACATTTACTGTATGTTAGATCCCTCACGTTAACCATAGTGTTATTGGATGCTTTTAGTACTGTAAATTAGTCATACATTTGCATAATGGCAAAAGTAACTAAACCTTATTCTTTATGTAATGCTGCATCCATGCCATTAGGTGTCAGTATAAAGTCTCACATCACTGTTATATCAGCCAGTGAAACTGACAAACAGGACTTTTTCTTTGAAGGTGAGAGCTTGCAAGATGTATGTGCTGTTGCCATGATTAGCATCACTAGTAAAATTGCTCAGACGTACTAAACAAGCACAAAAACAAACTAGTAAGTGAAACAGTATGATTCACAAGTGTGCTTCTGATTCAGTTTCTAAATGCAGCAGTGAATAAACACTGTGTGTGTGTGTGTGTGTGTGTGTGTGTGTGTGTGTGTTTGTGTGAGCAGCTGCACAGTCCTCAGTCATTGTTATACTCCATTTACTCCATCTGCATTCCTTCTTTGTGGATACCTGTGAGCACTGGATCACAGAGAGCATGATGGGTAAAAGACAGACTCACAAACTGGAAGTTTATGGGCATAATTGTTTTTATACTGAGCTCATATGATCCTCTAACCCTCACAGAAACCCACAGATATTAGTTTAGTGTGAATGAACTGATGCTCATCATGAAGTCCTCAGGATCATGGAGTGGCTCATTTAATTCATGTAGTGACTGTACAATAGGTACAATCCTGGTTTCTCTTCACACTGTCGCTCTAATAAGACAGCAGCATTAGATAGTTGTTTATAACAAACTTGCTGTGAGTTTATCGCTGCTGTAGTGCCAGTTCTGTAAGCGTTGATAGCGTGCTATATGGCTGACACATTTCTGCAAGTCTTCACTTTTGGTGTTTCTACCTGTGGCTGATGTGTGATTAATAGTTTTAGCTGCTCTAAATGTGTGACACTCAGAAATAAGTGTGTCAATGACTGAGTTTCTGTTGTAATGAGATTTGAACTCTGCCAGGCAGCAGTAACGTGACACAAGCATGCTGTTTATCACTTGTATTTTACAGAAAAATAAGGAGAATGGCAGTTCTTGCTAAACCTCCTCATTTGCAGTCCATACAATCGGCTAAGTTTATTCAGTGTTTTATTTCTGTCCTCTAATTTAGTCATCTGAACGTCTTTCAGATATCCAGCAGATTTAGTCAATTTATGCAATTATATAGTTAAACAGTCTTCCTGAACCAGAAAAGGAAAGATGAATGTCATTACAAGACAAACACTATCGGTCCCCAGCTGGGCTTGAAACGCATTTAATTTTAAAGAATGTGTTAAACAGTGACACCTTGAAACCTGCATGTTACTTCAAATCTGTGATTTGTAATATTTCAGCTTGCCATACGTACAGCATTTTATTATTCAATTTACCTGTATTTATAGCACAGTGATACATAAGAAAATAGTCATTTCAATTATGCAAACAAAATTTAAAGCGGTTGAATGTTGCGGTTGATGGTGTCAAACTCCTGTACTGAATGCTAAAATAAGATGATCCCAGGTCTGCAGCCTGCAGGTTGGCAGGTCAAGAGAGGAGAACGGGTCATTGCTGAGAGAATGGAAAAAAAAAATGAGATTGTGAGGAGAAATGGTGTGGCTCTGACAGGAGCTGAGGGCCACATTTGATCTTGTCTGATTGTCACCCTCCGTCTGTTGGGCAGTAAATGTGCCTCACCCTCTAATTATCCATCAGTGTGCGTCTCTCCTCCTCTTCGCTCAGCCTGCTGTTTTCCTCGTCTCTTCTGTAGAGCAGATTGATTTTAGTCGAGGCCAGTAAGTTCACCCGCCTCTGGAAGTCAACAGTTGTAAATGAGTTGAGCCCTGAGAGCAAACAATTTGTGTCCCGTTCTCTAACCTGCGCTAAAGAAATTCTAACTCCCATGTAGCAGAGCAGGAGACAAGCTTTCTTCAATCATGAGTCTCTTGTTAAAGGGTCTCTGGTATTCGGCGTGAACCAGGATCTCACAGTGATGACTTGTTTGTTAGCATGTTTCTCTGTGATCTTCTGATCTGTAGACGTGACTCTGGTTCCTCCTTCATTCCTCACACTGTATGTGGGATGTCCTGGTCTTGGTCCACCAGGTGAAAATGGTGCATCTGAGCACTAAGTGTAGTAGCAGCACACTCCAATCACACATGATCTGAGGAATGACTCCTGATTTAACGCTGCTAATATCTGTGTATGTCAGGCATGTTAATAGGTGCATATTGAGGCCTGTCTTATCAAACCCAGTGTTGTCTAATGAAGCCATGTATGAACCATACAGCCTCTGTCTGAGGGATCTACACGATACTGAACTAGAATGCTCAGGAGCGCGATCAGACGTCTGGGATGGACAGGAGTCACTCAGTGAATGACGTGCTGAGCACAGCTGACTGATTTGACAGGCGCTGGACAGCTCAGGTGTGTGCTGAGATATCTGATATACAGTATAAACTGTCCAGTTCAGCATGGAAAAGACCCTGCTGTGGGTCTGTACTCAGAGACAGAGGAAGTAAGAGGGAAAAGTGAGTGTTTACTGCCCGTCAATCACCAGAGCACCACCATAACAACTTGATCTTCCAGCTTTGCTTGTCCCACTCGGTTGCAGGCCGTCTCCAGCCTCGTGCAGCTATCAGGTGTGTTTCCCTCGAGGGGTTTCAGGGCTGTTGTTTACGGATGTGAGGTGCTGTCTGAGAGGATCTGCAGTGCAGGTGTGTGTGTTTTGATTGCGCAGTAGGTGTCAAGCCTTCAGCTTGAGTGAACTAAGGCAACAGGGTGTCTTCTGTGAGTCTTCACTGAGGATCTACTGACCCTGATCAGTCAGTGTACAGTTACTGCAGTACTTTTTGTATCAAACATTGCGGGTATCTCTCTCTCTCTCTCTCTCTCTCTCTCTCTCTCTCTCTCTTTCTCTTTTTTTAATAATGACAAATATGTACATTTGCACAATCATTAGCCACCTTGATGATACAATCGCATTTTGAATGGGATAAAATATATGAAGGCTATTGTCTCAGTGATTTGTAAGCTAACAGTGTCCCCATGCATGGTATAACCTCTGACATCGCTCAACCTGGAGACCATCCGAGAACTTTTTTTGTTATCTTTTCCCAGTCTGCCTCATTCACTCGCATACTAATAGGGTTGCAAAGGGGCGGAAAATTTCCGGTAAATTTCTGGAAAATTTCCATGGGAACTTTGTCTTGGGAATTTTGGAAATATTCTGAGTCGGAAACTTTCCAGGAATTTATGGGAATTTATGGGAATTAATTTTGAATTATTTGTGTGCGTGGCATTGTTCTGTAGAATAAGATTAGAAAAAAACGATTGTAAAAACACTTATGCAATGCACAGATGTATACATTTTAATAAATATTTTACAATCAACACAAATGAATAGAAATGGGATAGATGAATAAATATTTCTCAGTCAGCATGCTAAACAAAAAATATAACAGCAAAACTAAAACAAACTATAACCTACAATTTTCTGTGTTTTTGAAAGGAGTCCCTTATGCTCATCATTCAAGCCTGCATTTTTTGATTTAAAAAAAAAAAAAAAAAAAAAAAAAAAAATATATATATATATATATATATATATATATATATATATATATATATATATATATATATATATATATATATATATATATATATATAATTTTTTTTTTTTTTTTTTATAAAAAATGCATTGTTTAATATTGTGCAATATAATTACAATTTAAAATAGTCAGTCTCTTTTAATATGCTTTAATATACTTTCACATTTATTTCTGTATGTTTTTAGAGTTGCATGATCATTTTAATATAGTGACTTATTGTTAGTTAGGATTAGTTAGGATCAGACACTGAGTGATGGCTGATGACAATTTTTCATCATTAATTTAGCAGTTTTGCATCACAGAACTATATTTTATTTTAAAGTATATTAAAACAGAAAACAATTATTTCAAATTGTAATAATATTTCACAATATTACTGTTTTGATCTGTTTTTGACCAAATAAATGCAGGTTTGATGAGCATAGGGGACTTCAAAAATTATAAATACTAGTAATGTGTCCAAAATTTTACTTGTACTGCATTTCTGTATAACAGAAAACTGGCTAGCAAAGGTAGAAGAAAATCATCACAGCTTGAGCTAGAGCACATGTTATCTAGCCTCAAATTCTCAATGAAATACTGCTAACTAGCTTTCATTTTATTTCTAGTAGAACTTTAATACTATACATCCAATATATTTACCCAAATTATATTAAAACTTACTTGAATTGATGTCTTCTTGGTTCAAATGCAGAAATGTGGCTTCAATATTCTTGTGATATTCAGAGTCTGAAGAATTGGGGGGAATTTCCCCTTATTGTGTGTGGGGGATGGGATTTTCTTAGATAGCTTTTTTTTTTAATTATCTCACCTAAATATTTGCTCAGTCAGTGTATTTGTTTATACAATGGCACATTTTGGTGTGCAATAAAAAACATAGCACAAGAAATTTTTACACAAATATTTAATTTACATGACTATTCAGCAAGGTGGACATTTTTCAAATTATTTTTTGTGCAGGATTTAAGAAATTATATTGGTGCATGGAGGAATGCACAGTGCATGTGAAGGTGAAGCCTCAATAGCCCTGCAGTGCTGTGTGCATGTGATCTGAGGAATATGCAGGGTAGAAATTTAACTGAAAATTACATGACATCTGGTTGTTTTAATCAAAATTATGCAGCAAGATATTTTTTGTATTTACATTTAAGTACCCTGTTATTGTATAACTTGTCATTTAGCAAATTCCCAGTTTATTCCCATATATTTCCATATATTCCCGTTAATTCCCATGGAAAGTTTCCAGCCTTGAAAATTCCCGGAATTTTGCAACCCTACATACTAACATCTTGGTTCATTTTACACAGCTCAAGCATTGCGTTTTGTGTACAGCTCTTTGTCTTCATGAAAATAGCTTCAAACAAGTAGAGCAGCACATTGCCTGTTATTTTTCCATTGAGTTGACTTTATTTCAGGTATGTTTTGCAGGCTGGCATTGAGCCATGAGTCTTTGTCCACTTTTTCTTTCCGGTGGCAGTCTGTCAGTCTGTCCTGCCTGATACTGTTGTTGGTTTGTGAAGTCATTCTCCTTCATCTCCAATGGCACATTTGAGGTCACATGCCAGTTTTATCCTCTTGTAGCTCTTGTTCTCTGCCCAGGTCATTGGTAAGGACATGTACCTTCATCTGGGCCAAACCTTAATCATCTGTAATTTTTCTTTGGCTTGCTTGGCTTGACTCTGTGTAAACAGTGCATTTATTTCCAGCCTCCAGACCAAATGTGACTAAAATCCCTGGCCTGGTTTTGGAATGATCTGGACTTGCCATTAAATGTGGTTAGTTCTCTTCGCTCGCTGTTCAGATTACCTTGAGAAACTGATTCACACACAATTGTGATGCAAAGATGTCCAAAACAAGTAACAGTTAATAGCTTTTTTTCATTTTTTTTTCAAGTGTATCTGACCAAACTCAGGTTATAGAGTCAAGTCTCTGTAAGGTTGAGAGTTGGCCTGTTTAGTTCTGGCATGTTCACCTCTGTTGCTAGATGCTTGTTGAAGGTTATGGATCTGTGGATGTTCTTGTGACATCATCAGACAGCCAGATTGTGTATTTGTGGGGGTTCCTGCACCATTTGCCCAACTTGAATGAAATGTAAAGGTCCCGTGCCCTGCGGCAGTTGGATGTTTAGACCTTTAATTTAAATGTTAAACATTTGTTCAGTTCTAAACACGGCCCTGTAAACTGAGTCCAGCTGCTGTGTGAAAGGTGAATTTTTAAAAGCTTTTTAGATCAGAAATATATAGTATATATATTTTTTACTCCATGGAGCTCATTAAATCTAAAATGAGCAAGGCTGAATTAAATCTGATTTCTGGTTTTGGGCATGCAGTATGTTTAGCTCTGATTTTGCAATCCAAATGCATGTTTTTAAGGCCTGTCAAATAGAGCCTAATGGCCGTTTATGTTGTTTTCACACTTCTGCCTTCTTTCTGAGTCACTAGTGGTCTCATTTTAGCTTTTGAAACTCTGAAAAACATTTTTGGTAAACAGAAAGATAAACACAATCCCACGGGCAGTCGGATTATCCGTTGAACAGCGCTGGCGTTTCATCTGGGGTTTTCGCGGCTCTTTGAATGCCTTATTCTTTTGGAGTCTGAAAAACTGACTGTTAATGGCTTCTCAAGGTCGCTCTTTCTTTTGCCTCCTGTTTCACACACACAGCGTCGAGGAGATTGCTGAGAGCCACAGAGGATAAAAGACGGATAAATCATTCATTCTTCTCTTGTAGTGGCTTGTCTGGCTAGATGCTCATTCTCTAATGCTTCTTCATCCCACCATCAGAGGCTCTGGATCCAGTGAGATAGGTGAAGGGCCTGTTGATGGTCCACACAGCTCCTCTGATCATGAGAGAACATGTGACTAAAGTTCTTCTCTTAGGGTGGTTCTTTGGCAGCTATTGACCATAATCAAGACAACAATGAATCTTACAGTTGTCTCTTCCAGGAACTCTATTGATTTATTCCCAGGCTGTTTGTATGTGAATCTACTAGGTAAACAGTGCTTCTGTTGTGCGCATGACTTAGTCACCTGTGATAGTCTCAACCGTTTAGCTGAACTGTCACAGTTGAACACATTCAGTTCACAGTAATTTCAACGGAAGGGAAGTTCAACAAATAAAACACTCCCTCATTTCTTTTTTAAAAGCTGTCAGTTGTCTTTTTACCAGGAGACACAAAGCAGAGTCTCAGTACAGGAAGCTGTCTAGGCTGTGAGAGAGAGGTTAGGTTGGTATGTGTGGGATTGACTCATGTGGGAGGCATAGGAGCATTCTGTGGAGTCAGGCGGTCAGCACAAGGGTGGAGGGAGTAGTCTTGTCCTTCTAATGGAATGTTTGTGCAGAGTTGTGTTGCTGGCGTTCCCTCTCTCAGCATGGGCTGATGATCTGACAGATGGTGTTGAGGGTTAATCGCGGTTTACCTGCAGATGTGTCAGAGCTGCTGGCCAGATGCCTTTTTGTTTGCTTCAGGCTGCTGTTTCTTTTCTTCTCTCTTTTTTCCCGTTGTACGTGCTGAGCTTCTGTGCTCCTCGCAGCCCGCCGCAGTGATGTTTAGATCCAGTTGGCGTTCCCTGTGGGCGTAATCTTGACTGTTTACTTTCAGGGTTGGGATTAGGACGCTTTGCGTTTGCACACTCAAAATGTTGAGTGGTATCAGTCGATCAGAAGTGCTGTTTCTGTGTTGAATGATGTCCCCCATGCTCCAGATAGTGTGAAGGCAGATCATTGTTCAGGATGTATTTTGACATTAAGAGCATATTGTAGATGATGAATTGGAATGTTAGTTTTTTCCTGTCATTGAGACAAATGTGACTTATTTAACCATCACAGGGCTTTCTGTTGAAACTACGCGTATATTTTCCACATAATAAGTGGAAGTGAGCTCTATGTGCACCTGTCATTACAGGCCTTGATTAAAATGGCAACAAACGGCCATCAGTTTGAAAAAGTGTTTTATCTCCTTAAAGGGTTACTCCACCACAAAATGAACATTTTGTTATTAATCACTTACCCCCATGTCGTTCCAAACCTGTAAAATGTTTGATCGTCTTCGGAACACAATTTTAAGACATTTTGGATGAAATCCGGTAGCTTTTTGGGAGTCACAACACACGTTTTCTATGTGTATTTACGCTATGATTCGAACGAAAACAGCGCATCCGTTTTAATTTTGGGGTGAACTATCCCTTTAAGACTGTGGCTAAAGATGAGCTGCTTTGGTGGTATACTGAGCAACCTTGATACAGAAGGATGACATAAAGCAAGGGCAAGCATGTGAAGTTGATCCAGCACTCTGAATCTCTTCATTGGTGTGTTTGTGGCTTAGGTTGATGTGAACAGCATGAATCAAGCTCCTGTTTGTGCAAGTGATTTTTAATTTTCATTAATATCTTTTGTCCAAAGCCAAGTGTGATCATTGTTAGTGCAGTCTTGAAAAAAACTGACAAGAAGGCCTACAACAGATGTCTGTACCTACAAATTTCTAATAAAAAATGTATTTACCAAGTCTGCGAAAACTTCTCCTGTAAAACTATATAATATTAAAAAAACAAAATAATAATAATAATAATAATAATAATGACACAAATAAAGTTCAGCTTTTCTTTTTGGTTTGAAGGATAAATAGAAATAAATGTAAAATAAATTTCAAAGAAACCTGAGACTCTCAGACTTACCTTATTTAATATTAATATCTTTAATTTGCCAACTATAACATAGGCTGATTATTCTTATAGGTTGAAACAACAGTGCTTCAGCCAGGATAAGAATATAAAAAGTTCTCAGACAGGGCTCAAAGCTCTATTTTTTTATTTTTATTTAAAAAAATGTAGGAGCACAGTCAAAAAAAAAAAGAACAAGTAGGATAAAGAGAATAAGTTACCAATCATATGTAATTAATATTAACAAAATTAATTTGTTAGAACACAAAAGTGGCTTGTAGGTATATTTTTAGATGTTTAATAAAGCTCAGAGGTGGCATGAGTGCAATTAAGTTCATAAATTTGTGTTGAGATAAATGTTTTAAATATATGTATATTTTTTTATATATAGAAATATTAGCACTTTATTTTGATCATTTGTTTTGAATATTCTGTTGACACTGTCACGTTGCACCTACATGTCAACTAACTCTCATTAGAGTAGTAGACTTTCTGCTTAATATCTGCTAACTTTATTGTGATGGTCTCCCAAGAGACATTCTACTGACTGATGCTCTACTAATGCTCTAATGACAGTTAGTAGACATGTAGGTGTATGAAATATTAAATGATTTAAATGACTGAAATTATACTTTAAAAGTAGAACTAAAACTTCCAGTAGGTCGCGGCAAGTGATTTTTATCACTGATTCATTCATTCTTTTGGTTCGTTCAAGCGGCTGGTCTCTGACTGTCTTTGTAAATGGGTAATTGAATCATTGACTCACTAGATTTGTTTAAAAACACGTTCATTCATTAACAAAACTACTGTGTTTGCTTAGAGATGCAAGGCTGCTTAGCTGTGACATTTTAACTGTTTTCGTTGATGAAACGCCGCGAAATCAGGGAATGGTATTATAGTCAGACAATGTACACTGAACAAAATTATAAATGCAACACTTTTGTTTTGCCCCTATTTTTCATGAGCTGAACTCAAAGATCTAAGACTTTTTCTATGTACTCAAAATGCCTATTTCTCTCAAATATTGTTCACAAATCTGTCTAAATCTAAATCTCCTTTGCCGAGATAATCCATCCACACAGGTGTGGCACATCGAGATGCTGATTAGACAACATGATTATTGCACAGGTGGTGCCTTAGGCTGCCTACAATAAAAGGTCACTCTAAAATGTGAAATTTTATCACACAGCACAATGCCACAGATGTCGCAAGTTTTAAGGGAGTGTGCAATTGGCATGCTGACTGCAGGAATGTCCACCAGAGCTGTTGCCCGTGAATTGAGTGTTAATTTCTCAACCATGATTGTCTGAGACCAGCCACCCGGACAGCTGCCACAACAATCGGCTTGCATAACCAAAGAATTTCTGTACAAACTGTCAGAAACAGTCTCATCGAAGCTCATCTGCATGCTCGTCTTCCTCATCAGGGTCTCGACCTGACTGCAGTTCTGTCAGGGCCACTACCGTCAAAGATAACTTGCATGTATTTTAGGTTGGGGGTATGGTTCTGTTCTGGGCAAACACTCCCTGACCATCCATGCAGCCTAGCATGGATAGGAGCAGGGAGAGCATGAATAACCCCCTACAGGGTAAACAGAACAGAACCAACATTAATGATTAATGTAGCAGATATTATTAATGTCGTAAGTGATTATTTTATGTAACAACAATTTAGTGATCTTACTCAACGAGAAATATCTAATGCCAAGTCCTTACTGGACGAGAGGAGGAGTTGGGGATGGAGGTGGGTGATTAGCTCCTGAGCAAAGTGATAGCTGCTGAATAATGACTGAATGGACCTTATAAAATGGAATTATGATTGGTGTCATATTCCCATTGGTAGACGTGGATCAGCTGATCGTCAGCTGATGCGAGCTTGACTAGCGTGACCTGCCAGAACTAACGCTGCGCTCCATTTCGCCGTCGTAACCGACTTGAGTGGGCAAATGCTCATGTTTGATGGTATCTGGCAATTTGGAGAGGTGTTCTCTTCACGGATGAATCCCGGTTTTCACTATACAGGGCAGATGGCAGGCAGTTTGTGGATTGTGTCAACACTGTGGATCGAGTGACCCATGGTGGCGATGGGGTTATGGTATGGGCAGGCGTATGTTATGGACAACGAACACAGGTGCATTTTATTGATGGAACTTTGAATGCACAGAGATACCGTGACGAAATCCTGAGACCCATTGTTGTGCCATTCATCCACGCCAATTCTCCGATGTTGCAGCACGATAATGCACAGGCCCATGTTGCAAGGATCTGTACACAATTCCTGGAATCTGAAAACATCCCAGTTCTTGCACGGCCAGCATACTCACCGGACATGTCCCCCAACATTGAGCATGTTTGGGATGCTCTGGATCGGTGTATACGACAGCTTGTTCCAGTTCCTGCCAATATCCAGCAACTTTGCACAGCCAAAGAAGAGGAGACCAACATTCCACAGGCCACAATCAACAACCTGATCAACTCTATGCGAAGGAGATGTGTTGCACTGCACGAGGCAAATGGTGGTCACACCAGATACTGACTGGTTTTCCGACAAACAAATTGTCTTGTTTATTGAATTAAATCAATATCATAATTGCAAACTCCCTTACTAATCAACTGTCACCCTCCTTAGTTCATTGCAATCTCACAAAGTTCCATTATAATCAATGAAGCTCCCTTCACTTCACAATGAATGTCTTATTTACACCCTGCCTACACTTTGTTTGTTATAATGAGAGGATTTGTGAGCTTGCACTCGGTTCCCAAATCAATTAATGTATGGGAAGCACTGGTAATGTATATCGAAATATCGGAAATGTTTTTTAAAATCATATCACTGTTATTGAAGAGATTTATATTGCGATTTATAGAATTATTGTCCAGCCCTACTCCTTCATGATGTTAACACAGGTTAATGAGTACTCGCTTGAGTTATTGTTTATTCCGCTCATTTGATGTGAGAGGAAATGCAAACACTGCAGCCTTCGTTTGGTTCCCCTGGTTTATTGAACAGTATCCTATGAATAACTGCTGAAAACACAATGAAAGAAGCAAAAGACTAGTTTAACACAACATGAAATAATGTGATACCATTTACTTTCGCTGAACAGCTGCTTCGTATTAAAATGACATTTTAGCTCCCTTTCATAATTGAATCACTCAAAATGTGACTATATGCTGATGTTGCAGATTTCCTTTCAGTGTGTGATTAACTAACTGCGGCTCTGTGTTAATGCATTGCATGCGTCCTCTTTATTTGACTGCAGTTCATTTAAGGGCCTGTGAATATCTTTAATTACACGCGGTGCTCCCGCTGCGCATGTGGTCACCAGACTCCGGCTGAACGAGCGTGTGAAGTTTGAAACATGCTCTTGAATGCCGTGATCAAAACCTGCTCCTAATTGGACTGGCAATTAGAGCGAGTCCCCCTCCGCTGATCTCAGCCTGCCCCGCGTGAGTTAACGTCCGCAGTAATGAAGTGTAAATGCGTTTCATAGAAGGCAGTTTGATCTCCTCTGGTCCACTTACATTCATACATAGTGGAGCCATTAGAGGCAGAAATCTGCAGCCTTACATGTGAACGACTACAGGGATTTATTTTCTCTCTCATTATGATGCTTTATAGGATGCAGTGAAACATTTACACACATGCAGCAGCTGCTTCACAGAAGATGGTCTGTCCCACTGCAGTAGCTCAACTAGTTCAGTGTTGTTGAAAGACACATTCATAGACTCTACTGTCTTGCCTCCAGCACATCCTAAATCAGTGCAGATGCTTCATGTAAGCAATTATGTGCGAGTGCTTTGGTTATATTGTAAATTCATAAC
This sequence comes from Cirrhinus molitorella, assembly GCA_033026305.1. Taxonomy (NCBI): domain Eukaryota; kingdom Metazoa; phylum Chordata; class Actinopteri; order Cypriniformes; family Cyprinidae; genus Cirrhinus; species Cirrhinus molitorella. The sequence goes on along the minus strand of CM065123.1, from coordinate 34,537,741 downwards.
GAAAGGGTGTTGTATCGCTCTTTAATAAACTCCTAAAGCCGCCATGATGATTCTGAGTTCTGCCGCAGTGTTAGAAGAGCAGGACACTTCAGAATATGAGCATGTGCGTTAACTGGAGCATGATGTGAGCTCATGAAGTGCAGTTTATGATCTTGTTGTTCTCAGATTGTATTTATTATAAAAACTTGATTTCAAAACTTTGAGGTTTTGGTCTTTTCCTTTTCAAGTAGACATGAGCTGTATTTGCATGCCATGAAATGTGCTGCCTGAGGGAGTCAACAGATATACAGGACCTTAAATGACCTTAATGACGGGATTCAGTGAATCAGGTTGGTTGGTGCCATCCTTCACTAGTATATCTAGTGGTAAACTAAGGTAAGTGATTGGTCTCTCACACATGCGCGCAACAGGAGCGTTGAAAAGCCGTGCCTGTCAGTGGATCTGTCCATGTGCAGATGTATTAGGGATCCGCTAACAATGTTTGAAAAAGGCTCAACAGCACTCAAGTGTGAGCGGGAAATGGACACAATTATTATTTTTTTTATTCTAGTACCAAAAGTGCCATACCCAGTACTTTTTGACAGCACTAGGTCACACAGCACAGACGTTTTGCAGTTGTTTGTCACACATGCAGGCTCATATGAAGGTAATGTTTCACTGTGTTGTAGAAACAACAAAGGTGTGTTTTGTTTCCATGTATCAAATTTCTTCCGTTATAATCTTTGGAATATCAGAACCAGTCACAGTTGAAGAAGACGATGTCTGCGGCTCTGTGTATCGAGAACACGGTCGGTTGGTGTCAGCGGCACAGTGAGCCTTTCCTGCTAAAATGTGTCGGTCCTGCGCTGTGCTCGTACACAACAGCACTGGCGTGACGCCTGCACTTTGTGCTTTCACAGAAACAGCTTTTTATGGGTAAAAAAAAAGGACACAGACAGTGCGGTTCACATTCCCTTTTCATTTGTCACAGCAAGAAGTTATTTACAGCACACAGCACCATCACTTTCTCACTCGAGTCACGATTAGACAGGAAGCGCCGTTGCCCGGATCTCAAACACCTGCTATTGTGTTGATGGTGGATGGTCTCTAACACATGACAGCATTAGAGATCAGTGCTGTTCTTCTGACTCTGCTTCATTTGGCCGAACATTGTTTCTACAATCTCACTTTAGCTCCGTATCGTGCTCACATGCTGCTCTGAGGCGACAGTCCGCAGCGTTTTCATGTTATCCACACTTGAGTTGTGGGAATTGTTGGATTGATGGAGTTTCTCCTGTTCAGACGGGTGTTTCTCACAGCTGGCGGTGTGCTCAGGGACTCATTATGAGTCTGACGCTCTCGAGCGCTCGTTCGGGACGGGACGCTAGTGAAGATCCGGCAGGATTGCTCAGAGGCGGGGAAGCCTCCGGATGTTTGGAGGAGGAGGATGCGTGTAAAGAGGCTCAGGTGGCCTGTATCTGCATCTCATTTGTACCTCAGCGGGTGTTCAAAGGCCTTTACAAGGTCAGGTTAATGCCGTCTTTAAAAAAACAGGAGTGTTTTTGCGCGAAGAAGCAATGGGTGGGGGAAAACCTCCTCCCTGACTCAATTAAAAACGAATAAAGGTGACGAGGGTGTTTTCACCGAATCCAAACGAGGCCTTAATGTGAAGTAGCTTGAAGCGTTTAGGGAGAGACGCGGCCCGTGCGCATCCGTGGACTAAATCGGAATTGGAAATGTTCTCCGGCTAATGAAGGGGAAGCAGGAATCCGACTCCTCTGGAGTCACTTGAGCCTGCCGGTGGATTTATCTCATTCCCATCTGTTTGTGAGTGCCTTGCGTGTTTCACAGCTGCCTGCGGGGGGTGTCACACGAAAAACTCCCACACCAACAAACACCACCAAATGAAGCTTTGTTTGACCGCTTCAGACATAAGTCTTTCCATGTTTGAGTTGTTCTCCTCAAAATTCACAAAGTGTCTGAAATGAAAAAGTCAGACATTTACCAATGAAATTAGCATCATTACACACAAACACCTGACCATGACCGACCAGTCAGAATCACATTTCAGGCTTATTAATCAGATAAATCAGATTTCCTTTCATCACTTTCTTCCTGCATTAAACACACAGATGGGGTGACATGACTGAAGTGGCTGTGTGATGATGTGGAGTCAGCTGCTCCTTCCTTCACTTCACCTGCTCATCCTGTCAGGGTTTGTTTGCAATTAAGGCTGTCTCTTAATTACAACGGTCGAAGGACTTTGGAATGATAATTTCCTCCGCTGTATTTAACCTCTCTGACATTGAAATACAGCTAAACAACAGCTCTCTTGTATTTTCTTTTCTCCTTTTGAGATCTTTGCAGAGTGTGACTGCAGGAGTCACGTCCCATCAGCCCCTCCTTCACCAAATCTGCTGCTGGGGAAGGTGGCCGTAGATTTATCGGGGTAATATGTGCCATAGAGCAGAATTGACTTTGGCTGACCTCTGACCTCCATCTGCTCCTTTAGTAATTCGCAGTGTTACTGCCGTCCCGTGGAGAGCTGTGCTGCGTCTTTCAGGAAAACCTGTACGCTTGGGTGCGTCAGCGCTACGAGGCGATCTCTCTTCTATATACGATCGGGTGCAAATATTGCATTAAAACATTGATTCTGAATTTCCCACTATAAAATGACTTTGCATTGTTGATGCGCTTGTGCTGTATTAGAGAGGATGAGCGTAAATCCAGCTGGGATGTTCGTGGAATAATTGCTTTAGAGTCGCTGTCTGGTGATAGTCGGCTTTCACAACAGTAGCACTTGAATATTTAATGGAAGGAATCATCAGAGACGGGTGAAAGCGGGGACGTGCTGCAAATCAAAAGCGAAGGGAGTTTTTTTTCATCCTGCAGGAAAAATAAGCGTCGCTCCTAACAAGTGTGGCTTCTTGAATCCGTCTTTATTAAAATCATCTCGTTGTTCCTCGCTCTCCCTCTCGCCTCTTTTCTTTCTGCTTTTTTAATGTAATGAACCTTGCCTTGAACCGTCTTTTTAATTGCCTCTCCCCACATTTGCTGGGAAAAATTCAGTTTTTCATTCCATGAATTAATTTTCAGGGAGAGCGACTGAATAGCAATTTAATTAGGCAGCCGGCATTGTGCGGCCTTTCCAGCGTTTTTTCCAGAAGAATGCTGTTTAGAATAAATAATGATGCTCAAAATGAGAGGCTTTTAAAGCGCTTCAATACAGGAGCTTGTGACGATAAGCCACGCCACATTATGCTGAAATAGCAGCCGGGGAAATTAAGTTGGAAAATGGCTCTTATTTTTGCCCTTAATGAGCCTGTAGTTTCTCTCTGCAGGGCCTGTGTGTCCGCGCTGCTCTTGGCCCTTTTGTGTTTTCTGCTTTATTCATCTATTCGCCATTTAAACGGTTTCTTATCTCCTTCACTTTTGTTTTCCTCAAAATATCACCTCTGTTTGAGGCGCAAGCTCCCACAAACAAGCCTGTTTTTGCCTTTGTGCCACACAATACGAAGCTGATGAAGCGTTTTCCTATATTTCAGTCGAGACTCTTTTATTTTTGCCAAGAAGGGAAGCCAGACGATTGAAGGGTGTCTGTGTGTTTACGATTCTTTCCCAGCAGCATTGGCTGGATCGTCCTGTGCTGATTCTGCAGGCAGAGACGCTGTTGAGCTCATGTCTGATGCATCAAGCCTTTCTCATCCAGATGATCTCAGGGCTGCAGTGCATGTACACCTCTCATGTTTATTGATATCAGTTTTTGAAGTGCCTTTAAGATCAGATCCGATCACAACATTTCTGTCTGGTGTGAGTAACTACGGCTATTTTGCATGAATTAAGCATCATTGTCAGTTGTCAGCTCTGTATAATTTTGAGTGCAGATACATTTTGGGACTAGACCCTTATGAATGTGATTATTGGGACAGACTGGCTTGTAGATCAGTCTCTCTGTGATGGTTTCTGAGACGTCCCGCAGGCTCTTCTCCAGTACAGTCCAGATCATCAATCACACGCTCTGCGCTTTCTCCACAGACGCGCCGCTGCTGCCAGAGGAGCCTGAACTCAGTCAGCCAAACACAAACACTGAGTGTGAGCTGTGTCCGTCTCTCATACACACACTGACAGTGTCCAATCCGGCAGCTCTGCTGTGACTGAAGCAGATGAGACGCACTGTTGTGGAGCTCTGAACTGTGATGATGCGTGACAGAGTGCAGTAATGCTGATGTAGATTCTGTTTACAGTTTATTATAGCCGCTGTTTAAATGTTGATATTTCAACAATGAATCTGAGTAGAGACATAATTATAACATTAAGAAGTTCATAGAAGAAGTGCCTTCTGTGCAAGTATGTAAATATTTGTTTTACATGAGCGTTGATTTATTTATTTATATATATATATATATATATATATATATATATATATATATATATATAAAAAACTTGCAAATGAATTCTCTGTGTAGTTTACAGTATCAGTTGAGAGGCTGTTTTCAGTAGGAAACCATTTTGACGTACTAAAACTGATATGATATGACATGATGCCCTATGAAGCCTTGCGTCAAAAGTGGGAGTGTCTTACGGTTTGAAGTAAACAAGCAGGTTGTGACCAGAGGTGTATAGTAAAATATTCAACTCAAGTAAAAGTACCATTACATTAATGAAATTTTATTTAGGTAAAAGTATTAGTCTAAAAATCTACAGAAGTAAAAGTAAATGGTAGTTCATTTAAAATGTACTCTGTTACATTTTAACAGCGGGAGGGGGGCAAAGTGGGACAGGCCTATAAATCTCAAACTACTTGTTTTTAGTTAAAGAAACACCTTTACATGTTAAACTGAAGTAACCAAAAACACGTTGACAACATTTAGGGAGGTTATGTGAGATTTGAATGCAGACCATTCCACCAAGTAGGCAGAAAAAAGTTATATACTGGCTACTGACCAAACAAGCTAAGAAACATTTATGAAGTTTATTGCTTTTGAAGGATTGGAAAATCAAGGCTTCACATTGGTTATTTCATTAGCATGAAAAAACTAAGTTAATATTATAATTTATACAAAGAAATCGCGCAAAGGACACTAAAGCGGTCCATGACTTCAGTCTAATATGAGCCATGCGCTTTTGCAAAAACTCCCATAATCACTGAAGCAAATCAATCGCTTACATTTTACTTTGCACTTTGTTGTTTATGATTATGACAGAATTTGCAAAAGCAGATTTAGAATTCAGAGAGCGCACACACTGGTGTTCTCCGTGGTGATGAATCAGAAAGCCTCTGATTGGACATTGCGTTCATAAACTCAAATGTGCGTGAGTGGTTATAATGCTCAACGCTGCACAACACGAGTATAAAGACATCTGATGCAACATGAGCAGATTTGTTTTAATATTAATATTTTCTAATAAGTTTAAATTGATTTTATGGGCATTTTTACCTTTATAAAGCCATTTTTCCGGAAAGTGTTCATCGTCCTTTGAGCCAAATTCTTACATTTAATCAGTCATTTAGAATAAGAGATTTGGGCTGTTACCAAGCGAATTAAATCAGCATCAACAAAATTCATCTTTGCAATGCAGTGCAAACACAGAAGCTTCATCATTTCGATGCATTTACACAGGACATGATAATGCAGGACATTAATTTAACCTGCAGTTACAAATGGATAAATAATGTTTTAATATACAAGACATAAAACGTTGAACACTCATTTGAAATTTATATTTGAAGAAAAAAAAAAAAAATACTTTAAATGTGAAATTAAAACTACCAGTAGGTGGCATTAAGTCAGTGTTAATAAGTGAGTCATTGTGATTGAACCGAATCATTTAAACAGTTAGCAATGTATAGCTTTTACAAATTACACAATTTATACATTATACATGTATAGCTTTATACAAATGTTTATATACATTTTCTGTCCCTGTATCTGTTTCATGATTATTCTAAATGCATTTTAATAGACTGAATCATGCAGTGAAAGAATGTCTTCTAAATAAGCATGCGACTAGTCTAATCTACTAGACTTCAAGGCACGCTGTAGGAGTGTTTTGTTTGTTTTTTTTTTTGCCAAATCCTCGATAATGTCAAATCGCACTTCACTAAAACAACAATTACGATATTATCGCAGTCGATTTATATCGCACACCACGTTCATACACCACTGTATATATTTCTAAAAACCTTTTGTGCAAAACCTCTTGCTAAAGTGTCAAAGCTTCATTTTAGCCACCAATGCAACGATGCAAGTATTTAGCTTACCTCTATGCTCGCAAAGGTTTGATGTTGAGATTTTATAAGCAGCCAGTTTGGTCTCCTTAGGCAAACGCAGTTTACACTGCATAATAGAGCTTAATTATGGCCAGGGGTTCCCTTCATTTCCTTTAAGTTCAGCTTAAGCAGAATATGACAGGGTTTCATTTTCAGCTAGGTCTGATGTAGCAAAGTACAATACTTAAAGCAAAATATACTTAAAGTCAAATTACAGTTTTTAAAAATTACTTTAAAAAGTATAAGTACACAAAAAAGCGACTCAATTACAGTAATGCAAGTAAATGTAATTAGTTACTTTCCACCTCTGGTCGTGACACTCATTCATTCAACAGCTGACAGGCAAATAAACCTTGTGAAGCACTGAAATTTTCCTCTGACTATTCCAGGAAAAGAGTCAAAGCTTCGGGTGCGTCGAAAACGGAGCAATCTGGTGGTTAGGAAACAAAAAAAAAAAAAAACATGCACATTCCATAGATTGATTCATGTTCCGTGCACAAATAAAAGCCTAATCTGTGTTTTGACTGAATTTACCCATTAAAGTGTGGCATTAAATTCCAGTGCGAATATCAATATGTAATAGAAGAATAATGTAAACATATATGAATTGCATATGGCAATTTTTTTTCCTGAAATAATTTGTGTTTTTCATATTACTTGAATGACTGGGTATTTCAAAATTAAATAAGTCTGAATGAAAATGTACTCTTAAAGTAAGATCTGAGGGTTCAGACACACGTGATTTCTGCGTTATCAACACAAGCCTTGAATAGGAGGTTTTATCTGGCATGTGCCTTAACACTAGCTCTGATGCCGGTTCAAATGTCACATCGCTAGTTAACAGTCATTCAAGATTTGGCTATCCAAACCAGACGATGTGGGAACACAACTTTGAACAGCACACGTTGTACCTGAGCACCGTAACAACATCTCTCATGGTTTGGAATTTTACAAAGTAAATGATTATCCAAAAAAGACTTGGCCTCTTCGCTAGCATGCAAAATACTGTTTGTATACTACTATTACTGCTAAAGTTGTACCCACACTCTTTTTTACAGTAGCACATCCAGGAAACGGATGGATATGGACAAGTGTTGGGACACACCTTTTAATTATTGAGTTTAGGAAAACATGGATGGTTCAGTGAATTCAAGCATGGGACTGTGATAGGTTGAAACCTTTACAATAAGTGGACTGACGTGAAAGACCAAGTAAAGTCACAGAGAGGGTCACCCACTATTATAAAAGTCACCAATGCCCTGCTGATTTCTCAGTGTGTTTTACACCACTCCATTCCACCCAAAGCTAAGTGCTGGATGGAGTAAAGCATGATGACATTGGACTCATTGGAGCAGTGAAAACCTGCTCTGTGGAGTGACAAATCATGCTTCTCTGTTTGGCAGTCTGGGTTTGGAGAACGTTACCTGTAAAGATAGGCCTGTTTTTCAGGGGTTGGGCATTGAAGGGAAATCTTCTAGCTTCCAAGGCCATTTTCTCTTCCAGCTTGACTGAGGCCCAGTGCACAAAGCACCTTTGGAATGAACTGGAAAGGAGATTGAGAGACTGGCCTTCTCATCCAACTCCAGTGTCTGACCTCACAAATCCAAAAAGCCTTCCTAGAAGAGTGGAGGCTGTTACAGCTATATCTTTTTATTTAGGATGTGACGTCATTGAAGTCCCTGTTGGTGCAATGGTCAGGTGTACCAGTACTATGTCCATATTGTGTATATCTGAAGGAATCAATATTGAATCAAATTAAAATCAAATAAAATCAAGAGCTTGTGAACCTGTGAAATGTGTCAATGTGCAGTCTTACAGTATAATACCTTTACAATAAATCTGATGGTCCCATCACAACACAAAGTGGCTTATTATCAAAAATATAAAAGTACATGGGCATGGATGTGTGTAAATTGTTGTATTATTTGAATCAAGAGAATATGGGGGAGGCATGAACCTAGAACAGCCTTCAGTTATATAATTAAGAGTCATTAGACTCAAATAATGAATACAGCATCGAATGTCAAACTGCTGCTGTTCTGATGTCTGGAAAAAAGCAGGAAATTTAGTTAATCTGATTTTCCAGTGACAAGGTTCATGCTTGCCATTTACATGTCATCAGGTATGATGTGAGTCTTTATGTGAAGCAGCACTTGATTAGTGATGGGTAACGAAAAGAATAATCTGAACAAAGTAGAAACCACAGCTGATAGTTTGAATTGTAGAATGCATGTAAACTACAAGGAACATTTTGTAATGGTAAACAATCATTTTGCTGAAGATTCATCACCTCCTAAACCTATGCAGTTGTTTTAAACTCTACTATTTGAATCTTAATATTTCCTTCCTCTTTTTGAAGGACATTCAGACTCCTCAAGTTGCATTGCATGGAGCTTTAACTCTCATTCCAGGGCTTTAGTAGGGGGATGAGTAAATGTGTATTCGTTTAGTAGTTTAAGTTGAGTCTTGATGGCGATTAACGTACGTTAGAAGTTGAAGTTTGCCTTGGTAAATATTTGAAGTGACTCACTGTCTAAAAGCCTCACTGAAGTTACTTTGAATATGAATATGGAGATCTGCTTTTCTGTGACATTGGCGGTTGTCAGTGGGTGACATTTGCTTTTATAAGGATTAAGGCTCTTGTAGATTTTGTAGGGGAATCAACGCAGTCATGTGTAACTACTGTGCAGTTGAGGTGATAACATTTATATGACACACTTTTATTATACATATGTCAGTGTTAACCTCCACCAAATATTGGTCCATGAAGAGCCTGTTAATTCTTTTGCTATTGCATTTATATCAGCTTTGTCGAATAACAAGGTCATTTCTTTGAACTTTGAACCAAATCTTTTACATGCATTTTAATGGCAGTGTAGCAAATGTGGCTAAATTGAGAGAAAATTGAGTCAGTGTTGGTTAACAACCTTTTTGCCTATGACTTTGGACATGCTGCCAATTCTAGGGGTGTAACTTTTTTCTTTATTAACTTTGGCTTCACATTTTTAGTGCAGTCAGCATACCTGAGAAAGCAAAAATGAAATAAATACCTCCAATGTAGACTAGTCAGAATAAAACATTTCTCTCTTTAGTGCAGCCAGCTTAACAGAGTAAACTAAAATGAGATAAATAACTCCAGTGTAGACTAGTCAGAAATAAACATTTGACTCTCTTTAGTGAAGTCAGCTTACTTGAGTAAACTAAAACGAAATGACTCCATAATAGACTAGTCAGAAATAAACACTGGCTTGTCCACTCAAAGAAACATTTGGAATGTTCAATTAAGTTTTAAACTCTTAAGCTCTGCAGGATTTTCTTTTATTTTCGCCTAGATTTTTCTACCGAAATTCAAGTGTTTCAGGTTTCATTTGCTCCAGCTCTCTGCTACTTGTATTGTTTGATTCTACTAGAATTCTACTATTGTTTAATACTACTACTTTGATTCTCTGTCAGGATGTCCCAGAAACATGAAACACCTCCTGTACTGTACTGTACTGTTAGTGGCCAATAGACTCAATACATCGTTTATCAGATTGTTTGCAGTGCTTTCACTTTTCAAACTAATTATAATCACAAACCTGAATATAGCCTCTATAAATACTTGTAGATGCACTTATCAGCCGCACATCATGTCCTTTCCATGGATTCTGGTCTGTTTTCTTTTCTTTATCCGGTTAGTTTCGGTTGTGGCGAGTATCTGTGTCCACCACGGAGCTGCACGCACCATTCGTCTTCGAAACTACAATTCCCAAGCGCTGAGCGAGACTTCACAGCAGAACGGCTGAACCGTAATCGCTCTCTCTCTCTCTATCCGCTCTGGTGTCCAGTTACACGGCTCTGAGTGACCAAGCGTGCTACAGTGGCATGTAATCTGACCTATTACAGCGCTATGAGCAACCACAGAAATCGCAGCATTGTATAACATCTGCCTATGCAGCAGTATCACTGCCGGCGCAGCTTCGCAAAACCGAAAGTAACCACCTGTGACAAAACAATGGATTTCTTACGAATGGAAGCACGCAACCTCAACAATGGGCAGCAGGGGGCGTGAGAGTACCACGATACGTATCGTGGGTGGTGTATCGTGATGTTTAGGTTCGGTTTGTGATATCGTTACACCCCTAGCCAATAGAAGCAGTCAGTAGTGTATGAACACATCATTTGAGCTGAAGTTGTATGGAAGAGCTTAGACATTTATGAATTTGTTAAATTTAGTTGAGACTCTTGTATTACATATTACGCATCATTACTCTGACGGGACAGGGTTTTCTGGTGTAAGAGCTGTGTTTGCTGTGATAAAGGAGGCCTGTGGCTAAACCTCTATTAGGACATCAGAATATGCAGTGTGCTATAACATCATGTAGAAGTAGATCCAACGTAATCTGTTTTATTTCCGCTCCAGAGAGAATGTCGTTTAGCCTGGTGAACCTACAGATCTGAGTGACCTTTATTACATGTGAAACGAAAAGCCTTTCTGAAATGCTGTTTGAATGGCACCAGAACCCTGATCAATTGTTTCAGGTAAACCCTGCCAATTCGGCTGAGATTCATCTGTCTCGTGGATTGAAGCGGCACCGTAAATCTCCCTGACTAAAGGATTTGGTGAGTAAAGGAGAAAATGAACTGCTAAGTGATGGAAGGCAGCAGCAGAGATTTGATTTCTGCTGGCAAGAGTCACTCTGCGTGTCGACAGGACAATGAGCGGCGTCTGACGGAAACCGTTAGTACGTGAGGGGAATCGCCTCTCTTCAAACACCGGAGTAAAGCTATCTGATCCCATTGCCGAGAAATAGTCAGCCAGGAAAAAGTGCAAACTTTTCTCCTTTTCAATGGTTTCTTTCCCCTTTTTGATCTGCTCAGAGATATGATCCTTTGAGATGTGTGCAGGTTTGCTTCTGAAGCTCCTGCCATCTCACCCACACGAGTCTTCAATGGGTTCATCTTTCCTTCAGACGTGGAGATGAAGATGGTGTCTGCGCTTTCGTCTAATCTCCGCTCCTCTTGTCATGGAAGCTCTTCTTGAGGCGACTTATTGTGGCCTCACAGCCATGAAGGCTCAAAGCCTGAGATTTGTCATGCTCCTGAGGCTGCTGTGCCTGTCCGCTTGATGTTTTACAAGGCTGCCCGGTGCTTATTACGGTGGTCAGAGTGTGTTCGTGCACCTGTTGTTCGTGAGAGGACTGGGATTTTTGACAAGCCTCTGGATTATCAGCGCCTCTGGTATCCTACAGCATCTTTCACAGGAATTTCACGTGAGGCCAGGGACGCCCAGAAGACATTATTGCCAGAAGGTGGATTTATTTTTGAAAGGAAATCAAAATCTTCAGTGTTTGAGGATCTAAATTGTGTGGGCTGATGGGGAAAGTGCAGAATCATCATGAAAATGGTTGGCTTTGTCTTTCTGAAATAAATTCAGGATCAAAGCGTCTGTTTGTCCCTTCTACAAGGTTCATTGTGGTCTGAGCTTTGACGGCCATCTGAATTTTTTCCTGCTCCTGTGCAGCTGGATGTATTATGAGTGTAAGTCCAGCTCTTCAGTAGGAGTCCGTTTGTGTCGAGGTTAGGCTATTCTGTCTGTCTGTGTGATGTGTTTTAAATTGGACACTGGCCCCTGGTTGAGAACCACTGCCTTAAACCTTGGCTTGCTTTTCTTCAGTCCAGGAAGTCAGTGAGTTAGCGTTGCGTGATAAACTGCTGCTACGCTAGTGTCACGCCACCCAAATATCAGCTGTGCTGATTCTTTGCCTTGTTTTTGTGGTTTCCTCTCAGTAGGATCATCGTTTTCTGATTACACACATTCAGGAAGACAGAGATGGCGATCACACACATACAACAGCAATCATCCTGCTGTTGACAGAGAACCGTTTCCGTCAGGGCAAACCTGAACAAGATTGCGATCTGTTTATGACTGCTAATGCTGCAAGGCTGCAGTTTGTGCTTGTTAAAGTGAAAGTGTCGCATTTTAGCAGAATCTCAGTAGCAGTTTTGCTCGTTGTGTCTAAGACACATTGCCACACAGTGATAGTGGCATTAGCGTACTTCAGTACTTCATGAACGGGAACGGAGTGATCTGAGCATCTCAGGCCTGAGTGTTTAGACAGCTTGATCCGTGACTCATCGTCCTGAATGTGTGAACCTGCCTGTCCAGCAGCATCTGCTGGGACACACAGTCAGACCTTACTGTTCTAGGAGAAACTGAACAGTTTGGCACGTTACTTGACTGTTGCGTCACCTGAATATTTCATGTGGGTGCTTGTTTTATCAGAGATTATTTTGAAAGAACTGTTTTTTGATAGTCTTGCATAATTCATTTGCATTACAGACTGGCACAGTACATCAACCTGCTGTCATCTGAGGAACAGACTCTATTCACACAGCTGCTGTTCTCACACACACACACACACACACACACACACACTTGATGATTGCATCTCTTCAGAAGACTTGGATTAAACATCGATTTGTAAGGATTTGTTTTAAGACCACTTTACTGCCTTTGTGGATCTTAAAGGTTTTTGTTAATGGATAATCAGGGTTTCATTAAAATATTTTAATTTGTGTTTAAAAGATGATTGAAAGTCACAGATTTGGAACAATTAATAAATGAAGATGCTGCAGCGGTTCAGACCATTACTTTTGTAACCAAGCTGTAGATTTACTGCGACTGCGAGTGTAAATAACTCCAGTGAGCAGCGCTTCAGTGCATGTCCAGAGAGATCAGACAATCTCCTGGACCCTGCAGCATTTGGTTCATCACCACAGATCTGTCAGTGAGAAGACGACACGTCCTGTAGACCACAGACTCACACAAACACACACATGGAGCCTAAGTGTGCTACTCTGTGTGCAGTTAATCACAGCAGTGATTGCATCATGTATGTGTTCATTTGACCTCATTCTCACTGTATCAGAAATCACTTGTCCAGTTTGTCTTCGTGAATAAGCTGAGGCTCAGTGCTGAGTTCCATTGAGTCTTCAGTGACGTTTGCATTCACTCTAGAGAAGCGTCATGTACTCTAACACACAGCTGTACGAGTGTGAGCTTGTTTTGTGCCACTGACAGATTGAGCCTGATCTATCAAAACATTTAAAGTCTGTTTTAATTGTTTTGTTGAGGGCAGACAAGTGTAAATTTTCTTACTAAAAAAAATCTTCCAAATATTATGTAACTGCACCAGACCAGCACATACACAATGAGTAAGAAGAAGCAGCAGCAACTATTATTTTAGCTGTTGGGTTATGACTCAATGGGAGCTGCTCTTCTGCAATTCTGCAAAAGACTGAGCTGTTAAAGGAGGACAGATGGTCTGAACGCTGCTCGAATCAGGCCGTGTGGTTGTCAAAGATGCTTCACCTATAGACTATGCTTTGTGCTCCTGTCGCACTACACTGTGTCAGATGTTTGATTATAGTGAATGTTTCGAGGTTAATAAAGTTTATGCTTGTGATGTTATTGATGAAATGATCCAAGTACATTTCAAGCAATATTTGCATCAAAAAAACATCTATTTTGGTCTTGAAAGTGTTTCAGTCAGTATTTTCTTGTGAGATGACACCAGTACACACACTCTATCTGTCCTTTAGATTGTGTGTTGTTTTTCTGGCCTTTAGCCTGAAGCGTGTGTTTGTCCGTGTTCAGAGTGTTGAAGAGAGGAGACACGTCCGTCTCTCCAGCTGAGCTTCCCGCCTCTCTGCTGGCACCACTGTCACTTCCCATGAGTCGCTGCTGCTCACTGTCAGCAGATTGACAGATCTGTAACTCACTGTAAGCTTCGCTCTTGTACTGTGTGCTCTGATCAGGATGTGTTTGGGTTTCTTTCTGTTTTTTTTTTTTTTTTTTTGAGCTGTACGAACCCATTTCTGCATGTGTGATGAGGATGAGGTTCATCTGTAGTTTATGTGCGCTCCAGTAGATCACAGGAAAACACTATCAGTGTTGCTTCACGATTGAGGAGAACTGATTTCATATCATTGAAAAATCATGTCATTGAAAAAAAAAAAAAAAGTAATTTAAAAAAAGATAACGATAAGTGCCAGCAACAGGTCAATCCAGAAATCTTATATCAGAGTATATCTCTGCATTTACGCAGGGTTTCCGCGGGTCCTTAAAAAGCCTTAAATATTTTGGTCACATTACCGCTAAAATATCTTAAGTCTGACGGACCTAATGACTGTTTGCAATCATTGGACAGACCGAAGATTGACAAAAAAATAAATATATAAACAGTGACGCATTGAAATGCAAAAATGATTCTTCTTATTTTAATACATTCAACGTAAACAGTGTTTGATAATGGATACTGTATTTCTGGTATCAAAATCGCACTGCTCATCTGTTTGTGAGAGACATAAAAAATAACTGAGAAACAGCACAAATAAAGAAACTCTGAAGAGAAACACTGAGGTAAAAATTCTAAATGTGTAGTTTATTTATAACATGATATAGTTCAGTAACATACCAACGGAGCTTTGCTGAATGTTCTCATGATTGCAAATGTTATATTTGATTTTAGTTCAGTAAACAAGTAGATGGTCAAGTAGTTATTAAGTTACTACACAATATTTACTGTTTTGTTCCATTTCACCTTCGAAAATGGTTCCAAACAAGGATCACAGCAGCACAGGATTGCCAGGTTTTCACAACAAAACCCGCCCAATTGCTACTCAAAACTAGCCCAAAGCAGCCCAATTGCGTTTTGAGGTGGGTCCCCTATAAAACTCGCTTTCCGGGGGTAAAATACACATTTTGTGGTGGGATTCCTCTAGTAAAAATGGCATTCCAGGGGCTAAATATTACGTTATTGGGGTCGCTTCAACCCGTGGAGATGAAAAACAACCCGCAGCAACAGTGTGAAAGTAGCCCAATTCCGTGGGAATACCGCAAACTTGGCAACACTGCAGCAGCACATTCTCCAAGCAACACTCGGCTGTGTTTATTACTGAATGATTCAGCGTTTTGAACGAATCAGTTGAAATAACTCATATTGACTCACTCATTAAGTGACCTACCGCCACCTACTGGTAGTTTAGGAAAAGTATACGTTTCCCCCCAACTTTTCTTATTTGTATGTTCATAAATGTATTTAAAACAATCTCATAATTAAAAAATAGGCCTTTATAAAGGTAAATAAAAATATGCAGATTTAAGAATGTAAAAGCTGATAGATTACTGAAGAAAATATTGCTTCAGAATAAATTGTTTACACCACCAGAAAAATCTTGGTGATGTGGCACTTTTATGGCAAAATTTTGTGTGGAATATTGTCTGCTGATATGAAAAGTTCACTGTATATTGTAGTAATAAATTTAATTTATGACAGCGATGAAATGTTGTTTTCTTTTTACATTAAACACATTAACTATTACATATATGTATGTGTATTTCCATTACAGGTTTAGGTTTTAAATATCATATAAGGTGGTATTAAAAAGCCTTAAATTTCACTTGTTCATATCTGCAGAAACCCTAATTACTGTCTGTGCAACAGACCTGATACTTCTGTTCTGTTACCTTTTATTAGTGACTTTTTATTTGATCTTTTTCATGCAATGCTTACAAAATTAAACAATATTTGAAGGCTGGATGCCATTGTTTTAGTGTATTATTTACTAACTATTAATAGCGTCATTTAATATTTTTATTTTATGTAGTGGTGCCATCTAATTTTACATGTACTGGTAGTGACTGCTATAGTGTCAAACTGATGCTGAGTGTGTTTGTTTTATTTCAGGAAGGCGCAGGAGCAGAATAAGAAGGTGGTTGTGGCGGGATGTGTGCCCCAGGCCCAGCCCAGGATGGACTACCTGAAGGACCTTAGCATCATCGGGGTAAGCGCTCATCACCGCATCCCGACACACACCAGCCCTCGTGTTCATTGATTGTATTCAATGCTGATGATTGCTCCTTACTGTCCATCTATTGTGTTTGTTGAAGTGAATGAGAGACGCTCAGGATGTGACCTTGTTTTCAGCCCATATTTGCATTAGTTAAAGCTGGAATGAGGCGTCGAGTCAGAGTCACACGTGTGGGTGATGATTGTTTGGTCTTACCGTTGGAAAAATCACCTTATGCAAATGGGAGGGTGTTTTGCATACTGTGCCTCTGTGCCGTTGAGTCTCTCAGGATGTGAGCAGGACGTGAGTGTGGAGGACTAATCAGTGCGGGATGTGTTCTGGAGAATGGAGCTCTGGAGCGTTTGGCCGCTAATTCAGCAGCTGTTAGCGCTGAGCCGCGGGCTTACAGGAACAGGCCTGTTTATTGAATTTAATTACATTATTTATGGTGTGCTGTTTGACATAGCGTGTGGGATTACCAACACATTCACGTTTATGAAGGAGACGATTCAATAATAAATGGCCTGAGCCTAGCCTGCCATGTTTTAATAAGGGATTGTTTTAATAAAACATGGCTACGCAAATAAACAAACCTTGATTATTTATGGTTTAAAGACAGAGATGAGAAACGTGTCAACTGCATTTCAGATGCATGTGTCTGGAGAGATGTTTTGTCCTGGGGAGAGACTTACTGTTGAATTCTGAGTCTGCAGACAAGCGTTTGCTCTCAGTAATGCATGCGTTCAGCTGAGCGGGTCGCTGTGTTTACTGCGATGATGAGTTCAGATTGCTGTCCCACAGAGATGCGCTGTAAACGCCATCGATCCACCTGATGCTGCACCGGATCTGTTTATATCTGTGGAATATGTTGAATGACTTGATTCAGTCAACATTAAAACAGACCCCCCCCCCCCCCCCCCAATGTTTAATTAATGACTATAGCCATTCAGCATTACAGTAACATTAACATTACATGTAATAACAGTGCATTAACTGAGAACTATCAATTTTGACATTTATTAGACTTATATTTAGCTATCTGTCCTTCAGCAAGGAGGAAAAGAACAGAAATTGAAGTTATCAAACTAAAGTTTGGGAACCCCTTGCAGAATCTGTGAAAATATGAATATGTTTAATGAAATAAGAGGGATCATACAAAATACATAGTTTTTTTTTTTTTTTTTTTTTAAAGTACTGTCCTGAGTAAGATATTTTACATAAAAGATGTTTACACAGTTCACAAGACAAAAAACAAAACAAAAAAAAATTGCTGAAATGACTATTAGTCTATTTTAATGAATTATATGCAGTAATAAACGTAAACTTATGCTATATGATTCTGGATTAAAAAAAAAAAAAAAAAAAAAAAAAAAAAAAAAAAATATATATATATATATATATATATATATATATATATATATATATATATATATATATATATATATATATATATATATATATATAATTTTTTTTTTTTTTTTTTTTTTTTTTTTTTAAATAATTGGAGATCACAATTCTCTCATGATTCTGAAGAAAAAAACATTAGATTAGAAATCTAAACAAAATAACATAATTTACTAGTGATTCTGACACAACATTCACAGCTTAAGTCTTTTTTTTTTTTTTATATATTCAATCAAATTAATAAAGATTTAATTTATCTCCTGAATGAATGATTCATTGATAAATGCGTTTTTAAACTCGCAGTTGTCGCCACCTCCTGGTGGAAGAGGATAAACATTACAATTCATACACATGTTAAGATACTTTCATTTTGATCACTATTACAGACAATAAGTGTTTATCCCCAAACTATAAACTTTAATTCTAGTACTTCTGTTATTGAAATGTCTGTAACACAGAAATAATGATCATTATGTGATTGAAAGGCATGAATAAGATTGCGTTGGCGTTCAAACAGAGATTTTTAGGATTAATCGTGCAGCTCTAATGTAAACACTACTATCACAGATGTACTATCACAGTCTTGCGAGACCAGACAGACTTCACAAGACGCAACAGATCTCGCAAGGTCTCGTGCCATGAGATCTCGTCATGTCCCTAGTGTCACATGATCCTTAAAAATCATTCTAATATGCTGATTTATTATCAGTGCTGGAAATAGTTGCACTGCCTAATATTTTTTTGGAACCTGTGATACTTTTTTCATGTTTTTTTTTTTTTTTTTTTGATCAATAAAAGATTAAAAAAGAGCAGCATTTATTTAAAATAGAATGGTTTTCTAACTGTATGCTGTTATGCCCGGATGCTGCGCATGCACTCAGGACAGATGGATGTTGTGGCAAGTCAGAGGTAAAAAAAAAAAAAAAAAAAAATTATATAAACACTGTTCAGTTTCTCGCATAAACTGTTCGTTTCATGTCTTAGGACATCAGTGTATCATCACAAGTATTGTCTACAGTAGTGATCAAAACGAAAGTATCTTAACACTTGTATGTATGTAACGTCTATCCTCTTCCGGCAGGAGGTGGCGACAACTGCACATTTTAAAGTATTTACCATTGAATCATTCATTCAGGAGAGTTCACACACACCAGGGAGCAGTTGGGGTCCCTTGCCGGACCTGGGACTCGAACCTGCAACCTTCGGGTTACAAGTCCGACTCTCTAACCATTAGGCCAAGACTGCCCTTGGTTGTTTGCTCTTTCTAAAGTGAGGGACATACTCGACAATGTCAGATTGTTAAAACAACAGTTAGCCTACAGTTTTATCATAGACAATATTACACACTCGCCTGATGTGCAGTGGTCCGATCGAGCAAGTGACCGTTTTGTCAACTGGCCCGAGCATCGTTCACACTGACCCTGGGCCATTGGGCACTCCTTATTGTTGAAACCTAGGCATGGTACGTGTGTGTGGAACTAAACGCTGCAGGGCTGTGACAGTCCAGGAATTGAGTTCTGAACCCCTGCGTTAAGGTGCTGCCGAGAATATACACGTTAATTACAGTTTGAACCCTTGTCACATAGAATAAGAGAAAACCCTATTGCACTCAGTTTTTTGTTATATACTTTTATATTATATACTGCATTGTTTTTTGTTTTTTTTCTAAGGCGAGTCTGTCAGCCCCTAAAAACATTGCAGTAGTGTGTGACGTCGGTTTGACGGTGCAGTCAGTGCTGGAGCTGAGGCCTGTTCTAGACAGAATCCATCAGCACCGGCGATGTTCCTCCCGCTGTGTTCACCACTGCAGATAAAGCAGATCCAGACAGAGGCTTTGTGAAAGGCCGTATTGATTGGGAGAGCAGTGATGGAGCGCTCAGCCCGTCCATCTTTTAGCGCAGCGGGTCGCCGGCAGGAGAACTAATGGGAGTGCCCGGATGAACAGAGGATCTCTGCTAAACGGAACCGCACCGGTAACGTCCCTCCATCACAGACAAAGACATGCAGACCCCACTCTGCTTTTGTCTAGGACTCTGGATATTACAAACGGACTGTGAAAACTGCCGTCTTTAACGCTACAATGCAGCTGGACCATGACAGCGGCCTCCACAGACACAAAAGCTAACGCAGCGCTCCTCTTTGCGGGAGCGGATCGAAGCGCAGCCCAGATTTGTCTGGAGGTCTTAAAGCGTTTGATGGAGTTGCCTCAGCACTTTGTTTTGTCTAGACAACAGACTTACACATCGAATGCGGCTCATCCCTCGTTGCTTTCAAGTAGTTTGCTTTAAAAACAATAGCTGTGGGGAATCAGACTTTGGATTTTGAAGTTCTTCGGTCCAGGGCTGGATTTAAAGCGTGAGACTGCAGCCGAGGGAGGAACGCGTCAGTAATGCTAAACAGGCCGACCTCCTGCCGCTCCCAAACATCTCTGCCAGCACATGAAAGAGTCCACTCAATAAAATTACCTTTCTTCTCGCTCTTTGACGTGCTTCTGGAGAGAGCCGCGTTGAGAGCCAGTCCCGCTGCGCTCGGGGCCTGAAGTGCGTTTGCCCAGCGGATCTCGGGCGCGTCGCCCAGCAGCCGCTACCCAGAGTGGGCCGAGATTGAGCTCCCATTAGGGCAGAATTGATTTCTGTTCCAGTGTTTTTCATGCATGTAACTGCAGCCGGTGGAGGCCCGGGGTCTGCTCTCTGTCTCTCGGCCCACGGTACACTTGAATTAATGGCCTGGCGGCCTCGGGTCGGCCATTTAACCGCAGGGTGCGGCACACAATGGACACGAATTCCCTTTAATACTGTAGATCAGCTTCTACAATCTCTCAGCCTCCGTGCAGAAATGACCTCAGTGGAGGAAAGATTACCGCCTCGAGCTGACTCGCACCATTACAGGCCCCTTTATTCTCACTCCATTTGCCATTCTGTCTTCCTTTTTCTTCAGCGCTGCCTTTCTCTCTCTGCGATAGTTTAGGCTGCAGTGGTGAATAACGAAACGGGTGTTGAAATGTGCAAAAATGTGTTTCTGAAGAATCAGCTGGTCCAATAAGGTCCAATTCTCACTATTAACAAACCATTAACTATGACTTTTACCTTAATAAACTACTAATTTGCTGCGTATTAGGTAGTTGTTAAGTTTAGGTATTGGGTAGAATATGGTCATGCAAAATGTACGCTATTGTTCCCTACACTAAAGTGTTAGTGATACTAAACTATCATTGACTCAATCAACTGGTTTCATATGTAAAGTGACTGTGTGATGTATAACTGTAATTTCGCTAGAAAACCAAATATGCAAGTGTGTCTGAGTTGTTGCAGGATTTTTCTCTTCATTAATGTCACTTTTCTTCATAATGTCTGAAGTCTCAGCTGGTGTTTTCATAATTTTATAGGATAAATGAAGTCAGATTTGCTCAAGTTCACAGGTGTGTCAACCGCAGATCACAAATAAAATCACACATCTCACACATTAAATAGTTTCAGTTCGGCTGGTGGTGTGTGTTTGTAATGGTTGTGTGTTTATCTGTCGCCGTCCTTCATCCTCATGACTGACTCTTCCGGCAGCTCCACATGTCAGTCATCTGTCACGTTTTCCATTTTTATTTGCTGAAAAAAGACTATTACATGTCTGTTGGTTCTCCCTTCATCAGACAGTTGCTTAATTACCTCTTAATGAATATGGTTAAAAGCAGTGACTTGCTGCCAGTGTGACATTCTGATATCAGAGATGAGAGGAGCTTGATCTGAATCATCTGTCAGTCTGAGTTATGGTGAGGACTGAACACTGACAGCTCTAAACACGTTCACATCAACACACTCATCAGACAGCTTTAGTTTTTGATGTGTGCTTTATAATATTTTATTAAAAGCGCAAATCACATTCAATTAACGTAAAAGATGAAGGCGTATTTCCTAATGAGTTGTAGTGTGCCTTCCTCCAGACTGTATCTGAGAGCTTCAGATGACACAGCTCATATCTGTGTCTCTGTAAGTTACTGAAAGCTCACATCCAGAATCCCAGTGCAGAAACACCAGCTCTGAGGAGCAGAACTAACGTCTGTATGAAGACCACAGCACTGTTTCTGAGTCTCTCCTACACCATTATGACACCACATCTGTTCTCCTGCACAGTGTGTGAGGAGCAGCTGAATTGGAGGGAATGAAGATCCTCACAGCTGATGTTCTCATTGTGTCTCTCTGTTTCTGTAGGTCCAACAGATCGATCGAGTGGTGGAGGTTGTGGATGAAGCTATCAAAGGTCAGACACACACACACACACACACACACACACACACACACACACACACACACACACACACACACACACACACTCTCACACTCACTCTCTAATATCTTTATGTAATCACCCATTACTGAGCCTGTCTGTTTGAGATTAATCTCTTTCTTTAACCCATTGCAAGTTCTCTTCTGACCTGATCGTATGCATTTTTTTTGGTGTTGAGCTTGTGTAAATACATCCTCCGGCCGGTTGCACCAGCTAAAGACATAAAAAAAGCTTGGTGTAAGCCCTTCGCAGGGCTTTGCAATGTCCAGCTTTATCATAAATATTTACACCTGTTGCTCCAACATAAACTATGATCAGGCACAACTACGGCCAGAGACTACGTGTCCACGCTGACACATTCTCTCGCAGTGATGGATGAGACGACATTCACGCTGCGATTTCTACTGTTACTACTACAATTACTACTAATATAAAACTGAATTGCTCATAAGAAGCCACTGCGCCATGATTTCATAAAGTTCCTTTCCTTAAACATTTCCTTTAAGTTTGCTTTTTTGTATCTGAAGTCTCCCTGCATTAAAAATGAAGGTGACAGGTTAAGTAAAATATAGTGAATGTAATACAATGTTTCTCTCTAGTTATTTTTTTCTTGTTGATTATCAAGTTTATGTACAGTGAAAGTCTTTCCTGCAGTAAATGTGACTTTACGTGACATTGTTCACATGTTTTACTGTTGTCTTTTTGTGGCTAAAAAAAAAAAAAAAAACTTTGGAATTTGAAAGCTGATACTTTATTTCTGATTGAAAGTATCAAATCACAAAACTTACTGCGATGGCACTATAAATAATGAACGGACTTAAAGACGTGACATATTTCCAAGCATTAAAGGAATAGGTCACCCAAAGATGAACATTTCACCATGATTTACTCACTCTCAGGCCATCCTAGGTGTATATGACTTTCTTCTTCCAGACGAACACAGTTGGAGTTGTTTTAAAATTTATCCTGGCTCTTCCAGGTGGTGGATAGTGGCTATTATTTTGAAGCTCCAAAAAGCTCATATATCCATCATATATCCAACAAAAATATTTATATTTTTAAAATTATAAACTCAAATCACTGACTTCCGGCAACGGCCGGAAATGCACGTTCGCGAGGGAGTTGAGTTCCTGGTCAGTGTAATGTTGCTCCAGTTCGATCAAATAAGGCTGTGCAAAAAACAAGCTCTTCTCTTACAGTGAAATTTGTTGCCTTTTTTTTTTTTTTTTTTTTTTTTTTTTTTTTTTTTTTAACAACTTGTTTTCAACTTTTAATCTGTTACCAGCATTTACTTTTCTTGTTCAATTATTCTCACCTGAGCTTACGCTACGAATACAGCTTACGTCATACATCGAGTCAGAGGTCAAGGGAAAAACCAGAACTCAACACTCTCGTGAACGCACGTACACCGTTGCCGGAAGTCAGCGATTTGTGTTTATAATTTTAAAAACAGAAATATTTTTGTTACAAAAACCCATGGATCCACTTTTTGGAGCTTCAAAATAATAGCCACTATCCACCACCATTATAAAGCTTTGAAGAGCCAGTATAAATTTTAAAACAACTGAGACTGTGTTCGTCTGGGAGAAGAAAGTCATATACACCTAGGATGGCTTAAGGTTGAGTAAATCATGGGGTAATTTTCATTTTTGGGTGAACTATTCCTTTAATACTGTCTTTCCAGCAAGATGTTGAATGTACAGTTTCTTTTAGTAATCCTAGATTATATGTATTATTTTACTGCATATTACATGCGGTACATAAATATATTTTGCATTAGATCAATTACTGTCGGCAGTGTGGCATAGCCTACAGACATTTGCAAATATATAACTTAACCTGCCCAAAAAGATAATAAACATTCACGTCTGTAGAAAAGTTCATAAAAAATCTTTAGTAATAACAACTTTACGTCTACCTTTGACTGGGTGTAAAATTTAGTCTACTAGTGCAATGGGTATTAATTCTGCGCAAGACTTAAAGCACATTTTACGCCCAGCCTTGTCTTTCAACCGGGTGTACGTCCAGCTGGTGCAACCGGCCCCTGGTGTCAGGGTGTATGAAGGGCAGGTGCAGCTCCTCTCATCATTGTCTGAAAACCATTCTTTTGTCATCCTGCATCATTTTGTGGTTTTAGTTTTGCAGCATAAACCCCTGAGCTCACAATTGCTGTGCTTCTGTCTGCAGCTCTCTCGCTGCCATTCAACTCTGTCTGAAAGTGTTTTAATTTCTCTTTCTCCTTTTTTTTTCCCTCTTCATTGCTAACTGAGCAAATCAGACTCTGAATATAAAGTTACTGTACTTCACTGCTCAAACCCACAGAGTTCTGCTGCTAAAATGTAATGCCGATCCAAGCTGATATACCTGCACCTGTGACACCAGTCATGTGCAGAGGAATAAGTGATTATTATCGTCAAGTCACCTTTATTTATAAAGTGCTGTTAACAGTACAGATTTCAAAGCAGCTTTACAGTATTAAACAGGAAAATTGAGTGTTGATAATGCAAATGGACAACAGTAAACACTCCAGTTTCTGCCTTTAATTTCCAGTTAAAGGCAGTTCATCATTGAATTAAATTAATTGTCTTCTGATGAATGAGTGAGAGAATGAATAAATGAATGAATGCAGGATGTAAATAGATCTTTACTGTGTATTGCTGTACACCCAAAGTGCTTTACAATCATATGAGGGGATCTCTCCTCAACCACCACCAGGGTGGAGCATCCGGCTGGATGATTGTTAGTAGTTTTTATAGATTATTTGGTGTCTTGATCTCTGAGGTTTGACTTTCATGTTCCCATGAGTCATTGTGGCTCTGTTTAGACTTTTGTTGAGTAATGGTCCCTTGCTTACAAAAAAGTACAGTACTAGCATTTTAGTAGCATGTGTTGAGTGTGTGTGTCTCATCCTACAGCTTTGTATCTACAGACCAGCAGATCACAGAGGTTGCAGGACACAGATCAGCCTGGTAACACCCTAGTAAGCAGCCTGCGGCGTCACAGCAGTGTTTCTTTGTGTTTTTAGTAACTGCAGCACGTCTGTTTTCTTTACTAAACTCACCGCATTACTGTATGTTTCCGCACAGGTGCTTCTGATAAAATATCGTAGCATAGACACTTTTTTGGTGTTTATTAGTTTTTAATGTAGTCAGTTATTACCATATTTAATTATTAGATTGAAAAACGTCTTTTTCTGAACTCAAGTGTAAAGCTGTAGACTAAATGTTCAGATGTCGTGTCTCCATTGAAACACGCACAGGCTGAGAATCGCTCTAACAGTGAGTGTGTGTTCAGGCCTGCAGCTGTAAACGTGACGAGGACTGTTATGATACAGACACAATGACCGATAGCCATAGATCTGTGGATCGTCATCCTGGATGACACCAGAGACGCTGGCTGGAACCTGCGGCTCTGTGCTCACAGCGACTCTGAGTCTGAGTGTGATCTTGAACACTGAGTGTGAGACGCTGCGGTCAACAGGACAGTCAGCTTTCTTAATATGTTCTCGCCGGGCTTTGTCCCTCTCAACTTTACAGTATCAAATGGGAAAGTAATATATCAATAATTCAAAAAGAAACTTTAAACAATTTTACTTTAGTTCATGTGTCTGTTTCTAGTATATTAAGAGTTATTAAAGTCTTTGTTATGGTAGTGATGCTACCTGAAGGAGAAGAAAACATGCTTATACATTCATGGCCAAAAATATTGGCACCCTTGCAATTCTGTCAGAAAATGCAACACTTCTCTCAGAAAATTGTTCCAATTGCAAATGTTTTGGTATTCACGTGCTTATTGTTTTTGTTTGCACTGGAACAACACAAAATAACAGAAGAAGAAAAGTCAAACTTGATAAAACTCAAAAATGGACTGGGCAAAATTACTGGCATATTGTCAAAATTGTAAGAAGTATTTGCTTTTCAAACATGTGATGCTCCTGTAATTTGTATTTAGACACACCTGTGGTAAGTAACAGATGTGGGGAATATAGTAATCACACTTGCAACCAGTTAAAATGGAGAAAAGTTGACTCAACCTTTGTTGTCACACTGAGCATGGAGAATAGAAAGAAGTGTAAAGAGTTGTCTGTGGATTTGAGAGAAAAAATTGTGGAAAAACATGGACAATCTCAAGGCTACAAGTCCATCTCCAGAGACCGTAATGTTCCTGTGTCCACTGTGCGAACCTCATTAAGAGGTTTACACCCCATGGCACTGTAGCTAACCTCCCTGGATGTGGACGGAAGAGCAGAACGAAGGATTGTTCAAATGGTGGATAAAAAACCCAGATTAACTTCCAAACAAATTCAAGCTGATCTGCAGACACAGGGTACAACAGTGTCAGCTCGCACTATCCATCGCCATCTGAATTAAATGGGACACTGTGGTAGGAGACCACTGTTGACACAAAGACATAAAAAAGCGAGACTGGAAAAGCCAATGGATTGTACTGTGGACAGATGAGACAAAAGTAGAGCTTTTTGGTAAAGGACATCATGGCACTGTTTACAAAACAAGTAAGGCCTTAAAAAAAGAACACAGTCTCTACAGTCAAACATGGTGGAGGTTCAAAGATGTTTTGGGGTTGCTTTGCTGCTTCTGGCGCTGGATACCTTGACTGTGTGAACGATATCATGAAATCTGATTACCAAAGAATTTTGGAGCGCAGAGTAGTGGTCAGTGTCAGAAAGCTGCATCTCCATCAGAGTTCATGGGTCTTCCAGCAGGACAGTGACCCAAAAAACACTTCGAAAAACATGCCTAAATGGTTACAAACAAAGTGCTGGAGAGTTCTGAAATGGCCAGCAATGAGTCCAGATCTAACTCATTGAACACCTGTGGATAGATCTCAAAACAGCGGCTAGGAGACAGCATCATTCAAAATTGAAATCCCTTTTAATACACATTCCTTATTTTATCAGTTCATCAGTGCACATTATTCCAGAAATGATCAGTAGCTTTTCTCTGTTAATCTTTTTCTTCTGCTTCAACTGTCTATCCCAAAGTAACAGGGTGATGATGAAGAAACATGTGAAACTTTGACAAACACTGGTGCATCATGGGAGAAACAAAACATCTAACAAAAGTGTCGACCGTGTGCTCAAAGTTTGAAAGCTGCTTTTGGCAGGTTATTTTAGTGGAGCATTTCATGAGTACTTCAGCAGGAACTTCACTAAAGCGAGTGCACTTGACACACTCACTCACACACTCTCACTCTCTCTCTCTCTCTCTCTCTCTCTCTCTCTCTCTCTCTCTCTCTCTCTCTCACACACACTCTCTCTCACACACACACACACACACACACACACACACACACACACACACAGACAGACAGACACACAGCTCTTTGTTCCTTTACAGAGTCGCAGCAGACCGCTGCTCAACACTGAAGGTAAAACAAGAGACTTTTAAATAACCTTGTTAGCAGAAGTTTGGAGTTGCCTGTTTCTCTGGCTCTCTGTTCATCTGATCAGAGGTGAAATTCTCCTGCTGTGAGCATTAGGAGGAGACTGTGCTGTGCCGGCCGGAGGCTGACCGCTGCCTCTGCCTGTCCACTTGATCAAACTACAGCCGCATGAAAGAGGAAGAAACATCTCCTGCCCCCCACAGCGAGAGCTGCCGCCGCCGGACAGAAATACAGCAGCAGAAATACCACATCAGTACCTTCAGTGTTCATATTAGCTGTGAAGGGAAGCTCTTATATGTTCACTGTGTGTCACATACTTAAAGGAGTAGTCCACCCAAATATGAACATTTGATGATGAAAAAAATGAGAGTTAGGATGAGTTTGTTGATCAGGTTTGTAGAAATGTCATTGCATCATTTGCTCAGCAATGGATCCTCTGCAGTGAATGGGTGCTGTCAGAATAAGAGTCCAAAAGGCTGATAATATAATCCAGTCCACTCTAGTCTATCAGTAAGCATCTTCAGAAGACAAAAGAAACTAACTAATAGTTTAACTAAAATATGAGTCCGTAATCCATAATTATGCCTCCTCCAGTGAAAAAGTCCATATCCTGTCATCTCAGTTGTGAAAGCAAAACAATCAAACTGTTATTAGTTCACATTAAAATAGTTCACATGACTGTAGATCTGAGAATGGCTTGTTTGTTTATTTTCCCCTGAATGTATTTGGACGTTCGGGTGGGTCGTCTGTCTCTTTGTCCTCCTGCTCTGTTTCCCAGAGGATCGAGACAGGAGACGCTCAGAGCCGGTGGATCAGAAAATTACATGTCACACCTCTGGCCTTGGACCTTTTCTTTCAATTATTTGCATGTAGATGGTTATATGAATTATTGAGCAGATTTGATTACACGTGTGTCTGGATGCAGAAATCAAGTGATAGAATTAAATGGAGGCCAAGGTAGGTGTGTGTGTGTGTGTGTGTGCGTGAGCGTGAACCTCTGGCATGGTCAGACCTGTTATCAGACTCTGCTTTATTAAAACATTGAAGTGCAAAAATCCATTTATGAACGTCTCTGCTATCTTTTATCTCTGTCTTTCTCTCTCAGAGCAGGTGTGGAGTTTTGTAGATGTAATTGCTGCATTTTTGTTTCTTTTGTTTAGTCTCTGAGCTCCTTCGTAGCAGTAAGACTATCATGATGTAGATAAGACACTGCTCAACTGTTCAACACAGTTTAAAATTACGCAGTGATATTTACACTTGGACATTTGTAAATGTGCGTGCACACACAGAGACCTTGTAGTTGTAGCTAAAAATAATCATTTGTGATTGAATCAATCCCATGTTGTTCAGTTTGTATGATTCTTTTATGTGTGTGTTTGGGTAACACAAAGAGAAAGTGAGGGATGTTCATGCTGTTCTGTTCACTTTTAAAGCTGAGCGTGTTGCCAAAAAAAGTCAAGGAGGTTTAGTGAGTTGTGAGTTTACAGTCATACAGTGGGTGTGTTAGATTTGTGTCAGCTTTAGTAAGTTTTCACATCTTAGATAAACAGAGTTTATGGTTTGTGTGTGTTTATGGAATATCACATCAGAACACAAGTAAATGCACTGGACTACTATTAACCCACAATTGATACAGTTCCCATGATGCTTCTGTGCAGAGACACCCACCAGACTGAGGATGTTTAGCTGCATGTCAAAGACCCTGTTATTCCTTTATTTAGGATTGTTTATTTCAGCTTATGATCAGAATACTGGTGTATTGTTGTGTGAATGTGAGTGTGTCGGTCCTCAGAGATCTTCATCTCTCCTCATTGTTACTACTATCTCTCTAGGAGTTCATTTTCATGTTGTAATGTGAGGTAGGTGTGTGTGTGTGTAAACATCTAGAGGGTTTAGCCCAGCGTTTCTCATTGTTCCTTTTGCTCTAAACTCTGAATGATTTGGGATGTATTCACGGCCACGTCTCAATATCTGCTCTGTCCGTCTCAGACGGCATGCGGCAGATACTCACAGCTGAATAGCAGCAGGCAGTGTGGGGAATGACAGCACACAGCCTCCCTCTCTCTCTGTCTCTCCCTCTCTCTCTCTTGTGGCCTTGAAGCTAATGTGTGATTATGTTGGAACGGATCACAATCTTTTATTCTGTCTTCTCTCTGGCATCAGTCTGTATTCATTGCCTGCAGTGTGATGATTCTGAGCGTGTGTGTGTTTGTGTTGAAGGTCACTCTGTGCGTCTGCTGGGCCAGAAGAAGGAGAAAGGCAAGCGTCTGGGAGGAGCACGACTGGATCTGCCCAAGATCAGAAAAAACCCACTGATTGAGATTATTTCCATCAATACAGGGTAAGATGTAAACGAACAAACACTCATGAAAGATTCAGAGACACCAGAAGATTCAGTTTCCAGCTGAAGGCTCACATTGACATAGTGTGACGTGACTGCCATCATCCAAACACAGATGAGATTGTGTGTGTATGTGTGTGGGGTTCAAATATAGACTACGTTGTGGGCAAAAAATGTCCAAATATCCAATTTTTTTAATTTTTTTTTGTCCCCATGAGGAAACAAGTTTATAAATCACACAGAATGAAGTGTTTTGAAAATCTAAAAATGGCTGAATTTTTTTGTGAGGGGTAGGTTTAGGTGTAGGGGTAGGGTTAGTTATTCTGCTGATGGTGGAGTGTGAAAGAGTGAGTTCATTAGTGTCAGCAATCAGAAAAGCACTCTCTCCTTCTGCCATTGTGTATGGGTGAAACTGATCCCAGAATCCTAATGGCCTAATGGTTAGAGTAACCAGCGCTCTCTTCCACCTTCAACACCACGACTAAGGTGAGTCACTTGAGCAAGGAACTGAACTCCCAAATGCTCCCTGGGGACCGCAGCAATATGCAATATGGCTGCCCACTGCTCCAGGTGTGTGTTCACTACTGTGTTTGCACTTGGATGGGTTAAATACAGAGCACAAATTCAGAGTATGGGTCACCACCATTTACATTTACATTTAGTTATATTGCAGACACTTTTATCCAAAGCGACTTGCAAATAAGGACAATGGAAACAATCAGATTTAGCAAAAAAGCAATGATAAGTGCAATGACAAATCTGTTAGCTTAATGCAGTATATACATAGCAAGGTTAAATAATACATTAAAAGAAAACAGAATAGAAATAGAATAGAGCAAGCTAGTGTGAGAGTTTTTTCAGATAGAAAATATAGAACATATAAGAAGAATAGAGAAGCTATTTTTTAAAAGAATAAAAATAGAATAGAGTACTAGAGTTAGAGGGTCAAATAAAATGGAAGTGATGTTTTAAGCCAATTCTTGAAGATGGCAAAGGACTCAGCTGCTCGGATTAAATTGGGCAGGTCATCCCACCAGGAGGGAACGTTTAAGGTAAAAGTCAGCGAAAGTGATTTTGTGCCTCTTGTAGAACGCAAGCTTCTAGAGGGCATTCACACCTCTGAACCTTCAGTGAAGTGACAGCCGGATGGACTTGAGCTTGAACATACTGTACATGTCCTCGTTATGATGGTTCATCAGTGTCTCTGACAGATTCTCATTGGTTGACACGTGTCTGATGATCTCCAGCATCTTCAGGACTCCAGAGGTCTGATCGCTCTCGCTCTGTAATCTGCCTGTTTGCTCGACAGCGTTCAACAAATTCCCCAGCACACCGGTGGCTTAATTAGAAACTCGTCTCTCAGAGCCACTTAGAACCAAATGAGATGCAAATGGAAACACCTCAAGACGCGGAGGAGAGTCTTCATGGGAGGAGAACATGCTGTTTTGGGACTCTGGGACATTTCTGCTGTTTTCCTGCCCAGTGAACTCTTGTATTCCTGAGGAATTTACTAAGCAAATGTGCCGTTTGAGCAGTGTCTAGGTGCTAGGTTTTTTTTTTTTTTTTGAGGTCTTTTATTTAAGGTTAATGATCTGTCAGATAAATATTGTCTGAATCCTCATGTTCCGGTCATTTTGACCGGGAGGAGATTTTCTTTTTCCTGATAAGGAAAATATTTTGACAAAAGCCCAGTTAGAGCACTTGAATAATTCAGTTGTTTACAAGCACCCATTTGTAGCCGTTATGCCTCTTTGTGTATATTTTTTCTCAGAATAGTTTTAGACAGGAGACTACTGCTCCAAATTTGAGTTTATGTAGAGAAATCTTCAGGAGAGTCCAGTGCTCAGACGCTGGTGTTAACAGCAGGTTTTTATCAGATTAGCTGTGTGGATGTGTGGCGTCTCTCCTCACCATATAAAATTGAGTTCTTCATTGTGCTGATGAGATGATTATGGGTCATTGCTATGGTAACCAAACTACAAACTACTGACTTGCTGTGATGTTTGAACAGCGTTTGGCGTAAACAAAGAGCTGCTTCAGTCCTGATGAGAGATCAAATACTTTGCTGCTGGGACTAATTTAAATTAGAAAAATAAAATAATTATAAGCGATGACGGGCCCAAGCCCCAGCACCACCACCAGCCTAGTGGCATCAGGAAAGCAGTGCACAGCGCACATGCATTTAACCCTCTGGCAGTCTGGTTGTTATGGTCAGCACACAGCAATGAAAGGTTTACTCTAGATACCAAGAATGTGAAACGGACACAAAGGTTATATTTAGACATTAACAGGACTGTTACTGGTAAGTTGAGCCTGAAGACTAAATGAAAAGAATGAATAGTCATAGCAAGGAAGATACAGCTTAACAAAAAATATAAACTTGAAAAAAATGGCAGAAAACAAAGATAATGTCTCAATAAATATACATGCGTATATCTCTAAATGCAACACATAAAAAGCACACAATTAGTTCTTAATCAGGAATTGCACAACCTTTCAAAATATTTATAAATAGGGCTATACAGCCATTAATGGTCAATGGTATTACATTTGATATAGCAACTTTTTCACCGAAGCGACTGATATAGCGACTTTTTCACCGAGAAGGAAACAAGCACAGCGCG
The DNA here is from genome assembly GCA_033026305.1 of Cirrhinus molitorella. Taxonomy (NCBI): domain Eukaryota; kingdom Metazoa; phylum Chordata; class Actinopteri; order Cypriniformes; family Cyprinidae; genus Cirrhinus; species Cirrhinus molitorella. Next base: position 34,505,607 of record CM065123.1, on the reverse strand, counting down.
CTAAGCGTAAGTGTCTGCGTAATACTTTATTTCATTTAGAGTTGTGTACTTTGCAAGTTGCTGCTAGAACTTTTCTTTTTCGTTTCGTACATTTTAGTAACTATTATCGTGGTGTAATTTGAAATTGTAGTTTTGATAGCACTTATTAAAATTAGACTAGTAAGCCGTCGGTGAAACCAAGCTGTTGTTATTGTTATTGCTGCCTTCCTGCAAGCACTTAAGTGTCTCGGTTTAGTTTCTATTTGAGCCATTTGCCTTGCTTTCGGGTGAATTAAGCAGTAGGCGTGACGGCGACTGAGTATTATTTAAGCCGTTTACTCAGTGTCATTCGTGGAGAAGCGACTTTTTCACCGAGAAGGAAACAAGCACAGCGCGCTAAGAGTAAGTGTCTGCGTAATACTTTATTTCATTTAGAGTTGTGTACTTTGCAAGAAAAAAAACAAAAAAAACAAAGGCTTTAAAAAAGACAATCGGGCCCTTCACTCTTTATGCGCTAGGGCCCTAAAAAATGAATCAAACCAAAGAGTAACTCAGTAATTTTAAGTGGTCAAATGTACTTGCACCTCGGCTTTTTTGTTTTTATGATATGAGATGAATGTAATGTAAATTAACTTTATGAATGATTATTTTAAGTTCAAGTGGCGTGTGTGTGTGTAAGGAACTGGAAGCAAGCAGAGTGTGGCTGTTTCTAAAACTTGCAATGTTAAAAACTAAGCTTGGAATTAATTCAAGAGTGAATCGCAACGCATTTGGAAAATGGCAGATCCACAAATCAATTTATTGTTTTACTGTTTCTGAACAAAAGGAGACTATAAACAAAAATCAGTGCACTTTGATGACTGCATCAGATATACAGACTCTAGTTGGTTGTCTTAAGTCATTTAGTGTTTTAGTTAATGAACAATGAGCGTGCCTGAGTCATTCCAGCAGATCAGAAGCTCCAGAATCCGTGTAGCTGGAGTGAGTTTTGTGTTCACATGTTATGAATGGTCATGTTGGGACAGGAATCAAGCTAAATCTCTGAGGATAATGGCTGATTGTGTTTGCTGTATTTATTGAGCCGTGGATCTGGTGTGATTGTGGAAGGTCAGGTACGAGTGAGTCATGTTGTTTTGTTGAGCTGTGTGTCTCTGAGTGAATCTCCTGCGTGAGAACTCGCTGATTCAGGAATATTGTGATGTCTGTCTGTTCGCCGAAGTCCCAGCGCTCATCTCAACTTAAACAGCAGTCAGAATGAGCTGATGAGATACGTGTGAGATCTTTAATAACCTGAGGCTCTCTGGGGTTCAGTAGTGCACTCACTAGTGCTCTCCTGTTTATGTCCTAAAGATGAAAGCATTGTTTTTGATTGTGAGTATCTGTGATTGTTTCACGCTCCGTTTGCTAATGCTGACAGGTTAAAAGAGGCGTTCAGATGCCTGAATGCAGTCAACTCATGCTTGATCTGCCCTTCAGGAGCATCATCTGTATGTCAGGAGCGCTCATGAAGACACACGGCAACCCCGAACGTCATCTAGATTCATCACTTTAGTGTTAGTGAGAGAGCCGTCAGCGGCTCAGAGATGTGTGCGTTTCACAGGAACTCTGTTTCAACAGCAGGATTACTCTCTGTCTCTCTCTCTGTCTGTCTCTCTCTCTCTCTCTCTCTCTCTCTCTCTCTCTCTCTCTCTCTCTCTCTCACACACACACACACACACACACACACACACACACACACACACACACACACACACACACACACACACACACACACAAATCAGCTGTGAACTGCAGTTACTTAACATTTACAGTCAAACTGTTTTTGAAAAACTACACTACAAACTGCTAACAGTCATTTTGAATGTGTACTAATATTTCATAATGCTGTGTTCAGCTGAAGTTAAACAGGCCGACCGCTCTTAAAATAAAGCATGTGTTTATATTCATATGTGAAGTTATCAGCAGCAGAGCTGGTGTGTGACGCGCTTCCGTGTCAGTCTGTCTTTATTCGACTCCAGAACCATTTTTAATTTGTTTTTGGGCACCTCTGACATCAGGCCTGACATTTGGAGGCTGTGCAGATAGAGAGCTCTTTGTGAGGCTTCTCTCTCTCGAGTGGACGTCCCATCCATCATCCAACCTCTTATCGGAGTCTCAGAGCTCAAATCCTCATGCGCTGACGGAGGCGTGACGACACTCCAGATCTGACACGCGTTTACTCTGAGCTCGGACGACCCGTTGACCCTTATAGATGTGTTTTGATGCTTTCATGCAGTACAGCGCACAGACATTCATGATGTCAATTAATTTGTATATCACTTTATATGACTTTAATAACCATAATTAATGATTGCATTTACTTCATATCTTAAAAATAACTTGTGAACGCACTTTGAACAAACAAATATATTTCAGGAAAAATTGTATCAGTCACTTTGAATAATGTCAGAATCTTTTTTTAATTTATGTGAGAGTGTGAGATGGAGACTCTGCCCACACACTCTTCTGATTGGCTGTGATGTTTGATTGATTTTGTTGTCTGATGTGGACAGACAGATTGTTTGTTGCTGTAATCTTATGTTGTGTCTGTGTATTTCTAGGAAAAATGAACTGAAAAGTTCTTTAGGAGCATGACTTGCTTTTGCCTTTGAACAGTCTTTTTTTTATTAGTCTCTCATTTTTCGACCACTCTTTTGTGTCTCTGTAAACATCTGCTTCACTCAGAAACACATCCGTTACAAAGGTCAAATGTGTTGTGAATGTCGTTTCATGACTTAAACTTGGTTGAATTGTTTAAAATACACACTTTTCACTACAGTGTTTGTTTTTATATTACAGTTGGGGTAGTTCTCTACAGTTATGTAGGTTTAGTTTTGTGGGGGGTTTTTTTCGAGCTCCACATTGATCACTGATATGTTTTATTTGATTGTGGTGGGATTGCAGGAGCTTGTTTACTGAAGCCTGAAGCAGCTGGAATGATTTTTGGAAAAGCTCAGTGTTGCTATAAAGCAAAGGTCAGATGAACACATGAACTCTTCCAGAAACACAGGAGTATTTGACGTCCTCCATCCAGTCCTGTCCTGTCCTGACACTGATGGAGGCGGTTCACTCAGACAAGCCTGAACACGTCTGCCACATTTGTGGCTGTTCAAAAAAATACAAAAACACACACCTTGGAGGCAAAACATCAGGAATCTTCTGTTTACCACACTGGAACACTGTCAGCATCTCTGAATAACTGTGAAAATGTGATGGCAGCATCAGTCACAGTAATTCCAGCTCATTTGTAATTTAGGAAACTGTGCTGTGAGTTTTGTTCCGTTTGCTGAGGATTACAGGAAGATGGAGTGGATGAGCGTAGGGGATGCTTTTAAAGTTTTTATCTTCATGGATTCTTACAAACACTGTTCATGCCGTTAGATGCTGAGAAACAATGAGACAATGGGTGCTGCCGATCTGTTCTTAACAAATGTTAGAACGAAGAGACGAGAGTCACTAGTGAACACCGTAAATGCTGCTCATCTGCAGTAATGTGCCACATTCAGCTCTTTTTGGCTAGTCCTGCTCTGATCATAGAGACGTGTCATGTGAAAAAAACATTAGCTTATGGCTTTGGCTAGTTTAGTGAATTCCCATTGGCTGCGCTCCAGTCTAGAGCAGCTGTGCCGTCAGTAAATCCTCAGCGCATTATGGAAAAGAGACTAAATGAAACACCAGATGCATTTTTTTTTCCACACACAATGCATTTCCCTTTAGTTTCTGGGTGGATGAAGCTTTCAGAAACGGCAACATGGTTTTGTGTGTATGAAACACATTTCAGCGTCTAACACTGGAGTCTCTACATGTCCAGCGACTGCTGTTGATAACATGAGTTTGACCTTGGGTTCTCTCATTGAAATTCAGCTTCATTGGTTGTAATATCAGCCGTCTGTCTCCAGAGAGGCTCCACAGAACTCCATTAACATTCAAATTCATTCAGATGTTCGTGAATTCATTTATTTCAGTTGTCACACATATTAAATGTATCTCTGTAGAATGCCGTTCACTTTGTGTTGGTATTATATTTACACATCATAAATAATGCATCTCGCCTTCGGCTGCAGTCTGTGTGGAAACATGAGGCTAAAAACGGTTTGAGCTCCAGGCTTCACCTGACCTTTCTGGATCTTCTGAAACTCTCACCTCCTGATCATTTTGAGCTGGAGTCCATTTTAATTGATTCTAAACAATAAATGAATGAGAGAGATCCATTCAAAACTAACTGCTCACTGCATTCCTTGGACTGCACTGCAAAAAAAAAAAAAAAATGATGATCATCTTACGTAGTATTTTTATCTTGTTTCTAGTCAAAATATCTAAAAATGTTTAAATTAAGATGCCTTTACTAGATAAGCAAAAATACATAAGATCTTGTTTTAAGCAAAATGCACTTAATTTAGTCCCCCCCACCCACCTCCTGTCTTAATTTAATAATTTTTAGATGTTTTGACTAGGAAAAAAAAAAATACTAAGTAAGATGGGCCTTTTTTTGGCAGTGTGGTGAACTAAACTGAGCTTGACACCGGGACATGACTGACTACTGAGTATTCATTACACACAGGTTACTTGAATGACCACAAACTCATGAAAATTCTGATATATAATGTTATATGACAATTGTTGACAATTGATGACAATTATTGTTACCATTGTTTATAGTTTACATATATTTAGTGTTAGCATGTTCTCCATCAGTAGTGAAAGTTACATGTATGTGCTCACTGGATTCATGTTTAGCATTCAGTTAGCATATTGTGCATTTAGCATCAATAAATGAAATATCCTGCTGTTGGTAGAAGTTCATTGTCTTGTTATCGATGCCTGTTCTTCATTTTAGGAGCTGATCGTTCTGCAGTCAGCGGTGTGTTTCTTTGCGTGTCTGTGGTGAATGCGGTTAGCTGTGCGAGCGTGTCTGGGACGGGGCACTAGTGAACGGGACACATGCTGATGATGTAAAGCTCTGTCAGGCCGCAGGCGGAGGATGACCCGCTAGCGCTGACCCCTCTAGCCGCCGCTGCACACCTGCGAGCAGCGCTAACCTAGTTTAGCTATCGCGACGCTGCGGTTCGGCCCGCTGTCTGCTGAAGGGACGCGTGGACACGTCTATTTGTCTTCTCCGTGTGGAAACACATGGATACGGGACAGATGCTGCTCTGCCGCTTAAATCCCAAGTGATTGAAGAGCACTAGTTGGCCATTACTGCAAATCTGACAGATTAGTTGGTCTACCCGTCCAAAGCAGCCTCAGCTGATGGAAACAGCAGGACGATGCTGAAATCGAGCAGAATTACTCTAATAACAGTCTGTTTCTGCCTGCTGATAGCGTTTTAGCCTCTCAGAGTCTTCTTCCGCTAACAAGGCTTCAGTCTGGTGTCTGACAGACGTTCATGCCATGATGATGATCCTCCATAAAGGATTACTTTCAGAACAAAAATTTACAGAAAATGTACTCACCCCCTTGTCATCCAAGATGTTCATGTCTTTCTTTCTTCAATCGTAAAGAAATTGTTTTTTGAGGAAAACATTTCAGAATTTTTCTCCATATGATGGACTTCTGTGGTGGCCCTGAGTTTGAACTTCCAAAATGCTGTTTAAATGCAGCTTTAAATGGCTCTAAATGATCCCAGCTGAGAAAGAAGGGTCTTATCTAGTGAAACGATTGGTTATTTTCAAAACAAATTGACAATTTATATACTTTTTAACCTCAAATGCTCGTCCTGTTGCATCTTTGCATTGCGCATGCGTAGTCTGTGTGATACGGGTCAATACAGTTAGAGTATGACGAAAAACTCCCATCTCGTTTTCTTCCCCAACTTCAAAATTGTCCTACATCGCTGCAGAAGTACCAACCCATTGGATCTTCATCGGCTAGGATCATTTGGAGCCCTTGGAAGCTGCATTTAAACTGCATTCAAGTTCAAGCTCGGGGCCACCATAGAAGTCCATTATATGGTGAGAAATGCATTTCTTTACGACTAAAGAAAGAAAGACATGAACATCTTGGATGACAAGGGGGTGAGTACATTATCTGTAAATTTTTGTTCTGAAAGTGAACTAATCCTTTTAAGCCTTCAAGTCAACTTAATGTTGAACTAATTGTTTTCACTCACATTCTTTAGTTCTCCTGAAGGTAAGCGGTCAGGGAGAGAAGTGCTCCTATGTTTGCTTTGTGTTTTTATGAGCATCATGTGATCTTAGTATGTTTGCCTGTGTTTGGTCTTGCCGTGTTTTGGTGTCCACGCATCCGTAAACAAGCCCTGTCTTTACAGTCACAGTCATTAGTGTGCTGGAGCGTGAACGGAGGGCCGATCGCTGGCCTCTGGGGGAATCGCACGATTTGTGTGTGTGTGTGTGTGTGTGTTTTCTCCAGCTTGTTTATCAAAGGGTGTAATAATTACACATGGTGGGATTTATCAGTGCTGTATGAGCTTGACTGGCCGAATTCCATCTAATGAGCCTTAAACTATCAGCAAACGCTGTCATTCCTTAAATGTGCGATTGCCTCATTTAATGACACGATATGACAGTTTGCGAAGTGTGAACTTCATAAAACACACATGAATGAGTGGCAGTCAGGGTCAGAAATTAATGGGGGTTTGGGCAAAAATGCCACCAAAATGAGCAAGAATTTTTCCCAAATTCAAAGTAAAGGGACAAAAAAAGCCCCCGCACTATAAACTGTTTTGTTCAGTAATCTTTTATAGCTGCTGTGATTATAATAAACTAATTAATAAATGTTTCTTAATATGTTTTGCCTTTGAAGACAGAATATGAGGTGCTATTTCCCGCCATACAGGAGCTGTTTGTTAGGATGCTGTGGAAATAATAAGTTTGTGCATATGAGTTGAGGATGTGAGCGAGTGTTGAGCGCGATAGCGGAGCTGCTGGTTAGTAACTGGCTCTGAAGATGTCTGTAATCTGAAGTGTGGCTTTGTGAGATTGATTATATGATCTGTTTTGGTGTGTGTTGCTCAGGGTAGCAGAATGAATTTGAGTGTTTGGAATCGTCATCTCTTTTAGTCTCTGTCTCCATTTTTCAGGGATTATCTCACAGTCCTGTTCAATGGATTATTTATGGTCATTGTTTCCAGGGCCAAACAGTTTAGCTCATGTTGTTGGCAGTAGTTTCTCTTGCATTTGAGGAGAAGTAGCGTTTCTCTGTCTATACTGATGTAGATGAGGTATCGGTGGTGTTTGGGTGGTGTTTCCACCACTGGAGTCTCATAGCGCTTGTGTGTCGTCTCCTGGCGGTTGGGCCCCTGCTGACTCGGCCCTCGGGCCCCTGGAGGGTCGTCCGCTTCCTGAATGATACTGCTGTCGGACGACTCTATTCCCTTAGGTGATGCCGGATGACAACAAACAATGGCTCTTATCAGACTCGCAGCTGACCTGAAAATATGAGGGCGTTATTCCTGCGGGTCGCTGGTTCAGCTCCGCCTGCCGTTATGAATGCGGTGGGCTTTATTGTGAGATTGGGTCATGAGCTCAGCACAGATGAAGGATTTGCCAGTCAGTTTGTGACGATGGCCACTGCCTCATCCGGCAGCTGCGGAGCGGGAACACCGTCCACCATCCTGCTCGGTTCTCATTCGCAGGCCGTTTGGTTGATCACTGGCTGTACGTTTGGTCAGCATGAGCGTCTCACAGCAGTCATCCATCCTCTCCTAATGTTACAGTCTTTACATGTTCTGTAGTGAAACCAGCAATTCAAAGCCAAGCCAATGCTCTCTGCCCTGAACCCACTAGTGAAGATGATTTTAGTTATTTACTGCAAATATTATTAACAGTCTAGTCATTTGAGTGCAAAGTTAAACAGAAAGATGAGGGTGAATGTAAGGTTGTGTCTCTTCAGCTTTACCTACAGCAGCCACATGAACTAAACCTGAAATAGATTCACATGATCAGTTTCGTTCATTTACTTCTGTTTCATTAGTCACCTAGTTTACATCTAAAAGATTTTGTCTTCATTTTGCGTAAAAAATTTTAATTTCTTTGCAATTAAAAAAATCCTGCAACAAATTAGTATTTTAGGGATTTGATTTTCTCAAGTCACTTTTATTTCTACAGCACTTTATATTATTGACTGTAAAGCAGCTTTACAGTGATAAACAAGTAAATATTTCAATGATGCAAGCAAAATTGAACTCTTTTTTTTGTTTTTTTTTTTAAAGGACAGTATAAACAGTGATGTCAACACCCAGCTCAGTTCAGTTCTCACTGATGAAATTGTTTTACCCAAAGTCTGTAATTATTATTTTTTTTATTCAATTTAATGGTTTAATTTTAATTCTGGTTTAATAAACACATATAGTATGATGACATTTAATGGCAGACACTTATGACTTTAATTGTGCTGCTCTGTTATGTCAAGTTTGTCCTCTTGTCCTTTAGTTTTCTGAAGCTCAGCGGTCAGAGAGCAAAGTGCTCCTACGTTTGCTTTGTGTTTTTCTGAGCATCTCATGATCTTAGTATGTTTGCGTGTGTTTGGTCTTGGCGTGTTTTTGTGTCTTCACATCCGTAAACCAGCCCTGTCTGAGGATGAGATGAGGTGAGGTGTTTGCTCTGTGCTGGGGTCCCCTGAGGACCTAGAGGTGTGTCTGGCATGCCAGCTGAGGGCTGCTGGGATTGAGTGTGTGTGGAGTGTGATCTGGACTGAGGAGAATTATACTCATTAAGATAAGAGATGTATGCATCTGTGCGCAGGACAACAGGAACATGAGCAAACACTGATTCGGTGCTCAGAGGAATTTCAGTGTGCTTCACATGTTATTGCAAGGCTCAATGATGTTATTTTTTTTTTCTATTATCCCGGATGCATACATACTTTTTTTTAACTCATGTTACTTTGTATTCTAATAAATCTGCATCTGAAAGTGCTGCATCCTATGAATCTCATAATTCGTAACAAACCAATGAGTTTGTTCTTCTGTCGTCCCTTTAGTTCACCTGATCTTTGAATGTTTTAATGATCCTACCCATCATTCTGTTTATCAGAACGGTTTCAGCTCAGCTCCTGTCTTCAGATTGCCTCATTCTGTTGGTTTTTCTTGTACTTCTGAAATGCACACATCATTTATATAATAGAAAACCCCAGATTACCTCAGTGACACAAACACAAAGAAGACGACAAAGCTGTCAGCAAATGAAGCCTCACTGAGATGCTTGAATGTCCTCAGTTAGTTTGATGTGTAGTTTGGGCGTAAAAGTGGAAAACACAAACCCTGCACAACACTGAGTGCATCTGGAACTGAGCCAAACATCCTGCAAGAGCTCTTACATCTTCAGAGTGGTGTTTCCAGGATGGCAGATCTCATATCAGACAGCAGCAACCAGATGAGTTTTAACCTTCTGGAAGATTTCCTCAAACCATACGGTTTGGAAGAAAGTACAGTGGTTTGTTTATTAAAAAGTACAGTGGTTTGTTTGGTTAAGTCCATTCTCAGCTCATCTGATCTACTTGATCACTTGGACTATGTTGATACAGCTTTGAGGATGTTGGTACCAAATCAGCTGGAAATGGTCACATGATATTTCTGCTCAGCCCATGTCTGGATAAAAGCTGCTTTTGAAACTAGGTCCAAGTAATAGAGAAGAACATGATTCTTCTCTCAGATTTCCCTTCAGTCATGGAAGACAACCTCAGCTTTTTGTTCATCGGCCTTTCCGTCTTTGAGATTGCTCTTCCATTTCCCACAGTCCCCTGCAGCAGTGAGCTCATAACATCAGGTCTCTTGATCGTCTGGAGTCACAGTTCATACTGGTATGTCCAGTGTTTCTGCGGTTGGTTGAGGTTGTTAATTTTCTTGCCATTAGATTATGAAAACTAAATCCTGTAGCTGCTGTCAGATAAACAGAGTTTTGTTTTCAGGATCCAGTTGTTTGAATCCTCAGTGATTGTTCTGAGTGTCATAGCGCTGCAGAGTCAGTTTTTCTCTGTTTCTGAAGCTCTTTCTTTCCAGCCCAGTTGACTCTCCTCTGTCCTTCAAACACAATGATGACGCACTGGCAGAGCTGTTCAAACTTCTTTTAATTACGTTCTTAACTAAGTAAACCCCAAACAAGCCCACGACTCAAGGCTCGATTAATGGTTGCGTGCTCCTGCAAGCTCTTATCGTGGGCTCAGAGGCGTGTGCCTGGCCCCGTCCTCATGGGCGTCTCCTCTGCTGGCGGGGGTCAGCGTAATTTAGCTGCATCTCACTCGCTGGGGCTCAAATTAATAAATTGAGGGAGCGGGGAGCATCTGGGGAGCTTTCAGTATTGTCTTACTGTCACAGGACTGTTGAATAGGTAACAAAGAGTAAAGCGGGTTAGTCTCACCAGGGGCCCGTTAGCCCCGGCGCTGTGATGAAGTATATTGTCCGGATGTATCGCCGGTGTAATTAATGACAGGCGGACGCAGCCGCAGCGAGCGGCTTTCAGCAGAAGTAATTAAGAAATTATTTACTGCAGGTGTCTAATCAGGCCCTGATATTTTGTGCCGTCCATGTGGAGAGAACAGAACCCGTGGAGCCTCATAAATGAGCCTGTTTATCAGCGTGAATAGAGCAGAACGGCCACAACTGGGTCTCGGCTCTGTTCTGATGGGTCACGCGGCAGGAGCAGAGAACAATGATGAATGCTAATGCTAAAACGCTGTATAGTTTCGATAGCAGAATGAACAGACTCATCAGAATTCAACAAGGAGAAGAAAACACTTCCCATAACATCTGCTGTTGATGACAGCGCTTGTGTGAATTAAACTCTACGCTTTGGTACAGTCATTTTGCAGTTCATAGTTTTATTAATGCATTGTACCAGTGGATGTTAAGGTGATTTTTGGTTTTACTTTTGTGCCCTAAACAGTTGTTGTACTGTTGTGGTACTGCTCCCTTGATGTCCAGTGTTCAATATGAGCCCTGTAGTAAAACCCATTAAGGAGCTCTACAAGCTTTACAGGTTCACCTACACTTGCACTGGCTGGTATTGACAGATCCTGAGAAAGGCGTTTTGAAGTTTTTAGAAAGTCTTAATGTGCCCTTCCTCAAAATAAGGTCTGAAAAGGTCTTAAATCAAAGCCGAAAGTATGGAAACGTACTTAAATAAAAATGCATTAACTGGAGATGCAAATATGTTTCCCTTTGAATTAAGTTGATTCTTCTGGGCACACTGGCAAATATTTGTTCTTGCTTAAATCATAAACTTGATTAGTTTCTCATTAAACAAGACGTCTTATTTAAACGTCATTTTACATCTCCAGTCCAAGACATATAGAGACCATATTGATGTATTTTGTTCCATTTTATGTATTCCTTAGATTTTCTTTACTTGGTCTTAAGCCAAGCACACACTGCACGATTTAGAATAGTCCTTTATGATTGTTGCTTGTCAGACTGTACGAACATGATTATCATGTTACACTGTGGGATCTCAGTGTCATTAATTTCAGACTGTATGACAGTCAAGATGTGTTAAAAATGTTTGCTTGTAAACTTGTGACAGTGAGCTGCATTATACGTTGGGCAGAAATGTTGGCTATCATGAAAAGTATACTGCCCTACAAAGGCAAAAGACCTTAACTCGCTAGAGTGTGAAACTGAGAAAACAACTTTAAAGTTTTTTTTTATTTGTCCAGCCAAATTAATTATAGGTATCTAAAACATCTAATTGCCAAATGTTTAGTGTCCTACCTATATTTAATTTGGCTGGCCAAATAAAAAAACTCAAAAAAGTCATTTTTCTCAGTTTCACACTCTAGCGAGTTAAGGTCTTTTGCCTTTGTAGGGCAGTATATGAACGGCAGCATTACTGGTATATTTAAGTAAATGTAAGCAGTGTACGCAGCACTACACACCCACGTGAAAGCGCAATCGGTGTTTATTATATAAATGTATTATACACAACAACATATAGGAATTCAGTGAGTGAAGGACAAGAGCACTGGAGCTTATGGTGTTTAGACTAAATCTCTAGCATTAATTCTTATCATGGCTTGTCTTGATAAACGAAGACAATTCGATATTCGTTGTAGACCGTGTTGGGCTAGTTACTCAAAGAATGCAATATATTACTCATTACTAGTTACTCCTTTCAAAAGTACTTTACTTATTGCTTTCTAGCAACAGTAATTAGTTACACCACTATTTGCATTACTTTTTCTTCACACCTCGCAGAAGTTGTAACTGTGTATTTTCCACATTCAATTCTTCAAGAATGTTACTAACAACATATTTCTGCCTTATTATTTGACCCAAATCTACATTGGATCGCAGTCCGAAATTATTAAAAACTCAATAGTGATTGGTGACGTTCAAGTAGAAGTGTTGTATCTTGTATTAATCTCATTAATTGTCATGTGTAGCTTGAAGCTAATTGTAATTTCTCCATTACCCATATATGATTATATTTCATTATATATTTCGTCAAATCACGTCAGTTTGTAAGAAACTATTTCATTTTCCAAAAAAATATTTTTAATTAGAGTAATGTATTGTACCACATGCTGATCAGAGGTTTGTGGGTGGGCTGTAATGCCAGAGTAAAGTAAAGCCACAACTTACACAACAGTATATTACACAATCTTTTTTTCCTGACAAAATCAATATAATGCAATATTTCTATCTGCTGATTGTAAGCTTTTCCATATTTCAAGCTTGCCTACTGCACTGGGGACATCACATGAATGTGCGAGTCGTGAAAATTATGAGAATAAATCTAGAAATTATTTGATTGTTGGATTTTTAATTAGTGGGGTTGAGGCATCAAAAGTAACTAAGTAACTAAACTGTTCTGGTAATATTATTACAGTAAGTAGTTACTGCCCAACAATGGTCGAAGGAGAAGTAACACTGCAGGACTGTGCGCCAGATCTACGTTGGAGGTCAAATTTGATTACAGCGGTCATTAATCAGTTGTCTGTGAATATGTCAAACTAACAATCAAAGACTTCAGATTTTAGCCTAGGATTTTAGGAATCTTAGGATTTATGAAATGTGTCTGTGTGCCAGATTGTGGCCAAAATCATACAGTGTGAGCCTGGCTTTATTTGCTTTCATCTGACCTGCAGAAACCCAGGACCCACTGGAGCTCCTGGTGATGGTGCACGTCTTAAAATGCTGTGATTGTTCCTGCGCTGATGTATCTATTAATGATAAAATCACGCAGCACCTGCTTTAATAAACGATGATGCCCTGAATGCTGTAGATCTGCTCCAGTCTGCACGTATCTCAGACGGCACATGTGGATAAAAGCGTCTTACGCTGGTGTGATGAGTGCAGTGAAAGAGCAGAACGACCCTCAGATTCTGTAACATGACTGAAATACCCTTCAAACCCTTCAAGCGCCCCACTTATTGTGTCAGCTGTCTCTGTTCATTATCTCTCGCTCTGTTATTACTGAGGCAACATTTTCCTGGAATTGTGTAAGGCAGTACTTGAAGTAAATAGATTACCCAGAATGCCGCATTTTGTGACCTCCTGTCGGGTTGGTGTGGGGCAGGGAGGAGGTAGACGTGGGTTAGCTAAATGTGAAATCGCTGCGTGGGATGTTGAGCGGTGTTGGGGTACAGTGAGTTTGATCCATGTTACTGGGCTCATATCACATTAAAGCAGCCCCCGTCCCCAGCGTAGGGTCTTCAGACTCCCCGCGTACAGGAGGACCCATCTGTGTTGAGAGATGGATGTCTTGAAGATCATGTGATGTCAAAAGCAGACGCTCGTAGCAATCAGCTGTTTGGAGAATCTAGATTGTTAGAGTGCTCATGTCTTCTTTACCAAGCCAAATTCAGTTTCACCAAAACCACAGATGCTCCTCCTGATTTACTTCTCATGCCTTGATGTTTTATCTTTTAGTTCCCTTTGAAATAATAAAGCTTTCCCATAGTCACATGCAACCCATGGTGGATCAGCATTTAGTTGTTGGGAAGTTAGAGGAAAGCGTCTCAATTACTGAGTTTTAATTGTTCATACAGTACAAACAGCAGCTCTTTTTTTCCTGCCTGTGGCTGTTTCAGCATGATGCAATGTTGATGAAACATTATACTAAAGTGTAGTTTAAAATATAAACGCACTTTATCCAACTGTTTTCACTATTTGCTTTGACTAAATCTGTCATCAGACCTTCAGTGATGAACTCTAGTGGATCCAAACATGATCTTGACTGTATTGTTTGTGATTGAGGCAGAATAAATGCACTTACGCTCCTCTGTGCCACAATACAAAAGTTTTTTGTTGTTGTTTTAATAGAAAGACATGGATCTATTTTAATTATTGAAATTCGTATCAGGGATGTCACTGTTTTCGCTTTTGACTTTTTTTTGTTTTTATAATACAGAGAGTTTATATTTCAGATCATATAATACATCAGGTTAAAGCATGTGTTTGTGTTGTGCTTATATCATGATCGGTAATCACTATTATAATTTTGAGCAAAATAATTGATTATCATTATGCAGCGTGACTAAAATGTGTTTACACTGACTAACACTAGACTAAAACTCCCAGGCTTTGTCAGCTAAAACTTGGCTAAAAAAACAAACAAACATGACATGTTGACTAAATATGATAATAACTAAATTTGTTACCCTGGACCACAAAACCAGTTATAAGGGTCAATTTTTAGAAATTGGGATTTAAATGTCATCTGAAAGTTGAATAAATAAGATTTCCATTGATGTATGTTATGATAGGATAATATTTGGCCGAGATACAGCTATTTGAAAATCTGGAATCTGATGGTGCAAACTAATCTAAATATTGAGGAAAAACGCCATTTAAAGATGTCCAAATGAATTTCTTAGCAATGCATATTACTTACCAAAAATTAAGTTTTGATATATTTACAGTAGGAAATTTACAAAATATCTTCATGGAACATGATCTTTACTTAATATCCTAATGATTTTTGGCATAAAAGAAAAATCTATAATTTTGACCCGTACAATGTATTTTTGACTTGCTACAAATAAACCCCAGCGACTTAAGACTGGTTTTGTGGTCCAGGGTCACATTTGAAACGGGACTAAGATGAAGACTAAATTTAAATAAATAAATAAAAAAAAAAAACTTTGACAAAATGAACACTAATGCAGAATGTATTTGATGTGTTACATGAACAGTATTTGTGTGTTTGTGTTGAAGCAGTGTTTCAGCGATGAGGAGCTTCAGCTTTAGGTGCGGTAATGAGGCTCCACAGACGTGTTTCTAGCTCAGCACTTTCACACAGTGCTGTTGCTGGAGGGGAGGTGATGCTGGATGCTGTTCTCTAATGATGCTCCTCAAGCAGTCCAGCATTTTGAGCTCCTGGACGGGTCCTGACTCCCCAGCAGAGATCAGGCCCGCGGCGGAGCTGTTTGAAGTGAGCCGGACGGGGCTTCATCGACAGCGGTGATGAAAGATGAGACGTGCTCGAGGCTCAGAGCTCCGTCCGCTTGGCTCTCGGTGGAGCTCGTTCTGCAAACAAACAGCAGAAATAAAGCCCACTGTCCTCCCGCCAGACGCGTATTGATCAGCTCTCTGAAACGCATAGACAAAACCCTCTCTTTACCTCTCAGCCAAACTTCTGTAGGAGAACAACAAACTCATAGCTAAAGTGAGGCTTTGACTTTCATTGGTGCTGTTTTCTGAATTTGGCTCAAGTCTCTGAGTGTGATGTGTGTCTGACTGACACACACAACAGTGTGTGAAAGAGAAGCAACACGTTTGTGTGATTTGGGGATATGGAGAATGTGCATGAGGACACAGGGACACAGAATGAACCATTGCTCAGCTGTTGTTTAATTTAGTCATAGATTTAGTCCTGTGTCAAATGTCCTTTATATCATCAGCTTCTCCAGCTACTTTTGTCAAGTTTTAGTTGTGTGAACGGATTTTAGTCTATTAGAGTGGAGATCATGTTTGGATTAATTCCGGTTTGTCAGTGAGAAGGTCTAATGGCAGATTTAGTCGCAGTAAACAGTGCAGACGGTTGTGTAAACGATCACAGGCTGATTGTATGAGACTTTCATTTGAGGAGATTATCTTGATAGAGGTTTAACGATAAACTACTGCATTTATGTTTGTGGATGTTTTCAGATCATCAGTGCTTTTTTTGCAGTGTAAGTGACAACGTGTGCAAATAATTGCTAGATTGGGAAGATAAAGTAAACACTGGGCAGAAAATAGCTCTGAAGATCTGATTGAGGGATTTAAACTAGCAATGCAAGCATGAAAAGTGATATAGTCACAGTTATTGTTTAATGTCATGAAATAAAAAGGTTGTCAACAAATAATTTTAGTCATTGTTTTAATTACCAAAATAAACACTAACTAACAAAAACGGATGCGTTGTGACTGTAGCCAAGGGTCCTTCCAATCCTTGAAAGGTTTTGAATCTGAAAAACAATGTTTTAAAGACCCTGGAAAGTTTTTGAAAATAAACATACATAGATACAGGTCAGATTCCCTCCCTGGCCGTGCCATTGGCCGGGGAGGACGAAGCCGTGATGACGCTGCCACCCCTTGCGCCCCGGACCTGGGAGGAGAGCGTGTGCGGCCGCCGGACTCCGCCCCTTACCTGGACCCTTCCTCTTCGAACACTGCCCCTCCTTCACAGACCCCCAGCACATCGAGGACACCAGATCCCCTGTTTACCATTATTTTTTCCCCATTTGTGGACACTTTATTGTGTATTTGTTTAATAAAAGTTTGTAAGAACCCAGACTGGTACAGAGACACGATGGAGACGGCCTCCCAGCCACAAAAGAGCTGCCTGGAGAGGAATCACTGCCCTGCCCACTCCGACTGCTGGAACCTGGCTGAGGAAGGTAGCACTCCCGTTTGGGCGGCAACTGGATGACAGGGATGTTGCATGCATGTGACGAGTCGGCTGCCTCCCCCTAATTATCATCATCACCCCATCCCATAATCGCCGCCCTTCACCAGGCTCCCGACAGGAGTGAGTGTGTGAGAGAGGGGAGGTGCCAAATCACGTATGGCGGATCCCCTGTTTATTTTGGACACCTTTATTTTTTCCCCCTTTTTGGACACTTTGTTGTATTTATATTTATTAAAAGCCTCTCCGAGGCCTGACACCACACCCAAAGTGTCTGTCGCTTGCTCCTCCTGCCACAGTTATGAAAAATAGAATATCAGATCTCTGTCATATGGCCAAAATTAAATGCAAAAAATGCTTTTGCATAGTTGTGTTTTTGAACTGTAACAATGTATCTTACTAGGTAAAATGCTGTAACCTTGCCTTCACTTGAAATGTGTCCCCACATTAAGTCCTTGAATTTGAGGGTATTGGACCTGGAAAGTCCTTGAAAGGTCCTTGAATTTGAAGTTAACCAAGGTGTAGGAACACTGTGTAGCAGATGGATATCATGAAAAAGCCTCAGGTCATTTTTTTAGACCAAAATCAAAAGAAAAGCTACATTAAAGTTAGTTCAGTGTCTGTATGCAAAGCCAAGTTTCTGCTGATTTGGTTCATCCAGACACTCTGATCACTTAATTTCTGTCTGTATTTGGGTCAAAGACAACAAAGGGTTTTCAACATAAATCTGTTTATGAAATATTAAAAGACACATTACTTTTACCCAAAAAAACTACACAATGACATTTAATATGCTCCCTTATTCTTTTACATATTTTAATATGACCAAGTCAGAATAAGCATGATGTTTGAATTTTCATATAAATTTTGTGAAAGGAAAGGGAAGGAAAGGATGTGACATGTGGCCAAGTATTGTGGCCAAGTATGGTGACCAAGACTTTGTACTTGGCATTTAACCCATCCAAGTGCACACACACACCATGAACGCTCACCCGGAGCAGTGGGCAGTCATATTGCTATTATTGCGGCGCCCAGGGAGCAGTTGGGGGTTTGGTTTCAAAAACTTATTTGAAACCTTAAAAGTAGTCACTTAACTTACATTTAATGTGCTTTCTATGGACATAAAATTTCTTTTGATGTGGACATCTTTGACCCATGTACATATTAAAATATTCTGGAGGACGGTGGGTCTGCAATCAGTGGTGAATTCCCTCTGTGTTTAGATGTGTTAATGTCTGTCAGTCACGCTTATCAGTGTGTGTAATGCTCCTGATGTTCATGATCCTCTCTCTCTGTCCCACAGCTGTCTGAACGCTTGCACATACTGCAAAACCAAACACGCCAGAGGAGATCTGGCCAGTTACCCCATCGAGGAGCTGGTGGAGAGAGCCCGACAGTCTTTCCAGGGTGAGTCTGACCTCTAACCCATTCAGTGTCTGAGGATCGATGTCACGTCCTGAAGTCAGAATGACTGTCTGTTTAACATTTACTATAGCTAGTACTAAATGAATCATAAAAGTTTTATTGAGTAAGAGTGTGTAGTGTCAGTAAAACTTCAGTAAAGCAGTGCTTTTCTGACAGTAACTAAAGCACATCAGAGATCAAGGTAAAATCTCTCTTGTTATTTTCCACAACCAATCAGTCCTAGATTCCTCTCTGCCAATCAGAAGCTGAGTCATTTGCGTGTCATTATTTGTGCAAACTCCTGTAATGTGTATTATTTGGGATGATTTTGCAAGCAGTTTAACATTAAGCCGCATGGTGAATGATTGCTAAGCATTAGTTGGACACAGTTTCCTCATGAGATTAATTTGGTGCCATTGTGTGTATGAGAGCGGTTAGACGGGCTGAAACGATGCTGAACATAATGTTGTCGGTTATGTAAAGTAGTTTTGTTTGGAATTCATGTTTCACACAGAACACTCCCTAAAGCAGATCAGTGGCTAGTATGTCACTGCTGCTTAATACACTTGTGTTCATACAGCATTTAGTTTTTTACAATCACAATTACCACTTTTCATAAGTGAACAAACAGTTAGTTATCAGTAGGCTTTGCGTATACCCACTTCTAAATCCCCTCTGATGTTCATCATTCAGTATTGTCCTGCATGAGCCAAAATCATGACCGTCCACCACATGAATGGCAAATTCACTCGCATATGAATAAATGCAGATATTCCCTAAAAATTCCTTAAAAGACAGTGATGTGGTCAGAGCCGTGGCGCCAGCTTCCTTTTGAAATGTTTAATGATTGCACCTAGGGGTGGGCAATATGGCAAAAACATCACTTAATTTTCAGAAATATCACAATTCTTTGTCATGTTGGTTTTACTATTTTGCAAGTTGTCTGGGCAGTACAGCCAAGCTAATTGCCCTGTTTTAAAACCAAAGCCTTACAAGGTAACAAAATGTAAAATAAAAAAGAATGGCAGATGTTTAGGCCAAAATGGGTGAAGATAAAAATCTTTGTCATTATTTTAAAGAGAGGCTACATGTAAAAATACACATAATATACAAATAAAACAAACAGTGCTTTAATTTTCCTTTACAGTAGGTGTATTTAGCACTAGCATTCAATAAATTTAGTTAACAAATCTAAAAATAAAACACTATATAGCCTGCATAAATTCTACATTGCATTTTATTAAAGCAACTGTATTAAAGTTCTTCATTAAAGAGCACTGAGTGATTTTTCTTTGTTTTGTTTTATTAGATTACCATCACCCAAAAATAACAATGCTTTCATCATTTACTCACTCTCAAGTTTAGTTCTGTCACTTTAAGAGCTGCACGCATCTATTATACAGACGCACATCCGTTTTTCTCTCAACTGTTTACTCCTCACTTTAGACATAGCGAATTGTTTATATGTAATCCTTGTGTGTTTTTTACAGTATTAGTGAATCAGATGTGAAAGATAGCTTAATCCAGTAATCAGGCGCTGTTTGACAAACTTTTAGCACACGAGCATGCCAGAACAGCGCACTTACGAAATAACGTTATTTAACCGTCAAGGCTTTAAAGCACATGCAAGTGTACCTTTGCGATTGTGGTTAAGTGCAGTGTCCTGTGTATTGTATGTATGCATGTATGTATGTATGTATGTATGTTGTGTTGTGCAGTATATTGAGATGGAGACATGCTGTACCATATATTTTTGTTCAAAAGCAGATTGTGGAAACATTTTAATCACCCATAATCAAAAATCATCATATCGCACACTCCTAATTGCGTCTGATGTGCCTGCTCCGTCCACTTCTCCACCAAATATGCTGCATGTTCATATATGAGTGCATGTCAGGGGAGTTGCCCAGAGTGGTAAAATAATAATTATTATTGATTGCTGAAAACAATGCCTTAAAATTAAAAGAAGCAATTTTTTACAATCAGGAATGTCTTAAACTGGTAAACCCCCTGTAATCTTTTCAGTCTAAGGATCCAGTAAACACATGCATTTAAATAGTAAGTTCAAAATGGCTCTGATTCAGAGAAAACCCAACCGATTTCATCAGAGATTGCAGAGAGTCACATTCAGATGTCAGTAAGTGATTGTTTTCAGTGTGTTTTTGGGGCATATACCCAGTTCTCCAGGCACCACTACACCACTGCTCACACCTGTGAGGAAATTTTGTCAACCACAAACACTGACTGAACACAGCCATCATGGACATTTGTGTTACTGATGGGTGCTCTTTCATCCTCAACTCTTTATTTATTTATTTATAGTAAATATTTTGAGAAAATGTTTGAACGAAGCGTTAAAAGGTTAATTGCAAAAGTTATGTATGTATTTTGTTGTTAAGTTAATTAATTGATTAATTGAATAATTGATAGCTTATTAAGGTAATATTTAATGTGATTGCATTGGTCTATTAGTCGATCATCTAGATGAAGTCAGTGTGCTGCTAAGTTGAGCTGGATGTGTCAGTCGTCTCATCATCAGTGTTTGTCAGGAGGCCGTTAGTGGTCGTCTGGAGTGAGAGAACATCGTCTCATGACTAGAGGAAGTTTGTGCTGTCTGAACATCAGTAAGTCACGCCTGAACTGAGTTGAGCAACATGTGTGAAAGTATGTGTGTGTGTGGTTTCTGTTGTGGCTCTGTTTCTCTGTTCCTCATGGTGTCACAGCAGAAGCACGTTTGCTCCACACAGTTCCTCATGCTGAACGTCTGTATCTGACAGAAAGTTCAGTCTGCAGCAGATCGTGGTGTGTGCATGTGTGGCACAGAGCCATGTGATCAACTGTCTAAATGTGCACTACTGTATGTTAAACTGATAGATGAACTGAAGGAACACTTCATGATTTCCCTTTATGTTCTGTTCGTGTCATCCAATACCAAATAAAGAAATGTGAAATGTATGTTTGATATAAAAATAATATGAATGCAGTATTTAAAAATATATTGGGAAGCTCTGTTTGTGTGCAGTTTTAAATGTATGAGCAGAAGTCTGTAATTTCTTTATCTTATGAAACACATTGAGCATGTGCAGACACTAGAGCTTCTCAAGCTTTTCATACCAAGTACCACCTCAGAAAATATTAATAAATATGACCAACATTAAAATACAGTAGCATAGTAGGCCTAACTATTCAGCTACAGTTCTGCACAATACAAAAACAAGGCAGTTTTATTCCTAATAGGAATATTTATTGTTGTGGGCCACACTGCCAAGTGCTTACAAACAGGTTAATAAAACTAAAAGGATTACATTAAAATGTTTTGTACTTCTTGGGGGGAAGATTATTCAGGGGATATTTTTGTAAAGTTTAATGCCGTTTTGGCCTCAAGATACTGTAAATGTTCAACCCGGCTCTCCTGCCTTTAATTACTGTGGTTAATTACACTGGCCTTCTGTGTGTTGATGAAGATTCGCATCAGTAGAAATAGTTTCATTGATTCTTCTGTGCTTAACCTGAGTCAAGCCTTCAAAGCCTCCTTCACTGCAGATCTTTGAATTCATCAGTTCGATCTTATCTTATCTGAGATATACAGTCAGTGATTACCGCAAGTTGTCAATGGATGGATTCATAATGTTTCACACTTCTGGCCTTCAGCTTTTCATGGGGAAAAAAAAAAATAATAAATTGGTTTGCCTCTCTTTAATCTAGACTTTATATGCGGTAGTTGTAGTTTGTGCCCACAGAGGAATGGGGTTTAGAGTAGATGTAGTTTTTAGCAAGGAAGGTTGTGTAGAATCAGTGAGAATATATCAGCCAGACCAGCAGAATCGAGCGACTCCTGTAAAGTTGCACACTGAAGTCTGCTTTAAGCAGCAATGGTTCTTAATTCTTGGGAAATTAGATTAGACCCACATGTTTCCTCTGATTTTCTTAACATAAAAACACATCTGCACTCATGCTGAACCTCAGAAATGCACCCTAGTGCACTGCTGTGTTTGCACATGCTGTTCTTCACCATCATTAGCCGCATGGACCATGAATGATTCAGTGGGCCCTATTTTGACGATCTAAGTGCATGGTCTAAAGCGCAGGTGCACTTAGGGCGTGTCCGAATCCACTTTTGCTAGTTTAACGAAGAAAAAAGTTGCCGGTGCGCCTGGCACATTGTCTAAAAGAGTTGTCTTTATTCTCTTAATGAGTCATGGGTGGGTTTTGGGCGTAACGTGCATTAAACGAATCAGACTCTCATCTTGCAGCCGTGGCCTAATGGTTAGGGAGTCGGACTTGTAACCAAAAGATTGCGAGTTCAAGTCCCAGGTCCGGCAGGGATTGTCGTGGGGGGAGTGAATGATCAGCGCTCTCTCCATCCTCAATACCACAACTGAGGTTTAGACCATGTTTTAGTTGGTCAATGGCATGGTCTATTTCAGTTTCCTCAAAATAGCAACGCGCCAATAATTTGCCTGAACACTCTTTGTCGTTTAAACAATGTGGTGCAGGATGTGAAAATAACTGCGTCAGGCTAAAACTAGCAAAAGTCACTTCACAGGCTTCGCGCCTGGCACCGCATTGCGCCAGGTGTATGATAGGGCCCAGTATGTTATGATTCAACTCTTGCCGGCTCGGTCCGGTCCACTCTCTCTAGTTTTCGCAGACTGTCTTCCCGCAATAGCGAACATATGGTGGAGTGGTGCACATTAATGTTCGACTGTGTTTGATCCTTCTGGTCTTAATGATGTTTGCTGTGCTTCCAGTCCTCACTTTCAAGGTGATATTTGCAGGAGGATTATTGATCGCGGCGGTAAGCGCAGGCTAAGGCGAACATATCGACAGCATGTGAAACGACCTTGTCCGCTGATATGGCACTTAAAGAAGTTATCTTTTATTTAGTGCTAGTCATTTATTCATGATCGTTTGTAAGCCAGCCGGACATCAAGAAGGCTGCATTAAGAATGAGTTTGATCTGAGCGGTTTTTGTGAACGGATCCTGCATACGGTGCTGTTGAATGAGCTTGGGAGGATTGTGAGGCTGTTGACCACATGCACAACTGGAAATCAGTTCCTCAGACTTCCTTATTTGGAGCGAGAGCAGCAGGAGTGGATCTATAGCTGCTGATCACCGTTAGTCCTGTTTGAGCTCTCGGGTCTGTCAGCTCACCGTGAGCTCCAACGAGACCGATGAGATCTGATGCAAGCTTCACCGTGAACCCGATGGTGAGTCCAGCAAGGTTCAGACGGGGTGAAGCGTGTCTCTAGTCGGCTGTGTTTACTCATCATCTGGACTCTTAACAGTAAATGAGACACGCATGAGGAATGATGGGCCTCAGCCTGCAAACACCTCCAGATGTTCTCCATCACACTGACCACAAGAGCTGCAGCTGCCACAGTATTTTACATTGAAGTCACATTTATGAATGTCTGACTGTCATGCAGATCTTTTCTCTTCAGTAACATCAATTTTCTTCATGATGTTTAAATTCTCAGTGTTCTGATGATTGTTGGTGAGTGTAGGTGTCCAAAAGATGAACCGCAGGCGTAGAAATGCTGACAAATATAATCAGGGTGTCCGCGGGTCCTTAAAATGTCTTAAAGTGTCTTAAAATTCAAAATGTGTAGTTTATTTGTAACATGATATAGTTCAGTAACATACCAACGGAGCTTTGCTGAATATTCTCACGATTGCAAATGTTACATTTGATTTTAGTTCAGTAGTTAGTGAGGTAGTTAAGTTACTTACCTTCTAAACACAATATTTACTGTTTTGTTCCTTTTCACCAACGTAATAGTTCCAAACAAGGATCACAGTAACTCTCTGCTGTGTTTTGTTACTGAATGATTCAACATTTTGAACGAATCGGTTGAAATAACTCACTCAATAAATGAATTACTGCAACCTACTGGTAGTTTAGTGAAAGTATGCGTTTCCCCCAACATTTCTTATATGTATATTAATAAATGCATTTAAAACATTTATTACATTTATCTCATTATATTATTTTTTGGTTTAAAATTTTCAGTGTTAATTATTTAATCTGACTGGTAACACCCCTATAGAATTTATTGATAAAGTGTAATAATTTTACATGGAAAAAAAATAGGCCTTTATAAAGGTAAATTAAAATATGCAGATTTAGATATGTAAAAGCTAATAGAACACTGAAAATATTGCTTCCGAATAAATTGTTTGCACCACTAAAAATCTCGGTAATGTGGTATACTTAATAATGGAGATATTTTGTGTAGAATAGTATCTGCTTATATGAAAAGTTCACTGTATTTTATAGTAATAAATATAATTTATGACAGCAATATATATATTATAATATTATTATTTTTATTTTTATTTTTATTTTTTTTTACATTAAACACATTAACTATTACATATATGTATGCAATATAATGTGTAGTTCTATTTCAGGTTTATGTCTTAAATTTCATATAAGGTGGTATTCAAAAGGTCTTAAAAGTCTTAAATTTCACTTGTTCTCTACATAAACCCTGATAATACTAACTTCCTTCATCTTCAGCACTACATCTAGTAGTTCTAGTAGCGGTTCAAATCTAACAAACTTCTCTTAACAAAATGTTGCATTTTTCTTTACAGCAAACAACACTTATTTTGATATGTTGTCATATAATTAAATGCATGCACTTTTTAAGTGTTGCAGACGGTTAACTCAAAGAACACCAGAAACACTCCAATATGCATACATCAGCATACACGTATGCAATTTGAACATATTTCATCTGAATAATAAATGATCTATTTTTCTCTGTATTGGGGCTCATCACTACAGATAAACTGACGACCTGTGGTTTAGAGCTATATTATTATTATTATTATTATTATTATTATTATTAACTTATGTAAAACAGTAGAAGGGTCAAAGGAATATCCCCATTTAGCTAGTAATTGTGTGGACACACGTCTAACGTCTACTGTTCAGTACACTATCGAGATCTGAAACTGAGGAGCAGCTGTATGTGTGGAAGAGACTTTCATAATTAGACTCAAACATACCTGTAAGTGTGTGTGTGTGTGTGTGTGTTGATCTTAGACAGGGTTAAACAATCTCAGGCTGAAGTTCACAAACAGAGCTACACTGGAGCTACATGAATGCGGTCAGCGTTAATGAAATTTGCTCTCAAATATTTACTGACTGGCCTGCAGAGAGCTCTGCTTCACCTCTGCCGCAGATGTGCTGCTCCACACACACACACACACACACACACACACACACACACACGTACGTGTACATACTGCTGATATATGAATGTCCAAACAAGAAGTGAGCTGGGGAACATTCTTCATGTGTTTATTTCTGTCATTTTAGAGCATCTTGTT
Source organism: Cirrhinus molitorella (assembly GCA_033026305.1). Classification (NCBI taxonomy): domain Eukaryota; kingdom Metazoa; phylum Chordata; class Actinopteri; order Cypriniformes; family Cyprinidae; genus Cirrhinus; species Cirrhinus molitorella. Next base: position 34,480,059 of record CM065123.1, on the reverse strand, counting down.
TTCATTTTGGCACACTTGTGACACTTTTGGGGGAGGTGTAATATTTTTGATGTTAAGCACTTTTTACTGTCACAGTGTAATATTCAGCGTTTGTGTAAGACAGATAGTGGTTGGTTGAGGGACACTGTGACTCCGGTGGCTCACACGTGAGGCGCTGAAGCTTTTTTTAATGATGCAGTGAACCGAACCAGATGCTCTCAGCGGTCTGTGCTGATGCTGTCATGTGTCTGTAGGTTTCAGATGCAGGTCTGTCATGATCCAGTTACACTCTAATGCATCGTGACGTCTTGAATCATGACGTGTGTCCTGATTGGTGTCGTATGGTGAATTGAGGGGGCGCTGTCCCGTGACTGTTAAAACTGTGATGGGCCTCTGCCCTGCTAGAACAAAACATGGAAGAACACACCTCCCTCCAGTTTCAATTACACGCCAGCATAGTGACCACTGAGTAGTGCACACTTTCATCAATACTCCAGGGCGCTCTGTCCCGCCGCTGGCGTCCCATGGTGCCATGCTATGCAATGGCTCAGAAAATGCACTGACAGGCAATCACACAGCTGAAGTTTGGTTTCTGTGTGGATGAGCGCACCGGCTGCACCGTGAGACAGACACGCGCAGGAACATGTAGTCATTAGGGCCAAAGGACGACTGATGGATCCTGTTCTGTCCCAGTCATGGGATATATGGAGGGCCGTGCTGGAAGCGTGTTTGATCTCCGCTGCTGCTGTTCAGTTCAAGCTCCTGCATGCTGATGTGTTTGGGCTGCGGCTCTTGAGTGTGCGAAGGAAATCCGTCTTGCTATCCTGCTGCTTCAGTGATGTCAGTAACTCACATGGATCTTCTGCCTCATTGTGGAGTCTGTGATATTAGGATCTTTTAGCCAGCTTGTCCTGATCAGTACAATATGTCTTGAGCTCCTGCTGTATGTTCAATTTGCAGAGAAACAAGAGTGTAGCTTAGTTTAGAATATATATTTTCACACAATGAGGAAAACAATTATTTAATCCCCTGCTGATTTTGTTTGCCTACTGACACAGAAATGATCAGTTTATAATTTTAATGGTAGGTTTATTTTAACAGTGAGAGACAGAATAACAACAAAAAATCCAGAAAAATGCATTTCAAAAAAGGTTATAAATGATTTGCATTTTAAATAAGTAAGTATTTGACCCCTTCGCAAAACATGACTTAGTACTTGGTGGCAAAACCCTTGTTGGCAATCACAGAGGTCAGACGTTTCTTGTAGTTGACCACCAGGTTTGCACACATCTCAGGAGGGTTTTTGTAACACTCCTCTTTGCAGATCCTCTCCAGGTCTTTAAGGTCTAGAGACTGGCTAGGTTAATCCAGGACTAGGGCTGTGACTGTATGGGATTTTTTCTTACCGCGGTGAAGAGACAACAAATATCACGGTTTGGCGGTTAACCGCACACCAACTACTTTTCACTTTGAGTGCGGCTTGCGCGCCAATGGTGCACTCCGCTGCACGTGCACTTTGGTCAACGCAACAACAAACCGTCCTTGCACAGCTCAAGCCATTGAAATAATGGGTTTCATAGCGCATTTCGTGTCTTGTGTGAAAGGGCCATTATGATCAACAAGCCTGCAGCTTGTAAATGAACATGGAAATAAATAATAATAATGTTCGTTATTATTAAAACAGCAAATTAAATAAAAAATAATACAAAATAACATTTATTTCGATAACTTTGATGTTTTTTCGACATCTTTAAGGTTTAATATGAATTTTGAACTATGAACAGTTTTTGTCATCTTTTGTAACCAATTCTTTGCCCAATAAATTATTAAAATAACAACCTTAAAACTAGCAGAAAGAATAATACAATTTATTGGAAATTGCTTAGTTCTGGGAGCTGTGCTAAACTTCGATTTCTATTTCCTATTGTTTTTCGGGTGGATATAAACGCACTCGTCCAAATACAGCTTGTTGAAACTTTAAATAATTTACTGTGCAAAAAATAGCTATAAACGATGACAAAAACGGTTTCATAATTTCTATTGAACTCAAAAGATATAAAAAAAACATCAAAGTTATATAAATGAATATTATTTCATGTTATTCTTGTCAGGGGCACGCAGTGCATGCGGTTTATTTCGGTTAATTTTCCTAACCGACAACCGACGCTTGTTAAACTATCATTAAAAAACATTTAAAAAAAACTTAAATTAGATTTAAGATAAATGAGAATTTAGTAGCCTACATGAGCAAATAGCAGCACAAACATCAGAACTATAAGAATTCACGCATCGTGACATCACGCAACCGCAGCAGTTAGTAAAGAGAAAAACGGAATAAAACATCAATGTCCTAAATTTCGATTAGGATTATTTATTAAAAGGAGTGCAATAAATAGTCCTAAACGAAATTTCTCTCTATTTCTCTCATTTTTTTATTTTTATTTTGCTGCCTGAATAATCTTTTAATCTTAAAAAATGACAAAGGAAAAAATATAAGTGATAGCGCCGGAGCCTCTCTCGTTTGAAACATTTTGTATTCGTGCATACAGGGGCCAATTTATGTTTTTGCTGGTGGATGCAAAACTCAGTAATTTAATATACTGGTAATAAAATGCATGCGGATTTCCTTTGCTCTCACACAAAACTGAACGCGCGCAATCAAATACACGCTGCTATTGCCCAGAGAGAGTGCGCGGACTTAAAACGTGTCTCTTCTCTCACTCAAAATGTGTCCTTTCTGCACGTGCAAATCTCTCTGTGCTCGGGTTTCCTGCAAACCGAGACATTAGTGTTGGCGCCCTCTCGTATTACAATAATGCACTCTTTTCTCGTTTTCATAACTTATTTTTAGGCAAGCTTTGGCGTTATTTTAATAGCAAATGTCAAGAGTTATTGGTTAAAATGACGAAACGAAACGCAGTGGTTAGGGGTGTGAGGTAGGTGCATACTCAACGCCATAACCGCATATGAAATGCAGCGAAAGTCAATTTCTGCGTTTAAATATGTCAAATAGAAACCGTCATGTATTAATCGTGTTAACAATAGCATTTTTATGACATCGGACTACTATGGAGGAACAGTGAGACAGCGGTTCCAACTAACAGAACAGAAATAAGTAGGGTTATAATAACTGCTGAAATATTTGCCGGACAGACGTTTCTCGGGTCAGTCTGAGCACTCATGGTATTCACAGTACATACAGCCGTACATCTGCAGGCGCCACTGTCACACACCATAGGCATTTCTGTAAAGTTTACTAGCAATGAAAAGTGAAAAGTGCGGTGATGACGGTGATGACCTCAACACCGCGGTCGGCATCTCATTATCGCGATGATGCGGTAATGCGGTTATCGTCACAGCCCTATCCAGGACTTCAATGTGCTTCTTCTTGAGCCACTCCTTTGTTGCTTTGGCCATGTGTTTTGGGTCATTGTCATGCTGGAATACCCATCCACGACCCATTTTCAATGCCCTGTCTGAGGGAAGGAGGTTCTCACCCAAGATTTGATGGTACATGGCCCCGTCCATTGTCCCTTTCATGTGGGGCAGTTGTCCTGTCCCCTTAGCAGGAAAACACCCCCAAAGCATAATGTTTCCACCTCCTTGTTTGACGGTAGGGGTAGTTTTCTTGGTGTCATAGGCCAGCATTCCTCCTCCTCCAAACATGGCAAGTTAAATTTATGCCTAAGAGCTGGATTTTGGTCTTATCTGACCACAACACTTTCACCCAGTTCTCCTCTGAATCATTCAGATTTTCATTGGGCATGTACATGTGCTTTCTTGAGCAGGGGGACCTTGCGGACGCTGCAGGATTATAGTCCTTCGAGGTGTAGTGTTTTACCAGTTGTTTTCATGGTGACTATGGTCCCAGCTGCCTGGAGATCATTGACAAGATCCTGTAGTGTAGTTCTGGGCTAATTCCTTACCGTTCTCATGCTCAGTGAAACTCTACGAGGTGAGATCTTGCATGTAGCCTCAGACCAAGAGAAATTGACAGTTATTTTGTGTTTGCGAATAATCGCACCAACTGTTGTCATCTTCTCAAAAAGATGCTTAGCAATGGTCTTGTAGCCCATACCAGCCTTGTGTAGGTCTGCAATCATGTTCCTGACATCTTTGGACAGCTCTTTGGTCTTAACCATCGTGGAGAGTTTGGAATCTGATTGATTGGTTGCTTGTGTGGACAGGTGTCTTTTTTTTTTTTTTTTTTTTTTTTTTTTTCCTTTTTTTTTAATACAGGTAGCAAGCTGAGATTAGGAGCACTTCCTTCAAAAGAGTTCAGCTCGTTACCCATAAAAAAGACACTTGGGAGCCAGACATCTAGCTGATTGATAGGGGTGAAATTTCACTCATTAAAATGCAAACCAATTTATAATTTTTTTTTAAATGTTTTGTTGTTGTTGTTGTTGTTGTTGTTCTGTCTCACTGTTCAAATAAACCTACCATTAAAATTATAGACTGATCTTGTCTTTGTCGGTGGGCAAATGTACAAAATCAGTACAGGATTAAATATGTAAAGTCTTTTTGCTGTTTTATTTGTACACTGGAAGTTTCTTTCACCAAGACAAATGTCTTGTGTGTCTAAGCATACTTGGCAGTAAATCTCCTCCTGATTCAGAGATGATCCACACACTGTCAGCTGCTCCCATTGGCTGTCCAGCTGCTGATGTCACCGCCAGCAGTGCTCACACGGGAGCATGTCCGCCGTCTGCCCCTTTCACAGCAGAACAATCAGAGAGGGGCGCATTTGTCCTCCTTTCTTCCCGCTGTGGTTGTGTTTTGAATGGGGCACTCGTCTCACAGCAGGTTCACAGCCGGCTGATTGTGGATGTTGTGGTAATTCCATCTCTGCCAGGTGGCCCTTGAGTGTCGGCTGCAGGTGAAGGGACGGGCGCTGCCCGTGTGCCACCTGCTTTGCCCTCTCCACAGCCTCTCCAAACACACCTGATCCTTCTGTCCTGCCCTCTGTACGCTCACCACCTTCTCTCAATCACTTGTTCTCTCTTCAGTTTCCTTTCGCTCATTTCCTCCCACCTATTGAGACCTGAGAGCTCTTTTGGGAACTCCTTCAGAAAGTGCCATTCGTCCGACTGAGCCGTTTTTTTTCTTCTGTTTCACTGCCAGTCATTTAGCTGCTGCTGTTATCAAAGTGACAACACTTTATTTGTTGTTGTAGTTACAATTTTATCCTTTAATTGTATTGAATAGTGGTAAGAGGACAGGATGTGACAGGCAGAACAGCGTTAAAATATATGCATTTGATGATACAATCTCAGAGCAACACATAATGTTTCATTACTGGAAAAAAAAATCTGTGTTTTTGAATCAATCTGTTCAGTGAATCATTCAATGACTCACTCATAAGGACAATGATTTGTTGGATAGAGTTTCATATGAGGAAAAAAAAATAAAAAATCATAGCATTTTATATGTGCATTATTTTTTTAGTGTAAATGCAGTGTTTTATCAGTAACACCCTATAGTGTTATAATTGTATGGTAATTGAAAAATATATATATATATATATATATATATATATATATATATATATATATATATATATATATATATATAGGCGTCCCGAGTTCGAGTCCTGGCATCTGTCCTATCCTAATAAAGCCAAAAATATATATTAAAATAAAATAAATATATATATATATATATATATAATAATATGAGCTGAAATGCGAGCACACATTTGATTTATTTTTTTTTTTCTATGTATATGTATGTAAAAACTTCTCTCTTTAACTAAATCTGTGTGAGGGAACCTAAGCACCTCTGGGTCTGAAGCATCAGGTTGGCCCCGTGGCCCCTTTGTGCTCGCATTTCAGCTCATTCTGCTTGAAGCCGGAGTGTGAGGTTTAATTATGTGTCAGTGAGGTTAGAGGCCGACAGCACAGGTAACCTCAGGGTTTTCTGCTGTTTGTTTCTACAGCACTTTATACAAGAAAGCTTGTTTCAGAGAAGCTTAAACAATGAATAAACAATGAATTACAGGATCAGTGGTGCAGAATTCATTAAATATGAGACAAATTCAAAAGCTGCTATAAAAATACAGTAGTGTCATTATTCAGCTCCACTTATCATCTGTGGATTCTCGGCTTTTGATCTGATCATCTCTCTGAACTCCAGTGTCATTCTGTAAAGCACTTCCTGTAGGTATGACCTGATGTAAACCAACAGAAGGTGATTTGCATGAATAGTTTGTACTGATACCTGTGTTGTATGTGTGAGGAGCTGATGTGGGGGATGGGACTCTTCCTCTATCCTCCAGCAGGGGTCAGCAGTGTCTCACAGTGAGCTCCTCATCTGTTCTCTCTCTGTCGTCTGTTCAGGGCCGTTGAGGTTCGTGTGACACACTTCTGCTCTGTGAACTCACATCTCCTCCTTCACCTCATTTCTCAGTTCTGCAGCTCATCTACACATCTGCTCTCTCTTACGCTCTTTCTTTTTTTCTTGTTCCTCTTTTTTGTTTGTGAGGTTGAGCTTTTTTCTATATAACATGTTCAGTTCATTAAACTGATGAGAATATAATCAGTAGTGACAGAAGAGTGAGTTCCGCAGGTAGTGCAGGAGATTTATGAGATATTATGTATATCAAATATAGTACATAAGTGTGGCTATACAGCAGTTACACACACACACACACACACACACACACACACACATATACACACACACAGGGGAACTAAAATCTGTGTGAGTGTTACGGTGTTTGTATGCGAGAAGCGTGTGCGGGATGTGGGTTTTGTTAGAGGGAATCCCATTCACTTGTGTGTTTGTTTACACAACAAGTGTTTGTTTATATTGGGGTTGTTTGTGCGTGAGCCTGTGTGTGTGTGTGTCGCTCTCTCTCTCTCTCTCTTTGAGAAGCCTGTGTGAAACGCTGCATGCTGATTGGGAGAGGATGATGTCAGCATGTAATTTAGCGCCACCCATCATGGATGTGTGAACTGGATCTTCAGCGTTCAGAGAGAGAGAGGAACACATGCGCGCGCACACACACACACACAGGAACACGTCGGCCTCCCACTGGATGACAGTGTGATCAGACTTACAGTAGCCACATTCACATTGGTTGTCTGTAAGTGAGCAGCTTTGACATTCTGCTCAGCAGCTCCTTTGTGTGCCACTGAAGAAACAAACTCACACAGGTGTGGGGTGACATGAGGAAGAGTAAATGATGACCGCTTTTATTTGTCCATCAACTTCTCCTTCATGTCTTTATTATTTTGAGTAAATGTGTTTTGAGTTTAATGCAAATGCGTGGTAATGAGATCCATAGTTAATGAAATGTTGACAGGGCAGAGGTTCAGAGCAGCAGCTTTGGAGTGTGAGATATTTGACTTCAAACACGCACATACACACACATGTTCATGTTTAACTCTGCTTTATGTTGGTTTGACACGAGCCGTGACTGAATGGAAATATTCACTAATTGATTTGTGGTTTATAGTTGTTTAGCTTGTTGATCCTGGTTTGTTCTTCACAGATCGACTTACTCATTGGTTTGTGTATCTGTGTAGTTTGTGTTCTGAGAGCCTGTTAGACAAGCGTGTGCGTGCTGATTGTTAATCTGTGTGACTTTATAATGAAAGGTTTGGAGACGGCAGGAGGAGGGAGGACAGCGAGGTCTAAAGTCGGACACAGAATGAAAGGCAGGGAGACAGACAGAAAGAGAGAGAGACATACAGACAGACAGACGAGGAGTTCTGTTGTTTGATGTGAGCAGTGCAGATGGTGTTTCTCCTCAGAAAGCGGCTTTAATCTTCCTCTGTAGAGTGTTTATTTCCTCAAGGGGCCTTACAGGAGCCGAGCCGGACCCCATGAGCGAACAGGGCCGCTGCTGCCTGCATCTGTCCACACTCACAAACGCATGAATACACACACACACACACACACACAAACACTAGGGGTGCAATGGTTCAACTTGCACACGGTTCAGTTTGTATCACGGTTTTAGAGTCACGGTTTTGGTACGGTTCGGTTGTGCCATGTTTAATGGAAAAAAAAAAGACTATACTGTCAAAGAAAAATAAAGAAATAAGAATAATCTGTCTAACTACAAGCAACAGCACAAATACATACAATAGAGTAAAAATACAAATAAAATAAATATTGATTTTATTTTTTTTTTAAGGCAGGTCTAACATTTTGTTGGTACAGAAATTGAATAAAATAATCAAATGTAAAATTATGGCTGCATTTTATTGTTTGCTCTTAATACTACCAAGAAAGAACTGTTGTTTATTTTTTTGGTTGTTTATACAGTTTTTATTTATGTTCAGTTTGTGAAAAGAACTTCAGTTAGGAGGTTAAATGTTGTGTGTTCCCCCCCCACACACACACTTCTCAAACCAAAGTTTGGTTATTTATAACAAACATTGTTACAAATGCGTTGTCAGATTTAAGGTCAACCATGGGCCTAGTGCTGAACTGTGTGTTGAACCATACAGTTTTTATTTTATTTTTTTTACTAAGAACTGTTACAACTGTTATTTGAAGTGGTTTTCCCTTAAAAAAAATAAATAAAAAAATAAAAAAAATAAAAAAAATTCTTTATTGCACCAAAAGTTATTTGAAAGGCAACATTACTTATAATGTATTTACAGTTGATATCTTAAGTTTGCCCTTGCAGAATGTTAATAATTAAAATAATAATAATAATAAAAACTGAACATTTGTAATAAGCCATTTCCTGTAACAGATGTTTACATAAAGGCCACAGGACAAAATATTAACTGCATATTACCTGAATTTATACAAATGAAGCCATTCAAACATTTACATGCTTGATTGCTAATACTATATGCTGTTACCTGGATGTTCAAAAGCTGCAAATGTTCACTGATACTTAATATGAGTCCTACATTAGGAATCAAAGGGTGATCAAACTTGCAACAGGATGATTGGTGGGATCCTCCTCCTTTTTTTCTGTTTCCAAAATGCAGAAAAATCTGGAAAACCAGAGAATGTCAGGACCTGAGAGATATGCAATTTATGACCCCTTTTATTTTTATTTTAATTATTAACATTTTACAGATTTGGCAGGATGTATGTGAATTTATGACCCCAGCTGTACATAAAGAGTACTTGGAAAACAACAAAGAGAGCACTATGCTGATCAGAGATTTCAGAGCCATATTTCAAATTTAGGGTTAATGTTTTTTAAAGGTTTTATTTATTAATTCTTCAAGGCTTGGAAACCAGAGTTTTAAAATCTCTTTTTCCAGTGGTGAATGGTTTGACTTTTACTAGAGTGCAGTTGTGAGAGATCTGTCATCTGCTCATGAGGTGATCAGATGTGTTCAGAAGACTTAGAAAATTAGTTTAACTCTTAGATTCGGCTAGAGTTACAGATGAGGCACAGGTGAAATCATTTACATGTAGAAAGAAAGTCCTAGCACCCTCAAACAGTCCTGTAGCTCAATGTCACTTTTCACACTCTCTCTAGTACACTAAGGCCTCAGTAGCTCATAAACACACTCTAAAGATGTGTGTGTGTGTGTGTGTGTGTGTGTGTGTGTGTGTGTGTGTGTGTGAGATCCATACATTCTCATCCAGCGCTATAGCACCAGGTCTTTGGTTTGGCCCAGAAACACAGCCTGTGTATCGTGAGAGTTGTCTCCTCACGGCTGTGTGAAAACTCTGCTGGAGCCCTGAAGATCCGATGTGTTTCGCTCTTCATGAATGCTTCGTCAGAAAAGCACCCTGAGTCCTCTAGTAAACAACAGCTCTGTATCTCTGCTGAGGGTCATGTGTGACATTGATGTGTGACAGACTTGTGTTTGTCCCAGATCTGATGTTTACTGCTGTCTGTGTCTCTGGATTCGTGACCTGAGGCCATGAGGCCTCTGAGACCCTCACCGTCATCACTGGAAATTCATATATCATCCATCCACAATTAACCATAAACCAAAAAAGTAAGCCTTTTTTTTTCTTTGGAAATAATTGTCCTTTTCTCCAGTGGAAGAACATATAGTTGTAAATGAGTCGAACCCCTGAGCTTTTGATGAACTAGACACCCACTGTGTTCATCAGTGTGTTTATGTTCCTAATCATTCATCATCCTCACTACTGAACTAGGACTCAGGAGAAGGTAAATTGCAGGCTAAAACTTGCTTTTAGTTGAGTTATTAGAAAGAAAACGGCATGGTTTTCTTGGAAAACGCAGTTGTTATATGAGGTGAAAGCTAAAGACCGACACAGACCAACAAAGTATTTTACTGAAGCAATAATTTCACCATTGATATGTGATCCTTTGACCTATGTAATGGATGAAGACAAACTGACTGCTCTTCAGAGAGGAAGGACATCTGAGATGATTGTGTGTTTTCTTCAGTGCGTGGCCTTCCGTCTGTAATAGTGAATGGTGCTGGATATCATAGAGACCTCATTTAAACCACTTCCCATTAAGATGCCTCGAAATACAGTCATTTAGAAGTCTTACAGCCTCTGAGAGCTTTGTGTTGATGTCTTTAGCTGAGCTCTATATGATGGTGTTGCCGCTACACGATGACGGCGTTCATTTCAGCACATGTACGCATTTTAATTTATTTAAAAAGTACATTTTAAATCTGTAAAAAAAAAAAAAAAAACGGTGATAATGACTTGTGTCCTACACATTTTTTCAATCTGATCTTCTCTAAAATTAGACTGTCCCTCATCCTAAAACACCTGAAACTCACTAACACCTGTCTGCCGTTGGCTGTTTAAAAAGAAAGCGTGAGCGGGACGTAAGACTGCACTAATCATGTGATGATTTGGGGGCATGGATGTCCTGTGTTCAGCTCTGTCATATGACACAGCTATGGAAACCAAAAATTTGTGGTGTTAATGCAAATTAAGGTTTGTATTTATTAGGATGGGCTTAAAAAAATTGTCACAAGTTTTGGCATTAATTGCAATAACGGTATCAATGAAGAGAATTCAGGGAATCCTGTTTTTGTTTTTTGTTTTTTTTATAGAGAAAAGTATTATCTTCCCTACTATTTTTTTTTTTTTTTACCCAGAATAGGGCGCTGAGCATTATTGAGTACACACATAATTTGATGAGTTCTCAATTCATACTGGAAGCCGAAGGGCGCCCTTGCGCAGAAACTCCTCATATACGTAGCAGAAGTAATAGGCACTTTTCACGTCACGCAACTTCCGTTCTGCCGTGAAGCAGGGTATTCTTACTTCTGCCAGCATAATAAAGTGCTATCGCTTGCCAGCATTGAGTTCGCCCAGACACTTGGCCACAAATATGGTTAGAGGATGACTGTCGCTGTCTACCCTCACCCTCATTCAAGGCAAGGCGTCTGGCATCTCAAATTAATATACTGAATACCGATCACCGAGATTGCCGATGTGCCGATTGCTGCTTGAAGTGGAGGGAGGATTTAAAAAAAAAAATACTGACTCCTGTGACTCTTGCACAGTATTTGCTCTTTTTATTGCAGTTAGCTGAACTTTGTTAGATATATTTCTCAAATAAACGTTTTAGACATTTGCGTCATGTCAAGTCCACTAGTAAAACTACGACTTGACAATTTTTCTCACATTGTTTCAATATAAAGCCATTTTTATTGCCAAGCAACTATTCAATGAAGTTTATTTGTATAACGCTTTTCACAATACAAATCATTGCAAAGCAGCTTTACAAAAAAATTGCATTTCTACAATATATTTAGCGGGAGCTTATCAGTGGTGATTATGTCAAGGTGATGAACATATTGCAGAAATATACAGTAAAATCAGTAAGTTAATGACATATAGTCAAAATAATTATAATCAAACAGACGGTGAACACTGTTTACATCAGTGATTATATGTTGTAGTCACTCGCATGGAACTGTACAGAGAATTTAATTTACACAGTGCACTCACAAATAAATGAAATAAATTATCCATGGAATGACATGAACTGCATTAACAAGTGAAAAGGTTTCAAATATATATTTTTTTATGTGGACATGTAATCGTTATCATTCAAATCTGAAGGCAAGTTGCTGCAAGAAAGCCTAGCCCATTAAAGCAGATACAGAAAAAACGTTTGCAAAAGAATCTGACTATACGTACATTTATCATTATTAATCTTAACACCTTTTAGATTTCAAGGTTTAAAGGTGTAACGGAAGTTATGCTTTGTTAGCTGTTGTCATTGTGAAAAGGGCCTATTGCACTGACGCTCCACGAAATCTCTAATCCAGTTATCACTATAGCTGAATAAAATGCAGATAGAGAAATTTTAACTGAGGAAACTTGAAGACAATAATCGATTGTTACAATATAGGGTTTGTCTGTGTTCTGAAAGCAATCTTGGGTATTTTTATAAGAATAAAGTGTATTTAAAATGCAGTTCTAATCGACTTAAAATAATGAGTTCTGCCTCATTCTGTGATATGAAACCACGTCTGACCTCAAAGGTTATTTCAAACACTCAGCTATGTTATAAAGTTAATTTAGATTAAAAGCATGTCAATAAGTTATACCTTTGTTGGACAACAGGTGTGTCAACGGGCTCTTGCACTTGCAATTTATTCAGTGCTCAGACCGAAATGCTGAAATGTTCCAGATTGTAGAAGGAGCTCCTAGTTTAGCGATAGACTGCTCAGTTTCACATCTGCCTTTTGCCATGTGACTCCGCGCTGTCGCGCAAAGAAATATTTCAACGACTAGACTTTATCGTTATTATCGCCGGAAGACTAATTCTTATCGTGGGGAGCATTTTTACCGGTATATTGCAAATTGTAAGATATCCATCCCTAGTATTCCTTGGGTGAGCAGCTTTTTGTCCAGGGGCTATTTTTCTGGCCTCATCCCTGCAAATAGTCTTTCACAGAGTGCCATTGCAGACACCAATCACACAACTTGTGATGAAAAGAGCCTCAAAGATGAGTCCTCTGAATGAAAAGGGAAAATGTTTTAAAATTCCACAGAGAGAGGTGAGCAGGACCTGGCCTTGGCTTAGACAAAAGCACACGTTCACTCCGGTGAGAAGCGCGTGTTTACTCCATCTGACGCTTGGTAAATGCAGTCGCACAAAAGCACAGGTCACTCTCTGATGGAAATGCCAGTGAATCACTGTTTGGGTTTGAAGGCATTAAGTGGAAACAAATCAATGCTCTCAGGCCTTAAGAGACAAATATCACTGCTGATGCCATGACTGCATCTTTTCCTCACACGCTTTGTAACTTACAGTCTCTGCGTGGACGATCATGTGATTTAGATTTCACATATTCACTGATCTCTGGTGACCTACAGTGATTACTGGGACTAAACATAAGTAGCTTTCCGTTGATTTACCTGACATGAACATTTGCTGTGTTGACCCTTCTGGTTGATTAGTTGACGAATGATTCTACATCATCTTCACCTGCTGTCCACGACAATGACTAGATGTCATCCATTTTCATCCAGATGCACAAGTAGATCAAAAGTATAATTTAAAGCAGAGGTCTCATTGTGACTCTACAGTGATAAAGAACGCCTTTCCTTAAAGTGACACTAAATGCCCTCATTAGGTCGACTATAACATTACAGTAGACCATTTAAAGGAAATCCACTGAGTTTAAATCAAGAGAGTACAAAAGTAATTCATATCATACAAGCCCTCTTTACTCTGCTCCTGAAGGGCCGTTCAGAGGTCAAGGCCGAGGCTACGGCGCTCATAGAATGAAATATGCCTGTCAGACAGGCTTTATGTGTTTATTTAGCACTGTGCATGTATTGTGAGTGGATCTGAGAGGCGCCGGCCGATGATGAGGGGAATGGTTCTGGAGCGGTTCCCGAGAGCAGGTCGGGGCATGTCCTCGAAGTTGTCTCGAGGGAGTGTTGGGAACGGAGCTCTCTGACATTTCATCTTCTCTCCAGCTGCGGTAAATGTCACTTCAAGTCTGGAGAAAGATGTTCGCTTGACTGGATCGCCTCTCGCCACATATGTCAGCTTGCTGAGACCAGCCGCCTTTGATCGGGAGACGAGGTCGCTGGACCCCTGCGCCTGCCGTCCCCTTAATGTGGCCTGAAACGAAACGCTGTCATTCTCATGGAGAGTGCGTTAGTGTTGCATTCATGTGCGCAGGCTTCTTTGGTCATTGTGCTAAAAGCCCCGGTCAGCAGGACCTCAGGACCGAGAGTGAAGAAGATGCATTACGTGATGCTGAAAGCTTTTGCTCAGGTCCAGATGATTCCGGTTAACCGTGAGCTTGTGCAGTCACACAGGTACATGCACACGTTTGGTGCGATGACTGTTGACCATGGACCGTAGTGCTCACTTCACAGTGTGGCTCATAGAGAGACGTTCACATCACATCAAGTCAGGTGCAGTCTGGATAGCATTGTCTTACCTGGAGAGATCGTCACTCCATCGCACAGTGTTTGTGCTCTTCTGATGGTGAGATCTACACTTGCTGAAGCACAGTGGTCATTAATATCACATTGAGTGACGGGTTCCTGATGCAGGATCTGTCAGAAAGCCCAATGTGCTCACAACTGGCGTCAAGGACCCACGATCCACCACTAATCCATTTGCCAACTTTAATTTAACTGGCTATTCATCCTGTTTAACCAGCCCTTTCCCATCATGCAGTATTTATGGGTTACAGGAGCTGGAGAGACATGGAACAGGGAGCAAGACAGCCGTGGATGGTTGGTATTGACAGGTGGAGAGCGGCCCAGACACGCGGGCTGATTGAACCTGCGGGGGTCCTGCAAACGGGCTTTTAGTGGGGCATCGTAGCCACAAGGAGACCGAATCCAGCCAATCTCCCGTCAGCGAGGTTTCACAGACCTGTCTGCTGTCTTCATGCTCCAACACCTTCCATTTAAACCTATTTGCGAGTACACTGAGGAGAAAACATCTCAAATGTGTGCGCGTGGAGAGGGGTCACATGCGTGTGCCCCCGATCAATAATTTAGCAGAGCGACATATTTTTCACATTTTGAAGTGCTCCCCCGGTGTTTTAATGGCTGGGAGAACAGCCCAATAGTGACAAGACACGCAGAGTTTGGAGTTTGTGATAAAACCTGAGGGGCGTTCGTTGAGACAAGAGTAAAAATGGTGATGACAACAATCAAGTGCTCATGTAAAAGACAAAAGGGATGAGAAACACCGATGCTGAAGTTTACACACTGTCTGGGCCTAAAGAGAGCAAATGAAAGCAATGTGAGGCCAAAGTGCGTAATGTGTGTAAATGTCATAAAGGGCCACATTAAGTAAAAACCCTCTGGTGAAAAACCATAATTAGTCAATACTACAGACAAGATATCAACAACACTGAACTGCAGAAATGAGGTCAGCGCTTTAAAAAACAGGCCTCTGTTATTTCTCATTAGATGGGCGGCTCGGTGTGGAGGCTACTGGGTAAAGGAGCAGAGCGCGGGCAGGGACGAGCTCTTTAACAGCTGATATTAAACATTAACACATCAATGACTTTAATCAGAGCTCATTTGCATACGTAGTCTCATCTCATCGTCAAAGTATTCACACGCACTAGCAAACGCTCGCCCTCAAGACACAATCAGACCTACTTATGGAGGAAGAGCCTCTCGCACGCCCCGCGGGTCTCGTCTGGCCTCCATCAGTCTCTTCATCTGTAAGCGATCATCCACGAAAAATCTGGATGGAGGAATTCTCTCATAAATTCAATGTTTACAATCTCAAATCCTTCCTGCCTCAGGGCCTGATCTCAGAAATTAAGTTGATAGGTGATTAATTAGATTAGAGGGGATCAAAATAAAAGATGAAATTTTGTTTACCTGCATATCTTTTGATCAACACCATGCAAATGTGTTGTTAAATAACAGAAATCTCAGGGAGTGCATTTCTGGGCTCAAAGTGGATAAAATAGTTTGGGAATCCATAGATTAAAGAATTAAGGAGAGGCTAAAGGAATGTATTTTTTTTATTATTATTTAATTTGTGAAACAATGCTAATTTGGTTGCTTAAAATCATTAAATGTCTTTTGGATCTGGACTGTCGACCAGAAAAAAGCACTATCGACATGAAAAGAAAGACTCACGCACAGTGCATTAGTGTGTATAGTGACCTTTTGTAGAAACAGCCTGTCTGTGTCACATGTGCAGTTACACCCTACAGTGAAGGGTTTTAGGGAAAAGTGCATGTTCAAAATGGAACAGCTGAAGATTTTTTTGGCAAGAGAGAGCTGAACGAATCGATTTCTGATTCCTTGAGCATCACATACTTTCAGCACAACAGTTGTTGTTCTAAATTAGCTTTTTAATTATAGCCGTTAAACTCTGTGTGGTAATTAGTATGACATCACTTACAGCTGCAAATTTGAGATTAGCTGAACTCCAGAAATCCCGCAAGTGAACGCAGCTCGGCCATCGAGGTTGGTGTGTTTGTTTTCCATGCGTTGTGTGATGCATGGACTGCGACAGAGAAAGGTTTTCCCAGCTGAGCGACGGCCATCATCTCTAAGCCCTCGGCGTTAATATATTGACGCGTGGAGATAAAAGCTAGGGAATACAGTGACAGGTAATTAAATTTGCCTGAAACAGAGACTAATCGGGGGACTCTAATCAAGGTCCACTTATCATTAGTCACAGGGACTTCAGACAAACCAAACAATTAGCCGCCTTAAGTGTTTCCCAAACATTTGTGAAACTGCTTAAAGCTCAGAACACATTGGTGCTGGTCACAGATCTGGATGAGAGCCTGTCAGTGAATTCCGTGTGTGCCACATACAGCAAACGACTTCATTGTTGCACTTGTGATTCCTAATTCCTCAACAGGAAAGGAAGCTTAAAGGAGTTTTCCACCTTCAACTGGGAGTGGATTCATTTGAGCCATGGTGCATGATTGAATTGTTTGTATGAGGAGCACTAGAAAGCTCTTGCTAGAACTCAGTTGTGGTTTTCTCAGCTCACAGGTCTAATGAGAATTAGCATTAATTATCTGAGAGAAATGACACTGGTAATTGGAATGATCGGCGACGCTCTTCAAGAGAATGGCGTGTCCTTAAGCGCAGGGCTTTTCTCTGGATAATCACGCAGATCGCTTCATTCATCCTCCTCGCTTCTGTCCCTTCAAACCTCTGGCTCTTTTTCTTTTTTCTTTGGTCTGAGCGTCTCTCTGCTGGTGCTGTTGACATTTGCCCTGAAACTCTTTCTTTCTCCATCTGTGGGCAGAAAAGCCAGCGAGAGACAAACAGGGGCCAGAGGGGATGAGAGACACTCAGAAGGTCAGACGTAGCCCAGCGTCCCGGCCAGAAGCCTGAATAATTATGGATGTTGTATTTGTGTCAGTGAGTTTGACGGAGACGTTCCCTGGAAGAACTTGAGTAATCTGTTCCTGGGCATCCAGTGTTTCTGAATCCTGTCAAGGTCTTACTCTTAACATCTCTATAACGAAGACCTTTAGACTGCTGAAGAACTGGTCTCACGTAATGGTTTGTCCTGGGATAATGATCACTTTCTCTTAAATCACTGCAGGTGATTGTGTTACTGTAGATGATGCATTTATTGCTTGCAAATGCTTAAGTCATATAGCACTCATACTGATCTAGCACTTGTACTCCAGACATAAATGATTCCTTAGATTGTGTGTGATGTTGGTACTTTATGAAGTGATCTGACGCACCAGATTCACTTGGTGGACCAAAAAAAAAAAAAAAAAACTGCTGGAAAATCGCAGTGTGCATATTGAATGAGTAGCGCGAGACACACTTCCATAAAAAGAATGCCAGAACACCCTGGGATGTTTGCACACTTCACATTAATTCATAAAATATTCAAATCCAAGAAGACTTATTTATTTCAGTTTTAGGTGGTGTTTTTCTCTTTTGATAACCGACTCATTCTCCAGGCCATTGTGAATGTGGCTGCGTGTTAATGTTCTGGCCGTGGCATGCAGCCGTAGCAGTTGTTTCTGGATCTCACAGGAGCGTTGATGTGATGGCCCCCACCCTTGTGTCTTTCTCTCGCCTGCAGGAGGGTTTGTGGAGGGGGGCTCGTCTCCTCCATTTAAAGCCCACTAATAGGCCCCATTGTCCAGCCCAGCACTCGGCAGCTGCTGCTTTGTGCCTCCGTCCTATTCGCCGCTCTGCGCTCAGTAAAGAACTGACTCCAGGTAGTGAATAGTCAAGGGTGCAGCTAATTTACCCCCCGATCTCTCCCTCTGGCTTTGGGGGAGGAAAGCCAGCTCCCACAATGCTGTGCATGCAGCAGCTGAAGCAAGAGGCTCAGTTATTATCATTCTCTCTCTTTCTGTCAAAGCCGGGGAGAAATCCTATTAGTTTTTTTTTTATTTCTCACCTCTGTTGGAAGAGGCCAGGCTTTTGTGAGTCCATTTTTCAGGGGCTGAACTCCTGATCTGAAGAGCTTGAGACTGAGTCACCAGATGCAGGCGCCGTCAAACCCGTGTGTGCTTCTGGAGGTCTGGATAGAGAGAGAAGACATGTTCAGACAGACGTTCATCCAGTAACTGCACTAGATGTGAATAAAGAAAAAGTACAGAGCAGAAATATCATTCCGTGTCACACCGGTTGACTATAGCGAACATTCGCACAGGGATGATGACACCATTAAATGGCTTGACTAATGCTTTTAGTGCAGTGTTTGGATATTTAAGGGTTTATATACTGGGGGCATGTCAAAACTGCACCTATAGACCTTTTTTACACTTCCGCGTTAGAAGAGCGGATGTTACTAATAATAGCTTAAAAAAAGGACTGTTGTGATTTATTAATGTAAAATTGAGCACAAATATATCCTCTAAAAAGACCAAACTCAGTTTACAATCATTTATTGTGAAACCAAGGAAGGATTCATGACATTCAGACATATATTTTGTGAAACTTAAAAGGGACTGCATAAGCTGTGCTGACCACATTGTTTTATTACAGAACTGCATCAAAACAATACAAACAGCATCCAATCTTAAAATATTAATTACAACCAAAACTATTTTAGATGATTAGATTAAAGCTTTGGGGGAAATGTATTGCTATTATGCTTACATAAATTAAATAATTATAAAGTTAAGGTAAACAAGTATTAAAATAAAGGATGAAATACACAATAGGATAAATAACTGTTTAAAATATTGAGGTTTATTGGCAATTCCAACTAAATTTGTTTCATTTTCTTTACAAAATTGGCATCTGTCCATTGACAATGTAGGTTAAAATTCCTTTATGCTACTAATCGGAGCTGGAAGTGACGACACGCAGATTGTGAAAAAAGGTCTATAAACAGCTAATGCCTAATGAAAAAACCCTAATAATGCCAAAACTGTATTTTCAGACAAGCTGAAAATTGGTTTAAATCTTTGTGGACATCTTAATATATACTCTACTCTAATTACGACTAATTACGGGAAAAAAAAAAAAGAAAGATAACCAAATTGTAGCGTCTCAATACTTTAACTATGTATGTGTACAGTACACCATATGTACAAATATGTGCATTATAAGAAAATTAATGTGTACCAGAATTTTTTTTTTTTTTATTATTCTTTTTTTTTTCTGCAAAACCAACAAATTATACATTTAGCAGATGAAGGCTGTAATAATATTGTTATCCAACAGGGGCAGTGCTGCACGTAGTATTTTTTTCCAACAGTTTTCATCAGTATAAATAACTCAATAACTGAATAACTTAAAGGGGACCTATTATGCAAAATCCACTTTTATAAGATGTTTTGGACATAAATGTGTGTTGGAATTGAGTGTACACAGCATCTTAGAATGATAAAAATACATTGTCTATTTTTAAAATCTTCATACAATCAAACCAGGCTCAAAAAACAAGCACTTTGGAGCCTGTCCACAAAATGATGTCATCACTGAGAGCTCTTCCAGCCCCCTGCAATCCACTGCATCCCAATACCGTGTTCGGAAAGAAAATGACACTTTCCACTGAACCCCTAACGGGAATAAACATGAGATAGGAGGAAATTATAAGTATTTCAGTGGTTTCTCTTGCAGTTGTATTGTTGTGTAATTACATTAATATGTGGGGCATTGAAACTGCGTTTAAATGTACACTCGCATTTTATTTTCACTTTCGAGATTTGCGATCACATGTGCTCTGTGTATACTATAGTGGCAGTATTTACCATACATTTTACAGTATTAGATGCTTGTCAGTGGTGATTAGGATCTGCAAAATCATTCCTCGTTGTCATCCTTACTCTGTCATCCTTACTCTGGGGCAGCCGTGGCCTAATGGTTAGGGAGTCGGACTTGTAATCAAAAGGTTTGATTCCCCTGGCAGGGATTGTCGGTGGGGTGAGTGATTGATCAGCGCTCTCTCCACCCTCAATACCACGACTGAGGTGAGACCCTTGAGCAAGGCACCGAACCCCCAACTGCTCCCCGGGAGCCGCAGCCCACTGCTCCGGGTGTATGTTCACTGTGTGTGTGTTCACTACTGTGTGTGTGCACTTGGATGGGTTAAATGCAGAGCACAAATTCCTAGTATGGGTCACCATACTTGGCCTCACGTCTCGTCACTTTCACTTTTTTTTCACTTTCACTTTTTATGTGGTAAACGGTAGCCTGTACTGTAACAGGCTACCGCTAGCAAGCAGATAACCATGTTCATTTAGTGGCTTGCGTTATTTTATTAGAAAACGTTATTTGTTTTCCATGCCTTTCTGAATACAGACTTCAACTCCCCAATCCCACAAGCACCTCTACGAAAAGTAATATTCAAACATTATCTAGCCCTCACACAAATGTACTGTTGCATTAGTGCTTATCTTAACATCTTAACACTATTTGTTTGTTGTTTTGTTTAATGCACATAACATTAGTAAATTTTAAACATTAGTAAAAAAAAATACTTTACAAAGCGGCTGTGAAAAACTATACAAGTACATAAATTATTCAAACTACCATTCTGAGACATTCTGGTTCATTCACATAATTTAACTTCAATCAGAGCTTTTGATTAGACAGAATTGTGTATCTGACTTTGTGTACAAGTCATGGATTTCCTAACGATAGACTGTAGATTTTAAATAATTTTCTTCAGCCTGTATCACATCCGTTTTGATGCGTCTCCTGGTTGATTTTTCATTTTGAGGTTGATGAACTGAACAGATATTTCAAACTCTGACAATCTATTTAATGCCGTCCTGGATAAGAGGCTGTTGTTTTGTCCAAACCATGTAATGTCTGTATTTTATTTCCTTAAATGTCACGTCTGTCTGAAATGTATGAATTGTCATTCAGCTGCTCTTGGGCACACGCGGTCCCAGCCGTTGTGAGCATGATTTACAATTCAATTTCCTGCTCTGCTGTGTGATGGCAAATTACAGAGGAAATGGAGGGAATTAAATGTCCCAGAGTTCTGTGCTGTGACACGTACGACAACACCGACCCCGCCATTTATGCTTTCAGTCACGGCAGACAGACACAAAAAACAGCTAGAAAGCAAAGCATTTTTTTTTTTTTTTTTTTTTTTTAAACATGACATTCATGTAGATCAGGACTGGTGAGTTTGTAGCTTATTAGTAAAATCTGTTCCAAACAGGATTGTTGGATCTTGTTTTGTAAACTCCTCTGCACTTGAGGTATGGCAGAGTTGTGGTGATGCCGAATAGGTAAAATCTGTGTTCAGCTCCAGTATGTGTTTAAGAGCTAATGGTCAGGAAAGAATCGATATATTAGAGCTCGCTCATCATGAATCCTCAGTGCACACAAACCATAAATGGCTCTAATCGGCTGTACTGTTATTATTGAGTTTTATTTTGTTTAATTGTGGTTCATCTTTTGATGCTGCGCCTTAAGAAATTGTTCTGAGATTCCTGATTGGATGGGAAACATTAGAAACCATTGGTAAATAACCAATAAACACACACCTGTGACAGCACATCAGTTTAACTCCAAACCTGCTTCTTTCTTCACTGGAACACAGAAACAGTGAAAATCAGTGGCATCTACTCTTTATCTCAAACGTCATTTGTAGTGTTTCACTGAAGAAAGAGAGTGACACAAGTTTGCAATGACATGAACGAAGAGAGAATTACAGTTCTCATGTTTTGGGTGAAGTACCCCTTGATCAGATTATTGTTGTAGCAGTTATGAAGTTCTTTCCTGCCCATCAGCTACACTATTAAATCCCATCAGTGACTAATAAGATCGTTCATCTAATAAGAAGAAATAGAAACTTGCTGAAGGACATGCTAACGCATTAGTAAATGCGTTGCCGCATCGCACATACATGCTCCGATTTTAAAAAATTCTATGCCAATTATCACAGCTAATTTTTATGCAAATTACAGGGCCAGAGTGCATTTCTTTGCTAGTTAATTGGCGTGCAACAGAATAAATAGAGTCCTACTGCACTGTGGGGTGTCTTTGGGTTTGTCGCGACAGTATCTGAGCTCAGAGGATGTGTAGAAACATCAGAGATCGCTGGAGATGCTGAAGGTGGTGTATCCGCTGGAGTTAATCTGATGTGTGTGTGAGCAAAATGGTAACATCACCTCAGCGCAGCATACTTTACCATAGTCTGACATAAGACACACATGCTTCCCTGTCAGTCAGTGGCCTCATCACTGCTGTTCTGAAGATATAACAATCATCACGTGTTCATAGAATCTGTTTCTCAACCAACCTAAACTGGATTCTCTATAGTTGGCTGCATGCCTAATTTCTTCTCAATCTAGAGCAGTGTTTATCAGCCTTGGGCTCACTGGAGATTTCCATGAACTGCATCTTATTATTTTTGTATAATTTATTACACACACATCATGTAATATGACACTACGGTGATCACACTCTGGTAAGATGCCGGCCACTGTTTGGGTAGTTTTGAAAAGTAATGACTTCTTTAATGTGGCATTATGAAGTCTATAAACAGCTCAGGTTCTCAGTTTGGAATCCTTTTGTGTGTTGGTGAATTGTTAGCACAGAAGTGATTTGTGTGCGTGTCTGAATGAACAACCTTCATCAGCAACTACATCACTGTGAGCAGTGAATGTTCCTCCAGTTTGCTTCCACATCTCTGAACGTGTCCTTTATGAGCCTCTGGCAGGCGTTCTTGTGGCCTCATCACTGATAACTACAGAGCCGCTGGATCAGACGAGAGCTGTTGTGAATGTGTTGTATTGTAGATGGTGAACCGAGGAAAATGCGCCTGTGACTAAACAAATCCGTGCATGAATACAGATGTACAGAGTCTTGCCTGCGGTCAGCGGATGTTTATCATGCAGATTGAGCAAAGCAACACTGGGGCGGATTATGTAAAAACAGCAGCGAGTAAAAGAGCGATGATCTGGTGCGGCTCATTATTGCTGTAAATATTCAGACAAGACACACTAGCGTCTCCCCACCCTGCTGTCTTAGCACCGTTAATCATCGCTGCAGGAGGAAAAAACGCAGTAGGTCACAGAACTGGACATCAACATGCAGCGGTTCAGTTTTGAGTCTGGTCTAGATCACACTCCTTGGTCTGTTTTAACAGTATTTTACCCATGTTTCTATTATAAATAAAGAAAAACAAATTGATGTCTCCTATCTTGACCCATCCATTTCCAGGTCTTCCAGGAGCTAATGAGTGAATCAGGTGTGATTTGATTAGGAAGAGTTAGAAAAGTTTCCAGGAACAGGGTTGAGAAGCACTGGTAAAAGCATTCATTTGAGCACAGCTGTAAATGGGTCAGCAGTTTTTGGAGAGCACACAGTGGTTATAGTGGGATTGAGTGTTGAGGGCTGATGGGATCAGACTCTGACCCCAGACTGAAGCACACGCTGCCCTCTGTTTGCACAATATTACTTTAAGAACATTACGTGATATTAATTATTCACAGGCCAAGCTCAGCTTTAAATGAGTCTGTGTGAAAGGCAATTAACAATTTAGCTTCATTTTCACTGGAAATATTCACTGAAGCGCTAAGTGTATCGTTTCAACGTGGTTCCACTCTCCACAGTGCAGTTTAATGACCCTCCCAGCGAGTTCATCTGATCCGCTATGACGTGTTCTTCTGAGCGTGATCTTCCAAACGCAGCTTCCTCTCAGAGCGTGTGCTGTAATGTGTCTTACGCAACTAGGTTAAGATAATGCACAGCACGCGGAGAGAACAAACCACGGGTCAGCAGGAGCTGCAGCGCAGTGATGCCGTCCTGTAGAGCTGGAGGATACGAAGACACACCGCGGATCTGGTTCTGACACGTCAACTCCCTGACCCTGGGTTTCCTACAGAGAGCATTGAGTTGAGTGTTACAGCGCAGGAAAGGCAGGACCGCACCAGTGCACATGGACCGCAGCTCCAGCTGTTTCCTGAAACAACACATGTCCTCACATCCACCCTCCCGCTTGGATAGGGAACGCTCTTTCCACGCTGCCCAGTTTCCATCCTTCGCTCACATTCCCCTTCTTTATTGCTGGAAAAAGGAACGGCCCATATGCAGATGACATCAGCACATGTTGCAAATGCAGGCTAACACCAGGGTTCAGGTAATGGATAGACGCTGGGGAGGTGTGTGCTCATCCTGTTTTCACCACACGCCTAATGGCTGCTGCCCCGCTGCGTCACATGGGTTAATTGACTACGTTTTGTGGGGTTGCATGATTACATGTCCCATGGTGCCATGACCCGGCCCTGCTGAAGCTGTCATCAGTGACTGTGTTATTGCACATTGACTGTGGCGACACAATGACCCCTGTGAATGAACATTAGACATGAGTAGTGGTGTGTAAGGTGACTAGGTAGGCCATGTTCTCTGCCGTTGTCCATCTAGAGATGTGATGTGGCTCCATCTCCGACCCCCTCCAGATGTTTCAGTGATCCAGTGACACATTTTGGTATTTTGATATTTAATAGTCCAGAGTCTGCTGTTAAACCTCCCAGTGTCTCACTTTCATGTTTGGAGTTACTATGCAATGACATTTCATTGTAGGCCGTGCTGCCCAATCTGATGCTGCTCAAATCATTCATTCATTTTTGTAGTGGAGCCCCCTATGTGCTTTAAACTTTCACTGATAACACTAAACACTTTAATAGGGTTAGGGTTATGGTTAGGCAGACTCTGAAAACCAGTCTGTGTTCTGTCAGATTGAGCATGATCTTCACCCTGTGATACACATGGACCAACTAAAATAATCTATTAGCTGCTGAACGGTGCTGAGAGACGACGGCATTATAATGGTTAGCACTAACCTTCTCTTCCCCTTTGCTGGCACTGTATTAATAATGCAAGCAGAAGGACACCCATCAGAGCCGCCACTAATGGCCTTGATCTGGACTTTAACGCTGACTTCAATTAAAAGCGCAGACATGAGCTCTCTTTCACTCACTCACTCACCACGTTAAAGTCTCATTATGGCTTTGCTAATCATGTCTCTGCATGTTAAGGAGCATCCAGCAGAGCTGCTCAGGTTTGAATCGGGATCATGGAATGATGGGCCGAGCCTTGAACGTTCCCCAACCGGGCGGTGATGTTCGGTCAAAGTCGTCATTATGAAGACTCTCACAGTGCAGGAAAGCGTGGAAGATTGATCACCCAATGAGGCTGCTTTGATTATTCACTGCTCTGGAGTAAACATGCAGGCTGAGATACTGTATCTGCTGCTGTAGAGTCGTTCTCAGACCTGCATGCCTGAATGACACTTGTCCTTTATTATAGCACTGTTCATAAATCTGCTGAGCTGTTTACTACACTTTAGTCTGTAAATCCTATCCTGTCTGTTTAGAAACTATGGTCATTTTTTTTTTATTCTAAGCCATTTTCCATTCAATATAAAGAACTACTGGAAATTAATTCTCTGTATTGAATGTAAAATATCTTTAAGCAACGTGACTCATCTTGTCTTGCAGAGGGTGTCTGTGAGATCTGGCTGACCAGTGAGGACACAGGTGCGTACGGCAGGGACATCGGCACGGACCTGCCGTCTCTGCTCTGGGAGCTGGTGAAGGAGATCCCAGAGGGAGCGATGCTGCGTCTGGGCATGACCAACCCACCATACATCCTGGAACATCTGGAGGTACGTCCTCTTCCTCAGACAAACTGTCTGACTACCCATTGTGTTAAGATCATACAGCAGAAAACTGTACCGATTGTACTCTAGAGGTGCAGCATCACACATGTGACCTCAGTTTTGAAGCAGTGTTAATTTTCGTCAACAACATTTTTTTTTCACAGACGGAAACGAAACGATAACAAACTAAAATTATTTTTGAATGACAAAAACTATGACAAAAATCGACTGGCTTTTTTGTCAACAAATTAAAACAAGACGAAAATGTTAGGGAGGGATTCATTCAGAAAAACGTGTTGCGCAGTACAAGGTTAGATGCGTACAGACCGGCGGGACACAAGCTAAAATACACTTGCTGCATGTCTTATAAAACGTTAAAAATGTCAATATGTGGGAGTACAAGAAGTGCAGACATATGGATCAATTTGGCAACGAAAGAGAGAACTCAAATCTTGTTTTCTGAGCGCAGACGCTGAAGCATACACACAAAAAGCACATCTCACACTCTTTCGCATTCCATGAACTGAGAAATACACACAAAATGATCTCGAATTGTCATTTTTGGCGAGCATTCACGTAAACACAGCCGATTACATCTTAAATGAACATAAACAGTGGAGAGAAAGTGTATCAGTACATTGCATCCATTGCATTCGTGCATTTGTTTTAAAAGGATAGTAGCCACATTTAGTTGCTATTGTCCGAGTCACTGATGTTAATCAAGCAACAAAAGAAAGACAGAAAACCACACACTGCTCTTGACTGAATCACTTACGTAGCCCTAAAGATTAATCTAAATTCATTTATAGAAAAAAAAACTTGTTTGTTTGAAAAAATGATGAATATGGTAAACAAGTTACTACAAAGAACGCATAATTAACCTATATAACCATTGGCATTTCACTGAAAAGAAGACCATGTTCTTTATGAGAAGTGATTTTATTAAACACACCGCAGTTAAATTGTGTGTTTATCATGATAAAACCTTAATATCAAACCTATATAATGTGTTTGGAAATTTTAGAGAAATGCTTAATAAATGCATTGCACTGTAACTAAACCCATTAAATCTGACAGGGTGAGCTGCTTTAAACTCTGTGATAGGCTAGTTTGAAAACCTTAATAAACAAAGGCACATACTAAAAATATTCAATACAAATATGTGTACCATTACACCTCTGTGAGGCACACATGCACTGTCTTGGCACTTTCAAATAAAAACGTTTGTTCATTCAATTATGCGAGCTAATTTTTCCCCTGAAATTCTTGTTTGTGTGAACAGGCTTTCGTTGTCTCTTGTATCCGTACAGTTGTTTTCTAGCACACAGGAGTGACCGTAGT
Organism: Cirrhinus molitorella; assembly: GCA_033026305.1. NCBI lineage: Eukaryota > Metazoa > Chordata > Actinopteri > Cypriniformes > Cyprinidae > Cirrhinus > Cirrhinus molitorella. Next base: position 34,452,800 of record CM065123.1, on the reverse strand, counting down.
GGCGACTCATTCAATCCCATAATTCTAGAACAATACCCAGAATGCTGTGCGTTTTCCCCCTCTGAGCCCCAGATGCCGAGGACAGTCGTAATCCCTCAGACGGCTGTGAGAAGTGCTGGGAGAAGCAGTTTTAATTTGCAGAGGGTTAATTGAGGTTGTAATTTTGTCCCCCGATGTATAGGTTACGTTTATGCTCTGTTACATTCAAATTAAAAAGTGATAATTTTTTTTCCCCCTAAATGAAAAGAAATAACAATTAAATGCTAATTAGAAATGTAGGCATGCTTGTATACGTGCTAAAGGATGCTTATTTCTTTTTATGTGCTAATTTGATTTCCATCATTGGACTATTTGTCCTTATTTCATTTCCACATGCTCAGCAAGTATTTTAATTGCATGTCGTTGCTTTGATGCTTCTATTTGTCTTATGGGAAGCGGCAGAGCACGAGTTCACGATCGCTGCTGTGCATCTTTCTTAAAGAGATTGACAATCTCTGCTTACTTCTGCTGCATGAACAGGTGAGAGCGTAAAGCGTTAGCTCAGCATGCATCTCTGTAACAGGAGATAAGGTACGTGGTGGTGATGTTACATCAGACAAGTGGCGTCTCGAGAGATCACATATAGACAGATGGGGCGAAATCACATGTCTTTTCAAAACTCACCAGACACGTTAAGACACACTAATACTAGAACTTTCTTCTTCTTATGAGAACACCATCCCCCTGACTTTAACAGATCCCTTCCATTTACTGGCTCTTAAGTGTTTTTTTTTGTGAGGGAGAGCTTTCGCAACGCTGGTAAATGACTGTGTGATTTGGGAGGCTGCGGCAGCGGCTGTCTGACACTCTTTCTGAGGAGTCATTTAGCAGCATTAGAGGTGTTTAGCAGAGCAGATGTGTGATTTATGGAGCCTCTGTTCAGTGTCTGAAATAGCAGAAGCACCTGTCAGACAAAAGAGGACTGATCAGTGCCATGTGAGAGATAGAGACCTTCCTGTTTCACTTACAAAATTGACTCTTTCTGAAGAAAATGGCTCTCAAGCACTAATAATTGTGCTCTTATGTGCAGAGAAAACGTCCTTTACACAGGTGTGCGCATGCACAAATACATTCATACAGTGCTTGTGTTTAGGGTTTCGGAGAACGCACTAACCAAGCATCATGCACACCAGTGAAAGTAACGCAATGATGAACTGAATAACAATAGCGCCTTCTTACTTACGAATGATCAGATCGTGTAATCGTTGCAGGTAAGGAGAGTTTTCAGCATTACTTTCAGTCTGGTCAGTGGATTGAGTGTGTGGCAGAGCCCAATTTAAATGCAGAAGAGCTGGAGCTTCAACTTTCACTTTAATGTGCTGCTGATTACACAAATCTCTCTTTGATGTCATCTTATTTCAGGAAGCAAAACTTGGCGGCCTAAAAATTCTGCTTTTCCAAAGCGAGCGTAGCGCCTTCATTATGCAGTCATGAAACCTGACCCGCCGGTTAACCTGCTGCGGAGCGCGCCGCACCATACATGAATACTATAAGAGCTCTGGGGCTGCTGAAATCCAAAGACAGGCTCTCAAATCATATCCTTAAACTGAGATACAAGCTGTCTGTGCTCACCGCTCCATCCGTATACCTGAGCACCATCCGAGCTTTGACCTCCAGGCCTGTAGCGTCCATTTGTGGTGTGCTGGAAAAACGTGGAGTACACTAGCCTTCACATTTTTCCTTTGAAGAGCCTTTTAATTGCTGGTTGGCATCCGTGTAATTCATCGCCGCTTCAATCCAGCAGGTCACGGGAAGTCACCTCATTACGACGAGCCTTTCTGAGAGCGACACAAGGGCGCTTAGCTGTGATCTGAGTGTGCGCTCTGCTGTAGTGCCCTTCTCAGTGGTCTCTCTCAGGTGAAGCACCCTCGACTGACGGGCCACGCCGCGGGCGCCCACTGATTAGCACGCGGAGGTCAGGTCGTGACGGTCAGCTAATGAAGCGCTGCGATGAACGTATGTTCAGACGCTCTGCTCCAGGTGCTGCTGTTCATGTTTCATGAAAATCATCGTTCGCCGTACCTGACGACTAGAAGTACGAACAAACTCCCCCAGATGATAAGCTTGATGACCTTGTTTAAATGGTCTCTCTCCTTCATTCACCCTCTTTTTGTGAATGATTCATTTTATCTTTGAGAACTGTTCACTGTGCAGTAGAGTGAAACATAAATCAGCTCTGTTAATGCTAGTGATGCACTAAATGAAAAATTTAGGATCAAACACTGATTGATTTGTGAGATTGATTCAGTCCGTGTTTCTTCTGATGTTCATTCATGTTTATTCGGTTCTTTTACTAGTGCTAAAGAGGGAAGACATGATCAGTTCAGTCTGCAGAAAGAATACAATACAAATGGCTGTTGTTATTCTAGCATTAGTGTCACACAGCTGTAGTGCATCCACATTATTTTAATGCCATACTAAATAATTGGAACCTTCACTGATGTTCTCTGGATCAGCTTAGATCATGCTGGAGAACGTGATCATCAGGTTTAGCTCATTTAGATGTTCTCATTCATTTTCAGCTTAACTTTTAATTCAAGTATTTCAAACTTGTGTATGTCTCACTTGTGTATGAGGTGATTGTTCTCAGGTTGATGGGGTGTTCTGGGTGATTTCTAGGTCTACACTATTTGTCTTTTTCCCCAACTCTTAGTTAAGTAAAGTAAACGTCTCAAACTTATGATTTGAGGAGTCGTTCCTGCCTGTGCCTAATGCATCAACATTTAATGCTTAGTTTGTTCAGATCAGTAGCCCTAGTCATGAGCAGTAGTAGTAGTGATAATGATGCTTGACTAAACCACAGCTAATTAAACCATGATGCAAAATAGAGAAATGAAATGAAAGTGTGAGGGAATTGAACAGGCTCTCACTGACTGGCCTTAAATTGAGAGAGAGATGTGTGAACATTCACAGTTCAGTCAATTATAGCTCAGGCTCTGGAGACTCGCCACCATTTGTATTTGGAGCGGCCGCTAATTTCATCCCAAACACGGGCCATTTTCATATTAATGAACCACCAGAGACTCTCTGTCCATTAGGGGCTTAATGTACCATTGTAGGGACAGTAGATGACTCTTCTGTCTGTTAGAACAATGTTCTGTGAATGAGCGGTGAATGCGATGCGACTCATGAATGCAGTTCTAAAGCCATTTGTGTTTGGTTTCCGTTGTTGGTCTGTCTGTTGTCGGTCAATGCAGCTCCTGCTCTTATTCCTGCAGGTGTGAACAGAAGAAGTGGAGCATCTCTGGAGACTCGAGTCTTTAATCACAGATCCAGTCCGTGAGCCACACTTGTACGATCTCTGCCGTAATTGGCTTTCACTCTCACATGGCACCTGTCAGACCTCTCCTCCCTGATCCTGCGGGATCGCCGTCCTCCACTTGTCAGCTTTCACAACTTGTTATGGGAACAGTCACATGTTTTGAGCCATTTATTGCTAGAATTAAACTTCTCCTGTTACTGTGAAATGTGACAAGAGCTGCATTTTACAGGCACATTAATATTTAGAGAATGACAATTATAGGAATATATTCTAAATTTGAAACTTTAGACTGCAAAAACATGCGGTGAAACAAGAAACAACCACAAGAAATTACATCAAGGTCAATAAATCCAGGGAAATTATTATTATTATTATTATTATTATTATTATTTACAGTTTAATTTATTTACTTGCCTTTTTTTTTTTTTTTCACAACTTGTACAGTGTTGTGTAAGGTGACTTCCCAAAAATATAAGGAGATGTATTGGTTAATATTTATAATACTTTTTATTCAAAACCATATTATACCAACATGAATACACAGATTTCTAAGAATCTGACATATTATAGAGTGACCGAATAATACTGTAGTCTTGATGTATTGGTACTGAATAATAATTTGGATCTTAAACAACTTAGGCTTTTGCTTAAACATGAAATATAGGGATGCACCGAAATGAAAATTCAACAAAATGGGCCGAAGACTGATTACCGAATGTTTTTGTGTGTGTGTGTGTGTGTGTGTGTGTGTGTCTTTTACCCCAAGCATTTTACCCATTTTTTTTCACCATTGCATAAATTAAATGGCCACAATGTGCTTTTTTTTACAGTTTTGTCCTGCTTTTCAAAGACAGAAATCAGTTACAAAACAGCCGTTTAAAAATATTTAACGCTAAACATTTTTTATATTTATAGCCTACCAACAAAGCACAAGTTAAAATTAGAAAGTTAGTAAAATAATATTCTTTAGCCATTTCTAAGACCCACTTCTTGAATCAGGCATGTTTTTTAATGTACAAATAAATGCAGCCTTGCTGAGTGGAAGAGACTTTTAAAACATTAGAAAATATTGCAGTTCCCAGTTTGAACACTGTGTGAATGCTATAATAAATGTAAACAACAGTAAAATTGCAATACTAACATTTATGAATATTGACTTTAATTTTGTCGGAAACCTGCAAGATCTCAGTATTTTTTTGTTGACGGCAGCAGATTTATGAATGATTGTCATCACGCTGTTTCAGCGCAGATTTTACCCACGTTTTGGACTTTGAAGCCTGGCTAACAAGCTCATGCGGCGCTGGCAGAATACATAATTTGTGCGTGAATTAGAAAACATAACATTCTGTAGTTTATTTACTAATGCTTTAAGGCCATTTTGCAATTTCAGTCATTATACAGTAACCATCCCTTCCTCTTCTCGTTGAAGACATGCAACACAGTACTAAACAGTCTCTTGTTGTTAGTGCTTGTAATGATTTTTGCTTCTTTCTTGGACAGCTTAAATGCTTCCACACTACCGACATGTTTGCTGCATTAGTGCGCTCCTCTATTTTCTGTTGTCTTTTCGCTTATTCAGACAAACTGCTATTTTTGGCCGAATAATTTTAGTTGCCAAACATTCAGTGCATCCCTAATGAAATAGGTTTTTTAGACGGTAGAGTATTTATTTGTTTCACATTTTCATCACATCATTCCCAGGCTCCCATTTCTGTTATTTCAGAGTTTTAATCACAACACTTTTAATAAATGGAGAATCATCATAGTGAAGCATGAGTGGATGTGTATGAATGGGCTATAACATCAGTATGAACACAACGGAAAAATCCCATCATTACGTCATGGAGATATTCCAGATCTCAGATCCACAAGTGAACCGACGGAGCAGCTAAATTTAGTTGTGCCGTTCTTCACCCATCGACCGCCCTTCGGCTCTCCTCTGTGCCATATGCAGAAATCCATACGCGCCGCTGAGATGGATGAAACCTGGCGTTTATAGAAAAGCTTTTAGCCTTGCAAATGGGAAGCGGGAATGGACCGGCAGCCGTCGATCATTGACTGCTTAGCGCTGCGTGTGTTCAATAGAGTCCTGTAGCTCCTCCAGGACATGCGTTTTCTCCCGAATGAATGACATTTTAATGGATTAATTATCCTGTGCAATGCAAAGCGAGAGCAGCTTTTAGAAAGTCAGTTATCTGTTCAACAGCTTTCCTTTAATCTGATTGGAAATGGAGCCTGAAGCGATGAGGAGTGTGCACGTGTGAGACAGTGATACGGCCGAGGAACTGGAGACAAACGTCTATTTCTCATTAAACTCCCAGCAGGTCGAAGGTCTTGACCTGAACACTGACCGATGAGTGTCAGACAGAAGAGCTGCAGTGCCTCATCATATTATGAGCTCCAGCAACACACCAAGATGTGAAGAAGTGCTTTCTGTTTATGAATTTGCTTTTTAATATAAAGTATCTTCTGTTGAGCACAAAAGCAGATGTTTTAGAGATTCTTGCAGTGACTGCTGCTTATTGAGCTTCATGAAATACTATGTGTGGTTCATATAACTTGTGAATATGGTGTAGGGACGTCTGCTTTGAATAATGAATATGTTGTTTCTTTGACACTGATGTTTAAACTTGCTTCATCATTCGTCAGTCTGTGCCATGTCATCAGTGCTTCTCCACCAATGTGAATGATATTTGAGAGCTGCGACAGACTTTTAGAAAATAAGTTAAATTTCAGGCCGTTTCTTATGCAAACACATCACATGACTTGAAATATAGCACACAAATCATGTGTCTGATGCTTATGCAATGATTTTTGTCATTTCATAAATTTGTGTTCTAAAGCAGAACGACCCCTTCGAGTCTTCAGTGATGTATGAGTTGTTTGTTCCTCTTGATGTGTTTTCTTGGCCTGTTTCTGAACCCTCATCACCTCATTCAGCTCGACTCCATTTAAACACGGATGTGTTACTTTCATCTCCATGTTCTCATGCTTGTCCTGCTCCACACATGTTCACCATCCAAAAAAAACAGCAGTTATCCACATAGACTCAGATTCATTGCCTGCTGGAACAAACTGAATGTCATTATAACCCAGAATCACTGAGAGATAAAACACTTCATTATCGTCCTCACATCACAGCCATAGCGTCCTATAGCATGATACCGAGCTTCAAATGCGTCATCCTTATAGAGAGTGATGTTTTTAAATGTCTGTTTCCAGCGAGTGTTATCTAGTCATCTGTAAAGGCTCAGGTTGATTGGCTCTGCGCTGCAGTGGTTTAATTTGATCAGATCAGGATGAAGTGCAGCTCCTTCTCTAAACCACAGCAGGATGATGCGTTACATCAGGGTGGAACCTAGCTGATCATGTGATCTGTTTGGCAGATTACGTGTGTGCATCATGATTTTGGTGTACTTTTAGGCTGAATAGATGTTCAGTTTGTTTTCATAGTCCATCAAGCTCGTAAGATTGGACTCCTCGCAATATGAGCCTGTTAAATGAGTGCTTGCATTGAATAGTTTAGTCAGTTAATATAACAGGATTGAGGTGATAATAGGGGCTGCATCCACTGGTTGGTTTGCCACTATTTGATGATTTGGCAGATACTTTTGATTTGATGATTGATTTACAGTCATGGCCAAAAGTTTTGGCAGTGACATAAATTTTGTGTTTTGAAAGGTTTGCTGCTTAAGCTGTTGTGGTGTTCATTCACATTGTTTCTAGATTATTGTGTAGAGTGATCAGATCATTTTATATAATTGCTAAAAGCTTTATTGGTCAAAACAATTAACTTTTGCACAAAAAAAAAAAAAAAAAAAACTAATTTCACTCTTTTTTGATCCTGACACAAAATGATCTGCTAACACCAATTGACTAATATCAGCAGCACATTTGAAAGTGTGAATGAGCACTAGTCAGTTGAAATCGCTATCATGCCAATTAGGTTGTAACAGCAGACTGATTGCTATAAAAGAAGGGAAGAAGAGCTTCCAGTCATTGCGTTCTTGTTAGCAATGGTTACCTCCAAAGAAACACGAGCAGCCATCATCGCTTTGCATCATAATGGCCTCACATGAAAGGAAATTGCTACAAAGAATATTGCACCTGAAAGAACCATTTACCGGATCATCAAAAACATTAAGGAAAGAGGTTCAACTGCAGTGAAGAAGTCTTCAGGACATCCCAGAGTGTCCAGCAAGCACCAGGACCAATAATAATTCTGCCAAAAAACACTGCCATGAATAAAGAATGGTATCAAAACGTCCTGCAAGAGCAACTTCTTCCAACGATCCATGAGCAATTTGGTAATGACCCCTGCAATTTTCAGCATGATGGAGCACCATGTCACAAAGCAAGAGTGATAAAGAAGTGGCTTAAAGAACATGACATTTGAAATTTTGGATCCTTGGACAGGCAACACTCCAGATCTCAACCCCATTGAGAACCTGTGGTAGGGCCTCAAAAGGCGAGTGGACAAGCAAAAGCCCACAAATTGTGGTTAACTCCGAGAATTAATATGGCAAGAATGGATCGCCATCAGTCAGGATTTGACCCAGAAGCTAATATCCAGCATGCCAGAGCGAATTACAAAGGTTATGAAGAACAATGGTCAACACTGTAAATTAGAGCTGCAACTAACGATTATTTTTGTTGTCGACTAATCTATCGATTATTTTTCAATTGATCTATTATTTTCTTATCAGTTGATACATTCTTTAGTTAAACTATCAGTAAAAATAACAGTAACTTCTGCTATTAATCGTTTAATATTTTATTTAAACGTTTTCTCATAATTAATAATTTACAAAAATAAATAACAATAACAATAAAAATAATAACAATAAATAAAGAAAAATAATACCAAGATAGAAAAAGAGAAATAATAACAATAAATAATAAAAAAATAAAAAAGAAGGAAAGAAAAAGAAAGCAATGAAGCAAGAAAGAAATAATAGTAAAAAGAAAGAAAGGGCAGTGATACAATACAATCAATAGAATTGCACATTATGGCTGCATTCACAGTTACTGTTTGGGACAGTTGCTTACAGGTGAGATGCTTAAAATGTTGTTTTTATTCAGCAGATTAAAACATCTGCTTGAATTCATATCTGTAACGGATTAGGTAATTTTTGTTTTTATTTGGCGTACTATTTATATGCATTTTCATGAGACCGGGCTCGAATGAACAGCTGAAGTCACAACCGCATTCAGGAAACTAGAGAGACGGAATCAAAAAATGGCGTCATAACACCGGGAAGTTTTATCACAGTTGACAGCCCGTTTTTAAATAAATGAGTCCAGTCAAGGCTTTTCCAATCCATCACACAGTTAAACAACTAACAAGGACTTTAAATGCTTTGTTACCGAGTGCAGACGAGCGCGTTCGGATTCGCTCGCGCAATCGCGCCTGCGGCACCGATGGCAGCTCCAGTGGATCTTAAGATGAACGCGAATCATTTCTTCTTTTCCGTCTCTGTGGGTGAATTAAACCCGTCATGATTATATAGTCAACTTGATGTCCCGTGCTGTTTCGTTCATTCAGCACAGCTTTGAATGCGGTTGTGACTCCTGACAATGGAAAGGCGTCAGTTAGGCTATATTTGCCTTATATGCGGTACTGACGGCGTATAAAAATAAAAATGCTCTATGAATGCAACTCTATGAAGTGATGTTGCCAAATAGCATTCACCTTCTGCTCTAGAGCCTGGTTTTGTAATAAACATGGCAGAAAAACAGTATTAAGTAGGGATAACTGCAGGCTCGCATAATGGGTGTGGCTAAAGGTGCGACGTGTCGACGCATGCCATGCTAATCGACGTATTGTCATAATCGACGTAATCGATGACGTCGACGAATCGTTGCAGCTCTACTGTAAATATTGACTCATAATTATTTTTTGCCGATTAAATCCTTTAAAACTTATAAGTTTATCATTATTTTTATTTATACCATAGAAACATGTGGAAAATAATCCACAAATGCTGAAGCAGTGAACTTTGCAAAACACAAAACTTATGTCACTGACAAAACTTTTGGCCTTGACTGTAGAAAGACGACACAAAAGCAATACACTAGACACATATGCTTGGTATCTGAAAATAAAGTGAACGTTCATTCCCATCATGTTGTAAGGAAACAGACCAAGTAGGTTTGATGTGCTCAGTTCCTCCATCCTTTGCTGCTTTATATGCATGTATAGATGAGCATGTAAGCATCGCCAGTAGTCTGAAGCAAGCCTGAGGCGAAACACTTCTCCAACACGGAGCTGTAATGATTGGATCAGGCCGTCTGCTGTGATGGAGGAGAGCAGGTCTCGTTAAGGCAAGGAAAGTTTATTCATGCAGCACATTTCATATGCAATGGTAATTCAAAGTGCTGTACATAAAAAGAAATTCAAATAATCATAATAATAATCACAACAATAAAAGCAGAGAATAAACATTTTAAAATGTTTCGGGCCGCTGTGGTGTGTCATGAGCAGGTGTCTGCGCTGTGATAAATGTGTTTCATGATAGACGCTGTTAATTCATTCTAGTCTTGTCACTCATCTCGTGTGTCATATGCCAGAGCCCCTCCCCTTTAGCACATGGGACGTGGGATTGGCCGATCGGAGTCGTGGGAGGCCCCTTATCGTCCGTCTCTAATGAGCTCGGAGCACACATTAGCATGAGCGCATAAATGAATGTTTCCTTGAGCAAATAACATGCATATTAAAAGATGCTTTGGGCTACAAAGTGCAGGACATACAGACATGAAGAATAATTACGTTTGTTAATTAACGCTTGTGTGTTTCTCCTGCTATCGCGTCTGATCGCATCTGATTCTCCAGAGTGATGTGTGCGTCTGCTCGGAAATTAAAGTGTGTTTACGCTTCTCTTTGTGAGTTAATGACCACATCCTCGTATTGAATATTCAACACTTCTAGAAATCTGCATAATCTTCCACGTTTGAGGATGAATTATAGTGACTGTTTCAGTCGTGCATTTCAATGAGTTCAACGTTATCATGACCAGTTAGAGATGGTGACCAATAACACTCAGAAATGACCAGAAGCATTTCAATACCCATCTCATCTCGTTTGATGAACACATTATCATTAACTATTTAAAGAGGAGTAACTGTTAATAACCTAAAGCAGGTGACCAGACAAACTAGCACTCTAGTACCCATTTACATTTATGCATTATCACAGGCTTTCATTCAAAGTGACTTACACAAAAGGAACAAATCAACTCATCAAAAAGCCTGCAACATTAGTAATATGCAATATCAGGTCTATTGAACAAATGATGGAGAACAGGAAAAAATGCAGAGAAGAAATAGAAGTGTGTGTGTGTACTGGTATTCCCTACATTATGACGTCCAAATGTCCCCACAAGTATAGTAATACCAGTAAATTTTGACAAGCTTATGAATCACTCAGAATGAAATGTTTTAGAATCTAAAAATGCATGTAGCTTTGTGTGAGGGGTAGGTTTAGGGATTACTGAAGCTATCTGATGCTTTGAGCCTCGTGTCTGTGTGATCATGTGACACACGTTCACTCGCTGAGGTTCTTCGTGTCCCAATGCAAGTGGACTCAATTTATCTGCACTGCTAATCAGTCACTATTCTTTAAACTAATTAATTCTTAAATTCTGGTCGTCTAATGTAAAAGCCCACGCAGAGATGCATGAGAGAGCAGCTGAGGTGAGTGGTGTGGTGGAGGGGCTTCACAATGGAGTTTAATTGTGACGATAAACTGTAATCAACGGTTCCTCTGAATGAGACTGATGGAAACTGTTTTTCCCCCTCTTCTTGTCTCGGTTTTGTTCTTTGAGTGAGAAACGCAGATTGTGTTTTATACATTTATTTATTAGTGAGGTAATTTCCTGATCTAGTAAATATGTGATCTGAGAAAACCTGTCTGATGTCGCGCTGCAAGGTTTTTAGGAAATCCGAAAAATAGGTCAAATGCATTTTTTTTAATTTTTTTTTTTGTCAAAATTAGGTTTTCATTAAATTATTATTTCTCATGTTAAGAACGCTGCTGAGGTAATTTCTCTTAACACCATAAAAAGTTAACCTATCAAAAATAACCACAAAACACAATTAATAAAGGTGTATCAATACGCATTTCCAAAGCAACGTTTTTTATTTATTTATTTAATACCGTGAGATGGCGGAGCGCAAGAGGATCTTACTCGTCTAAATCTGCACAATCCTGGTGATTTGAGTGCCCTAAATGATGATATCACGGACTATTTCACATCCAGAGATAAAGGATTGGGCGATAAAGTTACTAAAGAGGAGGAGTCAGATGACAGTCTGTTATATAAACTGCGCACAAACAGTTGTGCTGCGCTCACTTTTCTAAATTTAAAACTAAAACTACAAGGTACATTATTTGTGGTATTTAAACATACAAGGGGTGATCAAAAGTTCGGAGACTATATACCCGTGATGAACAGCGGAAAACAGACATTAGTCTGTTTGTGTAATGATGCTGTATAGTGCTCCTGACATCACTCGGTAAACCTGTGAAGTGAAAGTGATAGCCGTCTCACTTTAAACCCATTTTTCTCAAAATTATATTCCTGAAAATCATGGCTGTCAGCCAACTTCAGATAGTCAACTTTTGTTACGTTCAAGCTATACAGACAAAATAAAAATAGTTTTGGAAAGGGCTTCCATATGGTATCAAAATCTAAAAAAGGTAAAATTCCACCATGTGTTGGGTTTTCCTAGATCGCATCAAATACAGGTTTATAAAGTACATTTAAGATGTTTATTGGATGAGACATGCTCAGTAATTAAATTATTTTGTATGTTTTACACTGTAATTTAAAATTTGTCAATGTTTTTTTTTTTGTTTGTTTGTTGGTTTTTGTTGGGGGTTTTTTTGTTTTGTTTTTGGTCCTGCTCACAAAGACTGCATTTATTTGATAAAAAAATAAACAAACAACAACACCACATGCTGATTTATATTTTTGTGGAAACTGATCAATTTTATTTCTCAGGATTCACAGATGAATAAAATGTTCAGAAGAACAGTTCATTTGATTTACTGTCTCACTCAAACAATGTATGTCCTTGATGAATGAAAGCATTCATTTAAAAAAAAAAAAAAAAAAAAAGTTTGAGAAACTTTGAGTTTGAGATGTTTATGTAAGGAGGTCCAATAACATCAGCTGTCTTCATCAGTCTTCATAATGAGATGCGATGATGTAAGGTGGGTGGGCGGAGCTTTTATGTAGATGGGCAGGTCACATTGTATTTTTTCTCTTTTTTTGGTGGCTTCTCGTCTGTGTTCAGCTCTGTGTTTGGAGATTTTAGCTTTTCTTCCCAGTAATTTATCATCTTACGATACGTCCTGATCTCTCTGTTATTTAGATATAGATATATGTAACACATCGCACTGCTCCTCTGACCTTTACTGGGACACACAATCTGCTCTGACTGTCCCTCTGAGTTTGCCTTTCAGTTGCATTTCTCTCTTGGGGGAAAACTACCCAATCGCCAGCAGATCCCTGGGATCCAGATAATTGAAACAAAAGTTAAAGCTTTCTCTCTGCTGTTAAACACTACATATGGAACGCTTTATGAAAGGAAGACTTGATGTTCTAACATCACAGGAACAAAAACACAAGAACTTAGAAAAGATGTTTTTTTTTTTTTTCCCCCTGAGTTGTTTGATGTGGTGTCAGCATTGTGGATGTTTCTCTGCACACTCACAGATGATCTAGTGTTCACATTTACAGCTCGTGTTGCAGCGCTGCAGTGAAACTTTACCTTGTGCAGCTGCGCTCATGCACTTAGATTGAGTTACTCTGAACCTCTGATGTGAGAGACAAACTATAGGCACCTCATCTGAACTCACACACACACACACACTGAACCACTCCACACACGTTTCACACTACTCAATTCTTTATTAACCGCTTTTTATTAGCAACATCTTATCTGCAATCTTTTTAAATTTGCACATGTGGCATATAGTGCATTTTAGTGATTACATTTTTGTAAAATTGTGGGAAATTGTTTTTCGTTAAAGGGGTACAAAGAGACATTTACAAGCAAAATGATTTTGCTTATTGGAATGCCAAAGTGTACTAGGTTTTTACATTTTCAGCATTAACCTGTGTTTAATAATTATGCAGTTATTTAAAGCCCCTCTTTACGTAACTGTAATAATAATATTAATATGCCAGTATTAGTAAAATATATCCATAATGGGCAGCACAGATGGAAGCTACAATAGTTTACTCAAATTACTAGAGATACTTGCCAGATACAGTTTGTTCCGTAAACAAAATATCAATAATAACTAGGGAAAAACTTTATAACACATTCAAAAAGATGGAGTTCAAATAAGCACTCTTACTTCTACAATACATACACAATAAAATAAATGTCGCTTATGATCTGCTGTTGGTTAGTTATGACAGTTTCTTAGAATTAATGTGTGGTATTCATATATTGCAAACATATATGCTTTAACTGAATGTGCAATGCTTACATTTATTCATTGAAATCACAGCCTTTTGTTTAGTTTAATAATCACGTTAGACTGTATTGCAATTCCGGTTTTTTTTTTTTCCATCCCCAGTTTAAGACCTCATGAAATCATAAGATGTTATACCATTCAACATATTTTACAACCTTAAAATTCAAACTTACCTTTTAAGAATACACAGGAAATTTATTGCATGCATGCTCAGAAATGTATTTTGGGAGTAAAACATTTGTACTGTAAACCCTGTAAACCAGGAAAAAACATAATTAGGTGATTGCACATCACATTATGTTTCTATTGTTTCCTCGTCTTCCACAGGAAATGGGCAAAATCCTGAACCATCCACAGGTCTACGCCTTCCTCCACGTGCCGGTCCAGTCAGCGTCTGACAGCGTTCTGATGGACATGAAGAGAGAGTACTGCTGCGCCGACTTCAGACGCGTCGTGGACTTCCTCAAGGAGAAGTGAGTGCTGCAGGCTGAAACTTGCATTACATCTGTATTGATGAACAGAGAAATGATTTGTACTTGAGCTCCGACTGATGTTTGTCCTCCATTTGTTGAATGCTGGGTAGTGGTGGTTGAAGTGCACACTACACTCAATAGTATGGATTAAATCTTGACATTTTGCAAATGTCAGTTTTTATGAGTTTGATAAGCTCTTCATTACTGTTTCTGATTATTGTTCTCGAGTGCATTTGTTGGAGAGTAAATCAATGAGTCTGAAACGGGTATGAATGGAGGACATGACAGAGGTCAGTCAGATATCGATGCTTGTGCTTTAAAACTGAGAAAGAGACGCCTTGCTCTCTGAGCTTTAATCCAGATGTTCCTTACCATTTGATTGGCTGTAATTGAATCAAAGTAATGAGCAGACAAATGCATCTGTACTGAGCTTTGACCGTTGGGATAGTGTTCAATGACTGCAGCCAACAGTGAAACTGAGAGTGTGTCTGAGAGAAAGACTCGGACTGATGCGTGTTGGTGTGTGGTTGTGTCTGCATTGTGACTCTGTCGTCAGTTGCTGATGATCAGGTGTGAAAGCGTGCAGACGGTCAGATCAGTGTTTCTACAGCTGATCTAAGCAATCACGCTACGGCTAAAGCAGCTGTCAGCAGTGTTTGTGTGTTGTACACGTGATGCTCTTCTCCTTCAGCACTGAGGTTAAACATGAACACTGCATGAGAGAGAATAGAGAAGGCAAACGAGAGGTAATGGTACTTAGTAGAGTTTCTCTAAGTAACATGATGTCTTCAGCATTGAGTTATAGATGATTATTTGAATGGTTTGTGGCACTAGGGTCAAAGCTGAAAGTCTGAGTGTGCAGTACTGCTGTAGCGTAGTGTTTACCTCCTGACTGCAGTGTCTGTGTGCTTATTCTACACTGACTGGTTCACATGTGGCTGTCCATCACTCATGTTTAAGAGTCTGGAGCGGTCATGGACGGTCATCTGTAGGCGTCTCAGGAAGAGGCCCAGCGCTGGTCTTATCTTTCACACGGAGTGCCTGCTGCCCCTTCACCTCGCAGACAAACATGGCTCACTTTACTTTCAGCGCCGCTCAGGTCACGCAGGTCAAACGCCTGCTCCCTTATCGGGTGGCACAGAGTCGCTTCAGGCAGCTCGACACGAAACGTATGCTTAATGCAGAACTTCAGACAGGTGTGCTGAAAAACTGCAGCACGGTCTCTAAGACTGGAGTAATATCACTGTTTTTGGTGTGTGTGAGAGAGAGAGAGATCCCAGAGGTCCCGTTTGACAGCTGTGGTGGATGTGGGAGTGTGGAGGCAAACGTTCCCACATGACACAGATGGGGTTTGGTTACGGGGTGAGAGGAGAACTCATGGGAGCGATGAGAAATTGAAACCAAGGACTTGCTCATTCACTCTGCTAGCGAAGGAGGTTTTCATGCTGTTTGCAGCACTGCAGCTCCAGTCATGAGATGACAGGCCTCATCATGTAGATGACACGATCATTGGCTCCTGCTTAAGACTCCTGCAAACTTCTCTCTTCATAGCCATGTTGCCAGCAAACCCCATTTATCCTGCTTCCTCTGAACTTTCCAAGAGCCATTATAATACAATTTCCCCAATCCAAAGTCATCAGCTCCGGCGGCCTGTCATTCTGTCTGAGAGGTGTTTAAGCCTCAGCGAGTAGGACTCCTAAAAGCCTGAGCTATTACAATCACCTTCTCTCACGCTAAATTAAAGTGATTTGAACTCCAGTCTGGAGAACAGGGCTAATGACACTAGCTTTTGATGAATGCAGCGATAATGTGCAATAAGTGGACTCACCCGGCGTGGAACTAGCTCGAGATGAGTCTGCTTCTCCGGTAATATCACAGAGAAGTCATTAAAGGTGTTTCAGAGCGGAGCGATAGCTTTTCTGTGTGTTGGTGAAGCCCACCGGCAGCAGCCATGATTCCACTGCAGTGTTTGATCATGATAGCTCATTTACTTAACTTCAGAAAATACTTACTGCGAATCCTATTACGCTGCAGACCTCAGGAAATGAGCATTATCTTGTGAAGAACTTGGATCTGCATTTGTCAGTGTGAAGATGATTTGATCCTATAACTGCCTCCTTTGTGGACCCTTAAAACTCTGGAGATCTTTCCAAGAAAACAGAAATGAAGTAGAGGTCAGTGTGTGTGTCCGCATCAAAGTTCATATGAAGTCCTGAAGGAGTGCACATGTGTCTAGTCCTTGGTTGAGGAACAATAGCAGATAAGGAATCACATGAAAAATTGATTCTCAAAGAAGCACAAAGATTCTTCATGCTGTCAGAGATCCTCACATTCAGCCTCAGCAACCCGAGAGACGGCAGCTCCAGCAACTTTCTGACCAACTGATCAACTCAAACTCCTCTCTATGGCTTTTGTCAGAAGTTTCTCTCACCTCAAGCAGGAGGCTGATAACCTCTGACCCCAGCGTGGGCATCTGGAAGTGTTTTGAAGCATGAGACTGTGAGGCTGGATTAAAGGGCTGCAGCTTACATTGTAAAATCACTTTGAGATCTCAGTCCACTTCACACGTGACTGACCACACAGCGTTTACCCTTATAAACCTGTTTTAAATCCTGTAGTTTTTTGAGTTTGGATGAAGATCAGTGTTGAGACCTGCTATTAATATGACGGCGTATCTGTTCAGCAGATGCACTACAGACAGCTCCAGGTTTTGGGTGGTCTGTCTCTCATTAATAGGCTACACAGGCATTGAAGGCAAAAAAAAACAATGTTTTATGACTTTTCATTATTTCAAGACTGGTGAAAGGGTGGGAAAGGATAAATGGATATTTATTATTATTTTTTTTTTCATTTTCATATATTCTCTATAGTCTTCATATACCCTCTAGATGTGGAGAGACTGTCTTTAGTTTACAAAGTCTGTTATTGGCCATATGGAGGTCAGATGACAAGACCGGGAGAACATCTGTCATTTCGGATCTACTTCTGTGACATCATTTTAATCAGTGAGTCATATCAGTGTGAAACATGATGATAGGCATCGGAGGTGCATCATCAGTTGATCACTGAATCAGATGCTGCTGGTGATTTGTGTTTCAGATCAACAGCACACATGAGAGTGAAGACACTCTGCTGCTCGGTAACTGAAGCTGGTTTCCTCCAGACAGCGTTCACTCTTGTCTCCTCATGCTTTAATTGCTCTGAGGGGTGTTGAAGCATGTGTGAGCGTGCAGATGCAGTGACAGAGAGAGTCACGGCTGATGTTTACAGACTCTCTCTCTTCTGTAGCCCGTTGCGTTCACTAAACAAACAGCCTCACAGGCGATAATGTATTTGTAGTTAGCCATTATGTTTCTCAGTACTGTGATCTCACCTGTCCTTGGCCTGAATGCAGTGATACCTGTTGATGTTTAAGTGCTGATTCTCCCCTTGATCACGTAATACATCTCAGACATAGACTTTTCCTTCTGATGTCTATCTGATATAACACCTTGCCATAGCCTCAGCTTCTGGATGGAGGAAATGATTTCTTCTGCTATGTGGAGAGACCAGGAACTAAAGAAATGTGTGATGTGTTGTGCCTGTTTTTCATTTAATGTCTTTGTGTGTTAAAACATGGACAGAAGAGATTGATTGATTGAACAACAACAAAGATAATAGGGAGTTTCTTCTCTCTTTTAAAACTGTTTAATTTACCAGCGTAACTATACAACGTTGTGTTAAACTGCATTATATGCCTAATATTGCATTATATGGTACAGGGTTCCCACTGGTCCTTGAAATCCTTGAAAGTTTGTGAGAAAAA
This sequence comes from Cirrhinus molitorella, assembly GCA_033026305.1. Taxonomy (NCBI): domain Eukaryota; kingdom Metazoa; phylum Chordata; class Actinopteri; order Cypriniformes; family Cyprinidae; genus Cirrhinus; species Cirrhinus molitorella. The sequence continues at coordinate 34,434,732 of CM065123.1, read as the reverse complement.
AAAGGCCCTGGTAAGTTTTTAAAAATAAACATACATAGATACATGTCTTTGAAAATGCTTGAGTTTATTTTGTGCAAGATTTCTGGGAAAAAAATCAAGTTATTCCCTCCGGTCCGCTAATGTGTTATTTTGCCAACACTTCGTGGCCTATGCATACTAGCTTGCTTGATTTACGTTAGTTACATTAAGTGTTTCCCGCATGAGGTACTTCATGTTTTACGTTGGCTATGATGTAGGCTGTGAACTTCAAATAAAATGCTTTGTATAGTTGTGTTTGACACATGAAAACTAACAATGTGTCTTACAAGGTAACACAATGTAACCTTACTCTCACTTAAAATGTGTCACCACATTAATTCCTTGAATTTGAGGTTATTGGACCTGGAAGTCCTTGAAAGGTCCTTGAATTCGAAGTTAACCAAAATGTGGGAACCCTGATGGTAAATTGCATATTATTTACCATATTAGAGTACTACAGCCATGGCATCAAAACCTGGAAGACTAATTCAAAATAAGGTGTGTGGTAAACTTCTCTTGGACGTTAGCTGCACATGCTCAAACCCCAAATGCTCTTATGTACTTTTTACAAACATATGTTTTAAAATAAATACGAGTGCTTCAGAATTTGTTTTTTTCCGTATGAGAGTGTGCAATTTACGTTGAAGAGCAAAACATCTAAGTGTCATCAGTTATATTTACCACAGACCGTATTATCAAATTAGACTTTGACATCATGGCTGTTTGTTTGCATTTTGTATTGTTTTAAAGAATAAAACAGTTTTTTGTGTGTGTGCGTGGGGGGTCAGAACTGCTTTAGCTGACGCAGGTTGTGTGTGTGTGTAGTTGTGTAACTGCGGTGAGGTTAATGTTTCACATGTGCTCATAGGAGCGGAGAGTGGCGCGGGATCAGGCTCCCGTGTGGCAGAGAATGGAGGAGGGGACGCTCTCTCTTTTGGCGCTTTCTCTCGTCTGACTGGCGGGATTTCCCGCTGTCTGACACGCTCCTCTCACATGTTGCTCTGACTCATGCTGTTTGTGTCACGAAACTCTGTGTTGTTTGTCCCGCGCCGGATCCCGCCACACGCCTTCCCGCCTCGTCCGCTCTGATTCCGGCTGGATTAGAGTCTCTCTGCCTCTCGTTGACTGTCTCGTTAATCTATTTGATATGAGTCATTGTGTTTTGCCAAACGCTGACTCACAGCGCACGCACACACGTCCACACTATTGTATAATAAATGGCTGATGGACTCATAACATTGGCTGTCACGCATCGCTCTGTTTTCTGCCTGAGTGAGAGCTGTAATCTGTGAAACCGGTTCTAGGTGTGTCGTGTGTGGGACGGGAGTTTGTTTCCCCCGGGGGATGAAACATGAGCAGGAGAGGGAACAGTCTCTTCTACAGATGTGTGTCATTAGTTCTGTGTTGAAATACTTTGTTTACCGGCCATAATGTGGACAGACAGCTTTGGATGAGCTGTTGATATGGGTTCTCTAAGAAGAGCGACGCTTTCAGACAGGGGTCGACAGCCTTTTGATCACAAAGTGCCATTGCTATGCCATCTGTTAATGCATGGAGGTTAATTTTCACACTTTAGCAGTATTTATTCCTCCTAATTTCATAAAACAGGCTGTGACTGAGAAATTATTACCTCAAAGTGCAGGTTCAAGGGACTTTCACTACTGCTCATGTGCCAGTGATCATTTCTCCGTAGGCTGCCGACCTCTGCTTTAAAACATTGATCTGTTTGTGTTGAGGAGGTCAGTCGTACCTGGACAATGTTGTCAGGCAGCGGCTCACAAACAGGACACACTTTGATATATCTGCTATAATATGAAACAATAAGACTAAGGTTTTATGATGAGCATAGTACTTCTAAAGAGAGACAGAGGAGTGACACATTGACAGTAGAACACAACCTCAGGTTTCCAAAGCAACAGCTTTGGCCGTTTGTTTTGAGCAGCTTGATATTAACATTGACTTAGCCAATGGTGTGAGTTTGGGGTGGGACTGTGTGTTTGCCTGGCCAATGGCAAATGGGGAGTGTGATCAGGATTTTTTTTTTTTTGCAGTTCACTTTCAGCCCTAACACAATTAAAATGTATTTCTTCTACTTTCCCTGAGGTTACTTGTCTATTTGTTGAACTTCTGTCATCTGTCAGTTGTAACTGGAATAACTTGATGTGTTATCTCTGTATCCGAGATACATAAGCAGTCATTTAACAGTAATGTAGTGAGTTGTTTATACCCACTGACGGCACTGTCACTCACCTGAGTATGTGATCTTTCTAGAAATATTACCACACCTGTCCATACAAAAGACATCTGCACTCTAGAAATGTCTTAAGAATGTGTCTTAATGATAGCTACTGAAGGATAAATTTAACTTGATTAAACTGTGTCCTCCTGGACTAATAGACCTGAAAATGAAGTCAGTCAGTAATGTGTGTGTGGCTGTGATTAGTGGATGATGCTTAGTTAATGTGATTCTCTCCACCTGTGGTCCGTCTGCTAGGACACCTGTACAGTGAGGGGGAAAAAAAAAAAAAAACATTTAAAAAAAAGTTATGAAATTGATTTGCATTTTAGTGAGTGAAATAAGTATTTGACCCCTTCACAAAACATGACTTGGCAAAACCTTGTTGGCAATCACAGAGGTGAGACATTTCTTGTAGTTGGCCACCAGGATTGTACACATCTAAGGAGGGATTTTGTCCCACTCTTCTTTGCAGATCCTCTCCAAGCCATTAAGGTTTAGAGGCTGACGTTTGGCAGCTCAAATCTTCAGCTCCCTCCACAGATTTTCTATGGGATTAAGGTTTGGAGACTGGCTAGGCCACTCCAGGACCTTAATGTGCTGCTTCTTTCTCCTTTGTTGCCTTGGCCGTGTGTTTTGGTCATAGGTCATGCTTGAATACCCATTCACAACCCATCCATTCAATGAGAGAAGGAGGTTCTCACACAAGATTTGATGGTACATGGCCCCGTCCATCATCCCTTTGATGCGGTGCAGTTGTCCTGTCTCCTTAGCAGAAAAACACCCCCAAAGCATAATGCTTCCACCTCCATGTTTGACGGTGAGATGGTGTTTTCGGGGTCATGGGCAGCATTCCTCCTCCTCCAAACACAGCCAAAGTTGATGCCAAAGAGCTGGATTTTGATCTCATCTTACCACAACTCTTTCACCTAATTCTCCTCGGAATCATTCAGATGTAGACTGGCAAACTTCAGACGGGCCTGTACATGTGCTTTCTTGAGCAGGGGGACCTTGCAGGCGCTGCATGATTTCAGTCCTTCACGGTGTAGTGTGTTACCAGTTGTTTTCTTGGTGACTATGGTCGCAGCTGCCTTGAGATCATTGACAAGGTCCTCCTCTGTAGTTCTGGGCTGATTCCTCATGGTTCTCATGATCATCGAAACTCCACAAGGTGAGATCCCCAGACCGAGCAAGATTGACACTTGTTTTGTGTTTCTTCCATTTGCAAATAACTTCTTGTCACCTTCTTACCAAGCTGCTTGATGATGGTCTTGTAGCACATTCTAGCCGTGTGTAGGTCTACAATCTTGTCCCTGACATCTTTGGACAGCTCTTTGGTGTTGGCCATGGTGGAGAGTTTGGAATCTGATTGATTGATTGCTTCTGTGGACAGGTGTCTTTTATACAGGTAACAAGCTGAGATTAGGAGCACTCCCTTTAAGATACCACTAATCTCAGCTCATTGCCTGTATAAAAGACAACTGGGAGCCAGAAATTTTGCTGATTGATGGGGGATCAAATACTTATTTCACTCATTAAAATGCAAACCAATTGTTTAAATGTGTTTTTCTGTTTATTTTTATTTATTTATTTTTTTAAAAACTACTATTAAAATTATAGACTGATCATTTTTTGTCAGTAGGTAAACGTACAAGGGGATCATACAGGGGATCTTTATGTATGTGTATATATTGTACACAGGCATATAAAACATCTAAACTACATTTTTGAGAGACGTTGATTTAGTGGAGCAGTGGATTCTTACACAACCTTTAGAGAAATGACACTGACTGTGTGTTTACATGTGAGTGTGTTCTACACATCGTCACACATCAGCTCCTGCCGTGTCCCAGCAAGTTCAGCAAATGTAGGCCTGACAAAAACAGGAAGCAGATAAAGAATGGCTCATTAACTCTGTCTGCTGGCAGTAATAAAGCCTCCCTTTGAAAGCACCAGATACTAGTTTGCTTTCATTGATCAGTTTCGCCCAGAAGAGATTGTGCGATGCTGTGCGGGTGGAAGATGAACTGGTCAGAGACGCCCACAGTGATAATGACTGCTAGACCTTCACTGGACTGAGCTTATGTTTTTCTGATTTGTATAAACGTTTTGCTTTTCGTCAAAGTGCCACAATGCTCTAGCATTGGACCACTGTAGTATGAGATTGAAATAGGCTTTTCTTTGATTATTCTTTACTAGCAGTTAAGTTTATTTGTGTCCAATGGGATTATTGTGCATCTGTGCCTGCCACAGACTGTGTTGAGGAAACTCCTCTGAACTGCAGTTTGTCAATTTAAAACAAATAAACAAAAGTGGCTATCCACTGCATATTATACTCACACAGTCACTAACTACATAGAGCAGCAAAGTTAACTTTTAAGGGAGTTCAGGAGAGCGTCAGAGTGCCCAGTGTGAGAAAAATGAGGAACACACACTGCTCAGCGACTGACCTCTGACCTCTGCCCATTTCACTGACAACTTCAGCCAAATCAGAGCAGTGTGTGTTGGTTGTGAGATTTTCTGGATGCGTTTACTACAAGAAATGTCAAGACAATTCATAGGACAAATCTTAAAAGGTTGTATAAAAAACATAAGATATCAGTAAACTAAGGCAGCATAATGAATAAAAAATAATAATAATAATAATAAGCTGAAATTGTAATTGGCCATCATCAAATCATTAAATCGCAAGCCATAATTACAGTATTTTCACAAAAATTATCACTGTATAACATTACATTACATTCCATGTTTACTTTCTGATTTAGTGTGAATGTAGGAGAACTTCACTGTCCTCTGTTCTCTGCGTAATTTCTGATAATGACTCAATGGATTGCTGTCTCCACATGTTTTAAATTGTGTTGTTTGAATAACAGGTATTTCTTGACAACACTGTGTCTGTGATTAGCTTAACATCTAAACTGCTGAATAAAATTACACGGAGAAAACCTTTAGAGCAAATGCTGCTTATGTAAATGTACATAATTGTGCCTTGTCTCTTTTTATCTGCACTGTAATGAGATGTTTGCAAATTGTATGAAAACAGAGGCTTCATGCAGGTTTGTGTAGGAAAGCAGGGTCAAAGTTCACAAGCCCTTTCTATTTTCATAATGGTTTGACCACAGTGTCATTGCACAATTAAGTACAGCTGAGGGGAAGACATCATTCAGGATACTGTGAAGTGCATCAAAATAAGAAACATTGAAAGAAGCATTGGGAACAACTTGCAGTCTCAATAACGTTGTCACAACACAACAACAAGCAGAAGAAAGTTCAGGTTTGATATTTACCCTGAGAGATGACTGTGGTCTTAATACGTTTTTTAAAAGTCCAGGCAGCCAAAAATGTCAGATATTGCATCTACAGTTGAGTGTTTTTGCCTAATTTGTAACTGAAAGCATGCAGTGAGAAACACATGGCAGTGCAGGAGCGGATAAGACTCCTCACGCTGCTCGGGACAGAGAGAGTGAGGAGTAAAGGCTGTTATTGAGCACTTTCTTTCTTTTAGCATGTCAGAACAACAGTGAAACTCGATCCCACGTGTCACACATGCCTCATGAGCACAGGTGATTAAACAGCCATATGCAAAAGAAACACACAGAAAGCGGTGACACGTGTTGTGACCTCCTTCGTGGCCCTTTCATTCCCTGAGCGTAGAGGGACACGTTTGTGTTTGAGAGTTTGGTCCTGAATAGAGCCGTTAAGCACAGCTTTCAAAACAGCGACTGTGCTGAAAATCTGCACGTCTTTGATTCAGTTTAAAGCTGCGTCACTTGAACGTTTGAAGCCATTGAGTTTCGAGTGATTGTTCTACTTATTGAAGCGTAATGCATTGACTCAGCATGTAATTGCAGGTGAAATTCCCTGCTTTTCCCTCTGCTTCATGTAATGGATATCACGAGAGAACTCTAGGCTGTGGATTGCAGGCATGAAGAAGACAAGGTTTGCCTGTGAATTCTGTGAATAACATTTAGAAGTGATGACATTTGGATTGGCTGTCATGACTTTGAAATGTGTTTGTTAGAAGGAAAATGGCTGAAAAATAACAGACTGACAGATTTCCAGTAAGAATTGAGAAGGTTTTTTTTTGTTGTCAGGTAGGAATATGGTTTTGTTTGCCACTGTAGGGTATAAGATGTAAATACCAGCCACGTTGTGGAGGATGGTTAGAGATTTCTGTTTATTTAGCTCAAATAGCATGCTTGGCCAGCTACAGAGAGAAACTAGTAGCTAGACAACGAACAAGTGACGGATTCTGAGTGTCGACATCACTGGACGCATTCTACTAGGATTAGCAGACCATGCTGAGAATGTCAGGTCGAGAACAGTTCTTAACCATGACATGAAACTGAAACCGCTTGTTACCGTTCTTAGAACCGTTTGGCCAAACAGTGGAAAAAAAGGTTTTTTGTAATTGAGTGAGAGTTTATCTCAAGATCTTAAAACACAAACTCACTGCTGGCAGATATTTCTTTTATAAATGCTTTGGTCCTGATTCCATGGGCTTTTTCCAATTGAAGTCGAGTAATTTAGCATGCAAAAGTGCATAGAAAACGCCAGTTAGTCTCAAAGTGATCCGTCAAAAGGCCAAATCTCGCTTGAACTCTGCCCATCATCTGTACATGATTTAATTAAGGTCTCACCCTGCTCCTCTGTGAGTTACTGTTAGCATTTATTTTCCAGGATGAAAGTTCCTGTGGCCTTTGGACTTGAGGTCTAATTGCTGTAAAGTTCAATGATAAACCAAATTGACATTTCATTTACATTTCATACTGTGAGGCCTCGCCGTGCCACGGCTCCCCGGGGACCCGTATCCGCTTCTCCGATCCCCACGTTCGTCACCTGCCGCGGGAAATGCGGGGTCACGTATGAGCTCATCTCGTGCATTTAATTCCCGTTACGGTGGGCCAGACACGACCCCACCGCCCGCATCGCCGCATACAAATCAGGCAGCAGGTAAAGGCCGGCGGTCTGCCGTCTCCAGACTTTAGAAAGGACACGCAGCTAATGACGTCCTGTGGGAAGAGCTGCCCTTTGTGGACCGACGGACGGACGCGTCCTACACTCACCTTCCTCAGGGTGTTTTCTTAAAAGTGTTCTTGTGCTCTCTCCGACAGGGATAGAGTAGAAATATGCTGCGGTGGCAGAGAGAATTATCAAACGCGGAGCACAGGAGATTCAACAGCACCAACCCCTGGGAAATATCCTGCCTTAATTGAAAGCCAGCCTATGCTGAAGATGAATTTAATGATCTCATATTTACAGACAGGCTTTGGGTTTTTTATTCCATTTGCATTTATTCCATCATGCCTGCAAATCTACGCTATATATAATTTAACTCTGTGCGTCTGATTTTTATGGGTCCACGGGTCAGTTGATTCTGTATGATTGGAAAGGTTGCAGAGATCACCTAGAGCGAGAGCGAGTTTTGATTATTCTTCACATGTGGATTCCCTGCGTGTTTAAAGCAAACAGACAGTGTTTAGTGGGACTCTGTTATCTCTTGGGTGCTTGTAGGTGGCCATTTGAGCTTCGATTCAGCTGTTGTGATTGTGCATGGGGTTCTTCTTTGTGTGAAGCTCATTTGTTGAAGGTGCTCAGGAGTTAAGAATGGTTTGGTGGTCTGGAGGTTGTGGTGTTAGTACAGTTTCCAGAGTTTTGTTTAAGCTTGCATGTGCTCCATGACGTCTTTTGAAGTTGGAGCTCCTGCCTCTGAAGAACAAACTCTCAGATTCCCTGCTGTTGTCTTGGTGTTTCCAGACCGCTGGCACAGACCTTCAGCGCATCACAGCTTCATCGTTACCTCAGGCGGTGCGGGGAGCGGATCTCTCTCGAGATGGTGGTTCTGGCCGTGTTTGCTCTTCTGAGGCCCACCAAGGGTCTGACTCCTCCAGGTGGTGCAGCGGCCGTGCCAATAGTCTTTCACCTGCTCCAGCAGCTCGCCACCTGCAGGACTGGGTGTGCCAAGGTGTTTCTGGAAGTTGTTCCTGTCTTCTGACCAGAGTTCAGTCCTGTGCGTTTTATTCTTCTGATATATTCACACCAGACTGATGCTAAATCAGCATGAAATGGCACGTATGCGCCAGACACAGACTGGTAGGACGCATTCGGCTCCACTCTTCTCCTCTTCTCTCCAGCTCTCCACACCCCGTGGCTCATCTGCGGGTGGGCCGAACCGTCTCCCTCCCAGCCCTCTGTTGACAGGCCATCTGCTGGGCCAACTGTGCTGAACCGGACCCGTGAGAGGCTGCTGGTGCCTCCTGCGCTCGCCGCGTGCCTCGTGTCAGCAGCCAGGACTGATTGAGCGCTATTGGGAGGTGCTTCTGGTTTTAGTTTTTCTGTAACTCTTTTGCTGTTCTGGTAATTCTTTACCTAATTTCGTGTTCCTGATCAAAAATAGCTTGTCTTTTAAAAATTGCTTGCAAGTCTCTCATTGTTCTATATTGTCATCAAATCATGCATTGAATTTTTTTGTTCGCCTGTTTTCTTTAAAGGGTACATAACATACACAGTTTCATCTCATGTTAATCCTGAGTACCTATAGAGTAGTAATGTATCCTTAATATCTCCAAAAAGTCTTTAGTTTTATTATATTTATAAAAGAAAAATACAGCTTTCCGATTTTCTACGGAAAACGCTGAACTTCTGGAGGCGTGCCGTGGGTGGAGCTAAGTTCGATGATCACTTGCGCTGGGATTGCCAATAAAACAGACATTTGATGTTGTTTCACTTACCATCTGCAGTTCTGAATCATTACCGGGATCTTTTATAGCTGGGATCTTTTAGTATCAAACAATGTGCAAATCCAGCGTCGAACTGGTCCTCGTATATGAAACATTCACTTGCTAAACTCCATTGCTGCCCCGGAAAAAGGAACTGCATCCACTGTTCACATAACGCTGGGTTCTTCAGGAAGCTGAGCAAAGTTATATTTGCCTTACAACCATAACCACACTTCTTTAGAGACTTTCTTCCCGAATGAATCCCTTGCAGAGTGCAGCCAAATGAAGCACGTTGATGGCGCGCTCTTTCTCACGGTCTGGCCGACGTTATAAGGAGTTCCACCACCGATTATGTCTTTTATGCCACGATCAAAAAAAATCAGCCGAAACTTGTACCAACCCGGAAGTAAGATTTTCAGCAAAGAATTCTCTCTCATTTGTCCAAATTATTTTTTTAAACTTTGGCCATGTTTAGCATGAGAATCCAACTCTTTAACACTGTAAACAACTCTGAATATAAGAAACACCACTGTACCCCCCCTTTAAATTATTGGCAGTTTTGGTTGTTCATTCAAAAACTACATAAGGTGCATAAGCTCAGATCAATGAGGCCTATGATCAGTCAATACAAAACCTGCGCTGAAGAAACAAAACGAGTCGACAAAGATTGAAACCAATATTTGGTGATAATTTAGCATAGTGTGATATTTACAAGCATATTTGTAGGGAACAGCAAAATTGTAACAAGATTATCCAATTTTTGGCTGGAAGTTGCGATACCCTGTGTGAGCAAACACAGTTTTAGTCCAATAACGATACAATCAACTGACAGTTTCAAGGAAAAAAATCCTCTTCATTTCAAAATAATAGGAATATAACATGAAGGTTCATGAAATAAAGAAGAATAACACTTTGAAGTAATTCCACTTCATGAAACACTAGATAAGGGTGGGTGATATGAGCTAAAATTCATATCACAATATTTTCCACTGTCCAGACGATATTGATATTGTATCACGTTATGAGGAAAAAAAAAACTGCAATCACATTTTATTAGACCTTAGTTAAATTACAGGCAAAATATGTATTTTAACCTTATATAGCTAGAAAAAAAATAGAATAGTCTGACTTTAGATGTGTGAAATTATACTACAAATGTAAAACAGCAAATGGACAAAAAAAAAATGCAATTTACTTCCCTTCAGAGATTCATTTATATTGACCATCTGCCCCCAATTTAATATTTGTATTTTTCTTCCTATATTTCGAGCATTGTGAACAGATCTAGCACTGCCCGCTACAGTATTTTCTCTCTTTGTGTCCAATTTTAGCATCTCTGGCCTGTGTTAACAGCCATTTACAGACTTACTAATATTTCCACACAAATTACATTTTGGGAAATGATTACAACACAGTTTGTGTGCAGTTCTGGAATAGAGATCAGCCGAATTAAAATTAAAAGCCGATAGTGTGTTTAGATCCAAAATGATCCGATTTCCAATTTATGAATATGTAATGGTATCCATGGTATAGTAAAATCCATATCATGGCACAACATAATACCGGTAGTCATGTTCGTACTTGTGTAGCACCCACCCCTAACTGTAGAGTTTCTGAGATGTGTACAATCTAAAAATCAGTCAGACCTCGGAAATGAACACAATATCTAGTTGTGCTGATGAATATCTAGTTTACGTTACTAAGTGCATCAAACAAACATGTTTTGTTTCTAAATGTTCTTCCTCACTATATCAGTTCAAAACTTGCATGACATTGATTCAGGGCAGTCTGGTCAAACCAGATTGTATTAATTCAGATTCACTGACTGGATCCAGTGTGCTTGATACACTCAGTGAGCAGATGGGATGCTTCTGTTGAAGGTGTTGCTTATTGTCTGCAGTGGCATCCGAAACAATTTTTCAGTTATTATAAGGTAAACTTTTCCAGACTTTATATGCAGATGTCTAACTTTCCTTGTCATGCAGTAAAACCCTTTAATCAGCAAGTGAGAACTCGTGCCTGTAAGGTGTGTTTTCAAACCTCACCCCCATTTTAAAACATTGACATTAGAGCATGAAGTTTTAGGGCGAGAGCCGTTTGAACCTGGATCTCTTTTCACATGCCCTAAGGAGCTCGTGAAGTCACGGAGGAATCGACTGTGGAGCACCTGCAGGGCAGAGAATGAAGAAACAAGCACATGCCTCGTTTAAAGAGGAACGAGACACCATTGAGACTGCTGGATCTCCGGCGACGTGTTGATGAGCGTGAGTGACGAGAGGCGCTCGTTTCACCTACGCGCCCTCTGAGGATCATTTCTAAGAGTGGCTTCACTTTTCAAGGCTTTGTGTAAATGTGTGAGAGCACTTGCACACTTTTACATGTGTGTTCAGGTGCGTCAACGGCTTCTCTAACAATAGGTGCGTGTGTGTGCGCTTGGAGTGTGAAATCCATTTGCGGAGCAACGATTGTTTTCCTCATGCATCAAATGAGCCTAAAAGGCCTCCAGCAGCAGGTGGTGTGTGTGTCAGTTACATGCTACCTCCGTGTGGAAACTTAATCTCCAGGGGTGAATTTGACTCTTTAGTGTTAACTTGCGTTCATCGGTCTACAGTACAGAGCTCAGGAAAACTGCAGGAGTGCAACAATCTCAACTCTGTGGTCTGGAGCAATGCACTTTCTTCTCACTTCACCTGCACTTTTCCTCAGACAGGCAGATCATTAGAAGTTTTGTTGATTTGTAGAATATTGATATTATCTGAAGACCTGAAAGCCCAGCACTGAACACATTTCAAATGTGCAGTCAGTAGAAGAGAAGATTATAGGAAACTAGAGGACACCATGCCTTCACAGGAGAAAAACAAGCACCACATAGAAGGATTATTCAGCAAAGCAGTTTCACTTAAACCATTATGTGTTTATTGCTCCTAGATGAGGTTTTAAACAAGTGCTGTTAGTATAGTGAAATGGCCCATGAACGTGTCATCTCTGATGACAGAGAGCTGAACAGGTTTCTCTGTGCTGGTTTGAATGGGAATCACCCAGCAGATCATCATCATGTAGTGTTGACGTGTCACACTGAGGTCTAAATGAATCCCTGACCTCGTGATGAAGCTCAGGAGTGAGCGAGCGCTCATTCAGAGAGCCGGAGCACCATCGTTAAAGATTCCCCATTGTTGTGCATTGTCAGCCGCTGTGACAGCCAAACTGGTCAATGAGTGTCCGACAGTAATTTCGATCGGAGCGCAGGAGGGTCGTGTAGTATTTCTGGTGTCGGTTGAAGAGGGACGTTACCTAAACACTCATACTATGATGAAGAACTAATGGCTCGTTTCCACCTAGTGATATGTTTCAGTATAGTACGGTATGCAATTATTTCCGTTCCCATTGTCCGAAGTTGTGAATGGGACCAAGATACTAAAACCGAACCGTACCATAGCACTTTTTTGATACCCCTCCATTGGGGTTCCTAGCACAGCAAAAGTTCCAAAAGGGTGGAGCTAAACTCAGCAGAATGGTGATTAGTTGAATAGAATCGTATTTTGTGCATGCTACAAGGGGAAAAAGCCTGTTCTTCACTCATTCATCCATGCTGTTCATGCGTGCTGGGCTTATTTACAGAGTGCGCAAACACACACAAAAAAAAAAAAATGTATCACTGGGCGCCAGTGGCTCTGACGTCTCTGTAGTGGTTAAATGTGAGATACAATTCGTTTCGTGTATATAACAGGTCTCATTAATGTATAGTTATTTGCTGAGCACAGTTTGAGTTGATTGACTTTATATATATTTATTTTTAACCGTAGTACAGCGCTGACTTTGTAAAATACGTTTGACTGAATTGTTTGCTGTTGTCTTTATTTCCTCTTATTTAAGCCTCTTATGCTTTATATTTATACCTTTATAATGTCTATTATTGTTCATTAGAACTGACATTTAACAAAAAGAGGCAGAGTTGTCTTTTTGTCATTGTACTGAATCATACTGTACTGGCCCGTACCGCTCGGTGGAAACAAGCCATAAGAGTGATTTGGCTTCATTAAATGCCCCCTGACAACCCTTATACTCTCAACCCTTTTCTTTGATTCACCTTTAGCTGCCGCTCGTGTTTCTGTCCAGACTTTATTCAGGTTTACTGCGCAGACGGGTCCTCACATTCATCCTTGTTTGTCTTTTGTATTGATACTGAGGCTCAGAACAAATAAGAGCGTGTGTCATTAATGAGCAGGTCAGCTATCGATCTGGATGCATTATTAAAATCTTCATTGTATGCATTAGTATGACAGAGCTGCATGCTGGAAATGTCATGGATAATGAAGCTTGTGTTTGTTTTTCTAAACCCGTATCAGACCAGATTTAAAGCCTGCTTGAACTTTCAGCCTTTAAAGAACACCAGATAATGAAGTTTTAGACTCACACTGGTTATTGTAGTTTGTCCAGTGAGCTCTAATGTGTCTGAAACTCAAGTCAGATTTATATATTGATGTTAATAAAACACATACTCATTCTGAGCCTTGATGTCACACGTGAACATAGATGCGTTCAGTTTAATGATTTCCTTGTCATGTATGAACACTGAAGCTGAAACTGTGTTTGCCTGTCATGTTTCACTGCATGTTATTCAAAATATCCAGATAAATATTTAATATTGAGACTGTCCATTTATTCCATTTAGTTCCATTTAGTTAAGGCCTTCAATCACTGACACAGCTGACCTCAGATCATCTCATAACCTGAGCCACATCTTCAAACTGCTGCATATAATGGGCTCTTTCTGATATCTTCACGTGATGGTGCATTTTGCTAACATAACACACTGACAAATCTTACCCCACTTACCTTAAGTTTTCAGCATGCAGTTCACCAGCATTGTTTAATTCTGAACACAGCTTTGCTGACAGGTGAGATGCATCATCTGAAAGTAAGAGGGAACAATCAGAGAGGCACAAAGATCACATGAGCTCCGTGTGTTGAGTTCATCAGGTGTGTGATTACACGCATGGGTTTCAGTGATCTGATCTGATCTAATGTCTTCTCCTGCTGGCCATCTGTTTCCGTTACACAACACAAACAATTTGTGGGCTTCTGCTTGTCCACTCGCCTTTTGAGGACTGACCACAGGTTCTCAGTAGGGTTGAGATCCGGGGAGTTGGCTGGCCAAGGATCCAAAATTTCAATGTCATGATCTTCGAGCCACTTCTTTATCACTCTTGCTTTGTGACATGGTGCTCCATCATGCTGAAAAATGCACAGATCATTACCAGATTGCTCATGGATCATTGGAAGAAGTTGCTCCTGCAGTTTTGATACCATTCTTTATGTCAGTCTTCTGCTGTCCAAGCCTTGTACTTCCTGCAGAATTTTAGTCTGTCCTTGGAGAGAAGTGGCTTCTTTGCTGCTCTTCTTGACACCAGTCCATTGTCCAAAAGTCTTCGCCTCACTGTGTGTGCAGATGCTCTCAAACCCACCTGTTGTCATTCTTGAGCAAGCTCTGCACTGGTTGTGGCATGATTCCATAACTGACTCCTCAGGAGGAGACTGTCCTGGCACTTGCTGGACACTCTGGGACGTCCTGAAGACTTCTTCACTGCAGTTGAACCTCTTTCCTTAAAGTTTTTGATGATCCGGTAAATGGTTCTTTCAGGTGCAATATTCTTTGTAGCAGTTTCCTTGCATGCGAGGCCATTTTGATGCCTAGCAATGAAGCGATGATGGCTCCTCAGGTTTCTTTGGAGGTAACCATTGCTGACAAGAACACAATGATTGGAAGCTCTTCTTCCCTTCTTTTATCTGCTGTTACAATCTAATTGGCATGATAGTGATTTCACCTGACTAGTGCTCATTCACACTTTCACATGTGCTGCTGATATTAGTCATTTGGTGTTAGCAGATCATTTTGTGTCAGGATCAAAAAACAGTGAAATTAGTTTTGTTGTGCAAAGTTATTTATTTATTTATTTTATTTTATTTATTTATTTTTATTTTTTGACCAATGAAGCTTTTAGCAATTATTAAAAATGCATCTGATCACTCGACACAATAATCTAGAAACAATGTGAATGAACACCACAACAGCTTTTAAAACACAAAATTTATGTCACTGCCAAAACTTTGGCCATGACTGTAGATGAACCCACTGATTTCTCTGATGTCTTAAATGCCGGTTTGTCAGTGAAAATCCTCTGCTTTAATTCATGGGTAAGTGGTATGAATGAGCAGCTTGGACAGCGAAGGGCCCCTCAGGTCATGCTGGAGATCATGTATTCTGAACAGACCTGGTCATCCGATCAAAGACTGTGTGGAAATGGACAGCTTTTGTCAGGTGTAATGAGAAATAGATCAGTGGTTTAATCTGAGAATCAGCCCGTATTGCATTTAAATCAGGCTGATGGGAGTCGTGCGTAGCATTTCAGAATCAGATCAGAATCAGAAAGAGCTTTATTGCCAGGTATGTTTGCACATACTAGGAATTTGTTTTAGTGACAGAAGCTCCACAGTGCAACAGAATGACAGTGACAAGACAAGACACAGATAATAAAAAGAACATTATACAAATATACAAAAAAAGTGCAAAAAAAGCAAATACTCAATATACAATTTAAAATAAATTAAAATAGACAAATTTAAACAATTTACTATGTACAGGTGTAAATTAGAAATGTAAACAAGTATGTGTATTAAATAAATAAATTAATGTATAATAGCGTTGTGTGTTCCACGTTTATTTTTCAAGTGTTCAGGAGATGGACTGCTTGAGGGAAGAAACTGTTCCTGTGCCTGGTCGTTCTAGTGCTCAGGGCTCTGTAGCGTCGACCAGATGGCATGCAGGGATCCCGAGTGATTTTACCAGCCCTTTTTGCGCACTCTGGATAAGTACAGATCTTGAAGAGTGGGGAGGGTTGTACCACTGATTCGCTCAGCACTATCCGGCGTAGTCTTCTGAGGTCAGAATTGGTAGCTGAGCTGAACCAGACAGTAATTGAAGTGCATAGGACGGATTCAGTGATGGCAGAGTAGAACTGTTTCAGCAGATCTTGTGGCAGGTTGAACTTCCTCAGTTGATGGAGGAAGTACAGCCTCTGCTGGGCCTTTTTCACAATGGAGTCAATGTGAATGTCCCACTTCAGGCCCTGAGAAATGGTGTTGCAGAGGAACCTGAATGACTCCACTGTTTTTACAGTGCTGTTCATGATGGTGAGTGGGGGGAGAGCAGGGGGCTTTCTCCTGAAGTCCACGATCATCTCCACTGTTTTGAGCGTGTTGAGCTCCAGGTTGTTATGACTGCATCATACAGCCAGCTCTTTAACCTCCTGTCTGTAAGCAGACTCGTCACCGTTCAGCAGGAGAAACCATTCCAGACCGCTGATAAGTAGGAAAGAGTCATATTGCTTAGGTCACAAATTATAATGGAGATTGTGCTTTTAAAACCTCATGCGTTTAAAGCATAATCGAGGCGACTGAGAGAAACTGTATAGGGAGTGATTTTCGTGGATGTTTATGTAGCATCAGTAAATGGGGTAAAGAGTCACATTTGTGACTGCTGTGAGAGACACGGTTTCCTCTAAGACCATCCAGACCATCCAATCGGTGTTAACTTCCTGTACGCTCTCCAGTGACCCTCAGCCTCCTCAATACAGCTCTTATTACATTAAAATAAAGAGATCCAGAGGACTCGATTTTCCACGTGGTTGACCAGCCGCAGTCGCTTGCGGAGGGCGATGAGCTGTCCGTTCTAAATGCAGTGATAGCGGGCGGTTAAACGCAGCTCTGACGGCGGTCGGCGGACAGCTAATTGAAAAGTATACATTACGATCCCGGCGTCCCACGGCACCCAGAGCTGCACTGCCCCCATTATCCTCCTCCGGCTGGGCTAATGAAGCGTGCAGCAGCTCCATTGAGACGTCCGGCTCCTGGGTTTTTGTGAAATGGTAAACTGATTGCTTTGAGCGGTTAATTATTTTGTGGGCTGATTGTGACCTCTGCTCTGGATATCAGAGAACATTTGAGCTGCTCATCAGAGACGGATGTTTTGAACACACTGCTACCCTGAGAAACAATTCTCTGAGCTTTAGCACACTTTTAATCTAAATGACTTTGTTGTGACCTTTTGAAGTAGTTTTGAGCTATAGCTCTTAAATGTGACAGAGATGCACATGCAGACACATCATAGTGCGCTGAAGAGAACTGCTGTGTAGTTAGCCTCTTTTGATGAAATTTTGGAAAGCAAACAGATGTCCTTGGAGAAAATGTATTATTTTACTCTCTGCCGTGTTTTACATTTAGTCAGTGACCTTTGCTTCTTCAAAAATGCTTTCAAACATCATTTTATTTTAAACTCATTGCTATGTGTGTTTGATTCACACACACACTCAGACACCAGTCTGTCCTTCAACAGTAAACGCACTTGTAGACGTCTACTGATCCACTTTCAGTCTTCAGGCCAGATGTCAGGATGGAAATGGCACAGTTGTGCTGAGAGAAAAAGCAAAGAAGCCATTAAGGCATGTCAAATGGTGCCATCAGAGATGATCATAGAGAACCAAAGGATGCCTTCACAGGAGAAGAACAAGCACCACAAACTATAGGGTTTAATCGGCAAAGCAGTTTCCTTCACCTTGAACTCCAAGACATAAAGTTAAGAGAGTCAATACACTTGAAAATCTCCTCATTTACTTACCCTGATGATGTTATATAGTCAAATGATTGTCAAGTACTGAACTGTACCATTTCCATTCTGTTCCTCACACCAAAGTTCTTGTAACTTTTTTTTTTAACCCTTTGAGCGGTACGGTCCCACATGTGGGATTCTTATTTCTGTGCCCCTGGGAGTACGGTCCCACATATGGGATTTAGAACGTTCGGTGACGTCGCGCAACTGAAAAATTCAAACTGAGCTTTGGCGCGTTGGCTGGCACTGAGCCAGAGAAAGACTTGTCATATTATCACAATTATGCAGTGTTTTTAACCACCTAATGCTTATTTTATGTTTTAGACATGTAAATACACACAAGTACTAGTAAAACAATACATTCAGAGTTTGTAAAACACACACCAAAGTCTATGGAAGCAGCAATAACAATCCATTAAAATATAATTTGCCGATGTGTTTTATTCATATCAGATACACATAGTGAAAGTAACTATAAAGTTCCCACTATTCTTCTAGCAGTTCACCAGTCACTTATGTATTTCGGGAGTAACTGATGAATTTATGTGCTGAATCCTGCGTCTTCCGCTTTTATGAATGAAGCAAACGCGCGGTCGCTAGTAAACATGGCGGCGCCCATCTCACGTTACAGATCACGATCAAGATCATTTATACCGTCTTTTAAACAACAAAATACACTCAATTGCGCGTATTTGTGAATCGGAATATCAGATAGTTGATGACATGGTGAGCAAGTGTGTGAATATTTTGGATTAAAACGGAAAAACGAAATAAAAGCGATACATCTGTCAAACAGCGCTATTGTGGCTGCGGTGTGTCACGTGACCAACTTGACGCGTCGCCATGGAAACATTAAGGGTGAACGTTCTAAAATAACGGTCGCCTAAAAAAAACTCTCTCCCAGGGGCCCAGATAGAATATTTTAACTCACCACTGAAAGTGGAAATGTGGAAATGGTGCACAAGAAACCTAATGTTGAGAGTTTTGTCTTTTGATAGACCTGTTAAATGTTTCTGTAAGGAAAACTGCAGCATGAACATACTACAGAATCTCCTTCTGCGTTCCTTTGAAGAACATCAATAAGTCACAACAGGAGAAATAATGACGGAGACACTGAATGGAATCTGAGTCATCTAAAGGACTTCATCTTTCATGTTTTTTGTTACATTGTTGTGATTTGTTATGATGAATGTGGTCTTTCTCTACTTGTTCATTTAAAATGTCAAAAATCTATGAATTGACTTAAGAAGCAACATTGCATGAGATACTAAGACTTGTTTTCATATACTCTTAGCCTGTTTTAGTTGACATGACTGCAAAAAAAATAAAATAAAAATAAATAAATAAATAAATATATATATATATATATATATATATATATATATATATATATATATATATATATATATATATATATATATATATATATATAATAATATTATTATTATTATTATTATTATTATTATTATTATTATTATTATTATTATTTTATTTTATTTTATTTTTTTTTTAAAGGAACACTCCACTTTTTTTGTTAAACAGGTCAGTTTTACCATTTTCAAAACCATTCAGCCAATCTCTGGTTCTGGCGTTAGCACTTTTAGCATAGCTTAGCATAAATCATTGAATCTGGTTAGACCATTAACATCTCACTCAAAAATGACCAAAGAGTTTCAATATTTTTCCTGTTTAAAACTTGACTCTTCTGTAGTTACACTGTGTATTAAGACCAACGGAAAATGAAAAGTGATTTTCTAGGCTGATATACACGATGTAACTACAGAAGAGTCAAGTTTTAAATGGGAAAAATAATCTGATTCAATGATTCATGCTAAGCTATGCTAAAAGTGCTACCACCAGACCCAGAGATCGGCTGAATGGATTCAAAAACGGTACAACTCATCTGTTTAACTCTATGGGAGTTGGCAAATTAGCCTATTTTCAAAAAAAGTGGAGTGTTCATTTAACAGGGTGAAACTAGTCAATTTGTATGAACAAAACCATGAATGCAATAGATAAATCAAGTTTACATTAGTTTACAATAGGTTTTTTGAGTGCAGTTTATTTTACTTTGCTGACATTTTTTTCTGGTGCATTCTTTATTTATACTTAAAAAAAAAAAAAAAAAAGTGAAAAAGTCTGCCTGTGTAAGAGACAACACACTCAAGGATGCAGAAAAACACTGTAATAAATGTAGTCTTGCCTTTCAAGTAAATTCATGTAGGTTCAGGGTAAAATAAGAAGTAGAAATAAGAGTAAAAATTTTTGGCCTGCTTATTAAACAACACAAACAATGTAATTCTGTGTGCTTCAGTTCACTGTTGAGCTGAAATACAATTTTACACGCTGCAGCTGAATTTTGTTCAGAAAGAACTCCATATGTGTGTGCTATATGTGTCTATAATGTCCGACACTCATCATGTGCCTCTCACAGAACATGCGGTCTTGAGGGAAGCTTGGAAGATGACTTCAGGCAAGAAGCCAAAAAAAAGTCCATTAAAACCCAGCACCTGTGAATGAGAGGAACCTTTAACAGCCCTGAAGAGCCCGAGCCCAATGGAGAAGTGCACTTGTCAAGAGGGTCATTTTTTGCAGGGCTGCCTGTCATCTGTTCTGCTTCTATTATTCTTTAATGACGGCTGCTGGCCTGGATGCCTCAATTTTCCTCTCCTAACACTCACACACTTTGATGCGGATCTTTTGAGGGAATTTGCTGCCGTCTCTGCTCTGGCCGTGAGCCTGAAAGCCAGCCGCTGCGAATTCAGGCCTGATAAAAACCTTGTGCTTTCAAACGACCTTTAAGGAGATGTTTTTCATGTTGGAGATTTGAGATGAGAATGTGACCCTGGTCTCAGTGAGGCGTTTAAAAATAAAGAACAAACATTACACGTTTGCATTCTAAGAAGTGTGCGAAAACTAGCAAAGGTCACTTTCCGTGAGTTTAAAAGAGTGCAGGGTGAAACCGCAGAAGTGAGGCCAGCAGGTAATGCGCATAGACAGCTCAATATGTTGCTTTAATTAGAAAGCATGGCCGCCCCGTGAGAGGAACAAACCACACGGCTCGCGCAGTCTGAACCAAATAGAGCAGCGCTGCTTCACAAACCTTCAGCAGCCAGAGCTGCCCTGTCAAACATACACTACAAACTACAAACAAAACTAGACTGAAGCTGGGGATGCAGGGTTTATCTAGCATTTATCTTTTACATAATCATCCTGAATCAGCTTGTGTTGAAAAAATGCTAGAGTAATGTATACGAGAGAGAGTTTAGGTGAGAGAGAGTTTAGGGGTGTGTGTGTGTGTGTGTGTGTGTGTGTGTGTGTGTGTGTGTTCCTTTAAAGAGATGTGTCAATCACTCTGAAAGGTGACGGTATTATTATGCTGGCTTCTAACTAGGGATGCACCAAATGTTCGGCAACCGAAATGGCCTTAATTAGCAAATAAACTGCAGAATGTTATATTTTCTAATAATGCATACACTAATTTTGTGTATTCAAACAGCACTGCACAAGCTTGCGGCGCTATCTGCTTTTTCACGTCAAGTGGTTCAGTGACATTTTTATAAGGCTTGGATGACAATATGATATGTGCAACAAACATTTTCCCAAATTCTTAATGAGAATAATGTATAACTTTGTTGTTGTCAACAAAAAGAAGCATTGTGGAAAAAACTCTTGTTCAGTATTCGGGCTTCGGCCCAGTGTTTAATTTTGTTCGGCTTTGGTTTTGGCCAAGAATTTTCATTTCAGTGCATCCCTACTTCTAATGTCTTCCTTTGAAAATCAGTTCAGTCTAATTAAAATGGATCAATTAAATTAGGATGAGTGTTTGTGTGTTTATGCTTATGAGAGTGTCATAAGCTGTTAGCTTAGCAAACAATCTAGTGTCAGTCTATTGGAATCAATTGAAATGCTCTTCACGTGAGCTTCACCAAGCTTTTGGTTCAGAGTTTAGAGACAGAGAGTTGTATTTAGTAAGACAGCATCTGTTCATTGTGTTGGTGGGGTTTGTGGACACAGCTGCCTTTGACTTGTGATTGTGATGCTGGAGCTGAATGTGCTGTACAGTAAGGTTGAGCGGTTTGTTATGGATGGATCTCTAGAGCGGCGCGTGTGAAAGCCGTCAGTGCGTCTGTGTGTGTTGTGCTAATATGAAATTATAGATTGCGCACAAATCCAAATGACTGTGTCCCCATTCTTTCAGGAGTCCTGCACTCTCTTGGATGAATTGCACACACCCAGGGAGTGATTGGATCAATCTAGTGTCTGGAGCGCTCCATAGATGACTAAATGATGAGGCTGGCCAGCTCCTCACTGACACTTCTCTGTAATTGATATCTCATCAGTGGCGTTCGGAGGGGCGAGCTCGACGATTTATGTCTGAGAATGAATAGAGGGTTTGTTATTTGTAGAGAAGCTTTAGGCTGCAGTGTTATTCTACTGCGTTTCAGACTCACATTCACACAGTACACTCTATTGTACTCAGACAGCAGTGATTCTCAAATTACAACTGTTATAAACAGCTAAAGGTTTCTCATCTTTTAAAATACTATAGCTATAGTCAAACTGCTCTTTTTAACAATCAATTAGCTACTTTCAATAATTAATTCGTTTATAAATGCATAACTCTTCGATAGGGGTGGGAGTCTTACCTCACGGTTCGATTCAAATCGATTCTTGGGGACACAATTCAATTAAAATACAAAACTCACTAGTCTATACTATAGTATTAACTTCTGAATCTGATCATACCGTGTTCAGAAAGGAAATGACATACCACGAAACCCCTAAATACAAGATGGGGGAAAAAATATATATTTCAGAGCTTTCTCTCGCAATTATATAGTTGGGTAATGATACTGTATATAAATGGGTAGGCTTTAAAACCGTGTGCTTGCATTTTACTTTCACTTTTGAGATTTGCGATCACGATGTGGCAGTAGGCCTACTTACCACATATTTTACAAGATTAGATGTTTGTCAGTGGTGCTTAGGATTTGCAAATCATTCGTCCTATCAGTCATCTCTCCTTACTCTGCATGGGCTGCATGATTTTTTCATATTGCGATTATTGAGATATGCGATTGCGATTATAATAAATGGTATTGGTGGCACAAAATGGGGTTCATGAGTTATGAGCTTCTAGAACATTTGACCTCTTAACTGAAGTCCTTTTTACAAACTGAACATGAATTAAAACAGTATAAATAACCAAAAAAAAAAAAAAAAAAACAACAACAACACAGTTCTTTCTTAGTCTTATTAAGTGCAAACAATAAATGCAGCCATAATCAAAGTAGGCTACTCTCTTAATATTCAAAGTGCCAACAGAGACCGACTTTTTCAAGCATGATACAGAGCTATAGACAACTACACAACCTATTATAGCTTACATGCTAATAACAGCCTATATATGTCATGTAGCCTAATTTGCGCGCATTGGGGAGTCGCTCTCTAAACGTGGGGTATTAAAATTGCTTTTCAATGCGCATGCGCGTTTTACATTCGGTTTCGTTTTAACTGATGCGGGAAGCTCTCTTAATTTAATCTTAATTTAAAAGTGGGGAGGACGTCACCCCTGTCCCTATTGGAAATTACACCCCTGTGTATGGGCATCATGTCTTTTGCCATGCAGTGTGTTATGGAGTCTGTGATTTCTTTGTCTAAACGAAAACTTTAGACATTAGACTTTAGAAAGGCTCACAAACACATCTGTAATTATGCTTTGTTTTGTTTTTATATAAATTTGTTGTATTGCCACGTAATGTAGCAACTTTAATTTTGCAAATCTTGCACAATACATTTCTCTGCTCAGTATCAGTAATCTCAAAATATTGTCATATAACAGAGGTAGAGTTTTTTTTGTTTAGTTTTTTTTTTGGCTACCATATCAGTCTCCTCGACATTCATCTTCGTTCTGGTCTCTCAGCGCTGTGCACACAAGTGAACGTGCACGCCACATGTGCACTGCCTATACTGAGAGACTGTCAGATCTTTTTATTTTTATATATTTAGTAATTTTTTTATCTTTTATTTTGTATTGTTTTGCCCGCAGCACGGAAAATAGGCAAACTGTTCTCAGAAAGCATGTGTTCTCAAGTGCACACAATTAATATAAAATAATATAAGCGCATAATTTTCCCGTCATATAATCGCACAGGCTGACATCGCGATTGCGATACGATTAATCATGCAGCACAAGTGGTAAGTGAAATATGTGGTAAGTTCATATGTGAATAGATTTTTTCCCCCACCCCTACTCTTCGATTATTATTAAAAAAATGTTGTAAAAGCTGTTATTGCAGTACTGTCATGACACTGAAAATGTAGTTAAGTTAGTAGTGCCACTGCTTTCAATTAGTTACTTCACAACACTGCTGAACTGACAGTACCACTACTGCTGTTAACTCCACTAGTGTGTGTGTGTGTAAGCAGAGTGAAATATACTCAACATTCTATCAAAACGTCACACCTACACTAGAGATGCTCCGATTGATCGGCTGCCGATCACTATCGGCCGATAATCGCTTTGGGATGTTTGATCGGCGGTCTCTAAAAAGGCCGATCAAATAAACCGATCTAACGCTGATGATGCGCCTGCCGTGAGAGGTTTGGCACGACATTCAGCGGGACCGTCTCAGTCTCTGTGCGGCGCGGGTAAAACAATTATAATGCTGACGGTGAGGTTCATATTTCTTCATTAAATAACTTAAATGAAAACCTTATATGAGCCGTAATTTCACAAACAGCGCGAGTGAATGAACGCGTGCTCTTTCTCTTGCTTTCTCTTTCTCTCTCAAAGTGCGCAAATGGCTTCCAATCACCACATCGCGTCTGACTACAACGCTGCACAGCTGACACAGGAATTGTTGCTTGCACAATAGAGGCAGTGTAGCATCATCGCTAAAGTTTATAAACTGCATTTCTTTTTAATTATTTCCAGTGTTTAACCATTAACCGCGCGCTCTCCTGAAGACCGGCCGCTCATGCGCACTCAAAGCGCACACACATGACGCCAGCTTCACATCTCCGTTTGCTGTGCGTATTTTTTCCCACGTTCATGTTCATTGATTAAAGCGGTCAAGCTGCGCACGGCTGCGGTCTGGCAGTGTGTTTAAGGAGCGACCCGTCAGAGATCTTTTTCGCAGAGTCTGAATTAAAGCGACAGCGCATTGTTTGCGGTAAATATGAACAAGAGTTGACACGTAAACATCATATTTACACCATAAATGCATATAAATAAAGTCAGCTGTGTTTCACAGTTAACACATGTTGGTATTTGGCTAGGTTTAAAGGAAAGGAGCACTTTTAGATAAGCAAGGCAATCATAGATAGCACTAGGTAGGAAAACAAAGAAAAGAACAAAAAAAAGTAGTTTAAATGTTTTGCCACTTGCTTGAACAACTTAATATATAAATCTAGAAGTAAATTCAAAAGTAAAAAGCACTGTTACATGTGTTGCTTATATTTATTGCATTTAAACATGAAATATTACTGTATTGTATTACTGTACTGTAATAAAAGAATCACAATGCTGAAAAAGCCTTTTCAGTAACAATGTTTTTTAAATGTTTGTGGAAATCAGGATTGTGCTGTGTGTAAGCTCTAGTGCAGTAGTTGCACAATTCTAAAAACAAATGCACTGCATGATCAAACATTTAGGCGAGATTAATAAATATTTGTGAAAAATATATTTTAAAAAAAGCTCCCCTTCATCCCTCAAATTAATAACTCTGCTCTCACAAGAGCCAACTTAGAGGCGAATTCCCCTATTTTCAGAGAAGACAAAAACAAACAAAACAAAAAACAAACAAACAATTGAGGCCCTGAATAAATGTCTAAAAATCCTGATTGGAGAGTATCACTATAAATAATTCTACATGATAAAAAGAACGCTTTAAAAAGATCGGTATCGGTGATCGGATTGGCAGATACTGCTCCCTGTAATCGGTGATCGGCCTCAAAAATCCTGATCGGAGCATCCCTAACCTACACACATCTGCTGCAGTTCTCTGAGGATGATGTATTGTATGTTCAGTGTTTCATCTAATGTTCACGATCGTGCATGTGCAGTGAGCTGAATTTTGATTTGAACTGATTTGAACTTCTGCAGTGTTCAGATATGAAACCCTATACTCTATCACTTTCCCTCTGAAGCGTGTGAATAATCTATATAATTTTGCTGTTTCTCTGTCAGATCAATATATCTGTGTACTGTAGACTGAACATCAAACAGACAGCCAGAACAAATCCTTCTCAGTCCTTAATTTGTGAATGAAGATGTAACAATCAGTTCAAAAAGATCCGTTCATAAAGCTTGTTGTACTGTAGTTTAATGTCACTCAACATGGCCTTAGCGTTCATTTGACCTGTTGACCTGCAGTAGTTAAATTCTGTTCAATAGCGCTGATGCGGAAGAACATTGATCAGGAATCGGCTAAAAGAACTTCATTCAAATATGGAAGATTAAATCACTTTATTACCAGGAGACTGAAATGAAAAGGTCTCTGAAGAGGCTCTTCTTTAGGTGGATCATCTGCTTACCACTGCACACACACTCAAAAAAATGAATCAAGGCGTAGTTTAAAATTATGTATTTACTTCCTTTTGATTTTATTTAAATTATGTATTTTTTCAATTATATGTAGCCAAAATGCTTAGAATCAATGTAAATGTGTAAACTGTTAAAATTATTTGATTTAATCTGTTAAATGTTATGTGTATGGTATAAATATAAGTAGCTTTGGAACAAGCCAGACCCAATTAGTTAAACTTTATGCGATTTGATTGCATGCGATTTCCCGGAAATTGAATCGTTAGAAGTTGATCCAATCTGGTAGGGGGCGGTATTGCACACCTGCAAAAAGCAGCAACGGTTGGAAGAAACGACATTCAAATCTCTTTGACATCGTGACCAGATTGCAAGGTAAATTACATTTATATTCATTCCATATGTTTTGACAGTGTATGTAAAATGTGGTTTTAGTGCTGTTGGTGCTGTGTTAAACTACTATCAATGTAATTTCTGTCATATTTATGTTTAGTCCACTAGTGCTAGTGTCCACATGGTGTTAAATGCTAATAAAATCTAATTTCAATTACACGTATTGTTTACTGTAAAATGTTTACTAATTTATTTATTTTTTGTTTGTTTTTCTTTATTTATTTGGTAATCCGACAGCAAACATTGGTGTCATCACTGAGATATATAACAAAAGCAAAGGTTTAATGAGCAGTAAGCTACATTAAAAAACATCTTTTTTTATTAATTGCCTTGCAAGTTGCAACCTTGGAATAAAGTCAACATGAGTGTGAATAAAAGTTTAGATTTAGTTTGAACTATTCTAAGTAATCGTTTATCATTTTACATTACATTATAAAATCAATGTATTATATTGTTAATCAGTAGTAGCAAAACTTGTATTGACAGTACAATAACAATTTAGTAGTTACAGTAAAATATATATATATATATATATATATATATATATATATATATATATAATATTATTTTTGTGTGTCTAATATTTTATAATAACTGATATTTTGTCTTTTGTCTTCACAGACATTTGAAAGTTACATTTCATTATCTACTGCAGGGTACCTAAAGGTAAGTTTCCTTACATCTGATAATTATTGAAATGAAAATGCATACATGTGGTTCCAAACTTAAATACTGTGTTTTTAAGTTCAATAGAAGAAAGCTGTACAAGTTTGAAACAATATGAGTGTGAATAAAAGTTTATTTTTAGTTTGAGGAATCCTCTCAAGTGTTTATTGAAACCAATGTATTATAATGTTGATCATTAATGGTAGTTGTATTTACAGTACAGTAAACATTTAGTAGTTACAGAAAAAAAAAAAACCTAAACATAATATATTTTGTTGGTCTAATATTTTGCATTAACTGAGATTGTCTTTTGTCTTCACAGACATGTGAAAGTGGCCTTGTAAAGTGTGATAATTTCATTATCTACATGTATTGCAGGTATCCTTGTCTATACAGATTACCTTCAAATGTTGAATGTAATTGCAGTAAAACAAGTGTAAATCATTTTTAACTACTATTTTTCTTTTGTTTTTGTTTACAGATATGTAAATGTGGCCTTGTAAAGTGTGGGACACTTCATTATCTTTCCGGTATGAGCTTCTAAAACATTTTAGGCTGACATATTTCCACTATGGTAGCAACTGCTAGTACCCCTGTCTATGTGCCTCCCTGTGCATATTGCACATACACATTCATTTATTCATTTCCATGAGCACAGATCTTAAAGCGATAGTTCACACAACAAATGAAATTTCTGTGATCCTTTACACACCCATATGTTTTAAACTTGTAGGAGTTCCTTTCTTATGTTAAACACGAAGGAAGATATTTTGATAAATGACGGTAACCACACAGTTGCTGGTAGCCATTGACTTCCAGAGTATTTGTTTTTCCTACTATAGAAGTCAATGGCTACTAGCAACGGTGCGGTTCCTATCATTAACCAAAGTATATTAATTTGTATTCAACAGAATAAAGAAACAGGTTTAACACACACAAGTGTTAGTAAATGATGACAGCATTTTCATTTTTGGGTAAACTATCTCTTTAATGCTAAAGTCTATCATGCTATTCTAGAAAATTATGTGCCTCTAATTTTATGGGTTTTTGGCTCAAATCGTGCAAGTTATAACACCCTATATTTATTTATTTTTTTTGGAACATTGCTTGGTGTACAGGGGCATTGTCATGTTGGAAAAACATGTCCCTTCCCAAAGCTTTGCTATAAAATCAGATGTTCACAATTCTCTAGAATTTTATTATATACTGTACTGTAGCACTAAGTTCCGTGCTCATGAAAATGACTAAAGTAGTCAAGCCTGGTAATTAGAATACTTTTGGCAATATAGTGTATTTAGGTTAGACGGAAAGTATATGTAGGTTGTTTAATAAGCCTGGTGTTTTAATCTATTCTTTTTGTTTTTCCTCTAGGACTGTGAAACTGAAAAGGCAGAGTCTGGGATTGCACAAACAACAATGTGCATCTATGTTGGGTGCTAATCCCAGAGATGAGTCTGCAGACGTTGGTGTGGTTCTCGAACCTTTGGCAGTTCTTCAATACCTGCTTTTTACCCGAAAGACCTCAAGTGCACATATGAAGATTTTCAGAAAATTCGATGTTTATGTACAGGTATGCCCAACATGTAAACATGCTTGCCCTAACAACATTCCCTAACCAATCAAGCAACTTTTTGTGACTATTTTTTTTTTTTTTTTAAGTTGCATGTCTTATATTTGTGAAACTGTCAGTGTGATAAAACAGTGTGTTTTGAAACACAGTTCTTAGGGATTTACTTTTGATACTCTGGTATTGCAAAGCCACTCATACTCTGAGACTTGAAACTTTTCTTGACTACCACCATTTCATTTCATGTAATGTCACAGATTTGTCAAAATGTCAGTATAAGTAATACTGTTTTTATTGGCTCATATGTAACTTGATTTTTCTGTCTATACGAGTGTCCAAATACATTGATTGTGACTGCAGTGTTTAAAGTGGTGCATTTAAGCTTGCTTTTACCCCCAAACAACATATGGGGCACTGGCTAGTATCATTTGCCAACTCATCTTTTTGATCACTTTCATGTTTTGTTACTTCTAAAATGTAAACATCAATAAAAAAGTGAAACTATTTGATCTAACTGTTGTTTTTTGCATGTTGAGGTTAGATTCCTTACAGGAATAAATACATTTTGAATATGATTTAAAAACCATTCAGTTTATTATTAAAATGCCTAAATATGATGCATTTTAGTTAAATAGTTTATTATCTAAAAATACATAATCCTGATTCTAATAAATTCTAAACACATTTGATTTATTAATATTATTACATAAATCTTATTCTTACTTGTTTAATTTACATATGATTTACAAATTTGTACCACATAAAGTTTATTACTTGGTTTGGGTAAAAAATATGTAATCCAAATGGATGGAAATTTTACATGTAATGAAAATACATAAATCTTATTTTTTAGAGACAAATATTTTTTTGAGTGCATCCTCCTCCACCCACAGTAGTTCCAGTGGGCTCCACATCTCCACTTCACAGCACGGGCCGCTCCGCTCTATCTGGGTCGAGACGCAGGACGCTGGTGGCCCACAGATGGGTCCTGCTATGCTGCATGAATGAGTAAATGTTTACCTAACAGATTGCCTCGTCTCCTCTTATCCCCGCTCCTTTTATTTTAGCCGAGTTGTCCCGTTGTTTGTGCCTTCATTTCATCCCGAACGCTCGCGTACATCTGTTGTGTAAATACGCACCTCTGAAAGCAGCTTCACGCCGGGAGAAGGATATTACGCCGCCCCACACCTTCAAAGCCTCCGCAAACAAAGAAATTAGAATAATTCACTGCAGAGAGTGAATTCTTCTCATAAAGCCTTCTAACCCCACACTTGCCAATCTAATTCAGAGTTTGACGATATCCAGTAGGTTTTAATTAAATGGATGTAAGCCCCGCTGGGAAACGTTCTGCAGCGAGTTTAAGTGCAGGTAGGAATAAAATGTAAACACAGAAAGTGAAAGGCAGCGTGAGTGCGCTGTGTGTTTGAATGGTGAGTTCTGTTTGCTCTTAGATGAGTTAGTCTCATCACACATTACCTGAAGGGAAGTTCGCTGAAGGACCTCTTATGTCTTTTCTGTATGCTGGAATAGATAAATTTTGTGAAAGTTTTGGCTCTGCTCATGTCCCTTTTCCATGTCCTGACTCAATCTAACATGAACCTTTCATAGAGCATTTAGCATTTGACTGTAAGACAACACTAGGATATGGATTTATCCAGGATATCAAGAAAAATCCACTATATCAAGAAAAAAATAATATTTTCCCTTTCAATGATTTTGAATATACATTATTGAAAAATGTATAAATGGCTGTACTATTGAAAAGACCTGGAATCCATGTAGGCTTTGATTGGGATGGGCCTGTTTGTATTTATTGTTTTTATATATTTTTAAGCATTCATTACTTGCAGTATGATTGAGGTTCTATGCAAAATGCGAAACACTTAATGTTACGATTTCAGGAGTGAAATGGGCAGATAACCCTTCATTAGCTCTGATTCTAGCTGATGTACAGGAGCTTTCTGTGGGGAATCTGCTGGTCCTGCCCCAACCTCAGCTCATTATGAAGTAATTCCATCTAGTATCCTCACTAGTCCATGTACACTGCTCGGCATCCCTCTCAATCACAGCACCCTCAATACAAAACACAATGAAGGTACATACTGTTCAGTAGGAAAATATTGATATATTTATAGGGCACCTCAGGCAGTGTTTTGGAAAAAGCTTACTTGATCTATTCTTGCTATACCTGCCATTGACCCAGAGTATTGGGTGCTCCAGCCATTAGGATGAGCTCAGCACGTGGCTTCTTCCAGCTTCATCCCAGACCGTAATTGGATCTACCACATGAACGGAGGCCAAAAGGGTCTGGCACGAGAGATTGATGGGCTGAGAGATACAGGAGAAACTGGTTTACCCATCCACCAAACCTTGACCCCAAAACACATAGCGGGACCTCTCCGAGCTTCATGAAGATCCTATTACTGGCCCTTCTGAAGCAAAACTGCAGACACCGGAGAGTGAGTCTTGGGTCTCCTGTTTCTTTTTGTTTGATTCAGCTGAGCGTCAAGTTTCTCTAACTGAGGTCACTCGGCTGCATTTCTGCTTGAGAAATGTGCCCTTTGTCATGTGCTTAAGTCATTATTTGTGCACTTCTCGGTTGTTTTGTGTGGCCTTTGGGCATTTAGAGGCTTGTTTATGCTCACATACTCTCAAACAATGTGGCACTTGTCACTCTTGCTACTTTGTTTGCAATTAAATGTTCTCGTTCTCGTTCTCGTTCTGCGCCACGGTTCACATAAAATGGCCAAACAATCAGGGTCCGCTTGGTTGGTGTGTGCGCATTTCTGATTGGGTGGCTGATTAACAAACAAGACCGTGTTTGTTTGCCAACATGTACTATTCAAGCTTCTAGGACGGTCATTGTGAAAGCGGTTCCTGTGGCGGCTGCTATTTATATTCCTTCAATGCATCTCATTAACTGCTTTGCAGCATTTGCACTTCTGGATCTGCTCCAGGTCGAGACCTCGGCCTTTCATGTCAGTGTTTTGTAGTTCAGGTCTGGAGCGTTCGCTTGGCTGTAACTGACTACGCTGCGCAAATGCAAGGGACAGGAGCTGCCGTGGGCTGTGACC
Organism: Cirrhinus molitorella; assembly: GCA_033026305.1. Lineage (NCBI taxonomy): Eukaryota > Metazoa > Chordata > Actinopteri > Cypriniformes > Cyprinidae > Cirrhinus > Cirrhinus molitorella. Next base: position 34,402,843 of record CM065123.1, on the reverse strand, counting down.
GTGACCCCGGGAGTGATGCTTTCTAATAAGCCCAAAAACGGAGTGGAGTGCAATCATGTCCAACAAGACAACAAAGCATCAAAGGGCCTCCATCTGCCAGCACACACAGGCAACCATTGTGGGATAGCAGACGCCGAAAGAGTCTGCTCGCTTTAGAGAGGATCCAATTCAGTCGTTCGCTTTCTTCTTTTCTTTAGTCTGTTTTTCTCCACAGAAGGATGGAGAGGCTGAAGAGCTGGGAGACATAATGGATTTTGAGGGAAGTAGTCCGTCACGCTGACTCTCTAGTGCAGCGCTTGCTGATGAGCTATCAAGGCTTCTTCACTCCAGACTGGAAGATGAGGAGTCGTGATGCGTCTAGTTCCCCTAATGCACGTCTTATATGCTATTTATGTCATTCTGAGATGTTCAGATCAATTATATCCTGAACTAAAACACATTTATTTCTTAAGGAAGGGGCTGTTTACGTGCTCCAGTAGTGAATCAAGACCATTTGATCAGAACCAAATAAACCTGATGTCCAACAGCTATCATGTCGAGAACAGTGCCTTGCCAAAAAGCATTTTTGTTTTTTTTGTTTTTTTTCAAGTGAACTTGTTAGCCCTGTCCTTGGTTCATGTTAGATTATGGCATGGAGAGACATGTAAGTGTCCACACTTAATAGGTTCATGATGCTTTGTGTCCTTTTTGAAGCTTAAAAGTCGTCTCCACTCATTCACATGATGGAAAAAGATGACCTATGAATTTTACAAAAATGATCTTTCTTTGTGTCCCATGGATGAAAGGATCTGATAAGACCAGAAAAACTAGCACTAGCCTTAACTAGTCTCAGGATGTTACACGTTTCAGCAGATGAAGGTATCCTTGAGTGTTCGATAAGAATGTTGACTTATCGATTTAGCTGGTCTTCTGTTTGTTCTGTTTTTTTTTTTTTTTGTTTTTTTAATCAATTCAGGCAAATATCCTCTTTGTAATGGAATGATTGTCTATGTTGTATGTGTTTGTATGTGTATGTATGCATGTATGTGCTTTATCAATACCAAACTCCCTGTTGGTCATATATCCAGGCTGTCTTTCATCATATTGGCTGTGGGTCGAGTAGTTTGTTTGGCTTTGTGAAACTGGCAGAGCTTGGGGGTGCCTTTCTGATGGCTTCTTTGTGAATTTCCTCTGGTACTAAAGTCTATTGTTTGGAATGTTTGAAAGTCGCTGAGGCAAAGCAAAAATAGAAGGGGGAAAAAAGCAACAGAATTCATATTAGCATGCTCTGCTAACACCTGGACTCCCTCGACCATGCCCACCAGTAACTTTTCTCTGGGTAGAGCGAGACACAAAAATGCCTACAGGTTCTTGTGAATATTAATAAAGGCCAAACACTTGAGCGATATCAATATGTTTGAGTTATCTGCCAGAAACGTGATGAAGAATTTGCATTACGGTGGGCTTGGCCAGTAAGTGGAGATAAATGTATGTGTGGAGGTGAGAGTCATGAAAGCAGCTTGGCTGGATAATCGAATAATATCATGAGGAAAGATGATCTATCAGATATCAGGAAATGGAGTCATTTTAGTCATTTCCTCCACCATTAAGCCATCAAGCACCAATGCCTCACGAAAGTTTAGGTGTCAAGAATGAGCAGAAATTGTGCACATCAGTTTTTATCTCTAGCTTCTTGTTATAGCTATTTATATATTTTTCAGGATTCACACATTTGTTTTCGGCTGATGAATGGCATCCATGTTTTCAAGTTGACACTGACTCACTGGACTTTCTGTCAATAGAGCCGCTCGCTCAGAAACCAGCATCCAGGTTGTTTTGTTTCCTGTTGGTTAAAGATCAATGATCACAGAACGCATAAACAAAGAAATCAATGAACCGATTCCTTTGCAGAGATCCTAATTTAATCAGAGTGGAAGCTGCTAGTCAATGGTTATTGAGGCTGCTAATAGGGTTCTTGAGACCCGTGTGAGAACACACACTATCACATTCACTAGCTGCATTGACTGCATTGTGTTGCACAGACAGGTTTGACACTAGTCCAAATGCTGTATAGGATTGTTCTCATGAGGATACTCAAGTGCTAAAAGATGTTTTTATATAACATGTCATGTTTATTTCATCATTACACTGTCTCTCTTTTGTCTGTCTTTCATAGGGTTCCAGGCATCACTATTGCCACGGACATCATCTGCGGTTTCCCAGGTGAAACAGACGAGGACTTTGAGCAGACGATGGAGCTTGTGAGGAAGTACCGCTTTCCCAGCCTCTTCATAAACCAGTTCTACCCGCGACCTGGAACTCCGGCGGCCAAGATGGAGCAGATTCCAGCTCACATGGTGAGATGTTAACAAGCTCTCATACTCACTTCTGTTTATTATAAACATGAATGTGGACAAACAATAAACATGATCTGCACACAGCATTAAGCAAAAATCTATATTTAAAAGGTTAACCTAAAATTCAGTAAATTCTATAGATCAGTTGTTGCAATTGATCATTAGGATCAATTAGATTTTTTAAATGTGTTTTTTTTTTTTTTTATTTATTTATTCTAACATGCATTACACATCCCCCATGAAAATAAAAAATCCCATTAGTCATGTTTGTGGTCTCAGAAACATGCAACAGATTTTCTAAATTGTCTGTTTACTGTTTATCCTTTTTTTTTTCTTTGCCGCTGGGGTAACATTTGATTCTGTATATGCCTTCAGCTGAACTTTCTACCTTATTCGCATTTTATTTCTTTAAACCTTCTCTGGAAGATTCAAAGAGGGTTTATACAATGTGAAGTTCTTAGTAGCTAAATATAGTGTCTTGATACATCTCATACTGCTGCTTGGTTGCATTTCACATTCCCACACACTAGACTCAAAATCACTGACTAAATATTTTGATTGATATTTGGTCTTCATCTTGCACTTGTATTAACAACTCATATAGCCATTCGTAGTTTAATAATGGAACAGGCTTTAGACGGATATGTAAGTGTAAAATATTGCACATGTAAAGGTTTACTTCACCCCTAAATTAAAATTTTGTCATTAATCACTTACCCCTATGTCGTTCCAAACTCATAAAAGTTTAATTGTTCTTCGGAACACAATTTAAGATATTTTGGATGAAAACCAGGAGGTTTGTGGCTGTCCCATTGACTGTCAAGTAAATAACACTGTCAAGGCTCAGAAAAATATGAAAGAAATCATCAAAATAGTCCACCTGCCAGCAGTGGTTCAACCTTAATTACGAGAATACTTTTTGTATGCTAAAAAAAAAAAAAACTTTAACAATTTGTCTCTTCTGTGTCACTGTAGCAACGTTTTTGAGAGTATCCACTGGACGCAAACAGTGTACACTGTTCTCTGTCAGCTGCACCACTTGGATACACTGTTTTTGTTCGAATCAAAGCATAAATAAACATCGAAAAGCATATTTTCTTTGCATACAAAAAGTATTCTCATAGATTTGTAAAATTATGGTTGAACAACTGATGGCAGATGGACTATTTTGACAATGTCTTTCATACTTTTCTGGGCCTTGACGGTGTTATTTACCTGGCAATCAAAGGGACAGTTACAAATTTTTCAGTTTTCCTCCAAAATATCTTAAATTGTGTTCTGAAGGTGAACAAAGCTTTTATACGGGTTTGGAATGACATTGAGGTAAGTGATTAATGACAATTTTTTCATTTTGGGGTGAAGTAACCCATTAAGGTCATGCAAATGGCTTTTTAGCTTCTTGCATAATTTCAACTAAACTACACTAGTGATATGCAATGGCCAGCTTGAGTTTATTCTTAAGGTGTAATCATATCAAATCTGATGGCCCTGACAGATGGTTGTTTCTGGTCTAACAGCACTGGTTCCAGTACCAGAATCCACAGTCCATCACCTTTACCTGTTAACAATTGCTTCCAGATGATAAGTAAATGCGAATCTTCCTGTCGATTACTCTTCATTATGTAATGCAGCTGTAGGCAGACGTCTCCCAGATGTGACGGCCTTATGGAGTTTCTCAGCGATTAGACCCCTCTGAAACAATTAAACTGACTAATGAAGCTCACACTATTAGAGGAAGAGAGCAGCTTCACACATGGGGATTCCTGCTGTTTTATTTATTTTTATCCACACCTTGTTTCTTGTGTATCAGTGGTTGGTGTGGCTGTCGTTAGCATCAGCGAGTGTTTTCACTGTCCTTTCGTGTGTTTGACTGTATCACAGTCAGTGTTGCTGCTCTCACCACCACACCATCTTTCATCAAACGTCCAGCATGTTTCTTTAATGGAAGCTTCTTCATATGTCATTCCTTTTGTTGGCTGTTCCTCTGAGGTAATCGCCTCCTCCAGCACAGATCGATCCGCCCCACGTGCTACAGGTACCTTCAGTAGGGCAAAACATCAGCTGTCTGGAGAACTGAATAGAGATGAGCACTAATGAAGATGGGGTTGCCCATCACTGAGAATCCATTCATTGATCTGTCAGTTCTATTATCATATTTTTGGAGACTCAAATGCCTGTTTTCTGTGGCAGGTTTATCTGGGTGTTTGTGATGGAGCTCTTATGTGTATGCTGCTTGTGTTGCGGGTCAGATCAGTTGTTCTGATAGAGGTGTGCCACTAGCGCTAGAGTTATTCCTGCTCTTCCTCACTCTAGCATGGAGGAACAGATCCCATCACGACAGCGGGGTCAAGGCGTGCAGCTTTGGTGGATGGTCTTCCGGGACGTCCCAGACCCACCTGGCGCACCTGCTGCATCCACACGAGATCGTCCCTCTGCCAGACCCTTCAAAGATGGTGCACTCTGGCGGGACAGCGCATTAATAACACTTCCAGATGTCTGTCTGGGGCCGAAGGGTCGGTTTGTTTGGGGACGGACTGGTGCTTTGGTTTCTCAGCACGTTTAGCCTATCTCATAGCTGAAGCCCAGCCGCCACGGCGTGATGAATGGGCCTGTGAGCGTAATGGATTGCCTCGCGTTATCAGCACCGGACGGTGGCTCGGGCCGAGCAGCTCTGGCACGCGGGCGGAGCTGGATAAACTGGGAGCCTCCAGAACGGCATAATTACTCCCGCGTGAGGGAAGGGTTAGCCGAGATAAATTGGAATGATCTCCTGGAATGTTGCTCTTACTAGCCGGACAGGTGTTTACCTTGACAGCTCGTCTGCCTTGGCGGCTCGTCTTTAACCAGGGGAAATTAAGGCAGCATCCTCGAGTCAAAGTTAAGGGGATTTGGATTTAAAGCTTCTGCCAGTTTTGCGGAGCTTTTCTGCGTGGGGATCGGTGAGGAATACCCAGCACATGTGAAAACGAATTCATCTTAAAACAAAGACAGATGGGCAAGGCCTGGAGCGACCGATGCCAGCTTCATGGGGAAAACTGGAACAAAACAACAACTAAGCTGGTGTCGCTCACACTTGGGCCAAAACAGGCTTCTCATTTCCAAATCATTTAGCTGGTTTTTAGTCACCATGGAGAAACGTCCCCTCCAGATCTACAGCTTGCTTGTTATCTTCCCCGTGCGTCATCTTAGACTGTTTTAAGTCCTTCCTGGCTCATCTCAGAAGAACTGATGTGTGTGAAGCGGCAGATCCTGAAGTCTTGTGTGGTCTGTGAGACTGAATGGATGGCGTGATGGTGAACAGGCACTGACATCACAGCACTTCCTGTGGAGGAGAGAGTCTCTGAACATAGCAGCACACAGAGACGTGTCGTTAAGGGCTTGTTTCTCACATTGTAATTAAGAACGGAATATTAACATACTGCTCACTGCCTACACTGTTTAAAACTATTTACAAAGTTTTTGAAAAATTTTATTCATCAAGGACACATTAAACTATTCACAAGTGACTGTAAATACATTTATAATGCTACAGTAGATTTCTATTTGTGACCCTGGATCACAAAACCTTAAGTCGTAAGTAGCACTGGTATATTTGTAGCAATAGCCAAAAATACATTGTATGGGCCAAAATTTATTTTATGCCAAAAATCTTTAGGAAAGGAAAAGGAGAGGAGAGGAGAGGAAAAGGAAAGGAAAGGAAAGGAATTCAGTAAATATATAAAAACTTATTTTTTTTTTATTAGTAACATGCATTGCTAAGAACTTTGACCCCTTAATTGTCACCTTCCCACCTGTGGGAAGGATTTATTTTACAAATAAATCTAATCATGACAAACTATATATCGTTGGAAAGGTCTAAGACTTCTAAATAGATATTTTCCAAGTTTTTTGTTACAAATTATGTAGGAAAAGTAATATATTAATTTATGACAAGAGTGCACCTCATAAATCTACTTCATAACAGGAGTTTTGACCTTTGTCACAAATATACACTCTTCGTTGTTTCTTTGTCACTTGAAAACTTAAAATCTCAAACTTCATCCTTTGAAAACCATTTTAAAATCAGACATTGCACTATGAAGGAAAATGTACATCAAAGTCATATCACAATTTTTTTGTTCAGGAATTGTAAAAAAATAAGTTTAAATACTGCATTTTCACATCTGTGTTCAAAAATGGGAGTGACAGTTAAAGGGTTAAAGGCGATTTTCTCAATATATGTATTTTTTTTATTTTATTTATTTTTTTGCCCCCTCAGATTCCAGATTTTGAAATAGTCCTATCCTAACAAACCATGCATCATTTTTTTTATTCAGCTTTATTTCAGATGATGTATAAATCTCAAAAAAAAAAAAAAAAAAAAAACTAGTTTTGTGGTTTTAAATATAAATTAAATAATGTTCTTTTGAACTTTCTATTCATCTGTGAATCCTAAAAAATAAAATGTCATGGTTTCCACAATAAATATTGTGCAGCACAACTGTTTTCAACAATGATAATAATCAGAAATGTTTCTTGAGCAGCAAATTGGCATATTAGAATGATTTCTGAAGGATCATGTGACAATGAAGACTGGAGTAATGATGCTGAAAATTCAGCCTTGATCACAGAAATAAATTGCATTTTAACAGATATATATATATATAAATAAATATTTCAGAATATTACTGTTTTTACTGTGAAATCCTACGTACTCCAAACTTTTAAACAGTAGTTGTACGTATATGTGTCACATGACGTTATCTAATATAGAATGATGGCAGCAACACCAAAGTCAACATACACATAAAAAAATAAAAAAATAAATAAATGTAGCGTGAGTGCACAGTAAGTCTTTAGAAAAAAGTTGATGTTAAAGTTGCTAGTGCTATTATTTTATTTAATCAACACAATGGGACGATGTTCAAGTTACATGCATTGCATTGTGGGATAGAGTATTTCTAATGTTGTGTTCTGCTCCATTTGGCCATTGCAGCAGCTCATCTGTGTTTTCAGCGCTCAGAATACAGTATACTGCAGGAGTGAAGCGTGCTGGGTCTCAGACTCGTCCTGGGATGGACCTGTGTGCCCATTACGTCCACCGATGTGTTTGTTTTGTGAGGCGAGCAGATGGACACTATATGAGGTGCCATCCTTCATCATTGTTGAGGTGACAGATGCACGTTCGGTTTGGATTTATGAATAGCAACACGCTTCTATATGATCTCCATCTGCTGGAGACGTATTTGCACGTTGCGCAAAGCCAAGCCGCACACGAGCACGATCACCAGCATGATCAACCACTGATCTGGAGCAGCTCTGTTGAATATTTATAGGCACACAGCAGCCGATACACATGTTGTGTAACGAGAACGACTCTCGACACGCTCTGCAGAGCTCATATTCCTGTCAGAGTTCCAGTTAACGGTCCGTATGTCGTTTCTAAACTAGCCTCGCTATGGCTTCAGTCAACTTCTGAGAGAAACCTCCGACTGCTTTGTCATGAAGCCGATGTTTTTGAGTCCATGCAGGGCCCCAGTGGAAGAGGAACTATATGAAAATGTATTGATTCCCTGCCATACACCATCACTAGATATGATTGTCTCATTTAGACATGCTTGAGTCAAATGGAAACCCATCGAAAACCCTACAGTGACCTTTGTCCATCCTGCCCTTGCACGTCATCTGTGAGGCTGAGCAACGACTTCAAATAAAGGGGAAAAGGTGGTATTCAGCTTATCGAGATGATTTTTCACCTCGTCCTGCTGCTTTGGGGCCGGTGTAATCTCAGGACCCCCGCCCTAATAGGCTGAAATATTGAGTCTCACAAGGTCACTCCAGGGTTCATCTTTTTGATCAAATTTCAGTTACTATTTTTCCCCCGAATGAAGATGTGTGATTTCAGGAGGGTTGAGTGTATTCTCTGAAGGCCGCTAGCTTGGTTATCTCAGACCTCGCTAACCTCTCGCCGCCTCTCTCATTCTCTCTTTTGGTCCAAATCAAACCTCCGGAAGGTGTGCTGCAGGAGAAAAGATCACTCCAGCATTGATTGAGTGGATGAATGTGAATATCTTAGCTGCTACGTTCCGTTCCTCTCCGGCTGGAGTCTGAGCGCTGTGAATCAGGCGTTATGGAGCTAATCCGGCGGGAGCTCGCCGGCGGTGCTCGTAACCCTGAGGTTCTGCCTTCTCTGTGTCAAGAAGGCCCTGGTCTGATTAGCTGAGGTGATGTGGAGGTGCCGGTGAGAAACAGAGAGAGATGGAGTCACAGGGGACAGACAGGGATTATTAGGCAGGTGTGGGCATGAATTCACTCTCGGTGTCTACATCACAGTCCTGCGTGTGATTGTGGGATGTCCGGTCTGAGCTCATTTATAGTGTTATCTGTTCATGTGTGATCTATTATATGAAATGTTATGTTTTCTGAAGGAGGACTAGAGGAGTGTGGGTTTGACAGATATTTCTGAATGATATGTTTGGTGACCGTTCTTTTTTTTTGGATGATTGGTGTTGGTCCCGAATACAGACGAAAAAAAAAGGTCATTATTATTAGAACTGTCAATTCAGTGCTTTGCTTTATTTCGTTAATAATGTAGTTATGCCTCATTGATTTGTACATTAATTCCTTAATATTTTTTAAGTATTTGCTTGTTTTTGAGTCTTGGCAGGAGCTGCTATGACAGATGTCACAAACCATAGTGAGAATGTTTAAATTCAGATTTAATGTCATTAATTGACAGTGAGTTATAATGTTGTGATGTCTGGTTTCACATGAAGCATGTCAAATTCTAGTGTGAAACAGATGAATAAATAACTGACATGAAGTATTTTAGGTGTCATTTTCAATTTATACTAGAAAAATAACCAGCCAGCCTAAATGAAATAAGGGTTAATGTTTAATAAATGCATTTTCTACTATACATTCAAGTACATTTTGCATATTGGTTAATGAACAGTAGTTAAGAATCCAGAATGTATGTCTGTTTTGTGCATATCTAAGGTTTTTCCTGTTCTGTTTAATTGTCTTTAGTCTGTTGTAGTCTTGAATGGTGACATCATTTACTATTTATGAGTTTAACTGAGTCGCATAGCCGTCATTTAGGAACACTCCATTATTTTTGAAAATCAAGTTTTAAATAGGAAAAATATTGGTAATCTTTGGGCATTTTTGAGCGAGATGCTAACAATCTAATAAGATTAAATGATTTATCTGTTTAACTCTAGGAGAGTTGGAAAATGAGCATATTTTCAAAAAAAAAAATAAATTGTAGTGTTCCTTTAACATGCTCATGTCATTGTAGACTTGCATTTATGCAGTTTGAAATTATCTTGATTTGAAATCACTTATGAATCATATATATGATGTGTGTATTCTAGAGTAATTCTCCTCAGGTCCACACTGGCTGTGAAACATGACTTCTCTTCAACTAGACGTGGCATAATCACCCATAATTAGCCTTTTGTTTAATGTGTGATTGCATTAAAATCCATCATACATCTCAGTGCTCAGCGTTTGCATTTCATTACAGATTAAGGACGTATGAGCTTTTATAGGCACTTCTGGGAGAAACGCAGAGGTCTTGAGGGCAAATATCCTCATTTTCTTCCTTATAAGTGCTTGTTCTTCATTCCACTGTCTGATGTCTTCATGTCATTCGGTTTGGCCTTCAGAGCTAACTGACATGATTTGTGTTTTTTTCATTTCCCTTCTCTCTTTCTTCAATTAATTAACGCTATGTTGTAATTTTTCCCTTTCACAGAAGAAACAAAGAACCAAAGAGCTCTCTGCCCTCTTCCACTCATACAACCCTTACGACCACAAGGTAAGAGGAAGCTGTGTTTTATATATATATATATATATATATTGAATGTGTGTGCATTGAATTCCATAGAGAGAGAGTTTATTAGTAACTAAAGCTGAGATGTAAAATGAACAGCAGAGAGACATGAGCAATATCGGAGTGCTGTTGAACAGGAAGTGGTGTTGGGCCTCCAGCGCTGTTTTAATGACACCATTAAAATTTCAGTAGTTCGGCTCATGCGGCTCTATCACAGAAACCTATAAGGTCCACATCAGTCCAGTGAGTGGCCCTGAATCCTCTCGTCTCATTCTGACACTTGCGTTACTGTAACTAATCAGAGCTGCTGTAATCAAGGCCAGCTGAGAAGATGACAGCGTGTGAGAGCAGCAGCGCTGATAAGAGAGATGTAATGTTTTTAAATATTTTATGTTTTTATTTTACACAATTGTTGCTTTCACTGCTTCAGTGGACGTTGATCTGTGTTTTATACATTGATGCATTAAGCAGCCAATGTACTAACAGTCATCAGATACCAATATTGTTTTATGCATAAAACTTAATGATTGTATGCAGAAATGTACTTTGTTTACTACTGTCGTTTCTGCCTGGATGATTCTCTTCTCCTTCATCTGAGCCGTATGTCCTGACAGATACCGTCTGAGTCACTGTACAGTAAGACAAGATGAACATATATGTTGGTTTTACAGAAGCAACACAAATCCTGTGAATCCCTCATGGTCAACGACTTCCATCTGAAACCATAAACACTCAACAGTCACTTTTCTGATGGGATGGTGGCAGATCATATGATCTAATAATGCTTTAGTCAGTTTTTAGCAGTGATGCCTTCCTGTTGTTTCCTACAGTCTGCTGAATGGATTCTTCTGAGATGAAATAAAGATATACAGTCATGTAAAAAAGTTTGGACACCCTATCGAATTCCATGATTTTCTGTATCAGCACATAATAATAATAATAATAATAATAATAATAATAATAATAATAATAAAAAGATTCAATTGCTTGTAGATCCACTTTTAACAGTAATAATTTCCTGTATGACTTTATCAGTCTCTCACATCGTTCTGGGGGAATTTTTTCCCACTCTTCTTTACAACGTTGCTGTAGTTTATTTTGGTTTGTGGGTAATTGTTTACGGATAGCTACACAGAATTCATCAGGATGAGGTCCGGACATTGACTGGGCCACTCCAACTCTTTTCTTTTCAACTGTTCTGTTGTAGATTTGCTGGGTGCTTGGATCATTGTCCTGTTGCATGACTCAATTTTGGTCAAGCTTTAGCTGTCGGACGGATGTCACATTTGACTTTGGATGCTTTGGTATACAGAGGAGTTCATGGTTGCCTCAATGACTATGAGGTCCCCAGGTCCTGTGGCTACAAAACAAGCCCAAAATCATCAGCTCTCCACCTGCATGGGTGACTTTTGATATGAAGTGTTTGTGCTGATATGCTCAACAGGTTTTTACCAAACTTGGCACAGTGCATTATGGCCAAACATCTCCACTTTGGTCTCGTCTGTTCAAAGGACATTGTTCTAGAAGTCTTACGGTTTGTTCAGATGCAACTTTGCAAACCTAAACCATGCTGCCATGCTTTTTTAGATAGAAGAGGTTTTCTTCTAACAAGCCTTCCAAAAATGCCATACTTGTCCTAATATTTTATTATGAACTTTTTCATAATGTTAACTGAGTGTGTGGTGAAGTTCTTGGGTTGAGTATTACATGGTCTGATCTCGGGGTGAACTTCCTGGGATGTCCACTCCTGGGAGGATTGGTGTCTGTCTTGAATGTCTTCCACTTGTGAGTAATCTTCCTCACTATGGAATGATGGGCTTCAAACTGTTTGGAAATGGCCATGTTACTCTTTCCAGATAGAACAGTTGCTTCTCCAAGATCATTGCTGATGTCTTTTCTCTTTGGCATTGTGTTAACACACACCTGAAAGCTCCAGAACAGCAAACTGCCAAAATGTCTGCTTTTATAGAAGTGCTAACTCTTGCTGATGATCAGTTAATCAAAGGCATTTTATTAGCAGTGTCTAACTTTTAAATTCTATGTTAAGAGTAAGGGTGTCCTAACTTTGTCACACATGGCTTGTCCATTTTGGCTATAAATAAATAATGACATGGTGCAATGTGTCATGTATTATTGTTCATCAGAGGTTTTTATTTTCCAAATTTTAAGACTCGCCAAGGACCTAATCTTTTAAAACCATGGAGTTCAATATGTTGTCCTATCTTTTTCGCATGACTGTAGGTCAGAATTCAATAGTCGGAGGTAAGGATCGGAATGCATTTTAGCTGCTGTGAGTGAACAGATCTTCACATTTCACATTTAATTTCTGGCCATGAATATATCACTGAAAGCAGCTAGATTGTCAAAGCGTGTCTCACTCATGAACAAGATCTGCTAGATTTACTCCTGCATCTGTTTTCCTGTCTCTCTCTGACTGAGTGTAATTAAATGAAGCGGAGCGACATCACGTTTCCTCGCGTTTGTGCCACCAGAGCCGCCCACGCGCCATCACATTCATCAGGACGCTCTGCTGGGAGAATGGAAGCGTGTTTGCGATGCTCTGATTCTCTGAACGCAGGTCAAAGGTCACGCCGGCTGCCTGAGCTCTTAATTCAGAAAACGCAGATCCACATTAAAACATGATTTGAAGGAGATTCTCATCAGTTTGAGCTCCTGACTGACACGAGTCCATGCGTGTGTCTGTATGTAGGTGTGGATCAGACGGATCTGTTTTGTGATAAAGACTGACAGAATTGCATTATCCTGCTTATTACACGCCAGCTTCCTATCAATGACGTTTAGTGTCATTTATGCAGGAATATTGGACAGCAGGACACTGTGATTGATCAGTCATGTACTCCACAGATGACATGCGTGACAAATGTGTGCGTAATTTGATTTTGATCAGATTGTTTGCTGTTGGTGTGTGTGTGTGTTACGGATCTGTTCCTCATGCATTCTGCTTCAGTCTGTGAGCTCATGAGGCCTGCATTGATTTTGATTGAAATTTGCATGCATCAAAGACTGGCTTCAGATCAGACTCATTTGCATAATGTAGCCCCGCCCACAGCTCCCCGTGGTCAGCCGTTAGCGCAGTAATTACACACACGACCGTGTTTCCCGAGGCGTTTTCACAGCGCTCTCTTTAACGTGCATATTGTTTTCACCATGCTAAAAAAGTAATAAAAACACAGGAACAAGCACATTTGTGTATCTTTAATTTGCAAATTCTAGCCATTGACCAGCTGTTCTTATTAACATGACACATGAACCGCTGCAGATTGTACAGCTTGTGTGCATCTAACACCAAAACACTGCATGTGCACACCTGTTTGTGGTGTCAGTAGATAAAAAATCGTGTGATTTGTCTAGATCTTATGCTTTTTAAAAACTTCTACAAGTTCTGCACCATATCACTCGAAACACTGTTCTACATGCTCTCCAATCCTTTCATTATAAGATGCAATGTAAGTAAGAGACTTATTGTGCTATTGTGTTACTTATTATTAGAGGAGTTTTGCTTAGACGAGTTCAGATTTCAGTGAGCTTGTGCTGAACTGAACTGAAGTGATTGACAGCTTTAGTGATTATTAAAGAAACATTCTTTGATTGCTGTGTGTGTATATATATTCTGTTCACAATTTGAGTTAAAGTTGACAGATGTGACAAAAAAGTTCAAATAAATCTAAGCACTAAGTGTTGTGGTGTAGATGCAGACTAATAGACATGCAACATCAAGCCACAAAAATTGGTAGCTGCTAAAGTTAGATACTAAAAACCTTAATATAATCTCAGTAAGATGTGCATGGAGTAATTGTGTGCGTGTGCATGTGAGAGAGATTTCTTGGTGGAAAGTCTATGGTGGCTGAGAAGTGCAAAACAAATCACAATTCTTAAAAACTAAATCAATTACAAATGCAAAATAACAATTCAGAAAACACAACAACAATCCCGAAAACAAAATAGGTCACAAAACACAACGGCAAATCGGAAGAGGCAGGTATAGTTTGAGATGGCGCCGTTGGTTTGAGAATAGATTACTTACCGCTGACTGAACGAGACATCTGTCAATCAAGGTATATAGGAAGAAGGTCTTAAAGTAGCTCCGTTTAAATGTATTGAATTAATTGCCTTTACTATGGAATACAAATATGCATATATTTCTAACACTGTACTCTATGGTGGTGATGGAAAATTTGACAGTTCTCTTTTCTGACTGCAGTTATCAGTATCTCTCAAATTTTTTGCCTTCTTTTTATAAGTCGTGAAAGCATGATCATGGCAATTTTCTTTTGCTATTTTTTTTTTTATGTGGGGCAGAGAGAATTTAAACAGGAGAATATAAATACAAAATATTAGGAGCTGAACAGTCTTTTTATTAGGAAACTTAAACTGGAAATGCGTTATATCCAATAGCATTAAAACACGTAGTTCAAAAGCAGAAAACAACCTTAGTGAAATGCAAATTGATTGTCTGCCAGTAGGAGGCACTTTTGGAACGGTTCCCTCATAACAGCTGTACACAAAGCAGCGCAGCTCTCATAAACGCTACTTTATCAGGCATTATTTAGGCATTGTAATTAAGATGAAATGAAAATGATATCTAATGTTTGAGAAATGCCATCTTTTTGGTCCGCAGAGACTTGTACTTGGATTTATCATTGTGTTTTCTGACTTGGTGTTTTGTTTTTTTAGATTTGCATTGCATTTGCATTTATTTTGTTTTCAGAATTGAGATTTGTTTATAAGTCCCTATTCAGTCAGTTTAGCTGCAGACACACACACACTTATTCATTGTTTATTAATGTATGAATGTGTTTTACAGTCTAACAGTGTCCAGCAAGTGCTCAAACACTCCTACAATGGATTGTGACTAATAACATACAGTGGTGGAAATTACATTTCTATCCGTTTTGGAGTAAAATGACTGATTCTAGATACAGTGAATATTTTCACACTATTTGCATTATCTCAAAATTATGAGATCTTGAGGGAAGGAATAGTCTACTCAGTTATACTTACCCTGATATTATTTTTCTGACACATTTCACTGGCGCTGTCATCTGACCACTTCACTCACTTCATTAAGGACAGGAGCGCTGGTAGAAATGACGTCATGTTATAAATTGTCATTTCCATAAATTTTGATGTCATCAGTGTTCAAACACTCTGCTTAGAAACTAGCTGCTTACAAATGTTTCGTTTTCATTAGACTGAGGGTTTGGTTCTATTGTACAGTGTGACGGTTAGTTTAGGTATAAATTGTTTGTTTAGTAGCTACGACCTGCATATGTTACGCTTTATTTTATAAGTGTAAGTGAAAAGAGAAATGACTGACAATCATGATGACAGCAAACAGCATCTTACAAATGATTAAAATGATAAATCTTAGTCGTCTCATCACATGAGCTCCAGATGAACACAGAGCAGCTCAAACGAAGGTACTGACGGACAGACGGACGGAGAGCGAGCGGTTCTGGCTGTATGTCAGGTGTAGGCCGGGTTCAGCGTTTGGCAGCGCTGGATAACTCATCTCCACAATAACGCACAGACGTGTCTCCTGCCACGCTGAATAAATTGCTCACTTCGCTATGCTAATATCCTGTGCTGTGAATAAAGTAATTACACTAACCTCAGAAAGCGTAATTACAGTCGTTCAGAGTGGGGGGGGCAGGCAAAAATGACCCTCGCTTTTGTTGCTGGAGATTTTAATGTCATTCCCTTTATGTCCCTCACTTGTGCTAAATCTCAACCGTTCATATGTGCATGTGTGATGATATTTTTTTTTTTTTTTTCTGTAGATTTATTTTCTGTTTTTGTGCTCAGTTTGCTGGTGTCAGGGTAAACGGTTCTTGTTCCCTGCAGTGCAACCCTTGTGAATGAACAACGGGAATAACCATGTATCTGGTTTTATTGCCAAAGAAATCCATTGTTTTTCAGTAGTAGTAGTAGTGGTAGTAGTAGTAGTAGTGTTGCTGCTGTTGTTGTTACAGCAACTGTATATACATTGAAGCAGAAGTTTAATATGGGTGCTGTAGATGTTTTCTGCATATATACAAACGAAATGCATGGCTGTCACACACAAATATTTATATCTACATGTTTGTTTTTCCTACTTTTCCTAGCATGCTGCTCGTGTCCATGTTTTGAGTCACCCTCATTCACTTTGTGTTTGTAATTGTTTGCTGTTTTTGTGAGAACCAAGTGTAAAATATCATCACAATTTACATGAAAAGCCTTATACATTTGTCAAATTGTGTTTCTATTTAAATCTAGTGTTTAGCAAAGGTTTAACTGTGAGGGTTATGTTAAGGAGTGTGTGTGTGTGTGTGTGTGTGTGTGTGTGTGTGTGTGTGTGTGTGTGTGTGTGTGTGAGCTGAGAGATTGTGCATGCAGGCGTGTGTGTGTGTGTGTATGTGTGTGTATTGAATGGGCATGAAGAGGCTGATATTGTGTACAGATGCATAATGAAGGCAGGAGCCCAGTGTTTGGGGGCAGTGATTTATGTGATCTATCTGCAGCCAGATGGCAGTGAACAAGGCCCATCAGTCACAGTCAAAAGACTATTGAGCAGTGTACAATGCTTTGTGTGAGCGGCGGGTGCAGGCGGGCGACGATCGGCCCGGGACGCAGCAGCACCTCTCTGAGCTCCGGTGCGGGATCGCTCGGGTCCGGCTTTGTGCTTCAGCACAATAAAGAGCAGATAAGCTCAGAGAAACACACACAGATGTCTGATGTCACTGTGCTTAGAGTCTCAATGTGTCCGGCTCACAGTCTGATCCTCTGAGAGACAGAAACACACAAACACATCAGCATGACACGTGTATGTCTGTCCATTAAACGCTGCTTCCTTCTTCAAAGTGTTGTTGTGTCAGCAACATGTGGCCAAATATTGTCTGTTCACTTGCTTTTTTAGCCCTCATCCTAATACTAGTGTTATGAATCCAGTGTGTCTGATGGTGTTGTCTTGACTCTAATGGGAGCGTCTGAGCCGCTCTGATTGACCTCTGTCTGTCTGATGTGTTTGCAATGTCCTGCTGCAGGTGGAAATATAATTCTCACTTGATTTGCAGATCTCTCTCTTGATTAGTTGTAGTTTGTGGTTTGATTCAGACGCCCGCTGACTGGCACAGGTCTATCAGAAGCTCGACGCTAAAGCGCTCGCATCCATTTTAGCAGACGCACCTTCTTTCGGTCTCGTGGTGGTTTGTTTTAATTAAACTCCACAAGGGAACAGCTGGCTTTATTCTTAAGACTTTTTAATTGGATCGGTAATCTGTGCTTTCAAATCAGAAATTGCGAGTGGTTGAATTAATTTAGTAATTAATTAGTGCAATTAATTAATGACCTATTAGATTTACATGAGTGAGTGCAAAGGCTTTATTAATCAAGTTGTGTTCATGTTTTATACAACTCATTATTTTCTCAAGGGGGAGTTTGAGACCTAGAAGCTGACTTGAACTTCAGTCCTTAAAGTTTTTTTTTTTTTTTTTTTCTGTCAAGCTGAGACGTTTAGCAGTGCATCCATGCTGTTCTTGGTTTCCTGAGCTTTTAAAATGGTCTCTCGGTTTGGTTCACTAGGCTGCACAATCATGGGGAAGACTGCTGATCTGACAGTTGTCCAGAAGACAATCATTGACACCCTTCACAAGGAGGGTAAGCCACAAACAATAATTGCCAAAGAAGCTGGCTGTTCACAGAGTGCTGTATCCAAGCATGTTAACAGAAAATTGAGTGGAAAGAAAATGTGTGGAAGAAAAAGATGCACAACCAACCAACCAAGAGAACTGCAGGCTTGAGAGGATTGCCCAGCAAAATCGATTCAAGAATTTGGGTGAACTTCACAAGGAATAGACTGAGGCTGGGGTCAAGGATTTAAGAGCCACCACACAGGTGTGTCAAGGAATTTGGCTACAGTTGTCGTATTCCTCTTGTTAAGCCACTCCTGAACCACAGACAATGTTAGAAGCATCTTACCTGGGCTAAGGAGAAAAACTCGACTGTTGCCCAGTGGTCCAAAGTCCTCTTTTCAGATGAGAACAAGTTTTGTATTTCATTTGGAAACCAAGGTCCTAGAGTCTGGAGGAAGGGTGGAGAAGCTCATAGCCCAAATTGCTTGAAGCCCAGTGTTAAGTTTCCACAGTCTGTGATGATTTGGGGTGCAATGTCATCTGCTGGTGTTGGGTCCACTGTGTTTTTTGAAAAAGTGAAAAGTCACTGCACCCGTTTACCAACAAATTTTAAAGCACTTCATGCTTCCTTCTGCTGACCAGCTTTTTAAAGATGCTGATTTCATTTTCCAGCAGGATTTGGCACCTGCCACACTGTCAAAAGCACCAAAAGTTGGTTAAATGAGCAAACTCACCAGACCTGAACTCCATAGAGAATCTATGGGGTATTATCAAGAGGAAAATGAGAAACAAGAGTCCAAAAAATGCAGATGAGCTGAAGGCCACTGTCAAAGAAACCTGGGCTTCCATACCACCTCAGCAGAGCTACAGACCGATCACCTCCATGCCACGCCGAATTGAGGCAGTAATTAAAGCAAAAGGAGCCCCTACCAAGGATTGAGTGCATATACAGTAAATGAACATACTTTCCAGAAGGCCAACAATTCACTATAAATGTTTTTTTTTTTTTTGGTCTTATGAAGTATTCTAATTTGTTGAGATAGTGAATTGGTGGGTTTTTGTTAAATGTGAGCCAAACTCATCACAATTAAAAGACCCAAAGACTTAAACTACTTCAGTTTGTGTGCATTGAATTTATTTAATACACAGGTTTCACAATTTGAGTTACCGAAATAAATTAACTTTTCCATGATATTCTAATTTATTGAGATGAATTTGTATATGCAGAACAGAATTGTTTATTTGCTATAAATGTCTCTAGTCATACAGCAGCTCTCAGATCAGGTGCTCACATTCGTGAGGTGTGAGGGGTTTTCTGAAAGCTTTTGGAGTGTCATAGGCTATGGCCACTGTCTGTTTTCATTGCATGAACAGTATTCTAAAGGAGTGCATCCGCATTGAACCATGAGAGAACGAGTGAATAATGGCTGAACTTTACTGTCCTGTCAGATTCTGCTCCAGTATCATTTCAGGTCTATTCTTCTGATCCGGAACGCACACACTTATGACGCTGGCATGTTTTCCAACACTTTATATATTAAATAAGATCTCTCTGTGTGTCTGATTGTCAAAGATTACCTCATGGTTTCATTGATGCTTTCACTTATTCAGTATGGGCTTTAATTTACCTGAAATTTCCCTTTAATCTTGTTTTAGCATGATGACAGTTGTTTGTGTGATGTTTATGTAGAGTTAATGTCCTGTGTGTCTCTGCTGTGTGTTCATTGACACTGAATCTCATGAATCCTGCTGTCCAACTATAAACTAATGCTGAGAAATGTGCTCCAGGACGCAAATGAAGGTTTGGGCATATTGGGGTTATGCTCCATGCAGGAAGACAATGACATTATTGGATTCAGAATGCTACTTTTGTTCGTGTCTTGGACATTAATCTTTGTGTGATGGGCTCTAGATGACGCTGCCTTGTTATCATAGTACAGAAAGCGGCGAGTGTGTCCTGTCCCCGTCTCTACTCGTGTGAAGGCACATTCATCGTCCTGCAGTGGTTAGTAAACTGTCCTTGACAGATGGGTAGTTTTGTTCCTGCTCTTTAATCTGTTGTTTTAAAAGGCGATCTCCCTCTGGAGTGTCGTGTGTTTCCTTGATTCCAATGGAATAATCTAGAGCAGAGAGACAGAGATGGGATCAACATCTGTGAATGAGTGTAGAAACATGCATCTGTTATTCAGTCTGGTTTAGTTCACATGACACGTTTTGCGTGTAAATGAATTAGCCGAATTAATCAGGAATAAATGCTGTTGTCGAATGCAGATGAACAGAATGAGATATAGAGGAGAGACTCTAATTTAACCGCATATGAGAACCTGCTCAGAGACATTTCATTGCTGGTGTTAGTCACAATGCTGAGTAATGCTTGCTAATGCTTTATTTTGGTAGTCCACTTGAGACACGGGTGAACGTGTGTGTTATAGTTTATATAATCTCAATCACTCTTTGTAGCAGCTCCTTTAAATGGCCGCTATTGCTGCAACTTTATTCCTCATTCAGAACTCTGAAGTAGGGCCCTATGATTTCTGCGATGCGGAAAACGCGGACGGAATTGCAGAATCCAGTCATAAAAACAGATTGTACTGTTGTCACACGGAATGTCATGAAATTTGTCAAAGCTTTTATTTAGATTGTATTACTGCTATAATTACTGCTACTGTTGAAATATTTTTTTTTTTAAATAATTACACATTTATTTTGTTTTCATTTTAATAGTAAATCCTCTTTAAATATTTTTTTTTATTAATTAAAAGGTAAATTAAATTAATTTAAATGCCTTCCGTTGATAACCATAAAAAAATTAAAAACAACACAGAATTTCTGTGAATAAAAATTCACAAGGCTATTGTAAGGATAAATGTTATGTATTCAAATAATTAGACATGCTAAAAACTGAATTTGGTAACAATAAAACATAAGGTAAGAAAAAAAAAAAACATTTCATAGGGCCCTAAACATGTAAGTTTTGTTAAACCTTTAATAAACTGATGTTAAATTGTATAAATTTCATGATTTTAATTAATTAGACATGCTTTTTTGATTAATAAGTTTTTATTTAACCATTAAAAAGGAAAAAAATGGAATTTGGGAAAACATAAAATGAATTTTATAGGAATAATAAGCGGTTTGATTGTTTGCAATAATGAATTGAGTGAAAGGAGTTTTAAAATGCATAATTGTATTTGTTAAATGTGTCCCTGCTAAATGTAGTGACCTGATGTCAGTCAGTCATCGGTGGGTTGGTTTCACTGATATTTTCTGAGTTTAAAGCTGTAGGTTTGATGAACACAGAGTCAGTCTGTCATGATCTCCATCTCATCGTCTGCGTGTGATGTTGCGATTGAAGCCTCATCATTCAGTCCGTTGGAGCGTGAGGTGATGCCGCTGTCAGGAGCTTCAATTCGTTGAATCCATCTTTAGATCTTTAGTCTTTCGACATTGTGATCCTGTAAACTCTTCAGCAGCTGCAGAAACGTCCTGAACAGCTGTTGAGTGGCTCATGTTTGCCGTGACTCATCGTCTCACTGAGAAAAGCGTTTAAAGCTTCAAGCAGACGTGTCACAACACGCACTAGTTAAATAATGAACTACCCATTACACAACAGCATCTGAGCGCACAGATCTCACTAGTTCAGTCTCTCAACTAAGAGAGTTACTGTCTGCCAGCTACAGCTCACCTGTTCTCTGAATTATAGTGCTGTCAAACTGCAGGTGTCATGATTCAAGCAGTCAACTCAAAGCATGACACTTGTGCTCCTAACTTTAAAAAAAAAATGTAAGAGCCAGTCAAAAGTTCAAGAACACCTAATCAATAATCAAAAATCTGATCAAAAATTTGCCTTCCAATTAGGAATTAGGTGATATTTGACTTGACTTTACAGTGGAATTTTGTTTTGATCTTTGTAATTGCATTTTTGGCAACTTTATTAAAAGTGTCATCTTTTATGTCATTTTTTTTTTAAATGTATAATTAAAACAACAGAATAAGAACAAGTAGAATAAGAGTAAGTTACCAATCAGTTGGCACAGAAGAACACAAAAGTGGCTTGTAGGTGTATTTTCATATGCTTAATGAGGCTCAGAGGTTTCATAAATTCATGTTGAGATTAATGTTTTAAATATAAAGTTTAGAATATAGAAATATTAAATATTTTAAATAACTGAAAATATACTTTAAAAATGAAACTAAATCTGCCAGTAGGTGGTGGCAAGTCACTGATTTAATTACTGAATCATATCATTCATTTGATTTGTTCAAACAGCTGATTCATTCAGGAATAAAGCAAGTGAATGGCTTTATTAATGGAAAATGTAATAATTGGCTCGCTAGATTCGTTTGAAAATGCACGTTCATTCATAAACGAAACACCGCTGTGTTTGAATGGAGATGCGCAGCGGCTCAGTTGTGACTTGTTTCAAACTATTTTTTACAACTAAATAGACCAAAATCAGGCAATAGTGTTATAGTCAGACAATGTAAGTCACTTAATATTAACTTTGTGTTTATTTAACTGTTGTAAGTCATATTAAATCAATATCTAATTTACAAACTCCCTTAAAAATCATTAAAAGCTGTCATGAAAGGATTCGTCAGATATGTCCTTTACTGAAATGGTCACCTTTAGAGCCCTTTACAGTAGGTATAGCAGTGGAGGTGCTATTATCATATAGGCTCAGTTATACCATCTCTAAGTTTATACTTAGTTCTGAAGTGCTTCATGTGTTTTTATATTTCAGTATATCATCTATGATAGTAACTGGTTAATTAAAAGCGCTTTAGTGTTCCTGGAGCTCAAACGCAGCACAGTGGTCATGGTGAGCGAGTGTGTTGCTGTAGTTTTGTTTGTGCTATATTAATGTGACTAATATGACTAAGTCCTCTCATCTGCTTCATCTGCTGCACTGCATGTTGAGTTTCTGGGTGGGCAAACACATCTGGAGCCACGGTTAACAAGCCTTTCATGTCAAAGCCCCCTGAAACTAGTCCACTTACACAACAGCATAATCATCTGCTCAAACAGCGCAGCAGACGCTTTCACAGCCGGATTATGGCTTTTGTTGAGCTATGACTTAATAGCAGCCTGCGATTTGAAGACTTCATTGTGCGTTCCGTCCCACGGCCGTCCAGGAGGACATCAATACAGCCGCATTCATCACACAATATTGTTCGGATTTGCAAATGCTGTTATTAAGTCAGATTTCATTATGGAGCCACTGGGTGCAAGTCGTCTTTGAAGCCTGTTTCTATTGACACGATCTAAAGAAGCGCGGCGCACGTCGCCCACTTTTGTCTGAAAATAAACAACATTTCTGCATGAAGATCATACAGCGGGCTTCCTGAAACTTTTCTGCTTCCAGACGTCACACAAGTCAGTCCTTTACTGTCCTGAAAATCTGACTGTGTTAGAGAGATGGTCTTAACTCCAGGTTGTGTTTGTGTATCCAGTGAAAGTGAGGTCTGGGTTTGTGTGAGTTGAGAGTATGATCTGAGGAGATGAAAGTCGGGGATTGTGGGTCTCTCATCGATCGATCGGCTGCAGGCAGACCCCTGATGATGTCTGGTTTGTGTTGAGCTCTGGAGACGCGCTGGTCTTTGATGTGTGCCTTCAGCTCCAGCCGCCGCTCAGGCCAGATCTCACAGTTCAGGGTCAGAGATTCACAGCGCTTCGTTTAGCACATGGAGAGAAGCTCCATGAACGTCTCCACTCGTGCCATGGCTCTGTTTTGAGACAAAAGCAGGTTTGTGTACATGAGTTTGTCTTGGGCAGCTCAAAGTTCATTATTAAGTGATTGATTCTCCCTACAAGTTTCATTATTTACTCCCCGTTATGTTGTATGGCTGACATAATAAATATATATATATATATATTTTTTTTTATAGTTTTTTTGTCGTCCATAGAGTGAGTCAAGGCAGTGAGGTCCAAATGTTCTTTTAATGATATCCTCTTTTATAACAAGGAAGTCATACAGGTTTGGGACGATGTGAGGGAGTAAATGATGAAATACTGTAAGTGTGATTTTGGGGTAATCTATTTGTTCATCACTGTAAAACATGCTGTGATTCTGCTGTCTGTAAATATCCAGCAGGGATTTATGCACAGAGAGATGATTGACGTCTTTCACGTAGATGATGATTTGCTTTGATTCCCACCGTCAAACTCAACATGACAATTAGCAGTGAACACATTTTAAATGAAGCTCAGATCTGCAAGGGCTTGCCAATATGGCAAAAAATGTAAATCTCGTTTTTATATATATATATATATATATATATATATATATATATATAATTGTTTTTATATATATATATATATATATATATATATATATATAATTGTTCATATATATATATATATATATATATATATATATGAACAATTATCTCCATTTTTTACTACAACATGAATCAAGTAACTTTTTTCTTTATTAATTAAATAAAATTATATTCCAAGTGCACCACACATGTTGTCAACATGATGTAAATGTTAAACAAATCACTTCTTAAATATCTTTGCAGAAAATCTTGTACAAACTTTCCTTATACATATTATATGTTCAGAAATAATACGAGGAAAATGCTTTTAAAACAATCTCAAAAGTCAAGGTAATTCAAAATGACGGTAGACTATTAACTACAAATGTTTTGTAAAAACAATGAACCGCAGCTTTCATTCTGTCACCATGATACAAACATGAAATATCAGACATACAGTAGTAGTTTTTCGCAGGTTTTTAATTTGATTGTGCTGTTTTTCCATAGTTTTTTTTATATATAAACATGGACACGTTTGACTGCTGCACTTGGGTTTCTTCCAGCGTCTCATGCATGAAACGGCATTATAAAAACGCAACACTCAAGTTCACACCCATCTTCTTGCATGTTTTTCCTATTCCACTGCCCGCATTGAGTCTTTGTCAACGCAAAAGCGCATTCTGTCATAATGATATGATCACGTCACATGTGAGCGGTTAATCGTGTACGCCAAAATCGCGATTTCAAAAAAAAATTAATTGTGGCAAAACATTCAATTCTAATTGATCGATAAAATCTGAAAAATCGCCCCGTGAGCTGAGGCAAAGAGAGGCATACATTAGTTTTTATAGAAGGGCCCTTGAGGAATGTAAACTTAATTTCTAGATCTCCCAGAATGCCTCAGTGTCCAGCGACATGAGAGAAGCTTGAATCCCAGCAGCCACTGAAACTCTATTTATCTCAGCAGCCCACGCTCAACACAACCTCTGTGTGTGTGTGTGTGTGTGTGTGTGTGTTTAAACAAGTGTCTGTTTGCTCTTGCACATTTAAGACGCTGACAAAAGTGGATTTAATTTAGTTTAATTCCATGTGGGTTCAGCAGCGGTTTAGCATTACTTTATTTCCAAACAGAACAATTTGCTTGGAAAGCCATTATCGTAAAGTCAGATTGAGGTCCGGCTATGATGATAATGATCGTCATCTGTTATAAAAACTGTTAAGGCTTGAATCTGACAGCACTTTAACAGCAACTTCTGCAGGTCATATTCACTTTTATAGAACTTTGTTCATAATGTTGATGTGATAGAAACGAAGCGAACTCAGTTGAAGTGAACTTTCATCTCTCCAGCGCCATTCACACTCTTGAGGGGATCGTTGATCATCCTGTCATCATTTACTCACACTCATGTCTTTATAAACCTGTGTGACAGTCATGAGGGGCTGGCAAGCTAAAATGTCTTTATATCAATGCATTTTCATTGCATGGATCAGAGCAGCTTGAACATTATTCAAAAACTGTTAAAGATGTTTGAATCGTCATTTTTGTGATTTTGTCAGCACAGAGGAGCCCTGAACAGCCTGATGTTTCTCACAGAGAATCCCATCATCAGTGGTCCATTATGATGTGCTAAAAGTGTAGGAGGTTTAACAGGCCGACAGGAATCTGCTTCTCCTTTTCTGACCGTCATAAAATCCATCCATCTTATTCCTCACCATCTGCTTCCATCTGTTAATTCAGCACAATCATTCACTCTCTCACTCACACACACGCTCACACATTCTCCTGAAGACGTGCAGGTCATGAAGTACACATGGTACCACCATCAGGAGATCATATATCTGCAGTTATGGTGTGTTGTGTCTTTCATAAAGGAAGTGCATGTATGGACAGGACACACACATAAATCCTCATCACAGATGATGCTTTTATTTTACAGATTTTACAATGCAATATTAAATTAATCAATGTTGATATTGATGACTCACTCGTGAGTTTGTGCATTCCTCTCATGTTATTCACATCTGAATGAGTTTCTGTCTTCTGAGGAACACAAAATGAGATGTTTAGCAGAATGACCAAGCTGCTCTTCTCCATACAGTGAAAGCAGACAGTGATGGTTTTACTCAGTGTAATACTACAGACTCACATTGACTTTGCGTCTGTAGTCATCCTGCATATTCAGAAGTGGGGAATTGAGTTTGCCCAGCCGGCCAGAGGCGTCTTCCACATGCTCAGCGGCGGTGAAGCGGTTTGTCTCTACAGATGGTGGTCTCTCTGGGGTCTAACAAGTCTAGCAGGAGACATGGAGCTGTGGAGGCAAAGCCCCTGGTTCTCACGCCACCTGGGGAAACCCAGGCCTCCTCTGGCTCCTTCAGACAGTGTTTAAAGAAAGCAAACACTACTCCACGCCTACAGCAGCTCTAAATCCTCTACGGCAGGATGAAAAGACGTCTAGTCAGAAGAATCTCACTCTCACGTCTGCTTCACTTTCAACTGTTCTTCGTCTTCCATCACAAATCTTCTCAGAGGTGTCTTCTGTTTCGCCCCATTCTTTTGTTGTAGGATGTCTCAGACCCAGTGTCTGTTGTCTGCATAGGAGTTTAAAAGCATACTAGTTGTACTAGTACTAGTTATTCTGATTATCATAACAGGTCACGAGTGTTACAGTGATTTTACTATAACCAGTTCAGGCTTATAAGAAGTATGTGACTGCCTACATTTCTACAAAATCTGGAATATGTAGCTCTCTGCTGATTTTACTGAACTTTTCAGGTGACACGTCCACAAAAGTCGCTATAAGCTACACTATATTGCCAAATGTATTGGGACACCCCCTTCTAATGAACAGGTTTGACTACTTTAGTAATTTCCACGAGTACTAATCTTAATGTTTAAGCATATAATGATATTCCAGGGAATTGTGTCCTTCTACTTTTACAGCAAAAGTTTGGACAGGACCCTTTTCTATTCTAACATGACAATAGCCCCTTCCACACATACAGTCTTTTCCTGGTAAATTACCGTTACGAGATCATGTGTGAAAAGGACATTTTCAAAAATACCAGAAAATTTGTTATGGCAATTTACCAGTAAGCATAGCTGTAACATTACCAGCAAATTGCCGGAATGCTGCTGTGTGTACGCGGATTGAAGATTACCAGTATGAGCACGTAGAATGCACTGACGAATAAAGTCGATTTAGTCCAGATTGGCCAATCATAACATTCTTATGGAGATGATGTTATCACCGCTGCTTGTTGATTTATTTTATTTTTTTTTATTTTTCTCTATGTAAATACGTGCTTTACTGATAATTTTACCACTGTTCCTTGTCTCATAGTTGTTGCGCTCGAGACCCTCGAGGCCTTCTTTCTCATTCATTGAGGCCTTCTTTCTCATTCATTGTGGCCTTCTTTCTCATTCATCAATGCTGCGGCTCTGCAGTTGGATACTATAATGCGCGTCTCGGGTTTATGCAAGCAAAAAATGCATTCTGTTTGATCATCCCCTTATGCTGGTTACTATACTTTGTCTAATTGGACAGATAGTGGATCTATAAGCGTTTCTGCTGATATCACAGAATTTACCGGAATGTTGGTGCTTACCATTAAAAAGCCAGAACGCTGCGTGAACAGCATATTTCTGTATTTACTGGTAAAGTCGTCCTGCTAATTTTCCGGCAATTTACCGGGATTGCTGTGTGAAAGGGGCTAATGCCTCTGTGTATAAGGCAAGGTTCATAGAGACATGATTGATTCAGTCAGTGTGGAAGAACTTGACTGTTCTGCATAAAGCCAAGTCCTAATCCCAGTTGATCACCTCTGGTTTGACTTTAAATGCAGACCTTGAGTCAAAAACTCATGACCAAACACCAGTTACATTGTTGATTGTACATAGGTTGTACACAGCAGTTCAGGAACGAAATATACAGTAAGTGGTTCTAAAAGATGAAAGACGCTATTTGAAGTTAATGTAGCGCTAACAAAAGCAAACATTAGATAAAAACACATTTGCTGAAGCAACCATGTCATTTTATCCTGCTTCTACAAGTCTTTAAGCTCTTTGATGTGACTCATGTTACACTGGACTTGTACCCGAGCATTGCACATCATAAGTGCAATGCTGTACCGGGTGCGCTACTAAGCAAATTTGCTACATCTGAAAAGCCAAACATATGGAGCTGGTTATGTACTAGTTTACAAATCATGCACTATGATTAAATTATTTTGAGCACAGTATTGTGCAAGGAACTGCACAAAAATAAACCTTTTCTATTAATGATCTGCCCATGAAATTACAATTTCTGGGAAAAGGAATAAAAGTTGTTAGTGTCTTAATGTCTGTACCGTTTATTTCACCTAGTAAATGCAGTCAGTTTATGCATTGGTACATTTTTGCAATTTGCAGTTTTTCCAATGAACCGGGGTTGCAGTTAACATTCGGGTTTATTTACATACTTTTCTACTTTTTTTTTTTTTTTTTTTTCCTTTGTACCACCAGTGATTACTGCTTTGGTAGATTCTTGTTCTTTGTGTAATTCAAGGTTGCGAGATGAGTATTCAAAGCACTTCCCAAAAAATACCAGCCTGGCTTACAAAATGCCATAGTTTATGCAGTTACTGGATAGTTACTGTTGTCTTTTTCCACAGCTTTAAATGGATTATCTGAGCTATTTCAGTACTTTTTTGTAATATGCACCATGGCAATGCTGTAGTAGACTTGGTAATAATTTGTAGTGCCATTTAAATACCAGTAATGGTATATGAATATGGTAATCATTTAGTGCCATACTGTGTGTAGAGCTAATGTCTTTTACTGTACCGCAGTGCCTCCACACTAGTGTTTGTAAGTGTGGAGACTGTACTTACTCTGGGAAATTAACTCCTGTGTGCTGACAGTCAGTCACTGATACCATACAAATACTGTTGTGTTTACGTTGGTTTTGCACACCTGTGTCACATCAGTGGTTTGGTCTGTTTTAGGGACACCAATTTTCTTGTCACGTTTGCACGCTTACATGCTGCAACAACACCGAATGATGATGATCTGTGTCAGAGCGCTAAAGGCCACGTCCCATCACTGTCGTCCTGACCGTGTTTGTGTCGTTCCCCCGTCAGCTCTGACACCAGCAGACTAGATTCCTGTGAATGTGAACTCCTCATCTTTCCTGATCAAAGACCACATGAAAACATCTGCTTTCATTCACTGCTTTTCCTCAGCATTTGTGAAATATGGAGCAATGTGACAAGCTCAGAGATGGAGCGCTTTGTTTCTTTTAAGAAACATCCCCCCTAATCCTGCCGGGAGGAGAGGAGCGGATAAACCTTGAGAACAAACACCTTGAGCCTCTAAAAGAAGAAAGAATGGAGGGAAGAGTGTGAGAGTTAGATTAATGGACAGACAGACGAGAGCGAGATGTGGACTGAGGCCAGGGCCTGTTGTTTACTAGCGAGAGAGAGATCTGAGGAGCAGGAACAGGCCGCAAGTCATTCATGTCTTCATCTGAAGATCTCTGACAGATGTCACTGTCACCACAGACTTGCTCAGTTCGGGCTTAAAAGACAATTAATGATCAGTAATATTAATTTAACCGCCTGACACAGTCAGATGAGAATTAAATTTAATCTGAATGACACTATTATCTTCTAGAGAGCTGCTTTACCGCTAAATTGAATTGATTTTGTTACTGATGAATTTTTTGTTTAATGTGAAGCTGCATTAAAACGATCTGCATTTTATAAAGCACTACAGACTGGATATTTTGGATATGAGAGAGAGATTCTGCATGATGCTTGCTTTAGTTTACTGTTAGTTTGCAGTTTTACATTGTCTGTGTCAGGGTCTAATTGTCTTTCAGCATGTAGGTCACATGCACAACTGATTATTCATTATAATGAGATCCTTCACTGCATCTTCTGTTCTGAAATTCTCTCACAGCAACATGAACACTGTATTTGGTTTGTTTTGGTGGTTGTGTTTCACAGATTGAATACATGAAAACGTGTCATTCTTGTGACAGAAACAGACTACATGAGCTGAATCAGGATGTTTCTTTTTCTTTTACTTAGAATAAATGCAAAACCGAAACTTATTATCTTGCTTATTAGCTTTTTTCATCTTCACCCTTGATTCTGATTTAATGTGTGCAGTAGGGGTGGGGATCACAGGGTACCTCACGATACCATATCATCACGATACATGGCTCACGTTAACGATAATATCAGTGAATATTGCGATAATCAATATATTGCTAGACAATGCTATAATGATACATTACGATATCTATGAAAACAAAAGGTGAAAAGGTTAAGTGCAAGTTTTCTCTCTTCATTTAAGTCCAATCTGTTAGAAAACAGAACAAACGTACTGTAAATCAAATTTAACGTAAATTAATTATTCTATTCTTGGACTTATTAAAAGCTTACACTGTGTGTAAACCAACACATTTAACTGCTTATTCAATATAAAAACCCATCAAATGTGTGATTCCTGTCTGTCATGAAAGCCAGATCTAGTCTGATGTGAGTGGCCTAGATCCACATGGGTGTCAGTAACTGATAACTCCAATTCAAGTCTACAGTGTTTGATACGGACTGTACTCTGGGCAGCCGTTTCAGATTTGCCAATTATGGGAGGTTTAGGAAATTAAATTAGCAATTTTAGACTCCAGTCTTGCTGTTGCCGCTGTAATCTTCTTACTGAAGTTAGCAATGAATGGTACATTATGGTAAGATAAGAGTAAGAATGATAGAGAGTGATTATTCCGCATTATCTAATTCATGAAGTTCAGGACATAGAGAAGCTCTGGTCAGTGTTGATGTGGTCTGATAGGGTCTTGTTGGGGTCAGTAAATCTGTCATCCGCTCTCAGCTCTCTCTGTCACACGCGGTAATCTTACCCAGCATTCCCTGCAGTACTTCCTTAGTCCAGTTTTCCCTTTCTTTCTCATGAAGTCTTGATATTCCTCCTTGTGTGATGTATTCGGTGTATCCAGACAGTGCTGCTGTTTCTGTGCCCATGTTTCATACAGCACTGCGCAGATTCACTGAAGAGTCTTTATGTCAGTTAAAGAAGCTGCTTAATCTACAGCATGGAAACAAAGTATAGAAACTTTTGATACATTTTCATTGTTTTTACAAGGTTTGTTTTTTGTTTTTTTTTCTGCCATTGTATCATATTTATCAAATGTATCAATTTACATAAATGTCCTTGTGTTCTTCAAGCTGATTTACCCACAATGTAGTTCTACTGAATGTAAAATAAAGGTTAGTTTATCACTTAGTCTTAACCAAAAGCGATTTATTGATAACAAGAAAGTAAAGATGATCTAAATATTGTGGACTGCTGGCATGATGGATGTTGGTAGTTCATAATTTTATGACTCCTATGAGCTTTTACTTTTTGCTGCTTTAGATAAACTGTACCTGTAAAAACTATGCAAGATGACAGGATCGACAGCGATGAGGTGCCATTATTGTCTGTCTGTTCTGGCCACTGATCTATGTTTTCACACACAGGCCAACAATACACACACACACACACACACACACACACACACTGGTTTACATGTGTTGTATTGAGTCTGTATACACATCCAGGCAGCAGCACGTTCAGATGTGAACCAAAGACTAAACAAACACACATGGCACCTCCAGCAGCGTTTCCTGGAACTCTGTGCTTCAGAAGATCTTGCTCTAGGGCTGATCGCATGACTCCTGAGCAGTGAACCAGAGCCGGTGTGACCGAGTGAATGAAGCTGCTGCTGAATCAGTTGTCAGTGATGCCTGTCATCAGCCAGATTCTTCATCTCTATCTATTTGCATAAGAGAATCAAGTTTGTAAGCTCTTGTTCTTGGTCAGAATTGCTCTTCGTGTTGGCCAGAATGAGACGTGGCCCAGATTCAAGACTTTCATAAGCAGTTTTCATGGACGTTTTGGATGTTTCTCAGAAGTGTTTTCCTCCAGATCCTGACCTATTTATGCACAGAAGTGTTTCTGATTTTCCAAGAAACTGATGGAGAGAGTCTTTCAAAGAAGAGACGGTAGTGTCTCTTCTCCTCTTGTTATGATAAAGGACGCACACATCTTATGATCTCAAGAAAGCAAACACATCTCATGTCACAATCGAACACGACGAGTGTTCCAGTTTTGAGAGGCATGTTTTATTTTGACTGACATGCTTGGTATTAGAAAAACAGATGATATGCATTATAGATACTGTTGGAGCGCTCAGCGCCTGATCCACGAGATGGTTTGAGCTTCTCTGAAGACCCTGGCAGTCAGCAGGCCAACATTACCCTCACCGCATCTGTATGTGTTGACAAAATAGATGACGATTATGTGCAAGTTTTCAGTTCAGTGCTCTAGACTGCAACCATTTTTTGAGAATGTGCGTGTTGAAATTTGACATTGGACACATTTGTGCGAGTGCATGGTGAACATATTGGTGGTATTGTGGAAAAATAAACATGCAAGCACTGTCACTGACATCCAATTTAGTTTTACTTTTCTTTTTGTTTTCATTTTGAAAAGCTTATCTTGTCATTTACCTCACGTTACATTTATAGAGGCTTTCTTTTATTTATTTATTTATTTTTTTTTTTTTAATTCCTCAGTGTTTGCTAAACGTTCTGTAATTTATTTGTTGGTATAATACAGCATGTGGTTGTATGCCATGCTTAATCTTATTCGTTGTCATAACATCATATACGTTATGTAAGCTAATTGTCTTTGTAGCCCGTTTTGTTGTTGTTGTGCTTTTAACTAAGAATACTAATGAATCCATCTTTTTTTTTTTTAGCCTTAAAAAATGAAAAGTGCATAAACATAAGCAAAACAGACTGGCTTATAACATAGCAAAAGAGAAACTCCTGTTCAAACCAAAAATAATACAACTGATGAAAAAGAACGGGTTGAGGGTTAACCACTTCCGTTACCATATAACTATAAACTATGATAAAAGTTCATCAGCATGCATTGATTCATGTTGTAGCAACTGATAAAGTTGGTCGCAAATGAGTGACCAGTGGGAAGAATGAGTCTAGAGCCCTGCGGTTCTTGAGCAGTTAATAGCTGATGTCCTTCAGAGGCGTCCTTGAGCTGAAGGCACATTTGCAAACAGGAATTGTGTCAAAAGTCAAGCTATATGATGGCAATAGATTTTTTTTATTTGATTTATTTATTTGATTTTATTTTTTGTGGTGGGCAGGACTGCACAGATCAGCAGCGCTGTGCTTTTGGCTGTTTGTTGTGTTCACCACATGTGCAAACATGCAATGCTTCCCTGTCGGCCCACTGACATCAATCACCTTTAATGAAGCCTTCTGATTGGTCCCAGTGAAGGCCTCCGGTGAACCTGGAATCAGTCAGCCATATGCCACCTTCAGCCTTGGCATCTGTTCCTCAGACCTGCTGCTTTTAAGGGTCTTGATGCCTTGCCCCTTTCACTCCCTCTGGCCCTGCCCACAGTATTTCATGTCCCACCCTCCTTCTCTCTGGCCCCACCCACACCAATACATGCTCCTCCCCTACTTTTATCTGGCCCTGCCTACATCATTTCATGTCCCTCCCTCTCTCTATCTGGTCCCGCCCACCTTTTCCCCTGCCCAGCCCACTGGATGACATGATGATGTAACAGAATTATGCGCAGTTAGTTGATCCAATCTAACTGAACACTCTGGGAGAGACGGATAAATATTGAAATGATCCAATATTAAGGATATCTATTTGCAGAGCTCTGATTACTTAAACCACAGAAACACATGTGAGCACATCGCATTTGTAAACGGAGGAGCCAAAAACAGCATTTCAAAGTCCAGCAGCTGTTTTCACCTTTAAAAGCAAGCTGTACCAAAGATCCACATGCACATTCAGTGAAACACATCATTTGAAATACAGTTCGATGTCTGGTCAGCAGCATTTTACATGCTTTATACACATACAGTGGTGCATGTAGTTACTAAATCACCAGCTCTCCTCCAATCACATCTGCTGGAGACAGTAATAGCAGGTGTAGTGTGCTGAAACTGACCGCTTATTTCCTGAGGCTGACTTTAACAGTGGGTTTGAAACTGGCTGTGAGATTCTGATCGGTCTGAAATTAGGACTTAGTTTTTTTACGGGAATGTCCTTAGCTCAAGGTGAACGCTGATTGTATTTGCGTTTGGTGATGAAAAGCGATACAGAGTGTGTTTTGTGTAATTATATTGTAGAGATATAATTTCCATCTCCTCTGCATCGTTATGAAAGCTGCTATATATGTGCTTAAATGAGCCGCTGGACGCAATCAGCACACAGACGCCGCTGATGAAGCAATCAGACATCACCTCCCTCTCACAGTCATTTACTAACACAGCTCTGTCACCAGCAATCAGGTACCCCCCCCCCCCCCCCACACACACAGATAGAGAGCAGGGAAAGATTAATACTGCCATAAAGCTGGAATCAACTCCCTGCTTGGGGTTTTTCTTAAAGGAGTATAGTTCATAACACAGAAGGAGATGTTTATCCTGACTGTTCCTGTAGGTTTGATTTTCAGCAGGTTTGAGTGTGTATGATCTACTGTCACACGCAGCAGCACTTCACCTAGTGATGAGGAACTACAGACCCGATCATGAGACAATTATGAGTTTGAATGGTCAGATACAGGAGTTAATTTCACATTTATGAATCATTCTGTCCACGATAAGGCAAATGTGATACTGAAGTGAGATTCTGTAGATGCTGGAGCTCCTCAGTTCCAGATGTGAGATGTTGTTTCTGTGCTACTAGCAGATCCAAAGGAAATCACAAAGCGGTTGTTTCCAAACAAGATTCCCAAACACTAGCCACCTTCATCCGTGGGTGGTTTAGTTTTAGTTGTTTCTGCTCCAAATAGGGCCATGAGACTCTGGACCTGTGCGAGTGGTGTTGTCTGTGCTGTGGACAGTAACTGGAGCTGACAGGAGCTTGAAGAGCAGAACAACCCCTGACCTCTGAGAGTCAGTCAGCAGAAACTTGCCATGACCTGCTGCTCCTCGCCCATGTTTTCATCCTCGCTTTCTCTTTTCCTTTCTTAGCAGTCCCTTTCTCACTGTCCTTCATGCTGTTCTTCTGAAGAACAGCTCTGCTGTCTTTCTGGAGATGAAGACCACTGTAAAATTGTCTTGTGCTCTGACACACTAGAGGCACAGAGTTCTCTGAAGCATCATTTCCATCCAGTGCTCTTTAACTTCAACCACTGTCCTGAGATGTAAAGGGTGTTTTTAGGGCTGTCAAAAAATTTTCAAATATTTGTTGAATTTAAAACAAAAACCCACATTCAAATGCAAAAACATTGCAATTTTAGGTGTGCTTTAAGGAGGCAGCCTTATCGGTGGCAATGACGATGTAATTGTCATTGCATTTATAATGTTTTTATTTGCCAATCCAGTTGAAGTCACTAGATGTGGCGCTGCTGCATTGTTCATTCCAATTTTGTGGAAATAGAGAACATCAATGTGGAGAACACGTTGTTTACATCAAAACTAAGATCGCAGTGTTTCGCACATTTTCTAGAGGGACATCTATCACTGATGCACTTGTGTCTTGCACAAAAGAGACACACGTTTAGAAAGCCATGTAAATGTAAAGCCATGAAAATAGAAAGCCATTTAAAAATAATGCAAGTTCAACTTTGAAAAAACACATCTCGAGACTTTATGGTGGGTTTTTCCCATAGACTGTAAAAAAAACATGGACGTAGTGTCAGTGACGTCACCCGTAGGTTTCTGAAGAGCGGTTTTGAAGCAAAAGTTGGGCAGGGCCTGATGTCGCCATTTTGGAAGCGCGTCACTCCAGGAAAATAGAAAATGGACAAAGAGGCAGGACGTGGGTGGAGCTAAGATGTCTGGTTTTTAAATTTATTAAAATAATCCTGATAAAGTAACACCCTAAGAAAAAAACAAATGCAATAACACGGCTGAGATGCCAAGTTCAACTACTGGAATAAGCTGAGGTAATGTGACGGCTGCCTGACACCTGTCACTCAAGTGGCCACGCCCTTAATTATGCAGAATTTTAATGCTTAATATAATTTAAACCGGTTTGTTTTGTTTGTTTTTATCTGTTATAAAGTTGAGCATTTTAACACGAGAGTCTATGGGGATTTGCTCCCTTTTGGAGCCAGCCTCAAGCGGTCAGCCAATGAACTGCAGCTTCAGTCACTTCCGTATTGTTTCAAGAGCGAGAGCGGGAGGTTGCTGCTTGGTTTTTCGCCATCCCCACTGCATCTCATGTTTTTAAATGGGGAAAAAAAAAAAAAAAAAACCTTGGCTTTCCTTTGTATAATACTCATACATACAAACATGATGCTGTTTTGTTTAGGGCTAATTGTTGCTAGGCTAATTGTTAGGCTAAAATTCATTTTGCAGCCTATTTTACTTGTATGATTTCAAAAGAAAGTGTGGCGAAAAGCATGTAGGAATTAGTTTTTTAGCATGTTCAGAACAATCATTCACATTCAGATGGGGAACATGTATAAAAGTGAACAGGGTCGTTGTGATTTCAGTGTTTTTAAAGTAGTAGTACACAGATGTGTTTTTTCTGAAGAACTAAAGGATTATGTGAAATCCTAACAGCAGCCGTGAGGTTGGGGAGTGTAACTGTAATCTCATCATGGATCATATCAGATACTCACTGAACACGTCTGCAAAAATAAACATTTGAGGCTCTTCATCTGTGCGCTGCCAGGTTCTCAGTGTAAACCAGACAGATGTGATTAGACGACTTTCACTTTATGGCTTCCTGTGTGTGTGTTTGGTGAAATATTTGACCATGTGCTGCTGTGTGTTATATGTAACGTGTCGTGTGATGTAAAACAAACCAGCTGGTCACATGTGATCCGATCAAAAAACTCTAGTCAGACAAAACACACGGATCAGATGGACCAGAGCGCTATAATACACACATGTAGTGAAACACACACGTAGTGAAACACACACACCCACCCAGGATCTCCTCAGGATGAGCGTTCAGTCTGCCCCGAGTGAGAGTAACACACGAACGCCTCGTGTCCTGCTGAAACGACTGACTCTCTTGACGTCCTCATCGTTTAGAGCTGATTGTGTCTCGGCTGAACGCGGCGCCGTGCTTCACTTACCAGCGCTAATGAAGGGGAATCAGTGGGGTTTACCCTCATCCCGCGGGGCTGCAATCTGACGCTGAACGGTAAATCACTCTGCAGTGCAGATGTATTAGAAACATCAGTGATTAAAGACATTATTCACCATCGGCTGTGTGGCTTGATTACAGAGTGACTGTGATTCTGAGCAGGTCACTGACAGCTATGAAATGAATGAGTTTCCTCATGCAGACATCTGAAGACAAATGAGAGAGGCGGGACGTGTGTGTGTGTGTGTGTGTGTGTGCGTGTGTGAGTCACTTAACTGCGATCATCTTCTATGCTTTTATTGTTTCTCATATCACTTCCTGATAAAACTTACACTATTATAGACAATATTTAAAACTTTGTATAGCTAGGACTTGTTACTTCCTCCTTTTTGTCTTCCTAATTAAGTCATTTGGATAAAAGTGTCTGCTAAATGAATAAGTGTGAATGATTTGAGCGTTCAGACTGTCATAAAAGCATAAGAGTGTTTGCAGGCAGTGTGAGGCAGATGTGAATCAAATTAAATAATGGAGTAGACATGTAATATTAACAATTAGAATTAAGAATATTATTAGTTTATTATATTGAATAAACGAAGAAGGATATAAAAGGTGCAAATAAATGAAAAAAGTAATAATACTTAGCAAAAAGGAATAGATTTTCAAAAATAATAACTATATGTGCAATCATTAAGCAAAATAAGACTGAAAATGTGAAGTGATGATAAATGATTTAATGAGATGAGCTACTCGAGATCAGGATACTTTAGTAGATCACTTCATTCTCTGTGTGTGTGTGTGTGTGTGTGTGTGTGTGTGGTGTTTTCTTTTTCTCTCTGTAATTTATAAATAGCACATGCACCAGTGATGTTGTTTTGTTCTGGTTTGTGATGTTCTGCCTCACTTTCTCTTCTTTAATCACTTCTTCATGTACTCTTTTGTCCTTGTTTCTTTCACACTATATAATCCAGCATGATGGTCTTCATTAAGTCTCGGTGGGTTGTCACGGTAACAGCAGACACTAAATTAAAGGGCCATAATTAGATTTTAGAGTGTGGTGTGAGTTTCACGTGTCGCTGTGTTTCAGTGAATGACATCTGTGTTCTCTGTGCGTCGGTGTGATGGCTTCGCTCCAAACACTTATTTTAAGTGACATTTTATGTGTGAAATGCGATCGGATTCAGTGTTTCTTCTGTTTCAGCTCTGCAGCATTTCTCATGTTCAGCCATTCATCTCTGAGGTCACTCAAAACAGTTAAAAATTAGATTTAAAAAATACATGGTCTAGAAATATTTGAGTGCTGCAGTTTTGCAACACTGTGTCCTGTGTGAAAGAAACAACCGGTCAAATACACTTGTCTACTGCATCTTTATTAATAAAACAGTGGAAAAGCAGTGGCGTGAAATGCAAAAGCATGATTCGTTCTGCTGACGTTTTGAGTCTCAAACCCTAAATACTTCAGTTTAATTCATTCTGATTGTTATTTGGCTTGATTATCAGTTAAAACATGATCATCATCTGTTGTCTAACAGTGTGTGAATCCACTCAGAGATCAGAGAGTCACATTCCTTCAACAATCGTTGAGTATGTGAAGCTCACCGGAGAGTTCTTCTGGTCTTTATCTCCTGAAAGGCTGTGATGTGAATCCTCTCACGTCGCCGGTAAAGCCCTGCAGATCAGCAAGCGTGTTTGTGCCGAACCGCTGTAATTATTATTCTCTTTTGATTCAAATCCGGCCGGCTCTGTTTGTTTTCGCTCTTGACAGCAGTGAAGAAGAGATTACACAACAAATATCCTCTGCTTCTCATCCTGGGCTTTCATATGATGGGATTCGTCGTCGTCAGACGCAAGATCGTGATCCCCGCTCTTCCTTTGATTTGTTGGTGTTGTCGTCCCACGATCTAGATTAGGCGCAATTAAGAGGGAATATTATATTTGTGATCAAACGCCAGAGGAGCGGGTGAGTGTTTCCAGAACAAACTTCACACTGGACGTTCTTCTGTAGGATGTTCTCCTGAGATCTTCTCTACTCTCCTCTGATGTATGTTTCAGTATGATGATGTGCTCCTCACCCACCACAGCTCACTGAATCCGTCATCAGCATCGGTCCGACCGAGCTGTTAAAAACTTCATAAAGACTGAAATCAAAGTCTGTCCTTCCCGCTGCAGCTGAGGAGAGAGCTGAATGCTGGACGCTTCAGATATATCAGTGTTAAAGATATCTTTCAGCCTAAACTAATGCTGTTGTTGTTTCATTTGAGATGGTTCTTTTCAAATGACGTGTGCTAATATATAAATTCACCATGTGCTGTTAGTTTTTCCATGAACACAAGTCATACAATGGTTCTGACCAGAGATTCACTATCTTCTCATTTTCCCATCCACTTCAGCCAAGAATAGAAATATATTGAATATTGAATTTGAGAGCTGAATGAATTATTAGTTTGAGACAGTTATTTTTGATGAGTTGTCCCTGATTTGGTTCAACAGAATGACTTAATACTCTGATCGTAGTGTTAATTGAACGATTCTCTGGAGGGGAAGATTTTTGGTAAATAGCTTTCATCAGACAATGACAAAAAATTATTTCTAAAGATTTTAATAATTTGGAAACGGTATTTGATCTTGGAGCTCAACAGACTTTGCACTAAGCTACAATACCCAGTTCTCAAATGTATTGTGAACAAATGTTCTGTATGTGTTTTATGGCCTTATTTCAGTGACCTCAATTTAAGTTTTTCACTAACCATGCATAAACGTAGCTTTCTCAAAAACACAATCATGTACATACAGTGGATATAAAAAGTCTACACACCCCTGTTAAAATGCCAGGTTTATGTGATTTAAAAAATTAGACCATGATAAATAATTTCAGAATTTTTTATGTGACCTATAACCTGTACAACTCAATTGAAAATTTTTTATTCAGTGGGAAATAAAAATAAAAAGCTAAAATAATGTGGTTGCATTAGTGTACACACTTTTACAACTGGGGATGTCACATTGAAACTCATGTTAAATAGGAGTCAGTACACCTGCCATCATTTAAAATGCCTCTGATTAACCCCAAATAAAGTTCAGCTGTTCTAGTAGGCTTTTCCTGACATTTTCCTAGTCGTATCTCACAGCAAAAGCCATGGTCCGCAAAGAGCTTCCAAAGCATCAGAGGGATCTCATTGTTAAAAGGTATCAGTCAGGAGAAGGGTACAAAAAAAAATTAGATATACCATGGGACACCGTGAAGTCAGTCGTCATCAAGTGAAGAAAATATGGTGCAACAGTGGCATTACCAAGAACAGGACATCCCTCCAAAACTGATAAAAAGACAAGAAGAAAACTGGTCAGGGAGGCTGCCAAGAGGCCTACAGCAAAATTAAAGAAGCTGCAGGAATTTCTGGCAAGTACTGGTTGTGTGGTACATCTGACGACAATCACCCGTATTCTTCATATGTCTGGGCTGTGGGGTAGGGTGGCAAGACGGAAGCCTTTTCTTATGAAGAAAAACATCTGAGCCCGGCTCAATTTTGCAAAAAGCCATTTGAAGTCTTAAAAAAGCATGTGGTAAAATTTGTTATGGTCTGATGAAACCAAGGTTGAACTCTTTGGCCACAATTCCAAAAGGTATGTTTGGTGCAAAAACAACACTGCACATCACCAAAAGAACACCATACCCACAGTGAAGCATGGTGGTGGCAGCATCATGCTCTGGGGCTGTTTTTCTTCAGCTGGAACTGGGGCCTTAGTCAAGGTGGAGGAAATTATGAACAGTGCCAAATACCAGTCAATATTGGCACAAAACCTTCAGGCTTCTGCAAGAAAGCTGAAGATGAAGAGGAACTTCATCTTTTAGCACGACAATGACCCTAAGCATACATCCAGATCAACAAAAGAATGGCTTTATAAGAAAAAGATTAAAGTTTTAGGATGGCCCAGCCAGAGCCCAGACCTGAATCCAATTGAAAATCTGTGGGGTGACATGAAGAGGGCTGTGCATAAGAGATGCCCTTGCAATCTGGCAGATTTGGAGTGTTTGGAGTGCTGTAATAAAATCAAAAGGTGCTTTGACAAAGTATTAGTTTAAGGGTGTGTACACTAATGCAACCACATTACTTTAGTTTATTATTATTATTATTATTATTATGTTTACTTTCCACAGAAAAAAAGATTTTAGTTTGTTTTTCAATTGAGTTGTACAAGTTCTAGGGCACACTAAAGGTGGAAAAAGCTCTGAAATGATTTGTGGTATTTTATTTTTTTCAAAATCACATAAACCTGGAATTTTAACAGGGGTATGTAGA
Organism: Cirrhinus molitorella; assembly: GCA_033026305.1. Lineage (NCBI taxonomy): Eukaryota > Metazoa > Chordata > Actinopteri > Cypriniformes > Cyprinidae > Cirrhinus > Cirrhinus molitorella. The sequence goes on along the minus strand of CM065123.1, from coordinate 34,361,375 downwards.
CTTTTTATATCCACTGTACTTACTGCTCAGATATTATTGTAGCCCAGTTTGTGCTGAATACAGTGTTATCTGACTTTAGCCAGTAATATGTTTTTAAGATGCTGAAAAAGGGGCATGTCAGGGCAAGTCAAAAGTTCTAAAGGGCCACAAAACACTGTCAGACCCCAGAGGGTTAAATAGAAAAGAGCTGCATGAATATCCATGGAAATTCCTCTTTTGTGTTCCAAGGAGAAAATATCAGCACATGAATGACACAAGAGTGAGTAAATGACAGAACACTGTTTGGTTAAAAACTCTTTACATCACACTTGTGTGTTTGCTGACCACTTTGAATGTGAGCGTATATATCACAGCTTCTTGCTAAGAAAGCAACTTTTCATCAGGTTAATTTGCTCACAGAACAACATGGTAAGCATCTTGATTCAGTGAGGATGGGCTCGTCTTTACATCTGTTAGCTCTTCGCGGATGTGTGGAACCCGAGGAGACGTGTCTGTGATCGCTGCGAGCGCCTGACAGCAGCTTTGAACATTAACAAGACATGTTCCTCGTCGCCTCCGGCTACAGTCAGACAAACTCCTCCATTCTCTTTGAGGGAACCCTTGGACATCTTTCACTTCATGAAGCTCTGAAGCTTCAGTAGGCCAATGGTGTCAATCAGAGAGACCTGTAGATGTTCTTTTGTAATTATTATGCATGCATGGAACATGTGTAGCCACATATTAATTTATCACAGAAGCACTTCAATTGAACAAGTGAAGACAAAAAGCTGATTAAAAATTGTAAAAATTACATTATACCTAAACGACACACTTTCCCTCATGCATTCATGTGAATGTAAACCTGAATTCAGCTCATGTTCTCCTCTCATTAAAGTTTCCTGTTAGTTTCATTAGAGCTTCAGTCATGGCACGTCTGCTGTCAGAGTGTTTAGTGATTCAGCCACATACTCTCTGTGTGTCCTTTCTGATCATGTGCTTGTGTTGTCCTTGGCAGAATTGGTTCATTTTTCGTAATCTCCTAATTTAGAAAAACGATCAGATTTTGAATCATTTTGCAGACACACAGGCAAGTTTATCTGTGAAGACACCAATCATAGCTTTGACTTTCATCAAGAACAATAAAATGACTGTAAGTCCCTCACATCAGTAGCTTGTGATGTGCAGTAGCTTGTGATGTGCTATTACATTTTCAGATGCTCACTGTATACAATTGATCATTTCTCCATTTTAAATTGAAGTGGCTCTGTCAAAAGTTTATAAATAGCACCTTTTTAAATAAGTGACATTTTCCAAAACGTTAGTGTTGGGTTAGTACATAAACCTTCACACAGCTTTTCCATACAATGACTCTTCATAGTGACCACGTATGAAAAACACCATAAAGGTCATCCATACATCCTCTAAAGGTCACTACAGTCTTTTAAGGCTTTACAGTTTGTTGGATTTGTGTGAGGAACCAAGCACAATTTGGGTTGTAAAAACATCTATATTGATCTTTGAACAATATTCCAAATAAACAGTTAGATTTGAGTGACAAGTGTACAGTTATATTTAGTGATAATGTTAGGATTATGTTTTCAGACAGGAGTGTCGAAACCCTAACCTTAACAGGAACATTTTGACAAAATCATGTTCATTTGGGACCCATGTGAAGATTTGCAGCCATGTTCACTCTGAACTGCTGTGTGAAAACTTCTCTTTTATGATCGACTGAAACAACAGCATATGGGGTTGGGTCGACATGAGGGTGATTAATAGTTTTTGGTGAACTCAGAATTTAGCAGTGTGTGATGAAGGTCAGTCACTGAGAAGAAATAACATCTTGAATGTGTCTGTAGTGACGTTTTTCTCAAGTGCCTTTAATTTCTCCAGAGTTTGAGATGTGGGATCATTTTCAGCACTGAAAAACTGCTTTTTCAACAACATGAAAGGTCATTTGTCCAGCGTTCAGTCACTTGTTAAATGCTTTGACAGCGAGCGTCATGCCAGCGAGCAGCTGAGACGGACTTTCATCTCCAAAAGAGTTGAAGCACAAACAGTGTGGAGCTGTTATTACCCTTTGACCTCCACTGACCACACCACTGCTCCAGCTTGTCCTCTTCTTATATGCGTCTTGATTCACAGTGGTTGTGTAATGTATTTTAGAAAGATGGTGTTTTGAAGTATTTGGATGCCATTGGATGTCTTTTGTGCAATTTCCAATTTTATCCACCGGAAATGCTGTATATGTTGTGACAGTGAGGTCCGTCTGCAGGGTTTCCTGCAGCTCTGGACGTGTTCAGCGCTCACCCAGGGGTATTTTTGAGTGTTCATCGACTGACTGGATGATCAGACTGATTTTCATGAGCGCTGAGATTCAGGCACACGCAGCTCTTGTCCCCGCAGTCGGCCGAGGGGCCCCTGAACAAAGACGGGCCCTTTCACAGGGCAATCGGCTCCACAAAGCACATTAAGTTAGTTGTGTTTTCAAAAGGCCAGATGCTCTGGCTAACAGAATGAGGGCAATCTGGGTTTCATAAAGCATCTCTCTGGCCATCATTCTCATCTGTTTCATTCTGAATGCTGTGATTCACATGCGTTTACGTTCCCTCTGAAATCGTGTTGTGCATAAGTGTGCGTGTTTGCATTTGTCCAATATCTGTCTCTGTTGTGTTGAATTGAGTGCTGTGAGCGCTGAACCACTGGTGGGCACACAAAGGCTTCTTAAAACCCATTAAATACATGCACAGTTGCTTTGTGACAGTGTGAATGAAAGAAGACGTTTCCCATCATAAGATAATATCAGCGTACAGTAAGTTGTGGCACAATAGTCACGATCCAGACACATCAGTCTCTGCAGCCGCTTTTATTTCCTTCAATTAGCGCACAGTAATGATGTGAATGAATGATGGCCCTGTTTCTCTGGTGCACGCATGTATTCATGGGTTAAATGCATCTGTACAATTCAGGCCGAGTACAAATGTCACCTGTTTACAGGCTAATAAGCGCTTGTGTTTGCTGTCAGGACTGGAGGCCGTGGGCCGCTGAAAGCTCTTCATCTCCATTATAATCACAGACATCTTTAAGAGCCGTTTGTGTCTTACAGATGCTGTTTGGGTTGTTCATGTGTGTTTCTCTGTCTCATCTCACAGATCGGCGAGAGGCAACGTGTGCTAGTCACTGAGGAGTCCTTCGATTCGCAGTACTACGTCGCACACAACAAGTTCTACGAGCAGGTATGTCTGACCTTTGGCCAGTGTTATTTTAGCATCACTGTGATTCTGTCATATTTTTTATTAAATTAATATCTTTTTTTATTTATTTAAATACATTTTGATTTTGGTTAACTATAGAAATCCTGCCTTTGAATTACTAGTTTTTTTCTCTCATTTATGAATCATGATCTTTTTTTTTTTTTTTTTTTTTTAGAAAAAAATAAATAGGTGCCAGTCTGCTTGAGATTTTAAGTTGAAGTTTTAATAAATAAATATATGTAACACAATTAATAAATATATTGATAAAAAATGCAAAGTTATTCTTTGAAATTCAAGTGCAAACACAAGGTCATCCTGTAAGCACACTTCACTTCAATATAAAATAAATAAACGTTCAGCTGCATTGAGTTTCAAACAGTTCATGTAAAAATGTACCTTCAGACATCTTCAGATGCATCAGTGAACACCTGTGCTGGAGATGTTTGAAGTTTGCAGTAGATGTTTGGAGGCTTGTCTTCAGGCTAAAGTGTCTCTATAAGTGCCACTTTTGTCTGGATAATTTAGTGGTTTGATCATAACAGCATATTTGTCAGTGTCAGAAAATTTACAAGGTACTTTTCGGTGTGTTTGGGGCTTGTAGGATCTGAAGTCTACATTACAACTGTAAACCGAACAACACAACAAGGCCATTGAGGGAATGTTCGCTTTCATTTAGAGCATACATGAAGTCCACACTATGTTTGTGAGCAGAGTGAGGTGGGAAAAATATTCATTTTAGCCTGTAGATCCATTCACACAGAACGTTACGTTGAAAAACACAAGACACAGGCACGTTTTTCAAAGGTTTGACTCAAACATGTCTGCCTGCAGTGCATTATACATAGCAAAACATTGAAGAAGTAGCACAGAAAAATGGAAAATGTATTCTGTTTGAATGGCTGAGGTCTACAATATGAATATATATGAATCTATAATAGAACAAAAATGTGTAAAAAAAAAAAAAAAAAAAAAATCTGTAACATTTACAGTAAAAAAAAAAAAAAAAAAGGCAGCTGTGATTGCTAGAATATATCCCAGCATTTCTCACAGCATTTTCAATATGATGTGATGGATGATGCTCAATGTACTTTCTGGGCTGCCCTTATCTTCTGCTCAGACCAAGTGTTCTTACAGCACTTACTAGCCTTTTCTGTTCCATCTTAAAAATCTCTTTCAGAGACACTGTCTGGAAAGACAGAATTTCCTTGAGCTACTGTGAAGCTTATGAGAGACAAAAGTGTTAAAGAGTTAAAGCAACATCAGTATAAAATGTGTAGTCATTTGCTCACCATCATATGGCTTTCTTTCTTTTTTGAACATAATAAAAGAAACCTTTGGAGAATTGTCCATCGCAGTACATTTTGAAGTCATCTGATCATGGAGGCCGCTTTCCACCCTGGAGTAAAATTAAAAAATAATGGATATATAAATAAAATAGTAATTGTATCTTAAAATGTTTTTTTTTAATAGTTTTTTCACGATTCCACACCGATTATTCTCACTCAGCCCATGACAGATTGACCCGCATTAAAGGATGGGAGCTCTAATCTGGGATGCAAGCCCTCTGTTTTATATGTAAGGGATAATCAACGGTTTGCCGTGCATTAAAGGATTTTAATGCACGACGTGGTTGCCTCCGCGAAGTGCATTAAAATCCTTTAATGCACGGCAAGCCGTTGATTATCCCGCTTATTCCATGGTTATTTGCAAATGTATAGACACGTTACAACTAGTATTGCTCTTTGCAGCGCAAGACTTGACTGAATGGGTAGAAATGACGGTTATTTTCGTCAGCTCGTCAGCTCTATCATTCTGCCCGATTCAAATCAGACACAGAGATGAAATAATGATAAATCACATTTATATGAACGAATTACAGCATTTATTTCAATTAATTATCGATTGATCGAGAGAAAGACGGAGAGGGAGAAAGGGAGAGATGACAGTTGTTATGTGCGTGTTACCTGCCTGCTGCGCGTCTGCGCGTCTCTCTCTATAAACAACGAATTAATTCAAAAACAGCGGTTTCACCACCTAGTTGCTGAGGAATATAATGTAGCGATCTAGCATCCAGGCTAACTGATTAATATGGATCGACAGGAAGCCCTGACAGTCCTGACCTGAAGTTTATGTATGTGCGCAGAGCAATGCGATCTCCGACCGCGATCTCTCTCTCTCTCTCTCTCAGTGTGCGTTTGCGTGCATCAATTAAAGCAGCGCATTAATATAGAACGGTGATTAAACTGACTTAGAACTACCTGTGCATTAAACGATTTTAATGCATACCTGCCAGCCAATCAGAATCCAGTATCCAGACATTCCATGGAATATATATATATATATATATATATATATATACACACTCATAATTATACATATAAACTCATAATTGCAATATACTCAGATAATATAATAACATGATATATATCTCGCAATTCCGACTTTTCTTCTAACAATTGCAAATTTAATATCTTGCAATTCTGGGAAATTCACAGAAGAAAATTTGTAGATGAAGACACATTGAGTCAGTGCAGGTCTGACGTCAGCGATTCCACACCGATGATTCTCACTCAGCTCATGACAGATTGCCCACTTATGAGTATGAAAGTGCAATTGAGATTATGGTGAAGGACAACCTCTTCTTCAGTGAGTAAGAAGCTTTCAATCTGTTCTTCACACAGAACTGTTATATGAATCTGTATGAACTCCTGTTATATGGAAAGAAAGATGAACCAACCTTTTGTGCTGCGAACAAATGTCCATCATACAGGTTTAGAGTCATCTATTCCTGTAAGGAAGGCACTGATGGTGCCTGATGTGTGTAGCCATGTTTTGCTTCCCTTTCTTTCTGAATGCACTTATGTCTTCTGCATTGTTAGAAGAGTTTGGCTTCCTTTCTAACTAGTTAATGGTCTGAAGTGAGACAGATGTTATCATCAGACTATTCTCTTTGGTTCAGGGAGAGTGCGGCCGTGAGCAGTGCCACGGCTCTCAGCTTCTCCCGGGTCACAGAGGTCACCCGTCCCGCCAGCCAGCATTGATCTTTCCATTATAATGCCCAGCAGCAAAGGCCATCTCCAGCACCATTGATTGAGGACGGGGCTGCGCATTAAAGGATGGGAGCTCTAATCTGGGATGCAAGCCCTCTGTTTTCTTTTCCTGCTTTTGTTCTCCTCCTTTTCCTTCTTGATCTGCCGTCTTAAAGCCGGAACGCTCTCCAGAGCGTTTGAGTCGTGACTGACCATCCATCAGAGAGAGCCCAGCTTTACTCAGCGGATCACCATGAACATGGTGCCGATTAAGAGCTCAGCTCAGGTTGTTTGGAGCTTAAGCCGGTCTGCCTTTGAGCTGCCAGCGCCGTGTCAAAGACAAAACTGAAGATGGAGCCGCTCGGACTCGTCAAGGACTTACGGCAAGCAGGTTTAAGCATAAACAAGTGAAAACATCTGCTACAGTCATGAGATGTTTGAAAATGGGGCGTAAAGGAATGGTTGACGATTGACCCACCCTCAAAGATCCTTTTTTCTGCTGAACGCAATTTTGTGTAAAAAAAGATATTAAGTGTGTAACCAAACAATTGTTGGTCTCTACTGACTAGTATTTTTTTTCCCCCATACTATGGTAGTCAAAGAGGACCAGCAGTTCTTCAATCTTCTATGTTGAATGTAAGAATAAAGTTCATACAAGTTTTGGCCTTGAGGATGAGTAAATAATGACACAATAATGAATGGGTTTTCACATTTTGACCGAACTATCCCTGTAATATCTCAAGAGAACTGGTCTTGTTGACTGGAAATTACTACAATAATTAAGAATGTGATACCCAGTACACTTGTAAGACCTTCAGGTTGGCAGCAACAATGAAAGTGGGCTGGTGCAAAGACTATGTGAATTCAGACAGAAGAGCTGCTACTGTTAAACACTAAACTGAAAATTAAGAAACAGATATCAAAAAAACGACGACTTATGCATCGCTCCTTATAGGATTCAAACAACACCTTTTCAACGATCAGCCTGGATCTCAGAGACCTCTCTACCACATTATTATTACTCTACAGACTGTCATCTCTGCTGTAGTCTATTGTTAAGTGTATTAACCAGCAGTTCTCCTTGTTAAATTAACCCCAACCAAATGGTGGGGAGGCTCAGGGTAGCCTGCCACATTACTCTCTTCACTGGTCCTCCTCCGTACTGCTCTTGTGTTCTTCAAGGACACGCTCATGGTCTCCAGTGCTGCCACAGATGTGCACTTTCAAAGAGACTCAAGAGGTTCAAAAAAAAAAAAAGCTGTCTCGTCCTCTGCCATGGGCTCTGAAATACCGTTCACTTTACAATGAGGAGATGGAGACATGATTCGCAATTTCCAGCAGAACGTAGACCACTCTTAATGGGTTTCCGGCATGTGAGGACTCAATGGAGGCAAGACAAAGACGTATGAGCGTTTTATCTGGCCCTTAAAATGTTAGTGTTTGACCTTCAGGGTTTGTGTAATTGAATGAAAAAGTAAATGGGGAAAAAACTCTTCTCATATTAAGGTATTAAAATTCACGGCACACGTCGGCCACGGCAGAGATGGAGGAAAAGGAAAACACATTTATTTCCCCAGCCTAATTGAAAACGTATTCGACAGATCCTCTGATATGTCTGAGTTTTGATGAATCATAATGCGCTTTAAGCTTTCTGCCGAGCCTTTCATGTCTGGGGAAGGTGGTTTTTACGCTCTGAACTTATCTGCCGCTGAACGTAATGAAGGCAATTTCAATGTAAACCCCTATAGATCCCGAGCGCACAGCTTTTAATCCAATTCAGCCTCCACGCCTGGCCTGATTCATCTCCCCTCAGACCTCATGCAGATCTGAAGGTCTCATCTGTCTGGGTCTCAGCGGAAAGTCTCAGATGTTCTGGGATTAGAGGAACGAACAACGACCCGGCATCAAGAACATGATGGCACGCGCCAAGAAACAAGGCGCTTGTTTGCTTTTTGTGTGTTTTTATCGCTCAATAACAACACTGATCAACACTTACAGGCTCAGTGCTGCTTTTATGGAAATGCACAACATGTCCTGAAGAGTGTGTGAGAATCTTTAATGAGCGGTTTAGCGTTTGTGCGTGCAGTGAAGGCAGTGGACACCATTTGAAAGTGATGGCCAATGCCATGACTCTAATGTGTCAAGAGTGATTGAACTCCAGCCCTCTCCATTCAGACAGACATTGTGTTTTGATTTAGTGTTAAAATATTAACTAAATATTATTTTTCATGATGTAATGTCAGTTTAATGTGTTTGACATGATCTGCTGAAGTTTGAGAAGCCATTCATTGTTATTACTGGCCACAAAACCAAGTAACAGTTTGTTTATTTTTGCATTTTAAACAGTTTTCCTTTTCCATTTATGACCTGTAAATAATATTTGTTGCTGAAAGATGGTTCTCTTTTGCATATTGTGTTATATAATCAGGGATGCACACAAGTTATTCATTCTGACAGCACCTAGAGAGTTGGTTTGGTGCTCACCCTGCATGTAGTGTGACCCATTAAAGATGACTATAAAATTAATTTTAAATGAAATAATAAACAAAATAGTCTGAAAATACTCTTATGTTGGCAGGTTGCCAGCAGGTAAATATAGGCCTATGCAGCATGAGATTTTGAAGCACGTCAGTGAATTAAATGTTGCATTTCGTGCTATGCTCTGAAACTGGCAACACATAGCCTATTTATGCTTTCAGTTGAAATGGAAATCGAACACAGTGTTACAGTTATTTGATCTAAAATGGTGAATGGTCATTTCATGGTCATGCAGACCTTGAGCCAAAAACTCAAACCAAACACCAATGACAAAGATTGAAGCATAATTCATGTATTTAAAAATAGTATTCAATCCATCTCTGTTGCTTCAGTTTTGGAAGTGTCTAAAATGACTGTACCCATATGCACAAGTTAATGGGGTTTGGTCTGAGTTTTTGGCTCAAGGTCTGCATTTAAAGTCTGCACTTCCACACTGACTGATCAAACGTTTCTCTATGGACTTGCCTTATACACAGATGCATTGCCATGTTAGAATAAAAATGGTCTTGTACAAACTTTCGTTATAAAATTAGATAGACACAGTTCCCTAGAATATCATTATATGCTTAAACATTAAGATTAGTACTCATGGAAATTACTAAAGTAGTCAAACCTGTTCATTAGAAGGGTGTGTCCCAGTACTTTTGCAATATAGTGTATGTGCTTCCCTGTATATAATGCTTATCGTATGTTTTTTTTCATTCATCTGCAGGTTCTGGTGCCCAAGAAGTCGGAGTTTAAAGGGAAGATGATCGAGGTGGACATATACGAAGCTGGGAAGCACTACATGAAGGGCCGTCCAGTGGAGGATGCACAGGTCTTCACTCCTTCCATCGCTCAGCCTCTTCAGAAGGGACAGGTGTCTGGACTCCCTCAGGTCAGTCTGCTGGACCATCTCAATAAGACCGTTTAGCTCTTTCTACATGTATGTTTCTAACACTCTGAACAGGTGACTGAGAGAACTTTCAATTGCCAAGTTACCTTCTCATCACAGTTGCGTCTTTTGTAGACTTCATTTCCAGAGTAGTTTTGAGGTATTTAGAAGCTCAACCTTCTCCACTGGTTCAGCTTCAGTCCGACAGCTTGAATGTGATGTCGTAATGGCGGGGTCCTTCAGAGACGAGCAGAAGCTGGCGGAGTGGATGGTCAGTCGTGCCCAGAGCCTGTGATGGCCAGCTGACCGCTGCGCTGCCAGAGCGTCTGTCTGAAGCAGAACGCTGTGACTGTCTGCGTATGAAGAGATGGACGTGACAGATTGGAGGCCGTTTCCTCCGGCCCAGAGTCCAGACTTCGCACTCCGTTCACAGCCTGTTTTACATTAGGATGAGAGTGTGAAATTCAGAGCGTGTTCACAGGTTTACTGATAATACGTGAAACCACCTACACGCGAAAATCGGCTATTATAGCACGAGCAAGCCAGATCTATGTTACGTTCTGTAATCACATACATAAACAAATAATCAGAGAATTGATGAAAGGCATCATACATGTGAGACGTACTGTCTCATCTTGTGGTTTTGATCTGCTCTGTTTAGAAAAATCTGCTTATGCTGGCAGCTGGTGTTTTTGAACATAATAGCTGATTTCTAGCTGGTTTAAAACGGTTGTTAGTTGGTTCATATATGGACAGTTCACCCAAAAAAAGACCATTCTGTCATCATTTACTCACTCTCATGTTGTTCCAAACCTGTATGATTTCTTGTGTGAAACACAAAATATATTCAGAAGAATCTGTTCAGCTGTTTTTGTCCAATAGTCAGTGGGTCCAAAAGTTTAATCCTAGTCTTCCGAAGCGATACATTACATTATACGAGAAGAATTTAACTGATTATTTAATCGAAACAATAATCAGCTCCTGCTCAAATCCATTATGGTTTTGTCAGTAACGTCAATCCTCAGTGGTTATTGTCTCACTGTTTTGGATTTGGGAAAGTGTATAGATGGATTGTTCATTATTTTAATTTGGTTTGATGAAAGATCAACATGTGGGTTAACTGTTCCTTTAAGCAGATATGAACAGCTGGTTTGTTGGTGGAATAAGACTGGCTACCGATCAGAGTCACCTCAAGCACAAGGTGCCAGTGTCTCCAAAATGTCTTGCAGTAATTCCATGGCAGTGTCTTCTGTTTCATTTTACTCAAATGCACAGCCTGGTTTTTGGACTGTTTTGTTCTGAATGTCAATGTCAAGGGGTCTAGTGTGTTGTAGGGTGAAGATCTAGTTTTACAAACTCTTTGGCCAATTTGTTGTCAAATGAGGGGGCTAGACAACACTTCTGAACTCTATAATGAAGTCCAACACTTCCTATAGAGAAGGAATATCTAAATGAAGTGTGTCTGAGAGGGGAATGGTGTGAGAGAGAGGTTCTGCCGGCTCTAATTGGCGCTCCACACACGTTACTCTGTCATTGCCTGGAGCTCTTGAGTTGTTAACTAGTGAACTCAGTCCCGTCTAAAGACAGCAGATCGCCGCTGCTTACAGAGCTCATTCCACACCATTAGAGGCCCTCCATAAAACTACAGTCCTGCTGCTGTATGCTGATAAACGGAGCTACCTCTGCCTCTGACCGAATGACTTCGGCAGTCCTGAGGAGAAGCATCAAAAAAAAAGTTGTTTCTTGTAGCTTGTTTACATTCAGACAAATCTTTATTAATCTGTTTTTCAGAACAGATTAATTTTTGACTATGATTGTTTACCAGTGTATTTTTCCTCTCTCTCTCTCTCTCTCTCTCTCTCTCTCACTTTATGGTCTGCCAGGGCAGCAGTAAAATCTGATGGGGTGTGAAATTAAAATGTGTATCACATTTTGAAGCATCATTTGATGTCCTCTGTGCGAACGTGTGTTTCTCTCCTTGCTAGAAAAATAACACAGCAGTCACAGATTAGCACAGAATGACAAATAGACACCGTTAAAGCAGTCGGATCATTGCTAGATCACTCATGGAGGACACACACTCACACAATAATGCACACACACACCCTTCATTCACAACACTCAATTCATTCAATTTAAGACACTTTTACAAACCTGTAATGATTATTTCTTGTTAATGATATAGATATACATTCCCATTAAAACGTTTAGGCTCAGTGAGGGGGTCAAAGTTAATAAATTGCACTTTAACAAATATTCTCATAGTAAACAGATATTTTAAAATTCCATGATATTACAGTTTTTACTGCATTTAAAAAAATGCAGCCTTGGTGAGCAGAGGAGACTTCTTTCAAAAACGTTTAAACAAATTATTCCAAACATTCAAACTGTAGTGAATATACAATTCTCTCATTTATTCCCTTCATGTTGTCCTAAAGCTCAGAATATCTCCCCTGTCTGTGTCAGTTCTCAAATCTAATTTATATACACCTCTCTCTCTCTCTCTCTCTCTCTCTCTCTCTATATATATATATATATATATATATATATATAACCTGAAAATATTTAGTGGCAGCAAATATCATTGGCTATTGTGGGTCTCATTTGTGTTATAGGTATACATGAATTAGTTTTGAGAACTGACACAGACAGGGTCAGAGGCATATGTTTATATATATATATATATATATATATATATATATATATATATATATATATATATATATGTATGTGTGTTCACAATATCACTTGAGTGATCACACGAGAGCGATACCGGCTCTATATCAGCATGGCTGTGATTAGGCTAGAGGCACGACGCTGAAGGCAGAGTGTCGGAAGCAATCACAGCCACTGATATAAAGCCGGTATCGCTCGAGTACGAGAGTGATATTGTGTTTATACAACAGTTTGACGGTACATGTGTGTAATTAAACAAGAAACAAGATTTTTTTTTTTTTTTTTTCCCATTCTTCATTTGCTTATCATGGCTGTTCATTGACAATAAGTCCAACAAGCCTCTCAGAAACTCTTGTGGAAACCTGCTGTGCTCCACAGCGGAGCTTCTCTCAAGTGTTTCCGGTACTGTAAATGCAATATGACATGTTTCTTTTCCATTGCCCACGGTCATTTTATTCCATTTTCACTTGCTTGTCAAAAGCTCACATTGCTTTAAAGAGAGCAGACCGCCTACTGCCACAGATACATCATCAGAGAGAAAGAGAGCAGATGAATGCAGCTTTGACTGCTGATTTATGGAGCTCTGACTGTAGTGAAGCGGAAGCGGCTGACAGGAGGAGGAGCCGAGCTGTGCAGGTGTGTGCTTGTGTCTTCTGGCACTAATGCTGCACTCGCTGACCTCCAGCACTGATCCCAGACCTGCTCAGATGAGGAGAAACTCTCAGATCTCTGAACGTTCAACAGAGACAGCGTTCTGAACCCTAAGGTGACATGCTGAAGTGAAGGTTCTCCTTTACTTCTGAAGCTGGTGTGACCGTCCTTCAGTGGAGCAAAGAGGAAAGTGATTTAAGTCAAGATGATTGACTTCAGTTTCAGTCTGTTCCTCACATACAGCATCGATATAGCGTTGAAACCTGCTCACCATCTGTTACACTTACCTTCTGTCATATTGGTTAAATCGACATAAGAAAACTTTATTGGTTCATTGATCTGCTATATTGAAAGTATGTGAAAGTTTGTCCTCAGGACCTGTCACTACATCCATAAATGTGCAGAGCATTAGTAACTCTCATCCACTGGTCCTGTTTGTGTGTGTGTGTGTGTGTGTGTTTGTGGTATTTGCACATAGAAATAAAGCTGTGTTTGTCGGGCCATACTGTGACTGTAAAGCATCCTGCGACACACTGGCTGTGCTAATGATGTGGATCGCTGCAGATCTGGGACTTGTGTTTGTGTGAGAGGATCTTAAATGTTTCTGTGTTCTCCCATGATGAAACCACTGTTTGTTTGTGTTTATTAGGGGCTAATTACAGTCGCTAGTGTTAACTGATGTTAATTGATGGGTCAGGAAGGACTAATTGGAAGATTCCCCAGAGAGAGTGTGTGAATAAGTTTATGAGATGATTAGGTCTTATAACACAAGTGTGTGTGTGCAGCGTTGCGTGACTGAAACCGCTCTAGACACTGGAGAAAACATAAGAGATTCAAAGAGGTCAGTGCTGAATGACACTCTGCTGTGTGTGTTTCTTCAGTGGTGCTTGCTGGACCTTCACATTATCTGGAGAGCCGTTGGCCAGGTGTTCTTTGCCAACACTGGCTGTTTCTGTGACAGATGTGGACACATCTTCTGTCTCTAGCTTCATTCATCTCAGCCTACACTATCACATCTAGAAGGTTGAAGGACATAGTAGTGTAAGTTGTTTTGAGCTGATGTAATGTTGTTCACCATCTTCTGACTTTAGCCATCTTCTCAACAGCACATATTGCTGATTTCTGCAGATGTTTGTTTTCTGGTCATGTGTAAGATACAGACCGATATAGAAAGTATGATTAATTACCAATGGGTAGTCAAGGCAGCTAAAGTGCAATATTTTTCTGACTTGGGTATTCTGAAAATTCAAAAAGTTTGTTTAGTACTATACATTCTGTACTGAATCCATATTTACTCAGACTCAATAACTGGTGACAACTTTTTACATTTTTACTGGCAAGATGAAGAATGTTAGAGCTAGTTTGGAGTCTACAGATCTTTTTTCTTTAGAATTTACTTCCTGCTTTTTATATTTTACTAATTTTGAACCCCTATCTCTTTCTGATCCTGATCATCAGTTGAGATCCTAATGCTTGTGCTTTAGGTGTAATTTCCTGTCATCATAGTCTCTTGGTTCTGGATGTTATGGGCCCAAGAATTGTATGTATCATAAATAGTATAGTTTAGCAAATGGTATAGTCCCATCTTGGAGAAAAAAAAAACATTCTATCATCATCCTACAAAGCCAAACTTTAAGTTTTTGCAACCATCTCCCGTTTTCAAAGTTGTTGTTTTATCTAAAAAATTCAGTTTATCATCAGCTGCTCTCATTATTTCAGTCGGGTTTTAGGTCTATATACAGTACAGAGTCTGCTTTTTTAAAAGTGAATAATAATTAATTGCTTGCTGTTGATCTTCTCCTTGATCCAGTGGCTGCATTTGAGTCAGTGTGTAGAGATCTGGGGAAATGCCCTCAAATGGTTTTCTTATTTAAACGACTGAAGTTCTGTAGTCCAATAAGGAAATTATTTTCCAGATTCTTCAGGGCTCAACTCTAGGGCCCATATGGTTTTCCTTGTGCATGGCACCACAACATGCAACTGTGCCTTTGGTTGACGGCAGATAATGACATTAGACATTAAATGCTCTGATGAACTGCTTATGTGAAATTAAACAATGGATGGCACAGTTTCACAGCCTAATGAATCTAAAACAGAATACCTAGTGTGTGGCTTCATTATGTCACCCATGTAGTTAACTGAAAATCTAGGCCCTCTTGTCTCTAATGTATACAAGCAGGCAAAGAATCTGGGAGTGATCTTTGATTCAGAGCTTAACCTTGATATATTTGATAAATTTGAGCATATAAATTTGGTGGCGAATGCTATTTCTTTCATTTGAGGCGTATTGCAAAAATAATATCCTTTTTAATAATTTGAATCGGGTTAGACAGGCTTTTATAGTTTCAAGGTTGGAGTACTGTAATTATTTGTATCTGGGGCTTCCTCTTGTTCTGTTAAATGATCTTCAACTTCTACAAAATGCAAGAACTAGGCTTTTGACTAGGACTATAAAGCAGGTCAATGTTTTCCCCAGTGCTAACCTTATTGCATTAGCTCCCAGTTAATTTTAAGGTGCATTTTAAGGTTTAATGTTCGTTTTTAAGGCCTTGCGAAACGTAGCTTCCAAATATATTTCAGATCTTCTTCAACTTTATCAGATGACAAGGCCACTGAGGTTATCTCGAGCATTATATTACTAGGCCTTCTCTGTTGCTGCTCCCTGCCTTTGGAATTACCTGCCTTTAGATGTTAGATGCTGTACTATGTTGGGTCATTTTAAATGTTTGAGGACACATGTAACTTGCCTGGGCATGTGGTTGATTGTACCTTGTTTTACTGTCGTTTGTTTTAAATTTTATTTTTGTTAGGTGTTTGGGATTTTAGTTATTTAAGCTATTGACATGTTATTTTAATGGAAAGTACTTTGGCCCACTCAGTTGTTTTTAAATGTGCTATACAAATAAACTAAACTAACTTTATATGAGTCAACAAAACTTGACAGATGAAAGCGAGACAGGTATGCACTTTTGTATAGTTATGATTACATACTCGCTCTCTCTCTCTCTCTCTCTCTCTCTCTCTCCCTCTCTCTTTCTCGCTGCTTATTATCAGTATGGGCCAAAAAAACAGAAAGCACAAAATAAAGATGAAACTTGGTACTTTTTACAGTTCAATAAGCAGCACAATATCATTACTGTGATTTTTGCTTGGTCACAATTATCATGTAATTATCATGTAGTTTTTTTTTTTTGCTTTTTGCTGTGTTTTTGTTATTAGGGTTTGAGTTTTTAGTGTATATGCTCTGACAAATTGAGCTGTGATGCTGATGTGGGCTACACAGCTTGACAAATGTCAAAGCACTCATCTTCATTTTCAGTTCTGCTTCAGCATAGATGAACATCTGAGCGAGAAGCTTATTCCGTTCCAACATAATCCCATGTTTGGATGTTGGCGGTGTTTATTTGGGTTCGGCTGTGATTCACCCCTGTGGTGAAGCGTCTGAGAGAGACAGATCACAGGTTGTGGTGTGTGTGTGGATTATCACCTTCGCCGGCGGGAGATGGTTCAGGCGTCTGGAGGCCCAGCGTCCATGTCCTTGAGCCTCTCACCTCCTCGGTCTGAGCCACCACAGTCTATCGACAGACGCTCATTTGATTTGTGTGTGTGTGTGTGTGTGTGTGTGTGTGATAGACGCAGACATGGATCAATGCAGTGTCTGGACACAGCATGCACTAGCGGTCACTCTAACTGACATTCATCAGAAGAGGAGAAAGAGCAGGAGAAAAAAAAAAGGAAAAGATAGTGGCAGACGGAGAGAGTAATGGGAAGAAAATGAAACTCGCTCACTCAATCTAAACTAGACTGTCTGATAATGATTTTATCTTTTAGTCCAGTGCTTCTCAACTGGTTTTACTATTTATTACATAAGAACACTAGTGCATTGCAAAATTCTTTTCCTGTTCTACTCTGGACTTTGCTGGATACATAACCAGACACAGTTAGGGGTTGTAACTTGCAGTTTTGTCTTCTAAACTTGTAGTTTTAGTTCATGCTTTCACCATTTGAACTAAATGAAAGTAATGCATAGCAATATGAAAATGGTGCTAGGGCCTCTTTAAGAATGAGAGCTGTCTGTCAGAAGCGCTACACTGCATCATTACACAAACAGATTACCCTGACATTACCAAGATTGAGCAGATTGAGACGAGTAAGATCGTTTAAGTGAGTAACTTTTGTTTCTTGTGCTCCACCATCTCATGATAAAAAAAAAATAAAAAAATAAAACTTTGTGTGCGTAGTTTACACAGGACTGGCGGGAAATGTGCATTGATGCACCTTTATTATATATGTTAAATGGTTTATTTTGATAGGTAAACCGCAGCAGCGCATTCTTAATATGAGAGAATGCCACAGTTTTTCTGCTTGCTGCAATAAATCGCTATTTTTCAGCACTAAACAAGTGAATTTTGCCAAGATATTTTCAGAGGTGATAGACAATATGTTAAAGAATAATAATTGAATGAAAACCTAATTTTTACAAAAAATTGACATTCAACCTATTTTTCGAATTTCCTGAAAATGTCCCAGTGCGACATCCGATGGGTTTTCCCAGATCGCATCACGTTTGATCATGTAAATAGACAATAAATAGACTTTAGCCAGTTACAAAAGTAAGTAGTCGTTTGTCAACAAAATTTTATTAAAATTTCATCCTGTTTAACCAAAGCCATGTTAAGATATTGCATACTATTTTTGCCATGGTTAAACATTTCTATATTTAATTTTGAAGACATTTCTGTTTTACTTTTGAACGATAACCCTTCCGGTTGTTATTTTCAGTTTTTAACCAAGCACTAGTCCGTGCCAGCATCCCATCAGCCCCTGCTCCTCTATTACAGGAAGTAGAATTCTGAAATACACTCTCTCAGCTCTGAGCAGATTATTTGATTAAAGAGCAAGAGGCCGAGGATTTAAGGAAGGGTTCTCTGTAAGGCCTGTAATATATGTAATGCAACATCAGCAGATAGCTGGAGCTCACATCTCCATTGCTAAGGAGATATTATCCAGTAACAGTGCACCGCCTTCATCACGGGCTTCCCGTCTGGGATGAGATGGGTGGCAAGTAATTGCACTGAATATCCGCTGAGGGAAGGCGATCAGCACAAAGGCATTCCCCGCGCAGCTGAAAGTTTTAATACGCTCCAACTGCTTTCTCTGCGCTCTCCCGTAGTGTAGGCAGAGACTCCGAGGTGTTTTACATTACTCAAGTCTAACCTCATGTCGACTTCAGACATTCTTTAGAGCAGAACGTCCCTTGGATTATATTATTCATCACTGGAGACCCCCAGGGTTCTGTTCTAGGCCCGCTCAAGTGGGAATACAGGCTCCACACACACCAAGAGAAACGTTTCACAATGAGTCTGGTTTTTAACTGCTTTTCCTCTGGGGATAGTCATAGCAAAATGGTTGACATGTTCATATTTGTCTTTGAATGGGATATGTCCAGTACAATTGGAAATTGAATAGCGATTCTGGTTTTGTAGAGGGGGTGCGTTCAATCTCTGGCCGTGGATTGTGTGCTTTCAAAGAGCTTTCAGCCACTGTATGATGTTAGCAGAGCAGGTTATCTCCTCTACTGTAGCCACAAACAGCGTCATGTGGGAGTCAGAGGTGAATGCTCTGAATGCCTCCGGCTGCTCCCACAATAGCCGCAGGAGTTGTGGGATACGATCTCAGAGGTGAGGTGGTGATTGAATGAGGCTCAATGAGTCATGTAGGGCGTCTGTGGGTGGAGGTTCAGCTACATGATCCACTCTGTGAAGCACAATAATGGCGTTTTCCATTCACACGCAGACGCACTCGGCAGAAGACGACGCCATCTGGAAATCACACCTGTGACCTGATTCACACTGAGACACACAGATGCCACTAAAAGGGCACTCCTCTCTGAATAAGCAGTGTCGCTAACTTACCACCCACGCTCATGGTTAGCGCTCAGATCACCATGATATCCTTAGTCAAGGCTTCATGTGAGAAGTACAGTCTGCCAGTATAGGGTTACACTCTTTCTTTCAGTGTTCCAGTGTCAGTACTGAAGTACAGCTCATTTCAGCCTCAGCTCGCTCGTGTTTACTGTTTGTCTGGTGTATATTACACATATAACATATTACTACAGGATTAGGGTTTGGTTTAGGGTTAGTTGCATATAATTGTGCATAATTTACTGCATACAGTCCTCTCTAGTTTTAGGAAGAAAAGGAAAGTCATATGAAAGGACGTGATGTGTGAGTGATGGCTTGGTGACCCATACTGCATTTAACCCATCCAAGTGCACACACACAGTAGTGAACAAACACCCGGAGCAGTGGGCAGCGATATTGCTGTGGCACCTGGGGAGCAGTTGGGGGTTCAGTTCCTTGCTCAAGGGACTCACCTTAGTTGTGATATTGAACCTGAGGACCTGACTCTACCCGCAACCTTTGGGTTACAATTCTAATTCTTTAACGATTAGGCAGGTTGTTGGCTACAATAAGCTAAGTGTGAAGAACTAATTGAGACAGTGTGACCCCTGTTTTATAATGTTGAGATCATTTGACATGACTGATCAACACAAGTGTTAAAACACAGACTTCCAAGCTCACCCATATCCAGTCCATATAAACTCCAATAGGCCTATTATAAAAGACATTACGGTGAAGGAGCAGATGTTGTAAGGAGGAGACAGAACTGTTAAGGCAACCTAGACAAGTGTTGAAAATCCTTGTAAAATAAAGTTTGATAATGGCAGGATTTGCTCCAGGTTATGTGGTTTAATAATACACATTTTTATGGTTATCTGTAATGGTATTTAATGACCCAAAGATGCTGAAAATGGCAGTGCAGAAAGATTGCCACCTTCACTTCTTAAATCCACCAAAAGGCAATGGATGGTAAGCTCAAAGAGCACATCTGCATTTTAAGCAGCCGGCTCTTACCGCCATGACAGCCTGAAATATTGAAATCATGAAATGACCGTTCAGGTTGAGGCTCTATATTTAATCGCAGGGGTACAGAAATGAACATATCATTGGGTCAGCTGTCAGGCCTGTCCTGATGCCAGACATCGGCCCATTACTGTGTCCATTATAGATGAACCTTTAATGTGCCAACACATTAGAGAGGACATGACTTCCAATTACAGCCATTTTACCCTTTGAGTCCCCGATGTGTTAGTCGCGCTTAACTCTCTGGCCGTTTTAGAGCGTAACTGCCCTCTATCAGTGTCCTGTCAGAGCAATGTTGATGGATGACATCTAGACTGTACCGCACACATTCACACGGTCAGTTTCCATTTGAGCTTTCTTGTGCTCCAGCGATTGTGATGATTTCGATTTGTTCAATGCAGATAAAGTCATAAACTCGTTCATCAGTTCCTCTGTTGTTGTCACAGTAATAAGGAATAATCGTTTTCTTTTGAGGTGCATTTAGAGCAGGTGATGATGTTGAATATGATTCAAGTTCATTTCTGTTGAACTGCCTGTGATTGTCGCTGAGCACAGGTGCTTCTGTCTGCTTTCAGCAGGGAAATAAAGACATGGGAAAGTATTGAATAAAGCTATTGAATCCTCGTGTTTGCATGTGCACAGACCAAGAGACGAGCTTTAACATGCAAAACGCAGTGTGAAACGTCTGAGTCACTAACACAACGGTCACTCGTATAGTCAGATATTCACTCCTATCAGTGTTTCGCTCCATCTGCCTGCTGTTTATCTTCAATTCTCCTTTCTTTCACAGGAGCTGAAGGCATCCCATCAGAACGGCGTCTGTGCCTCGGTGGCTTCTTCTGCACTCATGGGACGGTCATGGAGGTTTGACGGTGATGGACTCAAGCTGCTGTCACTGGGACTCGCTCTGGCTGCCTTAATTGTGGCTCTTGTTATTGATAAGCTCCACTGAGCTCAATGTGTTGGACGAGGCCTTATAGTGAGCGACTCGAGGACTCAAACCAGTGCTCAAATATAACGTCTTGTGTTTTAAGGTCAAATAAAGATAAATGAGGCTGGATGGTTAGGGGTATTTAATTTTTAAACTGCTAATTAAAGACTGTTTAAATGTTAAAGTTTATTTTAAAGGCTGAAACCTATTTTTGCTTCCAAGTGATGTCATCCATTGTGACGTTTTAAAAAAGCTAAACTTTTTTTTTGTTTGTAGAAATCGAAGCCTCTTTGCCTATGAACAAGGACAGCTTGAAAGCGTCTTTGGCTTTCTGTTCATTTTCAATCCCAGCAGTCATTCATTCTCAGGCCAGGTGTCTCACTGTTGGCTTTGGGCTAAGAGCAACAGACTCTTCCCGTCTTTGTTCCCAGCATAAAGCACGTCTAATAAATGAGACTCCACACTCTCAGCTCTGTCTCCTGGGTTGTATTTCTGGAATGTTTTCTCAGGGTTTTTGGCATGAGGAGGTCAGATGCTTTATTTTGTGCTCTTGTGAAGCTACAGTGTGTTTCTGACCTCAGTCAGAATACTGTGTGTTATAATTGTTGTTCTTATGTGTCAGATTAATTGAAAATATAATACTGTTGTTGACAGGATGAAGTGTATATAAAAGCCATGTATACATTGTGCTCAGATATTACGGGAATACAGTCCAGTGACTGTAAACATTATGCCAGTCCTGCTGCTTATTCATTTGTCCAGTTCCCTCAACTGCACTAATGTCTGTGTGTCTTTATAGTCCAGTGTACAATGTACAGATGCATGATGTTGGCATTTCCACACCACAGGAATAGTTGTTTAATGTTGTTTATGTGTTCTTCAAACATTTCTTCAACAGAGGCTTTGTCAAAACATCTCAAATGAGCTTTGTGCTCTTCAGCGGTCAGGGCCCTTCAGCTCCACGCGGGTTCCCTGCATCGCTTCTGAAAACCCCCACGTTGCCGTCTTATTCCCGGCTGTGGCTTCAGCTGAGTGATCTGTGCGGGCATTTTGGAGTCAGCTCTGTCTACATGAGCATGTGCAATGACAGGACATGAGAAACCTTAAGCAAGCGGCAATCCCTGGGCGCATTTTCAGTGCCGACTGAAGCCTTAGCGGAGCTGACGCCAGTCCGCTGGGATGTAGTCAACGCTCCTGGTGTGCGCTTGGCACGAGGAGAGCCGCTCTCTCCCAACATCCCTGGAGGATCTTCTGCCTCCTCAGAGAACGTTAATGGCGCGGATGAGAAGAGACCGCATGACCTCCACACCGTGGAAATGCCAGCGTGTGTCTCTGAGCGTGGAGATGCAAATCAAAAGAAGAGCGTAGTTTTCCTCAGGGACACTGGATTGTATTGATGCTAGAAATGAGCTCTTCTCCCATTTGTTCTTGTTTCTTGTAATTAAGGCAATAAGAAATGAAAATTCACTTCATTGTCCGTCTTAAAGTATATTCTTTGCTGAGTGCACACTGTACGATTTTGGACATGATTTGACCATCTAAGACAACTTTTGTGAATCCTAACTGATTTTATCTTAAAATCTTTAATGGCTAGTTTGATATGTTCACATCCAATTATTGACCACTGTGATCAAATTTGACCTCTGCAAGTGTCAAAATATTTGAACTACAATGAACGCCAAATCAAGAGCCTTTTTTTTCCCGAATGTGTCAGAAACTCTTGTCGTGTCTTTTTGCAAATGTCTGTTTTTAATGAGTATTGACTGTTGAATGGACTGATTTGGCTTGGCTTACAGCTGTCATCATGTATGTACACTCAAAAGGTACAAAACACTCATTGGAGCGGAAACCATTAAAAAGGTAATAAAATGTAATTGCAAGGTACAAATATGTACACTTCAGGTACTAGTATGTACTTTTTAAAAGTAATAATATGTACTTTTAATGTACTACTATGTACCATTTTGAGATAAATAAGATCTACCCTTTTGCTTTTGTATCTCAGTGACAGCTTTGTACCTTTTTTTTTTTTTTTTTTTTTTTTTTTTTCTGAGAGTGTCCAGCCGTAAAGGGGTTATTGTAATCGTACAGTGTTCAGCCAGCTTAACTAACCTTTCTCAAAATGTCATTACTTGGTGTGAAACAACTCAAATGACACTTGTTTTCAGGTCATGTGGATGTGGAAAATGCTGTTAAGCATCAATCAAATATGTTCACTTGTTCTAGGTCGCTCTTGCAGTAAGCAACAATTTCTAAAATCTCTCAATTGCTTGTTTTGGTCAAATTCATCACATGACGAACATTTACCTTTATGCATCTGGCACATTATTCTATCATATTTTTGTAAGTGAGATCAAGGAATGTGCAGGTTTGTGAAGCAAAATGGTTGCGAAAGCCATTTTACGATGACTTTTAAACAAGTGTTCAGCAGTTAAAGCAACTCTAGGTTATATTTTTAATCCAGCAGTTTAATATGGGCAGCAATGATCCAGCACTGCATTAATTGCCGATAACATACATCTTCCTGTTGTTGATCTGGCACACAGCAGTTTTCACCTACAACCTTCTGGGTTTTTCATCCTCCATGCACACTGTCTGTTTATTTAAAACAGTTTCTCTGGCTCTGTGCATGTGGCGACTCCTGCGTCCACCGGGGCTTCTGGGAGGGCCTCCAGACTTTCATTGTCATTTAATTGGCAGCCTCACAGATAAACTCATTTCTTAAAGACGAGAGGGGTGAGGGCTTCGATTGGCAGCTCGATGTCGGCGTGTGTGTGAATATCAAAACAGCATTTGTCCACGGTAAACACAGCCAGAGGGGAATTGTTGAGCTCCGACGGACAGAGTGGACGACTCCAGCTATATAAGACACACATGCATATGCATAAAGCATTAGTCTGGAGTCACTGCTCTCGCTCTGACCCATAATTCAGTGCAGGAGTGCTGCCAGCTCACTGTTTATTGAAGGTGTTGAAAGTTCAGTGCCTCAAATATCTTTGTGAGGAGAGCTGCTGTCAGATCAGCCTGAGGGAGCTTCTGCTCATAAACACACACGTGTTTTATGTATGATCTTTTTTTCCTTTTGTGCTTATTGTTTTGTGCTTATATTGAAGTCTATTATATTGAGTCACTCAACGGCCAGCAGTGAGCCACACGCTCTCGTTCACCTGTTATTGAACACTGTGGAGAAACGCTGTTCAATTTAGTGCATTTATTTCAGGACTGTTTACTTAAAGAAGGGTTATCGTCGTTAAGTAAACCTTTCCTTTACTTGAAATAAAATAAACATGAATAATTTCAGCTAGTTGCCAAGGCAAAATTTCTCATTTGAATTTAGTTTAACTAGTACTAAAATAACTGAAAAAAATAATAATAATAATAAAATTATACTGTCTCATTCTCTCTCCATGAAAACCGAAAATATAAAATATAATTCTAAATATAGTATCTCAATGATGCTAAAATAAATCAAGAATTGTTTTCTTCAAACAGTCACTTCCGGCTAAAATACAAGTCCATAATCCATAATAACACTTCCTCCAATGAAAAAGTGGTCTGGTCTAAATCAGGAGAGAATCTGCACAGTTCAAGCACCGTTTACAAGCCAAAACAGTCCAATACAGCTCTTAACAAATATGTGGCAGGATTTTGATGTTAGAGACAACAGGAGATGGACTTTTTCACTGGAGGAAGCAGCATTATGGATTTTGGACTCTGATTTTAGTTAAAAATGTCTTGATGGATTTGTTTCAGCTTTTGTCTTCTCAAGATGTTAACTGATGGACTGGAGTGGTGTTGATTACTTGTGATGTTTTTATCAGCTATTTGGAGACTCATTCTGACGGCACCCATTCACTGCAGAGGATCCATTGGTGAGACAGTGATAGAATGACACATTTCTACAAATCTGATGAAGAAACCAACTCATCTACTTCTCTGATGGCTTAAGGATGAGGTTTTTGTGTGAACTATTTCTGTAATTGAGCATATTATACAAGTCAGCACAACCCTGTAAAGTTTTTTAATTACTTGAGTCATTAAATGAAACACGGGTTTCAAGAAGAGTTTAATTCCACATTTCACACAGTTTTGGTTCCTTGCCACTGCCTCCTCTGGCTTGCTTAGTTGGGGACATTTAATTTCCAGCGATATGGTATACTATTTGAACTGAACTGGGCTGGATGATGACATCACTGAATTCAATGATGAACTGCCTTTAGCTAAAAATTGAGGGTGCTTTCACATTTGGTTCGATTGCTTGGTCCGAATCCAAGTTCAATTTCTCCCCCATCCAGTGTTGGGGAAAGTTACTTTTAAAAGTAATGCATTAGAATATTGCGTTACTCCCTAAAAAAAAAAAACTAATTACGTTTATGTAATTAGTAACTAGTTACTTTTTATGGAAAGTAATGTGTTACATTACTTTTGCATTACTTTCAAATCTGGACAGGGCTTGCTTGTTTGTTTTTAATATAAAAAAGTTAGATTCTTTGCAAATGTAAAAGCCCTTTCACACCAAAATGAAATTAAGTGAATAAGGCTAAACGAAAATTAAATTCACATCTGTACAGTAGAACTAGAAAAGAAAGTTCAACACACTTCATTAATGAGAAAAAAAAGCACAAATGTTAGTTAATCTAAAGTCAGTTTTGCTTATTATTACACTGCAAAAAATGCAATCTTTTTTTAGATTTTCTTAGATTTTTTCTTGTTTCTAGCGAAAATATCTAAAAATTCTTAAATCAAGAAGGATTTTCTAGACAAGTAAAAATGATTCTTGTTTTTCTCTGAAAACAAGTCAAAATTAAGTGTGTTTTTGCTTGAAACAAGCAAAATAATCTTGTTTTCTTATTTTTATTTATTTATTTTATTTTATTTTTTATTTATTTTATTTTTATTTATTTATTTATTTTTTATTTTTTTTTTTGCTTGGCCCATTGGTAGATTATTTTGCTTGTCCTAAGCAAAAATTTACTTAATTTTGACTTGTTTTTTCTGAAAACAAGAAAAATAATTATTTTCTTGTGTAGAAAATCCTTCTTGATTTAAGAATTTTTAGATATTTTGGCTGGAAACAAGACAAAATCTCAGTAAGAAAAGTATTTTTGCAGTGTACGGTTGAATTGGATCAGCGAAGGTCAGCAGCAAACTCATTGGTTAATAAAATGGGATTAAATACATAAAGAAAACAAAAAGTAACTGCTTTACCTTTTTTGAAAAAGTAACTCAGATATTTTCTTGGAAATGAAAAAGTAATGCGTTATTTTACTAGTTACTTGAAAAAAAAGTAATATTATTACGTAACTTGCCTTACTTTGCCCCATCCCCCAGCCCTGCTGGACTGTACATTTTATAGAGGGTATGCATTGACGTAATTTTCCCGCCGGAACACGCCCCCTCAGCCGGACTGAGTGGCAAAAGAAGCAGCTGCCTGAATGGATTTAAATAGGGAAGCTACGAAAACGCGAGTAAAACAAAACGATAATCCTTTTGCTGGACTTGATATAATGTTCCTTACTTACCAAATGTACAGTGGTCCATGGATATTGATATACAGCCAGGAATAATGTTTCCTGACATTTATATGTGCCTGATTTCAACGCCGGGGAAATAAACAAAGCAGATTTGCCTGTGAACACATTTTGTAAATACAAAATAGGTTGGTCTAAACCCCGGTGATCACTTAATATCAATGTAATATATATGGTTATATCGTCCAGCCTAAAATCTTATAAAGTTTTCTGTCAGTGTTTATTTAAAAACATCCAGGTGTGCATAATTTAAGATGGTCAATATGTAATTGATGGGTTGTCAATATGACATGACAATACAAATATAGGGCATGCTTTTACCGCAAAATTTAACATATTAACATGAAGCCGTAACAGCAAATCCGTGTTTCACCGCCTGGAGCCCATTTATTTCTTTGAATTGCAGCGATCCATTTCCTATTCTTTTTTGTAGCTTTCGGCAGCCTGTAAAAATATACATCAGGTTTCTTGTCAAATCTCTTTGTACAGTCATCTGCAAAGCTCGTTCCGGTTTTAGAGATGTTTTGTGTCTTCTGTCGCAGCATTTACGTTGAAACCAATGCTGCCACTCATTCTTTTTGCCACTCAGTAGGCGGAGCCGAACTCACTCCAGCTGACGGTGACGTCACGTGCATACCCTTAACCTTGGTTCGTTTGCGTCATCATGCCAGCCGCTGTTTACCCCGTTGCTTAGTAACGATGGTCCAGGAGAAGGCGGCTCTCTTCACCTCTATATATTTAGTTTTTGAAACATTTTGTTTTCAAAGTTTTAGTACATAACGGCACCTAACGTCTGTCTTACAAATACACAGCAAATGCTCTAAAGACCGCTGAAGACGAACAGAAATGACACATACAGCTCTCTACTTGCAGCTCCTCAGTCACGTTCTTTGGGAAAGTGAGTGAAACACACACACAAACACATTTTTTTAATCATATAATACGTCATTAATAGTGGTTCATTTCCGCGATTTGGTACGATTGCGTTAATATCAGCAGCGAAGTTCGCTGAGCTAACCGTGCCGGAGTTCACATGAACCGTACCCCAGACCACCCAAAAGCGGACTCGGATACGGTTCGCGGGTGCGCACCCGAGTTTGGAAGACAGCGTTCACATCATCCAAACGTACTGAACTCTGACGTCAAGCAAACCCGGGTGCGCACCAAAAGTGCTAGTGTGAAAGCACCCTGATTGTTTACTGTTGTATTTCATTATTAATACACTACTGTCCTATTTAATACTGTGAAGTTGCTTTGACACAGTCTGTATTGTTAAAAGTGCTATGTAAATAAAGGAGGTAACATTAATCCACAATATTTTACATCTGCTCATGATGTGCTTAAATGAGATGCAGAGGTGTTTTGAGTCAGTGCAGCACAACACTTTGCTGATGAGACATTATTCTGTTGTAACGGGGAAGTGAGAATCTCGTGGGTTGGTGCACTCTTAACTTTCATGTAAATAAGGTCTGAATATTTCATTTCTACCCTCAATTGCGTCTCTGTTGTCAACATAGTGCCCTTTGTCAGCGTCAGTAAACCCAAGTGAACCGCTATGAGACAGAAACTCAGAAACTATTTGTCAAAATGAAAGGAACCATTTTCACCAAAGAAACACCATAATCATGAGGACTGTTTGAAAGCCACAGTGTGAACGGCATGTTTCATACATCTCACGCTAAATCCGCTAAGCGTCTGACCATTTCCAGGCCATACTGCTCGCTGTTCCCCGAAGCGCCGCTGCCTACATCACAATGTTTGTTTAGTCCAACCCAGGGAAATGAGTTGGCAGGGGTTTTCGTGAACTTATGGACTGTATGTGGTGTTTTTTATCCTCTGTTTCAGCTGGGTGGCCCTTGTGTCTTGGATTGGAGCGTCTCGCTGCTTTATCTAATCCACACACACTTCTGCTGTTGCAATGCAAGCTGGGAGTTCAGGAGCTATTGTGACTGCTAGCTCTTCTGTTGAGCCTCTTGGTCTGTTGCCAGCGTCGCTTGTGTTGAGGCTTATGCTTTTGACTTTGAGCGATTGAGGGTATTTGAATACGTTGGGGAGGGACCTGAATAAATATTTAGTCTGTCAACATGGTTGTTCATAACCGCTCTGAGTGACGCACACCTGAACATCAGAGAAACAACAGCTTGTCTCATCACTTAAAGCTACTTTAAGTGTCTTTTCATCCTAATCTCACTGATAACTGTGTTGTTGCAATGAAAGGGAAAGAGGACAGAGTGCAGAATGATGTAAAAACTGATCAGAGACGCAGAACAAACGGCAAACTCAAGTCATAACCTTAATTTCTATAACACTTTATACATTAGACATGTTTTAAAGCATCTTTACAACATTAATCAGGAAATTAAGGGTAATCTGAATGATGTAAACTTCATGAAATGTAAGGCGAATCTCAGTTCTGCTGTAAATCAGCTTTGAAAGACAATAGTGGCATCTGCTTCCATGTCATATTTTTGTGACCTCCGTTGACTTGAGGGATAATTGTCAGTCATATCGTCCTGCTGTTAAATGCTTTCACCTGGCAAAAGCACTGAATCCCTTCACATGCTCATCCAGGCCATTTGCCACTGAAACCTCACTCAAGCTTGGTTCATTTGTTTGGTCTCTCGTCATTTTGTGTGCACTGACCTGTGAATGGACGTTGTGGTGATGTCATTTAATCAAGCTGCCGCCTGCAGCGTCTCCAGCGTTTCTTATGGAGTGCATCTCTCCATCCCTGTTTGCACAATGAATGATGACAGTGGAAATTGTCCCCATCACTTGGACTTCCTCTGAGCGCCGAGACCTTTGACACGAGCACTTCAAACCAAAGCAATTACGCTCCTGCTTGCCAGTCTCATCGTGCTGGGAGAAACGGACAGAAGGAAATAATCACACATGAGTGCAGGGGAGATGGAGCAGTCCGAACAGTTACTACATTTGCTTTCTTTTAGTATTAGGAACTATGTAACAAAAGTAACTCTAATATTAATAGAAAGTAAACTAAAAGTCTAGATCAGTAGTTTTCAACCTGGGGTCCAGGGCCCACTAGAAGGCCTCATTAAAGAGGTCTTAAGATGACTTAAGATAAAATTAACTAAAACAGCTAAAAAATCAAGATCTTTTTTTTTTTTTTTTCCCAGTTCCAAAACTACATATATGAGCCTTTTTTACTGAAAAAATTTAGTATGTTACTGTTAAAATTGAGTGTGCAGTATTTTCTATTTATATATAAAGGTTCAGAACCACTTTAGATCAAATCGACTTTAGTCTTACCTCACATTAGAGCACACCTCAAAGTAAAAACATTAGTTTTAACATTAATGTTACTAAATAATTATACCTTACGTGATAGTTTTTTTTTTTTTTTTTTTCTTCACCTGTCAGGAATAATGTGTGTTAAGCAAATGCTCTACCACACAGGGTCATAAGGGTCCATATTTGTTTTAATTGTGACGTATACATCCTCTGAAAGCTGAATAAATAAGCTTTTTTTAGGATAGGACAATATTTGAAAGTTTTGAAAATCTGGATTCTGAGGGTGCAAAAAAAAAGTCTAAATACTGAGAAAATCACCTTAAAAGTTGTCCAAATTAAGTTCTTAGCAATGCGTATTACTAATCAAAAATTAAGTTTTGATATATTTACGGTACAAAATATCTTCATAGAAAATTATCTTAATATCGATTATATCTTAATAATGATTTTTAAAAGAAAAATCGACTACTGCTACTTAAGACACAAATGTCTAAGTGAGACCTACGTTATAGGCCATGTACACACTGCAGCTAAATTCGGTTGTCAGTTCACCTTTTACTCCTTAATTGTGTTCTGTACACACATAATTCACTAAAATATGGGAGTGACAACCGTATTCGACAACCGCATTAACTCCTGAAAATTACAGGTAGTGACAACCGCATTTACAGAAATTCTATGGAGTGGTTTAGTTAAAATCGCGGGACAAAAAGAGTCTTTAGACAAAAAATGGCTGATACTAAATGGCTACATTCTTATTCACTCCTGCAAGATGGCAAAATGTTGCTATGGTTACAAATCCGGCAGTGGCTGTTTCGAACGATAATTTACAGGACTCACTCCCGCATTTAAATGCGGTTGTCACTCCTGAAACTTGCAGTGTGTACGTGGCCATAGTTGCCTCGAATGAGTTAAATCTTATCTATCTTTACATTAGTTTAGATTTTTTCAGTTGAGTTATACCATTTTTATTTGGCTAGTTTACAGCCAACCTCACATCCATGACAAGATTTTCTAGCAGCATCAAGTTCAGTTTTAGTCAACAACCTAGAGATGAACTAGACGTTTGTTTTAATGAAATGCTCTAAACTGAAGAATTTCTTTTTAGACACCAGTTTCTTGTCACATTCAAATTGGCTGTCATAGTAACAACACTAATTTGTGGAGATTCAACACATTGTGAGTTCCACAAATCTGAACGCAAATTAATGTTATTACATTTAAATTTGTATACATGTTTAGATATTATCAATGCCTACTTTTTTTTTGTTTTTTTTTTGTTTTTTGTGGTTTTTGTTTGAAACTTTGATTTAAAGTGTCAGTTATTGTATTATTATTTGTCAGACGTATTGTTACCCCAAACTACAGTACATATGCTGCTCCCTTTAAGCACTGTTATGGAAGTGAATGGATTGTTTCAGCATTTTGACATGTACGTAAGGATTGCGTTAAATTTGACAAAGTGGTTTTAGAAAGGATGTATTTATCTCAAGAATTAGCAATTTTTTTGTAATAATAAATATATAATATTATATAATATTTTTCAATTGGCTGTTAAAGTTTTATATGGGAATATTGCATGACACGCTGATGATCCTTTAACATGATTTCTCGACTTCCACAAATAATGACCAAACAAAATACTGATCTTGTGCAGTTTTTACTGTATATTTTAAACTGGCCTTTGAACTTAGCTTTATTGCATGGTTGCAAATAAAAAAACATTATCTTGCCAAAGCACTGACAGAGCTCATTGATCTGAACGGTGTTGTTGAGCACTCCAAGTGCAAACTTTGCATGCAGCAACTGATCCAATGGCATACAGGCATCGTCAGATTGACAGTACTCTAGCCCAATGACATTGGGTGACAGTCATATTTCAGGGTGACCGTGCCTCTCTTTATAACAACCCCACTTAAAAGTAGTGCCAGTACATGCACTCATTGGCACCCCTTCCAGCTTGCAAATGTCTAGAAACAGCCCGATCTCATGGCAGTTCATACATATTTTACGAAGTGGCTAATTCGTACGAAGTCGTACGTTTTTGGCTAAATCGCATGTTTTTTACAAGTTCCCAATTCGTATGAATACATACGAATGCCCTTCACCTAACCCCGCCCCTAAACCTACCCGTCACTGGGGTCTAGGCAAATCGTACAAAATCGTACGAATTAGCCACCTTGTAAAATACGTATGAATTGCCGTGAGATAGCGTTGCTAGAAACGGTACTGCCTTATCCCACTACAGTACCTTAAACTCAACATGCTCTTTCTGTTCACAGATGATTCACTCGCCATGAGCTCCTCTGGCTGCATCCATCACACTAAACACAGGTGAGCCGGTCTAGAAAAGAAGGGAGAGGTGCCATGTTTATCCACTGTAAAAGTGAGACGTCTAATTACGGCTGACGTACGGCCCCGCAGCTCTCAGCCCTGCATCCACATCTGCCCTAATGACCGACAACTTCCACTAATTGAAGATAAGTTACACTATTTGGAGTGGCGTAATGATGTTACTAAGCCATAATGGGACACAAAATGAAATGAATGTGGATAGTGAGTGATGGTTATTCTGCTCTCCAACCATTGAGTGCAGCTAATTAGCTTTGTCCTCCACCGCTCAGTCTGTGTTTAATTTACCAAACTGTTGTGATACCAATCAAGAGATGAATGAGCAATTCAGCTTTAAGATGCAATCAAGAAACTATCCTGTGAAGTGGCTGAAGCCTCAGGTTTGTCGTCCCAGGAGTGTCTTGAGATTTTATTCTACACTCTTAAAAATAAAGGTTACAGAAGAGGTTTTCGCAGTGATGCGATAAAAAAACCTTGTATGGTTTCCCAGCGAAATTTTAAGTAAACAGTTCTTAAAGGAACCATGTTTTTCTTAGTGTGAAGAAAATTTTCATAATCTAAAGAATCTTTTTATCTGCTATAAAGATCCGTTTGTGCAATGGAAAGGTTCTTCACGGAACCATCAAAGCCAGTGAAGAACCTTTATTTTTAAGAGTGTAGTGGTAGAACCAGTGGATCAGCTCAAATGGTCAAGGGTTCAACATTCATGATGTTTGTTTCTAATGGACATCATCAGCTCATCTTCAGTGTTTTTTAGTTAAAAAGTTTCCTTCCAAGAATCTCTTCTCAGTATCTATTTTTACCAGGTTCTGCACATCTGTGGGCCTGTAGGCTGAAACCCTTTGATACCAATGGAAGTTTAGAGATCACTGGATCAAGTTTTCTTCAAACCCTGGGGTCTCCCTTCTTGAGTCTGTGGAGGCTGGCTGGTATGCATCTCATGTCAGCTTTCTTCTGATCCTGAACCTCATGTCCCATCACAGGACAGTATGTGCTGGCTCCACCTTAAGCATTTTTCTTATCTTCAGCGGGTCTCTCTGGGACTCTGTGACGGCACGCGCTGCATTATAGAGCTTTGTCGTTATCATCATTGCTAATTAGCTTCTGTTCAGCACTGTCTTTTATTTTTGTTGGCGCTCTTTCTGGTGGCGGTGTGATGGGACGTCTGTTGACAGGTCTCTGAGCAGGGGGTCTTATGTACGAAACACAATTAAAGACATTTTTGAAGCTGCCTTAGAGCGAGAGGAGGAGAGCGAGACACAAAGTACCACACAACAAATAGAGACGGGGAGAAGAGGAAGTTGATGCACACCCTGAAGAGATATTCATCTTATTTTGGGCGCTGCTGAAACCGTCCCCTGACAGCTCCAGTTAATTCAGTGTCAACCGCGACTCCTACATACAGAACAAGAGGAACTCAGGAAGGAAAACACAAACTGTTCGAGCACAGAGGCAGACACACAGGGCTTTGAGAGCAAGACGGAGGATTCATATAGGGCAGCGCTGACAGAATTTGAAAATGTCTGTTACCCACAATCCTCCAGTGCTGGCTAGAGAAGCAATTACAATTTCACAGGTTGGAATTAAAATCCCCTGTGGTATGTGATAGAGTAACACGGGCTGTCAAAGTGATTTCAAGCTGTTTATCTCCCACTGTGTTAAGACCAAAAACTGATTCCTAGAGCGAATGTCATTTTTTTTTCACCCACTCAATCTTTGAAAAAGAGGAATTTGAATTTTAATTACCAGGAAGGTAAAAGCGGCGCATATTATGATGATGCGGCAGAAGACGCTCGCAACAATCGTCTTTTTTCCATCAGTCGATACAAACGTTTCTAGGTCACATAGTATCTAGAAAGAGAAGTATCAGTGGATTACACGTCTCCAGAGGGAAGAGTTTCTCATTGGGATGTTTTCTTTCTTCCCATTTTGGACCGGAGTTCCTCTAGTTTCTGTCCATGTGGTGTTTTATAAAGCAGCATTATTGCCATTTCGCTGACTTAGCCATAGCTTTATAGACAATTCATGTTCAGTAAATCGATTTGAAATGTAAGTTTTTTTTAGGAGAAGTATTTTGCAACATTGCAGCTGTTTTACATTGCATTTTGATATATTTAAATGTGGATCATCACTTCTAATCCAGCAGCAGCTGTAAAATGTAAAAAGAGACATGAATCAAATTATTAATAACAAAACCTCATATGGCATTTGGTAAAAAAAAAAAATAAAAATCATTGTATGCCCAGTATTTAAATGGTTGGGGGACATAATGAAAGTGCACCTGGTCCTGCGAAATAAGCCCTATGCTTCTTTACAATAGTCCATCCATGAACTCTAATCATGAGACCAAATGAAGGATTAATGGCTGTTCTGCAAGAATCTTCTGAGCTTCTCTAAATGAGCAACTGTTTGGCTTCCTGCTGCTTTGCAAACTAATCAGAATGTTCATGTGCTGCTTTGTCATTGCATATTCTTCTGATAATCTCTGTAATAGTCACTCTGTAATAGCATTTTGCATAGCCATACTACAGACCTCAGTAATGAAAAATGTATACAGCATCAGCATCGTCTGGCCTCTGCTCTGTCTTTGGGATCTGCTGACCTATGTGTGCTTATTCTTGCACTTCTGCAATATTAATATGTGTGATTTGTGGCAGTGAAGTCATTTAAGGTGGAAAGTGTTTCTAAATTGCCCCTC
Source organism: Cirrhinus molitorella (assembly GCA_033026305.1). NCBI lineage: Eukaryota > Metazoa > Chordata > Actinopteri > Cypriniformes > Cyprinidae > Cirrhinus > Cirrhinus molitorella. Next base: position 34,326,684 of record CM065123.1, on the reverse strand, counting down.
TGTTGTTCAGGAGTGCGTCAGAAGTAAATCAAATCAATGGAAAGGGTTGTTGGTGATTTCCTTCCACTTCCTGTGCTTGGAGTAAGTGTGTGTCACTAGAAGACAAAAGCGTTTTTTCACATCTCTCCCCTGTGTCCTCTTCTATCTCTCCTGTTGTCCCGCTTTAGCAGAAGAGGATAATCTCCCCGGCCTTTTGCCGCTCTCTCGATCTGGCCAGAGACCTTCTCTTGCCTCGGAGACGGAGTCAAATCAGGTTGGTCATGGATTCAGCCTTTGATTCAGTGCCAGGACATTCTCCAGAGCAAACTAGGAGACCCGGAGCACCGCGAGCCAGTTCGGCTTCAAATCCTCCCTCGCTTCAGTGCACCCGATAAGAGAGCGCTCCAACGGCCCATGTGAGAGAGGCTTGCTACCTAGGGATCCAGACTCAATACTGTATCTCTGCTGTCCAGGTCCGTCTCAGCCACAGCGGAAGAAAACACTGGCAGCAGAAACAATTATCAACAATGGCTTCCATCTAGCGGGAGAGAGATATTGATTTTACAGGTGCCGCAGATTCTGCCCAGCGGGGAGTTAATAGGTCAGAACGTGCCTTGGAGAACCTTCAGCGCATCCGTCCTAAACGGCTCCAAACCTCTGGAGACGGAGATGTCTCGTCGCTCTTCCTTCATTGCAGTTCTTTCCTGCTAAAGTATTGTGGCTTCCATGTGTTTGGCTTTGCTTGGAAGGAGTCCGTATTTGCATGGTCTCACTTGAACACAAGCTGACGTTACATTTTTGCATGCTCTCATTGATAACAGGAATGTTGCAGTTCCCTCCTGTTTTCCATACGAACTTCAACTGAAAACACAGACACGACTCCCGGCACGGATCATTTGGAGAGAGTCGATACGGGCCGCAGCTGCTCGTGCTGTTGGCCGTTATGTACGGGCTGGAGGGCCCTCTCAGGCAAGAGTTTGTGCTGGAAGATGCTGACAGTGAGTTTCTTCAGGCAGGAGATGAGACTCCTCAGCTCAGTCGGGTCAGCTCCTTGGCTCTGGACTTCCTGTTGGGTTGTGGATTGATTCCTAAGCCACTGTCTTGGCTGCAGGAGTTGGACTGCAATGAAAACGAGAGGAATATGAGTTGGAGATCATTTATCATCAGCTGCAGGGCTCATGTTTGACCTGCTCAAGCAGTTCTCATCTCACACGCAGAACAGCCAGCTGCGTTCACTCACTCTTGGCTTTAGTTAGTTTTAATAATGAAAATAACCTTTAAATTTTGCTTTGTAATTTAAAATTCATTTTAATCACTTTTACTCTGGCTGTATTTGAGTAGTTGAAAATAATGTAGTTGATTGGAAAAGACACAATTAGACCAAAGTCTCAAACAATGTATTAATTTAAACATGTATCAGAAACTATGTGAAAATAGTTGTAACACAGTTTTGTGGTCTTTGTGCTTTAGTTATTAATTTCCTGTGAGAACATTCACAATGCGACACATTCTGACTAGTGTGTAATTTATATTAGGCTCATTTGTGAATTATTTAATTAATCTCATATAAAATGCTTTTAGTGATTTTAATTAACCTGTTAGTGAAGCGCTTTGGTTACAGGCCTTCATTCACTGTTCAATTTCAATTCACACAGCTCAAATGCCAACATCTGACATTATTGTATTATATATAAAAAATAAAAAAAAACAGAAGTAATCTTTCTAGATTTTTCTTTTTCAAAACTTTAATGCGTGTGTTGTTTATATCGTACATTGTCATATTTGATAACACTTTCATTAATAAATCATTAACAAACATTATATAATGCTTAATGGATTGTTAGTTAACATATATTCAGATAGCTAGAAATATGAGAGAATGTGCTTGTTAATGTTTACTAATAAACTTATATAAACTTTCAATAATGATTAACAGATTATTATTTCATGTTAGAGGAGCATTATGGAGCATTTCAATTAAAATGCTTACAGGTCTCATTAAACTTTCAATTCATATGATCATGCACTTCTTGAAAATCTGCAAATGATTTTAACAGATGTTACACAGTGATTAAAAGCTTTTGTTAATGCACAACACTTTTGCTGCTATTGACGTGTGATAAGGGTATGGTTAGAGACAGGTTTGGTTGTACAGTATGGATAGGTTTAAGGGATGGTTAAAGGGTCAGAAATGTTCAGTTTGATAACAAAAAGGGAACATATCAATCTGTTTATATTGCATAGTTTTGATAAATAAGCATTTAGTTTTTCCTGTTGATGTAGATATAATATGTGTTGAGACAATATTACAATGTTTGTTTTGCCTTTAGCCAGCATTTAGGAAAATTTATTTAACCACACAAATGTTGTTACAGTAGCTGAAAGATACTACGTTACTAAACGTTTATAAACATTTAATGATGAACAATAGTTTTGAACAAATCTTTAATAATTGATTTGTAAAGATGTGTAAATAGGGTGAACTTAGGTATATGGGACACTTTTTGTCACTGAGATGATGGCTCATAAAGGTACTGAATGATTAGTAAATCATTTGTAAAAAGTCATTAGTGAAAAAATTAACAAAATTTACAAATGATGAAAAGTCTCAACTTTAGATTGGGTACTGCAAAAACAGGACTAAATAATGTTTTTTTTTTTTTTTTGTGTGTGTGTGTGTGTGTGTGTAAATAGTAGATGTGTAAATAGTAGAAGTCTACATGATGATTCACTTATGATTTAGTGAATAATATGTTAACATCAATAGTCTGTAAAGTGCTTCAAATGACTTATGCCCAAACAACATTTGTAAACAGGGACTGAAATGAACTTTTTCATTAAATGGATTTTTACCTTTTATAGGCAATTTTATCATTATAAAAGCCATTTTTTTCTAAAACTGTGCATCATCTTTTGAAAACCGGCAGTAGGTGGCAGTAAGTCACTCTTAAGTGAGTCATTGCAATTGATCAGAATCATTTAAATGGCTCATTCATTCAGGAACAAAACACCGTCATGTTGCCCAGAGACGCAAAACAATGCTGTGGCTGTGTTTGGAATGATTTTTGTTGGTGAAATAAAACAAAAACAGTCAATATAGCGTCTAAAACATAAGTCTCTTGATATTAACTTACTGTTTATTCAACTGCTATATGAAATCAATATCACATTTGTAACCATGCTGATTTTTAAGAAAAAAAAGGGACTCTTCGTGTGATATTAACTATATGAAATTACATAAATATATAAATTTTCTGCCCCCTTATCTTGAATTATGCAATCATTCTTAATGCATATTAAGAGACTCAATCATGCAGTGAAAGAACGCACTCTAAATGCCTATGTGCTCTAAGTTAGTCTAACCAGACTTCATCACGTATTCGCAAATGCCTGCACTCTCTATGTTTTGTTTGGTTTTTTGCAATATACTACATGATGTCTCACTAGTTAAGTATTTGCACTAAACCTGCACAGATTTGGCTTGCATGAACTTTCCTAAGAATTTAATGATTGAACATAACTTACGAAAAATAACCCACCAAATTGGCTAGTGATTTGACAGCGTGTTAATTTCAAACCCTGTTTGTAAATGTAAAAAAGTGCGTGAACAAATGAATTGAAAGTTTAATAACATTTGTGAGCATCAACTATAGATCCATTAAGTTTGAAATAATTTTTGTTAATGATTTCTTACTAGCAGTGATGTATAAATAACCAGACTAAATCTAGCCCAGATATCAGCAGACATCACCAGATGATATACTCAATGAATGAGAATGGTTCTGAGGAACAGAAGTCCAGATTGTTCAAAACATCACACTGTAGGTCACGTCAAATTCACCGTTTTGTCGAAATGTTTTGTCCACTGGAAAATAATTTCAATGTGACATCTGAGTGATTGACAATCGGATGCACAAAAGCACAACATACTGAACAGGCTTTATTCCCATCCCTAATTTCACATCAAATGAAGTATGTGTTCCACCCTATCTGAAGTCCGTAGTCACTCCACAAGTCCACAAAGAAAAGCTTCTAACAGGCTTCTAACATTTCTCCATTAGTAAGAGTTGTTACCATCTGTACTATGATCATTGGTGTCTCACAGTGTTAATGAGCGTGTTATTGGAGTCTGTGGAGGGAGAAGAACATTGTCAATTTAAGAGTCACACAAGTCCTAACCTCTCCATGCTTTTAGTGTCGTTCTTGTCTTGAGTCTCCAGACAAGTGTTGGCATGAATGATGAACACCGCTCTCAGCAGAAGCTCCAGGGCCTCCTCCTCCTCCTTTACTGGTCTGTAGATTGATTCGATATGCTGTGCTCTTCAGCCTCTTACGTGATGGATGTAATCAAGACTGGAGGCAAGAGGCCCCAGAATCATTGTCTGGCAGGAGGGCACGGGGCCAGAAGAAGGGGCACGGGCGGCAGACGGTTGCCAGGGGCCCCGCCGGCTGCACTTTGATTAAAACGGGGCTCCTGAGTGGAGCTGTGAAGCAGTGGGGGTCCGTACCATCCCACTGCGGTCACCCATCGCTGATTAGCCACAGATCAAGCACAACGAGCAGGATCAGAGAACGAGAGTGTGGGAGGGAACGAGCGAACGGCGGCGTTGCATTCGCGTTGCATCAGCTCGCAGTAACGAGATCGGGAGCTGTCAGTTTTAGACGGGCTAATGGGTTTTGCGGTCTGTCAGAGCGGATGGTAATGCCTTTTCGCCTCTGACATTCTCCAGACTTGTTCGGCTGTCGCATTACCGTGTTAACGCTCCCTTTTCAAGTGGCAGCTGGCTTATCGACACTCTTAGATTTCTCCTGCCATCTCTCCTGAGTCCTCTGAAAGGCCAGGCTCCGTAAATAATGTTAATTAATGGAGAGGAGGAAGAGCACCTCCATCCCTAACACATCCTTTTACGGCAGAGGGCGAAAGAGAAATGTCAGACCCATAAACGGACCGGCGTGTCACGACTGGTCAGATTAACAGCAGTTACGTCCAAACGCTTGTTTGTTTTGAGTCACTTTCTGCTGCTGAACTAAACATGTAACTTGAGAACGTCATCGATTCTTCTTCTTGTTTTATAGAAGAGATGATTTCTGTGTGTGGCGGGGGACGTGTTGTTGATGTAATGGCTGATATGTGGGTGTTTGGAGCTGTTTTGTTGTTGTTGATACTCTACCGCTCTCTATTTCTTCGTATTGCACTAGTGTTGGGCTCTGAGCCCAAGCAATTACAGCCCCGAGAGTAACGACTGCGGTATAACGGCATTACAGCAGCTGTTCAGAGTCTGTACTGTCACACTTTAGTTTAGCAAGATGTAGGAAGAAGTTTTCACAGTTTCACTCAATGCTAAAACCTTGTTAAGTTTGAATCATTGTGCTATTTTGTGGAAAGAAATGAAAGAATAGTACACTCCACGCGGCATAATGCTCCGGCCTCGCCACAGAGCATGTAACATTTCGACACATAAACATCTAAGAAGCCTCGCCTTTGACATTACAAAGGATATAAAGTTTGAAGCCTGTATTTTTGAAGATGGAGGCACCAGCAAGTCTCTGATCAGCGCTGCTGTGGATGAATCCCTGCTGCTGGAGACCAGGCGCTGCTGTCCAAAGAGAATGCCTGATTGCTTCATTTTTGTACATGAAATGAATTTTATCGGTGCTGTTTTGGTTTTTCAATGAGGTTTATGCTTGGAGTAACACACTCTGGCTGGATGGGAGAGTTTCTTTAGTTCGGGATGGAATCCGTCTGACAAGCGCACAGGTTTTTTGTCCATTAAAGACACTGCTGAAGAAGCAACTTCCATCTCAAAGACATTCTGCTTGATTCTTCTGCCAGTATCATAAAAGAACAGGTATTCTGTCAGTCAGAGCTGCAAATATGCATCTTTCTTTGTGTTTTTCATGTGGTTCTGTCAGTGTGAGCTTCCCCAGGACACAAACTGTCTGAGAGGCTGTAATGAGTGGCATTGGTACGGCTGCCCACTAAACCTCTCTCAGCTGAATACATGCCAGTCTCCACATGCTGACACCTGTGTCTGGAGACGTCTTTCCTGCCTCGGCCTACCCACAGATCAATGAGACACGTGTCCGCTATTGTACAAACCGCTGGTGTGGAGGTTCACTGAGACTGATATTTCATATTGACTGATTGGTCTGTCACTGTGAACTTTGCTCCCATGTTACTGATATGATTGGCAGGTTCAATTCGATTTTGACATATTGATTTAACGTCTCCCTTTTTTGACATGTCTTGTGGGACGGGTTACGTGTCCCGCTGCAGGTCATGACGGTCGCTGGGATCTCAAGAGCCTTGGCCCGTTTGAGGCCAGAAGGATGATTCTGATTGCTTTTATTTCCACTGTGTTGAGATCGGTCATTCTTGATATATGGTAGAGCACAAGTTCACCAGTCTATTTGCACTTTTTTTCATAGCAAACTACAACACTCCCCACACAGCATGCAATCGTTGATAGCTAATTATAAATCTAATTGGATCCGACACAAAAACAATGGCCTTTCGATCCTCTCGCTAACAGAAATGTGCCTTGCCCTGTGATAATTAACCCTCATTGTGGTTCTGTATGCTGGATTCACTGAAGCTCCTTCAGTAAAACTCACACAGAAATCAGATTCACCCTGTGAATTAATATAAAACTTAACAAATGTGTGTCACAGCTGTTTTTCTGTCAAATGTTTTAGAATAAAAGTGTGTCTAATCTAAATTAGAGTTGTTTTATAATATTAGTTTGCCTGTTTTGAAAATTCCTGAGCTCAAATGTCATTAATTTATGAATTGTCTGGTATTTTGCTTTGTGTTCATTGGGTTTTAAATCAAATAAGAAAAAAACACCTTTCATTTGAAAAGAACACCACTGTTCAAAAGCTTGGGCGCAGTAACATATTTTTAAAGAAATTAATACTTTTATTTACTTTTATTTTATTTACAAATAATAAGAAATGTTTGTTGAGCAGCAAATCAGCACATTAGAATGATTTCTGAAGGATCATGTGACACTGAAGCTTTACTGCTACTGCTCTGAACAATATACTTACTATTGAACTTAACGTTCATAAAACAATTAAGTAAATAGTACATGATGTATAATTTCACTTATAGAATTAAGTGAAGTCTACTTACCTAAGTTAAGTACATTTAAAAAAGGAAATAAGTAACTTTAGCTTTCTTGGCAATACGTTGATTTTACTTAATATAGCACCCAATTAAACCATGCATTTAAAGTCTAATTAATTATACAAAAGATACCATGTGGACACCATATCTACATAATCAGTAAGGCGGCACTCATCCAAACTCATTATCCAGACTTCAATACTTGGTACACAATACATAATGAGGGAAACATTCTGTGATTCATTTTTGAACATGAATGTGTCATTTTGATAACTCCAGAGCACTTGATAATTACAGACAGGTGTGTTTGATCAGGGTTGGAGCTGAACTCTGCAGGAAGGTAGATCTCCAGTAACAGGGTTGGACACCCCTGCCCAAGTGCATGATGGGAACACCAGTATTAGCAAAGTTGAGTATGCTTTACAAGTATGTTTATTTATGCTTTAACTTCTACAAGCTTGAATTAAGTACCACTATAGAATTAGCTTTTTATTATTATTATTATTGCCTAAACTAACTTTTTTTGTGTAGAAATTACATTTGTTTTTCTGTAGTATTTACTACATCACAGACTCATTTTTATCATTGAAGAAATATATTACGTTACACTATATTTACATAGAAAACAGCTATTCTACATTGTAATAATGTTTCACAATATTGCTGTTTTGTTGTATTTTTTTTTCTAATGCTAGTGTATTTCTTTATCTAGATTATCCCAAAATAGTTAACAGTGCAAAGGTATTTAATACATTAAAATTGACAGCAAACTTACTGTGCTATTAAACAAAAAATGTAAAATTAGTCATACTATGATAAAGTAATAAGTAAAATTAATAAGTAACATTTGTCAAGTAATCAACAATCAAACAAAATAATATCGTTTTAATGTTTATAATATTTTCTGTTTGAAATAAGATTATTTTTCCTTACCCCATTGGCAGATTATTTAGCTTGTTTCAAGCAAAAACTCACTTAATTTAAAATGTTCTAAAAATAAGACAATAAGCTGGAAACAAGACATTTTTTATGCATCAAGTTTGTATTATTTCCTGATCAGTTTAAGTGTGCGTCATTATCTTAATCCTAAATGTATCGGGTTTTTTTTTTTTTTATCAATTAAAAGCTAAAGGATAAAAGTGTATATGTGACGGCATTCCCATCAGATGTCTGACAGACAGGCGGCGGTGGGCTCCGGGTCGGGTCATACTCCTGCCACCCACTCACACACACTTCACAACATCTGCTCTCTCTCTCACACACACATATACTGAAGAAAAGCCTGTTTCCATAGTGATCTGCTCTATGAGTTTTCATAAATACAGGCACCTGTGTCTAATCGATAATGCTAATATTTATACTGGAAAGCCTCTTATGACGGACGCTTCATTCCATTTGTGCCTGACAGTCTGCGTCTGATCCGCACGTCGCTTCACGCACTATAACACTCACGTGGACAGATGGCCATCGATCTGTTAGTTAACCACCGAATTAATCTTCTGTTTTATATACAACGGCTTCATCATATCTGATTTAACTACTGTTTACCGAGTGGCAGAAAGCGTATACTTTACCTGGAACTGCCAAAATGCACTTGATACAGATCTGAATGTCAACACAGAGACAAACACACGTACACAAACACACCCGGGGCCGTCGCGCACCTGCTGTTTTGATTGAAACACTCTTACACTGGCGGGATACGGGACGGCTGGTTAACGAGTAGCGTGAAGCCGGTCATCTGTGTATGAGGGCTAGTTAAAATGTGCTGCCAGTACAAACAGTGTTTTGTTTTATGGTTCTTTATTTGAACTTCACATTTATGGCAGATGTAAAGTTGCAGACGGGCTCGTGTCAGCCAGCGATCACAGAAACGAGTGGTTAGCATGGCCATGCCGTGGTAATCTCTGGGGTTTCGGGTCAGTATCCCGCAGGCTGTCAATGCCTGCAGCTGCCCCTGTAATACCCACACAAAGAGAGCCTTGTTCTGAACTCTAATCCACTGCCGTAAACAGCACACGCAGCGCTGGCCTTCAGTTTACGCTCACCGCAGACAGGAAGAGTCCTTTCGGATGTTAAACAGGAGGAACATGTTCTCCAACGACTCAACTGAACTCATTTGCTAAACATTAGATTCTTCAGATCTTTCTGGAGGTTTGCTGTTGTTTCTTAAAGCTAAAAAAAATGTCCTTGTGTCACCACAGATTTCTCTTGATCTTTCTGACTCTGAGGCGCCTCATTGTCAAAGACAATATTTGAAGGCCCCCTGAGATATTTCTAGTAGTTCTGCTTTTTTTAAAAAAAGAAGCTTTTTTTTTGCACTAGGAGTGATTAGAGTGGATTAGGAGTGGAAATTAGTATAATTAAATGTTTTAATATTTATAGTAATATTAATAATGCTAAATATATAGTAATGTAGATAAGATAGTAAATAATAACTTATTTATTCAAATGATTATTTATTCAAATGATTATAAGTGAATTCCAATAATTCCATAATTACAAAAGCTGTTTTAAAAAAAACTTTTTTAGGCTTTACATTATTACATAGACATAGACATAGACTTTTCTTGTCATTTGTGATTACAGTGTTTAAAAAAAAAACACTCACAAATAGCTATTTTTACTGGTACAATATTTTAAAACTTAACAACTAGAAAAATATTTGTTATAGAAATATCTCTATTTTTCTCTCTCTAACTTTAGAAATCAGACTTTTAAAAATACAGGTGTTGAAGAAATTAAATCGAGAAATATGACTGCTTACATCTTGACTTTTACCTGTTTAAAGCATATTTTGTTTTATTATAAATTGTTTCAAGCTTTCTTAGAGCCCCTAATGGGCTCCGGACCCCAGATTAAGAACCACTGCTCTAGATCACATTAAACATGAGGCATAAAGGCCTGTTTCAGCATTCAGTCGCACCGCAGTGGCTCTACTGTAATTCAACAGGGACACGTCCACCGTAATGCATGTGTTTTTGTGTGTAGTAATTGGAAAGATTTTTTTTTTTTTCCTGCTGAACATAGTTTGATTGAGTTGCAGTAGACCAGGCACAAACTATTAGTGAGTGATTAATTACAACATGAGCATAAGAAACATGACGTGTTCAAAACTAATCGATTAAGACAAGTGGAACCTTTTGTGATTGAACTAAAAAATATGATATGAAACAAAAACATTGATTAATTGACTGAGTAATGATTGGAGACCGCTAACCCCCCAAGAGTTTGAGAGCACATGCTAATGACAGAGTCTCTGCACATGTTCATGATCCAGAACACGAGGTGATGTTGCTGCGGTTTGGGTCAGTCTTCATCACCGTAATGGTTAAACGAAGCATAGATACCAGATTGTTTAAATTCATGAGCTTATGCACCATGTTGATGGCCTGTATGGAGCTTTGTCCCACTTCCAGCAGATCCAACTGTTGTTTTCTGTTGGAATCAAACAAAAGATTTGTTGTGCTGTTTTTTTTTTTTTTTTTTTTCTTCAGATAGCAGTGATAAATCTGCTGTGCCTGTGTGGAAATTGTGTCCATTCTCCAGGGAAAACCGGGACGGCTGAAGAATAACAGCTCAGGACTAGTGTTTTTCTGAGCTCACCGTATGGAATCTTGTGGGAAACATCTCTTTTGTGTTTCATGGCATCTGCAGTGCGGACTAGAGCTCATTTAAACTCCTGCGTCTGAGTCTAATTGATTTAAGAGTCAGTGTGAGGAGAGGATGCTACAGCACAGCTCTTTCCTACAGCATTACACTCTGACAGCATTATGAATCAAATTTATGTGCTGGAGAAAATCTCCTCCCTCCTGATGAAGATGAGTCCAACCTGACACAAATTCAGCTTCTCTCTGGAGCAGACGCCACGGTTTCTTTTCCTCGTTAAAGATATCGTTAGGACGTAATGAGCTCGTTTTAGAGCTCGTTCGCCTCATTATACCATCTATTAGATCTTCTCAACTCTGTAATCAAGATCTTCAAATACTCTATTTGATTCTCAATCTATGCAATTACCTATTACTATACTTACTAAGTATATTATCTATTACTTTCCATGACCTCTGACCTCACCGTGCCCGTCCTGCCAGCGTCTCTACCCGCCACTAATTACTCTCAAGCCTATACGAGTTTTCTTTGAGGAACACAATCTTACAGCTAATTACCTCTAATGCAACTGATCATTAAACGATCAAAGGCGGTTTAAGCGTGTGTTTGTTAATCAAGCATGTTGGTTAATTGGAATAAAGCTAAGAGACCAGCAGAATCTCTTATTCAGAGAGTGTTTATTGTGCATGATTTGCTCTGATTGTTTATGTAAGATACTAGGATTCTGCTGTGTGTTTTATTCGGCTTCATGTATAGGCAATAAATCATCTGAGAGAATTTCTACAGCACTTCTTTGTTGTGTTTTAACAGGTACATTTTCTCGGTCAATTACTCTGAATCAGAACAAGAGCTCCATATGCTGCAGTTTATATACGCTGAGGTGCTTGAAATCTTCCTTTGAGATGTGTGTTCAGGTGATTTTGACAAAACTTTTTTTTCAGGAAATATTGATTAGTATTCTCAATAAATGCCTCACAGAATAAATCCTCATGATTGATGCTTTGATCCTTTAATTTACATGCAGGAACTGGGAAACCCACGGCTCTGGAGTGGATTACTAGCTTACTGCTTACATGTATACATGTTATGAAACATTTTAAATCGTAGTATGCTACATGGTCACATTTACACTGGTGCCCAATTATCTTGGAAACAAAAAGCGTTTGTTTCCATTTTCAGTCCAGTGCAATTAATAATGAGTGAGGAAAGAAATATTAAAATGCTGAACACCTCAGCTGTGTCTGTCTGGTAGTTTTAGTAGTTTATTGATGGATCAGTACCTGAATATCTTCCTGTATTTGTTCATCTGATGTTCTTCAGCATGATGCAGTAACTGGTTCTTCACAAACGTCCAGGTCTGGAGGCCATTGACCGGATGCTTCTCTGTGATCACCGCATGCGTCCTCTGCTTCAGGTGAACGCCTGTCAAATGAAAGCATGACCTTTGTGATTTTCTCAGGGCAAAGGGAAACTATAGGACGGGAATATCGGCTCAAATTATTCCATCTTGACATTTTAGGCCAGTAGTCGGTTTAGCATTCTGGACGCAGACATGAGGCGAAATGTCACCTTTTTTATTTACTCTGGGAATTCTCCAATTAAACGTGACTTTAAGGCCACATTCGGCCTGTGCGTTTGCTCTGTGTCAGTGAAACTAAAGTGTCTGTCTCATATGGGTGACATTTTCAATAATGCTGATGTTGACCCTGACAGTAACCTTTTTCCACTCAATTTAGGATAGCCTCCTCGCTTGCTCTCGCTCTCTGGATCCTCTTGGCTGGTGGAGCCATTCGTTTTGACATGATCAATATAACCTAAAATCGAAAGTGATATATCCACAGGATATCTGGTCTCCTCAAAGAGCCTTGCTGTCTCTTCATTTGGGAAGATAGATGTTCTTTATACACAGTCTGTTTCTATTGTGTATCTCCTGCTAAATAGATTTCTTTTGTTGTTGGTTTTGTAGTGATTTAGTGAGAACGTCCTTCAAGATATTCTCTTTAAAATCCTTTGCCTCAGCAATTTCCAGCTCTGAGATACTTTTAATGAAGCTCTTTCTCCTTTGAGTCTGTTCTCCAATCACCATCAATCACGTTCAGATGAGAGAGTGAACATTATTCCTGCCTGAAACACACACAACACTCTGGAGCAATCTGGATCTTCATTTGCTTTTTGAAATGTGGTTTAGCCATTTGAAATCAGGTTTAGTTGACGGTAAGACTCTCTGGTCAGCGCTTTGTGGTTTGGTATCTTGATTAAGTTACTCTGCCACACACAGTCAGGTTTGGCTGAAGCTCTTTTTGACGTTGATGTTGGTTTGACCCTTGATGACCTCACTGTGACCTGCGCATAATGTGGCTGTTGACCTTGAACTAGATCAGGTTAATGCAGAAAACTCAAACACACTTACTATATGATATAATGACCATGAATGATGGCAAACAAACACGGCCATCAGCTTCTGTGTCTAGGAGGTCTCAATTTCAGCTTCACAAAGCTAAATGAGTATTAGTCACCAGGGTTATTATATTTAACTAAAACCCTAAAAAAAAAAATCATTACTTTAAATAAAATAAACATGTATTTTATTTCAGATAGTTGCCACGTTAGTTGCAACATTTTTCATCAAGTTGGAATAGAACAACATTACTAAAAAATAACTAATATTCTTACATTTTAGTAAAAAACTACAAAACTACTAGAACTTAAGCTAAAATTAAAAATCAAGAACATAAAATCTAATTCAAAATATATTAGTGACACTGAAGTGAGTGCTGTTAAGGAATAATGTTTTTTTTTTTTTTTTTAAGATTGATTTTGCAATAATTACTCTCTTGCCAGTTTAGTTTTTGTTGTAGGAGAAGAGTTTACGGTGTAATATGCGATAAAATAACTGTGAATCACTAATACATCAGTTATACAGTTTATACTCCTTAAACACAAACACGAGTAACCATCACAATCAGATATATTCAACAAACAGTTCCATGTTAAACAATCAGGCCCAGCGATTCATTCTGAAGTTGTTCAGCATGTTCTTTTGTCTTTTCTCCCATCAGGAGGCAAACCAGGTCACTCTTGGCATTTTGGTGAAGCGGTCAAAAAAAGACTGGAGTTCGTCCTGGTTCTCCTGTGTGGTTGCTATAAGTCAGGCGGTGTGTGAGGCTGTTAATTGCCGTAACCTTCATCGGCACAGGCACCAGTGGGGAAAAAAGCAGCAGTCGGCATAATTATAAAAGTCTTCCTAACTAGACGGCTGCCTGAAGTGCGCACGGGCAGCGGCGTATCATTGCGTTTAATGAGCTCCGATCAAGGGCTGCGCTGTTGGAGGAGCTTCTATAATTGCTTTACAGTGGCTCCAGAGCTGGATTCATCTTGGTTGTTTGTGACAGGACTAGTCAGGAGAATTTGCGACCGAATGCTGTAATGTCAGAGCCGTTTTGTCTTCTATAACTCTGTCTTTGTTCTGTGTCCGTGTCGTATGCCCGCACTCATCCCCTCTCTCTTTATTTCTCTGCGGTTATTCCTGCTCTGCACATTACCACAACGCTGATGTAGACGTGCAGCCATTTGCATATGCTTAAACTCTAATTATTTCAGGTTGATTTGCATACTGCACATATACCGTTCTGTTATATACGATTATAAATAAGCTTGACCGCGCAAGCGAGGCTGCGATGGCCGTTGAGTGGCTGCTGTGTTTGATTTTGCTGAATGGATTATCTGGGCTTTTGTGAAGTGAATGTGTGTTTTGGTGATTAATGAATCTATTGATTTTTAAGGCAAAGAGCAGCAGACGATGACCACAGTGTGTTTCTTCTTTGTATCAAGCAGCATTTGTTTAACTACAGAGTGGCATTAAAGGGTCGCTCACACGTCAATAGAGATTCAGTCATTACTCACCCTCATGTCAGTCCAAACACGTATGCTGTCGTGTTTCTGTGGAATACAAAACCAGATATTTGGAAGATCATTTTAGCTCTTTAAAAACAGAGCAACAGTTTATTGTGACCAAACTGTCAAAAATGCTGATCTCAAACTTGGGTGTTTTTGTAATTACCGAACACCAAAGGTGCTGCAGCCCCTATTGTATCCGTTAAGTTTTCTTCTTATTTTTTTTCTGCAATGGGAGTGTATGGCAGGCAGCCCTATGAACCGTAAGTAGGAAAATTATGAAAACTGGAACACCTGTAGTGATGGCCATGAATAGTGAACTGATCAACTTTGAGGCCCCTAGAACCAACTCTATAGTGCCACCACAAACTGAACATGTCACTTTTGAGCACTTTGTTCTAGAAAAATTCAACTTGGTTCACCAGATTACCTCATGCTGATCAAATTCAGTAGCTTACATTTAGACTCCACCCATTACAGTAATGGGCATTTTGAAAAATACAGTATGCAAGTTTTTTTTGCTACTCCTCCTTCAAAATTCGCCCAAATCTTATGGAAACTGGCTCAGATGGTCGCTGGGCTGAGTCTCACAGAAATGACTGAACAGAATTTTGATATTCATCTTTTGAATAATAATAGATTGTTTTATTATGTTTATGGTGTTCATGGTAATTTTGTATTTATAATTTCTGAACATAATACAAAATATATACATCACATTATACAAAATCACTAATATACAGCAACAACCATTCAACTTTTAGACAGCGCTCCTTCTCTACACTTGTAGACAAACAAGTTCACATGTGAACTTTTCAACATGCATCTGTCACACAAGAGGTCAAAACAAGCTGGACCAAGAAGAACATTTATAGTTTAAAATTATATTAATTTTCTTGTTTTCTGAAATTGATTGATCATTTCACTAGAGAACACCCTTACTTGTTGGCTGGGCTCATGTCGAATTACTTTAAGGCTGCCTATGGATTTTAGAGCCCTATTCACTTGCATTAAATGGAGAAAATTCATAGAATGTTTTCGTTTAACATTCTCTTCTACTGAAGAAAGAAAGTCATCTACATCTTGGATGGCCTAGAGGTGATAAAGAAACAATTCCTTTAATTGTAACGTCGAAGCATTCATTTTCTGCCAAGCTGGTTTGAAATGATGTGTATTGTGAAAAGCACTAAATTTAGTTTTTGTTTTGGTTAAGTCACTGACTCACCATCAACTGTCCTACAATGGAAACCAGAGTTTCATGTAAAATGACGTTTTAGAACAGCGGAATTCAGACAGAATGTTTGTTTTGGGGTGAACTGTTACTTTATGGCTTAAAGATGCTTTGACAGGATCTTCAGAGCACATGCAGGAGAAATAAGCTTTGCTGGAGTTTGACTGTTTTTCTCTGAGTCTCTGAGGAGCGCTGACTGCTCCACACTGCCTCTGTTTAACACTGTAGATTGACAGTTTTCTCATTTACAAACACCTGTTCCTTACTGATAGAGATTTACCCGAGGCGTATTATTTGGCTTTGTGGTAATACGCAGGATTGCTTTCTGCTCAGGGCGTTGCAGCTCAAGGAACGCAGGCTGGAGTGAAGCGAGGAACCATGAAAGCAGAGCATTCAGCACACACGCTGCACACCTCTATCACAGCGTTCACCTGGGTAATAACATTTATTACTCAGTGCGCGCGTAATACTTCAGTGCTGAGGAACGGACAGAACGCTCGCTTATTTATGAAGCTCCCTGTGTTCCATTACTAATAAATGACAAAGACATGGTGTGAGTGAAAACGCAGCCGCTCCCCTTGAACTATATTTCATCAAAGCTCATTGCTGTAGAGGCTCTTGTTGCGTCTCGGGCAGCTTTTGTTCGCTGGATGAAGGTGTAAAATGGGCCACTGCTGAAGACTCTTGTTTTTTACAGTCTCTCCTTTGAAAACAGTCATGATTGCTTCCACTGCATAGAACAATTACTCTAAATTTATCTCCAGTCTACATTAGGTCTACCTGAGGAAACATGTGGGAGATGTATTAGGAGTAGATTGCTTAATTAAGGTGTAATTTGCCTCTGCTTAATTGGACAGAAATGAAGGATGTGTTATTTGTGAAGCATCTGTTCATGTTTCCAAATGCAAACAGCTTCATATATTTGCTTTCTGTGTCAAGACACTTCTAGAGATAGTCTGTGTCTCAACTAACCCTGAAAAGCATGTATTGCTACACAAGGAATATTTTAATGTGAAACATATTTCACATATTTACCTCTAACAGGGTGATTTTATTGTCACTGAGATACTGTTATAGTATTTGTTTGTATTTCAAATAAGTTTTTGTTTTTAGATTTTCCCTTTTCTTTTTCATTTTAGGTGAAGTTTAGTTTTTTTTTTTTTTATGTCTATAGTTTATATACATTTTAATGAAAATGAAAATAAGAAATGTTTCCTTGGCAACAAGCTGAAATAAAATAAATAATTAGCAACAGAATAAATAAGGACACAAATGTGGAGTATTTTTTCCTGTGCTGGTCTCTTTGGATAAAGGATTGAATTTGGTTTGTGACAAAATCTATAACCATAATCATCTTGATACATAAAGTTTCTGTTTAAAAAGTTTCACAATCCTTAAAGTTGATTTCCAGTGTTAAACAAGATGTTCTGTGGTCTCAGACTGGTATGCAAATGTAAGAAATACATACAAATAAAATGGTGGTTGTGTGTCTGAAAGCTCTGACTAATTGCACCCAGCATGTGGTAAACACTTATTACAACTTGACAAGGCTGAATTTCATATTATTGGAGGTGTTAAAAACCCCACACATACAGACGAGCCCATTCCCGTCTGCTTTGAGACGATCCTTTCATACGAAACTCTCAGATTTTCCAGTTTATCTATTTCTGTCGAGCTCCCCTCCTCCTCTACTCCCTAAATCCACTCCCTTTGCGATTTCACTTTCAATTTTCTGCTTTGAATAATTTACAAACGGCAGGCCAAATGCTTATTTGGAGTTGTGGTGCGCACTTTAAAGAGAATGTGTAATTATTGCCGACGGGGTTCTGCATTAATCCCGTTTATGTGTGGGACCTTTCAGATCGACGGGCACCGGGGCCACCGGAGCGAGAGGAAGCCTATCCCTCCGACGGGCGGCAGATCCCATCATGCCCCATTAGCCCAGATCCACGCAGCTCCTCCCCAGTGTCTATGTGTGTGATTCTCCGCCCAATCCAGGCACGGCCTGTGAGGCTTGATTCGCTGCTGTGTTGCTCTTCTGACAGAGACGTTTCGCTCATGTGTTCATCCGTATGCATGAAGTCCCACATTCACAGCACTCAACCCGAGAGACCCACACATGACGTGTGTTTGATGTGCTTGAAGTAGTTGTTGAGTTTTAGAAGTTCATCTTTGAATGTTAGAGGGCTGAGGGCTGTTGTCTCATTAAAAATAATAACATTTTTAGCATAAGCTGGGGAGAAAACTGTTGATTCTAAACATTTACATGACTTAACCCATGACGTGTGAAATTAATATTGTATTTTCCTTCTATTAAGCTCTACGGCGTTTTCCCATGTTATACACATGATGCAATTTTTGAAATTAAATTGGAATCCAGAATAGGATTTTGAGGAATCAACAAAGCATGAGTGGTTTCTTACAACAGTCTGAATGAGATCATGTGGATAATCCATGTAATGTGGATCGGACTGGTTTTCTTCTGATATTATTCAACTCATTTCATATGTATGTGTGTTACATTGTGAGAAAGTGTTTCCAGCATATTGCACATTTTATACACTGTGTATTTATTTTATGTAATGTTTGTATGCTGTGTCATGTGTATCCTATGTAGTGTTACACTTGTCTATATGGAGTAGAGATGATAAAAGCATTCAAGTTAATAAATTCTGAAATATTAGACTCTCAGAAAAAAGCTATCACTGGGGTGTTAGTCCTTTAAATGCTATTAATATGTACACTTTAGATATGAAGAGTTCTGATGCAAAAGCCTCTAAATCCATTTCTTAAAAAATGCATTCAACATTGGCTAGCATTGGTGAAGTCACACTTCGCTGGAAACACTTCAGGAGTTTCAAAGTCGTCCTCGGATTGGTTAGATCATACAGGAAGACGTGTTTGTCGCGTTTTTTAACGTTCCGCCTGGAAACAAAAATGCAGTGGCGCCCAGCCCCCTCACGAAAGAAGAAAGTCGTCGTGTTTACAACTGTAACAACGAGAGCCTATTAGGATCAACTAAACCCTGGATTTTCAAAAGTATGGGAAAAATGTTAAGTTCACGGCATAGAATCTTTAAAATAAGTCAGAGAGTTTTACACACCGGTCTGTTATTGTGGCAACATTTCCACGCCCCTAAACATGATGCGGCACAAAACAAAACATGATTGGTTGCTTTACCTGTCAGTCATATAGCCTCTTGGGCGGGCCTTGGCCATTCGAAACGACCAAAGTTCACAGACCTTCTGCCGTCAGTCTGAAGGTCTGTCTATACGAGACTAAATGTGATGACAAAACCAGTCTTAAGTTGCACGAGTATATTTGTAGCAATCGCCAAAAATACATTGTATGGGTCAAAATTATTGATTTTACTTCTATGCCAAAAATCATTAGGATATTAAGTAAAGATCATGTTCCATGAAGATATTTTGTAAATTTAATACTGTAAATATATCAAAACTTAATTTTTGATTAGTAATATGAATTGCTAAGAACTTCATTTGGACAACTTTAAAGGCAATTTTCTCCATATTTAGATTTTTTTGCACCCTCAGATTCCAGATATTCAAATAGTTGTATCTCGGGCAAATATTGTCCTATCATAACAAACCATACATCAATGAAAAGCTTATTTATTCTGCTTTCACAATTCTCTGCAGACAAGCTAATTGTACGGATTCATCCTGTCTTACTTTTTTTAGCACTTGTATCCCTCAGTGTTCAGTGGTGTTGAGTTTCATCTGGACTCTATCTCTCAGCCTGCGTGCTTTCATAAACCTGTTAATACTGTGATCCTGAAGCTCAACAGATGGACAGTCAATTTGTGTAAAATTTGTGTGTAAATTAAACTCAATTCACCGTATGCTGGCGTGCAGTGGAGTTCACCATATGCTGAGAAATTACATTCCCATCAGCAGGAACTGTGCTTTTCAGATTATAGCTTGAAACAAGATGGCCAAAAATACTGGGTAATGAATTAATATAATTTGTTCAATAAGCACAGTAATTACTCAGGCTGATGAAATACAGTGTGCTGGACCGATCAATTTACAGTCTCTCAAAATAACAGTTTAATCAAGTCCGACTGCATTTGAGTCACATAATCAAAATTAGTCTGTTGCAGTTGGACTACAGTTTAACATAAAATCAATCCAATTCCTATAATAGCTCGAATGTAAAAGTAAGCAAGCTTCTAAAGTAGCTGTGATGTTTCAGCAATCAAGTACCATCTTGCTGAAATTGTTGTGAAATGGCTTTGGCTGCAATCATTTCTCTTGTTTTCAAGCTGAACTATATGGTGCTTCTGTTTGTGTGTTCAACAATCGGTGCTTTCGCAAACTATATTTAGTCTTTGCTTGTTTATTTGATGATTAAAAAAACAAACTGAAAATAGTCAAGATTAAATCCCCAGAAATTACAACCCTTTCAGATCGGATCAAGGCAGATTCAGGGTTTGGATGCTGTTTAGCGCTGATCTGGCCGTCAACATAATGCAAATGTATTCTCATCCTGAGCCGCCTAAGCTTATTAGCATAATACGTGTAATGAGCACCGCTGCATTTGTGTGTGTGTGTGTGTCAGGAGACTAAAGCCTTGGATGCCACTAAACTGTATGAGATGTACAGTGCTGTCCTTTTCTAAGCATTTGTTCAACACATTTAGCCTAATCAAAACAAATGCTTCATTAGTTAGCAGTTATGTTGAGATATGTGCATGCTCTCATGCTCACTGGCTCTGACTTCACACTCGTGTCTGAATCACAACCATTGTGCTCTTTTAGGTCTTTCAGCCAAGTGGATTTTAAATGTGACTCATTATCTTGAATAATTACTGTGCTGCAGTTGTTGTTGGTTTTGACTAGTCCAGTTGCGGTTTGGCTCTGTTTATCACATCTTACCCATGAATGAACTATATTTCAAGTCAAGTTGTCAAGTCACCTTTATTTATATAGTGGTTTATGCAATACAGATTGTTTCAAAGCAGCTTTACTGTTATAGACAAGAAAATAGTGATTCATTGATGCAAACAAAATGTAATTCCACTGTAAAAAAAAAAAAAAAAAAAAAAAAAGCTCTAGAAAGACAAAGGTAGTCTTTATTGAGTTGAAAACAGTTCAGCGTTGATTTCATCATGTATTTCATCAGTGTTGAGATGTTGTGTGACATACAGTGTGGAGGTGCTGCATGAACTCTGTGTGCTTCATTTATCCAATCATGTCAGTCAGTGTTTGTGGTGACGCAGCTGAAGCTGAGGTGGGGATGACTGTAGGCTGTACATGGCATGAGAGCAGGAGGTAATCCAGCGCATTAGCTAGAACACGCTTGTCCGCATCTGCATCCGTGTCCATGAGCGTCAAGGGAACGGCAGATCTCTGATACACCACAAATAGACGCAGCACTCATTACCCCCGTGACCCCAAAACAATATAGAAACAGATGTCACATGAGCCAGAAGTGTGCAGACATTTCAAAAGGAATGAACTGCCATTAATTTGTGCTATTTTATCTGCAAAATGTTAATTCTTTTAGCAAAATAAGAGTGATCATACAAAATGCATGTTATTTTTTAATAACACAAATTCTTTGTTTTTCCAAAATTTTTGTGTATTTGAACCCTTTCCAACAAAGACTGTATGATTTTGAGATCCATCTTTGCACACTGAGGACAACTGAGAGACTCATATGCAACTATTACAGAAGGTTCAAATGCTCACTGATGCTCCAGAAGGAAAAAAAAACATTCACAAGAATTTGTGAAGAACAGCAGGCAGTTTAACTGTTCAGGACAAACAAGGGACTCATGAACAACTATCACTAAACAAAAAAACATTCATGTCATGATCATTCAGGTAACAACACAGTATTAAGAATCAAGCGTATGTTCTTAATTCTAAAAATGCCTGCAGTTTTTTGTGACAGGTAGGTTTAGAAATAGAAAATACAGTTTGGAGAGTAGGAAAACCATTATACCTATGGATTGAACCCATCAAACATGAAAACCAGTGTATGTGTGTGTGTGTGTGTGTGTGTGTGTGTGTGTGTGTGTCTGTGTGTGTGTGTGTCTGTGTGTGTGTGTGTGTGTGTGTGTGTGTGTGTGTGTCTGTGTCTGTGTGTGTGGATAGTCATTAACGCTTGACACTTCACTGGCATATAATCACAAGAGAGAGGAACAGACAAAAGCACATGAGCTGCTTCTCTGATGAAGTGGAGGCAGTCGTTTAGCCGTTCAGCCGTCTTGTCCTGTGATCATGAAATATCAGAGATGACACTGAACACAGTGTGGTCAAGACACTGCCGTCTGTCTCATGTCACTGTCTTCTCTGCATGCCTCTGCCTGTCGATCTCACATTCACCTCACGTCAAATTTACAGCAGCACCACTGAAGGCCTGAATGAAGATCTAAATGCAATCTGTTCTTTTTTCTCCATCTCTCAGTCTTTCTCTTAGTCAATATACTATACATAATTAATTATGAATTGCTCTCATTAGTGCTAGCTGCATTGATGCATTGACATCATGACATCTGAGGACCTGAGACACATGATGAAATTTCAGGGAAGTGAATGTATAGTGAGCAGCCGACGCTCACTGGTTTTTACAGTTTTTGTTGAATAAGAAATCTGTAGCTGCCTTGAATTCATTGGCTGAATGAGGCATTTAGCATTTGTCACATGTCTGTCAGTTTCCTGTGTTTGGGTTTTGTTGTTTGCTTTGTTCCCATTCGCCCACAAATAGTTTGTCTCCATTTTAATTCATTATTTAAGTTTGGTTCAGTTATTTGTCTGTTCTAGTTTGCATTTCATCTTGTTTGCCAAATTTGGATTATCTTTTGTCTTCTAATAAAAACTTCTGCAACTAGAATCAGCCACATTTCTCTTTGACCAGCATCAGGTTGGGCTGAATTTGTAAGTTTTCTCAACAATTCCTTTTTACAGTGTGTGCATTATTGTTTATCTTTCTAAAGTCATGGCCTAATAGTTAGAGAATCCGACTTGTAACCCGAAGGTTGCGGATTCGAGTCTCAGGTCTGGCAGAGATTGTAGGTGGTGGGGGTGAATGTACAGCACTCTTCCACCTTCAATACCACAACTGAGGTGAGATCCCTGAGCAAGGCACCGAACTCCCCTAACTGCCGTGTGTGTTTACTACTATGTGTGCACTTGGATGGGTGAAATGCACAGCACAAATTCCAAGTATAGGTCACCATACTTGGCCACATGTCACGTCCGTTCCTTTATTTTCCTTAAAGTTCCCATGAAATCAAAATTAAAGTTTTTTAGCTTTTGGTATGAAAATGTTAGCCTTAAGGTGATCTATAAGCTAGTGTGCTCCAAAACAACGACAAAATTCACATTCGCAAGATATGAGCATTCAAAACGTACAGTCTCGTCACTTCCGCCAATATGAATCAACGATTTTTATGACATCACGCTGCACTTCAAGATTCTCATCAAACCTTCTGTCCAATCAAATGCTCTCTAGAATCTGTAGCGTCCCGCCCCCTACACTATAAATACATGCTGAAGCTGCGGCTAAGATCGTCACTTGTTCACAGAGTTAGTACTTTCTGTATGGAGAATGGCAGGTAGTGCTCAATGTAGGCGATAGGGAACGATCCAGACAGTGTAAATATGCCTTCCGTGGGGCAAATGAGGTTTGGTTTTGCGTTGTTTCACGCAAACTGCGGCAGCGGGCAGTACTCTCCGGACTTTGACCCCGGTCCAGAGACGCGATGGCACGCAGCAGATCATATGCGCGAGTCGGCATGTATTACATGTATAACTACTCAGCCTCAGCATGATTATGATCACTATTTTGTTAGTAAGAGTTTCATATTCAATCTATGAGGTAATCTATTAAACTGCGGCTGTCATAAGCTGTCAGCTGCGGCTCAAACGCTGTTTTCAAGGCACTTCAGTGGACCTTTAAACTACGTCAGACTTCATTAGTTGAGATCACCAGCTCACTGTACTGTCACTCACTAGTAGCTTCGGTAACACTTTATAATAACTACATGCTATGACTCATTAGTTAAGCATTAGTAAATGGTCAATTCATCATTTATAAGCCATTATCCCCACATAATAGACAGTAGTAAGCAGTTTATATATATGCAGCTATAAATGTTTGGTCCTGATTTGTAAGCATGTCTATAATGTTTTTAATAATTGTATTTTCATAATTTATTAATGATTGTACACCTCCAGAAAACCTTCTTACTACTCAATATTTTGCTTCTTTTCTTCATTTTGTTTTTGTTTGTTGTAGTTTTGTTGCTTATTTTATATATATATATATATATATATATATATATATATAGCTTATTTTTTGTACATTTTGTTGCTTATTTACAGCAATTCCTTTTTATTATTATTATTATTTTTTTATATGATTTTGCACATATAATATTATTTTTTTTTTGCATTTTCATATATATAACTGGTTTGTAAATAATGTAATTGATCATTAATAAAGTATGAAAATACAGTTAGTAAACACATTATAAATATGCTTTAAAATCAGGAACAAAGCATTTATAGCTGCATTTATAAACTGCTTACTACTGTCTAGTAATGTAGAGATAAGGATTTCTAAATGATGAATTGACTATGTACTAATGTTGAACTAATGGTTCATAGTGTGTAGTTATTATAAAGTGGCTGATTTCTGTAAGCATGATCACATACAAGATGCATAGTCATTATATTTTGACATGGAATCAATTTTGCTGCCCAAAATGAAGAGTCTACAGGGGCAAGTGTTTATATCTGAACTGCAGCAGTGTCTCAGTATGATGTTCAGTTATTATTACTGTGATTTTGTCATGTCTCTATAGAGAAACTGCATGTAAAAGAACAGGCCGCCTTCAAACATTGAGTGACAAAATGCTAAGAGCGCTAGAAGAGGTGAGCGGTGTCCACGCGTGACAGTGAGGGACGGATCGGTGCTCCAATCACACGTACAGTCATCCCTAAAAATGTAATTTGCAGGCTGATGGTCAGGATGGTGGTGTGATGGGTAAATGATAGCAGTCCAGCGAGAGAGACAAGCTGATGACAAGGGAAATTATCTGAGAGACACGGACACTGCTCAAGTGTGGCATGATGGAACAGGCCTGATTTTCCACATGAACAAGACTGGAAAAATATAGATTCACTAAGGCACCAGTTATATAAACTATGTATTTATCTCTAAATGCTAACTGGATGTGCTTCAGACTACTTTACAAGATATAGATTTCCATGTGTTATTGCAGTTATCTCACAGTGAGAGCAGAATGAAGCATGTAGCATACCAGTCTACAGAGGAAAAGCTGTATGGAAAACGGATGGATAACAGCATCAGCAGGCAAACATCTTCCAGCTCTGTGTGAACTATTCAGCTGGAGACGAACCAGTTAAATGAAAAATCAACTTGACTCTTAAATTGACAAACAAGGACTAGAAGCATGGAGCAGCTAATAGCACTTTTGTGATCGGCGGTAACGACACCTTCCTACAAATCTACTTTGACAGTTTTTTCCACGCAATGACGGCTTTCTGATTCTGACAGAAAAACAGTTCCACCTCCGTAGATCCGCCAGCACAGACCTCCTGCTGCTTTGATAAATATGCACAGGGAAATGAAGTGAAACATGTCTTTAATTAAAAAACCAGGAGCCAATAAAATGTGATTAAAGCTGGCTCTTGGATTATCTCAACTTAGACGCTTCTGACATCCTCCGCATTCGAAAGAGAGAGAGAAAAAAAAAACACTCGTCTGTCAGTTGTTTGGACGTCATCCAGCCTTTATCGTGAAGTCTGAAACAAACTCCACCAGAGGTATTTTTAAAGAATCTCCATTAATTTGGAATAGCATTTTAAAACAAGCTCTCTTACTTTGAGTGATGTCTTAAATGGACCATTATTTCCCCCCCCCTTTATTAGAGTTTATTAGCATGATCAAAATACAGTGGCACTGCCATAATTAGACGCCACAATTACCAAGACCAAATGCTGGCTTTGCTGGTGAGTTTCACAAGGGCCAGTGTGGAAAACAGGATTATTTATACGACTGCTGAAGCAGCATGCTAATGAATTAGCTCTGAGGAGCATGGAGAATATTGAAGTTGCCAAAATAAAATTTGGTTCTTATCATTTTGTGGTTGGCTGCATTTGTGTCATCGCAAAGGGCAAAACTGGCAAAAGCAAAACTCATTAAAAACTCTAAACGCGCAGTAAACTTTTTGCTCTCCCATTATGTGGTAAAGTGCTGAATAACGGTTAATAAATAAAAACGTACTGACACATGGGTTAAATTGGATGGTATTTTTGTATTTATTAATTATTTAATGTTTTTGTGCATTTACTCCAGCATATCAGCTAGTGATAATCACCAGTCAGAACTATAAAATAATGAAACTAGGTTTAGCATGAGAAATGTTTTGGCTTTTCTGATAACTGTCTGTTTTCAATCAGTCATTGAGTCTTATTATATGCACATTTTTCTTTAACACGAAAGTAAGCCTATGGGTGAGACCTACGGTTCATTATCCACTATAGAAAAATTATGAGAAGAATAACAATGTGCAGTAAACAGTAAAAGTGTTTGCACTACACACCAGTGTGCTTATAATTAAGATAATACTTTCAAAGAATATGGCAAGACACACTAATTTGCAATAGAAAAAAGATGCAAATGAGACCGGAAGCCAGACCCATAAAATGTACAAATGGCCGCGCCCACTTTTACAAGAAGAGCTGTGCCATATTGAGCTCAAGCTGTTTTTTATCGCTCACAAATTCTGTTATTCTATCATAAACTAGAGCACACCAGTCCTATAAATCAGTCATATACAGTCAAATTATATCAAGTGAACTGGTTTCCTAGCTCTGTTAGTTTCAGGTCTCTCATATCACTGGTTTAAAAGCCTGTGCCTACAAACAGTGAAAACTGCCAGTGCTGCTGAACTGTTACATCAGCACTAACCATGTAGACTTTAGCCTATAATATACATGTGCAGCGAAATACTGTCTCATTAATCTGTCTTTCTCGCACACACACATACACACACACACACACAGAGAGAGAGAGAGAAAAGAAGCCATAATTATGACATTTATGTCATCATTTCAGTTTATATCATGTCTGCTTTATTAAATTCATAATCATTTTCAGTCCAGTTCGGTTTAGCTGAGTAAAAATGCTTCGTCTTCAGAATAACTGAATTAGACATTGAATTTATCATAGCCTACTACACCAAAGTAAATCCACATGAAGGTCCACAGTGCTTTTAGATGGACAGGATGAGCAGATTTACTAAAGACAGATGTCTGAACATTCACTTCACAACACACTGTTCAAAGGACCAGATTCATTAGTGCTTCAATCAGGATTTCATTTAACAAATCAAATGCATGTTGCCTGATTACATTTATAATTTAATGGCTGTGAAGTCTTTTTTCATTCATTTATTCATGAAAATGAACTCAACACCATCAGCTTGTATTAAGACTTTTCTAATGACCTCTGAACTGTTCCATAGTGTATTAACAGCCATCAGAAATCTCCAGAACGGCAGCCTATAGCGCCAACATTAAAAAATTAAAGACGCCAGATTTCATGCTCTCATAATGCGGAACAGGACTGACTGAAGCACATTAACTTTGTTCTGTGAGATAATTAAGCACACTCTCCCCGCTTGCAAATGAATTCATGAATACTTTATTTAAAGTGTTAACACGGACAGAACTTAATTTGCAGGGGTGAGTGTTGAGAGTGGGAGTTACGGACAGGAAAGAAAAAAAAAATCCTGCAAAATAACATTTCTCACTCTGCTGCCCTGCAGAGACCCATGCAAAATTATCAGGCTGCATTTCACCACAATACATACAGTTGACTTAAAAATACATACAGTAGAGTTAAAAATGTGAACTTTTGATTTGCAAAACACATTTTTATAATATGAACAGATTTTAAAGGACATCATATTCTCTCTTTTTTTTACTTGAGCACACTCCTGCCTGTCATTGCCCAGTTATATATAAATATAAACCATGAAATGATAAAAACCTCAAAGTATTTTGCTAAACTGCATCTAATCATATATATAAATCATGTGAAACTATAGTTCCCCTACGTTCTCTCGAAGCTGCGTCGGAACGCTATGGGAACGCCCCTGGCGAGACACCGTACTGAAGCGTGTGTAGAACTAGTCCAATCATGGCCGGCCACGTCATGAGCGAGATGACGTAGCCATCCAGGAAGTACAAGAGGGCACCGGCAACACGCTCATTTAGCTTTTTGCTCTTCAGCGTGCGCGTGCTGTGTGTGTGTGTCTGAAAAAAAAAAGAAACTATGTCCAAGGCAAAGCAAAAGAGCAGACGGGGTTTTAGACGGTGTGTTCCCCCATGCCCTCGCTATTTGGCTGAGGGGGACACACACGATCTTTGCCTCGTCTGCTTGGGAGCGGAGCATGCACAGTCAGCCCTCGAAAAGGCTGACTGTCATGACTGCGGTCTCCTCTCTATCCGTGTGCTCCGCTCCCGGGCTGCCGTGTTTGATGAAACCGGCCAGCCCCGCGATCCCGCTGGCAGTGGTCCCGCTGTAGCTGAGGCTCAGCGTAGACTGCTGTCATGGGGATCGCAAACGGATCTGTTGGAGGGATCTGAGACGGGCTCTGCCTTATCTCAGTCTTCACCCAGCAGATCCACAGCCGCTTCTCAGAGGTCGGAAGCCCGCGCTGCGGTTTCTTCCTCCCCTAAGAGCGGTGCGGCGCTTCATCTATCTTCCTCCGAGGAGGTCGATGTGATGAGCGTCGATCCCCCAGAGACTGTGGATTCTCCCCCACAGTCTCTGGCGTATGAGGAGCTGGTGGAGGTTGTGACTCGTGCGGTGGCCAAACTTAATATCGTTTGGCCATCAGAGAAGCAAGATGTTCGTCCTCGTAGCAAACTGGACGAACGCTTTCTTCACTCACAGTCACAACCTTCACCGCGGGGTCTTCCGTTTTTCCCTGATCTGCACACTGAGGTGTCTAGATCATGGGCGAAACCTTACTCATCTCGCATTTTTAGCCCCACCACCACTACATATTCCAACGTGGTGGGGCTGAGTGAGATGGGTTATGGGGCGATGCCACCGGTTGAGCAGACGCTAGCTAGCTATCTCTCACCGGTATCGGCGTCGTCCCTGAAGACCCCGAAGCTTCCCACCAAGGCACTTAAAGCTACATCTGCTTTGGTGGGTAAAGCTTATGTGGCAGCAGGTCAGGCTGGTGCATGTCTGCACACCATGGCGGTGTTACAGGCATACCAAGCTGACCTGCTGAGGGACCTTGACGAGAAGGAGGGGCAGGAATCCGACGCACTCGCTGAGTTGCGTCGGGCCACAGACCTGTCGCTCAGGGCCACCAAGGAGACGGCCAGATCCATCGGCCGCTCCATGTCTGCGTTGGTGGCTACTGAGCGGCACCTGTGGTTGAATCTGTCTGAGCTTGAGGACAAAGACAGATTCTTCCTGCTGGACGCCCCCCTGGCTCCTGCGGGCCTCTTCGGCGACGCTGTAAAAACAGTCGTCGAGAGGTTCCAGGAGTCTAAAAAGCAGGCGGCGGCGTTTCAGCGCTTCCTCCCTCGTCGTCAGGTCCCTGGGGCTGCTGAGCGAGGGCAGCCCCAACCACAAAGCTCCTCATACAGGGCTCATCAGCGACAGAGCGTCGCTACCCGAACCCCTCCTCCTCGAGAACGGGGCTCTGGGCGGCGCTCTCGGCCTGGGTCTTCTAGTCAGAGGACGGATCTGCGGACCGTCCTTCTGACTAAGAGGGCCCAGACTAAGCGGCCTTGACGGGCGGAGCGTCTTGGCCGTGGGGACAGCCCCCCCCCCGGGGAAGGAAGGGTCGCACCTCATTTCACGGTGCCCATTCCTCCTTGGTGTCCTCAAGGAACCTCGCCGATGTCCCTGCCACCCTCGGTGTTTCAGGGCTCGACAGGTTTCAGAGAGCGAGCCGCCCAGCTGCCGCCCAACAACAGCGCGGCGCGGGTGGGTTCGCCCTCCCAAAACATACCGGACACTCTGGGTCCACCAGAGGCCAGCCCCGAGAGGCTGGTTCCCTTAGTAGACTTTTTGGCAGCGTGGAGACTTCTGCCAAAGGTCTCTCAATGGGTCCTGCAGATAGTAGAGAGAGGCTACAGAATCCAGTTTGGTTCTCGTCCGCCTCGTTTCTCAGGGGTTCTGCCCACACTCATGGGCCCCCAGCAGGCTCTGGTGATGGAACAAGAGATAGAGACACTCCTGAGGAAGGAGGCCATCGAGGTGGTCCCTCCTCTCGCACGAGAGTCCGGCTTCTACAGCCGTTACTTCATTGTTCCAAAGAAGGATGGCGGGCTACGGCCCATCATAGATCTGCGTCTTCTGAATCGCGCCATAAAAAGGTTTCGATTCAAGATGCTCACTATAGCTCAGATCCTAACACAGATCAGGTCCGAGGACTGGTTTGTCACCATAGATCTGAAAGATGCTTATTTTCACATCTCCATCCTTCCTCAACACAGGAAGTCCCTGAGGTTTGCTTTCGGGGGCGAAGCTTACCAATATCGGGTTCTTCCGTTCGGCCTCTCACTCTCACCCCGCACCTTCACGAAAGTCGTGGGTGCATCTCTGGCTCCTCTGCGACTCCAGGGCATCCGCGTACTAAATTACATCGACGACTGGCTCATTTTAGCACAGTCGAGGCAGCAGGCGGTTCGACATCGAGATGTCGTTCTCGCCCATATGAAGAAGCTGGGGTTAAGGCTAAACACCAAGAAAAGTGTGCTTTCTCCATTACAGAGGACCACTTATCTTGGCGTGGTGTGGGATTCGACTACGATGCAGGCACGGCTCTCCCCTGCTCGCATCGAGTCAATCCTCACAGAGGTCAAGAGAGTGAAAGAAGGCCAATTTCTCACTGTCAAACAGTTTCAGAGACTGTTGGGTCTGATGGCGGCAGCCTCCAACGTGATACCTTTTGGACTGCTTTACATGAGACCCCTACAGTGGTGGCTCAGAACCAAAGGGTTTTCCCCGAGAGGGAACCCGCTTCGCATGATCAAGGTCACGCGATGATGCTTACGTGCCATAGACATGTGGAAGAAACCTTGGTTTCTGTCCCAGGGCCCAGTGTTGGGAGCTCCTTGTCGTCGCGTAACGCTAACGACGGACGCTTCCCTCACAGGCTGGGGAGCGGTCATGAGTGGCCGCTCTGCCCAAGGTCGGTGGGAAAACCACCATCTCATGTGGCACATCAATTGCCTGGAGATGCTGGCGGTGTTTCGAGCTCTAAAACAGTTCCTACCGGACCTGAGAGGCCACCATGTGCTTGTTCGTACAGACAACACGTCGGTGGTCTCTTACATCAACCGGCAGGGGGGTCTGCGGTCGCACCCCCTCTACAAGCTGGCGCGCCAGATCCTCCTCTGGGCTCAGGGGAAGCTGCTCTCACTGAGGGCAGTTTACATCCCTGGGTATCTAAATCAGGGAGCAGACATCCTGTCGAGGCAGGGGCCGAGGCCCGGGGAATGGAGACTCCACCCCCAATCGGTGGAGCTCCTGTGGAAGAGGTTCGGCAGGGCGGAAGTGGACTTATTTGCGTCCCTCGAGACCACCCACTGTCCGCTCTGGTTCTCCCTCACGCATCCATCCCCCCTGGGGGTGGATGCCATGGTACAGGCGTGGCCGAGGTTACGCCTGTACGCCTTCCCCCCCGATTGCTCTGCTCCCGGGAGTTCTGGAGAGAGTTCGCCAGGACGGGATCAGTCTACTTCTTGTAGCCCCGTTCTGGCCGGCCCGAGTTTGGTTCTCGGACTTGATGTCCCTCCTAGACGGCTCTCCCTTCGAGATTCCGCTCAGGAGGGACCTCCTCTCACAGGCGGGGGGCACCATACTGCATCCCCGCCCGGAGTCGTGGAAGCTGTGGGCGTGGCCTCTGAGGGGGCACACCTCATAGCCACGGTCTCTCAACCGAGGTTGTTGAGACCATACTCCAATCCAGGGCTCCCTCCACGAGGAAGCTGTACGCCCTGAAGTGGAAACTTTTCACTTCTTGGTGCGGACGACGGTTGCAGGACCCAGTTAACTGCCCGGTTGGTACAGTTCTGGAGTTTCTGCAAGACCGTTTTTCCGCAGGGTTGGCTCCCGCCACCCTGAAGGTATACGTGGCAGCCTTAAGTGCCTACCACGCTCCTCAGGACGGCCTTTCAGTTGGGAGAAACCCCCTCGTAACACGCTTCCTCCGGGGTGCGCTGAGGCTGAGGCCTTTGCGGTGCAACAAGGTTCCCACCTGGGACCTGGCAGTGGTTCTGGAGGGTCTCTGCGGAGCTCCCTTCGAGCCACTCGAGGAGGTGCCAGTCAAGTTTCTAACACTTAAGACTGTGTTCCTCCTCGCTATCTCCTCCCTTAAACGGGTGGGAGACCTGCAGGCACTTTCAGTATCATGCCTGGAGTTCGCTCCGGGCATGGTCAGGGCATTTCTTTACCCCAGACCGGGGTATGTCTCGAAGGTGCCTGCAGTTACGCCGGGTCCCGTTGTACTGCAGGCCTTTTGCCCTCCACCCTTCCAGGATGCGGGTCAAGAGAGACTGAACCTGCTGTGTCCAGTGCGAGCGCTGGACACTTATGTCCACAGAGCTGCCCTGTGGCGTAAGGTAGATCAGCTTTTTGTGTGCTTCGGTGGTCCGAAGAAGGGGTCTTCGGCCACCAAGCAGACCATAAGTAGGTGGGTGGTCGAGGCCATCTCACTTGCTTATGGGTCCTCGGGTCTCCCTTCTCCTATGGGGGTCCGAGCGCACTCGACCCGGAGTATGGCCATCCACCTGGGGCTGTCTCTTAGCGACATCTGTAATGCGGCGGGCTGGTCCTCTCCGCATACCTTTGTTCGCTTTTACAACTTGGACATGCCTTCCACACCAGGTGCCCGAGTCCTCGCCTCCTGATGTGCTCTCTCGCACAGGTGGGTCTGGACTCACTCGTATGGCGCAGTTGGTATTCTCGTTTCCATAGCGTTCCGACGCAGCTTCGAGAGAACGTAGGGGAACGTCTCAGGTTACGTATGTAACCATGGTTCCCCAAGGGAACGAGAAGCTGCGTCTCGTTGCCATACTCTTGGCACCCTCTTGCATGCTTCGCTTTCGAGCAAGCTAAATGAGCGTGTTGCCGGTGCCCTCTTGTACTTCCTGGATGGCTACGTCATCTCGCTCATGACGTGGCCGGCCATGATTGGACTAGTTCTACACACGCTTCAGTACGGTGTCTCGCCAGGGGCGTTCCCATAGCGTTCCGACGCAGCTTCTCGTTCCCTTGGGGAACCATGGTTACATACGTAACCTGAGACGTTTTTTTTATTATTATTATTATTATTTTTTATTTACCGTGTCCCTGAAGTCACCTTCCACCCTGTTAGTATGTACTTTCTTGCCTTTTAAAATAGACCTCCAAAACAGCCTTCCATTGAGACCACTTTCAGGAAGCATCAACTCTCACTCCTACCTTTTTTTTTTTTTTTTTTTTTTTTTTTTTAAGCTAATTAAAAACTACTGACATAGTCATAAAAGTTCTGTTTATCTGTAGTAGATTAGAAAGATTAAAGAGCTACAGCTAACTTTGCTCCACTTTGTTATGTTAGGCCTATAAACCTAACAGGGTGGAAATTCTAGAACCCAAGCTTGAAGGAAAAAAGATGGCCCCCTAGGGCGAGCATGGAGATATAAAAATATTTAATGCTGTTTTGTCGGGTATCCAATGCAATCTTAAATTAGTTAAATAACGTCTTTGATGAACTTAAATAGTTATGAGAAAATGAGATGCACATCAGTCATGTGCAGCAGCAGCAGCAGGTCTTTAAGTCATAGCAGCAAACAAAGGTATCAAATCAACGAACAAAGGTAACAGAGATAATTGTAACTATAATATGGATTAGTCTGTTTAATATGAGAAATTTTGTTTTACAGAAAATGTCACAAACTGTAGACAGAAGACAGGGAAATAAAAAAATAAGAATAGAAATTTGTATATATTAAGTTTTTGTGCATAAAAAGTGTCTATAAACAAGGACATGTGTGTTTGTTGTTTGTTAATATAGTTAATCCAAATTAATTACAGCATTTTTATTTTCATTAATTACAAATAAAAAAAATTCTTATGTCTGACCTCTCTAAATTGTAATTATTTCTCTAGCCACATAGCTATTTTTTGTATCCCTCCACCAATATATATATATATATATATATATATATATATATACATTTGTTTTATTATTGTTTTGAATCACTATTATATAGGTGCAGTTCCACACATTACAGATGGCAAACAATGCAGGACAATGACAGAAAGCTCATCCACTGTTAGAACCTGTTAACACAGGTGTTCCACCCTGTTATGCTCCATTCCACCCTGTTAGACAAGTCATTTTAAATAATAATTTGACAGCGAAGTTAAATATTTGGCATACTTTTGTCTTATTTTGTGAAGTGAGGAGCATTAACAGCATGTTTTTGAGCAAATTTTTTTGTATTATTTACCATCCTGTTGGCAAAAATGGGCACAGAAAAAGTACCTGTTCTTAATAATCAAGACATATTCTATTCATCAATAATTGAATAGTTATTTTTTCAAGAATAAAAAATAAGGGATATATAT
Source organism: Cirrhinus molitorella (assembly GCA_033026305.1). Lineage (NCBI taxonomy): Eukaryota > Metazoa > Chordata > Actinopteri > Cypriniformes > Cyprinidae > Cirrhinus > Cirrhinus molitorella. Next base: position 34,292,195 of record CM065123.1, on the reverse strand, counting down.
CATCCAAGAAAATCTCATTATTGATTAGCATTTACATTATAAAGATTTTGTGATAACTATTTATATGTCCCTAACAGGGTGGAATATTTTCACAGCCAGTGTCTAAACAATGTACCCATAATTATTATTTTTTGACTTCCTGAGCTTGGCCAATATGTATTCCTAATAGTTAAACATGTCACTATTTTGGTAGAATGCTAAAAACATGAAAAACATGTAACTTTTTTCCGAGAATTATGGAGCCGAAATGTTACCGGATACCAGGAATGACCCATTTAGTATCAGAAGATTTGATGTAAGCCACACTTAAATTGAATACCAAACTTATTAAAAAAATTACAAAGAGGTAAAAGATAAATAAGAAATAGGAGAGGACCCAAAACTGAGCCCTGGGGAACTCCAGTAGTAACATATGAAGGTGCTTCAGACCGGGAACTCTTATTCATTACAATCAGAGACAAGTGTGTGTGTGTAATGGTGCTTTGCAGTGACAATTTATGCAGGGCAATTCTCTCCGTCAAAGGAAAATCAATCACAGCGTGATGTAAGTTTGATGACACACAATGGGGGACAAACAGCCCTCGTCCTGTTCCTTCAGTAACTACTGCTTTCTGCTGCGCCAAAGGACTGATTCATTACTGAACAGACAGACAGACAGATGTCACATTATCTGCTGAAAACAGACTGTGCTGCTGTGAGCAACACTGACAACTTCCAGGAAGTGTGTGTGTGTGTGTGTGTGTGTTTGTGGTCACAACGTTCAGATTCTATCTGATTTTCTCAGGCGTTTAGATGAACGATAAGGAGTCAGCAGTTTTTGTGAATTGACAGAGTCCTATCTCCATCACACGGGAAACACGAGACCCCAAAGCCCTTTATAATATGTCAGTGTATACATATGAAACATTAAAATGATGTGCTGATACTTCATGAGCAATACTAATCTCATGATAATGGATTATTAGCTGAGTCGTACATGCTTTAAACATCCTCGATGAATACTCTGCCTCTACACATTTTTGATAGTCCACTTTAGATATTCTTCTAATTATGAGTAACTTTGCTTGTTCTACTAACCTACTAAGTCTACTAATGCTCTAATGAGAGTTTGTCTAAAAGTAGACTTTCAAATTAAAACCCATCAAACCCATTTGATGTATTTATCCATTTAATCTTTAAACAAACACAACATTACTATATTGGACAACGGTCATATTTATGAATAGCTGAAGACCAGTTTGTGAACAATAATGGCTTAAAGGTTCATATATAATTGAAATGGAAATAATTTGATTTTGCTATGATTGTTATCCATACCGACAGCACAGTCCATCCCAATGACACATAAGGGTTACAACATCTATAGCAGCATTAATCAGAAAGCTCTCTTTTCATGTGTTATTCTTAAACTCTGAATCACACTGATCATCACATTTTCACCTCAGCTTCTCGTCTCTAAAAGTTGACTTCCTGAAGCTGCTGTGCATTGAAAACACGCATCTATAAATACAGGCCACAGGAAGCCAGCAGCACTCATATCTTAACATGTGCCACCGCCCTCTTCCTCTCACCACCGCCTGGCTGGAACCATGAGCAGAACGCCACTCTTTCACACGGCTCACGTCCGTCTGTAATGTGACAGAGCACTTGGTCCACAGCACGCTGTGACACTTAGTTCAATCAGTGGAGTCTGTATAAAATACTGAAAATGACAGCAGTTTTATTTCATATTTGAGGGCTCTTTTTATTGACATTGGTTAAACATATACCTGAATCCATATTCAGATGAGCAGATCAAAGTCACTGTTTGAGCTGCAGATAGAGGGAAGTGTGTCAGGGATAACCAAACATCTCATGTCCAGTGATTCCTAAACACCTTTCCAAGATCCCGGTGTTGAGGTCGGTTCTGCAGTAACGTGTATTGAGAACATGATCAGAGGAGTTTAATGTCACATGTGCTCAAATCTGCTGAATGTTTGAAGTGGAGCAGAGCAGTATTGCTCCATCTTATCGCTCTGAAAGGCTCCTGTAGTATTCAGAGCAGCTCCTCCGGCTCTGCCAATCATTACACATGTTGATGGCTTAAGTGCTTTATCAAAGACCCGGCAGCGCCTCATACCCACACTAACAGCTCCCAGTGAAATCTTCATGTACTTCATAATGCGGTTCGGCCTTAAGATCAGCGGAAATGTAGACGGGGTATTTACCTGTCACATGACTACACCATCTCTACTTATTCGGTTTAGCATTTATACATCTGAGAAACCATATATATATATATATATATATATATATATATATATATATATATGGATCAATTTACCCAATCTTAAGGTAATTTTGCCTTTCTTTGTGCTGCTGTTTTGCTCTGTCAGCAGCTGGGATTTAAGTCACAACATGTTTTTGGAAAGTATTTTTAATAGTGATTTTTTTATTTATTTATTTTTTTTGTCACACTTTAGTTTGGGAACCAATTCTGACTATTAACTAAAGTTTTCCCTCAATTATCAAATCTTATTGAATGAGATCTGAGTTGGGCTTAAAACTCTATATGTAAATTCACCATCTCCATTATTATCTTTTGATTGTTTGTCAATAAACTGCTCCCTTTGAGTCTGTGTGTTCCTTGACAGTCGCATTTTTATTAATCTTGATTTTTCACAACTTGTGTGCTTACACTGGCAAGTCGGAGTGAACTACGGTGCTAATAGAGTCTCATGAACATGCAGAGACCAATGGCCAAGTCAGTATATTTTTTAAATAATATGGTAAACATCTTTTTAAATCGGTCATGACACAAGAAACTGAATTTCCCTTGATCTTTTGACATAGAAAAGGTCTTTGTATGCTTTATACATCCTGCAAGGCACTACCTCTGAGTCCGAGAACATGGAAAGCTATAGTAAAATGTCACATGTTGTCATCTCGGAATTACGGTAATTATGACATGACGTGAATGCAGTACGATTCTCTCCATAGGCGCTTAACGCCTGATCACAAGAATATGCTGAATTGGAGTGTTGTGTCGTGTCAAACGCAAATAGAGATTTCAATCACTGCCGCTATCTGGTTTACACTGGATACAGTATACAGATGCGCATTCACTTTCTGACACAGTCCACACACTTGATCCACACATCTTTTCAGGGTTTTCTGCAACCATGATGCACACACATCCTGAATGTTTACAAACCTATAGTTGGTCTATAGCACATTGATACTGTTTCCTATGCACTGACATTAGCCAATCATAACAGTGGCCGAATACTGACAACAAGCCTTAAAGGACACGCACTCTTAAAATAGCCAGTTTTAGACAGAGGGTCAGAATGAAGATTTAAATTAATAATTTTCCGACATATTTATTTATTTTGTGCAAAAACACTTTATTAAAATTATAAGTAAACCTCCAATAACATATTAAAGGGGTCATCAGTTGCCCATTTTACACAAGTTGATATGATTTGTTATGGTCTTAATGAAATGTCTATAATATACTTTGGTTAAAAATTCTCAGTTGTACTATAAAGAACAACAACAACCTTTTACCTTGTCAAAATCAGCTCTGCAAAAAATCAACTGATTCTATTGCATGTTCCTTTAAATGTAAATGAGCTCTGCTCACCCCGCCCCTCTCTTTTCTCTGTGGAGTGAGGAGCCTTTGTTTACTTTAGCGTGTTTAGCCGCAAAACTTGCTAACTAGCATGTTATTAGGAAAGGCGATTGCAAAGATTCATATATAAAAAAAAACATATACTCACTTCTGCTGTAAGTGAAGCTGGATTACGGATGATCTGGCGGATGTAGTTCGGGAAGCGCATTCCACTCACAAACAAGTCATCCACTGCATCTTCAGCGGCTTAGATGTCGGGAGTAAATGAGGACTACTATGTTCATTATTACATCCAACAAAATAACACCTCAATCGCTTAGGAGCCATTCTTGTCTAAATCCCTGCTCCGAAATCGAGACAATGGCGATCGAACTGTTACAGCTCATTCAGGGCGGGTCTGAGGTAAGATGACTGTGTCAATCTATCTATCGTAGGAGCGCCTTCTGTCTGTTACGTCACACCGACAAGAAGCTCAGAATAACTTGATTTGAAAAAGGGGAAATTATTTGTACAGATTAAATAAAAAACACTAAATAATAATAAATGAATGTCACGACCCATTTAAAAGCTTGATGCTGATCACCATACAGTGCCATTATATTCTAAAAATATCTTTTAATGGTCAAAACAAGAAAGAAGGACATACAGCATTAAAACAACAGTAAATGATGACTTAATTTTCAAGTTTTGGTGAACTATCCCTGTAAGATTAGATGCTGCTTTTAAATAAGCAGACAATTTGAGTTCATTTTAACTTCGACCACTCCCATGATTCTCAGTTCACAGTGTGGTTATTTAATAAAGCTGCACACATCTCAGTCGAGGCTAAGCTCTGTCGTATCAGAATGCTTTCGCTCGGTTTCCTGAGCTGAATCTGAGCCGTTCCTGCACATCAGCGGCGCGTCTGATGACTGAAATCGCCTGAAAGACTCGGTTAATGTTCCAGCTCTTCTGGAGGCCGGTATCTCTGTCTCGCAGAGAGCAGATGTAATCACGCGCCGCTCGCTTCCACCGCTGTCTGCCGCGTGTTGGCTTATTTTAAGATATTGGTTTGGCTGTGCAAATGACAAGGGTTTATACCCGCGCAGCGGTCGCTTAGCAACCGTCAGAAAGGTAATTTTCAGCTAGCAAGGGTTTTTTTTCCCTTTAATTTAATACATCCAGAGCGAAGCTTCTTTTGGAGTCATTTTGGATTACCGGCAAAGCCTGTGATTTAGGCACAGGAAAATAACACCAAATAATGATCCGATTATTAAAATCATATTAGTTATTATAATTATAATAATTTTATTGTATGATGGTATGTGGACAGTGTCCGTCTGATTATTCTGATATGTGAGGATGACACGGAACCGGATCAACTAAAGGAATGCTTAATGTGTCTGCCTACTGCCTACACGAGTCTTTTGAGAGTCTCATCTTTGAAAAGATGGGAAAAACTGGGACTTTGAATTTGGTTAAGTGCTGAATATCAAGCATTTGTGATTTCTTATTGATGAGTGAAGCCAGTGGGATCTCCTTTTTTCTCCGTTAAAGACAACAAAAGGCATTCAGAAGCGTGCCTGATCAGAACCTGCCGGCGAAACGCCATAAAATACATATACATTCACCGTACATGATGCCAGAACATAATGAGAATTAGCATTTGAAATGGCGGTTTTATGTTTGCGGGCTAAAATACAAGCAAAGTGCAGAATCAAGTGGTACTCGCTGATAAGTGTCTCATCCTGAGATTAAAAGAGTACAATTTCCTCATGAATATATTAACATTTTATGAGCGAAATCAGGCTACAGCAATCTCCTCTGCATAAATAATGTGCAAGCTTAATAATACTGCCTAGCAGGAGGCCTCTCTCACATGTCACACCGAATGAGTGTGTGTGTGTGTGTGTGTGTGTTTCATAGACAAAATTGCTCTTTCTTGTTGATCTTTTCTTGATATCACTCCCGCTCTAAAATGATGTCCTGCACCAGTGAGACGTCGGCCATAAAATCACTGATAGTTTTTAATGCATCACATTTAGTGATCATAATCCTAGGAGCTACTCATTGAGAAACACTATCATTTTACACCTGACAATAATAAATAAACATGATGAAGTAGGTCATATACCAGCCTGTAATGTGATCAAATTCTGTAATCATCCTGAATGTGTTTAATGCATGAACGATAGCACACATGCTGCATCCTGACATGTTATTATGATTATATGTGATAACCTGCATGAATGTAACAATAACAACAAGATAACTACAGTTTTACATTTTCTGAAGAAAACATTAGCAGTGCTTACTCATGGAAACCATTCCGAGAGGTTGACAGGAAATTGCTAAGGTTTTCAGTTTGATTTTTAGACAATTTCTGTGGAGTTGCTAGGGTGTCTGTGTGGTTGCTAGGGCATTGCTTACTGGCCCAAAACAAAATGAAAGTAGTAGCACAGCTCTGCTCAACAGCAACACACACAATTTGAGGAACCAGTCATGTCTGGAGCTCAAACACACACTCAACTGAAGACTTACTGATATAGGTATATTTAGTATGAGTTCTAGTTCCAGATGAGTGACTATTAAAGACATGAGTATGTTGCATCATAATAAACATTGGTGAGCTGGTTTATTCATTGCAGCATAGAATTTATTATGAAATGCTCTCTATTCACAGGTAAACAGAGATGCTGGTCCTCATTGTTTTTTATGGATTCACTGGCACTGACTGACCTCTCAATCAGAGAGAGCAGAGTCATGTATTCACTCCAGTGATCCTCAAATCTGGTTTGCGAGATCCACTTTCCTGTAGAGTATAGCACCAACCATGGTCAAACTCACCTACCTGTGATTTTCAAATTATCCTGAAGACATTGATTAGCATGCTCAGGTGTGTTTGATTAGGGTTAGAACCAGAGATGGGCACTCAAGTTAGTGACACAGACTCGAGTTGCATTTTTATAGACTTTATAGACAAGCTTGACTATAGACATGACCTGAAATGACTCCAGACTTGACCTTACTCTAAAATGATTTGTGAATATTTTGAAAGCAACTTGTGTCTTTTATCTTTAAATACTTATATAACTGATATTCAAAAGGCAGAACGCATCCACACCCCAGCATCCATCTGGGCAGCGAATCGTAACAGCAGCACCATTACGTGAGCAGCGCATCAAAACAGCTGAGCGGATCACACAACAAGCGTGCAGTGTCGTTTATGGCAATTGTCTTTCAGAGCTATATACTCTAGTATTTTTATCTAAAGCTAAACACGCTTTATTTAAGCCCTTTCAGCTCTGTGTGCTTTCTCTCTTTCTCTGGATGTGCACAAGTTTAATAGCTGCAGATAGTGCAGTTATTTTAACAACAACAGAAACACAGTGAGCAACAAAATTATAGATTACTTTCACTTAAACACAGCAGAAAAAAAAACAATGCTGCAAATCTAGTTTTTTTTTTTTATGTATTTGTCTATCGATAACCTATGACTGTTCAAACCAGATGTAACAAGACATTTCTCATATACATTAGCATTATTAATCTGTAGGCTAAGAGCATTTCAAAAGAATCATGTTATTTCCCAATTACAATTGGGAACATTGTTGTTAGATGGCTAGGATACAACTTAAACTTTGAAACTGCTGTTTTTTCTTTTTTTTTTTTTGAAGAATGTTTTAGGAACGTTTTGATTATTTTTAGTAGATAAGGCTTTTAAGTATAATATTTAAATAGTATAGATTTCAGGAGGAAAACCCTGAACAGAAACAGTATTTTTAAACAGTCACATGGCCTTGCATGTATCTAAATATAAAAATACAATACATGTAAAAATGTGTTGTTTTTTTTTGCCCGGCCCTCTGCTTGGAAGAAAATATAGAGGCTGTGCCTCTTGAACTTTAACTGAATACTCCTGACTTATATCAAAAAGAAATACTTCATTTGTATGGTTTTGTAATATCTGTGTCACATATTTTCTTATGTGTCATAGTAGATAGGACTCTTATTATTATTTAATTATTATTTAATTTGATTACAGAAAACTGTTTGGACTCCAAGTTAAAGATTTGTGAACATCTCTGGTTCGAACTCTAACTCTAATGTGTATCTTGCGAGCCAGATTTGAGGATCCCTGATTTACTCACTGCTTCTGTTTGTGATGTTGTAGTGATGAGGTCTGAGTGAGATTTAATGGTCGATTGGAATCGAGCAGTAATAAATGGTTAAATCCAGGGTTTATTTATCATGACATGAACCTCTTGAACTCTTGTTTATTCCAATGGTTTGATCTCCGAATGCCTTCACTGTTCTTTCATTTGATCATTCATGCATCTCACTTAGTGTTAGCTGTGGACTGATGGCCGGTAAGTGTTTCTGTTCCACCAACTTCAAATGGAAAACAAGCTATTAGACCCATAGAACATTTCCATCTCACAAAAGATCTTCAGTAACCTTGAACAGGACTCGTTTAAAGACTATTGAGAGAACATACACAAACAATCTTTTAAATGCTCTAAACACAGTTATCTGCTTGTATGGAGCTCATTCTCTCACTGTTGTTTGGTTGTTCCCCTGGGTGCAGTAAATATATGCACCCTATATGAAAAGAACGGCTGAGTGAGTGCATCAGCCATACTGTGAAGGTTTTACAGGAACCTTGATCCAATTGTTGGCATATTGCCTCATCTCTATAAAAGCAGCAGTTGATGAGGTAATGTAAAGAGTAATTCAGGGAAAGGATGGACATCCAATATTGATCAGAACATCAGATTGTGTGTGTGTTTGATTGTGTGTGTCTCTCTCTCTCTCTCTCTCTCTCTCTCTCTCTCTCTCACACACACACACACATTCCGGTCAACAGTACTGTTCTATTTTTGATGTAGGGGCCATTTCCTTCAGAATCCATGGCTTCATCTGTGTGGCACAAGTCTTTAATAATATATATATATATATATATATATATATATATATATATATATATTAGTTACATAAATGCAGTTGAATGTATTCATTTTAAATAAAAATACAAAACTATACAACACTTAATATGATCTGATGAGGATTCTCACAAACATGGAAATATCAGGAAACATTCAGGCCTTGAAAGGTCATGTAAATGTCTCTAGTTACTGTATGATTTACATACTATTTTCTTATTATAGTAATTGCAATAACTGTGTAATAACTAGGTTCTAGGCCTTAATCTAACCTAAACCTGCATCTAGTTACCTTGTAATACCCGGTACTTCCTTAGTGAACTGTAAGTACACATATATATAAAGAAAAAGAATAAACGCAAACAAAGAGTTCATTTTTTATTGATTCTGTGCTTCAGGTCAAGCTATAGTGATCACTTGACATGAAGCTTCACCATGTGAGAGAAAGAAAGATGAATGAGAAAACACTTTTTAGACCTGCCAGGGCTGTGAATTCATGGATGAAGACCTAAATCCTGCCTAATGTCTTCATGATATGGAACAGATCTGAGTTTAACTGGCAACAGTGTGTAAAACACTCTTAAAAAGCCATATTATCGTTCACACTGACACACACACACACACACACACACACACACACCTAAACATATTGCCTGTTTTAGTTCTTTGCTTATTCATCCTATTATTCCGACAGGATTCTAAAAGGATATTTTACATTTTAAAATGTAAATGGGTGAAACTGGTCTTTCAGTAACAAATTAGCATTCCTTGGATTCACTTCATAATGAAAATCTATTTATAAGGAAATATTAATCACTGCCAGGTGAGAAGGAGTAAAAGCCATTATTTTTAACTACCGCCAGGCTCTTTCATGGACTCTCAGTGGGAGTTTAATGAGACGAGCGGCGTGAGGATCGGAGAGAAGCTCAAGGTGTTGAAAGACGGATCACAGGGTGTTCCTTTTTTCACTTCCTTCTAGCCCTGCTCGACTTTCACAATGGACCCTGACGGCAGAGAGAACAGAAAGGGCTTTTAGCTCAACACGGCAACAGAGAAAGAGAGGAGAGAGAGAGAGAGAGAGAGAGAGAGAGAGAGAGAGATGAAAGTCCCTGTCACCTTGAGAAGTCATGGAGGTCGTCATAGAGCCACATTACTCATGCTAATATCTGAACAAAAAGCAGCCGTCCAATTAAAAGTCAGCGACTCGAGGGACGCCAGCAGCCGCAATCCAATTTCCAGCAGGCCTCTTCTCCTGCCGTCTCCCGTAAGAGTCTAAACTCCATAAATCCAGCAGGAACTGCAGTAGATCCACTCACGTTTGAGACAGAAGAAAAGGTCAGCAGGACATCACAGGACAAGCTCCTTCCTGAAGCCGCACCAAACTCGGTCCTGGAGGGCTGGTGTCCTGCAGAGTTTAGCTCAACACTGCTTAACAAACCTGCCTGGAAGTTTGTAGTGCCAAGTAAGACCTTGATTAGTTGATTCAGGTGTATTTAATAAGGTTTGGAGCAAAACTCTGCAAGACAGAGGTCCCCCAGGAGCTCCATACATCTTTTTTCTGGCCACTTCCTCCAGCACATCCTGGGGGATCCCAAGGCTTTTCCAGGTCAGCAGTCTCCAGCATGTCATAGGTCTGCCCCGGGGTCTCTTCCCAGTTAGACATGCCTGGAACACCTTCACCGGTAGCTGTCCAAGATGCCCAAACCACCTGAACTGATTCCTACTGGTTCTATTCCAAATCTCTCCCGGATGTCCAGGCTTCGCACCCTGTCCCTTAGGATCATCCCAGACACCCTGGGAAGAAAACTTATTTTGGCCGCTTGTAACCACAACCTTGTTTCTCCAGATTACCCTCAACTGTGAACAAGACCAGGTACCTGAACCCCTCTATTCGGGGAAGCAACTCACTCCCTACTCAGAGTTGGCAGTCTAGCTTTTTCTTGCTAAGAATCATGGCCCTTAGATTTCCAGCTCCTCCTCCAGCTGAGGTTTGACAATTGGTCAGATTTTTCTTTCCAAATACTACTACTAGGCTTTGCCAGGCAGGCTGAGGAGTATGATTCTTCTACTATTAGAACGCACTCTTGGGTCCTCTTCTTTAAAAAATGGGAACCACTACACATGTATGCCAATCACCAGGCACTGTGCCAGATTTCCACATGATCCTGAACAAGTCCGTCAATCAAGACAGCCTGACTTCATCTAGGGCATACTGCATCTTTGGGTGAAACTTGTCACCCAGACGATGCCACTTCTGAGCTTTTTGATCACCTTAGTGACTTCCACCAGGGAAATGGGTTGTAATTCCCCTGAGTCATCCAACCCTGGTTCAACTTATGAGTGCATGTCCTCCGGGTTCCTGAGAAAGTGTTCCTTCCACCTCAAGTCCATGCTTTTCCTGGCCTCAGCCATCTGATGGTTTTCCAGAACCTCTTTAAGGCCGACTAGAAGTCCTTCTCAATGGCTTGCCCAATCTCCTTCCACACACAAGTTTTTGTTTTCCTGATCACTTCAGCTGAGGTCCTTCTAACCTGACGATACCTGTCGGCAGAATCAGGAGACCCACAAGTTCACCAAACCGAAAGTCGATTTCTATCTCAGCTCAGCACCTTCCACTCCAGAGATGGATAGAGTCAGAGAACCAAGAAAGAACCAAAGAAAATATTTAAAATAAAAAATGAACTATACATCAATTTAATAATTTGGCCAGGTGAAATTTATACTGCATGAATATCAATCCCCAAAACCAAGACAGAAAACAAAATGGCATCCCAACATAACAGAAAATTAAACACGTATAAATCTCCTTCTATATTAAAAAAATCACAAAATAATTTACTCTCCTTTAACAGTCCAAAGCAAAGCATTGTTTTCTGAAAAATTAACTTTTTTTCTGTTGACTACAATGAGCTTTGAGTCATTTAGTCAGATTGACTCTTTTTAATTTATTTTTAATTATAACAAGCAGCAAATTTACATGTTTATTTTATTTTCCTTTACTGTATTTTATTTATTTATTTGGGTGTTGGCATTTTAATAATTTGTTCTCCATCTAATGATATTCACACATATAAATTTCCAGATTATTTTGCATGCTTACTCTATAATGCCTTTGTTTAGACGCTGTTCACTAGTTCACTGTGACTCAGTGACTGTGTTTCTAATGATTGACAGAGCACTAACATACGTGAGCGTGTGGTCTCTAGCAGGACACGATCTCTGTGAGATGGTAACAGCAGAGGTGCTCTGATGCTTGGCTAATGCCTCCTTCATTCAACATCATCTCAATAATGAGTCCATCTGCTTGCTGAGGCAGGCCGTCGATCTCTCTCCATTCTGCTTCCTGCTAATTCACACTTCCTACCATCTCACATGCGACTGCACATCTCTGTCTCTCCGCACCATCACTCCTCTCAGGTCACTAGGGACTGTGCTCAGATTGAACTGACCAGAGGCGTGTGTCTGCCTATGATCAGATCCTTCCTGTATGATTACATCCAGACCTGCAAACCAACTGCATATCAAACAAGTCCATCACCTTTATCTGAAACCCCGTGGATGCTAAAAAACTGAGTGCTGACGGACCTGCGTGAAAATGTTTGCGTGTGGATTGACCGATCGGATGGAAACATACAGCACCTTCCTGTGGAGATCATTTCACATTCTACTTGAAATCCAAAGCACTAGATCTCAGACTGAAACATAGAAGCTTGATTAACATGCAACTCCAAAGAAATTATGTCTTCAGGTTCCTCTAGCTGATTAATAGAAAACATGAGATTTCTGCATACATTTGTGTTACATCTGCACGTCTGAGGGTTAGCAGTGCTCACTGACAGCAGGTTATAGTATGTCAAAATTATAAATTACAGTTCTGAAGAAACTGGTCTGATTCACTCAAGAGTGTTTTCTAATGTAGAGGATGAGGTAAAACATCAGTCTTTCAACGGTTCTCAAACTTAAATTCACAAAGGCTCCAAACTACACTGCAAATAAAATTTCAAACATCTACCATTGCTTGATCATACATGTTTTGGAAGACAGGCCTTCATCAGGGCTGAAAGATTGCAAGTAAAATAAACCCATTTAAATACAAACCAAAACAAGATTACAAGCCTTACAATTAACCAATAGGAAAGATGGAATAGCATCCACCAATCACATAACAAGTCACAGGTACAAAATCTTTTCAGTTACACTTTCTAATTTGATTTCTGCACTTCACAGTTGTTACTAGTAATGTTTTTAGAAATCCCAGTGCTTTAACAGCATCACCTGCTGCCGTGTGATTATTGGCACAATCTGACTGAGCTCTGCTGTAGCTGTCGAAAGCTTGTGAGTGACAGGACATGTTTTTCAGATAGTGCTGAATGATAAACGAGCATCACGTCCAGAAGAGCATAAGCCGGGCGCAGAGATTCGCTGCCAGCACTGAGGCTAATTTTAAGAGTCTTCACGGCTGACGGACACGAGTCTGATGCAAACAAGAAAATCTGATTAATCATCATCATGCTGCTGTCTGTCACGTCTTTCCTGCCATCTTTCGCAAGAGCATAACAACCGTTCTGCTGTTTCCCAATGTGTTAAAACATAAAGAAGCCGACAGCAGAGCGTTATGAAACCAAAGGCTTGTTTATTCGCCAGTCTGATATTGATCCATAAGCACTCTGTGTCTCAAACCAAAAACATGACATTCAACATCAGAATTACGCTTGTGTTCTCTAAATGTCACACAAACCATTTCCGCCAGTGGAGGTGTTTCATTTTTACATAATAAAATACTCATTCATTGTGTGGAATGTGATGGATGCTCATTATGTGCTGGCATGATGTAAGGACATTTTACTGAAATGTCAAAGAATTTATATTAATCTGAGAAGAGGGATTTAGAGACTGTGGTCACAGTGCTGGTCTGTACGTACAGACGTATGTGTGACATTTGCTACTGGATGGAAATCGTCACATAGTGTGCATATATTTCATGCAAACACAGATCTCTGTTTCAGATGATTTGGTTGCATGCGTACAGGTGTTTGACATTTAGATATGAAATAATTTCTGCACCATTAGAGTCACCAAACAGAACATCAAAAGTGTTCCTAAACATTTCCTTCATCTTCCTTTTGTGAAAAACAAATAATAATAATAATAATAATAATAATAAAAATGCTGACTCACTCCATTAGTTGAGTCAGTATTGTTGTTGTGCTCAGGATCAATGTTTTCAAATTAAGCATCATAACCTTACACTTTTTAAGAACTGATATCTTATCCATTGCAAGAAAGCATTTCAACCTTTAAAAATGATGCACTTCAGCTTTAACATAATCACTAAAATTGATATGCCATAAAACCATGATGATACAATCACACCCAATGAGTCCCACTGAAAAAAAAATCTCCACACCTGAACACAATGAAAACCGACTAAATGACATTTCTAGCATTTAGTAGGTGACACATCAGGTGACTTTAAGTCGGAAACACAAGGTAAGCTAATGTGATGGACTAGCTTTAGCTCGTACACATATAATGCAATACATGGCAACAGAAAGGCCAGTGGTATTATGATCACATGAGTGTGTGATAGAGATAGAGCGGCAGTAATTATGAAGGCTAATACAGTCGGCTGTTATCCAGATCGCTTGATTTATGTTTCATACATGATCTGGATGCAGTTCAAGGGTGAAGAACAGAGATGAGACTGCTAAACATATTACCACGTTTTGTATATTAGATCAGAATGGGTGCATAAATTACCCGTTGATACTTTTAATGAAAAAAATAAGTTTCATTTCAACAATTTATGCTACTATTTTGAGAACTGAAATCTTGGCACAGTGATACATTTCACTGGAGACACAAGACTGAACAGAATTCATAAGAAACATCATGCTATATTTGATTTTAATTGTCTTTATTCATGATTATTTCATAAAATTAAGTGCATTTCTTTAATACCAATAAAACATACATGGAAATGTATTAAACAACAACTGGCACTTAAAAAAAAGAAACATCATGAAATCTCACATTACAACATTTAAAGGAAATCAGACAAACGAAATAGAAAGTTGAACCATACTCCATCTTGCAGGGTGTAACTGAACACACAGAGTATCTGATTCATCACGTCTGCATCTTATGTTTCTCTCAGTTTAAGTGTATGTCAGACTGATCTGACTTATGACCATTTAATGTCAACTGGAAAAAAAATCTGACACTTAAATGGCAATAACAGGAACACATGATCTAAAATGTGTTCCAGTTGTAACCAAATTAATGATTTAAATTGACAAAATACATTTTAGATATACAATCTCTGTAACTATTAAGTGATTTATAACCATAGCAGTCACTAAAATACAATATATTTTTCATTGTGTTCTTTGTTCAGCAGGCAAATTTTGCAACTGCTGTCTCAGGTCAGGAGAATTTCCTCAGCTGTAGAACTAGTTGTTTTAATACACATACAAATACAAAGAGCAACTACCACCTATTGTTTCCTGGTGTCGTTTACATTCTACGTTGTTTCCCTCGTCAAGTGTTTAAATCATCGTTTCTAAGCTCCTGAATGTATTTGTATAAGAAACAGCCATAAATACCATAAATATCATCTCTGATAGCTGCAAAACACTCACAGATCAGTCAACAGAGACAGAGATGAGCGTGTGTATGTGTGTGAGAGAGAGAAAGAGAGGGAGAGGAAGAGAGAGAGACATAAACTTAACACACTCACAGCAAAAACAGGAGGCGGAGAGGAAAAGAGCAGAAGGAAACACTCCTGCCATAATCCACGAGTGCTGTGGTGCCGCTCCGCTTGTCGTGCCCAGACCGTCCCTCGCTCACAGCTCCACAGACGCAGACCGGCAGGCAGGTATTCGGCGTGGTCGCATCCTAGCCCCGGTAGATGTGTTCCCCCATCGCCGGCTGATAAGAGCAGCTCAGAGCGGCAACTAATTCACCATGAAACCGCCGCCAGAGCCTGACTGATTGATCACTGCTGGAGGAGACGAGGAAGAAACAGTTGGAAAGGAGCTGATCCCCAAGAGATGTGGCAAGGCGTGCCAGTTTCCCTCCAGGAGAGAGAGAGAGAGAGAGTCTGCAATCCCTTCGATTCTCCACACGATGGCTGCTGGCGGAGAACAGATCCGCTGGTGAGGAGCTGCGCAGCTGTGCCTCGCTCTGGCTCTCTCTCACTTGCCGCTTCCAGACAACGCTGGGATCGATTTAGGTCAGCCTGTCTGGGGCAGCTCTCTCACCGATTCACCCGCTGAAAGCAGGACTCCGGGAATCTATTATCCAGTTACGGGATGATCGCATGCATCCGAGAACGGGACAGGGAGAGGCCTGTGGTCAGAGCCTTAAATGTGAAGCGGAAACGCTATCCGAGTCCATCGTGACAATCCAGCGCCACGCAGACGAATGACAATGCTTTGCCTCCTTCAAAAACGCTCGCTCCTCTGGGATCTCCTGCAAGCGCACAAACTCTTTGGGGAAATGCTGTATTCCTCATGGAAGCCAAATGTATAGATCCAAGTGCTTTCAGAAATCTGCCTCCAAACTTCCCAGGCACGTTCGCGTTCTCCGAAGAAAGCCTTCCAAGCGAGAAGAGACTTGAAGAAGGAATAGTTTGGGAGAGACAAGACAAGAGAGCCGTCCCACTCCCTCCCTCCTAAAAACAGAAGCGAGTGCAGTGTGTGTGTGTGTGTGTGTGTGTGTGTGTGTGCAGTAGCTGCCGCAGTGCGTCTGAGGGGAGAGAGGAGCGAAACACGAGCAGTCCGACTCTGCCCAGAGACGCCCGTGCAAACCGAAGTCAGGATCACGAATCAGCTGACACATCTGCCATCGCTCAGCGTCCTCCCAGGTCGGGTGGGGAAAGAGAGCGACACGGAGAACAAAAGGGCAGGGAATCCCTCGCCAACGCATCTGACCGCCCGCTCTGGTCCTGATACTCTAAAGGCATGTATGCCGGGGCTCCGGGCTTCTGATAGCGCTGATAACTACAGGGAGACTCAGCCTCTTTCCTGAATATGAGATGGAATATTTCTTGCATTTAGAGGCAAAGATCGCAAGTTCAAATCTGTCTGTGACAACTGCCCGCCGATGACCAGCTCCATCACGAATGAGAGGAAACCCTAATCTTCAGTCATATGAATAACTTCAAACTGCCAAACATGAAAAAGAATGGGAAAATGAATGTCATTTGGGTGAAACAGTGTCTAGTCACACCTAGGCCATCAACACTATAGACAGACAACTGATTGGCCATTGATTACTCTCACAGTGCTGCCTTTACCTCTTTCTAGACTGGTCTATAAAACACCCTTTTGTGATATCCCATTGTGCAACAAACCATAGAAGGCATCCTCTCTCTATACCTGCTGTGATAGAATGCTCAAACACCCAAGCTTGAATGCACACAATCAGACTAAACCTCACGGCATCCAGATTTTCTTAAACCCACAACACTTTTGTAAGGTCAAGACCAATGCGGGAGAGCGAACACGAAAGCTCATTGGACGTGTTGAATGGGGGAAAGACTGCAGTCTGGTAATTGCTCGCTGCTCTAAGGTCACTTCAAAGGAGCTGTGGTCAGGTGAAGGTGTTAATACACCATATGCCTCTGTAATTGACCAAAAAACCTGCCTTGCCTGGCCAACACCACCTGCTCAACACCGCTCTCAGTTTCATGCTCAACTCATAAATTAAAAGACCTGAATTTCTGCCTTTGTTCTGAAAATGGTCAAATAACACTGTAAATTGCTTGTATAATATCACACGTTTCATGTACACAGGAGAAGTGTAAAGAATCTTTTAGCACGTCGGCGCCGATAGCCTTGTGGGCAGTGCGCCGACATACAGCGCCGTTGCGCAACGGGCGTCCCGAGTTCGATTCCCGGCTCGAGGACCTTTCCCGACCCTACCCCCTTCTCTCTCTCCACTTCGCTTCCTGTCCTTCCTGATCTGTCCTATAATAATAAAAGCCAAAAATAAATCTTTAAAAAAAAAAAAAAAAGAATCTTTTAGCACAAATTATTATTTTATAGACCTTTCTTAAAGACTGTTTCTACACTCTTACAAAACTCCACTTTGGTATTCACCAAAACGTGAATTTCATAACATTATACTGTATGTACAGCTGAACTCAAAAGTTTACATACACCTTGCAGAATTTGCAAAATGTAAATTATTTTACCAAAATAAGAGAGATCAGACAAAATGCATGGTATTTTTTATTTAATACTGACCTGAATAAGATATTTCACATAAAAGATGTTTACATGTAGTCCACAAGAGAAAAAAATGATATAAAATTTATAAAAATGACCCTGTTCGAAAGTTTACATACACTTGAATCTTAACACTGTGTTATTACCTGAATGATCCACAGCTGTCTTTCTTGTTTAGTGATAGTTGTTCATGAGTCCCATGTTTGTTCTGAACAGTTAAACTGTCCGCTGTTCTTCAGAAAAGTCCTTTAAGCCCCACAAATTCTTTGGTTTTTCAGCATTTTTGTGTATTTGAACCCTTTCCAACAATGACTGTATGATTTTGAGATCCATCTTTTCACACTGAGGACAGCTGAGGGACTCATATGCAGCTATTACAGAAGGTTCAAACACTCACTGATGCTTCAGAAGGAAACATGATGCAAGAGCCGGGGGTGAAAACTTTTGAATAGAATAAAGATGTGTACATTTTTCTTATTTTGCATAAATATTGTATTTTGTTTATTTAGTACTGCTCTTCAGAAGCTACAGAACATACTTTCCCAGAAGACAAAATAAGTTACATTTACACTGATCTTCAAATTCTAGTTTTCACCCGCAGGGTTTGCACCCTTAATGCATCATGTTTCCTTCTGGATCATCAGTGAGTGTTTGAACCTGCTGTAATAGTTGCATATGAGTCCCTCAGTTGTCCTCAGTGTGAAAAGATGGATCTCTAAATCATACAGTCATTGTTGGAAAGGGTTCAAATACACAAAAATGCTGAAAAACCAAGAAGAATTTATAAGATCTGAAGATTCCGAAGAACAGTGGGCAGTTGACCTGTTCAGAACAAACATGGGACTCATGAACAACTATCACTAAACAAAAAAAGACAACTGTGGATCATTCAGGTAACAACACAGTGTTAAGAATCAAGTGTATGTAAACTTTTGAACAGGGTCATTTTTATAAATTCAACTATTGTTTTTTGTTGTTTGTTTTTTGTTGACTGTATGTAAACATCTTGTGAAATCTTACCCAGGTCATAGTAAAATAAATAAATAAATAACATTCATTTTGTATGATCCCTCTTATTTTGGTGAAATAATTAACATTTTGCAGATTCTGCAAGGTGTATGTAAACTTTTGACTTTAACCGTATTTTAAAAATATGGGCATTAAATAGAGAATACTGAAGGTGTTTGCCTATTTTAAAAAGGCTTTAGCACCAATATAATTAAACTGACAGTGACCAACAAAATAAACATTTGAAAGAAATCACTGTACCTCCACAGTGGATTGATTTTTCCAGCCCTTCCTGAACAGTCAAGTCTCTAATTTGTGAGCTGCTTGAGATGAAAGCATCTGCTGAAGTTATTGATGTAAATGCACAGAGTTCCTTGCAGAAGTCACAAGCATTGACAACTTATGAAGGCATATTCTCCCATTGTTATTAGTCGGTACGATCAAGATCACATACCGTAAGAAATGAGACAGGTGTACTTAACAATATATTTTAAAAGAAAACTTCTGCCTTAATAAGAGGAAGGACAGAAACATGACGTTAATTCCACTTCAGAATTTCAATTCTGCTTTTGAATGAATGGCAAATACATCTGCCCCAATTTCCAAACACAGCAACAAAACACAATGGCCAGACAATGCTGAGTGTTTTGCATACACATTTCCTTAACATTCACGTTAAATACAAAGGCAAATGGAGGCAGCAAATTGAGAGCAGATGGACTACGAGGCCCCTCTCCTTCAGCAACATGCTTTCTTTAACTCTTACTTCTAATCTCCATTTCAGTTTCTCCCCTGCCCATCAGGTGTGAAGAGCTTGACGTTTGCCTGCAATTGGTGTTGAGTCACTTCATTGTTTCACTGGAAATTGTGTCAATTTTGCTTTTGCGCTTCCAGGAACCTATTGATATTTTGTTTGGCTTTTTCTGGAAATAAGAACAGCATTTTTTCCCCTGTTTTCTGTTCATTTAAAGTATGTATCTATTTTGTTCCACAATATGAAGTGTAATAAAAGCTATTTTTGATTGTTTTTCTCACACTTCTTTTTATTTTATTGCATTTTAAGATGGTGTGAGCCTGCAGTGAATTCAAGGGCTATTGCTCTTACACTGAACAAGTCTATATCCTACACAATTCACTGTCCAGTGATGGCCACAAAATCACAGAACATTAGCATTTGATCTCTGCATGTCGTTGCAGGTGTCCGCATCATGTGTGCTGGATCATGTGTGTCTGTATCCCGTGTCCCCCTGCTCTCAGCATGCTTGTATGCACTTGCATTACTGAGCTCAAAACGAGAGCTTCGTCTGGACGCCTGCCACCTTCTTCTGTCACACTCTTTCAGCACTCCCCAGGGAACAGTGAGCTGAGGTATATATGGACGTGAACCGCAGGGGAATCTCTCTAGTGGGTTTAGGGGCTGTGTGTTTGTAATTCACATGTCCCAGAGGATTTTAACTGCATGACTAAATCCTCTCCATCAACAGGTAATAGGAATTTGTTTTTGAACTGTTTCAAAATGACATTACACTTATGTACATGCGAGACAGCTTTCTGCAAAGGTCCATTAAAAGACCAAGTCTAATCTAATCTTTCAGTGCCTATCTTTGCCTGTCACACTTCCATCCAACCTTGGCACCGGCAGATGTTCACACTACCCTTGCTGAACTTTCAAAATCAAAGTTTGACAACAAAAGGCATGCTGGGAGCTGTGTCTAGTAATGATTAACCGGGCATCACCAGACAGCTGCTCGGCCGATAAGATAAGATGCGTCTGAAGCAGCTGTTCAAATATACTTTGCATGATATGATGATCAATATCTTCATTATAGCGCAGCAGATGTGTGCTTTCTTGTCAGTGCGTGACACAGATTTATGTACATTTGTGACCTACATATCCACAAGGTGTCTGTGTCTAAACAGTCAGTTCAGAGAAGCACATGGACCTTGCTGTGCACACATGCATATGACTGCACATAGTGTGCTCTCAGAGCTGATCAATTATTTATCAGTAATCATTAGAAGTGTCGTCTGTGCAATGCAGAACCGTAGAATGAAGTGAAATAACTTGGCTAAGCTGGGTAGTTGACATTACATGTCAAACAATAACAGTAATGGCCTGTAGTCCATACTAAAACAGCATTTTCTCATTCTTGTATAATCGTGCATTTTTTATGACCTTGAATTAATGTAGAGACTACATATTTGTAATTTTATTTTTTATGCATTATGACTATTAAAATAGTTTTACCAGCATACAATTTGCAGCACAGAAAACATACACTTGAAAAAGAACATGGGAGTGATTTTTGCAATACATAAATGAACTAAAATATCAGTTTAATAGTAGCTAATAACTGAATATGCCAGTGTCCACACAATAATACTGCCAACAAATCTGATAGTAGTTTATACTTTTAATGTTGTTGGTTTGTGTGTTATAGACGCCCAGCACCTGCTCGTTTACCATTTGCACGTTTACAGTCGTGATCTGTTCAACACCAGCCATAAAGTAATATGCAAGTTACAGCCCACATGTATAAAGATAACGTCTTTTATTATTATTTACACAAGTCCATCATGCATTTATTTATAGGTGAGCTTTATCATAAGATAATGTTTTGAAAAGCTGCACAGAACCGAAAAATAGGCCTATTCTATACCGAGAAACAATAAAACGCTAGAAAAGACATACAACGCTTTTATTTTTATATTAAAAGTTCATTAAAGATACAGAGTCATGTTTTATTCGTAAACTAAGCAATACGCATGGTGTAATTCTATCATGTATGAGAGAAAAGCTTGTTGTTTTAACGTGTTAGTTTGCTGTGTTCTGATGTGTCGTATCGTTTTATGGCTCCTGAGAGGGTTTGAACAATTAATATTCTACTCATGACCCATGAACAAACCGCAGTGAAGGTTTCAGTGGCATTTGCTGATTTACAATCAAGACCTTACGCTTGAGCTTATGTTTTGGGTTAACAATAATAAGGATGTAAGACAGACCGTTGTAAAATATCTCTTGGATGGTCGTTATGTAATTCTTAGACAAATATACATTCTGTTGCATTAACTGCAAACGAACTGTGTCCCTTGGCTCCACTCCGCCATCTAGCGTCACTGCAGTCCAGTGTTTCCTCAGCGGTGTATTTGGACCAGTGCCCTGGCTCTAGTCGGGGTAAATAACAACTGTTCAAACCAAACTCGTTTATGCCTGTAGACCTCCAGTCCTGGTCAAAGCGTGGTCTTCGTGAAACACCACGCACTGGCGCACGGGCAGGAGGGGGAGGAGGTGACATACGATGCAAACTTGTTCTAGTGCGTTCAGCGACTTAAGATCTCCTAAAATCTAGAGAGCGCTGATTAGCCTTGACTTTGAAAATGCACACTGCTGCTGTCGCCTCTTCTGTTTGGGGTTTGGGGCGTGCGCTCTGTGACAAAGGACCGCCCGGCCGTTCAGCGGCTCCGCCCTCTTCCGATTCAGCCACAACATTAATGCGCATAGACTGAAGACCGAACTCACTCACACTGGGAGCCGCGGTGCTGCCACTGTACACCCAACACAGCCCTGAGCCTGATAAATGAGCGATAGCTTGATGGCAGATATTGATGAATACACAGAAAACCAATTTTAAGCTATCAATTATTCATGAAAGGGATTATTTAATTTTAATTGATGTATTGTATCTATTTTGTTTTTGTTTTGTTTCTGCTTGTCAGAATACAGTCTGACATGAACATATCCAGGTTTGTTTTCTTACTCAAAGCAGTATATGTTTTTATTTCTAAGGATTTAAAGATTACGCCTCCCTTGTCGATATGCAAAAATGAAAAATACACATCAGCGTGTACCTTTAAAACTAAGTTTGTCTTGTATACTGGAATGAGGTCAGACCCAAAGCTCCTCATTGCACGCGCTGATTATTATTAGATTCCTTTTTGCGCCAATGAAAAGAGAGTGGGCGTGTTTTGGCTCGGGGAAGGGTAGAGACAGCAGCTGATTGGCCGGCCGCAGTCGCTATTATACCATTG
Organism: Cirrhinus molitorella; assembly: GCA_033026305.1. NCBI lineage: Eukaryota > Metazoa > Chordata > Actinopteri > Cypriniformes > Cyprinidae > Cirrhinus > Cirrhinus molitorella. The sequence goes on along the minus strand of CM065123.1, from coordinate 34,269,390 downwards.
GAAACGGATAAAGCTGCATGAGGCAGAATAGAAGTCTGTTGAAACTTACAGACTGCTTTTAAGAGACGGACACTTGTGCTAGCGTTACATCCTGGTTTTCCCGCATGGTTTGAACGGGGGAAGGATATGCAGAAGGAGTCAGATATCTTCCGAAACTCGAACAGAGCTCTGCTGCATCGCAGCACACACACTAACACTGAGCCCTCGCATAGCTGCGCTCATACACAAACTTTCAACCGCTCATCGACTGTTACAACATTAATACTGGATGCACGGACACTGTGGAAATCGGACACTGTATGAGCTCAGTGAACTGTATGATAAAGCCCCGAAACAGAACTTTAGATACTGCACTAAGCACGACTGAAAGCGGGTGGTGCACCAGCCGTCTCGGCTCCTCAGGACTACTATCAGACTGAGTTTTCTTGAGCGACACGTTGGACTTGAGAGTGCACGCTCTCTCGCTCTCAGACTGCTGTAGCGATGGTCCAGAAAACAAGCAGCACGGAGAATCCCGATGCGCTGTTCGCTGGGGACTCGTCCGATTCCGGTGCGCTGGATCTGGACATGGCTTCTTCTCCGACCCCCGGTTCCACGGCGTCCGGGGGTGACAAGCTTGACCCCGGCTGGTGCAAAACCCCCAGCGGTCACATCAAGAGACCGATGAACGCGTTCATGGTGTGGTCGCAAATCGAGAGGCGCAAAATTATGGAGCAGTCGCCGGACATGCACAACGCGGAGATCTCCAAGCGACTTGGCAAACGCTGGAAGCTCCTGAAAGACAGCGACAAGATTCCCTTCATCAGAGAGGCGGAGCGGCTGCGGCTCAAGCACATGGCAGACTACCCTGACTACAAGTACCGGCCGAGAAAGAAGGTGAAGTCGAGCGGCTCCAAGCCGAGCGAGAAGGGAGAGAAGGTCAGCGGGAGCAGCTGCGCGAGTGCCGGCTCGAAACCGTCCTCAAAGAAGAGCGGGAGCCCCAGATCGACGAGCAAGCCGCACAAGATCGTCCTGGCCAGCGCAAAGGCAGCGTTTCCCGAGCAGGGACCCGCGGATCACCACTCTCTTTACAAATCCAAGTCCGCGTCGGCTTCCAAGCAGATTCCCGACAAGAAGGCAAAGCGGGTCTACATCTTCGGAGGTAGCAGCGGCATAAGCCCGTCTTCAGCAGCCGTGCCCGCCAGTCCGACGCTGAGCAGCTCCGCCGAGTCCAGCGACCCGCTGAGCCTGTACGAGGACGGTGCGACCAGCGGCAAGGAGGGCGCCGATTCCCCCAGCAGCTCGTCTTCGGAGCGCCACAGGTACACCAGCATGCGGGCGTCTTCGCCCACACCATCCGCGTCCCACTCGTCCTCCTCGTCGCAGTTCTCCTCCTCTTCCGACGAGGAGCTCGACGACGACATGCTGGACATTAACCCGAGCCCAGGCTTTGACAGCATGTCACTAGGAAGCATCGGCTCGTCAGTGCTGGACAGAGACTTTGACATGCATTTCGAGTCCGGGGCTTCCCATTTCGAATTCCCCGACTACTGCACCCCAGAGGTGAGCGAGATGATTTCAGGGGACTGGCTGGAGTCGACCATTTCTAACTTGGTGTTCACGGCTCACGTACTGAACTAGGGAAAGTTGAGGAAATACGTCCGAGGAAGAACACTGAGCAAAAAGGATAACAGACAAGTGTGTTTGTTTGTAAAATAAACCACCGTGTGAAGGCTTCCGCCCAGCAAAGCGCTGAATAACAAAAGCTACGATGCTTTGGTGAAACGCTGACAGGATGGAAAAGTAAAGCCGCCCGTGAAACGTTTTGTCGCGAGAGGGCCGAAGTCATTTCCCCGTGCTCGCCACGAGACGAAGGGAAGAAATTCGCGAGGAGTGCTTGAGAAAACACGCTCTGAACTGGAAAACTGTGATTGATTTGCACGTACACGAAGGCGGGCTTTGGTCGTCTGTTTAATCATTTTTACTTAAAAAGAGACGTTTAAGAACTTTTGCCATTCGCCTTGTGGACTTGATTGTTTAAAGAGGTACTGAGATATAGGCTGGTTTTCAGCACGGCGGATTTATTAACAAGGTGGGTCGACAAAAGACAAAGGCCGTTTTTTACTTAAAGAAAAAGGGAAAAAAAAGAACGCATGTTATCTGTCCTCTCTTGTATTGAGATTTCTGTAAGACTGTCGAGCAGTTAAACTAGCGTTAGGATTATTTAACTGGATAGATGGCGCTATGTTTGATTTCCTCCTTGCAGGAAAGAAGAATCACCAGCTGTTTTCATTCTTAACTTCAGGATTCAAACACAAACTCAAATCTGTGCTGAACTTTATATACTACTCGCTACAATTCAGGACCAAAACGCTTAAGTTTCCGAAGCTGTTGATGAATACTGTTAATTTTGTCATGGCTGTTTCCTTTTCTGTGCTCTTCAAATGCCATTTTTATATGGATGTATTTATATACTGGCCAAACAGTTCGTCTTATTTTTATGTTCTTGTAAGAACCCCCGCATCTGTCTGTCTGTCTCCTTCTCCGAAGAAGGGCTAGAGTTTTAACCTTTGTTTTTTTATATTTAAATGTAGACTTTTGACACTTAAAGAGAGGAAACGTTTGATTATTTTCTCAGTGTATTTTTGTACAAATATATATAAATGGGGGGTGTCGATCGGTGTTTTGGATTTCCTAATTTGAAGAGCCAGGTGGGTCGGTGTCTCTAAATCGACCTCCTGTTTCATGTTTACAGTCTCAATCTGCAGGCGTCTTAAAGACACGCGCACACACACACACACACACACACACACACACACACTCCAAAACCCAGTTCAAGCCAACATGTGCTTCGTTTTTACATTTTCTCTGAGCGTGCCGAATTAAACCGATTGTAGCTTTAAAACGAGCGATTTTCTTGGCGTTTTATATCTTGAGAAACCACTGGATGGAAAATCGTTACACATATTCAAATGGTCCATTTGAGTTTCGCGACGATTATGTACTGCGTTCCTCATTGTATTTGGATATTTAATCTTTTCTACTTGTCGGATAAGTATAGCTAATTGTTTTAGTATCTTAAGGCATGGTGAATAGATTTGTATTTCCGATTCAGGTTTATAGCTGTTGTGTTAATAAAAAGAAGAAAAAAGAAAAAATGGAAAAAAGCATCTTTGTACAGCTGTATCATAGGCAAAAGATTGTGTGTTTATGTATGTTGTTGCGCTTTATCTCGACAGGCACTATCTTTATACATCTTTGCTTAGCCTACTTAATTTCAAGATGCTTGTTAAGGATTTTTATATATACAGTTGAAATATATTAACTTTATTTTCATCCATTCTGTGCAATATGCTGTGTAGAAATCTTGTTTTGTCTAATCATGCCATAACACATGCCAGCTTATTGTGTCAAGTCACTGCCTGTCAGATTGTTCATATACTCCTGTACAGAACTTTTTCATAAAGGAAATAAACTCAGCTGGAACTGAACCCTAAACACTGCGCAGTTGACTCACTTTCTCATTTGCATAGGTGGGCGTGTCCCCCTGTGCTCCAGATGAACCGTCTGCCTTGTCTGTTTGGACTTGCAAAGCACACATTACCTGCCTCAACGATTTTTTAACGCTCGCATAACAGCAGCTGCGCGTTTCTTACTGTAAGCTGCTTTTATATCTGAGCAAGTTTATGTGTCTGCGGGTCAATGTACAATATGCTTCATGGTGACAGTAATTTAATGTGCGTGTGCCAGGTCACTCGAGTTCACATGCTCCTTGATTACGAATGCACACAGGCGCATCTCTCCAGAACGCACTGAAAGGTGATCCATGTGGCTTCGTGCACTCAGTGACTGGCTGTCTGGCAGACTCTCCCCTCCCCCTTCCCCAGACAGTCTGGGCTCTCGGAGAGGGGGATGGGCTGCTATCGGCCGCCAAAGACGACTGAATGCATGATATTCCTCATGTACTGCCATAAAACGGCACCCACGTGCACAGTGCAATATATGCGACTGCATTTAAGAAGGCACATAAACAAGGCACGTGGCCTTAGAAATGCATACATTCAAATCAAGCTGCTGTTGTTGTACCCTCAATAGATTATTCTGCATTGTACAGTCTGTGCACATTCCTCTCGCTGGTAGTGTGGGAGTTTCCACAGCGGCCGATGAACAGCTCAGCAGGGCTCTTTGGCCAGATCTGTTCTCCAGAGGGAGGGGTGTCAGACAAGAAGTGCAGAGAAACCTGCCTGCCTGCCTGCCTGCCTGTCTCTGAGGACTGCAGCGAAAGAAAGCTCAGATATTACATTGTAAGTACCCTCGGTGCAGTTTCGCGTGGGTGCAGTCATTGTCTTGTAGGCAGCACATTATATTACTGTTTCCACCATAAAAAGAAAAAGGTTTATCTTTCATAAGACACTTCTGGCTGCCACTAGAGTGTAAAAGAAGACAAGCACCGGTTTCTCCATTTTCATTGCCTTACAAAATCACAGCAGAGCCTCCCTCACATGTTTATAGTATCTTTCATGATGTGTTGCCAAATATAGGCCTGAAAGATCATTGTAAGCAGTGCTGCACTAAAGTGAGAATAGATTTGATTCCTTTTACTGATCTTCTGCAAAAAGAAGGTAAAATGTATTGTACGGTTACTAATGCAGGAAAGAGTTACACTGTACTGGTTCTCTTGATTCCTGTGTGTCTAAAACATATTTAGACATTTTAAATGCTCATTAATCAGGAAAATATATTTTATATTATTATCAACAGCTGGCCTATGAAATAAGGGACAAAACAATGGCTAATTGTACTATAATGAACGTGAATATAACTTGAATATGCTTTGAGGATGAACAAGATCTATTTTGTAAGTCCAATTGACAATATGATTTTATGTTATCTTAATTTAGTCTTAATGAGTTTATTGCATTAATTCAAATGGTCCAAATACAATGGCTTCCTGATCTAAAACTGCACTCAGTAAAACACATGCCTCTGTGACACTGAAATGTTTAAATGCAAAACAGCATCTTTCTATTCATCCCATCCTTTTTGAGATACGTGGACATCTGCATATTAAATGAAGGTTAAGGAAGTTACTTTGAACTCAAACACAGTTACTGTGGTGCAGTGTGATGAAGCTGGCTGTGTGCTGATCCCACACAGATTAACTAGAGCATCCGAGCTGTAAATGCAGCCTATTAAGGTTTTGTCAGGACGGCCATGAAGAGCTGATGAACTGGACTAAAGACTGGAGCACAGATAAAGGGTGTTTACCAATGATTCCCCCCACAGTGTGTATCCTGTGTAGCACATATACACTGTAAAGTGTAAATGTGAAATGAACGCATGTAATATATGCTTTTATTAAAAAAAAAAAAAAACTAACTAAACAAAACATGCAATATCAGTTAGAAAAAGTGCAAAAGCATACATGTGTTAAACATGATTTACATAATAATAATAATATTTATAAAATAACATTTTTAAATAATAATGGTAATAAACATTTGTGTTACTATTAATTGTGATATTCGTGGATTAAAATGTAAATATGCATGTGCATTAGTGATTCATTGTGTTCAAATGGTGTACAGAGATATATTTTCTCCTTTGTTATAAAAATGCCTCAGTCGCAGTTATTTGAGTTTCAGATAATGTTCTCACTCCGTAACTAAGAAAGATATATTATCAATGGTCAATTTGCTGGCATTGTAAGCGTGAAATTAAATGATCAGTGTTTCCTAGAACTGCATTTTGCTGTTACTGTACTTACTATTAGTTGTCTGCTGTTATTGCAATTGATGTTTATCCGAGAGTCTAATATTTATTGTATGTATGATGAGTAATGAAAATGCTTATTTGAGACTATCAGATCTTATCTTCTTTTTACATTTGTTGCAATATTAAATAATAAATAATGTATTTAATATAACAAAATAATCATAAAATAATGTACTGTTCTGAAACTGCATAAATCTGTTCTTGTTTAATTTTACTGCATTTAGTGATTTAACATACAAATTAGTGCATATGCAACTATATGATGGCAGATATTTATTTTAGAATGGCATTTATGTTTAGGAGCCAGTTTTTGGTTCAATATGTCATCCGAGCCCAAACAATAATAGCTCTGAACTGAATGAGCTACCAATGTGAGTTTTTTTTTTTGTTTATGTTTTGCCTAATAAACTCAATAACTGCTGTTTACAAATTCCTATTTTATCATTAAATATACCTAAAATGATCAGTTAAGCTTACTAGTTTCTCAGTGTTGAGCTGACTGAATTTGAATGGCAGCAAATGGAATTACAATGCTTTACTAAAAAATCTTCTCTAAGTCTTAATAACATTGTTGTGGCGTGCAATGTTTAGTGTATGAATGAATGTGAGGATCAAGCAGGTGTCCTACAGGTGTACTTTATCACATACTCAACTAACTATATTTTTTGGAATTTCTGTGCATTAATGATTTGATCATAGAATGATGTTAAGTCAAAGGTCTGCTGACTTCATTAGACTACATGTGATCTTTTCATTGCGGCTTAATTTTACAATTACCTAATTGATTACCTAACTAATTACCTAATAAAATTAGATTACATTTGAATGAAGTATATTTAAAATGGCCGTACCTATTTTCTAACATAGCCCATGCCAGGACACCCAAACAGTAAAACGCAGTAAAACTTTTATTTTTTATTTAATTTTAATTTTAATTATTTTTTATTTATTTATTTATTTTTTTAATTTTGTTTAAATAATTGTTAACTACATATAATTAGCTAAATATATTTCATTTCGTTAATGCTCGTCGTCGCATTAAATGTGATGTTTCAGAATTTGTTTATACATCATAGGGTGAATTCCAGTAAACTGGGACACTTTTACCATTGAGATGACTGGGAATCAGGCATATTCTGACCAGTGAACACAATATTTAATGACATAATTTTAATATCACGGAGTGAATGAATTAATGAATAAATCTGGTGATACCCCTATTGTAAAGGGCGCTTAAAAAAACTCAAAAACTATGTACTTGTTTTATTTACGTCCGAACGCTCGAGCGCCGCGCTGTTGCTATGGTAACATCCTCAGCCAACCCGTTTCTGCGAGGTGCGTCCATTTAACTCACTCCAACTAACTTATCCGATACATTTATATATTTAGTAAAAGAACCGCTAACATTTTGTTTGACTTGGACATTATGACAGCTAATAAATATTTATCCTATAGCCGAAGTTTACATGGGTTCTCATTGGGCCACTAACTCTATGCAAAATGCAATGATTTACATAGATTTGACTATTTACTACAGATATTTTAATTAATTAATTTATTCTTTATTTTTTTACTTATAATTCATTTGGTATAATTTTGGTGTAAAATATCAGAAACATCGTAAATGATTCAGAGTCCTGTCACAAATTCACACTCCAAAGAATGCTCCAATGGCACAAAACCCCTGGGGAACGTGACTGAATTGAAAAGGAAACTTATATGCTCCTTTGCAGTTTTTCCTGAAGGACCGTGTTTGTACCGTGTTTGGGGAGCAAAACATTCTCTAATCTGAGGATTTCTCGGGCACGCGCGAGTACTCCAGTAAGTTGGTCTCTTTGTTGTTATTTAGTTGTATGTAGAGGGCGGGACTCGAACTGAAATGAACAAGGCGCGGCCAAGAACCCCCTTCACACGTGTAGACAAAGGGACCCATCAACACAACCCAAATATGCACGGGAAAAGTTTTTCCGTGCCCGCGACTTCACGCCAGGACCTCGCAAAACGCTCAGGTGAGTTATTGGCATGCTCTCATTAAGCTTGTTTCGCGCTCAAATCCATTTCGTCTGTGAATTTTATCTTAAAAAGTTCTCCAAGAGTTGGTGCGTCAGCTCGCAAAGTTGAACACAAAGCCAGAGGAGCGTTCCTTTGTTCAGCGGGGCGCTTTGAAGGGCGACTCGAGATGCTCAAACTATGGATGAAGATGAAATATAAAGAAAATGGATGGCAAAAACGAGAGGATGTATTTCGGAGACAAAAAGCTTGAGAGTTATTTTCCACTTTTGGCTCATGTGGGACTAAGGATGACGCAGGAAGACAAAGCTGTCAAAAGTTGATTGTCGAAGGAAGTTGCACAGTCAAAGTATTTCACAATTAATTTTAAACGAAAGACGATTTGTGTTCCCGGAGAAGCTCCAGGCACTGATCTTTTTAATCTTTCGGAAGATGTGGTAGTTATTCGCGAGGTTGATATAGCCAATTATCTGAGTATGAACACATACCGATTAATTCAGCATACTTGTGCTTTCAATGTCTTCGTATTTAATCATTCACCAATAAATGTAATACTTTTGGTGAAATTTACGATCGTTTGTGAGCGCGAGGTGGATGCATAATGTTGAGATTGTGTGAAAGAGCAACAGGTACAATGAGCAGTCGCTCTTAGTCCTTTGTTACAGAACTTAGAAAGACACGATGGAGTTTCTTTGTTCTGCAGCTACCAAACATAGAATATCAGGAACCTTAACGCTAATTATCTCCTTAACTTTAATACCTGGAATTGCAGTGAATAGAGTTATTTTTAAGTACGTTAAAAAAGATAGAAAATAGGTAAAAAGAAAAGAAGAAGGGAAAAAAAAACACAGGAAAGGATACTTATCATTAGACTAAAATACTTTTGAATATAACTTTTACTCCATGTTCAAATAAATTAGACATGTACAGACGACTTTCCATGCAGGACAGCTCATAGCTCATGTAAGTATTTCTAAAGTGATTATTTGAACTTTTTAATTTTTGTATCATTGTTCTCCTTAAACAAGCGTTGATTCTTGATACAGGCATCAGTTTCATTTGCCGTAGAGATGCAAAGTTAGTTTACTTTTGACAAAGTTGTGACATCTTTGACAGAAATGTGGATTTTTTTTTCTTTTGTTTGTACAACCCAGTGCATTCGACAGATGTGAATATTTTAAAATGTACAACAAATATTGAAAAATAGCCAAATTATATATTCAAAGTTGGAACTTTGTAGACGTTTTTGGGGACGTTATATAATAAAAAAAAAAAAGAAAAAAAAATTTGAGATTTTATTTTTGTGTTTCTTTATATATATATATATATATATATATATATATATATATATTAGTTAAAGTGTTTTAATTCCAAAATAATTTTACAGCACGGATTAATGTGAGTCCCAAACTGCAAGTGGGCCTGCCTGAAAAAGATTTGGAGACGCTGAGACTTAAACGTTTTTTTAATAGTGAGCTTTTTCATTGTATTTATGTGCATGAAGCCAAAAAAGAGCAGAGAACTCAGATGCATTAAGTCATTTCTTTGTTGAACTTAAAATCGTATGTTTTATGTTAAAGGCCAGCATGCACGGGACTGTGAGTACTGGATAACTTCTGTTGTCAGAGGACGCCCTTTGAAGGATTTATTTAATTATTTTCTGCTGTTGGATATTACATTCCTTCGGAATTACTGGACAGTACTTAATGAGAATGATTACTTTCCACGTCTAGACACCATGGACAAACTAAAGGTAAGTTCCCCACATTTAAAACGCATATGGTAATCCATAATAATTTAAAAATATGTATATAATTCAATTCAAATATTAATAAAGAGAGTTGGGCATTTGAATATACACCAATGAGCATTGCAGAATGTACAAATGTTTTTAACTAAAGTTACACTAGCGTGGTGGCGCGTTTTGTTACTCTAATGCAGTCGGACAGGTTCCAGTCTGAAGTGATGTGTACATTGAGACGTGGCCGGATCAATTCAACTTTTCCTGAACGTAATTGCGCAGCGGTTAGTGATGATGTCACTCAGCGCTCTGTCAGTCCATCAGGCGTGATTGAAAGCATAGGTCTCTCTCTCGGAGATTTCGAGTTCTGTGTGAATGTGTTTGTGTAGCGCAGCGGTGTTTTTTCAGCAAGTGTGGAGCTGGACAGCGTCAGGGACTCAGGGCTAGATTTCATGGCGCGCGCGCGCGCACTGCATTCGCGGGAAACATTCAGAGCCGCATTGCAGCCATTTCCTTTATCAAATGAAAGTTTGGGATGAGTAATCCCATCATCTTCCTCTAACTCTTTACCAGGAGTCGAGGATTGAGTGAGCTCAGACTGCGTCGGAAGCAGCCAAGCATCCCGCCTTACGGCGTCTCTCCGCTATGATGTCATTAGTCTCCAGTATGATGTCATTAGCAGCCAATCAAACGCGAGCGGGAATCGTACGAGCCAATGAAACGCCAGGCGGCCCCGCCCACCGCACGTTTGTCCATGTTGGAGGTCGCAGCTCAGAAATGAAGTAATGCAGAGGAAAGCAGACAAAAAGTACACTTATGTGTGCTGCGGCTTCAGAGGAGAGAGTTCATAGCGCCTCTGAGGAAGAAATGCGGTTTAAAGTAAAAGATTTTAAGGATAATTTTTTTTAGAATGAAAGAATACATAGCTTGTGTCATTGTTTTAATACATTGAAGACATGAAATCATAAAAGTGCTTAGAGTTTCATTCACTCTTCAGATGCAACATATATCAAGTATTTAGAGCAAACATTGCATTGCAAAGACAGCCATCAGCGATGATTTCACTGTTTTCTTGTGTAAAAATAGCAGATGGCGCTGACTGCTCTGTAACCTGTTCCTTTCATCCGCATTATTCAGTAAGCAGATCGAGTCTGATGTCAGTCCTGTGGCCCGTACAGTCTGTGGTCCAGGCGTAAAAAGCTCACTGTTTTTTTCCCCTCTCGTTTTCAGTTCACAGTCCCTTCTGCATATGAATGTGCTTTGGAACAGCTCCACATTCAGACCAGCATTACCAATTGTCCTGACAGCGTACCTTAGTTCTCACAGGCGGAGGAATGAAGTGGAGCATCAGGCTTAGTTTGAGTTCTTAGTGTCTGTCATCCAGAGATAAGTCAACATGCTCTGACTGAGCACCATGATGTATCTAGAATGCATCATTTCCCTTTGTATTCACAATGGTTAAGTGTTCATATTTGACTGTGTTTTTTTTTTTTTTTTTTAATTATTTTATCATTATTGATTTTTTTCCCCCTTAAAAATAAACCCAAATAGCACAGTCCAGTAAATGCACTACACTACACATTGGCAGGTTTACCTGAAAAGACTGAAGTGAATCAAGTTAAATTTCTACTGATCTGTCTGTTTTTGAGATTAGGCTCGGTCTAACAGTGCTTTATCCGGCTTTGCTGAAGCTGCAGTCTTGTGTTAAACAGGATTGTTAATGCTGGGTCCTTTTTAAAAACCACAGAAATGTTAAATGTTTTATCCTGAATGTTATAGTAACCTATAGTATAGGTTTTCTTGACATGTAGAAAAAATAGAGGTTCATTAGAGGTTTTGTCAACAGCTTGCATCTTTGTACCTTATTCACCCCTAAAAGGTGCATAATAGTACCTTAAGGTTACAGATTACCACTCTAATACATTTTTTGCATGTTTTTTTTTTCTGATGCATCTGTAGATGGCAGATCAGATGTGTGCTATACAGTGGCCACAAAAACTACCTGGACTCTCAAACTGTGCAGAAATATGAATGAGGACAGTCAGTGCTGTGTGTGTTTGTGGTCAGTGGATCGCGTTAATGGTTTATGTGATGAACCGCACCTCTGCTGGGACACGTGGAGCTTCAGAGTAGGCCAGCTTTTCTCAAGCCTGTTCCTGTAGCCACAACACTTCTGTCTGTCATCTCACACACCCATTTCAGTTCTTGGATTGTCTACTAATAGCCTGAATCAGGTGTGTTTGGTTCAGGCTTGAGAACCACTCGCCTGACATCTTGGGACTGTAACAGTTGCTGTTTCATAAAGATTCAGTTCAAAGCTTTGTGAAATACTGCATTGCTTCTATTTCCAGTGCTGTAATGCAAATGAGCACAAACCCTTAAGCTGCACCACTGTCATGATGAAAGCACAGATGGTATTACACTGCTATTTTTGCATTTACACAAAAAATGTCTAAACTAGGGAAGTAGTCAGTGTGTAAATTGTGGTTTGTCCTTTATTGACATGCGTCTGTGCACTCGCCATCAGCATGTTGTGTGTTCACAATCCTTCATCCGTCTTTGGCAGAGCGTTATCCTCTCAGTCCTCCGCAGCACTTTCACTGTGCTGACAGTTAAAGGACACACAGAGTGATTGTCTGTCCACCAGTGGTTCACTGGCCGGTCACTCCTCATTGTTTGCATGTGTAATGCATTGGAAATCATCAGATTCTAGTCGGACACACCTCAGATTAGTCACTTTTTATCAGAATAAAACCTTGAGCAGTGTCAGTGACTCCTACTGACCTCAAAGTGACCAGTCTCAGTGAAACAGAGGCCAGTAAATGACATAATTCATGATACTAAAGCAGGTGCTGGTCATCTTAAAGGGGCAGTGCATACAAAAATGATCATTCTTTACACCCCAAACCCATTTGAGTTTCTGTCTTTTGGAATATGAAAGAAGATATATATATGTATATATAAATATGTATATATATATATATATATATATATATATATATGTATATATGTATATATATGTATATTTGTTTTTGTTTATTTTTTTGTTCATACAGTGAAAGTCAATAGAAAACAAATGGTGTCCAAAACTGTTTACCAGCATTCTTCAAAATATCTTATTTTTTTGGTCTGCAGAAAAATATACAGTTTGGAACATTTTCATTTTTGACTAAACTGTCACTTTAAGAGACCTTTCACAAAGCAGAACTGAGTCAAATGCAAAATACAAATCTGTGCTATTATTACTTCTTTACAAAGTTAACCCCGTCCCTCCGCATTATTGTACAGTCAGTGAATTCTCAAGAATTATGGTGTTTTGTGATTCAGGAGCGTCTCTCGTCATCTGTTGGACTCTCTGCGTTCCTTCGGGAGGTGCAGGTTCTTTTCTGAGCTCCATGGCTCTTGACTGTTTGCTGAGGAGACTCTCTGTGTTATAACAGCTGCGTCAGGAATTTGCTCCGGAAACTCTCTCAGCTCCTCATCAGCTCTGAACATAATATTGGTGCCTCCGTCAGTCCTTCAAATACTGAATCATACTCAGAGCTGTAATTTACACTTCACCTAGAGCTATTAGACTGCTGTGTTGATTTAAAAAAAATACACAAGTCTAGCATTCACATGTGCGCTATAATTACAATGTACAAGCATTTTTATCACATGAATACATGAATATATGAATAAATAAAGGCCAAAGCTGAAGTGAGCGCAGAGTCTAATGAACTACAAAAATGTGTGTTTATCATAATGTAAGGCATTTGTTTGTGTATTTAAGTCCCAAATTTTAAATGTTGCTCTTGTGAAACATAAAGTCCAGACAAATGTGGGGGTTTCCTGTGAATCAGCGTGTGTTTCTCAAGCCCAGGCAATTTAAAATGACTTCTATAGCATCAAAACTGCTTCAGGGTATCACAGTTATACAGCAAGTAAACAGGAATTTAGCCTGAATATTTTATATAATCAGCCAAATGGACACTGTAAAAAAAAAATATATATAGAAAATTTATAGAAAATCCAGCAGGTGTGGTTGCCAGAACTTTACTGTGAAAAATATGGTAGCAACATTTTAGGTTTTACAGATGTAACTTAAATTCATTAACCGATTATAATGTTAATACACCAACCTACTGAAGTACTAATATCTGTTTTGTAGATTTATAATACACTCATATGCTTTTGACAACCAGTAAAAGCATATGAGAAATAAACACATGAATCAAGGCTCACCACAAACAGCTTTTCCACACAGGAAAGTACACACACACACACACACACACACACACACACACACACACACACACACACACAAAAAAAAAAAAAAACTTTTTTTTTCAACAATAAAAAAAATATGTAGTGTTAAAGGTTCATTTTCACTTCCACAAACTGTAAATATATCGGTATTTTACTGTAAATTGACGTTAAATGTAAGGTTAGAGTTATTAAAGTTTTTTTTTTTTTTTTTTTTTTTTTTACCAAACATAGCTGCATAGAAACCTACTGTTAACCAAGTAACAGGCTTTTACTGTTAAAATCATAATCCTTTTTTTTACAGTGCACACTTGTACACATCTACTGCTGCTACTATAACAACTATTTTACACGTTAGACTAACAGTGACACGATAAAGTGGAAAAAAGTGACACAAATGAAAAATATTTTATATTGTTATTGTAGCTTCACTCTGAGCATTCATCAGCCAACTTCCTGGGGTGCACACTGGGATGCTTTTAAACATTTTACTATGTTTTTTTGTACTTTGTAGACATGTCTATATATGTAGGCATAACTGATATTTGTGTACACACCTGATGTGTAAGTGTTTAAGCAGAAGACTGTAGATGAAAAGCTTGTGAAGCTCAGTGGAGTGTGTGAGTTACTGTATGCAGTGCAGTGTGTGTTTCAGCAGTACTGCATGGCCAGTAAAACTCAATTCCCCATGCATTGGCCTTTTGAAGTCCAAATGCTCTCATCACATGCACAATTAACTTGAGCTCTGGACGGCTGTCAACATGACCTGCGCGTCAGCCTGAGGCTATTGCGGGGTCAGAGGTCACCGGGGCAGTCTATCCCACCAGAGCATTAAACACATGCGTTGCTCTGTTCCAGTCTGTCTGTCCGTTCTCACGGTTGACAAATTGAGGTCATTTCTGTTGTGCTCGCCTGATAGTAATGATGTTAGTCAGTACGGTCACACCACTTCAGTTAGTTCATTCAGGTGTGTCCAGAACGCAAGACTTCAAATTATAGAGCTTATTTCAGCTTTTGGCCTTTTGTTATTTAAGACTGCTAAACTGGTTGAACCTGAAGTAGATTTCATTTTGGGTTTGCAGGTCACTTGCCTCTCAGATCAGGGGTGGAGCCACGGGTGGACAGAGGCCCACCCATATTGACATCTCACCCACCTAGTCAGATCCATGGAAACACATATTATTATTATTATTATTTTAATAATAAAATTGTAATGTTTAAATTCCTCTTTAATTACTTTAAATGTAATTTGTGTTGTCTTGTGTTTCATTAGAGCTGTATAATAATAACGACAATACCAATGTGCTAATGAGTATCCACAGCTACATTGTGCCAGTCTGTCTGGATTCCAACTAGCAGCTCCCTTGGATGATTCTAATAAAAGTAGCCATCTATGTTAACAGAAAACTTGGATTATGACGAAATTATGAGCAGCTTCAATTCAAAACCCAGATGACTATGACTTGCTTAGAACAGACACAAGTCATTTACAGTAATTTTATATGAGTAGTTTTTAGTCTGGCCCGTCGTAGCATGGTTATGCAGTATTTGCACTGAAATATTTGTGAGCCAGGCATTTTCTGGAATGTACATACAAACTGCAAAATAGTAGCCTATTGGTGAATGTTTTTTCTCTCTTCTGGCAATTTCTCCAGTGCATACGTGTTTACAAAGACCGTCAAAAGTTTTTTTTGCAGCATTGAGCAATGTAGCCAATCACAGACATATCTGTTGAATTCTGGAACACAATGGCCAATCAGAATCCACTCATGCTGTTTTTGTCTAAATATATGTTTGTTAAAGGAATAGTTCAACCAAAAATGAAAATGATTTTTCATTGTCCCCATGATTTACTCACTCTCAAGCCATCCTAGGTTTATATGACTTTCTTCTTCCAGATGAACACAGTTGGAGTTGTTTTAAAATTTATCCTGGCTCTTCCAAGCTTTATAATGGCAGTGGATAGTGGCTATTATTTTGTCATAAAACTAACCCATATACCTCCATGGGGGGTTAACCCATGGTTTTTTATAACAACAATATTTGTATTTTTAAAACTATAAACTCAAACTACTGACTTCCGGCAACATCTGTATGCACGTCAGTGTAACGTTATTTCAGTTCAAACAAAAAAGGCTGTGCAAAAAACTAAGCTCGTCTTCTCTCATAGTAAAATTCGCTGAATTTTTTTAACTTCTCGTTTTCAACTTTTAATCCATTACCAGTTTAGTATTCTTGTTTGTTTATTCTCACCTGAGCTTACACTACGAATATGGCTTACGTCATACGCCACACATCAGTTCTCTCACGAACACGCGTATGCCGATGCCAGAAGTCAGTGATTTGAGTTTATAATTTTAAAAATATAAATATTTTTGTTACAAAAACCCATGGACTGCTTCAAAAGACATGTGTTAACCCCCTGGAGGTGTATGGGTTAGTTTTATGACAAATATATGCGCTTTTTGGAGCTTCAAAATAATAGCCACTATCCACCACCATTATAATACTTGAAAAAGCCAGGATAAATTTTAAAACAACTCTGACTGTGTTCGTCTGGAAGATAAAAGTCATATACACTTAGGATGGCTTAAGGGTGAATAAATCATGGGGAAATTTTCATTTTTGGGTGAACTATTCCTTTAAACAGTGTAAATGCATACTAATGAGTATAATATAATAATAGAAAAAATAATTGAATTATTGCTAATAATTATATAAAATGAAATATTTGTATCAAAATATTATTAAAATGCTTTTGCAATTATTTGTAAATCCCGTAAAGTCTCTCATTTACTGAACTTGCTATTCTTGTTATGGTGGTGCTTTTGAGCCTTAACTTACACATCTGCATTAGAGCACCCTCACTAATGAAGCAGCAACATGGTTCTGTAACCAGGCAAGCAGTTGTCACTTTATGCGTGTTTACTGATCAGTTTGCTGTCCAGTTTGTTAAAACTGTTGCATTTACACATGGCCACATAAATGTGTCTCCTCAAAAATAATGTAAATACGATCTTCAATTCCTACACTAATAGAGGAGAGAGAGAGTCAACACTGGTGAGAGAATTTTTTGCAATCTGTCTAGAATGCATTTCGGACCAATCCGTTATTTTTATTATTATTTTTTTTTTGAACCGGGTGATGTGAATTATTCAGGTCCACCCACTCTCTCAGAGGCCCGCCCACAAACCGCTGTCTGACTCAGATCGTCACATTTAGCCTAGATTTGGTTCATCTCGAAGGAACCTCAGCTGGCCTCACAACAAAATGAAAGCTTTGCCTGAAAACAGCAACATGCTATAGTAACATTCCTCTGTCTGCTCATATTATGTGCTCTAATCCCAAATGTAATTTAGGAACGCTTAGCGATTCAAGAGCTTGCCAAACTTTAATGTCAGCTATATAAGTTAGCAAGTCTTTATTGTAAAAAGCAAAAGCTGCCAGTGGAATCGGGTTTTTTGGAAGCTTTTGTGCCGTGCTTGACACATTAAATCTAGATCTCCAGCTGGGGCTTGAGCTGCACAAGGTCTGCAGGTTTGTCATTAGGCCAAATGAGCCATGGACTTCACAGCCCAAACCACGCCAAAACAATGTGTTAACACACTTGATGCAGCGCCAGAGACGGTCTTCCGAGTGCTGACTGAATGAGGTGTCTTTAAAAACAAAGCACAAAATCTTGGAATTCTGGCTAGATGCAAAATACATTTTTTTTTTGCAAAACTGAAAACAGCTTGAAGCTTTTGGAGGACAAATGAACAATTTGCTTTGAGCATAATCCCATGATCTCAAAGAGAATGCAGATGTTTGCAGACGTTAGAGTCTCTGAAGGCCTCCTATTCAGTGTGACATACACTGCAGTGTAATAATACTTTATGAACACACATATACTACTACTACTACTACTACTATAGAATCAAGCAATTTGAAATCTGTTGATCAGTAAAGCCTAGTGTCCACCAAAGTGTTTTTAGCCAGCTGAAAATGGCAGGTGCTCTTTTAAAAACACCCAACTTGAGAGCACTTTAGATGTGCAGCATTTAGCTCACCCATGTTTTATATTAATATTGTATATTGAATATAGTTGGAGATGAGCAATATTTACTTATTCTCCACTGTTCAGATGTCATACAAATAAAACAGTTGGCGATGTTTGTCTGGCCCCTCCTCCACTGTGATTGGGCAGGGTAAAAGTGACAGCGATGAGGACTGTGTTTTACCCAGCACTGAACATTTTTACACTCTCAGCAACTAGAAAAAAAGACAAGCACTCAACATGAAATAGGTACTCGCTACCTCATACGCTGCTGGTGTTTCTTTATATGCGGTGCTCCCACTGAAAAGAATTGAAAAAATCCACTCACTCGCTTCAAGAAAAAATGCTTTGGACAAACCTGCCACTGTATATTATGAATATCGTTGGACAAATTGCTTTTTAACCTTTTTTTTTTTCCTTTTGGATAAAAGCATCTGCTAAATGGATGAATGTAAATGTGCACTGATGGTCAAATGTATTCTGATAAATGAAGGCAGATGCAGAGTGTTGAGAAGGATATTACTTAAAATGAGGCCTTTGTGGACCAAAAAATCTCAGATTGGTTGATATGAGAGGTTGGAAATTATTTAGTTATTGTCATCAAGAAAATGCTTTTACAACATGTCTGCAAATCTGTTCTACAGTTCAATAAATACAATACATACAATGTTCGGCCTATCATCAGTCTGAAAATGACAAGCATTTCAACCCCATTCTTTATTGATAGGTTTCGATAACTGGGTAAAACTTTAAACCATGATTATTTTCAATTCAAATGCGGCCTCTGTGAGTTTTGAACAGTCTCGTCTTAGCCTCAGACCATCCATCAGATGAAAAACCAGTTTAGTGTGGTCAAACGGCTACTTTTTTTTTTTTTTTTTTGTATCTAGTACTATCATTTAAAGTATTCAATTAAAGATCATTTGAGATATTCCAGTTTAAGTGAAAATGAACTGAAGAAAAAGCATCACAATTTGATTCTCAGTCTCTTATGCCCGTCCAAAAGCTGTAAAGTGTTATAGATCTGTGTCTGTAAAACAAGATCCCATTACTTTCTAGAATAATCTGAGCCCGTGTTGTTCCTGAATCCCCATTCCTCGTTTCCCCCGGCGCAGGGAGCAGCTAATGTATGTGCATCGTGCCCGGAGGGCTAATCCGCCGCCTTGTCTGTCTCTCTGTAAAAACAGTCAATGATGCATCAGACAACAAAACCAATGAGCTGTTCTCCAGCACTAGAAGGAGCACCGCCGCACAGTCACTGTCAGCAGAGGCGCAATAATTAAATGCGATAAATTATACATGGCGAAGGAGTGGCACTGAGTGACAGGTGCAGCAGGAGCCATTGTGTTGAGAGGCGAGAAGCGCCATGAGCTCACGCCATTTTTAACCATTTTAGGTGAGCCATCGGACGAGGGAGGCTGAATGTGGTGCACAGAGGATACTGGCATTAGCAGGTTAAAGGAGGGGGCCTTGTTACGTGGAGGAAGCACTTTGGGAGGGCAGTGATTGCCTCCTGACATTTTTACAGCCCTGGCGAGGGCAAGCAGGCCACGGGAGGAGGGTCGTTATGCTCCACTCCACACGGGGGAAGATGGCACCCTCTGGCCCTCCACGGGTTTTCACTTTCCACTGAGAGCCACGTTACTGACCCAGTCGAGCAGGCGAATGAGCGGGACGACTCTGCCCCCGGTGGCCAGCGGCAGTCATGCACGAGCAGTGTTGCACGAATCCCTGCGTGGTTACCTCATTCACAGAAAGGTCACTGAAGTACAGCAGGGGAGCGGCGTGGTTTTCCTCCAATAGACATATGAAGCATCTGCCTCCGTGAAAGAAAAGAGACATTCACTGTGAGAGCTGCAATCCAATTTACAGACAAGACAGGGTTATTTATATAGCAGAATTATTTATTTATTTATTTATTTTTTACAAAGGCAGGACAAGGAGAAAGAAAACAAGGGATACATATAGAAATAAAAATGATAAGATTTTTATTTTTATTTTGAGCAGGCTAAAACCATTTGATGTTCAGATATTTTGTAATGGCTTGGTCTTTTCTTCGAAAGCACAGAGAAAATCTACTAATCATTAAGGTTGGATAAACTGATGCTATTTAGATGAATAAAAACAGAAGCCGAATGTTGTGAAGGAAATGTCTTTACATAGCAAAGTATTTCTGGACCAGAAATCTCAGGAAATTATTGAATTATTGTCCTCATGAAAAGGCTTTTACTCAATAAATACAACACATTCAATGCTTTTTTGTGGCTTGTAAAATATTAATTATGTGTCAGTTGTTTATGTGTCTAGTAAATGTTCAAAAAATAACACAGTCATTGTTTTTTTCATTACAAACACACACAGGACAGGAATGGATGCGGTGGACCCTTTTAAGAGACTGTGATTATGCATTTCCACAGTTATTAACATCAGAGATCTACATCATAGTTTACATTTTCATTTTTGACAAATTTAACATAAATTTATAACACTATACTTTGTTTTCTTACCTTGTCATTACATTGCAGTAAGCTTTGACAGTGACATCTTACTGTCTCTTGACCACTGTAATCAATTTCTCCATATTTTTTTCTCTTTTGTGAAGTCCTAGAAATGCAAATGTGAATGCAAACAACGTCTGCTTCTGAGAACCCTGGAAATGTGAGCAGGGTCCATCATAACAAGCTCCCCATGCCAAATATAAAGATTGCTGTGAATATGAACTCTTCTCAGGACTGCTGCGGCCTGTTGAGACTAAGGCTGGCGAAGTCAAGCGATCATTTAAAGCAGGACGAGTGGTCAGTGTGTGACTTTTCTCTCAGTTATGCAACATGAACATGTTGTTGATAAACTCAGTGAGGCAGGCCTTCAGCAGTCACAGGTTAACGCTTTTTGTATTTCAGCAACTTTGACATCTGTTTCACACCTAAATCTCTTGTGCTTCACAAACAACCGCAACATGTCAGCTCGCGGTGTTACAACTTCCCGTCGAGTCGCGGCGCGTCTGACTGGTTCTGGATAGAGGCACGCGCACACGCTCCTCTCACACATGCACACGCGTCCTGTCTCACCCTCGCTGTTTCTCCCGCTATGCCGGCTGGCAGAATACGTGTTGGGTTCAGGAATGCTGATGCGCTTTGCACCCTGCCTGGCATGCGAATGAGAGAACGGCTGCGCTGCAACTCCTCCCGCCCATCCCAGAGCGCCACACGCCGGGATCCGCTCCACCGTCGCATGCTTTACGTGTCTGCTGACAGAACGTCTGCCGTTGGAGCGCACCACCGCATGTGCATCTGCAAACGCGGAGCGCATAGTGGGGGGCCCGCGCTTGCCAAACCTGCACTTTCTTGGCCTGCGGAGACATGCGTGGGCGCAGTCGGCGGTCTGTCAGATCAGTGGGGTCCTTGTGTGTTAAAAGTGGGCACATTTGCATGCGGATCGGATGGCGCGCCATCCGTCTTAATCTGTAGAGGATGGGGAGTACAGACAGGTAAATGCTCTTGAGTTTCAGCCTGAAAATAACCCATCAGTCTGCTCCGACGAAATGGCACCAGAACCTTCACAATCCCCGGATAGCTTTGTGGACATCTGTGGCTTATCAACAAAGACTTTTGCTGGCCTGGGAAAAGAGTTGAAAGCAGCACCAGGGGTCTTTAAAGTTTATCTCTGCTTAGATTTCGTATCAAGGCAGGTGTGTGTGTATTTAGCGCATGGGGTGAGAAAAGAATCGCTCCATTTCAGACAAAGTGAACTCAAGTCACTGAGGTAAAATCAAGGCAGTCTAATGGTATAAATAAAGGAGGATGACCTCTGGAGCTGTAGTCTAGTGGAACGGGAATAGTATATTAAAGACACCTGTACCGAACTTTAATGGTTAATGAGATGAACCAGATATGTTCGACCATTCTGTCCTTTTTTGGGTCACATCTTGTGACATTCTGTTTTTGATTTGTTTGGATGTCTTTGTGTTCATATTAGTTGAGTTTGTCTGACCGAGATGCTTTGAAAAGGTGAAGATTTGGTGCCACCAAACAAACAGGCTGAGACCCACCATTTCAAGGCGTCTCAGTCTGCTTCAAAACGAACTCTTGTTTAGTTTGAACCCGACCTGCCAAATGTGAGTCTTCTGAAGATATACGATACCTGTCTGTGAGGAACAGGCCAAACATCTTTAAACTCATCTGTATTTGGGGTGCCATAGAAGTGCTGTTTTTTAGAAATTAGAGGGATAGTTCACCCAAAATTGAAATCACCCCATGATTTACTCACCCTCAAGTCATCTTAGGTGTGTATGACTTTCTTCTTTTAGACAAATCCAGTAAAAGTTATATTTAAAATGTCCTGGCTCTTCCAAGCTTAACAGTAGAACCGCCACGGGGTAAATTTTACCCGTACGTGTTTTTCAAATGTACAGATTTTTAATAAAACACTCAAGTCTCCCAGCTATTGACTTTTACTAAAATTGTATCATTTGAACTTCCCTGGCATTAAAAATGTTTTTAGATAAAACCAGATCGTAAAAAGGAGGCATTTATACCTAACAGCGCCAGCACGGGTCAAATTTACCCTCTATATAATACCTGTATTTTCACGCTGTCATTATCTTGCCGCTTATGCTTTAACATTGTACATTGCTAGGCAGTGCCTTTTACTCACTGATTTAGCGGTTATTAGTTTAAAAAATAAAGACAAAATGAGTAAAAGATAGCAATTTATGGATGCCGAAGAGGTATTAGAAGCACTAAATACCATGATGAATTCGGAGAGTCTGGTGCGTCCTGGGTCGGCTCAGCATCTGACGGCTCATCTGACAGCGATCTCATTTTTAGATGTTTTAGCCTAACGTTAGCCCTACTTCTGTTGTTCAAACTTTGGACTAATTATTGAATTTTTGTTTTGCCATTTCTATTGTTTATTGTTCACGTGTTGCTATTTATTCTAGACTGCACGTTCCTTGGAAAAAAAAAAAAAAATCCAATCTATGTAATGAATACAACCATTTTTTTTGATTACCCGTAGTTTATTGGTGTTGTTCTCTTATTCAATAATGATAAATTAATACATCATAAATGATACAACTAAACAAATTAATAATTCATTAGGTGAAGCTGTACGTGTACTTGAATTTGTCATCGCATCATCCTATGCAGTGTGGTCAATTATTACACATTACTGTCTATAGGCTATTTTAGTAATTTAAATAAAATTAATTGTCTTAATATATTGATTAATGACAATGAAAAATAATATTACAGCACCCAAATATGTAGCTATTTTCTTTTAATTATCTTCGTAAGTGCGGGCTTATATTGACTGTTACGAAAACTGACTGTAGCTTGCATAAAAAGCCTTGAACATAATATAACAGGACAAAAAATATAGTTGATGACTAGACATACATTTTTTTATGACACTTCTTTATGAAGACAGTGACATAATACAGTGAAACAAAATGTTCTTTAGTCTTATCAAAACACTACTTATAAGCATGGGTAAAATTTACCCGCATGGCGGTTTTAGGTGTACAGCGACCCCCAGTGGTTCTAGTATTAATAATGGCAGTTGGTAGTGGTCTAGATTTTGGAGCAAAGTAAAGTCTATCCATCATAAAAAAAAGTGCTCCACATGGCTCAGGGGGTTAATAAAAGTCTTCCGAAGCGAAACATCCAGGACATTTAATAAAAGTCTTCCGAAGCGAAACATCCAGGACATTTTTTTATACAACTCTGATTGAAGAAGAGAGTCATATATACCTATGATGGATTGAGGGTGATGGGGTAATTTTCATTTTTAGGTGAGCTATCCCTTTAAGTCTAACCTCTCCATAGAGCACCTTATTTTCCACCATTCTAGCTCTCTCTACCAATTGATATTTTCTAATAACCACTCACAGAAAAATATCATATAACCTTAAAAGACTAGGAATGTGGCACATGAGTCACATTCACTGCAGTTATACTACTCTGATTGGAGCTTGACAGCTGTAGTCATTTTGAGGAATCATTGTAGAAAAAAACCACTAAAGACTCTTAATAAAGACATGAGGTTTAGTAAATGATGATAGAATTGTTGGTTTTTGAGTGAAGTATTGCTTCAACAGTTTTGGATCATTTCCACACAAAATAAGCCCTTTAAAGTCTGGAAATGATATTGTTCAGAAGTGGGTAGGTACCTTGAGTGTCAAAACGCAATGCTAAAGGGGTCCTGACCAAGTGTCAGTATGTGACGACTTGGGAGTGAGAATGTGTTGGTTTTATCTTAATGGCAATTTTCATTCTCAGTAACAGTTTTTTATTGGTTTATGGGAGTGATCATCAAAAACACAAACAGATTAAAAATTATTACTGAGTTTTAGGAATGTATACTGAAGTGTTTTCTCCATCTGGAGTGATTTGACCGCATCTTTACCTGACATGGCTGCATTTACACGTGTAAGTTTCCAGACACAGCGGAGTCAGCGCTTACGAGGCTCTGTGGCCCTTGTTTGCATTCGGAGAGAATGGCCTTCCTCTCACTCATTAACCTTTCCTAATACCCTGCATGTATTAATAATGATCTGAGGAAAAGGTCAACACATCCCAGCATGCCTTGCAGCACCAGCACACACGCTCTCAGCAATTTACTCTCGCGCAGCGTGTGGATGGACGTCGAGCGCTCGTTACGGGTGTTTGGGGGCTGCTGTGTGATGGTGATCGCAGCGTCAGCCTGAAGAGAACAGACAGTGATTCACAGCCCTGTTTGCTCGTGAAGATAACAAGCGTGGCTTACATGTAAATACGTCTGATTTGTTCTGGGATTCAAACTGACAGCGAGAGCGCCGTCTGGCCTCAGGTGGACTCGTGCTCCACATCCCTGCAGTACAGCTCCAGCGCAGACCAGCACATGTGATCAAACTCACAAAAACTATAACATGCATGCTTTTTGTGTCATGAAAACAACATTCATATGCAAGGTCACATTTTCTTTAAAAAAGGCCATGTGTAACATCAGATCAGATTGTTACTTTCTATCACTGTCATGGGAAAGACAGTGTAGAAAATCATATGAGGCTGCAATTTAAAGGCAAAGTTCCCTCGAAAGTAAAAATTCTGTCATTCCAAACATGTTTTTTTCAGTGGAAAACAATAAGAGAAATTTGGATGGTATTTGATGGCACTATACCAGTTTCTCACATTTTTGTGTATGGAATGCTGGTTCATAATGTAATGGCAGGTGTTTAGACCTTACTGGCATGGATGCAGAATCAGGCAAAAACATCTTTATTACATTAAAAATACATTCAAACTGTTGAAGCAAATATTTTACAGGTATGTTCCACCAGAAAAAGCAGGAGTATGCATTTGTAAAGTTTTGAAACTCGAAATGCACTAGTAGAAGACAAAGACTAAATTTTTTTAAATGCTATTTTTTAACATATTATAAAGCTGTTAAATTATTATTATTATTATTATTATTATTATTATTATTATTTATTTATTTTATTTTTTTTAATACAGTGGATATAAAAAGTCTACACACCCCTGTTAAAATGCAAGGTTTATGTGAATGAACTTTTTCCAGCTTTATTGTGACCTATAACTTGTACAACTCAATTGAAAAACAAACTGAAATCTTTTTACCTGTGGAAACTAAAAAAAAAAAAAAAAAAAACTAAAATAATGTGGTTGCATTAGTGTACAAACTTAATACTTTGTTGAAGCACCTTTTGATTTTATTACAGCACTCAGTCTTTTTGGGTATGAGTTTATCAGGATGGCACATCTTGATTTGGCAATATTTGCCCACTCTTCTTTGCAAAAACACTCCAAATCTGCCAGATTGCGAGGGCATCTCTTATGCACAGCCCTCTTCAGATCACCCCACAGCTTTTCAATTGGATTCAGGTCTAGGCTCTGGCTGGGCCATTCTAAAACTTTAATCTTATTCTTGTGAAGTCATTCTTTTGTTGATTTGGACGTATGCTTAGGGTCATTGTCGTGCTGAAAGATAAAGTTCCTCTTCATCTTCAGCTTTCTTGCAGAAGCCTGAAGGTTTTGTGCCAATATTGACTGGTATTTGGCACTGTTCATAATTTCCTCCACCTTGAGTAAGGCCCCAGTTCCAGCTGAAGAAAAACAGCCCCAGAGCATGATGCTGCCACCACCATGCTTCACTGTGGGTATGGTGTTCTTTTGGTGATGTGCAGTGTTGTTTTTGCACCAAACATACCTTTTGGAATTGTGGCCAAAGAGTTCAACCTTGGTTTCATCAGACCATAACAAATTTTCCCACATGCTTTTTTAAGACTTCAAATGGGTTTTTGCAAAATTGAGCTGGGCTCGGATGTTTTTCTTCATAAGAAAAGGCTTCTGTCTTGCCACCCTACCCCACAGCCCAGACATATGAAGAATACGGGTGATTGTTGTCACATGTACCACACAACCAGTACTTGCCAGAAATTCCTGCAGCTCCTTTAATGTTGCTGTAGGCCTCTTGGCAGCCTCCCTGACAGGTTTTCTGCTTGTTTTTTCATCAAGTTTGGAGGGACGTCCAGTTCTTTTTTAATGTCACTGTTGCACCATATTTTCTCCACTTGATGATGACTGACTTCATGGTGTTCCATGGTATATCTAATGCCTTAATGTTTTTTTTTTTTTTTTTTTTTTTTGTTCTCCTGACTGATACCTTTTAACAATGAGATCCTTCTGATGCTTTGGAAGCTCTTTGCGGACCATGGCTTTTGCTGTGAGATGCGACTAGGAAAATGTCAAGAACAGCCTACTAGAACAGCTTTCAATTGAGTTGTACAGGTTTTAGGTCACATAAAAGGTGGAAAAAAATTATTGTGGTCTAATTTTTTAAAATCACATAAACCTGGCATTTTAACAGGAGTGTGTAGACTTTTTATATCCACTGTATGTATTATAATTGGTGTGTACTTTAATGATGCTCTTTTTTGAAGTATGGCAGTCATGGTCACTGTGACCTCTTATTGTATGGAAAAGAGCTCTATGAAACCTTCAGGCTTTCTTGCAGAAGCCTGAAGGTTTTGTGCCAATATTGACTGGTATTTGGCACTGTTCATAATTTCCTCCACCTTGAGTAAGGCCCCAGTTCCAGCTGAAGAAAAACAGCCCCAGAGCATGATGCTGCCACCACCATGCTTCACTGTGGGTATGGTGTTCTTTTGGTGATGTGCAGTGTTGTTTTTGCACCAAACATACCTTTTGGAATTGTGGCCAAAGAGTTCAACCTTGGTTTCATCAGACCATAACAAATTTTCCCACATGCTTTTTTAAGACTTCAAATGGGTTTTTGCAAAATTGAGCTGGGCTCGGATGTTTTTCTTCATAAGAAAAGGCTTCTGTCTTGCCACCCTACCCCACAGCCCAGACATATGAAGAATACGGGTGATTGTTGTCACATGTACCACACAACCAGTACTTGCCAGAAATTCCTGCAGCTCCTTTAATGTTGCTGTAGGCCTCTTGGCAGCCTCCCTGACAGGTTTTCTGCTTGTTTTTTCATCAAGTTTGGAGGGACGTCCAGTTCTTTTTTAATGTCACTGTTGCACCATATTTTCTCCACTTGATGATGACTGACTTCATGGTGTTCCATGGTATATCTAATGCCTTAATGTTTTTTTTTTTTTTTTTTTTTTGTATTTAGTACCCTTCTCCTGACTGATACCTTTTAACAATGAGATCCCTCTGATGCTTTGGAAGCTCTTTGCGGACCATGGCTTTTGCTGTGAGATGCGACTAGGAAAATGTCAAGAACAGCCTACTAGAACAGCTTTCAATTGAGTTGTACAGGTTTTAGGTCACATAAAAGGTGGAAAAAAATTATTGTGGTCTAATTTTTTAAAATCACATAAACCTGGCATTTTAACAGGAGTGTGTAGACTTTTTATATCCACTGTATGTATTATAATTGGTGTGTACTTTAATGATGCTCTTTTTTGAAGTATGGCAGTCATGGTCACTGTGACCTCTTATTGTATGGAAAAGAGCTCTATGAAAGTTCTCGTTTTGAGTTCCACAGACAACAATATATGTAGTTTGAAAGACAGAAAGCTTATTAAATAATGTGAATGATTCCATTGCATTCCATTCATGTATTTTTTACATTATTTTCATGCGATCTTCTTGACTGAGATCTCAAAATAAAGCAGTGTGTGTCTATCTGTGTTGACATTTATTAATGGTATGCTGTTCACCCAGTATTGTGACAGTGTGCATTACATCACACTCCCAATTACCTCTCAGCTACTCCTAACGGCACATCAGAAGCTCCTGACACTGAAATGAAGCAGGAAAACCGGTGTGACAGGAAACTCCTGTAGAGCTCTTTTTCTATGAAAATATGGATTTCAGTTTGTCAACAGCATGTTAACTGTTAGAAACAGGCTCTATATCAGATTCCCGCTCTGAGAGCCTAATAAACAGAGCGTTCTGGTGGATCTGTGTACCGTAACGTGATAAGGGAACCAGAATGCATCTTATATCAGATGACACTGTGAAATCTGATTAGTCGAGTTTATGGAAAATGATTGCTTGTGCTCATTGTAGGTGCGTCACTTAATTTGTTTGTGCAGTCTTGACTCCTGACACAATATAAACAGGTGAGCAATCACATTAGGTAAAGCAATTTACACCAGGCAAGACGTTTTTTTTTTTCTGGTTAATAAAGCGTTTGAGTGGAGATGGGGCGGTGTTGTTTACACCCACTGTAGATGTCAATCTAGGCTACTTTGGAGGCTTTCCTCATGTTTCCTCATACAGGTACATGTTCTCAAGCAGACATGTTCTAAATAAGATGGAGTGCACTAATTGTGCAACAGCACATGTTGAGGGCAGTAACTCTCCAGCTCATTTGACACCCAGCTCAACCTCACAATATTTACATACATGTAAACACAATACATTAGTGCTCTCCAACTGCAGCGTTTGCAAAACATCATGCTGATATCATTCTCAATTTAATCTTAATTTGACACAAACATTTACTTGATTGCAAGTTTTAAATGTCACGTATAGCGTAACCCTAACCTTAATAAATAAATAAATAAATAAATGCCGAAGCAGTTAAAAAAGATCTTAAATTAGAATATTTTGTATCTGAATCTGTATCTTTTAAATCTCTCAAACAAGATTCAGTAATATCTGTTTAACATTAAAACTCACAGACATACATTAACATTAAGCCACTGGATAATAAAGGCAGATCTGAACTGAAATACATTTTTGCTGTTTGTAAGGCTGGACAAGGTAAATATGTTCATTGTGTTTTCACGCCTGCAGTGTTTTGGAACAGGACAAGTCTCTATGCTGTAGATGACGTCTGTCGGCAGCTTTATCTCACAGTGATCAGTTTCGTCTGTCTCTCTTCGTGAGTCTGCTGCTGTTTCTCCACACTGTCGTTATGAGGTACGTTTTGTCTAGAATGTCACACTTCAGTCTTTTACAGACAGTTATTGATGTGTGAGACACGAGGACTGTGTGAAAACATTATCACGTAATGTGAGCGCACCAGTTCAGGGCGAAAAGAAAAGTTCACATTTCCTCCAGGTGACTTCAGGATGCGTCTGTCTCTCTCATCTGCGTTCATGAGCTTAGCCTGAGGTTATTCTGTTCACAGGTTAATTCCACTCATTTAAGCAGGAACAGATGATTTTCACAGCCAATTAAAGCTCATTTTACTTACGCGGCACATCACTGTTGTCAATATTTAAACAACATGAGGGTTTCATGAGCTTCATTGTTGAGTGCGGCATTTTGACACGAGGGCCTCTTGAGGAGATCAGCTTGGTTTCAGAACTCGTTATAAAGTAATGCTGTTTAAAGCTGCTCTGTTTCCATCTGATCATCTCCCTTATGCATAAGCAGCTCCTCCTGCATGCGATCATTGGTAACACAGTTGCATCTCTGTCCTCTGCTGGCAGGAACACAGCGACTGTGAAAGATGAATGCTGTATGACTTCAGCGAATGAGAACATGAGCGTCTGATCAAAACTTATCCAACTGTCAAATCTAATTGTGTATTGAGTAGGAGATTCTAAGGATAATATAACTAGGTTGACATGCATAACAAAACAATTTTCATTGATTTATTTTTTACTGTCCATCAGAAGCTACATCATGAGATATTTATATATTTCCCACAAGGCAAAACAACCATTTTCACTAGCTATCCTCTTCATAGTTGTGAAAAGATGGATCCTAAAATCATACAGTTACTGATGCAAAAAGCTCAAACTTAAACTTCAAACTTACTGAAACACCAAAGAATGTGTAGGACCTGGAGGATTCCAAACAAGAAGATACACACCATTAGAATAACCTAGAGAGGATCAAAACTTCAGCTGTGTTAGTTCAGCTATAGTGTGTCTGTGAAATAGATGGAGATATCAAGTATGTGAAAAAGATTCATCATGATAGGATTAATCATGAATGAATGAATGAATGAATGAATGAATAAATAAAGTTCTTCCTACTTTTAAAATGATAAACATCTTGAAGATCCTAAGGGGCACTTATGTGCACATAAGTAAATTTGGACATACTTGACAGACTTTGTTTTTCATGATCTTAAAAACCACTTTTAGTTTGATTTCTTTACTATTTTGGTTTTAATACAACACATTGTTTTTAGCACTTAATAGTTTAAATAGTTATGATGACTATATGCGATCTTTCTAAAACAGTAAAATTGTTTTTAATAATAAAAATGGCCAGTTCGCACAAAACAAGCATCTTGTACTTGACTGCACTGTGTTTTTTAAATTTCTTAATGTGCTAGTCGCTAGTCTATGACTGTGCGCAGTATAGCTGGCGTTTCGGCTCGTTGCATGTGAACTTTTCAACAGAGAGCCTCTCAGTTTGTGAGGAATAAAACATTAGAGAAAATAAGACTGGAATTACCTTTTGAAAGGGTCGGTAAGCGACTTTCTCTTTCCTCATTGGGCTAGTGCTGGTTCATCTTCTTCATATGAGCTGCCCTGTTGAAATCAAGCAACAGGGCATTTACCTATGTGTCCGTGCATTCAGTCTGAAAGTGAAAGCAGCCGAATAAATCTGCTGCTGTCTTTGTCATATTAACAACAAAAGACAAAGAGAAAATCACTCACTGCTCTTGACTGAATAACTTTAGTAACTTTAATAGGGATTAATCTGTATTTAATTTATACAGACTACGCAGTGTTTTATTTATTTTATTTATTTTTCGTTTGACAAATTTCTGTTGCATTTCATATGTGTATGTGTGTATGTATTATTATATGTATTATTATTAATATATATTTTTAAAATATATATTGCAAAAACAAACAAACTATGACATATAACATGCAATAAAATGACTTATATAATGAAATGTGAAAATCAATCCATGTTTTTAAGCAGCAAACACGCAGATTTGTAAATGTGAACTGGTGGATCAACAAGATAATGTGCTATAAAAGGTTAAACAATTAAGGCAGTAAAATATATTTATGTTATTTAATTAATATAATGCTTGATTGATAATAATTGCTTAAATTAATATAAGAATTTATACCTTTGACTCTTAAAAGCTTTAATGTGAAGTTTATTATTTAATAAAACTTATTTAATAAAACTTTTAGTGAAACCTGCATCTGAGCTGTAAATAATGCTTTTTACAATATTTTTAATCTTATATTTTGTGTGTGTGTGTGAACTGTAAAGTTCTTAAAAAAGGTCTTTAAAAGTCTAAAGTATAGTTTAAATATCCTGCAGATACCCTTGTCTGACAAAAAACATCAATTGTTTTCATATATAATTGTCCGGACCTTGGCTGGTGAGGAGGGTTCATTACTGGACCTCAAGCCGTTATAGTTGAAGACCCCTGAACTATAGTGCCCTGCACCTGCTAGTAAAAAATATCAGAAATGATATCTGGTGTCTGAATAATTTCTGGTTTGACTGTATATTGCATTTATATAATGCATTGTCAAAGTTACTCAAAATATATTATGTGGTCATGTCAAATCAATCATTCGAGCTCCGCAGGGCCTAGTACTGACCATGTGCTCTGTAGACGAGATAATGGCCAATACGGCTCAATTCAGCACAGCACAATTCATGGCAACTCTGGACGTCCGTGTGAAGGATCATAACGGCATGTTCACCTGTGGTCTCAATCACCTTTCATTTCTATCGTCGCCGTCCCATACATGCTTTTATTGTTCGGATGTGATGACCTGCTGTCAGTAAATGTGAATATTGAATCTTGATAACCGTTCTGAAATTGAAGATGCATACAATGTCCTGCCCTCAAAAAGATCTTATCATGACAAAATGTGACTATATTAAGATATCAAGCATCACAGTGTTAAAAAAAATACGTGAGGCAAACGTTTATGACCATTTGCACAATTGCTTTTATGCTGAAAAACATGAGCACAACATGGGGAATGGAATAAAATCACAGCATCCATAAGCAGTTACAATTCAAACGTTTGTTTCATGAGCAGTAAAGACAAAAAAAAAATAGAATTATCCAGCGTTTTCTTTGAGGTTGAGCACCAGGGCAGCGTTTCCCACTTTTTATCTTTTCCTATTGGGTAATCAGAGACGTGTAGGCCACAGTTCTGCGTGACCTGCAGCTGAACCTGTGTGCCTGACAGATATTAGTAACACAAGCTTTCATTTGAGGCTTTTAATGTGTTTCATTCCAGGCCGCAAATGGATCGTACCGCAGGATCAAGTGATGTCAGATTGATGTTTAAAGAGAATAGAGGAGGGACCGCTGCTGTAGTCATGACAGGATAATCTTTACGTGCATCTTCTGTGTGTGTGATTGTTCACCTTGCGTGGATGATAGAGGTCATTGAGAGGAACGCCAAAGATCTTATGCCGGAAGCTTTTTCGGGATAGCTATGTAAGTGGTAGTCCAGCCTTCTCTGTGTGTCAGCAGAATGTGTGGGGAGGTTGTGTCCTGTTCATGTTGAAACTGTGTGTATGTGAACGCCTTCACACGGAGCCCCGGCCAAGTTTCCTTGCCCAGTAGATCAGGGCTGGCATGCCGGCGAGGGCTCTGGAAGGTCATTCGTTCTGACTTCAGCCGTGCCAGAGAGCCGCTGCCAAGCCTGGCTGATACATTCTCAGCACAGCTCAGCAGCGAGCTCCTTCCGCATGCGAACCCTTCCCACCGCACTTTAGCATGCTACGGCGCGCTCGCCCCCTTATGCGTGGCCAACAGAGAAAAGGAGGTTTGGCTGTGTAACCGAAACCCACCGCAGAGAGGATGTGCTCGGTTCAGCGCTGGGTTAGGCCCACAAACCCCCTCAGATCAAAGCGTGCGTCCCATTCACCTTGCATGCGAAATCAGCAGCGGGCCCAGAGCAAAGCCCTGGTGGACACCTTGGCTCTGGACAGCCGTTATGATTGGCTGCGACTCAAGCGAGGTCAGCGGGAGAGGAGTGCGAGTGCAGACTGAGAGCAGGTCTTTGTGTCATTTGGCTCAACCAGCAACCAAAGGCCAGATTTCAAGGATGCATGTGTGTATGTGTTAATGTGTGGTTTCTGTTAGGACGCAAGAGTGGAAGAATTTTAGTGCCGTGAGTGTAGAGTGCTGCAGGGATGATGTGTTTTTTTTTGGCCAACACACAGAAAGAAATTAGCATCAAATATTAAAACAAATTTTAGCACTTCCAGTTCCATCACCCAGAAGTTGAGTTTTATTGGTAACATGCAAAACCATACAAGGCAGGACATGTAGTGAAATGCTTGATGCGACTCTCTACACAGGTTTTTTGTTCAGTGCTTGAAATAAGGGGCCAATATATAATTTTTTTTATAGAGTTAATTGCATGAAATGCTGATTACTTCATCAAATGAATCACATTTATCAATTTGCTGAGAAAAGTCCCTAGTGAAGATAATTCAAAGACATTAGCCAGCATTTAATGCCGGTGTGCCTTTGGTAAGTGTTGTAGGCAAGAAGGCAGTGCTTCAAACTCTTATTGTGAGGAAGTCATGTATTGTGCATGATTTATTTTGAAATAAATTAGCGTGTTAAATCGACAGCTCTTGTTTTGTATATCTCAATACCATTGAGTGAAAATGTGAAAGTGTTTATGGAGGACACACCTGAGCTCAACTGTCCTCAGGCACTAGTAATAATAAACTCTTGTTATGATGGAGCTCTGCATTCTCATCGAGAGGCAAATGTTAATGAGACACAGCTGAACGGACCCCACCGCACGCACACGGCTCATAATCCAATCCTGGCTTATAAACACGGCTGGCAGTTCCTGCGCTGCCTCCTGGGTGGCCGATCGGTCAGTCTGTGAGAAGGTTTGGAGAGTAAAAGAGCAGCGCTGTTGTTCTTGGGTTCTGGCTGCACACACACACCGCTCTTTACCCGCAAATAAAAGCAGCCGTCCGGTAGGTTTCCGGTCGAGGGGAACACGAAAGAATTCGGGGAATGTTTAGTCTTGTTTTAATAAGGACTTTTAATCAAGTTGCTCTTTTTGGGTGCAACGCTGCACCAGTCACAAGTCAAACGAGGGCACATGTCATGCTGCTGGCACACACATGCGTTTGATGTTTGTGTAAATCGGTGGAGGTCAGAGCGGTGGGGATTTTTGACTGTGAATAAAAGCTGTGTTTACAGAGCTGCTCCCTAGAGATGTGCGGCTGCTGCGGGACGGAGAGCAGATCTGACGAGCCGCCGACGGTGACTCTACACTCACAAGTGCTTCACTTCAGACCACTTGCGGTGTGGCTGTAAGTTATGAAATCATGCTGAGAGGACACAATTTGAAGCTTTTTCCCTGAGTGAATGAATAAAGCAGTGCTGCTCTATACACTGGGTGGTCAGAGAGGATTTACCTACTCTGTCAAAATGTACTTCAAATATTTATGTCAGTGTATTTCTGTCTTAAAGCAAATGCGTCTATAGGCGTAACTCAAGGCCCTGGAGCCGCCTGTTGATTTCACATGTATATTTTCTATACGGGTCAGGCGGGGAGAATGTAAATGCCTTGATTGTCATCAGAGAGGCGTGTAAGAATATTGGTCAAATAAAATGGTTTTCATCATCATCATCATGTGGTGGTCAATGACTGTAGGCTACATCATAGCAGTATCACCATTTCAGTTGACATTAGTGATGTGCCGTCATTGTGTGTGATGTGGCTTTCTGCTGAACACAAGGCCAAGGTCAGACATCTGTTTATACCTGAAGAATGCTGTCCATTAGCAATACCATTCATCTCAGCTGCCTGGCTGGCACATGTGTAATTTGGATGCTGGCATTTTTGATTTGAGACAATTGCTTAAGCCATAAACACCATGTGAGTGATGGCTTTACACTACATTACCAATATGCTGATTTGCTGCTCAAGAAACATTTTTGATTATTATAAATTTCGAAAACAGTTGTGCTGCACAATATTTTTTGTGGAAACTGTGATACACTGCCATTTAAAAGTTTTGGGAAAGTACGATTATTATCATTATTTAAAAAAAAGAAAGTTAATATTTTTATTCATCAAGGATGCAATAGATTGATCAAACGTGTCAGTTAAGACATAATATTGCAAAACCTTTAAC
Organism: Cirrhinus molitorella; assembly: GCA_033026305.1. Taxonomy (NCBI): domain Eukaryota; kingdom Metazoa; phylum Chordata; class Actinopteri; order Cypriniformes; family Cyprinidae; genus Cirrhinus; species Cirrhinus molitorella. The sequence continues at coordinate 34,234,049 of CM065123.1, read as the reverse complement.
ATTTCAGAGAAATGCTGTTCATTTGAACTATCTGTTAATCAAAGAATCCTTAAAAATTAAAAGGTAATCATGGTTTCCACAAAAATATTTGGCAGCACAACTGTTTTCAACATTGGTAATAATCAGAAATGTTTGGAGACTGGAGTAATGATGCTGAAAATTTAGCTTTGATAATAACAGTAAATTACAGTTTAGCACATTCACATAGAAAACAGCTGTTTTAAATTGTAATAATATTTCACAATGTGACTGTTTTACTGTAATGTAAGTAGTTGCAGCTTTGGTGAGAAAAATAGATTTTTTTTCTAAATATATATATATATATATACATATATATATTTTTTTTTTGTAGGGTACAGTACAGTGGCTAGAATGCAGTGAATAAAAAAGAAAAACAAACAAAAAAGGTCTATTTCATGCTGTTAAGAGCCCTCCAGAGAATCAGGCACTAAACATAGACTGCAATATAATAAAATATGTATGTTTTTTTTCACACTTGTTGAATTTTCCCACATAATGGTGTAGTAGTGACACTGCCTGCGTAAAACCCTCATGACATCTGGGTAAAACCTGTAGCCTAGACAGGATGGACTGGTCTGACCAAAGGTCTGGTCGGTTCTCATATGGATTAAACGTGCTGCTTTTCACTATCTGCCCTATAATGCGATGAGTCATGTTTTAATTGATTTAACCTTTCTGAGCTGCTCCATAACCTCCGTTCCCTTGTTAATCGGTTCACATACTCTGGGCCGGATGAAATAAATCTAAAAGATGATCTGCTTTGATTCCATATCTCAGAATGGCATGAAAGTTCAAAGCAATAGTGTTAAAATCAATGGGACACTTCAGAAGAACTGCATTTACTGCTTCATCTGTCATAAAAGATGCCGTGTGGTGAGTTGAAAGTGAGACGGCGTGTTTGATGGGAATAATTGTGTCTGTAAGCGTGTGTGAGCGGCCCAGATCATCGGCACGGCTCTGATAAGATCCTGCTGATTTATTGCTGTGTTTATAGAGTGCCGCACAATTTGCATTTTCCCTGGGAAAGGCCGGGTGTTTCCGTGTCAGTGTTTCAGGGTCGTCTGGCTCTAAGCATCCCACCCGCGAGCCCCTGCTGCCCGAACTGACTTACTGCAAAGCCTGTGTGAAGTCTGAGCTCTTTTTCAGCTTTCCAGATGATTTAGCTGTGAGACTGTCCAGCGCTGGCCCGTGTGCCGCTTCTGATGTTATGAGAGCTTAGTGCTCGGGTTATGAAACTACTGGGTGTAGCCGGTGGGTTTTTGGCACACTAGCCACGATTTATATGATGACAGAAGTGCGATTATAGAGCTCTGCCAGCGGAAACAGACCACCTCTCCTGCTTCTTCCTCTTTCTGCGGTAATGAGCGATTAACTTGACTGGTGCTGTGCTGTAGATTTATACTCCATACATGAGCTCAGACCTATGGAAATAGGGTGCATGAGTTCAGTGAGGGGATAAAGCATGTGCATGTTTGTAAAACCATGGTCATACTGATTTGTGATGATACTGATTCCTTTTGCTCTCACCAGTGTCATTAATTTGCCTGCAGCTACAGGAGGCTGTGCATTATACATAATTAGCTTATCTCTCTTTCCAGTCTAAAATCTGAAGTGTCCAGTTAGTGATTTGGGTAGGCTACTGATTATTAAAACTTTAGAGTTATTGTTATAGTTAGTTGTTTATAGTATAGGATAGTATAGTTGTGATGCCTCTTATGTTAGTCAAACACATCTCTACTAAATATAGTGATCTTTGAGTCATATTCATCTGTTACATAACTGATTAAGGGATAGACAGAAAAAAAAAAAAAAACAGTTGGTGGTAGCCAGTGACGTTCCAAATTCTTCATAATTTCTTCTTTTGTGTTCAACAGAAGACAGGAACTGATACAGGGTCGGAACAACATGAGGGTGAGTAAATGATGACCTATCAGATCACTGTCTTTCTTCTGTTTTTCTGTCTTCCTCTGGTTCTATCTTTCCTACTGTGGTTGGATGACTGTATGTGTGTGAGGTTATACTCACTCGATCAGGACTCCCTGTAGCGATTGGAATTTAAGCCACAGGTAGCTGTTAGATTGCTGCAGGAGTTTGGGAGAGTAATTGAAGAGGCGGCGATGGCAGAAAGCAGCTTTACTGCAGAGATCGGCTCATTCTCTCAATGAAGAAACACATCACTGCTCACCGAGGAGATTTCACAGACTTAGCGCTCCACGTCTCACTCTTGTTCTGTGACTTCTCAATATTGCTGGATGAACGTGTTACTATAAATGTGTGTGATGATCCAGATCTGAGCTTTGCGGTCTCAGTGTGAAAGGTTAAGATGCTGCTGGGTGAGTAGAAACCTTCAGGATCAGACCAATCTACCTCATTAGTTCAGTAATGGATCCTGAGAAGAGTGATTTTTGAGATTTCCCACACATTGATTTATGTATTCTATAATCTAAAGCAAACGTCCAAGTCCGACTCCCTAACCATTAGGCCACGGCTGCCCCTAATAGAGAGTACTCAGATAGTATTATATGTTAAAGCATTCTGCATACTCCTTTGTATCATTTAATATTATATTTTGGTTTGAAGTTGTATTTAAAGTTATCAGACTCACCCATAAATGATCATTCTGTAGGTTTTTTTTACTCTCCCTCATGCCGTTCAAACCTGCATGACTTCGTTTCACCAGTGGAACACAAAAGAAGATGTGTTGACGGAGAAAAGTCATAGAGGTTTGAGGTTGTGAGGGCGAGTAAATGATGACAGACTGATGGTTTATTGCTGAACGGTCTCTTTAATGTGTGTGTGGGGTCTGATTCCTGAGTTTCACTGTGACCTCAAACACGTGACTTCAGAGACTCTTACTCACCCTCTATAGCTGCAGCAGATCCTGTGTTTGCTGTAATTGTTGTAATATCAGTGATGTGTATTGATCACTGCAGTTAAATGTGGCCCAAATCCCCCAACACACACAATCTTGTGTGGTTTGAGTGTGAGCAGTGTATAGAACGCACTTGATTTTACACTGGTATCTCCTGCTTATAATAAATCAGCATGTAATTAGACGCCAACCTCCTGCACACTGGTGTCTTTGTTCACTTCTTATGATTGGCTCACATTTGGGTCCGTTTAGGAACGTCTGTTCGGTGTCTGATTTAGGCCACATTGAAAATGTCCTGTAAACAAACAAGACATTTTGTCAGTAGATCATAATTAGGCACTTTGGATTAGGATGAACTATGGAAGCTTGTTCCATCATGGAATAAAAGAAGCTCATTTGGAAGTGCAGTTATTAAAAAGAGCCAGAACTGCAAGATAAAATATTGTAAGAAAAAAGTCACAATTGCGTTTTTTTATTTTCTTTATACTGTAGTGGAAACAAGCTTCCATAGAGCTTCTGTTTTTCTTTTCTCCTGGTAAAAGTATAATTTACTTCAACTGACTGTGAATTTCTCCATTAAAACAAAACTGTTACCACATTGTTGAATCTGGCTAGAATCAATTTGAAACAGACTATACATTTGTTTAAGACAGACTATACAATCCAGACTGATCCAAGAACATCACCTTCAGCAGTATAGGAAACTTCAACTCACTAAAATCAAGCAGTGCAAAATGTTCTTTCCTGAACAAAATAATAATTTAATGTTCTCAAATCTCACACATTCATATAGGGAGTGATGTGAGGGATATTAGGCAAACATAAGTCATTATACTGTCTGTTTGCCATTTATATGGAAGCAAATGGAGAAAAATCACTCTGGTGTGATTTGTGGATAAAGCCCTCTTTCTTCCTCCATCATGGTCAGTGTCTTCAAACAGCATAAGAGCACAATGGAAGTCAAACTCAGTGTCTCTTATGTGGATTGCATGATCAGGGGCCGGATTCACGAACATCTTCTTAAGAAATAAATTAAGAAATTTCTTAAGATAAATTCTATAAAGTTTGTAAGAATGTTCTTAAGCGCAATTGTTGAAAAATCTTTTCGATTTTTAAAATCGTATTTTTTTCTTAAGAAGAAAATGACACATCGTTATTTGTGAGAATACATGGCTGAAGATGCATCGATAAACTCATACATCATGGATTGTCTTTTTGCGGTTTCTGCAAATTATCCTAATAATCATAATAAGCATGCACAAGCCTGTTTTCGTCACGACCTTGATTGACGCTCGGCTTCACGTTTTTAATGCACCATGTTTTTGAACAGTTACCTTTAAAGAGCCTGTGTTAAGCTTTGGCGATCTGTTTTATTCATTTTTTTGTTGTGTTTTTGCACCCTCATCCGAATGAACGCTTCTGGTAACGTTATGTGTGTGTGCATTCATCTGTGCTAAAGACGGCCCAAGATTATGTATTTATAGGCTAAATAAAATAACAAATGTTCAGCCAAACGTCACTATCTGACTCGTCTTTGTAGAGTTGCTACTGAGTTTTGATGTCAGGGAAAAAATAGGGTCACATCATGACCAATCATTGTTTACATTATCAGTCATCGCTGTCACTTCAGAGAACTTGTGCACATCCCTATTAACAGTCCTAATATGCATTATATGTAGCTAGCAGTGTTGAAATGTTAAATATAACAATTAATTTGAAATAACCAAATTAATCCATTAAATAATTAATCTTTTTTGGGATTTAAGACAGGTCTGGGGCTATCCTAACTTTAAGAAGTTATTTACAATTGTTTTTAAGAAGATTCTTTTCAAGAATTTGAATTCTTCTTTAATTTTGTCTTAAGAACACTCTTAGGTAAAAAGATAAGAATATTCTTAAGAAGAATTTTCGGGAATACAAAATATTCTTAACTTTTTACTTAACTTGGAAAATAAGAAGAAAATGTCAGTTAAGAAGCAATTTCTTCTTAAGAATGTTTCGTGAATCCGGCCCCAGCCCATTATTTTCATGTGAAATAGTTTTCCAGGCTTTCCTGCGAGGGAGTTTTAGCAGTTTGATCTGCTTTCTGTAAGTTTGAAGCCGCTGCGCATGAATCTGTGTCACGGTTATTGATACGAAGAGCCTGTAATCAGCCAAACCGCAGACGGCGACTCACACCAGGCAGATTCATGTGTCCGTGTCGTGTCTCGTCTGAGGGGGATCTGTGGCCCGTTATCAAAGCGTGACCCCCTGCTCAGAGAGAGTCAAGCTTGTAAACTTTGAAGTGCTCGCCATCTCCGAGGATGCTTGAGAATCGCTGTAAACGTGTGAGTCACGCCTCTGGTGATGCTGTGAATCACATGCCGGTCAGAGCCCGATGGCGGTCGGATCCTGTGGTTGAACACAGATTACAGGATGCTGATGAGGCAGATTGAGATCCACTTCATAAAGCCTCTCAGTCAGTAATTAAGTCAATCACAAACGGCGCTCATATTTCATTAGCATGTGACACGTGAGGCTCTGCTGAGGTAATGGTCCACGTCTGAGGACAGAATTCATTTTTCTATCAGATCTGCTGTCTGAATCATAAATGGACCTTGAAATGGGATGGAATGAACGATATTCCATGATGACAGAAGTTGAAGCACAACTGAACCCAGACAGTCCCATTTTAAAGGCTATTTATTATTATCTTTAACATAAATGTGTTTAGTGCGATCAGTGTAAATCTGGCCACAGATTTATTTCTGCATTGATTTATTCTTCTGTTTACTGATTGATTTATTCGATGAGCTTTGGTAAAGTTTTGGAGAGAAGTTGGTTTAGGCCAACCTACATTCTCTTCCCCGTAGGAGATCTGTATTGCTTATTAACTGCTTAATTTTGTCTCTGGTGTTTCACCTTAAAATTCCTGAGGAGAACTAAACCAGACTGCCGTAATGGCAGCTGAATGACTCATTTTAGGGTTTAGTGTCTGGTGGAGCAGCTTCATGTCCTGAAGGTCAGAGTAAGTCTACACAGTACATTCATTGTTTAAGTTCAAAAGAAGCAGCTCATCTGAGCTGAGATCAGCCGGTCAAGGACCTTCTGTCCTGTGTGTGGCCCTTGAGAGTCCATGCATACAGCGCATTAGTCTAATGAAGCCCTCCGATTCCTGCATGCCTCATTTGATAGAGCATTAAACCACTTTTTCAATAAGTAAGAAACGCAGGAGGGAGAGGAGGAACCTGGAGCCAGAGGAAGTAAAGAGGAGCACAGAGATGACCTTTTATTCTCTCTGAGTGCTTCATTAAAGTGAGCGGGTGTTTAATTCCGCTTGCCTGCGTCTCTGAACGCGACACCCTATGATTGTGGGCCGATCGTACAGTAGCAGTGCATGGATAGCCGGCGCTGGTCACCTGAGCCCTCAGTGATGCAGTTAAAGAGGCTCCTCTGGGTCCCGGCTGACATTTAGATCGGACGCGAACGTCTCCCTCCTGTAGACCCGGCTCTTAATTAGCCGAGCTGGAAGAGGCCATTTATCTTCATCTCAACCGTACGGCTGTGAATCATCTGCTCATTTTAGAGTCGCTTTAAATGTAACGGCTCATTTTAGCCACTGTTCCCGCAGTTTGAGCAGCACTATCGCCCTGTGAAGGCTTCATAAAGGACTAGTTTGTTTAATTCTCATGTGTTACAGTGTCCTGCAGCACTCTGCACATCAGGCTCCTTCTGTGAATGTTTATTGAATCTTTTGGCCACCCATAAAGTGCATAATAAAGACAAAACTTGTCACCCTGTGTACATGTAAAGACGTTTTCTGTGCTTATAATCCAGGTTTATTCTCCTTCCTGCTGTGTGTGCGACTCTGTTCTTACAGTAACTCTTGAACACAGCAGCGAGACGTTAGCAGATCGCTTGCAGGTTGAGTCTGCGGTTGTTTTGTACTGATGTGGTACAGCAGTCTTTCACGTTACCCACCTCCCCGCTCTCCTGCTGTTTCTAGATGTGCACACCTGATGAAATGTGTTTGATAGCATCTGACCATGATGAGTTATGATGATAACTGGTGCTTTTTCTAGTTACAGTCAGCCAGTGGGTTCGTCACTGACTAATGCTGACATCTAATTGTAGATGCACACATTTTCATAAAACAGCAAATGTGCTGAAATGAAAGTTGAATCACAATTTATTTTAAGGTCCATTTACCACTATTAATTACTATTAACTATAAATTTTCCCTCAGCAAACTCCTAATTTGCTGCTTATTAATAGTTAGTAAAATAGTTGTTAAGTTTAAGTATGTGGTTTAAAGATTTAAGGAAAATCTAAAATATAATCATGCAGAGTAAGGCATTAATATGTGCTTTATAAGTACTAATAAACAGCCAATATGCTAGTAATATGCATACTAATAAGCAACTAGTTAATAGTCAGAATTGCCCCTTAAATTAATGTGTTACCAAATTTTGTTACCCAGTGTTTTAGGGTAGCATGCTTTTTTTTTTTTTTTTTTTTTGCTTTTTTAAGCAAAAGGGGACTTAAAAGAACAAATCACAGGTTTGCGGTGCTTGTTTGTATGGCTGTACAATTTGGCCAAAATGCAGTGATTATATATCAGTTTGTCTTTAAAATTAATGAGTAAATACACAAATACATTACATACATACATGTACTATAGTAGTTATTACTGGATAAAAAAAAAAAAAAAATACTGCAAACAAAAGAACAATAATTGTAAGAATACTACAGGAATATTGTAATATTTTACTGTAAAATCTTTAAAATACTTTAAAAAATTGTAAAAATAGTATATATATATATATATATAGTAAAAAAAAAATATTATAAAATATATGTAATATTTATGTCTGTCTTAACTTTATTTATAATTTCTTAACTTTCAAACATTTTAAACCATCAAACTTTGAAACCGCAGGAGCCCTTAAAGCTCTTTTGTTGATAAGCACTGGAAGCTGAAAACACTGAAATCATGAGCTGCTCATGTATAAATGAGCACAGTACCACGCTTCACTCTGAAACACTGCTCATATATTTATTTAATGAAATCACAGCCTTGAGATTTGTTAACCATTCTAAGCCATATTGTGATTTCTGTTTTATTCAGATTAATCATGCACCCTACAATATTTACTTAGTTACTAAAAAAATGCATTAATAGCTGTTGGTAGGAAACACTTTTGTTCATTCGGCTCAATGGTCTGATGCAGATCATCTCAATGTAATCCAGTATTATGAATCACTAGTATGGGCCTGCTGTTGTGGACACTGCCTTGCTCTTAGTGAGGAGTTCCAGTGTGAAGAACTGCACAGATATTACACAACGATTGCTTCATATGGAATGAAATCTTAATTCCTGCTTGCCAGATGGAAGAAACTCTATCTGCTCATCAGGGCGACAGCAGTGAGTTTGGTCAAGGCAGTAACAGGAGCACAACTGATTTGGCTAGGCTTGCCTGACAGATGTTGTGCTGGGCTCTGGGTCTCGGTGTCCGGTTTAATGGAGCGGTTTGGAAGCCGTCCCGTCCCGGCCCCAACAATGATTCTGAATCGGCCCCCTGCTCCTGCATAGGCCATTCAGAGCCGTGTCTGGAGCCTGTCCGCTCCACAGGGGAAACGATACGGGCCGCTGGTGTCTGTTTCACCAGACTTCGGGCCTTACACGTGAGACATGAGCCATTATCTGATAGAGTTTCTGAAATGAGCAGCAGATGCCCTGTGTGTTGCTCTCTCTCTCTCACTCACACACACACACACACACACACACACACACACACACACACAAACACACACACTCATTCATTCACCAAACAAATAGACACACACATCTAACCTTATGCACAAGTGATGTCTGTCATTGTTTTTATGTTAAAATACTATTAACTCAACCAATGGAGTGAGTTTGGGGTGGGGCCATATGTTTTTCTGACCAATGGCAGATAGGGGGAGAGTTCAGAAAATAATTTTTGGAGTGTTGTTTAATGATGTGCTCTGAAATAAATTTGCTAGTAAATTTAATAAATAATTACAAAGAAACAGAAAGTGACACAATAATTTTTGTTTTATTTATAATCTCGAAAAAATCATGTTTTACAGTGTATTTTTATTTTATATATTTATTTTTTGCAGCATGTAAACAAACTGTTAGGAGTGAAGAGAGTCGTAATGAGTGGGCTGATTCTAATCAGAACTCAGTGTAGGAGACGAGCAAAACTAGCAGGAGGAAGTTTGGTGTGATAGAACCGATCAAAGGCAATTACATTCATCGCTCAATGACACAGAAACAACAGAGAAACAGAGAGCATCCTTAGTGTGCCTGTCAGCGGTTTTCTACCTGTACGAGATTCTCTTTCACATGTATGTTTGAATGGTTTATTCCTTTCGCTACATTTACAGCTCAATTGAACGATTATATTTGTTAACACATGCCCACACCTCCCACTGCGTCTCCCCACTCATTGCATTTCATTTATGTTCAGATACTTACTTCCTTTTATCCTAGTTAGTCAGTGTGTAAGTAATTTGTGGCTTGATTTCTCTGAGAAAAAAACAAAAAACACTAAATTATGACTGGCACTTTCATTAGATTTAGTTGCATCTTTTGTGTTTAGAGTTAATAAATGATCAGGAAGACTGTGTGAATAGGGTTGTTTATTTCTTAACTACTCAAGAGATTTTCTGAACAAAACAGTCTGTGCAAGTACAACTGTAATGTTCGGCCACAGTGTTCATGCATTTGGTTGCATGATCAAGTTTCTCTAAATGTCTGTAACACAGAAAGCTTGCTTCTGCATCAATGGCCATTCACAGCTTATATGTTCATTACATATTTGACATACAGTATAATGCAATAATTTGTAAAACTGAGAGTCGTCTGCCTTTGTGTCCTCGTGTTGAATTTCAGAACAATGACATGAGAGCATACAGGAACCCTCAGGCTGTACGATTAAAATGGTCCTGTAAGATAAAAGCATGTTGTGTTAATGAAGCAGAAAGTGTGAGATATTGAGTGGAGCAGAGCTCCTCCCTCTGGCCGCTGTCCTCTCTGGTGTTCATTATTGGTTTTGAGGTCCTGGTTGATGGGCTGTTTGCTCGCATAAGGTCCCTGCTGCGGTGGAACGGCCTGTTCGGAGTTCCTCCCAGAGAAGCTGCAGTGAAAAGACAAGCTTAAGAACCTCCTAGATTCTGCTGAGCATTCCACCAGTAGACTATAATTAAAGACTTTAGCCATTAGCTCCTTTCATTTCCTGCTTATCGTTTACATCTTTTGTTCTCTGATTCTGACCATATGCCAGCATTTCCTTCAGGCCTCTCTCCTTTTTTGACACACCTCATCTATTGTTCATGAGCACTGCAAACTGATGCATATTAAGTGGAGACAGGTTTCCAAATGGCCCATGTTCAGGTCAGTGCCAGGCGTCAGAATCAGGCATCCTGGTCGGCCCTATTTGGCAGAACTCCTATACCTCACTTCCTGTCTGTCACGCCTCCTTTTTCCCCAATAGTTGAGTGTGTGTCCTTTGGACCCTGGAAAACAAGCATGGCCCTGTAAACTCCTCCTTTCTTTCCTTTAGCTTTGTGGCCCAGACGCGTCTCGGACATCAAACACCTTACGCCTTTCAGACATCTCAGACGTGGAAAGGACGACTGGCTGTGTATACAGTGTTTTTCATGCTGCAGGGTGACTGTGTTTCTAAGCGAGAGGCTTGTTTCAGGACTCTAATGAACTCAGTTTCAGCAGCAGTAGCGGTTCAGCCGAGGTCAGCTCATGTTGGGCCAGAGCTGGTGGGATGGGGGAGGGGGAGTCTGGCTCCAGCCCAGTCAAGAGCTGCTGAGAGTCAAAGTCACTGCGGTACATTCGTCTGGATATATATGACTGGTAATGTAACACTGCCCGGTATGGAGCAGCTCTAAAATATTAACTGTCATTAAGTAGAGACGGGAAACACTGTAAGCCAAGCCCAATCCAATCAGGAAGGATGCCAGTGTGTGTTGCAGCTGTGTCGAGGAGAGATATGCTTCTTGTGGCTTATTGGGGCCTGTGATACTGTCATACTTTAGCCAGAACATGTGATGATAGGGTGTGATTCCTCAATTCTTCAACAGAACCATTTCAATCATGCTGAAGAAAAAAAAAGTCTAGACGAGCATGTTTAAATACCAAGATAAAACTAGTTTAATATTGGCAGTGATGGCCTGCAGTACTGGAAAAATGATGTTTAAGCTGAGTGTTAATGCTGATAGACCAGCTTGACTAGTGTTATTAAAACTAGCAGGAGTGAAGTTTTACTTAAGTAGAGTTTCTGGAACTATAGCAGAGGTCTCAAACTCAATTCCTGGAGGGCCGCAGCTCTGCAGAGTTTAGCTCCAACCAGCTCCAACTTACACCTGCTTGGAAGTTTCTAGTAATCCTGAAGACCTTGATTAGCTGGATCAGGTGTGTTTGATTAGGGTTGGAGCTAAACTGTGCAGAGCTGTGGCCCTCCAGGAATTGAGTTTGAAACCAGTGAACTATAGGGTATCTAGTCACCAGTCGAGCAACTACCAGTGGGATGAATGGAAATGCTAATAGATTTCTTCATTAGTACTCCTCTATTATGAATCATGTTCTGACACACTTCGGAATGCAACGATTCAAATTGAAAATCCCCTGCCTTCATGTCCTCGCATTGAGTTTTAGAACAATGACACAAGAGCATGCAGGAACCCTTGAGCTGTAGGATTAAAATGGTCCTGAAAGATATGGAATCAATTTATTTACACTTGCGAAAGAATTGAAGTAGGGTAGACCGGGTACACGTTTTGCTTTTTGCTTTAACTATTGACTGAAAAGAAATGGTTTTTCATATGACATTTCCTTTACTTGTCTACTAAAATATTAATCATTATTGACATTGATAAATGGGTCATATTTGCCACAATTAGCTCATAAACACACAAGAAGCTGTTTTGTACCTGAGTGCAGTTGAGACACCCATCTGTAATGCTATAAAGCTGCCTAACCAATTCATTCCTAGTTCATTCCACAGTAGTAGACTGGCACTGGAAAACTGAAGAACCTTCATGTTAGCATGCCCTTTGTTTCTAAGAGGCCTGACTGGCAACAAAACTCATTTAACAATATGTGTTCAAAAATTGTTTTCTCAAAATATCAATGTTTGATCCCCTCCAACTGGATGGAATCAGAATCTGAAGCTAAAAAATACTGGCTCTGACTTTCAACAGCCAGCTTCAACTTTCCCAGACTGTAAATCAAAAGTCATGTAGTGTGATCCAGCCTCAAATCAGCACAGTCTACAATTGACAATCAGAAATTTTTCAAAGATTTGTAGCAACTACACTTGCAGACACTGGCAACTCAGTGAGTCATTTTTCTTAGAATGGCTCGTTCTATTATCCTTGTTTCTGAATCCTGGAAATAGAGAAACAATCAGATTGGTCCTGGTGATTGCAGTCCACACGAACAGACAGCAGGCCGTCTGAGGCTGAAAACAGATGTAGGTACTGTGATCCTAAGTCTACATAGGACCAGACTGGGTTGGTCTTCTTCTGGTTTGGCCATGGATGAAATTGCAGGCTGAGCTCCTGTGGTGAAGCCCAAGACTCTCCAGATTCATGCCGTCAGTAATTCCCTCCCGTCTCTGTCCTGTGTTCTCTCTCGTCTTCATCCCTCCGTCGCTCTACCACAGTATTTGTGTTGCGGTCATGGGTCAATAAACATCAGTACAAAAAAAAAAAAAAGGACACGGGCTGAAGAAAGAATAAGACAAAAAAGCAGGAGAAGCTCTTTGAGAGAAGTGCAGTGAGAGATGGTTTTGAAAACAAACTGAAGGGAGGCTGTGTTTCTCCTGCAGGATGTGGCAGTTTATCATATATTAGTGTTCATAATTCATGTCTTATCTGTCCAGATTTCCTCTGTTGTTCTTGAAAGCAGGAAGGACTCCAGATGTGTGTGTTTGTCTTAAGGACTCTTGTTCAGTGTCACGTTGAACATGCATGGATTTCAAGCAGATGTTGCTTGTTTCCTGAAAAAACAAAACAAAAAAAAAAGAAAAAAGAAAATGGGTTATAATCTTTTTCAGATCAAACTCAGCACAAGTCAGTCCAATCCAAACTGGGTCCAAATGCGACACAGTAATCTGCCCTCATAAGAAGCCATTACTGACTTGTAATTCCCTGGAAACCCAAACACAGAGTAAACTGTGTATACCCTTGTCAGATCTGCTTCCCTCACACAGTAAACACACACACACATGCACGCACACTGTGAGGTCAGGCGGTGTAAGGAGGCCCCGTATGAACCTTGCTGCAGTTCCAGACCTTACACCTCACAGATTACAGGCCGTTTTTATGGGCTGGGCTCGGAGGGACTTTCCACTCTAGTCTTCCATATCCTGCTGTTACTGCTGGGGAAAGACGGCCGCGGGGAACTTGCTTCAGACCCCTAACAGGGGCTTCTACCACCCAGCTGTGTGACAGACTCATGATAAACTGTAAATATGAGTTTTTGCTTAGATGGCATATTATGTAACTCGTGTTGTATGCTCAAATTATGAGGGCCAAAAATTTGAAGCTAATTTGGATTAGATTAACTTGAAACAAACAGATGTTTTGTTGTAGATGTTCTGCACCCAAAGGGGGTTTATTACAACTTACAATAAAATAATATTTTTCACGCCGAGATACAGAAAGCTAATATAAACAGAGCTTCAGGCAACTCATTTAGACCTTGTGTACAATAACAAAGGAACTGTGGAAGTCAAAAAATACAATTGACACATTTTCTCGAGAGCTTTCTTCATTTGTCTTTTTCTGGATGGGTGTAATTACTGTAAGGGAGAAAAGGGAACCTGCAGAACATTGTTCAGAAGCCACACTTTTATATCACAGAAGACTTAATGGAGATCTAAAGATGATGGTTAAAGTATAGATGCGTTAACTTGTGTGGATAGCACAGTTCAGTTGTTGCTCCTAGACAGCAATGAGGTTAAAATTGTGTGTGTCAGTGTCACACACAGTGCTCAGATTTGCAAAGTTCACAAAGCATTCTCTCCAGCATTAGAGATCTCATTGTGACCTCAAACAGTTCTCAGCAAATTCTCTCAGAGCCAAATGTAAGATGATGTTTCTTTGTCGGCACAGACGGCGTCTCAGTCTTGAGCATGTGTTCCTCATCTCGTCACGGCTTATTATCTGAAGGTGAGTCTGCTCCGAGAGCTGACATTGATTGAATTGCGCTCGGCTCTCAGAGTCCATCCAAAACACCAGCATATGGGTTCATGAATTACCGGCTAACTCTAGCTGTGAATTAGAGTCTGTGAGATTATTACGGCCAATGTTGTGGTCCCCGTCCCCAGCGCAGTGGCAGTAGGAGTGCTGTGAGGGAGGTTTAATGATGTAGTGCTGTTTTATTGGGTTATTAAGTGCTTTTGTGTGTCAGGGCTATTAACCTTGACATAATGTTGAATTAGAGAGTTGAACTCAGGCAGGCATTTGAATGCATTTGGTGTCTTGAAACTTTTCCAGAGAGCATTTATCTTTATGTGCAGGATTCAAATGGCCTGCCCTGATCGGAGGAGAGCGTTGGGGGAAGACAGATGCAAAATGTTAATAAGGTGGTAGAGACGATGGTATGCTAATGATTTTTGTGGTTTCGCACTTTTTCATCCTCTTTCTCGAGTCACCGTGGCGTTTTGTAACCGCTGTGCTTGTTCAGACTTCGCTATGGCTTAGATCTAAAGCTTCGCAGCTCTTGTGAGGTGCATTCCACAGTCAACAGCCGCAATAAAAGGCCAATTTGTCTGCCGTGGGACCCTCTGGAGGGCTGATCTGGCAGCTCGGAGGAACTGTACCGGGAACAAACACAACCGCTGAATGGTGGAAATGGCAAGTGTAGAGAAATGTTGCACGGCAGTCGCTGAGGTAAAATCACAGCCAGTCCACAAAATGGTCCCTGTCGTTTACCGTGAAACTGGCTTAAATGGCTGCTTTGCCATTTGCTCACTGGAATGCTGATGTAATCCGGGCGGAACATTTACTGCGGGTTGGATTCGAGAGTCTAATTATTGCTGAATACAAACCCGAGGTCAAAGAAAGCTCAGTCTTTTCACCGAAGCAGCAAGCTGGAGACTCTCATAGATACGAGGCATGTTCAGGCATGTCTTCATGGAGAAATCTGCTCCTTTGTTGGTCTGCGATGTCTTTTGCATTTGTGTGGTCCAAAATATATTTCCGTTCTGTTCGTGTCTGTGAACCCAGTGACTGAAAACATGTGCCTCAGCTTATTGTTATTATTAATTTTTGGGGGATTTGGCTCAAAAACAACATTTTTAGATGCTAAAAGTTTAGACTTTTGGATATATCAAACAGCAAAAACTGTATGCATATAGGTAGTTGAGCTTTGGAAAACATGCATTTTTATACTGAGCTTTGCTCTGCAGTCAGGTCAACATACTGTTGTATTCTATATTTTATGCAATATTTTTAAGCCGGAGGGAGTGTGTCTGTTATAAAGGTCTACATATAGCTATAAAAACATATGCTCACATCTATAAAAATATACCATAAGTAATATACAGTTTTGAATGGACATCTTCCACAACTCTTTCTGCATCTCTCAGTCAGGTGGAGACTGTCTAGTCAGGACTCACTTCAGCTCCTCTGAGTTTTGTCTGTGAAGACACATGATCTAGGCAGGTCACTATAGCCTGTGCCTGAAAGTTTCACCGCTTATACCTTTGGCCTTGTTTGTGTTCACATGGTCTTGATCAGCTGTGTGTAATGTTAATAAAACAATTATCTCTGAAACACTGAACAACATTGAAACCTAAAAGATTCTAAAAACAATATAATATAATTGATGCACGCCACAAGACAGGCTGGATGTCCTATATTATTAAAATTACAAGGAAAGCAAACCTGCTGCTCCTCGAGTCTTTCCCAACGATTGTTTTTCTGAGAACTTCAAAGAGAGCTGGACATTTTAGATAGACTTAAGAAAGCCAGTGAGCGCATGATTAAAACAACAGCAAACACCTCAAGGGACTATCCAAACCCTCCAGAGCCTTGTGTGATAACATCAGCGAACAGACCTATATTACTCGCAGGCCCATAAAGTCGAACGCCACTCCCTACTGTTTTGCCAGGGCCTAATTGTCGTGTAATAACCCTTTTCGGTGTCTGACCTTGCTGTGCAAACCTCCTGGGTCTACAGCTCAGGGCTAGACGCTTCTACAGGCTTGGGTTGGACTCAAGTCTTGGGAAAGTTTTGTAACTCTGGATTTTTAATAGCTCAGATGGGTGTTTTAAAGGCCTGGTTTAGAGCTACAGATTGCTGGGTGTTGTCTTGTGATTCTGAGGGTAGGCAGATATGAGCAAGGGTGGATGAGTTCACAAGAAGACACCGACATGTACATTTAGTGATTCAGCAGATGCTTTTATCCTAAATGTTTTACAAATGAGGAAAATCACAAGCAGATTATAACACAAGAACTACAACACTTGAGTTTCCAGAGCTGTACGTAGAAGCAACAGCAGAAGTGAAAGTGCAGAGAAGTACAAGAGAAAAGAGAGAAGGAGCAAAGAAGAGAGGTGGTGATCTATAGAAAGGGAAACATGAACAAGCCCTGTGATGCAGACATTGCTATTTGTGTTCGGCTGTTGCTGTCTTGGTCTTATTTTTGTGCAAGAATGACACCCTGTCTTACTTTAAACTAGTACAGCATTCTCGTCTTATCATGCCTTGCAAAGTTCAGTGTGATGAACAGATGGCAAATAACCATTCAGAGATGTGAAATGTGTTGGGCTAAAGGTGTTACGGTGTTTTCACCCTGAGAGTGATTAAATCTAAAGTCGCTTTACTGGTCAGAACTGGCACTACGAATCAGCCTGGAACAAATAAAACATGAGTGGGTTATAACATGCAGAGAGAGGATCCACTCTTTTTTCAGGGCCTATGGGCCATTTCTGATTGTCTCCAATTGTTTGTGCTCCATTGATTGTTTGCAGGGATTTCCAATCATGCTCCTGGAAGGTCACCGTCCTGCAGAGTTTAGCTCCAAAATTCCTGCCTGGATCTAGTGACCATGAGAACATTGATTGGTTGGTTCAGGTATATTTAATTTGGACTGAAGCTAAAGTCTGCTGGACAGTGCACCGCTGTCCAATTATGTTATTGTGTATTTGAATAAGGACAAACTCTACTACTTGATATAGCTGCATTACTAGTGATCTCTATTGTTGATGCCATCTCAGTATAAATGACTTCTCAATGTAAGTTTTCTACATTTTCTACATTTCTACAATCACTGTTTGTTAACATTGCACAATCAACCGACAACTGTTGATTACACAAGTGAAAGGAAAAACAAACAATGTGTTTTAGTAAGGTTTTGAGCCACCATATACTACAAGAAAAAAAAAACAGCATATGCTGGTTAGGTAGGTTTTGTTGGTGGTATGCTGTTTTTTCTGGTTTAAGCTGGCCGTTGCTGGTTTATGCTGGTCCTTTTCTGGTTTATGCTGGTGCAGGACCAGTACATGACCAGCTAAGGGCCAGCATATACCAGCAAAGGACCAGCTTAAACCAGCCAAGGACCAGCATAAACCAGCAAAGGACCATAGCATATGCTGTTTTTTTTAGCAGGGTTGTTCTTGAGATGGACCACCATTTTTCTAAAAGACATTCCCTCGTTTGGTGTTTCAACGATAATAGTGCAAAGGTTTGTCTAACAACATCCAAAATCTCCCATAGGTGTACAGTTGTGTTGAGATCTGCTGACTGCAAGAGAATATCATGATTTACATCATTTTCATTCTCATCAACCATTGGCCTTCGTGCCCTATGAATCAGAAGAGACATGTTTCATCATTGGATAAAGGTTTGCAGTGATCCTTCCCTCAAATGGGAAAAGTCAACCCAAAGCATGAAAGCACAACAGAGTCAGCAGATCCACTTGATTGTCTTTAAATTTGTCACCTGTCTGTATGTTACATATTTAATCAATTATGTACGAGAGGCTCTGCTGTATTATGCACCCCTTCCGCCGTGACTTAATTTTCCAGTATGGCACAGTCTCCAGAGCCTATTATGAAAAGCTGAAGACTGAGAAGATACAGTATCTATCAACTCTCTTTTGAACTGACTCATGATTATACAACATGATTATTTCCTGTGGGCATAAAATCCAGTTTGATTACTGGCTTCACCTTTGAAGAACAATACACAGAGCAGTTGTCTTTGTACAGTAAGAAGGTCAGTCCGAGCGCTTTACGTCATGTCTCCGTTATTGAGGTCTAGAGCTATTTATTTCATGGTTCACTCTGAGGACATGTGAAAAACAACCTCTCTCTCTCTGAGTCTGTTTGACCTGATCACAATGCTGTGAACCTGTTTAGTGCTGATGACTCAGGATTCACTGAGTTCTGTATCATGTCCTGTGGGTAAACGCACACTCCTGCTTCTTCAAGCCCTGGCATGCAGATTCTGACCCACTTGTGTTGCAGATGACACTCTTATTATTACTACAGATCACGCACATTATTTGCGTAATGGCCTTTTTCCAGCAGGGCCGGGGCTGCACATCTTTTGGTCACTCTGATTCATGTTACTGAGCCATTCTCTAACCCTCAGAGACCACGTCTCCACACCACTATTGTTTATTGAGCGCTCTCAGAATAACAACGCAAGAAACGCTCCTGTAGGGTGACCACAGGGGAGATTGAGCCAAAGAGTTAAACGATTGGATATTTAGCATAATAGCATTGGGATCGACAATGGCCCGGACCTGGGTGATGACCTCCGACCTCACTCTTCAGGGACCAAACGGTTTGCAGCTGAGGGGGTCAAGAGGTGGCTAATCCATTACCGTAGCTAGCAGGAAAGGACAGGGAGGATAGTGTTTACCTTTCTATAGAGGGCCTGTATCTCACTAATTGAATCCGGAGCGGGGCTAAGTGTGCTAGCGGTTTAGCTGTTGTCATGCGGTTAGCGTCTGTCGTCCGGTCCGGCTCTTACATCAACCACGACAGCCCACTCCGCTCACGTCTCAACATGCATGCCGTGTTTATAGCTGTGCAGAGTGTGTTTTCTGGAACACAAGTTCATAATCTCAGTCCGTTAACACGAATGAAGTCTGAGCAATTACAGTGCTCCATGTAATGTGCTTTTAATTTGATCATAATCGCAGATGCACTGCTGAGAGGACTGGAAATAGCCTGATGAAATACAGCTCTTGTCTGGACAAACTCTGATTCGCTCACGTTCAGAAAACATGAGACAGTGAATCAGACGGGGCCACACACACAGAGACAGACAGGCAGAGATCGAGTGTGTGTTTGTAATGCCGGAGAGTACTAGTTGTGACTTGTGTCTTTGCTCTAATGGTTGCATGAATCTTTTTCAGACCTGTTCTGATGTTTTGTTGTCGTATCTTCACTAGGAAGCATTCATATTCTCAGACACCTCACTAAAGTGATGTAGAATGTCGTGTTTCCGTCACTGGCATATTTTAGGATAACACATTGTGCATCTTTAGAGCTGCTTTAACTCCCATGTTTTGTTTTAGATTTGAAAAAAAAAAATTTAGATGTAGATTAGTATGTCATTACCTTACTGATTATTAACAAACTTAACATGTATCAAATACTTAATCAAATTAAGATGAATTTTCAGCACAAAAATTGTCTGTACCCTTTGACAGTAGGTGGCATTTATAGAAAAGCAAAAATACAGTGGTTATCCTCGTTTGCTATCTAACCTGCTGTTCATGGAAAAAAAAGTCAAACAGTATTTACATATTTTCAAACAGTTTCAGATTTCTGTATTCACTTTATGAAATAACGCTAAATATAAGAGTACATAGTCTGAGTTGTAGTTTTATTTTAACATCTGCAGCAACACTCATGTGACCAAAGTGCAAAATCGTATTGGTTGGTTAGTTGTCTACATAGTGTGAAGGAATGCGATTAAAACACCTCTCTGTAAAAAAAAAAAAAAAAAAATCTGCTGCATTGATGGCATGCAAATGCTTGCATTGGTCTGAATAGAAGCATGAACAGCTGTTCATTCATTGCACAGAATATTTTTACCAGATAGTTGTTTTGGTGTGAACAGACCTTGAGTAAGTGCAATTGTTTATGGTGGTCAAATCTTCATTAATGTCTGTCTACTCAGTCAGATGAATATTTTTTCAGTTTCTAAAGGAAAATAAGAGGTTAATTTTAATTGCATTATTTTTTACATACACATACGTAATGCTTGCCATGCTGTGCTTTTTTCATCTGCCTCAGTAATGACACAATTGCTGGAATATAATGCAACATAACCAGTCACATCTGCATAAGGGTGTCATATGAGGACACCTCGCCCAGCATTAGCAGACGCAATGACTGAGCATGTGCAGACCGCAGTGTCCCTGAGTGACCATGTTACAGGCTGCACTTTATCTTAGGAAATGCAACCGCTCTTCCGGGAACCGGCTTTCTCAGATGCTTGTGTTGTCCTCTTTAGATCTCATGTGTTGGAGATATGTTTCTCCTTCACCTCAGTGCCAGAAACCCATTCAGCAAGACATATGCAGATATTTACTGTCTTAATGCATGTTCCTGGTCTTATCGTAAACGATTCATCAGTGACCCTACAAAGAAAGAAAACATGTTTTTGTAATCAACATTGAGCTGAAATATAATCGCTTGCTCCACTTGTTACAAAGGGTTATGAACAGTGTTTCCTGTTAACTGTTTGTTTACAGTGTCCTGAACAGCTTTTATCAGTTTCTACCATATATGCTTGTAAACACACACACACGCTGAAGCACAATAGACAGATTGACACGAGAGACCCTGAATCCTGCACCGCCGCCTCTTGCTGAATCAGCTCGAGCAAAAGTAGGTCACCAACACACGCATATCATCAGGAGCGCTGGGAGAAATAAACAGCTAAATCTGATGCCATTTTGGTTCAAATGTGATTAAAGCGGCGGAAACATGTGCCCCAGGAACCTCCATGTAACGAAACTGATCAAATCAGGCCGTTCTCACAGCACATTAACGTGGCAGAGGTCTGGCCGAGTGATTGTGCGCTTTCATAAACAGCTGCAGATAGGTTCCTGTGACCTCTGACCTCTGCTGCTTACGCAAAACAGTGCAGTTCATAATTGTACACTGCTAATCGTGGATGTTAATATGCAAATCTGATTTAGTGGGTGAATTTGAAAGGAAATCTTTAAAGACCATTTTTTCCTAACGCTCATCTTTTCTATATTTATGCTAATGCTAGTTAATCAGTGCTAATTGCTGCCGGTTGATGATTTAATTCCCTTTTCATTTATCAAAAATTACTTAAAAAAACAACAACTGGGAATAAAAAAGCAACAACAAAACTGAAACTAAAATAAATGATTTACAGAAAAAGCTGGTTTTTGCCTGAAACCCATTTGTTGGAGCGCTCGTCACGTGAGGTGTGTGCGATGAATAATAAATGCTTCGTTGACTCGTGTCTGTGCGCTAGACGGCAGCTCATGAATTATGGATTGTTATTCTTGGCTAAGCATTCAAACGGGACGCGATGATGCCAAAGTGGCACTAACAGCACATTTCTGTTTACATTTCTCTCTCCCTCTTTCTTAGCATTTGATCCGTGGCGCTCGTCACTCTTTTTCTTGAGGAGGAATCATTAGCCGTACGCGCGCTTACTCCTACATCAGCACTTTGACAGCCGGGAATTGTGGGATTGCTGAAATATGACGGTAAAGAAGTTAAGGGTGATGTAAGAGATGGTTGTGTAGTGATGATGTGTCACACTGTTACTTACATGAGCAATGTAAATTATTTATCACACAGAGAAAGAGAATCTGCTATTTGAATAAGAGAGCGAGCTGGTGCTCTTGGACTCCGTTATGTCACTTGTTGTTTATCTCTGTTGCATCTGCGGTTAAACTTCCAATCCAAACCAGTGCAGATCTGAAAAGGCACACAATAAATAAAGTGCAGGCTGTGGTTGTGTTCTCCACCCTTTGACACGGGGCCATCGAGTCGAAACTCCCTCAATCTCTCTTCCAGAACAGGGAGTGTCTGCGTCTGATCTCATCAGAGTCTGTGGCTGCAGTTGATGCAGCTGATCTGAGCTCAGTGATCCTGTGCTGACAATCACAATGTGAGGTTATGAATGGTTGCCAGGGTGTTGCTATGCGGTTGCTATGCTGAGGTGTTGTGATCCTCAGTCCTCACGTCTCTGTGATGTTCTGGTCGTCGCTCAATGTCAAAGTGAGTTTTAGTGCTGGCCAATGTAATGATAAAAACCATGATATGAGTGAACCTTTGGATTTGAATCTAGATGTGCTGTGTTTATAGTGTTGTCTAGTGCATACATTAGTGCTGCAGTGACTCAAACACACAACTGAGTGTTCAAAACTATTAAGAGATTATAAATATTGGTTGACGTGCATCTGTGGGATTTACTGTTTTTTATGGTCCAGCAGGTAAAACTGGTGGATCATTCATGTCTGGAACACACTGCAGGACGACACACATTAACCTTTGTGTGATCTTATGGACATTTGTGTCTTTTTCAGTTTAGTTTTGTTTTATCATTTTGCCTGTGTTAATGCCAAATGCATAAATGTTGGCACATTTCACCCTCATTTTCCTTTAATAAATCTATTTTACACTTGGTACAAATATAGTTCCTCTCAGGACCTTAAGGAGAAAAATGTCCTCATTGAAACCCATTAAAACTGCAATTTTTAATCCCAGGGCCATTTGACTATAAAATGATGCAATATTTGTTAATAGGCTTTTATTCGGTTGGCATGGCTTCAAAATTATTTATTTATTTATTATTTTTTTTTTTTTACAATTTTTTAGTAGACAGTGCCATTTTATTAAAGTTTGGCATATAAAGCAAATATTTGCTTTATTCCTGTTTTCTGCTTATGCATATTATAGTCTATTATAGAGTCAATTGGATAAATTATTCAGCTATAATTGTGAAGGTATGTTTGTATGGAAGTCAAAGTGTGGTTTGTGTGTGTGTGTGTGTGTGTGTGTTTGTGTGTGTGTGCAGAGAGAATTTATACTGTACTGCAAATCACAAATCCCACTGCTGTTTGCCACAGGAGCTTTGCTGGAATCTAATGGGAAAAGTTTGGTACTGCACCTAAACAAAATCTTACTATACGCAATTTTTTTGAGATACCAACCTCAAATTTGGAACACAACTTTTAGATTTATGTCTTTGATTTTCTATCAGTTTTTGAGTTTTCATTTTCATGAACTAAAAACTTTTTGGTTTCAACTTTTTACAACTTTTGTACAACTACAACAATAATCTACCAATGGTCTACTTTAAAGAGAGACCAAAATTAAGCCTGTACTCCCAAGCTTCAAATTTTTCTGACAGTTTTTTTTTTACATGGACATTTTTGTCCTCTATGAACCTATGTGTAACTTTTCTTAAGCATGATCATTAATAAGTGATGCTTTTTTATTTCAACACCTCATCTTATGTCTTGAATTGCATGCATTAGATGTAATTGACACGCATTTTTACCATACTGTCTGTTCTTGCGTATTTGTGACACGTTTTCCTGTCAGACTTATCTTATGCCGAATGTCTCAGTCCTTTTTTGCTGAAGCAAAAACATTAGAAAATGGATAGCGAATGGATAGCGACCTACTGAAACTGTGGCTCAATTAATGATGTACAGATTTGAATTTGCAGTGATTGTGGCCAAGTCTTTTGTAAGTGATGTGACCAATCAGACGCAAGGAGAATTAAGCAGAAATCAAAAGCAGAAATTGTTATTTTGATTTGTGCAATAACTCACTTCAAAATCAAATCGTCCATCCTTGTACATTCATGAAAGAAAGAAAGAAAGCAACTGTCATCCAATCACAATTAACCTCCCCCAACTCCCTCAAGTGTTCAAGCGCCGCCATTCAGTGCTATTTACATAAAAGGAGGCAGTAAATCTCGTGTGTACAAAGCGTGTTTGCTTGACATGTACAGTATCAGCAGCGCACAGCCATGTTACTTCACTTCCCCCTATTTAAATGTAGGTGTAAGACAGAAATAATATATTCACGTCCATGGAGAGAAGGAAAAAAACATGTCAGATGGGCAATTTGAGGTGCCTGAAAGCATGAAGCAATTTATCCTGGATTGGATGGATCTTTTTTGTGTTATGATAATGTCCACATAATTTATTCCCGTGGAACGGCTCTTCTTTAAAGCCGTCTGACAGACAGACACAAGGACGCCCGTCATTCCCGTTTCATTCTTAAACTAAAAACGATCTTCTAAAAGAAAGAATCATTTCTAAACGGCTCCTAAACACAAATAGCGAGCAATGAAGTTAGAGAAAGGAAGAATAGGCAGATTTTGGGTTTGGGGAGTGCTCATAGAGTCAGTCAGGGCTCTCCTGCACCCGTCCCACCGCCCTCCTGTACGTTTGGAGGCTGTGTGAGCAGAATACTGATGAGGCTGTTTTTTGGGGGATTAATTTCCATTTGGAGACGGGGAGTGGTTCCCCCTCTCAGCGCTGCGGTGGGCGTCCGCCTTCCTCTGCAGTCCTCATCCCCTCCAATATTATTGCACTGCAGAGCTGACTTATTTACTGAAAGAAACAAATCCACTGGTGCTAAAAAATAAGGATTGTTGGCACTGATGGTTCCATATAGATCTTTTAATATCCATTAAACCTTTCCATTGAACAAAAGGTTCTTTCCCTTGAAAGAAAAAAGAGGTTCTTTTATGAACGGTTTACTGAAAGGTTCTTTTGGGAACCAAAGATGGTTATTCTATGGAATCACTGCAAAATTCTTCTCTGGAACCTTTGTTTTGAAGAGTGCAAGTGAACGTGTGAATCCAGAGTCTGGTTTTAGTGATCAGTGGGATCTGCTGCAGATGTTTTTGATGCTTAGTTCATGTACTGGTGAAATCCTTAGAAAGTCTTCATTGGATTGATTGACTTCTTTGTTTGACAGAGATGCGAGGTACAGAGATTTCCAGAACACGCTGTGACCGAAGCGTTATTGAGTGGAGGATTGGATTGATCTAGAAGAATCGAAGATAGATTTTGAATTAAATTAGGGATTGACAGGCCTTCAGCACTGCTTGGTAGAAACCACATCTCTGCATTGATCTGCAGAGTCACCAGGTTAAATCAAAAGTGCGTGCATTGTTTTAGTCACTCAAGAGAAAGACATAAATACATGAGTTTGTATAAACAGATACTCTATTCTATAAAACATTCACACTTGTGAAAGAGAAAGGCATCACACTGATAACTCAACCCGAAGCACGTACTGTATGCGTTCACATCACATCTGTGTAGATTAAGATAAAAGGTTTTCTGTTTGCAACAATCTCCACTATGGCTCGCTTTTAATGTAACGGCCAAGTGATGAAAACACACTTCCATTTGCAGCCAGAGCAGAGCTGCCATGCGTGTCCACGTTATATATTTCTATTGCGGTGTGATCGTAGGAACCAGCGTATAGATTTTTCCATATAAATGAGCAATATAAATGTTTATTATTATTGCTCTATTCCATATCCACTTTCCTCTTTCAATTATTCTGAAAAAAAAAGAGCTGGCACGAATGGGGAACGTTTCCTTGTGACGGAGTGGAATTACTTTGCTTTTTATAGTTGCAAGCAAGTTGAAGAAGCTGGAGGTAGTCATTAGATAGCGTTTCATACAGGGTGCCGTATGATGAGGCACAAGCACAAGTGTGTCCATTCGGTCGAAGACTTCTTCACTCAGAGCTCTTTTAAGGTGCCTTTCATCCACACGCCTGAGCGCTTGAACCGGTTTGGTGAAACAATGACCTTGATGGATTGAGGAACGGATGAGTTTTTAAATAAATAATCAGGCGTAGTGTTCCTGGCACAATAACTACCTGACACACTGACAGCGATTGACAGGGACAGAAAGAATGCGTGAGTGCAGAGCCGCGCTCATGCCGAGAGATGCCTGATTGCCACGCTCTCTCTGTGTGTGTGTGTGTGAGTGCGAGGGGGCGCATTTAAATTCCAGACCCCTAAAAACACGCCTGGCTTTCACCTGCTGTCACCTTCCCTTTCCCTGACAACAGCAGGCGTGCAATTAGACGCTCATGGAAGACATCCCAATTTACAGCTTTAACATGTCACTGGATTCGCTGCACCTCTTTCATGACTGATTAAAAACAGTTAAGACCCTCAGAGCTGAGCTCCATAGATTTTTGCTAGAAATGTTCACTTTTCAGAATTGGATGTGTTGTTTTTATTAGCTTGCCAAGGCCATAAATGAACAGAATGAATGCTGAATGTGTGAAAAACGTCAGACCGCTGCTCTGATGCACTAAACACAAATCATTTATGTACATTCGGCATGAAAAACTGAAAACTACAAACTTGTGATTTGTAAATTAATTATATTACAACAAGTTAAAACTTAATTATACAAGCACTCTACGTTCTCTGATTGGACAGGTCACATTTGCAAAACGTCAGTAAACAAACACACTGCACAACTATTTACAGTTGGAATAATGAACAATGTACATAAAACACATGTATATAGTAACAAAAATAAATAACCTATTTTGATGCCAGTATTATGCAATAAATCAGCAGTTCTGTCTGCATACTGAAAGACGACTGAATCTGCTCAGACATTCTCATGTGAGTTTGACACATATTCATAATCAGTGCTCGTCTCTCAGGTGACAGGAGATGTGGTTTGCTGCTGTGTTTGGTGTGTTTCTGTGTTCATATCACCGCTCAGTCTGTACTGCGTGACATTTCGTTCGATGGTGGGGTTTCTCATGCGGGCTGTAATCTCTCTGACGCCCCACGAGTGTCCGGTTTCAGCAGTGCTGCGTATGGCAGACAAAGCCTGTCTTTCAGATCCGCAGGCCTAAATGGAGTCCGTCACAGATCCCTCTCCTCCTCTTCCTCAGGCCGCTGCAAACACTGCACTCACTGTGTGCTAATGACAGCACAAAGACCACATTACAGGACAATCTGAGAAATCAAGTCACCGGTGTGACAGATGAAGTTGAGGGCTGTTTGGTGTCTGGAGCTGTGCTGTATTGGCAGAATTCATCATATTTGTCATTATGAGAAACAACTTGCATGTCGGGCCTGTTTGCATCAAGTGAACTCTATAACAATATCTATAACTATGTTTAAAAAACTCATTCTGATGAGAATAGTGAGTCCACAACTATAACATCACAGAGGAACAGTATGGTTGGAATCACTTTCAGAGCGATATTTCTTTCCAGCTAATGAACAATAAAAACATTGACAATCAGAAGCCATCTGACTGTAAGGAGATTGAACATTAAAAACAACAGACAACGGAATTTCAGGGCATGCTTATAATAAACAGAATGTTATTGTCTGCTGGCGTAAACGCTAGTATAGTTATCATTAAAGTTACCTCTGTTGCATTGCATGATTTTGTTTATTTGCACCGGCTGATATGACAGTCGTCTCAGGCTAATACTGACACCTAGTGGTGTGGATGCAGAAGGACACAAGTTTTCAGGTATACCATCATGGAAATGCACACAATTCACAGTGCAAACTATTTTTTTTTAATGAGATGTGTTTTGTTGAGTGAGTAATGTTGAACCGGTCATGTCAGCCTTTGTGAGGTGAGTTGATCCGTGAGAAATTAGTAACTTTTATTGAACTACTGATACGACTGGATCTCTTACGAGGGATTTTAAGGGTTCTTGACTTGACATGTGTCAGTGAATGTGTAAGTGCATGGGATATTTTATCAAAAGTGCTATACATTACGTGAACAGCTATTTAAATGAGTGGAAATGACTGTCTCCATCTTTAATGCTGATAACGGCTGAGTAGTGACAATTCAAAAGGCCAGAACTGAAAAACAAAAAGTAGTATTTTAGTCTTTAGTGAGGCTGCAGGAGAGCTTCATCTTGAAAAGAAAGGAACATTTGTTGACCTAAATACAGTATTTCAACAATCTGCACATTTAAAACAGTGAGAATCACATCAACTGCTGATGAAAACTGCTGATACCTTCAGTTACTCTACTGGTTTATCTGCCTGTTAAACTCACTGACCTGTGTGTGTGTGGTCCTGGTATTCTCTGTGTTATGGGGACAGAATGGAGAGTAATATTAAGTGTTTTGAAAATCTAAAAAAAAAAAAAAAATGTCTGTAGTGTTTTTGTGAGGGGTAGGTTTAGGGTAAGGGGATAGAAAATACAGTTTATATAGTATAAAAAACTGTGTGTTTGTGAAGGTGCACCTGCTCGTCTGTCGTCAGTATTCCAGTGTGGTCTCTGCTGTGTTTTCATCCACTCTCAGTCTTGCAGCACTCGTCTAAGCGAGGTAACGATCGGTAGCGTCTCTCTCGGCTGCGGGACAATAGGGCCTCACGCAGTGGCAGTGTGTCTCTGCGCTGATCACATAAAGGAAGCTGCAGCTGCAGGGGCCGAGGAGAGAAAGAGGGCGTCTGTGCAGCCAGAGGGGGTGTTAATGCACCCGGGCGACGCGGGCCGGACTAGACCAGCGCAGTGTTGGTAAAGAGTGGGGACAGACCGCAGGGGTCCAAAACACTGGGCTTTCTTCTCTGGTCCACTCGTCAGCCCTTTATACAGGCAGATCTGGGTCAGAGGTCACATTCCTTCAGCATCACATCATTTGGACACACCGCATGCACTGATCAGTGTTTTAACACTTCACACTTGTAGTTAAACGTGTGAGTTAAAAGTGGAGTGGAATGAAATGTGTTTGGCCATACAAAACTCTCCTTCAGAAAGACAGGCCATTACTGAGCTGTTCTGTGTGGTTTTAGTGTGTCGCTGTGCAGTTGCTAGGGTAAATGGGAGCAACAATATATTTGCCTTAGAAAACACTGCTAACAGTTGGGTTCTGGAAATAAAATATTTATATATGTGTGTGTGTGTGTGTGTGTGTGTGTATATATGTCTTTATTTATATGTGTGTGTGTGTGTGTGTATGTATTGTAGCAATACACTTGTATAAAATACATTGTTTCTAATTAACATCTTTAAATAAATAGTTTTTTTTTTATTGTTTATATTCCAATTATGTCATTCTTAAAGGATTAGTTCAATTTCAGAACAAAAAATTACAGATAATATACTCACCCCCTTGTCATCCAAGATGTTCATGTCTTTCTTTCTTCAGTCGTAAAAAGAAATTATGTTTTTTTGAGGAAAACATTTTAGGATTTCTCTCCATATAGTGGACTTCTATGGAGTCCCCGAGTTTGAACTTCCAAAATGCAGTTTAAATGCAGCTTCAAAGGGCTCTAAACAATCCCAGCCGAGGAAGAAGGGTCTTATCTAGCAAAACAATTGGTTATTTTCTATACAAATTGACAATTTATATACTTTTTAACCTTAAATGCTCATCTTGTCTCGTCTCTGCCATGCACATGCGTAGTCTGTGTGATCCGGGTCAATACAGTTAGGGTATGTCAAAAAACTCCCATCTCGAGCATTTGACCCTTATTCCCCGTCTGGGATCATTTAGAGCCCTTTGAAGCTGCATTTAAACTGCATTTTGGAAGTTCAAACTTGGGGACATCTAAAAGTCCATTATATGTAGAAAAAACCTGAAATGTTTTCCTCAAAAAACATAATTTCTTTACGACTGAAGAAAGAAAGACATAAACATCTTAGATGACAAGGGGGTGAGTATATTATCTGTAATTTTTTGTTCTCAAATTGTACTAATCCTTATATGTTTCATGGGATTGTAATTCTTTTTCTTACTAAAGTCTTGTGTCTTTTTACACTTTAAAAACAACAACAACAACAAAAAAAAAACATTTTCAATTTCTATTGAATACCTGCAGAACCATGTTGTTTATTTATTTATGAAACTTACCCACATTCAAGTGTTTATAAAAACGAATGCATGAAGCTAGAATACATTTTTTTTTGTTTACATGCAGATACCCTGTTCTTTCTTTTGATGTTTTGTATGTTCAGATATTCATATAACAAAGTATATACAAATTAATACCTAAATAGGGATATACAGTAGTAGTATACTTAAAGTATGATGTAAAGTTCACTTAAAGAAAACATACAAGTATACTTGCAGTATAAAACTACTAAACTAGTAGTTTACTGAGACTATACTTCAAAGTATACTAAAAATGCATCAAAAAGTATGTTATTAGTAAACTCAGTATATCTATAAGTTCACTTTTAGTATACTTGCAGTACAAACTGAAAACATAAATGTAAACTAGTTGTGTACTCAAAAATTACTACTGTTATATTTGAAGTATATTTAAAAGTATACTTTTATATACTAAAAAGTGGGCCAATTTAGTCCCAAGTAGTATTGAAATAGTACACTTAAAATTACACTACTACAACACTAATATTTGTATACTTACTACATAAAGTATACTTAAAAATACTTTAACTTTACCTTGCAGACTGTCTACATTGAAGGGTAGCTACATTACAAACTGCAAAGGAGATATTTTTGCAAAAACCCATATGACCTGCTCTTTAACACATATTTGGTAAATCGTGCAAATGTTCTTCTGTTCTCATATGGTGCTTGTGCTCAGCGCTGGTGAAATGCTGGTGTCGTTCACGCCCCTTTTTGAGTCACTGCCAAGCAGAGAGGGAAAGTCTTGAGATGTGCCTTGAGTTTTTTTTTTTTGTAAGGAATGTCGTGTGGAACAAGAAGCGAAGCTTGAATTGGCTGCTTCTATTCAGCGGTGGGAGCTGAGCCATTTGGCTTTGGGAAAACCAGGTGCAAAATCTGAAAAAAAAAAAGAAGAAAAGTTCCTATTCCATTACAATTAAAGAGAGAACAAAATGACAGATTTTCCCTTCAGTGACCAGTCTGCTTGTTTAGAAACAGGGAAGTGTGCAGGATGTTCCTCTGATGATGTATCTTATATTTATATGAAATGGCTGATCTGGTGCTTTGCGTTATGCATGACATAGTCTGAGTCAAATTACACAGTTGTTTAGCAAAGGCTTCAGCTCACAGGCTCTTGGAGTGTGAACTCTGAGTGTGTGTGTGTCTGGCCTGATAGCTACAGTCTTTCATGTCAGGCAGAAGTAAACAGGAACCCCGGGGCCTGTCTGTGGTCAGAGGTGGAAACCAGGCCACTGTAACCGCCAGTAAGGAAGGATGAGGTAGGAGGATGAGAGAGATACAAACCATGAGCCTGACTTCTTTTTCATCCATTATGAGTTTTCACCAGATTTTCTGTCTGTCCTGCACTCTTTTTTCTTTTCTGTACTGAAGAGGATTCGAACAGACAGTGTGCAAACAACTGGGATGCTGGATCTGTCAGCACTCCAGAATGAATGAATGTCTGCAGCTGAGCCAGTGTGACTACAACGGTTCTGTCTGCCGCCCAGTAAAGATGAACACACTAAATCAGGAGTGTCAAACCCGCTTGAGCTTGAGAGTGGAGGGAACTTATTGGTTTCTTATTGGATTCTTATTTTATTACTTAAGAAAAAAAGTTAGGAATAGTTTGTATTCCCAAAAAGGAATAGTTGACCTGAAAAAAATTATAATGTGGCGAAAATGTGCTCACCCTCAGGCCATCCAAGATGTACACTGTAAATAACAAAAAAACACAATTTGTTGAGTCAACTTAAAATAATTTTTTTATCACGCTGCCTTAAAATTTTAAGTTCAGTCAACTCAAATAAGTTCAATCAAGTTGAAATGTTAAGTTGTACTAAGTGACAACTTAAATATTCGAGTTGACTAAACTAAAAATGTTTGTTAAACTTAACAGCTGTGTTTGTTACTCAGCTGCCTTACAATTGTAGGTTGAATCAACTCAAACATCTAAGTTATCACTTAGTAAAATGTAACATTTCAAGTTGACTAAACTTTTTTTTGAGTTGACTGAACTTAAAATGTTAAGGCAGCCAGGTAACAAATTATTTGAAGTTGACTCAGCAAATAGTTTTTTACAGTGTAGATAACTTTGTTTCTTTATCAGATTTGGAGAGATGTGTCATTCCATCACTGTCTCACCAATGGAATGTATAATCTGCAGGTAATGGGTGCCGTTAGAATGAGAGTCCAAACAGCTGATAAATATATCACAGTAGTCCACAAGTAATCCACACCACTCCAGTCCATCGGTTAGCATCTTGAGAAGACAAAAGCTAAAACATAATCCATAATAACGCTTCCTCCAGTAAAACTGTGGTCTGGTCTGAATCAGGAGAGAAATCTGCACAGATCAAGTACCGTTTACAAGTCAAAAAGGTCCAAAAATGTGGCTGGATTTTGATGTGAGTTTTTTTTTTTTTACACTGGAGGAGGCGTTATGGATTATGAACTTGTATTTTAGTTAAAATAGTCATAATGATGGATTTGTTTCAGCTTTTGTCTTCTCAAGATGTTAACTGAAATCCATTAACTTTTTTTCTTAATAAGGCGTTTATGAATCTGACTGGAATCAGTTCTGGAATTATATTGTTGTTCTGTTCAACTTTCTGCTGAAAAGAGACCCAAACTACTGTAAGTCTGTCTCATTGCAGACATTTAAAAATGTGCCACACTGCCGCAGGACACGCGTTGATAATAGGTTTAAATCGTTCTTGCCTAAACAAGTCCCTTCAGAACATGCTATCTAGTTGGATTAACCTATAACAAGTCCCAGTTTCCTCTTTAATGTGTTTGCTTTGTGAATCTGTGGTTTTGTCAGCGTCTCTCCTGCATCATCCAAATATGTCAGACGCTCATCCTTTTACCTGTGCAAATCAGTCGTGGGAAAGATTTATGCCGGGGTTAGCATCCTCATCACAGGAGGCAGTTTATCCTGCACATAATGTCTTGTCTTATGGATACATAGATGTGTGTTGAGTGCTGTCTGTCATATATGTGAATGTAAAGCTAAATCAGTCTGAAACTCAGGAGCATCGCTAGACTCTTTGTACTGATGTTTGACCTCTAGTAAAGCATGACTGATAAATTCTTGTTGGACGCTGGGCATTACCATATACCAACCTGAGAATCATTTTCCCTGAAGCAATGTCATGAATAACACTTTTGAAATCCTTCAGGTTTGCAGAAAGATTTGAAGTTCAGTTTGATTCATTCGGACACTTCACTCGTGCACTGAATCGTTTGCAGTGGTATCTTACATTGTAGCACTGGATGATTTAAAATTAACCAGCAATCCATTGTGTAAATCAAAACACGGTGTCTTCTGTCAAAAAAAAAGCTTTATAATATGCATTCAGCTTGTAAACAACACTTTATTGCGGGTAAAGAACATTCGTTTCCATTTATATTCGAAACAGTATCAAAAATGAACATCAAAATATGGAGACTGTCTTTTTGATAGTGGCCTGTGATCCTCTAAAGGCTAGAAACACTTTTGCAAAAATGGTAACACATGATAATAACTGCATCATGTTTGTCCTTCGCAAGACACACTGACTCACTGTTCATGACAGGATGTGCTGTAATGAACTTCCTGCATTCCAGCATCGCTCAGATATCCTGCTAATCCAGCCAACATGCTCAGTCACTGTGAGAGTCCAGGGCTCTTTCCTCCTGTGGTCGTGGGAGGTTGAGTCGCTCAGTTCATTATTACTGTTGTGTGAATGATCATTATTAAGGGTGACTGATGTTCTGTCTTTCTAACAGTAAGATCGGATGGATGCTGAGAGCGGATTTGCATGTAAAGCATTCCATTGCTCTGATGTCTGAGGATCACAGTGCTCACGTTACAGTCAAAACCTTGCTGTGTTTCAAAACACACTCGCTAAAACCTCCAGAGCACTTCCTTTAGTTTCTCTGATTCAGTGTCAATCTGATCTTGTGTTTCAGTGTTCCAGTGTTCAATGGAGTGAGTCACTGAGGGAATGAATGTGTGCCTAGTGTTTGGATGATGACGTATATCTGCTCAACTGCAGGGAGGCCTGGGAAATGAGACCAAGAGCAAATAGTCATGATGCCTTTGTCTCTGCTATTGGAAATATTGACATTCCCTGTGTTTGACCTTCTGTCACAGCTGAGTCAGGAGTCAAGGCTGACGCAGGTCAGGATCAAGCCATATGGTTTACACGGTAACACTTTATTTTATGGTTTCTTAACTAGTTGCTTATTAGCATGTATATTACTAGAATATTAGCCATTTATTAGTACTAATTAAGCACATATTAATGCCTTATTCTACATGACCTTATTCTACATCCCTAATCCTACCCAATACCTAAACAAAAACATTTGAATTGTTATTATTATTATTATTATTTAATAATAATAATTAATAATAATAATAAAATATTATTTAATAATAATATAATAATAATTATTATTATCATAGGCCCTATTATAAAAAAAATTATCAGACATGCTTTTTGATTATTAAAATGTAATTAAACCAATAAAACAGATTCCAGTGAAATCAATGTGGAAAATACAGAATTGTGAAAAATGAA
Source organism: Cirrhinus molitorella (assembly GCA_033026305.1). NCBI lineage: Eukaryota > Metazoa > Chordata > Actinopteri > Cypriniformes > Cyprinidae > Cirrhinus > Cirrhinus molitorella. The sequence continues at coordinate 34,199,708 of CM065123.1, read as the reverse complement.
AATATTTAAGAATAAAAAAGATTTCACTAAAATATTTTTTGTTAAACCTTTAATAAAATGTTGTTTGATTGTTGCAGTTTCATGTTTTCAATTAATCAGAAATGCTTTTTAAATACTAAAATTGAATGTAACTATCAAAACATGATAAATAAATAAATAAACAAATAGTTAGATATAAAAGTATTGTTATTTTTAAATTATTTAGACATGCTTTTGAATATTAAAACTAAATCCAACAACTAAAACAGAATGAGCAGCAATTCCGCATATTATAATAATTACTGAATGATCATGTGACACCGAAGTCTGGAGTAATGATGTTGAAAATTCAGCTTTGATCACAGCAGTCAATTACATTTTAACATGTGAAATTGTAATAGTATTACAATTATCTGTTTTATTGTATTTTTGATCAAATAAATGCAGCCTTGGTGCACAGAAGAAACTTCATTAAAACATTTAACAAACTTTTTACAGATACTGTATAATAATATAAAATATATAATATACACCAGATTTATTTGTGATTAATCAGCATAAAGCCATAATGATTGTTCAGTAATGCTAATGAAGGAGAAACCGCATGTAATGGAAGTTCACTCAGTTTTTCAGGCCATTCACAACACTTGAAAAAGCCCAAACCCTCTGATGGCCTCTTGTTTACTGCTCTAGCTGAAGAGGGAGTTTTCAACACACAAGCTGAAATATTGTTTTGCCGTCATTTGCAATCTTCCATTTAGCTTAATTACCCTACAGCTGGTTTCAGTTTTTTCCGCGGCAGAACTTTCTCACCGCTAATTTGAACTGGGTCCACTGCTGTTGAGAGTTAGGGAGAAACACACCCTCCAATTCAGAAACACAACAGCCACAATAGAGCTCAAAAGCAGATCTTTGTTTCATTAGCACTCTTAGCGGGTTCCAGGCTAATGCTAACCCAACATCGCTGAGGCTTGGAGACAAACAAGATGCGAATGCAGATGTGAGTCTCTGAGGTTGGCGTGCTCTACTGGGATTCGCTTTATTGCGCTCTTTCCCACCGGCAGAGGCCCATGGGAATCTGAATAACACAGGCTTCCCAAAATGTTGCTTTGAATCACCACGGCTAGTGTACATGCTACGAACCTCTGATTCATCCGGAGGAAACTCAAAGTAGAGAATATGAATGAAAGGACCATGACCAGTCTTTTTACTGCTTAAATGTGCTGCGTTTCTGAATCAATCAGGTTCTTAAAACGATTGTGCACCCACAAATGATCATTCTGTCATCATTTACTCTCCTCAGGTTGCTCCAAACCTGCATGACTTTTGTTATTATTTAAAATGTAGACATTTTAAATATTCTCTCAGCAGGTTTGTCCATCCATTTTATGCATCAAAAAATGTAGGAAGTCACTGTTAATGTAATCCATATGAATGGAGTGGTTTAATCCAAGTCTTCTGAGGAGAGACGAGCTGCTTCTAAACTTTCTTAGTTCAGGTTTGCTCTTTCAGATGATCTGTTTTATCATGTCGTCTGACAGCAGACTGATGAATGACAAACACTGAACAGTTAGAATAAAAGCACTTGCTCCTAAACCTGATTGTTGCCTCATTTGCATTCTTCATTCTGTAGTTTAGCAGTCAGTTGTGTGATGTGTCGTTTCTCAGACAGACAACAAGCTTTATATGGCATTTCTAATGTGTCTCAATATTTTTTCTTTCAGACTGGATCTGCTGTGGCGCTGACAAGAGGAACAGGATGATTCGCTCAGTAAGTGTCCTTGTCTTCTTCCTCTTCACATGATAGTTCAACGCGACCAATGATTTTGTGGGTCACAGTTTGCTACTAACATCTTCTGATTATAGTCTCATCTCTTCAGATCTCTGGTTTTTCTTATGTCAGTTAGGTGTAGTTCTAGTTTTAACATGACACATATATTGTGTTTTCATAACACATAAAACAAAAGTAGTGATGCCTCATTAAAAATACAAACCAGAGTTTGAGTCAGTTCTTATCAATGAATCAGTCAAAAAGGTAAATTCATTCAAAATCATTTGGACTGAATTGATTCTCATTTACGTTTCATTTACAAACTCCTCACCTTTCATTGAAAATTCCCCTTTTTAAAAACAAAATAAGTGACCTGTGAGATTTGTGTAGATTCGAAGAAAAGGTGTTGATGTTGGGGGCTGATTGTGTTATTTTTTTCCCTACACAACTGCTTTCTCAATTGTGCACATGCTGTCGTTATGAATTACGAACGTTTGTTTTCAGAGTTCTACACACTCACAGATCTTCCCATTATTACAAGAAAAAAAGCATACACTCAATGCAAATAAAAGATTGATTGTGTAGTTAATCAGTGATTATATCAGGAGTTTTCACATTTGTAAGCTTGGTCAGCTGCGCTATAAGGGAGAACGCTTTGCTTGGTTTCTCTACATAATCTGTACTCAATTTGAAGAAGGGTTTTGTTTGTCTAATAAGAACAAACTTCCAGGTATGCTGTTTCAGTAATGACAAACGCGAGTATAAGGTCTATGCAGCAACATGTCTGTGTTGGCTGAATATATTTAGCAGCTTCTAAAGTTAAAGATACAACTTGAACTCTTTTTGTTGTGTCCTTTTAAGGCAATGTTTTAAAACGTAGTTTTGAAATCAAATCTAAAATATTTGACAATATTTCAAACATTATTAAATTATTATAAAATGAATAAATAACTCCTTTAATGTGTACTTGGCAAGTTAAGTATTTAAATAACTGGCTGGGTGTCTGGGTTTATTTATTTATTTATTTAATGACATGGGACTGTGACTTCTTGCAGTTGCTGTGCTTTATATTTCAGTACAGTAACAGTACTATTTGTTATGACAGTCGTTTATAATAATTCCAACAGCAAGATGTGAAGTGGAAATGGCAACTGAGCTAATGAGTGATCCTCTGCTGCCATCTACTGGTTATAATGGTAATTTCATGTAATTTTCATCTTTAAAGTCTTTGTTTTCCAGCAGGAGACAAATTTTTGGCATATTTTTTCATGTCATCTCCATGAATGAAAAGTGAATCTTTAATGTGAATTTTATTGCACAAAAAAAAAAAAAAAAAATTAAAGTACACTTAAAAGTATCTATACGTGGATATTAAAAAGTGGGCCAATTTAGTCCCATAAGGTGTTGAAATAGTAAAGCACATAAAAGTACACTACTAGTACACTGATATTAGTATACTTACTACATGAAGTATGGAAACTATATTTTAACTTTGTTAAGTTTACATAATAAATTGATTTTTTTTAGGGTCAGGGCTACTGTGGTCAGTCCAGGGTCAGACAGAACCCAATGATTGCTCTTCAGAGATGATTAATTGTGCAGTCACTCTCATTCCTGACTGTCAGCTCTTATTCTCAAAGCATGCAACAGAATTACAGTGAATATTGACATTTGCTGGCATCTGTAGATCACAATAGAGAAACCTGACCGTCCGTCCCCTCAGAAGCTGCTGTCCGGCTTGCTCTTTGTGAAACCTGAATCTTGAAGAGTGACGTGATATGACATCACAAGAACGAGCGATCACATCAACATGAGCATTGTTCGGCTTCACGTACACATCTCTGTCAACTCTCGTTCAGAGGCAGACATTTGATCACTTCTCTCAGGCTGCTGAAGAATAATGAGATTCCTGATCATTTTATAAGAGTGGAGCGAGGGCTGTTTGCAGGAAGCGGCTGACTAACAACACTTTATGAGCTGGAGTTCCCCTCATGTGTGTGTGAGAGTGTGTTTGTTCAGCGTGTTCTCATTATCCGGCTGTTTTACTTATGCCTGGGAAGTGCTTGTCAACAGGAGTCTGCCGGAGGGAGACAGACACCGAGACGGTGTGTGTGTGTGTAGCCAGCAGGCCCAGTCTGTCAGGTCACTGGGTTTCTCGGAGACTCAGGGGTGTGTGTGAAGGTCGGGAGGAGGTGTGCATCGGGTGGCGTGCCGAGTGTTGACAGCGTGTGTGTGTGTGTGTGTGTGTGTGTGAGCTCATGGCCCATATCCGAGCCGTGCCAGGACAGGAAGGAGAACAGCATGGAGACGCTCCTCCTGCATCAGCGAAGCGGTGCTGCTCTCCTTTATGAACAGATCCAAGTGTGTGTGTCCTTCTGTGTGTGTGTTCATCGACACAATGAGATGCTGGAGCTGATAGAGGGTCATACTCGCCGCTCACAATGAGCTGTTGTTTGTTGGGCTTGTAAAACAGCCACATTTGTGTGATTTATTCTTTCTGTGTGTTGAAGCTCATTGTAATCTGGTTTACTGTCTCTGATGAATTAGCTTACAGAACTTCATGATATTCAGCGGATACTGACTCACTGTTGTTCATGGACGCAAACTTTCTTCAGCATGTGAATGGATTCTGTGAAGGAACCTTTGACCTTCGACCTTTGACCTGTTCTATGCATCAGCACCCTCACTGAATTTGTCTGTAGTGGTCAATATTTGGCTTTTTTAAATTATTGTTTTTTTGTTACTCATCGTCATGTTGTTCCAAACCTTCATGAATTCCTTTCTTCAGTTGAACACAACCTTTGGAGGTTTGGAACAACTTTAAGTTGAACCTGGCAAAGCATGTAGTTAGTTTATTAGTTTATTTCATTAGTTTATTGTTGTTGTTGTTTTAACAGTTTTGTGTTATAATTTAAAGGAAGAAGCTTTTTTATATAGTGTTGACTTTCAGAAACTACACATTTATATCATTGAGAATCATGATTGATTGATTGATTTGGTTTGGAGATCACAACTCACGCATGATTCTGAATTAATTTCTGATTCATTTTCAAATTACTTTTGTCTAATGGTTTTATCAAATATTATGTTAACTTGCAGAAAGTGTTATTTACTATGTGATATCATATACAGGTGCATTTAAAAAAAATAGAATATCGTGATTTTTTTTTTTTTTTTATTGTAACTGATTTTAAAAAATGAAACTTTCATATATTCTATATTCATTACATGTAAAGTAAAACATTTAAAAAAAAAAAAAAAAAAATTTAATTTTGATGATTAGAGTGTACAGCTCATGAAAGTCAAAAATCCAGTATCTCAAATTATTAGAATATTAACATTTGAGTTTCATTAAATGACCATCCCTACAGTATAAATTCCAGTTATTGTTATTGTTACACCACACTAATGGGGAAGACTGCTGACTTGGCAATGGACCAGGAGACAATCATTGACACCCTCCACAAAGAGAGTAAGTCACAGAAGGTCATTACTGAATTGGGTGGCTGTTTAAAGAGTGATGTATCAAAGCATATTAAATGCAAAGTTGACTGGAAGGAAGAAATTGGGTAGGCAAAGGTGCACAAGCAACAGGGATGACCGCAAGTTTGAGAATACTGTCAAGTAAAGCCGATTCAAACACTTGGGAGAGCTTCACATGGTGTAGAGTCAGCACATCAAGAGTCACCACACTCAGACGTCTTCAGGAAAAGGGACTACCAAGCCACTTCTGAAACAGAAACAACATCAGACACATCTTACCTGGGCTAAGGAGAAAAAGAACTGGACTGCTGCTCAGTAAAAGTACATTTTGCATTTCATGTTGAAATCATGGTCCCAGAGTCTGAAGGAAGACTGGAAAGGCACAGAATCCAAGCTGCTTGAAGTCCAGTGTGAAGTTTCTGAAGTCAGTAATAATTTGGGGTGCCATGACGTCTGCTGGTGTTGGTCCATTGTGTTTTATCCAGTGCAAAGTCAATGCAGCCATCTACCAGGAGATTTTGAAGGACTTTAGGCATCCATCTGCTGACAAGCTTTATGGATATGCTGATTTCCTTTTTCAGCAGGACTTTCACTGATGCTGTAATTTGTGCTAAGATTAAGTAATTACTTTAAAGAACTTGAACTTTCCTGTTTTGCAAATCCGTTTTTTGATTGATCTTGGGGAATATTCTAATATTTTGAGATAATGGATTTTTGACTTTCATGAGCTGTAAGCTCTAATCATCAAAATTAAACCAAAAAACATTACATTTAATGAATCTATAATATATGAAAGTTTCAGTTTTTGAAATAAAACAAAAAACATAAAATGAACTTTTTCACGATACTCAAATTTTTTGAGATGCACCTGTGTTAGCTGTATATCAGTCATTAGCTGCCCTGCTCTCTAAAATATCAGCAATCTTTTACCGTTTGAATGTAAATGTTTGTGTTTTCAGACAGGAATCATCTAGCATGAGGGGTTTAGGGTGTTTTCACAGCTCTTGTTGACTGATCAAGAGAAGCAGAAGTACTTCACGCTTGTGTTTTTGTGATCTGGTGGCAGTTTGTTCACGTCCCACGCTCTGAGTCAAACCTTCAAGCACTGATCCAGAACCAGTCTTTGTAGTCCCAAGACAGCCATCTGAGAGAGCATGCAGCTGACTTCAGATCAGCAGCTGATGTGATCGCAGACGCAGATAATCGAGCCTCTTCCTGAGGAAGAAGCAAGCCTGACTGTGTGGCACGAAGGTCTCCTCCAGCCGGATGTTTGCAGCGCTCAGTCACACACCTGCAGCGGGACGCAGGCGTCACGTTCAGCGTGACGATGTTTACTGGGCCTGCTGCGGTTGAGAGATCAGCTCAAATGAAACGGCGTGGGCCGCGTCGGGCTCTCTTCCAGAGGTTGCACTTTGAAATATTTTGAGAAACGAGAGCACTGCTGTTGAGTGCTTGAAAAGACCAGAGTCTTCATTCTGGCCCAGGTGGGCAGCTGCTGGTTAGTGTTGGTTTGAGGTAGGCTTTGTTGGTCTACCCACACTGACGTACCGTTCACCAGCAAAACGACCCATGAAGCTTGACCTGCATAACCTGGGTTGAAAATGGCAGATCTTGAGCACTGCTGGTCTTTTTTTTTATCAGAGTAGTACGTTTTAGTTTTAGTAATTTAGTTTCAGGGATTTTTTTTTAGATTGTACAATGGGCGTTTCCTTTGAGGAGGCAAAATTGGATGAGAAAACAACTGGATGAGACACTAGCAGTTAAAGTTAAAGAGGAAGTCAGTGTGTCTCTCTCTTATCTCCATGAGCTCCTTGAGTTTTAATAAAACCCTTGAAGCGTCACTGGAAATATTTGGGGGAAAGTCAGGTGAAAAAAAGGCAGTGCCTCCATAGTGCTATGATTGGCCTATCAGTCAAAAAAAGGCCTTTTGTTTTTGTGATTGTACTGCATCCTCAAATCAGTCAGAATGAACAAACAATGATAAATAATAAGTGCTCACACATTGCTTTATATGATGTCACATTCAAACTTGAAATGACTTAAAATAATGTGTTGCGTTTTTAATAAATCAGTTTTTATTTTATTATTTTGGAATTGATGTAAACATGCTTAAAGACACTGATTTAGTGTTGTGGGTTTAAAACTATAAGTACTATAAATATTTAATGTTGTTTTTGTGACATTGTAAGTAACCTGGAATGTGTCTTACGGGTGTAACTGGAACATGAATTTACATTGGATTAAAGCACAAGCAAACAAACAAAGCGAGTCCTTATTTTAGACGCACACTGGAACACACTCATCGTTCGCTTTCACAGCTTAAAGAAATGTGACACACTTTCAAAACAAACAGTTTCAAACAGGAAGCAGTGGGTTCAACCACTCAGAATATTTCCAGACTGCTGGTGTGTCTGTAAAAATATACGAGACAAGCTTTTGTGCTTTACTGACTGCAGGTGATGAAAGGTTTGCACTGCCTGGAATCACCTTCACTCTGACTGATTTACTACTCGCTGATAATTGTTTTCACTGATGAGGCGAGACAATGACACGCAGCCAGCAACAGGTGGAGGGAGAAACTCAGGCTTAAGAGAACAAGAAGACTCCCGTGTTCGAGTCTGGTTTGTTGTGCTTTATGTGTACTTGAAATGACATTGTTTATGACAGAGGACATTTATCATTTTAGTCTTGACATCAAGGAACTTCACTAAATTTCAAACCGAGGCTCTGAGGATCAATACACCCTCATTTCTCATGCATATCTTGCCTAAAAGCTTCCTGCATGTTTGTTAGAAAAAGCAGCAGCTTTCAAATAACAGTAAAAATAGCCCACCCTGGCTGATGCAATGCACAGAAAGCTGTGGTGGTACATGCATCTGTGCAGAATGTGTGCGTTCAAACTCATCGCTCCAGGCCGCACGACTCCACTGGACTCCACTGGTGCGGATAGCCTCACGTCCTGCAGGGTCTCCCAGATGACCAGACAGAATTATGTAACATACTGGAAGTGGTCAGTGCTCACAATCCTAACCCAATCCTAACCGCTGGTGACTCATACATTGCTGGCTCTGTGCATTACACTGAGATGCATCCGATGTCAGAGTATACGGATCAAGTGCTAGTTTTGAACACTTTCTGATAGATGCATAGATATACAAACACTCCAAATGTGGATGCTGGTTTAAGTTAACCTGCAAGACTTGATCAGAAGACCGTACACACAGACATATCAGCGTTTATATGTTATATGCCTGTGTGTACAGTCTTCTGGTGTTTAGAAGAACTTGAACCAGCATCCAACAGAACTGAATATATATATATATATATATATATATATATGTGGGTGTACATATATATATAGTCTCATTGCTAATATTTTCAGTTCCTTTATGTTAAAGTTTTTTCCTCTTTTGCAATAAAACATTCAGATAAAAGCATTGGTGACACTTTATTTTAGTGTTATTTCCTTGTTATGCATGTCACAAGTACTTACTATAGCAATAGCAATAAATTATGCATAATTACATGCAACTAACCATAAACCAAATCCTTTTCCTATATACAGTATACATATACAGTTCCTTACAGAAGTGAGTACACCACATTTTTGTAAACATTTTATCTTTTCATGTGACAACACTGAATAAATTGCACTTTGCTACAATGTAAAGTAGTGAGTGTACAGCTTGTATAACAGTGTAAATTTGTAGATTCTGTCCTCTCAGAATAACTGAACACACAGCCAATAATTTGTAAACCGCTGGCCACAAAAGTGAGTACACCCCTAAGTGCAAATGTCCAAATCAGGCCCAAAGTGTCAATATTTTGTGTGGCCACCATTATTTTCCAGCACTGTCTTAACCCTCTTGGGCATGGAGTTCACCAGAACCTCACAGGTTGCCACTGGAGTCCTCTTCCATGGAAGGTCGACATCACAGAGCTGGTGGATGTTAGAGAGCTTGCGCTCCTCCACCTTCTGTTTGAGGATGCCCCACATATGCTCAATAGGGTTTAGGTCTGGATGCCTGCTTGGCCAGTCCATTACCTTTACCCTCAGGTTCTTTAGCAAGGCAGTGGCTGTCTTGTAGGTGTGTTTAGGGTTCGTTATCATGTTGGAATACTGCCCTGCGGCCCAGTCTCCGAAGGGAGGGGATGCTTCAGTATGTCACAGTACATGTAGGCATTCATGGTTCCCTCAATGAATTGTAGCTCCCCAGTCCCGGCAGCACTCATGCAGCCCCAGACCATGACACTCCCATCACCATGCTTGACTGTTGGCAAGACACAGTTGTCTTTGTACTCCTCACCTAGTTGCCCCCACACACGCATAACACTATCTGAACCAAATAAGTTTATCTTGGTCTCATCAGACCACAGGACATGGTTCCAGTAATCCATGTCCTTAGTCTGCTTGTCTTCAGCAAACTGTTTGCAGGCTTTCTTGTGCATTATCTTTAGAAGAGGCTTCCTTCTGGGATGACAGCCATGCAGACCAATTTGGTATGCACTGACAGGCTTACCACCCCCCCTCACCCCTTCAACCTCTGCAGCAATGCTGGCAGCACTCATACGTCTATTTCCCAAACACAACCTCTGGATATGACACTGAGCACGTGCACTCAACTTCTTTGGTCGACCATGGCGAGGCCTGTTCTGAGTGGAACCTGTCCTGTTAAACCGCTGTATGGTCTTGGCCACTGTGCTGCAGCTCAGTTTCAGGGTCTTGGCAATCTTCTTATAGCCTACGCCATCTTTATGTACAGCAACAATTCTTTTTTTTTCAGATCCTCAGAGAGTTCTTTGCCATGAGGTGCCATATTGAACTTCCAGTGACCAGTATGAGAGAGTGAAAACTAATTACACCTGCTTCTCATTCATACCTGAGACCTTGTAACACTAACGAGTCATATGAAACCGGGGAGAGAAAATTGCTAACTGGGCCCAATTTGGACATTTTCACTTAGGGGCGTACTCACATTTTTTGGCCAGCAGTTTAGACATTAATGGCTGTGTGTTGAGTTATTTTGAGGGGACAGCAAATTTACACTGTTATACAAACTGTACCCTCACTACTTTACATTGTAGCAATGTGTAATTTCTTCAGTGCTGTCACATAAAAAGATACTGTAGTAAGTACATGTAGTTAATTAATATTACTTAAATACTTTAATTGCTTAAATTACTATTAATAATACTTAAATGTATAATTACACAGCAACAAGGGAACTGTAAAATCAAGTGTAATCAAAGCATCTGCTAAATGAATAAATGTACTCATAAGTTCTCAGCAGATAAATTTGACTGGTGAACAGTATGACCATACTCAAACAGCACTAACCGGCATTAACCAGTTTAGAACAACATGGATCTAGACTGGTGTTTTAAGGCAGATTTAGCATGAAGTGCTTTTAGAAGCTGTATTTGGATGAAAAATGTCAGATTAAAGCTACTGTCAAGAGCTTTTCTCTTTTTTTTTAAGTGTATGTTTTTGCCTCATCTATAAATAGTGTCTTTCTCAGTTTCTTCCTGTTCCTCCCACTCTCGTTCTCGTTCCTGCTCTGCTTCTCATCCTCGTGCTAATTGCGTGACGTCTGACCTCAGAACAGCCGAGCGTGAACGCTGTCGTGCGCCAGCGGGGTCGTGGGGTCGCGGGTCAGCATTGATGGGCGCGCAGCAGGAAGCCACTCTGACATTTGCGGGTCTGTGAGGTGTGTTCATCTCCTCGCGGCCTGCGGAGCTGCTTTCTCATGAACCGTACTCTAATGCGGCCACAAGTACCAAACATGTCCTTCTTCATAACAATCTCCAGAGATCACTCCGTTCTGAAAGCAGACACCAAACGCAAAGATTAGTTTCAAAAATTCACAGTGTGTTGGACGTCTCTTCGACCTAAAGGGGTTTCTGGGTCTCTCTGTGTGAGTTTAGGGCGGATGTTGTGCATATCGGATCACATATAAAATAATATTTCTATTACTGAAACACCCACACAACAGTTCATAGAATCAACTGTAAAAGATAGTTAGAGTGAAGGGTACCATACACTGAAAACACATTTTTTACTTTTAAACAATTCTTACTCAGAAATTGGTAGTAAATTTAACAAAGAATTAAAAAGAGTTAACAGTTAACACATCACAATTTTGAAATATTGTCGTTGTAGGACTGAAATAATATTTTCTATAGTGTAGATTTTACAGTGACTGTTTAGTTGATTTAAATGTTGATTACAAATCTTCACAGTTCTGTATTGTAGCAATAATTAGACTTAATTAGATTATATGGCAGAAGGATTTCTGTATTTATTTATTAACAGAATTAATTCACATAATTAACTGAATGCCAAATGAGTGGGATATAAAACCTCATGTGACAGAGTGTTTTTGTTGTGGTAGAAGCTCATTGTGTGTGTGTTTTTGTGAGAGTGTGTGTTGGTCCACAGATCTGCAGCTGAACTCTGACACCTGCTGTACTTCTCTCATATTCATCTATCAAAACACTGCTGTATTTGAATATTTGAGTTCAGTCTGATAGTACTGTACTTTTTATTATTTTACCTTTATTATTATTATTATTATTATTATTATTATTATTAGATAGCATATATGATGCTATAATTTCAGACAGACTGTTTTCCTTTACGTTGAGCTTCTAGAGTAGTGATGAGAACAGATTTCGAGAGGGAAACAGGATTTTGGTTGATTGCATTTGGTTTAACTGATGAGAAAAAAAAACACAACGAAGTGTCTTCAGAATATTGTGAGTCAGAGTGACTTATATTTAATTGACTGACAGGATATTCAGCATTTTATGAACACTTTTTACTGGCCAAAATGTTTTTAAACCGGCCATGAAACTCTCCTTTTTTTGTAGTACAATGTCTAAACATATTTACAATGTTTTTAATTTATCCTCTACTTCCTTATTTTTAGGCTCTAAAATATATAACAACTTTTAATTTAACTGAGTAAAACAATCTTCACATGAACTATAAATCGTGGTAACACTTTATTTTGATAGAACCTGTCCCTGTTCAACATTCTGTTGACAGTAAGTAATGTTGCATATACATGTCAAGTAACTCTCATTAGAGTATTAGTAGACTGTCTGCTTAATATCTGCAAACTCTTTATTGTGATGGTCTCCTAACAGACATTCTAATGACTATAAGAAACTTTGCAAGTTCATGTCAACTTAATCTAATTGTGCATATCGGATCATATATAAAATGATATTTCTATTACTGAAACACCCACACAACAGTTCATAGAATCAACTGTAAAAGATAGTTAGAGTGAAGGGTACCATACACTGAAAACACATTTTTTACTTTTAAACAATTCTTACTCAGAAATTGGTAGTAAATTTAACAAAGAATTAAAAAGAGTTAACAGTTAACACATCACAATTTTGAAATATTGTCATTGTAGGACTGAAATAATATTTTCTATAGTGTAGATTTTACAGTGACTGTTTAGTTGATTTAACCGGCCATGAAACTCTCCTTTTTTTGTAGTACAATGTCTAAACATATTTACAATGTTTTTAATTTATCCTCTACTTTCTTATTTTTAGGCTCTAAAATATATAACAACTTTTAATTTAACTGAGTAAAACAATCTTCACATAAACTATAAATCGTGGTAACACTTTATTTTGATGAACCCTGTCCCTGTTCAACATTCTGTTGACAGTAAGTAATGTTGCATATACATGTCAAGTAACTCTCATTAGAGTATTAGTAGACTGTCTGCTTAATATCTGCAAACTCTTTATTGTGATGGTCTCCTAACAGACATTCTGCTGACTATAAGAAACTTTGCAAGTTCGTGTCAACTTAATCTAACCCTAACCTAACCCTACCAGTCTACTAATACTCTACTAACACTCTAATGAGAGCTGGTAGATATGTAGGTGCAACATTACTTATAGCCAAAGTTAATAAGTGACTAGAGCAGTTGAGTAATGATTTCTTTTTTTCTTTTGTTCTTTGATTTCCATCAATGATGGCCTTCAGCAGTTTTCACTTTAAAAGCAGTGCGGTCTCTTTAAAACCTGATGCACATGACCTGGATCTGACACATATCTGATTTTCTCCAAACTGTTTACGGTCATTTAAGACTTTAAAACACATTTAAGACTACGTTTATGAGGTAACCCACCAAAACAGCACATTTTGAGATAAATGTGTGTGTTTTCGTCCATTGAAGCACTACTGGTGTGCTGTATGAAGCGGCTCAGCCTTTCAACCTTTCAAACTAACGTTATACTTCACTGCGACATTAAGGTGGTGTAACCCCAGGTATGTGTTGCCACATTCTCGGGTTATAAAGAATAAAGGAGGAAAAACTTAATATTGTAAAATAAAACAGCAATATCTTATTAGGTAAAACTGTTATTAGAACCGTGTCTAGAGACAAGATGCTCTTGGTGCTTATGACAGAACGACTAATCATGTTGATCTTGTCTTCGGAAAAGATTATTTATTTTTTTTAACTCAAAATTTTAAGTTTAATATAATTTGAGTTACAATAACTTGTACATCCAGTTTGATTGTTATAAAAAATCTAAGGCTTATTTTTTGAGTTGAAACAAGTTAATATTTAGTATTATTATTATTATTTTTGTTTTAATTTATTTATTATTATTATTATTATTAAATTTTTTTTTTTTTTTGCATTATAGCTTACCCAGCTACGACTGCTACTGCTTGTGTGAAATGAGTCCATTGCTGTTCTTTTAGCTCATCATAAGGCATTGTGGTTTCAACATGAAGTTTGTGGATTTTATTCCTATAGAATCACAAACTAATATAAGTAATTATCAGATAAATATACATGCTTGTGCTGACTATACGCTGACCCAGCTGATACACATATAAAACCAGATGTTCATCGAGTCAGTGCGGTATTGTACTCATCCATGCTGTCGCCGCTGGTCTCTGTCTATCCGTCTCTCTCTCATGCAGCTAGATTGACATTAGACGATCACATTTCGTGTGCCTGTAACCGTGCGGCACATCATTCTCTCTCTCGTGCGCTGAGCTCGTCTCATTGGCTGCTTCTGTCCACGGTCGGGCTTGACCCACTAAACTTTGTAGTGAACCTGAATTCCCTTCGTCTCATTGGCTTCTGTTTGGTCATGTGATTCATCACGCCCTCCTCATGCGTCTCCTCCCTGTGGTGAAGAGCGCCCTCCAAAAAACCTCAGTCTGCTCTCCTCTCGTCCGTCTCGAGGAGCATAAGCGCGAATACTTCTGCGCTCCCTGTTGACAAACAGCCCGCCGATCATTACTGTGATTTGTGGGTAAATACGCAGCTCATGTTTGTGTGAATCTGCTCCCGTGTGCCGTCAGCTGCATCCGCGTGGCTTTGACTAACAGATTCTCATCATGTGGAAATCTTTGACTTGAAGAATCCTTATTTGGTTGTGTGTTTGGATTTAATTTCCCACAGTGCTTCTCATTTCCTCTTCCCGTGTTTGTCTCCCACTCGCGTGGCTTTCTCATGGCCTTCCTCCTCCAGTGCAGCTGCTCCGATCCGTCCAGCAGATCGAGGCTGTGAGAAGAGAGTAGGAGCGCAGGGATGAATGCCGATGGGACGAGTGTGAGTCCAACACACCACCCGTCTGTCCAGCTGCTGAATTACTGTACGTCTGATCAGTGGGAGTGAGGCTCAACATCATTCATCCACAGAAACAAAGAAATATTCTTTAAAAAAGATGGGAAAATATAGTTTTAGAGAACTGATCTTTAATTCAGTTAACTCTTTGTTTTAACACACATATACTTACTATAGTGATAACAATAAATTATACAGAATTACAAACAAATAATCCAAAACCAAGCTTAATCTTCACCCTAAGTACATGGAGTTAATTTTACACAGTAATTATTTGCGTAATTACACTGTAACAAAAACACCAAGTACAGTGTATCCCTAATTTAGATTTGTTTACTTGTTTTTATGCATGAGCCTAAATTGCTTTAGATTTATGTGTAGAGTGAGAAAAAAGGCGAGAGACAAAAAAAAACTATTTGCCACTGGGCAAGAAAAATAAGCTTAATTCAAGAAATGTTATCTGAAAACAAATCTTTATTTCTTATGTTTTGGTTCTCAGCTGAATAAATCTTGTTTGAAGGATGTTCAGAAACCATTAAAGGAAAATGGCTCTCTGGTTTTCTCCAGTGTGGAGGTGAAGGTCTGGTCATCACTGTTATTAATGTCTGCTAAGTGGTGGCATGTTTTAATATGATGGGAATTGAATGCAGAGGCATTGTTTGCTGTTTATCAAATAGCTCTTCAGTTGTTGAGCAGGCATTTCTGTTCCATTCATGTGCTGTGGCAATTCAGCACTCACATCTGCTATTGTTAATGCTGTCAGAAAGCAAGGGCGACGTTTTCTCCAGGTCATGGCTTTCAGACATGCTATAAAGTGAAATAACAACACAAGTGTGTGCTCACTCCTGATTCACAGACATACAGCTACTGTTTAGCTTCATTAACCATTTAACTGTCACTCCCTATTGTGAACATAGAAAATGCACTATCCAAATGTAATTTTTTATAATTCATGAACAAAAACATTTTGTAATATGATTTTCATGTACAATTTCCATAATAATGCAATGTCTGATTTTAAAATGGTTTCCAAAGGATGAATTTTGAAATTTTAAGTGATATATAATTTCTTATGATTTCTAAAGCATGATAGAAAAAAAGGCAACAAAGAGTCTTTTTGTGAAAAAGGTCTGAACTCCTGTTATGAAGTACATTTTTTGAGGTGCACTCTTGTCATAAATTAATCTATTACTTTTCCTACATAATTTGTAACACAAAACAGTGGTAAAATATCAATTTAGGAGTCTTAGACCTTTCCAACGATATATAGTTTGTCATGATTAGATTAGGATTTATTTGAAATATGGTGAAGTAAACATAGGCGTCCCGGCAGTTAAAGGGTTAAAGGCAGTTAAAGGGTTAAAGACTTTAAATCCATCTCTTGAACTGGTTGAGTGGATTCAGTGCTTCATCGTTTTTTTTACAAACTTTAGGGCACATTTCTCAATACTAAGGTCACTTTTTCAAAACTCTCCACACAGTGAAGCAAAACAGCAGTTTATGTGAATTAAACTGTGGGTCATTTATCATTGCTTTGGCACAAAACACATTCAATGACTACATCTTTTAAATTACATCAATTCTTTTCTCACTAAGACATGAATACCACCAAAACTCACTATATCCACAGGCCATCCTAGTAAAAAAAAAAGTCATAATTTATTAAAAAAAAACAAAATATTTCATACTAAGTATATATAAAATCCGATAACATAACATCACTTAAGACTTACTGATATAAAATTATAATGCAAATTTATTTGGGCCAGTGCCGATGTCCTTGTGGGCTGTGTGCGGACATATAACACTGTTGTGCTACATGTGTCTCAAGTGTGAATTCCAGCTGGAGGATCATTTTGTGTGTATTTCTCAGTTCATGCAACACGAAAGAGTGTGAGATGTGCTTTCTGTGTGTATGCTTCAGTGTCTGTGCTCAGAAAACAAGACCGAATTGAGTTCTCTCTTGCAGCATTACATTTATTCATATGTCTGCACTTCTACTACATATTAACATTTTTGAATGTTTTATAAGACATGCAGCAAGTGTATATTAGCTTGTGTATCATGGGTTTGTACGCATCTAACCTCCTATTATGCAACAAATTTTTCTGAATGAATCTCTTTCCAAATCGTCCCTCCCTAACATTTTTGTCTCGTTTTAATTTGTTGATGAAAATGCCAGTAGATTTTTGTCATAGTTTTTGTCATTCAAAAATAATTTTAGTTCATTATCGTTTCGTTTTCGTCAGTGAAAAAAATGTTGTTGACGAAAATTAGGACACAAATTATTTGTCAACAAAATTAACACTGTAGCAGACTTATACCAGTTTATACAACAGCTCTTTCTGGTCCTCGAATCTGATTGGCTGATAAGAGTGTTGATATTACTGTCCAACAGTTTGTATCACTCCGCTTGCTGAAGTTACCATATTTCTCACAGCGAGTTTCATGGCGGATACCCAAATCCACTATAATGTTAAAAATAATATTGTTTTGTCACGGAATGTAGTTTTAAGAGCTTTTTAGGCAAGAATGTACTTGTTTGGACTTCAAATATGCGGTTCGTTAATAAACACAACATTTATTTGAAAATTTGCGTCAATGTTTTCGGACGTGTGAGCGTGTGAGTGTCCGCGGCTGTTCAGCGATCAAGTACCGCCCGAGAGTGCCTCAACTCGGCCAAATCTCCGGGAATTTACTGCTGGCTCAGATGCCTGTAGTGGTTAAACATGAGATGTAATTCGTTTTGGGTAAATCTAACGAGCAGTCTTTGTTCTCATTAATCTATTATTTGTTCCAGAGCAAATAGTTAGCAAAATCATCATGTTTATGTAAATTTAATGCTGTATATCAGACTGCTGACTGTATACTTTGAATTAATTGCCTCGCAACTTTTACAAATGTACCAATCAGCGCTGTCATCAAGAATCCTTAACAAACGAAAGGATAGTATGAATCTATCGGATATTGATATTGTCATCAGATGTATCAGATGTGGGTAATCACGATTGCTGAGTCAGTCTCTCTCTCAATCCTTTACTAAACACAATACACAGCTTTTAATACAGTGATCCAGTAATACTATAAGCTTTCTGAAGTGACATTTTGAAATTAGTAACGGAGACTTATGCTCAGCTGTTCAACTGTCAAACTTTGATTTGAATCCGTTGCGGAAGGAAGTAGTTCTGCACAAAAAAGGGCTTTTAAAGACACTTGAACTGCCATCGAACTCTTGTGTAAGTGCAATATCACACTCGTAGCTACGGCCGAATCACAGCCGTTATGATATACAGGCATGTCTCACGTCTACGAGTGATATTGCTCATTTAATATACCAAAAAGTACAATTTCAGGGAATTTTTATTAAGCACATAAATATGTGAATATATTTGTTGTATACTTAGCACAAAATATGCATATTTCAAATGCATTTTAGTATTTGTTTTTTCAATTTTATTACCGTCTTAACTTGTACACTAATACAAATATGGACTAAGTAAAGGGGCGGTAACACTGCACTTTTCATTCTATTGACTTCCATTCATATGCATGCGGATGCGTCAGACAGGAAACGCAAGCCTGTGTGACATTTTTTCGCATTTCGCTGAGTTCCAAAGTTCAAGCTTGGTGAACTCTGAGTTGCAAAATCGCATTACGTGACAACGTTGAACCAACGGCAGATTGTAGCTGAATAAAAAGAACATAAATTTAAAACTACAGTGCTGCGGAAAAGTGTTGTAGATTGTATGTTTTTACATTTTAGATGTTAAATGTTAAATTTAACTTTTTAAAAAGACGCTGCAGAGCATGACATCGTATCATGACTGTTGCAGCCCTCGAGGGAATTTTGCATGCTTAAAGTCTAGTGTGACCAGGGCTAAAGATGTACTGTAGTGAATTATAAGCAGTAAAGAGTCTTGTTGTTTGTAAAGAAATCTTTCATAAAAGCAAACAATGTACAATATAATGCTGTCTGTTGTTAGTGTTTTTAGATCATTGTTTTGAGTGACACAGTTTGTTTGTTCTGTGAAATCGTTTGCTAGTGTTGCGGAAAAATGAATGAAATTAACTGCTGTGCCAAGATGAGGGTTGGTCAAGAGAACTGTGTGTTTTTTTTTAAAGAATGAGTTAAATTTTGAGAAATCTGTGAAGAAACTTAGTTCTGTCATGACAGCTCTTGGAGGGATTGGCATGGTAATGTACATGACAATGTTAGTGTGTTTGGTCTTGGCAAAATCGATTTGCAACGCTGCTGCTGCTGTGTTGTGGCAGGGCAAGTACAGAGACTTGCTGCCAATACATCCACAACATGCTGCTGTGAGCATGTAAGAAATAATACTGCGGCACATATAACATATATGAATAACCCCCAAAGCATACATGATCACCTGGTAGCAGATCTATACAGGTGGAGCTGGGGAAGGTGAAGGGGTTTCTGAAGCACGCTGCAATTGCTACAGCAAGTGCTAGTCAAGTATTTGAATGTTGAGCAGCAAGCTCATTGGCTACTGATACAGGAGAGAACCAGTCAGCTGTGTCATGTGATAATGATGTCATTATGTCAGATTTAGTTAGACGTATCGGACTGTGCCATCTAGAGTTTCATGCCAGAACTTTGGATTTTGATCAAGATCCAGATCAATGCATAAACTGTAATAAACACATCTATGATGAGCATGTAAAGCACACAAAGAAATAAAACTGAACTGAACGTTTCATAACCTATAGTCTTACTTGACATCTGAACAAACTTTATTTAACAGAAATTTCAAGTACTTTGTTTTGGAGAATTTCTTTTCACTTGTTCCCTTCAATTTGATGGCCCTTTTATGTTCGTCATGTAGTTTATATATAAGTTCTGTAAAAGGCCTACTTACATCTCCATTAATCCACTCCAGAGAAAGGCATGACAAGTGCTTTGCTGACACTGGACGACTCTTTGAACCTCTGCAAATGGATTGAATGCTGCTGAAGGACACAAGCTAAATAGACCCGGCCTTTCTCTACTGCGAGCAAAAATAATCAGCTCTAGTTTGAGAAATTATTAAATACAAAGCTCTCTCTTTTTCTTGGGCATTTGTCATAGCTTTTCTTGAAAGTACATTATTGTTGACAAGTGTGTGCTTGTATGTGTTGTTGTTTCAGGCTTTCTCAGACAAGTTTGCTTGATAGTATCATTACTTCATAATAGTGTTTTTATACGAAAAACTAACTTTCCACATTTCAGAATTATGAAATAACTAAAGTGCAGTTTACCTGTGGTTCACTTTTGTGGACAACAAATAACTTATCTATGTATGTGCATATATTGCGTATATAATATATACTGTACAACTTTCCTCCTATTTTTTTCTTTCTGCAAGATTAATGTAGCACAGCTCAGAATAATGAAAGGATTGCATTGCATTTCATTTCTCAGAAATGATAACATGGTAATTAGTAATTATAGTGAATGTCAAGAGAGCACTATTTAGATTAAAAGAAGCAGCTATGATTAAATGGAGCCCTACTAACATACATGATATTCATATTCACGACCCCTTTAGGAAACACGCTTATGCAGTTTAAAATGACTAAATCAACATCATTGGGTCTGTTCTTAAGCTGTTTTTCTTCTTTCTTCAGCACTCAGAATGTGCCGCTTTGCTCTGTTTGTTTTCTCAGGTGGGACTTTTTTTGAATTCAGCAACCTAATCGACATAAATTACCGTATTTACCTTTCTCTGACGGCAGAATGACAGTTGAGTGCTTGGCAGGATGCCTCAAAATGCAGAAATCCAGAACGACTGCCAAGAGCAGGACCACCTGTTAACGAAGAGCAGCTTCACAGAGCTGTAACAAGCGATCGATCTCTTGCACATGAGCAGAACGCAAACATTGTCCTCTTTTGGCCGGTTCTTCTGTTGGCTGTGATGTAGTAGGTGTAACATGAACAGAATGGGAAAATCTCCAGGTTTAGGTAATGCTTTGGGAATATTTGTAGCTGCACAAACCTGCTGGAAACGAGAGGTTCAGACCACCCACCTCAGTCTGTGTTATTGGCTCTCTCAAAGTCTCTCACATTCAGCCCGGTCCAGAGATCCACTTCAGTCTGTCTATCTGAATCAAATACGCGCTCAGTTATCATAACGCGTGCATAACCAGAGAGCACTGTAAAAGCTTCATATCACAGAGCTTTTTCCTGGACGGCAGTGAGATTACATGGAGATGTTGCCTGCTGTTGATGTTTCTCCTGAAAAAAAGCTGAAGATCTGACTGCAACTCTATACTTTCACTGCATGACAGCTGTTGATTCATTTGAGTCTGTTTTTATTTCTCTTTGGTAATTTTATGAGAAACATCTGAAATGAAGTTGATACTTAAACTTAAAGTGTCTGAGCAATAAAATGTTCCTCTCTGTTTTAACAGCCTAGGTTATTCAATGGAAAAATATCTGTTGTGCTGGTTATGGTGTAAATTGTTTACATATGGATGATCAAGCCATGTGAAATGTTTAAACTAGTGAATGAGATCCATCATGATGTCTGTTTTTAATGTCAAGTCACCTTTATTTTTATCGCACTTTATACAATACAGATAGTTTCAAAGCAGCTTCACAGTAGTAAACAGGAAAAGAGCAGACTTGATGCAAACAACATCACAAAATTAAGCAAATTAAGATTCCGAAAGTGTTGGTGTTGCAAAATCCATCCATTATGAAACAAACAGAAGTACAATGAAATACAATACAACAAACATCAACTGAAATACAATATAAAAATATTTCATTTCAGCTATAGCTGCCAAAGCAACATTTCTCATTTTAATTTACTTCAACTTGATGTTTTAAAAATGACTCAAACTAAAATACAAAAAGTGTAAAAAATACATAAATATAAATCTAAAAAAACAACAACAACACCGTTTTTATTAAACTATAAAGCGGCTCTGCAAGAAGGCAATAGTATCATTATTCAGCACAGTTCAGTTTGCTTCTCATCCAATAGTGTTAGTGCAGTCAAACTGATAATATTACTGAATATTTAGTGTCATTTACACTCAATGTGAGTGACCTGAGCAGAGATCAGTGGCTGTAATTAATTGCGAGGAGAGATTCTATTTAAAGGTGGAGAGAGTAAGTGGAGGTCATACGGTGAAATTCAGGGGTGTGACACAGCGGCCAAAGCAGTGGCGCAGGATGAAAAAGAGATGTCATCAGCTGGAAGCAGCAGAAGCCGAGGTCTGATTTCCAGCGCCTGCCTCCCGCTCAGCACATGAAAGCCCGAGGGCCCGCGGCTGCCACACTGATCCCTGGATACCGGGGTTTGATCCGACAGAGAGGCAGGGGTGTGGGAACTCAATATCCGTTTGCTTTTGCTGAACCTGGATCAGTGCCTTTCTGGGCACAGAGGATTTTCAGCCAATCACCTGAGCTGTAGATGTCATGTGACTTAATGACAGCACAGTCTCAGTCCTTCACTAGTGGCTGTGATGAGCTGTGATGCCGCAGAGAGGATGAATACAAGCTTCGGGAGGAGAATCAGGCTTTGTGATTTGTATTTTGCTTTCATTTGCATTTGATTTTGTTAGAAAACATATTAGTTTTCAGAGCTGGACGTTAACTTTTTTTGCACATAGCACTGGTGCTTCAGAGGTTGAACGTTTTGTAGCACAGGCCAAAATGTTAGGGGTGGACGATATGGCAAAAATATCATATCACAATTTTTTATTTATTTATTTATTTTTTAGGAATATCACGATTCATGATTTTATCATGATTCTTTGTTACTATTTACTACTAATTACCCTACTTAACTTTCAAGATAACAAAATAAAATAAAAAAGAATGGCAGACGTTTAGGCCAAAGTGGGTGAAGATAAAAATCTTTGTCATTATATTATATTTGTTATAAGAAAATAAGTACAAAGATATACAGTACAAATACACACAGTATACAAATTAAACAAACTGTGCTTTATTTTTCATGTACAGTATTTAGCAGTAGCCAAACATTCAAGAAATGTAACAAATATTAAAATAAAACACTATATACACTATATATATCATTTATGTCATTTATTTCTTAAAGCAACTGTATTAAAGGTCATCAGAGCAGTGAGTGATTTTTCTCTGATTTGTTGTTTTATTAACATTAAAAGAATAGTTCACCAAAAACTAAAAATTCTGTCATCTGTCTGTCAACTCTGTCAGAGTGTTTTATTTTTACATCATCATTTACTCACTCTCAAGTTGTTTTAAACCTGAATGAGTTTCTTTCTTCTGTTGAACATAAACGTTATGTTGAAGAATGTGAGTAACCAAACAGTTGCTGTCGACTTCCATACTGTCAAATGTGGACCAACCACTGTTTCCCACATTATTCAAAATATCTTCTTTTGTGTTCAGCACAAGAAAGAAATTAATACAGGTTTGGGACAACATGTAAGTGAGTAAACAATGACAGAAATTTTATTTTTGGGTGAACTATTCCTTTAATGACAAGCGCCACTATGTTTAGTTCTGTCGCTTTAAGAGCTGCACGCATCCGTTTCTCTCTTAACTGTTAAGACATGACCAACTCTGTTAATGTAAACCTTATGTGTTTTTGATAGTAGCCTATTTCATAAATCGAGAAATCAATCAGAAGCGGAAGACAACTAGGCCCGATTAAAAATGGTCAGATCACACACCCCTAACTACTGAGTATAATCAAACAAGCACAACAAAATCACTTCACACTACTAAGCAGCTGTGTTACGAACACGCAAAACTGTATCACACGCATGCTACAGTGATATGGTTTTGAATGAATGTTAGTGAAGAATAATGATTTTTGAATAGTGTAGGTATGGACTATATAATCCTCATTTTGCCAATAAAACTTTGGAGCACTTGCTCACCAATGGATCCTTTGCAGTAAATGTTTGTGAACTATACCTATAAGAAATGTTCTATGAATTATTTACCAAGGAATAACTTCAGCTTCATATTAATTAAAATTGAATGCATATAAAACGCCAATAAACGTAAAATTAAATGATTTAAATCATTTAGTTTTAGTTGATGGAAGGTATGATTTATGTTTGATGTAATTAAATATAGTCTGACTTCAGACTTTCACAGTATTCTGTCATAAAAAGTGCCCAATTAGACGAATGACTACCTGAGTGATGTGTAAAATAATTAACCACAGATGTGTGTTACATTTTCTGACACTGTGTGTCATGAAACGGTCAGTGTTTAGCTGCTTGGCCAGTCCCTGTAAGCCTCTGCTGGTAGATGCTGAAACTACACACTGGAGCCAAAGCATCTTTCAATATTGACAGCCATTCACAAGTAGCTACACATTCTGATGGCAAAACATTGTTGCATTTAAAACAATGACAAAAATACTTTTCCAAATCCTTAAACAGTATTTGAAGATTTCAGATGCAAAAGCCGCTAAATCCATCAGACATCTTTCTTTAAAAAAGCATTTTTATCAGGCTTCGATGTGTAGGTTTCTATGTAAGTACTGGTACTTCTGATTGGACTGAGACTGGGATTTTAGCTAGAAGTAAAAGTATTTGATGGATGTATAATATGTGTCGAGAGCGTTCACTCAGTATCATTATCTCATTTTTGACTGAGGTGGCTTTTAGGGGGGTTTGCATCTGAACTCTTCATTTGTCCTTGTCTGCTGCTTAGGACATCCCATGCACTAAAGCTGACAATCCAAATACAAAATTAAATAAAATAATGACATTTTCAGAAGTGTAATTACCTTGTACTATAGTTGCACTGGATTTAAAAGGCTCTCCTTGCCCTCTGGGTGGGTTACACCCAACACTGCAGCAGCTTAGTTTGCAATTATATCTGTTGAGTACTGACTGATACCAGCCACAACTCAGGGCTCAGGACAGGACAGGAGCACATTTGCAAGAGATACTGTTCTTTTAAAGAGGTGGATGGATGGATGGATGTAGTCTGTGCTCTTTAGCATCTCACTGAAAGGGATGCAACTCAAACGAAACATGATTTTCAAAGGGAACACATTGCTTTTCAAGTCAGAGATGTGAGGCTGTGTGAGAAATGGTTTTTATTTTGTAACTAGCTATATTTGACTTGCTTGTTATCATGAAAACAATAAGAACTCGCAGACGCTTCAGCAGAGTGGATGTCTGGAAGACGACACCGGCGCACACAAACACACGCCCACGACTCCCACCGCTCCATCGAGAGCCGCAGTCGGCCGGCTGTTGTTTTGCGAGACTTAAGGGTTTTGGGAAAAATAATGAGCTCATCGCTCTGGCCCCGAGGTACCGCTGGCAATTACCATGATCCATGCTCCTGCTCAGCGGGAATTCACTTCCCTCTCAGGTTTTCTGGGACAGAGAAAGAAGACCTTCGCAGAGTGCAGGCATTCTTTTCTTCTGACATCTGGATTCAAGGGGGGCCACATATTCAAAGCAACACGTCGGTTGCTAAATAAGCCCGCTTTATGCACGCGGCTCTGATGAAAATAGCTCCGGTCCAAGAAGAAACAAATGTCCTTGAAGTCGAAGTTAAGCGTTTTGCCAGAGTTTGAGCGCAAGCTTGACAAACAAATAGCAAGTTGCGCTCCCTCCAGAAGCAGAACAAATGTGGAAGTTGTCAGGTTGTACAGATGTGTTTGCACCGATTCTGTCGGGGCAAGCAAAGTCAATAAATAAGGCTAGCGCATCTAGCTGTTGTTTTTGGCAAATGCAATTATGTGTCGGGCAGCTGTCATATCCAGCGGTGGACAATGGCACAGAGCGACGGCCGCTGGTGTTGTTGAAATCCTCCACTGCCGTCCATTCAATCTCCCTCATAGCCTCACGCATAAACGCTCCTCATGGTAAGTGAGACTGACATCATGTATAATTGACACTTTTTAATCTCTGGCCTGAGGCGTGGATGAGGAAATTGTTTCCACAGCCCTTTTCGGGCTCTTTCTCACAGACAGGCTCCCAGGGTGTAATGGTTTATTACCACTGTGTTTTACATATGGCACCTGTATCATGTATGAATCTGCTGCTGCTGGGATGATGGTTCAGTGGATGTCAGCATCAAAAACTTACTGAACAATTGTTTCTTATCAGAATCTGGAAATTAAGCCAGAAGCACACTGGAAAAGCAGAGGAAATGACCACAATTTTACTAAATTGCCTTTGGCAATGTCAGCATCCTTGATTTTGTTGTAACTCTTCCTGTGTCCTCAGATTGTCCTCATGTCCATTTGCACCAAATTTCACAATCGTAACCCTAACTGTTCCCAAGATGTAGGTCACCAAGTTTACATGCTCCTTTTTTTTTTTTTTTTGCCCTGAATCTGCAAAACGTTTCAACAGCTTGAAATTCTCAGAATACCTTTAGCTTATGTCTTCTCAACAAGAGGACTTCTCCCGTTGACAGTACTTAAACTTTGCATGAACAGCCATTATGAGTCGACATTGCTACGCTAGGATATTTAATCATGTCTGTTTATTTGTCGTGGAGATCCCAGATGCCGGAGCCGAAGTTTGCGCGTGTAATGAGAAAAACACACGGCTCCATTTTTAACCCCAAGAAGTTGGCAGGTGCAGAGCTCAGAGCCGCTGATGTTTCACAGCCATGTTATTAGATTCAATATTCTCACTTCAGCAATAAAGAAGAGGCTGTTTTTCATTACTCTGTGAACTTATTAACAAGCTTACTTTATCCTTAAAGGCTCACACTTAATTGCATTTGGAGAGGAAACGAGACTTGGCTTGAATGCCTAATGAGGTCTTTTGAATATGATAAAGGGTACTTTTTGGATTACATATTTTATTTATAGTTAATTTTACAATATTAGTCACAAATGGCAATCGCTCACTCTTTCATGGAACTCGTCCAAAACGAGGAGCCTCCAAATTACTAATAACTTCCAGGATTTCTGTGAAACGCTACATTTGACACTTCTGCGCTCATTATATTTGTAGAGGATGGTGTGATTGATTCAGGCTGCTAGTTTAACATCACATCAGCAGTCTTAGCTTGTTAACATGAAGGATTTCACTGCCTAGCAAACACATCCAGCATCCAAGTTTAGGTTCCACACCTGTCAGAAAAGTGACAATTTATGAGTGTGTGACGCTCGTCCTGTAGGCGTCGTCTGACTGATGTTGAGACAAAATGGTCGAATCCTGCAAACAGACCCCGCTGGTTCAACCACAGGCTCCTCTGAGTCTCTACGCAGCCAGAGACCCTCGCAGCACCTACTGACTCATTCAACCCCTGCTGCGAGACCCTCTCTATCCACCTTCACTCTGGCCGACGTGACCAATTACTGCAGCGCGCTGTAATTTCATGTGTACATATGTGGCTCACAACGACATGGTTTAGATTAAATTTTGGCTCCAACTGCTCTGAGAACATGGTGACTGTATGGAATACATGGTCACATGACCCCTTGTTGTGGCCAGTGCTGTTTTCAGCTAATTGTGATGATGTAACCATTGGTTTTCTGAGCTTATATACGTGTCAAACTCACAAAGGTTCAGTAGACCGCAAAGGAACGGCACCACAGTTTGTGTAACTTCAAGACGTTGTTGTTTATTCTGAAGGATTGTAAGCCAATCTGTTTTCAGAAGGAAACACTGGCATGCTATACTTGCTGAATATTGTGCAGGATGTATTAGGTTTCAAATTTTGGGTACGGTTTTTATGGAGGGGGTCAAATCGGATTCAGTGCAATTCAACAAAACTCATTAAACTTTCAACATTAATACTTCTCACGTAAACAAAAAAAATATGATTTTTAAACCTGTGCTGTATTAAAGCATTTTTATTTTCACATAGTATGAATACTATAAATGGTATTGTAACTAGTTACAGCATTTTAATAAATACACAAATAAACGTTTTTAAACAA
The DNA here is from genome assembly GCA_033026305.1 of Cirrhinus molitorella. Taxonomy (NCBI): domain Eukaryota; kingdom Metazoa; phylum Chordata; class Actinopteri; order Cypriniformes; family Cyprinidae; genus Cirrhinus; species Cirrhinus molitorella. Next base: position 34,171,983 of record CM065123.1, on the reverse strand, counting down.
CATAAGTGTAGAAGGCACTTTTTTGATGCCTAAACAGTAGATCACGATGCTTAAAACACCAAGATCATGGGTTTGATTTCCAACAAAAATGAACATGCATTAACTATTAAAAATGTATTACTTCAAAGCAGGCTATGTTTCTTTGGATAAAAGTGTTTGCCAAATGCATAAATGTAAACGTATAAACATGAACACCCTGAGAAGGTAGTACCAGCATATTAAGATTCATTTAAAAAAGCTTGGTTACACTTTATTTTGATGGTCCACTTTACTTTTTAAAAGTAACTTTCCCCAAAATGTCTAATGTATTACAATATTGTGCTACTACCTAAAAAAGTAAATAATTACGTTACTTAGTTACTTTTTATGGAAAGTAATGTGTTACATTAACACATTACTTTTGCGCTACTTTCGAATCTGGACAGGGCTTGCTTGTTTGTTTTTAGTATTAAAAAAGTTTGATTCTTAGCAAATGTAAAAGCCCTTTCACACCAAAATGAAATTAGGTGAGTAAAGAAAATTAACTTCACAGGAAAAAAAGCACAAATGTTAGTTAATCTAAAATAAGTTTTGCTTATTATTACACTGCAAAAAATGCTTTTCTTATTTAGATTTTTTTGTCTTGTTTCTAGCAAAAATATCTAAAAATTCTTAAATCAAGAAGGGTTTTCTGGACAAGTAAAAATGATTGTTTTGTTTTTTCTGAAAACAAGTCAAAATTAAGCATTTTTACTTGAAACAAGCAAAAATAATCTCCCAATGGAGTAAGCAAAATAATCTTGTTTTCTGTTTGAAATAAGATTTATTTATTTATTTTTATGTATTTATTTATTTATTTTTTTTTTGCTTACCCCATTAGCAGATTATTTTGTTTGTTCTAAGCAAAAACTCAATAACTTAATTTTGACTTTTTTTTTTCTGAAAACAAGAAAATAATTATTTACTTGTCTAGAAAATCCTTCTTGATTTAAGATTTATTTATTTATTTATTTATTTTTTATATTTTGGTTGGAAACAAGATAAAAAATCTAAGTAAGAAAAGTATTTTTGCAGTGTACGGTTGAATTGGATAAACAAAGGTCAGCAGCAAAGTCATTGGTTAATAAAATGGGATTAAATACATTAAGGAACTCTGAAAAAGTAACTCAGATATTTTCTTGGAAATTAAAAAGTAATGCATTACTTTACTAGTTACTTGAAAAAAGTAATATTATTACGTAACTTGCGCTACCCCCAACACTGCTGCTAACTATAACTTTGCAGCTGCATGTCAACTACATTATTGAATACAGTACTTCAGGAGTGTGCTGTTGTTCACTGATTATTAGCATTATAAGTGTAGCAGGTCCTTTATTCTAAGCATACTCCAAATTCACCTTCACTACACACAGTAAAAAATGTGTGAGCTCAGTCCAACTCCTGATGTCATCTCTGCTTGGGTTTATGTTGGTGATTCACATTCTGTATGATGTATATTTTATTTGCAGTTCTTCATTACCCATGGACTCTGTAAGATATATTGCAAACCATGATGTACTTTGTTTTCTTCCCTCAGAAACTGCTTTTTGGCGCCTGGCTCAGAATGAACATTCATCACTGGTGGGCAGGACGCAGCGAGAAACCGTAACGGCCAAAGTTCACGCTGAAAGGAATGCTGAACTCCTCAAGAGGAGCCCAAGAAATCCAGCATCAGCACAGAGGAGCCGGAGGAGCCTCATCGCCTCTCTGCTCCGCTCCAGCCCTAGAGGCCCATAAACAATAGCCTCTCCTCACAGGAAGTCTTCACAGCAGCCCGGGCCGGATCCCAGCAACTCTATTACTATTCCAGTTGCCACAGGGCGTTGAGCCGCGGCAAACCGCAACCCCTGGCCTTATTTTCAAAGCTGATCTCTGAACTCTATTGTGGCTCAGCGATTCGCTGTGAATGTAGACGTGCAGAGAGGGGAGCAGGTGAATCGCTCTTCCTCTGCTGTTGTTTTTGATGTGGAACATGGTCTGAGGCGATTTCTCAGTGTGTGCGGAGAGCAAACGCAGGGAAGTCAAGAAATTTGGCTTGAGATGTTGAGAAGTCCATGACTAGCAATTCAGATGTCGGTGAAAGTTGCGTGTGTTTTGATGTCCAAATGCTTTATTCAAATGATTGAGCAGAGTGCACTTTGCTTCCTCTCGTATCGATTAAGACTTTAGGTGATAAGGTCCAGCGTCTGAAAAATAACCAGAAGAAGCAGAATGAAGTTAAAACATGCCTCCAACATCATGCCTCACATCCTTCAGTCCTCACTGAAATAAAGGCAGCTAAATGTTGTTCGTTTAGTTGTGTACATCACCGTTGTACTGCCTCAAATCCTTCCTGCTTCTCTCTCTGTGTGTGTAAATCAATTTGCGCTCTAGGCTGATCTGCCTTACAGGCACCTTTTCCTTTGATTGGGTTCCCACCGCAGCCTAGTGCAGGACTACAGCCAGCCTTAAGTTCTTTGAGGGATTTGTACTCCCCCTAGTCTTAGCTTACTAGCACCCGCATTGACTCTATCTGCCGTCCTCCACGGGCTCTGAGAATTAGCAGACTTGGGCTCTGTTGGGTGGGAGTAGCGGTGGAGGAAAAGAGGCTTTCAGTGCAGACCTACCTGCAGGGCAAACGTCCTTCGCAGCCCTGATCAGAAACTCCTGTTTATAATGAATTCATACAACATACAAAGAACATTTTAGGGTGTTTTCTACTTTCGGTCAAGCATCCACTGTATTCTTGAAAGACAACCTTGTGAACTTGAATCTGGGTTAATTGAAACTTAAATGGATGTCAGCCAAGACTTGCTTTGCTCGTGATTTTGATGGAAAACTATTAAATATGCTACTGTACCTCTGTGTTTAGGGTTTTTTTTTCAGTAACTGTGTAACTTTTGCACCAGTGTCACCAAATGAAATTACCCACATAATGTTACAGCATTACTACTGTAGACTTGTTGCAGAATATACTGTAGTATATACAATATTGGAATTGTCAGTATTTTGAAGTGGTGATAACTCTTTGTGTAATAACACCCACTGTTAAACATACTGTTCACTACTGCACTTTTATCCATATTCATGTACAACTAAGACACATCTTCAGCTTTAAACTGGTAGGTAATTAAGTACAGCATCAATTGTTTAAAGTCTTCCTGTACTCACAAATTTTGTCCTTTAAAACTAATCTTTGAAAATCAAAATAATGTATTTTAATATTTCATATGAAAATGGTTTGAATGTAACTCTACACCCTTACCTCAGGAATATATGCAAATTAGTCCCCGCCATCACCCAATGACAGCAGCTTAGACAACCTGCTACTTTCGGTTAACTAAAGTAGTAAATGCGGCACAATGACAAATAGCAATATTTGATTAAATCAGCCATTTATTTGTGAGCCAAAAACTGATTCCAAAGAAGAGGAAGAGCAAATTATTCAGGCTTGTCTGTACATCCATGTTTCAGAATGCTAATGCGTTCTGCATAGGCCGCTACCACTTTCTACAATAATGGACAGGCTTGACTGCATTATCCAGCAGCTAATAATGTGTTGTAAATGTTCCTGTTTGCCATCTCAAAAAGCCACCCTCTATAAATCAATATCCTTAGGTACAAACTGACGGGATTGGTTGCGTTTGTGACGTGGATGTCTTTGGTTCACTGCAGATTTAAAAAGAAAATGCCCAGCAATGTTGTTGACTTGGTTGTTTGTCTATAAGTATATTGAAAACACCAGATAGACATGCAAACAATGTTAAAACCTTGATTTTCCTTAAGAGTTCCATTGTGCTAAGAAAACAGAGTTTGTAATCTTTGGAGCCTCTAATAAAAAGTGGTTCTGACCATATTCTGACTGTTAACTCTGGACACATAATAAATTTCAATGCTGAATTGTCATGAAATAAATTGTCCTTGCAGTGAAAATGAGTTACAGGCCTTGAATTCCCCTTTTAATTAGTAGGGTTTAAGATGACAACCTCAGATGAAACAAACACACGCTTCCAGTCCATCACAAAGCTGCGAAGAGAGGCAGAAAAGAAAAGAATGATTGATTATTATGTGTTTATTAGAGGATTTTATGGTAGTGTGTCTGATGGCATGTGAAACAGCTCCACCTGTCAACAGACAGCAGCACTGCAGTCACAAACAGTCTGCCACCAATTCAGCACTCATTCAGTGCAATGAGGGTTATGCACAACATATTTCTGTATTCTGTGAAACTGGTGTCGTTGCTTACGATTCAAGTGTTTTGCATGTGCTTCATTAAATATGGAACAGTTTTACTCAAGATGCCTTTAAAGTAGATACCATAAATCAGTGGTCTCAAACTGTGGCTGTGGCCCTCCAGGAATTGAGTTTGAGACCAATGCCATAAATGATCATAATCAGTGTCCATCACATATGCAGATTGATATATAATAATATTTTTTTTTTTATTATTTTCACCAATATTCAGATATTAAAACTGAATACTCCAACAATACAAACAGTTCATACTGCTGTTAACTCTTTCTCCAGCAAGCTTATGCGATGAGGCCTGTTTTCCGGTCTGGTCAGGTGACGTTCGAAATGTACTCCATCGAAGGGTAAAGATCACACGGGATGCAGTCTGCAGAAAATCCTCGCCCTTTTAATCTTCGAAAGTTTACAGAGTATCACATTGATCCAGGAACTGTGCTTATCAAACTAGCTGGCAGAGGTTGCAAGCATGCATGTCTGGAGTTTATTTAGCTGGAACAGAGTTCGTTAGGCTTCAAAGAAACATATTCCCGTGATTGAGGTCGACTGTAATGATGTTTTATGAACGCGCTAGAGGGGGAAACTCCAGAGAAGAAATGTTTTAGCAGCTCTCACTTTGAACCTCCGGGGTTTCTGTTCATTCCCTCGACCTGTTTTATCGCCTCGTAAAAATGCAGGCGTGTTGGTGAACTTAGATTTCCCGTTTTGAATGAAAGCTAGAGTTAAGTTCACATTTACCTGTTTAATTGCTACTACTTTGGCGTAATTATCACTGAACCAACAAGTGCGTGTTAGGTTTGTTTGCATGTAGATCAGATTTCAGATGCTTTTTGCATGTGTCTGTGCATGTGTGTGTGAAACGACAGTTTGCACTGGAAATGAACTCATGTTACAAGACAAAATAAAGACGTATGGTGTTTTTGCAGGTTTCTTTTGTATGCAGGGATCTCCACACATCTGGTTTGAGTCACGCTGAGCACAGGCTTTTCATAAGTCTCTCTACCTGCATGCAAAGAAGGAGAAACAGACCTCCATGTCTTTCTCTCACACACTCATTCAGTGCTGAGGAGAAAAACATCCAGATACCATCAGCATCACACCAGAAGCACATGCGGGCATGATTTTCCATTTCTGTCTGTACGTCCTCACAAGGTCACCTGTTTGCTGGTTTGACACACACACACACACACACACACACACACACACACACACACACACACACACATACACTTATACGTGTGTGCTGGTCCGCACGTCTCTCAGCTGGTCAATAAGTTTGTCTGGGACTGTCTTAGCACTCCACATCTAAATCACCTTTTATGAGCAATAGGGAAATGAAATCTATCTGCTCTCTCCAGGCAGCATGTGATGGTTTCATGTGACATGTTTCAAACATATGGGCAGCAGTGCCTGTCTCTCACATTCTCACTGCATCTACATAAACGTATAATCACCTAAATGCCAGCTGGGACATTTGAAGGCTTTTGTACCTTAGAAAGAGTTTGTTCTCGACAGATGGTTGTCTGTACAGAGACTTTTGTCTTCTCTGTATGCTTACTGTAGAGCACATTTGCATTTGCAGTGTAAACGCTCATTTATCTGGTGCGTCTCAGACAACAGAGCACCGCCTACACACCTGTCAATCAAACCCTGAAAATAACCAGCACATCAGAACATTCAGAAACTCATATATACATATGACTGGACACATTAACCCTACACGGTCTTTCGTATTATATTTGATACTTGAATTTCTAAGACCTCTAAATGACCGACATGATAAAACTGCTGTTAAACCTGTTTCACACACAATCTCCACCATGCCTTCTGTCATCTGACTGATAGTGGAGATTTTTTTCTATTAAGTAAAAGTTCTTTTAGTGTAATTGTACAAACGCCCACCTTCAGCTGGTGCTTCACGTGTTTTTTCGCTGTCAAGAATAACTTGAGTCATATTTCCAGACGAACACCTACTGGACTGAAGCATCTTGGCTTTGCTTGATTTGCCACAAATCATTTTTTGGAACGTCTCAAAATTGATCATCAGGATCTTATGAGGAATGTTTGTTTCCAGAAGATTTACTTCAGGTGTAAACTGGGCCTTTACAGTAATTTGACCTACAGACACATCTGATCAAACGTATACCATGAATGCAATATAACTCACTTTAGATAAAAGCATCTACCAAGTGCATAAATGTAAATGTTTATGCTATCGCAGATGTCATATTGACAGATGAGCCTGACTTTGGTAAACCAGTAAAGCTGGCCCACTGAAGCAAACACAGCTGATGATTTGAAGTGGTTGCTCATGTGCCGCTGCTTCCCAACATCTCATGGCATGTTTATTTGAAATAGCTGGAGCTCAGCTGGAATAAAGATCCTTTTAGTGCTTTTACCATCCTGAGTTTTCATTTCATCCAGAGTTTCCTTTTTAAAAGCTACAAGCCACAAGTTACTAAAGAGTCTAAAGCTTATGGATGTTCACCCATAAATTGTTAAATAAAACATGCATGTAGTGAGACAGCTTGAGGCGGCAGGTTGCAAGGTTATGACTATGCTGAATTTCAATCCTCACAAAGGTCGCGAGGGTCGGCTGACGTGGGTTTGACACAAAGTGCAGGAAAACAGAACGCGCGGGCGTGTGAAGCAGCCGCGGAAACGGCATATTAATCCACTCCCAACAGGGAATATTTCACTGCACCACATCTGGCAAAACACGGGACACACATTTCTCTGTCTGTGTGTATGTGTGTTTAATAAGCCGGAGCTTTTTCAAGTGGCCTTTTTCAGGTATGTGTCCTGGATGAATATTAAAAGGACTATTGTCTCAAATGCTTCAGTGTAAATTGTCATTGATAGATGAATACTACTTTCAATTGAAGTTTTAACGCAATGACCACACATATATAAAAACATTACTTCATTACATCTTTAAAACATGTTAGTAAACAAACCTTAATACAATTTCATTTAATTCAATTCTTTCTTTTGTTCTTTCTCTTATTAAACACAAATTTAAAAAGAACTTAGCTAACAGAATTACATAAAACAGGCACCAAAGTCAGAAAAAACAACAACAACATCATTCACAAAACACCAAATGCAGATTCATAGTACTTACAATGAATAGATGTTGCATTTATATTTTTCACAGCTGTGACGTCATTGAAAGAGCAAGTTCATTACCAGCCTTTATTAAAACCATTTGAAGAGCAAGGATGATTTCTGGACATTCAGCATTAATGGCTAAATAATTAGCCATTCAGAATTATAAAGTTTACAATTTTCAGTGCCTTCCTTTTAATGCTAAAAATAACGCATCATTTATTTCACATTCAACGTTATCTTTACATTTGATTTTTTTTTTCATACTGCTCTTATGATGGTCATAACTGAAGTGATGTCACAGCCGTCTTCCTGCTTGAAAGCACAGACAGCATCACAGAGGCCTGATGAAGACATGATGTCCTCAGGAATTCAATCACAAATGAATGCAGTCATCATTTGCATGTGCTGTATCTGGAACACTAAAATGAGACATTTTGAAGAACCTTTTGACTGCTGTTTATCATATAATGACAGTTATGAAAGCTGTTAAACTATAAAATTATACCCATACAAATATCAGTAATTAATGAGATTTGCTCATGATGTTTTGTGAGAAACAAACTAAAACTGAAACTGTTATTCATTTGTTGTTCAATCTGTTCCTCAGTTTTGTATGACTTCAGAAGACTTCAATATAGCAATAAAGTCACATCAAAGGTACAATTTACTTTAAAAATGAAAATTCTGTCATCATTTATTAACCCTCCATGGATTCCAAACCTGTATGAGTGTTTTTCTTCTGTTGAACACAAAGGAGGATATTTTGAAGAATATGGGTAACCAAACAATTGCCGGTAGCCATTGACTTCCATATTAAGGAGAGAAAAATAATAATAATAAAAAAAAAAACTGTGAAAGTCAATGGCTACCAGCAACTGCTTGGTATTGATAGAAATCTGATAGAAAGCTATTACTTAATATCTTTTAAAAATTACAAGTGACAAATTTCTGCATTCGGCAGCCATGAGGCAGTGAACTTGCATGGATTAAGAGGGCATGTGTGTAAGAGTTTGTGTGTGTGGCCTATGGCGCAGGCTGGCAGCAGCTGGCAGTAACTCTCTGAACTTCCTCATTAATAAATGATCACAGACCACCATCTGGAAAGAGTGCAGGCCACGTGCATGTGTGTGTGAGAGTGTGTGTGTGCGGAGGAGGGTGGCGATCACAAGAGCCAGCGAGGTTTCACCCTTTCAAACATGGCTCTCGTCTGTCTGGCTGCTGGGGTCAGAAAAACCACAGAACAAGAGAGAGGGAGTCAATCAAGGCCATTATTGTAGCGTTCAGAGATTCACCTCGCCCTGCGGCTCCTGCTGTTCTCACCCCAGGTGACCCGTTCGGACTCCTGCAGCGGCGCTCACTGAGTTTTACTCCACCAACACAAGAATGATTTATATCATCACTTCCTGCACTTACTGAGTGCCTGTTTCGCTGGAGCCAAACACTGAGCTCTAAACTTGTCTCAAAGTTTTTTAAAACAATAATATTTGGAAAGCAGGTTTTTCCATGTTCTGAGTATGTGAGAGATGTTGTGTTGCCATATGTGGTTTCAGTGTTTTATTTATTTATTTATTTATTTATTTATTTATTTATTATGGCACATAGTGTGTTCTGGGTGTTTTCTTGTTTTTCTTTTGGGAAAAACTGTTAGTATCAGTGAACTCTGTGAGCATTCTCTTCTCCTTATTTGGTGTTAAGTGTATAAACAATGTTTGGTTATGTAGACAAGCAAATGTTCTTGTCTGTGTATCAGATTCTAATCAGCACAGACAAGATTTTGAGGGAATAGCCTTTTGTCGCTTAAAGCAATGAATTCAAAAGATTCTGAATAACACAGAATTCATATGGACTGCTTTAATGGTACTTTTAAGTGATTTCTCACCAGCTTTATCACCGTCTTCTGATCGTGGCTGAGGGAAATTCTGATTCAGGGATAGTGTAAGCTGTAACATGATTCCTGTGTGTATTGTGCCCCTGTTTGCTGTGTGTCTTGTCCCTTGTTAGCTGTCATAGTAATCCATTAGCCACACCCATTTCTTGTTTGTTGTCATAGTTACTCATTTGTTCTCCAGTATATTCATAAATCTTGTGTTTCCCTTGTAAACCAAAAATCACTTCTTCAACTTCTCAGTTATGGTCCTCAAAAGACCTTCTGTGAGTTTGTAGAGGTTTCAGTGTGGCAGAACTTCCATTGATGTCGGTGTGAGTGGTCGCCACTCCAGAGTCTCATCAAAACATGGCCGCCACACCAGAGTTCCAGCCACTGAGACTGGCTTCCAGTTTGGCAGATCCACCACTGCTGTCTGTGCAAGTGGCCAGCATCCCCAGCTCACCGCTCTCAAGCCTGGCAGCTGCAGCGTTACCTTTCCTAGAGGTTGTTTCTATGTTCACGCCGCTTTCCTTGATGGTAGTCACCATCTTGTGTGTCCGGGCCGCACACTGTTCTCCAGCCCCTGAGTCTGCACCGGAGGCCATCTCTGTACCCTATCTATCCTGCTACAGCCAAGGTGGCTTTTTCTGAAATTTCAGTCTGCTTTGTCAAGCAACAGAAGCTGTTTCTGTACCCTCTGCCTGCTTTGTCATGACTCCAGAGGTTGTCCATAAACTCTTTACCTGCTATCATACGAACATAGAGGTCATCCCTGAACTCTCTGCCTGCCCTGATATGACCGCAGATGCATCCCTGAACTATTTACCTGCCCTATCACTTTGAACTCTCTTTATCCCCTGTTATGGCCATTAGTACCAGTGTTAAATTCTTTGTGCTCTCTATTTCAGTTTAACTGTGATCTGCAGATCCACCATGGTCTAAAGTTCCACCGTGGTCTTGTGTTCCATCTGATCTGCCGTGGTGATCTCCATCTCTGCCTGCGCTGCCTTGGTGGTCTTCTCCACCGGCTCCACCCTGGATTCCTGCTTTGCTGACTCCGCCCTTGCTGGCTGATCCACCAGCTCAACCCTGGTCACCAGCTCCACCCTGGTCTCCAGCTCCACCTTGGCTGCCTGATCCACCAGTTCCTCCCTGGTTTCCTGTTCCACTGGCTCCACCCTGGTAAACTGTTCCACCCAGGTCTCTTGCTTCACCGCAGTCTCCAGGCCCTCTTTCACTCCATGGGCCTGCCCCTGTTCCACCTCCACTCCACCACCTTCCTGGAATTTTGTGCATTTTTTTTTTTTTTTTTTGGACCATCTGGAATCTGTTCCTTAGGTAGGGGGCTATGTTACATGTTCCCTGTGTGTGCTCTGCCCCTATTTGCCTTGTGTCTTATTAGCTGTCATAGTAATTCATTGGCCCCACCTCTTTCCTTGGTTGTTGTTACTTATTGGTGCTTTTGTTCTCCAGTGTATTCATAGCCCTTGGGCCTCATTTATAAAGTGTTTTCCTAAATTTGATCTTATGATCATTTCTCAAATATGCATATGTGTAATTCATAGAATGAACATACGTAAAGAATGTACACGTCTCTTTCAGTTGTGAAATCTATGAATCTTGAACTTGTGCGCAACTGAGTGTCTGCTCTCTGCCTGGTAAACGACTTATTAATGTCATTAACATATAAAAGATCACCATCATCATCCAAATCCTTTAATGCAAAACAGCAAGATGTGAAAACAGCTTACATTTTCAGAAAACTGCAGTACTCTAACAAGAGAAAGTGCATACATCTGCTCGTACCCTGTAATGACGGACCCCGCATTATTATTAGTATTGCATTTTAAGTGTGTTATTAAATAAAACAAAAATACAAAAAAAAAAGGATGCATTTCCATCAAAATGGTATAAGGCTTTCTATAGATCTCTTCCAGGGGACATTGCTTTGCAATGTAAATAATGATTGGCTATATGATCTGCGCAGTGAGATGTCAAGCAGGTCAAAACTTTATAACTTTATTGCCCAGATATGAGGATCACACCCTGATTTATACTGTAATAATAGTCTAATTATCTGTTGTTGTTTTAATATTTGCTATAAGATTTTATATTGTAAACTAAATAGTGTAAATATAGTATTCCGTTTTATCTAAGGGATGAAGCTCTTGCTGCAAAGACCCTAGTGTTGGTTACCAGTGTTAATTGGGCTACAAACCTCATCTACAAATTTCATACAACCTGCAAAAATCATTTTCCCTTCAGCTAATGTCAGCACACAGTTTTCCTCTAATTAACATGCACTGACAGTAACGCATTAACTGAGATGATGGAGCTTATGCATCCCACTCACTTTAGATGTTCTAAGCTATTACTCTAAATTGTCAGTGTTTGCACTGCAGGAGAGTTATTTTGGCTATTTCCATTTATTCATATTCTTAGTGTTGGTGGTTAACGTGCTTTAAAGCGTCTTTAGCATCACCTCAGAGCACAAGAGAAAGTTTCCCTCTGTCGTTGAGTTGCCAGTCATTGGCATGAATCTTTCATGAGGGAGGCACGGGGTCGAGCCCTTGCCATTGTGTTGCTCACTGGAAGATCTCCACAGAGGACCTCCTCTCATTAGCATTGCCTCTCTCTGGCTCAGAGTTGTTCCTTGACCTCTGTTGATTTTCTTTTTTCAGAGGACGGCAGGCTTGTGTGTTTACATTTACTTCACCCATGAGTTTTATCAGGCATTTTAATATTAATTAGAAAGAAAAAGCCTGTGATTAGTGTGATTATGAGGGTCTTAACCTCCAGGGCTCACATTTGTTACGTGGAGCATGACAGTTTGACTCCAGCGAGCTGCAGATCAGCGCCTCTGGCAGTTTGAGGAAGTCATGCAGGTTGAAGTGGCACTTTTCTTCTAATCGCAGACTGGCTTTGTGAGTTCCTAAGTGACCCGGTAACCCCTCTTTGTCTTTCTTCACAACCAATGTAATGAAATACCCTTCATAAATTTCCAAGCTGGTTTAGGCTGGTTAGTACTGGCTTTCAGAAAAATTTGGGTGAACCAACATGATCTTTCTAAAGAAGCATGTTAAGCAAGCTAAGGGCCACCAGCATCCAAAGCACAACATATGTCTTTAACGGACGCTCTGTTGCATCAAACTGGCCTGTCAATAATCTTGTCACAGTTAACATACTCCACATTTAATTTCATTTAACTTCCTACCATATTGGAGAGAATAGAAGTGGCATTTCTTGTCAAAAACACGTATTTTCTGCATAATGATGCATTTAAATGAGTAACTCAAACCCCTTTTTCTAAACACCTCTACCTAACTGCCAGTTGTGCATGTCCGCCATATTTGTAGTTTTTTAACGCATTTTATTCGTGTTTGTAGTTCTGCACCAAATCCTTCCCAAAACACAATGAATTGTGATCAATATTAGCCATTAGAGTGTGCACGGATCCACACTTCAAAAAACAACCTGAAATAGTCAATTTTTGGCATACTCTTTTCAGCATATGCTTTGGGACACACTTATTGTCATCTCACATACTGTTTAGAATGGATAGTATGAACATTGGGACGCAGGATTAGTTTGTTGTTTGCCATGTTCTGTTCCTGTTTCCACTCCCCCTTTGTTATTCCCTGATTGCTCTCACCTGCATCTGGTTACCTTTTCTTGTGTATATAAGCACTTGTGTTTCTTATGTTCCTTGTTGGGTCTTAAAGTGGGGAAAACAATTATTTGATCACCTGCTGATTTTGTAAGTTTGTCCACTGACAAAGAAATTATCAGTCTATCATTTTAGTGGTAGGATTATTTTAACAGTGAAACAGAATGGAAGAAAAAAATAGTAATAAAAAATCCAGAAAAACACATTTCAAAAAAGTTATAAATTGATTTGCATTTAAATGAGCGAGATAAAACATGACTTACTTGTTCTTTGTAGTTGGCTACCAGGTTTCCACACTTCTCAGGAGGGATTTCGTCCCACTCCTCTTTGTAGATCCTCTCCAGGTCATTAAGGTATTGAGGCTGATGTTAATGTTTCCACCTCCATTTTTGAAGATGGGGATGGATAGGCAGCATCCCTGTTCCTCCAAACATGATGAGTTGAGTTGATGCCAAATCAATGTGAATGACACAACTGCTTGCAGCACTCTTCTTCATCTTGAATTAAGCTGTTTGTCCTTTAGTCTGTTAAACTTGATGTTAAAGGAACATTTTGTAATGGAGCTTAATTATCCTTTTCCTGATGTGCTAAAATGCAATGAAAACTGGAGGTGTTTTCTTTTTCTTTCGAGATACCAATAGTTTGATCTAAACTTGACTAATTCTTCAGTCTCTATGGCAACAAGGCTAAATTTATCAATGGCTATATGTGTTTGGGTCTGATGTAAGAGGGGATGAACAGATGTAACAATCAAAGCTGACACATTGCCAGAGACCATGCTGAACTATTTTTTTATTATTATTATTATTAATGTTTAAAATGATCCTCTCCTATATACAAGTAAATTAAAAAATAAAAAAGAAACATAAAAATAAAAACAACAATTTTAAGTTCCACAGCATCACATAGCCATATTTAGCATGGCTGAATGTGATCACACCTCCTCTCTGTAGAGCATCTGCCATCACCACAGGTTTTACCAGGAGCTGTCAGAGCGAATCTGGTCCAGTGGTCCAGGGACCCATGAAACGAGCGCCCAACACTAATTAATCCTCACCTGTCAGCCAAACTGCTAGTGCGTGCAGGTCATTAACTACATAATGATCATCGTAATGGAGCTGGAGATAATCATTACAGAAATCAAAGTTCGTATCTTGTCATAAATATTAGCAAAACTGTGTTTAAGATGGTGGTATTACTCATTGTCATACTCACTTTAAAAAGAGAACTTCTCTGAATATGATTATAAATTGTATTTGTAATGAAATCAACATTTTCCTATTAATCAGATATCCCTTACAATAATCAATATTTGCAAATATAAAAGGTACATAAAATCTTACACTTTTGCTATACTAAAGCCTGGAATGGAACTTTTTGTGACAGCAACCTCATCATTTTTAAACAAAGAAGTGGCAGAATTTAAACTGAAATCAGTATTCTTATGATTGCTCTAAAAATTACAGATTGGGTTCAACAAACATTATTACTTTTCTTAAAAACTTAAAAAATAATGAATAAAAATGTTGGTGTGACTGGGTTGAGATTAGGGTAACAGAGTTGAAGAGACAAATATATCTTAATTCTTAACATAATTATGTATATTGTTAAAATATCAAAGATCATTTTCACAAGTAATAGTTTTCTATCTTTATTTGATGTAACAGGGTTGAGTCGTTAAGCTTGACGATCACAATATTAATAAGTTACATTTATAAAAGAAGGTGGGTGACTTGCCTGTGTCTGCTCACAATGTTGTTTAGAAGACTTATATGATGTCACTTCCTGTTAATGATGTCACATAAGGATCAGTTCATTTTTTTTATGGGGGAGAATGATCTGTTTAACAGGGTTGAGGGGTAATGAATAATCATGAATTTACTTAGAAAAAAAAGCACAGATGGATATTTATGAGAATGGCAAAATGTATGGACCTTTTTCTAATTGTAGTATTCATATCCCAAGTACACTCTTAGAAGGCCATGGGGACATGACAAAATAGGTGGTGTCAACTGAAAAAAACAAAAACAAACGAAAACTAGATCAAATAAATATAATAATACAAATCTAATATAAAGATAAAATTTATGTTACGTTTTAAACCTTATTAAAGGAGACATTTCAATTAACACAAAAAGCTTTTAAAATACTGGGTTTTGGTGACCCAGTAGATAAAATACACGGAAAAAAGGTCAGAGGGACTCAAATCGTACCTGTTTCGTGGAATGACTTGTATATAAGAGGCAGCAGTGAGAGGATTTAAAGGTAATGTTTTATTGGGTTTGGCATTAGAGAGTAGAACTGCTTGTATTGTGACTGTGTTGTATACAGTAGGTGTTTACTTACTACATTGTGAAAACTAGTCACTACAATAAAGTGTGCTAAGCCAAAAATAGTCATTAGAGTGTGTTGGTTTTGCAGTTGCATTTGAAAAGTTGCACACCATTTTACTCTTCTGCATAATACATTAGAGTTGAATGCCAAACGGTTCAGCATCCTGTGAAGTTCTCCTTCATCTGATATGCTCTTATTTGATGGGCACTGCACAGGCCCGTGGAGCGACCAGCGAACAAAGACAGATAACTGCTCGAGCTCAGAGCACTTAAAAGCGTTTTCAATCATCTCACTGTGGTTACTTTGTTTAGTACATGTTAGGCAGACACAGGATTCAAGCAAAGAGACAGCCGGACCGAAGTTACCTGACAGATGATGAAACAATGCAGAGAAGATGCAGAGAGGGTTTTTTATTTGTTTGGTTGGTTGGTTGTTTTCCTCATCTCTCTTCCAGACATCTGGACCTCCGTCTATCGCTTTCTCTCTTCAGCATGTGTAAACTATCAAACGTGCACCAGGGAAGTTCTCACCTTGCCAGTTTTGTCGTGACAAAAGCGGCGCGTCAGATGTGTGGCGGACCGCCTGTGGTGAGAGACGCTCCTCATCTGACAGCTCGGAGACGCGCCGAAACCTCTCTCACTCTTGTCAAATGCTTTAATGATGAAAAGGAAATTTAAGGCTTTTTGACTACTTTAAAAATACATTCAACTAACATTCAAATATTTCTAATGAATATGCAACAGTGGTTTGGCATGATGATGATGTGAGGGCCACTCTTTAATTCTGCCTGCAGTTAGAAGATAAAGAAATCCAAAGCGGATCCAACAAATCGCTCCTTTAGAGATGATTATTAACACCCACCTGGCCACCATTTCATACTGATTTGAGTGTTTTGTGCTATAGTAATTCTATATTTATTAGTAATAGTAAACATAGAAAGAGGAGTTTCTGTTTTTAACAAAATCTTGGGAATGAGTAATTTGCGATCCCACACAATATTTTATTTCTTGCAAAAAATTACTAAAGGCTATTTACAATGTTCTAGTGAATCACATACTTTACAAATGACCAAAAGGTTCATATGCTCATTCAAACACAGTGAAAGACTCAAAACTGTAACTCATGATCAGTCTGTTTGGATGAGCCACATTGGAAGCTTAATCTTAATCTATATTAATGTGATTATTGTTGCTGGTTAAACCACTTAGTTGTCTATGCATGACAAGTGGCATCAGAACTACATTTACCCCAGTATAATCTATGAAGCTGTCTAACTGATGCTCATCTAAGACCATTTGCAGAGCAGAAAACAGTTTTTATGAGCGAAATAATGGCAGAAATGAATGAATAAAGGCCTGACGCTCATCTGAGCATTAACCAAGATCAATTTTCCTTTTTCTTGGTTTAATTTTTTTTTCACGCTGGATGAGATGCTGGCAGCATTTGAACCACCAACTGTTATTTTATCCAAAAAGTTGGATATCAGGTTTAAACCCAAAATAAAGGTGCAATGACACCAGACAGCGCAATGAAAAATGTGGCTTTTAGATAAGGTATTCAACAAAGGTCAACATAAATGAGGAGAAGCACTGGTAAGAAATACAATTTCCACAATCACATACGTCCCCATCCGGACGGGATTAGATTTCTCAGAGGACACCGGAATACTGCCAGAAAACAGTAGGTAATTTGCTCTGTAAATTTCACCCAGAGAAAAACATAGATGTGTTCGATTCGGACGTGGTTGAAATCACAAAAGACGTCTGCGACATACTCCTGAGGGAAAACTCGTCCTGTCTGAACAATGTTTTTAAGTGTGCAAAGATTCACTGTATGCCTAAAATAAAGTAAAAGCTCTAAGCAAGAAACCTTCAATACAAATTTCACATTTGCATTTGATATAGGTTACATTGTTAAAAATTGCTATTATCACATGCGATTAGCATACGCATGCTACTCCTGAAATAAGGTGATTCTTATATTCTAGCTTGAGGCTCAGTCAAAGAAACTAATCCTTAATTGTGTACGTGCTTGGCATACTCATGCCACCGCAGTGTCTGATGGGCCGTGAAGGATCCGTAACGAGCCTGACGCGCTCCTCTCCCCGCACTTTCTCTCCTTTTAAAATTCTTGCTGTTAAATGGATTTATGATCAAAGCGTCGTACCAGCGTATTGTCTGCCGCGACGTTAGTCACACACTGCTGGACTGGATTTGATCTCCTCGAGGCTTAAGGGACTAAAAAGTAGACAGACGGCAAAAAGGGAATAAGGAAGAAAGGATTGAGGAGAGATGGCAAAGGACGGAGAGAGATGTATTAAGTTCTGGGATCATCTTTGTGTCTGCCGCTTTGAGTATCTTGAGCGTTGGCACTTTGAGTGTTGCCCATCGGATTCCCAGGGAGACGGAAGCTAAAAATCTACAACTAAAGGCCCGTTCACATGAGTCGTTTCAATAAATGCAGCGATTGCCTCTGGCCTTTAGAAGCACAGACAATAATGACCAGACATTTTGCAGTGCTGTATGGACGGATCCATGCTCACAGATCAAGAGTTGCACACTTACAGTATACACTATGTACTTAACCATGTTTTTTTTTTTTTTTTTCATCCAGCATTGGAGTCTATAAACTAGATAATTAAAGCTGCAACAGCAGAGTG
Organism: Cirrhinus molitorella; assembly: GCA_033026305.1. Classification (NCBI taxonomy): domain Eukaryota; kingdom Metazoa; phylum Chordata; class Actinopteri; order Cypriniformes; family Cyprinidae; genus Cirrhinus; species Cirrhinus molitorella. Next base: position 34,154,100 of record CM065123.1, on the reverse strand, counting down.
CATGAAATGTCTAACATTCCTCAATTTTTCCAGTTAATTAAGTGTGCCTTGTGGGTATTTGAAGTGCACTTCTCATTGTTGAATGTACTACTCTTACTATTTATGGAGGAATATTATAGAATAGTGTGTAAGTATATAAGTTTAGATACACCTAAGATTTACTAGTCTTTTAGCCAAGTGTTGGTTAATGTTGCAATTCATTAGTTGCAGTAATTAACATTGAATATTAATAAATATGCTCTAATGTTTGTGATCGACTGATCGTTTGTTGTTAACCTTCACAACTGTTCAAACAAACTACATTTCCAATGAGCAGCAGCCCGAGAGACAAGGAAGAGAAAAGTATGCTGGGAACTTTGGCCTGCTGCGAGCCGTCTACCCTGCAAACTGGCCTTTTACAGGCCCATTTAGGGCTAGCCTAAGGGCCCCCAGTGGGCTGCCAGTGCAGGGCCTCTGAGAATTTGCTCATTGGCAAAGCGTTGGCCTCAGTGCTGACCCTGCATGGGCAGCCCTCACTTAGCCCCCAGGAAGCCCTCACTAGGCCCACACAGGGCCTGCACTATTAATCTACTACAACACTAAATCTGTTTCACTTTAAATACTTTTCAGCTACTATAAATTAGTCTTTAAAAAAAAAAAAAAAACTGTTAATATACATCTGAAATGGATGCAGTCACCACATAACTAATGTCTGTATTGTCAAAAATATACAGTAGTCAAAGGGATTTAAAGTCTATGGATTTATTAAATACAACATAGAAAACATTCAATTCAGGTTAATACAGCTGTAGCCAAAATGTAAATACACAAAAGTAAAAAAAAAACAACAAAACAAAAAAAACAAAGCAATGTAGGACAGGGGTGCCCAACCCTGTTCCTGGAGATCTACCTTCCAGCAGAGTTTATTTCCAACAGTGATCAAACACACCTACCTGTGATTTTCTAATGATCCTGGAGACACTGATTAGCATGTTCAGGTGTGTTTCATTAAGGTTAGAGCTGAACTCTGCAGGAGAGTGGATCTTGCGAGCCTGATTTGAGCATACCTGGCCTATATGAAACAACAGGTTCTGAAAAGGTCTCTTTTGGTTTGAGCCATTCCAGTTCAATTGAGTGGCTAAAGAAACGGTCAATGTTGTTTGTATTCTCCTAGTTGCATAAAGCCGGGCATACACTGTGCGATTTCCATGCAATTTCAACCAGGTACCATCTCACATAGTAGGAGAAGATCGCATGCGATGATCCGTTCGTAGCTCTGCTTCAACTGTGCGATATCCCCATGAAATGCGACATGTCAGAAATTAATCTGACCATCCGACTGCCAGTCGAGAGAGGTTAATTGCTTCTCGTTTCCTCCTGCACACTGCATGATGACTGCACAACAAACAACGTACGACAAAGCTGAAATTCGGCCCGATTCAAAAAAGTCGCACGAGTCAGAATTCGGCTCAAATTCGGATGAAAATCGCACAGTGTATGTCCGACTTTACAGAGCTGCCTACATGCAGAACCTGATTTTACCAACATGTTCCTTGATCAACATCTTTGTTGACAATGGAATTACTTTGTGAGTACCAATCAGATTTGAAAAAAAAAGTCCATAGTTTTTGTGAAATTTAGGCTTATAATCAGTGCTTGGTGCTTGTACATCAGTGAAATTCATCTACAATTTCCTCAGATTTTAGGGTAAGGTTAGGTTTAGTTGTAGGGATGTGATCAAGACAAAATTTTTGGATTAAAATGTTGTTCCAGGGTCAACAAAATATGTTGACCCAGGAACACGTCAAACTCAGCAAAAATCAGGACATGCCTGCCTACTCAAAACCTGCAGAGGCCCAAAAGATACAAAAGTTGCTCTGGGCCCAAACGGGCTGGCCCACACTGGGCCATCATGGGATGAATGTGGACAGTCCGCTAGTGCAGGCTGTTCATAGAGAGCCTGCGGTGGGCCCAAAGCTGTGGGCCTCTCCTGGGCAAGCCAACACTGGGCCTCTTTAGGTTTGCTGTGGGCTGGCCCTAGCCCACTGTGCCCGCAAAAAGCCAACATGGGCCCTGCAAGGGCATGTTTGTAGGGTATGTTTTGCTAACCTTTTATCGTCATTTTGTTTTCTTACCAAACTTTGTTTAGTGAAGTTTTTGCAAAGCTGAAAGGTTCCCCATCTCATTATTATTTCACTCCAAACTATAACAGTTAATGAATAAAGCCATTTAAATTAGATAAGTTCTGATTTATTAATATTCCCCTAAATTTAGTTAGAATATTACTACAATTTTTTTTTTTTTTTTTTTTTTCGTGGTTGCTTGATGAAAATGTAAATAATGTGCTGCAAAATAAGATTTAAACTGCTGTTGTGCATTTTTTTTTTCTTCATTAATGTTTATCTTTGTATTTGACTAGAGGTCAGCTGAAGTAAAAAAAAAAGTATCTCATGATACCTCACAATCCATTACTTTATTTTGGTCATTATTTTCAAAGTTTACGTCTGTTTTTCTGCTGTGAGAAACTTGTAAAATCAGTAACGCTAAATGCAAATGTTTTCATGTGGAGGTTAAAGCAGGACATGATGCCAAATGTTGATCTGAAGCTTTGATGTAAGAATTCATCCATCATCAGGTTTTAATGCACAAAGAAAGTTATTGTTCATGTATCACACTTCCTCTGGAGAAAATCCATCCATCCATTCCATCCATCATAGTGATATTTTATAGTAAAATAAAATCAACAAACAGTGAGGTTTTGACATGTTTTAGTTTGGTGACACATGTATTTTTCATTTATTTAGACGGTTATTCTCTAGTGGATGGTCTCTCTCATAAACATACAGGTGGAGGTGAGCCCTGGGGTTTGGTCATGCCCAGATCAATGCGGACAGACAGTCATAACCGCACTCTCCTGCGACCCCGCTGACGTTTCCAGCCGTCTGTGGAGACTGAAGGGCAGCAGCTGAGTGATGGCCATATACCTGGGAGACGCTCCTGTCCGTTGGTAAGCGAAGCAGAGCGTCAGAGGTGGGCTGAGAGAGGATGAGAATCGTGACCCTCGGGGCAACGGGCCATCCCTCCGATGCCTCCAGTCCCCACACAGGCTATGTAATTGGCGTCCAACCAGTCTTCAGCTAAGGTCCCAGCAGAGCTGAGCAGGGCAGAGGTTAGTTTGACATTTTCTCTGCATTCACTGGAGAATATGCTTCACCTATAGAATCCTCCACATGGAAGACCTCACACTCAGACACCAGTCACGGCCCGTTCACATCTTTAGTCATAACAGTCTTTGCATCCATAGTAACAGAATATAGCCTTCTGTTTAATCGAAGCAAGTGCTTCTGTGAGCATAATTGCAATGTGCCTTTCAGTGCATTACAGTGTCTGTCAGTGTTTTCATTGTTTATCAGCTGTTATCTTTGCTGTTTTTTTTAACTTTATAGTTTTCATTATACTTATTGTTATTTGTGTGAACGGATCTTTATACTGAGAAACTTTGCTGTGGTGAAAACCTGTCTACTGTCTACAGTTCAGTTTATGTTTGGTGTGACTGGACACATCAGCATCTATGTAGTTACTGCTCAGCTTTCTCCTTTAGTGCACGAGTTTGCTGCTTTATATTTTGTTCCTTGTTTTATCATCTGCAAGTCAAAGTAAAAGCACATCACATTCAGATACATAATTTGAGGTACAAAACACAGTATGTATATATAGCCACATCTAAAGGGTTTCTACAGAGTCTGGAAAATGATTGATTTTATGCTGCCAATTTTTTTAAATGTACATGCATTTCAAATGTATTCCTCTGCTTTCTCTTAGAACATCCAGTGGGGCTTTTATATTTAAAAAAGGTGAAATACAGAGCAGAAATTCTGACTATGGGAACACCATACTAATAAATAAGTCATAAACTGGTAGGTCCTTGACATGTAGTCTGTTAACATTCAATCTTTTACACAGCTCAAACTGACCGGTGTAACAAGCAGTCTACTGAAGGCAAGTTGAAGTGAAAACCCAAGTGCAGTTTATTTACAGCAAAGACAAAATATAATTCAGCCACACGTTATCTGTAGTCAAGTTTATCATAAAACATGGATAAAAGCATATATTCACACTTTATTAGTATTTAAATAGTATATGTTTATGCTGAACTATATTCTTGAACAGATGGTGCTGTATTAACCAGTATATAAAAGGTGTTTCTGTTGCTCATGAAAACTTTCTGAAACATCTGTGTATTTGACAAATACTGCATTTTATTCACTTTATCTGTGATATAGAGTATGCAAACGCCGCGTGATGGTCACTACCTAGAGCAGAAAGTGTCCGACTTGATGTGTACGTTTTCAACTCTGCCCCCGACTGCAACCGACTGATCTCGTCTGTAGCCGTGATTCAAGTCGAACACACCTATTAACCAAATACAACAAGGCACATGAACAGAACAACCAATCAGAACATGACACAAAAGGTGTGTTCGACTTAACGCAGCACTGCGCAGCTTGATCAAATTCTGACTTGAAACTGTGTATGCCAGTTAGAAATTTTGTCCGACTTGAGACGACACCGACAGCATGTGACTGTCACGAGTGGCATCAAATACCGTAGATTATTTTTCTGACCGACAAACTAAGCTTTTTTTATTCTTTTAGGGCGTTAGATTTATATGCAGAAATAGCAGCATAAACCGAACATGAGGATTCACACATCGTCGCATCACCCACTTTGGTGAATGGAGAAAAACTGAAATTATAGAAGGGATACATAAAATAAAGAGGGCTAGCCTACACAAACATAGCTGTAAAAACAATGAAACTTACAATTTCATATTTTATGCCAAAAGTTAAAAAAAAAAGTACTTGTATACTTCTTATTTACAGAATTAATCAAGGTAATCTGCATAATGTAATCATTCATTAGGAAGTGACATTAATTAGCTGGTGACATGTGCTTAATCTGGCACACAATAAAGAAAATCAGTCCATAGACAGTGGTCTTGACCCTCCGGTGGATGACACCACCCTGTGCCCAGCCGCCAGACAGCTTTAAAACCTGGCTGACCTGTCTCTGTTTGTCTGCCTGTGTGTGTAGCCATCCCCCTCCCTGTTAGGACACTATGGCAGCAGTGGCTGGGCCCTTGTGTCCCCCTGGATCTTGTTAAGAGGACAGCTTCCTGCCACATGAGGGCTGAGAGCAGAGGGTTAGTGTCAGGGGTCCCTCTCTCGTCCAGCTTCTTCACTGCCCACCTGTCTGCCCCTGCCTTTCAAGGATATGGCATGAGGGAACACAAGTCTTACAGGCTTAGAGCTCATGGACAAAATGACTTATTGAATATAAACTGAGCATACATTTAAACTGCAGAAATGTACAATGTTTAAGGTATAATGACATATGGTCATTATTGTTGACAAAAAATATATAATACATATACATTTTTTGCATGTTAATGGATAAGAAAGTGTTAATGTATGTGGTCTTGGTGGACTAGATTTGCTTTCCACACTGATGCTGAGCCAGAATAGACCTGCTACTAGTAAGACAGAAACACAGACACATTGCTGTGAGCATGTAAAATATGAAGCTGTTGCATGAATAGACATATATTAACCCTGTAGCAGAACAAGACAGGTGGTGCTGGGGAGGTGGAGGGTTTCAGAGGAACTCTAATAGTGATAGGACCAGAGTACAGCAACACTGAACCAGACTATAGAAATTTTGAGCGAGCAATCTCATCAGCAGAAGCGTGTGCCATCTAGAGTTTCATCACTGAACTTTTTTTATCCTCAAATTTATATCACTATAAATAAATGAAATTACTGAAGTAATTGACCATGGTATAAGTGGTATAAGTGAGGTAGCTCTCCATTAAGCTAATTTAATGTACTTTGCATTGGGTGGTTGCTTCCACATTGTTTATTAAAATTGTTTAATGCACAACTATCTGTGGATTATTATATAATATATAATATAATATAATATAATATAATATATAATATTGAGTTGTATTGCATTGTGAAAACAGTCATGGCTGAAGGTCACGTGTCTTTTGGATCATGTGCACAGCGTTGAAGCCTACTGTAGATCAATGTCATGTAGAGCAATGTAGAGTAATGTGTATACATGATGAATGAAGCTGAGCTACTATCATGTTCTGTAAGATCTGACTTTGCAAAAAATAGACTTTTTTTAGTATAACTGAAATCAATCTGTGAAAGTACATGTAAGTTTTTTTGTGTGTATTTTGGAACAACGCTGTAGAATTAAATGATTGGTTGCTCTTCATTTGGCCTTTTTGTCAGTTTTGATGGAAACAGTTATATAAAGGGTTTGCTTGTTGGTCTATGAAATAATCAGGCTTTTAAAATCGATGCCTAAAGTTTTAATGTAAAACATTACTTTGATGGTTAAAAATACTCTGCTGATTTGTAATGTAAATTTTAGCACAAATCTCATGAAAGCACATCTAAAAATATTAGACTTTGTGGCTGCTCTGAAAGATTGCCTCCCAGAAATATAACGGCTGCAATCTCAGCACTTCTGATTAAGGAACTCTCCCAAGCCAATAACGTGGAAGCTCATCCGAAGCGAGATTACGGGACGCTCGGCACTGACCTATATAGATAGCCCAAGGAAGCCGTCTGCTCACATGGCATTATGTCTGGTGAAAGGGCATTAGCTGATTTTGCACTACATGAGTCTGCCTGCATTAACGTTGGGACCTTTCCTCATGCGGTCCACAAACGGCTGGACGGTAGCGGTGTTGGCATATGTTTCCCAGGGTGAGGCCCGGCCTGCATTGTTCTGAGCGGATGTCAGGATGCATTAGGGCCGGCTGGGCTGTGCTGGGAAACCCCCTGCTCAGAGACTCTGCTGTCATAACTGGTAATTACATTCAGACGGTCAGCGCTGCAGACGCATGCGAGCGCAGGCGTGTGCTGTAGCTGGTAACTTTGCCAAAAGAGAAGAAAAACTATAGAACTGAAGACAAATGATAGCATATTTAGTAATTTAGATGAAGCAGCCCTCCAGTAACAGAATGTGTGTGTGTGTGTGTGTGTGTGTCAGCTGCCCACAGTCCAGGTCACTATACAGCTCAAGATCCGAATGTTTGATTAGAGAGGAAGCAGAGATTCACGGCAGGATTTTGCACTTTTAACCCTCAATTTATTTAAGCAAGCTCTATGAATTCACATGATTTTTCGGATATAAATGATTTATGAATATATTTCACACAGCCCAGTGCATAAACTATATCACTTTCTAAGTACATGAATACATGAAAATAACTAGTATTATCATCATCATCATCATCAGTGATGTGCATAATAGCACAACACATGGTAATTGGGTGTTGATGGTTTCCCTGCATTCTGTGAATGTCTGATGTTGTGCCATACGCTCGCCATATCCACCCAGCTTTTGTTGAATCTGCAGCGGTTGCCATGGAAACCTGGCAAACCTGCAACACCATCTTTTTTTCCCTTTTTTTAATATGGCATTACCATTTTTCACCTCATCTTTTTTTCTTCTTCTGCCGTTTCTGGCTTCTCTCTCTCTGTCTTCTTTTAATTGGATGCGGAGGTTGACACTTATGTGAGGCAAAAACAAAATGATTTAAAAATCTCAGGCCACATATAGAAAATTAGTCACACCACTAAAGCCTGTGCACACTGTATGACTTCTGTCATCTGAGACAAATTTCAAAAAGCATAAAAGATCTCCTTATAGTAGAGAATTAGCAGTTTTGGATGGCTTATTGTGACAGTCTCGCTGACGACCCTTTAATTGTGCTCCTCATGAAATTTAACCGCTGATGTAGTTCTCACAGTGTGACTAACAGCAAGTCAAGCCAATTATTATTTATACAGCACTTACACAATATACATTGTTTCAAAGCAGATTTACATAAATGCATAATGTCTATAATACCTTAATGCGAATAGAAGCAAGTCAGATTTGCCATGTAATATATTGCGCAATGTAAATGCACTGCATGTAAGTTAGAAACAGGGTTAATATAGTTACCCAATATAAATAAATAAATAAATAAATAAATAAATAAACATACATATTATACGTCCATCAAATACTTTTACTTCAAGCTTGCCAAAATCACAACCTCAGCCCAATCAGAAGTAAAGGAAGACGTCAGATGGATTTAGAAGCTTTTGCATCTGAACTTTTCATATATATATATATATATATATATACATATATAATATAATATTTCTTATTTTCATTTAGTTTATCTTTATGTACTATTAAAGGGATAGTACACCCAAAAAAAAAAAAAAAAAAAACCCAGGGCATCCAAGATGTAGGTGACTTTGTTTCTTCAGCAGAACGCAAACAAAGATTTTTAACTTAAAATTGCAGTCAATGGCTACCACATCTTTGAGAATAAAAAAAAAAAAACATACACAAACAAAACCAAATTAAACCCTGCGACTCGTGAAGATACATTTATGTCCTGAGACACGAAATGCTCGATTTGTGTGAGAAACTGAACAGTATTTATATCATTATTTACCTCTGATTCACCACAGCATCCATCTGTCCAGAGCGCATGCACAGTGTCCGGCGGATGATATGCGTACGAGATCTGGCGTAGTATCCACGTTGAAAAAATCCATGTTGTCTAATGCATGGCGCCGATTTATTTTTCTGCCGGTGGGTGCTCAACACCGTTTCTCATATCTGTTTACAATAAGCACTTATTCGCGCATATAATGACAAAGTATTACGCACACGTAATATCTGAGGGAGCGCGCTGCAAACCGAGAAATTGTAATATGCGCACCCTCTCTCGTATTACAATAATGCACTCTTGACATTTGTCATTAAAATAATGCCAAAACCTGCCTCAAATATAAACTATGAAAACGAGAATAAAGTCGTACAAGCTACAATACACTTCTAATTGGTTAAAATGAACGAGAATATCTCTTGTTTTTCCGTGGGTGCTCGAACATTTCCGTAGAGCTTGAGCCCCTGAGCACACACAGGATCAGCGCCTATTGTCTGCTGATATATAAAAATCATCTTCCATTGTGATGGAATGGAATTGCCATTAGGACATCGGTGTATCATCATGAGCTGCAGGATTTAATTTGGTTTTGTTTGTGTATGTTTTTTTTTTACTCTCAAAGATTTAGTAGCCATTGACTGCCATTTTATGACTGGCAGACTGCGACGGTTTGAGTTAAAAATCTTCGACTGTGTTCTACTGAAGAAACAAAGTCACCTACATCTTGGATGCCCTGGGGGTAAGCAGATAAACATCAAATTTTCATTTTTGGGTAAACTATCCCTTAAAAGTGCTTTATTTTACAGTGTCCATGTTAGATATGTTACATGTATTTACTATAGTAATGACAATAAATGATGCATAATTACATGCAAATAACCCTAAACCAAACCCTCATCCTAACCATATAGTAAGTACAAGTAGTTAATTAATATTACTCAGTACTTAAAGGTATAATTACACTGTAACAAGGACACTGTAAAATAGTGTAACAAAAACTAAAATGACAAAAACTTAAATAATAATTACTAAAACTTTAACATGAAAGCAGAAAATATAAAAATAAAAAAAAAGAATAAGAATCAAATATTAACAACAATAGTACCAGTATCTTAACGCTTTTAAAATAATACTGGTTGGATATAGTAGGTGTAAATTGTTATTAACAATTAAGTAATTAAGTTATTAATTTATTTTGTAGTATTATGAAGAATTATTATGAACTCTGTAAAGTTTTGTTCAAATGGTGTATTGACAAACCTAATTACTATTAAAGGAATAGTTCACTCAAAAATGAAAATTACCGCATGATTTACTCACCCTTAAGCCATCCTAGGTGTATATGACTTTCTTCTTCAAGACGAACACAGTCTGAGTTGTTTTAAAACGTATCCTGGCTCTTCCAAGTTTTATAGTGGTGGTGGATAGTGGCTATTTTTTTGAAGCCCCAAAAAGCACATATATCCATCGTAAAACTAACTCATATGCCTCCGGGGGGGTTAACACATCTTTTGAAGCAGATCCATGTGTCTTTTGTAACAAAAATATTTATATTTTTAAAATTATAAACTTAAATCACTGACTTCCAGCAACGACGTACGCGCGTGCATATTCTGGCTTTTAACCTGACCTCTGACTCGACATATGACGTAAGCAGCAAGCTGCAAGCTGCATTCGTAGTGTAAGCTCAGGTGAGAATAAATGAACGAGAATACTAAATGCCGGTAACGGATTAAAAGTTGTAAATGAGAAGTTCAAAAAAATTTAAATGAGTTTTTTTGCACAGCCTTATTTGTTTGAACTTGAGTAACGTTACACTGACCAGGAACTCGACTCTATCATGAGCGTGCATACGGCCATTGCCGGAAGCACAGGAGCCGATTTATGTTTCTGCCGGTGGGTGCTCAACCCCAGGCCGCCACCCTGAGCAAATGAACCTCAGCTGTTTCATAGGCCAGAAACAAACGGTAGATCATCCATGCTTATTAAACTGTGATCTGGAGACTCCGGCTGTATGGCGGGAGTTGATCTCAGGCTAGCGGGGGACATGGGGTGAACCATGCAGTCAGGTGGAGGAAGACGCCGCTGGCCCAATTATTTCAGTGAACATGTTCCCTGATATGTGCGCCCCACAACTCAGACCTTCCACATTTCTGAAGGGTTCAGGAGCCGTGGGCAGCGGACCGTGAATGGACTTTGGAAAAGGTCACGGCCGCTGTAGGTTTTGTTTTATTTGTGTTTCTCTGAAAGCTCAGTGTCACAGTGGTAAATGCCCAGCACTGCAGCTGCAAACTCTGCCTGAGATACCGGCTTCTCTCCCTGTGGATTTGGTCTAACGTCTCCTACTTTCCTACAAAGGAACAAAACCACACAACATATCATTAAAAAGCTCAAAAGAGGCCGGAGAGGTTTGTCAGTCAATACCCTCGGCAGCAAACCTGGCTTAAAATGGGTCTAATGGAACGAGCATTAGTGCATCAACACCAATTTAACCTGGCCGCGTCGCCCCGTCCCTTCTTTGGTCAAATTTCATTTTTCAGAGGTTCTATAAACATCGAACGGTTAAAGGTTTGAGAGCTTAAAAGCTGTAAGTGGGAAAGATCCAGAGTGCAGAAGGTTTTTTTTTTTTTTTTTTTGATGGTAAGCTTTTCATTTTAAACTTAAGTCCACTTTCCTGAATGTGTGAATGTGTTTGGTCTTGGGCCCGCTCAACATAACAGTGTATCTACCATCTGTTTATGTCTAGCGGTTAAAAAAATTGGATTATTTTTGGCTGGCCTGAGCAGTGAACCACAGAAATAAACAACTTTATATTTACTTTTCATGAGATATTAGCAGATCTTGTTAAATCTTTTGGCGAGAGTATATTTTAAGACAAAACCTTCATTTGTGATTCAGAAAGAAATGTTGTATATCTAATGTCACTACAAAAATAATGATATCCATGCGTTGTTTTAATGGCAGTGTGTCAGTGTTCTACAACAGAGAATTGCTCTGTTGATTTCTGTTGACAGATGACTTTAGTATGACCACGCAATTCTATTATCATTATTCTTTTTACCCTGCCATTAAGTATAAGCAGTCTTGAATAATTGTAACATCAAATCTTCAAGTAGATGAAACACAAATAAAGGCAGACTCTGGGAAAGCTGAAAGGAGGATTTTCAAAATGATTGTTCGCTGTACCAAAATAACCTTCAACAGCATATGCATAAATAAACAAGAATGAGAAGAGCTTACCAATGCAGATATTTGTCAAATGCACTCAGTGATTGTATTGCAACAGTGGGCCAGCGATGAGAATTACAGTCTTTAACTTTAGTTTTCTTTTTCAATTTAGTTTCTGTACATCAGGCACTTGAGAGATCCAAGCCAAGCCAAGGATTGGCTTAAAGACGCAAAACTCTGGCCTTCCTAGAAATTTTACCTTACTAAAATGATCTCTTGCAATCATGCTTTCTTTCTTTTTCACCTTTCATTTATGTAAGGAATAATTGACGACAGACCATTGAATTCCTAGAAAATAATGTAAAAACTGTCAGTTGTTTGTAAACTAAATCTGCTGTAAAGGGTGATCTATTTAAGCCCACTGAAATGCTTAAATGCAGATACATCAACATCAGTTTCTCTATGTTTTAGGTCCCAAAACTAAACATTAAAACAACACAGATTAAATAAAATAACTAAATAAAATAAAATGACATCTGTTTTTATATTGTTTATCAACGGTATAATTTTTTATATTGTTTGGATCAACTAGCTGAGTAGACAGATATTGTTACCTGATGTTAACTGTCTAGCTAACAAGCTTGCTGGTGATAAATTGAGCTAATGTTTAGATAAAAAGTCCAAATATTTTTATTCAACTACCTAGATAGATTACATCTGGGGGAAAAAGAAAGGATGTGATTTTCAGAAGATGGTAACTACAGTAATTCTCAAAGTGGGAAGTGATGCGCTCTGGGGGCATTTGGCAAGGGGTGTTTTTACACCACAGACAAACTATAACTATAATTATATTATAATTATAACTCTGACATTCTGCAAAACAAGCTATAAAACTTTTTTTCTTATTGGTGAAAATGGGATGTCATCCTCATGCAGATTTGACCTGTTTTTTCAAACCGTAGTTTCACGGAGCTCTTCAGCACCCCAAGTGCAATGCCGTATCGTGTGAGCTATCAAGCAAACTGACTGCGTTAGAAAACATATGGAGCTGTATATGTGATGACAATGTTCAAAAGTTTCAATTTTCAAATTTCTCAGGATGTTAATTGTTTTGAAGCCATTTAACAAGTTCACACTATAATAAACAGAATAAATGTTATGCGTATTTGGCCTGCTGTCCGAGGGAAGGGCTTGACAGGACCATACAAAGTTGTATCCCTGACAGCAAATTTTATCCGGCCTGATTCTGGCCCACACTCCTGCAAATCCGCAAAATGGACTTGGGCCAGTGTCTTTTGGCACAACGGGCCAATACCGGCACGCATCTGGTTTTCCGCTCATCTGGGCCAGCACTGGGCCAGCTCCGTACCAGACTCGGCCCGGATCCGCTCTGCGATAGTAGACCGTGCCCACTGAAACCAGACACGGGCCGGATCCGTCTAGGACTGTGATACAGCACTGAAACGGATGTGACTGTAACACGGATTTGCCGGTTGAAAACGAATCTGGCACAGAGTCAGATGCTGTCTGGGATATCTTGTATTAGAGCAGTTAAAATTTGGTGCTTTGAATACACTTCTCTCATACAGACCAATTGTTGCTCTCCACAAAGATGGCCTAGGCTATAAGAGTTTCAGTAACATCCTGAAATAGAGTTACACTGCAGCAGGGGTCGGCAAGTAACAAAAAAAAATTCGCCACTAGATGGTGGGCCAGAACATAGTCAAAGGATAATTTAAGAAATTAATTGATTAAAAATGCAACTAGAGTTGCCTGTGACAGAATTGTACAGTGTCTTTTGTATCTGGTAGTGAGCTGTTTCTCTGTGTTAAATTCTATAGTAGGACAGTCATTAACAAAAAGCCAGTTGAATAAACCCATTAATGGCATGTTTGAGTCATGCTCTTAACAAACTATGTTTTACTTCCTCTTTCCATATTGTGAATAATAAATGTGTATCGTTTTAATTTGCTTGTTACACAGTGGAGCCTAACTTATTGTAATAATTATTTGACATAGCCTACTCAGAATTATTTCTTGGCATCCTCACATACTAAACTGCATTTTTTTTAATTGTTTGCGTGCTGGAGGTACGCAGTTACGTCCAGTGGTGTAGTGGAGGGTATACTTCTTTATCAGACGGCTTTGCGTATACCCACTTATACCATCTAAATGTGCATCATTCAGTAGTGTCCTGCATTAGCCAAAATCATGTCTGTCCACCACATCCAGTCATATGTGAATAAATACAAATATTCACTAAAAACACCTAGTAAAGACAGTGATGATGCGGTCAGGACCGTGGCGCCGGCTTGCTTTGAAATATGTTTGATGATTGTGTGTGACGCGCTGCTCTGTCTCCCGCTCCCCAGATCCTGCCTGTTCATATAAGCGGGAGTATGTCAGGGGACTCGCGCGAGTGGAAAAAGCACTATAATATGTTTATAATAACGAAAACAATACCTTACAAATAAAATGAAGCAGGTTTTTACAATCAGATTTTTTTTTTAAACCGGTAACCCCTGTAAACTTTTCTATCAAAAGATCCAGTAAACGAATAAGTTCAAATAAAAAGTTAAAAACGGCTGTAACAAAGAGAAAACCCGACTGCTTTCATTAAACGTTGCAGAGTTCACGTCTTTTTTTTTTTTGACGGTGGGATTGAAGCGTATACCCACTTCTCCAGGCACCAGTACACCACTATGCGCCGTGTGCAGACTGAAGTTAACATTTAAACATTTCAGAACCACCCGCTATCAAAATATTCTTGCTGCAGGCATGGGCCAGATATTATTGCTGGCGGGCCAGTTTTTGCCCGTGGGCCGCCTGTTGCCGACCACTGTACTACAGGGTCTTACGTACAGTCAAGCATGGTGGTGGTAGCATGATGGTCTGGGGCTGCATGAGTGCTGCTGGTACTGTGGGGCTGCAGTTCATTGAGGGAAACATGGATTCTATTATGCACTGTACATTCTGAACCAAAACGTGATGTCTTCCCTTCAGAAACTGGTCCGAACGTCAGTTTTCCAACATGATAACAACCGAAAACACACGGTCAAGATGACAACTGTCTTACTGAGGAAGCTGAAGGTGAAGGAGTGGCCAAGTATGTCTCCAGATGTGAACCCTATTAAACAACTGTTGGGCATCCTCAAGCGAAAGGTGGAGAAGCACGATTTGTCTTACATCCAGCAGCTCTGTGATGTCATTATAGGAATGGAAGAGAATCCCAGCAACAACCTGTGCAGCTCTGGTCAATTCCATGCCCAGGATGATTAAGGCAGTGCTAGAAAACAATGGTGCTAACACAAAATACTGACACTTTGGACACAGTTTTGACAAGTTCACTTAGGGTGTACTTACTTTTGTTGCCTTTGTATTCCTCATTTGTAAGTGGCTTTGGATAAAAGGGTCAGCTAAATGAATAAATGCAAAAGTAAATGTAGCTGAAGCTGTATGCATGTGTTATCCAAATTGACAAAGTCATAACAGATCTGTGGAATTGATGTAGTGCAGTGCATCCTTATGCATAACAAATAAACTTTTTAAACTTGTTATTGTGACCACCAGATTGGTTTGAAATAGCACAAAGTAGCTCCTTCTCTGTGACAGATTTTGTTTTTTTTTTCATTTAGAAAAGAAAAAAAAAATGTCTGCAAAATGTTTGTCATATTTTTGTATGTTTGAATTAACACTATGTACAATATGGATGTTCTGACAGTATCTAAAACATAAAAGTTTGTTGGGTTGCACTTTATGTTAAGCGTACTTGGAGTACTTATTAATTAAAGCACTTATCCAAGAAAGTACTGTAGTATAAGGTGACCACATGGGTTAAGGTTTGGTTTAGTGGTAGGTTTAAGGTTAGTACCTAGTTATTACCCTGTTATTGTAATTGCTATAATAAGTGTAGCATGTATGCACAGTACATGCAGAACAAGACTGTAAAATAAAGTGCTACCATTTTTGTCTATGCATGAAAAAAAAAAAAAAAAAAACTATATATATATATATATATATATATATATATATAATATTTACCAATTGTATTAACCTCACACCTACCCTAATCCTAACCACTTCCAATGATAAAGTACAGTGTTGGGGAAACTTAGTTTTAAAAGTAATGCATTACAATCCTGAATTAACTAATTATGTTACTTAGTATGGGAAGTAATGTTACGTTACTTTTGCGTTACTTTTTAAATCTGAGCAGGGCTTGCTTGTTTGTTTTTAATAAAAAAAGTTTTTTTCACACCACAAGCCTCAGGCTTAGAGAAAAGTAAATCTGTACAGTAAACCAAAAAAAAAAAAATAATAATAATAATAATAAAAATAAAAAATCAACTCTTCAGCAATAAAAAAAAAAGAAAAATGAATGTTAGAGTATCTTGAGTAATTTTTGCTTATTAGTATGGATGAATTGGGTAATCGAAGGTCAGCAGCAAATAGTGGTTAATGAAATGGGATTAAATACATTATTTAACATATTTAATTATTGCAGGTTAATTATTCAGAGTTAAATTTCACAGTTTTTATTCCTTTTGAGGAATACTGAATCTGTTTTTTTTTGAGAGTGAGATGAATTAATGCATGTTCAGATTTCCAAACATCTTACCCCCGATTTACAAAACATTAAAATAACACAGATTAACGTTAAATAAAATAACTCATGCACGTTCATATTTTCCTGCTGCTGCAACATTAGCGTTTTTTTTTTTTTTTTAATGCTACACATTTACTCTAGCCCTGGGTGACATCTGTTTTTATATTATCAACATTTATCATTTGGATCAACTATGAGTAGACAGATATGTTTATTTATAATAACCATACTGAAAATAAGCAAATATTGTTAGCTGGTGCTAACTATCTAGCTAACAAGCTTGCTGGTGCTAAGTTGAGGTAATTTGTAGATATAAAGTCCAAATATTTTTATTTAACCACCTTGCATCTGAGGGAAAAAAAAAGGATGTGATGTTCAGAACATGGTAACTACAGTAATTATCAAAGTGGGAAGTGATGCCCTCTGGGGGGATTTGGCCAGGGGTGTTTTTATCATTATAAAAATATAATTATATTCTTAAAATGTTCTTCCTAACTTCAGGCCTCATTCTCATATCATATAACTGCGATGTTCTGCAAAACAACAAGCTTTAAAACACTTTTTTCTTACTGGTGAAAATTTGATGTTCAAATCTGTTTTCTCTCAGATAACTTACCTGGCAGCGTAAGCTTCACAGTGAACATTACTACATTACTCTCATCAATGTAGTCCATATCAACAACAAAAATGTATCTTGACTGCATATAGTGGTTATTTTTGGGAAAATCCTAAGCAGTAGGATTATAAAAAAAAAAAAAAAAAAAAAAAGGTGCTAATATAAAATTTAATTAAATTAAGTAGCCTATATAAAATTGTTAAATAAATCTATCTGTACTTTTTTTTTACTTAAGTACATATAAAATCAAGTACTTCACTCGAGTAAAAGTGAAAAAGGAGTACTTTTACTTTTACCGGAGTAATATTTTATTATACGTATCTGTACTTTTACTGAAGTCCTTGATTTGTGTACTTTGACCACCACTGCAAGTGATGCACATTTATGGAAATCGTCATTTGACTGTAAAGTTTAAGGTGAATGTATGTACATAACATTCAGAGTCTTTAGGAATGTCTACCCTTCAGATGCTTCTGAGTAGACGTATTCAAACATTGAATCCTTTCTTTGTTGTTCTTTATACATTTAATTGCATTTAAACTGAGATCTTATTCACTGGAGGTCATAAGAAGTAACATGTATGGTAATTGCCGGGTGATCATCTTATGTACATCACAAGGCTGCAAATATTTTATTTAGCTTCATCAAATATGTGATCTTTCAGTTGTCAAGATGAAAATGCAAGTGCATCACAAAGAAGCAAGTCTTGTTGAAAGTCTTATTCAAACACTTGGTGAATGATGAAAACCTCAAACACTTGTCCATTATGCACCTTCAAAGTTAAAGTGTTTATGGTATTATATGCATGTACATTTTTGTGTGTAATCCTGTTTCTCATCTTAAGTTAGAGCACAAACCAAACCTTGTAAAATTAAGTCAACTGGACTGAAAGAATCTAACCAATCTTTATTTATCTGCAGCTGTGATATCAGCCCTCTCGGTTTCTCCCTGAATCACAGTAAAAAACAAAGTTTTCCAAGGAAATGTTTGGAGATAACGCTGTGGTCCGGTCCAGTCCCGCCCTGGCAAATGAGCACACTAACAGCTCTGTGCGGGACACTCCCGACTGGGTGTTCTGGGTGAGGCTGTGTTTGTTGATCAGGTCAGGCATGGAAAAGCTGACTTCCTGTGCCTCTGCTGCCAGTGTGAGACTTCCTGCAGGTGTTCAAACACACGCTGACATGCCACAAATCCCCTCCCGAACACTGCTACCTTTTCAGAGGTAAAGCTGCAAACCAATAGCATCATCTGCAATGGTGGCACTTTTACACCCCTTCATAAAACTGATCTGGGAACAGCTACTTTTAGATGTTAGAGAGAAAGAGACTGTATTCTTAAAGAAGTACAGTAGGTAACCTAAAAATCAGTTTTGTCATTATTTACTCAAATGTGAAATTGAGCTTGAAAATAAGCTTTCCATTGAATTGTTAGGATAGGACAATATTTGGCTGAGATACAACTATTTGTAAATCTGGAATCTGAGGGTGCAAAAAAAAAATAAAAATAAAATAAAATAAAATAATAATAAATAAATAAATTAAAAAAGCAAGTAAGAAAATTGCCTTTAAAGTTGTCCAAATGAAGTTATTAGCCATGCAAGTTTTGTTATATTTACGGTAGGAAATTTACAAAATGTCTTCATGGAACATTTACTTAATATCCTAATGATTTTTGGCATAAAACAAAAATCTAGAATTTTGATCCATACAGTGTATTTACAAATATACCCGTGCTACTGGTTTTGTGGTCCAGGGTCATAAATAGCACCAAAAATAAATAAATAAGTAAATAAATAATACACCATGAAAGAAGATCAGATTCCTGTCCATTCTTCACACAAAACTGTTATATAGTTTCAAATGTCTTGTAAAAAAAGAAGTGTTCTTAATTGTATGGAATGTTCACTTATAGTGTACTTGAAATTGTATATTTTTGAAAAAAAGGTTTCAGGTTATGTAGGTACCATGGTTCCATGAGAAGGGAACGAGACACTGCGTCCTAAGGGTCGCTATGGGAAATGTCTCCTTCGTAACCCGTGTCTGAAGCTTACATACAAAAACTACAACAGTACTGGCCGGTGACAGCCTATGACGTCATTACTGGTGCGACCGAATATTATAAAAGGGTGCCAGTCAAACACATCATCTGCTTCTTCGCCTGAACCTCATGACCGAAGCATGGCGACAAGTCCTAGAGGACGCAGTGTCCCGTTCCCTTCTTAGAAAACCAAAGTTACACCTGAGACATTCCCTTCCGAGGGAACATTGAACTGCATCCTCTAGGGGTCGCTATGGTGAACGGTTATACCCATGCTACCATCCTGAGGGGAGTGCAGGCTAAATATTAAAAAGCATGCACTAAGTACCAGCTCTACCCATGGTAAGGGAGCTGCCCCAATGATGTCCACATGGCTGTCAGTTACTTAATCCCTTCAGCCAAAGGCCTGAGCCACATACACAGAACTTACCTGTAAGGGAAAGGCTAATCGAAGCCTGAACTTAAGGCAGGGCTCAGGCTTGGAATCAGAAGGAAGATATTCCTTTAAGGGATTTAGTCAACTGTACAGGACAGAGCCTAAACTTTAGCTCTTAGCTAGGTTTGCCTATAGACCTGCGTGACCTCGCTCAAGGAGCTGGTCGGGTAGGCTATCGGAACCCCTTAAGTATCAAAAAGGATACATATATAGAGGGAGAGTGGCCCAAGGACCCAGGGCCAAACATCTCGTGAGAGGAAATGAAGCTGAACGCGTAATCCCCACCATACAGGATTTGAGAAAGAACACAAGAAGCTGGTGTATGTTCCTATCACAACGTGGATTTTAGAATGTGCCCGTGTAGCCTGGATACTCAAATTGTTCAAGTAGAGAGTGGCCCAGGGACCCGTTAGGCAAGGAGGGGAGGACCTACCCAATTAGCCCTCGGGCGGCGTGCTACGAAACTCTACCTCGGTGAGGGGAGCACTGCCAGGTTCTGAGATGAGCAGTGAGAACAAGATCCAGCTTTGAGGGGGACCAAATCATTCTAAGAAATGGGCTGAGATAACTCATGTGATGTGACATGCACCAGTGCCTACAGCCTTGGGACTGAGGCAAGGACCTAGGCCAGCCTGAAAGGGGCCTCAGGGCAACGAATATTGGCGTTAGATCCACAAGTCCAACCTAAAGAGCTACTGGTCCTCAGAGCCAGTTTCAGGGAGCGTTTCCACAGAAACACTTCTCACTCAAAGCTCAAAAATCCAGTCTACTCCTAAGGGAGACAGATTCAGTGAGTGGAAATAGCAGGTAAAGCTGTCCTGTGCCTCAGCAACAGAAACTCAGACACAGAACCAACAGGCAGCTCCTCAGAGCAATGGCCTAGAGTAGGTTACCCGTAAAAGAGATCCAGGGGTTGCAGTGTTGTGACAGGGATCCAACAATCCAAGGAAACTACAGTACCAGTAGTACCTAGTGATAGGTTGCAGAAATAAGAGAGTTCTCCAAACCAGACTAAGGCTAGGAACATACGGCAGCAGCCAGGGGTCCCGCCAACAGAAAAGTCCCAAACCTGAAAACACAGAACACACAACCCCCACCATTAAATAATAAATCTGAAACATGAAAGGAGGATAGTACTCACCTCAGTGTCTAGTGCTTAGGGACAGGTTCTAACTTCTGAGAAACCGGAGAGAAAATCTAATCCGGCAGGGAGTGGCCAGCTCTTAGGAGACCCATCTGCAGAGAGGGGAGCATTGCCATACCCTGCCACAGAGGAGCTTTAGCTATTACCAACCCAAGTGGTCTGTGCTTTCTAGAGATCTGACAAGAATGACAAGGGGCCCAATCATGCCTGGAGAGCTGTCAATGCTCAAAAAGGGTTTCAGCAGAAACACCTTTATTCAGTGGAAAGGAGGCTTGGGGAGAGCTGGTCTGTCCTTGAACAAGAGGGGGTCCCCACTCCGATAAATGCATGAAGATGGGTGGATAGCCAGAAGCAGGAAACCCCTCAGGGTGAGCACATGGTTTGTAGTGTGACCTCAGGTAACTTCTTAAGGTGAGAAAGAAATGCCATACTGAAGGTTATCTGAAAATGACCAACAGGCCCTGTGGTTGCAGTAATGTAACGGGGACCCAGTGCAGTGCAGTGGCGGTTGTGAATTGCGGGGTGCAGATGGCCGCCCCTCGCAGGTGAGAGCAGAGCTACTTCATATGACGATGCACAGAATACTCGCAACGGCCCCACAGGGATATCGCGTGCATACTCTTGACCCGACTACATAATGTCAGAGAGAGTGTGAGTCATCAAGTGTCCGACATAGAGAACACGGATTAAAACACACCTCTAACAATGCCTTGCAGACATGAGGTAAGAAGATAAAGCTTACCAAAGATGCACGAAGAAGAGGATGACTGGCACACTTTTGTACTATGAGGTCGTACCGGTAATGACGAGCTGTGCCGGCAGTGATGTCATAGGCTGTCGCCGGCCAGTACTGTTGTAGTTTTTGTATGTAAGCTCAGACGTGGGTCAACGTAGGAGACGTTCCCCATAGCGACCCCTAGGGAACGCAGTTTGATATTCCTTTGGAAGGGATCTATAGTTGCAGGTAAGACAATACTGATGAAATAAAAGGCCACTTAAGTGCACTTAATGATTAAAAACACACTCTTTAACAATCATTACAAAGTGCACATTTTTAAAATGTACTAAGAAATGCAGTGATGAAAATTTCTCTTTATGTTTTAATAATCTTTAAAGAAGTACACTTATTTTAATGTGTCAACTAACATAAAAAAGTAATTATGAAATAACATTTATATGTACTCAAGTCTTTCTAAATTTTAGCTTATTGCATTTAATATAAATTTAAACTACAATACATTTTCATTTAATTGCAATATACACGTAAAATAATCATCTGAAAACATTACAATCAGTTCACACTAAAGTACTTAAACATCTTCTTACAAATATTATTTCCTTAATAAGTGATCTTTTTAAGTGGACTTCTTTTTTACAAGTGCAATATGGAGCATGAGTCATATGGACTACATTTCAGATTTTTATTTTTTTTTTTCTCTCTTTGGAGTTTGACTGGAGTTTGGAGTTTGGCTACAGTCACTATGAACTGGTGTTTTATAGCAAGAGCTATGTGACGGATCTTCAAAGATTTCCACTTCTTTTTTACTATGTGTTCCATGAGAAAAATATCAGCATGCAGCTTTGGGAAATCACAAGGATGAGTAATGACAGAACTCCGCTTTTTTTGTTGAACTGTTCCTTTAGGCAATGAATTTGATGCTTGTAAATATGAAACGATGAATCTTCTGAGGTGAATTTCTGATTAAGGCTGTGTTTCTGCCAGTCGAATGTGTCTGATTATCTGCCACGGCCTGAAATGACACATGCTTACATCATCACACGCTAGTCAGACACAACAAACTGCAGGAGTCTCGCTGGCGGCTCATGAGGGGGAGGATTCGCTCCACAGAACGTGAGAGCCGTTTATAACCTATCAACATCTCAACTCTATCCTGAAGCAGAAATTACTCCAGAGAAATCCATTTTGTGTTATTTATACAGAAGAACCATTAGGTAAAAGTTGTGTCTATAAGCCCAACAGAAAAAAGCAATAAACCTGAATCAACTCAAACTAAAGCTTTTAAAAACGGAACTAATATATAAGCATTTACAAATCCGTGTTTTGGAGTTCATAAGACATGCATCAGATCTGAAACGAGGGGCTTCATTGAATTTTAGTCAGATAAGAATGTCATCAAATTCCAGCATGCTGTGATATTTTTGTCTCTCATCATCTGAGACAAAGCTTTCAGACGGGACTCTGTCGTCTCCTACAGGCGGATACTGCTGCCATCAAGCTAGAGTCTGTGGAATAGCATCCATATGTGATCAGCGAGAGGCAGACAGACACAGGACTATGAAACCTGCTTCAGTTTCAAATGCTGTTTTATCCCTGAGCTTTGCATGTGTGAGTGAGAGAACGATGGAAAGAAAAAGCACAGCTCATTCCCTCTAAACCAGCAAAACATCCATCCTCAGACAGACTCGTCTAGCGGCGATGTGTGCTGTGTGTGTTTGACTGTGTATCTTGCTGCCGGCTCAGGCTCTGTCTGTCTGCTGGAGTCAAACAATACACACACACACACACACACACTGCTGATGATTCTCTGGCTGCAGTCTGCCGACTTTCTGAGAGCGTGCATTACATGTCAGTCCCGTCCACCCACATCTGCACTGGCTATCTGCTCTTCTAAAAGATCGTCTGGAGTGCTGCGCTTGGCAACTCGCATCCTTTTTGTCTTCGTTGGTAAGGATTGCAGTTTTTTGGAGGCATCAGGACTGTGATGGAGTATGTTAGTGATTTCCGTTGCTCCAGGACATTAAGACAAGAGACAGGTGGATAAAATCTGGTATGGGTACTCATGCGTTTCGATGGGAATAAAATATGAGTGAAATACACATCTGACACAGTGAAGTTTTCAGGAAAAGGATAAACATTCAGCCAATCTGATGTATTCCTCCCATAAGTTCATGTAAGGTCTGGACTGCAGAACGGATGTGTAAATGCATTCTTTCGATCGCTTCATCGGCTTTCCTCCAACTTCTCAGCAGCCGTGGATGAACGCTCAAATCCGTGACCGGAGGTCTGCTATTTGGACCAGGCAATAGAAGGATGTGTACCAGCAGTGGAATAGAAACTGCTCATTCCACGAGAGCTTTAGAAAACCTAGAGAATTATAGTGCATTCGTGTGCAAACAACAAAGACAGAAAGACAGAAGTCATGTCCAAATGTACAGTTCATTGTCGTCTATGTATTCCTTTCTATACTAATAGCTGGTTGTTTATTTGCATGTACTGTCTGTAGTTTTTTAGTGCCTGGTTCACTAAAGAAATGAGTCTGGAAACTTTGCAAATGTGCCCAGATGTGCTAAATGCAACTGGCATGGAGAAGTTTGTGATATTGCGGGTCGTTTCTGAAATTTAGAATGTAGATACGGCAGACTCTTGCAATTTGGTGTACTTTATTGGCATATCGTAACTCCAGCACTGTGATCCAGCCAAAGAAATTGCCTCCTTACAGTGCTGGAAATGAATTTGTCAAAAACAAATTAGAACATTCTTCATTATTTGATGAATAAATGCTGATATGATCAATAGTAAATGTACAAAACATCACTTTCAAATGAAATTAATTGAGTGATTGCTTTCAACAGATCCTTTATTGTGTAATGCTAATTGTGGCAGGAGTTTAGAGTAAAAGGCACACACTAAATTTCACAGAAAAGGTTACATAGTTGGTACTGTTTGTTTTAAATACAGTGAACCACTATCTCATATAAGCCTTTAGGAATGGTAACAGTTTGCCAAATTTGTCCTTATTTTCTTTGAATTCTTCTTGCTGATACTTTAGGTTGCTTTATCCCTGAAAACACTTAGATTTAATAATAGGATAGAGTATTTTTAACACGCATGTGTGTTTGAGTGTGTATCTGTGTGTGTATACGTGTCTTTCCTCTGTCACAGCACATGATATTCAGCAACTGTGCCAAGTTGATTATGCCTGAGAAACGCTGGCGGTCAGCTGCGTTCTGGAGTTTTTCGCCTAATTGCATCATCTTGGTGAAGCAGGGTCGTTAACCTAATTATTTGTCTGTGACTGAAGGGGGAATAGCAGCGTTTCTGCTCAAAACAGATGAAAATAGAAATATAATAATCTTCAAACCATTAAATTGGCTTAATTCTAGATGATGCAAGAGATTTTTTTTAGGGTAAATGTTGTCTAAGACAGCATAAATCTAAGTATTTGTTTATTATTATTATTTCATTTTTGTACAACATTGCTCTTACTAAGTAAAGTAGTGTTGCTACTAACATATCCACATAATAGTTTTCTAAGACTAGCTAATCAATAATCAATGTGCTCACTCTCATAGGTTTCATTGCAATTCCTGGCTAGTTTTAGTAAATATGGTTTGTTTACACAGTTCAGAGTATGCAAATAATTCACTGATTAAATAAACAATCAGCCGACTGATTTGAACCCCTACATCTTGGTGCAATAATTAGTTAAACACTGCTATTTATCACTATGTTTTTGACTCTGAAATAAAATTTATGAATAATTTGGCAAATTGGTAGTAGTGATGGGTCGTTTTTGAATGATTCATTCATTTTGAACAAATCTTTTATATGACTCTGGGAGAACGAGTCGTCCCAGGGAGTGATTCGTTCAGTCGCGCATGCGCAACATCCTATAGATTCTATTAGTTCACTTGTTAGTTTGGGTTTTCCAAGTCGTTCATTCATATTATGGAACTGTCACGTGATGAACGAACGACTCGAGAGACGAACTAATCAATTCTCTTTCCGGCTCAGAACGACTCAAACCCGGACTCAAGAGATGAACTAATCAATTCTCTTTCCGGCTCAGAGCGACTCAAACCCAGACTTGAGAGACGAACTAATCAATTCTCTTTCCGGGTCAGACTGCATAGGTTAAGCTTATGGGGCTGTCACATGATGAACAAACGACTCAAAACGAAAACTTGTCAGATAAGGGGTGAGGTGAGCTAAGCACAGACAAAAGACCCAGGTAAACAATTAATTAATATTTTCTGTTTCTTATAGCATAATAGTTTTATGGATTGTAGTGTTATCAATGTTTGTGTAAGCAGTAGATGTGCTAGGGAAGTAACGTAACATTTGGATTATATTTTGCGAAAATGAACGGAATGAACGAAATGACTCGAAAAAAGATTTGTTCATTTTGCGGAACGAGACTCAAAGGTCCAAGTTGGTAAAATGATCCAAACTTCCCATCACTAATTGGTAGATGAATTGAAAAAACTGGTGTTTTGCAGTATTATCTTTGTATTTATTGCATGTAAGATCAATTAAATGCTGTTGCTCCTTAATTATTTATATCTATGCAAAGTTCTGTCATGAAACTCTAGATGGCGCCAATGAGTTTGCTGCTTTACATTTAAATGGCTGGTCAGCATTCACTCAAGCAGTTCCTCTGAAACCATCCACCTTCCCCAGCTCCACCTGTATGCATCTGCTATAGGTTATTATATATGCAGCAGCAGTTTGTCTTAAATACTCACAAGAGTATATCTGCATATGTTCTGGCAGTAGCAAGTTTGTATACTTGCTTTGCAGCAGCAATAATCTACAACAGCAATAACCAATAGCAGGCTCAATTCAGCAGGATAGCAATTTATCATACATCCCAGACAGCAAAATTCATCTGGTCTGATTCCGGCCCACACTTCTGCAAATCTGCAAAACGGACTTGGGCCGGTGTCTCTTGGCACAATGGGCCAATACCGGCACACATCTGGTTTTCCGCTCATCTGGGCCAGCACTGGGCCAGCTTACCAGACTCGGCCCGGATCCGCTCTGTGATAGTAGTCCGTGCCCACTGAAACCAGGCCTGGGCCGGATCCGTCTAAGACTATGATACAGGACTGAAACGAATGTGACTGTAACGCGGATTTGCCGGTTTGAAAACAAATCCGGCACAGTCAGCTGCTGTCTGGGATTTTTCCTGAAATTTACAAAATATCTTCATGGAAAATCTTTACTTAATATCCTAATGATTTTTTGCATAAAATAAAAATCAATAATTTTGACCCATACAATGTATTGCTGGCTATTGCTACACATATACCCGTGCTACTTAAGACTTTAAGGTTTTATGGTCCAGGGTCACATATGGCCTGACAACATCTCATCTAATCGCAGTTCACCGATGTTCTACTGAAGCTTCTTGTCAAGGGTACCGTTTCTGTGTTTGCTTCTGTGCTCGTTTCTGACGCACACATGGCACTGAGGAGTGTACATCTGAAAAGTCTCCCATTTGATGTGCTCGCAAAGACATTCCACATCTAAGTAAATGCAATTCTTTAACAGTTGTGGGTGGGGTGACCAAACCTAGCCCTGCCCCTGGGTTGATTGCGTAAAATATTTTTACCGTATTAAACTGAAAAAATGTATCGCCTGCGTTAATGCGATAATTTTTACACCGCTAAATTGAACTGCTCTATATTACTCATTTGTACCTTGAAAAGCCAGCCTGACAGTTGCTCCACTGTTCATCAGTGTTTTGCTGGATATATCTATAATGTATTTCAGTTGTCAGAGAAAAGTACAGCCCAATGTGATTCTTGAAACAACATTAATATTTGTGTTACCTATTTGTGTCAGTAACACTTCTCCAGATTGTCCTCCAGATATGGACGAGTGTAAATCTATGATCGGATGGTTTTCTAATAATGGGATAACATGGAACAGTCAAAATTTCCCAGTGTGCTCTCATGCAAAACGAGACGAACAGACATGCTGTGAGTGGAAAAACAGTTGTCTGAACCTGGGTTCTGTGTGTTTTTGTCATTTTAACAGGCTTCTGAATGAGACGGCTGATTTTTATGTTTCTACATTCCACATACGTTCCCATTATACATAATCTATTATCTCAAATTCTAGATGTATGGTTCATGTGTAGCCATGAATACTTTTATTAAAAGGCATGTCATAGTTTTGTTTATGGCTGATAGTATTGGTACAGAATCAGTGGAAACAGTGTCTGCATGTAAATGACTTTCAATAACTGTTTTCATCCCTAGGAGATTAGATAGTAGATTAAATTAGTAATAAAGTTGGTTCTTTTGACTATAACATTACATAACAATCTAGACTAACGTGCAAAAGGTTCAAACCAAGTCCATATTTTCCAAGTCCATAGAAAAACATGGTTCAATTTAGTCAGATCATTCGCTGAATTTGAAATGTAAATGTTTGCTTGATGAACAATTCGATCAGTTACACAAACAAACTCTTGTAAATTCAGAGTAAATTATTTCTGTGTAATTACATCTCAGTGTTGTAATTGCAACAAAGGAAATGAAAGAGATTATCTGTTTCTTCTGATTGACTTTCATTCACAGCATCTCTGTAATTCAAACATGACATGACACTTTCACTTTGCTCCTTTGAGGAAAACCATCCGTCTTCCCACACCCTAAAGAACACTCCATCTTCCCGCACGTGAAGGAACTCCTTGAGTTCAGGTCATCACGCACACATGGCATTTGCGTGTCCCTCTGCCGGTGAGGTTTGTAACACAGCCGTGGGATGACGATCCCGTCTGGCCTTGATTGATGCTGGTCCTCTGCCAGTGCGCCGGAGCCCTGGAGGCCCGTCAGATCCGCGGGCTGACGCAACGGCCACTGATTTGACTGCAGCTCTAACGGGGTCGTATGTCATTGTGTCACCAGGCAATTGAGGTTATTATGGGGCGGGGCAGACAGACGGGCCATGAGGTCAGCAGACCGTACCATCATTAGAAATGCAGGCCTGACCTACTTCAAACAGACCGTACTGAACTCTTTCAGACAGACCAACTCTGATAACAGAAGCTGAGATGCAACCATGATGAAAATAAGAAAGCCACTGTTGCTGCAAAAGTACGCTTGAGCACAGTGTAAAACATACAAGCTGGTCTAAGGTACTAATGAAGCCAAACCCAATTAAAGATGGTGTGTTTATTTAATTTTGTTTTTTAATATTAAAATACCCTAAAATACCTCTGCACTAATATGCAGAGTCACTGTGAATAAACCATTCACAGGCTGACACTTTCAAAACGCTGACTTGTTTGAAAATCGCAACCAGCCAATGGAGAAAGACTGTCTGTTTGTTTGACCAATTGCAGGCAGGGAGGGTTTCCAGGAAACCTACTTGAAAACACTATTTCAAACAAACAAATAAATCAATAAATAAATCAGACTCAAGAACATCAACCTAAAATCACTGTAACACTGTAGAAAACAGTAGATGAAAAATTATAATGTTAAATAAACAAGAAAAAAAAAGTAATACTATTAATAATTGTAATTAACAGGTAATACATACGACTGCCAAGAAACTGCAGCTTTGCTCTTTAATGTAGAAGTGCATTACAGATGTGAGCATACAGACATTTACAGTGACTTCAAATGCTCTCGTCTAGTCAGAATCAGAGTTTGTTTCATAGTGAACATATGATGGAATAGGAATTGTGCGCATTATAACAATGAATGTAACTGGTTGAAGTATTTTATGCAGCAATTGATGATATCATTGACATTATAAAGACAGACATTTTTCAAAAGCTAAAAGCCCTGATAAATCTAAGCCATCAATGGCACCATAATTGAATTTGCATTTTCCCTCTTAGACATAGACGTAATTCCTTAATGCAGATGTAATGGAGCTCATTCAGTGCTGTGGAGAGAGTCAAGCGCACCAATGTATAACAAGCAATTACAGGCGCTGCGTGAGCAGTATGATGTAATTCTGCTCCATATGACTCACTGCTGTATTACAGCACCATCATAATGCTTCTGTTCCTTTCACAAAAACAGCATTACAGTAGAGAAAGATATACCATTATTATTAATCAGTTTGTTTTTATAATTTATGGTTTACATATCGCATACTTTGTATTACTTTGTTTATTTTTAAGCCCATGGACCACTAATGAAATACTACACAATCAAAAATAAATATAAGTGTGTTAACAACCTGTTTTGACAACACAGGCTTCTTGGAAATACATTACTCTGTCTAAAACCTGAAATATGTTGCTCTTGGTTCATTTTGCTACACATTTCAGGTGATATGTCCACAAGAGGCACTATAAGCTATATAATTTGTTCTCCATTGCAGATGTGGGTTTATGTCATGAAAAAACTAAATGGTTGCAAAATTATGCAGTTTTTCTTGCAGCAAGTTTTACAGAGAGTTGAAAGTCAAAAATCCATTATCTAGACTTTTCTCAAAAACTGTTAAATATTAAAACTCTAGCAAAACATTTAATTACATTGTTTGTTGTACATATCAGAAATGAAATGTTTTGAAATAATGCACTACCCATGTTAAACCTAACTGATAATGTTGACAAAAGCATAATATGAGATGAAAACATTTTCTGAAGCAATCATGTCATTTTATCTTGCTTCTACAAGCCTTTGAGTTCAATTACAGGGACGTGTTTCACAGTACTCATACCCAAGTGTGTCACATCACAAGTGCAGTGTTGTATCAGGTGCGCTACTGAGCAAGTTTACATTATCTATAAAAACAAACACAATGAGCTGGTTATGTGATGCAAACATGAAAAATGCAAAAGTTTACAAATCATACACTATGATAAAACAACGTGATCTCATGATAATTCGTATGTATTTTACGTAAAATGTGGTTCTACAAAACGTACATTTACTTACGTTTTTCAAGACATTAAAACGTACAATACTGACGTATTTAGAGCATCTAAACGTACAAATACGTATTTTTATCATTTTAACGTACAAAACTGACGTTTTGAGGACAGCTAGAATCCTTATGAATATTTAAATCGCGCCATTAATTTCATTATTATTCTTGTTTTAGTTGTCATACCAATGGCCTTATGTTTTCAATTGCATTATTAAATAGTTTCATCGTTTATTAATATGAAATTATTACATTTCATACTGTTCTATGATTTCCACTGCCAGCTCGTTTCCAAGAATAGGTCTACACAATGTTAAACAAGACTACACTTTAAACCCTTAAAATAAATAACATTTCTGCAACATTTTAACGATTCATGAATGTAAAGTTTTTTCCGTGACAGGACACAAAAGACGTCTTCTCCTACATGTTGTGACTAACAATAGAACCATAAAATACACACCAAACACGCTTAATAATTATAAAATAACACAATTTTATTTGTGCGCTGTAATCCAGATCTTCAGAATCCATACGACTGTGACGAAAAGACCCAAATTCAAGCCTTTATCCGACGATCTTCACCTCCATCCCGAGCAGCGAGTCCAAATAGCAGCTGAAATAAGCCCGCGCTGAAGTGCATTTTAAAATTCAAATATTGCCGCATTTAAAAACTACAGGATTTACGGCAGGAAAATCGAACGCTCATTGGCTCTCGCCTGCCTTCGTCACAGATTACGACATGCCGTGCTTTTGGTGAGCTGTGTTTGAATCTGGTTTAAATGATGCGCAGGCGCCTTCATGGAGCGGTCAGGATAATAATCAGGATAACATTTTAGCAATTAACAATTTAAATTCTGCTCTTCACCTGAAACAAGCCTACTGTAATCCACCAGAGAGGACTGCGGCTGCAAACGCGTTGGATAACTAACATTTTTGCAATAAATAAATTATTGTAATTGCACTTTTCTGTCTCATGTTTTTCTTTATTGCTGTACAGAGTGCGTTATGGTTAACGTTAGATTTAGAGGTAGGAGTGGGATCAGTGACTATAAAAATGTTTTTTATGCTATGTTGTTACTAAAATTGTAATTTCCTTGCATATTTTAGTCAGTTACATTTTATATCCTTTTATATTGCTATAAAATGGATAGGTTAAGGTTTGGAGGTAGGTTCGGGGAGCTAAAAATCTAAATCGCGTATTAATAAACTGATTAAAATACATATTTTCTATAAAATTGGGTAGGTTTAGGTTTGGGGTAAGGGGGCTTAAAATCTAAATCGCTTATTAATAAATTGATAAAAAGTCATTGATACGAATATATTAATGAAATAAAAGATACGTAAGTATTTAACGTTTTTCAGCTAAAAATACGTAGCTGTTTGTACGTTTTAAAGGTTGAAATACGTCTAAAAATGTACGTTTTGGGTCTCTAAACATTACGTAAAAATACCTACGTATAAACAATGAGACCAGGCTGGATAAAAAGTGTTTAGAACTCATAACATAGTAATGTGCTAGCCTATATTCATGACTTTTTGAAAATAAATAAAGGTTTTTTTGCCTGTACTGTTTATTTCATTTTTTTAAAGCAGAAATGTAGTCAGAGTTAAACATTTCCAGTTAGTCTGGGCTGTTATTGGGGCATAAAGAAAACATTATTTCAGTCTTTATACTTAAATTTCAGTGTGTTACTTTCCATTACTTTCTATTTCTGAGGGGAAAAAAAAAAAAAGCAACAAGCTTTGCACCCCTGGACTGGGAGATTTTCTGCCATTCTTCTTTGCAAATCCTCTCAAGCTCGGTCAGGTTGGATGGGGACCATTAGTAAACAGCCATTTTCAGGTCTCTCCAGAAATGTTCAGTAGGCTTCAAGTCAGGGATCTGACTGTAGGACATTCACAGAGTTGTCCCATAGCCACTCCTGTGTTGTCACTCCTGTGTGCTTAGGGTCATTGTCATGTTAGAAGGTGAACCTTCGGCCCAGTCTGAGGTCCTGAGCTCTGTGGAACAGGTTTTCATTGAGAATATCTCTGTACTTTGCTCCATTCAGCTTTTCCTCAGCCCTGACCAGTCTCCCAGTCCTTGCCGCTGAAAAACATCCCCACAGCATGAGGCTGCTACCAGCATACTTTACTTTCGGGATGGTACTCTGCAGGTGATTAGCAGAGCTGGTTCCCTTCAAACATGATACTTAGAATCAAGGTTCATCAGACCAGATGATCTTGTTTCTCAGAGTCTGATGGTTCTTTAGGTGCTGTTTTGCAAATTCCAGTTGTGTGTTTTCATGTGTTTTCACTGAGGAGAGAATTGAGTTCAGCCACACCACCATAAAGCCCAGATCGGTGGAGCGTTGCAGTGATCACCTTCTGTAGGTTTCTCCCATCTGCATATATGATCATGGGACTCAACTAGAGTGACCATCAGCTTCTTGATCACAAGTCTAGACATGGCCGTTCTCCATCAATTGCTCAGTTTGAAGGGCGCCTAGCTCTTGGAAGAGACCTGGTTGTGCCAAACTTCTTCCATTTAAATATTATTGAATCCACTCTTGGGTACTTTCAGTGCAGCAGAATTTTTTGTGGCCTTTCCCAGATCTGTGACTCGATTCAAATCCTGTCTCTGAGCTCTGCAGACAGTTCCTTTGACCACATGGCTTGGTTTTCGGTCAGCTGTGAGGCCTTGTGTGGTGGTGTGCTTTTCCAAATCATGTCCAATCAATTTAATTTACCACAGGTGGACTCCAATCAAAGTGTAGAAACATCTTAGCAATGATCAAGAGAAATGGGAGCCACCAGAGCTAAATTTCAAGTGTTGTTGCAAAAGGTCTAAATGCTTATGTAAAAGGGATATTTCAGTTTTTTATTTTTTTTTAATAAATGTATAGACATTTCTAAAATGCAGTTTTCACTTTGTCATTATGAGATACAGAGTGTAGATTAATGATGTTAAAAAAATTGTAGTATCAGGCTGCAACGTAAAAAGTGAAGGAAAAGTGAAGGGGGTCAAAATATTGTATATTACCTTTTTTTTTTTTTTTTAACAACTAGCCTCCCTTGGACAGGTGTTGAAATTTAGCATGTGTGCTAAAACTTAAGCAAATGCATATGGTTTGTCCAATGTAATTGTGATGTCCATGTCAAATAAAATCATAATAAATAATACATAAAATACTTTCTGAATGCACTATAGTGTGTTTGCAAGTCTGAAAATTACTTAAAATTACTTTCTCACATTCTAGTACAATACAAAAAAATAGGAATACTGTTTTTATGTCATGCCATTTAGGTGTTTGAGTCTAATAAAAGCAACAAAAAATAAACTAACAAATAATAAAAGCTCTGATGTTGAATACTACTACTACTACGACGACTACTTAAAATAATATCAATTTAAATAATAATAGTAATAATAATGTGGTTTGTTAAAATAAATAAGAACAAAATAATTGCTCTTATCTTTGAAAATCCCAGAACGTCTTTTTCAAATGCACAGATACACTTACTAAAATTCAACACATATGTCTTCAACAGGTCATTTAAAGTCAATGATCATGTATGAAGCACTTCTCTCAGGACCATTTGCTCTGATGAAGTCATTTCCACATGACAGTTTTTCAGCTGGTTACTTCACTTAACATTCTGCTGTTACCAACAACACACTCAACAAAAGCAACCCTTCAACATCTAAATCCATCACGAACATGCTGAGCGGCTTCATACGCTTCAAACAGCATCCAGGTTTCATATTGTGATACTGGAGGGTTTCATCGGACCTTTCAATCCAAACATCTGATAGAAAAGGAAACCAATCAGTGGGATATATTTTGCTTTTTTCACTGGTTTCTTTTGGGGTGCATTAATGTGAGTGTGTTGTTTTGGTCATACATCACCCAAACAGGTAGAGCTTCATCTTCCACGGCCTGCTGATGACAGACGACACCGTCGCTGTGAGAACAGGCCTTTAATTCAATGTGCAATCAGTTTGATGGACAACCTCTCAGGCGAACGCTGATGAATACGGCTGCAGTATTTCATACCTGCTTCTATTCTGTTTGTGCTCGTCTGCTGCTCCAGAAGTCCACTGGAACACACATCATTAAGATGCTGCTTTAAAATGTCAAAACAGGACGGCAGACTGAGAATGAGAAAATCTTGAAGTGTGAACTCATGCTGTATAGTGAGTTTGCTCGATTCCAGCGCAGTGACGCAGATGTGAGATTCCCAGCATTAAAATAATATACTAACATTTATTATGCAAACTATAAGACAAGAGCTAATGAATCAACTTGTTAGTACAAATATGATTGTAACAGTTATTGTTTTAACTAAATAAATAAATTCATGTTTTAAATAATCAAATAAAATAAACAAATGTATATGTATAATTATAAATAAATATACATACAGAATAAAAACAATAATAAAATGTGTGTATAATTACTTCCTATCAAACTTGCGCCCATTATTCCACTGTGAGCTCCTGAAAAACATAAATGTAGTCAAGAGACGCATGCAGACCAAATGCTGTTTAATATATGCGTTTGGCGGGCTGAGAACATATCCGAGGCTTTGTATTGAGCACTTTAGGGAATGCGCTCTGTTGATCCTAGAGCTCTGCAATTAAATTAGATTTTTTAATGATATGCTTTATTCAAATCAGTCCCTGGTGGAGCTCCTAAGACAGGTGACTTATTGACTTAGGAGTTTGTGCATTCAAACAAGGCATGAAAATGATGTTAGCGTCAACAGATTTTAGTGATCCACAAACATCTTGAATATACATGTGCTTACCTTTTTGCATCCAACCAGCGCTGGCATGACATCCATTAGCCATGCATGATTGCACTTGTGAGTACATTCAGCTTTTAAAATGAGCTGCAGATCGCTGCTATCCACTGGAGAGCGTGCATATTGGGCATTATTGCTGACTGCTTGATGTTGTTTCTTGCCATCTGCAGCTTGAAAACTCTGGGTGAAGCAACATGGGTGTGTTCCATAATTGGAGCGAGAGTTTCCGAGTGTTCATTAGCACCTCCGCAGTTTAACGCAACTTTTCACTTGACTTTAGGAAGACTCGTTCTGGATTCAGGACATTTAAAATTAAAATTACAGTCTCCAGTTGGAACAGCTCTACACTTGATCCAGAAGTTAGTTAGATAATAAAGTTTGTGTTTACAGACTTGTGGAACTATGGTGCAGTGACGAAATTATACAATCATACCATAACACTATGGTGATCAACGATTACCATATGAACACCATAGTATTTATGAAAACATATCTTCTTACATTGTGTTTCATTAGTTTTCACCATGCTTGATAAATTTTTGTGTGTTTACAGCTAATTAATTGCTCCTAGCACAAACTATAGCATCAGTGAAGTGTGGCATGGAAGTGATCAGCCTGTGGCACTGCTGAGCCTTCATATCGTCTGTATATTGTTGGATCGACTGTTTCTCATCTTTCTCTTGGAAATAACCCATAGATTCTCAATGGGGCTCAGGTCAGGCATGTTGGCGGGCCAGTAAAGCACAGTAATATCATGGTCAGCAAACCACTTGCAAGTGGTTGTTGCACTGTTGGCAGGAGCTAAAGTCCTGCTGGAAAAAGAAATCAGCATCTCCATAAAGCTTGTCAGCAGATGGAAGCATAAAGTGCTTCAAAATCTCCTGGTAGATGGCTGCATTGACTTTGCCCCTGATAAAACACAATGGACCAACACCAGCAGACATCATGGCACCCCAAATCATTACTGACTCCAGAAACTTCACACTGGACTTCAAGCAGCTTGGATTCTATGCCTCCCCAGTCTTCCTTCAGACTCTGGGACCATGATTTCAACATGAAATGGAAAATTTACTCCTATCTGAAAAGAGGACTTTGGACCACTGAGCAACAGTCCAGTTCTTTTTCTCCTTAGCCCAGGTAAGATGCTTCTGATGTTGTTTCTGTTTCAGAAGTGGCTTGGTAGTCCTTTTCCTAAAGACGTCTGAGTGTGGTGACACTTGATGTGCTGACTCTACACCATGTGAAGCTCTCCCAAGTGTTTGAATCGGCTTTACTTGACAGTATTCTCAAGCTTGCGGTCATCCCTGTTGCTTGTGTGCCTTTGGCTCCCCAATTTCTTCCTTCCAGTCAACTTTGCATTTAATATGCTTTGATACATCACTCTGTAAATAGCCACCCCATTCAGTAATGACCTTCTGTGACTTACTCTCCTGGACCATTGCCAAGTCAGTCTTCCCCATTAGTGTGGTTTCAAAGAACAAGAGATACCTGGAATTTATACTGTAGGGATGGTCATTTAATGGAACTCAAATGTAAATATTCTAACATTTTGAGATACTGGATTTTTGACTTCCATGAGCTGCTCTCTGATCATCAAAATTAAAAAAAAAAAACTTTTGATGATTACATGTAATAA
This sequence comes from Cirrhinus molitorella, assembly GCA_033026305.1. Lineage (NCBI taxonomy): Eukaryota > Metazoa > Chordata > Actinopteri > Cypriniformes > Cyprinidae > Cirrhinus > Cirrhinus molitorella. Next base: position 34,117,517 of record CM065123.1, on the reverse strand, counting down.
ATCTAGAATATATGAAAGTTTCATTTTTTTTTAATAAGTTACAATAAATAAATAAAAAAAAACTACAATATTCTAATTTTTTGAGTTGTATATATATATATATATATATATGAAGTGTTACCTTTTTTCGTCGTCATATTTCACATGATAATAATTTGAGCTCAATCACACAAGTCTCATGTGTGCAGATGCACACAAACTCGTCTCTCTGACTGCAGCGATCCATCCTGGAGTTTGCAATTACTCTGAGCGCTTGAGGTGTTGGAATCTGGAGGAGATCCAATCTAGTGGCATAATAACTTGGTGATTCAATAACTCTGTGATTAAGGACACAAACTTGTGATGTGCTCTTCCTCTTTTGACCTGGATGAAGAGATTAGAAACATCTCTGATTTACTGCAGCTCAGAGATGAGCTGTGGCTGCCTTCGTTTTCATTACTGATGTCAGTGTGCTCAAAAACCTACCTGTTGCTATGCTGTAAAACATTTCATTATCAAGACCAGCCGTGGGGAGAATTTGGTATGTTTTCGTCATCAGGATAAATACACTGGAATACATTGGAACAATGTTAAATACTGTATGCTGAAATATATAGTGATGCTGACTGTTGTTATTTTTATGAAATGTAACCTGACAAAACGAAGCAGTTCACAATTAACTTCACACCACAGTACCCTACAGCAGCACAACGCAATAGAAAAACGACCTTTCCGTTCACAAACACCCACCGGAGATAAAAGAGCCTAAATGGACAGAAAATAATTAGAAATCCTACACAGGAGATCTGATCTTCCCATTGAACATGACACCAAGACGCATGTTGCCCATTTCATGTCTGGATTTCCGAGCTGCTTGACTCCTAATGAGGCTGGGAAGGTTTGTTTACCGTTCATCACCTCATTGCAGCTTTGTCCAATTTGTTCATGACCTCTGCCTTCCCAGCTCACATGATGAAACAGCTCTCCGCTTGCCGGCGAGCTTCAGGTGTGCTTCACCAAACATGCTGCATATTCCCCGCTGGCTTATTAAAAGCATATTTGCATTTCAGATTTGTTTCCAAACTTCACGAGCGTCTTGTTTTGGCCTCTCTCCACCACACGAGCCGGCGAGAGAGCGTCGATTAATGACCATACAGAGATTCTCATTTGACACAGAGTCACTTTGGAGTTTCATACAAATTGCAAATCAGGTGTCGCTTTGAGCCAAAATGTCAGCCTCCAAACGCACTTCACTTTCAAGTCCTGCCGGAGAGTCAGACACGAGATCAGTTAGCGTTTGTTCCCAGAGGATTAGAACATTCCCATTACCTGTCACCGCTGAATTTTAATTCATCTTTCAGGCAGGCAATTGTTAAAAAAAAAAAAAAAAAAAAAAAAAACACTTGCTTTAAACTGTCATGATTCAGTAAAAAAATAAAAAATAAAAAAATAAAGTATTTCAAACAAGATATCCTAATATCAGTATGCATCACACATGTCATATTTTTTATTTAAATTGAATTTTATTTGCTTTCTCTGTATTTTCAGGATGCTGTCTCAGGAGATTTTCTTCCTGGTGAAATGCCAGCGGTCGGGTGACAGGTGGCACTGCAGCAGAACTGTTCATGTTTAACTTGTGCATTTTCCCAAAGCCGCAGGTCTCTGACTGAATCTGACAGAGCAGCACAGCACTGCAGGTGACCTTGTCTTGAAAACTTCAGTGTGATGTGAGAGAGATTGTGTAACTCCAGAGGATTTGATGGAGGTGAGCTTTGAGGTCTAATCTCAATCTCAGCTGTCAGCTTCTGCAAAAGCATCTAGATATGAAACCTACACAGACACACAGAATGGTTTTATTTGGGCACGGGGCAGAGAGGGATTTGATTGGTTAGGGATTACCAGAAAAATGTTTGAGTGACTTCAAAATCTTTATCGGGATTTAAGATGTTCCAGCATGTAGCTGCCTGTCAGAAAACATTTCCAATACTGCATGTAAAGTCTGAACGTATTTCAAAGTTCAACAAACTGTCTTGATGATCTTGAATGAGTCTTCGTATTCCTGATATCAGATGTGAATTTCACTGTGAACACTAAAGGAATAGTATACCCAAAAAATGAAAAAGCTCTCATCATTTACTCATCCTTATGTCATTCCAAACTCGTAAGAGTTAACCTTTGACTGCTGGTTTCTAACATTATTTTAAGAAGGGTCTTCAGAGCAGCAGAACAAGAGAAAACAACCCTTTTTGGAACTTTGAATCAACTGAATTAGATGCAAAATTATTCACTAACTCTAGACGCGAAACACAATAACAAATGCATAACAAACACAGTTTCACTCAATCTCATGTTAATCATGAGTGCCTATAGAGTAGTACTGCATTCTTTACATCTCCAAAAAGTATTTAGTTTCATAGTTATAAAAGAAAGATACAGCTTAATGATTCTTTCCGAAAAAAGCCGAGCTTCTGGAGCCGCGAGCTAAGTTCAACGAGCACTCACGCTCGGATCGCCAATAAAACACAGACTTCTGATGCCGTTTCACTTACCATCTGCAGTTCTGAATCATGACCGGGATCTTTTATAGCTGGGACCGCTCCATCCTTCAGTATCAAACAATGTGCAAATCCAGCGTCGAACTGGGCCTGGTTTATGAAACGTTCGTCAACAAACACACTTGCAAAACTCCATTGCTGCCCTGGAAAAACTAACTGCAACCACTGTTCACATAATACTGTGTTCTTCGGGAAGCTGAGCAAAGTTATCTTTGCCTTACAACCAAAACCACGCTTGTTTAGAGACATTATTCCCGAATGAATCCCGAATGTGAGAATACTCTCCAAGACAGCATTTTGACATATTTTTGTGTGTGTGTAGCAATAACATGCAAAAGAGAACTTCAATTCAGCATTTGCACACCCACTGAGAGTTGCTTTCGTTGAGCACACTACACGTGCGAATACTTAATGTCACATTCATAATAATGCATTGATTCAATTACATTTTCGTCAACAGTCCCTGGACTTGAATGGACTCAGAGTCCGAAAATCTTGAGTCCGAGTCAAGTCAGAGTAAAAATGCATCCGAGTCTGTGACAAGTCTGAGTCCAGTAAAAATTGTACTCAAGACCGGACTTGAGTCAGAGTATGAGTTCTAGTACCCCAACTCTATCTGCAACTATTTAAATGTAGGCTTTTGACAATTCTGACCGTTTTCCTGCACCTTTAACATTAACTCCAGGACACGCTGAGAGATTAAGACGCACATTCATCCACATGGTTCCTCTAAAGCAGGTTTTATTTAACTATCAGTGGCCTGGGGTCCCATGTGTTTCGAATGATCATTAAGACATTACGAGACCTGCTTTTGTAGACAGAATCATGTAGTCAGTCAGTTCATCTCATTTTAAATTTACAAGATCTGGGATAATGACACAGCTCTCAGCTCTTGGAGTTAACCTTTGCTCTGATGAGGAACTTCTCGTCCTCGTCTGTTCACCAGCTCATTTTAACGGCTTTGGCGACTGAGGCGGGTCAGCGGCTGGTTAAGAACCCTTACATCCAATTATATGACCTGTCTCACCACCCCACCGACATCAGCCACGTTAAAAAGTTCACAAGGGCCTCTTTGTTGAAGGTGCTTTAACTGATATGAGCTGCTGTAATTACGGTGAAGGGTTTTGTTGAAGTCGCAGTAGATTAATGAGTGGACACAAACTGAAAGCACACTTCAGTGCAGTGCACTTATACAAACACAGCACATAAGCACACACAAGTGTGTTGTTAGAGTGCAAAAGCTTGTGCTTGAAAAAGCACAACATAGAGTACAACACAGCTGAAGTGTGGTAAAAGACCCTTCACTATGAAGACCCTGACCAAGACAACACATTCTCACTCCCAGCTCATCATAACTTGCTACCCTTTAGCATCATTTTCACTGTACATGGAGCCCCATCGCTTTGAATGTCACAACAAAGGCATGAAGGACATAGGTTTAGGGATAGGGCTTGGGACCTAACTATTTCTCAGTATAAAACAATATAAAACAGTTTCATGTGGCTCAGATCAAGATCACCTTATTTTTGATTCCTGAATTATTCTGTATGAATCATGAAAGTTTTTCTCATAAACCACACTGTGTTGAGACACAAACACACAATAAAACAACCTTAATTTGCCAGGCAACAAAGCTACAACTCAATCCAGCGCAATAACCTACAAACTAAAGTTTTTTCTTTGCTTTCTTCGCCTCGATATCCATCAAAACCAGCGGTCGGATATGCTTAGCTAGCAACATAACTTTGCGCACCTTTGACAGAATCATCAGGATTTCGTACACAGCGCGAGAGCGTACGTTGCTTCATAATGATGGCCACCATTCTTTCATAACTCAGAGAGACTTGTTAATTTATCCTCCTCAAACCCCCCGCTGAAAGACATTCACACTTCAGCCTCATTCCTTGGGCATTTCCACCATCTGATATGACAAGCCATAAATCAGCCGTGGTGGGCTGACACGTTAGCGGCGAGCCCCCGGTACGAGGCGGCCAGCGGAGATTTCTCGCTCAGATAACAACTTGCTGTGGAAACCTTTTATTCACAGTGAATCAACCAGGAATTTGTGGGCTCAATAAATCATTCAGTCAGTAGGCGGTATGGCAACTCTGACAATTTTTCCATTTTGATGATGAACGTATTGGTGGTAAAAGGGAATGAAGTATACACTTACATTTACATTTGCATTTACGTTCTTAGCCGATACATTCTTAAGCATATAGATTCACAACAAAGAGTTGTTTGCATGTGTTCAACCTAAAAAGAAGGTCAAAACCTTGCAGCACAGACACTGACTTGGTCTTTTGTTTTTAGGCCTATACAATAAATAGCAAAAATATTTTAATCAGTCATGATTTCAGGTTCTCTCAATTTATTAAGTGTATTTGTCAGTGATATTTGCCTGTGATTATTTGTCCTGAAAACATTTTATTTAATTTTAATTTGCCATTTGTGTTGTCTTGCATTGGAAACCTCCACAAGCTTTTTTTTTTGGTTGCCAGATGTCAAATACCCCAATCAGAGCTTTTTTCATAAATCAATACATTTTATGCCCAGTGATTTATTTAATCTTCACAACCTTGCAACCATTCACACATGCACTCTCTTTATTATGAATAAAATTGTGCTGTTTGCTGCAACTAAATCTATGAGGAGACCATTCTCTTGATTTGTGCTTGTGTTAAAATGCAATAATTCTAACAAAATGTTTTATATATATATATAATAAAAAAATGACAAAATTCATTAACCATTTGACTACTATCATTCAGCCCAGCTAATCATTTATTAGCTGAATACAGAACTGGCAAGAGGGTTGACATCCCCCAATCAGAGCTTCTCTCTGCATCTGATTTATTTTCTGCACAGTTGTTCACTTAATATTACTAACCTGGCAACCATGCGCACACACACTCACTGCATTATGTAAGCTGAACAATGCAGTCACTATGTTGGTCAGACATCTCATCCTCAGTTCTCATTAACACTCCCTTTGGTCAACTAGAAATCTTCATGAGTGGTGGATGCATGAGTTGGAGAAAGTCTGTATGAGCAGGTAGAGTTGAGGTCTAGCCTGTAAAATCTTAAAGGCCCTTTATCACTCTTATAGAGATGAATCAATCTGCACACATGAGACACTTATGTTCCTAAACTACTCTTGAAGCCATGAGAGACATTATTTCACCTAAAAGTGAACTGAGGGGAAGTGTGAGAGCTTCATGTTGGGATTGATCGAATCTCACTTAAGGCCTTTTCCTGGGAGACGAGCTGGAACTGGGTAATTTGAACAACCTTTGTGCTCCATTAAATAATTAGGCCAGACTAAGAGCACAGCCCTGGAGATCCTCCACCAAGATCAACAGTCTGAGATGGGACCCTCTGGAGATTATTGCCCAGGAAACCCAAGGTTGAATGAGCAAGGTCATCCAGACATGATGGCAAGATGGAAAAAAACAATTTTAGATTCCTTATCTTTTGCTGAACGGACCAACGAGAGGAAGTCAGTCTGTACTGTATATGTAAATATTTAGGTCATTGATAAATGTCAATATTTGAGTTCAGTTGTGTCCAGATCTAGATTACAGCAAAGATCTCAGCTAATAATTTATACATGTATGTGTTAAATGCAAAGATGCAACATGGTGCAATCGATTACAACCTGAAACTGAAAAGCCATACAGCATAATGACTCCAGTAAATTTGATCTTTTTATGAAAATTAAATTTGGAAACCGGACCTCTAGAATTCAGTCCCTCTGGTTTAGACAGTTATTCTGTATATGACTTCTCCACATTTGAATTGATTCACAGCCCAACACTTTAAAGCCCAAAACTGATGTAGATGCAACTTTAACCTTGACTGTCACTCCCTTTTTTTAAAAATGGTTTTCAAAGGATGAATTTTGAGATTTTAAGTTTTCTACTGATATACAATTTTTTATGATTTCTAAAGCATGATAAGGAAAAAAATGCAACAAAGTCAGTCTTATTGTGATAAAGGTCAGAAATCCTGTAGATTTTTTAGGTGCATTTTTTTTAGATTTCTTTTAGATCTTAGATCTCTTGTCATAAATTAATCCATTACTTGTCCTACATAATTTTTAACACAAAACAGTGGTCAAATATCTTTTTCCAACGATATACAGTTTGTCATGATTAGATTAGGATTTATTTGTAATATGTTGAAGTAAACTTAGGTGTCCCGTTGATGGGACGGTGACAGTTAAAGGGTTAAGAAAGTATATTTTTACTAATATGTGTCTAATGACATTTTTGAAGTACTAACCCACATTAAAACGCAAATTCCAATACCTGCTATTTTAAATTTAAGGATAAAGTTACAAATTACAGCCAATGAACATGTATTTTAATAAGTTTATCATAATTTATTACTGTTAATTTACAATTGCAGAAACTTTTAAGACATTTTTATTTCATGTACATTAATCATCCCATTATCTAAATATCTCATTTAGCTGTAGCTTCATTTAGGAGATGTATCTCCAGATGTTTCTCTGTAACTGTTTTCACTCAATCCGATCTCCTGTTTGAATTCTCTCCTTGTTTATTCGTTCTTTTTTTTTTTTTTTTGGTTAATCATCCACAAAAATATATATGAATTTGTACAGTTCAACTATCTGCTTTGCCTCAAAGTTCTCCCTTAAATGAACTGTTGTGTATTTGCTGAACACCACATCTGAGCCCATTCAGCCGCCACTGACTGTAAAACACAGTCAAGCTAAGACGCCAAGAAGAACTAAATATGCATGAAAATCAATACATATCTGGCACCACAAGAAAGAGTGGTGCCTGGAGTCTTCATCTCCATTTATTACTGCTGATTTATTTATTTTACACAGACACTATTACTGAGGACTGACCTCGTATGGGGGAAGAAAAATGCTGTGTTCAGCAAATTAGCTGTTGTTTTTGTCCCTGGTTCTTTGTCGGCGGTACACAACAGTCCTCTGACAATGAGTGGGAAAAAGATATTTTACCAAGGTCTCAGAGGAAACATAGAGTGAAGTCGTTGATACAAGTCCATCCATCCAGCTCTTGTCAGTTTGTCTCTTAATCGACTGAGCTGCATGGCAGGTCTCCCTACCGCACACGCCGGGACTCCTCTGAGAGGCTGTCTGCTCCAGATAATGACACGTCTCTGGGATCCAGTGGGATGATGGAGCTGGAGTGTTGAATTGGTCCATCCTCAGAGCTGCTGTGTCTTCATCTGAAGCTCAGTCACTTCCCTTGAGGAATCCAATACTTGTTTTATGAAAGCATTAATGATCTCAGGATCTGATGTTGGAGCCCATCCATCTTAATTTCAAATCAGTATAAATAATTAAACGAAGTTCCGTTTGGATTTGTATCTCAGAATAACTTTTTTTTTAATAAATAATATATAATAATAAATAATAATACATTTTTTTTAAAGATAACAAATAATTCTTTTAGACGTAATCCAAAACAAAAATGCAACTCAACCGGCAAGGAAATAGATTATAAATGAGTAATTATCCTTGCACACCTGCGGGTAATAGATAAGTGCGAAGGACAATGTTCCATTTATTTTTGATTTTAGTTAAAGTTTTAGCAATTTTGTTATGGTTTTGTCTTTATACGTATATAGCAAACAGGAACACTGGGGGCACGACAGACAGGAGAATGACATGAACAATTACATTTAACAAATGGACAAAGAATAAGAGAAACACTAGGGGGCCATTGCTGCATTCCAGACAACTTGAAATTCATTTTTTTCCACCCACCTCCTACTTGGAAATGACTTGAAGTCTGACATCCAATCAATCAACCCCAAACCTCATCGAGAGGCATTATTTGATCACTAATTCCAACAAGCACAGTGTGGAATTAACATGTGTCAAACTTAAAACATTTCACATTAGGTTTATAAAATAATTCCTTTGCTTTTCATCAGCTGTTTTCAAAATGAATGCACTTTTTTTTTTCCTCTGCATAATTGACACAAAAACACTAAGTGCTCTCATTACATAATTTACTTCAGGTTAGGCCTTCTTGTGTGTGTGTGTGTGTGTGTGTGTGGTTTTAATTTTAGTTTCAGTTTTAGTTACCTATAATAACCCTATACCATCTATGTTTAACAGTAATTCACTTTTCATAATTTAAATTTTATAATTATATATAAGTATTAGCTTCCTGTCCAGGGAAATATTATTAATCTGACGAAGTGAATACAATAGAGACCCACTGCCCTGTTTATCCTCAATCACCATTTCAGTTCAGGGAGTAATTAGGTGTATCATACATTAGAAAGCTTATTTTCTCAGTTTATCATTCTTTGACATTCAATTACATACTGCAGAGTGAAAAACAATATATATGGGCAAAGGGACGATAGATAAGCGCTGGGAACTTGTTGTTTGATGCGGGTGTCACAGCAGACAGATTCACTGAACTGTAAGATGTGTTTTTGTCAGTATACTTTGACTCCAGTGAAGCGTTTGCAGCAAAGAGCGATCAAAACTGACATACGCGACCACCGAAGGGTAACAAATGCAAGCCTGAAAGTTGTAATTTCTTGTTTTGACTACTGCAATGCAATGTGAGGACAATATTCTGGCGATTGTTTCTAATAGGCAGCGCGGTGGCCATAAGTGCTTATTGGTTTCACTGTAAGAGCGCGTCAGATTGCTGCTGTAATTCAAGCGCACATAACTGCCTCTCACTGAGTTAATAGCTGGAGCATCATCACACTCCTGACCTTTGCTTTATGTGCCGTCTCCATTTTGCAGAGAAAAAAGCATTTATGTTTAAATTCCATTGTAAACAAAGCATTTGATCCCAGGCTAATTGATTTTTAATAGCAAGATTTGCATTATTAGACCCTTTGCCTCCTGCCGTTTGCGCTAGCCTTTAGCGTAACCAGAATTACTAAAACATGACTTTATGAATGAGAAATATTGTCTTTTCCAGAACACATCTTGACCCTGAAATATTCCTTAAGAGTTGAATTTTAAAATTACTTTCAGCATCAACTGTGCCAGTGTCCAAATACAAGTTATAGCATGTACTTTATAGCATACAAAAAGCATATTAAATCTGTATATAGAATATCTAATTGCAAAGTGTTCATGAAGTGGTTGTTCAACAATATACTGGAATATACTGAAAAAAAAATGATGGAGAGCTGTGATGACTGTGTTGAAATCAAAAGTACTACAGGCACCAATAAAATTGTTCTTATACATTTGTAATTTTTGCAGTTGTTATAGTATGTCATAAATTAATGAATCAATGGGTCAAAGGACAACAAGAACCTCTTCATCAAGTTTACTACATACTATACATATATAAACATATTATTTCTCAGTCATATATGTAGCTTTCGCTGCACTATAAGTGTGCCATTCTTGATTTTACATATGATCACCCATAACAGCCCCAGTGTGCTGTGCCAATTTAATGATGTCTTATGGCACAGAAGCAAACAGTCTTGCGTTCCCTGAGGATGTACAGCAGTTGAGCTGTCGCTCACTCACTCGACAGCTCTTATCTGACACACACCAATAACACGTGTCACACAGATTAGCCTCCCAAATGGACTAGCATCATTTAATTAACCGCAGAACTGAGATCAGCGTCTCAGGAGGAGAGCTGTGCTGCAGGACAGAACGGTTAGGATAAACAGCATCTGTGGAGTTTCGTCATTCTGAATAAACCGCTCTGACAGTCTGACGGAGAACTAACCTGATGGTTCGAACATGCACTGAATGATAATGCTAATGAATTTCTGAGTAACCAGGATGAAGGTTAAACATGTAGTGTGAACAGGAGCTGCACACATTAAACTTTGACTATCATAATCATAATGCTGAAAAAAAATAAGTTTGGAACAACTTCAATTTCAAAATTGACTTAAATTAGATGGCAGTGCTGGGTAGAGTACTTACAAACTGTAGTCTGTTTCTGATTTTAAACTACATGACAAGAATTTTAGTATATCAATATTTCATATCAATATAAAAATACAAAAGAGAAAGGAAATATATTCCATTCACTGTTATAAACAATGTGAAGTTCATTAAACTCTTAAAGATGGGCACAAATCTAACAAAAAGTATGTTGTTACAAATTACAAATAGAAGCTCATCAAATGTATTTAATTAAAATACAAAACTACTGGTGTGAGAAATGTATTTAATTAAAATACAAGTAATTTAAAAGAGTAATTTTAAGAAGTAAGTAATACTTTAAAGTAAGTAATTTTAAGAGAGGTGCTTCCCCCTCCCTGAACACCCCATAAACAAAATATTATTTAACCTAACACTAGACAATATATCCAATATGTTGATTCATGTTTCTTCATAATTTCTTATGTATCAAGCATGTCTATAATTTGTTTTTATCACTCCTCTATCAGCATGTCAGAAATTAAGCAGTCCTGCAAAACTGTATTGTCATACCACCTAGTCCCACTCAAGAGGATGGCTCAAGCTATTTCACTGTCAACAGTAAAGAATAACTCCTAAAAATGCTGATATTTAGCTGTTAAAGGGTAGCATTCAGAAACATAGTTAAACACAGCGACACCGGTGGCTGTAAAGTTCTACATTTATAGGGTACATAACACACACATTCAACTAATTTCATGTTAGTCTTGAGTAGGCCTACCTATAGAGTAGTACTGCATCCTTAATATCTCCAAAAAGTCTTTAGTTTTATCACATTTATAAAATAAAAATACAGCTTTACGATTCTCTCCGGAAAAAGCAGAGCTTCTGGAGGCATGCCGCGGGCGGAGCGAAGTTTGACGAGCATTCGCACTCTTTGATTGTCAATAAAACAGACATTTGATGCCGTTTCACTTAATCATGACCGGGATCTTTTATAGCTGGGACCTCTCCATCTTTCAGGATCAAACAATGTGCAAATCCAGCATCTAACTGGGCCTTGTATATGAAATGTTTGTCAACAAACACACTTGCAAAACTCCATTGCTGCCACGGAAAAATTAACTGGTTGACGGGCAAAGTACCTTATGTATTTTGAATCTCAACTGACTGGCCGAGATCAGCCTAAAAAGACGCATAGGACAGTTTACTGGCCACTGCTGCACATCATCACTAAAGCTTATCATTTGCACATGTTTTAAGCCTTGCCAGTTTCATTATTCAAAACAGTTTAAAGCATTCAAACACAAAAACTCAACCACGTACTCGCGTGCCGTTTTTGATGCATAAATGAGAGCTGCGTCTCACGAACATCGCACAAACTTTGTGTCCTTCTGCACCTAAACGAACAAATACAGGACACACGCAAAGAAACGCATCTCAAAGCACTTGTGCATCGAATTTGCCTCTTCTTGCTCTTGAACCGACAAATACATACACAATGATGTCGAAATACCTGTCTTGGAGAGTATCCTCGTAAAAACTGTTGGTTATGTCTTAAGTAAAAGTAAACAGTTGAGAAAGAAATTGTATGTGCATTATTATATTGGATGCATTGTCTCTTAAAGTGACCATGCCTAATTTACTAGCTGCTGTCGGTGTCCTTAATGTTGATCCAAGAAAATGAATGAAAGAAAATTAATGACTGCTCTTGACTGAATTACTTTGCAGTTTTAACAAGAATTAATCTATATTTAATTTATACAGTGAATACTATGCAGTGCAATTTAATTACACTGTTTCTGTATCTGGACACCTACAAACTTAAAACAAAAAAATACTTAATCATTGTGTAAACAGTGCAAATAAATGAATAGAATATGCAAATTAAAACATTTGACTGCGAACCTCAGTTACGGCCCTGGTCATGACACTTGTAAAATAGAAAGTGTTGGGAACTGGTTACAAGCTCTATGTGAACAAAAACCGTTGGATAAAGAACAACAGTATGTTGTTTGTGGAGTGGAAGGACATGAGGGAGGTGCTGGCAGTCTCCAATTTCCACAAAGCCTTCAACGGTGACACTGGCAAAATAAGGGTCAAAAGGAGTGATGATTCTTGGACACTCATGGATATTTATATTCCACTGAAAAATAAGTCCAAAATACACAATAAAAACCAAGAAAGGTTCACAAGGAACATGAGGTAAAGTTTACAATTTTAAAATGTAATGTAATCTAATTACAAGCACTTATTATTAGTTTTTTTTTTTTTTAATCTGGAAATGTAATCCAGATTACATGTAATCAGTTACTACTCAGTACTGCTAGAGGGTCACTGCTGCTGCTTTACTAGCTCAAATCATGTGGGTCTTGATGCTGAAACATACTGACTAATGTTTTAAAGCACCATAGTGTTTTGTTTTTTTAGGGAAATGAACTGACAATTCACTTACTCATAGTTGTCTCCTCATATTTATCATAAATACGACACAAATATATTCATACTAAATCTGTACTTTTCAGACCAGTGTTGGGGAAAGTTACCTTTAAAAATAATGCATCACAATATTGTGTTACTCCCCAAAAAGTAACTAATTACGTTACTTTTTATGGAAAGTAATGTGTTACATTACTTTGGCGTTACTTTTGCATTACTTTTTAAATCTGGGCAGGGCTTGCTTGTTTATTTTTAATATAAAAATGTTCAATTCTTAGCAAATGTAAAAGCCCTTTCACAGCAAAATTAAATTAAGTGAATAAGCCTAAGGCTAAAGGAAAATTTAATTCACGTCTGTACAGTAGAACTGTAGGAAAAGAAAGTTCAACACTCTTTAGCAATGAGAAAAAAAAAAGCACAAATGTTAGTTAATATAAAGTAAGTTTTGCTTATTAGTACACTGCAAAAAAAAAAAAACTTAGATTTTTTGTCTTGTTTCCATCCAAAATACCTAAAAATTCTTAAATCAAGAAGGATTTTCTGATAAGTCAAAATTAAGTGTTTTTGCTTGAGACAAGCAAAATAATCTCCCAATGGGGTAAGCAAAATAATCTTGTTTTCTGTTTGAAATAAGATTTTTTTGAACAAGAAAATAATTATTTACTTGTATAGAAAATCCTTCTTCTTGATTTATTTATTTTTTATATATATATTTTGGCTGGAAACAAGACAAAAAAGTAAGTAAGAAAAGTATTTTTGCAGTGTACGGCTGAATTGGATCAACAAAGGTCAGCAGCAAAGTCACTGGTTAATAAAATGGGATTAAATACATAAAGGAAACTGGTGTTACTTTTTTGAAAAACTCAGATATTTTCTTGGAAATGAAAAAGTAATGCAGTACTTTACTAGTCACTTGAAAAAAGTAATATTATTAGGTAACTTGCGTTACTTGTAATGCATTACCCCCAACACAGTTTCAGACTCTAACCAGTTTTTTCATCTTAATCTCAGGAAGAACCTCTTTTGCGGCTTACAGTATGAGTATGTCCATAACAAGGTTTGCGCTCCCTAGTTGTCTTGTTATTTACCTCTGTGCCCTTTCACACGCATGTACTTAATGTTACTCTTCCCCAGATGTAATTTGTTATCCCTCGTTGATTAATATACAACACCCTGGACTTGTTTTCCTTACGTTCTTGTATGAGTTACTTGGGATTTGCTTTAAAGAGACATTCCATGTGGGACAAACCTGCAGACCATTAATCTTTTTATACAAGTGCTACCTAAGCAGGGTGGTAATTGGATAACTCATTGTTTCTTGTGAAAACAGAACATCCATAATATCTATTATCTCAAGATTACTCTTCCGGGATTTTCATTTTTTCTTATGCATAGAGCTGGACACGTGCATCTATCTTCTCGGCGCACCTAAACCCGTCTTTAATAAGCAGTTTAGGTGGGGGTGGTAAAGCTTCTCTCCCTGCCAAGGATGATATAAAATGAATACGTAATTGGCTAATTAACCTGAGCCTCTGCAGGGGTTTCATTTGTCTCAATGCTCTTCCCATAATAAAATGTGCTTTAGAACACCTACGTAATTGCATCAACTCTGAGAAATATATAAATAACCATCTGTTGTAAATTCACTTTCTCAAAGTGACCGAAATGACACCTTGTTTTTCCCTCCCCTGACGGGTGTATCATGCATGTTAAGGGCTTGTTTTTGGATCCGAGACGCTCTCCGTTGGATTTATGCCGGGCTCGTAAAAGGTCTGTTTTGCAGCCCGTTTTGTTCTGGGACAGGCTCACTTTCAATAAATCTCAGTGTGGAACTAAGTGAGGTAACATTTACACCCTCAGGTAAATAGGGCAGGAACCACTGGCGACAGTTTCAAAGGCCGTTAACCTTTTGCTTTTCATTTGGACTCTGATAGTAATGTGGAAGTCACCTTTGGCAAAGAAAAGATGGAAAGGTACCAAGCATTTCCTGATTTTATGACAAAATCATTCCTCTCCTCACCCTCCAGTCATCTTTCATTAGGACGTCTTTCAACTGAACTGGATAAAACCAGGGTTGCCAGATCAATTCATCCAGCCCAATATACTGTTCAGTCCAAATGTATGATAAAAACTCTTAAAATAAAATTTATGAGAATACAGCAAATTATAGCCTTATAACTATAAAACACAACTTAGCCTTTGCAATCCTAATGAGAATATTAAGCAATTAACTGATAAACCATTTCCAAATACTTACATTCACTTGCTTTTCTAAATCCTGGAGGCAGTGGTTTCTTTTAGTATCTCTAAAGCTCGCCATCTCTAGCTAAAAAATATCAATGGTTAAGTCAATCACAGTTGAAGTTATCTTAAAGGTGACACTGAGGATTATGAATGGTGGGAACACCAAAACAAGTGTCTGTGTGTATAGTTTTAAGAACATTTGTGCCCATGAATATGTGAAATAGCTGCATGTCTTCAGAGGGACCACAATGGTCTTACTGTTTAGAAGTAAAAAACAACACTACTTAATATATAGCATATACAGGGCACCAAGACATTGTATGTTATGTTAAAAAAAAGAAATAATAATAATAATAATAATAATAAATAAATAATATCTAAAAATTATCTGCAAATTTAAGAGCCAAACAAACTTTAAAAAAAAAAAAAACTGCTAACATTAGAAAGAAAATGACAATATGAGACTACTAAGAAAATATCAAACAATTGAGACAGTTTTGTAAACAATATTCGAGCTTTAGTATGTGGGTGTCACAGAAAGCCCTGTGATCTGAAGTGCACATAATTCACACACATTCATTCATAATAACTCAAGTATTGTGCTTGATAAAATTAACTTGATGTGAATAGCTAACTAGGATTTAGTATGCCATTCATATCAAGCAATATAGTCAAATTATTTTTATTGTCATATTGTGTGTGGAAGACTTTGGTGCATACTCCAGACAGTGCACTTTACAAGTCATGACATGTACATAAAATATACAAAAATACTAATAAATACACAGTATTCAAAATAATCTACACATAATACAAAATGTATACACATATGGAAATTAAACAATACAGCATATGCACACATTATACAAATATAAAACATTACTATTATAGTTTCTGTGAAAAGCATAATTTAATTCTTATTGATGCTATTTTTGTTGGATGGAAAAATCTGTAATGCAGGTGAAGCAGGCAGTCAGAGAATCTGCACACCCTGAGAAAACACTAGTTAAGGTGCTTGACAAAGGTCAAAACAAATGAGGAGAAGCGTTGTGGAAAATAATAATATACCACAATCACAGGCCTTCTATCCACACAGGATATGATTTCTCAAAGGAATGCTGAGCTGGTCGAAAACAGGAATTTCTCCCTATAGTTTTCTGAGGTGGTTTCTGAGGTAAATTCACAGACAGGGCTCATTTCACACAGGATTAAAATCATCTCTCCTCTTGGAAAACAAGCCTTGTCCAAACTGGGCTGCATAACATATTTTCAGAGCTTGGTGTGTAGAAGTAATTATATTTTTATTTATTTTGGTGAAGTTATATAACAAGTTATTGCTATTTTACAGTTCAGTTAGTGGTCAGATGTTGATTTGGTAACTGAATGAGTTTGTCCTGTAAGGGATTTTACAGACTGATAAAAACCTGGTCTATTTGTTTGTCAATGGGACTACATTGGTTTCACTCTTTGGGCCTCATTTATAAAGGGTGCATACGCACAGATTTGATCTTAGAGTGTGCGTACATTTACAATGCAGAAAACTGAAAACATTCAGTTGTGTGCAAGTTCAAGATCATCTGAGATTCATAGATTTCACACCTGAAAGAGAGGTGTACATGCATTTTCTGTGTGTAGGTTTATTCTATGGATCACACGCACACATATTAGAGTGATGATCGTAAGATCAAATTTATAGGTCCTTTGTGTTTTTCAAAGAGACATCAGTTTGTTAAGAAAACTAAACTGGACATACTGCATGGAAAGGCAAGTTTTCTAGTCATTATTTTGCCACCACGTAGCCTCTGGTGTTTTGACTGATAAATACAACTTACATTTTTGTCATTTTAGTTGCTCTATTAAGCAATATAATTTAATCATTATAAATGTTCACGAAATCCACCCTAATGATTGCAAGCAAGCTCACATTTTGTGCACCCACCTAAGCACAATTTAATCAAAACCATAAAATCAAGACTAAATGATCTAGGGGAACATAGAAGAAAGATGCAAGTGTACAACATTCAAAAGGGTTCAAGAGTCACAACCTGAAGTTCATTGCACTTTTTTGACCACTTTTACCAAAATTACTGTTAAACTCCAGTGAAGTCTTGTGACAAGTGAAATGGATGGTAAATTATAGTTTTTCCAGTGTCGCAGAAGGCCTTGAAGGTCCTTTAAACTTTACTAAAGATAAAATAAATAATATGTATTGTTCTCCAAGTTGAGGTTGATGAGGAGGCACAACAATATTGCTAACAATCCCACATAGGACGGCGTCAGGCCTGCTGTCACATCTGAACACTGTACGAGCGCCAAATCGAAGGATGTCCTGAGGACAGGAACAGTTGGCAGTCACATTTGGCAGGTTACACACTGCTAGACAGGAATGGGTTAGGTCTTGGGGGGACCAGCATTGTAAATGATACCTAGTTATTAGGGCCATTCTGGAACATCAGCAAGCTGTTGGGTCCAACTGCCTCATTACCCTAGTGGTATCTCAGGCTCAAGTTGCAACAAGGACCATAAAACTAGAAAGTGCTGGTGCCAGGTTTCTTCGCAGTTTCTTGCCCTCTGTCGACTTTCACGTGATGACTTGTGGCCAGATGGATAGAGAATAACACATGTGAGCGCTCCCCTAACATACACACGCCGCCATCAGCAGATGTGCCAAGCAGGCTGCTGGAAAGACACCGAAGCCCCCTGCATTCACGCATTTCTGCAGCACTCAAGGCTGAACCTAACTAAGTTAACATTGCAAATGTCTCATACCGGGTAAGTGCTTAATTGTTCAATTCATAGCGCTTGACCTTGCTGGAATTTAATTAATTAGAGCAGTAGGAAGGTTAATTAGAACGGTAAGATGCTCGTGCATCACAGAAAGCCGCTCGTCTTAATTCACCCTGTCAGGTGTTCCACAAATGGCTCGTCACTTATTGGATTTGTACACTATTAACATTTTGGGCATTTGGGAACTTTTTGTGGCACTGAGACTACAGAGGTAAACTGGTGAATAAAGCACTAAATGTTTACTCTACTAACTGTGTACTTATGAGTTAGCCAAGCTGTAAGGTACTGTTATGCTTTTTAGACACTCCCACTTCCAGTCGCACAGTCACACCCTAAACGTAAAACCTTTGGTTTTAGGGGAATCAACTTCTAAACAGAATACACACTGTAGTATAACAGCATCCTATGGTGGGAGTTAGGAATCAGAATTGACAAAAAAAAAAAAAAAAAAAAAGCAGGATTCGATCACCTTTAATTAGTGTAATGAAAACATGTCAAGATATGTCATGGAACTGATAGGTCATTAAAGCAAACGGATGATATTCACAACATTAAATTACTTGCCACAAGCTGATTGGTTCATGGTGCATATGCTGCCAATGAGCTTGCTGCTTTAGATTTAAATGACTGGTTGGCATCCACTAGAGCTATTTGCAGTACGCTTTCAGAGTTCCTCTGAAACACTCCACCTTCCCCAGCTCCACCTGCATAGATACTCTACAGGTTATTATATATGCTACTTGTGCACAAACAGTATGTCTTAAATATGTATTGTATTGGCAGCAGCAAAGTTCCTGTGCTTGCTTTGCAGCAGCAATACCCAACAGCCGCAGCAATTCAGTAGCAGCTGTGTCTGCCAAGACCAAATACATTAACATTGTCATATCCATTACCATGCTAAAATCTTTAGAGAGTTGTCATGATAGGGCTACAATCATTTACACACAAAAACAAGCAGCTATTGATTGGTGCAACAATCTTGGGAAAATTATTTGATTTATTAAGCACACTGGAGATCACATATTTTAGTATTCCAGTGTATCAGAAATGTGTGAAATATTGTATGGTTCTCAAAATGTTCAATTTTCATGTTTGCCAAGTTTGGTATAGTTTGGATATTGTGCTTTCAAGAAATGGACCTATTAGACATTCTGGGCCACGCTGTTAAATTAATAAATTAATCTAAATCCTTTTGATAAATGTTTGTCTTAATATGGTGCATACCAATTTTTGTACAAATTAGACAAATGGCCTAGTAAAAGTTTAAGTAGTTAAAAAGGGGGTAATTGTTTTATTTTTATTTTTATTCTAGCATCATGTTTCCAAATTTGTCACCAAATATAGAACACAGCCTAAAGTAGTTCCCTTGTACATAAATGCTGAATTTCATAATAATTGGTCATGCACAGTGTAAGTTACTGTCCACTGAAATTTGACTGGCTGCTGTTGGACAATTTTGATGACTTGTATTATAACTTTTTTGAGGCTTGGTTAGCACTTGCCCTGAATAATTTACACATCAAACTGAATTTTCCTTGATAAAACGGCTGGAGATTCATGATAGGTTTTTAGTTGTAGCACCCCCTATGGGTAGATTTAGATGCAGTTTGGTGTGCATGCTGAGAATGAGGGCTGTGCCGATATTTGGACACGAATTATCATGCATATCTCGTCACTAATGCCGGTTCTGTGATTAGACGTAAATCTCATTCACGTGTTCATTCATACAGCCGCGTTCACTACACAGAGCCGTAGTTCACTGACAAGCTACACAGTTTTGCGTGCAGTATCGATATGTATCGCCTGCGATAATGAAGGCAATATTTGCGTAGCTTGTCAGTGAACTACGGCTCTGTGTAGTGAACGCGGCTATATGAATGAACATGTGAATGAGATTTACGACTAATCACAGAACCGGCATTACTGATGAGATGCACATGATATCGCGTCCGAATAGAATGACCTGCTATTTACATGCATCAAGTTTTCATAAGTTCAGTAACTGAATAGAACAGATAAAGGTCAGCTGGTCAAACTGGACAACACCAGCCTGTCTTGGGGGTTTTAGGATGATGTGTTCCTGTGAATTGAACCAAAGAAAAAAAAAAAAAAAAGTAAAACTGTACATATTATAGCACCACCTAGTGTCTACATGTGGGTTGCCTGAGTAGTGGGAGAGATTTGACACAAAGTTAGAGATCTCTATGATGGATGTTCTCTGATGTACAGACTCTTTTGGGGCAGAACAATAATAATAGGCAAAACAGTACAAATGTATTCAGGTCCTAGGACCCTGTTTGGATCCCTAAAAAGAAAACAAAAAAGGCTGTTGTTGACGTTTGATTTTTATCATGTTTCTACAGATGGGTTAGATTCTGCTTATTTGAATATGAGCCATATATGAGACGTTAACGCTAAGCTCTAGGGCCCATGTAACTTGTGCTTGCAACTTCAAGACTGATATAAGGCTCTGTTCATATTTCCCCAGAGCACACAATTCCAGTATCTCAGACCTTCTGGAATATAAGAGCTCCATATATATTCCTCTGCCACTGAAACACCTGATTTAAGGAATCATTCACTGTGTGGAATGCTGAGCTGTGTGATTTTCCATCCTCTCAACGGCTGTAATTGACAGGACACACTGAAGGTAGAATGGATGTGTCTTGCTGTATTATGGCAGGTGCGTGTTGAGCACCAAAAATAAGCAGGCGAAAGCAGCAGCTCATATTGAATTTTTTGATTTACACTTTTGCTCTAGTTTTAAGCTTTATTCTCTTTCGGAGTGAGTGGTTGGTCTGAACCACTGACCTATATTTCTGAGTGGATTGTTCATGGATGTCTGAACTGCACCTTCACTTCTCCAGTGGCCATGTAAATGCTCCCAACCAGCAGAGGGCATCAACGACTGAAAGCCGATACCATGACCTAAAATGACCTGGTGTGCAGTCGGACATGATTAGATAAGATATATGTCTGCAAATGTATTGTTCCTGGAAATGACTGTAATGTTTATGCTCTGAAATCACATGAAAATCATTAAGAGGAGTGTGTTTACAGCTCACTGGCAAAATATATTTATTTGTGTAATTATGCAGTAAATAAGGATAAACATATATCTGGGATTATTATGAGACATTGATTTGAGAACAATATACAGTTCAATAAATATTACAATAAAAGCCTCTAGATAAGTATAAATGCTTAGAAATAATCTTTACAGTTCAGCAGTCTGAACAGCCACTTTTCGTTACTAGCAAGTCAGATTGCATTAGATAATAACTGTTATCTTTAAATAAATTGTAAGTAAATGTTAATGTTACCAACATTTAAGTTGTTATCTGAAGTGTTTCTGAGACATGTGTCACTCTTTCACAAAGACACTGTTGAATTATGTACATAAGCACTAATAAAACCAATATTATCTGACACAATCACATAACCTCAGAAAATAAGACAAAGGAATCTACATGTTTTTTTTTTTGTTTTTTGTTTTTTTCTGTTGTAATTGTCATCATAGCAGAGAAAATAAAGAGCTTGTTATGTTTCCTTTGTGTAAAAAAAAAAAAAAAAACCCTCAACTGACTTCATGGACCACAGAGGGCACATGCTGGTGTGACTACTGGACTGTTACAGCAATCATGCCATTGCTAGACCTCGCCAATATATGGGTAATTGCTTGCTGTTATGCTGGAAGAAAAGAAGAAAGAGAAGGAGAAAAGCTGCCTTTTAGAATAGATGGAGAGATTGGCAGGAAGAAGCGGTTTGTCTTCCCACACCTGCACACCGTGAATGATCATTGATGACGGTATTTCACAGCGCTGGAGGAGACTGTATGAAAGTGCCTTTTTCTTTGTTTAGATGACACGGAAAATCAATAGCTGCTTGTCCTCACCGGAGCACGTCAGCCGTTTTGCAGTCATCACGTTTGACAGGCAAGTGTCCCAAGTAAATAAGATATTGTCAAAGTGCAGTTTCAGGAAACGGCTGAAACGCTGGTTTTCACAGCGAAATGGAGATTGCCCGCGCTCACGTATGCCATATGAAATTGGTGCGGGGACAGAAATGGCCTCTGTACATGAGGGTGGCATAAAATTACAGTGGAAATTGTCTCCCTGTGTTCCATCAGAACTGAATTAGAATTGCAACAGTGTGATAAATTTACAGTACAGCTTTACTGCTGATTTCCATGGATGTGCTGGTCAAGACACTTGAAAGTGAGTTCAAAACACAAACTTTGGACTGATGAAGTCAGATAATCAAAATGTCTGTTATTTATCTCCTGCTTTAGCTTAAAAATAAATGTGTTCAGTGACACTGAAAAATCTTCTACTTCTTGATTTTCCTTAAAGCCTACTTGAGAGTTTGATCATGAATAGTTTGTAAGTAAAAAGCCCTTGTTGCTTTGTTATTAGGGACAAATACATCACACTAGGGCTGCAACAAACAATTATTTTGATAATCGAGTAATCTAACAATTATTAGAACGATTAATCGACTAATCATTGATTATTTAACTGATTAATCTTTAGACTTTCATTGATTATTCATCTTTTGCAATTAGTAAAAATATTATGTTATACATATTCTAACATAAATAAAGGTCACTTCAGCTTTAGAAAAGCATATTATGTAATTACAATTATTATACAATTGATTCGGCTTATTACTTAACATTAGTCAATATTTTACAGCATTTATTCATTTTAGTTCATGTTAATTTCAACATTTACTAATGCATTTATAAAACTCACAAGTTTATTTTATTATTATTATTTTTTTTTTTTTTTTACATTTGGTAAATGCACTGTGAACTAACCTGAACAAACAGCTGTATTTTTATTAACCAACCTTTAATAAGTTTAATAAGTAATAATGAAGACTAATACATAAATGTAAAAAATGTATTGTTCATTCATTTAAATTAATACATTAGTTAATGTTAACAAATGATACATTATTGTAAAGTGTTACCAGTTCATTATACAAATAGATGTATTTGGCATTTAAAATGAGATGACAGACAGAGAAACTGTCTTATACACATCATTCTGCCTAACATCTCCTTTTGCAAGTCAAAATAAAGGTAAGTGATAAGATGCTCTGTTTTTTGGATAAACTATTTTATTCAAAACATAATGTCTTAAAATACCTTTTAGGGTTATAATAACCAAAACAGTCCTGAGATAGATCAAGTTTTGATATCTGCAAACAAAACTTTAATTAAATGATTTGTTTCCCACTAATAATAATCTCCACTGAAGAGCTGCTTTATAACAGGAAATCAATTTGTAATTCTAACAGAAAGCGTCAGGTTTTTCATGTTAATTACCGCAAAGCTGTTTGGCTATCTACTGCACAACGGACTATATAAATAAACATGATGTGAGCGGAGTAATTTAACTTTAACTTACTGGAGTCAGTTAACATTACTGAACTGCAGAGCTTGTGCAAACATAAACATCCTTGTAACCAGATGCATTTTTAACTGCTGCTTTCACACTGCTGTCAGTTTTTGTTGTTTATTTCATTACTGAGAGGTAAGAGCGCAATATATATTTACATATTCATCAAAACGCCACTCAGATTCTGCTGCGTTTGCTCTTGCTGTCTTCTTCTCTTGAATTGCATTCATGAAGGCTGTCTTGCGCTACAGTGCCACACTGGTCAAACCGCATTATTGCAGGCTCTTTCATTACTTCATATGTGATCAAATTACTACTCGACAACAAAAGTATTTGTCCACAATCTTTTATTTTCGACATTATCGATAGTGTCGACTAATCATTGCATCCCTACATCACACAACCTCAGCTTCCACATCTAGATACCAGAGCCAACAGGATATGACAGGATTACAAACTGGGGAGAGTTACGTTTGACGAACTGCTCCTAATAACACATAACTCATCATTTATTATCTTCATGGTGATGTGTATGTAGTCATTATGCTGAATATAGTCCACTGTATTTCATTGTGTACAATACACAGCATAACACAGCTGTACAAACGCTGTCTAATTACCACACTACCTGTTTGAGGGATGAGTCTGTATGGTACTCATAAATCCAACATCATCAGCATCATTCACTGCTGTCAACTGCTTTATCATTATGCCATCTTCATCACTGTCATCAGCTTCTTCACTATCTGCGTCATCAACACTATAATTATCACATAAAGGACCTGTAGGACAGATCTGACTGTCATTCTGGGTTACGATGTCTAGGCCTAAAGGTCAAAAGAATAATGATGAACTAATGAAGTGTCATCAGAGGAGCCATGCTGGTCTCCACTCTAACCTCAGCACGTCACACATCATATGAGCAAAGCAGTTAGGAATTCATTTAACTGATGCATCTGTCACAGAAGTGCTGAGGCTCCTTAAAATTAAAAGATTATCTCACAAACCACCACCAGCAGATTTATGAACCGCATGCAGCTCCACTATTATTTCCACTGTTTCTGCGCAAGGGGTGTGTGGTGAGTCTGTAGCCACACCATGGCAGCTGAGAAATTGAGGGGCACTGGGACTTTTGCCGTGTATGAAAGCACTAATTCCTCCATTTGATGTAATTATGGAGTCTAGAAGACGGACCTGTTAGATTTATATGCGCACCGGCACGTCCTGACACAGGAATCCTATGACATGTACTAAAAAGGGCATTTGTCATTGCACTGATGCAAATGTATGCAGCACACTGCCTATATCACAGTAATTACAGTCGTCCCGTGATTCACGCTCACTGTGTTTCGCCTCCTGTGTTTCAATGACTGTGGCTGTCAACCGCATCTTTTTTCTTCTACTTTTGCTTTATTTATTTTTCTTGGCAGTGTTTTGCTGTAATAACTTTGCCAGAGTACTTAATTATTAAACAGGTTGCTTGTAATTGTATGTGTGAATAGGAATTGGCAGATTGTAAATTGTATATAGGAAGAAGGTATATTTCTTTAATACACTTTTCTCTGGCGCTTTATTTCAGAGGTATTACAGCAATATTTTGTGCTTTGTGTAGCCTCCACAGCAATGGAATCAAGGCAATATTTGCAACCATTCCATGTGTCAGTATTCATATTCTCATATACTTTTTACTGCAGTGATCTAAAAATGAGTGTAATTGCTGTTCCTTAACAAACTTTAAGAGAAATTCCAATTGGAGAAAATCCAAAAGACTAATGAGGACTTTTCCATCTCGACACACCTCCATGTTTTCATCTCGCTCCAGTATGGAACTGAGGGTGGCAACTTTTGTCCCTTTTCACATGATTTATTAGAGCTCTATATTCTTTTAATTACCCCTCTGGATGTTTTACAGATTTGTAAAACCATTAGAAAAATCAATACTTTGCTTTTAGGTGATGAATTAATTAATGGAGGGTGAAGTTTACCCAGCATACATTAATAGTCACACTGACTGCAGCGGTTTAGATTACACATCAGTCATCTAATACAGGTTGATATGAGTTTTACAGCATATGATTTGAGAGAAAAAACTGACAGTCGAATGATATAATTAAATGAAGTCGAACACTGCTATGAACTATTTGAGCAGGAGTTTCACCTCTTTACTCCTCATGAAATGTAGTTTGATTCCAGTATTGCTCTTATGCAGTTTTAATCTCCTCTCAAGCCCATAACCACATCATTTCGTCCTTGCTCGACACCTCTGTTCGTCATTTTTTTACCCTTTAACATCTCGCCTCTCTCTTCATGAAGGCTATAAAGCAGCGAGCGATACTGTCAGCATAATAAAATTGACTGTGATTTAATGCAATAGAGATGTGATTTAATTCAGAGCAGCATTAATTTGCCTTTCAGTGAAGATGCTGTGTTTCTCATGGACATTTGGAGACACACAAGGACAGTGAGCATGATTTAGCATAATGTTACAATACTCTCTTTAATGTGATTAATTTGAGGTGGTACAAGACAGTGTTTGGGTTTGTTTTAGCAGTAATGATTAGCTGATTGTACACCATCCTTTAATGCAGATCAGTAGTTTATACATTCAAATATGAATTTGTATGAATGAATGAATGTTTTCTGAAAGCATTGATTTAAATTTATGTGATATATTGATTAAATAAACAATTTAACTTGCCCCCTCAATTTGTAGAAAATAGGAAAGAAGTGTGTACAGTGTCATAAACGGAAGATGAATTCTTTAGTATAATGCCTCTAAATACATTTTTTTGCAACTTAAAACGCAAAAGTCAATACAAACAAACAAACAAACAAACAAACAAATGTCCCTTCTAGTGATCAGAGTTTTCCACAAAAAAAATTATAAGACTAGCAAACTAGAAATTAATCAATGGTTTAATTTGAATATTAGGTCTGAAAAGATTGTGTGTGTCTTTTAATCATGCCTAAAGCAACACAGTCAATCTAATAAAACAGTGATCCACTTATCTGGTCTCCAGTGATTAAATCAGGATGAAAAGGTTTCGCTCTGACACAACAGCAGCAGTGGAGGTAATGGGAAAGGAATGACCGCCATCTACACACATATATTTGGACAAAAAAGGCAGGAATTAATGATGCACTCCACACAAATAACAACACATGGGGAATGAATATTACCGTGAGGGACATTACTGTAACAAATAGAGTCATTCCTCCCCTTCCCACTTAACCTTCCCTACTAGCCACATGCTTCACGAGGCCGAGGTGCAAAACATGGCAACCCATCAGTGTCTGCTGAAGCAGGACAACGCTTTCTCTGAGTCTCTGTACCCTGAGAGTAACAGTCCCCATTATTCACGACCAAACAGCAGAGGTCATTCGAGTGTGTTTTGTGTGAGATGTTACTCGCTTTCACACACTCTCTTTCCATGTCTTGTGTTTTCTAAATTGGAGGTCAGCAGTAAAAGCATCAGGAAAACTCCAGCAGTGAAAGTAGCATACATTTGACTTTTAGTTTGTCCTCTGGGCAGACAAACACAGAATATTTACCAGTGGGAGTGGTAAGCATAAGAGGACAGATAAACAGTAAGGGGAAATAATCATAAAACACAGATGAACGTGAATATGTTTGTGTGTGCATGTGTTTTATATCTCTGTCACCTTGAAAGAAACCTAATAAGTGACACAAGTGTGCCAGCTGACATCTGTCATAAAGCATGAATGAAGTGAATTGGGGTCACTCTTCTACTATACAAGTGTGTCATAGGTTGATTACACTGTCAATCAAAGTCAACAACTGTCTTAAATTTCATGTGGCCAATTAATGACCTGCCTTCAGGGTAAACATGTAAAAGAAATAGACAGCGATGCACAGAACAACAGAATAGATAGTACGATAGATAGAATGACAGAATAACAGAACAATAGATAGTACGATAGATAGTATGATAGTACGATAGATAGATAATCAAACATAGTTCACCTCTTTGCATGTTATGATGTCCGTCACAGGCTGGTTGTCGGCAGTGGCGTACCATGGGGTTTCAGACAGGGCCTTCATTGAGCAACTGTAAACTACAAACACACATCTTACACATCTTTGTTACAGCTAATGCAGCCATATGAATATGCTGATATTATGCCGCAAACAGGCTCTCAACTCAACAATAATGACAGCTGATCACCAATTTCAACATTAGGCTAGATTAGGGTGGATTAAATGCAGAGTAAATTTCCCTACATGGATCATAAAAAGCAGTGTTGGGAGTAACGCAAGTTACGTAGTAATTTTACTTTTTTTCCAAGTAACTAGTAAAGTAACGCATTACTTTTTAATTCCCAAGAAAATATCTGTTTGCTTTATGTATTTAATCCCATTTTATTAACCAGTGACTTTGCTGCTGACCTTTGTTGATCCAATTCAGCCGTACACTGCAAAAATACTTTTCTTACTTAGATTCTTTGTCTTTGTCCAGCCAAAATATCAAAAAAAAATAAAAATAAATACAATTCTTAAATCAAGAAGGATTTTCTAGACAGGTAAATAATTATTTTCAGAAAAAAACAAGTCAAAATTAAGTGAGTTTTTGCTTAGAACAAGCAAAATAATCTGCCAATGGGATAAGCCAAAAAAATCTTATTTCAAACAGAAAACAAGATTTTTTTTGCTTACCCCATTGGGATATTATTTTGCTTGTTTCAAAAACACTTAATGTTGGGAAAAAAAAAAAAAAAACGACAATGCTTTTTTTTTTTTTTTTTTTTTACTTGTCTAGAAAATCCTTCTTGATTTAAGAAGTTTTAGACAATTTGACTAAAAACAAGAAAAAAAAAACTAAGTAAGAAAAGCATTTTTTGCAGTGTACTAATAAACAGAACTTACTTTAGATTAACTAACATTTGAAGAGTGTTGAACTTTCTCTTCCTACAGTTCTATTGTACAGAGGAGAATTTAATTTTCCTTTAGCCTTAGCCTTATTCACTTAATTTCATTTTGGTGCTTTTATATTCGCTAAGAATCAAACTTTTTTTTATATTAAAAACAAACAAGCAAGCCCTGTCCAGATTTTAAAAGTAACGCAAAAGTAATGTAACACATTACTTTCCACAAAAAAGTAACTACGTAACGTAATTAGTTACTTTTTAGGGAGTAACGCAATATAGTAATGCATACTTTGAAAAGTAACTTTCCCCAACACTGATTAAAAGTAATCCGCCAATACACGGGTCACTATGCACGTTCACGTCACTCTATAAAGACGACGCTACGCTCCCACAGCAGCAAAACTGTACAAACGCTGAACATTCACACACCGCGTACACCACCATAACAATGTCGCCGTACAATACAATAATCGTCAAACAATAAAGCACTTACCTGTCACTTGCAAATAGTCCATGCGTCTGTCACTCAATGTCCCTTTACTCGTATTAAAAAGTAAACACGGTCAACGAATAAAATGACTTCTTGTGCTCGGAGCTAGCTGTTAGCCAATCATAGTTGCAATCTTTGAAATGGCGCACAAACCATTTGCAACCTTTATCTGCAAAATAACGCCTTTAAAAAGGCGTTTTTAGTAGATCGGCAACGAGAGGCGCCGGCGACTGCGGCTGATCTTTTCATTGAATTTCACTTTCATTCCTTGAAAATTCCTCGGGGAAGCACTGGACACGTCTCTGGACCAGAGGGCGTATTGTCATTGAACGTCTAAATTT
Source organism: Cirrhinus molitorella (assembly GCA_033026305.1). Taxonomy (NCBI): domain Eukaryota; kingdom Metazoa; phylum Chordata; class Actinopteri; order Cypriniformes; family Cyprinidae; genus Cirrhinus; species Cirrhinus molitorella. Next base: position 34,088,520 of record CM065123.1, on the reverse strand, counting down.
GATTGGCTGATGATTCAGTCACTTAAAATTTGATTGGCAGATGATTCTGTCACTCACACATAAGGGAAGCACTGTCTCTAGTGCTGGCCCCAGACTTTTTTATGTAGGATATTCCAGTTTAACCTCAATTAAAATAATAATAAAACATTTTGTGGACATAACACAAAAAAAAATGATGACGGCCCACACTGGTTGTCGGTTGGAATATTCAAACTAAAAACATTAACACACTCATGTACATCAGTCAGTTTACTAATAACAGGCTAACAAATATAGTATTACCTTATGTTCCATCTGTTTTTAAATCCACATCCTTTGAATATTCCAACACTGATGTCTGTCAAAAAATAATGTGCACAATGCACTGTAGCATTTATGAGAAGCCTGCAGAGGTCCAGCGAATGCATGCTTTACCAGGAATCCCGGATGTTTAGACTATGTCATTGCTTTCTGAAAAGAAGAAAATGAAGTCATGAGCGGCTTCAACATGTTGTCTGTCAGAGACAGAGACCATGCATAATAAATAATGCACCTCAGCATAAATGTGTTCTTCACTCTTTGAAATTGATCAGAATGATCAGGGAAATACTTCACACTGCATGCCAAAGAGAATTAACACCAGATTAAATTAAAAACTGGGTTAGTTAACATTGTTGTGTGTTAAATTAGTGATCTTGAGGTGAGTCAGTGTAGTCCAATTTGACTATATTATATGCTAATACATAGATTCAGGAATTTTATAGTGATTAGACAGATTTTATAAAAATCACCACAGTCTTCAAAGTTGTTTAAAAGATTAAGGCAATTATCAAAGTTTGAAGATAATAAAATATAATACATTATTTGTTACATTTAAGTATCCCATTTGCATAGATAGACAGCTAGATAGATAGATAGATCTCTGTTACCTCTGTGTAGGTTCATGTGCTGTTTTATTTGGTGATTTAAACATGCTTGCTTTCATTAACATATATATTAAGTTTTCATTTCCTTTCTGTTTCCTCAGTGAAATCGAGTCGCGGCCATGTGTCACGGGAGCACAGTGCTGCTCTCTTGGGCTGCTGATAACCGTTTCTCATTTCCCTGTCCTGACAGAAGGCAGTGCGGAGTCGTCTGGACCGAGGTCACACCTCTGATGCAAGACTCCCTTTAAAATGTTACTTGCTAAAACATTTGCTTGTCTTTGTGTATTTATTTTTCTTGGCATCTCTTAAAGGACAAACAGCACCTCCAGTGTGGCACAGAAGAGTGGCGTGCCTCTCCAAAGGAATATCATTTGTTTTGTTTGATTTCTCACTTTAATGGGATAATGAATTTCAGAAAGGCAAGCTCTAGAGGCTTTCTGCTTGTCATAAGAAATTCTATTAGATGTGAAAGTACGCTGAAAAATGAATGATATTTCCGAGGGGTGAACTGCTGGACCAACACGACTGCCAGTCACCTTGTGAGTTCAAGGACTCGGCGAGATATGGAAACATTTGCCACGTGATTGAACAGTTCTTGTTGGCTTATGCTCAAATTGCCAGGCCTGACCTTTCACCTCGTTGGTAAAAATACATCCACAGGATTGGAGAACGGTGGAAGCTAGGGAATATGTTTGCGATCCCCCAGCAACAGCTCTATCACTCAAAATCTTATCAGAGAAAAGTGTGAATAATGTTCTGCTGTGACATTAACCTGATAAACATGACATTAGTCCACTGAGGCTGAACACAAAGGTAACGTCCAGGAACTTCCTGTTTTTTTGGAAACTGAGACACAAAGTAGCATCTCAAAATCAATCAACACTGAATAATTTTAAAGAATTAAACTGAAATCCAACCTAAGATTGCATGGTTAAAGATGAACAATACTTAACTGCAACATAAGCATGGCATTAAAACAAAACAAGTAAATAATATCCTTTGCATTTTCTAAATTTTGCTAATATTGTTGCATTGATACCATTCATTAAGCTTGACCATTTAACCCTGTTACAAGCATTAAAATAACCTAAAATAAATGTATCTCTGTGTTTTCTTTCTTAAAACATAATTAAACATTCATTTATAATAGTAAAATAATACTTTTTGTCTAAACTCCTAAGGGTTACGGTCAACATTTTCAAGATTAAGCACATCATTTCACTGAGCATTTGTTAAAAAAGAAAAAAGAACTATCATCTATCACTTAAAATCTAATTTATGTACATTTTTCTTACATACTGACCAATTCAAAGACCATTTGATATCATTCTGTGGCACTTAGTCAGTCTCTAACTTGTGTGCAAATGTGCATGCCATTCATCAGCTACTCGAGTCCTTATATTGTCTTAATAGTGTGATATAATGGTCCACATGAGCTTTTTCCTCATATATTAAATTTATGGAGGTTTTCCCTCTGACGGCTGTATGGAGCAGGATATGTCTTGTGAATCAGCCCATTATACAATGTGTTTAATAATACGTTATTTACTGCCGTTGAGTGGTTGGATTGGACTTACGGAGGCCCATTTCACTCTCATTTGTGAAGGAGCATGTGGTCCCAAGAACATATGTGTAAAATATGCCATTGAAAAATGAAATTAGACCTGTTCCAGGATGCATGAAGTACCCAAGATTGAGTGCCTGTCATTAAAGGTGCAATTTATGGCACACATTACAGGCAGACTTTTTGATTTCTGTAATGACATAAAGCAACGGACATGGCAAACTGAACAGCACAGTGAAAATGAGTCTCAAATTAGATCTCTTATTCAGACATGTCTTCTAAAATGCATTGCACTGTATGTCTGTGCTGTTTAGTCCTGTATAGTCATTAAAGTATATGGACAATGTTTAGAAAGTGCTTGTGGTTTGATGGACATGTCATCGTCAATAGGCAAAGAGAAGTTGAGCCTTCGTCATGAATGTGCTGGTTTATCTGTCATTCCCTTTTCTTTTTGCCCTCTCTGTTCTGACATTATCATCCCAGGAGGAATTGCTCTATTCTTTGAGCTGTCCATTTGTGCTGATGGTTCCTGATCCTCCTCTCTAAATGGAGGTAAGGAAAGGGCAGTAGAGTCACAAACAAAACCCTATTTATCCGGAACACAATGCTATCAGGCTAGGCTTGCTAGAGACTCATTGATGGAATGACCCGCACAGTTTGGAGGTGAGACATCAGCTATCAGCAGCTCACGCCACACTCGTCTGATTCCAGCAGCTGTTAGCAAACACACATTCATCTGTGTACTCACAAAAATACATTACGCTGTCTTTGGTGTCTCTAAATGCTTAAGAATGTCTTAAGGATCATTATGGATTTGTATTGTAAAACCACTTCCATGACAAATAAACAATAATGTGAACTATTTTGCATAGCTAATGAAAGATGAAATCTTTCTTAATTCTCGTTACTGAAACTATGATGTGGACTCAAAAAATAAATAGTTGATCCAAGTGTAAAGCATATTTTAGTGACAAAATAAACAAACTAAATACGTAGACCACATATTTAAGAACAGAGAGTGCAAACCAGGAAACAGAATGAGAACACCAAACAAAACTGCCATGGCGTGTAGTCTGGAAGAAGATATAAACCCTAGAGGTCCAGTGAATGTATTGTGGTGCATGTGCAGACGAATGAGTGTGTCATCACGAATGCTGTAATATGAAAGACTTCCATATTCTAAGTCCACATAAACTCCTGCTCTTTTAGAGCAAGCAGACACAACTTAGTTTGCCATCCTGACAGAGTAGAGCAGGGAACGGGTTTTTAACTCCCATTATATTCATTCTTCTATCTGAGGTCTTAGGCCATGGCCACTCCAACTCCACCTCAAAATAACAGTGACCAGTCAGAGGCTCTCTGCACATGGCCTGGGGATACAGTGTAATCTATCTGGATGATCAGGATATTTCTGCTCCTCTGTAGTTTCTGATATTTTCCGAATTCCCAGTTTCAGACAGGATGTACAGTGCTCTGATCAACAGAGAGCTGACAGACATCTACAGAAAACAGGACATTTATTTATTTATTTATTTTAGTTGGTTTGTTAAGTTAGCAGTAGGGCTGCATCAGCAGTGGTGACCAAACACTGGGCTAGTTTTGTATATTATACAAGCAGTAAACAAGTATGTCCATAAAATAAGGAATACAAAAAAAAAAAAAAAACAACTTTTGAAAACTCTGTGTAGTCTGAGCATTTGATTTCGAGTGATTGAGGGAAGAAGGCATCACACAACTTGTCTATGTTGACATCTGTGTAATTTGATTCTGCTACTGATTTAGAAAGTACTGGATTGTTCATGACTATACAGTCTTCTTACAACCTTGCCATTGCCCATTTTGATACCTGAATACAGATTTATGTTTCTTAACCTTTTTCACAAAAAAAAAAAAAAGCATTTCTGAAAGCATTTTTTTTTTTTTTTTCTGTGGAAGCATTGCGTTTAGTTGGTTAATAAAATATTTTAACTCAAATTATGTGGGAAGTAGCTGTGTAAAATCAGGATATTGTGCATCCAGTTGGTTGCTGTCACAAACACCTTCAGGGTGATACAAGACTGATAGTTCTGTGTTAACCAGCTGGATGTATTATCCCTTACTCATACATGTATGGACAGCTCTATCCAATCTAAGATCTACTCACCTACTGTATGTGAAGGTAAACTGCATCCACCACTCCAAATGTCCATTTTGTCTAATTTCACCCAACAACTGATTTAATTTGTCAATCACACATTAACTTGTCAAGAACAGTTCAGAGTTCAGAAATATCATGGATCCGATAATTAGTTTATTTGTCATCAATGTTTTGATTAAATGTGAAAAAATAAATAAAAATTATCGTCGTCCAGCAGGTTTCATGGCACACTAACGTCCTACTGAAAACTTCAATGTTGTTCCAGTTTTTTTTTCCTCCACTGCTTGAACAAAAAAAAAAGCAACCAAGTCACTTGAAAGCATAAGTAAATAAATAAATAAATAAATAAATAAAACAGCTATTTGCAATACCTAGCTGAATGGTTCCAGGAAGTCTTATTTATGAAACCCACCACCCGCAAAATGACAGCCTGCAGTGTGGAACACCTGAAGCGAGACACAGCTACAGCGTGACACCTGCTGAGCTGCATAATGTGTAATCCATACAAATACATTATAAGTTTGAAATAACCTGAATTCTCCCAATGAATGGCTCTTGTACCCCTTAAACACAGGGCTGGAAGAGCTTCCTCAGTATGGGGCAGAGCAGATGTATTAAACCAACCCTGCATTCAGCCTGCAGAAAAACAGAATATTCCCCCTGTGAATTAAGTATGTTTGGTATCATTATGACACACCTACCTTCATGCTGTCAGCACAGGGTGAGGCACAGACCTGCAATACGGAGTGGAGCAGGCTGCAATCTTGTAAAGGTTCAGCTTGGGCAACAGCCTGGTGTGTGTGAAATGTCAGTAGCAACACGATTACTTACACCAGGACACTCCATTTCCTCACAAATGCTGGACTGTGAAAGGGGCATTCAGGCTGGACTTTACCATTATCTGTAGGGATGATGCTTTGGCATGCCACTTACTGGCTCTGCAGATATCCTCTAGAGAAAGACTACAGACCAGAGCCTGCTTTGTTGCAGAGTTGCTGGCCGCTAAATGCTCCAGTTACAAAACAAAACCAAATATTGTTCTTTTATGGCATCACTGTGAAGTCCTTTGGAAAAGAGTCCAATGTCTCGATAATTCCAGTTCTTTCAAGACAGCGGTAGAGTAGTGTTAAAGATTTAGGCAGTTTTAATTTTTAGGATTCAGTCCTGCATTAATGAAATGCCACATCAGTTCTGCTTCTTTGTGTGTGTGTTAGCACAGATCTGAGAAAGAAAGGACAATGTCGATACCAATGCCAATGCCAATTTTAACCATTTCCTAATCCACTACATTGTAAAGTGTTTAGACAAAAATAAATACCATACATGAACGCACAATGCTCTACAAAACAAAAGTATTAAATGGCGTATGTACTTTCATCCCGAGGTTTAGAACACACCTTGAGAACTGAAAAGTGAGCAGCAATACAGCACTGTCACTCAAACACAGTAATGACCAGCCATCATTTGATTATTCTTCATGATTTCCCCTCATGGAACATCCAAGGTTATCCAAAAACCTTCTCTCCACACTGTTTTCTCATGTACCCTAGTGGTTTACTGATGTAAACTAGGCAAGCTGACAACACGATTAATAAGTAAAAGCTCTCACATAACATGACTGATTCTAAAGGAGGCTGTATCTCACACACTTCAGACACCATTAGGAAATCAGCGTATAACAGGACGAGTCTAAGTGACGGCAGCCCTCTGCGGGGGTCACACATGAACCTTTCATCGTTGTAGTTTAATCTGCATCCATAGGTTGAAGGATCCTGCCATTTAAGCAAAGAGAATCATTAATCTGGCCTCTTTTGGCTCCTCCTGGAGATATTCCTTATGACAGTGAGTTATGGCCTGCACCAGAGCTGAGAAAGGAAACCTACTGTCTTACCAGTGGAAACGTCACCTTCAGACTATTGATCAGCACAGAGGACACAGAGCACTGCACTCATGGGAATGGACGATGAAAACAAAGCACCACATATATTATAATGTAGCATTCTTTAACAATCTCTCTCCAAGAAAGGCAGTCTTAATATTTAGGGTGCAGTCTCACACAGAATATAATACGATATAATGCTTATCAAGTGCATTTATCTTAATGGCTTTATATTCATATTTGATCGCACATAAATTACTTTTAAGCACTGGTGTATGAGGGAGACTGGGGCTAATCATCAAACATGGCTGATTTTTGTGTTGATTTTTGAAGTTTCTAGCTATTTCATTTGTGAATTTTCCCCTCCAAACTAAAATTCCAATATCATTACAATTCTGTAATATCTGTTCGGTAACAATTAAACTTACATTGTGACATGAGTCATTTCAGTCAAAGACCTTATATTTAATATGGTGGTTCTAGTAAAGGAAGTCCTGCCTACTAAATAAAAAAGCCAATCACAATTGCTAAAGTCATTGGGTCAGAGAAGCTCCATTTCCCATAAAAATAATTAGTGACTTGACTACAATTTCATCGTGATGGCTAAAACCACAATTCCCATATGTCTCTCTCCTCCATATACCTGTGATCGCCACAGCTCAAAACAGTTTTGGAGCATTGTGAGAATGCACTTAAATAACCAGCTATGGGTGAAGAACTTTCCTCTGAAGCCACATCTCCAGAAGCCAGTGTATTGGCAGCCAAACAAGTCATGAGTTATGCAAATGAACTGTTTCCACCAGTGCGCATGCAATATTAACTAATGCAAAACTCTAAATAATCCACCTCTGTCTTGCACATTAAATGCAAGTTTATTCACATTTAAAGCATTTCCATGCAATATTTATTATACACACTGTCAAAATTTGCAACAAAACAGTTACATGGAAGCTCAGTTTATATTGCTTTGTAAAAAGTTGGCACAGAAGGTACGTATGTATGTTCAAAAGAAAACAAAATCTAAAAAATGACAATTGTGCAAATGTTTGTGTCTGTAGAAAGTGACTGAAGAAAAAAAATAAATAAATAAACATCCAATAACAACCCTGTTCTTCACTATAATGTTTGGTAATGTCTTATGATGGAAAGCTGTTTTGTACAGTTTTATAAATTTACATGCCACTGTGTATGAAGAATAAACTCGCTCTTACCAGATTTCAGTTTGAGCGGAAAAAGCAAACCATTCGTAGACTGAGATTCTAACAAAAACACACCAGTAGTGAATTGTGACGCTCAAGTGAAGCATCATACATCATGCTAAAACTACATCTAGATTTCCATAGCCTCCATGCTCACATTCAAGCAGGAAGAGAGAAAAATAGAGAAGGAACATGATTCTTATGTTGTATCCTCGATTATTCCAGCTCTGGGCGATATGTTTTAATAATGAGCCGCTTCTCTTGCAGAAGTCTGGAGCTTGCCAGTAAAGCCTGTTTCACATGTCTACTTGGGCTGGTTTAATCTCAAGCTCATTACAGAGGAACGGGGCAAGCAGAACACAACACAAGCCCGTGGCGTTGAATTACTTTTCCACAGACCCACATACTCGTCAGGACCCCTGAGACGCGGCAGCCACACACACGGCCCGCTTCGAGCTTACCGGGCTTCTTTATTGAGTTTGTTTCCCATGCCGAGGGAGAAAATTTACAGACAGGTCAAAACAGGGCTGAAGAGAAAATCTTTTCCCTTCCTTCATCTGTGCGATTCATAGCATGAACTATGAAGCGTTGGTGCTTATAAATTGCGAGGGTCTCCTGTAGCGTAAACCAGCACAGACAGAGTACACCTACAGTTTCACAGCACTTTGCAATGGCTATCTGAGAGCGGATGCACTAGCAGCTAAACAGATTATCGCAGAAATCCCATGATTTCACTGACGTTTTATCTCCTGCCATCTTTATTGCTTAATAAATAAGGACTGAGAGACCGCTGTCATCATGTATCGAACACAGTCAGCGTTCTTGGAGGCCTTTGGCCGCTCATTTGCATGAATCGCTCAGGCAGATAATGACGCGGGACGTTTCCCCCAGCTACAGCCTCTGGCCCAAGCAATGACTGTGGCAGCTGATTCAATTATATTTGCCCAACCTGCATTCATGCCATTACAACACTAGAATGCCCATCTCCAGATTTACTTAAAACCAGGATTAAATTAGGCGCAGCATCTCCTGCTGACTGTAGATATATTGGATTAGGTTTGAAATGCATCTTGTGCATCTAACAGAGTCACGCATGAACTACACTCAGATATTCTTTAGCACTGAAAGCTCCATGAGATGATGCACAAGAGGTTTTAAAATCAACGTGAAATCTGATGTGATCATTTTTACTTTCTTTATGAAGATTCCTGGTCTTAATGCACACAATTCATAGGTGCACTCAAACAGTTTTAATAATAATGTTTGGACCCTATGAAATCATTATTTGATTGTTTCTAAATTAATGGATTAATAATTAAATTTCCATAATAATAATAAAAAAAAGATGTCCAATGAAATTTATCCATAAAACTTTATTTAACAATATATTCAATTTTAATTTTAAAATGATTGATTTTTCTTTTCTGACAAAAATCATTAGGATATTAAGTAAAGGTCATGTTCCATGAAGATATTATGTATTATTATTTTATTTATTTTTTTTAAATCCTTTTTTTTTTTTTTTTTTTTTTTAGTAATATGCATTGCTAAGAACTTCATTTGGACAACTTTAAAGGTAATTTTCTCTATATTTTATTTATTTATTTATTTATTTATTTTTACCCTCAGATCCTAGATTTTCTAATAGTTGTAGGCCTATTTCTGCCAAATATTGTCCTAACAAGGCATACATCAATGGAAAGCATATTAGTCAAACTGTGGTCCAGGGTCACATTTGGGAAATTAAAATGTTTAATTTATCTTTATTAAACTGTATCACATGCTCATATACTGAGATGCAGACGAGCATCATGTGTGTTTCATGTGTAGTAGAGCAAACTGACACACACACAAAATGCAGATTCACATACAAAGCAGTGCTTCAATATTCACACACAAGTCTATATATTACCATTTGATTAACTGTACAACCCTACAATTGATTTATTTATCTAAAATATGATATTCAGTGTTATACAGTAAATTTCATGTAATGACTGTATTCTGCAGTTATGATTATGTTTTCTGCATCATGGTAATCAAAGAGCCCTGGTATGCCTTCATAATCTTTTATTAAAATAATACAAGTAATTACTTGCACCTCTGAAATTACTTGAAACTGATGTCCCAAATCTCTTTGGCTTCTCCATCTTTCCCTTCCAGTCACCTGCTTCATTCTGGTGGCAAATTATAGTTTCTCTCTCTCTCTCTCTCTCTCTCTCTCTCTCTCTCTCTCTCTCAGAAATGTCCAAATAACTAGTACAGTAGCTCACATGACATCTCATTGCAGTATCTGACTCATATAGACTTCTTCACTGCTTTCCTTTGACTCTGGATAAGAGTGACTGTGTGGATCAGTGAAGCTCTTAAGTGCTGACCACATCCTTTCTCTGCTAGTCAAACAGTGTGTCTCAGCGCAACACAGCCAGCATTCACTGCCTTCTTCCAGCTGTTACACAGGCACTGAATGGAAAGTCTGTTTCATGAGGTCATCATCATTTCCCTGATGAGGCTTCACCACATCCTACAATCCCACAATCTGCCAGCCGGCTCCAAGCTGAGTTCAAAAGACTCAAGGATCCTTGAGGAGGGCTTATGATCTATACGGTTTCAAAGATACTGCTCATTTTCCAGTGTGCTAACCATATATTCTAGCTGTACTTAAAGATGACTTAAATAGGACGACTGTCTTTTCTTACCAGCAATCTGTACATTTTCCATTTAAATTTAGTGCAGAGTGTATAGTGTGTCATTTGTGATGCAACTTTATTCTTTGTTTTCAATTCAAGTATGTCATTTGCAATCCCAGGAAAAAAAAAAAAAAAGTACATCCATAATGTACCTAAAGTGCTATATTTTCACGTCTGTATGTTTGTACTTAATATACAAAATATATATATATATATATTATTTAGTACTTCTTAAGATAAACTTAAGAACATTTAAGCCTACTCATCTGTGCTATTTTGGGACACAATGAATATGAACTAAAATGCTCTTTTAACATACTTTTTAATTGAAAAAAAATATTATTTAGTTACCACTTGTAGTTCTCTTGAACTCATCCTACTAGTACACTCAAGTGTACTGCAAATGGTAATTAAATACATTTTATAAATACTGAGAGTGTGTTAAAAGTGCATTTTAGTTCATATTCATGGTGTCCCAAAATAGCACATTTGATTACACTTAGATGATATTATGTTTATCTTAAGAAATACTAAATAATTATATTTAGTATATTAACTACAAACTTACTGCAGCACTTTAAGTATGCACTTTATTCACCTGGGATGCTTCATGGGATTTTAGTTATTTCCCTCACTAAAACCCTGAAGTTTACAGTCTTGTATCTTTGTCTTTTTGTCTTACTTTCAAATACTTTTCTGTTTCAATTTGTTTTAATGCTGCGATTCTCCTCATTGCTGGTTGGTTTTGTTCAAAGACTTTAAAAAAAAAAAAAATCATTAGAGTAAAAAGCCAAAGTTGGTGAATCATTAGTTAATGTTAGTTATCATTAGTTAAGCATTAGTAAATAGTTAATTTATCATTTATAAAGCAGTGTCCTTACATAAATTGACATTAGTACGCAGCTAATTAATGATTTGTGACACTGTATATACAATTGAATATGTATATACAGTGCTGCTTGAAAGTTTGTGAACCCTTTAGAATTTTCTATATTTCTGCATAAATATGACCCAACACATCATCAGATTTTCCTGAAAAGTAGACAAAAAGAACACAAACAAGTGAGAGAAAAATATTTTCTTTGTCATTTATTGATTAAGAAAAATGATCCAGTGTTACATATCTCTGCATTGCAAAAGTATGTGAATCTTTTGGATTATTAGTTAATTTAAAGCAGATGTGTTTTCAGTCAGTGCAATGACGATGTCAAATGTAAGTATGTGACACAAGCAAAGGAGATTACCAAGGACCTCAGAAAAAGAGTTGATGTTGCTCATCAAGCTAGAAAAGGTTACAAAACCATCTCTAAATAGTTTGGACTCCACAAATCCACAGTCAGACAGATTGTGTACAAATGGAGGAAATTCAAGACCACTGTTACCTTCCCGAGAAGTGGTCAACCAACAAAGATCACTCTAAAGCAGAATGTGTGATAGTCTGTGAGGTTGCAAAAGTTCCCAGGGTAACTTCTAAGCAACTAAAGACCTTTCTCACATTGGCTAATGTTAATGTTCATGAGCTTACCATTAGGAGAACACTGAGCAACCATGGTGTGCATGGCAAAGTTGCAAGAAGAAAGCTATTGTTCTCCAAAAAGAAAACTGCTTGCTAAATATCATGTGGACAAGCCAGAGGACTATTGGAGAAAGGTTTAATGAATGGATGAAACCAAAATAGAACTTGGTTGGTTTACAAGAGAAGCTATTATGTTCGGAGAAAAGAACACACTGCATTTCAGCGTAAGAACCTTATCCCATCTGTGAAACATGGTGGTGGTAGTATCATGGCTTGGCCAGGGCAGCCTGTTATCATTGATGGATCAATGAATTCTGAATTATACCAGCAAATTCTAAAGGAAAACGTCAGGACACCTATTTAAGAACAGTCTCAAGAGAACATGGGTCATGCAAGAAGACAACAACCCCAAGCACACAAGTCATTCTACCAAAGAATGCTTAAAGAAAACAAAGTTAATGTTTTGAAATAGCTGAGTCAAAGTCCAGACCTTAATCCAATTGTAGTCCAATTGTATCCAAAATGTTGTGGAAATGTTTGTTTAAATTACTTTTTTATTTTATTTATTTTTTTATCATCAAATCATTCGGCCATGCGTTTGTGTTGATGGTGAGCTCGAGTAGTGCATCTTGTGGACAGCTAGTTCACTAAGGCCATGGATAGGTCTCGGCTCTATCTTGTTAAAATGTGAGCTCTCCGTGTCTGTCCCTGTGGGCTCAGAATCTCATTGCTCCAGCCCAGAATCCCGATCTCCATGTCAGGCCGGTGATGGGCAGGGGTTCACCGGGTCAACAATGAGAAGCTTTAGTAGAGTTATGAAGGCAGGATCCCCTGGTACGGTCAGCTGCCATAACAGACTGTGGTTCTATCGGCGTCCTTCACCTCCAAACACTCACAGAGCCGCCAGAGTGTGTGTAAATGTGAAAAAGCAGCACACGCTCCTATAAGGATTAAACAATCTGAAGTGAGCACCAAACCTGTCTTACACATTAACTGCCTGCCAAGTTTCATGGGATTTGAGCAGAGCAAACAGAAAACGTGGTCTTTGTTATCTGTCTAGGTAATAAGGAGGAAACAAGCAAGAGGTGTTTGGAAAGACTCGGCGAAGAACAAACAAGCCAAGGTGTTTGCAGAGGCTTGCTAATGGGACGTTTCCCAGAGGACATCACTCACAGCAGCGCTGAGACACAAGCGGCTCGCCCTGCCATAAATCTCTGCCTTAAACACCATCACTCCTGCGACCTTGAGGAGAGTTCATGGCACACAGTGGTCAGTCTCTGTCACAACTTCTCCGTTCTCTCTGAATGCCAAATATTCTTCTTATTCAAGTCATGGATGTTCAAAACTGGCTCTTTCCTGTGCAGATGTTCAGCTTCTTTTATGTAGTTTGAAGGCTGAAAGAACAACTTTGCTCAAGTACATTTCACTACTAAAGTAATAATATTAAAATAAATTGTGACCAATAAGAACTTTGGACTCCATTGGACTGTTGTCTGAACACTTGTGTAGAGAAATAAGTGAAACCATATTTGTTTTGTTGTGTTCTTTTAATCCCAGAACACAAGAGGATGTAATTATTATTATACATTCACATGGAGCTAAGTTTTATTGCCTTTCTCACAGTATATCACCCAATCCCTGCAGCAACGTCTGAAAGTTGAAGGAATAATCATATTTCACGCATATTGATGTTATTATTGTGTGGCTGTAATTATGCAGTAGTCCAATCACAGCTCATTTCCCAAGGCTTCTGCGTTCTGACCGCACCAAGGACAGAATTAATAAAGGATTGTGTTCATCCTCTGCCGGCTGGCGTATATTTCTATGCTGAAGGCGAATTGTGTCTCATTTTGTTGAACTTATTCTGACTGCGTAAGTAAATATGTAATCACTGCCTATCTAACATTTACATTTGGCACTATGAGGGCTTTACAGAGTGACCATCATAAAAGCTGGACTTCAGAGTTCTGTAGTCATTAGGTTAAAGCTGATGTGTTTTATCATTTTTCTTAGTAACATCAAACGTAAATTGGTTTCCTGGTAAGTTTAAAGACCCGTTCAAACAAGAATGATAACGATAACTATGTTACTGTCCACACCAGTGGACAATATTGTTCTGTTTATGAAATTGACATGCATGTTTTTGAAATGCTCAAGCTCCTTAAAGATGAGTGGATTCTGATTGGCTGTCAATGTTTTTATCATTCATCAGGCAGAAAAAAAAATAAAAATCTGTAAGTGAATCCAATGATATTGTACCTTGGTGTTGTTATCATTATAGCTATAATGTGGACTTTATAGTTATAGCTTTTGCCGTGAATGAGTGTTAATATCATAGCTCTGTGTTTGATAACAGACTTAACATTTCTAATTTTAACCAGAAATGACAGACTGCTGCTTTGAATAGAATTGCATTGACTACTATGCTATATAATCGGCATGCATTCTAATAATCACATGGTCACTGCAGAGCGACTGTGTCCAACTCTGTAAATGATCATAGTGCATTCCCGAAAAGAAAAAAAAAAAGTCATTAATTTACACGTGCTCTAAGCCAATAACAGACTGTCCTTCTGTGGGTGGATCCCATAGTGCTACCAGAGATGGATGGAGATGAATGGACGTGAGAGTATTTGCACAGGGCCTGGTGTCTGCTGGGGCTGCTGTGAAATACTGGCTACGTCTGGGCCAAGACCAGACGGGTGAGATCCTGTCCATGAGCTTCACATTTTATCGATTGTGTGGCTCCCAATGAAACATTTATTCTTTATTTTCCCACAGACATTTCATTTAAGGTACAGCCTGCTGTCTTAAAGCCAACTTCAGAATGTAGCATTCAGCTCAATGAATAAATCATCTGATTTATCTTATATTTTATTGCTTCCTTTTGATTTCTAGTACAATTGTATAATAAATCATAAGTTATTGTTGCCTTTTTTTCAAACAATTAAATCTGACAAGGCAAAAACTAGGACAATCTATTAAAATACAAAATTGCAATTAATCTTTCTTTTTATAGTAAACATAGTAGCACATTCAGTTTGTGAATAAAACTAAATAACAGGTCTATGCATAATTATAAGGTTCAGCGAACAACACTTATACTGCTTTTTTTTTCACCCACATACAAAACGAAGTGCATTTTCAAACTGCATTAAAGCAGTAAAAACCAACCAGGCAAGTGCAAATCTGTAATAGTTCAAAAACCAAGGAAACTATTTTCCCAACTTTCTTGTCACTTAATGAAATTCATTTAATATGTTTCAATCATCTCTGAATGTTTTGATCCATTTATAGAAATCACACAGAACAGAATTAATTAGTTTCAATGCCTTAATTAATTTGTTAATAGCATTTAAAAATAAATGCAGTACATTCACTGTACGCATCATTAACTTTTACAGTCTCGGAAAAATCTGTTTTAAACTGTAAACAGCCTGCTAAAAACAGGCACTGTTAAAACATCTGCTAAAAGTACTTATTACACTCTTATAAGTTTTCTTATAAAAAAAGGTGCTTCACAATGCCACAGAAGAACCTTTTTGACTAAATGGTTCCATAAGAACCTTTAACATCTGAAAAACCCTCCTGTTTTACAAAAAAAGTTATTTGTGGCGAAAGAAGGTTCTTCAGATTATATAAAAAAAAAAGTAAGAAAGAGATGGTTCTTTAAAGAATGGTTCTGAATGGTTCTTTGTGAAACCAAAAATGGTTCTCTTGTGGCATCTCTGTGAAGAACCTTTTAAGCATCTTTATTTGTAAGAGTGTATGTTAAAATTGTAATTTTAATCAGAACTACTGAACTACAAACTCTGCTGAATCTGACCAAGAGAAGCAGTGCAATGTATCTCAGATAATCGTACATTTAGACTCAGATAAGCCGCATGACATGCTGCTGTGATTTCTGCTCAGATTTCTGTGTTACGATCAGAATCATGTCAGTTGTTTGTCATCATGCTGTCTGTCTCATCTGGCTGAGTTTTGTAGTTCTCTTTAGGACAATCAGGTAGACAGAGGAAATGTAGAGCACCAATCAATTTGAACATGGGCAATCTCATTTCTATTTCATCATTTGCTCCATCAAAATCGAATAAACAAACTGTCAGTGGTTTCATTAGGTGTAAGCGAATAGCTTTGGGTTGACATGTCAAATGGAGGTTTGTTACACACATATACGTTAAATCAGTCTGTTATTGGATAACGCTGTCTAAGACGAATGTATCCAGAAGACATCAACTGGCCCTGTCAATCAGAATCACCTGGAGAGTGTAACAGAGTGTGATCTGTTGAATGTGGTAAAGTATGCATTAGCTGTCTCATCTGTATCTGTGTGTAACGAACTGTAAAAAAATAACCTGATCAGTTCACTGCTGAAATCATTTTGTCTTCTTCTGATTTTAGATTTATTTTTAATCTGAAAAGGGGGGTTAACAGTGTTAAAGGTGTATAACACAGTGTTATATAGCCCCTTTGTCAAATGGTGCTAGAACCATAAGCCCATTCTCCTCCTTAGATATTCTATATGTCACTCCACTCTCACGTTTGCTATGAATGGGAATTTACTACAATGGCAAAAGCTGCTTTTAATCACTTTTATGCTTTTCTGAGGTCAAAAAGTCTTGTGTGGGGGCAATGGAATATTTCCTTATAGGGGGCCTTAGGGGGCAAAAAGGTTGAGATCCATGTTATCTTCAGGAAATGCACTGTATTTTAATGTCATTTTTTTAATCCTTTCCCCAAATGGAGAGAGAGAGAGAGAGAGAGTTGAGAACAGCTGAAGAACCCATTTTTTATTTAATTTTTTTAATTATTATTATTTAGAGAAAAAAAAAAAATAAAAAAAAAAAAAATATATATATATATATATATATATATATATATATATATATAAATAAATATATTATTATTATTATTTTATTTTTTTTTTCATTTTTATTTCACATATATCCAGGTAGATATTCTTAGCCATGACTTTCAGTGGCTCACTTCAGCACATCTGAGTCTATGCCATCTTTAATATTAAATGCTTGATAAACTGCTGACAAAGTGGGATTTTAATAAAAGTTGCCTGTCTATTTTCTGTAAACATATACATATATATATATATATATATATATATATATATATATATATATAATAAAGAGAAAAAATAATAAATACATAAATAAAATTTAAAGGGGGAAAAAAATTGCCAACTGAACTGTACAGTAAATAAAAAAAAATGGTAGCAACATTTTATGTTTTATGGATTTACCTTAAATTTACATTTAAATACCATAATTTTATTAATTGATATAATGTTAATATACCAACAAATAGCTTTTCCACAAGAAAATACTAACATATATATAAGGTGCACAGTGTCATTCACACAAATACTAAACACCATCATGATAACACACTAAACTGAAATAATGCAATAAACATTAATTTAGCAACATTAGATGAAACATACAACCCTAATGTACACAACTGATAAGAAAAAATCAAGAAGAAACCTAGTTATTTCAACGAAAAACATCAAATGTCAAAAAAATCTAATGCAGGCAATACTGGAAATGTCAATTTATGGTTATTCACTGTAAATGTTGCATTATTATTTCACTTGATTCTAAAAACCATTTTTCACCAATCACTGTTGACTCTCTCTCATTTTCCTACAGCTCTAGAATCTTTAGTCACATGACTTTTATGGCTTATGTGACCAGCTCAAAGATCTTTGTCACCATTAATGAATGAAGATAGCCAAAATCAAAATCATTCATTTCTTGGGTTCCTAAACAATTGGTTTTGAGCTGAATGAGAACGAACTCAACCTACAACTGAAAGCTGTCTGTGCATATTAAGCTGGAATACATGAACAAGTTCACTATAAAACAAAGACTCATGAACTCCTGAACCCAGAACATCCCTTGAAGAAAGTCAGCAGGAGCTGTTTGTAGTCCCTCACTCCAGACTCACACTGTCATTTGTTTCATAACATACAGCGTCGCTCCCAGCAGCCCACAGCTCCGATGCGGTGATTTACTTTGCCTTGTACTGGCGCTCGCTGCACCGAGATCCATAAATGCATGAGGAAAAGATAAGAGAAGAAATGAAGAGTGAATAGTGAAAGAGACAGACAGAGAAGAAAGAGTGCAGGGAGTAAGAATGAGTGAGAGAAGGCCTGGTCTGATGAATAAAACAGCAGCTGCAGCTCATTGAGGCCCAGCGTGAGTTTATTTCTCCTGCAGACTCCAGCCTTGCCGTCTGAACAACAGCTCTCAGTCCTGCAGTCTGTGTCCCGACGTTCGCGACACCACTGATGCTGCTCCGGATCTCCAGGTACAGGAATGTCCTGGACCAGATGACCGCAGGTCCACCAGAGCATATTCAGACTTCACAAAAAGAGAAATACTGTCAATCCACAGTCAAACTCAAGACAGTGGTGTATAACACATGAGCTTCACTGTACATACTGAAACTCTTAATAATGATTCAAATGAACTGAAACACTGTGTAATTAGTCTCTGACCATGTAGTTTGTGTTCACGCATGCCAAGATTCACCACAGCAAGATATCTTCACATTCAGTTGAAATAATAATAGCGATGGATAAAAGTATATAATAATAGCTAGGGCATTGTGAAGAGTGTAGAGTGCAATTTAATTGAGATTTATGCATCAGAATACATAAGCTTTCAATTGATGTATGGTTTGTTAGGATAGGACAACATTTGGCTGAGATATAACTATTTGAAAATCTAAAAATCTAAATATTTCCTTTAAAATTGTCCAAATTAAGTTCTTAGTATTGCATACGACTAATCAAAAATTAAGTTTTTATATATTTACGGTAGGAAATTTACAAAATATCATCATGGAACATGATCTTTACTTAATATCCTAATAATTTTTGGCATAAAAGAAAACTCGATAATTTTGACCTATACAATGTATTGTTGGCTATTGCTACAAATATACCTGTGCTGTATTAATGCAGGACATTATATTGTATATTATTATATTATATTATTACATTATATTATTATATTGTAAAACATATCCTCTAAATTAAAATTCCAGTGTTGTGACATTCTTTTTTTATAGTATCATACTGGATATCACTTAAACCTAATAAAAAAAAAAAAAAGAGAACTTAAACATCTATTCATCTATTCAATAAAAAATATTTCCAATTGGAAACGTTATGGGGATTAATAATAGAATGCATTTAACACAATTATCATTACTATGTAAAATCTATGACACTTATTGTCTTCTCACTACATCTAAAACAGTATGTCCACAGAGAAGGATTCATTCATTCATGTGCAATGGATACAAATGTTTTTTTTTTTGTTTTGTTTTGTTTTGTTTTTTTGTTTTTTTAATGATGAAAAGGAGCTTGTTTTATCAAACACTTAATAATATCTCATATCAAAGCACGGTTGTTTTTCAATGACACATGCATGTTTAATAAGGTTTCAAAGTTGTGTCCTCATTTTTGTCAACACTGTCAGATATTAATTAAAATGTAATAAAATTAGGGAATATCATTGGCAGCTGTCACTCTAAAGGACCCCCTTGCCACAGTGCTCCTCTGCAGAGAACATCAGTGTCAGACAGGCTCTGTTAAGTTTTATAGTTTTAGAATATTTTAAATTCTAATATTAATATTTCCTGTGTCACCATGATATGTCAACACCATCTCAAAATTTCTGAGTAAATTATTTGAAATATTTAGATCATTTTATTCTCCTGCAGCAGGTTATATTAGCCTCTAGCATCAACAGAAAAAAGGGCTACTACATGAACTCCATTTGTTTTGTGAAAGAAATGACAAAAAATGTATCGCATTACAAGTAACACAAGTTAGGTAATAATATTGCTTTTTTCAAGTAACTAGTAAAGTAACTCATTACTTTTTAATTTCCAAGAGAATATCTGAGTTACTTTTTGTTTCCTTTATTATGTATTTAATCCCAGTTTATTAACCAATGACTTTGCCTGCTTATTGATCCAATTCAACTGTACACTGCAAAAATACTTTTCTTACTTTGATTTTTTGTCTCGTTTCCAGCCAAAATATCAAAAAATTCTTAAATCAAGAAGAAGTCAATAATTATTTTCTTGTTTTCAGAAGAAAAAAAAAAAAAAAAAAACAAGTCAAAATTAAGTGAGTTTTTGCTTAGAACAAGCAAAATAATCTACCAATGGGGTAAGCAATTATTATTATTTTTTTATTTCAAACAGAAAACAAGATTATTTTGCTTACCTCATTGGGAGATTATTTTGCTTGTTTTGATTTTTTTTTTTACACAATTTTGACTTCTTTTTTTTTTTTTCAGAAAAAAAAAAAAAAAAAAGAATAATTTTTACTTGTCTAGTAAATCCTTCTTGATTTATGAATGTTTAGATATTTTGGCTAGAAACAAGACAAAAAAAAAAAGAAAATAATTTTTTTTTGCAGTGTACTAATAAGCAAAACTTACTCTATATTAACTAACATTTGTGCTTTTTTTTCTCTCATTGCTGAAGAGTGTTGAACTTTCCTCTCCTACAGTTCTACTGTACAGACATTAATTTAATTTTCCTTTAGCCTTAGGCTTATTCACTTCATTTCATTTTGGTGTGAAAGGGCTTTTACATTTGAAAAGAATCGGACGTTTTTAAATTAAAAACAAACAAGCAAGCCCTGCCCAGATTTAAAAAGAAACGCAAAAGTAATGCAAAATAATGTAACGCATTACTTTCCATAAAAAGTAGGCTAACTAAGTAACATAATTAGTTACTTTTTTAGGGAATAACGCAATAGTGTAATGCATTACTTTTAAAAGTAACTTTCCCCAACACTGGTCACCACCATAAGATTTTGTGTTCTAATGATATATAAAAATACTTAAATGTGACTCTTGAATAGAAGCTTTATAAACAATAACGTACTCACTGTTATAATACAGTAATTGATCGATTAGCTTGATGGTTAAAATGACTACAAATTCGGGACAGACCTGTCACCTCCATCAGATAACTATTTTGATAGTAAAAAGTGTAATCTGTCTGCTAACTTGAGAGTATGTTTTGAAATGTTAAACACATCTAGAATGCTGTTAAAGATAAAGTTAAAATTATATTACACAGTCCAAGTTAAAAAGCACTCCATAAAGGAAAAGGAAATACATTTTCGGTATATTCAATATATAAATATATACTATTTCTGAATAAAGCAATTTGCAAGTAAACAAACAACTAAAGATTACACATTGTGGCTGTGTGATGATGCACATGCTGATATCTGAGTTACTCCGGCACTAGTCCATTACTTTCAGGAAACATTGCATTGCTTTGAATCAGATTCCAGTGCTCAGCATAAAAACCTGCTGATATGAGGCTTTATGTGCTCTCTTAGAAAGCACATGGGCGCCTCCTACAGGAGCAGAGAGAAGCTGCTCCAGACATCGGACTGATCCCTTGTGTTAACATCAATCCAACTCATAGAACTGATTTTATGTAGCATGTAGTTTCCAAAAACAGGATGCATGCTTACATGCTTAATGCATTAGATAAAAGTTGTAGTCTTTACATATAGTAACTCATGTCAGACTCTCTAATTGACAATTGTGGATTTTTTCTTCTGACATTACAAAAGCATCACATGTTCTACCACTGTGACCAAGACACTGCATGTGTACATCAGATGTTAGCGGTGAAGCTCTCAGTATAAAAACTGAAGTGTCCCCTGCTTGACCCAAACCCAGCAGATACAGTGACAAGCGCATGGAAACGCTGCTTTAGTCTGTGTTAAATCTAATCACATTACAGCCGTCAGTGACTGCAGCTTTGATCTCTGCTCTCGCGGTCGTCTGTAAGGTGCTGGCTGTGTTGTGTGAGATGAGCCAGTGCCTTTGAGTGGATTGAGTCAGACTCTTTTATGGTCATACATGGACATTCATTCATTCCTCTGTCAGTCTGCGGTGTATGCGTTTGATCACAGAGACGGAGGATGAACAGTTTGGATAGAGGAACCACTCTGTGTCTGTGCAAATGTCTGCCATCAGCCCACAGATGAAATAAGTGATTGTTCCTGTTTCACTGTTATATAGTCAAGTCTTTATTTCTATAGCACTTTATAAAATACAGATTCACAGAGATAAACAGAAAAATAACAGAAACAATGATAAAAACTCACAAAGTTGCACAATAAATCACATTTTCAGTTGAAAACCGCTGGACTCTCTGAAACGTTCATGCTGGAAATGTTGCTGAAAATTAGGCGTAAACGAACAAGACTTTTAAAGCACCTGGAACATTGAATTTGTTCCAACAAAACTGATGCCAGCAATGAAGCAATGACTCCAAGGTCACGGGTTCGATTCTCAGGGAATGCATGAACTGGTAAAAAACAAACCTTGAAATGTACATATGTATAGGACACAACAGTTTCAGGCAGTGACATCTGGTTTGCTAGCTTTTAAGCAGAGCTCTTTTGTAATTGAAAGCTAAAATATTTCTCTTCTTCTGCTTTGGTGTACTATGCTATTTCACAAATCCAATCAGCAGCGCACAAAAACACACTGGCAAAATGACAGGAAAGAAAGCGCTCGTCCTAATCTTTGCCGTCGCATCTCAATGGCACATCTCCCACTGGATCTTGAGCTTGAATAGCTATTGTACGAGCTGTATGCCGTAGCCTTGACTCACACAATAACCCGTGAATCTGCTGGAGCTCGTCTGGATCTGGAGAGGCTCGGCTGAAAAGACAGGCAGCACCATCACTAAGGCCTGTTTGTAAGCTCTCGGATACCTTCCTCAAACACATTCAGCCTGAAGGATGAATACAGGTCAATATCAGCAAGTCCTTTTTAGCGAGACTCCGCATCTGAGCGAACTAAATGAAATAAGTGATGAAAAACAGAAAGAATAGCTTCTGTTTGGCTTTTCATTGATGGAGAGAGAATAGCAACTTTGTCTTCCTTTCTGTTGAGTTTCAAAGTGCAGATGAAGTAAAATACTAGAGCCAGAGTTGAGGAAACTTTAAGAAGCTTGACTTCTTCCTCTTTATTTCATTCTGTTTAATAGAGGAATATGTTTTACTGCCCCTTTCTTTGAAAATATCGTGTCTAAACACAAATCTATCTCAGGTGACACTCTGCATTTGTTTTTCTTTGCAAACCGCAGGAAAACATTTTGTCCCCATTGTACGGATGAATTTCCAGTCATTGCATGTGATTTAGGATAATGAAGGATGCTCATTGTTTGAGGGCCGGTAAATTGTCATTTTCTGCTGCAGATTTATTACCTCATCTTTGGCCAAAGCCCAAGAGCTTGAAGGCACTGGATAAAAATAATGCCCGCTAATGGCATCTGGATATTAAATTATGTTAATGTGTCTCAGAACCATTAACAATGTGGCAATTTTTAATAAATTGGGTATCTATTTCTCTTCTAATCCAACCATTTGGCTCTGGAAAGCATGAGAGAGGTGTGTTTAATTTAAAGTTAATTACTTTGCTAATGTTATTTCTTGGCGTTTGGTCTAATGGGGGATATTACAAACTTTTGAAATGTTCTGGTTTTAATAGGGGACAATTATGTGTGCTTGAAACCAGTACCTGACAGAATCATTTGTTTCTGTTTCACAAAGACTCTGATCTAAGACTCTGCTACTAATAACCCGAGCTGCTTTAATCCACATATTGTGCATTAAAATGAAATGAATGAATCCTGCAACAATTAAGTAAATTAAAAACCTACAAAATGTATCTTTTTTTCTTTCATTACATATTGTCATGCAAACATCAATGTCTTAAATGCATACAAAAATATATATATATTCATAATTATTGCATGTGTGTTTATTTACTAAAAAACAAATATGTGTGTGTTTATGGTGCCAGATATTATAATTCTTGGACTGCAATCAGTGTCACCTCATTTCCAGTCAGCTCAGCTTTTCATTGTGTATTAAGTATAATCATTATGAAGGGCAGCATGCTGCACGATGAGCTGTTAACACTACTTCACAGATTGCCAATATCACTGAAGAACTGCAAACAAGCCGATGGATCAGACCTCAGCATGCTCCGTAAGCTGCTTAGTGCTTCACAGTGGCTGGAGGACGTTCCTCCGCTGGCCTTTATGTTCCTCAAGCCCCATTCAAACAGTATATCCTCTTACACTAAAGATACATACTTAGACTATTGCATATGGACTCATTGCACTAATCTGACAACCTGAGAACAAACAGCATGAGACTAAAACAGGACACAACCTAATCCACAGCCACACGGCTTCCTGGCGAATGACACGATGTGTAGGTGACATTGTTCATCAGTGGGAGCTTCTGTTAATCCATCTGATTAAGATTAAATGCTGCGCTGTTATTGAGATTTGCAGAAAACTGAAAACGTTCTGTTAGACACAGAGCGAGTACACCGTCACCCTGAGACACATAGAGAGGCGATGGAAGGCCTTCAGCGGGATCATGAAAGGGTCACTGAGGGTCAACTGAGAATGACTCTTTAAATCACACTAGCCTTCTGAGGAGCAATTATTTCACATTATCAGTCACATTCATATGAAATGATGTCTGGCAGAGGCAATACACTCCGAAATACAGAAAAGACAGGTAAAACAAGGTAAGGGTTCACTTAAACAGTCATTTGTCCTTTTTTGTATTTTTTGTTATTTTGCACATTTTTTGGATTTACATGTTTAAGGCTTTATTTTGTTTATGTACACATTATTGTGTGTACATAATTGTGTGTACTGCAATCAGTGTCACCTCATTTCACCTCATTTCATATATATATATATATATATACTTCTAGTGTATCTAGAAATGTGCTTTGGGGCCTTCATTTCATTGATTGATTGATTGATTACCATATATATATATATATATAGAAGATTGTTTCCACCACAGGACAATCAATCAATCAATCAATAAAAAGTACATTTCTGAGGGAAAAAAATCAGAATTGAAAGATAAAAAGATGCAATTGCTTATTTTTAATTTAATCAGAAAGAAAAAAAAAAGAATTGTGAGAAAAAAAAGACTGAACTCTTTACATCTTACAATTTTGAATTGTCACAACATACATTTCTTAGAAATAAAAAAATAAATCAATAAATAAATGAAATAAGTGCATTGCATAAGCATTCATACCCTTAACTATGTACTTAGCTGAAGCACCTTTATAGCCTTTTTGGGTATGATGCAACAAGATTTACACATCAACATTTGGCAATTATCTTCGCCCTCACCTCTTCACCTCTCAAGCTCTGTCAGCTTGGATGGGGTATGGCAGACATTTTCAGGTTTCTCCAGAAATATTATATAGGGCTTTTCTAAGCACTTCAAGCACTTTACATTGTGAGGGGGTATCTCCTCATAAGCCACTCTTGCTGTGTGTTTAGGGTCATTGTCCTGTAGGAAGGTGAACCTTCTGCCCAGTATGAGGCTCTGAATGCTCTGGACTGGGTTTTCATTAATCTCAATATTTTGGTGTATTGAGCTTTCTTCTACTCTGACGAGTCCCTCAGTCCCTGCCACTGAAAAACAGCCCCACAACATGAGGCTGCCACCAGCACCTTATACTGTTGGGATCCTGCTGTGCGGGTGATGAGCAGTGCCTGGTTTCCTTCAAACATGATGCTTGGAATTGAGGTTCAGACCACAGAATCTTGTTTCTCACAGTCTGATGGTCCTTTAGATGCTCTTTTGTAAATTCCAAGTCTGTTTCATGTTTCTTCACTGAGAACAGGATTGAGTCTTTCTGCACCAACATAAAACCCAGATCAGTGTTACAGTGATGTTTGTCCTTCTGTAAGTTTCACCCATCTGCATGATCATGGAGCTCAACTAGAGTGACCATCAGCTTTTTGGTCACCACTCTAACAAAAGCCCTTCTCCATCAATTGCTCAGTTTGATCAGGAGGTCAGCTCTTGGTTGTTTCAAACTTCTTCCATTAAGGGTAATGGAGACTACATGCTTATGCGAACCGTCAATGCAGCAGATTTTTTTCTGAACTCTTCCCCAGGTGTGTGGCTTGTTATTTTTTATTTATTTATTTTATTTTATTTTTTTAACCTTTAGGGCTTAGTTATTGCTCTGATATACCTTTCATTAAGACGTGTGTCTTTCATACCCATTCAAATAAATTTGCCACAGGTTAACTTTACTCAAAATGTAGTAACATCTACAAGCAATATGAATGCTCCTGAGCTTCATTTCAACTGTGACAGATAAGGGTATGGATACTTATGCAGTGGAATTATTTATTTATTTATTTTAAATAAATTTGCAAAGATGTAAAAAAAAAAAAATCTGTTTTTGATTTGTCATTATGGTGTATGGAGTGTAGACTGATGTGGAAAAAAAGTAATTTAAATCAGTTTAATATAAAGCAGCCACATAACAAAATGTGAAAAAAGGGGTATCTTATTCATCTAATATTTGAATAAAACCACTAAAACATTTTGCTGGCAAACACATTATTTGAATTTTCACACATGTGGGTGAAAGTACATATATATGTTATATTTGTTCACTTGGTTAAAGGTTTTAAGGCGCTGCATTGTCCACATGTTTATTGAAGCTTAAGCATGATGTGCCTTGATAAGATTAACTCTAGCAGCTTGATGCCGGAAACCCATAAACCTTCAAGGAAATCGGACCGCTCACTTTGTAATGCAAAACAACTCCACACGGTTTCAGAACGGCCCGTAATGGAATTCACAGAGGCTTTTCACAGGACGCAGATAGCAGCTGTGATTCCATTGTGATCCTCTAGACTTTATACATGTATATCAGGCTGTATATCACAGCTGTCTGAGCCTCAAATCCAGCCAATATATTACAGCTGCACTGCATTCTTCACTCGTCCGCAGTTTCTGTGTCACCTCTGTATTGAAAGAGAGTCAGATAGCATTATACGCCAACACCGGCTGATGGACAGATTGCATTCTGATTTTGTTTTATTTATTTCTCCCGGAATAGGAAGGGGTTGCCGGGATCTCCTGTGTGAGACAGTTGAGTTCTTCAATCCTGAGGTCTCGATAACTATTACTGTTCTGAAATCAGGTCTGCTCCTTCAGATGAGTTTACTGGTGTTTGTAAACCTTAACTGCATTAGTAGAAGTGGAAAGCGGTCCAAATGTCAGGGAAACACACCACAAACTCCACTCCAGAATGATATTTCAGACTCCAGACGCACTTAAGCAAACATTGTTTGGAGAGATGCTGGCGGGCCTTTAGAATGATTGCCCTGCCAAAATTTGTATTTTAGAGCGAAAGCATTCGCCGAACCATCAGGTATTTTTCATTTTGCTTGAGCCCCGAGGTGACGCCAGCTTATTACCGGCCAGTGATGCTCTGCCCTGGAAAATGAATGACCTGATAAAGCACAAAATGCAAAGTAGCTGGGGAATATTCAAGCCTGTTCATTGTGGTGGTTCATATTTGCTTTAGAACAAGCTGGTTCTGTTCCTGTCCTCAGGGGCCTCCGTCTCTCTGATAGCCAATAACTGCACATGCAGCTCCATCAGACACACACTGTATCATATGGAAGTCAGATGAGTTTAAGCACACGTCAGTGCACAGGAGCTGTACACATTTAGAAGAAATAGCACATACAAATTTGGGTTTAGCAATATAACAGTAAAATGACCTGGCACTGCAGCTGGTCATATTACTGACTTTTCACAAGTGTACCAGTGTTAAACAATACATTTATGTGTGTACTTAAACCCATGGAAGTAATTTCTTCGTACCCTAAAATGGCTTGAATTTAACTAAATAAATAAAAATTGCTAACACAAAGTGGACAAGTCATATTGCCTACCAATTATTTAAACCACTAATTATAATAACAACTTTTTAAAACTTTTTTTTTTTTTTCAGAGCTTGACAAACTCTGGTCACTATTCACTTCCATTGTAGAGAGAAGAGCAGCTTGAACATTCTGCTGAACTTCTCAATTTGAATTCCTAGAGAAAACTCTCACTTAAAGAATCAGGTTCAGAGCATGAAACATGAAACATTCAATCAGTCGAGACTGCGCAAGCCTTCGATTAGAGACCATCATGAAATAGCCTTTGCTTCCACCGAAGCCCTGAAGGTTTGACGGTGGCCAGAGCAGCAGCCGTGTGCGTCCGCATGATTACATGTGCGCCTTTATTATCTGGAGTGAGGTTATGGCATCTGGGAAATCAGTTCCACAGACACATTTACACTTCAAAAAGCTCCACTCTCACTAATATAATGTTGACTGCTTTGATCTGAAACACTGACAAAATCCAGGAAGGGAAATTCCCCTGGACTGAGCGGATCGGCCCGCTCTGATGTTTGCGGTGTTCAGACTCACTGGGGACAGACAGGAGTCACACCACGGGACAAGAAAACACACACATACGTTTAGGTTCAATGAACATCACGAGGAAACTTCTGCTAAAGGTGAAGAGTGTATTTGCAATGTTTTTTTGTTTTTTTTTCTGTTGCATTTTAATGTAGAGGCACAAATGCATGGGTAAATCGCACAACATTCAAAACATACTGCATGCCAAAATAAGGAAAGTAAGAAAACTAACAGAGAAAAAAAAAATACATTATTATAAATTGAGCTCAACTGACAGCAGCTGCATGCAGCATAAAGTCCATTATTAATTAAATAGCATATTGATCGTATTGAAAGTTTTTTTTTTTTCTTGGAAATACATCTGAAAAAACGCGTTCATCTTATATTCAGTGTCTAGACTTTCTATAGGTGGTGCCAAATCCGCATAAAACAATTGTGCCAAGAAATACGTAATGTAATATTTGTCGTAATGTTAGAACAACGTGATTGAAAACAAAACTAGAAAAGCTTACAACAGCAGCAGAGTGTTGACTGTCATGTTAACCTAATGGAACCAAACTTCCTCTGTAAGTGATTTTAAAACATAAGACAGTACCCAGATTTGAAGACTACAATAAGATTTCACTTCTACTGTCAATGAAATGTTGAGATGGAAAGACTAATTGTTATTTAATTTGAGTTATTTTAATGGTATATCAAAAGTGTACATTTTTAATGTGACTGTTGGTGCATTTTACCAGTATTTATCAGACTTTCAAAACAAAAGCTAAAAAAAAGGAAAAATATGCACTATGAAAATAATTTAAGAAAAAAAAAATCTTAATAAAACACAAGAATTGGTTTTCAAAAAGACTTTTTCCAAAAGGTACATCAGGCTTATATGCCGGTCAGTACGGTAATACAATTATGTCTTGTGGTTATGCTCTGAAAACACTCTTGTATTATAAGGTATTTTGAGGTATTATAAGTGCCTCACTGTAACCCAGGTGGTTTTGTTAACTGAGATTAACTTGTACTGAACCTGTAACATTAATTTAAAGCTAATATTTAGAATGAAGATATTTTGCATCAATCATAAATTAGTTTCATGACAATTTAACATTTAGCTCAAATCTCTACAGTAATGTGTAAATCTACTGTAATACAACAAAGATAGCAAGATGTTCAGGAAAAATGTCTGAAAATAGTCATTTAATGATCCTATTTGGTCATCTGTGAACTACTTGCTTTATTTCTCTGAATCAGCTCAATGAGTAACGCTGGCATGACATTTTTTGATGAATGATTAAATCTCTCCTTAAGAGCTTCATTTTGCCCCTGTGTCATTAGTATCAATGGTCTTGTTTGCAATTATTTCCAATGCCACTTACAGGTTAATTTTCATAGCAGTCTGTTTGACTTTTGGATTTCAGCTAATCCATTTGTTCTTCACATGTGAAGCGTTTGCACTGGTTACTTTGGCATGTATGTAACTGTTACAATAGAGATATGTCATTGAAAGCCAATTATAACCTCATCTACAGTGCCTCTAATTAGACCATGTAGTTATTAATTTAAAATTACTTGACCAGTATTTTCAGAGTTCAGAGTGTGAAGCTCAGTAATTAAACGGCTAACGGTAAGGATGGAGTGATTATATGCGACTGCTAGATCGGTGGATTTCTGATTTCCTCTTTAATCATCCCAATAACTCAAGGCTGACATGGTCTCAGATAATTAATTGATTAAATAATTGAATTAGTGATGTGGAAACTAAGCAACCAAGCAGATATTTCACAGCACATCTCTAATGTCGATAAGAGACTCATGATCCTTCTTCATGTTAATGAGGTTCAAAATAGTTTTGGTTCATGTTCTTGATGTGCCTTGATTCAGAAAGTGAACAACACATCAACACAACCAATAATGAATAAAGGAGCAAAAAAAAAAGAGGCAAACTGTTCATCTACAAACCTCCACTTCAAAGTCAAAGAGTGATTTCCTCAGCAGGAAGGTGTCAGACGCTCTGTGTGTGTGTGTGTGTGTGTGTGTGTGTGTGTGTGTGTGTGTGTGTGTGTGTGTGTGTGTGAAACATGGCTGTGACCAGGAAAAGACGAGGGTCACACTCATGTTTCACCTGGATGGAGGTCAGCTGACACTCATGTCAGGCAGAAGACTAGAGACAAAGACATACTAATAAGACTCACCTCCACACCAGCCTGACACTGACCATACATACATCACACATAACACACGTTAGCTCATAATGGTCACTTTGCCAGTAAAAATCAATTTAGAGATCTAAGGTGGCATTTACATGACACTTTTTACAATATCATTTACACAATATGAAAATGCAAACTTTTCAAAAACAGGTTTCAAAGTGCAAGTTTTTGGACATTTACTATTGTTGTCTCTGTAAACTACAAAACAATGTGAATTTGTGAAAATGGCTCTTTTTATGATGAATTAAATGTATGATTAAAAAACACAGATGATAAAGAGGAAACTGCATGAAGAATAAAAGTTCATCAAGTAGCTTTTTCACAAACTGATATACTGTAAATACAAATCAAGCCACTTTTATTTTTATAGCACTTTATACAATAGAGATTGTTTTAAAGTAGCTTCACAATAATAAACAGGAAACTAACAGAATCACTGATGCAACCTTTTAAAATGAGACAAATCCAACTTAGCAAGCAGCAACACTATACTGAAGGGGAATGGTGTCATACACACAATGTAATAAACATTTATTTAACAATACAAGATATGAAATAAAAACCTAATGCACATAATCGATAAGAAAACACTAAGAAAAAAAACCATCACATGTGATATGTCATATATTTGCATCTTTATTTTCACACCCCTGTGGACTGTTTGTGTTGGTGCCCATATTTAGTTTTTTTCTTTCTTCTGTTCCTACCCTCATTATGTCATTATTAGTAAAGCACCGTCACCTGTCTATGTCTTGTTAGCAACCCTTTATATGTTGATTCAGTTCTATGTTTGATTGTCTGGTCTCATCGTTGTGTGCATGTGTTCCTGCCCTTCTCTTCTGTGGATTTATTAAAGTCTTTGCATTGTATTCGTCTTCATGTTGCGCCTTTTCCCTAACGTACCGTGACAGAAGACCGGAAAACAAACAGTAAAAGCGGTGTGCTTCCCAGCATTTTTGTTTTTCGTTTTCAACCAGTGTTTTATTTTTAGTTGTTTGTCATGAATGACCCGATGTCCTCATCCTCTTGCTGGAGCAGGGGAATTGCTCTCTCAAGGACCACACCAAGGATTTTGTTTGTCTGGCCAACTACAGGCACGACCCAGCCAACTGCCTCTGCACGTTCTACCATGATGGACTTAACAACACCACTCAAGAGCACGGAGGGACGGTCCTCGGGAGAGCCTCACCGCCTATGTTGAGTGGATGCTGGTGTCTTGGTCTAGACCCAGTGCCCATCCTAACTTCTCACCGCAGTGTGGTGGAGCGTCATGCCCGAGCCCACCGCGGATAGAGAGCTTAAGCCCAGCACGACCGACGAGCCATCGCCAAGTGGAGTGACAGAGCTGAGGATCGCCTCGGAGCAAGAGCCTGTCATGTCTGACCAGGTGCAAGAGCTGGCTACAGTGTCCGTGACGGTGGAAGTCACTGTGGAGCATGAGGGGGCTATAGAAAGCCCCACCCACTGCACCGCCGCTGAGAGTGAGCAAAGGTCTGGGGACTTAATAGACTTATTTTCATCATTGACATGAACTAAGTTTTACCACCCGCCCTCTTTCTCTTGCCTCGGCCCTCCGAACCAATGGCTCCACCCCGGCTCCCAGCTCTCTAGTCTCCACCGGCGGCCTACCAGCTCCACCGGCTTCCTCATCCCTCCGGCTTGGTCAGTTGTCGATCTGTCATTGCCTCAGGACTCCACTCCTCTGGCTACGCCTCGTCACTCCATCCCACCGGCTCTGTTGGGCTCCTCCCACCCTCCAGCTCCACCTCAGTCCTCTGTCGCTTAGGCTCTGCTACGGACCTCTGGAGCCTTGGGTTCCACCTTGGCCCTCTGGATCCTTGGTGTCGCCCAAACGCATCAGCTCTCCACCTTGGGCTCCACTTGCTCCAGAGCCATCGGTCAGCCCCCTGGAGTCGTCACTTATTCCTCCACCATGGCTCCTCTCTCCGTCGTCTCCACCATGGGCCACCATCATGGCTGGTGCCTGGGTGTCATCTGGCTCTTCCTGCTCCGAGTCCCTTCTGTCTCCTGCCTCCGCCTGATCCACCCTGAACCCTTCTATCTCCTCCCTGGCTCCTCCCTCTGTTGTCGACTCTGTTGGTTGTCCTCCTTCCGGGAGTTCGTCCTCTGCCAAAGCCTCCACCAACATGAACTTCCTCTTTCCATCCCACATCAACTCCTTTGTCTGCCTCCTAAGTCCCCTCCATCCCTTTTTTTTTATTCTGCGGTGCGTGGCTACGCCTTCCGAGAGAGAGGTGAAATGTCACATCCCTGTGGACTGTTTGTGTTGGTTTTTCCTGTTCCTACCCTCATTATGTCATTATCAGTAAAGCACCATCACCCCTCTGTGTCTCGTTCGCAACCCTTCAGTAATATGTTTGATTGTCCGGTCTCATCGTTGTGTACATGTGTTTCTGCCCTTCTCTTCTGTGGACTTAACTGTTGTGGATTTGTTAAAGACTTTGCATTGTATTCATCTTCGTGTTGCGCCTTTTCCCTCACTTACCGTGACATTTATACTCAGAGCCGATCCTGGCCTCCCTGGGGCCCTAAGTAAAATTCTGCTAAGGGGCCCTTCTACCTAAGCCATGAGCCATGTAAACCATTCTCTCCTTTAAACAAAACAATTTGCTATATATGTCGGTCAAAGAATAAGTGGAACAATGCAGAATGAAATGTAGAAGTATTTATTGAAAGAATATTTTTAATCAAGTTGAATTTTAATATATATATTATATTAAGTTGTATATTAAAGTGAATATTAACATTATTTTACAGAAAATAAGCCTGGCCATTTTCAAGTGTCTGAAACAAACAGAGAAAGAATGTCACACAGTTAGTTAAGCAGTCATGTACTTCTAAATGCAATCTTGAGTTACTAAGCGTGTAAACATTTAAATATTTTATTAAATCTTACCCTTAAAAAACTCCTTTTCTGCACAGTCAGATAGATAGCCTACTGCTGCTGGAAAGAGAGCATTATGTTTTGTGCATGGCTGCACGCGCATAAACGCAAGACGCGGTCACACAGATATCCGAATAGCAGTTTAGAAAACACAGTTGCATTTATGAAACATAATAAATTTACTTTTTCACTCTCATATTTGTTTTTTGAGACACAAAGTCACTGACAAGCAAGCGAGAAACAGACAGACCAACATACAATCATGCCCAGCTAGGTTAGCAAGACAGACTGACAATCACATCAACTTAACTTTGCTGTTGCTGCAGCAGCTGACATCAAACTTAGAGACAAGAGAACACGTTTACCTGATTGCTGTTCTCGCATTTCACTCTCATGTTTTTTTTTTTTTTTTTTTTTTCCTTTTTCATGTCCGGATGGATAATTCCGCTTCATATTGTCATCAAACTTATGTACGCGGTAAGGTGTAAACAGTGACCGGTGCACTGACAGGGAGGAGGAGGCGGGGGCGGGGCCTTGCATAATTTACGGGGCCCTACGCACCTTGCGTAGTGAGCGTATAGGGCAGATCATTACTGTTTATACTGTAAATTATATGATGACTTGTTTAAGGTTCATGTGCTGTGTAGGGGCAACATTATTTTAGATATACCACAATAACAAAAAATAAATAAATGTATGCAGTCTCTATTAATATCAATTATGAAGAAATTACTGGAAAAATAGCAGAAATTTGTGCAAACTTTCCATCTGTCCTCACTTCACTCTGGAAACTGTGGGGAAAATAAATACAATATTTTAAAATAATAATAATAATTATTATTTTTTAAATAAACAGTATTTTAAAGACCTGACAAACGTCATCAAATAGTGATTACTTTATTCTCAAAAATGCTTACGGTGTCATCCGAGACTAGCATGTGTATCTCAGGACTATTTTCTTTCACTGAGCTCTTCTGAATGCTAACCTGATCGCATCTCATAGGTTTGTATATGCAGAGTCTGCGTTGCATTTCTTAACTTTTACAAACCCGACAGACAAGCTCTTCCAGGGTCTCAGCAGGGCGTCTGCAAGCTAAGCGTCTATAAAGCTTTGAGTCTGAAGGCATTGAGCTGGTGTGTGTGATGGTGATTGTGTGTTATCAGCGTCTTCAGCTGCACTGACCAGACCTCTGCATCCTCCAGCAGCTGTGTGAAATCAAACCCTGTTGCCACCTGATTTTTGTATGAAGCTCACAGTATATATCAAACTCTTTTGTCCACCTTCTTCCCTGAATCACTTCATTGCTGGTGTATACTAACTCCTAAAATGCAAACATATTAAATTCTCATGTAGTGAGGAAAAACAAGAGATACTGAAAATCAATGTTAATATTATCATTTTTTTCCAGTCTTCTGTGTCACATGATCCTTCAGAAAGCATTCTAATATGCTGATTTGCTGTTCAAGAAACGTTTCTGATTACTATCAATGTTAAAACAGTTGTGCTGCCCAATATTTTTGTGGAAACTGTGATACATTTTATTTTTCAGGATTCACAGATAAATAAAAAAATATTTGATATATATATATATATATATATATATATATGAAATATATATATATATATAATATGTTATATATAATAACATATTATATTGTAACATCATAAATGTTTTACTAAATTTCGTGCATCCTTAAATTACTATATTTTTAATTTAATCTTACTGAGCCCAATTCATGTTGCGGTATAATTTTTAACTTTATTTCATGCAGCAAAATTACAAAGATATTTTTTAACAACAATCTTTGACAGCAAGGTTTGTCATTGAAAGCAATGTGTTACCTGCAGAGTAGCAAAAAAAAAAAAAAAAAAGACTCAACAGGACATATCCGTCCAGAGATGCACCGAGCTCTCTGACATGCTATGGCATCCGACACCTTTAGGAGTAAGAACAGATTGATACAAACACACTGAGTGACTTTTCTGTAAACTCACATACATGTGTGCAATAAAGTGAAATATTCAGACACTAAACAGTTGCATGTAACAACTGTTGGTGGGTGAAAAAAAAAACAGGCAACTTACATGTAAGTAATCTGTCTGGACAAGTTTTTCAGGAGTTACTAACCCTAAAAACTAGAGATTTCATGAGAGTAATGTGAGTCAAATAGTTAGATGCATATTTGTCCTTGCTTTACTTGCATCAAAACCACATTTTACTTTCATTTGGCTCTTAGTGAATGTTAACGTTAGACCTTCAAAGTCAATATAAGTACATCCATTGACCTACAAAACATTAAAAATGTGAAATGAGCACTTTCTTGTTTCTGTTAATCTGATTAAGGGGGTTTATAAACTTATCCAAAAGAGTCACGCAAGCACATGGGTTTTGCCTCAGGTGCCAACAAAACAAAGCCACCTACAGCATCTGAACTCCATATTTCAAGCTGACACAAGACTTCTTTTTTCCTGAAATCAAAGGGGATCTATAACCGGCTTTACAAGCCAACGCCGGTACGAGAGCATCAGAGGAACAGAGTGTTTGTTATAAACGGGACTGTAAATCATTCTCCCGCCCGGTTTGATGGCTCCGCAAGGTTATCTTACTTCAGGCCACTAATCTGAGAAGCACGTATAACGGCTCTGACAGCGAGCTGAGGACTGCAGGAAATCAGAGTGTGCAATTGAGCAGAGCCCATAACCTATTTCAGGAAAAACCTCCTTGCTTTTATCTGGGTGGCATTGCTCGCATCTGAGAATGAAATTTCCAGCGTCCACACCTCGTAAATCAAACACTCACACGTCAATGTTTTTCTCTCGGAATGAAGACTTGGTAAAATTGATTAGATCTGATAAGGCCCTTATTCTGCTGTGTGTGTTCTGTTATGGACAGAATGCATTAGACGCTGTGTGGTGTTAAATGCATGGTTTTGCTCTCTTTGAGGGATGATTGCACTCAGATGTTTGTTCTTATGCTTCAGATCATGAGTCGGAAACATTCAAGACTGTCAGCTCAAGTCTGACTTATGTCATTATCCCTCTCTTTTTACTTTCCTGTTAATAAATGTAAATCATCCAAGAGCTTTGTTCTGGAATAATGCACTTTCATATAAAAAACATTCCATGCAAAGCAATACAATCAATTCCTCACATTGTATTAAATCTATATTTATTCTGACTTTATTTCTTATCCAAAACACACAAGGAAAGATGCAGAAAGATCTGCACTTTTCAGTCAACAAGAGTGGGTGGTTATTCACACTAACAAGCTATAACAAAAGGTGAATAAGTCCACAGTACTGTCTACAACAGCAGTCCATTCGACATTCTATTTTCCTAGTCTTTTGAAGCCATATAATAGCTTTGTGTGAGGAACAGACCAACATATAGAAGTCGTAAAAAGCTGGAAATTATCTACACCACAGCTTTCGAATCATACTTGCAAACATTACAACACATTCAAACACACCTTTCAAGGTCAAGAACATAATAGCTGGAGAAAACTAGAGTTACATTTACACATTTAGCAGACACTTTTATACAAAACCTCTTTCAAAAACACAGAAGTCATTCATCAAACTATCCATCAGCTTCTACATTCATCTTTCATTCAGATGACAACATCACACAAACGCACAGCGCCTCAAAGATTCACTAGTGACATCACAGCCAGGACAAATGTAAGACTGTTGTACACTGTGACAGACCTTCAAAAAAAATAAATATAAAAATAAATAAATAAATAAAGTGAAAACAAGAGCACAGCCAAAAATGGACTCAGAGCTGTATTGTTAACATCTCATGCTACTACATAAGCACAGGCAGAACCTAAAAAAATGAATGAAGCAATATTAAATAATTTAGAAACATAACATACACTGTTGATATTTTGGCTCAACCTGACACAGCTAAACAGCTGCAGCTCTTTGAACACAGAATAAACAACAGAGACATCTGGTTAGCCTAACTTAAGTGGCAAAGGTCTCCGAAAACAGAGATCCTGGAAAACAAGGATGTCTGGTCACCAAAATGTTTTATGTGGCACTCTACGGCACACGCAAAGTACATATAATGATTTAGTGGTTGAACATAAAACTGTGAGCTACAGTACCTGTGGAGGAACATTGCTCTGGTGAGTTGGGTTTCAACCAATGTACCAACATACCCATGTTTACAGGTGACTGTGTTATCAAAGCAAATGTTACTAATGGCCTCACAGCTAAATTAAAAAAGGAGATATCCTGAAAAATGTGTATTTAAGCTAATAGCACACATTCCACCACACCAAACACATGCTAGTTACTTTATATAAATACAAATACAAGGTCAGAAAAATCACGATAGCACTTGAGCTTTTCATCATTTCAGCTTTCATCAAGTCAGACATCAGCTAGAAGGTATATGACCATTACACACACAAACAAAGAGAAAAACATTCAAAACACCAATTCAAGTGCCTCATGGAGACTGAGAAGGTTGTCTCTGAAAACAAGTCTGTGGTGGCCCCTGCACAGGCAGCCCTTACTTAGACCCCACAAAGCCCTTACTAGGCCCACACAGGGCTCACACTATTAATCTACAGTGCATCTGGAAAGTATTCACAGCGCTTCTCTTTTTCAACATTTTGTTACGTTACAGCCTTATTCCAAAATGGATTAAATTAATTATTTTCCTCCAAATTCTACAAACATAATGACAACCAAAAAGCAGTTTGTTTGAAATCTTTGCAAATTTAAAAAAAATAAATAAATCACAGGCACATAAGTATTCACAGCCTTTGCTCAATACTTTGTTGAAGCACCTTTGGCACCAATTGCAGCCTCAAGTAGGATGCTACAAGCTTTGCTCATCATTTGGCAATTATCTGCCATTCTTCTTCACCTCTCAAGCTCTATCAGGTTGGATGGGAGCAGACGCACATTTTCAGGTTTCTCCAGAAATATTTGATTAGGTTCAAGCCTAATCAAATAGGCTTGTCAAGGACATTCACAGAGTTGTCTATAAGCCACTCTTGCTGTGTGCTTAGAGTCATTGCCCTGTTGGAGGGTGAACCTTCTGCCCAGTCTGAAGTTCTCTCAATATTTAGGTGCTCTGAGCTTTTCTTCTACTCAAACTTAGTCCCTGCCGCTGAAAAACAGACCCACAGCAGGAGGCTGCTACCAGCACATTTTACTTTTGGGATGGTACTCTGCAGATGATGAGCAGAGCTGGTTTCCTTCAAACATGATGCTAAGAATTGAGGTTCATCAGACCAGATAATCTTGTTTCTCAGAGTCTGAGTGTCCTTAAGGTGCTTTTTTGCAAATTCCAAGCGTGTTTTTATGTGTCTTCACCTAGGAGAGGATTGAGTTCAGCCACGCCGCCATAAAGACCAGATTGGTGGAGTGTTGCAGTGATGTCTGTCCTTCTGTAGGTTTCTCGTATCTCCACATATGATCATGGAGCTCAACTAGAGTGAGCATCAGGTTCTTGATCACCACTTTAGACAAGGCCCTTCTCCATTAATTGCTCAGTTTGGCCAGAAAGCCAGCTCTAGGAAGAGTCCTGGTGGTTCCAAACATCTTCCATTTACAGATGATTGAGGCCACTGTGCTTATTGGGACCTTCAATGCTGCAGAAATTTTTCTGTACCCTTCCCCAAATCTGTGACTCAATACAATCCTGTCTCGGAGGTCTACAGACAATTCCTTGGACTTCATGGCTTGGTTTGTGCTCTGACATGCACTGCTAACTGTGGGACCTTATTTAGACAGGTGTGTGCCTTTCCAAATTCATGTCCAGAATTTACCACAAGTTGACTCCAATGAAGTTGTAGAAACATCTCTAGGATGATTGGGATGCACCTGAGCTCAAGTCTGAGTGTCATGGCAAAGGCTGTGAATATTTTTTTGTATGTGATTATATATATATATATATATATATATATATAAATTTACAAATATTTTAAATAAACTTCTTCTTTCACGTTGTCATTATGGGGTATTGTTTGTAGAATTTTGAGGAAAATAATTAATTTAATTCATTTTGGAATAAGGCTGAAACATAACAAAATGTGGAAAAAGTGAAGCGCTGTCAATACTTTTCAGCTACTATAACTTAGGTCTTTGGGGAAAAAAAAAAACAGTTATTATACATCTGAAATGAATGCAGTCACCACACAACTAATGTCTGTATTGTCAAAATTGTACAGTAATCAAAGGGATTTCAAATCAATGGAATTATTAAATATA
This sequence comes from Cirrhinus molitorella, assembly GCA_033026305.1. Taxonomy (NCBI): domain Eukaryota; kingdom Metazoa; phylum Chordata; class Actinopteri; order Cypriniformes; family Cyprinidae; genus Cirrhinus; species Cirrhinus molitorella. Next base: position 34,048,949 of record CM065123.1, on the reverse strand, counting down.
AACTAGAAAACATTCAGTTTAGGTTTATACTGTTTATTTAACACTGAAAGGGACTTCAAATTATTTATACAAACATAAAAATCATACAACAATTTTAAATACCAAATTATTACTTTGACCTCTGCTGAAAATATGTTTTGGTGTGCTAAAGTATTCACAGGCTCACTCTTCCCCCGAGGTCTCTCAATTAGTCAGTAGACGGTGGTAGCGCTTTTTTTTTTTATCCACCTGCTCTGTCTTTTGAATTCTGTAACCACACGTTTATCTCATTCTCAACTTCATAATCAGGAGCACTTGGCTGAAAGGAGCCTTTTCATTCAGCCTCTGAAAAGCAAATAGGCCTATACCAGGGATCCTAAAATATGGCTTGTGAGATCCACTTTCCTGCAGAGTTTAGCTCCAACTTTGATCAAACTCACCCATCTGTGGTCGTCTAATGATCCTGAAGACACTGATTAGCATGTTCAAGTGTGTTTGATTAGGGTTAGAACTAAACTCTGCAGGAAAGTGGAACTTGTGAGCGAGATTTGAGGATCCCTGGCCTATATAAAACAACAGGTTCTGAAAAGGTTTCTTTTGCTTTGAGCCATTCCAGTTTAATTGAGTGGTTAAAGAATGGCCAGTCAATGTTTTTAGTATTCTACAAATTGCATTACAGGGCTGCCAACACAAAACCTGCATTGGCCGAAAGGTACAAAAGTTGCTCTAGGCCCAAACGGGCTGGCCATCATGGGATTAATATGGGCAGTCCAAACTGTTTAGGTTTGGTGTGGGCTGGTCCTAGCTCACTGTGCCTACAAAAAGCCAGCATGGGCCTACAAGGATCCCAGGTCTTTCTCAGCTTTGCCTGTATTGGTGTGACATGATCCGGATCCTGTGGAGATGGGCCTGAAAAACACAAGCATGTGTTAGACTAAAAAGCTGCGGCGTAAATAATACCTTTAACATCCATCCCTTCCTCATACAAAACTGTTTAGTAACTTCAGAAAAAAAAGAATAATCATATGCACCACTTTTATGGTCTTTATTTGGAGTTTGAGAGTGTGAACACATTTCACTCTTCTGTATGGAAATATTCTGTAAAACATCTCACAGATGACAGACCATCATACATGTTTGAAATTACTTGAAATTTGAGTCAGCTAATCCAATTCGTAATCATGTACTGTTTCTGCAGAAGTCATGCTATTTTCAAAAACAGTTGTTTATGAATCTGAATGGGGCTGCTAACATGATCTATATTGAGCTGCCATCACTTTATCATCGATTTGCAGAGTTTTTCTTCACGCTTTCCCCATCTCTCTCTCTCTATCCTGCGTCTTTCATTCATTACCGGCTGATACGGCAGCATTTGTCAAAGAAATGGCATGCCTCCAATCAAATGTCCTTCCCGATGACATCTAGCAGTCATTTGGAGGGTTTTATGGATGCGGGATTGTGTCAGTGCTCAGGTTGTGAGTGATCTGGGTCTAACCGCTCGGAGGTTTACCCTCAGTGTCATGGACAGAGCTGTCAACATAAGTGACCTTGATTGATCACTCCACAGCTCTGGAGGAAACACCAGTGTCTGCAGTGTTCACCAGCATGAGTCATCTCACATTGCTTAGATATTTTACAGTAGAAAGTGTAATAGCTTCACGTAAGACCTGTTTTTTCTTTAAAAGCACAAAGTCAAAAGCCAGTTTCTCTAAGTTATTTAGAGGTTGATTCTGCTAAGAAGTAAAACTCTATGACACTTGGAAAACATTGATCTGCTTGTTTGAGCACCCGTACAAAATGTTTTTGCACAGCATTTTCCAAAATAGAATCTTTTTTTTTATTTTTTAACCTGAATGTTGTATACAGCTTTCATGCTCAGTATGATATTATTATTCCTATTATTAAGTTGATTGGCATAAGTGTTTTGATCAGTGAACGCACTCAAGCTAATGATGGATGGCGTTTGTACTTGATATAGCCAGTGTAAGAGCGTGTGTCAAACCAACTCCTGTCCACCTCATCATAAATCTACCAACTCTCATGTAATAAATGCTTGTTGCACACAAACATTTCAAAGGTGTCAGTTACTGATTGAAAGCCTGTCATTCTGTCAGCAGGAATTCATGCAAGTGTAGCACGGTTGACAGTTTAGTTTATTCCACTAGTTTTCATACATGTGTTCATTTAATTTTCTTCATATTCAGTATAGAGTAAAGTAAGTATTTGTTATTGAAGCTACACTACTTTAATTACTTGTTAATGAACAAAAATACATTATAGTGCAAACATATATATATATATATATATATAAAATATTGGCTTATCTGACTATGGTGAGCTTATTGTAAAGATTTATATTTTGAACAGTCAAGTGGGATTCAGTTGAAACTTTCAGGATTCTATCAGTTGTTCTTGCTTGTTTGTTTCTAGTCGCTACAGCAGCAGATACGCTACTTATTAGCTCATATTTTTAGATATATACCTTGTAGGACTTCTTTTCTTGCAGGGTTCCCATCCAACCTTTTTATAGACATTTTGAATCATAAACTCTCTAAAGTCACATCAATTTTTATGAGCTTGTCTGAGTGGATTATCTGGACTTTTACTAGGTCGGAATGTACATTAAAGTGATGGAAATTTTTTGGACCATAGTTTTGGCAAAGAAGAGGAGCAGCACACTGGGTTTGGATTGACTATTGTTGATAACTTTTATTACAATTAATCCAAGAAAGAAACTTTGAAGTATTTAACCTATGGCTGCTCCTCACAATCATTTATTAGATTGGCAAATACTCATTACATGAGCTCCTGCACTCATTCTGTCTTCTGACAGCATTTATTAACACTTGTATTCTCGCTCCAATACATCAGATATACAGTATCTGTCCCTCAGGAAAGAGAGTCATTCAACTGCTCCTTCATGAAAATGTTTTAATTTTCTGAAATGCACATAAAAATGTCAAACGTTTGGTCAGATGAAACATGGATATACAGTCTACCATCCGATTTATCCATGCAGAAATACAGTGTCAGCATAAATGTGCAATTTTGTGTTTTTAACTAACCTATAGAATGCCATAGGTCCTCGTGAATGCAGTCACATTTGGAGGGTCCGCAGTAGAGAATTGAACAGGTTTATCCACTCATGTGTTGTTGAGTGGTTTAGTCTGCTGAGATGTGTGTTTTGGTGCAGCAGCTTTCACAGTGTCAGATCAGGCCCTGCTGTCCTTCTCCAAACACACATGGACTGCTGGGTAAAAGTTTGCTGTGATGGCGAGTACATACTTTCCCAAGTGTGCCTCAGGTGCCAGCTTCATAAGGTCCTCCAGGTCCTCCACCTAAAACAACATGATTTTCTAGATTTGTTATTTGGGACAGGTTATTGAGTGTTGTTTAGTGCATTGTTGGACAGTGGCTATAGTGGATGTTGTTGTTAACCCTAATTATTAGCAATAGTAATGTTGATGCTTGTGAAACAGCACTAACTATAACCTAAGACATTCTGACATGAGTCTTGAGAGACACAGCAGGGCTGTCTGTGTCAGACTATCGTGACTGTACATTTAACAGCTGTGACTGACGTGTCACTCTTCTAAATGATGGATCATGTGTCACATCCATCATTTACAATCAGCACAACAATATTTATCACTCAGAAGTCTTTTAGTTCACAAACAATATCAATTCTTTCTTCGTTATATGGTTAAAATGAAAGAATGTCTAGTCTTGTTATAAGACATGGAAAAAAATCACACGGTTTGGTTTGTGAACATGCAGTGCTTTATCATATCTTTTTGAAGGATATTTGTATTCTGCCTCTGTCTGATTCATTTGCTGTACATTTAATAAAATTACTGCGGTTTATGAGCCTTTTTAACTTTGAGATAAAAAAGAGAAAGCTTTTAATTTCACTGTGAATGACTGGAATCAATGCTAAATTATGAAATGACACATTAACGATTAATGGAAATCTCAACCATTTAGAAGAGACTCATAATAAAAATGGGTGCTAAAAATTAAATATTCTTTGTTGCCCTAATAAACCACAAAATGAGAACAGTTAACAATATCTTGTCTATACAAAACAGCGTAGATGCCTTTTGGCAAGACAGTACAGGCAAAAACACTGATTCGGTTTTGAGATTTTGGTCTTATTTGGATTTTAATAAATAATACATTTGTTATCTCGAACTAGAGGAAGGAAAGCATGCAAAATACACTTTTATACACTGCTTTTACTGGACTTTATCTTTTTGCATCTGTTGATTTCAATTACAATCTATACCTTTAAAGTATTTATTTATTTTTCCCAGCAGTATTTATATACACCAGTTTTATTCCGATCTAAATTCTGAAGGATTTTACAGAGGGGTTTGTTCATATATAATTTGTCTTATTTTATACATTTTGTTCCAGATTTTTTTTTTTTTTTTTTTTGTGGCTGTTGACATCATTTTCTGCTAATTAGTTCATATTTAATTAAATAAAGCCTTGTTTGGTTATTTAAATATAGCAATAAAGCACTGAATAAAATTTACAATACAATTGTATTTTTATTATTATTGTTTATTCAGTTTTTTTTTTTTTTTTTTTTTTTTTTTTTTAATCCAGTTCACCTGAGGTGTCTTACCTAAGGGGTTAATTTGAAAAATATGTTTCTAATTTCTCATCGCTGATATGTTTTTTCTTCATACTGTAGAGTCAGGCCAGCAGTATGCTTGACCCTCGACGTGGATATACACAGAGCATGGTCTCAACACAATTATGTTTGTGTTTATATCAGCTCTGGCCTCTGCTTTGAGAACTTCAAGTACAAACACCTAACAGAGGAGTGACTGTACTTTGTCTTATTTTTAGAACATGCAGTTTGTCATAGACATTGATGATCCATGCTTGATTTCTTTATTGTTTCCCCTTTTCCTCCATTGTCCTTGTCAGGACAGAAATAGAATTAGCTTTTCTTTTTTATCTCCAACAATTTGTCTGAAATGATTGCTGTTTTGACATTATAGGCCCGGACAAGGATACAGTGACCTCTCTCACACCAGTCCACCCTGTACTGGTCCAGTTCAAGCACATGAGAAGGGGCAGCTGGTTAGCATTAGTCAAACCGCTGCCGTCTGGACACAAGAGCACTCGGGTCACGCAGGAGCTTCATTTGTTTAGCGCAGGTCACTCTCAGCGGGCGCTCTTTGCCTTGACCTGCTCTAAAAGACACATCTGAGTGTCTAAGAAAGACAAAGCATGGGAGGCATTTTTATATTTATTTATTATCCACAAAGAAATGTTCATTGCTCAGAGGCTGCTCTTTTATAGCTCGGGAGGCTTTATGGGTTAGCAGTTCACCCAAAAATGAGCGTTCAGTCATCATTTACTCATGTCATTCCAAAACCGTACAACTTTTATTCTGTGGAGCACAATAGAAGACGTTTAGCAGAATGTTCATGCTGCTCTTTTTTATACAATGAAAGTAAATAAGAATGATGATGTTGAGTCACAGCATCATAAAGTCACAGGAAGCATGACCACAGTGAAGTCATGCAATAAAATTAAGCGAAAAAAGAAAATTCTCTCCATGTCAAAATTACTTAAACCCAGCATGAGGGTTAATAACATAATGTATGCAAATACATTCATATTGTATTATATGCATGTTATTATAGGTCAGACTTATGTAACATGGACCCTGCTTCATTGCTCTGTCTGACAAAGATCTTTGGCCTGAAAAACGTTGAAGACCCTGGTGTACCGCACTCAACAGTGGCTGTATAACTCTTCATCTTAATTTAGCACTGTGTTTGTCTGGCCTGTGTGAACAGAGCTCATAAATCTGTGTTCGGTTTGAGTCTAAACAAGGGCTTTATGGCTTAATCTGCCTCAGATCTAGACAGAAATAATGTATGTAAATATAAAGCCTTCCTCAGGTGAAATGTTACAGCAAATCAGAGAGATTTATAAGAGATTTATATTTAAAGAGATTTATTTATTCTCACTCATTTCTCTGTCTGGGCAATCAGATAAGCTGCAGGGCTCTCACTACAGCTCTATTTCTGTTCATGTGGATCTGCACCTGTCTGCTCGCTGCTCACAAGAAAACATCTCACTATGGGGGAGAGGAGAGATGGAGGAGAACTTACACAGCTGGACAGGAGCTACAGATGCTGGAGCTATACAGCAAATCACCTCCCACCTATGTGATAGCATGTTTCTTACGAGAGAATTCAGCCTGAATGATTTATATTGATCTTTTGAGTCCATTGTCCTATGAAACGTTCAGAGCTCAAAAGTTCCTGTATTGCATGTATTGGAACTACGCTGTGAACTGTGAAAACAAAAAAAAATCCTGTTTAGTGTTCAGAAACTGGATCCATCCACAGACAGTGAGGAAGAACTGGAATAGGTGCTATTAATTTTTATTATTTTTATTGTATTTATTTGCAAAAAGCAGAAGAATTTATTTTACAGTTATCCTGCAAGCCCTTTACAATCAACTCCACAGCACTCATAGATCGACCAACAATTTCAAGTGTAACTCATGCCAGGATTCTTTTGGGAAACATCCCTTAATTATAAGATTATTCATAGATTTACTTCAACTATCTACGGCTTGATGTTTCTGGGAAGCACAGTCCTGTATGTTTAAATGAATTCAATATGTTGCAGTGCTTGTTCTGTCTAGATCCTGCCTTTGATCACTCTAAATTCCTCACAGCATGAGGACATGCACACAAATGGGCATAAGGACAGTTGCCAAAGCGTCGTCCCACAAGACAACACACATATGCTATTTAAATGAACAAAGCGAGCCAGTCCTCATTTTTTGCTTATATAATGTTGATTCAAGCCATACAAATACAAATCCGCTTCCGTTCTGGTTCTGCAGTGGTGTAACAACAGCACCGTCCATCTGTACTATTGTTGTCATGATACCTACATTTCAGCAGTCAGTGCCGATACCAATCGCACGGTTCTATGTACCGGTTTCGGTAGCACAGCAAAAACTAGTATAATGCTATTAATAAATACAAGTAAATACATTAGCCTTCAAATGGTGTTCAATTGTGTAAACATTGTATTAAAAGGATCAAATTAAAGTAATGAAATAACAAAGCATGGGTTATGAATGGATTATACACAAAAAGTAAGCAAAGATGCTCCCTTATAATCAATGAAGATGATATCAGTTCAATTCAGTTCAGCCGCAGCGCAAGCTTCTGTGAAAACTCCTGTTGAAATCCAAAAATCTCTATGTGCAGCACAATGAATCTATTATTTACAGTGTGTTTATACTTTGTTGGCTATAGCGAAACTATACGCGAGAGTACAGAGCTCAATCTGAATGAAGTCTGACTTACACACTTCTGATTGGCCATTACATTCACAAACTTAACATATCTGTGGTTGGCTACAATGCTCACCACTGCAAAAACATGTTCTAAATTTAAACCTTTGATAGTCTTCACAAATATTAGCACAAATTCTGGAGCGTTTGAAAGCAGTCGCTTGTCAGTGGGTTGGTAATTTAAATACTGACTTGATACGAAAGTACGCGTGTTTTTGACACCACTATTTGTACAGTAAGAGAAAGTTCTTGTTCCTCGTGATCTTCAGGCTGAAGTCTGTTATAGAGGAACAGATGACAACTTTTTCTTACAAACAGATGAGTTACACTGCAGTCCTACTACTACTATACTACAATTGTGAGGGAAATGGGTTAATAAAGTGTCAGGAATTGCTTTGCAATGCTAAATAGGAACGTGCATCAGAGCTGGGTTAGAACTAGGAACTAGTCTTGGAAGGCGGAAACATTATTTTCACCAAACGTTAACCATTTTAATTGATAATAAAAGTAGAGCACCACAGCAGCATGTCTTAAAGTTCAGAAGTTCTTAAAGCACAACTGTACATATTGCAATTAGTTTCCAGAGAAACTTCTGTGAATGGAGGGAAACTCCAACGGCCCTATTTTAACGATCTAAACACAAAGTGCAAAGCGCACGGCACAGGTGTAAGTAAGGGGTGTTTTTTGGGCATAACGTGCAATAAACCAATCAGAGTCTCATCTCTCATTCCCTTTAAGAGCGAGTTGCGCTCCTCAGTTAACTGAGGAGTTCAACGAGTGATGTTTTGCTGAAATTACCTGTTAAGTGGCCAGTCAATATTTCATTTGTCTGCGTTGGATGCAGGCTTTCAAATAGCTCTGTGCGAGGAGTCAGTTAATATATACAGGTCCTTCTCAAAAAATTAGCATATTGTGATAAAGTTAATTATTTTCTGTAATGTACTGATAAACATTAGACTTTCATATATTTTAGATTCATTACACACAACTCGAAGTAGTTCAAGCCTTTTATTGTTTTAATATTGATGATTTTGGCATACAGCTCATGAAAACCCAAAATTCCTATCTCAAAAAATTAGCATATCATGAAAAGGTTCTCTAAACGAGCTATTAACCTAATCATCTGAATCAACTAATTAACTCTAAACACCTGCAAAAGATTCCTGAGGCTTTTAAAAACTCCCAGCCTGGTTCATTACTCAAAACCGCAATCATGGGTAAGACTGCCGACCTGACTGCTGTCCAGAAGGCCATCATTGACACCCTCAAGCAAGAGGTCTGTGGGAAGGAAAAAGTGTGGCAGAAAACGCTGCACAACGAGAAGAGGTGACCGGACCCTGAGGAAGATTGTGGAGAAGGACCGATTCCAGACCTTGGGGGACCTGCGGAAGCAGTGGACTGAGTCTGGAGTAGAAACATCCAGAGCCACCGTGTACAGGCGTGTGCAGGAAATGGGCTACAGGTGCCGCATTCCCCAGGTCAAGCCACTTTTGAACCAGAAACAGCGGCAGAAGCGCCTGACCTGGGCTACAGAGAAGCAGCACTGGACTGTTGCTCAGTGGTCCAAAGTACTTTTTTCGGATGAAAGCAAATTTTGCATGTCATTCGGAAATCAAGGTGCCAGAGTCTGGAGGAAGACTGGGGAGAGGGAAATGCCAAAATGCCTGAAGTCCAGTGTCAAGTACCCACAGTCAGTGATGGTCTGGGGTGCCATGGCAGCTGCTGGTGTTGGTCCACTGTGTTTTATCAAGGGCAGGGTCAATGCAGCTAGCTATCAGGAGATTTTGGAGCACTTCATGCTTCCATCTGCTGAAAAGCTTTATGGAGATGAAGATTTCATTTTTCAGCACGACCTGGCACCTGCTCACAGTGCCAAAACCACTGGTAAATGGTTTACTGACCATGGTATTACTGTGCTCAATTGGCCTGCCAACTCTCCTGACCTGAACCCCATAGAGAATCTGTGGGATATTGTGAAGAGAAAGTTGAGAGACGCAAGACCCAACACTCTGGATGAGCTTAAGGCCGCTATCGAAGCATCCTGGGCCTCCATAACACCTCAGCAGTGCCACAGGCTGATTGCCTCCATGCCACGCCGCATTGAAGCAGTCATTTCTGCAAAAGGATTCCCGACCAAGTATTGAGTGCATAACTGAACATAATTATTTGAAGGTTGACTTTTTTTGTATTAAAAACACTTTTCTTTTATTGGTCGGATGAAATATGCTAATTTTTTGAGATAGGAATTTTGGGTTTTCATGAGCTGTATGCCAAAATCATCAATATTAAAACAATAAAAGGCTTGAACTACTTCAGTTGTGTGTAATGAATCTAAAATATATGAAAGTCTAATGTTTATCAGTACATTACAGAAAATAATGAACTTTATCACAATATGCTATTTTTTTGAGAAGGACCTGTATGTGTGTGTATGTATGTGTGTTATGTTTTTTGAGGAAAACATTTCAGGATTTCTCTTTATATAGTGGATATGTATGGTGCCCCCAAGTTGAACTTTTATAATGCAGTTTAAATGCAGCTTCAATAGGCTTTAAACAATCCCAGGTGAGGAAGAAGGGTCTTATCTAGCGAAATGATCAGTTATTTTCAAAACAAACTGACAATTTATATATTTTTAACCTCAAATGCTTGCCTTGTCTCGTCTCTGTGATGCGCATGCATAATCTGTGTGATCCAGGTCAATACAGTTAGGGTATGTCAAAAAACTCCATCTCGTTTTCTTCCCCAATTTCAAAATCATCCTATATCACTGCAGAAATACCAACCCGGTGTTTACAAAATAAAACATACAAAGAAGATCAAACGCCCTTTACAAAAAAAAAGGTAAAACAGCACAGGATGATTTTGAAGTTGAAGACGAACTGTATTGACCCAGATCGCACAGACTATGCATGCGCATCGCAAAGACGAGACGAGCATTTGAGGTTAAAAAGTATATAAATTGTAAATTTGTTTAGAAAATAACCAATAATTTTGCTATAAGTCCCTTCTTCATCGGCTAGGATTGTTTAGAGCCATTTGAAGCTGGATTTAAAACTTCATTTTGGAAGTTTAAACTTGGGGGCACTATGGAAGTCCATTATATGGAGTGAAATCCTGAAATGTTTTCCTCAAAAAATATAATTTTTCTATGACCGAAGAAAGAAAGAAAGAAAGAAAGAAAGAAAGAAAGAAAGAAAGAAAGAAAGAAAGACATGAACATCTTGGATGACAAGGAGGTGAGTACATTATTTGTACATTTTTGTTCTGAAAGTTAACTAATCCTTAAGTCTGTCACATGAAGTCCCAGATCTCACCTAACTCACAGTGGATGTCCATCAGCATCTAACTCACCTACTCACAGACACTACGATCAATTTTAAACTGAAATGCGCTCAGGGTAATAACCTTCTATCTTGCATGTATGCTAGATACATGCGAAACATGGAGCTTCACTAAACTTTGAGGACTAAGTGTGTCTGTGTGCTTTATGTAGATCAGAAATACCCCTACTTGATTCAACAGTTTAATTTTCTCAGCAGATCGTAACAACAGCAGCTTTCAAACCACTCCATAACACTTATCCCCTAGACAATGGTCCAATTGTCACATATGGACTTGTTGGACACAACAACAGTTTCAAGTTGCAGATCACATTGCTACACTTCTCATCATTACAGCAGGTGGATGAATGCTAGAGAAAATTCAATCGCTGCTCGGCAATAACAAGTTCCTCTCCAAAAGCATTATGCTGACAGAGGCCAGTGGCTCAGGATGGCGTCCGTGTTGTTGATAACACGGGAAGGACAGAGTGTTTATCTGAATGAGCGAATGGAAGCTGCTTTTGAAATACTTCAGTTCGACGGCTCCATGAGGTCCACGCTCTCATTACAGCTCTCAGACGCTGGCAACGGTCCACCAGCAGCTCCAAAGGACAACGACCTTCTTCATAAACATGCACAACCAATATTCTATTCTATCCTCTCGCTCTCTCTCCACAAGGCCTGGAGAGGATTGCATTTTCTCTTGCCTCTTCTGTATAATAGATGAGTGGATGCTTTGTGTCGATTCCTGTCCCACTCCTTCACTGTGGCATCTCGCCCAATTTGCGCTCAATATGCGGGCGCGGCGCTGCCCACACATGCGACTGCAGCGCTCACTTCATCTGGCAACTGACAGGACGGCTTGCGACAACAGCCAGAGAACCACGAGGAGCTGGAGAGAAAGAGAGAGAGACAAAGAAGGAGAGAGGGAACCAAAGCAAAAGAGGCAAACCCATCGTGCTTGATTAAGCCTGTCACCATTAGACAGAGACTGCAATTAGCCCTGGCCAGGTTTATCCCGCCGAGGGATGCGGTAATGGAGAGAGGAGGGAATAGATGGACGGGAGGAGGGATCGGGCGGCTGGAGCCCCGGGACTCGAACGAGTGCAGCATCTGCTGTGTGTGGCAGAGACGAAAGGCTGGAGGAGAGGAACAGAGGATGGATGGATGAAAAAAATTGTCCAATTTTAATGTAGCCTACTGGTTTTATTTCCACTCAATGATTTTATTAATTCTTTTGGTATTTTTTAGTAAGCATGCCTCCCCTCTTTGGTCCCAACTAAATACTAAACAAGCAAACAAACAAAAACATGAATGACTAACCAGTGTTAATTTCGTTGATAAATAATTTTCGTCATAATTTTCGTCAACAACATTTTTTCACAGACGAAAACAAGACGATAGCGAACAAATACTTGTTTTGAATGACAAAAGTTATAACGAAAGTATAAGACTAAATAAGATAAGACGAAAATGTTAGGAAGGGAAGATTTAGGAAGAGATTAATTCAAAATAAATCTGACATTCTACTCTATCTGAATAATGTGTTTCTATGGCAACATTATCAACACCAAAACCCTCACGTGCTCCTGAACTTGTAATTACAACTTGTGAACTTGGGATGTTCTGAGAGTTACAACTTGGACCAGTGACAGCTGTACCACATGACAGCACACGAGTAAGTTACTCTTTCGCGTCTTATGATCGGAGAAATACACAAAAAATATGTAGAATTGTCCATTTTGATAAGTATTTACGTAAACACACTTGATTTTGTTTTATGTGAATGTAAACTGTTGGGAGAATATCTGACTTGTATCAGTAAGCTACATTGCATTTGTGTGTTTGGTTTTAAAGGGGGGGAAGTCCAATTTAGTTGCTATTGTCTGTGGCACTGATGTTAATCAAGCAACAAAAGAAAGACAGAAAATTACTCATTGCTCTTAACTGAGTCACTTTAGTAGCCCTAATAAAGATTAATCTAAAATTATTTATGCTTGCTTGAAAGAATGTGGTAAACAAGTTGTTATAAAGAATGCATAAGACCATGTTCTTGTTACTTTAGGAGAAGTGGTTTCATTTCATTTTAATATAAAGGTATGTTGCGTGTCACAGTTAAATTTGTGTCTATAATGATAAAACCTTAATATGAAACCTATATAATGAGTTTGGTAATTTTAGAGAAAAGTGTAATAAATGCACTACACTGTAACTAAACTCATTACTTATGATATTTAGTCAACTAAAACTAAAACCAATTCAGATTGCTAAAATATCACTAAAAATGGCATTTGGCATCACTAAATGGCATTTTAGTCAAAGGGCTATGACTAAAACTAAAACAACATTTGCTGTCAAAATTAACACTGCGGCTAACTAAAAGACTTGTCCTTAGTGTTAATATGGCAACTAGTCAATAAACTATATTTTGTCATGCTAGCATTATGTGGAAACTTTATTAAATCATATATGTTAAAACTAGCCCAGTGTGGGGTTGTTCTGTCCGGTTGTTCCATATCCATAACAGTCTCAAAATGTCCCTGTCACATATTTATTACGTTGATATAAGTATGTATTGCTGTGTTTTTATTATGTTGCTTCAGTTACATATTGCAGCAGTTCAGATTTCAAATATCCAGGGACTGCTGCTGAAAGTTAATCCTCTATCGTGTTGGAAATATGCCCTACACCAAACCCAACCCTAAACCTAAATCCAAAATCGATATAAAAATGCATTTGTTGACGCCATCTGTGTAGATTTTAACTCTTTTGTCGAACCGTAGTTACACAGGATTTGAACAAGAGTTCTTCACCTCTCAAGTACATCTCCGTACTGGGTGAGCTACCAAGCAAATTTACTAATCTACTTCATAGATATGAAGTAGGGCTGTGCCGATATTCGGACGCGAATTATAATGCGTATCTCGTCAGTAATGCCGGTTCTCTGATTAGCCGTAAATCTTATTCACCTGTTCATTCATGCAGCCGCGTTTACTACACAGAGCCGTAGTTCGCTGACAAGCTACGCAGTTTCACGTGCAGAATCGATATGTATCGCCTGCGATACTGAAGGTGATACTTGCGTAGCTTGTCAGTGAACTACGGCTCTGTGTAGTAAACGCGGCTGCATGAATGAACAGGTGAATGAGATTTACGACTAATCAGAGAACTGACGAGATGCGCATGATATCGCGTCTGAAAATCGGCACAGCCCTAAGCTGGATATATCATGGTAACATTCAACACAAAGCCTATCCAACATTATTCACATTACTGTATAATTCAGGTTTCTTTAATAGGAAACAAGAAGTTAAAATGCTTTATAGTGTCACAGTTCAATTCCACCCACATAAGAATAATTTCCAATCAATTTTTACCACTTTGTAAGTGCGTGTTGTTGACTGCTGGTCACATAAATTTACAGAATGTAAAGCAGGGGTACAGGCTTTAGCGCAGCTGCAAGGTTTGTGTACATTTTCTTTAGTCATTTAAACAGTAATTTGTTGAATTATGATCAAATGATGGAGAAGACCATCTGTAGAGGTCTGGTGCATTCGAACACACTTTCTGCAGCTGATCTCACAGACCTATAAAGCCATCAGATCGTACACTGCTGTGCAAATTGCATTCAGCTGGAATTTTTTGCATAATTCTTTTAGCGAATCTGGGGCTAAATCCACACGGGCAGCATGTGCAAATAAACAGCACTTACTGAATTCCCCCCAGTCAAGGTGGTCTTGCAGTTCAGACAACACCGCCTCTGTGACCCACATGGCTGAGTGAGTGTGTTTATGTTTCACACCTATCCACAGCTCTCCGCAATACAGGCCTTCAACACACACAGTTGCACTGTACCTTCCCACTTCTCCTGCTTTGGCAACATTCCCAGATGGAGGATGTAAAATGGATGGTGCAGAAAGACCCATAATTTACAAAGCAGCTGCTTCCCTTTAGAGTAAAACCCTTCCCATACTTTATAGGCAAGACACAGCAATGAGGGTCTTTGTGAGGGGAATATTGATGTGTTCTATAAGATGATATCCAGAAACGATTCATCACGAGAGCGATAAGAGGGGCTTTTAAGGACATGGCTGAAATGAATGAGAGTTATTTGCTTTGTACCTCTGTGTTCTTCTGAGACGTGGACTGATCCTGTGTGAAGTTAGTAACTTGCCAGGAGCAGTTTGTTAGGGCTCAACATTTAACTGCAGCTGCAAAGATCTCTGAGTGAACGGAAAGCACTAGTGTAATAGATTTTCATTTCTGGAATTAGCCTCTTAATTCATTTGTGAGGTGATAAAATACGACACATTACACTAATGTCGTTTCATTTCTCAGAGAGTCACACGGTAACCTTTACAGAATGCCTGGTCAGCAAAATCTCAGTGCAGAGCACTTCACATGAGAACACCAGATCTGTGTGTCATATTACTATGTTAGTAGTGTAATTAGTTAGTGTACTATGTATACTTTAAAACTTTTTTGCTGTATGTTTTTTCCACAAGTCCTAATTACAACTTATTGTTATGCTTTTTAAACATTCAAGGTGCCAAGAAACATGCATCTTTAAAATAGTCTAAAGCTGTGTCTCACATGATGTAATATACAATAAACATTTTCAGTATTTAGTGTAGTGTCTAGTGTATATATTTTATACGTTATTTTGCATCAGAGTGTGATAGCCATGCTCCTTCAGCTATGTAATTAAACCTATGACAGTCGAGTGCATGAAGCATCCAACACTCCACACATCGTTTTTTTTTTTTTTTTTCCAGTTAATTAAGTGTATCATCTGGATATTTGAAAAGCACTTTCTCTTATTGGAATTTTCAGTGTGCTACTTACACTTTTTATACAACAAAATGGGACAGTGCATAAACACATCTTAGATCATTGTTTCCCAACCCTCTGTCTGGAGGCTTACCAGCAGTTCACATTTTGGATATTTCTCCTATTTAACTCATTAATTGTAGTTTTTGGATTCTCTACTAACGAGCTGATGAGTTGTATAAGCTGTGTTCAATTAGGAAGTAATATAGTGTTGGTGTGCCTCCAGGAACAGGGTTGGGAAACACTGCCTTAAGTTGTTGACTAATAAGAATGAAGATATATTAGGGAGAGGGATGAGATCACATATGACTTTCCAGTGTTGTCTTTTTATATAAACCATTTCTTAATATCTCATCTGCTTTTCCCCAGCTAACAGAAAATATCTTCTAAGAACGTTTTACTAACACATAATTTCTGAATGTCCTGTCAACATAATTTTCAGTATGTTTTTTTTTTTTTTTTAAGATTTATTTTTGGCTTTTATTATTATAGGACAGATCAGGAAGGACAGGAAGCGAAGTGGAGAGAGAGAAGGGGGTAGGGTCGGGAAAGGTCCTTGAGCTGGGAATCGAACTCGGGACGCCCGTTGCGCAACGGCGCTGTATGTCGGCGCACTGCCCACAAGGCTATCGGCGCCGACATAATTTTCAGTATGTTTTAAAAGCTTTTTTTCCAGGTCTTGCAAACATTGGAGAAAACTTTAAGAGAATGTTCCATTTTATCATTTTGCAAACATTAAGGGAACGTTAGACGAATGTTCAACTAAAACGTTTCGGTAACACTTTATTTTGATAATCAACTTTAGACCTACTAGCTATAAATAGCATTGCAACTCCATGTCAACTAGCAGTCATTAGCTCCAACTCCAATTAGACACACCTGAACCATCTAATCAAACTCTGACTATGCATACTAGAAACTTCCAGGCACGTGTTTTGGGGCAAGTTGGAGCTAAACTTTGCAGGACCAAGTTTGGGCACCCCCTGCATTAGAGTATTAGTAGACTGTCTGCTTTCTACTAACTATACCTTAAGTAACTTTGAAAGTATACAAGTAACTTATTCTACTAGTCCTAACTTAACAGTCTACTAAGGAGGGTTAGTTGACATATTCGAAAGTTAAAGGGTTACCATTTCAGAAAAAACATTGTGAATTATGGATAATTAATGTTTTTGTGATAATGTTTTGAGAATGTTATTATTTGAAACAAGTTCTATCAATGTTTCTGCAAGAAATGCTTAAAAATTTGTTTGTATAGTGCCAGAATGTTTCCTGTTTGTTGGGTCAGAATTCGCTGTATTCTGACACTCCAATAATTTTTTATGCTGTATTCTTTGATATAATTTGTAGTAAAGTAAAAGTTTCTGACCTCAGAATGACAGTCCACCCAGCTAGAGTGGCAAGTTTTATTTTAGTTCCCAGAATGTTCTGCTAAAAGATAGGACAACATTCTCTAAAAACATTCTAAAAATGTTTATTGATAACATTGTTAGAACATGATCCTCTAACATTCTAATAAAGCTTCCCATCATGCTAGATATGAACTTAAATTGCTCAGATGTCAAATTTAGTTTGAAAGTGAAAACCCAACCTTTGTTTGATGTCAAGCTCCAGTGTCATTAAATATCTCCAAAAACAGCATTACCAGCTTTTTAAAAAAAAAACACAGTGGAGCAACACCAGCAGATGACATTGCACCCCAAATCATCACAGACTGTGGAAACTTAACACTGGACTTAAAGCAACTTGGGCTATGAGCTTCTCCACTCTTCCTCAAGACTCTAGGACCTTGGTTTCCAAATGAAATACAAAGCTTGCTTTCATCTGAAAAGAGGACTTTGGACCACTGGGCCTAGGTAAGGCGCCTGTGACATTGTCTGTGGTTCAGGAGTGGCTTAACGAGGAATTCACCCAAATTTTTTAATCGATTTTGCTTGACAAGCCTCTCAAGGCTGCGGTTCTCTCTGTTGGTTGTGCATCTTTTTCTTCCACACTTTTTCCTTCCACTCAACTTTCTGTTAACATGCTTGGATACAGCACTCTGTGAATAGCCAGCTTCTTTGACAATGAATGTTTGTGGCTTACACTCCTTGTGAAGGGTGTCAGTGATTGTCTTCTGGACAATTGTCAGTTCGGCAGCCTTCCCCATGATTGTGTAGCCTAGTGAACCAAACTGAGAGACCATTTTGAAAGCTCAGGAAACCTGTGTTTGAAACAGGTGTTTTGAGTTGATTAGCTGATTGGCATGTCACCATATTCTAATTTGTTGAGATAGTGAATTGGTGGGTTTTTGTTCAATGTGAGCCAAAATCATCACAATTAAAAGAACCAAAGACTTAAACTACTTCAGTCTGTGTGCATGTAATTTATTTATTGAAATTATGTGATAAAAATTCAGTTGGATCTCAGTCTGCAAAACCATTGCACTGCTTATAATAATATGAACCTAACACCAGACTGAATGTGATCAGATCTTTTGTAAATGTATGAAATAAATAAAATCAGTCTGGTTTATAATAAGAAAGCTGGTAATGCTGTTTTTCCACATCCAATGTGCAATGGGAAGCTTCCAATTAAATTGTTATTAGAATGTTAGAGGATAATGTTCTAACAATGCTATCCATAAACTTGTGTAGAATGTTTTTAGAGAATGTTATCCTACCTTTTAGGAGAATAATCTGGGAACTAAAATAAAACTTGCTGCTGAAAACATTACCAGAACATAGCATAATGTTCTTGGAACATCTTTTCTAGCACTCAAAAATGAAGAAAAAAATGTCCAAATTAAATTTATTTTACATTTCTTCTTCTAGACTGGACTTCTACCATGTTTTAATCTCAAGACTTAACTCTAATCAAACAACACTGTTTGTCTCGAGACAAACATTTTGAATCATGTGCTCTAAAGTCTCTAAAAGAGAATTATATACGGCTTTGGTAAATCACTCTGGCATAATTGGCTCTGTTCACTTCTCCTAGGAGGGCAAATATAGGATCCTCAGAGGCCCAATAAATGTAGCCAAGCATTTTTCTGATAAGGGAATACTCATTTTTCACCAGCAATATTTTCATTTTTCTGGCCCGTAGACAGTTGGCATTAGATTAAACGCTAACCAGGGGTAAGCCTGCAGCAAATAGCAGAGACTTGAAGGGCAAATGCCCTCCTGAATCCATCAAATTTCCCTGGAGTTGTTCTGTGGACGCTAACGACCTTAAGCTAGCACTCTAAAGACGACTCCACGCCGCTGTCGCCGCACACCTCTGTGTTTTGCTTCTGTCTGCACTGATTCTCAGGAGCTCCATTTGAGCGCCGCATTTCATTAAATGATAGTTTGCAAATGTTAACGTGATAAATGCCGATCTGTTGGACGCTCTAAGCGAGACTTGTCTCCATTTAAGACAAACCTTTGTGTGAGAAGGTTTTGTTTATTTAAAACACAGGCCAAAAATGGCCCGTTCTGCTTGGGAAGATCTTTGGAAAAATTTCACTCGCCATCTGAGTTTTTCAAATCTGTGTTGATTTCAGAGAAAAACTCAGCAGAGAAACACAATGCAATAAAAGTAGTGAAATAATTGAATCTGGGCTTATTTGATTTTGATTGGCTCTGTGCTCTGGGGAGACCCTAACAGGGCCGATTCTGATTCGTCATCCCTCGAGAAGAGAGAAATGAACGTCACATACGATTGTGTCAAAGAGGAGACACATACAGCGCTCCATTTCATTTCTGGCAGCAACTTTCCAGGCCGCTTGAATCTCATTGTCTTTCTGTCATCTCTTACACTGAATCGTAACAATGTTAAAACAATGAACTGAAATTGAATTATGTGCGAGGAAATCAGTAACGATTAAAACAAATGAACATGAAAAATGATATCGTAGAACAGGTTGATCAAACTGAATTGGTCGTCCTGCGTGTGACTGATCGCTATTGAACGTAATTATATATTACGGTCGGAATGATCAATTTGCAAACGGCCGTCACACGCGGCCTGATAAAGCACAGCAGAAGAAACTGCCCACAAACCACACATTGATCTTATCAAACGACAAAGCTGCCCTCCTGTTTAAAATATGCAAGCACCAAACCCAGGAGGGATAATTAAAATAATGTATGCATTAACTCGCAAATATCGTAATGGTTTGATTTATTGAGCGTTCCCACGTCTATTTTTCTTCTCTGTTCTCTTAATGATGCCCAGAGTCACAATAAGCACACATCCTTTGGAGCGACTCCAGTGAAGGTCACCCCATCCACGCAGCCGTATGAGCAATGAGTCCTGTGGAGGAGAGCACTGCCATTGGCATCGGCCATCCACAACCTGAGCGCAGGCCTGCGTCGCCACTGCAGGTGGGAGCGGCAGATGCCGAGCCGCCGCTAATGGCTCCGGGGCTGACTATGAGAGAAAGCCACCCAGCATGGAGGGAGAGCAGATGGGCCTGAGACTTACAGATAATGCTTGGGAGAGGGTTTGGACTGCGCTGTCTAGTTCCCTTGGATTCAGCGGTTGCGTGTTTGTTACTATTTTTATTCACCCAGGATGCATTAAATTGATGAGAAGAAACAGTAAAGACATTTATAGTGTTACATTTCATGCTGAAAAATAACATTTATATTTTCACAAAAATGGGCAGCACAACTGTTTTCAACACTGCTAACAATCATAATTGTGTCTTGATCAGCGAATCAGCATATTATATGATTTCTAAAGGATCATGTGACACTGAAGACTGAAAATTCAGCTTTAATCACAGGAATTGCATTTTGACAGAGAAAACAGCTGTTTTACGTTGTAATAATATTTCACAATTTTTACTGTATTTTTGACAAGCATTTGAAAAATCATACTGAGTACAAATGTTGTATTGCATATTTGTTTTTAATTTATTGAACACAAAAAAATATCTGATAAACAAATGGAATTAGCCTGTGGGTACCACTAATACTATAATTCAGGGTCATGGTATGTGTCTCATAAACAAGACATTAATAACCCAACAGCTGATTAAGCTGTGTTTTTAGAGACTGCAATGCTTTCTGTTTTTTATAGATACAAAATACCAACTTAATACATTTCATCCACATTAACCTACAGTGATTAGATTCTGGTCATAATATTACTGTAATACTATAATATTACTGATCAAATACAGTAAATGCAACCTTGGTGAGCAAAGAGACTTTCAAAAACTGTTCTGACTTCAAACTTTTGAATGGTGGTACATCAACTCCTGAGGTTTTTACAGTGATGTAATGCAGGTGATTGGAACATATTGTTTGTCTGTATTGTGAAGTACTGCCATCTAATGCTTGCTTGAGGCATTGTAAAGTTTTTCATCCTAATGCTGGTTGATGAATTTTGGTTTCTGAGCAAAGCTGAACTTGTGAACAAAGCTGAACAAACTGAACCTTATTGTTAAGTGTTACCCTTTTTAGTGCTTGACTGCTGCTGGTCACTGACAGCTTTAACTGTACTAAAAAGCATCAATATGTAGTAAACATCTCTTTGTGCTGTGCTGAACATATTCATACAGGATTGGGACAACATAAATTATGAGTTTTCATTTTTTTGTCAAATAACTTTTTAATACATGGTTCATTCACTTTTACAAAGACTAAGAACGCCCTCCTTTTTTCTATTAACCGGTTGTGCATCAGTTTCTGACTGTGGTTATGAACCTTCCCAGACATGTGTTGCTGTTAAAGTCCCTATAAACAGAGTTTTCCAATATCAGCTCCACAAATGAATCAAGCTTATTGCAGTCGAGCAGTGTGAGCACATATAGAGACTCTGTGAAAACAATTACAGCACATTTATTTTGAAACTGACCGGTTATGTAGAAATGCAAATATTTGGCCGATTGCTCAGAGCGGAACGCGATCCCGCCAGGTTGGGTGACAGTCGGGATATGATCTACGAGCCAGCATGTTGGCTTTGGCAGGCTTTATTGTTTTACGCGATGATAGATGGAAGTATTTCCCGATGCTGTAAGTGCAAATGGAATCACGCACGTCATCCGCACAGCATAACTCACACAGACCGATCCAATTTCCCTCTCTGAGAACTCAGCTGTATCGATGCACCAGATTTGATCAAATTGCCATTAAAGTAAGAAATATTCCACACGCTCTCATATGCTCGTGTCTGAAATGAGTGCTTACATTCAGGTTTGATTTGACAATGATTGAAGCACTAAGCACAAGGAAACACATCGAGCTTTCATAATGAGTGGACACCAATGCTCGTCCCGCGGCGCACTATACCACGCTGCGCTCTGAATGTTTGTTTGTGGTAAGATTTATAACATCTTAGATGTTAATCTTAGATGCGAAAGTCAGAATGAGAATTATGTTTTATACCTGAGTAATTATCCAGCTGGAAAGTTTCCCTGCTGAAAAAAGAAAAAAAAAACAGCATATGCTGGTTAGATAGGTTGTGTTGCTGGTATGCTGGTTTTTGTTTGTTTAAGCTGGTCCTTTGCTGGTTTATGCTGGTCCTTAGCTGGTCATGTGCTGGTCCTGCACCAGCATAAACCAGCAAAGGACCAGCTAAGAACCAGCATAAACCAGCAAAGGACCAGCATAAACCAGTTAAAGACCAGCAAAGGACCAGCTTAAACCAGCATACCAGCATCAAAACCAACCTAACCAGTGTATGCTGTTTTTTTCATAATCATAATCTACACCCCCTCCAGAACTCTGAGATCTGCTAGTGAGCGACGCCTTGTGGTACCATCACAGAGAGGTGCGAAATCACTATCCAGAACATTTTCTTTTACTGTTTCTGGCTGGTGGAATGATCTTCCTACCCCTATCCGGAATGCTGATTCCCTGACAAGCTTCAAGCGACAGCTTAAAACTCATCTCTTTCAACTCTATTTGCTGTTACCATAAAAAAAAAAAAAAATCTCTTTATTCCTTCCCTTTCTAGCTTGTACTTGTTTGAAGCACCACTTGAAATCTGGTATTATAGCACTGCCTGTGTCTGTTTGTCTCCTTAAGAAGAATCGCTCTATGTTCTTCCAACTGTATGTCGCTTTGGACAAAAGCGTCTGCCAAATGCCTAAATGTAATGTAATGTAAATGTAAATGTAATAAGTGGACCGATGCAGGCCTGTAGGAAATGTCACTGAAAAAGAGTTCAAAAAGAAGTTCAAATGCATTAACATGTCTGTTGAGATGCATATTTGAAATATTCAAAACATTTTCCTGAACAGTTTGCATGCAAATCCCTGTCTGAAACTGAGCATGCCTTCATTTGTGATGGCATTGTATATTATTGTTGGCTCTTTGACAGATTGTGTTTGTTTCTCTCTTGTAAATCATGTTGGATAAAAGCTTCTGCTAAATGTAATTGTTAACCTATGTCTTTCTTTATGTCTTTTATGGAAATTTAAAAGGACAGTAGAATAGTATAGTAGACTATAGTAGATAGCATGGTCGATATTTTATTGAAATATGAAAGGATAGAACCAGCTTGTTTTTTTCCACACATGTGGAAGTGAATCTCACAAGATTTTCAAGGCCGGATTTGATGAATAATTTAAACTTGATTGGTTCCTCACACAAGTCATATAAAATCTTTTTATTCTGCTTATTGTCCCTTTTACTCTCCATTCACGTTTACTGTATGTAAGAAAGCAGCTCAGACATTCTGCGAGTGTAAATGATGACAAATTGTCATTTTTGCATGTGTAGCACTGTCCCCTAAAGCTGTTGAATCAATGCTGCCCATTCAATAGACACAGGATTGAGTTTCTCCCAGCGTTTCTCTCAAATGAGGGGCAGGACACGGGTCGAGGTGACACAATCTTCCTGGAATTAGAGGGAATATACTCCGAAAAGGGAACAAAAAGACAATCTGTTTAAAATTCTGACACCTGCTCACTGTAAAGTTGGATTTCTGAGTCACTGGGGCTCTGCAAAGACTTGAGCAGATGCTCTTCATAATGGACGTCTGAGTAAATACTGACAAGCCTGCTGAATGGGAATCTCATCAGTGCACTGCATATGTTTTGGGAGGGTTTGGACTGTACGTTAGGGTCATTCTTTGATATTAGGGACACTACTTTATTATCAAAGAATATGTTGGTTGTACATTTATATGCCACATGCAGTTACATACTGAAGAAAAATCAAAGCTTTTTCATATTCATGAAAGTACTATGAAGATGAAAGGGGGAAGCAGCAGTGCTCTGGACAAAGATGCCAAAAAACAAGTGGTTTCTGTCATCCTTGAGGAAAAGCGCTGAATATCATGTTAGCTCTCACTCATAAGGTCTTTACATTTGATATGAAACAACCGAGACTTGCATTTGGTCCATATTACTTCTTTTAGTCTCATAAAAAAAAAACAAAGTCTATTTGATTTGCAGATCCAAGAAAGACAATGCAGCAAACCATCACGGCTCACATCTCAGAAAGAAAACGTTTCCCAGCCTTCATCCATAATGCATCGAGTTTATCGCTGCAGAGAAAGTTCACGTTGTACTGCTGAGTTTCAAACAGAAAGACGGCTAAACTCATTTAAACAAGCTCATATCACACATTTATCAAGTTATTCAAACTTCAGCTGTAAGAGCGTCCAGCACAGAGGCTGTGCTGCTATTTTCAGCTGACGTCCCAGTGGAAGTAAATGGAGACTGGAGGGCTATTTGCTGGCTGTCAGTTAAAATGGATGTGGTGTCAGTCTCTCGTAAATGGTTGAAAACCTGCTTCGAAATGAAATAGACTGACACTGTAAGCTGCAGCAGTGCACTGGACCAAACTGCAAAACAAGTCAAGAGAATTTCAAGTGTTGAGGTTTATCGAGGACAAGAGATCGGTGGCTCCTAGAACTTCTGACATGGTTCAAACACAGTTTTTCCAAAACAACAGGGGGAAATGAATGCAATAGATATGCAAACGACAATGCACATTCAATCTGCACATTTAATGTGCCATTAAACATCAAATAAGAATTTCCAATTAAATACTCTTAAAAACAAAGGTTCTTTTTTTAAAGGCATTGGTGGCGTTCCATTGCACGAAAGGTTCTTTGTAGTGGATAAAGGTTCTTCAGACCATTAAAATGTTCTTTACACCTAGAAAAAGTGGTTCTTCTATGAACTTATCACTGAAAACCCAAAACAGAATCTCTTTGGAAGCTTGATTTTTAAAAGTGAAGGAAACGTAATAAACACATGCTGTATGATGTCAGGTCCTAAATGCTGTATACCTCAAACGTGACCGGAGGGTAAAACGGAGTAATAGTGGACTTCAGAAAGGCCATCTTCAAGGACGAAGAGTGCAGGACTGCAGGCGATGTGTGTTGCGGGCTGCTCTAAAATCACCGCAGCTCACGCACATTTGTCATATAGCCACGGGGCTCAATTTCCCCAGGGACGCCCCGAATGCCTCATCAAATGATGCGATGTTCCCTTTCATTGGATTTCTGTTGTGTACCTAAAAGCTCTGACGCCCATTCGTCTTGAAAATAACACCATCTCTCAGGCCTTGTGGGCATGCTGACTGTCTGGGCCATTCATCCTGTCCTCCAGAACACACAGGCCACCAATAACGTCATTGCAAGGCTAGGAACAGCTGTCACATGCACAAACTTTAACGTGTTTACATTCAGCTCTTTTGATTTCCATCAGTGATGAGGAATGTGAATGCATTTTTTTGTATAAAATGCATGTTGACTGTCATCATTGTGATTTGTCATTCTGGAAAGTGATGGGTTGGTTAATGAGGTGCATCTGAAATTACCTTTGTGTTACCTTTTTTTTTTTTTTTTTTTTGTCAAAGGGAGCCAGTAATCTACATATTTGTTATCTTGTGCTTGTCAAATTCAAGCTGCAGTAAATTCAACACAAATGTAAGATCCTTCATTGTCTTACAGGCTCTTTGTGAAAGTTTTTCACTATGGGCTTCGTTCCAGAATATAATGAGCTGCATTTTAAAGCACTGTAGGTGCTTCTGACATGAAGGCCATTCCGCAGGGTGCTTTATAATAACTGTTGCACATAATACAAGAAAAAAAGAGTTGAATTTTTCCGTTTAATTTACTTAATGTTGAAAAGAATTTAAAACATACCCAAGGTCTGTGTATGCTGTGAATTGTTATCTTGTTAGAACATTTTGTAATTATCTTAGCACCATGTTAAAGTCTACTTTAACATACTCTTTTTAGAATGTTTTAAACAAACACTTACAAACATTATGGAAATGTTACTTTTGAATGTCACCTAAATGAAACAAGTAGTAACATTTTAAAAATGCTAGGAGAATGTTTACTTTTAGCTGCTTAACAAATAATCAAGGCATGTTTTCCACAATATTTTTCTCTAAATGAATTCAATGAATAATTATATTTAATGTTTCCCATTTATATAGATCAATAAACTAGGGAACTGTCCATGTTAGCATGTAGCAAACATTATGGGAGCATTATTTTATATATATTATATATATATATATATATATATATATATATAGGCCTATATATATTTGTGGTCTTTCTTCCCTATCACATATTTTAGTAATCATCATAAGTTATATACCACTTGACGTGTAAAAAGTCAAAATTCATCCTGTGAAAACATTTTGAAATTTGGAAATGGTACTCATCCCTCTTAGTGGGCGGTGTCAAGTGTCATATTACAAAATGTATTACAGTATTTTAATTTGTCAAATATGTCATTTTATTTATGTCAAATATATATATATATATATATATATATATATATATACAGTAACTTCTATAACTTTATATATTGGAACCTTTAGTTACTTTAACATTTAATTCATTGTGTACCATGTCACACTGAAATAATTCCACTTCTGCAATAATCTGCTGATTGTCTTCTTTAAAAAAGAGTCCAACCTTAGGTCTGAATTCAAGAGAATTCATGAATTGTAATAGTTACATTTTGGATTTTAGTAGTTAAATTTTCTATTTTCAAAAATGGGGGGTGACACTTAAGGGGTTAAAAAAGTGTTTTTGTGCTAATGTTTTGAGAGCCTTATTAAAGACCAGTAACTTTGAACAAACATTCTGTTAACATCATTTTGTTTAAACATTGAGAGAACCTCGTCAGAACATTAGCCAAAGTTCCATTCCGTGTTAGATGTTGAGTCGAGGCTGTTGTGTTTTTCCATGATGTAGTTAGTATGTAGATCATTCTAGTTTGGGAACCATTTAATTTAAACCACTTTCTGTTTCACAGTAGACAAGATTCTATTTGGCTTTATTCCAGGATTTGGAACTTCAGATCACAAGCCTAAACAAACTTGAACAACAGGCCGTTCCAAAGACAGCTTACTTTTAGCGCACATTTAATACGGTGACTTTTTCTACTTTCTCATTCTGTTAGGTTGTAATATTGATCTATGAGCATGGTGATTGGACAGCAGGATAAATGATGTCGATGGCAGGGGCCGTTCTCCGGGGGGCCATTTTCCGCTACATCTGTAGATTACGGCCGTACGCGGCTCCATCATCGGACCCCGGCTCTTTGGCCTGAAAGCCATGAGAGCCCAGAAAGGGAGGATGTAATTCTAAGAGAAACCTGCTGGAAAACTCCTCAATTATTTTAGACTGGCAAGCAATAGGGGACGTTTGGGACCATTTGGACTTAGCACATTAAAGAATTCATGAAATGAAACCATACCAGCCAGACATCACGATATGACTTTCCACGCCTGAAGCTCTGCTCGTTGCGAGGGTCGTGCTGCCATTCCCGGTTTGTTGACATTGATCTATCCTTGAGTCTTTCGCTGCAGGACTTTAAGGCTAAACTTTGGTCTCTGAGCATTAAAGGAACAGCTATCGATATGAATCTTGAGGTAATGATTTTCTTGTCCCTGCTCATGTTACTCTCTAAATTGGCTGTGTAGCCCCCCGCAATCCAACACGCTGGAAGTAGATGGGACGCCTGCAGATGTGGGGAAAAAATGTGCCTCTAAAAACCATTTGGCCTCCAGAAATCTGCTCTGACCACATTTGGAAAAGTTGTTTCTTTTAGACATTGCATCACTGGCTTATACCTACACACATCCAAAAGTTTGGGTTTAGAACAATTTTGTTTTATATAAATTATTACTTTTATCTAGCAAGGACACATTCTTTTGATAAAAAGTGTCTGCAAAGACATTTATAATGTAACAAGAGGTTTCTGTTTCCAACAAATGCTGTTCTTTCCAACTGTCTATTCCTTTGTGAATCCAGAAATATAAAATGTATGACGTTTTCCAAAAAAATATTGGGCACATAAACATTAATAATAATCAGAAATGTTTCTTAAGCAGCAAATCAGCATATTAGAATGATTTCTGAAGGATCATGTGAGTGACACTGAGGACTGGAGTAATGATGCTGAAAATTCTGCTTTGATCACAGTAATCAATTACATTTTGACATAGATTTACATAGAAAACAGCTGTTTTACATTGTAATAATATTTTTGATAAGCATTTAAAAAAAAAAAAAATCAGTGACCATAGTGTTTTTTTTATTAAGTCATTTTTTTTTTTTTATTGAACACAAAAATATATGATAAACAAGACTGAGCCTGTGGGTGATCACTGATACTGATGTCTCATAAATAACACATTAATCACCCAACTTACAAAGCTGTGTTGTTAGAGACTGCAATGCTTTCTTTTTATATATATAGATATAAAATACCAACTTAATGCTTTTCATCCACATTAACCTACAATTTAGCATTTGATATAGCAGTAATTGATGTTTACAGCTTGTGCCCTGACCTCTTCCAATAGCCAGCAGCTAGCAATATATGTCTTTTTCTGATGAAGCTGATAGTTACTGCAAGAAAGGGCAAGCAGCAAAGATTTTTTTCTAATAATTTACATTCTCTTCTGGTGGATTACATCACTCTTTGCGCAGACGCAGCGCTCCTGGACTAATACTGCCATCTAGTGCCACATGCTTCAACTGTTTATTCCCAGCAGCTCATCTCTCTGCTGGTGCTGCTCTTCCACCATTAGTTCTACCTGGGGTATATTTCTATCTGACAGGCCACCTTGCCTACCTGGTGTGTGCACCAACGCCATGGTGGATGGCTTGACACGTCTTCCCCTGTGTCGCGGCATCCTTTAGAAAAACGGCCTTATTACTCTCTCCCTTGCCTCCTCTGTGCATCTGAGAAACGCTGCTTTCACAGGCAGGTGATTTGTTACATAGGAGGGGGTCGGTTCACAATTAAAGGAGACCCTTCCGCTGGTAAAGGCCTGTAATGTGACTAGCGCATGATGAATTCAGAGGAGATGGAGCTCACAGGCCCACCAGCTCCTTATTTCCGGAAAAGGGCGTGTGAATCTATCACCAGGCTCAATGAGCGGGTCAGCGGAGCCGTGCTGCAGGGCTTGTGTCAGGATCGGCTCTCAGCGCTGTATTTAATGTGGACCACCTAGTGGGATCACGTATCAATGAACGCGACAGTCCACTCATCAGTGAGCACCATCAAACCAGTCTGACTTTTTCCTCTGTGTGTGTGCTGTATTTTTTTGCTTTTTTCATCACATCCCTGATATCTCAGTATGCACCATGTGCCATATCACATAGAAACCGAGATAACTCAGAAAGCGAAGAATAACATTATTCCCGCATTCAGTCCCTGAACACACTCAGCCTGGGCCTGGAAATGCATTTTAAACTCACACAATTGACAAAACTCTCACGCGCAGAGCTGTAAAACGTCCCGATCCTTCTGTTGTGTCCATCAGATGCTCAGAGGTCTAACTGTTTCTGTCAGGAGAGATTGACAGCACTCTAATCTCATCATTATGTGGAGGAATTGGCTCAGAAGCTCAGAACCTGCTGAAGCGGTTATTGCTCAGTGACTGCAGCGACCTTACCATTTACTGCACAGAAATAAAGAAAAAAAAAAGATTTTATGTGGTTACACTGCATTTTAAGGTGACATTGTTACAGCTTAATTAATGCCCTGACTGTAGGGCTAAAATTGGGGTTAGGAATTGGTTTAGGGTTAGTTACTTGTAATTATGCATGATTTACTGTTTTACTATTGTAAGTACATGTAATCACTAATTATGTGACCTTAAAGGACTACTTAACCCAGAAATGAAAATTTCTCAAAAAATGTGCTCACCCTCAGTTCATCCAAGATGTGGATGAGTTTGTTTCTTCATTTGATTTGGAGATATGTAGCATTCTATCACTTGCTCACCAATGGATCCTCTGTGAATGGGTGCCATCATCTATAAACCGTAATAATGCCATTTTCAGCGTGAAAGTCCATCTCCTGTTGTCTCTCAAAATTCAGCTGCATATTTGTTTAGAGTTGTTTTGGACTGTTTTGACTTGTAAACAGTGCATTATCTTTTCAGATTCCTCTCCTGATTCAGATCAGACCACTTGTTTCACTTGAAGAAGTGTTATAATGGATTATGGACTCATATTTTAGTTAAATTTAAGGATTTGTTTCAGCTTTTGTCTTCTCAAGATGTTAACTGATGGACTGGAGTTGTGTGGATTACTTATGGATTATTGTGATGTTTTTATCAGCTGTTTAGACTCATTGGTGAGACAGTGATGCGATGACATTTCTACAAATCTGATGAAAAAACAAACTCACCTGCTGATCTGACATTTCCAGCTTATGTAATTGTTAGGCTTCCTTTTTTATTTAAAATAAAGACTTTCTTTTTTATCACAGTGCTCTACATTTTTTTGGCATGCAATAACCATGTAATATAATTAATTAGCACAGCCAAACTAAACCAGCATCTAACCAGCCAGGATGATACAGTAATTCACATTCATCTCATCCAGCTCCTATCGCCTTGATTATCTACATCCGCCATCCTCCCATGTAACATATCACAGCGTATCTAATCAGTTGAATAATCGTGTTGTTAAACTAGCAGTAACCTGCTGTTTCTGAGGCTCGTAGTATCTGCAGATCCGCCGAATCATTCTGTGACACAGGTTCATTTGTTATCACTGATCTCAGTTCACGTGCTTTAAACACGCTTGAGCGCGAGCCTTTGAAGTTCAGGAGCTGCGATAAAGTTTTCTTTACACATAGTGGGCTTCGAAATTGGGCTCTAAAAGGCTATTTCAAGCTTTGCTGCTCTGGATTAATAAAGACCTATTAGCAGTCTCAACACACTCCCTAAAGCTGTGTGGCTCCATCCACTGTGAGCTCAGAAACACACAATCTGCACTCGCTCCACACTCCCAATCTGACAGAAGGCCTGCAGCTCAACTACATCTTCAAAAGATTAGAGCCATGCTCTTCTATTAAATTCCACCCATACCTCATTCCACCCTGCAGTTACCTGAGGGAAATAAATAAATAAAAATCTTGGTTAAGGGAACGTTCCATTTTATAATTTTGCAAACATTAAGTGAACATTACTTTTGAAGGTTCTCTGAACATTCTGAAACAAGACAGTTTACACTGTCTTGTTTCAGCATTTCAAAAATGTTACAGATACAGCTAAAACGTTTCTTCTTCAAAAAAAAAAAAAAAAAAAATGTTTTTTTGTGTTAATGTTTTTTGACAACTATTAAAGACCAGATCACTGAACAAATGAGCAAATTTGTTTGCTCACAACTAGGGCTGGGTATTGAATCAGATGTCTCGATTCGATTCGATTTCGATTCTCAAGCTCTTGATTCGATTCAATTCTCGATTTTTTTTTTTTTTTTTTACATTCAGTGAATATAGTTTTAATACAAATGCTATTGATATTTCAAAAAAAAAATGAAGTTAACATCAGTTTACAAAATGATGAATTAAAAATAAATTAAGGCCTGTATTTTAAACCTATACTTTTTAAAACAATAATAGGGCCCTATAAAATGTACATCTTATTTTTTCTGGTAATCAGATGAAGGCATAAAACTCTGTCAATTTAATTTATCCTGATCAAATGAAAATTAAACCCTTTTATTTTAGGGAAAACAAAGTGCTGCACAACAAGGTTTACAGCAAAAATTAAAAAGAAAACAAATGTGATTACTCATTTAAAAATAAAGATGTACTAATATTCAGTAGTACTTGTAGTGGCATTGTTGTTAGCCTACATTAAGTCTTAAGACCGCTAAATAGTATTTCATGAGTTTGCACGAACATATAATGAAAATAAAATGACAGGGCAATGGTAAGCGTATTTGGCGTGCTGTCCAGGGGGAGGGCTCCGAGCCCGGGGAGAAGCCTGAACCCAGAGAACTCCCCCCCCATCCCAAGATTGGGATGAAAGAGATGGAGAGTGAGGCGTTGGGGTGGAGGCGGGATGCAAGAAAACTGTCATGGAGCGGAAGTGAGATAGCTGTATATATACACCTGTAAGAGCTTGATAAGGTGATTGGCTGATGAGCTTCACCTGGCCGTGCTGATTATCTGATCGTGCTCCTCCCGAACCTTGTTAATCAAACATCATATTTCTGACAGTTTTTTTTTTTTTTTTTTTTATGTTAAACTAAACGTTTATTTTGACGGGTTGCTGTGAAGAACTTGCAGCTGTTGTGTAGGTCTATATGATATGACAGTAGTTTTCTCAAATGAAACGGTGAAATGCTTACGAAGTGACTCTCAGCTGGAGATAATATTGTGTTTTCATACCGTCGTATAGAGCAGTGGTTCCCAATTCCAGTCCTGGGGACCCCCTGCTCTGCATATTTTGCATATCTCCCTTATTTAACACACCTGATTAACATCATCAGCTTGTTAGGGGAGAGAGCCATGAACTGAACTAATGAGCTGATGATCTCAATCAGGTGTGTTAAACAAGGGAGACATGCAAAATGTGCAGAGCAGGGGGTCCCCAGGACCGGAATTGGGAACCACTGGTATAGAGAGACGGCAGAAGCTGAAATCACCACGAACGTCTTGAGTCATTCATTCATAAATTCATTGCGGATATAGCGCCTTTACGCGTGATGTGAGATGCTTCTGCAGATTTGTAGTATTACTATAGCATTTCACCTGAGCATTGCAAATCACAATTCCTTTGTTTTTGGCAATAGTTTCTCCGCCATAAGCACTGAATGAATTACATGCTTTCTGTTCGCGCAATGTAAATAAGAGGCTGTCATCTAGTGGAGAAGACCAATGATAAGATTCACTTGTTTTAAACGTTTGCTGAAATAAATATCGGAAAAGATCGATTCGCGGCCTTTGAGAATCGATGTCGAATCGACGTCATTTAAAAAAAAAAAAAAAAAAAAAAACGATTAATCGAAATTTTTTTTTTTTTTGCCCAGCTCTACTCACAACCTTGAAAGACCCTTAGCCTATTAGTTCAGAGCAGTAGCGTAGCCAGAAAACAGACTCTGGGTGTGCATCAGAAAAACTGGGTGTGCCACATTTATTGTACAATTTGCACATCTGTAAGATATTAATAGCTGATAAAAAAAATAAATAAAAAAAATCTGTATGTTGCATTTATACTGGCCAGAATAAGCCGTTTTACATAATTGCGTTTACACACAAACTTAAGCAAAAACAGTAAATATGTTGTATTAAGAACTGTATTTAATGAAAATAAGTTCAACTATTCTGTAAACGTGGTTCCGTGTAATACGTTTTGAGGATGTATCATCTGTAGCTAACTAGCCTACTTGTTCATGTACGAAATAAAAAGCTAGTATTTTATAAACAATCAAACAATATAGAAAGAAAAGAAAATAATACAAAGAAAAGAAAAGAAAAGAAAAGAAACGAAAACAAAACAAAACAAAAAAGAAAAAGACAATTTACCTTTGTTCCACATTCCCGGTCTTGTTCCCCGGGCAGCTGCTTCTTTTAGATGAATATGCACTATGTGCTCATATCAACTTAATTATTAGCCTATCGCGCTCACTGCATGAAGTGGAGGCGCCAGCGCAATCCCTTGAATTTTCTTCTACGGAAAGAATTTTTTTTTTTTCTGATTTATGTACACTCACGATAACACCACGAGGTTGGACTTTTGACAAATAGCGAAATAAACGAGATGCGCTTTCTGCTGTCTCATGCAGTCTCCGTGAAATGGAGCGTCTTACAGCAACGAACAAATAATAATTTAAAAAATCTCTGATTACATAGTCGGAATAAAAAAGTACGTTTATCTATTAAAGACACGTTCATGTGCGGGGCAGGCTTACTTGGCACTTTTCGTTTAAAAATTAAATGATGTGACATTTCGAAAAGTGCGCCTGCTAAGTTATGCTATATTGCAATGTAGGAGTTATGCATGCATAATGAGTCAGATGGTTTTGTTTTATTGAATTTTTTATGTGTGTGGGTGCTTTGGTCTTTCTTGGGGTGCTGCTAGCCCCTCTTTTTTTTTTTTTTTACAATTATAAAAACATTTTCTGCATCTATTTTTAGGTGTGCCAGCTGCCGCTGTGGGTGGCACTGGCACTCCCTGGCACACCCGTGTCTACGTCCCAAATTGGGACTTTATCCAGAATGGTCAGCAGATTTACATAACCATGTGACTCATGCACTGATTCTTTTCATGTAGCTTAGACTTTATTTATTTATTATAACATTTATTTATTTGTTTGTTTGTTTGTTTTGTTTTTATTAAAATTTGAAAAACCTACTTGTGGCAGAATGTTTGTCTTCACTAAAATGAAATGTATGAAATCTCAAATTAATTAATATAAAACAAAAAATAGGTAAAACTTTTTTTTTAAATGTTGGGATTTTGCTATTGGGTGCCCAATAGCAAAATCAGCGCAATGTGCCAGAATTCCTAATGATGCCACTATCAGTTCCATGTAGAATAATAGAACAAGATAATAAAACAAGAATTACAGTTGCTAGTAATTACTTAATTAAATAATGAATATTTTTATTCATGTGTATCTTGAGATATATGCAAGTGTTATTCATTTTGACATTTGACCTTTTTTCCCTATTAACTCAAGACCCTTCTGCCAGCTCCTAGAGAAACTACTGATCAGACCTGTAAGAAAGGTCTGCCGTTAAAAGAGAAAGAAAGAGTAACAGAGACAGAAAGAGAAACGGAGGCAGGTGCAGAGGCGCTGGTCCGCGGCCGCAGACTTTGGCTTTTGTGCGAACAGTGTCAGCAGCAGTGCAGAGCCGCCTGTATTCATGGACCTCAGCGAAGCTTCTGCCGCAGGCGTAATTACAGTCTTAGCCAAACATGAGTGTCTGTCGCCCGGCAGCCGCTGTCTAGGTAACGCCGCTGCCACCTCTCACGCTTTTGTTACGCCGCTGCCGTCCCGTTCTCTCATCAGCACGCCGTCTGGCCTCCTTAATCCCCAATCTGAGGCCTTTTCAAACAAATGAACAATTACTGAAGGAATAAAGGTGGTGGACGGAAAAACGAGATGGAGAGAGGAGAAGGAGAGGGGAAGTTACAATGAAAGGGGAAAGAGAGGGAGAGCACAAAAATCAGATTTATCCAAAACACAAATAAAGAGACTCAGAAGGAGAAAAGCCCGTCCGCACCTGGCCGTACAGCACCAGGCGTCTTTTGACGGAGCAGCGCGATCTGTTTTGCATGATAAATGATGTGTGTTGTGCTGTGGATGCTGAAGCAGGTGCATGGCCTCTGGATCTGCATCACTCACACCGCATTTCCCAGCATCAATACATTTGTTTTTAATATTAACAATGCCAGGGGAAATGAACATGGCATGATCGCACTGAGAGTCATGGGTAAATGATGTCGCGTCTGAAACTCCGAGCAGGTTATTATTGCGGCTCTGGAATAAGGTTAGAATAGAAAGAAATGAATACAGACACAGACTGACTGAGACCATTTCTTCCTCGGAAAGCCAATATTATGTGTTAATGGAAATATTGCCGTGACTGAACTCAGTATAGACAGAATAATGATGTGGGTCAAATCAAATTCCCGGTGAAAGTGGAGTGAAGAGACATATTCCAACTAGATAAGAGCAGTTATCAGAGCAGGTCTGTATTGATTTTGTTCTGTAACTTTCATCTGGAAACACTAAACTACAGAAATAGAGCAGAGGGAGTCATGCAGCCATATTGTGACTCTATATGACCATCAACACAATGCCACTGTGAGGTCACTGATGTAACCTGATTTATTTTTATAGGGAATGACTCCCTGATTATTTATTTATTAATTTTAAGATTACTTCTTAAAAATACAGTATGGTTTCATGGTGAAAGAAAAATCATGAATCACTTTTTATGTGTGGATTACTTCTCTCTTAAAACCTTTGTGGAAAAAGAAGTGTGCTTAACTGTGCACTTGTATTGTACTTCAGTGTAAGTGTACTTCACTCAAAAATGGAAATTCAGTCATCTTTTGCTCACTCTAATGTCTTCCCAAACCTGCATGACTTTATTTCTTCAAAATAAAAATAAAAAAATTATTTGCAAAAGAATGTACATAATGATGTACTTAACTTAACTGGGGGGAAAAGAACTCTAAAGTTCTTTAGAAATTGTATTTCATAGAAATTTAAACTAATATTTTTTTATTTAATTAAGTATGCAGAAATTTACTTCTTTTTCACAATGGTTTTCAGAATAGTGGTGTCAGAATTAGCGTGTTAATGCAGGCAATTAACTTTTTTTCATTTTAAAGATTTTAAAGATATTTAATGCGATTAACACATAGGTGGGGTTAGGTTTTTCACCCCACTCACAAGTGCTAAAGAAATGCAGAGCCGTCTTTAAGAACATACTTTATGCGACTTTTCAGACGCACACTCCAACTTCACTTCAGCACTATGCGAGCCAAACAAGGTCGGAAATTATACCGTTGACAAGGAGCTTCAGTAGAACATCAGTAAGTGAATTTACCTGTCCTGTCAGCTGTTATACTGTGCTCGTAGCACGCACTCTTTAAGTGCTGTATTAGGCCTAAAGCACTGTATCATATTCAAACCCAAATGAAACTGCGAGTATGCAATGTCGTAGTTATGTCGTCAGTTAAGACATGAATTTACAAAAAAGGCAATTAAAGCTGCCTTAAAACTGTGCATGTACGTATTTATTATTTATAGATCACATTTAAAGCAGTCTCAGATCAGCATCAAGTTCAGAAGCAGCACCTTTTAAAGTAACAGCAGCCAAAATATTATAATTACTAGCTGCTGTGATGTCCGTTAATCAAACAACACAATTAAAAGGGGAAATTAATAACTTCTGTAGTTTTAAGCTCTGTCTTAGAATTTGGTTTTAAGCTTTATTATAGAATTTAGAATTGTATATAATTTTGTGTTTGATAATATTATGCTATATATATATATATATATATATATATATTCTTGCTGAAGGCAGATAGCTAGCCTATATGACATTTATTATAATGGGTTTAAGTGAAGATTGTTTCAAGTTCACATAAATTTATTTATTTATTTTATGGAATAAATGTTAAAGTGATAGCTCTAAATTATACTGTAATGTTGAATGGTTATATTAGTTATATTAATTAAATATTGGAAAAAAAAAAAAGAGACAGTGATGCTTGCCTTCAGTCATAAAAAAGATGGCATTAAACAAATATTAAAATTGAAAGCATGAATGTGAAATTATTGCAATATAAAAGTATAATTAAAAAACTTTAATGTCAGGTAGGATTAATTGTGATTAATTGCAATTAATATCAGGAAAAAAAATGATTGATTAGTTACTTTTTATTTATCGATTGACACCACTAATTTAGATTGATTAAATATTTTGTTTACAATGCTTTAAAGGCTTTTCAAATGTAAACTACCAGTAAAAAGTACGATTTTTTATGTTTTTTTTTTAAATTTTATTTAATTTTATTTTTTGGTAAGAAGTCTCTTCTGCTCACCAAGCCTGCGTGTATTTGATCCAAAGTATAGCAAAAAACAGTAAAATGTTGAAAAATCTTTACTATTTAAAATAACTGTTTACTATTTGAATATATTTAAAAAAAATTAATTTATTCCTGTGATTTCAAAGATGAATTTTTAGCATCATTACTCCAGTCTTCAGTGTCACATGATCCTTCAGAAATCATTCTAATATGCTGATTTGCTGCTTAAAAAACAACAGCTGAGTAGATTTTTTCTGATTTCTTTGATAAATTGAAAGTTCAGAAGAACAGCATTTTATCTAAAGTAGACATCTTTTGTAACATTATAAACGTATTTATCATCTTATACGGACTCCAAGCTTTTGAATAGTATAGTGTATGATGTTACAAAAGTTATTATTATTTTTTTTTTTCATCAAATAATCCTGTAAATAAGTCAAATCTTCCTAAAAAAAAGGATTAAAAATCTTACTGATTTCTTATGTATTTCTTAAAAAAAAAAAAAAGCATCAACACAAAAAATTACATTTGTATGTCTTTGGTATCTAAACAGATTTTTCTTGGGCCTATAAACACTCATTGTGTGTGATCACTGGAGAGAGGAGTACAGACACATGACAAACACTGACCTGTGTCTCTTCGCACTCAGAAACAGTGGCTTTCGGTGACAGACATGTGCTGTGATGAATGGAGCGGTCAGCTCATCGGGAACGCTCGCGCTGGGAGCCAGAGGCTAATGAAAACAAACTCCATACATCAGTGTGGAGAGCTGACAGATGACCAATCAAAACCATCATTAGAGATTTGGAAATTAAGATGAGGTTGTCTGGGGTGGCAACCTGATTACTGAGCATCCAGGGGTTGGTTATTAAATGATTAACCAACCATTACAGCAACTCAGGTGAAGGAGCTTATCATTTGTTGTATGAAGGACGGCTGCAGAGAGAGAAAAAAAAAAGCCTTTGGCTGCAAAGACAAAGAGATCTGCTTATATTATGGTTACATTTACATACAACACCCTTGTCTTTGTGACTGATGGAACGGTCAGGAATCTTGACGATTATTAATGCATGTAAATAAACATGCTGATTTATAGTTGCTGGTTGTGACTTCGAAATCTGAAATCTACTGCCATGTCAATATCAACCACTAGGAGGCAGATGGTGACTAGATGCACTGTATTGATGAACTATATCAACCACAATATTAAAGCATTGCATTTTGCCCATTTCACTAATAGGTTAAACACATCATGGTTTAACATTGATGACTGTGTTTACACTGCAGGTAAACACGGAGGAAATCATGACATTCTTTTTTAACCCAAGCTGTATTGCATTTACACTTTTATAACATCATAACAGATTACTGTCTATTTTGAAATGATGTATTGCTGATATAGAACTGAGTGTGAGAGTAAAAGTGCTTTTATAATGGAGTGCAGTGGCTCTTGTAACACATCTGAGTGATTCACACACACACACACACACACACACACACATGCTTAATGAAGTCTGCTTTTATCAGCTGTTATTGCTGTAAGTGTGATTATGGGACTGTCATCGTGCGGCGCATGCTCTCCAGCAGCTTCCAGAAGGTGACCTTTCGCTGATTGTAACCATAGAAACGGAATGAGAGAGCCACAGCTTGTCCACACACAGAGAGAGAGAGAGAAAGAGAAAAAAACACACCAGTGAATATAAATTGAGGAAATGATTTCAGACCTGTATTATACGCATGTACGGTTAAATAGCTCCTTATTTACAGATGCAGGAAAGACACACAGTGACTAATCTTCGCTGCATGCTGGTAGGGTGTGCATACACTGTAATCAGACCCTTTGCCAGGTGCTCATTCACAGTTAAACACTGCAATATAATGAGATGGAAATCATCATGCGAGACAAATTGTGTACTGGTTCACCTTTTATTATAAGCAGAATCAGCATGTTGTTAATAAATAAAGAGTCTGCTTTAATGCAGCTTAAAATATATGAAAGTCAGAAGAGCTGTAAAATGCTGGACTCTTATTCCAGGAATCCATTGTGTCATTTACGACGCAGCAGCAGCTTCACTGGAGCAACAGATCGTTAAGTGGTTGCTATAGAGGCTCCCATGATAAAAACATTACAGGCAGTTTCCAGGTCTCTCTGTAGCGAGTCAATGGCTCGTGCACGAGGACCCGGCGGGGGACCGGCAAACATGCTATGACAGTACACATGCCATGAAATTGGAAATATTTGGTGCATAACTCCATTTCACACTGCAATATTAACTGGATGCCAAATATTCATGTGAAATGTCACTGTGTGTGTTTGATGACAATTTGCTTGTCTGTAAATCACTTTTAATAAATGCTACCGTTAAATTAACAAATGCAAATGTCAAATTCACCGCAGCTTAGGCTATACAGGTCCTTCTCAAAAAATTAGCATATTGTGATAAAGTTCATTATTTTCTGTAATGTACTGATAAACATTAGACTTTCTCATATTTTAGATTCATTACACACAACTCGAAGTAGTTCAAGCCTTTTATTGTTTTAATATTGATGATTTTGGCATACAGCTCATGAAAACCCAAAATTCCTATCTCAAAAAATTAGCATATTTCATCCGACCAATAAAAGAAAAGTGTTTTTAATACAAAAAAAGTCAACCTTCAAATAATTATGTTCAGTTATGCACTCAATACTTGGTCGGGAATCCTTTTGCAGAAATGACTGCTTCAATGCGGCGTGGCATGGAGGCAATCAGCCTGTGGCACTGCTGAGGTGTTATGGAGGCCCAGGATGCTTCAACAGCGGCCTTAAGCTCATCCAGAGTGTTGGGTCTTGCGTCTCTCAACTTTCTCTTCACAATATCCCACAGATTCTCTATGGGGTTCAGGTCAGGAGAGTTGGCAGGCCAATTGAGCACAGTAATACCATGGTCAGTACACCATTTACCAGTGGTTTTGGCACTGTGAGCAGGTGCCAGGTCGTGCTGAAAAATGAAATCTTCATCTCCATAAAGCTTTTCAGCAGATGGAAGCATGAAGTGCTCCAAAATCTCCTGATAGCTAGCTGCATTGACCCTGCCCTTGATAAAACACAGTGGACCAACACCAGCAGCTGACATGGCACCCCAGACCATCACTGACTGTGGGTACTTGACACTGGACTTCAGGCATTTTGGCATTTCCCTCTCCCCAGTCTTCCTCCAGACTCTGGCACCTTGATTTCCGAATGACATGCAAAATTTGCTTTCATCCGAAAAAAGTACTTTGGACCACTGAGCAACAGTCCAGTGCTGCTTCTCTGTAGCCCAGGTCAGGCGCTTCTGCCGCTGTTTCTGGTTCAAAAGTGGCCTGACCTGGGGAATGCGGCACCTGTAGCCCATTTTCTGCACACGCCTGTACACGGTGGCTCTGGATGTTTCTACTCCAGACTCAGTCCACTGCTTCCGCAGGTCCCCCAAGGTCTGGAATCGGTCCTTCTCCACAATCTTCCTCAGGGTCCGGTCACCTCTTCTCGTTGTGCAGCGTTTTCTGCCACACTTTTTCCTTCCCACAGACCTCTTGCTTGAGGGTGTCAATGATGGCCTTCTGGACAGCAGTCAGGTTGGCAGTCTTACCCATGATTGCGGTTTTGAGTAATGAACCAGGCTGGGAGTTTTTAAAAGCCTCAGGAATCTTTTGCAGGTGTTTAGAGTTAATTAGTTGATTCAGATGATTAGGTTAATAGCTCGTTTAAAAAACCTTTTCGTGATATGCTAATTTTTTGAGATAGGAATTTTGGGTTTTCATGAGCTGTATGCCAAAATCATCAATATTAAAACAATAAAAGGCTTGAACTACTTCGAGTTGTGTGTAATGAATCTAAAATATATGAAAGTCTAATGTTTATCAGTACATTACAGAAAATAATGAACTTTATCACAATATGCTAATTTTTTGAGAAGGACCTGTATAACTGATGAATCGTCACATGGGAGTGTGTGTTGTGCTGTTCTTCGATCAGCTGGTATCAGCAGCTCACTGTGTCTCTGACTGAGCACAGAAGCAACTCTGCTGTACAGTAGGAAACAATGTAATTCTCAGCAGGTACTCATTATATTTTCCACATATAATACATTTATATTTATGCCTGTGGTCAACATTTTTATCCACAGTGACTTACAAAAGAGAAGCAATTCATTAAAGGGTACATAACATACACAGTTTTACCTAATCTCATGTTATCCTCATTACCTATAGAGTAGTACTGTATCCTTAATATCTTCAAAAAGTTTTTAGTTTTATCATATTTATAAAAGAAAAATACAGCTTTCCAATTTTCTCCAGAAAAAGCAGAGCTTCTGGAGGCGCGCCGTGGGTGGAGCTAAGTTTGACGATCACTTGCGCTGGGATTGCCAATAAAACTGACATTTGATGCCGTTTCACTTACCATCTGCAGTTCTGAATCATGAACAGGATCTTTTATAGCTTGGACCGCTCCATCTTTCAGTATCAAACTATGTGCAAATTCAGCGTCGAACTGGGCCTTATATGAAATGTTCGTCAACAAACACACACTTGCAAAACTCCATTGCTGCCACGGAAAAAGGAACTGCATCCACTGTTCACGCACAATGGGTTATTCGGGAATTGAGCAATCTTTGCCTTACAACCAAAACCACACTTCTTTAGAGACATTCTTCCCGAGCGAATCCCTTGCAGCAGTGCAGCCGAATTAAGCACGTTGATGGGAACGCTCTTTTTCTCACGGTCTAGTCGACTTGAGCGCGGGCACCACGAGCACGCTTTTCCGGGAGAAATGCTCATATAAGGAGTTCCACCATCGTCTACATCATTAAGGCCATGATCGGAAAAAAAAAAAAAACAGCCGAAATTTGTACCAACCCGGAAGTAAGATTTTCGGCAAAGAAATTCTGTCATTTCTCTAAATTATTATTTTTTTAACTTTGGCCATGTTTAGCATGAGAATTAGATCACAGTATTAGGAAGCAAGCTAGAGAGGAGGAGAAATGCAGAGAAGAGAAATAATTGCTTTGGTTTACTGCTGACAGAAAAGATATCTTTAGCTGTTTTCCTGGAAGTCGTGATGGTTTCAGCAGTTCAGATTCCACCAGAGAGGAGCAGAGAGAGTGAAGGGTCTGGAAAACAACTACTGGCCTCATTGTGAAGGAACAAAAGAAGAGAAATTGCACAGACAAACTTCCTGACACAATGATTACAGCCCAGCTCAATGTGAGACTGAGAGTGCTGTGAAACCTGGCGTTTGATTGAAACGAAGACTATTGATTAGTCATTATTACCATGGCTTTTGGCCTAAAGCTCACCATAAACAACCAGCGCTCAGGATCTAAATAATTCACTAGTGTTACAGTTGGAATAGAAACCAATCTGTGGGAAGACTGCACTTAAGTAGCCTAAAAGAAAATGAATCAGCCGGCTCCCATTTACATTGTTAATTACATAATATTGATTAACAGCCAGTGCCATTATCAGTGTAGACTGCACAGTTCTGATCTAAAGTGCCTAGACTAAGAATCATTTATCTAGTCTAACTCTGTATTTCACAGGAGGATGTGATTAATGTTGATTTATGAGTAGGAAACTTTCAACACAAATGACAAACACAAATAGTTGTTTGGAATATTTTGGTCAACCATGTACTTTTGAATGTTATTATTTTAAAATGCATTTGGAAGGATTGCATTTTTTTGTCACCATATTGCTTCAGAATTGGTTAACATTTTCAAATGCCATTTTCTTAATGTGACATTTTCTTCATACACCAAATACATTTTCTTTCATTCATAGAGAACCCTAATGTTAGAGTTCACTTCTTACATTGAAAATGTTAGTCAGAAAAGTATAATAATTTACATGCAAATTGGCAATTACAAACCACACAGTTGTTGATTGCATTGTACATATAT
This sequence comes from Cirrhinus molitorella, assembly GCA_033026305.1. NCBI lineage: Eukaryota > Metazoa > Chordata > Actinopteri > Cypriniformes > Cyprinidae > Cirrhinus > Cirrhinus molitorella. The sequence continues at coordinate 34,005,794 of CM065123.1, read as the reverse complement.
ATATATATATATATATATATATATGTGTGTGTGTGTGTGTGTGTGTGTGTGTGTGTGTGTAATCACAAAACAAAAATAATCTAGTTATTTTGGATGTTTAATAGGACTTGTAGACTAGTCATCAAGAGCACTCTTCCTTCCCTAGAGAATAATACATTCAGTTGGGTTTTGATACAGTGTTTAGACGAGCACAGGTGATGAACAAATGAGGAAGGACAGCGCATTTGACAAGGCATTTGAACCTGATTAAAATGCATCACACCCTTCTCCAGGTGACTCAGAGAAACATCTGATCTGGACAGACTCCCACCTCTCTCTTCGCTGAGGCAGTGGCGCATGCGCAGTGCGTCGCTGTCAGTCGAGCGCGTCGTCGGCTGTGCGGAGTGAAGAAGAGCAGGTCCAGCCCGGTTATGACAGGTATTGACTTTTATCAATTTATATTCCACACACTGAAGCCTTTCGATGTCTTATAGAGAATTCATCGTTGTTGTCTAAACGCTGTTGTTCTGTCTGTCACGAAGGACGTGTTTATTGGATGGGTAAGACTGTGACTGCTGGATGATTCTGCTGAGATGTTGATCATCGAATGTGTAAAATGCTGCTATTGTTGAATAAGAACGACACTGTATTGTTTAAACATTCGTTGACGCATTGCACATAACCGCAGCTGTAAATAGACTTCCATCGTATAATTGCACATCTCTAATGAGAGGAGAGAGGAAAGGACTGTCGGGTACAGAGTGTCTCAGATGTTCAGGAACATCAGATGACATGAAGATCTCAGGATGGCGTCATCTGTGACGTGCTCGATAGAATCTCACAGCAGAACCTTCAGCTTCATACAGAGACAAGGGCAGATGCCCTCAAAAATTCATGCGTTTAAAAATTCATATAGGTTATTAGCATTTGTAAATGAAAATGTAATTAATTAGTGTGTGTCTGTGTGTGTGGTTACAATTGTCTTATCACTAAGGAAAGATAACATTAATTTTCTACATAAAGGAATTATTTTATTTTTTATGACGTATCATTTGTTATAGACAGACCTATTGCTAAGTACAATGTTGTTTGTGTTATTTCAACATAGTTTGTAGATAAGTGTGTTTAACAGCAGAATTCCTAATGAGAAATTGTATTACACATGATTTGGTGATCTCCACCAATCAGAGATTCACTACAAAATCAGGAAATCATGTCAAAAGAGCTTAGCTCCGCCAATTTCAGTGTAGCACTGCATATGTAATCACATACTGAGTAGGTACTACATTTGAATTTAAACATACTTTGCAAAAAAATATTTTGTACATGGTATGAATATGAGTAGTATGATTGTGGATGTACTACATCCGCCATATTGTTATGCTCATGTGATCTTCAGTGTCAGTTGTGTTGCTTCATAAATCCCATGTAGTCGGTCATCCAGGGACTTTTTGCTTACTGTTTTTCGTATACAATAAATTAAGACATACTTACCTCACATACCATTTTTGCATACTATATAGTAGGTAAGTATTTGATTTCAGACACAAACTATCTAATTTTTATATATGTTTGCATATTTTGCAATGAATGCAAATTATATTGTTTATGTAGATATATAATTAACATGTTTAAATCAGTAGGTTTATATTTCTCCATTCTCGTTCACAGTGTGTAATGGGATTGTAGTTCTTTCTCTCAGTAGAGTTTACAGTTTTGTATCTTTGTGTTTTTGTCTGATTTTCAAATACTTTTTTGCTTCAAATCAGAGTTAGTAATGTTGTGATTCCCCTTGCAGCTGGTGAATTTGGTTCATAGCTTATAAATCTTAAAAAAAAATTACTTTTTAAAGTTTGTGAAAAGTACTCACATAATGAAGTCTACTACAGATAAATGAACGTGTTAAATGATGTTGAAATTCGAATATGGCTTCATTTTCTGTATCTCTGCATGCCATCACTTTAATTACAACATGAGCCTACACATCCTAACAAACACAATGCTGTAGTGTGCAGGGAGGGCAAGCGAGCAAGAGTCTCATTGATATGCTGAAGGACAGCTGAGTCATTTCCTCATGAGCTACAGCAGGTACACGTTGATCCGTGATTTCATTACAGACTCATTTCCCCTCCAGCTCTCATCATGCAAACCCTCTTTACAGACGCTCGTATCTGAAGCCCAGCAGCAGCAGCAGTAGCTCATGCTGGAAACCGTACGGTGTTTGAACACATCCAGCTGTCACCAGACCTCCTGTCATTCAGTGCAGCTGTAGGATGTCTGATGCTTAAGGCTGGAGTCTGTCATTTTTTCAAAGTTAAAATATTTTTCTCCATAAGTAAACCTTTTACAAGCTGATTCTCAATTTCAGGAGAGACTATCTTTGTGTCTGACCAGTGGAAAATGGGGAGGATTCAGGAAATCTCTTTAAAAATCTTTGTTTCTGCAGATCCAGTGACAGTGACACAGACTTCAGCTTTAACAAAAGCAAAATCATTATCACCCAGTTAATGAGGAATGAGGAGTTAATGAGGAATAATTTGATTGCACAATAAAAAAAAAAAAATACTGAAATTGTTTTTTTAAATTTTAAGTGAAATTGAATTTAATTGAAATGAAATTGAAGCTAAATGGTGATGTTGTGTTTGTGTGCAGATGTGAACCATGACTTCCTGCTCAGAGATCTGTGGGTCGGATTACGCTGAGCAGAGCCATGGCGCCCTCAGCAGTGGTTACCAGGGTTACGGGGTGCGTTCCTACCTGCACCAGTTCTATGAGGAGTGCACTGCTTCCATCTGGGAGCGCGATGAAGATTTTCAGACACAGAGATCGCCGAGTCGCTGGAGCTCTGTGCTCTGGAAGGTAAACTTCTCAGTGGACAGCCATGATCATGCATCTGCTATTTCTGTGCAAAAAAATGTGGCAACATTCAACCCGTTTTTTATGTTTGCATGAATTATTATTATTATTATTATTATTTATTATTAGTTATTTTTTTAATATTAATAATTAGGTTAAAAGATATTTTTATTTCAGTTTTAGTTCAGTTTTTTTTTTTTAATTTACGGTTATTTTGGTGCTTCAAACTTCCAAGACGATTTTAATATTACAATTTTTATTTAAAGTTTTTAATCTAATATATATATATTTTATTTAAGCTTAATTTTAATTAACAAGATGTTTTATTACTTTTAGTTAATAATATTAATAACCCTTGCATAGTCCTAGGCCAATTCACAGCCACCAACAGATGCAGACCAATACTGACACTTATTATTATCCGGTATTCCTAAACTGACTAACACAAATTCAACATGTTCAGTTAGCAAAAACAAGCACCGACCAACACCAACAGACACAGACAGGGATAACACACTAATCAGACAAAACCTGACGAACGTGTCTGTTGTTGTTTGTCGGCGTCTGTCGGTACGGTGTGAATTGGCCTTCATGTAGCCAGACTTCTGTCTGAAGTATAAAATGCAGTTTGCTTTGGAGTTCTAACCATGATCCGACACTAACATTTTGAATCTGTCTGATATGTAAATCATCCAGTCACAATTTGTGTACAAAAATAGACTGATGTGGGAAAAAAAAACATGCAATTAATTTCAGTTTGTGACTAAGTGAACAGGAAACACAGTAGACTTTAGCAATATGTGCAGCCAATAACAAGCCTGGTTCCTCTTCAAAGGCACTATATTAAACCTGATGGACTGGACAGTTTTGTGTAAAGCTAGACAAACAGAAATGGCAATAAATCTAATTTTATTTTCAATATTTGATTTATTTATTTTATTTATGAGTTTTTTTTTTCAGTTGACTACTTTTTAAAGTTTAAGGAAATTCACTGTTTAAAGCAAAAAACAAACAAACAAACAAACAAACAAACAAAAAAAATCAATAAATGCATAATGTTTTAAAGGGGTCATGAACTGTCTTTTTAACTATTTTCTACTGTTCTCTGGGGTCCACTTATAATGTTATCAAAATTTTTACATCAAAAAACATCATAACGTAGAAGCAATAGGCTATTTTCTGTCCTGTTTTGACCTCTCATCAGATTACTGTTTGAATAGGTGTGACGGATTGTAGACTCAGAAGTAAATGCCCACTGCTAGGATTGGCTAATAGTTATGTATGTTTGACAGCCTACATTCTTCAGATGGACGCATAAATACTCAGTAAATATCAAACGATCTGTAATTAACAGAAAAAGCTATAGCAAAAGCCACTTGTGAGGTGCAACATTACTGTCAGATTCAAAATATAGGCGGCACAGCATTGTTGTTTATTTTCAATCTTTTTGAAAATCCTGCGTCAAATTGTGCATTGTTTGTAAACGAATCTGCGACAAAATAAAGTAAACAAAGGACCAAGTTCTTACTTATGCGGTCTGGATTTTCACCAAAAATAAAGTTTATCCACTCTTTCCTAATGTTGGAATCAGAAGAAAGGCAATGCAAAGACAACTTTTCCAACTTTTCCACAACTTGCCACTTTGTTTTGTTGTATTCAAAGCCATCTTTATCATTCGGTTTCTGCTTGGACCTGTGTTTGTGTAACGCTCTCGTTATTTACACTACATGCTTTAATCAGTGGGTGGGGCTATGTAGAAGTAGGCGTTGATCATCTTCTGCAGAGGTGTTGTTTAGCCACATTGTTACATCATAGAGTGGCACAATCCACAACCTGTCGTTTTGGCTGACTGGCTTCAGTATTATTAGTTTTTAAACTAGCGAGAATGTTTTGAGTTCTGAAACTTACAGGATGTTTTTATATTACAATGATCTCTTATATGTGAAGGGAATCGAGGAAATTTTAGTTTCTCAGTTCATGACCCCTTTAACGTCAATGGCTACGTTTACATGCACCCAAATAATCCATTTGTAATGGGATTAACGGCTCAATCAGATTGAAAAATGTTCATGTAAACACCTTAATCGATCCGACTGAGCTCAATTGGAATGAAATTTTGATCGGATTGAAAGGGGTGGTTTATTCCTTTTCTAACCTGATCCAACAGCAAAAAATTACCATGTGAACGCTTGAATTCGACTACTTTCTCAATCGTATTCAGAAGACTCTGGGGAACATGCGCAGTGCAATGTTGACACGCATTACGCAGTGTGCAAGTTCACGTTCAGGTCTTCTTTAGATCACAAAAAAAAAACGTTGCTGATTTATGAATTTGTATGCCAACATGGCAAACATAATGATGAGCTCTGTCACGTCCATGGTTGTCTCCACAAGTGTAATTGATATGACATCACAGGCAGAGCGCGTGCTCAAAAGTTTTAATCGGAATGTATATAAAACACATATAAACTGATATTTGAATCAGATTATGTAAACAGTACATGTAAACAGATCTGCAATCGGATTCAATTCATTCGGATTGACGAAAATTGGTGCATGTAAACGTAGCCAGTGAGCAATGGTCATGATCCCAATATTGACCAAAATAATCCTGATTATCTTACCTGCAAACTCTGATATTGAAATATGCTATTCATATGCATATCCAACTTAGTATGATGGTTGTATATGAATGTGCATCTGAAGGAAACTGACTGAAGTTTCAGTAACATTTTCTTTCGACTTTTACCTACATATGAACTGCTTTATGTACAGGGTAGCCGCTGTATTTCTGCCTATCCTTTATTCAGCCTGCCTGCTGTTTTTGTTCACATCAATCATATTTAGCATTCACAATAATTTATTAGACTGAATTGTGAGGTTTATAATTTTATAAAACTTTTGTCAAAACATTATTTGAACTGTTAAGTTCTGTAATCATAGTTTTTAATGATGTTTTATTAACAAGGCTCGGGAAGAGCATGGTCAGATAATCAATCAATTTGGCACAGGTGTAACTCGTTTAGCTAATCGTCCTAACTAGCACAACGCGTTTATACATATAGGCAGCCTACTTACCTCTGTCTTTCGATAGTTTTTTGGCATCCCTTCTCCACCCCAACTCCTCACTCCTAATCTATTTTCATCCCATACTAGGGATAGGGAGAGTTCTTTGGGTACTGGCCTGGAGCCCTCCCCCAGGACAGCATGCCAAAATATGCTTTCTAATTTGCTCAACCAGATTAGATGTAAGGGTGAGCTCGTGAAACAGTCATTTTAGAGTTTAGTGACCTAAATAACATGTAGTTCTATTTTAATATTTTCAGAATTTTCACAAGTGATTTCAATTACTAAATTCAGGGAGGAAAAGAAGAAGAAAATGTCTCTTTCACTGGTCCAGAGTTTACAGGTATTGATTATAATTAAATATCCCTGCGATCAGATCAGAAATGCCCATTTTTATCTAGTTGAGTCTTGTATGTGTGCAGTCATCAGACGGTCAGTGAGGGGAGTGAATCATAAATGAACCTGTGCATCACTACTGTCATCCTGATAAAGCCATCTTTCCATCAGGTCTGTCTCGCACTTGGTGCTCTGATTCTGGTAGCAGGGTTATCCGTGCTGCTGGTGGGCTACGCCACGCCGCCTCGACTCGAAGCATTCGGAGAAGACGAGCTGCTGTTTGTGGACGGCCGTGCGGTGCGCTTCAACCGGGCACTGGATGCCTGTAAGCTAGCTGGCGCTGTGCTGTTCTGCGTGGGTGGCAGCGGGATGGCGGTGGGGCTGCTGCTGGCCGCCTGCTCTCAGGGCAGCTCTAAAGAAGAGCTCCGTCTGCAGCAGCGCTTCAAAGAGCGACTGGCCGAGATCCAGGCCTCCGTTCAGCCCGTCACCCGCGCGCCCACTCCAGGAGACGGCAAGGTGCCCGTCACGCTCTCCAAAGTACAGAGCGTCCAGCCCGGAGCGGAAACCTGACCTCTCACCACCCAAAACTCCCGTTAAACGTCCAATGGTTTTGTGCAAAACTAAACAACCGTTCCAGGAACAGTAGAGGTAGATAACACTGCACTTTCTCTGGCGCATATCATTCGTCTATATTGAGCAAGAGTACCGAGAGTATTTATGGTGATTAACGTAAGCCTACCCCGTCGATCATCACTGGTGCTCCCGAATAAAGACATACAGCACAAGTATACTCGCGTGCTACGGCTAGGAATCAGTACACCTTTAGGCAGCTGTTCCAAAGAGCAACATATCTTCAGAGGCGTCAAGGCATGTGCATATTAATACCGAATAAGCAAGAATAGTTTCTCTATTACAATGAACCTGAACACAGTCCTTCACAGCCTCTCACCATAATCGCAATTTCCATCGTGATATATGAGAAAAGTCACTCGGTAAAACTCATAAACAAGCAGAACGGAGGTCTGTGCGTTAGCAGCTAATTCATCACGGCTGTCTTACTAACATTGTCAAGAGAAACTACAATGATTTGTCATTGCTCATTCAGAAACCAGCACGTTGGTTCATTGCCGTCACCTAAGGTGCAATTTTTCCCCGAATCTCTCCTAGCGAACGCTTCACGCTCTATTGCTCCAGTCAATCAATAGTTAGTTGACAGAATGCAATGCGTTCCAAGCCACAATTTCACACATCTCAATACCGCGCATCCGTTCCACTCAAATACATCACCGCCTGCGATATCAAGGAGTGAAAATAGATTACGGTTAAGCTGCGCCTGTGGGATTATGTAATATCCTCTCATTGTGTTGCACATCATTCTTGCTCCAGCCTCGGTTTTCTCAAGAGGACATTAAGCGCAGTCACTGTCTGTAGGTAATTACACTCATCGCAGCAGAGCCCATTAGGACTTTCCATACGCTGATGTTCTGTTGGAGATAGCGCCACTTTTTCTTTCTGTCTGCCTTTATTGTTTTGTGTTTCTCTTTGGCTTCATGGTAGAATCACTGAGTGCTTTTGTCTCTAAAGTTTCTCTGAGTGGCACAGATACTTATAATTATTTGCTTATTATTATTGTTATGTTTTTTACTTTGATTATCACTAATGTTGCATGATCACAATTCAGTGAAACATTGTAAACTGCTTTTAAGAAGGTTGATAACCTCTGTTCTTTCTGAGCACAATCTTGTGTTATTTATTAATTATGAATTATCATTCAACATACTGCATATGCATTCAGATGTTTGAAAATGAGAAGGCTTGCTAATGAATTTCTCGCACCAATCACAGGATATTTAATAACTGAATCTCTCGAACAGGCCTAAATGAAGTCTAAAAATATAACATTTATATTATTCTGTATATCAGCTGCTTCAAGAATCAATTCTACTTGTTTAAACTGATATATATGGATGTATTTTCAGAGGTGTGTCGATCAATGCTGGTAATTGTCTGAAACTGTCAAAGCTTCTGGTTTGGTTTGTCCGTCCGCTCTTGGGAAGGAGACAGAAGGTATCGGAGCTGTTCTTATTCTTGGAACACATTTATTTTTCAGCAAACAGAATAAAAATAACTGTTTGTTACCGTCATTGTCTGTCAGTGGCTGTTTCTTTCACTTGTTTGCTCTATATTTGCTTATTGAAAAGATCATTTAAAAGCTATCAATTAACCACAGCACATTCAAGTATGTTGTATTTTTCACATGGTGTACAATACGGTCAACACTGGAGCTCTGAAGGTTCACAACCGATAAAAATGTTCATCCGGTCCAAGTCTGGTGTCATGGGTCACAGTTTCTAGGTCTAGTTGTGCTATTGGAACCCAAAAGCATTTAAGGCATTTCAGCACATATGAAAAAAAATAATAATAATAATTATAAATAATTTAATGCTAGCAACAATGGAACCACTTGGGAGAGAACTGCCAGGTGACTTATTTCTTCTCACGCCCATCAAGACAAATTCATACTAATTTGCACGACTTCATTAGTAGTAGTTAAATCGTACTATATCATAAAATTTGTTCTTCGCATTCAATAAGCATGACCCAACTCTCGAAAGGAAACCATCACGATTTTCTACTGCAGTGTATATGTGCCAACCTGAGGCTAATGTTTAATTACCCCCGCTAGCAGTATATGCTCAGTTCAATAATAGTTAAATAGTTAATAATAGTTCATAGTAGAAATGACCAGTAAACATTAAGGAGAGCATATTATGGACTTTATACAGAATTTTAATATCAGTATTTAACATTTCATCTTTAAAATATCAAAACATTATTTATTATATATACACTACCGTTCAAAAGTTTGGGGTCAGTAAATGTGTATTCATTCTTTTTTCTTTTTTATTTATTTATTTATTTTTTTATAATATAAAATTGTTACATTAATAAAAAGTGACATAATAGGTTTACATTGCTAGAAAAGATTTATAGTTTGAATAAATGTTGTTCTTGAAAGAAAAAAATACAGGTTCCAAAAAAAAAAAAACATTGGCGGCACAACTGTTTCCAAAACTGATAATTATAATAATAATTCAGAATTTCAGAATGATTTCTGAGAGATCATGTGACACTTAAGCCTGGGAAACTGAGTAACAGCTGAATGAAAATCAGCATTGCATCACAGGAATAAATTATATTTTAAAGTATATGAAAATAAAAACCATTATTTTCTATTGTAATAACATTTTGTAATATTACAGTTTATTTTCTGTATTTTTGATAAAATAAATGCAGCCTTGACTTCATTAAATATATATATATATATATATATATATATATATTTTATTTATTTATTTTTTTTTTTTTGCGTCCTCCATTTTCTCACAGGGAATTGCCATAGATGCAGTCACATTAGCTAAACTTCGGCTCAATTTTCTGGGCAAATAAGGTCTAGCTCCATTGTCAAAGATGTTGCGACTTACGAAGCACAGCTCACGCGATATTCACCCAAGCATATTTCTATTAGCAATATGAATCTGATGTGAAATCTGCATTAAGACCCTTTCAGTCTTTAAGCAAAATTACAGTTTCACTAATGAACAGTAAATGCTTAAAAAAGTATATACCTCAAAACATGCTACAAATGTAGTTAAAAATGATCACACTTAGAAAAGACTGAGAATATAGTAACTAAATACTAAAAAAGTGATAATTTCATATTCTCACTCTATTATTAATACTAATAAAAGTAGCACTCAAAATACTTTTGATTCTTCTTTCTTTGATTTTTAAATGTAACAGATATATTTCGATGTTGCAGACCTTTGTAATATTTCAAAGAGAACAGGAGTTTTAGGAACAGCAGATTGATTGTGAATTACAGCTGTCAGTGTGTTGTGTGGATGTTTTCTGGTCTGTCAATGGGCTGGAAATAGATGTTGATTTGAATGAGTCATGCTGAAGATCTGCTGATGGAGAGATGAGTCACTCTCACTCTTCACCTGCAGCGGAACAGCATGAATACAGCAGCTTCACTGTAGTTCCTACTAGCTCTATGTGTGTGTGACAAACACCACAAATAAGAATCACTTTCCATTCTCATGTGAAATAAAAACCTGGATATTACACAGAGAAGAAGAAGAAAGTGGGTTTGTAAAGACATGAGGGGAGTAAATGAAGACAGATGTGATCATGCTGTTGTTGTGTAAGTGCGGTGTTTGTCCCAGTGACCTGCTTTACTCAGATCAGCCTCACTAGTCACTCACACACACCAGCATTAATAAATGACGTATCCACACAGATCTGTGATAGACTGTATTTAGATATGTGTTTAGTTTGCATGTAGCTTATCCTTCAGGACTGATGTTAATCAAGTCAGTTAAAATGAGAATATAACAATAATGACATACACAACAGAGGAGACACTGGAAGATGAAATAGAAATCTGTGTATTTAGCTTTCTTGACAAACATATCTAAAATAAATATTTTTAGCAAACATTACATCTATCAGCTCAGCAAACATTAGCACTGGAACTCATTTTGTTACCATAATTATGTTACTATATGGAAAATAGATATATCTTAAATGGCTAAATTAGCTGTGTTAATAAATATGTTCACAGTATTAGAAACTCAGTACAATAAATTATTAATATGAATAAATTAGTAGCAATCAAAGTAATTAATCATTCTCCAAAATTTATCACTCAAACTTATATGATTGTCTGTCTTTTCCTAAAAAGAATGATGAATAATGACATTCTCCTTTTGCGCTCTGCAGGAGACAGAAAATCACACTGGTTTGAACAACATGATGGCAGATGATTGATAATTTCTCACTGAACTGCATGTTTTCTCATTCAGTATTTGCGGACGCATCCTCACTGGGTTCTGGATTGTCCTCCGTTGGCTCTCCTTCATTCTCTGTGTTTTCCTGGTTTTTCTCTTCTGCTCCTTCCTCTGGTTTCTCCTCTTCCTCTTCATCTCCATCTCCTCCTTCAGCTTCTTCATCCTTCTTCTCTTCACCATCGTCATTTGCCTCTGGTTCTGATGTCGGTCCCTCTTCTTTTATCTCTCCATCCTCTTCTTTATTCTCTTCCTCTTTCTCATCTTCTGGTTTCTTCTCTTCTTCTTCATCATCACATGGTGATTCTTCTGTGTTTTGGGCCACTTCACTTTCTGTTTTGGTTGAGTCGTCTACATCAGGACTGACTTCCTCTGCCTCCTTAACAAAACAAAATCACAAATGAGTCTGTGTGTGTTTGGCCAAAAGTTTGGAATAAATAAATGTTATTTTTATAAATGCAATTTTTTAAAAAGAATTATTCTCTGTTCACCAAAGCTGCATTTATTTGGTCAAAATATCATTGCAATTTAATACAGTGGATATAAAATGTCTACACATCCCTGTTAACATGCCAGGTTTATGTGATTTAAAAAAAAAAATTAGACCATGATAAATAATTACAGAATTTGTTCCACCTTTTATGTGACCTATAACCTGTACAACTCAATTGAAAAACAATCTGAAATCTTTATTCAGTGGGAAATAAAAAAAAAGCTAAAATAATGTGGTTGCATTAGTGTGCACACCCTTTTACAACTGGGGATGTGGCTGTGTTCAGAATTAACCAATCGCATTCAAACTCACGTTAAATAGGAGTCAGTACTCCTGCCATCATTTAAAGTGCCTCTGATTAACCCTAAAACAAGGTATTCCTGTTCCTCTGATTAACCCTAAAACAAGGTGTTCCTGTTCCTGACATTTTCCTAGTCGCATCTCACAGCAAAACCCATAATCTGCAAAGATCTTCCAAAGCATCAGAGGGATCTCATTGGTAAAAGGTATCAGGGTAAAAAAAACTCTAAGGCATTAAATATACCATGGAACACAGTGAAGTCAGTCATCATCAAGTAGAGAAAATATGGTGCAACAGTGACATTACCAAGAACAGGACGTCCCTCCAAACTTGATGAAAAGACAAGAAGAAAACTGGTCAGGGAGGCTGCCAAGAGGCCTACAGCAACATTAAAGGAGCTGCAGGAATTTCTGGCAAGTACTGGTTGTGTGGTACATGTGACAACAATCACCCGTATTCTTCATATGTCTGGGCTGTGGGGTAGGGTGGGTCTTACAAAGGGTCTTACGAAGAAAAACATCGGAGCCCGGCTCAATTTTGCAAAGACCCGTTTGAAGTCTTCCAAAAGTATGTGGGAAAATGTGTTATGGTCTGATGAAACCAAGGTTGAACTCTTTGGCCACAATTCCAAAATGTATGTTTCGTGCAAAAACAACACTGCACATCACCAAAAGAACACCATACCCACATTGAAGCATGGTGGTGGCAGCATCATGCTTTGGGGCTGTTTTTTTTCAGATGGAACTGGGGCCTTAGTCAATGTGGAGGGAATTACAAACAGTGTAATTTCAGCATGACAATGACCCTAAGCATACATCCAAATCAACAAAAGAATGGCTTCACAAGAAAAAGATAAAGTTTTAGAGTGGCCCAGCCAGAGCCCAGACCTGAATCCAATTCAAAATCTGTGGGGTGATCTGAAGAGGGCTGTGCATAAGAGATGCCCTTGCAATCTGGCAGATTTGGAGTGTTTTTGCAAAGAAGAGTGGGCAAATATTGCCAAGTCAAGATGTGCCATGCTGATAAACTCGTACCCAAAAACACTGCTGTAATAAAACAGTGCTGTAATAAAATCAAAAGGTGCTTCAACAAAGTATTAGTTTAAGGCTAGTTATTAGTTAGTTTTTATTTTAGTTTTTTTATTTTTACTTTCCCACAGAAAAAAAAAATATATATATATGTTTTTCAATTGACTTGTACAAGTTATAGGTCACAATAAAGGTCAAAAAGTTCTAAAAATTATTTGTGGTATTTTAAATTTTTTAAATCACATAAACCTGGCATTTTAACAGGGGTCTGTAGATTTTTGTATCCACAGTAGCTGTTTTCTATGTGAATATCTGTTAAAATGTAATTGTTTGAAGACTGGAGTAATGATGCTTTGATCACAGCAGTGTCACATGATCCTTCAGAAATCATCCTAATATGCTGATTTGCTGCTCAAGAAATATTTCTGATTATTATCAATGTTGAAAACAGTTGTGCTACCCAATATTTTTTGTGGAAACTGTGACACACTACCATTCATATATACACAACAGTTCTTTTTGGTCCTCAAATCTGTTGATTCCGTTTCACTCTGCTTACAGTATTTCTCACGAGTGTCATGGCGGATGACCAAATCTGCTATCATTTTATAGTTAATAATGTTTTTTTTAATGTCATGGAATGTAGTTTTAAGATTTCAGGTGATAATGAACTTGTTTAGACTTCAAATATGTGTGTTTTTTTAATAAAGATAATGTCTATTTGAAAATTTGCATGATGAAACATTTTGGAAATGTGAGCTCCAAGGAGTCAGCGGGTGTTCAGCGCTCATGAACCCGCCAAGAGCAGCCTCACCTTGGCCAGATCTTCTGGAATTTACAGCTGGCTCTGAAGTCTCTATAGTAATTTAAACAAGATATATAATTTATTTTGGGTAAATATAACAGGCAGTCATTCGTCTCATTAATCTATTATTTGTTCCAGAGCAAATAGTTTTGGCTAAATAGAGGGCAAAATCTCATCACATTATATTTTAAGTAACTTCAATGCTGTCACAGCGCTGTCTTTGTACTTTTGGCTGATTTGCCTAGCAACTTTTAAGATGGCTGTTTTTCAATAAATAATATTTTATATAATTAAAGAATAGCAGTATTTAATAATATTATTTCACATTGGGAAATGGTGCATGTTTGTGATGGTAATTTTAGTAACAGTTATTATGCCATTATGGTGAAAAGAGATTTTATGAGTGAGTCAGCAGTAAACACTTTTATATTGAAAGAGACTGAAACAGGATTGTAAACAAGTAAGTTATTTTTTACTTTTTAACAACGGCTTGTAAGACGCAACCAACAAATGTACTGAGCAGCGCTGTCATCGGAAATCACCCTTAACAAATGAAAGGATAGTGTGACAAAGATATCACTTTCAGAGCTGGGTAGTAACTGATTACATGTAATCTGGATTACGTAATCAGATCACAAGAATTAAGTACTTGTAATTAGAGTAAGTTACATTTTAAAATACTCGTAATCAGACTACAATTACTATTTTATGGACTACATGATTACATATTATTCACACAGTAGCAATAAATTATTATTATTCATCCAAATTTTTCTTTTTTATATGTTTTCAAAATTTCCTTTCCAAAAAAAGCCTACCGATTATATACATTCAGAAAGTCCAGTTTTGTGGATATTCACACATAGTCATTAGTCAGGTGGTGACACAGCATTGACCACTGGATTTACAAAAATCATTATAGGTTTAAAAAGGGTTTCAACATTGCATCAACTACTGATGAACGCATTCATTTTTATTTGAATTATCATTCTGTAGTTTTTTAACCATTAGTATGTCTTTGGAAGGCTTTTGTCTTTTAAACTCATTAAGATGCACATATTTACTTTATTTCTTATTTACATGTAATGCAAACATTCAAAAAAAAAAAAATCATCTAAACCTTATTTACCAAATATATTTACTTTAAGTACCTCTGAGATTTTAAGATAAATATTTCAATAATTAAGTATTACCTTTGCATGTTCACGGATTCTTCAATGTTGATTAATGGTCACATGGCATGCAGGTAAATATTGAATCTTTTTTAGTAAGTGTTTTATTTTAAATGTTAAAATAAAAAATGTTAAAAAGACGCTTCACTTCTATACCAATGAATGGGAGAAACTGCAACGCGCAATATGGAGGAATAGCCCCACCTTCTAAATGAAAGAGCCAAATGTCTCACAGAAACCTGAGGCTAGACCAGGCAATTGCAATCGCTTTTTAGCTGGTCTAGCCTTAAAAATAAGCTTTTTAAATGCTATTTGAGCATAAGAAACAACATTCATGGGGCAATTTTAGATTTGACACATGTAATTTAATTGTGAGTTCAGCCAGCAGTTTTTGAGATTTCAGGATTCCCCCATTCATTAAGATAGGACTTGTTCTTTTATGAGCTGCCCAGAGGCATTGCAAATATGGCTGCCAAGTGTTACAATTAAAATAAATCATTTTAAAACAAAGTCCCTTTCAAAACAAACAAAAAAAAAATCTCTTTTTTTTTTTTTTTGAAAGGGACTTTGTTTTAAAATGATTTATTTTAATTGTAATTTTTGATTATTTAATTAATTGTTAGCTTTTCATTAAACTCACAAACCCCCTGCAGTTTCTTTACAAACCCAAGTTTGGGAAACCTTGATGTAATATAATGTTTAATGCACTTCACGTTGTGAATTACAGTGAATGGAATATATTTTCTTACTCATTTTTTGCATCATTATGGTACAAGATAATCCTATTTAAATCAGTGTGAAAAAATGAGTTAAGTCAAAAGTAATCTAAAAGTAATCTGATTATATTATGTGTAATGTAACGGACTATGTTACTAACTACAATGTTTGTCATGAAATCTGGAATCAGTAACGTATTACAAATTGTAAGTAATCTACCCAACTCTGTGCTTTCCTTAGCAGACATTCAACCTAATTTTTTATTGTGAATATGAGATTGAGCTGAAGAATGAATGCTGTATCAGAAGGAAGCAGTTTTCACAAACGACTCTGTTTTTCCATATGCATTTACACACTCGTGCTGTCTAACCGTCGTATAAATGCAATATCACACACACGATATGGCTGTATACTGACACGCTGCAATTACTTACAACCGAATCACAGCCGTGCCGATATACAGCCATAACTGATACTCGTGTAATCCTGAAAAATAAAATATATCAGTTTTCATAAAAATATTGGGCAGCACAACTGTTGATAATAATCTGAAATTTTTCATGGGCAGCCAATCAGCATATTAGAATGATTTCTGAAGGATCATGTGATGTAGTAATGAAAAAAAAAAAAAATTATTGGCTGTGTGTGTATATCGTCGCTGTCGGGCGGAAACCTCGTATGTCCAAATTTTGTAAATTTCATATTTTTTCACAAATCGATGCTATTGGTCAGTGCCCACGTGGATCTGTAATTTTTACAAATTATTAACCAATCTAAAGTGTTGAAAATAGCTTGAGAGCAAATCTCTTAACTCATTTGAACACTTCAACTGTCTGAGAAGAGCTCGTATCTCCACCTTTTCTTCACTCCGCTGGAGCGTCGGGGCATATGTTCCCTTCCATCTTCTTGTCACAAAGCACCGGCAAAAATAATTAGCATTGAATGTGTCGGTGGAAACAGTAAGGAGATATTTGAATGATCCATTAATAAACTAGTGTATTCTGAGATAATGTCGCAAAGACCCTGACTCGCAATCTCTTCTTTGGACGCAACTTTTGAAGGAAAGCATCTTTCCGGATTACATAATGAAAGCGTTTTTTTCCTGATTTGTTTTATTTCGTTAAGTAATAATTTAAAGCTTTCTATTTATTTATTTATTTATTTGTCATGTTTGTGAGGCATGTAGCCTATTCGCTGAAAAATGTGATCGCGCTGGCTCCTCAGGTCCTGCAAAGCGATTTCAGCTTCTCCTCTTCAAAAACAATATTCACATAATAGCGCACATTTATCTAGGTTTAATGTTTAAACTAACATTGTTCTATAGCTACTTTAACTGTTTTAGATCTATAGATTTTATTTTATGCAAGTCGTAATGATTTAAAAGGCAAAAGTCTTCCGCTGGCCGCTGTTTGTAAAAAACAAACAAACAAACTGATATTTAACGAACAAAAAAATGCTCCAAAAGTTTTTCTAAATTAACTTAATAAGAAAACGAAACGAAATATAACCACTTTGGCATTACATACAAAACGTAACTATGTTAATAGCTGAAACAGTAGTATGCTGTTCTGGAAGAATTAAGGGAAAAAAAGACGGACTCCGTTTTTTTGTATTGCATCATAGCTCTTAAACCTTTAAAATAGAGTTTAGGAAGATGTATGTAACCACAGTCCTTAGCTTTGGTTAACTATTGAAGCCTTTTCTCTTGTCAAAAGGCTCAACGCGACCGCAGACTTTGATGAACTGCTGGCAGCAGTGAAGTCTGTGTCTGTACCATTCTTATCAATGACGGCGTAATCTCGTATCTCCCTGCTCCCAAGTCATAAAACCTCGTATCTCCGATAAAACATGATTTTGGGGAAATGTTGTCTTAATGTTGGTACACAACAGTGTATGATAGCAATATATGGTATAATACCAACTTTAACGATAAAATATTTAATAACTCAAAAAATATGCAGTTTTTTTCATTTCCTGAAAAATGACGGTTTTGGAGATACGAGGATTCCGCCCGACAGCGACGATATGTAATTTAAGTGTAGGTGCATCCAAATGTTTAACTACTACTGTACATTTGTATGAAACATTACTATAACACCAGTGGGTGATTTCTGAGTAATGCCGTTATGAACTGAATCACATGTGTGTAGATTGGGTTTCTGACTGTCTAGTAAGAGTATTAGAGATCATGATGAGGTTAGAGCTCCTCACCTGTTGGACCGGTGAAGATTTGTCATCTTCTGCTCCTCTGTCCTCTCCATCATCTGCACAAACACACACAACACAGCAAACATGAGACACCAGCGCCATCCACAGGTCAGGATCCACACTACAGATGATGCTGCATGTCAGCCCTGTATTTACATTCACACACTGACCATCTGATCATGCTTCTAAATCCTGATTCAATGAAAACCTCAATTACAAACACCTTTCATTGCTTCATCACTTTGGGTTTTCAACTGTATCAGTAAAGACAGCAAAGACAAAAAAAAAAAAAAAAAAAAAAAAATCAAGAAATCCATACAGCCTAATAATATTAAAAATATAATATAGAATACAGATAAAATATATGTAGACTATAGTTCTATTTCAGATATGGTAGTTTCAGGCCTTAAACAAGCATGTACGTATGTCCCACCCTTATTAAAATCTCTCATGAATTAATTACAGTATCACTGTTAAAATGACCATTAGCTTTCGACGCTTCTGTGTAATTATTTTTGCAAGATTTACAGTCATACCATTGTACTCGCTAGTAAACAAGAAAATTACACGAGTGTTTTAAATACTTAATGAGTAATAAATCCACAGATTGTGTGTGAAATCAATACACTCTAAATAATTAAACAGCAGAATTAATGCACCTCATATAAGTTCACGCTTTCCCCAATAGCGGCTATAAAAATATTGCTGTGCAGATGATAGCATTTTACCCAGGCATTTAATGTGTTTCAAATGCAAAACTGATTGAAGTTTAGCAGCGGAGATGAGCCGGCGTAGCAATAATGGGCTTCTTTGAATATTTTATGGAAATCGTTCACATTTATTAACTGTAGTCCAAAAGCCCAACTGTAAGCAGGAGCGCTAATGTAACAATAAACAGTTAAATGTGATTGAGAGAAGGGCTCATCTCATAAAAATGCTAAATCAAATTAAATACAGCATTTTAAAACCTTCATTAAATCGGCCGGATGGGAGGGTGACGGCATAAAGCTCGACTCCATTTCCAACACAACCGTTCTTAGTTACTTTAGGAGGCTTTATTTCTCTGCTAATTAAACGTTGCTTCTCTTCACTCTTGTTTTCTGCCAACTGTGTTACTGTGCAATGGGAAGGCAGCTAGGAACTGTTAAAGACCAGTTCTTTAACACCAGGTTAAAGAAAAAAAAATCTATATCAGTATACTTCTCTAGTTGATTGATTACATTATCTAATTAAACAAGCACTAATATATATATATATATATATATATATATATATATATATATATATATATATCAGCATATATTTACACATGCTTATTGTTTGTGTTTGCACTGGAAAAACACACATACAAAAAAAAAAAAAAGTCACATTTTTCACACAGAACTCAAAAATGGACTGGACAAAATTATTGTAAGAAATAATAGCTTTTTAAGCATGTGATGCTCCTGTAATTTGTATTTAGACACACCTGTGGCAAGTAAAAGGTGTGGGCAATATAGTAATCACACTTGCAACCAGTTATTTGTGTTGTGTGTCACACTGATCATGGAGAAAAGAAATAAAAAAGCAAGACTGGAGTTTGCCAAAACTTATGTGACAAAACCACAATGCTTCTGGGAGAACATACTGTGGACAGATGAGACAAAAGTAGAGCTTTTTGGTAAAGGGCATCATGGCACTGTTTACACTGTTTGAAAGAAATGAGGCCTTTAAACAAAAGAACACAGTCCCTACAGTCAAACCTGGTGGAGGTTCAAAGATTTTTTGAGGTTGCCTTGACTCTTCTGACACTGGATGCCTTGACTGTGTGAATGGTATCATGAACGCAACATAGTGGCCAATGTCAGAAAGCTGCGTCCACCAGAGATCATGGGTCTTCCAGCAGGACAATGACCCAAAACACACTTCAAAAAGCACTCAGAAATAGTTACAAACAAACCATTTGATTTGAATCTCACAGAAAACTGTGGAAAGATCTCAAAACAGCAGTTAAGAGAAGGCATCCTTAAAATAATAATAATAATAATAATAATAATAATAAACATTAGTACTAAGAGAAGGATTGCATTTTCTGACAGAATAGCAAGTGTGCCGATATTTTTGGCCATGACTATACTAACCCTGGAATTACCCCAAAGACAACTAAGGAACTCATACACAACTTACACAACTTATGCTTAGAAAGGCAACAATGCATTAAGAGTTGGGGGTGTAAACTGCTGAATTGGATGATCTGTGTAAATTGTACTTATTTTTTCTTCTGGAAAACATGTATTTATGTAGCTACTAAAGTGCAGTACTAAATGAAGAAAACAAACACATGATCTTCAAATAAATTAAGAATAAATTACAAATCAGCATTCTGTTCAACAGTTTACACCCCAAGAGCTCACACACGTGCAGTCACCGCTTGCTAGGCGCTCGGCCAATCTCGCTAACTCCCGCGGGCCAGAGAAGAACAAGCTCTGCTGTTTACATGCTACTAGATGAGTTATTTATGGATTATTTTCATAAAGACCTCCCAAGACTTGAAATAGCCTTCTCTCACCTCTATAATGTTACCAGGCAAACGACACAAGAGTCGTTGTGGATTAACTTCCATGCTTCCATCACGTGACACATAATGAATCTGATGCAAATCAATTACAGCAGATGTGATCAAGCCAAACATGAGAATATGGTAATAAAATGTGTAAATGCGATTGGTACGCACGCACCTGGCATCACGAGCGTTAAATGATTTTGCTCTTATGCAAATGAGGACGAAAACATGTGCTGCTCCAGAGGCAACCAATCACATTCATAACCTCATCAACCCAGAGAGTGTTTGAAATATGTATGACAGACACAGATTAATCACACATTTTCACTTTTACACTCTGAGGTTACACTGCACTTATATTTTAACCATTTATTGCATGAATCATTTACAGATGAGGTATATATGTTAGGGTTGTGCTGATAGACGATAGTATTGTGTATAGACGATAGGGATGGCTGACTGCTGACAATAGCAATTTGATTATTATTATTATTATTATTATTATTATTATCAGTGGTGGAAATGGCCAAAATTCATGTAATAATGGTCAATTTAATTATAAAATTGTATTTATAATTAATTGGTATTTAATTGGTATTTAATTATAAAATCTTTTATAATCTATAATAACATTAAACATTTAATATTTTTTTGCTAAATCGTCTTGGATAATAAGAGAGGCAATTATGGCCAAATTAAATATTTTTTTCTAATATAGCACAACAGTGTTCCTAAAATGTTAGTCACTTAATATTACCTTTTGTATACAATCAAAAATGTATAAAACTGTTAAATAAATTTAATTTAGTTCCACTTTTGCAAAATCTGTTTATAATCTTTAAAAACTGTCACTTGTCTTAAGCCGGGCTCACACTGTGCGATTTTTAATAGTCCTTTACGATTATTGCTTGCCAGACTGTACGAACATGATGATCATGTCACACTGTGGGATCTCAGTGTCATTAATGTCAGACTGTACGACAGTCAAGACGCGTTCAAAACGGGTGCGCGCAAGAAAACCTGTCCGGAGTTTTACCATACATGTTAAGTGTATGGTAATAACAACCATACATGTTCAATGACTATTCATTTCAATGGCTTGGGTGGCGCGAGGACGGTTTGTTGCTGCGTCGTCCAAAGTACACGCGCAATGGAGCGCGCAAGCCGCTCAAAGTTCAAATTAGTTTAACTTTTGCCGCTGCGCTAAGAAGGGCTGCGCTGAACCCCGCGGCCAGCTTTCCGCGTTCGCTGTGAAAGACGCTTTAAACGCAGGGCTTAAATGTTGGCTATCATTAAGTTTATGAATAGCGTAAGCAGCACTACAAACATGCAAATGGAAACAGCGGCACAACCGGTGTTTATTTTAGCAAATGCAGTATATCATATGATTTCAGTGCACGGCTGATGGGAGTGTATGCGGTTAGAAAAAATCTCTAGCAATAATTCTAATCATGGCTTGTCTTGAAAAACGAAGATCGTTTGACGTTCGTCGTAGGAGAAGTCACACTGCAGGATTGTGAGCCAAATCTTCTGACATTGCCAGAATTTCGTCGGAGGTAAAATTTGATCGCAACAGCCATTAATCGGCTGTCGGTGAACATGTCAAACCAGCGATCAAAGACTACAGATTTTAGCCTAGGATTATAGGAATCTTTTAGGATTTTCAAAATTTGTCTCAGACGACCAAATTGTGGCCAAAATCGCACAGTGTGAGCCAGGCTTTAGTTCATCAGGATCTCACAAACTAGAAATCACTAAATTCACTCCCTGGACTCTGTCTCCCTGCAGCTCCTCGATGGTGTTAGTCTCTAAATTCAAGAGCAACTTTACAAACGTGCAAAAATGTTTTTCTCAACATGCTCCACACAGACTAAAAGGACAGAATATGATTCCTCTCTCTTAATCCAATAAGCCTCCTTCAAAGCATCATAAAGGCTGTGTTTTGGGATGTGTGGCGTGCAGGATAAGCATGTAGCGTTTGCACCGTAGTTCATGAGGAATGACAGGCAGCTGGATGACAGGATGCTCAGATAGACCTGTCTCTTCACTTCCAGCATTTGTTTGTCCCTCATAAGTGAAGGCTGCTGGGAAGCATTAGGGAGACACATTGATTGGCTCATTCGCTTTGCCAGCGTCGCCTTTTCCTAACAGTGCCGGAGGGGAAATTAAATCATGTTGTTTGCTTATAAAAGCAGCTTTTAACACGCTGATAGTCAGATTAATGAGTGCTTTTAATCACAGGCTGCCACGCCGTCATAAACACACGACTGTAACGCTGTCGCCTAAACACATGAAGACCAGAGTTCAACTAAACGAACACCTTCAGCCGCAACTGACAACACAGACATGAAATTTACCAGCTAAAGGGGCTTTTTACTTCACGGCAAAACCTGACAGTGTGGCGGCACAATTATATTTCATTATATCTGCCAAACAATATGCTTCCACTTAAAATTTTAAATAAAGCATGTAACCTTCAGACTCTTTCCTGCTAATTACAGATTGAGAATGCAAACGATGAAAGAAAGCAATTCAAAATGAGGTGCTTTGTTAGACTTCTATAAAGCACAAGGCAAAGAAACACATGGATGAGCTCTGGCTTCTGTGTGAACATTTCCAGATGAATATTACACTTTATACAAGTAAGTAATTGCGTTATTCTGAAGAAAATGTGAGTGTTTGTTGTTTAGTCACAACTTAAAAGAGCCCGGATCTCTGTGATATTCTGGTCCCAACAAAGAGAACAAATACACAGCATTTAGAACAGATCCCTGACCTTATACATCAATAGTGATAGTCTTAACATAGCCCACAGCCCATCTGACTGACAGCACAGCCCTCAAGAAGCAATTTCTTCACCTATAATAGCAACGGGAAGCTTGTATGACTCACAATGGAAGTCACTGCTGGGATTTTTAGTCTTTAATGGCCTTCACACTGTATAATCAGTATGAATCGCTCTGCAATGGGGCTTAATTGGGAATATTTTAAGGCGCACAGCGCCTTTTGGTGGAAAGCAATTTGCCAGTTCTGACAAAAATAAACCACCATGCTTTTGGTGGGAGGACTGCATAAAATGGCACTGATTACCACCTCCTCCTTGTCTAAGTGTGTACAGAAAGTGGGGGCGGGTTAATCAGTGCTGACTTTCATTCGCTGGAGTGTTTTCTTGCGTTCCTGTTGATTTGTCAGAGCCAGACAGGAGACTCCTATAAGAGCGCTGTTACCAGCGGACAGCAAACCCAAGGAGGCAACCATCCAAGCTCCGCCCAGCAACTGTTACACAGGCCTCCACCTCAGCCAATCAGAATTTAAGAAGAATTTCAACAGACAGTTCTGAAAAAGTTCCTCTGAGGTATCACATATAGAGGGGTCTAATCCTAAACCAAATGCTAACTCAGCCCTAGGCTTAATTGTAAACATGAATATTTCATACACCATTTAAAGACAGATACAGCTGGGTCCTGTCTGGCATAAGGGTCAGATATGTGTGTGTGTGTGTGTGTGTATGTATGTGTCAGTCAGATGGTAAGGGGCGAGTCTGTCACCTGGTTGTGTGGTTAGAGGCACAAACAAGCCTGACGTGACCCTACAGACTGTCCTGCAATCTGATTGATCGAGCATTTCAAGAGTGCTGATAATTCACCAGTGTTTGTTCCAGACAGACTGTCAGCCTGTGTGTTAGAATTGGGTTTTTAGTGACTCAGCCTGCAGTTACAGTGTTACACCACTAGGTGGTGACAGCTTTATTAGTGAGTCATTGTATTATTCATTCAACTGATTTGTCAAAGACTGTATATATAATTATATAGACTATATATATAATTGCAGTCTTTCCACTTCTGAATTTTTGTTTAATTAATTATGTTACTTGCAGTTAATTTTAAATTATTTGTTAAATTTACTTGCAATTTCTCACTGAGAAATGCTTTTAAGTCAATCTTACACCGATTGTTGTTCAGTGTAAAACAGTAGATGAAAAGTACCTATGACATACTTTCAGGAAAATTCTGAAGTGTGGATTCAATTAACACTTTACTATCCCATGAGACCATGGGAGAGGAAGTATGAATGGCAGTGAAGTGATGCAACTGATGCTAGTACAGGTATAGGTCACATGTCAATAACAATATGATGAATTACACATACTAAACAATTTGACTAGAGGTACAAAATAAATACTTTCTTCTTTTAAATACCTACTTAGAGAGTATGTGGTTTCTGACGCAACCACAGAAACAGAACGTTATGAGTGAGTCATTGAATAATTCACTCAACCAATTAATTCAAAAATTCAGATACATAATACTTTCTTCTTTTAAATACCTACTTAGAGACTATGTGGTTTCTGACGCAACTATAGGCACAGAACGTTATGAGTGAGTCGTTATGATATTGAATAATTCACTCAAGCAATTTTAGAAAAAAATCAGATACATTCATAAATGATGCAAGTACTTTGAAGTATTTTTGCTTAAAATTTATATGGGACTGATAAATTGACCTAAATGTATTTTTATGACCAAAAGTAGTATTTTTAAGGCTAAAGTGTATAATGAAAAACAGGTTTTGCCAAACAAAGTACTTATTTTTCAGCTTTTCAGAGGATTGGTTAGTCCTGCTCAAATAGTTTCAATGGTTTACTTATCGATGGCTCGAACAATTGAGGCCAGATAGGACTAAAATATTTTACCATAAAAAATAAAAAAATCATTAACTGTAAATCTCAGCAGCTGCACATTCATACTGTGAAAGCATTTATGTTTTAGAATTAAATTATTTGTATTTTTTTTTTTAAAGTACAGTTTACATTCCAGTATGTCTGTCTTCAAATACTAATGAGATCAAACTGGTATAGGTCACAGAAAACAAAATCATGCACTGAATGAGGAAAAGCCAGTGTGACAAGAAAATGACATTTCTACATTTAAAGAAGGATCTGGCTCCTTCTTCCAAATCCTCTTTTATTCTCTTGTCTCTCGCCTCTGGTTCAGATATTGCATTACTGCCATCACTGCAGGCCATGATCTAATTAGAAGCGAGCAAGACTTTAGCACTTGTCACATCTCAGTCTGTTCGGAGGTGCTGAAAGAACTCAGACACACACACACACACACACACACACACACACACAGACACACACTCACACAAACTCACGTATGGCCTGATCAGTGAAGTGAGGCACAGAGAGAGGCACCTTAATGGCCTATTTCAGCATTATTACAGTATTGTGGATGGATTGTCACCAGGAGCCCTGAGATACTGAAGTGTGAAAGCCATCAGCGGCTCTCGTACGTCTCCACACTCCTCTGATCCTCCCTGTCATTACTGGAGTGGGACGGAGCCACAGCAATTTCCCCCTGATTCCTCCTTCCCTCTCTCAAACACATCCACACGTTCTCAGTCTCCTCCACCAGCCTCTCTGACTTCATTATGCCATGTGATTGGAGAATTTGCCCTACATTCACTTAACACTTGTGCCATCTGTTAGACTCCCTCGTTAATGGTGTCAAATCCTCGGCAAATCATTGATATTCAAATGTATGCACATAGCGTTATATTCCAGCGTGTAGTTTCCTGCCTTCTAATGGACGGTTTATTTATCAAAGAGGGATATTCATCAGCACAAGAGCGACTAAATGTTTTGCCAGCGCTTTAAGACATTAAAGCCAGAGCTTTACTCAAAACAGTCTTTATGATTCATTGACATTTTGAATGGATGTGTAAAAACCTTTTTATTTTTATAATTTTCAACTAATTAATGTTCACTCTGTCATTTTTTCCTTATTTAAAAGTTCTAAATTCTATCATCATTGATGAAAACCTTCTTATTTGGTAGACACTTTTATCCAAAATGACTTGCATTGAATCAGATTAATTTAAATTATTTTATCAGTTCATGCTTTCTATGCAAATTGAACCCATAACCTTGGCATTGCTAGTGCCATGCTTAGTATAAACACAGCACTGCTATATTGACAAGTGCAACTTTAAATAGAGTCCATTTAATTTAATTTGAAATGATTCTGCCCATAGTAACGAAGGCAGCTTGTGATGTTTCTAATCGCTTGACTTTTAATTTTAAATCATCTTCTGTTTTTAATCAAATGTACACAGATTTGTTACACTACTGACTTAAAATGATTTACCTGTTCTAATAATAATCCATGTCAACCCATGCAGTTGTGACAACTTTTTGCTGGTCATTTCAGCATGTTTACATTGAAGGATAAGTTCACTTCCAGAATAAAAATTTACAGATAATGTACTCACCCCCTTGTCATCCAAGATGTTCATATCTTTCTTTCTTCAGTCGTGAAGTAATTATGTTTTTTTGAGGAAAACATTTCAGGATTTCTCTCCATATAGTGGACTTCTATGGTGCCCGTGAGTTTGAACTTACAAAATGTAGTTTAAATGCAGCTTCAAAGGGCTCTAAACGATTCCAGACAAAGAATAAGGGTCTTATCTAGCGAAACTATATTAACATTATTTTCTAAAAAAAAAAAAAAAAAAAAACAATCACATTTACTTTTTAACCTCAAATTGTCTTGTTTTTAAAATCGCCTTTCATCGCTGCAGAAGTACCGACCCAGTGTTTACAATGCTTACAGCGATGTAAGGTGATTTTGAAGTTTGAGGAGAAAATGAGATGAGAGTTTTTCGACATACCCTAACTGTCTTGAACCGGAATACACAGTATTGTATTAAAGTCAGAGTAGAGTAAAGTCAGAACTAGACAAGATGAGCATTTGAGGTTAAAACTATATAAATTGTCATTTTTTTTGTTTAGAAAATAACGTTCACTAGACATGATAAGACCCTTCTTCCATGGTTGGGATCATTTAGAGCCCCTTGAAGCTGCATTTAAACTGCATTTTGGACGGTCAAACTCGGGGCACTATAGAAGTCCACTATATGGAGAGAAATCCTGAAATGTTTGCCTTAAAAAACATAATTTCTTTACGACTGAAGAAAGAAAGACATGAACATCTTGGATGACAAGGGGGTAAGTACATTATCTGTAAATTTTTGTTCTGAAAGTGAACTTCTCCTTTAATTATAGTTCAGATCTGTATGTCTAATGTCACATAACAGACTACAAATCCTGAATCCTAAAACTCAGTTATTAGCATCTGGAATAAGCCAAATGCTGCTCTACACACCTGAACAAAACCAGTTGAAGCCAGCGCTAAATCGCAGGACTAGTCAATGATGAAGATTACATCACTGAGTACTAAACAGGCAACTAAACTCCCTGCTTCTGTAACCCTATATGCTGCATGAAGGAATCAAATGCAGACATTTACCTTGCGACATTGGAAACTTCATTAATTTACAATTTGATATGGATAAAATGACTCACTATTACCATTTGGTAACTGTTTTGATTCACTCAAATCACCACCTTAAGTGACCTTGGTGAATATGTTCCTGTAAATCAGAGCCATTTAAGTCTTCAATCATGTCTCTTAAAAATCATAAGCTGTAAAAAAATCAGACTATACTATTAATTATGCACCCTAGTAGCTGCACATTCATATGCTAAAAGGCTTCATGTTGGGAGTTATGTAATCAGATTAGTTTTTTAAGTAACTAGTAAAGTAACTTATCCTACGGGGCCGTTGAATGCTTGAAACTGATTGGCTGACAAACGTTATGAAGGTGTGCATTATTTTCAGGGAAACGCATGGCGAACGTAGTTCCAGGCAGCTCCTGACTGCATTACATGTCTATATCACTTCACCACACTATTTCAATTATTTCAAAGGTCCTTACAGCCTAAAACAGCAAAATAATTAATAATTAATTAATTTCTTTCTTTCTGTCAGTCTAAACTACATTATTAACTGCATAGTCTGCTATCAACGGCTCAAGCGTCGTTACTAGGTCTAAAATTACATTTTGGAATTAGCAACGAAGGAGTTGGATGAGCTGCGTAAGAAATTAATCCTACTCACAATAGCGTTTTAAGGACAAAAAACAGACGAATGCCTTGAATTATATCATCTGATCAATGTCTTGAGGTGTGGTAACTGTAGTATAAGTGGAATAATTGACTTCAAGCCGTTAAATTCCTAGAAAATAATGCACACACAAGGTTTGGGTGCGGAAGGGCCCTTACAGTAACCAAAAATTTAACTTTTGGGTATTTTGTTATTAAAAACAAATAAGCAAACCCAGCCCAGGTGACAAAAAGTGACACAAACGTAACATAACGAAGTAATACAATTCACTTTTTCATGAAGTAACACAATATTGTAATACTTTTTTTTTTTAAAGTAACTTTCCTCAACACTATATATATGGTATGATATTACAGCAGATTACATAAGAATGGTTTTACACAGAAACACACTCTGCTCGGCCCAGAAGAGATGAGAGGAGAAGAGATGTGCTTTTGTTGACTTCATCACCATGGAAATTTAATAGGCTCGTATCGGGCCACCTGGGTACCGGCAGGACCTCGAGTGCTAATGAGGGAGACGCTTCTGCACTCACTACACACACAGAGATGCACGGCTCTTACAGACACTCCTGCTCCAGATCAAAAGCTGCTCATTACGCGACACCCCCTCACTGCCAAACCTCTTATTCCTGATCTTTATTTTTCACCACATCAATTTAAGTATGAATCAAATTTCTTTCAGAATCTGGAGCGTGACTAATAGCATTTGCGGGCGATCTCTGCGAGGCTCTCTTTGCACTGAAATGTCATCACTTGGTGAGATGTTGTGGAAAGAGACACGTGCAGTGGAGCGTGGCGCTGATCGCACACCTCCGGCTGCAATCTGAGGAAACATGATGATGATGATGATGATGATGATGGTGGTGGTGAGGAGCATGATGTAATCCCTCTCATGCCACAGCAAGCGCGTGAGCAGGACTCACACAGAGCAGCAGTGCCATCTCATGGTCACACAGGGAAGAGCGTTATATAAGGACCAGAGAATTACATCACCGTAATCAGACAATAGTGGCTGCTGAGAATCTGACGCGTGGATACAGACACTCATCACCGAAATTGTTAAAGATGACAAAAACGCTCACAGATGCTGCTGCTTTATGGTCTTTTACAGTTTTGCATTGTTGAACCTATTTATTTTGATTCAATTCATCACACTGGTGCAAGACAGTGACAAACTAAAAGGTACAGTTTTTGCACATTTCTTCTTACTGTCTTATGTTTAAAAGTTTGAGGTCAGGAATGTTTCTTCGTTAACACTTTATAATAAAGTTTCATTTGATTGCATTAGTTAAAATAAACTAACAATGAAAAAAAAACACTTCTACAGCATTTATTAGTCTCAATATTTTGAAATCAAAAGATGTATCTTTTAATATCAGTTAATGTAGTGTAAAGTAACATCATTAATTAACAATTAAGTTAAAAATAGACCTTATTGTAAAATTATACCATTTTTGTTGTTAGCATCAAAGAAATTTATATTTTTATTCATCAAGGATACATTTACCTCCAGTTTTACGGACAAGGCTTAAACCTAGTTACAGATTAAATGTAAGTCTTGCACTGACTGATCTTAAAATATATTAGTGCCTATGTTTTGTCTCAAGATGGACACCAGTAATGTTTTTTTTTTCTCACGCACGTTTATAAAAATTACTTAAATATCTTTACTGAACTATGGTCTAAACCCTGTCTATGAAACCAGGCCTTAATGGATCAAAACTGAAGATATTTATATTGTTACAAAAGATTTCTACTTTAAATAAATGCTGTTCTTTTGAACTTTCCATTTATCCATGAATCCTAAAAAATAAAATGTATCACGGTTTCTACAAAAATATTGGGCAGCGCAGTATGTTTATTGAGCAGCAAATCAGCATAAGAATAGAATTATTTCTGAAGGATTGTGTGACACTGAAGACTGGAGTAATGATGCTAAAAAAATCAGCTTTGATCACAGCAAAACAATTACGTTTTAACAGATATTCACATAGAACACAGCTATTTTAAATAGCAAGAATTTGTCACTTTTTAAGTGTCCTTGATCAAATAAAAGTAGCTCTGGTGTGCAGAAGAGATTTTTTTCTTTACAAAATCTGACTGACCCCAAACTTTAGAACAGTATTGTATATACTCTAGTTCTACACACTGTATTCTTGTTTTGGACTGGCAGATACAAATGTCTTGTACAATGTCAAATGTCTCAGATGTTGTGCTGATTTCTTACCGTTGTCTTGAGTCTCCTGTGAAGCCGTGAGTTCACTCCTCTTCTTGCGTATGTTCATGAGTTTTGCCTGTGAGATCTCTCTGACTATAGAGGACAGCTGCTCTGTAGAGCTCTGCGCCGGAGGGCTGCTCTTCTCCTGTCCACACTCAGACTTACTCAGATGATGGTTCCCCACCTCACAACACCAATATTCAATGATTAAACACTTGAAAAAATTTAAACATCTGTTATTATGCTAATGTTTCTGTACTCACATCTCCATTCTGTCGTCTGTATTTGTATATTGGTGGTAGCGATGCTGCTTTAGACCTAAAATCACATTCAGTCACATTCTGTTTGAAAACATCCTTCATCTTTAGTGAAAACGCTGTCTTTCTCTTACCCGTTCACTCTCTTTATGCCTATGGGTTTATTAAACAGCAGGTCACCATATGGAAGCTTTTTGAATTTGTCTCTGCCAACAGCGACGTAAAACTGACCATTTTCTAACTCCTTTCCGTCCATAACGAGAGTCCCTTCAAAGGTGCACAGGCTGTAAGAGAAGATGTTAAAGGATTAATTAGGCAAATACGGCTCAGGTCATATAGAATCGCTTCCTTTTCCCCAATGAGAAAAGGGCTTTTATCAACTAAATGAGTTTTCATGAGCATTTCAGTCATTTACACTGTGTCCTGGGGAACCACAATAATGAAAGTAAATCAAAATGTAATTTTTGTAAAATTATGGTACTCTAGGCCAGTGGTTCCCAACCACGATCCTGGAGGCCCCCCAACACTGCATGTTTTCCATGTCTCCTTAATCAAACACACCTGATTCAGATCATCAGCTCATTAGTAGAGACTCCAAGACCTGAAATGGGTCTGTCAGACAAAGATGAGATAAAAAATGTGCAGTGTTGGGGGGCCTCCAGGAACGTGGTTGGGAACCACTGCTCTAGGCAGCCTCTCTAAAAACAGTAGTCACAGGTGCACAAATTGCCTAAAAATGTTAATCTTACACTCTGATCATAAAAAAGCAGCATGAAAAGACATTTTTTTTCTGAATTTTGAAAAATGCTTTGGGCACTAACATAAATTAATTTCACTTCAGTGTAATTGTCATTCATTTCTTGTGTTTGTGTACCTTCGCACACCCCCAACGATTCGCAGGCCCATTTTCTCTGTGATCATCTCCAGAATCCGTTCAAACTGGCCAATCACACGACTGGGAATCAGCAACCTCACCGCTGGATTCAGGACGTCTCCATTTGCCACAACACTGACACACACACAAACACACACACACACACACACACACACACACACACACACACACACACACACACACAAGCATACGCTTCATTTGTATAGCACTGCAGAAACCCAGTAATACAATTATGTTCTCTATTTATTGAATGTTTTTTTTTTTTAAATCTTGGTTGTTCCATTAAAGGAACATTCTATTGTATAATTTTGCAAACATTAAGGAATGTTACTTCTGAATGATCTCTGAACATTCTGAAACAAGTAGAGACATTTCAAAAATGTTCGATGATAAAACTGAGATAAAAACATAGATAAGATAGGGGCCAAGCACTAGGCAAGGGAAGCATGAGACTGATCTTAAAATACTGCAGCCATTTTAGGATGATTTTAGACAAAAGGGCTGAAAAATCATAAATACAACCTGTACTAATATGATTTATGACTTATCACGTTTTACCAATAGGTGGAACTGTTATCAAATCCATGTGGTTTGTTCTGTGTGAGTTGACAATGGCACACACAAAGTTTGGTGTCAATATGCCAAAGCACTGCAGAGATACATCCTCAAGTGTCATATTGTCATCATGCCTCAAATTCGTTGCTGTGGTATGTGAAAACGGTTTTGTCTATCAACACAAAATCCATAACTTTTTGTCAGCATGGTCTGTAGATGATCCGATTCGATTTTGGTGAAAATCTGATCAACGATCTAGGAGGAGTTAAAAAAAGTAGTTTTTTAAAGAAAATCAAGATGGCGGACAGGAAGTTTGGTTGGCTATGGCAAAATTGGTATCACTCAGCATGACCCAAGGAGTCTATTAATACCAGTCTCATTACAATAGGCAAAATTCACAGAAAGCTATTAGCATTTATTTGAAATTTCATTATAACTTTTGACCACAAGTTGGCACTGTGTCAAAACTTTTTGAGTACTTTCAGGTCATGGTCTCCATGGTACATACAATGTTTCGTAATGGTACACCAATGCATTGGTAAGAATGTAGCATTTTATATCATAATACTCTATTGTAGTCAATGGCAATTTCATGTTTTGTTCAATTATAGCGCCACCAAGAGGCAATCCCACCAATTTTTTTTATGTGTCATTAGAGTGTAACCATACATATGTGTGTCAAATTTGGTATTTTGGAGTTATAGGCATTTTTATATATGAGAAGATAAAAAAATGTCCGACTGCTGATTTTGTTTGCATTGTCATGGCACTTACTATCAAGATTTTGATTTCATTGGCAAATGTGTTTTAAGCACTAAAATGCAACATTGGACAAACCATAAGGCAAAACCTGGCATGTTTGGTATCGCTGGTCTCGGCAAGGATTCAGGAGTCTAAGAAGGTGATTCCCGTGAAAATAAGTCATAGTTATAAGCATGTGAATATTTGATTTTACCACTAGATGGCGCTGGCTCAAAACATCTCAGGCTCCATCAGGGCATTGTGCTGACGACCCATACCGAGTTTTGTAACAATACTTCAATGCGTTCATAAAATATAGCATTTTACTACAAAATTCTAAATGGCCGACACACAAAATGGCTGACATGGGAAAATTATCATTTGACTCATGATGATGATTCAGCAACGAAATAGCCATTTTTCATATCTCCTGACCACTAGGTGGCACTGCGCCGAAACACTGCAGGTAGTCTCAGGTCATGCTTGCTATAACGCACACTCAGTTTGGTCTCAATACGCCAAACCGTTGCAGAGATATAGCCTCACATCCATTTTTTGCACCTTTTTGTAGAATTCGTTCATGCATTATTCGAAAATGGTTAGACGAATCAACTTGAATTCCATAACTTTTTGCCAGCATGGTCTGAAGATAATCTAAGCCAATTTTGGTCAAAATCAGACAAACCGTCCAGGACGAGTTCAAAAAAGTAGGTTTTTACAAACTATTACAATTTTTTAATTTTGGTGTCCATTCGACTCGGCATGAGCCAAGGACTTAAAAAAATTAATTTTGCTTCTGTGCCTTACGGTTCAAAAGTTATTAGCATAAAAAAGTACAAATTTGGAGTGGCTCTAGAGAGTTTGAGTTAGAGACTCCAAAAGCATATACAGTTTTATCACAAAATATGCACAATAGTGCAAAAGTGGTTTTAATGCTCTTTAATGTGGCAAATACATTTGTAGTATTATATTCAAACTTTCCAGTTTCACAGTGTTTTGTTTAGCTTTTTTCTCTCACTCTCTTTTGAAACCTGTGAGTGTGCAAAAAAGCAAAATGATTCCTAAAAGTATCCATAGAAAAAAAGCATAATGGTAGAAGGATTTTCATTTTCGAGTGAAATAAAAGCTTAAGCATTTTAGTATCCAACAGAGATATTTGATTAAATGAAGTTTGTCTAAAGGTCAAGATTATGAAATAAAAGAAATAAAAAGTACTTACAATATTGCACAGGGTTCTTTGATGGGCTTAAGAAATCTGGCAGACACTATCACACGACTCTGAGGAACCGGTTTGAGCTACACACAGGAAAAATAAGGAGTGAGGATCGGCAAAGCAGTAAAATCTAGCAAAAACTACAGCTGACAGAGATCCAGTTCAATTAAAAACAATTTTAATATACTCATGATAGTCTGAATCTAATATAATACAATTTCACAACTGGTTTTGTTAACACGCTTAAGTACATTTTTACAAAATAATACTTTGTATAAATGTCAAACTAAAAGTTTTACATTAAAGTACATTTTAAATCATTATTTATTTATTTTTAAACAATATTTTGTTTTAAAGAAGAACACTTATTTTGATGTGTTGACTAACATACTAAAGCACATATAAAGTAACTGATTATATTTGAGTATAACTGCAGTATGTTATTTGATATTAAATTTAAGGTTAACATATTTCATATGCACTAAATTTCAACTTCATTATAAAAGTTTAATTACAAATAAAAACATGATATAAATGTTTCAATTGAAATGACATTAAAGTATATTTCAGTTTGCCCTGCAAAACCCCTGCAGTCAACCTCCACTGGCAGATTCCAAGGCTTCCATCCTTCCTGTTGGCTCTGAAGAATCAACACCTGATATTTCTTAAGCTTACACTTCTTCTATCATCTCTTCCCAGGGTACTGTCAACTCGATAAGCACCACCTGCTTGGCACCCTTTGAATAGAGCTCAATATCAGGTCTGAGACTCGTCTGGGTTTTTCCTCTTGGAATCTGAGCTTCCTAAAGTCTGCCAGCATCTCCCAGTCATTTGCCATGAGCAATACACCTTTATTCCTCATTGCTGTACTTTCCCCAGACCCAAGGAACTGAATGAGTCAAGGCTCCCTATGAAGTTGTCTTGGCTTCTTTTATGCCTGCTCCACCCTGGCAGCCAGCTGAGTTGATATTTGATCATGTTGCCACCGAAATTTCCCATCCACCAAACTTGACCTTTCTGAGGAGAGGACCTTCCACAGAGCATGCAATTGGGCTTCTCTACCAACCCCCCAAGTAGGAAAGTTTGATGGAGTACATAGGACATCATATACGGACCACAACAATAACGCTAGATGCTCTAGATGTCCTGCCGGGTCAGAACCCTTTCTCTTAAAATGCTGCTTTTATTCTTTTGCCGTACGAACCTCCCTCTGTGCAATGCTGCACTGGTCCCTGGGATTCGCCTGCAGGATCGTGCGTGAGAGGATGAATGACCCAGAACAGACCACTATAACTACCACCCAGGATGGACAATCTATGATGGAATAGCCAAGTGATGTATTCTGGGTCTGCAGATGTGGGAATATATGCAAAAACAAGAAGAGTCTGAAGATATACCTGATAAAGTGCTCACAACCTACTAGTAGTATGCAATGCATAGGGCAAACTGGTGAGACAGAGGAGAGGTTGGGGCAGGAGGCAAACCACAGTCCCCAAAATCTCCAGGCATGTGATGAAACTGGGGCAGCAATGCCATCATCAAAGTATCTAAGGGTATAAGACACCAGAAAGGAAAGTGAAAGAATTTGCAGAATATCAGTGTTGGAGATGCCCAAAAAGAGTCAGTGAACTAGCCCACCGCAGCAGCAGAGGAGTGGGAAAAGTTTGATCATGATGTTGACCAGGTGCTGGAGGTAGTGGGTGCAGGAGATGTGGGTAAGAAGCTTAATGCCATGACATTGATTATCTGGAGAATAGGGGCTGATCGCTTCAGGAAGAAGGAGCTGAAAACTACATCAAACATTTAGCCAAAAGAAAACAGATGCTTTAAGGAGAAGGATTTTCTTAGCTCTTACTGAAATTCTGAAATAATTTAAGGGAACACAAGGTGCACAAGCAGTGCAAAAGGTTTAGGAGGCGACTCTAGAGGTTACTGAAAGTGGCATGGAGGAAGACCTTCCTTGCTGATGATTGGCTGATTGCAGAGGTTTTCATTCTTGAGGAAGAGAATTTCACAGATATCAGTGATTTTCATATCATATCACTTCTCATTGTGGAATGATTTTTTTGGGGGGGATGACCACTTTCATCTTGGACAATATATAAAAGACGTCCATAAAGGAGAGTTCCGGGGCTTCCTGGTTGTCTTGAACATATCAGTGTAATCTCTAAAATCATTGAAGATCCACAGAGGAACCATTGTGACCTGGCAGTTTTGTGGGTTGACCTGACCAACACCTATAGAACAATACACCATACATTAGTGTAAATAACAATAAAATCCTTTAAAGTGCTTCTAGATGAGTTTTCCCTGTAGGAAATCTGGCAGAGACTAGAGCTGGGTATTGTCACTGGATGTACAGTACAGTCTCAATTCTGTTATCAGCAGTGATGAACCTCCTTGTCAAGACAGTTACATTGGAGGACAAAATTGGCAAATGGCACCCAACAGGTGCCCATCAGAGCATTCATGGATGACTTGATCATTACGGAAAG
Source organism: Cirrhinus molitorella (assembly GCA_033026305.1). NCBI lineage: Eukaryota > Metazoa > Chordata > Actinopteri > Cypriniformes > Cyprinidae > Cirrhinus > Cirrhinus molitorella. The sequence goes on along the minus strand of CM065123.1, from coordinate 33,969,098 downwards.
ATTAATACTTGAAGCAAGATGGTTGAGCTCACCGATTGTTGAGGAAGTGGCATTCCCAGGATTGGTTTTGCTTTAAGATCAAAGAGGACACTACTACAATGGTCCAAGAAAAGCCAGTGAACAGCTTGGGAAAGTTGTACAGGGCAGACCGCAATGGTTATCTGGCATAAGGCAGTATAAGCTTAAGGTTACACCAGCACAGAGTCCAGATTGCTCTGGCCAATGCTCATTTATGAGGTAAGGGCTATAATACTCAACCAGGGTAAGCTGGACACAGCCATGAATAAACAGGGCAGCTAGATAAGGCTAACCTTGAGCAAGTCCTCTTTCCCTGCAGGTCAAGTTTGGTGGATGGAAAATTTTGGTGGTGACATGATTACATTTTAATTGGCTGCCAGGGTGGAGCAGGCATAAAAGAAGCCAAGACAACTTTGTAAGGGGCCTTGTTTTATTCAGTTCCTTAGGTCTGGGAAAAGTATAGTAACAGCAATGAGGAGTAAAGATGTATTGGCCACAGGAAGCAGTTCAGATTCCCAGAGGAATTAACCCGGATGAGTCTCAGACCTGATATTCTGCTCTGGGCAAAGGGTACCTAGCAGGTGGTATTTATAGAGTTGACAGTACCCTGGGACGAGAGGATAGAAGAAGCACATGAGCGTAAGCTTAAGAAACATCAGGAGTTGATTTTTGAGTGCCAAGGGGAAGGATAGAAGGCTTGGAATCTGCGAGTGGAGATTGGCTGCAGGTGTTTCGCAGGGCAGTTGCTTTGGAGGACCTTGGACTACTTGGGATTAACGGCCAGGCTGGGAAGCAGCTGACAATTACCAACATTACCAAACAGACAGTCTTGGTGGACTTGGAAAAACTATAACAAGCGGTAGCAGAGCCACCATACTTGAGTCTGGAGGTGAAGAGCAGAGGTGGAATTAGGATGCTGGTCCTACTGTCGAGTTCAGCTAAAAGCATTTAATATAAATTGAAACTATAATGCATGTTCATTTAATTGCAAATGACAAAATCATTACATTCAGTCTGGACTTAAGTATATATTATTACCATAATAAGTACTCTTTTTAAAAGTATGCCAAAGTGTACTTCTGATTCACAAGTAACATTTAAGTTTAATTTGGTGGTTAAAACACCAGAGAAACACCATTATATTAATCGATCGGCATTTGCAAAGCTCTTGCTGAAACAGTTTTTTCAACTACACTTGTTAAACAAATCAATAAATATGAAACTGTATTCCAGTCCGCAGAAAACACTCGAGACGTGAAACGTGAGATCTGCACTGTCGCTGTCAGGGTCAGATGTGAGTTCGATTAACCAGTGTGTTTAAGCGAGGGCACTGCTGCTCAGTTCAGCCCAAACACAGACACATAGCTGCTCTCATCTAATGTTTTGGTGTCTCTCGGGCCCGTTGTATCCCCTGGTAACCCTGTGGGACGTCTGTGTAAAGAGTGGAGGGACAGTGTGTCTTTGGGACACTGCCAAAGCAAAGCAGTAGCTCTAATTGAGACAATCAGGAGCCAGTAGGAACAAAGTGTGGCCCTCGTCGTAAATAAAAGGGCTTGTTCAATCTTGCCTAATGATGATTAGGACATTGTTTCATCAATTACCATGACAACCGCCCTTTAGTTCAGCGTGATAATAAAGTGGGATCTGAGCAGGTGACGATACTCACTTTCTTTGCCTAAGAGAGTTCATAAAATTTTAAGACTGTCGTAAAAAAGTCCCTGCACTGGTTTTCTTTCTTTCTTTTCATTCCTCTCTGCTTTAACTAGTCTTGAGTTCTCCAGGAGTATATGAAGTGTCATTCAGACCGTCTCCAGAGGCTTTGTTTGCACTCTGGGTCGGAGCCATTGACTTAAATATGCATCCAAGGGGGTGGATAATAATTCACAGGTTAATAATTCATTACCAAATGAGCCGACAACAAAGTGATTCTTTCCAGACGACAACGCAGACGGTGTGTCTAAACATGACACCTCGCTCAGGTAGTTTTTCTTGAACGTTAAAGCAGGTGCGACACTCTGAACTAGTACACTAATGTTCCAGGATTCTATTAAACTTGTGGTTGAAAAACATGCTCTTAAATCACTGGTTTTGTTTTCCAATGTCTAAATCTCCTGTGGTGGCTGTCAGGCTTCTGTGTTCTGGTTCAGAGTCCCAAGAGACGTGTGGATGAACATTTATGTACCCGACTGACTCCATTAACCTCCAAACTAGTGCAGTGATTGACTGCTACACTCTGTTCTAGTCTTAATTGATGTGATTAACAGTGTTTTATGTAGGAGTTGAGCTTGCATGAGTGATACTGTATACACACATACTATACACAGACAGACATAAAGTTTAAATATTTGTCCTTACCACTCCATTGGGCTGAAGCACTTTTTTCTTCCTGGTTCCTATCTGTAAATAACTAGAAAGTAAGCTGAATTACTGAATTTTCTTTTCACAATGCACAATGCAGTAACACAACTAGTTAAACCAGAGGTCTTCAACCCTGTTCCTGGGGACCCACTATCCTGAAGAGTTTAGCTACAACCCTAATCAAACACACCTGAAGCGGGCAATCAAGCTCCCTAAGGCTGCTTGAAAATTGCAGGCAGGCGTGCTGAAGCCGGTTGCAAATAAACTTTCCAGGCAAGTGGGTCCCCAGGAGCAGGGTTGAAGACCTCTGAGTTAAACATTTAATTAACATTAGTTAAAATTTGAGATGAGTCTAAAAGTTAATGCTTAAAACAATAGTTCAAAAAAAAAATAAATAAATAAATAAATAAATAAATTGAAAAAGTCCTCATCCTCATCTCAAAATGTAGGGTGAGTTTGTTTCTTCATCAGATTTGGAGACATATGTCATTCCATCACTTGCTCACCAACAGATCCTCTGCAGTGAATGGGTGCCGTCAGAATGAGAGTCCAAACATCTGATAAAAACATTACAATAATCCACAATTAATCCACTCCAGTCAATCAGTTAACAGCGAGTCTTGGGAAGCCAAAAGCTGAAACAAATCCATCACTGTTGCTAGAATATGAGTAAATATGAGTAAATAATATCTAATAACGCTTCCTCCGGTGAAAAAAAATCCATCTCCTGTTGTCTCTCACATCAAAATCCAGCCACATATTTGTTTAGAGCTATTTTGGACTATTTTGGCTTGTAAATAGTGCTTGATCTGTGCATATGTCTCTCCTGATTCACACCAGATGATTTTATCACTGTGGATTACTTGTGGATTATTGTGATGTTTTTTATCACCTGCTTGGACTCTCATTCTGACGGCACCCATTCACTGCAGAGGATCCATTGGTGAGCAAGTGATGGAATGACACATTTATCCAAATCTGATAAAGAAACACACTCATCTGCATCTTGGATGGCCTGAGGGTGAGGACATTTTCAGCAAATGTCCATTTTTGAGTCTTGAGTAACTTTAACTTTAATTTTAATGAAGCTGAATCAAATAGTAAAGAAAAAAACATCATGCACTCTAAGAAAAGTCTGTAAAATGTAAGACTGTAAAATGTACCTTGTTAATTTGAAAGAAAATTCTGTACACAGCTTCATTTCACAGCTATTTTCCCCATATTAAATTATGCACTGTATTATGTCTGCAAACAAAACAGGTCTTCTGACCTTTTTTCCATACTAAAGTCAGAGCTGACTCTGCAGAGTTTGCATTAATGCCACAAGTTTTGATCACTACATGATTCCAGAATTTCCATTTGTGTTTTATTTTACAGTTTTCTTGACTTTGCTATTATTATAAACTATGGAGATGTGTAACTTTTGACTGATAGATAGATAGATAGATAGATAGATAGATAGATAGATAGATAGATAGATAGATAGATAGATAGATAGAGGTGACTTAGTCTATAGATAGATAGATACAGGTGTCTTACTCTATCTTCTTGAACTTTTCTCGTCCAGCAGCCACATACTGCTCTCCGCTCCTCAGGTGCTCCAGTGAGTCCACCCGGTGTCCGGCTTTGGGCGTGTAGATGTTCCTGACCGCGCCGAACGGAGCCCGGACGCCGCCCGTCACCTCCCGCAGCAGCGTGTCAAAAGTCGAAACTCGTTTCGAGTTAATCACCAAACGCCTGGGCTCGTAATACGGATCCCCATTTCGATAAAAATAGATGTTTTTCACTTCAGGTTGAGACAGAAAGTTTGGCTTCTCCGCACTCATGGCCACGAAAGTTGAAATTTAGCTATGGGAAACAGTCAGAGCGCAGTGCGGTTATATCTCCAGTGCAGAGCAGCGCATCTGATCCTCATGGTGCAAACGACAGAGATACACGTCTGATTAACAAATCAACATGATTTTAAGTCAAACGAAAGAAAAACTGTAGATTTTGCGCAAATAAAACTTTCCATAGGGTTGTTCATTTCATGATGACATGTAAGTTAAGAGAAAGATGGAGCGCGCGTGCAGAGTGAACAGCGCACTGAACGCGATGATCATGGGAACTCTTGTGTTCTTCCAGCGGTTTCTATAGAGACATTACAATCTTAAAGTCGGCTGATACCACTCTACACCAACTCCAGAGAGACTCCGTATGTGGCAAGCTGCTTATACATTAAGCCTCTAGCTTAACTTAAAACACTTCATAACGTCTTCATATTTTTGTTCCCAGCAGCTATCTTCGCTAATGTAAGTATTTCTAAAGTTAGGATTTTTTTAAGGAACTTTTTAATCTCACAATTCTGACTTTTCTTCTCAGCATTGCAAGTTTATATCTAGATATATTCTTGGAAATCAGATTTTATATCTCATGTTGTATTTATGTCCGAATCGTGAGGGGAAATATATTTTTGGTAACATTTCAGCAGTTTGAAGATAATTCATGTTAACGCAGAGAATATGAAACTCTGGATATATTGCCCTCCGAAGGCACTTTGGAGTGAAAACAATCATGGCCGCCATATTGAAACGTCGTTCCAAACAGAAGTGCTCAAAACTAGCTACTTCAAAGGGCCCTTCGGGAATAAAGGATTTCAAAGGGTACAACTGATGGACACTTCGGGCCCTCATGATCCTTTGCGCAGATTCTTTGCATGATGACGGTGCCTCCGTATGGGCACGGGATGATGACGCAGAAGGGCACTTTAAGAAATAGTTGTTTGGTCCCCTACACCCTTCAACCCTTCGGGCATAGGGGTGAGCCCTTCCGAATGGAACGCAGGCAAAGTCTGTATGTGGATGCGCTAAACGATAACCAGAAACTCCCGAGCCGTAACAAGTGGAAATAGTTGTGCAAGTAGTCCATTGCAAGAAAAAAAGTCAGAATTGTTAGGTAAATAGACTTAATTAAATTACTTATTTATTTATTTATTTTTATTCTGTGGCAGAAATGGGCTTGAACATAAATCATCTCACGGAAATGCTTTTTTTTACTAGTAGCCTACCTTTTTATTAAGACACTAGTAATGAGACATCAGTACTTATTTCAATTACTGCTAGTAACATTTCACTAGTTACAAATGCATTTTATTTCAAATCAGCTGTTTTAAAGTTCAGTCTTACTAAGACAGAAATGCGAGTAGTAACATAGTAAAGCACCAGTGTTGCAGTACTTTAGTCTGGAAAATACTGCACTCACAGTCTAGTACACACCAAATTAAATCTGGACTTGAGTACAACACTGATGGGTACTAATGTCTTTACTTTAAAAAGTAAAAGTAAATAAATAAATAAATATAAAATTAAATAAATAAATAATAACGTTAAACAAGACTGGCCAAGCTGGTGTTTAACTGATTTAGCTAAATGCAGACAGTTCATCTCCCAGTCTGACCAGATGGAAAGTGCCTAAACTCTCTAAAACCAGCTAACCTGGCTAGGCTGGAGAACCAACTAAGAATAGCAAACCACCTTAATTGCTGGTTTATTTATTCACTGTGTTAGAAGACTAAGTACAAGTATACCTACAGTATTGTTACTGGTCAAAGATACTACTCACTTTTGGATGATTTACTGGTACTAGTGAGTACAAGCTTAGATATGCAGCCGTGGCCTAATGGTTAGGGAGTCGGACTTGTGACTGAAAGGTTGCAGGTTCGAGTCCCAGGTCCGGCAGGGATTGTCGGTGGGGGGAGTGAATATCCAGCGCTCTCTCCATCGTCAATACCACGACTGAGGTGAGACCCTTGAGCAAGGCACCGAACCCCCAACTGCTCCCTGGGCGCCGCAGCAATGCAATGGCTGCCCACTGCTCCGGGTGTATGTTCACTACTGTGTGTGTGCGCACTTGGATGGGTTAAATGCAGAGCGCAAATTTCTAGTATGGGTCACCATACTTGGCCTCACGTCTCGTCACTTTCACTTTCATATTACTAGACTTGCTCTGCTGAGTATTGTCCAGTAAATGTGATTTTACAGTATTCACCATCAGAAATAACCTTTTTAGTGCTAAAACAGACTTTCCATCCAGAAGTTCATATATGAACCCTGTTGAATGAGGATGTATACATCACCCACTAGGGTAAACCTGAGTCTTCATTCAGTCTAATTGGACACCAAGGAGTTCATGTGCAAGTACAGCCCCTCTGTTGCTCTAACCTGGTTATATCTTGGAACAAAAAAACATGTTTGTTTGGTGTGTCGCATAACAACTGTCTACTAAATGCCTTGACCACATGTAAGATTAGTGCCAAGGGACAGCATCCTTGGAAATTTGGCTAATTAGTGCATCTCTGCACACAGCACTTTCATGTGTAGAATAGGTGATATACATCAAACATTTGTACTGTATGCCATAAAACATGATGCCCTCAACCTGGCTGACTTACAAAATGTGTTGGACTCATTTTGGTGTGCAACCACTATACAAGATGGTAACCCTCCAATTATTAACTATTTACTATCAGCTATTTTTACACGATGAAATTAGTTTTGTTGGTAGAAATTGATGTATATAGGTTGGCTCATTGATGTTAAATTATATTTTTTAACTTATAAAACTAATTGATTTAGATATTACTATTTGAGGTTTATTTTAGCATTTTTTTTTCCATGGAGGAATAAAGTCCACACAAGTCTGAAACAACATGAGGGAGAATAAATGACAGAATTTCCATTTTTTCCATCTCTAGTTTATCGATTTGACTGAATCAATGATGAATCAAACTCATGACTTATTGGCTGTATTTTAAGATTTGTGTTGGTTTAATCATGAATAACACAAAATGCTGATGGGAAAAAAGCTAACTGAAGATGGTAGGTTTATTTGAACAGTCAGAAACAGAACAACAACAACAAATCCAGAAAAATGCATTTCAAAAAAGCTATAAATTGATTTGCATTGTAATGAGTGAAATAAGTATTTGATCCCTTATCAATTAGCATGATTTCTGGCTCCCAGGTGTCTTTTATACAGGTAACAAGCTGAGATTAGAAGCACTCCCTGTAGAAGAGTGCTCCTAATCTCAACTTGTTAACTATATAAAAGACACCTGTCCACAGAAGCAAACGATCAATCAGATTTCAAACTCTCCACCATGGCCAAGACCAAGAGCTGTTCAAGGATGTCAGGGACAAGATTGTAGACCTACACAAGGCTGGAATGGGCTACAAGACCATTGCCAAGCAGCTTGGTGAGAAGGTGACAACAGTTGGTTTGATTATTCGCAAATGGAAGAAACATAAATAAAATGGGGCTCCATGCAAGATAATCATGAGAACAGTAAAGAATCAGCCCAGAACTACACAGGAGGACCTTGTCAATGATCTCAAGGCAGCTGGGACCATAGTCACCAAGAAAACAATTGATAACACACTACACTGTGAAGGACTGAAATATTGCAGCGCACACAAGGTCCCCCTGCTCAAGAAAGCACATGTACAGGCCTGTCTGAAGTTTGCCAATTAACATCTGAATAATTCAGAGGAGAACTGGGTGAAAGTGTTGTGGTCAGATGAGACCAAAATCCAGCTCTTTGGCATCAACTCAACTCGCCGTGTTTGGAGGAGGAAGAATGCTGCCTATCCATCACCACTGTCAAACATGGAGGTGGAAACATTATGCTTTTGGGGTGTTTTTCTGCTAAGGGGACAGGACAACTGCACCGCATCGAAGGGATGATGGACAGGGCCATGTACCATCAAATCTTGGGTGAGAACCTCCTTCATTGAAACTGGGTCGTGTATGGGTATTCCAGCATGACAATGACCCAAAACACACAGCCAAGGTTCAAGTTCAAGTTGCCAGCCTCCAAACCTTAATGACTTAGAGAGGATCTGCAAAGAGGAGGACAAAATCCCTTCTGAAATGTGTGCAAACCTGGTGGCCAACTACAAGAAACGTCTGACCTTTGTGATTGCCAAAAAAGTACTAAGCCATGTTTTGCGATATTTCACTCATTAAATTAAAATCAATGTATAACTTTTTTGAAATACGTTTTTCAGATTATTTTGTTGTTGTTATTCTGTCTCTCACTGTTCAAATAAACCTACTGTTAAAATTATAGACTGATCATTTCTTTGTCAGTGGGCAAACATACAAAATCAGTTGACAAAGTCATTTTTTTTTCCTCACTGTACCTATAGTTATCCAGAGAGTACTGGTAAAGAGGATACTGTGATTCTGTGTATGTGTGGGGTTTAGCTTTATCTTGGCCTGCAGTTCCAGCAAGTCGTGATGCTGGTGTCTGCAGCGGCTGGATAGTCTTGCTGGCTTTGTTTAATGATTGCTGGCTCAGCTAGCTGAAATGATGTCTGGGACACCTGGAGCAGCAGCTGTTGACTGGGCCTTGGCTAAACATGGCATCAGCTGCTGGTTCAACTCAGTCTGACACTGCACTTAGTCAGTGAGTGACACACATGGAGAATGGAGGTATTTTGTTTTATGTATATATATATATATATATATATATATTTTTTTTTCACACCAGTGAAGCAGGGCAGGAGCAAAAAGTAACAAAACAGTAAAAAGTAGTGTTTGAGAAAAAGCAGAAAAAAACAACAAACTCAAATATATTTGTCACAAATCGTGCCATTGCTGCTCCCTCTCACCATTAGAGGTAGCCTTCACTGATACACACAGAACTGGTTCATGAACTCCATTTCCCATAACCCCTTTCCCATGAACTTCCTGTGCCCTCTCACCTCTCACCCCTGTCGGCCATCTTGCTTGCATCTCCCTTCAGCGCCATTGCAGCTGCTTCTTCCAAGCCAAGCTCCAATACAGCGGTTCTACTCCCAGAGTCAAGTCAAGTCTCTGCAGTTCCCTCCGAGCCAAGTCAAGTCACAGCTGTTCTTCCAGAGCCAAGTCAAGTCACAGCTGTTCTTCCAGAGCCAAATTATGCCACAGCCGCTCCCCTCGAGTCAAGTATCACAGCTGCCGCTCCAGAATCAGGCCACGTCGCAGCTGTCACTCCCAAGCCAAGTCAAGTCCCTGTTATTGTTCCTGAAACAAGTCACTTGGCCACAGAGCCTGAGCCAAGACACTCCCTACCTGCGAAGTCTTGTATTGCCCAGGCCTACATTTCCGAGCGTTATTTCCCGTGTTTCCTTTCTCGTTGCTGACTCTGAGTGTTCCTGGTTCCTGATTGTTTCTCTGCCTGCCTTTTGACCCCTTGTATTGTTTATTGGATTATTCTGTTGCTCGCTGCCGGCCCCGACCCTTGCATGGACACTGACCTTCGCTTTCTGGATTGCCTACGTTGCTACTGTTTGTTGTCGATTGACCCTGCCTGTCTCACTAAGATTTATGCCTACAATAAAGTTGCATTTGGATCCCCAATCCGCTGTGTCATCCGTTACAATATTCTCCTAATCAACAAGCATGTGGTTATTATTCTTGCAAATATTCAAATAAGTATACTCATGGGTACATGATGTATATTGGTATACTATAAATAGTCAATAAAAGAAAATGCACTCATATATAGCCACAACACAGTCTTTCAAGTGTAATATTGCTTAACAATTCAGTTAATAAGCATGCAAGTAAATAAAGAAAAACCAAGGTTGGAACTCAACACTGCACATTTTGTATGTCTCCTTAATTAAAATCATAAATGATGTCAGCAGCTTATAATTACGGCATCAGAGTCAAGCGTTTAGTGAAAGTGTGAAGCAGCAGGATCAATCCCAGCGTGAATCCGAAGCTTCAGTTGTGACTAAAAATGACTACAGGGCTACTTTTTTTAAACTTGGTCCAAGGCATTGATCCATTAATCCAGAGAAAAGCCAGGATGAAAAGCAAAGTGCAGCAGGTTTTAGGTCGACAGTCAGAAAGCTTTCACAGTTCAGTGATTTTCAAACTAAAAAAGTTTAAAAATGAGGTAATGGAGAATGTTTTTTTTTTTTTTTTAATACTTCTTGTAAGAAATGTGCTAAGAAAAGTTGGTGCTCTTCTTTTGGACCACAGCTTTCCTCTGATCCATCAAGGCAGGGAATAACAACTGGGACTCCAATCAGTTCTGGACAAAGAGAAATGGTGTGTAAGTCATTTAAAATGTGTATAAAACTAAATGTGTCCAATTGACCTAATGATCTGTACAATTAATCTGAACATAGCGTTCTTGCTAACAGGTCTGTGGGGAAACATAGTGCTCACTACACTCCACTGTCTTCCCTAGAAGCTGATACTGTTCTTGCTAAACGTACATCTTTACATATTTGCTTATTTTCTGCATTTACAAAGAAAAATATTAACGTTTCAGATCATTATAATCATTGCCTACATAATGTCATAAAGTTAGTTTTTAGAACATACTGTAATTTAAAACTTGTGTACAAAGCACTGCAGTATCATCGTTGACCACAAGATGGCGCACTATGCCAAACTACAAAGATGGACTGGAGGACTGGAGTAACACAACGTCATAAAGCGCTTTAACACGATTAGCTCAAGTTCAGCTGTGCTTGTTAAATAGTTTAATAGTTAGTCATGACTTGTATTTGTTATTGGATTCTTTGTGCAGATGTATATTTGGTGATGAGCTCTCCATCATCTCAGTGTCAGATATATGAAGGCCTTGACTGAGCATTACTAAGCATTACAGTGCCATGAAACCCTCATGTTCAGCACTGGTCATTTACACCTCAAATCTGAAAAAGACTCAAGATTCAAGAAATGGGTGTGTGAGAGTACAGGATGAAAAGAAGAGAGACAACAATCAATAAAACACAGACCTACAACACACTCATTATACAGACTGATAAATATTAAAGCTCATTACACCTGCATTATTCATCACTGTCATAATTCATTCACCCTCTGTCATTCTAAATACTGGATTTAATTTATTTATATTAATTTGCATATTTATATTTATTATATTCTTTTTCCACAAACAAATATATTTGAGAAAGGAATTTTTAATACAATCCAAATCAATGGTCACCAAAACTGTCTGGTTGCCAGCATTCTTCAGAATATCTTATATTCTGTTCTGCATTTCCAATTACAAATTTCCAACCCCTCTTTACAAAGAAACCTCTGTATATAAGACCTCTTTGCATCTGCATTTTGAAATGCTGAAATGCTCAGGGATTTGTTAAAAATAAACTTGAGCTGCTGGTTTTTAATGTTAGGATTCAAAAAGGCTTCATGCATTTGGGTTTCATTTAAGTTTGTCTTTATTAAGTAGACTGTCATTACACAAAATGCAACTTAATGTGCATCAAATGAGAATAAAAAGAAAACAGTTGTGTACATGTGGTCAGTTTGCCATTCAAGGGTAATGTGTGCTAATGTGAAGCTGTGTGTGTTTATGAGTGAGAGGAGCAGGGGCAGATGAAGGGGCTTTGCTCTTGTTTTTGTCCTTTGCAAATATGCTTTTAGATTCAACCACTGCAACATGACATGAAATTACGGGTAATTGCTGTTGTTTATTGGCTGTAGTAATGGCTGCGTTTACACCGTGTCCTTGTGTAGCCCAAAGTGCTTCATAATTGGAGCTCTTTGACAACACGAGCGCTGAGACGACACTATCCAAGCCACACTGGCAGCACAAGACTGCTCTCCATACAATACAACTCCACAATCATCTTTACTCGTCACAACCGCCTCATGATTCCTCTAACACAAACCTACAGCACATATACATTTTGATGATTCTGTCACTGGATTTACCAGCAAAAAAAGACAATTAATTAAAATAAAACACAAATAATTACAGTGTATCATACAGAAGTCAGGAAAACACTGGCACAGAGAGTAAGACCATCATCCATATATGTTTTCATATACTGGACACAATTATGATCTCAGTTTCATAATGTAATTTGATATATGGAAATATATGTGATTGTGATGCTAAATATGAAAATACCTGAAAAATGACATGAAACACTTTGGGGCAATTAGATAAAGTCATAGTAACATGGTGGGTGGAGTATATGTATACTATATATATATATATATATAGGGGTTGGGCAATGAAACTGAAACACTGGTCAATATAGTGTTGGAGGTTTCATGCGCAGCCTGGTGGCCAATCACTTATTGCACATTCCACCAGTAAGAGCAAAATACACACAGCAAGACTGGTGACAGAGAGGTTTGATGAACATGAAAGTCAAGTTGAACATCTCCCATGGCCTGCACAGTCACCAGATCTGAATATTATTGAGGCACTTTGGGATGTTTTGGAGGAGCGAGTCAGGAAACCTTTTTCTACACCAGAATCACATAGTGACCTGGCCACTGTTCTATTAAAAGAATGGCTCAAAATCCCTCTGGCTACTGTGCATGACATGTATTTGTCAATCCCAAAACCAAATGATGCTGTATTGGCCACAAAAGGAGGCCCAACACCCAACACTAATTGTGGTCTAAATCCAAGTGTTTCAGTTTCCTTGTCCAAACCCTGTATATATATATATATATATATATGGTAACACAAGGTGTCATTTGTTAACATTAGTCTAACATGAACAAACAATGAACAATACAATTATTACAGCATTTATTAATCTTTTTTAAAGTTAGTTTGTTCATGTTAGTTCACAGTGCATTACTTCACAAGTTCGCGCTTAGATATAATTAGCTGGAGTACGGTAATGCATATGTAGCGTGCTGTCCGGGGAAGGACTCCGACCTCAGGAACAGCCCGAACCCAGAGTACCCCCTGTATAGGTGTAGTAAGAACTTGGAGTGAGGAGATGTGGCGGTGGAGGGATGCTGATAAATCATCAAATCAGCTGTATTTAAACCTGTTGGCATTGGTTAACTTGATTGTGCTCCTCTTGTGTTAATTAGGCTAAGTATCTGAAGCGCTCCTTTCCGAACTCAAACCTTCAGCTCCCTCCACAGATTTTCTATGGGATTAAGGTGTGGAGTCTGACTAGGCCACTCCAGGACCTTAATGTGCTTCTTCTTGAGCCACTCCTTTGTTGCCTTGGCCATGTGTTTTGGGTCATTGTCATGTTAGAATACCCATCCATGACCCATTTTCAATACCCTGGCTGAGGGAAGGAGGTTCTCACCCAAGATTTGATGGTACATTGCCCTGTCCATCGTCCCTTTGATGCGGTGCAGTTGTCCTGTCCCCTTAGCAGAAAAACACCATCAAAGCATAATTTTTCCACTGCCATGTTTGACGGCTGGGATGGATAGATTTTCTCCTCCTCCAAACACGGCGAGTTGATGCCAAAGAGCTGGATTTTGGTCTCATCTGACCACACCACTTTCACCCAGTTCTCTGAATCATTGGCAAACTTCAGATGGGCATGTGCATCTGCTTTCTTGAGAAGGGAGACCTTGCATGCGCTGCAGGATTTCAGTCCTTCACAATGTAGTGTGTTACCAATTGTTTTCTTGAGTGACTATTGTCCCAGCTGCCTTGTGATCATTGACAAGATCCTCCTGTGTAGTTCTGGGCTGATTGCTCACCGTTCTCATGATCATTAAAACTCCACAAAGTGAGATCTTGCATGGAGCCCCAGTCCGAGGGAGATTGACAGTTATTTTGTGTTTCTTCCATTTGTGAATAATCGCACCAACTGTTGTCACCTTCTCACCAAGCTGCTTGGCAATGGTCTTGTAGCCCATTCCAGACTTGTGTAGGTCTACAATCTTGTCCCTGACATCCTTTGACAGCTCTTTGGTCTTGGCCATGGTGGAGAGTTTGGAATCTGATTGACTGATTGCTTCTGTGGACAGATGTCTTTTGTACAGGTAACAAGCTGAGATTAGGAGCACTCCCTTTAAGAGAGTGCTTCTAATCTCAGCTCGTTACCTGTATAAAAGACACCTGGGAGCCAACAATCTTGCTGACTGATAGGGGATCAAATACTTATTTCACTCATTAAAATGCAAATCAATTTGTAACATTTTTTGAAATGCATTTTTCTGGATTTTGTTGTTGTTGTTGTCTCCCAAATCAATTTGTTTTTCCTTACTGTCAGTTATTATATATTATATATGTTATTATAATAATAAGTACATGTAACATGTGTAACAAGGACACCTTAAAATTAAGTGTTAATGGATATTCTTGAATATAAAATGCATATATTATGATACATTTACATTTAGACATTTAGCAGATCTAAAGTGACTTACAAAAGAGGACAATGGAAGCAATCAAAATCAACAAAAGAGCAATAACATGCAAGTGCTATGACAAGTCTCATTTAGCCTTAATGCAGTACACACAGCAAGGGATTTTTTTTAAATTATGTAATAAATAAATAATAGACAGAATAAAAAAGAAATCAAGCAGAGTACAATAGAGTACAATAATAGAGTACAAGTCTAAAAGGGCAAGTTTTTTTTTTTTTTTTTTAAAGAATATAATTAGAAAAGAGGGTGCTAGAGTTAGAAGGTCAAATAAAGATACAATACATACATAAATATATTGTCATGAATCTTTCAATGTAGGAAAAGTGGCAATTCGTCATGTATTATTCAATGTACTGGAGTATATTAACACAATATATACTTTAGATAATATAGATTAATATATTAATAATAATATATAATTAATAATATAATTAATATAGATGATATTAATTCACATAATGTTTTTGATTTAGTGCAATGGACCTTCAGTAATTTTTGAATTAAAGGAATGAGTTTCTTTTCGTAAATGAGTGGGGCATCAGTATAATCAATGGATCTGATGAAATCGGGGGTGTTATGTGTGTTAGTTGCTTTGTTTTTCTCTAAATCACTTAAGCTGTTTGATCAAATGACAAAAATCAGACTAATGAAAATATGAAAATGATTTTTAGGTAAGTGGACTCTCAGTCTCTCACTGAACAGTGACCAACTTCAGCTGTTTATAAACATCCTGCTCATTTTCAAGTAAAATTGTGAAACTATAATAAATGTTTTTATAATGAATAAAGTTGAAGTGCTGCGAATGTTTATAAAATGCTTGTTTACATTAAAGCCAGCCATACTGTAGTGAGTTCAGCAGGTGCTGTACGTGAGATGCTGTGTTACAGCTCTGTCGTGCTCCAGATGGCCACATTTGTGCCAATTTGTCCGCTAAGTGTCAGCAGCTGCTGATCAGCTTCAATCAATGATGGTTAGTGTGTCATTTGCGCGTCTAAATCAGCTCATTTATTTGCCTAATACGAAGCTTTGCCTGTTTGACAGCTCTGAAGCGATCAGATTTGCCCATCTGTCCTCAGGTGTGCGTCTGCGCTCGCCTCGGCAGCCGGGAAACCTTCCTCAGATTGAGGCCCTCGCACATAATCAACCAGCAGGATTCAGGAACACACAAGTCATCTCGAGAAAGGCCAAAACAATTATTTACCTATAAGGTCACAGAGGCCTCTGCTTTTACCTTTATTAAGCGCTGGATGATTTGTTATGTAATAATCCGACCTTTCCATCTGATGGTTTATTGACTGCCAAACATCTCAGAAAATATGCCAGACAGAAAAATGGAAACTGGCTGGGTTATTTATCAACAATCAGCGGATGTACTCATTGTCTCGGTTCTTAAATGACTTGATGAAATTAATGTGCATGAGTTTCCCTACAGTGAAATAGCTCGTTCATTTTCTGAAGTAATTCAACAGTAGAGCCGCTTTGGCCAAACACTCAAAAATGTGTCTTATTCACTCACAAAGCATTTAACATTATCTAAATGAAGTAACTCTAAGCAGTGTCAGTCTTTGCTACAGTGGACATGTTTCACAAACTTATCAAATGTAAAAAATTACTGTGCACCTTTAATAAATGGTCTTTTTTTTTCTTTGTACTGTAGACTAAAAAAAAAAAAAGACCAAAGACTTTGGTCAAAACCAGAGTAATGTAATTTATAAATCACCACTATATTCACTTCAAAGAGGCATTGTGATAAAAGGTGAAATTAGTGATTAGTGACTAACTATGGTGATTTCCACCTTTAAAAAAAATTATGTTAATATTTCATCCGATTAAGACAAATAATAATCATGAAAATGGTTCTCTTTTTTTGCATTTTTTTAATATGAGGTTTTGTGTTGATTATATCAGCATAAAGATTTGAGTGAGAACTTAATGATGCATCTACTGAATTAAATGCATGAATGTATAAATGGTAATTTTTCTAAACAGACACAGGTATATTTGGGAAAATTGCTGTGCAGCAGCATGCAATCATCACAGCTTGATCTCTGCTGAAAAGACCAGCTTAGTTTCCACGTGAGGACAGGGAGGATTATGCTGGTTAGAGCTGGTTTGGTGCTGGTTTAACTTTCTGGTGATGGCCATTACTTACCTGGAAATAAACACTGCTGTGTGCAACCATCTCAAGCAAGAATACTGTCAAAGCATGTGCAGATCAAAATGTTTTCTAACCTTTGAGAGATACATATCTACAAGAAAACGGGATAACAGGAATGAATGTAGGCTATTCCTCACTGAAAATATAGAGGTCATCCAAGTAAAGTATATGAGGAAAACATAAGTTAGGTGAAAATAAAATTGTCCAGAAGGAGTCACCAGAGAGTAAGAAGACCTGGGGAGTTCAATCACGCTAAAAAAGAAGATCAATTAATGTCATGTGAAACCAGAATCTGTGTGTTTTTAGGAATCAAATTCATCATTAAAGACACACTCCATTTTTTAAAAAAATTGGCTCATTTTCCAACTTCCCTATAGTTAAACAGATGAGTTTTACTGTTTTTTAATCCATTCAAATGATCTCCGGGTCTGCCGTTAGCCCTTTTAGCATAGCTTAGCATAAATCACTGAATCAGATTACATCATTAGCATTTCGTCCAAAAATGACCAAAGATTTTCTATATTTTTCCTATTTAAAACTTGACTCTTCTGGAGTTACAGTGGGCCTCATTTATGAAAGGTACGACAGAAAATTGTGCGTACGGTATTTCTACGCAAAACTTGGAATTTATCAATATGGACGTGAGTGGTGGCTACGATCAAATCTCACGTCAGGTCTGAGCTCGTGTAGGCAAGTTTTTGAGTTAGCCTGAATTTGCGTGCAGCCTTTATATTATTTACCTGGCTGACAAACAAAACTTTTTTTTTTAAATTCTTTTAGGGTGTTAGATTTGTATGCGCAAATGACAGCATAAACAACAGACCATGAGGATTCACACGTCTTCACATCACCCAACTGGCCGCACTTCGGTGAGAATAAATTAAATAAAGAGGGCTAGTCTACACGAAATGTATTTCTCTTAATTAATTAACAGATTTTAAAAAGGAGAAAAACAACTCTTTACATTTTTGTGACACTCTTAATGCATTTTATTTGTTTTCTTTATATCTTTACTTTATTAAATGTAACTGATTGCACAGGTGCCTCACTTTGCTCATTTATTCATTTTAGCTCGATATTTGTATTCTATATTCACTAGTCTAATTGGTGTTTTACTTTATAGTTTAGGCTAATATACAATTCTATAGCTACTCATTTTTCATTCTTTTTCTTTAATACCTTTAAATTTAAAGGGTTTGTTGTGGATTAAGGAGAACTAAATAGGCTAAAATGTTTATAAATATTTCGTTATATTTATTGGTATTTAATATAGGTATAAATGAATGTTTGCAAATATAAGGTTAAAGGGTGTTTCAGAGTAAGATATTTTTTTCCTTCATGAGTTTACTTCCTCTTTTTGGCCGGGTTTCGTTTCTCCGTGTCGTAAACTCTAGGGGCAAGGCTTCTAACCGGGGTGTTTTTAGGGGTGCGATATTTAAATGACGATCACTTTCAGCCACCAAAATTACGTTCGTTTCGTAAATGAGGCCCAGTGTGTACAAAGACCGACAGAAAATTAAAAGTTGTGATTTTCCAAGCTGATATGGATAGGAACTATACTCTCATTCCGGTGTAATAATCAAGAAACTTTGCTGCTGTACCATGGGTGCAGCAGGCGCAATGACATCATGCAGTGCCTGAATATAGTCCCCAGCTATTTTACTATAACCTTAGTGGCTTAGTGCTGGTCACATTGCAAGTTACATAGCTGGGGACTATTTCAGGCACTGTGTAATATCATTGCGCCTGCTTCATCCATGATATGGCAGCAAAGTTCCTTGATTATTACACCAGAATAAGAGTATAGTTCCTATCCATGCATAAAATGTAAATATTTGGTCATTTTTGAGCGAGATGCTAATGGTCTAATCAGATTCAATTATTTGTGCTAAGCTATGCCAAAAGTGCTAACGACAGACCCGGAGATTGGCTGAATGGATTCAAAAATGGTAAAACTCATATGTTCTCTCTCTCTCTCTCTCTCTCTCTCTCTCTCTCTATATATATATATATATATATATATATATATATAGGTGCTGTATGTAAGTTTTTGACTAAAAATAACATAAAATGTTTGTAGATATTTAGGAAACATGTTATGTTTACATAACTGTTTCTCTGAAAACTAATGCTACAGCCAGTAATTCTACTCTGAAATGTGCATTTCGGGCAGATTCTGGGACGAAATTGCAGTACCCGTTTCAACCACTAGGTGGCAATATTACATACCGCACAATGATCTATGAGCAAACGAACATTAAAACACAGTAAATCAACTCATCAAATTATAGTGCAAGGCTAGTAGCGTGTCCTCAATCTGGCAAACCTGTGTGAGCATTGAGTCTGAGTAGGAGAAAGTGGTAGAAATGGTTCTGTCCAATATTTAGATTTTGGACTGCAGTACCCATCTTACATACTGCACCTTTAAGAGAAGTTTGAGGCAAGACAGAGGTTTTTATTTCAGGTCTTGTCATGACCATGTAAATCTGGTAAAGCTGGTAAATTTGGTAACATTTGCAATAATTACTTCTTTGTCTGTTTGCATGTTTTTACAGATTGATTTAAATGATTTTCTGTGATCATTCGCATAGACACTGCTGGGAGAATAGGTTTTAAATCTGTTATATTCTGTTACATTATTGGCCTAGATCATTTCACAACATATGGCAAATAGGAGACCAATGTGTTTCTTTGTTTGTTTGTTTATATAAAATGTAATATGAGCAGAAAATTCTGGCATATGAATAACTTCTCCTCAGGTGTATCAGCTGACTACATATAAAACCTTGAATAAATGGATAAAAACAAGAGGTGTGGTAAAGAAGAGTACAGTATAAGAGTAAGAGAGTAAGAGATACAAAAAGATGGAAACAGAAGGGAGAAAGGACACTGACAAGCAATTTTTTTAAACAAGAAGCAGAGAGTGCGAGATAATCTGACAGTGCATTTATTATGATACTTATGATTTGTTTATACTTTCTGACCCATACAAAAGTTACTGTGTAGATTTGGACTCTGTTTTGATTTTCTACATACTCTATACACTGGTTGTGTCCATATTAGCGTGTCTTGCTTTGTAATATTGTAATATGACCACATCATTAAAATAAGCACTTCTCATCCACACATATTTTTTTACATAAACACTTTTTATTGACATGTTTCAGTAGTTGACGAATTTCAGCAGGCACTGAAATCATTAAATTTAAAGACTACAAATATTCGTAATAAACTTTCAAGTAAATAAAACTCCAGTAGTCCAGCAATACAGTTGCGGATGACAACATTCAGTGCGACAGGAATCCCATAAATGCTGCTGTGTTTTATTGGTTCGGAAGGTAAACCACTGCATGGAATTAATGCAAACATGTATGCAAACAGCTCACTAAATTATCACTGCATGCAGCAATAAACCTTATTGCAATTTAAATTCTTGGATGAAGAGATCTCATCTGCTGTAGCATGAAAATAAAACCGCTTTGTTGTGATCACCTGAACGTGTTCAGTCGTAAACGCATTTGCACTTCTCAGACACAAAGATGATAGATTTATTTTTTTGCAATAGCACTATTTACACGTCTCTAAACTTTAGTGTTGCTAAAGATGTCTTTTGTACAGTTTTTGACACTTCAATCACATTTATCAATAAGGCTCAGTTGAACTCTGACCACAAACAAAATATATAATAAATAAACAAACAAACAGTCAGTGGGGACAACATCAGCCATCATAACAGTCATCGTATATTGAGAGTAAAACTGATACTGACAGAATGTCAACCACACTGTGATCGACGTCACGAAACAGCCACATGTCCGATTATGCAAGAAAGAAACAACTAGTAATACGCTTCTGTCTGCGCTTCCCTCGTGGAGCGAGCCCTCGTGTGCCATCATCATCTCCATCATCATCATCTTCATCATCTCAAACCACCAGCCAGTGCTGAAGCTGTGAGAAACAAGTCATATTCATACAACATATAAGCCCAAAATATGCAAACGACAGAAATCAGATCAGAAATCGCTGAAGACTCCAACATTAGTGAGGCCAGGACGATCACAGCGTATCTGCGCTGAGGATCGACTGCCCTGAAAGCCATGTATCTGTGATAACGGTGCAGTAAAATGTCACTTTAGCATAATTGAAAGTTCACCCATTAAATTTATGTAATCTTCCTCACTGGGCCGTACACATGAAACAGCTGTCTGCTGTTTTCCACCCATGATACTGGCAATGAGATCTTACCGTGAACTGCCGCACCTCTCCACGCTCCACCAGGTGATGTTCAGTCTCTGGAGTGATAGCGTACGCTAGTTTCTGAAGAGATAATAACAACCGTAATCACATAGAATCACAGAAACAACTAGACAAACTATAACCAAAGCTACCATTCATGCAGTTCTGTCCACTAATAAATGCTTAACCCTTGTGCTGTGCTGAAATGATCAGGAAGATTATTAGTGGTTGTTTATTATTACTTATAAAGCACATATTAATGTCATATGATCATGTTTAAGATCCCTTGATATTAAACCCCATAGCAATAAGCAGCTAATTAGGAGTTTATTGTGGCAAGTCATAGTTAATAATTAGTTCATAGTGAGAACTTGACCTTAAAATAAAGTGTGACCAAAATAGCTTGTAAAACTCTCATTATGTTATATTGTCATTGATCTGAGCTTATTCACCTCATTTTTTGAGTGAACACTGGCTATATCATCTGCAAATAATGCTCAAAAACTGAGTTGAATAAGCTCAGATCAACAAGGACTCCATCAGCTCCAAAAATAAATAATAATAATAATAATAATAATAATAAAACAGTGCTAATTGCAAGAAAACAAGTTGACAAAAAGATTGAATCCACAATTCAATCCATTTTTTTTGCATTTTGCTGTAGGATGGTCAGTTTTGACCAGGAAAATGACAAGTGTAACAAGAGCTTTTTTTGAAGAAAGTTGTTATACCATACCATGAGCAAAGTCAATAAGTTTTAGTCCAATTAATTAAATACAGAGTTCTGGCATGAATCTCTAGAATGCTGTCCGATGGGTCTAACTCAATCTGAAAACATGACATCATAATCACTTGGCACAGCCGATTGGTCCTCTTCTGTATCAGTAGCCAATGAGCTCACTGCTCAACATTCAAATACATGACTAGTGCTAGATGTAGCAGTTTGCAGCATGCTTCAGTGACCCTCCACCTTCCCCAGCTCCACCTGTATAGATCTGCTACGAGGTGATTCATGTATGCTATGGGGGTTATTCATATATGTTATATGTGCAGCATCAGTATTTCTTACATGCTTACAGCAGCATGTTGTGGATGTATTGGCAGTAGCAAGTCTCGGTATTTGCTCTGCCGCAGCAGCAGTGTAGCAGATCTATTCCGCCAAGACCAAATACATTAACATTGTCATGTACATTACCATGCTAATCCCTCCGAGTGTTGTCATGACAGAAATATTATTGTTAAGTAATGTTATTGATTCAATGGCACTGACACTACTGGTTGAAAATGAAATCTGAACTGATTGGTATGAATAATGGCACTATAGTCTTCTGTAGAGCTGCTTAAAGATGAATCGAATTTGTATAATAATTAATTAATTATTTTATCGTATTGACCCGAATATAAGCCAGTTATAAGACATCCCCTCTTTTTCAAGATGTACCTTTTGAAATAAGGCTTTTTTGCACCAACAGTCACATTAAAAAATATATACTTTTTGATAGACCATAAAAAATAATAGGTAACCCGTTTAAATTATATAACTAAATTAGGCTATCCATCTCATAGAGCCTACCAACATTTCATTAACAGTACAAGTGAAATCTCATTGTAGTCTTCAAATCTGGGTACTGTCTTACGTTTTAAAATCACTTACAGAGGAAATTTGGTTCCATCAGGCTAACATGACAGTCAACACCAATGCTATCTCACAGGACATTGTATATATTTTACGAGGTGGCTAATTTGTACAGATTCGTATGACCTCACTCATACGATTTGGTACGATTTGCTCGATTTGTAGGTGTATTATTGACATGTCAAAGTCTAGATCCTGAATATAAAACAAACACCTTTTTTTAGATGTATTTCCAAGAAAAGGCTTGTCTTATATTCAGGTTAGTACTGTATATTCCACTTTATTACTTTTGTATAAAGTGCCATAGAAGTAAATGTGGCTGTCTTGATTCATCTTGATAAAGTGTTTTGCATATTAACAAATATGAAATACTCACATCACAAAAGCTTCCCGGCAGAGAGCAGAACTTGTAGAAGGCGTAGAGCGGCACCATGATCATTGACGAGATGGACAAACACCAGCCCACCATCGTCGCCCACGTGGGGAAATAATATGAGCCGTACTTGGGAGGATTGAACGTCGCAAAACTCACAACAACCATGAACTGAATGAAAGGAAGAGTAAACAAGTGCGATTTAATGGTATCTAAAGCAGTTTCATGATATTAGCTACCTGGTCTCATGACAAAAACGTACCTGGGGGCACTTTTTTGTGGGACGCGAAATACGTACTAATAAGTACATATCACTGCAGTTTCCAAAAAAATGAACACTAGAGGCAGTAAAACTCTGACACCTTTTATTCCTTTTCACACAAAGTATGATTTACAAAGTTTGATAAAGTGTAATTTTCACACAATTACTTGAGGAATATTATATTATGACTTAAAAATAATATTAATATGAAACCTAATGTTGAAAACTAATGTTTTTGAATGTTAGCATGATATATCTAGCTTCATATCTATGGGTTTTCATAAACAATA
The DNA here is from genome assembly GCA_033026305.1 of Cirrhinus molitorella. Classification (NCBI taxonomy): domain Eukaryota; kingdom Metazoa; phylum Chordata; class Actinopteri; order Cypriniformes; family Cyprinidae; genus Cirrhinus; species Cirrhinus molitorella. Next base: position 33,945,614 of record CM065123.1, on the reverse strand, counting down.
GGTTTGTTTGGTAGCTCACGCAGTACGAAGATGTACTTGAGAGTTGAAGAGCTCTGTTGAACTACGTTTCAACAAAAGAGTTCAAATCTACTCACAAGGAAGTTTTAAATGGCGTCAACAAATGTTTTTATTATGTGTTTTGCATTTGTTAACACTATCGGGTAGGTTTAGGGTTAGGTTTGGTGTAGAGCATATTTCCAACATGAAAGAGCATTAATTTTAGCAACAGTCCCTGGATATTTGAACTTTGAACCGCCGCAATATGTACCTGAAGCAACGTAATACAAACACAGCAATATGTATCTATATCAACGTAATAAATACGTGCCAGGGTTCACATATTGAACCTGTGTTTTAGCGCCACTCAGTGGACATTTATTTTTAAAACTGCTGTGAAACGTGCAGTAAGGTACGTGAAAAAGGGTGCTGCTAAAAAATACCCAGAGATACGTATTTTTATGAGACTGGGTTGGATATTAGTGTTGTGTTTGACAGCGGGACTGAGATCGTACCAGGAGGAAACACGGGCTGACAAATTTCCAGCAGAGTCTCCAGTAGAGGCCGGGTCTCTGTCCGATCATCTCCTGGATATCATCACTGAAGCGATCCACACCTGAGCACACACATTAGCACACACACATATCAGCCCATGCATTTAGCAAAACATATATATTTAAAAAGTAACAGGCAATAGCTTTAAAAAACAAAAACATTATTTTAACGTGTCCTTGTTACAGTGTAATTATACATTTAAGTACTGAGTAATATTAATTAACTACATGTACTTTACTATATGGCTAGGGTTAGGATTTGGGTTTGATTTAGGGTTACTTGCATGTAATTACGTGTAATTAATTGTTATTATAAATGTAATGTGTAACAAGGACACGTTAAAATAAAGTGTTACCAAAAACATATAATGGATTAATATAAGTAATCAACTAATCAACATCTGTAACACTTTAGAATCTTGTAAATGCTGATCTGTCCTTTCTCAGAAGTCTAGGGTCTGAGAGATTAGTGGGTTGACCAATATGTGTTTTCCAGGGCTGATACCGATACCCATTTTTACACATCAAGTAGACCAATAACCAATATTTTGAAACAATATATATGCCTGGTGTAAAAATGAAAATGATTGTCAATTACTGACTGTTAAAGAATAACAAGGGCTCTCAAAAACGTCCTTTATATGCTTTTAAATTATTTTATCTGCAAATTTTTTTGCAAATTTGGTTTTGAAATTGACCGATTGCGATATAAATGCTTAATAATATATTACCGATATTAAGTATTTTTATGGTCGACCCCTACAAAAGAAGTCTCTTCTGCTCATCAAAGCTACATTTATTGGATCAAACATACAGTAAAAACTGTAATATTGTGAAATATTATTACAATGTAAAATAGCTGTTTTCTATGTGAATATCTGTTCAAATGTAATTTATTCCTGTGATGCACAGCTGAATTTTCAGCATCATTACTCCACTCTTCAGAGTCACATGATCCTTCAGAAATCATTATAAAATGCTGATTTGCTGCTTCACAAACATTTCATTGCATTACTTTTTTTTTTATGATTCCTTGATGAATAGAAAGTTCAAAAGAACAGCATTTATTAGAAATCTTCTGTAACATTATAAATGTCTCTACTGTCACTATTAATCTTTGATGAATAAAAGTTTCTCTAAAAAAATAACTACTGAATTGTCTTGGCTGATACAAGTATTTCTCACAGTATATCAAAATTGGCATGTAGATTTGCAGTAGCCACAGAGTTATGAAGAACAACATAATAAATATCACTGCTTCCCCTGTAGTCCCTTTTTCTTAAACGCACTAAGCAACATATTTTACATATGCAAATATGGCAGTACTGATGGCATTAAGCCATGCTCCACATGAAACAATATCACTTTGAGTGGTGCATTTGGCTTTCAAGAAGCCAGCATCCTGGTGTCTCCCTGTGGAGCAGATCTTAGTGAGTCTGTGTGGCTGCAGGGTTTGATCAAAGCTTGATGTCTGATTGCAACAGACAGCGAGAGCAGAGCTCAAGGCCAAAGGCGCAGGTGTTCAGCAGGTAATGCAGCTTCCAGAAAGGCCAGTGGAGCCCGGGGCCGGTGTGTCCCGCTCTGACCGACAGCAGCAGCAGCCTGTGACCCACCGCTCTGCATCCACAGGTCAAACGCTGCTCTCGCAGTCCCAGGACTGATCTGACTGTCCTGAGCTCACAGAGTCAGGCTGAAGTTCAGGTCTTCAGGAATCGCTCGCTGCCTCAGGTCTGTTTGCAAAGTTCACATTCCTGTGACCGCATGCCAGTTCGCCAAAGGCAAAGAAATGGCTTTTCCAGGAGAAAGTCAATGCGTAAATTACACGGAAACATTTGTAGAGAACTTCTAACCGCAATGTTCAAGACGCAATCATCTTATGTAACTGCAACAGCACAGTTAGCCAAACGTCACCTATCTGTGAAACATTAATCTTTGATAAGTTGATAAATAATGACTAAATACTGAAATGAAATCACTTGAGCTCACTGTGGCTCCACCTTTGTTTTACTTTAGACAGATGCAAGAGAGACTAGTTAGTGCCAAAAGAGTTTTAGTCATTTAGTTGTGTGTTTTTGTTGTTTTTATTAATCTTTTATAATAAGTATTTTAGTTTGTATAATTTTTTTATGTCAGTTTTAGTTTCAGTTACTTTGGCACATCAGGTTAAACTAAATGAAAAAAAGAAATCTTTTCATGCTTACAACTAGATCAAAATCGAATGTCAGATTGATGTGTGTTGTTGTGAAGAGCATTCCAGACGGATATGGGTCCATACGGCTGATATCTGAGCTCCGGGAGCCTAATGAGCGTCAGCGGCCCCGGAGCACAGCCGTCTGATAGACCATCAGCCTCTAATGCCACATCAGCTTCACTACACATGCAGGACGAGCAATCAGCCTCACCATAGAACCAGGCGATGCCGATGGCCTCAATCAGCACTCCAAACAGAATCGATGTCCCGGCGGCAAAGTGGTCCAACAGCGTGAACACGTAGATGCCACCCTGCAGAGAGACAGAGAGATCAGATGAGAGATTCCACACATTCACATCTGTGTGACTCTACATAATCAGATGGAAAGCTCATTAGAGGAGCGCCCTCTCATTAGAGTAGCGTTTGCGTCTCACGTACGCTCGTGACACAGATGAGAGAGATGAGGAACGTGAAGACCACGATGAAGAGTGTGAAGAGCTCTCGATGTTTGTGCAGGAACTTGAATTCATCGATGAGTCCTGTGATCACAGACTCCATCCCTCCCATCTGAAAAACAGTGTTCAGATCCAGTTTACAGCGCTGCCATTTATCAGGGCTAAGTGGCATGTACGTCAGCTTCCAGTCATCATTTACAGCATTAACCATCATTTAATCCATTTTTTATCTATTAAAATATATATTACTATTATTAATATTAATAATATCTATATAGTCCAAAAACTTCATCATCTGATAGTGAAAGTTTAATTTTTCTTTCAAGAGTGTAGGTTTATGCAAGTAAAATTAATTAATTAATTTATATAGAGAGTAATATTTACGTTGTTGTTGTTTTTTATAACACTTTACAATAAAGTTGATTAGTCACATTAGTTAACATAAACTAATAATGAACAATACAATAATATCAGCATTTACTAATGCATTTTTAAAATCACAAAATGTGTTTGTTAACATTAGTTAATGCACTGTGAACTAACAATAAACACATTTTATTATATACATATACTAACATTAACAAAGATCAATAAATACTGTAATAAATGTATTTTTCATTGCTTGTTCATATTAGTTAATACATTAACTAATGTCAACAAATGACACCTTATTGTAAAGTTTTACTTTTTTCATACACATACTGTTTTTGAGCAATCATGAGTTATATATTCAAAGGAATTTCATTTCATTCATTAGATGTTCTCATAAATTTCATACAATTATATATTCAAATCCGATTTATCACCTCACTTTCAGAAAACAATTGAAATGGAAATTTAAAATGGTACCAAAAATAAATAAATAAATAAATAAAATAAAACATGATGCAATATACATTTATCTTTTGCATCATTGTTTTGTATGTGTGTGGTTCATTTGTAAAAGTGAATAATGCAGTAATAACATGGTAATAACATAGTAACATTCAAAACTGAATTTGTTATTCACATTCACTCACTAATAATTCAAACAATGATTCTTCAGGTCCAAATGGACCCAAAATGTGAAAATAGTACAGAGATTTTTCGGGTTAAGATGAGACGAGTTCAAGAAACTCACAGCACTGTCGATTCCCAGAGTCAGCAGCATGATGAAGAAGATCACAGCCCACACCGATGAACCTGGCAGTGTGGCAATGGCTTCTGGGTAAATAATGAACACCAGACCAGGACCTGGAAAGATATGAACAGCAAAGATTCAACTCCTCCATATACACTGCATTAAAACTGCAGAGAGCGGATCTGAAGATGCTGCATCTAAAATTGATTCAAATACCACCAACACACTGTATATTATTGACATGTAATCACTAAAAAACAGCCCATTTTTTTTATATTACACTTAAATTATTTATACATCTATTATTTCTTTATTTTTACTACTTTCCACATGTAGTTTAATAGTAAAGTGATGCAATAACACAAGTACAAACTGCATGAGGTTTGCTTTTCCTTCATTATCTGAATTACCTCAAACATTTATATTTACTTTTGTAGAGAAATGTGTACACATGTAGGCACAATTTATGCTATTGTTCAAATCATTACTGTTAGAACATTTTTTTTAAAGAAATGCATATTCATCAAGGACATATTAAATTGACCAAATGTGACTAAAATTAGTAATGATATTTATAATGTTACAAAAGATTGCAAATAAATGCTGTTCTTTTGAACTTTCTATTCATCTGTGAATCCTGAAAAAAACAAAAAAAAACAATGATTTCTGAAGGATCATGTGATACTGAAGACTGAAGTAATGATGCTGAAAATTCAGCTTGAATCACAGCAATCAATTACAGTTTAGCAGATATTTACATAGAAAAAAATATATATATTAATATTGCTGTTTTTAGGCCTGTATTTTAATCAGCTGGTGAGCAGAATAGACTTCTTTTATTTGAATGGATTAATGTCTATGAAATTAATTCCAAGTATTTAGGCAGAACTCAGCAGATCAAACAATTTTAAAGATCATAAGAAAACATAAATTAGTAGTACATTTGTGACACTAAATGCAAATCAGTCCAACAGAAAGAGAAACGTTGCTGAGAATCAGACAAATTGACATATTTCAGTTCCACTGGCATTCTGCATCTGACACTTTATTGATTTTGCTCTCAAATAATTCAAATAAATAAGTCTCCAGACGCTGGTGTTTTCAGGAGTTTGTCATAATAAACACAGATCAGGAAGACTAGGAAGACACAGACTAGGAATTTAGTAAAAACGTACATTTACACACAACATGAAGCACTGAGTGTGTATCTAAAGCTCTAAAGCTATATTAAAATTCTTATAATATAATATCACTTATATAGTTTAGAATATGTAATTTAAACTAAAATAATTTAATGAAATGCTGTATAACATGTTTTTGAATGTGTTTATTTATTCATTCATTTATTTAGCATTACACTAATTAGTTTAGTACCAAAGTGGACATCATGTTGTTCAGCAGAATATAATTTCAATACTTTACAATATAGTTACATTTGTTAGTAGTTTTCATGAACTATAACAATACTTTTGTTCATTGTTAATTCATGTTTGTCCATAACGCATTAGTTAATGTTTTTTGGAATGTTTAAATGTGGTAAATATTAATAGGAATATTAATACATGCTATATTAGATGCAATTGTGAGCTGCACTGTTTCAGTCACATGACACACAGTACAAACACATTGACTCACCGTCTGTGGCGACTTTATCTAGAGCAACGTTGTGTTTCTGTGACATGTAACCCAGGAAGGAGAAAATGACGAAGCCAGAGAAGAAGCTGGTCAGAGAGTTGATGGAGCTGGTGATTATGGCGTCTCTGTAACAAAACATCAGTCAATTTAGCCCTAAGCTGATGAAGCAGCCGATGGCAAACATGCAAACGCATCAAAGGCCTTTTAATTCAGCAGTGAAGTGTGAGAAACTGTGCTAGTTCATGTGTGTGTGTGTGTGTGTGTGTGTGTGTTTGGATTCTTGCTCCTCTGTACGACTCCTCTGCTCACCTGTAGCAGTTGTTGCTGAATTTGTTGTAGCTGGAGAAGGCGATTAGCACACCAAACCCCACTCCCAGAGAAAAGCAGATCTGCGTGGCGGCCTCGATCCAGACCTGCGACACAAACGGCCCCGGCCGGCCGCACAAAGGGGCCACACAACAGCTATCATTAGAGATAATTGCAGGAAACTCATTCAGCAGAAAGATGAAAGACACTTGTGAATACAGGGTAATTTTGCAAATTGCTGCTGCACACATGTGTCTAATCTAATTCTGAAATTGCCGCTTTGAGGTCTCTTTGCCAAGTGGTGCTCCGGGAAAGAATCGCACATCGTCGAAAAACTTACTTAACTTCACCTGCCGCTCTGCCACGAGCACATCAGCGATTCTTATGAGATTGATTTATAATCACACACATACGGGTCTGAATCTGTGCGATTGACTGATCAACTCTAATATAAATGCCACTGGCTCTCAAAGAGCGATAAACCTGCTGCTCTTTAATGCAATTATATTGCATGTGCATTTAAAGGAAAGCATTACACGTCTCAGCAGGTGTGTGTGTGTGTGTGTGTGTGTGTGAGAGAGAGAGAGAGAGAGAGAGAGAGAGAGAGAGAGGGTGTGAGTTTAAGTGAGTGTGTGTGTGAGTGTGTTGATTTAAATACACTCTGAATATTAAACTGTCTCCAGGAGAGCTACATCTAACAAAACCGTCCTTTGGGAACATCCAAAAGCTTTAGGACACTTCAAAGCTAAAATGATCCAAATATCAATTATCGGATACTAAATATTGTTTTAGTCAAAAAAGCGTCTCAGTTTAGTACTATGGTTGGCTTTTGATACATTTTTTTTTTTTTTATTTCTTTAAAAAAAAAAAAAGGCAGTAACACACTGAAATGTGAAATTTTGAAGTATAAAAACTGACATAGCATTTTCTCCTGTTTGTTTATATACACTGTCAGTCAAAAGTTTGGGATCAGAAAGATTTTTAATGTATATTAAATAAGTTCCTAATGCTAATCAAGACTGTTTTTTTTTTTTTTTTTTTTTTTTTTTAAAGAAATAAAAAAAAATACAAATAAAAAATGTAATATTGTGAAATATTATTACAATGTAAAGTAACATTATTTTATTTTAACATACATAAAAAATAGTTTCTTTGATTAAAGCTGATTTTTTTCAGGATTCTTTGATGAATAAAAAGTTAAAAAGAACAGCATTTATTAACAATTAACAATATACACTACTATTGGAGTCAGTACACCTTTTTGAAAGAAAGTAATACTTTTATTGAGCAAGGATGTGTTAAATTAATAAAAAGTGATAGCAAAAAATATTTGGTAACCCTTTGTTTTAAGGTGTCATAATTACCTAATTAAGTACTTAGTACTAGCCATTGTACTTGCACTAAACAAAATGTACTTACCATGTAACTAAGTTATGGAACAGCCTGTAATTACAGTTTGTTTAGAGTTTAAATGTAATAGGCAGCTATTGTTACACATATGTAACAGACCGAGTCTAATACACAGCTACTTTTACACTTAAGTACAATCTTGATACACTTTATTTTAAGTAGCTTATGTCTGTGTACTTATATGTTGTATAAAGTCTGCCACACATAGGTAACAATGTTTTGGTTACACAAGTAGCTGTGTAATAGACTTGTCTGTTACATTATGTTAAATGTACTTACCATATAACCATAAGTTATATGGTAAGTACATTTTATTTCATTTAAGTACAACAGCTATTACTAAGTACCTAACTAGGTAATTACTCTGTATTATGGACACCTTAAAATAAAATGTTTCAAAGATTTTTTTTTGAATAAATGCTGCATCACAAAAAAAAAAAAAATAATAATAAAAAAAAAATATTATTTTATATTGTAATAATATTTTGCAGTATTATTGTTTTTTTATTATTATTCTGTATTTTTGATCAAATAAATGCAGTCTTGATGAGTGTAAGAGACATTGCAAGTCATCTTACTGATCCCAAATATATATATATATATATATATATATATATATATATATCCAAAGCAACTTACAAAAATGGAAGCAATCAAAAACAACAAAAGAGCAATAACATGCAAGTGCTATGACAAGTCTCAAGTCACAAGTTTAGCCTAATACAGTACACACAGCAAGGGATTTTTTTAATTATATCATAAATAAAAAGAAAATAGAATGAAAAAGAAAAAGCAAGCTAGTGTTAGAGTTCATATGATTATTCATTCATTATACTCCTTATTTGCAAAACAACAGTGGCAGGAAGTGGCAACATTTTCACTCAGCAAATAATAATAATTTGGCTGTTAGTGTGGTTGGCTTTTGATACAAATAGTATTCTTAGTTTTCTATAATAAGCCTATGTAAAATGATTGGGGTCAGACAGATTTTTTTAATGTTTTTGAAAGAAGCATCTAATGCTCACTAAGGCTGCATTAATTTGATCAAAACACAGTAAAAATGGTCAAATATCATTAAACTTTAAAACAGCTATTTTAAATGTGAATATTTGTTCAAATGTAATTGATTTCAGCATCATTACTCCAGTCTTCAGTGTCACATGATCCTTCAGAAACCATTCTAATATACTGATTTGCTGCTCAAGAAATCATTGAAATCATGAACAAAGACATTTGTGTTGAAACTGTGATACATTTTTTTTTTTTTTTTTAGGATTCACAGATGAATAGAAAGTTCAAAAGAATGGCATGTTTTTTTTAAGCAGAACTCTTTTTAAATGACTTTACTGTCACTTTTGGTCAATGTAATGCATTCTTGATGAACAAAAGTATTTCTGTCAAAAAAAGGTACCAATCCCTTTCTTAAGAAGTGTATGTAATCATGTGTGTGCGTTAGGGGTGTGTGTGTGTACCTGAGCATCACACAGGCGCAGGAAGTCCACGCTCAGGTAGGCTTTAATGCCATCGATGGCTCCAGGCAGTGTGACGCCACGCAGCAGCAGGACAGTGAGGACGACATAGGGCATTGTGGCTGTGATCCACACCACCTGCACACACACACACACACACACACAGCATGAATGTCACTGTACAACATGAATGCATCAGACTTATATGATACTTAATCTACTAAACAACCAACCAACATGTTTGCTGGTCTCCTAGTTTGGCCAGTCTGGTTTGTTTCATTGTTTTAGAGTGCACTTACAGCAGCTAAAAACCAGACTGGACAGACCAGAAGACCAGCAAACCACCTGAGGCAGGATCAGTGAGTTCAGGTAAGTGCTCGAACCTTCCCTGACGTCTTGACTCCCTTCCACAGGCTGAAGTAGAGGACCACGATGACCACAGCCAGGCAAGAGGTGAGCTGCCAGCGTGGCAGACCCAGGTCATCGATGCCCGAGCTCTCGTGGAGGTGCAGCACGCCTCGCCTGCAGATCAACATCAACACTTGATCGTACCCTACAGTCACAGGTTTAGGTCTGTGTTTGTGAAGTATATGTGTACGTACTCAAAGTACTCGAGCGCCGGCGTGGTCTTGTACGTGTCGTTGAGCAGCGTGGCGTTGAGGTCAGAGCAGTTGGGACTGTTCCAGGTGTTGTTGCAGTTGATCCAGGGCAGTTCCCCGGAGAAGGAGGAGAACAGGTAGAAGAGAGCCCACGCGATGATCACGTTATAGTAGAAGCCCACATACAGGGAGATCAGGATTACCGTGAAGCCCACGCCTGAGCAAAACCAGCAGAAACATGAAGATCTTCCTGCTGGAAACACCATCATCTGCTCGCCAGCTTATGCTCTGGATGATGGTGTGCTGGTTACCTGGTTTACATCCTAACTAGTTTAACAAGCATGTCTCGCCATAAAGACCATGCTGGTCAATCAGCCTATGCTAGACCACCTGCTAAACCAGCACCAAACCAGCATAGAATGAATGCTGCTCTAAGATGCTATTTTCAGCAGAATTATTAGATTGGACTTAAATTACTATTATAAATTTATATAATAAAAAAATATAACACTAATTCTAATATATTCAGATGAGGGGATCCAGAAACTGCACTGGGGGGAAAAAAATTAACTCTGTAACAATTTTCACTCAGAAATTGTTAGTACAAACAATAACAAAAAAACTAGCAGGTAACACATTGAATTTAATATGAAATGTTGAAGTAGAAAGACCGAAATGTACTCCAGTACTCTGTTTTCTTTTAAACTTTGAATAAATCTGTTTGTTTGTGCTTCAGTGTTCTGTGTGCATTCAGTATCTATATAAATATCTGAAAATGCAAGCTAAAACTTTAATAAAACTTGTCCATCTTTCTAATAATAAGTGCCTGCATTTATTATAGACTACATTAGTTACTTAATTTTGAAATATTTTTTACTAACTTTTATTTAGCAAAAAATATTCATTTATATAAAAATGATATTTAATTTTACCTCATTGCAAAACAAACAAACAAACAAAAAAAAGTATTACTCAGGAAGTGACCATTTTCTCTCAGAAAGACAAATAATGATAATAATATTTACAATACTTTATTATAAAATATCAATATCAATAATATATCATCATACTGTAAATAATACCAGTGTTTGGTCCCAACTACTTCCTGCTGAATCACAGCCTTATTTGGGCTATATTTTCAACCATGTCCTAATTTTACATAAATGTGTTTATTTCTAAAGCCTAAATCATGTATCATGCAAAGAAAAAAATGCAAAGAAAATAGATAATAGAAAATATATTAGCTCATATAATATTAATTTTGACCTATACTGGTATTGGTGATCAGCATTTTCTCTCGGTATTAAATAATTTTTGCCCTGTGGAAATGACAAAAGTGCAGTGTTTACTCTTGATGAAGTTCCTGCAGCACATCAGTCAATCAAAACACCAGAAAGAGTCATAATCAGTGACGCAAATGGAGAGCTACTTTGAGTTTTCATAGAGTTAGTTTTCATAACCCCCCCGTGGCTCTTCAAACGGAGCTCTTTGTCTGAAAGCAAACAGCAGGATTCTCCCGTCATACATTAGCAGCACATGTGTGATTCCCAGCCCTCTCAGGCCATCGATCCTGAGGAAGCAAACATGTTGATCAGCGCTAATTACAGTAATCTCTCCTCGAGAGCCAGGCTTACAGAGAGCCAAGCTTGTGATTAAAATGTCCGTCTCCGTCTCTCTCTCTGCAAAACACTTGACAGCCGTTACGGACGCGCAAAACAGGCGTCTTTAGGAAACAGATGATGGCTTTGTCAACCCTGAAGAGTCTTCAGAATTCAGCTTTATACAGTTTTACTTATACACCATCAGCTAAAGAGCATTGATGAACTGATCCTTCAGAATTTTTTTTTTTCAAATTTCCCACTTAAAATCCAACATGCATCAAAAATTCCACTAAACCAGTACCAAAAACAGCTTATGTCTCCATTTTTGGTTGTTTTAGGTTCTTGAATTGAGTATATGTGATTATTTGGAGAATAACAAAATCTTGACATCATAGTTTCTTCAGATCAGCACATTGGTTTCTGGGATCTTTAAAACACAAATATGCTTTTTTATGTTTCTATTACTCTTCTAAACAACATTAAAATCAAAATAAAAAATTACAACTGTCAGTTCTGTAATAAATTGTGTACAAAACTCATTTTAAGCATTTAAGCAAAAGCCTTTATATAAAATATATATTAAATATTTTACAATCACTGAGATATTATAGTTATTATATTCTATTTGGAATTTGTTTGAATTAGTAGTTTCTGTTTTCATTTTAATTTTAGTTCAAACTTTAGTCATTTTATGTGTCATTTATATTTTAATGATCTAAGTGTCTTTTATTTATTTTAGTACAGCAAGTTACACCAAGTGGAACTGAGAAATGTTGCTTAACTTACATAAAATGAGTTTATATTTATATAAAATTTATATATATTTATATAAAATGTTATGGTTTTAGTGAACTATAATAACCCTGGTCCAAACTGGTAATATACACTACATGATTAACTGAAGAAAAAAAAAAAGTCCCTATACTGTGGAATTACAGCTTCTTCAAATCAGCACATTGAGTTTCTGCAATCTTTAAGGTGCATAGCTGATTTTCTAAGGAACTATCCACCTTACTTTTTCCGTAAGGGTGGGTAATTTGTAAATTTCATGGGTCTGGCTTGTGGTCTTATCTACAGCCAGCTAATTTTGCTTGATTGTAAATTAGTGTGTCTTACCATACTATTTTAATGTATTATCTTAATTATGAACATATTGGTTTGTAGTGCAAACAGTTTTACAGTTTACTGCAGATTGTTATTCTTCTTGTCATTTCTAGGCTAATGAACCAGAAGTCTCATCGACTTCCACACTGAAGAAAAAGGTAGATAGAATAATATGTTCTTTACAGAACACATCACATATCACATTATAAAGTCTTGTTTATTGAAGAACTGAAGGTCACAGTGGTTCGGTATCTTCTGTATGCTCGTGTCATGATGTGATACCAGTGAAGTGACACAAAATTTGCGATCCACCAACAACTGAGGCCTGGCAGGCAAATTTCATACTAAAAGCCAATTTTTCTGTCTTCCATTTGACTGCAGATGATTTGAGCTGGAGATAAACAGCACCTGTCTGCTGTTTGCCATGATGAGTTTATTTCGGAAACACAAACACCTTCTGCCTCAAGAGCCAGCGAACATCTGATCATAACAGCGCTGTCACCCTAAGACTTACACGGGCCAGATGTATTAAAACACATGCCAAGCCAAACTTTCTGAAGGTCATGTACCTTTAAAGATGGGGCAGATCTTCCAGACTCCTGCTGCTCCTTCACGGTTGTACTGACCCAGCGCTAACTCCATATAGAAGAGCGGCATCCCAGCGATCACCATAAAGAAGAGGTATGGCACCAAGAACGCACCTGATACAACCACAACCACACCATTTTTAGAGCTTGAAACATTAAAATGCAGATATAATGAAAGCACTAAACTCACACCATCACATCATGATGACAAATTAATGATTCACTCTAAACATTCATCAACCAACCTCACTAGTGTTAGAGAAACATTTGTGAGGATCACTTCTTTATGTTTCAAATGTTTTGTAAAATAATATAATATATAAAACTTACATAATAATAACTAAAATTTTAGTTTTTTAAAGAAAGATACATATAAAACTAATTTCAAGCATTAAAGCAAAACGCAAAACTTTTTTTGTAATCGACATTGAAAGTGTCCAAATATCTTTTTAACTATCTTTTTCATCTTTTTTATTTTTTATGTACTTGTTTTTTTTTTTTAAGATGTCTGTACAGTTTATATATATAAAAACTGTATTTTTATTTCAGTTATTTTAGTACAAGTTAAACTACATTAAAATGAGAAATGTTGTTGTTGTTTTAGTTAACTATAATAAGTCCAAACTAGTCATATATATTGAGTTCACATTATTGGTCATCAAGATTTTACAGCTTTAACATTTTACATCAACATCTCTCTTGATTTCTCAGACTGTCTAATTCAGCTGTAAATGTCAGTTTTCCACAGAAAATCTATATTTCTGTAAAAGTTTAATCAATCTCATCCACATGGCTTTGTGAAGCACATCTCAGACTTCAGTCCTATCTGAACATCCATCTCTCACCTCCTCCATTCTTGTAGCACAGGTAAGGGAACCTCCAGACGTTGGCAAGATCCACAGCAAAGCCGATGACGGACAGGAGGAAGTCGATTTTCTTGCCCCAGGTTTCCCGTTCCTCTCCGGACGGGTGCGTCTGACCGCTGGGACTGACCAGGGCAGAGGAGGTGAACTGCACCCCATTCTGCTCCTTCACCAGGATCAGCTCCACCTCCTTGGGGCCGGCGGTGCCGGAGGGTTTGACGGGGGCGATGGCAGAGGACATGTGTGTGACCGGGAGTCTGCCTCTTAGCATGGGTCGCCGGCAGGCCGTGGAGGACGAGAGACCGGCTCAGACGCAGAAGCCTCTCTGATGAGATGGACGCGAGGAGGAGAGAGACGGAGGGAGGAGCAAATCAGCCATGTTGATAAGAGATCCAGACCTGATGGAGCTCTCTAAGAGTCTGAATTACTGAAAACCCTCAACTAGACCTCAGTCATCAAATACAGCACATGTAGAGCCATTCGAAGAGAAAGCACTTCAAAATAGCCATTATGTTGTAATAAAGGTGTTATTACATTGTAATAGGAATGTTATAAATATCTCAGAACAGCCAAAATCCTTTTAGCAAATGCCACAAGTGTGTAAATGTACTGTTTTACTCAAATCAAAACATTATTAAATCACAGAATCAATTCTTCCACCAATGAAGTCAAGTCATTTTTAAAATATATCTCATTGCAGTTTTACTGATTACAAATAATGTTCATACACTGACAAAAATATTGAAGAAACTGTGTTAATCAAAAATTTGCTAGTAAATTGAATTAAATGCAATTTGGAAGTAAAAAATGAAATGAAAGTGAAATAGTATTTCTTGTAAAACATACTCCAAATATCTCTCTTTCTTTAATAGTGTATTATTTTTATTGATGTTTTATTGCTAAATAAAGACCCAAATGTGATTAAATTAACTGATATACAATATTTTTTTCAAAGCCCAAAAGATTATTTAATTCAGTGTTTTATGTTTCTTTGTAATTATCTGATAAATTTACTTGCAGTTTCTGGGTAAACATTTTTTTTTTTCACCACATTTTTTTTCTTTTTCAGTGTATAGAATAAATTCAACAAAATATCAAAGGAATGATCTTTCCACAATTAAGCTTCAAATACTGAAATCAAAAAGAAAACCTTAAGTTTTAGATTGAATCATATAGTTTTATATATCTGTCTCTAATTTCAAACTCAAGCAGCACCTGTTGAGTTTCTGAGATCTGAACTATTTACCCAGACAGCAATCATGCCATAAAAGCAGAGTAAAAGCACAGTAAAATCCTACCTTCAGTGTGGGGTAAAGCACTTCTCCAAACAGCCTTTTACTTCTCCATGCGTTGATGATCCTCGTCAGTGTGTGCGATAATTACGGCCATTTCTTTGTGAATGCAGATGTGAATGATGAGCGTGGATGGTCTTTCTCCCACACAGGTAGAAGCAGACACTCTTCCACTGACCACAGCAGATGGAATATGAAGGATGAGCACCTTCCCATGTCTCCTCCTCCTCCTCCCGCTCTGACACCTCCTCATCCGCTCCTTTATTTCAATAAACATCCTCAAATCCAGAGCAGAAGCAACACCAGGAGACAATGAGGCTGCTTTTTAGAGATTATCCTGCATTGCTTTTTTGCCATTCGCAAAACAGTATATTTTTCTTGTTTTAAGCATTAACTCTTACAAAAAAGTTAGATGTATGCTTAAAACAAGAAAACAAAACATAACTCATATTAATTTCTTTTTTTTTTTTTTGTTTTTTTTGCTAAGAACACCTAAAAAAAGGCCTCATTTTGGATCTACAGCTGTAAAAAAATGTAATTAATTAATTCATTTACAATTCTAATTAATTAATAACAGATTATTGAAGTATAATTTACAATATCTCATATTTCAGTTTACTTGGAATTTCTAGGAAATCCTACACCAGTTGTTTTTTCACTATATAAAATAAATATGGAAAGCAGCAAGACTTTGCTGCACAGTTTCAGACATGGCTGAGATCTCCAGATGAGACACACATGAGATTCAAGAGGAGAAACATTTGAGGAGCAGGAAATTTTGCTTTCCATTAACACACAGGGAGAAACCACTGAGACGCTGAAGATATCTCAACAGCCCTGCTCACTGAATGAAGTGAATGTGTGTGGTTTTAGGGAAATATGTGGCATGATTGTGGCGATGTGATGATATTTCAGCGTGTTAATCTTGGCCTGAGGCTGAGCATTAATCATCTGAAGACAGCATCTGTTGAAGTGAGACAGCAGTTTGGATCCAGCGCAGCAAATACCAGATCAAATGGAGGTTATCATCTTACCCTTTCACACATATCATAGATTAACAGCCAAACAACAGCAAAGATGATGATGATAAGAACACAAACCTTCATTTGACTCTGCCAAACCACTTCAACAGACAGTAAGGAAGATCAGAATTCACCACTGTTTACAGAACAGATTTCTGTTCAGTTGGAGTCATACAGCAGTTTCTACTGTCAGTGAGACAGTTAACGGTCCAGTTAATAACATAACTTGTTCATGTTCATGTAGCTGCATGAACAAATGGCATTTCAGGCCAAAATGGGCAGAGCCTACTGCCTATATAAGTCAGCAGTGAATGCCATTTCATCAGGATCTTTTGACTGATAGCAACAGTCATCAACTCAGCATTATAGTGCGACAGCCTGTTTTCATGTTTTCATGCTTATCCAATTATTCATATTCTCCAATTATATAAAGGAACAGGGTGATTATGCGGACAAGATCCATGTCTGAAAGGCAGGGAGAACCAAATTATAAAACCTAGTAAAGATAGATGTAAAGACCAGCCAACTGCTGCAAAGACATCTCCAATCAAGACTCCGCTGGACCAAGCCCAGGAGGAGGTAATTTCTTAGGTGGAGTGGGCCCTCACTCTGATACGACACTGTAAGCCCATTGAGGCATAAATCAGGGCTATAGTGTCAACTATCCAGCACGATAGTCTCTGCTTTGTTTACCTACCTTACCTTACCTTATCTTACCTTGCCTAAAGTGGCTAGAGAGCTTTACATAAACTCTAAGAGCCTGAACCAAGCAAAGTGAATTATGACAGTTTTCATTCTCTGAGTTAGGAAGAGCTAGAAGAGTGATAACCTGTGCTCTAAATGGAGCGGAGGGCACCTTGGGCACCTTGGATTGAGAATGACTTCACAGTTAGGCCCAAACTCAAGGCAGGAACCGATGACTGAAAGAGCTTGCAGATCACCCACGTGCTTGATCGACGCTAAAGCCAATAGGAGGGTGACAGTCTTTAGTGACAGGGACTGTAAGTTGGCTGACTGGAGCAACTCAAAGGGAGGACCTTAAAGGGCCCTGTGGATAAGTCCCAGGTCGGTACAGTATGAGGACCACACAGATTCAACCTCTGAGCTTCCTTCAGGAATTTAATGACAAGGTCGTTTTTTCTGTAGTTTTGCTTGTCCAGCAGCTCTTGCAGAAAGTTTAGAATGGATGCCATGTCACATGAGGACAAGGGCATAGAGGCTTCTCATAGACGAGGCTCTAGCCTTCAAAAGAAGCTGTAAAGACTCCTATTGAAGGACCAAACATGTAGGCTCCACAGCTCAGGTCAGGACTGTCAAATTATGCCTCTCACTTGGGAGAGGAGGTCCTTCCTCAATAGAATCGGCCAAGGGGCTGCCGACAGCAGCTAAATCAACTTGGGGAAACAAATCTGGTTCCTACCAAAGTGGAAACCACTTGGGGTGTAATCTCCATTCTCCTGGATACATTGCCCCAGGACAACATGTCTGTTCTTTGGTTCAGTCTGCCTGGCACATGAACTGCCCTGAGTGAGCGCAGGTTTCACTGTGCCCATAGATGTAGGCGTCTCACCATCCTGTAGGGGGAGCATGACCTTAGACAGCCTTGGTGATTTATAAAGACTACCATCATCATGTTGTCTTAATGGACAAGGATGTGGTGCTTCATTAAGGCTGGCAGGAAGGTTTTAAGGCCAGAAATTTTTTTTAGGGCCATCATCTTGAAGCAGTTGATGTGCAGGCATTGCTCCAGGCTGGACCAGGAGCTGAACACTGGTCTACCCTCGTACAGTGATCCCCAACATGAGCTGAGGGCATCTGTCATGACAACCTTCCTTCCGGAGGTCAGTCCCAAAGGAACACCTGTCTGATACAGGCAAGGGGCCTTCCAAGGAGCCACAGGTCTGTTGCAGCAGTGGGTCACCTTGAGGTGAAAGCATCCCAAACACCAGAATTGAGCCAGAACTGGAAGGGCCACAAGTGAAGCAAGCGCAGAGGAATCACAAAGGAGGTGGCCAACATGAGGCTAAGCATCCTTTGGAAAAGGGCGATAAGCTCCCAATAGAAATGATGCTGCTAGCATCTGAACTGACAGCGAGTGTCCGCATCTAGGCCGAATCAATTACTGTCCCCAGGAAGACAACCTGCTGGCTGGGAGACGAAGAGCTCTTGGCTAAATTGATTTTGAGCCCAAGGCACACTGGCTGGCTGAGAAGCAGCGTCCTGCGTCCAAGTTATGGCTCCGATCTGTCTCAGAAAGAAGGGGAAAAAAGTGCATGGAGCCAGAGACAGTTTAAAAGACAGGACTGTATATTCATAAGCCACCCCTCAAATGCCAATCTTAAGAATGGCCTATGATGAGGGGCTATCTGGATGTGAAAGTAAGCATCTTTCAGATCCACCTATAAAAACCATTCCACCAGCTGTAAAAACTTGACTTGCTGTTTGCTGGTGAAGTTGTTTCCACAGAGCCATTTGCAAGCAGCACTTCAGACCGGAAAACACGGCCATTGTTGTCCTGTACCAAAGTTAGAATAATACCTCTGAAACAAGGGGGTCTACAAGCAAACTAGAATGAGTAGCCTCATTCTATAATCTGCAGAACCCAGCCTGGTATGGCTTCCCAAGCCTGAAGCCGGGCAAAAAGAGGCAAAAAGAGTTTTTTGAGTGCTGTTCGTGAAAAGAACAAGTACACTTTTGAATAGGTGGGTTCACAATCACAGCTGTAATTCACTTAGGAAAGGATAGTGTTTAGCCATCTGAGGGCATTGTCAGAGCTCAGAGTCTGATTTGGGCTGAAGCTGAGCAGAAGATGGAGCAGGCTTTGCAGGCTGCTGGGAAGACGGAGCCTTCTAGCGACATGGACAGGCAAGAAGTGGTGCGTGGCCTGTAACGACTTCTGTGCTGCAAGTGAAACTCTCTGTGTCCCATGCCTTAGAGAGTTCATCATGAACTTCCAGAAAGAACGGTGTTGGTCTGATGATGTCCTGGCAGTGGCCTCTTTCGAAGCTGACCATTCTAAGCCTAGCTCCTCCACAACCCTGACTCTGCTGTTTTCCTCCGAGGTTCCTGAGAGGGGCAAGGCTGCCTTTATTGAAGAAGGTGATCCATGGGTGAAGAAGGGCAAGAATCGCAATGAGAGCAGTCTGTCTCGGTGAGCGCAGCCTCAGCCCTGTCTGAAGGGGCTCCCCTGCACTCATGGCACAACATTTTCAAAATCTCAGAAATTTACTCCTATGAAATCGTTCTTTATGAAGTGCTAAAGAGGAGCATTTTTTACCACTGTTGAGGCTCTTCTACGGCAAGTAAGCAGGCTTCTTCAGTCTTCTTCTTCTGTTTCCGAGTCCAGCGAGGACATGATCTTTGTGCTGAAGGAGAACATTCTGATATAAATGGCATTCAGTGCCAACTTACAGGCAGTGTTGAGAAAGGAAATCTCACATTGGAGACTAACCTCCCTTCTGGTATATCAACCAATCTTCATAGTGACCGAAATGACGTAATATTAGTTTTAACGTCTCCCGCTGCGCTGATAATGTACCAAGTACTTATGATGAGTAGCGATACTGAATATTTTATTACCAACAAATTTACCAAGCTGTCATTCAAACGTAGCAAAAGTGTAAATTAAAAATAAAGGGAGAACACACCTAAGCTGGATATAGGCTACAACAGTCAGCTTAATTAAATGGCCCAACAGGCAGCTCTTTTTTTAACACAGACTTTTAAGAAGGGATGGATGGATAGACCATGTGAAATTATATTATTTTGCTGTGTGTGTCATTTTCTGACTAAGAGCAACCAAAAAGCCACTTTTAAAGTGGTTTAGCAAATAGTAATAATCGATATTTATCCCCAGACCAATACAATTAGTGTGCCTCCTCTATTTTAAATCCCAGGAGCCGCCACTGCTTATAGAGTAAACATTCAGAGTAAACAGGAGTTTCCCCAAGTGTGTTTACTCACCGTTTTCAAAAAGGGAGTCAGACATACTGACAGCATCATACCGCCAACATGATTTATTATGTGGTAATTTCAAAAGAAACACGAAGCAGCACACTAAAAATATCACATAGTCTGTGGTATATCTAATAATTGATGAGGTCTTGAGTCAGACATCATCTTATATAAATGCTTTTTTCCTCATGCAGTGGTTTTGAATGTTGGTTTCAAACATCTAATTCATTTTTTTTTTTTTTTTTTGAAAGGTTACACTTAGCTGAAAAGCTTATTTTTTATATATATATAAAAAATGATCTCTTCGTTTTGTTTTTTGAACAATAACAGTGGGAATGTTCAGCAGGCCTTGTTGTAATCAGTACTTTAAGGTTTATTTTCGGGTTATGAGTCCGACTCGCTAACCATTAGGCCAAGACTGCCCCGACTGAAAGACAGAAAGAAAGAAAGC
Source organism: Cirrhinus molitorella (assembly GCA_033026305.1). Classification (NCBI taxonomy): domain Eukaryota; kingdom Metazoa; phylum Chordata; class Actinopteri; order Cypriniformes; family Cyprinidae; genus Cirrhinus; species Cirrhinus molitorella. The sequence continues at coordinate 33,925,004 of CM065123.1, read as the reverse complement.
CCTGCAACTAAAGAAATTAGGTTAATTTGAGTCACTAAAATTACTGGAAATAAATAAAAGAACGTAATGGTACTATTTAAAAATAATATATAATAATAATAATAATAACTAAATAGCAAAAAAATAATACCAATGAAAATGAAAACTAATAAAAAAAAGAAAGTTAATTTAAAATTATCGTTGATATCACAGATTGTGTGCATTGTTTTAACCTACATTGGGAAGATTAAATGTACCCACAAAAAGAGGGTAAAACTTTTGACATTCCAGGCCCCACAAGGAAAACCGCTCATTAACCACAATACGTTTGATAAAGATTTTTGTGTGTGGGTGTGTATAAAATAAATGTTTCAAAATTAGACAAATTTTGTAATCTTTTGTAAACACAGGACCCCCCACCTCACCATCCCCCCTGAATTTTATTTTTACAATTCGACCACTGATTATAAATAATACTAAACACTCTTCAGTACCTTTACAAAACGGCATGATTACATGAAAATAATGTGCCGTTTGTCAAACGGCACGGGCGTGTGGTAATTCATATCCCGGCATGCCCTTTGAACAAATATTATTATCATTAGTGGCTGACAGGGCTAATTCAATAATCAACACCTTTCAGAGATTCATTTTCAGCACACGCCACCTGCTAACATGATCAAACAGATTGAAGGTTTGATGTGGATCTGCAGATCTCACATTTAATGCCAAACCGATTCTCTCGCGGCTCAAGTCTTAATGATGGTGAAGAAAAACAGTAATGGTACAAAAAAAAAAAAAAAAAAAAAAAACTGTGGCAGAAGAAGAGTGTATGGTATATGAATGATGTGTGAATGTGCCGTCATGGTCCAGACATCTCTCTCTCTCACAGACAATGAAAGATTCCTCAGAGTGACAGTCATGGTAAGACTCACTGCTTTTAAACAATCCTCCATAGAGTCGCTCGCTGCCGCACACCTGACTGGAGCCAATTATAAGAGCATTTCATCCGTCATTTGATGGAAACAAAGTGGGAGAAAACTCTGTTGTCAATCAGTGATCATCTACTATTCATCAGATCCACTCGTGCATTTATGAGAGAAGCAGGAAGAACACAGCAATGAGCTTCAGGAGACGCTGATCCATGACTGATCATTCAGTCACATCAGTCCTTTAAACAATCATCACATCCAGAATTCTATACATTGTACAAATGAATGAATGTGCACACACACACACACACACACACACACACACACACAGACACACTTTAAATAGTCTCTAAAAAATCCTAGATTATTTTTTAACCCAAATGCTGGGTTTGGGTTATTTATTTATTTATTTGTTCAGTGTTTGGGTAGTTTTTGTGTTCAGCTCCTGGGTCAAATGTAACAACCCAATGATTGGTAGTTTTTTTAGTGTTACCCAGCTCCTGGGTCAGACATAACAACCCAATGTTTAGGTAGTTTTTGTATTACTCAGATTTGTATGGGCCAGACATAACTCAGCGGTTGAGTTATTTATCACGGAGATTTTGCGTTGAGAGAGCAGTTCTAACTTCTAAGTGTCACTGATAGGGAAGGGCAGGTCACAACCTATCACTTTTTTGACTTCCTCAGTTTGTGTAAATCCACATGGGGTTCAAATTATATATTTTTTCCATATTAATTTCACGTGTCTAGTACAGAGAGAAGACAAGTTTTCAAGATTTATTCTTGTTTTAAGCATAAACTTAAAATATTTTCTCAGAAAACAAGACTTCATATCTTCGATTCAATCAGGATTTAAACATGTTTAGATATTTGTACTGGAAAACAAGACAAAAATACTGAGGAAGACCTTTTTAAGCCTTAGTTTGTGAATGCAACTTAAGACTTAAGAAATATCACTTTTTGTCATTATTATTTGTATATGACGATTTGCAGCCATTATCACACAAGCTTATTTGATCTCAGCAGAACTCAAGTGTTTCAGAAGAAGATCCCACCCGCTCCTCTAGAGGGCGACAGAGTTACTGCAGAAAACAAGCAGAGCCAGAGAGAATGTGGTCAAGTATCCCTTTTTTATTAAAGAGTCAGAATGACAAGTCATTTCATAGCAGTCAAAACAGACGAGCCCAGGAATCTTGTAAAAATGACTCTTTTGATACATTACAAAATAAAAGTCAGGGCAAAATAGAAAACAGAACTAACATCTACTTCAGCTGGACGAGTATCACGAGAGCCATCAGAAAGACACATGACTTAGAGGAGTTCAGCCTTTCTTCTTCAGCTCAGCGTGAGACACGTCACAGACACCAGAGAAATAAATACAGGAACCGTTACGAACACAGAGCAGAGCAGGTCTTCTGTGAGGTTTTTAAAATAAACTCTACGCTGAGAAAAGAACAAAAAAAAAAAAAGTTACACACCAGAGAGATGCTGGGTCCTCATTTCATTACAAAACTGATAAAACAATGAAAATCAAAACTTGTTCAATCTTAAATCACTGCTTCAGATTGTCAGAAAGGAACCTTGAGGTTTGCTCAGATCACACATTTCTGAAAATTACATATGATTCCAGTCAATAATATTTTGGCCAATTTAGCAAACACAAACAAACAAAACAAAACAAAAAAAAAAAAAACTGACATTTTCGACTGACATTTTCATGACAATTTAATATGCATTTGACCGCTTTGCTTTTTCTCATTAGTCTAATAGAGTATTAAAACACCAATAAAATTGTTTTGTTGAAAACAGTATTACCTTTTATTTAATTTACAGAAATAACAGTTTTGCTTCATTATTACAATTGGTGTAAATATGTTTGCTACAAAATAACATCACAATAATAATAATAAAAAAAAAAAACTTAATGTCTGAAAAATAGGCTTTGTGTACTTTATGGTCAAGGATTTAAGGTTAAAGACAAACATGTTATTGACAGGATTCATGAGATTCACTTCTTTACACACAAAGACAATGACTCTCATCAGATAAGAATATACAAGTTTAATGTTGAAGAACTGCAACCCTATCAGATCTAGAGCAAACCCACAATCCCTTTCTGCTCAATCCATATCAACCCTATAGGTACATATCAAAGCCACTGTAACATGGTAACTGATCACTGTAACACAGAAACTGGTCATTGAATCAGGTAACAGTTACCGATCACTGTAACATGGTAACTGATCACTGCAACACAGAAACTGATTACTGTAACATGGTAACCGATCACTGTAACACAGAAACTGATTACTGTAACATGGTAACCATTCACTGTAACACAGAAACTGATTACTGTAACATGGTAACCGATCACTGTGACACAGTAACCAATCCTGTAACAAAGAAACCACTTGGCGTAACACAGTGATTGGTTACTGTGTCACAGTGACCGGTTTCTGTGTTACAGTAACTGGTTTCTTTGTTACAGTGATTCATTACTGTGTCAGAGTGATCTGTTTCTGTAACAAAGAAACCAATTACTGTAACAGTAACCAATCACTGTAACCAAGAAACCAATTACTGTAACAGTAACCAATCACTGTAACAAAGAAACCAGTTACTGTAACAGTAACCAAAGAAACCAGTTACTGTAACACAGAAACCAATCACTGTGACTGTAACATAGTAACCAGGTACTGTAACACAGTAATCAAACACTCTAACACAGTAACTGATCACTGTAACATGAAACATAGTAATCACTTTAACACAGAAACTGATCACTGTAGCATAGTAACATATTACTGTAACCCAGAAACGGATCATTGTAACTTAGTAACCGACCACTGTAACATGTAACCAGTTACTGTAACACAGAAACCAATCACTTTAACACATAAACCGATCACCTAGTACTGTAATACAGTACTGATCACTGTAACATGTAACCATTCACACGAACATGAACACCAGCAAACTGTCACATTTGTCAGAGGATTCATGAAAAGAAAATCTAAAGTGCCAGCACAAGTAAATACACATCAAATTTAGAAAACAGGGAAGAGAAACCATGGACCGAGATGGACTGCGTTGAGCTAGAGACTGGAGCCGTCATGAGCACAGAGACTCCGTACATCAGGCTCCAGATACGCCACTCATAATTTCCTGTTTGAGACTATTGCCACTGATGCGCTTTTGACTGCTGATTGTGATGGATTGTCAATACATTCTCTTTTCCTCATTACAATTACAATGAAATTCAAGGCCAAAACTAATCGTTGTGAAATCTGTATTGTTTTTGGAAAAAAAAAAGAAACCGTAACCATAATAATTGCATACATAACACCATCAGCGAAGAAAACATAACAGAGAGTGTAGAAAGACAGAAGCTAATCATACCAGTTAACCAGGTCAATTTGAAAATAACACTTTAGATCACAGATCTGTCATGGCAGTGAGAAGAAATTCTTTTATGTATATCAAAATTCACAAAATGCCCAGCACTTGGAATATTCAAAATACATATCAGAGATTGTTTTTTAAAAAGGTGGTGACATCGATGAAATATTGCTTTGCCAAAAATGTGAGTTGAATTGAGAACTGACAGTGAAGTCCTCTCAAGGATCTGATGGACTTCACTAGAAAAGTAAAATGTGAATCAAACATCTCAGATTGTAATAAACACAGACGTCTGAGGTGTTGGTGAAACGCTGTGGAGACTAAACTGATCAAACCTCAGGAAATCAAACCTGCATCTTCACATTAGTTCATCGACCATAAAAAAATCTTATAAAAAGTTATGAATAATAACAGTATCTTTTAGCAAAATAAACTCTGACAATTTTCGAAATCTCTGTGGTAAATCAAATTTAAGACCAAACTTTAAGAAAATAACTGTATATCACTTGACTTCGGCCTCATTACGTGGTTCAAATGAAAACAAAAAACAAAAATGCGATTCAGTGAATGTTTTCAATCACATCAGGCAGTAGATTTATTCACTCAGCTGTTTGTTGAAGCATGAAAACAAATTGTCCATTTACCACAAAACATCATTCATTAGGGATTCAAAGTGACTCTGTGATTCAGTCAGACTCTGATTGTTCGTGAGAAGAAACCGAAGCTCAAACGAAGAAAGGAAGACTTTACTTGATGCAAAATGCAGATAATTTTTTTTTACTATAATATTAGAATAAGCCACTTGTATTGGCCAAATTATTGGACTTGAAGTCAATTTTTCACTTGCCTCTGTGAGTGAAAAATAGAAAAATACAGGAATATGTTTATCAAAAAGGTAAACGCTCTGTTATCGACTATATCTAATGAATAACATTGTTCAGATTCCTGATTCTCTAACTACACCACAGTCATTATTCTGTATTTGGTCCATATTAAGCAAGATTTTAGCAGTTTATTTCAGTACCTGAAGTAAATCAAAATAAAATGTAAAAAATAATTAAATGACCCCCCCAAAAAAACCCAGCTGATTGTGATGTGATCATGAATTGATTACTGGACGTCCAGAATTCAAAAATGTGCAACAACTGACTGTACAAAACGATGAGAAAAGAAATAAAACACACACGCGCACACACACACACACACACACCCAAAACAAACACCGTTAGCCGCTTTCCCCTGAGCGAAGGGACGAAATATTAAGGAATCAGGAGATATAATAAAAAACTGGCTCAATTCTGATTCAGACCAGCATCTGGTCGTATTTTGCACCTCAAATCTGATGCTCAAATCCGTCCAGCAGGAGGAGACAGAGTTCAGATATCTATCACTGGCGCTCAACGATCAGATAATCAAATACCGAGTAATACTGTTATCAAGCATCGAGCCCATGCAAATACTCACATATGAATTCATAAAGGCATCTACAGTCATGAAAGACTGAAAACAAAAGACGTGGACGCAAGACTGAATGAGAGCGTGTGGATTCATCCCGTATTTCAAAAACATGCACAATCGGTCAGTATCAGTCACACAAATAAATCACCCCATGAGAAACAAATAAGTGCTTGGCTTTCAAGTATTTCTTTTACCAAAAAAAAAACAAAAATAGAAACAAATTAATTCCCTTCTATTTGCTTTTAAAATAGTGATACTGAGGGGAAGAGAAAACCAGCAAGCGTAAAGGAACCAATCAGATGTCACAGACAGCAGGAAGTAAACATTGCAGCGACGCTCAGTCGAGTTTCTTCTGCTCGCTGGGGCTGAAGTCGGCGCAGAAGCCGTTGGCGGCGTGGGACGGGGAGCTGCTGCCAAAGCCGGCATTGTTTGAGTAGAGGTACTGCTCGGCAAAGTCTGGATGCTGATCGGCAAACTCCCTAAAGCTCTCTGCCAGCAGGAGACGCAAGAGGAACAAGAGTCAGAGGAGAAAAACAACACACTGACAACATCTGACAGTTTCACATCACAGCTGCCTAAATAACTACACATTTTGACAGGACATATGGGTAACACTTTAGAATCATGTTTCTTACTTACTGCATAACTAATAAGGAATTATTGAAGAACTAACACTTAACTCACTACTGTTAACTACTAAGGAAGAGGTTTATGTAATACCTTATTGTATGATTGTGTTAACTGTTAAGTAACAGTTAGCTAATCAATAACTAATGTATTCTGTCATACTTCTAGTAGGTAAGGTTCGAGAAAAATAACTACGATATAACCACTACTGAACAGTTATATGCAAATAGTCACTATAATAAGGTTGTCGCCCACAAAAATCAAGTACTTGAGTAAAAGTACAGATACCCCGATAAAATATTACTGGGGTAGGCCTATTGATTTTCAAAATTACTTGAGTAAATGGACAAGTACAAAGTACTACTACAGTAGCAACTTTACAGTTACAGTCCACTACTACTATTATCAGCCTATAATGGAAATTAAATGACTCATTACTATACTATATAAGTACATAAGTGTTTGCCTGTATGGCAAATAATTGCTCTGTGTGCATGTTCTATAGGAAATCTGCTTTAGAAAGGAACCCCAACTGCTCTGTCTTGCCATAACCATCCAACTTACTACAGATACACTTTGTAAAATAGTGGTTTGTTTATTTATTTACTGAAACACTGGGATGAAGCTGTTGGGTAATATATATTTTTTTTTTTCAGTCTTGTGTAGTTTTGTGTTGCGTTAACCCTTTATCAGTTACTAATTGGTCCTCTATATTTTCACTTTAAAATACCGTTTCAGTTTCTAAGTGATTCTTGCAGAATTATCTGATAATTCTTTATTAATTACAAAGGATATTTTCACTTTAGATCAGGCCTATCAGGTTCGAAATAGGTCATGCAGAATTATTTGATAATTATTTATTAATTACTAATGGGTTGCCTATATTTTCACTTTAGAATATGGTTTCAGTTTCTAAGTGATTCTTGCAGAATTATCTGATAATTCTTTATTATTTACAAAAGGTGTCACTATATTTTCACTTTAGAATAGCCCTACTGTTTAAGGTTCGAAATGGGTCCGGCAGAATTATTTGATAATTATTTATTAATTACTAATGGGTTGCCTATATTTTCACTTTAGAATACGGTTTCAGTTTCTAAGTGATTCTTGCAGAATTATCTGATAATTCTTTATTATTTACTAAAGATGTCACTATATTTTCACTTTAGAATAGCCTACTGTTTCAGGTTTAAAATAGGTCCTGCATAATTATTTGATAATTACTTATTAATTACTAATGGGTCACCTATATTTTCACTTTAGAATACGTTTCAGTTTCTAAGTGATTCTTGCAGAATTATCTGATAATTCTTTACTATTTATTAAAGGTGTCACTATATTTTCACTTTAGAATACGTTTCAGTTTCTAAGTGATTCTTGCAGAATTATCTGATAATTCTTTATTATTTATTAAAGGTGTCACTATATTTTCACTTTAGAATAGCCTACTGTTTCAGGTTCGAAATAGGTTGTGCATAATTATTTGATAATTTATTAATTACTAAAGGTCCCCTATATTTTTACACTTTAGAATATTGTTTCAGTTTCTAAGTAATTATTGCATAATTATCTAACAATTCTTCATTATTTACTAAAGGGTTCACTATATTTTTCACTTTAGAATAGCCCTACTGTTTAAGGCTCGAAATAGGTCCTGCATAATTATTTTATAATTATTTATTAATTACTAATGGGTTGCCTATATTTTCACTGTAGAATATGGTTTCAGTTTAAGTAATTCTTGCAGAATTATCTGATAATTCTTTATTATTTACTAATGGGTCCCCTATATTTTCACTTTGGAATACTGTTTCAGTGTCTAAGTAATTATTGCAGCAGGTCCTTGGGTTGGGATTCGAACCCAGGTCGGCTAGAAGCGCAGTTGCGCTATATGTCATTGCGCTAACCACTAGGCTATAGAAAGTAAAAAAAAAATAGTAATTATTTCACTTTATATTACAACTCTAAATCTTAACTTCTTCATTTTTGAATATTAAACCGAACTTTTATTCTGATGGAACACTGAAGGGAGCTTCTCATCATAGGTTTGTGAAGATGGCTGGTGTGTTGCGCTCCATGTTAACATTACTCAAACTCATGTGGATTTTTACTGTGAAGCAAAATGCTGAAAACACTGAATCCTGAGCTGCTTGTGTATAAATGAACAGTGTTCACACACAGATCTAAGCAATTTAATAATCCCATTTCATTTTAATTATTTGCACCATAGGTCAGTGTTAAATATGTTACTTTTTTAATCATCTTCACAAACCTATGTGACATCAGCCGAAAGAAAATGATGACTAATTTTGAAGAACTCCAGGAACAAGATCAAAAAAAGCAGGTCAGTTGTGATGCTGACTCTCATACAGGACCATGAACGCTTCTTACCGAAGGTGATTTTGCCCGAGTCCTCCTCATCAATGGCTCTGAACAGACGACTGACTTTGAGCTCTCCGACGCCCAGCGCCGTCCTCAAGATGCACATCAGCTCATTCTCTGTGATCGCACCGTCCTCTTCTGCCTCAAACATCTGAAGACACATAGACACCAGAGCTGAGCAGCATCATCACAATCATTCAATCATTCGGGAATAATCTATAAATTTTTAGGAGAAACAACCTATGACTGTTACACACCTGAAAGGCCAACCGGATGGTGTCCATTGTTTTTGCAGGCCGACACACTACAGAGAGGGCAATCACAAACTCCCGGACGTCCATCGAGTGGTCTTCATTCTGCTCAAAAAGAGACAAGATGGGAATATCTCATGAACAACAGCTAATCAGTAAAAAGATGGAGGAAACCACAAAGATAATGGAAATCTGATCATAAACGATTAAGACACTTGCTCAGAACTGTATGGATGGATATTAATTCACCTCGTCAAAGAGCGCGAACATGTGTCTGAGCTCGTCTGACACAGGCAGGTCGAGGAACTGGGCGAAATCCTCCAGACTCAGTCTCTGACCCTGCAGTTTACCAGCTCGCTTCCCATAATCCTGCAGGTGCTTCTGTGAGTTCACATGCTTCAGCCTGAGATTCAACAGAAACAATTCAATACATCCAGCATCAGCACAACTCAAATCTGTACAGAGATGCAGAAATCACAGGATTTAGTCAGAAAATGGAATCTGCTATATGAATGAAGCAGGGCTGTACACTTCATTAAATCATGATACACACTAGTGTTCTGTGAATATGAAAACTCTCAAGAACACATGACATATATTACTATTGTACACCTCAAAGTAATAATAAAATTATTAAAAAATATTGACAAATTTCTTCCATGTTTTGATTTTAACAGTAATCCTCTGTTGTGTAGCACTTTAACAAAAAAAAAAAATATTTGATTACATTTTAAAGTATTCATTAAATTGTTAATGCCTTAATTCTCATTGTTTTTCATATTTTTTTAATTCAATTATAATTCCAGAAAAAAAAAAAAACTCAGAACTAGGAAAAAAAAAAAAAATCTTCCTTTTATATTATTGTAAAACGTTTTGTATGAAGTTCATTATTTCTATCAACTAGGCATGCTTTATTTAATTACTAAAATTTTATTCAAATATTAAAACAAAAAACAATGGAATCCTAAGGAAATTGATGTTATTTAGAAATCTAGAAATAAAAAAAGGACCCTAAAATTTTATTTTTGTAAAGTAAACTTTTAACAAGTTTCATTTATGTTTGTTTCATTTATTTCAATTAATTAGACCAGGGTTTCTGCAGATATGAACAATGACTTTTTAAGACCTTTTTAATACCACCTTATATGAATTTAAGACCAAAACCTGTAATGGAACTACACATTATATTGCATACATATGTAATAGTTAATGTTTAAGACCCATCGAATCCGAAATTTAAGACTTTTTAAGGCCTTTTATTTGAAAAATATTAAGACATTGAAGGACCCACGGACACCCTGTGAATTTGGAAAAACATTAACAAACTTCACAGGGCCCTAAATCAACATCGAGATTCACATGCTGAAGTGAGTGCTCTTCTCCACTGTGAAGCGTGTGCAGGCTGATTCTCCTTATTAGCGTCTGTAATGATAGCGAGACTCACCCCAGACTGCGCACCAGTTTAGCGAACTCCAGCAGACATGTGTCAACAGGCAGCCGGATCTGACCCTCGGCCATAGCCAGCTGACAGTCTTCAAATGAGTAGTCTGTGACAGGGACCTGCAGGGACCTTCAGACACAACACATGACAATCAGATGCTCGTAATTCATCAGTCTGTCCAAAAACAGCAGAAACCTAAACTCAGCCTGTCAAGAATACATAGTCACAGTTCAACCCAATTAAAAAAAAAAAAAAAAAAGGTGTTTTGTGTGCGTCTTAAGAAATAGTGTGCTTAATAGTTAAAGAATGTAATAATAATTTAAATTATTTAAAATATATGCATTAACAAACAGTACATGATTATTGAAACTTGAACACCATTAATACACATTTAATTTGGGTCTGTTATATAGTTTTTCTTACTCAAAAAGAAACTGAATGCAGTAATGAGTAAACTAAAAAAAAAAATGAATAATGATTAAAAAAAAAAAATGTCACTGACTGACAGAGACCTTGTAACAAATGAAAAAAAAAAAAAAAAGGTTTTCATTTTCTTTATGTAAAAATAAATAAATATAAAAAATATATATATAAATAAATAATATATATAAAGTTTGTGGGATGATCTTAAAGAAGTTCACCACCAGAACAAAAAATACAGTACAGATAATGAACTTGATTTATTAAGTTCACAAAACTTCTTAAAAGAGAAGTTCACTTCAACAAAAATGTCCTGATAATTTACTGACCCCCTTGTCATCCAAGATGTTTATGTCTTTCTTTCTTCAGTCGTAAAGCCATTGTTTTTTGAGGAAAACATTTCAGGATTTCTCTCCATACAATGGACTTATATCGTCCATAACTGTCTTGAACATGCATCGCAGAGCTAGACAAGACGAGCATTTGAAGTTAAAAAGTATATAAATTGTCAATTTGTTTTGAAAATAACCAATCGTTTCGCTACATAACACCCTTCTTCATTGGCTGGGATCGTTTAGAGCCCTTTGAAGCTGCATTTAAATTGCATTTTGGACATTCAAACTCTTGGGCACCATAGAAGTCCACTATATGGAGAGGAATCCTGAAATGTTTTCCTTAAAAAACAATTTCTTTATGACTGAAGGAAGAAAGACATGAACTGTGAACTTCTCCTTTAAGAAGTTTTGTGAATTTAATTCATAAAAACTTTACAAAAAATGTAAAATTGATCATTTGTAAATAGAAAGAAAATGTAAAACTATTTGCATTTTGCTCAATTTGTCATAATAACGATGATAATAAAAAAAGTGACAAACAGTACAGATAGAGACTGAGATCTTACTTTGCCATCAAGCGGCGCACATTGTGAGCAAAGAGCGCTGGATTCTTCTTCTCCTCCTCTGAGGGCGAGTAAATGGGCAGATACTGAGAGAAAGAGAAAACCACAGTGAAGACTTGTCTGTGGGAATCAGCCTAAGAGAAGTCCAGCCACACAAACCAAAGCATTTAGCACAGTCTGTCCACACTTGACTGCAGCTCACGTCACTGCCATTGACATGCAGCACCTCGTCCTGCTTTACCAACAATAATTACAGCAGCTTAATGGCTGCTAATAACAAGAACGAGTCTAGAGGATCTGCAGGACTCTCAGTTCGCTCTGATGGTTTAGGAATCACTCATATAAATAGGGATGCACTGATGTGAAGTCTGACCTAAAAGCACCCATGAGACTTCTGAAAAACCAGAGAAATCACACAAAACACTCCTGCATCTCCATATTATTATTATACATTTTATTTATAGCCGCTTTTCATGGCACCCAAGGACACATTGCAAGTCCATATTTCCCCCCAAATTCCATTTAAAATTTTCTAAATTTTTTTTTTTTTTTTGTTTTAGTACATTTTTATTTTCATTAACTGAAATCATAAAACTTACACATTTTAACAACAAAATTCCCCCCAAATTTTGATATCCATTTAAACTTTTCTGGATTCCATTTTAACGGTTTCAAAAAGCAAGTATATTTTCCTCACAACACCCAATCATGGAGGCAAGCTCTGCGCAAACAGACATCTCTCATATGTTCTTCAGATCATGTCAAAGTATTTTACAGTTATATGACTAGATGACAATGCAACAAGGCAGAGAAGAGTGACTCACCTCGATCTCAAACTCATTGTGAAGCTGACAGAGCGTCAACCACAGGATCTTAAACCTGCAAAAAGAGCAGAGTTATACTGAAGTGTGACACTTTCCAAATTAAGGTTCCTTCCTTTAGCACGTTTAGTTGGTTTAGCTCAGGGGTTATAAACCTGTCCTGAAAGCCCCTTGGCACTGCACATTTTGTTTGTCTCCCATATCAGAAACACCTAATTCAGTTGATTAAAATGTTTCATCTAATTAATTACAAGATGCTTCGATTAATTAATCGCAAAATAAATTTACGGTGAAAATACCCACAAAAGATGGATTTAAAGCTATGTTTGTGTTAAATGAGAAAGTACAGAGTATTACAAATCGTAGCTTAAAGGGATAGTTCACTTTGAAATTAATTTTTGATATGTTTTAGCTTACCCCAAGGGCATCCGAGATGTAGGTGTCTTTGTTTCCGCAGTAGTTCCAATTTTGATATTTTTAGGTCCAACCGTTCTTGTCTGTCAGTCATATAATGCATGCCTATGGTCACCTCATGAAAGAAAATGCACAGATTCAAAATAAACAGTCCAAATTAAACAATTCCACATCGTAAGTAAACATTGATGGCCTAAGACACGAAACGAGCGGTTTGTGTGAGAAAACGAACGGTATTTATATCGTTTTTACATCTTGTAAATAACTATGTCCAGGTTGAAGTGCACGAGCGTCCTGGTGTGTGACCGCGCGTTCTAGCTTAGTGATGCGCCGGCGCGACTTGCGCAAAGCGCCGGAAGTAAACTCTCGCGTGTGCACGTCACTCACTGTTTACACAGAATAGAGATTATAGGTAAGACGGCTAACAAAAATGGTACTAGTTTGCGTTTATCCGGGATGTTTAAACCGACGAAAAAGAGAAGAATTACGTATGCACGCGCGAGAGTTTACTTCCGGATCTAAGCCAGAACGCGCGTTCACACACCAGGACGCTCGTGCACTTCAACCTGGATATAGTTGTTTACAAGAGGTAAAAAACGATATAAATACCATTCGTTTTCTCACACAAACCGCTCGTTTCGTGTCTTAGGCCATCAATGTTTACTTACGATGTGGAATTGTTTAATTTGAATCTGTGCATTTTCTTTGATGAGGTGACCATAGGCATGCATTATATGACTGACAGACAAGAACGGTTGGACCTAAAAATATCAAAATTGGAACTACTGCGGAAACAAAGACACCTACATCTCGGATGCCCTTGGGGTAAGCTAAAACATATCAAAAATTAATTTCAAAGTGAACTATCCCTTTAAGAAAGGAATATTTTAATTCAACATAAAATGAATTATACAAACATTTAGCCTATAACGGCCTAACATAAACTATGGAACATAAAAGATGATCATATGAGAAACATCTCAGTACTTTTTGTTCATAGAATGAAAGTAATTAGTAACCAAAACAGCTTTGTTTTTTTTTTTTAATGAAATGATACTCTAAATAAAAAAACTAAATCTGCCAGCAGGTGGCGATAAATGACTTCATGATTTTTTCAAACGGCTTTGTTCAAGCTGCAAATTTCTTTATTAACGAAACACCGCTGTTTCTTTGAGACACACACCAGTTTTGTTGCGGATTTCATTGCAACTATTGCTTTGTTGAAAATATAATAAATATTGACAAAATTGTGTTTTAAATGTAGGCAACATTTAAAATGTATAATGCATTGATACTTGCTCGTATATTAAACATGAAAAAAAAAAAAAACTCACAGGACATGTTTCTGTATCGAAGATAGTTTCTTAAATCGATCTTTATGTACAGCCTGTGTGAATATTTGAAGAGTTTGGTTCCAAAACGCGATTAACGACATTTAAAAAATAAATAAATAAATAAATTTAGTTCCTGCCAACATCAGTATTGTATCTGGATGGTACTGAAAAGTAAATTTTTAATTTTACACAAAATGCGATATCCGCCGTGTTATTCTGTCGTTTTCTCCCTATTTTTCCAAACTGCGACAAACGCGAGTCTCCCATCTCTGCAAAATGTGATGCATCTGTTCAACCAATCACAGCGCACCATTCCACGCATTGTAAACAGTAAAAGGCGGGGCTTTGATATACCCAGCAGCCTAGTTTTCCTCATCTACTTTGTACATTGGGATCAACAAACAAACAAAAAATGAACAATTCTGACTGCATTAATGAACCTATGGTGGTTTCTGTGGTGGGGAAAAAAAAGCCATAACTTATTTTTAGATCGCGATGAACTAAGATGAGTGACAGCTTTTAATGATCTTTAAGGGAGTTTGTAAAGGAGATCTTGATTTAATACAACAGTTACAAAAACAAAAAAGTTAATATTAAGTTACTTACATTGTCTAACTCTAGTGAGTCAATTTTCCATTTCTGAAGAAACTTGCTTTATTCTTCAATGAATCAGCCGCTCAAACAAATCAAATGAATGATAGGATTCAGTAATTAAATAAGTCACTTTATGCCACCTACTGGCAGTTCTAGTTTCATTGTAAAGTATATTTTTTTAGTTATTTAAATCATTTAATATTGCTATATTCAAAATTTTATATTTAAAACATTAATCTCAATATGAATTTATGAATTTGACTGCACGCATGCCACATCTGAGCCTCATTAAACTTTGGGGTTCTTCTGTGCCACCCTTGTAGTACAAATGAATGTTGTTAATACTGATCTCATTTGACTG
Source organism: Cirrhinus molitorella (assembly GCA_033026305.1). Classification (NCBI taxonomy): domain Eukaryota; kingdom Metazoa; phylum Chordata; class Actinopteri; order Cypriniformes; family Cyprinidae; genus Cirrhinus; species Cirrhinus molitorella. Next base: position 33,909,693 of record CM065123.1, on the reverse strand, counting down.
AATGTAACTTATTCTTATTATATAGTTTTAATTAGAAATTTTAAAACGTTTATAAAATATAATTTTTTAAAAGTGTGACATAAAAGATGACATACTTTTAATAAAGTTAGAAAAAATGCATTACGAAGGTAAAAACTAAATTCCCATTTTATTCACTTTAAGGAGTCAAATGTCACCTTGTAATGGGAAGGCTAATTTTTTATTACATTTTGAATTATTGATATATATTAACTCTATATATATATATAATTTATCTTTGAAAATCTGGGTTTGAATTTTTAATGTTATTATAACTTAAAGATGTTATGTGAAAGTTTGAAACAGAAAATAGTGGTTTTCATCTTGCCACTTTCTTGGTCAAGAAAACACTTGACTGTACATAAAGGAAATTCAATGTCATTTGATTGTTTACAGCACTCCCATTTTCCTGTTTAATAATACAAATGACATTTTGCTTGTCAGAAATATATGCTTGGTTTTAATATTGCTAAATTTAATATTTAAAATTTGTACAATTAAATGATTTTTTTTTCATAACTAAGTAAGTAAGTTAACGCATGAAGCTGACAGCCCTAATTTCAACTCAAATGCATTGATGCCGTCTTGGAATGAGCTGAATCCGTTGTGTAAGATGAATCAGACATACAGAATGTGCAGTTCTGGAGCTCCAGGAGAGGTGTGATAAACCACTGGTTCAGCTGGCAGTGAAGCTCCACCTTGACTGCTTCTGCTCATCATCTACTACTACAGCTATATAGGAGCTCAATGAAAAGCTGTGGAGTGAAATGAGCCACTTACGCTCCAGGCCCCTGCCACGTCCATGTGATAGTGTCCTGTAACCGGAAACACATCAATCCATGAGAGTTCATGACACACAAACACAGCTTTAACACAACATTAACAAAACACTTGCTTACAGGACTCTCCGCACAATTAAACAGAATAAAGTCAGAAATTTGAATCTACTGTACATGAGTGTGTGTAAATAATGAGCTTTCATTTCTGGACTAATTGTAACTTCATGTAAGGTCATTAGTTGTGGATGTGGCACATTGTTTTAAAGAAACACACATTACTTTGTTCTGTAAGTTTCAGAAAACTTGATCTTATAAGACCAAGAAAACGTTCCAGGTTTGTGTGTAATGGTGTATGAAGTCAGACGTCTCACCAGTTTGTTTGGGTAGCGGATCACGACAGGCTGTACAGGAACTGCAGGAATGAACGCTCCTGAATCACAAATAAAACAATCAAGCAATAAGACACATCATGATGAACTGCATGCTAGCTGCTTCTGAAATTTAGCAGTTGCAGCACATCCATACACACACACACACACACACATACACACACACACACCTGGTTTGAATGTGATCAGGCAGGATCTATTGGTGCACGTCCCTTCTGGAAAGATCATTATCTGGAAAACACACAGAGTTTCTGATCAGTTCACGATCATGAATCATTTCACCTAACCAACAGTGTATCAAATCTGGAAATAAACCACAGCGACATCATGACACATGACTCACTGTACACCTCACATCTGAGGAACTGACTTAAGAGAACTACAAACTCGCAATGTCCCTGTCATATGCCATTTCTGCCACATGATTAAATAATAATAAAAAAGTAATTCTCACATTTTAATAATAAATCTCTCTTTTTTTTTTCTTCAGAATTATGACATTGGCTCACAAACTCTCACATAAAATTGAGAAAAAAAAAAAGAAATTATCTGTGTCATTTTTTTAATTATGTGGCAGAACCAAATAATTGTCTATATCTTGCAAATCTGACTTTTTTCTCAGAATTGTGAAAAACAAAGTCTGAATTGTGAGCTATAAACTCAACTGTGAACTTAAAAAGCATATATATTTTTTTATTCTGCAAGATAAAATACGTCCCGTATATATTTTTAAACTTGGACAAAATATTAAAACTAAATTGTTTACATCTATAAATCATCAGCACAACAGCAAAGTGAACAGAGTCATTAAATATATATATATATATATTTCACTTCTCTGATTTGTTCATGTTACAATGAAAAAAACATCACATATTCCAGGTGTTCATTTATTCAAATAAAAATGTCTCAAACATAACATTTCTTTTTAATAGTATTTTATTTTTTATTTTTCTGTGTCTTCAATATTACTTTACATCCTATTTGTGTAACGAAAATCACTTCCTTAATGTTCCATTATTCTGCAGAAAAAAAAAATATATATTTTTGGAGGGAAATCAACAGCTTGAGCATTATATTATTTTTATTTATTTATTTATTATTATTAGTGAATCTGATTAATTTTGTGGTGTTAGTTTTTGTCTCTCTTAAAATTCAGTTTGATCAAATAAGACAAATCAGTTTGCAAAGATGTCTGAAAATATGCAAATTAACTTCATAGTTAAGAAACTATTGTTAACAATGTTAAAATTTGACCTTAGCAGATTTCTGAAAGCCTGATATATACATCTATGTAAATGCTTCCTTAAATGACAACCACATTTCGAGATTAATTCAGATTCTTCCTACATCTGTGAGAACGTCTTTGGGAAACATATCAAATGTGTCTGATGTACAGTGAGTTTCTGTGAGCTGTAATGGTACCTGTGGCCATGCTCCTCCTGAATGAGCTCTTCTCTTGATCTCCTCCACAGTCTTCCGTCTGGAGTCCTGATCTGACCGTGACACAAACACAGGCCTGATGTATTTGATGAGAGCTGAGGAGAGACAGACACACGTTTCAGAAGCTCGCACACATCTGCCCTGTTGCGGTGCTGGACGAAGGTCTTCTAAAGGTGAGGAGCTATTTTTACTCTCTAGACCTTAATGAGCTGCTTGATTGCAAGATTCAATGACACATCGAGGACAGAGTGTCACAAAAAGATATGGAGTGAATCTCTCAAAACCTGTCATGCTCCCATTATACAAGTTTCCCATTATAGGGCAAATCTCATATAGAATTAGTGTTTTTTAGTATGAAGAATGTTTTCAGAGATTATCAGATAAATACAGCCTTAATGAAGAGCAGTGTTAGGGGGTAACGCATTACAAGTAACACAAGTTACATAATCAGGTTGCTTTTTTCAAGTAACTAGTAAAGTAACGGATTACTTTTTCATTTACAAAAAGTTACTTTTCCAAATATGTAACGCCAGTTACTTTTTTCCCCCAGTTATTGACTGAAAGCTCTCCTGACCCCATGTTAAAAGAAATCATGTGAAAAAGAAAAAAAAAACAGTAAAATGCAACTAATATATGACACAAACAATGTTAAATAATACAAATATCCTTTAAGTATTTAATACGGTTTTATTAACCAGTGTTACCTTTGCTGTTGACCTTCGGTGACCAAATGCAACCATACTAATAAGCAAAAAATGATTCAAAATAAACTAACATTTGTTGTTCTTTTTTTTTTTATTAATGCTGAAGAGTGTTGAACTTTCTTCTTCTGCGTTCTTCTGTACAGACGTGAATTTACTTTTTCTTAAAACTGAAGCTTTTGGTGTGAAAGGGCCTTTACATTTGACAAAAATAGAACTTTTATGTTAAAAAGACAGCAAGCAAACCCTGTCCAGATTTAAAAAGTAACGCAAAAGTAACGCATCACATTACTTTCCATAAAAAAGTAACCAAGTAACGTAATTAGTAAAATTTTTAGGGAGTATTTAGGGAATACTGTAATACATTACTTTTAAAAATAACTTTCCTCAACACTGGTGATGAGAAGTGACTTCTTACTCCTCTGTGGTGTAAATAAAATGTCAATAAAATGAAAAATGGTCAGATTTGCTCTATTAAACAAAGCTTTTGTTTGTTTCTCTCTGTTCATGATCACTACGTTTGGCTGTGGGTTTGTTGAGACGTCACATCATCACACTCAGATATTCCTCTTTCACTTCCCTACAGCTGCTTAAACTCACAGCTCGTTCTCAGAGCCACTCAGACTGACATCAGCGTGCCGTGAGCGTGAGCCGCGGGCCGGTGAGCTCATCATCATCATCATCAGCCGCTCTGGAGGAGTGTGGAGGTGATGACTGAGATCACTGAGTGGGAGAGCAGAGATGGACGGAGATCTAGAGATTAGAGGCTGAGAGCGGCCAGCTGATCAGGGACTTAACGCCCACACCAAAATTAGCACTAACCAGCTTCATCTAATCACCAGGCCACAAAACCAGCACTCAGCTGTGATCTGCAAACCTTGCAGACTGCACAGGTCTAAACCATGGTTGAATATGACTAACCCTGCTAAACTTTGCAGTTTGTGGCATTTGTCATCTAAATTAATAGAGTTTGTGGAAAGAATGTTATGTGAGCAGCTGCTGCTTGTCAATCTAACTAATAAAGCCCCAAAACAGTATGCAGAACAGCTGTTTGAGCAAAACAAATACAGCTAGCAGTGTCTTCCTAAGAGTAACAAGATGCTTTTGAGGAGAGAAAAACACCTGTGTATGTGTCATTACACTGCTTCGCTGCATTTCTGATGCATCCATCAAAATCACCTCAGTTCTTCCTCTGTCTTTTCTCCACAGATACATTACTAGAGATCAAACAGTTACTGATTTTTTTTTGCATGTTTATGTGCCCGATAACTGATGCAGAACTGATATTTATTTACTGTCATCAAGTAAATAAATGACTGAGTGAATTAAGTCCATACTTCACTGTGATTTTTCTTCCTTTCAGTCATCTTAAAAAAAAAAAGTGTTGAAAATTAGCAGTTTTTCACGGTAAATTTACTCTTCATATTAAAACAATGAAAGCATTTTATTTATAAAAAGCATCAGCTGCAACACTAGCAAGCAAAATAAATGTAGAATGTCTAATGTTTTCAAATGGAGAAAATAAATAAAGAACAGGAGTCATTTCAACTTCATTTTAAACTAGAGTTTTAGTAGGTTTATAAGCCGTTTAATATAAGGCAACGTCTATTTGCACTAAGTGTAAATAACGATAGAGGCTATTTACACTAAGTGCAAATAGCAATAGATGCTATTTTCACTAAGTGAAAATAGCATATTTTCTTAGTGAGAGATGCTATTTACACTAAGTGAAAATAGCAATGGATGATATTTACACTATGTGAAAATAGCATATTTTCTCAACGATAGATGCTATTTACACTAAGTGCAAATAGCAATGGATTTTCCGCTAATACTTATTGCAAATAGATGCAATTATTACTATTGTATTATATTAAAACAGTATTCAGTAATTATGCATTGAGTGTAAATTATTATTTTAATTCAGTTTATTAAATGGATGCAGCCTTAGTGGGACAATAAGCCCTCCCTACACACCTACCCTAACCATACTTTATTTTACAATTTTCGATTATTTCCTTAATTTTTATTGAAAATCAATGCTTTTTCCGATATTATATGGGATTTATAAAGGATAAAGGATGAGAAAGAAAAAAAAAAAAAAAAAAAAAACGCTATAAGGTGGAATTGAACCCGGGTCGTCCATGTCGAAAAGATATATCCGCACACTCTAACCACTTCACCACTGAATCTGATGATTGACAGCCATCTTTTGTAGTGTTGACTAGCCCCCTTACACATTGGTGGGCAGAACTAGTGTAAATAGCCACTGCCAACAAGGTGGGCTATTTGCACTTAGTGTAAATAGACACTTCGTTAATATAAAGAGTGAGGAATAAATTTACTGGATAATGTTAATTCACTGAATGTTATTCAATGGAATATTACGATATTACAAACAAACCATCGTATTTCATTGCATTTCTCAACTAGTATGTTAGGATATAACAGAATTAGGTAATGTTTTTGTCGTTCTAGATTCTGAAAAAGTCCTGTTTATCTATGCATTTACACAGAACTATACTCAAACTATGATCGCTCACGGAGATAATAAATAATTTCCATAGAGTTGTATTTATTTAGATGTGTATTAGGACTGAAATAATGGTTATATAATAAATGTTAACATAATTAAGGGTGTTTTTAAACAGGTGAATCTTCACTTGAGGTGGCCGTACTGGAGCATGTCATGCATGCGTGCATGAGTGCACAGCACTATGATTGCAACAGCAATATGAACGTGAATAAACAAGACTAATGATGAGCATATAGACAACAGAGAGAGAATTACTGTATTGACCCGAATATAAGACGACCCTGGTTATAAGATTTTTTCAAGATCTTGGTAGGCTACTACATCTTGTAAAAGTGAAGCCTTACTATAGTCTCCAAATCACTTACAGAGGCTAACATGACAGACAAGTCTGATGCAGCTGTAAGCTTTTCTTTTGTTTTCAATCGCGTTGTTCTAACATTACAGACAAACATTACATTACGTATTTCTTGGCTCACTCGTTTTACGCGGATTTGGCGCCACCTATAGTTGTGGGTGTATTATTGACATGTCAAAGTCTAGACTCTGAATGTAAGACAACTTCATTTTTTTTTTTCAGATGTATTTTCAAGAAAGAAAAAAAAAGTGGCTTATATTCAGGTCAATGCGGTATTTTAAACGCTTTCGTTTCCAACATGTGCTCATTCATGGCTGTATATTATTTAATTCAGCCAAATTTATTTAACCCTTTATTGGGGCAGGACTTGACGGATTATCTTGTGACTCTGTGAGTTTGTCTCTATTTCTTAGAGCCAAGCTGCATCTACATATCACGCATTTATGTAACACGTCTAATGTGTGCATTAATGGCTGTTATGTTAAAGCTGCAGTCTGTAACTTTTTTGGTTAAAAATTATACAAAATAATTTTCTGAGCAAGTACATAACCAGCCAGTGTTCAAAACTATCGCCTTCCTTTAGCCCGATTCACAACAGTTAGCTTATAATAATGTTTTTAAATTGAGTGGTACGGGTAGGTTTTCGTGGGAAATTCAAGCATGCCACTGCGTCATTACGTCACGTTCGTAAGCATAAAGGCGGCGTCCCAGCTAGTAACATAATCGCATGTGAGAATGCTGCAGGTGGCGGATAGTTTATAGCCTTTTCTCACAGCGGCTGAAATAATTAAACTTAGCATTTTGGTTGCAGATTGTAATCCAAAAAGTTTGTGTTTATGAAACACAAGTGACTGAAATTAGAATACTCCAGTTTTAAATATGCATCTGTTTGCAGATGGGATTAAACAAGTTTCATATTTTAAGAACACCGGTCCTAAGGAAGAATGATTTGCTTTTTCGGCTAAAATAATTAGACTGTACAGAAACAGGAACGCTAATACACAATACAAACACATAGTTACGCAATGATGATGTTTTTAACATGAACAATTTGAGAACAGTATAACAGTAATAATATCTTGCTAGTTTGATGTGCCGATCGTTAGATTTAAACACCTGTAGCGTTTTTCCTCAGTTGGTCATGATAAAAGTTTTAGAATTGCTACTTTCTCTTAGATGACAATATCCGATGAAAATTCTTATTTGGCCCATATATTTGAATCTGTGATTCCTAAATACAGTGAAAATCCACAGGTGCGGTGACTGACCGCTACAGAAACATTAGATTCATCCGCACTGGAGCCGTGCCGCAGCACAACCCACGCATTGAAGATAATTCCACAATTAACTGCAATTGCAGGTGTTCAGATATAGATGTCGACAAAAAGGCAAAACTTACAGACTGCAGCTTTAAATCAAGTTTACCAATTACAGCTAAGCAAGTGCTCTATCTATGCACGCCGTTGTTGTTGTCTCGTCTTCCCTCAGATGTGCAGCAATGGCGATCTTGCCCGCAATTCTCAAAACACCCAGAAGATGGCGACGTTTATCGGTGAATACGATTTTACAAAACCGATAACCGATTATGGTAAAACACATATCAGGAAAAATACTTGTAATCTAGATATTGGTCAATCTCTAATCATTACACTAGAAACTACTGATTTTATGCACTACAGGTCAAAAAGTTTGAAAGTAAATGAAGCTTCAGTGAACAGAAGAGACTTAGTTTGAAAATATTACTATATTATAAAATATTATTTAAAACATTTGATCACAAGTGTAAACATTTTACAAAAAAAATATGTATTTTTATGGTTTATAATGCTTTTTATAAAACAGCAACATTGACAAAACAATGAATCATGTGAATAAACTAGCCCTCATGACAATACCAGTGATAATGACGAATGAGTGAGAACAGTTATTACTACTTACTGCCCCACACTGGGATGTCTTTGCTCTCAGCTTTCATCACAATCGACGCCATGGTCATGGTGACGGGAATGGCGTCAAAGTAGGACGAGTGTGGGCCGAGGGTGAGGATGGATGCTTCAGCGGGCAGAGCCTGTCTGCCCTTAATGCTGATCCAGTGGAAACCGCCGGCAAACCACATGACCCGCATGATGGTCTTCAGCACAACGTCCACCAGCCTACAGGAGAGCACATTCACCGTCAGTCAGACTGCAGCGCAGAGAGCTGGGTTTGTTTAAATAGTGTTTTCTGAACCAGGTTTTCACTAGATGACTTGAACAGCTGTATTTGGACAAAATGAATCCTAGAATGATTAGGGTGATTTTGCAACTCTTTGGAAGACAAATTAAGATATGTTTAATGAAATCTGAGAGCTTTCTGACCCTGCATAGACAACAATGGTCCTTCCACATTCAAGGATCAGAAAGGTACCAAGAACATCAAGAAAATAGTCCATGTGACATCAGTGGTTCAACCGTAACTTTATGAAGATTTTGTTGCACAAAAAATTTAAAATAACTTTAACAATTACATCTACAAACTTTAACTACATCAACAGCACCACATGCATATGTTGTTTATGTGCAGATCAAAGCACACGCATGCATCTTTCAAAATGGTGCGAAGAATTGTTAAATAAAGTTATTTTATTTATTTATTTATTTTTTGATATTCTCATAACTTCATAAAATTATGGTAGAACCACTCATGTCACATGGACTATTTTGTCTACGTTCTTGGTACCTTTCTGGACCTTAAACGTTAAACGTGGTAGGACCTTTGCGGTCTATAGAGGGTCAGAAAGCTCTCGGATTTCATTAAACATATCTTAATTTGTGTTGCGAAGACGAACAAAGAGGGGTCTGGAACGACATGAGTGTGAAAAATTAATGACAGAAATTTCATTTTTGGGTGAACTTTTACTTTAAATCATTTTAAAAAGCTAAAAAATTACTGAGTGCAAGCCATCTTTTTAGTGCTAAATAATTTGGGGAAAACAATGCAACTTTTTCAGGGTTCATGGGGTTAAATGTTTTACAAAAACTTCAACCCCTAAACAGTTCATAGGCCACATTCCCAGTTTTTTTTTATTTTTTTTTTTTATGATTATTATTAAATAATAGTGCTGTCAAACGATTAATCACGATTAATCGCATCCAAAATAAAACTTTATGTTTACATTCTATATGTCTGTGTATTGTGTATATTTATTGTGTATATATAAATACACACACACGCATGTATATATTAGGGAAAAATATTTTAGATTTATATCTAAAACATTTTTATTTATTTATAATCTAAATTGTATACAGGTATGTATTTTTTTTAAATATATACATGTATGTGTGTGTATTTATAGGTACATAATAAATATACAAAGTAAACACACACATAGTATGTAAACAAAGTTTTATTTTGGATGTGATTAATCGCGATTAATCGTTTGACAGCCCTATTAAATAAAAATATAAAACAAGAAATGCAGCTATGGAAACAATTAGGAGACCAACTGAAAATTTTCAGTTTCTCTGGGACGATTTATAGCTATGCATTTAAAGAAAAAACAAAAAAACAAAACAAAACAAAAAACAAAACAACAAAAAACATATTTTTTGTTTTATTCTGTAAATTACTGATGGCATTTCTTCCAAAATGTAAATAAAATGTTGTCATTTAGAGCATTTTTGCATGAAATGACAGCTGGTCAAAATAATAAAAATGTTTTTAGATACGCTTATATTCATTTTTAGAAAACGCAACACCAACATTTTAACTTTAGAAGAGTTAAGAAATTGACATTTGGTTGAATAATCCTTCAATCACAACAAATTTGTTATTTTAACTCACCGTCATTTTCTGGATAAAAACAAAAATACCTCTAAACGACAGTATTTTTATTTGAAAAAAAAAAAAAAAATCCAGAGAAACTGAGAATTCTCAAGTGTTCTTATTATTTTCCATAACTGTAAATTGAATGAATGCTATTATACTTTAAAAAATAGCATTTAAAAAATAATAAATGTTTTTTTGTTTTTTTTAACTCACTTTTGATAAGTTCACTAAGCATTGTCACAATATCAATATTATTTTAATATATCATGCAATGTTAATGTATGCGGCTACGTTTCTTAAATACACACACCAAAGATCACCAACGCTTAAATTACGCACAATGCTGCCACATGCACACCTGACAATATCTAACTGTGCTTTGACTGATCAGATCACTCAACATGCATAACATGCATTAAGTTTAAATGTAGAGCACACTTTACATTACACTGCAGATCTGCATTAATAAAGCATCACAACACACAGACAGCATTAAAGAGTCAAGATCTGTTTCTCTCATCTCACAGCTCAGTAAGGTCATGTGAGCTTATTAGCAGTTATTAACATTGCTGGATGTAATTTGCATCTTTAAAAAGAGTGTTTAATTAGACGCTAGATCTAATGTACAGAACCGGATGTTTCCCAACAGGCATCTGGAAGGACATTAAAAGGACAACAGCATGCATGTGTGTGTTTTCTATATTGATAAACAGAAATGTTTCTTGAACAGCAAATCAGCATATTAGAATGATTTCTGAAGGATTATGTGACACTGAAGACTTGAGTAATGATGCTGAAAATTCAGCTTTGATCACAAATTACAGTTTAACAGATAATCACATAGAAAAACAGATACACTATATTGCCAAAAGTACGTTTGACTACTTTAGCAATTTCCATGAGTACTAATCTTAATGTTTGTGGATTGTGTGCTTCTAATTTTCCAGCAACAGTTTGTACAGGACCCTTTTCTATTCTAACATGATAATACCTGTATGTATAAAGCAAGGTTCAAAGAGAAATGTTTGATTCAGTCAGTGTGCAAGAACTTGACTGGTCTGCAGAAATTAAAGTCCTAATCCCAGCTGAACACCTCTGACTGTAAATACAGACCTTGAGCCAAAAACGCATCACCAAACACCAATGACTTGTGCAAATGGGTACAGTCGTTTTAGACACTTCCAAAACTGTTGCAACATAGATGGAAATACAACTTTTCATAGATGAATAATGCTTCCATTCTTGTTGCCACAGTTTTGGAAGTGCCTTTTTCTGTTCTAAAGAAGGGGGTGTCCTAGTCTCAAGTAGCCAGACCTTCAGACTGATGGCAGAAGGTCTGGGAACTTTGGCTGCTTTGAACAGCAAGGCCCACCCATTAGGCCTTATGATTGACAGGTAAAGCAATTTTTTGTTTCCAGGCAGACTGTTAAAGAATGCGACACACACGTCTCCCGGAAATCCTGTATAATCTAACCAATCCGATGACGACTTCGAAACTCCTGAAGTGTTTCCAGATAAGTGTGCCATATGCATCAGACATTTAGCCAACGTTCTGTGGGCTTGATGTCTGAGGCTGAGACTAGGGGTGTCCCAATACTTGTCTATATAGTGTATGCACAAGTCATTGGTGTTTGGTCATGAGTTTTTGGCATTTAAAGTCACACCAGAGGTGTTCAACTAGGATTGGGACTTTGTTTTCTGCAGCCCAGTCAAGTTCTTCCATACTGACTGAATCAAACATTTCTCTATGAACCTTGCCTTATATATTGTCATATTAAAATAGAAAAGGGTCCTGTCCAATCTTACTATAAAATTAGAAGCACACAATCCCCTAGATTATCATTATATGCTTAAACATTAACGTTAGTACTCATGGAAATTACTAAAGTAGTAACCTGTTGATTAAAAGGGGGTGTCCCAATACTTTTGGCAATATAGTGCATTTTAGATTGTAATAATATTTCACATTTTTATTTTTTTTTTTATTTTAATATTTTGGTCAAATAATTGCAGCTTCCATGCAAATATAGCATAATACTAATATACAAATAGACATATGTCACTTTCATGTGTTAAAATACGGTGTTTGCTCATGCTAACACAGCGACACACTCAACTGATGGTGTGAGTTTAATGCGGGACTCGTTTGAAACGCCCTTCTCTGTGACAGAAACAGAAGCTGTTTGGCAGTTTTTTTCTCATACTGAACAACAGTTCAGCAACTTCCCGATTTATGAAATAGAGGATCTGAAGATAATTAATCTTACCACAGACACTGTGGTATAACTATAAACACTACAACGTGACTAGTGAAGGAAATATGCAAAGAAGAGTTGAGAATTTGAATGAGTAATAATGGCTGTTTGTCTTGAGCTGTTCTGGCTGTAGTGTTACTGTCAGAAATGAAGCAGAGCAGCTCTTTACTTTCTCCATAAGCACTGCGGCTCCACCGCCGTCTCGGAGCGGCCCACTGTGGCGATGAAGGCAAACGGCCAGGCCAGCAGCATCATGAATGCCGCTATGAAGAGCCGGATGGGGAAGAGTGTCACCGTCATCAAACCGATCTGCAGAGAGAACACACACAAAGCTGTTAAATGAACCATTTCTACAGATCAGAGAGACTTGTTTTCTGTTCAACACTCAGAAGGGTCAAGTCCACAGAGATCAGAGTTCATTATAATGTCAAAACAAAGTTAAACTTTCAGAGCTCAACACTTTTTCTCAGAAACGACTTGAATACTGTGGTTAGTTTCCAGCAGACCAGCATTAACCAAACACTCACGTCTGCATCTACACACACACACACACACACACACATAGTGAGGGTGTAAAATAATCATCTAAAAATAAAAGACTAATGAAACAACTTCACTAACATCACAGGTGGATTTTATGGGAAAAAGAAGCATTTAAAAATTAAAAATGTGCAATATGACCTGTTTAAGACATTTATAGAGGAAAAAAATGTTAAATGTTGAAAGCATCCATTTCCAAAAAAAATAGCATAATCAATGCACAAAAATGTCAGCAAAATGTTGCTCCCAAAAATATTTAGCAATTTATTAAATATTATTAAATGTCAATCTATTAAACGTTCTTGGGATCAGCAGTGTGCTGACATCTTTTTGCATTTTTGCATGACGACTTCATCTGTCAGTCAGTCATTTAACACTGATTTAATTTGTTTATTTGAATAAAATATTTGTATTAAAATGTCAATGTGCTTAACTGGTTGTTGTTTGCACTTTATGTTAAACAGTGTTGGGGTAACACATTACAAGTAACGCAAATTACGTAATCAGATTGCTTTTTTCAAGTAACGAGTAAACACACTTTTTACATTTACAAGAACACCCTACAGTTCCTACAGTTCTACTGTACAGACGTGAATTTACTTTTCTTTCAGCCTTAGGCTTATTCATTTCACTATTTGGTGTCAATGGGTTTTTACATTTGCTAAAAATCTAACTTTTTATATAAAAAAAAAAAAAAACAAACAAGCCAGCCCTCCCAGATATAAAAAGTAACGCAAAAGTAATTATTTTTTTTTATATAAAAAGTAAAGCTGGGTACACACCACAAGACAACCGGGCTGATCGTTTAGTATCAATATAATCCTCCATTTCCTTCCTAAAAGAAAAAAAAAGTTTTATTTATTTATTTATTATTATTATTATTATTATTATATATTTTTTTAGGAGAACTTGCATTTGTGAATATTAAATTTTGTAAAAATTATATATATATATATATATATATATATATATATCATGATGTGACTTTTTTTATTTTTTTGCTGTTCTGCAGGGAATAAATAATATAATAAGCTACATATGCCCATAACAAAACTAAATAAAATCAAATACATTTAGCCAAAAATAGTTTTACAAAAGGGCAATGTCATTATGTCATTAAAGGAGCAATAACATTAAAGGAGCAACTAAAATCGATATCAGATTTAAATTTCACCAAATAATATTTCCTGGGTAAATCTGGTGTATAATTTTGAATATTTCCTTAACCCTTTTTGTAATTACAGTAAATATTGATAGGTATTAACCAAACCTTTTAAACAATATTGTCTTTCAAGATAATGCAAGGCATAAAACAAGGCATAGACAAATTGTCTCCTTGAAATAAAGCTCTTGTAGAACTGCTGTGTGACATTTATTCTCAAATCTCGAGAGATTTTGCGAGATTTCCTGTGTTAACCGTTGGGGTTGAAAATCTATTGGTGTGTGGTTTGCTCTTTTTGTCACATCGTGACACACAACACACAGGAGCAAAACGGTTAAATCTAGGATAATTTCACCCTCATGTTTGTGGTCTCTCACAAGATTTGAATTAGTTACTTTTTTAGGGAGTAACAATATTGCAATGCATTACTTTTAAAAGTAACTTTCCTCAACACTGATCTTAAAATATAATCCCCAGCCTAGTGTGCAAAGACAGCTATCAGCTATTTAACTCCGAATCAGTTGATTTAACTGGTTTACTAAATGATTTGCTAAAGCTACTCATGTATTTTGCTACTGAAAAGGCTGTTGGCTGACTCCAAATCATATACTGGATAATATATTGATCTATTACAGCCTGTGCGGAATCAAGTTAGATGCCAAAACACAGAGATTAAGATGTCTCAAGATCCTCAAGGACCAGGTGTGACACAGGACGCGTTCAACAGAACACAAGCAAACAAAAGCTTCATTGGGACCTGAACCCATGATTTAGAGTGCTTATCAAACAGAAGCACGTGCTAACAGTGCAGCGGTGATACGGGATATCAGCAGTCAATATTTGTCTTGCTCTTATCAGCACTCGACTGCATTTGAACACTGATAGCTTTCAAAGTGACCAATTAGCAGCGCTGGAAGACATTCAGGACATTGTAATGTTTCCGAGCTGCTTTAATTGAGTTGATCACAGACCAACAGACTGCCAAATCCTATATCAGCAACAGAGGCGTGGGACGAGTGCGCTAAAAATACAGAGATCCGCTGATTCCACCAGCTTCATGCTGGAAATATCACTAAAAAACAAGCTGTGAGCTCCTTCATGATGCCGTTCAATCACCTTACAACTCACATCAGATTGTAGAGCACAAAACGAAATGAAACAGCACAATTACAACACAATTTAACTTCTACATCCATGCAACACTGGAATTTAAAATGCTGAATTGCAATGATTGCAATGAAAATATGGTGTTTCTAGTGAAGGAAGTCATGCCTAAAGCAGCCAATTGCAAGTGTGAAGCACACTTGGGGCTGCACATTTTTGTTCTTCACTTAGGAGTAAAAAGCAGAGCTGCCATGTCAGTGTTACTAAGCATTACAACTTTAGTTTCTAAAGTAAACATAGTTTTTCTGAAGTTTTTTGTGTCTGACTTCAACAGCAGAGAAGATTGCACGACAAGGAGGTGGAGCCACAGATACACACCCACCCATTACATCATAACCATGGACCAATGGGAGTTTGTTTACCAGAGTAAATTTTCTGGAAAGTTCTTAATTTAACTTAATTTTGGCCTAATTTAGTTTGAAATGACATGCCGATTCATCCTTTGATTTTGCTTTAAGTGTTTCAAGGCCTTAAAGGATTAGTTCACTTTCAGAACAAAAAAAATTACAGATAATGTACCCGCCCCCACGTCATCCAAGATGTTCATGTCTTTCTTTCTTCAGCCGTAAAGATTTTTTTTTTTTTTTGAGGAAAACATTTCAGGATTTCTTTCCATATACTGCATTTCTATGGTGCCCCCAAGTTTGAACTTCCAAAATGCAGTTTAAATCCAGCTTCAAAGGGCTCTAAACGATCCCAGCCGATGAAGAAGGCTCTTATCTAGTGAAACGGTTATTTTCTAAACAAATTTATATACTTTTTAACCTCAAATGCTGGTCTTGTTTACAAAGTGAACATACAAAGAAGATCAAATGCCCTTTACAAAAAAGGTAAAACAGAGCTGTAGGACGATTTTGAAGTTGAAGACAAAAACAAGATTAACAGAGTTATTTGACAAACCCTAACTGTATTGACCTGGATCACACAGACTACGCATGCACGTCGCAAAAACTAGACAAGACGAGTATTTGAGGTTAAAAAGTATATAAATTGTCAATTTCTTGACAATAACAGATCGTTTCGCTAGATATGACCCTTCTTCATCGGCTGGGATCATTTAGAGCCCTTTGAAAATGGATTTAAACTGCATTTTGGAAGTTCAAACTTGGGGGCACCATTAAAGTCCATTATATGGAGAGAAATCCTGAATTGTTTTCCTCAAAAACTATGATTTACTGTTTGAGCTATAAGAATGCTATAAAGCAGTCTTAAGTAGAAAAGAGTTAGTCTTCCATGCCCAAAATATCTGGAGATATTAGTAATATGGCCTCCAAGTTTGGATGGAACTTTGAAGCCTTTGGTAAGCAAACGTGAGAGAAGTTTTATCAGTTTTTCTGAGGTCTAAATACTGCCATCCTGACATGACTATGTAACTACAGTTACAGCAGGAGTGTAACACACTCCTCATATTCAAGATCACACCAACAACAGCCATCAAATCAGCATAGAAATTACATTTTGAAACGCTTTAACACAGTTTGGACCCATTATCAAAATATCTTCTGTGTCCCACAGAAGAAAGATATTCACACAGTTTTAAAACAACATGAGGGTGAGTAAATGAGGACGGCAAATGAGCATCCTTTTTTGGTGATCGGTCTCTTTAAAATACATACACCAGACAGTCATTCAGAGAGACCACTGCCTTATTAACGTTGTATCTTGTCCTCAAGAAACCGACATCTCCTCCCAGAATGACTGGTGAACCTGAAGTGGAGACTCGTGCATGATCTGACTCATTTCCTCCACATCATCATACGGTGCTGTAAGCGTCTCCTCGTGCTCGCTTCAACAACGGATGTCAAACCGTCATGCCTGCAGGTGACACCACCAAGACAGGAGCATCTCAAACAGATTTCAACAAAGAACCTTCTATTGCCATAGTGTGGAACCAACCGAGCTCAACACCAAAAAGACTCGATCTGACCCAGAAGGATGCCCATCTGCCACTCACTTTTATTTTTACTGTCAGGAGAGCCCAGTCCTGTAGGTTTCGCGCTCATCTAAGAGGACCTGACATGAGAAAGACAGCTGAAGAAATCTTGACTGCCGAAAGCACTTTGTGTTCAGAATCTGTTCAATCATTCTCCAGGTCGGGTCCAAGTTCAGTTCTGCATCATCACGCTCAAAGCAAAACTTACAGGTCACCATGATGCGATGTGATGTGATGTGCGACAGTCACAACAAAACCTGGAAAACAACTTTTCCAGTGACTAAAACAGTCAAAACCAGGACCAAACATCATCTGTCTACACTCAGGCTATTTCAATCCTCATCATCATAAACAATACTGTAGCACTGAAATTACAATTATAGCAATCATTCCAATGAGTAGTCAACTCCTCAAATGATTTTGTGGATAAATAATTTCACAAGTAGTAACGTTCGTAACAAGCAATTCTGTGTTTCAATAAGCAACAAGTAATGCTGTGTTCCAAGTAATTTAGAGATGCTTTTCCATCACACAATTCATATCCACTGCATTACTAAACACAATTTATCCAAACTGTATGACTTTTCCTCTATGGAACACAAACCAAGATTTACTTATTTTCCACTTGAAAATGGAAGAGAGACTGGTGAACTGACAGGTGAGTGAAGCTGTCATTCTCCACATCTGCTTCCATCTGCACCTAGATTAATGTTTTGTACATCCTATTCTTGGCAGAAAAAGGTTTTGAAACGGCACATTTCAAGGTCATACTTCCTGCAGTAATTTTACAGTGTGGTTTAGCAGGTCATGACTCACGAGAGGGTGTAAATCAGTCACACGACATTCATAGGGCTGCAGCTATTGATTATTTTAGTAATTAAGTATTCCATTGATTAATTAAGTCATCGGAAAGTTATGTTTCTTTGTTAAAGAGCAATACTAAATATACAAAAGAAAATAAGATAGGTCTCTTAAAATAAACAACTAATTTGTATCCATTTTTATTACTGAAATTGCCTAAATAAAAATTCACAAAAACAATTTTACATTACTTTAGAAAAGTTAAACATTACAACCTAAAACCAAGGCATAAATCAAGAAATATGAAAATAAATTTCATATTACTTTAAAAAAGTAAACAGTAAATTAAACAGTTATATACATAATTATATATAATTTATACAATAAGTTAAACTAGATTTTCACATTTTATGGGCATGTTTACCTTCATGAAGACATTTTTTCTAAAAGTGTACATCATCTTTTGAGTCCAATTCTTACATTTAATCAGTCAATTAGAATAATAATAAGACATTTGGGCTGTTACAAATGATATCAGTATCAACAAAGTTTGTCTTTGCAATGCAGAGAAAACACAGAAGCTGCATCTAAAGAGGCATTTAGATGTAGGCCTATTTACACACTGTTTAATTCAGCTCAGAGAGGCATGAATGCATTTAACCTGCTGTTACAAATGCATAAATAATATTAAGTTATTTCAAACATAAAACATTGAATACTGATATTGACTATTTAAAAAATGAAAATATACTTTAAATGTGAAATTAAAACCACCAGTAGGTGGCAGCAAGTCACTGTTAAGTGTGTAACAGTTGATTCATTCAGGAACAAAACACCGCCATGTTGCTCAGATGCAAAACAGTGCTGTGACTGTGTTTGGAATGATTTTTGTTGGCAAAATAGAGCAAAAACAAGCATGGACTAAACAAAGCTTCAGTGTTTTTTTGTATTCAAGTTACTCAAGGAATTATTAGTCACTCATCATAATCACATTTGTTCAGAATCACACTCTGCATAAACATCATCCATTTTGACAGGTGGACAGAGAGAATGCTTCTCAAAACAGTCCTCAAAACAGGGGGCAAATGGGCGTAGAAAAAGTGAGATTCAGGTGATCAGGTCCGGTTCAGATTTATCCATACAATCACTGAGACTCTTGAATTCATTAACTGTGAAACAGGAGCCAGTACTGGTCTCTTATGGGCCCCAAAGTAATTCAATAACAATCAATTATAGTGTGTGAAACTGATGGAAGTCGATATCTGGTCAAACACAGCTGAAGAGCTGTGGTAGGGCTACAACAATAGTATTTTGATAACTTGTCAAATCTAACAATTATTAGAACAATTAATCAACTAATTGTTGATTAGTTCACTGAATGGTTTTTACAAATACTCAACAATTGAACTATTAAAAACAGCTTGTGACTCCATTGGCAGTCAGACTGTCAAAAAAGGCCACAGCTCCACCCGCGTCTCTGCCTCCACCGTGAATGAACCAGCGCACACAGTTTTGGAAACGCTTGTCTCTGCTTGTTTGCAATGCATGGGTAAATAAAAAAAAAAAAAACTGGTTGTTTGAACAAGTACAGTGTTTTGTTTACTTAAGACACACTTGCTCTATGATGGCTAATGTTTTTATGTTTCTGAGCAGAAGAGTCATCTGAAGAGTCACCATCTCATCACAACCAATACGGTCTTAAATAGCCTCTGCAAAGCACTTTATCTTTTATAACATGACATTTTTTAAAAGATGTATTTATTTATTTATTTGCCTTTAGTATAGTATTTAATAGGGCTGTGCAATATATCAAAATTATTGAAATATTGCAAATGTACGTATCGCAACAGTTTACAACATTTGGGGCCACAAACATAATAAAAATCACTCACTGCCCAAATAACTTTTGTAGCTTAAATAACAATCAGTGCATATTGAATTCAGAGTGAAGAATAAGCAGTTTTATTTTTCGTTTTTATTTTTCAGTTTCTAAACTGATGTTAAAATTATTACATTAATGTTAAAAACACTACCGTTTACTTTCAGAAGTTGATATAGGAGTGCTTTCTTCTCACAAAAAGTAAAACATGTTAGTGCTAGTTAAAATAGAATCAAAATCAGAATGAGCTTCATTCGCCAAGTGTGTGCAATCACAAGGAATTTGTTGTGGTTTTACAGGAGCTCTTGATACACATACACACACACACACAGCACAAGATTACATTTAAAGAAGTTCACAGAACTGACTCAGTAACATCTGAGTGAAACTGTTTAAACTGAGCATGTGGCACTTTAAGCGTTATCATATCGCATAATAGAATATCACACTGATGAAAATTTAACACTTACTGCCTCAGACGTGATCGTTCTAATGTAAAGGCTACAAAGGCTAATGATGGACAAAACACATATCCAAATTTCGCTGGTCAAAAAACGCTCGCATTTTGGTAAAATGTTATTATGCATGACACATGCAAGTGTCTGAAAATATGTAAAGCCACAATACTAACTAACACAGTGTTTATTTAAAAACTACAGGGTTTTCCCTGATTTCCTGAGAAGTAATATGTTTGGAGGTTTCAGTCTAACAGTGACGATTTAAAGCAATCAGAAAAACTAGTCATTTTTAAATAACAAAATATCTTCAAAACATAAGAACAAGTACTAAAATGTCACAAATATTGATGCACATTCCCAAGTTTAAATAGGAAAACTTACAAGGCACATACAAGAAAATGTGATTTTATTTAATGATGAGTTAATGCAATGATTCAGGCACAACAGTGTGCTGACTTTCCTTACTTTTTCTTACTATAATGTCACTTCACTGGATTGTGTCAACTATATATATATATATATATATATGTGTATGTATGTATGTAAGTAAAAGTAAGGTAATGTAAGGTAAAATGTACAGCATTCTTATTATGTCACTTTTATACCTTGGAGACCCCTGACCATTACGGGTGCACACCTAGAATTAAAAAAAAAAAAAAAAACTGCCTGCACATCATCCAGACAAACCAGTCCCTGATGACAAATAAAATGTGAAAGCACTCAAAAGCTCAAATAGGAAGTAATGTGCTCAATGAACTCTCAACACTTCTCAACACTTCTCAACAAACATCCTAAACAGCTTTTTTTGAGAACTAAATTATTTTTCAGTTCTCTGCTGGTTCTATTATACAACCAGCAGTTCTCAAACATTACGCACATCTGAACCTAAAAAGTTCAAGTCCTGTTAAAGTAGATGTCCTGGTTATTCTGAGCTGCGGTCCTCTTTTCTTTTGGATCAAGGAGATCTCAGAGTTTCCATTTACTGAGCATTTCCATTCACTGTTCAAACTCGCTGTGAAGAGTGAAAGAGATCTGCTGGAAAGCGACAGGACGGCAGGAAGCAGAGCCGGTCTGGAGTTCATTGGGTGTCTCAGTGACCTCAGCTTCAGTTCACGGTCAGAAAGCATGAAGAGTTTCATTTGGAGCTGCTGAATTTTCTAGACAAATCTAGAGACATCTAACTGAACAAAAATAAGCAGCCTGTTACCAGCATCTTCTTTAAACTGGAACACAGTGATCATGAGGAGTATGTTACAATCTGAACCATCTGTAGGACTGAGCATTAGGCATGGCAAAAAACCTGAAAGATCACCATTGAAATACAGCCACACGCAGGAAACAGTGAGCGTGGAACTCCGTGACATAACCTTTATCCTCACACTGCTGCAAAGCACAACTAACAGTTTCACAAACCCACCACAACCTGCATAAGTCAAAACAGCTCTATTCAGAGCAAACCATACTGGTTGATATTACTGTACATCAGGGTTTAGAATAATGCACGAGCAGAATATGCTTTGCTGAACGCTTCTTAGTGGAAAGAACAGCCTAAACCTGAAAAGCTAAACGCACGTTGTGCAAGTGTAAAGAAAGCATCTTTCTGCTGACAGTCCCTTCCGCACGTACTCTTCAACCTGCTGCAATTTACTCACACTCAAAGTTACAAATGAGAGATTTCACAAACAATTGGTTCATTTCCAGTTGCAGTGACTGTCAGGCATCTGAAAGAGAGTTTTAATTGAGTAACTTGTAAATCATTGCTGCTTGAGCCGTTAGGGTATGTCAAAAACTCCCATCTAGTTTTCTTATCCAACTTAAAACCAAGGTAAAACAGCACTGTAGGATGATTTTGATGTTGAAGACGAAAACGAGATGGGAGTTTTTCAATATACCCTAACTGTATTGACCCGGATCACACAGACTACGCATGCACATCGCAGAAACAAGACGAGCATTTGAGGTTAAAAAGTATATAAATTGTCAATTTGTTCAGAAAGTAATCAATCGTTTCACTAGATAAGACCCTTCTTCCTCGGCTGGGATCATTTAGAGTCCTTTGAAGCTGGATTTAAACTGCATTTTGGAAGTTCAAACTTGGAGGCACATTAGAAGTCCATTACATAGAAAGACATGAACATCTTGGATGACAAGTAACTAATCACTTTTCTTCATCTTGGACACTTTTATCATTTTAGTCACAAAACACCTACTGTATGGGCTACTTTATGCTGTTTTTTTCTATATTTTGGAGTTGGCCATTTAATTTTGAATGAACCATCCCTTTAAAACAAGACGGTGGCAGATTACTAAACCTCTTGGGAAAACACTGCTAATGGAGGCACTCGCTTTAAATTAGCCATTAAAACGCTCAGAACTGATGACAGATATAATGAAGACCAGGACACAGAACACATTTGCTTCTGCAGTAAAAATCGAAGGCACTTATGCCATTTGTAAACAAGTTAAGTAATTATATCATAACGATTCCTCAAGGAGCTGATTTACATTCACATAATAATCTAATGCAAACATCACGCAGAGCTGAGTAAGCATAATGAAAGCACACAATTAGACAAAACTGCTGCGTTTGTGCTACTAATGGCTCACAAAGACATTCGTTTGGGAAACAACTGGACGGCGCATGCTAACACAATCACAAAGGTGTACTTGGCACCTGAGGATGCTGCTTTAAATTTAAACACTGACATCCATCATAAATCCTAACACCCACAGCAGAAATACTGATTTTCAAACATACAATGATCTCTCAGTGTCTGAAAACATGTGAATCTGTGGTTATAAATGGATGTGACAGGACAGGCCCCGTCTCTGAATGAATGACAGGGTCGTTTGTCCAACACAAATATGATGCACAAGACTTCAAATATTTGGGTCATAACAAGTCATGCTGTCTGAGAAAAGGTTATTATCTGCACTGACGGATCATTCTGAATGCCTTCCGTCAATTTTGATATATCTGGACTATTATCTCAGGTCAAAAGCCTGCACTTGATAAGAATAAAAGAGCTTTTGCCACAGAAGTTCTTTTGATATCAATGCCACATTAAAAATATCAAGAGTTAAAACTTACTGAAAGAGAAAAACAGAGCACGAAACTGACAGCCAGTTCATTGCAATGAAGAATGATTATTCACAGCTCAACAAGTAACTTTTGTCTTCAGTGGCTCATTACCTGATGGCTTCACGATCGGTCTGTTAATTAGAGAGCTGAAGACTTAAAGGATTTCAGAAGCACAGAGCCGAGAAGCAAAGCCTTCAACATTGTGATGCTAAAGGATCCCGGAGAGGTCAATTCAGTTCATGGTAATTGCTTGGCAGTCCTTGAAAAGATGACTGGTCACACACCTTTACATGTGCTGATGCATACAGACCGACTGATCTCACACATTAGCATGAGAATCAGCAGACATTTGCGCAATAATAACTAGTCTTTCCTTTATTAATGCCTGTAAACATAAGCATCATTGCAGCTACTGTAATTTCTGAAACCTACATTTAACCATATTTCAGTGAGTGTTGAGTAACTATTGTGTAAATACAGCATTTATTTGAAGTCAGGAACACTGTCTTATGAGATTAGCTCTATCTTTTGATATACATTAAATCCAAGAGTCTGAAACCACATTAAAACCTGTCATTTTAAGAGGAAACATCCTTTTTAAGACTATGCATTATTAATAGCTCACTAATCAATAAACAAATTAATGGATCAGATTTTCTTCTTCCACTGAAGCTCATGACACTCTTTGGATCATCTCAGATCCTGCTGGAGAACATGATGGTTTAAAAAACTGAAACATCCCACATTCCTGTTTCACTTCACTTTTCACTCCAATGGTTCTGCTGAATATGAAACTGATATTGAAAAACTATGATTTAATAAAAAAGAAATGCAACACAGAAGCATTTTGACTAGTGGTTTCAGACTTCAGACTGGAAAACGTGAAAAGTTTATTTCCAGAGGCCTTCATGAACACACATGGGCTCATCTTCAGCCTGTGCAAAGCTGATTATCAGTCGAGCAGCTGCCATCTCTCTGCAGAAATCAGCCTTCCACACATCCACTGCTCCAGCAGACAAACTGAACCAATGCTAGATAGAATGAACCATATATATGATAGATAGATAGATAGATAGATCTAATGACAGACAGAATCTATGACAGAGAGGAAGAACAAATAACTGAGAACGAACAACAGAAAACAAACCACAGACAGACAAAAACAAAAACAGACTGAAAAAAACATAACAGACAGAACAAATGACAGAGGACGAACGAAATACAGACTGTTAGGACAACAGAACAGAACAACAGACAGAATGAACAACAGACAGAAAGAATGAACAAGAAAGAAATAACAGCAAACAAACCACAGACAGAATAAACAAAAGCTAAGACAACAAAATGACAGTGTAGAACAACTAATAGATAGGCAGACAGAATGACAGACAGACAATGAACCACAGACAGAACAAATAACGAGACAAACTAATAATAGAACAGAATGACAGACAGAAAGAACGACTGACAGACAGAACAGATGGAGAGATAGAACAACACACAGAATGAACCATAGACAAAATAAACAGACAGTGAAGACAAAAGAACAACAGACATAATAGAATGACTGACAGACAGAACAGATGGAGATGTAGAACAACAGACAGAATAAATGACAGACAAAACAAATGACAGGCACAGCAAATGACAGAGGACGAACAACAGTGAATGAACCAGACAGAATAAACTACAGACAGCGAAGACAACAGAAAGACAGAGAGTAGTAGTAGAACAACAACAACAACTGACAGACAGAATGACAACAGATGGACAAAAAGAACAACAGACAGAATGAACAACAACGAATAAACAACAGTAAACAAACCACAGACGTCCACAATAAACAAAAGAAAGCTAAGATGACAAAACGACAGAGTGGAACAACTGACAGAGAGGCAGACAGAACGACAGATAAAATGAATGACACACAATGAACCACAGACAGAACAAATGACAAGACAAATGAATAATAGAAGGATAAGACAACAGAATGACAGACAGAATAGAACAACTGACAGACAGAACAGATGGAGAGATAAAACAAAAACAACAAAGAGAGCAAACAAGACAGACAGAATGAATGACAGTGGACAGACCACAGACAGAATAAACAACAGACAGACAGAATGAATGACAGCGGACAGACCACAGACAGAATAAACAACAAACAGACAGAATGAATGAATGACAGTGAACAAACAACAACGAATTAACCATAGACAATAAACTACAGACAGCGAACGACAGAGTAGAACAACTGGCAGACAGAAAAAGAACAGATAGACAAAAAAAAACAACAACAACAACAACAGACAGAATGAACGACCGACAGAATGAATGAATTAATTAATTAATGAATGAATGACAGAAAGAATCAATGACCGACAGAACAAACAACAGACAGATGGACAAAACGAAAGACAGACAACACAAATATCAGACAGATCAGAACCAGTGAAGGACAGATAGAAAGAACATACAACTATAACATCAGACAGACAGACAGACAGATAGACAGATAGATAGATAGATAGATAGATAGATAGATAGATAAGACACGTGTTTTAAACGCATCTGAAGGTTCAGTTGATCGCATCGGACAAAAGGCCGCTGTGAGTCTCACATGTGCTGAAGAGCGTTTGTGCTGCAGCAGCTCAACATGCGTGATTCCTCGATGCTGATAGGCTCTTCCAGCCTGAGTGCAACATGTAGCACAGGAAGGAAACTCTCCTTCGAGCAGGCCAGAGAGGAACGGCTGGCACAGCATCTCATGGCCTACAGCACCATCCACATCAGCAAACACAAACGCCACACATACCTGCAGCTTTTGCGCCGTCGTGAACCTCAGGTCGTGCACGAAAGGGTTTCTGAACGGAGGAGGCAGCTCTCGCTTCTCCCCTCCATCTGCATGTGTGCTCTTGATCAGCCTCATCCTCGACAAACCCCAATCAATTAAGTCAGCCAAGCGCCTCTATATCCGTATCTGCGTCCGTTAGGCCCGCGGATTCCGCTCGAGCGCGTTATTATCTAGCAGTCCCAGAGCTCGAGGAGGGTTGAGGGATTAGGCGGATCATGTATTTGACGATCGCTCCTCTTTCGGTGTGCGCAGCAGCAGTCAGTCAGTCAGTCCCGCTGGATGTCATGGAGGGGCAGAATCCTACCGGCGATGCGCATGCGCGGGGCCGCTCCTCCTCTGCTCACGCCATAAGATGCTCCGTTAGGATGTGACTGCGCATGAGCGGATCCTCCATCCGCTCGGCAAGGGTTGATGGCTAAACAGTTTGGCAGAACACAAGTAATTGTTACACTCCTCAAGGGGGCACGCTGGTGCTCAAAATTCCAGCCACATCCCATGATTTTTAAATAGTTTAAACCTATTCATGTCAAGAATTAGTATCTGATATGAAATGGAAAATGGCCCTTAAAATAGATTTTTTTTTTTTAAATTATGAAGATTCATTATCTTGTAAACACAACCTGCTGTGATTGGTCCGTCCTGACCATCGATGAGAAAAGTAACGTATCATGTTGCAGCTCCTGCTATGTTGCGCTCAGCAGCAATGTATATATAATTCTTTAATAATTGTTGATTCAAATACACAGAGAGGAATAGAAATAGGACATGCAATATTGGAACAATACCAGCTAGTGAACACCAAGCCCTATCTATTTATTCTACACACCTCTTCAATTGTAATACTATTTTTTTTTTCGTTTCTCAATTCAAATCCAACTGTTTATTTAGCTACATGTTCTTTAATACTGTATTTTTGTTGAAATTGAGAAGAGAGAGACCAAATAAAGCGTTTTTATTTATTTATTTATTTATTTATTTATTTTTTTTTTTTTTAATTAATGCTCAAAAACAGTATGCAAAAAGTAATACAACCATCAACAAAAATAATGAACATCAACAACAAAATACAATAACATAAAAATAAAGAAATTAGAGTAAGGTGATGTTTAATACATTACAACTTGAAAGAGCAAAATAGACTTATATTTAAATAACAATTGGAAAAGAGTTAAAAACAGATGAAGTTTTTAGAGCTTTATTTGTTCTTAGACAACTGAACCAGTGAAATGTATTGCTCAGATTCTGAAAAGAGGTCAAAACTGAGAGGTCTGGAGTTTGAATATTTGCATTTGCGGATATGGAATTTAGCAAGAAGCAAAATCAAATTCACAACATAAAACAGTTTTCTTTTACACTGATCATACGTCACTACCTCCCTCCAAAACAAGGTACACTCATTCTAGATTTTACTCCTATTGGAACTTAAAACATCTTTCCAAAAATGTCTTTGTAAATGGACAATTCCAAAAAAAGATGAACAACAGTTTCAAAAGAGTCATCACAAAAAAGAGCAACTGGAGGAAATATCACTTTTGAATTTGGGCAGTTCATTGTCGGTCTGTAATGATGGGCAGGATAGAACTTATGAATTATTTTGTAAAAGTAATCGGTGACAAAAAATTCCAATACAGTTTGCTGGTATGGCATTGGCTCCCCCTGCAAGTTCTGTTTCTATAGATGTGAAAAGCAGATGCTTATACTGTAGTTCAGCATACGGGCTCAAGAGGCGCTAGAGAGTTACATGCCAACAAAAATTAACAGGCGAGAATTGATGTTAAAACTGTCAAATACACTGCAAAAATGCTTTTCTAGCTTAGATTTTGTTGTCTTTTTCCAGCCGAAATATCTAAAAAAATTTAAATCAAGAATTATTTTCTAGACAAGTACAAGTTAATATCTTGTTTTCAGAAAAAATAAGTTTAAATTAAGTGAGTTTTTGCTTGAAACAAGCAAAATAATCTGCCAATGGGGTAAACAAAATAATCTAGTCTTCTGCTAGAAATAAGATTATTTTGCTTACCCCATTGGCAGATTATTTTGCTTATTTCAAGCAAAACCTCACTTAATTTTGACTTTTTTTTTTTTCTGAAAACAAGACAATAATTTTTACTTGTCTAGAAAATCGTGCTTGATTTAAGAATTTTTAGATATTTTGTCTAGAAACAAGGCTTAGCTAAAAATTCTTAGCTAGAAAAGCATTTTGCAGTGTATTTATTAGGATTATACCAGTTATTATGTGTAAATATTAATTTAACTTGATTTGGAAACGTTTACCTTGTCTCCTTTTTTTTTTTTTTTTTTATAAATCTCGTTCATATATAGATTTGATTGTTTTACCCTAGATCAGATCCACTCTTCCAATATGCAAATCCATTAAAAATGCAACAATAATAATTCAAAGGTGTGATAATCTAAACCAAGCCTGAAAAAAGACAGTGGTCGAATTGGGGTCCTGTGATACAGAAAATTACAAAATTTGTCTAATTTTTAAATACATTTTTTTTATGTAACAAAAAATAAGCTTTATTAAATGTACTATGGTTAATAAGCTGTTTTCCTTGTGGGGCCTGAAAAGTCAAACGTTTTACCAAACCAATGCACACACACAATTGTGCACAATCTATGTCTCTGTGTGCCAAATGACCTTATATTGCAATATTGAAAAATCTATATTTTTGGGGGGATTTGTGTCCATAACTATAATTAATATAATTAATATTAATATTATTAATATGAATACTATAATTAATATTTATATTTATATAATATTAAATACCGAGCTCTGGCCAAACGCCGTTGTTTATACATTATATAATACATAGAACATTTTAATATGTAATTTGCACGAGAGGTTGTACATAATACACAAAATTATTAATCTAAAGGGCATGGTGCGCAGGTGTACTCTCCAGTGCATCTCTTTCTTTGAACAATAAGATAAGTTTTTTTTTCTATCTTGAGATTGTCCAATTTATTAGCCAATCAATTTTTTTCTATTTGTTCTATTTGTTCCTGTGGGTGTGGTCGTTTAGCTAGCTCGCCATGAATTACGCAACCGGGACCACACTGGACTGAATTACCGTTTTTGGCAAATTTATTAAAGAGGTCTCATCTTCAGATAACATCAGATGGAAGCATCACTGGTAAGTGCTTTCCCACTTGTTGCCACATTTCTGGATTGCTTTGCTTTCTGTAGGTTTAATGAAGTTTAACAAGACTAGCTTGCGCCAGATCACGCAGAAATATTTGATATATATTTGACATGATTATTCGGTACACTACGGTGACCGGCAGGGGACATGTTCGGTTCACTTAGTTTTGTCGTGGCCACGAAATATTAACTCGTGGGAACGTCATAATATGTCGTGGCCACGACAAAACTAAGTGAACCGAACATGTCCCCTGCCGGTCACCGTAGTACACAGATGGAGGGTGCATTTTGTTTTTCTTTCTTGGTGGCACAGTAAGGTTTAGACCGGTGTGTACAGGTCCTTCTCAAAAAATTAGCATATTGTGATAAAGTTCATTATTTTCTGTAATGTACTGATAAACATTAGACTTTCATATATTTTAGATTCATTACACACAACTCGAAGTAGTTCAAGCCTTTTATTGTTTTAATATTGATGATTTTGGCATACAGCTCATGAAAACCCCAAATTCCTATCTTAAAAAATTAGCATATCATGAAAAGGTTCTCTAAACGAGCTATTAACCTAATCATCTGAATCAACTAATTAACTCTAAACACCTGCAAAAGATTCCTGAGGCTTTTAAAAACTCCCAGCCTGGTTCATTACTCAAAACCGCAATCATGGGTAAGACTGCCGACCTGACTGCTGTCCAGAAGGCCATCATTGACACCCTCAAGCAAGAGGGTAAGACACAGAAAGACATTTCTGAACGAATAGGCTGTTCCCAGAGTGCTGTATCAAGGCACCTCAGTGGGAAGTCTGTGGGAAGGAAAAAGTGTGGCAGAAAACGCTGCACAACGAGAGGGGGACCTGCGGAAGCAGTGGACTGAGTCTGGAGTAGAAACATCCAGAGCCACCGTGTACAGGCGTGTGCAGGAAATGGGCTACAGGTGCCGCATTCCCCAGGTCAAGCCACTTTTGAACCAGAAACAGCGGCAGAAGCGCCTGACCTGGGCTACAGAGAAGCAGCACTGGACTGTTGCTCAGTGGTCCAAAGTACTTTTTTCGGATGAAAGCAAATTTTGCATGTCATTCGGAAATCAAGGTGCCAGAGTCTGGAGGAAGACTGGGGAGAGGGAAATGCCAAAATGCCTGAAGTCCAGTGTCAAGTACCCACAGTCAGTGATGGTCTGGGGTGCCATGTCAGCTGCTGGTGTTGGTCCACTGTGTTTTATCAAGGGCAGGGTCAATGCAGCTAGCTATCAGGAGATTTTGGAGCACTTCATGCTTCCATCTGCTGAAAAGCTTTATGGAGATGAAGATTTCATTTTTCAGCACGACCTGGCACCTGCTCACAGTGCCAAAACCACTGGTAAATGGTTTACTGACCATGGTATTACTGTGCTCAATTGGCCTGCCAACTCTCCTGACCTGAACCCCATAGAGAATCTGTGGGATATTGTGAAGAGAAAGTTGAGAGACGCAAGACCCAACACTCTGGATGAGCTTAAGGCCGCTATAGAAGCATCCTGGGCCTCCATAACACCTCAGCAGTGCCACAGGCTGATTGCCTCCATGCCACGCCGCATTGAAGCAGTCATTTCTGCAAAAGGATTCCCGACCAAGTATTGAGTGCATAACTGAACATAATTATTTGAAGGTTGACTTTTTTTGTATTAAAAACACTTTTCTTTTATTGGTCGGATGAAATATGCTAATTTTTTGAGATAGGAATTTTGGGTTTTCATGAGCTGTATGCCAAAATCATCAATATTAAAACAATAAAAGGCTTGAACTACTTCGAGTTGTGTGTAATGAATCTAAAATATATGAAAGTCTAATGTTTATCAGTACATTACAGAAAATAATGAACTTTATCACAATATGCTAATTTTTTGAGAAGGACCTGTATATTCAAGCAGTGACTCACTGACATCGATCTTGCAGTTCGGTAGGCTCATATGCTGATTCAGATTGAAAGATTGGTCAAAGTAGTAACTGAAATAACTAACTGAGTCATTTTCACAATTCGCGCTGGTGTAAGAGCCTGTCCAATTCATAATGAAACCGTGTTTTTTTCTTGTCTCCCAGTTCTGTAAGTTATAATGATGCCAAACATATTGTCAGGGTTAAATGTTTTTCAGTGTTCCTTCCTCATTACATCTTTTGGTTCACAAATGTTACTTGTACAGTTAGAACATCTTGAAATTAATTTCTTTTTTTTTTTTTTTTTTGGAGACTTACATGTTAATAATAACATTTGTGTCTTTTAAACCTGTTGTTGTTTCAGAACTGTGTGAAATTTTAGCTTTACTTCATACATCTACATTTGACACTATAGTACATTAAATGTTGATGGAGCCTTTAAGACTGGGCAGGGATTTAAGGAAATGTTCTTAACTGATTTGCTTTGTATTTTAGACAGAGAACTGTCTCTGTTGGGAAATTGGGACATTTTGTGCCTCTTCTGTGCTCCATTTAATGAGGGGTTCCGTAAAGATCTATATTGGGCCCGGTTTTATGTTCCATTTATAGCTATGCTTTCTCTGGTGGCCGACATTTATCAGAAATATAATATCACCTTTATGCTAACGATACTCAGCTTTATCTCTCTAAAAAGTATAATTTGGCTTTACATTCACTCTGCAGTTGCTTTAACGGCATTAAAAAGTGGATGGCAGCCAATTTTCTCCACATGCATAAATCAAAGACTGAAGTGATACTGTTTGGCCCTCTGACTTCAACTAAACATATAATGAATCAACAATGAAGCAAAGAGTCTTGGTGTTCATTATTAAGCCTGTAGGTTGTCCAAAATGTTGCTGCTCTCCTTTTGACTGGGGGTCTGAGACTAGAAAATATGCTTATATCAGCTGTGCGTCCCTCTATTGGCTTAGAATTCAGGATTTGATTTTATTATTTGTTTTTAAGGGTTTAAATTGTTTGGAACTCTGTTATATTGCTATTTTATTTGCGTTTTATCAACGCTTTATTTAAATAGGAATTAAAACTGGAGATTTAAAATCTGGACAAGACAGGATGTTAAAGATGAAATCATTTGAACATAAAACAAATACATTAATTCACATATACAAATAACATATGACTCAAAACAATTACAATCAGGTAAATCCAAAACCAAATATTTTAAAATACAATTAAATTATTTTTTTTAGAGAGATCAGCTCTTTAAAGCATCATTTATCTTGTAACTGGTTCCAATCAAATGGACCAGCATAACTAAGCACCCTTTACCCGTATTTGTACTGACATTTGAGATGTTTAGAAGATCACAATCTTGTGAGCAAAGACCATCATCCTTTAAATAAAATTTAAAGGGGAAATAAAAAGTCTGAATATCATGAAAAAGTTTTTTTTTTTTGGTCGGCAGCACATATTACTGCAAATGACTTGCTCCTAGCACAAATTACAGCATCAGTGAAGTGTAGCATGGACTCCTTGTGGAGCTCTCCCACTTGTTTGAATCGGCTTTACTTGACAGTATTCTCAAGCTTGCGGTCATCCCTGTTACTTTTGCACCTTTGCCTACCCAATTTCTTTCTTCCAGTCAACTTTGCATTTAATATGCTTTGATACATCACTCTTGAAACAGCCACCCCATTCAGTAATGACCTTCTGTGACTTACTCTCTTTGTGGAGGTTGTCAGTGATTGTCTCCTGGATCATTGCCAAGTCAGCAGTCTTCCCCATTAGTGTGGTTGCAAAGAACAAAAGATACCCGGAATTTATACTGTAGGGATGGTGATTTAATGAAACTCAAATGTAAATATTCTAATATTTTGAGATACTAAATAAGTGACTTTCATGAGCTGTACGCTCTAATCATCCAAAAAAAAGTGTGTGTATATATATATATATATATAGTCTCTGTGTGTGTGTGTGTGTGTGTGTGTGTGTGTGTGTGCTTGATTCTACAGGATGACAACATGAGCCATCCAACCCGAAGAGTACAGCAAACACTGATGGGTCGGGGCTTTTGAATTAGTAATAAACCTTAATGCTCCATAAACACAATCCAGCGCATGTGAACAATGTTTTGGCGCCTGCATAGATAATATCACAGTAACCCAACACTGACAGGATAGTGGCAGCTATACCAGTCTCTTTCTTGCTTCAAAACAAACACAGGACCACTTGACTCTAAAGACAAATCCTGAAAGAGAATGAATCATCATTTAAAA
This sequence comes from Cirrhinus molitorella, assembly GCA_033026305.1. Lineage (NCBI taxonomy): Eukaryota > Metazoa > Chordata > Actinopteri > Cypriniformes > Cyprinidae > Cirrhinus > Cirrhinus molitorella. The sequence goes on along the minus strand of CM065123.1, from coordinate 33,876,195 downwards.
ATCCCAAATATTAAATAAATGTGATTGATTGATATAAAGCATTCTGTATCATATTTGATACATGGATTTCTAAGGTCTCTAAATGATCAACATGGTCAAAACTTGGCTGTTAAACCTGTTACACAAAATAAACTACATCTCTTCTGTCATGTTTTAGTCTGAAAATGTCCACCTTCAGCTGGTGCTTCACATGTCTTTTTGCTGTCATCTTGACTGATCTGTATCAAGTGAATGTCAGAATAACTATTTCCAGATGAACACTTACTGGACTGAAGCAGCTTGGCTTTACTTGATTCTCCATGAATCATTTTTTTTAGAAAAATCACTGAGTCTCAAATCTGATCTTCAGGATCTTTTGAGAAACGTTTGTTTCCAGAAGCGTTACTTTTACTGTTCCTCAGTGGAGAATTGATCTTCCCAGTTAATCTCCCAGTTTATCTCTCAATCATCATTGAATTGCATTGCATTATATACCTGTGATATTTAGATCATTTTATGGCAGTATCTGATGTACTGTTTACAGATCTCATTGATTTTAGTTAGTTTAGTTTAGTTTAACTTTATTGTAATTTACATTACAAGCATCAGAATTTCATCATAGAAATATCAGCATCTGCAGCGAATTGCATATTTTTCTAAATAAAAATTGAGCAGGTTTTTCCTCCATATTCTCACTATATCAGACTATATGAGACATAAAAGCCTGATACATTAAAAAAGACACTCAACAAAAAAATGCTTTTTAAAATAGATATTTTAAGTATAGATTTATGTAATATTGTTCCATTCCAAAAAATGCCAAGCATTACAGGGTTAAGAGCGTCCTCTGGTGTTGACATGGAGAAAAACAGCAGCTCTTTCATGAGGACACTCATCGTCATATAACGTCTTATAACAGCATTATGTTTGAACGAAAGTGAGAGGAGGCTTTGAGATAAACAGGAGGCCTGGCGCTCACTGAACTCTCTGAGACTGTCTACATTTGATCCGGACAAACATTGTAAATGTGTTATGGTGAATAACGTTTCTAATTTATTTGATTTTGAAATCATGTTTTTATATGTTGAAATAACTTGTTAGCTGCTTTTTCATGTTAATTAGTGATGTTAAATATCAAAAGTGATTCACTTAGTGATTAAAATGCTATTTAACAATAGCCACTGATGGTCATTTTTGCAGAGTCAGGTCTTTTACACCAGTGGTTCCCAACCACGATCCTGGAGGACCCCCAACACTGCACATTTTTTATCTCTCCTTTGTCTGATAGACCCATTTCAGGTCTTGGAGTCCTTACTAATAAGCCAATGATCTGAATCAGGTGTGTTTGATTAAGGAGACATGGAAAACCTGCAGTGTTGGGGGTCCTCCAGGATCGTGGTTGGGAACCACTGTTTTACACTATTAAAAATAAAGGTGCTTTAAAAGGTTCTTCACAGTGATGCCACAGATTAACAATTTTTGGCTCCACAAAGAAGTATTCTGTCAAAGGTTCTTTAAAGAACTATCTTGTTCTTACCTTTTTATAATCTGAAGAGCCTTCTTTCACCACAGAAAGCCTTTTGTGAAACAGGAAGGTTCTTCAGATGTTGAAGGTTCTTTATGAAACCATTTAGACAAAAAAGGTTCTTCTATGGGATTGTGAAGCACCTTTATTTAAGAGCTGAACACGTCAGACTTGTGTTTGCATTCTGAAGTGCAGGAGAACCCTGTGTCCAGTTTGAACTGCGGCTGATGGTGTTTTTACAGTGTTTGGCGCCCTCTTGTGGCTGATCACTCACATTCACAATAGTACAGTCCAATAATATCTGCCACAAGAGGGCGTCAAAGACTCGTGTGCTGAAGGAGTGAATTGTTGTCATGCAGATTTTTTTTTTTAATGAATGAATGAATGAATGAGATGAATTAATGCATGTTCACATGTATTTTAAAACTAAAACTAAAGTAACATCTTTCTCCCGATTTCTCTGTCATTACTTATTTAGAAAAGTAACTCAGATATTTTCTTGTAAATGAAAAAGTAATGCATTACTTTACTAATTACTTGGAAAAATAATCTGATTACATAACTTGTTTTACTTGTAATGCGTTACCCCCAACACTGGTCATTAGTAGCACTTTTTTTTCACATTAAAAATATAGCACTTGAAGTACTTTTTGTAAAAACCATACTTACTGTTAAATTATGAATTTTGGTACACATCTAAATACATTCTAAAACGAAGCTGTTGCTTTCTATCATTAATAAATTAACTACTTGAATGTTAGAAATAATACATCTGATTACAATGACTGTAAATGCAATTGTAAACACCCATAGATTGAAAGGATTATTACCCTATTACTACTATATAAAATTGTAATAACACTGAACTCATTTTAAATATCAGCAGTATTTAATATACTTTTGCAATTGCACTGAAGTACTACTGAAGTAGAAAAATACTTTTCATGTATTTATATAGAAGTTTAACATTTTTATTAGGAAACAAAAAAAAAAAAAAAATGAATGTACTACAAATGTACTTGCTTGTATATAAGTATTTTTTATTGCGTTCAGGTATACTTTATTTTTACCTGGTTCAGTGAGATTTATTTAAATGGATCTTGTCATGAGTTACTCACCCTCATATCATATCAAACACTTAAACTGAATTTTATGTAGTCTATCATTCCATAAAAGTAATGTAACAGTATGAAGTCTTTATTTGCTTAAAGTATCTTTCTGCAATTCAAAACATTTAAAGATGCTACAATTGGGTATGTTCCTCCATGTCTGCCATTTTGGAGCTGTTGTGTGGATACTCAATATGAATATATATGTATACACTACCAGTCAAAAGTTTGGACACACTCTCTCATTTAATGTTTTTTAAGGAAGTTGTTATGCTTATCAAGGCTGTTTTCACTTGATCAAAAATACAGAAAATAAATGTAATATTGTGAAATATTATTACAATGTAAATCAATATATATATATTTTTTATATATTAATATACATTAAAATTTAATTTATATCTGTAATTAAAGTTGAATTTCTAGAATCATTAATCCAATCTTCAGTGGCTATGTTTACATGCACCCAAATAATCCATTTGTAATTGGATTGACGCTCAATCGGATTGAAAAACGTTCATGTAAACACCTTAATCGATCCGATTGAGCTTGATCGGAATGAAATTTCAATCGGATTGAAAGGGGTGGTTTATTCCTTTTCTAATCCGATCCAACAGCAAAAAATGACCATGTAAACGCTTGAATCCGACTACTTTCTCTATCGTATTCAGAAGTCTCTGGGGCACATGCGCAGTGCAATGTTGACACGCATTACACAGTGCGCAAGTTCACGTTCACGTCTTCTTTAGTTGTAAAGACACACAAAAAAACGTTGCTGATTTAAGAATGTGTATGCCAACATGGCAAAAATAATGATGAGCTCTGTCACGTCCATGGTTGTCTCCACAAGTGTGATTGATATGACATCACACATCGGAATGTATATAAAACACATATAAACTGATATTTGAATCAGATTATAATGTTAAGAGTACATGCAAACAGATCTGCAATCGGATTCAGTTCATTCAGATTGGCGAAAATTGGTGCATGTAAACGTAGCCAGTGTAACACGATCCTTCAAAAATTATTCTAATATGATTTTTTGATCAATAAAAGGTTCAAAAAGAACAGCATTATTTCAAATAGAAAGGTTTTCTAACAATATACACTACTGTTCAAAAGTTTGGGGTCAGTACATTTTTATTCTTTATTTTTTGAAAGAAATTAATACTTTTATTCATCAAGGATGTGTTAAATTAATAAAAAGTGATAGTATAAATTTACATTGTTAGAAAATATTTATATTTTGAATAAATGCTGTTCTTTTTAACTTGTTATTCATCAAAGAATCCTGAAAAAAGAATCACAGGTTGCAAAAAAAAAAATATTTGGCAGCACAACTGTTTCCAACATTGATCATTCGAATAATAAATCAGCATATTAGGATGATTTCTGAAGGATCACGTGACACTTAAGACTGGAGTAACAGCTGATGACAATTCACATGAATAAATTATATTGTAAAGTATATTAAAATAAAATAAAAACAAAAAAACAAAACATTATTTTCTATTGTAATAACATTTTGCAATATTACTGTTTTTTTTTTTTTTTTTCAAATAAATGCAGCCTTGATGAGCATAAGAGACTTCTTTGAAAAACTCTCAACTGTTAGTGCATATATATATTTCTTTTCTTTTTTTTTTTTTAAGAAAAACAAACATTTGTTACATGAAACAGACTTTAACTGATATAACATGGCATAAAAACCCTTAAGCATACCTATTTGCCAAGGCAACATTTCTCATTTTCATTTTGTTTAACTTGGTTTACTAAAATAACTGAAAATAAAACTGAATTAAAAAAAAAAAAAAAAAAAAAAAGTAAAAAACAAACCTAAAATGACGAAAACAACAAAATTACTAAAATCTAAAACTAAAATGAAAACTGAAAATATATAAAAATAAAAACTAACCCACAATATCAATTAAAACTGTAATATCTCAAAGTTTCTAAAATAACACTGGTGGAAATGTCCGGTCATTTCTGCACTGGATTTCCATTTTTTTTTTTCTTATATGTTCTACAGAAGAGAGAAAATCACAATGGATCTGAAACAATATGTAAATTGTAAATTACAAAACTGACTATGAGCCACAATATCATCTCAGTCAAAATCCTCTGCACTTTAATGCCTCTTCACATGTCTCCATGTCCTTTGTTTCTCCCCATTTTTATGAATATTCAGTAAAACTAAATTTGCTTGTTTATTATATATATATATATATATATATATATATATGTATTCCTTGTGTAGCATTTACTGTGGTGTCATGATCAGACACAATTACAACTGCTCTTCATCATATTGTTATGATTTTAGAGAACCTGTCGAGGAATAATGGTGAATTGACTACTTGAGGACAATGCGATGACTCTCGGACTACTGTTGCCATCTCTCTCCGAGCCATAGAAATATTACTGCAGAACATTTTCTTTACTCTTGTAAATGAGAAGCGGATCCGACAGCCTTGCTAAAACCGTGTTCTGGGCTGCTGAAGTGGAAAACACGGCGCTATATTGAGTTATAATATCATACAGCAGACGCTAGTGTTCTGGGGTGTGTTTGTAATTGCGGGTGTCAGCGGCAGTCACCTGCCACGCCGCGAACTCGGCTTCACCGCGACTTTCCGTGGAGACGCCGCCGCCGCTCCTGCCCTCGGGTCGTGACTTTTGCATTCGGTAAGCATCCGAGAGGCGTCGCGAGAGAAAAGCTCCCCGCCCGTCGCTCTCCTGACGCCGCAGGAATTAAAACGGAAGAAATGCAATTTAAAGACATGAAGTAAACAATCACCTAACACTTGTTTCGAGCACGGACACAATTTCCCTGGCCTTGTCCAATTCCATCGTAGCCCGAGGCGCGTGTGTCTTTTTTTTACATGTGGTTCTACACCACTGATTAGAATGGTAATGCAGGAGCAGAATCAATCCCTATGACATTTCACACAATCAAACATTGTGTTTTATACACTGCAGCACTTCTGTTCCCTCTCAGAAACAAACTCCAGAAGTCTCTCCTTGCAAATCAAGTGCACTGCAGCACAATTACCACAGACTGGAGACAATTACTGCACGCACAACACCACAAAATGATGCAGTATTGGCCATGCTTGTCCCACAAATTCAAATTAAAGTCTAAATTTAGGTGTGTTTTATTATCTATGGTTTATTAAACACATAATGCAAGCATTAGTGTTCACAGGTTTCATAAAGAAAGGCCATATGAATTTTAAGCCTGACTGTGCAACTGCAAAAAAACAGAAGCAATTCAATGAAAAATAAACTTGTAATTAGGAGTGAGTTTTGTGCAACTAAGTACCACGATGACTGTACCCTGCTATCAGATCAGGCCACTTTCACTGTTTTATTCATTGCATTCTGAGGCTCTTCAGAGATTACACAGAGTCATGGGCTTGATTCCTATCTGCCAAATGCAGTATATGAGAAGCATACCAAATTGTAACCAGTTTTGGTACCTTTAAATAGTTTGAATTGCAGCATGAGACTTTAAATTGTAAATGTTATAAATAATTGCAAGCAACTAACTCTAAACCAAACCCTATAGTACATGCTGTATAAATTGTAGTTATACAAAAGATAAATTTCTTGATTTTTATCTATTCTCATTTTGATGAGTCATTATAAATTCTTAAACGGGGGGTACAATGGTGTGTCGTATATTCAGAGTTGTTTACAGTGTTAAAGAGTTGGATTCTCATGCTAAACATGGCCAAAGTTTAAAACGTGCTTCATTCGGCTGCACTCTGCAAGGGATTCATTCGGGAAGAATGTCTTTAAAGAAGTGTGGTTATGGTTGTAAGGCAAAGATAACTTTGCTCAGCTTCCTGAAGAACCCAGTGTTACGTGAACAGTGGATGCAGTTCCTTTTTCCGGGGCAGCAATGGAGTTTAGCAAGTGTGTGTTTGTTGATGAATGTTTCATATACGAGGACCAGTTCGACGCTGGATTTGCACATTGTTTGATACTGAAAGATGTAGCGGTCTCAGCTATAAAAGATCCCGGTAATGATTCAGAACTGCAGATGGTAAGTGAAACAACATCAAATGTCTGTTTTATTGGCAATCCTAACGCAAGTGATCGTCGAATAAAACTAAATAATTTTGGAGATATTAAGGATACATTACTACTCTATAGGTACTCAGGATTAACATGAGATTGGGTGAAACTGTGTATGTTATGTACCATTTAAATTGCAAGATTCAACATATGCTTTTCAGTTAATGTGTAAACAAAACTTAACCAAACATATTTGTAGCTTCTGCCATCCAAAAACACAATCTTTGTTACTTTTGATATGAAATGATTAATCAGTGTTTTAGTGCAGAAATAATGCCATGTAATGTCACATTTACCTCAGAAAAGACATTCAATATCTGTAAACTCAATAGTTAAAAAGCTAAAAAAAAAAAAAAAAAAAAAAAAGTGCATGTGCATGCAGAATTACTACACAAGTTGATATTGGTGCCCAATGATCATGCTTTAACTTTGCAAAGTTAGTGTTGCATTCTTCTTGTGGCCATTTAATCATTTAAGTTTCTTTTTTTGGCTCATTTTATCTGTAAAAGAAAACATGCCTAATAATTCTGCACACATGTATATAAGAAGTTTTTCACTTCTAGCCTTTATGGACAACTTCAGAATCAATAGAAGTCACTAAGTCGTTTGCGTCGTGCGTGATCTGAGATGTGCTTGCACCGTGCTCTGCTAGTGAACTTGTGAACACACTTGCAGGGAGTGTCAAGGAGGTGAAGGAAAAGTTAGGGTTAAAGTCAACATTTTGTTTTTTTTCCACACAAAAATGCTTCTCGTCGCCTCATATAACCCCGATTGCACGTCTGATGGCAAATGGTGTATTTTCATGGCGTCTTTCATACTTTTATGGACCTTGACAGTGTAATTTACCAGGCAGTCAATGGGACAGTAAGAAGGGTCCTGGTTTTCATCTAAAATATCTTAAATTGTGTCCCGAGGACCAACAAAGCTTTTAGGGGTTTGGAACGACATGGGGGTAAGTGTTTACTCAACAAATTTTCATTTTGGGGTGGAGTATCCCTTTAAGATTTACAGTACCCAACTGTATTTAGTTTTACAGTGAGGTACTGTAATAATGTACTACAGTATACTACGGTAATTAATTTATTTGTGTATGTGTGTAATTTCATTCAATTAAATTTTTTGAGTGGCCTTATAATCATTATATTATAGCCCTTATATGGAGATATCTGGGCGTGTTTATGCAAATGACTGAATTCATGGACATGGTCACTCATTAAGAATACTCCACGTTCATTAGCATTACAATAAGGTTAGGAACAATTTCATGTGCGTGTGACAGCAGCATTTTACATGGCAACATGCATGTTCAAGAACACTAGGCATAGCACTGTTTCTAAAATTCATGATAGTACAGCTGTACTTTTTAGTACATTATTTGTTTATTAGTGTATTGGTTTATAGAGCTACTGATTCAGTGACTCTCTTGCAATATGAAGATGAATGCTGAAACAGAAGCTGTGTGGGTCAGAGCTGTGTTTCTGCTTTAGCTGCATTATAGCGAAGCCTCAGGCCACAGCGGAGCTGCGCTGACAGACGGACTGATGTTGTGTTTTACCAGCCGCAGCCGCCTGTCAATCAAACACAGCCTTGTTCCCAACATATCCAAACACTAATATCAACATGCATTAGCTACGAGAAATGCAGCCTCCAGGGTGCGTGTTGAATGGCACGTGTTTCCTGCTTTTCTGCACTAGTTCCACATAGAACGTGTGTTAACAAATAACGCTCTCTTAACAAATAAAGTTGAGCATGTGAAAAGTACAAAACAAACTCCAAATCCAATTGAATGTAGAGATAACATGTGTCAGTTTCTGATGTTGAAATTCCTTACACACATAAATGTGTGTGTGTGTGTGTGTGTGTGTGTTAAATGTGATATTACAATAACTTTTTAAAATAAATTGTAAAAAAAATTAAATGTATTTATTAGTTTGTTTATATATGTGTGTGTACTGTTTATTTATTATGTATATATAAATGCACACACAGTGTATATACAGTATATATTTTGCAAATATTTACATGTGTGTGTATATATTTATGTTCATATAATTTATATTAAATGTGTGTATATATTTTTTTTTTCTCAAATATATACACATATATACACACACAGTACACACACATATATTTTATTTTGGATGTGATTATTTGCAATCGTTGCCCAGCACTAATATTTATTTATTTATTTCAGTCAGTAATAAAATAAGAACAAATAAATGAATAACAAACATTTAGTAGAATAGAACAGAATAAAATAGAATAGAAATCTGTCAAAAACTTAAGTCCCAAAATGAACACACTTTTTTTTTTACAGCTATAGTTCTATTTATTTTAATTTTCATTAATTTAGAAGGTTATTATTTGCTGTTTAATGCATTAAAGAAGGGCTGAAAGGATTAGTCGGCATTATCGACAACGTCGACAATAAAAGATTGTCGACAAATATTTTTGTTGTCGAGTAGTCGTTTGATCCCATATGAAGTAATGTAAGAGCCTGCAATAATGCGGTTTGACCAGTGTGGCACTGTAGCGCAAGACTGTAATTCAGCCCTCCTGTATGCAATTCAAGAGAAAAGGCACAAAGTGCTTCAGAGCGAACACAGCAGAATCTGAGCGGTGTTTAGATGAATATGTAAATGTATATTGCATCCTTTCCTCTCAGTAATGAAATAAACACAACAAAAATGGACAGCAGTGTGAAAGCAGCAGTTAAAAATGCATCTGATTACAACGATGTGGATGTTTGCTCTGCAGTTCAGTAATGTTAACTTACTCCAGTAATGTCCGGTCACATCATGTTTATTTATGTAGTCTGTTATGCAATAGATAGCCTTAAATCAAACAGCTTTACGATATTTCAGTTAGAATTACAACTTGATTTCCTGTTATAAAGCAGCTCTCCAGTGTGGAGCTAGCTAATGAGAAAATGTTTATTATAAAAAAATAATAATTTTCATTACAGTGATGTTTGGTTACATCCAAAAAATAGAGCCTCTTATCATTTACCTTTATTTTAGGGTGACCATACGTCCTCTTTTCCCCAGACATGTCCTCTTTTTGGACTTGACTTGGACTTGAAAAAATGCATCTGGCCGGATTCCTAAATTGCCCAAAATGTCTGGGATTCGTCTTTTGCTTTCTACAGTCGTCATTGATTGTGTGCGTTTTTGTATTAAAGCCTTGCGTTCGACTGTTTCTTAATCCTGCTCCCTCAAACATTTTAATATTGAATATAATTTCCATGCATCACGGAGTCGCTGTCAGTATGCAGAATATTTAAATCTTTGGATGCAGCTTGTGTTGGATGTTTGCCAAATCCGCATTTTTTCCATGGAATTGGGCTGATTTTAAACTTGCGGCGGGTTGATTTTCTCCCGTGGGTTAGAAGTTTGAAATATTGCATAACTTCCATATGGCTGAAATGCTTGTATTGAAACATTTTGTATTCTACCTGTGATATGATGTGCTAGATATTAGTTTAAAGGATAGCCATTGTGGTAGGAAGCTTTTTAGCTGTGTTTATGATCAATCTACGTAACAGTGACTGTAAAATGTGTTATGTATTAATTAACATGAATGAACAATGAACAATACATTTATTACATTTATGTATTAATCTTTGTTAATGTTGGTTAATAACATGCAGCTGCTCATTGTTTGTTCATGTTATTTTTGTTATTTTTTATGTGATTTTTATGAATGCATTAGTAAATGTTGAAATGAACATTAAGTGAGATTAATACATGCTGTAAAAGATTTGTTCATTCTTAGTTCATATTAACTAATGTTAAGTAATGAACCTCATTGTAAAGTTTTACCAATTAATTGTATAATAATTGTAATCACATATGCTTTTCTAAAGCTGAAGTGACCTTTATTTATGTTAGAATGTGTATAACATAATGTTTAGATTAATCTTTCTAATAATCGTTAGATTAAACGATTATCAAAAATCATTTGTTGCAGCCCTACATTACAGTAATTAATGGAATAAACACAGCTTTCCTGATTCTATGCTAATGTTTGTAGCAGTTGACACAGGGCGATCCGTATGTCATATCTGTCCTTTCTCCACTTTGCCCCTCATGAGGTCCTCGTGTCTGAGGATGAGTCTGTTTACACGTTGATCTGCAGTCTCTTGTCACTGACAGCTGCTTGCCGTTTCAAACGGGACCCTCTAAAAACTGACTGGCGCTTTGAAACCCGGCCTGCGGCGCTCCGATACGAGTGAGGGACGGGCCGCTCGGTAACCGAAGCCATGATGTTACAGAGGCGAGGTTGTTGTCGGACAAGAGAGATCTTTGTGGAGAACACAAGTGTTTGGCTGTGTGGTGACATTCCCGTCTGTCAGCCCCGTCCTGCCTCCGAAACACCTGCGCGCCGCAATGTTAAACGGCTCAGAAATGGCAGAGCGAGTCTGACAGATGAAAGGCCAGCGGGTCGCTCTCCAGGCTCACAGGTGTCATGGAGAAACATCTCGTCTGTGTCTCTCAGGTTCATGCTGCAGCTTCTGTGATGTGCTTGTCTGCTTTTTTCTTCTGATCCTGTGAAACTGGAGACATTGCAGCTTGAGTGAGATACCAGATCTTTCTTTGTGTGTCCAGAACATAGATACTATTTGGTGCTTTTCAAAGAAATATAAAAATGTAGTGTGATCATTACTTTGATGTGCTGCAGATATGAATGATTCCTCAAATCTTGAGTGGTATTGAGGAAACTCTGACTTTCATCTGGAGACCAAAGAACAGGCATTTCAAAAAGAGATCCTAAATTATTGATATATAATTATAGCTTTTGTATTATTTTGAAATAGATAAATTAATAAATAGTTGTTTTCATAATTGTTTTTAAGAACCTAATCAGTAACATACTGTGGTTTTTGTTAAGATTTTAAATTAGACCTTTTCAATTTTTATTTTAGTTAAAAATGTAGTAATGTTGTTGTGTATCTTTTCATTTGTATTCATTTTATTGGTCTGTATAGTTATATATTATTTATATTTTTAGTTTGTTCAGTTGCACATCAAGTTAAACTAAACAAAAAGGAAAAATGTTGACTTGGCTACTAAAAGCAAAAGTTTAAGGTTTTTATCTTGATGATAAATTATAGACTGGTAACACTTAAAGCCTTTGTGTATAATACATACATGTATTTATAATGTACATTGTAATGCTTTTTTATAAATAAATGTTAAATATTTGAATGTTTGTTGGTCATGTGTTTTAATGCATTATACTTTATAACAGTAATTAGATTTTATAACTGTGGTTATAATTATTCTAATATCACATAATGTAATTAATGCATCAGAACTACTTTTAAATGCATTATACATGAAGGCTGTAAGTAAATTATTTTTTATTTATATATGTATTTAATTTTTTAATTTATTTATTTATTTTATTTTATTTATTTTTTTTGCCTTGAACCAGTAAGCATTCATCGAGAACACAAATCAGCCTCATGGAAATATGAAATTAAGTTCCTGAACTTGAACAGGATGCAACTGATTAATTAACTAAAAAAAAAAAATAAATAAATAAATGTGTAACTGACTTAGCATCTCATTAAACAAATGATCAAAGATTTTCAATATTTTTCCTATTTAAAACTTGACTCTTCTGTAGTTACACTGTGTAATAAGACTGACCAAAAATGAAAAGTTGCAATTTTCTAGACATATGATATGATAGGAACTAGTACACAATGCAACTACAGAAGAGTCAAACTGATTTTTTGCAGTGCAAAAGTGGCACAGAATCTGCATTTGAAGTAGCATTTAGATGCATTCACACAGACTGCTTAAAACAGGACATGAATGCATTTAACCTTAAGTTACAAATGCATAAATAATGTTTTGATGTTAAAATAAATAAACAGCATTGCATACTGATATTTAAAATGACTTTGTTTGGGATGGGGGATGGAAGAAATTTACATTAAATATTAACTTACATTCGCCAGTAGGTGGCAGCAAATCACTGCATGAGTGAGTCACTGAGTCAGTCATTCAACCAGTTTGTTCAAAAGGCTGATTGATTCGGTAACAAAACAGCGTCATGTGTCGCTCAGAGATGCAAAACAACACTGATGCTGTGGCTTTGTTTGGAACTATTTTCATTGACAAAATACAGCAAAAACTAGCTGTTGTGTCTAAAAGTCATTTAATAATAACTTGATTTTTGAGTTTATTGAACTGTTAATCAAATCAGTATCACGTTTGAATTGTGCTGCTGATATTTGGAGAAAAAGTGTACTTTTTTTGTGTGTGTGATATTAATTATATCAGATGATATATAAAGGCATGGAAGTCACATGGGTGCATTTTTGCCTCTTGAATTTTGAGGTAATTATATATCTTACAATTTATAAAAGTATAAATTTTTGACTAAAAAGGCGAGGCGATCCCTGATGATAATCTTAATATCTTGAAGTGTGAGATGTGTCACGATTTTCATATCTTGTAGTGTGTGCATGTTTACGATTTGAAGGAAGATAATCTGCAAAGATTCTCCTTATGTGTGTGCTGCAACCAGATTTCATAATCAGTTAGGATTTTAAACATCCTGTAGTGTTGCCAAGCTTTAGGTCTTAAAGGAATAATTGCATGTTTTTAAACAATGTTTGTAAAAAAAAAAACAAATCCATCATTAAGACATTTTTATCTCTTTTCACTGGAGGAAGCGTTATTATAATGGAGTTATATTTTAGCTAAAAACATCTTAATAGTGGGTTTGTTTCAGCTAGGGGTGTGCGATATACAGTATATCGTCTGCGATAGTAACGCAATTGTTGTTTTAACGATGTGCAATTTGACATTATCAAGTATAATGCGAAAAATAAACAAAACACACCTACAACAGTGCACGCATAATGTTACATTATGTGATGATTTAGAGTGCATTCTTACACTGCATGATTCAGTCTATTAAAATGCATTTAGAAATGATCACAGAATTCAAGATATGGGGACAGAAAATGTATATATTTATATAATTTCATCTAGTTAAACAATATCATACGAAGAGTGCTGTTTTTCCTTCAAAAATCAGCATGACTACAAATGTGACACTGATTTTATACAGCAGTTCAAGAGACAAGAAGTTAATATTAACTTACATTTTAGAGAGCATATTTCCTGTTTTTGCTTAATTTCGACAAACACAAATCATTCCAAACACAGCCACAGCACTGTTTTGCCTCTCTGAGCAACATGAAGGTGTTTCATTTTTGAATGAATTATCGTTTAAATGATTCGGTTCAATCGCAATGACTTGCTTATTAACAGCGACTTACTGACACCTACTGGCGGTTTTAATGTGTAAATGCATCTAAGCGCCACTTTATATGCAACTTCTGCAAATATGAATTTTGTTGATATTGATTTGATTTGTTTAGTAACAGACTAAATGTATTATTATTATAATTGACTGATTAAATGTAAGAATTAGACTCAAAAGTTGATGCACACTTAAAAAAAAAACAAACAAAAAGGCTTTATAAAGGTAAAAATGCCCATAAAAGGTCCATTTAAAAATCCAAACGTTAGCACTGTAGTCCTTTAAGTACAATAACACACAAAGCAAAAATATCGCCTAATTATTAGAGATGCACCGATTGACCGGCTAGTGATCGGAATCAGCCGATTTTTCGCATGATCAGCCCGGATCGGTGACCGGCCGGTCAGTCTCACGTCTTGCAGATTCCGAGCCGATCCTTTTATTGCCAGCGGCGCAGGCAATTACATCACAGCCATGCGCAAACTCACAGTCTGGTGTAAACATGCCGTTGGACGTTTTTTCTGTGAGTGAAGATGACACAAAAATCGCAGTTTGTAACATTTGTAAGGCTAAACTACAATGTGGGGGAACTACCACAAAAACGTTCGGAACGGCCTGGAAAAATGAGCGCATCGTACTGCGTGTCACGACCGCCTCGCTTGTATTATGAGCGCGCATAAAGCGCGGCTACATTTGAAATAAGGAACTTGAGCACGCAAAAGACACGACATGTGAACTGAACGGCTCCAAAAAAAGGCAGTGCGGTGCGCCTCGCGTTTTCAGACATAAAAAGCGCGTTCAGTGTGATCCAGGCCTAATAAGACACTTAAAACACAATCACTCAGCTGAATATGCCCAGTTTGAAAAGGGGAAAGAGGCTAAAGCTAGCGCGCCGTGTCCAAGCTAAATCTCGTCAGCCACAAGTCAGCAGCCTCTGCTATCTTTTATTGGGATGTTCAAGTAATAGCATTTAGTACTAGCATTGTTATTTCTACCCGTTTTAAGACAGTGCACTTTTTGTTATTAAAGTTATTGTCGTGACTACTTGTCCTGACTGCTTTGTTAGTTATATATTATTTCTACATTTTTCAAGGCACAGAGCACTTTATTTTGTTATTTTGCTTTCTGTATATGCTTTCATTACAGTTCTTTTTAAAAAATCGGAATTGGCAGAAATCAGAATCGGCAGGTCACACGTAGCCTACTGAAAAATCGGAAATCGAAATCGGCCAAGAAAATTGCAATCAGTGCATCTCTACTAATTATCGCCATCGACAAAATCCCAGAAAATATTGAGATATTATTTTTTGTCAATATCGCACACCCCTAGTTTCAGCTTTTGTCTTCTCAAGATGTTAACTGATGGACTGGAGTGGTGTGGATTACTTGTGGATTATTGTAATGTTTTTTACCAGCTGTTTGGACTCTCATTCTGACGGCACCCATTCACTGCAGAGGATCCATTGTAGAGATTTATTTCTACAAATCTGTAGAACAAACAAACTCGTCCACATCTTGGATGGCCTGTTCCTTTAACACTTTGACTGTGTTTATGTAACCGGCCTCTGATTTGAGTGCATTGGCTCACGAGTGCAGAATGTTGAACACGGCGAGGTATCGACAGGGCCGAGTGTTAGCTGACAGTGAGCACGGATCTCCAGCCCCGTCTGAAGCCGATAAGAGTCTGGGCAATTGACCCGAGCATCATTTGTTATTTTAAGGTTATCTGGCGTTTGAGTCCTTGACGAAGCTCTCGAGCACGTCTCCTCTCGCCTCCGCATCCTCTGGCGTTTCTGAGGAGCGCTCGATTTGAAATGGTCCGAATAGCACTTGTTTGCTTGTTTTCTTATCTGCAGATGGTGACTTCATAGCGTTTAATTAGCTTTCAGAAAGGGCTCTTGAAATAAAACAATTATCTTGGATGCCGCTATCGTCCTAGCGCGGTGTCGGGCTAATTGTTTCTGCCGGGCGATTTGATCTGAACGTCATGCGCCGATTTACCAGAGCTCAAATGCACAACTACAAGCGCAATTAACAATACCGCGATCAGTCAGCGCCGGCAGCTTTGCCATAATTAAACCCCGGCATCAAAGGCGAGCGGCCGCGTTTGTCAGCAGACGGACCGATGTCAAACACGACAGAAGAAAGTCTGAACAACCGCAAATGCTTGCTCGACAAGCCAGATCAAAAAGACGGCGGAAGCGGCGCCTTTGATTGGCCGAGTGGCTCTCGCTGCCCTATTTGTTCCTTCTTATGTTTCCAGGAAGCGTAGGAAGGTGCCCTTTCGCATCGGTTTGTCCGTCATCGTGGCGACAAATGCGCGGTGCTGGAGCGGAGCAGCAGTGTACGATCTCACACAAGGAATGCCTGCGAGAGGCAGATGCTGTTTGGTCTAATGTGGAAAGCATCTGTGGTGATGAGTGCTGTATCAAAGTGATGAAATTCCTCCTGCGTTTCCTCCGGCGGGCTCAAGTATCTCAAACAGAGCCCGCTTTTATATGGCTCTCAAGGGCCAGCGTACACTTTTTGTTTTTGCTCTCTCAGCCACTCAGAGCAGTGTGTTTGGGTAAAGATCAGTGACCCGAGAGTCCTTTCAAACGCTGGCCGAACCCCAAACACACTTGTAATTGGTAAGACAATGAGAGCGGAATGGTAAACACACAAGGGTCATTCATATATCAGCGTTTTACGCTGCATTGCATGGCTGAAGTACAACAACATGTGGATAAAATCAGCCCTTCTGGGGTGTATGTTGTGTGTTCTTAGCAGCTGTACGCCACCAACTTTACAAACACGTTTAGTCTGCCTTTGAACTGTAGAATGCCATTAGCTCTGCATTTGAATGTGTTTTATAAGCAGAGTATTTTGAGGAGACGAGCTTGCAGTGCTGCCGGGCACCAGATGGAGGAGCTCTAGTGATGTTTTACCATCCTGTGAGTGAGTGAGAGAGGAACAGAGCCACAGATGGAGACGCTGAAAGACCAAATATCTCGTCCAGGCATCGCATGTCAAGCCTTTGCTCCTCACGGTGAGACTGAAGTTTGGCTCGTGAGGACAGAGGAAATCCAAAACCGGTAAATCACCAAAGCAGGAGTCTGCCATCTTGTGCCCTTCATCAGAGAACAAATATATGAAGAAAATATTTAATAACTACAAAATGTCAAGTAGTGGAGTAAAAAGTTAAATGTGACCCTGGACCATAAAAACAGTCCAGGTATATTTGTAGCAATACCCAACACTGTATGGGTCAAAATTATTGATTTTCCCTTTATTCCAAAGATCATTAGGATATTAAGATCATGTTCCATGAAGATATTTAGGAAATGTCCTACTGTAAATATACCAAAACTTAATTTTTGATTGGTAATATGCCTTGCTATGAACTTAATTTGAACAACTTTAAAGGTGATTTTCTAAATTTTTGGCAAAAAAAAAAGACTCTTATGACTGGTTTTGTGGTCCAGGGTCACATATTTATTTATTTATTTTTTTATTTTTTTTAGAAATAACAGTAATATTGTGAAATAGTATTACAATCTAAAATAACTGTTTTCTATTATAATATATGTTAAAATGTAATTTATTCCTGTGAAATAAAGCTACATTTTCAGCATCATTACTCCAGTCTTTACATTCTAATAATATTAATAGAATGTAATCCTAGCAGTAGTTGTGTAGATTCTGTTCTTTTTCCATTCAAGTAAATCAATCTTACTAAATAAATCACTAAAGCACTACACTACTTTTTTTTGAAAAGTTAATACTTTTATTCCTCCAAGGTTAATTAAATTGATCAAAAGTGACATTTATAATATCACAACAACAGTTTCCACAAAATTATTGGGCGGCACATCTTTTTCAGCATTGATAATAATCAGAAATGTTTCTTGAGCAGCAAATCAGCATATTAGAATGATTTCTGAAGAATCACGTGACACTGAAGATTGAAGTAATGATGCTGAAAATTCAGTTTTGATCACAGCAATTAATTACATTTTAAGACGTATTTAAATAGAAAACAAAATGGGCTGCAAATCTGTCCTTTTCATTGATTTTATATATATATATATATATAATGTGTGTGACCCTGGACCACAACCAGTCATAAGCAGCACAAGTATATTTGTAGCAATAGCCAAAAATACATTGTAGTGTTCAAAATTATCGATTTATCTTTATGGCAAAAATCATTAGGGTATTACGTAAAGATCATGTTCCATGAAGATATTTAGTAAATTTCCTACTGTAAATATATCAAAACTTTATTTTTCATTAGTATTGCTAAGAACTTTATTTGGACAGCTTTAAGGCGACTTCTTCAATATTTAGATTTGTTTGCAATGTAATCATACATCAATGTAAAGCTTATTTATTCAGCTTTCAGATGTATAAATCTCAATTTCAAAACAAAAATGGACCCTTATGACTGGTTTTGTGGCCCAAGGTCACATATTGTAAACAGTCAAATGTTAAACTAAATTTTGAACTCAGATATGGAGGAAAGACATCAGAAATGTGTGTTAGTAGGTGTGAATGTAGAAGTCTTTCTTTATCTGTCAGTGATGTGTGTGTGTGTGTGTGTGTGTGTATGTGTCAGAGCAGCTTGTATCTGGTTTTCTTCTGCATTCTCAGGGTGTGACACGAGGGATTCGCTGTTGTCCACTTCTCACAGATTACACTGACTCAGAGACAATGCCATACAAGCTTATTGTGGCTGTTTGTTTGCAGGAATAAATGCACGCTGGTTAGGGTTCGTCCATCTCTCTGTTCCCGGTTATCGCAGGCGCAGACGACCCGCGTTCCCAAGGCCACAAATGCTAATCATCAATCTCACTTGCATGCGATGTCTCTGTTTAACAGCTGATAGGGCCTCTGCGGTCACGTCCCTTATCACGGCCTGAATGTGTTTCCCCAGTACTTCAACTTTAGGACTGGACCCTCATCCTTTAATCAATCATCTAAACATTCATATACTGTACCAGAGCGGGACAGACGGCTCAAGGTTTGCCTGTTAGCTTGATGCACTCCATTATATACACCAACAAGTGTTGATAAAGTAATTTAGATGATTTCAGAAGCTAGTTTAGTTATGGTTTACACTCTTGAGAGGATGCTGATCTGTCTTTTAACAAACTCTGGCTTTCCTCGATAGTCGTGAGAAGTGACACCGTCTATAGATTGGGACGTTTGAACAACAGGCACGTCTGGGACGCTCAATGACCCGACAGAACTCACTATTGATCCTTTAATCAGCTCACAACCGGCTGCGATGCTGTTTCTTTGCTGTGGAGAATAAATCAGAGTTGGGAACTGGAAGCACCATCGTCCTGCAGCTAACGGTCAACACGCTCTCATAAAGAAACTCTGAAGGTGTTTATTACTCAACTTCATCTTTAGAACTGCTCTGGCAGTGACTTCAGCAGTGTTTCAGCGTTTCATCTGAGAAAAAAAAAATCTCATCAGAAACACATAGAAACTCAAAGATCTACAACCCGCCAAAATAAAAGTCCAGTTCAGTATGAAAAAATTATGACAGGAATATACAGTAGAATATAATAATAATAATGATTTGCTTTAATAATTTAATTAAGTCAGTAACTAAGTGAGCAGGTAAGTAAATCAATAAATAATTAAATAAATTGTTATTGTTTTATAAATTTAATTGATTGGACATTTGAATTTGTATTTCAAGATTTAAAATGTAATTTTTGTTCCACTTCTAATAAATTGATGTTAAATTGTATAGAGTGTCATAATTTAAATTAGTCATCATTTTTGGTTACTATAATTATTGTAATTAAAAATCATATTTAACCATTAAAACAGAATATATATATATATATATATATATATATATGTAATGCCATACATTTAGAGGTGTCATGTTGGCAAAATGAGTTATGTGATAAATTTGAATACTTATTTTAAGGGTATTTTTCTAGCTTAAACATTAGCAATAGCTTGCAGTAAGTCACAGAAGTTGCTTGGATGGCACATGCACATAAACTCTGAAGGATGACAGTCTGCGTTTGTGTCTGTGCAGTGGTGCGTTTGCTTATTATTACAGTAACATTACAGTTGAAGAGGCGACATAAGTCATACTCCAGCCCAAATCTCCCTCCTCACCAGCAAACACATTTTCCACTTGAAGGAGTTTGTACTCGGAGTCTTACTGAGGCCTGAAACTGAGTCTTTATTACTCAAATGAAGCCAGTTTACACTGCAGAAACCTAAAGACCTGGACCTGCTGATTATAAGAAAACAGGAGCTTGTTCACACAGCGGATGGGAAATATTGAATACGTAAGCAATAATTCAATGTCTTTATATACTCTCATGTTGTTCTCAAACTGTACAAAAGTCATTAAACTTAAAACATCAAAGTATCATTCCTGTGCAGTGCAAATCTTCTGAAGTCCTCTTCTGCTTTTGCTTCTCTTTTGTAAATCTGTTAAAAGATGAAATACCACAGTTTCCATGGAAGAATGTAATTTGAGTTTTGTATGATTTCATATCACCAATAACAATGTTTGGATACTCAAACTTTGAGTTTGAGTATCTAGTCTAGACCACAAACTGCTAATAAACACATGAACCATGCAGTGATTTGATCAGACAAACCCGAACCTGCTTCATAATAAATACATTGATATTGACCTGGAAACTGTGTGTGTGTGTGTGTGTGTGTGTGTGTGTGTGTGTGTGTGTGTGTGTGTGTGAATCAGAGTGTTTTGTGGTAAAAGCATGAGTGTGTATTGTGGATCTGTACACCGGTTGAGCCACAGTGAACAATACTTCTACAACAATTGTTATTATTAGTTAATGGTAATTTACTAGTGCAGTTTTAAAATGTTGTTGTTTTTATTAACTAAGATTAGTAAATAATAATAATAATAATAATTCTAATAATAATAATAATAATAATAATAATAATAATAAGTAATAGCAATACTTTATATAGTTTATATAGTAAATTGGGTGTGGTATAATTATGCATATATATATATGCATAATTATACCACACCCAATTTATTTGTATTAGCGTTTACATATTTCAGTGACCCTGGAGCACAAAACCAATCTTAAGGAGCACAGGTATATCTGTAGCAATAGCCAACAATACATTGTATGGGTCAAAATTATAGATTTTTCTTTTATGGCAAAAATCATTAGGATTTTAAGATCATGTTCCATGAAAATATTTTGTAAATTTCCTACCATAAATGTATCAAAAGTTAATTTTTGATTAGTAATATGCATTGCTAAGAACTTCATTTGGACAACTTTAAAGGAGATTTTCTCTGTATTTAGATTTTTTTGCACCCTCAGATTCAAATAGGTGTATCTCAGATACAAATAGGTGTATCTCAATTAATAAATCAATTAAAAAAACTGACCCTTATGATTGGTTTTGTGGTCCAGGGTCACAAATAGAAATCTAAATTGTACATTAAGCACACTGAAATAAAAGTGATTAAGTAGCTTCAAAAAGGTTTTTTTTTTTTTTTTTTTTGTCATGTAATTAAATTATATAACAGTGGTACTGTAAGTAGCTAACAAGTTAAAATATAGGATGCTAAATGCAAAGTGTTAACAGCTCTTGAGGCAAATCAAGAATAGCATGTGTTGTACCAGTCCACAGCCTAAGCAAATGATCCAATCTTCTCCACAGTGTCCATTAATTGGACATTAAACACTATCAAGTCTCTCCACTTTTCATCTTTTTCAAAAACAAATAAAATAATTAATTTCATATTTCTTTTTACTTTCATTAAGTCCCAAGCAAAGCATGATTTTATTTGAAGCAAATAGTTTAGATTACACCAACAAAGCAATGAGTCCACTGCTTAACATTCAGATATATTACTAGTACTAGATGTAGCAGTTTGCAGCATGCTTCAGAAACCCTTCACCTTCCCCAGCTCCACTTGTATAGATCTGCTATGAGGTGATTCATATATGCTATGCGGATTAATTATATATGTTATATGTGCAGCAGCAGTATTTCTTACATGCTTACAGCAGCATGTTGTGGATGTATTGGCAGTAGCAAGTCTCGGTACTTGCTCTGCTGCTGCAGCAGCAAAAGCGTAGCAGATCTACTATGCCAAGACCAAATACATTAACACCGTCATGTACATTACCATGCCAATCCCTCTGAGAGTTGTCATGACAGAAGTACAAGTTGTATCAAGTATAAAATGTTCTTTAGAGTAGCAACACTTTTTTTTAGTCACTGCAGTTAATTTTGTAATTATTTATAATGTTACAGTTGTGGGGAACCACAACCATGCCTGGCAACCAATCAGCCTTGTTTCCCCACCTTAGTTATCAGTATTAGCAAATCCACTAATAGTTCAGCTCTAGTCTGGACTAGTTGACCAGTGAAATGTGTTTTCTTTTAAAGCACTAGAGACTGAACTGGTCCTTAAGATGCAGTGAGAGATATTCAGACAGAGTTTCCCGTTGGTCAGTGTCCATCTGATCTGATCATCACGGTCTTCTTTAAGGAGAAAAAGAGACATTTTCTTTCTTCATCTGGCATAAGCTTTCATCCTTTGCTGTGCAATACAATCAGTAACTCAAGTCAATGAATATTCCTGGGCATGACAGAATGTCAAGTACCAACATCTGTTATTAAATGCACATTAAAGTTGCATATGTCCAAAAACTGAAAACTGAAATGGAATGAATGCATCCATAACAAAATATATAAAGTGAATTCAGATCAGTCCACTGATTTTGTTTTAAAAATAGAAATGAGCAGACCCTACGTACAACATGTAGACTTACCCTTGTGTATTCACTGAAAGGTGAAGAATTGCCATTGTGAGTTTTGTAGTTTTCATTGAGCATGTCCTGCTCTAAATGATACTAGAAAATATTTTTACTTAAAAAGTACATTTAAAAAACGTTTTTTCCTGGGAAAACCCTTTAATTTTTAGCAAATATCAATTTGAAAGAGTGTATCTAATTGTATTTATTTATTTACTAAGCTTTATTTATTCAATAAAGTATTATTATTATTAGACTATTTTAAATCTAATTACTCTTGCGATTGCTGTGAGCATAGCGTTTGATGCTGAATGAATGAATAAATGTTGCACACATTTGTAAGGAATTTAGCCTACATTCAAACATCTGAAATGGATGGTAAACTTCTCTCCAGGTAAAAATATTAACATCTCCTCAATCTGGAGCTGATGAACTGATTTGACTCCTGAATGGCCCAGGGTTTTCCTCACAGAAACTATAGTTTAGCCGAGATCGATGAGAGCTGGTTAGAGCGTGTTTCTGCGCTCCACGGGTTGATACACAACACACTTCCATGGCTATCTGCGGTTAGTCGTGGCTGTAGAGGTTAGAGTGGAGGAAATGAGATCACCATTACCAAGCGCTTGTGAGCGATAACCGGCCGCTAACACATGCACGTTCAGCGTTATTACTGGCCCTTCATTTTTCTCTGCTGTGGCATTGATGTATGTGGCTAAGGAGTAAGTAATGCATATGTAACCTATAGGCCCTTAAATATAAATGTGGCAGAAGTAAAGCGGGCCATGATTCGCTCCTTATCTGCATTCGCAGGTTGGTAAGATCCATCAATGTTTATGAAGCCGGCGCGTGTAATTCCGCCACATTTGTCCACAGAACACACACGTGGAAGTTTTCCATTACACAACGATTATCATGTTACAACATTTTGAATATCCGGCCGGATACCATCTTGAATTATTCTCCGGGAAAATCCCAAATTTCTTTATGAGATAAGGCCGGGACGGGAGAGAGGCCTTCCTTGTCCTCTGAATGAAGATAACTAGGTTTTATTAATGACCTGCCATCAGACAGGACCATAATTAAAGTTCTTCCCGCCGAAGGACGGTGGACAAATTTTCTTGATAATTTGATAACCGAAGGACACCAGCGGGCCGAAGAAAGCGAGGCGATCCGTCGATGCTATCGTCGCTCATTTGATTTGTCCGGGAAGGCCACTCCTATCGGTCCCTTTCACCTGCGAATGCTTAATTATCCTCCTGATGCATATGGGAAAGTCATTCATTAAATTTGACTATCGGTTAATTCTCTGCTTTGCATGCGTTATCGGGCTCCGGAGCCGAGCCGTAGACTGTATTGGGCTGCGAGGAGCTTGTTAGATACACGTTAGGAGCCGCGTGAAATGGATCGCTTTTATTATGTGAGACACGCCGCAAATTGATTGAGACTGCATTTGCATTTGGGTGAATAATATCTCTTATTAGGGAGAACAAGCCAATAAATAAAGAGGACTGTCTGTTAGTTCATTTGTCAGCGACTGTAATGCTTCGGCTGCATCTGCATGCGCTTCGGATGGAAACGTATCGAGCGGCGCACGTGAGCCGCATACTGATGCCTTACATTACAGTGGCGGGAATAACCCCTATCTAGTGAACACTACAGCATCACGAGCGTGCAAACACATGATGTACAAACACATGCAGATGTTCATGGCTCTGGGCTTGTGTCAGATCTTTACATGACTTTAATACTTTCAACAGACCTTAGGGCAACTTTGTTTAGCAAATTTGCAGTGAAATATCCGAAGAAATAGCCAATCTAATTGATCAACTTCACATTTAGTTTGATTTGGGGTTGTGGTTAGAGTTAGTACAGACAGGATGATGGGGAAAACATTAAATAGACTAAATTTCAATGATTTTGCATTCTTTCGCAAAATAATATTATATATACTATATACTATACTATAGAGGGATTTTATATATAATATAGTGTACATTGTATTTCAGTGCTTTTCATGAACTAATGCAAAGTTTCTCCAGCAATTGCAATTATTATTATTATTATTTATTTTATTTTTTTTTTTTTCAAAAGCATTGACACAGAATAAGTAATACACTCCTAATGTTTTATTGTATACAATTGCTGGGAAAAAACAAAACATTTGGATAATTAAAGACATTGGTATCCAGGATTAATGGCATACATACCTGGTAATAATTTTGTCACAATATTAATATTAATGTTTATGTTTTCTAGTCGGAATAGTGCATGTCTTGGTTATTGTATGTGCTTTCTTGTATAATAAAAAATATATATAAATAATAATAATTTTTCATCATAATGTCTGCTTAGAGACTTTGTAAATATCACTCTGGCAAATTAAATTAGCAGATTTCATAGAATATATATATATATATATATATATATATATATATATATATATACATGAAAAGTTCTGATGCAAAACCCCCTAAAAGCCATCTTGGTCAAAAATGAGATGATGACACTGAGTGAATGCTCTAGACTCATATTATATGTCCTTTGAATACTTTGACTTCAAACTTGCTAAAATCCCAGCCTCAGCCCAATCAGAAGTGCCACTACTTGCATAGAAACCTATACATTGGAGCCTGAACTCTTCACACACACACATATATATATATATATAGATATATATTAGTTTGTTTCTTTGTTTTTGTAGAGGATAAATTACTGGTAATAACATGCAAACATGCATATATTTAATGAGGTTGTACAATTTATAATATATGTAAGCGCTAATTGTGCAATTACGTTAGGGTAACGTTTTACCCATCCAACTGTACATTTCATTAACACTGTTTTAAAAGAGTAATTCTGGAATGAATCTGCATGTGAATGTGTGTATGAGCATCATTTAAAATTCACCAGGATGTGATTT
Organism: Cirrhinus molitorella; assembly: GCA_033026305.1. Classification (NCBI taxonomy): domain Eukaryota; kingdom Metazoa; phylum Chordata; class Actinopteri; order Cypriniformes; family Cyprinidae; genus Cirrhinus; species Cirrhinus molitorella. The sequence goes on along the minus strand of CM065123.1, from coordinate 33,850,524 downwards.
CCATTTTAGGCTGAACCATATTAGTGTCTCCGAGCAAAAATCATGAGAGCACTAGAAACACGCATAGAACTGAAGTGCCCTCATTTCACCAACACTCCTAATCGACTTAAACTGTCGCTACGGCCGTGAACGTAAATATATAACGCTGATCTGAATCCATTTCCACTGGTGAAATATTCAGCTCTTTCATTAATACATTCAGATGTAAAGCGCCCCATCTTTCCTACTGTTAACATTATGCCAGTCCATTAACTCATCAAATAAAACGAAAGTTCAATGGCGTGTGATAAACCTGACTGCCATGGAGGATGTTAAAACGATTAAGTCTCTCAGTGCCTCTGCCGGTGGCTGAAACGGCTTAATGGAAGCAGACGGGATAGTTATGAAGAGATCACCATCCCTGCCATACAATATTCCCTCCAAGACGTATTAACCTTTAGCACTCGCTCCCCTCCTCTCCATTAGCGCAGTATCCATCAGCGCTGCCACAGACGCGCTCATGGCCACTAAGTGTTTAACTGTAACGCTATCCGTCCCCTGTGTGTTTCTCCAGACAGCCTCCAGTCAGACCGGACCATCCAATATATATTATCACAGCAGGATGAAGAGATTATCGGCGGATCGAAGGCCAGCGCTTCTATCTGTCCTTCCACGCTTTAATCTGCCAGGCTTTCGGACACTAGATCGAGTCCTCGTCGCCTTATCGAATGCCGTACCTGAGCCGCAGCCCTGCCATGAAGGTCGTAGCGGATCGAGAGGGGTCAAGGGAATGTTTTTGGGACACTAGTCCACCGGCGTGACCAGCTGGTGTCAGATGGGCCGGACGTCAGCGGCGTTACAGCAAGCGGCCTCATTTATCTGCCTGTCCGGACGGTTTGGGTCTCTCACCCTATAAAGTGAGTTGGGCCTCCAATCAAAGAGGCTTTAGATAAAGGTCCTGAGGGAGAGGAGGGCGGCCGTGCTTCCTGATAACCTCATGGTGGCCTTCGTCCCATCAGAGCCGCTCTCTGCAGCCGCAGCTCAATCTGATTCTTGTCAAATGATGAAAGAGCTTGTAAGAGCTCCTGACAGAGAATGTGTGTGTGTGTGTGTGTGTGTGTTTGTTTGTGTGACAGGGCACTTCACTAGTTTGAGACACTGATTTTCAAGTCAACATTTGTAGCATTTAAATGTTCTGACATTTAAATTGAGACACTCTGCATTATTGTGTATTTGTCCTACATGGAAGACCAGCCAGTTAAAAAAAAAAAAAAAAAAGTTGTATGTGCATTTAATGAACGTTGAGGATTTTTTATGTAATATCCAAAATTGAACATACAAATATTTTGATTAAAACCTGGCTATTGATAAAGAAGTTCACTTCCAGAACAAAAATGTACAGATAATTTACTCACCCCCTTGTCCTCCAAGATGTTCATGTCTTCCTTTCTTCAGTCGTAAAGAAATCGTTTTTTGAGAATTTTATTTCTAGCTATGTGTGAACTATGTATATTACGGTTCATGAGAGTTAGGGTATGTTGAAAAACTCCCATCTCATTTTCTCCATCAACTTCAAAATCATTCTACTTCGCTGCAGATGTACCAACACAGTGTTTACAAAGTGAACGTGCAAAGAAGATCAAATGCCCTAAATAAATCAGCGAAGATTTTGAAGCTGGAGAAGCAAATGAGATAAGAGTTTTTCAACATACCCTAACTGTCTTGACCCAAAATACATGCAGAGCTAGACAAGACAAGCATTTGAGGTTAAAATTATATAAATTGTCATTTTTTATATAGTAATAATCAACTGTTTCGCTAGATCTAGTTTTCACAAGACCGTTGTTCTTCGTTTAGAGCCCATTGAAGCTGCATTTAAACTGCACTTTGGAAGTTCAAACTTGCGGGCACCATAGAAGTCCACTATATGGAGAACATTACTGAAATGTTTTCCTCAAAAAAAACAAACAAACAATTTCTTTACGACCGAAGAAAGAAAGGCATGAGCATCTTGGATGACAAGGGGGTGAGTGAATTATCTGTAAATATTTGTTCTGGAAGTGAACTGGTCCTTTAAAATAGTTTTGATTTATTTGTTTTTATAGTGAGGTTCAGTATATTAGCAAACATTAAATGGATAGGTAACAATGAGCATTACTCTACCAGCATTTATTAATCTAGTTATGTGTTAATGTTAAGTAGGTCGACCAATGTATAGGTTTTGCTGATTAATCAGCACCGATAGTTGATTCGCAGAACGGTTATCGTCAAAAATCCATGCCAAAAGTTTTTCCAAGTTGCGTTCATTGCTGGATTGGCTGAGAAGGCTCCGCTGTCATTATACAGTATGAGAGCGGCCTCTAGAGGCGGAAATCACTGACAACGCGCAGTGTTTGTTTACACATGTGATACTGCGCGCTGAAATCTTCCACTGCAGATTTAAAACATTGATAATAAATTCTAGTGTATGTTTTCATATCGTTACTTAGTAATTACTTTGTTGACTAGATGCTGCATTAGTAGAGAATTACCAGCATTTGTTGGCTATCAAGGCTAAGAGGACGCAAACATTAGCCGCACCTCAAGAAATTAAAACAATGTGACCAAAACACGTAAGTCCAACCCAAATGTTTAATGTCACAATTCTTACCATGTATTTGCATTTTTTTTTTTTTATATCCAGATGATCACATTAATGCATTTGTTAGCAAGCAAGTTGCATATTTAAAGCTATTGACGTGAGAAAGCAACATTCAGTATAATCCAGTTTTATTTTAAATACATCATATATGTCCCGGATTGATGTAAATGTACATAAAGACTTCACCCTAGGCTGGAATAGTTTTTAGCAAAATGTTTTCTCTCTGTAGCTCTCAGTGTGCATGTTTCATATAGAGAGCTATACAATATAGATTATGCTTTCTCTTTCCGTTTGCTCTTTTAAACACAGAAGTTCAAACTCCTCTATGCCACTTTTTGATCATTCTTGAAGTAAATTTAAAGTAAATTTAAGTAAATTTAATAAACCGTTTTCAAGTGCCACTTGAACTGAATGTGATTCGTCCTGTGTGTGTGATAGCTGATACGAGTTCTCCTGGATGCGACGCTGCACTTCTGCCTTGCGTGTGAGTAAAATATTTAGCTATTTTGATTAGATATTCTCATACTCAACTGATAAACCGAACCTTAAAGTATAGTCAAGTCATTTTTATTTATATAGCGCTTTTAACAATATGGTTGTGTCAAAGCAACAAAGCAACAGTATTAAATAGGACAATAGTGTGTCAATGCAAAACAACAGTAAACAATCAATTTTCAGTTAAATGCAGATTAATGTTGTGGCAAATCAAATTGTGCAGAGGACTCATTTTTAGAGTGTGTTTTAGAGTGTGAGGGGGGTGAATTGAGAACTGATGAAGGAGTGTATCTGTGTGTTTGTGTGAGTGTTTTGGGTTTCTATCTGTCAGACAGAGAGGACGCTCAGACACACAGTCAGGTGCTGCTTTCACTCCCGTCTGCAGGCTCACAGACACTCTGTGTGTTTGAGCTGCGGGGGTAATGAGGCCCACGCCAGACCCTGTGTGTGTGTGAGTGACAGTGTTGACCTCCTTCTTTCCCTGGTGCTGCGCTGTATCTGAGCTCTGAACACACACACACAGCACTTGGCCTTTCCAAAATAGGGGTCAGACGAGCGAATCCCAGCCGTCCCGTCATTCGGTCTGCAGCCGGCAGGGTTACGAGCAAGATTGGGTTGGGTCAGACGGCCGAGGGGAAACACTTACGGGTGATGTGCAGATATTAGCAGCTTTAAAACACATTAGTTACTTGGAATAACAATCTGTTAAACTTAATACACTGACAATAATTCAAACAATAATGAAACTTTAAAAAAGTAAAAAAGTTACACATAGGTTCATAGAGAACAAAAATGTCCATGTCAAAAAACTGTGATCAAAATTTTAAGCTTGGGAGTACATACTTAACTTTGGTCTCATTTGAAAGAAGACCCTTGGCAGATTATTGGTAAAGTTAAAAACGTTATAAAACAAATTTAAACCAAAAAAGTTATAGAGGTTTAAGTTTATGAAAATAATTTCTGAGAAAACTTTTATATAAAATATATATTTTATAAAACATTTTGAACTAGATTTTGGATAGAAAACCAAAGCCATAAATCTAAACACGTTGTGTTCCAAATTTGAGGTTGATATATCCAAAAATGAGCTTTCAGTAACATTTTGTTTGGTGAGGTACCAACCTTTCCCATTAGATTCCAGCAACATCTATCCAATTGACTCTATAATAGACTATAATTTCCATAACCAGAAAGAGAATAAAGTGAGTATTTGCTTCATATGCCAAACTTGAAAAAATAGCACCATCTAGTAAAAAGTAGTCAAAATTTTAATTTTGAAGCCTTGCCAACAGAATAAAAGCTATTAACAAATATTGCATCATGTTATAGTTAAATAGCCCTAGGATTAAAAGTCACAGTTTTAATGGGTTTCAATGAGGACATTTTTGTCCAAAAGGTGCTGAGAGGAGCTATTTGTTGTACCTAGTGTAAAATAGATTTATTAAAGGAAATGAGGGTGAAATATTACAATTTCAATAAAAATATACACCTGAGCCAAAATGTATGCAGTTAGCATTAATACAGGCAAATTTATAAAAAAAAAAAAAAATAAATAAATTAAATGGACAAAAATGTCCATAAGGTTGCACAAGGGTTAATAAATACAGTTATTATTCAGTATTATTATTATTATTATTATTGATTGAACTGCACTAATCTGAACTGATCTATATAATGACATATATTATCTTCTGTAGAGCTTCTTTATAGCAGAAACTGAATTAATTTCATTAATGAATTTTACAACATTACCACTTTTATTTTCCTGTTTATTGCTGTGATGCTGTATTGTTAAGCATTTTAAAAATAAATGACTTGACACTCATGATGTTCCAAACACATATGACTTCCAGTGAATTACAAAACAAGATATTTTAGAGAAACTTTACTCTGTGATGAATATGGATGGATGCTGTTGAGCTCCCAAAAGCAAACATCATTAAAGCAGTCTGTACAACTTGTGCGTTCTAAGAGTTATGAAGCCTGGTTCAATGTAGTGCAATGCAAATTGGAATCAAAGTAAAGACCCCATGTGATGCGAAACAAGTTTTTAACATTGATGAGATGTCTATATAGTGTTTTTAATATGCTTAAATACAAACCATCAGTCAACAACATTGCTGAGCATTTTCTTCTTAAAACTGTCTGTACCAAAAATCAGTCTCATAAACAGTTTGAAACTGCCCGTTTCCTAGTTCCTACATCACAAAAATGTAACCAATCACATCAACTTGAAGGACATGATCAACATGTTTCTGGAGCTTTAAGCAATGTAGCCAATCACAAATGTATCTGTTAATTTCATGAACCCAGTTGTAGTGTTGTCACGATCCCAAAATTTTGACTAAAATATCTCGGTACGACTGCCCATGAAGTGACTCTCACAACAGTTCTAGAGATTGTTTATGTGTTCATGTAATCGAATATTGAGGCAGAAAACACATAATATTTTTTAAATAAGCAAATTATTATTAAGGCTTTATTATTGTGTGCATGTGCGCGATCTCTCTTCTGAATTGCGAATAGCAAAAATTAATCATAGACAAATGTTCCTAATATTATTGCATATAAAAACAGACTGACAACTCTGGGGAGACAGAATTTGCAACCGATAGCAGAACCGTTAACGTCAGAACCTGATACTCCGGTCTTTAATAATTTAGCACCAGATTTAATACCGTGTTTCGTACTTATCCCTAGTTGCGAAATGTAGTTTATAGACCAGATGGAATTGTTGACGATTCTTCCTATTGAAAAATTTTTCGCCGATCTGTCATGTAGTGTGGACACAAGAACAACTACATGGTAGCACAGATAGTCATGAAGTGTGAGAAGAGCAGTGATCCGTCGACTTTGAAAATTGTCAAGTGTGAACTAGACATTAGGCTGTAGTCTGTTTAGAATTTGAACAAATTCACTCTCCGATAACCATTTATCCAAAACGGCCACTTGCCATTGTGTAGCGTTTACTAATTTAGTAACTTTACTACTTCAGTTAACTGAGTGAAAGTGGAGCAGGTCTGAGGTGCTGTGCTGGGTGAAGGCGGGAACTAATTAGCATATCAATGGTTCTGTGTATACTAAATGAGGTAAAGCCTTACATTCAAGCCTTTTTAAGACAAATATGGCATTTTTATGATCAAAGTTGAGTTTTAAGGGATAAAATTAGTGCTGAAGCTCAGGAACATGAAGGTGAATAAATAAATGAAAGAGCACATTTGTTGGTGAACTATGTCTTTAATATTGCAAGCAAAATCACAGGATGATCTCAGTTCTTAATAAAAGCAAAAAGACAAGGCTGTAGCATAAATCACTTCTCGTTTCTGGGTGAGGAACAGGTTTAAGTCGTGACACGCTGATCCGGCTCGTCGTGATCTGTGTAACTCTAATCTATTTGCCGTGTTTCTCAATCTTCAGACAAGCAGAGCAGATGTTTCTCAACCACCAGCAGTCGTGGACTCGAGTTTGAAGTTGTACACGAGATGTAGGACAAGCTTGCTAAAACCGTCTGGCTTGTGGTGAAGTTGTACTGCGTTTGTTGGTTTGGAGAGATCCTGTGGCTTTCATGTCCTTTACCTCGGGGCTTCCATCAGACTCTCCAATCTCTGGATGTTACCTGCTTTTAACAGATCATTTCCCTGGTGCAAACGCTGTGGTCGCCTCAGTAAGCAGAGCGCTGGCCAAGTCTCGTTCTCCATTCGCTAAAGATAATAGGAGAGCATAATTACAGTGACAGTGTCAGATGAAATGTATTTTCTCTGTACTCAGCTAACTCCCCACAGAAAGCATTTCAATTTACTCCGTCGTGCGCAGAACAATATCGTCCCCGCAGACCGTGACACAAAGGACCATTACAAATGACAATATATATTTCATATCTCCCCAAATGTTTGCTGCAAGTTACAAATGGAGGCCTATTCAAGTATTTATGCCATGCAGCCAACAGAATATGTATTAGTAATATGCGCGGGGTGAAGAGAAACATACTCTCCTGCTTATATCCATTTGTTGTCAAGATGCATTGGGCCTGTGAGGTCGAGACGGAGATGAGGAAAGGCACATATGCTCTCAGAGATGAAGATGAAGATTTCTATATTGTATTCAGTATATGTTTGTACGGGTAACTGACACTTAACATGTACATTCACTTTTCTATCAGTGACAAGATTATTACTATTTAATTTTAGCAAAAGTGCATTGTTTGTGTAGTTTGCATTTTCACTAGATTCTGCAGTTTGACAAACAAATTTCAAAAGTACAAATGTAGTCTCTACATTAATATGCAAAAATCAAAAATTAATATGGAAAATTCAACTTCATTCAAAGAATGCTTTTTTTTCACAAGTTTTCATACCCCATTGTCCTTGTTTTAAGCATAAACTCACTTTATTTTGTTAAATTTCTCAGACTTAATGTGTTTATTAAGTAAATACAGCTTAATTTAGAGATAAAACAAGACAAAAATAGAGGGAGATATTCATTTTTTGCAACATTTAATGTCATTTATTTATGAATTTATCACTTCCAGGTGCCATATTAAAGCGAATGAGAATGAAGTGTTGATCTGAGCATCAAGTGAAGCAGCCAGAGGAGAAGGAAGCAGCATGTTAGTGTGACACAGAGACATGGCAGAAATAAGGTAAGCATTAATAGTTACAAAATGAAACACTGCTAGGAATGCTTGTTTACCTCTGGTTATATGCATTTTAAATGTCTGGGCTGAATTGGAAATAAAAACAATTAAATTTTCAGCATAGCGATGTGCAGGGGAGCGTGTGGTAATCGCTACACGCAGGAACATAAGTTAAGAGTCCTTCAGAATTTATAGAACAAGCTCTTGCGTTATTTTGGGTGTTGCTGAGTGAGGAATTTGCATCGGCATGAATAAGTAATCCAGCACAACACGAGTTTTTAGTTCTGTAGGCAGCAATCAAAATTAATTATTTCCATTGTTAATTTTTCATTGCTCTTATCCAAGACTGAGAAAATGCATTAGTCACTTTGCATTCGCTAAATTTTTCATGGCAAGCTGTTCTCAAGAAAACAAAATAGCCACCTAGAAGAAAACATCACAGATGCCGCTACTGTGGTTGTGCGCATTTGCTGAAACAAGCCACTTCTATAGAGGAACATTGGGATATGATATAAAGAACAATAACTTTTTTCAGTACATTTCCTGAAACTCAAGATCTTGAGCTCAGTCATGTCAGAAAAGCAGTAAAAGTCATAATTTAACATTGTGCAATGACTTAGACTATAATCTGTGGCCATAAAATCTTCATACAGTATATTTTCTGAATTCTCATACTACAGACAACAACAATTCTCAACATTAATGCAATATTTAAGAAGAACCAACAATACTGTTACAGCTTGTATGAATTTTGGTTCATGTTCTATGTTTTCGCATAAATATGACCCAAAGAGAGACAAAGAGAACCCAATCAAACATGTGAGAGAAAAATATTTTCTTTGTCATTTATTTATTGAGAAAAATCATCCAGTGTTACCTATCTATATGTTGCAAAAGTATGTGAATCTCTTGGATTAGCAGTTAATTAATAAATGTCAGTATGTGACATGTTTTATTTAAAGAGCAGGGATCTATCAAAGTCTGATCATGTTTGTAGAAGTGAATCATATCACAAACAAAGAAGATTACTAAGGACCTAAAAAAAAGAGTTGAGGCTAGAAAAGGTTACAAAATCATCTCTAAAGAGTTCTAAAGGACTCCGCAAATCCTCGGTCAGACAGACTGTGTACAAATGGAGGAAATTCAAGACCACTGTTACCTTCCCGAGAAGTGATCACTCCAAAGCAGAATGTGTAATAGTCTGCAAGGTTCCCAGGATAGCTTCTGAGCAACTAAATGCCTTTCTTACATTGGCTAATGTTAATGTTCATGAGCCCACAATCAGGAGAGCACTGAGCAACGGTGTGCATGGCAGAGTTGCAAGAAGAAAGCCACTGTTCTCCAAAAAGAAAATAGCTTGCTAAAGATCATGTGGACAAGCCAGAGGACTATTGGAAAGAGGTTTAATGGATGGATGAAACCAAACTAGAACTTTCTGATTTAAATGAGAAGCTATTATTTTCAGAGAAAAGAACACACTGCATTCCAGCTTAAGAACCTTTTCCATCTGTGAAACATGGTGGTGGTAGTATCATGGCTTGGGCCTGTTTTGCTGTATCTTGGCCAGGCCAGCCTGCCATCATTGATTGAACAAGACATTCTGAATTATACCAGCAAATTCTAAAGGACAATGTCAGGACACAGCAAAACAACAACCCCAAGCACACAAGTCATTCTACCAAAGAATGTTTAAAGAAGAATAAAAGTAATGTTTTGGAAAGGCTGAGTTAAATTTCAGACTTTAATCCAATTAAAATGTTGTGGAAGGTTCTAAGCAAGCAGTTCATAGGAGGAAGCCCACCAACATCACAGAGTTTAAGTGGTTCTGCACTAAAGAATGAGCTGAAACTCCTACATTATTGTGCAGGACTAATCAGCATTTACAAGAAACTTTACCTTCAGTTACTGCAGCAAAAGGGGGTCACACCAGATAATGAAAGCAAAGATTCACATATTTTTGCAATGCACAGACATGTAACACTGGGTAATTTTTCACAATAAATAAATGGCAACGAAAATATTTTCTCTCTCACTTGTTTGATTGGGTTCTCTTTGTCTTTGAAAATTTGAAAATGAAAATTTGACTTATATGAAAATCTGATGATGTTTTGGGTCATATTTACAGTGGGGCAAAAAAGTATTTAGTCAGCCACCAATTGTGCAAGTTCTCCCACTTAAAAAGATGAGAGAGGCCTGTAATTTTCATCATAGGTATAACTATGAGAGACAAAATGAGAAAAAAAATCCAGAAAATCACATTGTAGGATTTTTAAAGAATTTATTTGCAAATTATGGTGGAAAATTTGGTCAATTACAAAATTTCATCTCAATACTTTGTTATATACCCTTAGTTGGCAATGACCGAGGTCAAACGTTTTCTGTAAGTCTTCACAAGGTTTTCACACACTGTTGCTGGTATTTTGGCCCATTCCTCCATGCAGATCTCTTCTAGAGATGGGCAACACAGACTTTCAACTCCCTCCAAAGATTTTCGATGGGGTTGAGATCTGGAGACTGGCTAGGCCACTCCAGGACCTTGAAATGCTTCTTACGAAGCCACTCCTTCGTTGCCCGGGCGGTGTGTTTGGGATCATTGTCATGCTGAAAGACCTAGCCAAGTTTCATCTTCAATGCCCTTGCTGATAGAAGGAGGTTTTCACTCAAAATCTCACGATACATGGCCCCATTCATTCTTTCGTTTACACGGATCAGTTGTCCTGGTCCCTTTGCAGAAAAACAGCCATCAGCATGATGTTTCCACCCCCATGCTTCACAGTAGGTATGGTGTTCTTTGGATGCAACTCAGCATTCTTTCTCCTCCAAACACGACATGTTGATTTGGTTTCATCTGACCATATGACATTCTCCCAATCCTCTTCTGGATCATCCAAATGCTCTCTAGCAAACTTCAGACGGGCCCGGACATGTACTGGCTTAAGCATGGGGACACGTCTGGCACTGCAGGATTTGAGTCCCTGGCGGCGCAGTGTGTTACTGATGGTAGCCTTTGTTACTTTGGTCCCAGCTCTCTGCAGGTCATTCACTAGGTCCCCCCGTGTGGTTCTGGAATTTTTGCTCACAGTTCTTGTGATCATTTTGACCCCACGGGGTGAGATCTTGCATGGAGCCCCAGATCGAGGGAGATTATCAGTGGTCTTGTATGTCTTCCATTTTCTAATAATTGCTCCCACAGTTGATTTCTTCACACCCAGCTGCTTACCGATTGCAGATTCAGGCTTCCCAGCCTGGCGCAGGTCTACAATTTTGTTTCTGGTGTCCTTTGACAGCTCTTTGGTCTTGGCCATGGTGGAGTTTGGAGTGTGACTGTTTGAGGTTTTGGACAGGTGTCTTTTATACTGTTAACGAGTTCAAACTGATGCCAATAATACAGGTAACGAGTGGAGGACAGAGCAGCCTCTTAAAGAAGTTACAGGTCTGTGAGAGCCAGAAATCTTGCTTGTTTGTAGGTGACCAAATACTTTTTTTACCAGAGAATTTACCAATTGATTCTTTAAAAATCCTACAATGTGATTTTCTGGATTTTTTTTTTCTTGTTTTGTCTCTCATATTTGAGGTATACCTATGATGAAAATTACAGGCCTCTCTCATCTTTTTAAGTGAGAACTTGCACAATTGGTGGCTGACTAAATACTTTTTTGCCCCACTGTATGCAGAAATATAGACAATTCTAAAGGGTTAAAAATTTTCAAGCAGCACTGTATTCATATATACCTAGTCCTTTCATGAAATTCTAGATGGTGCAGGCTGACAGGTTATTAACGTAATTGATGAAGCTGATCGGATCATGTCACGTACGCAGCCAATGAGTTTGCACCTTTACCTTTAAATGGTTGGTTGCCATTCACTTGAGCATTTTGCAGCATGCTTTCAGAGTTTCTCTGAAACCCTTCACCTTCCCCAGCTCCACCTGTGTAGATCTATGGGTTATTTTATATGCTATTTGTGCAGCAGCAGTCTGTCTTAAATACTCACAGCACCGTATCACCATATGCTTTGGCAGTAGCAAGTTCCTGTACTTGCTTGCAGCAACAGCAATAATCTACAATTATAGCAATAACCAACACAGCAGCAATTCAGAATTCAGCAGCAGCAGTGTTATATATATATATATATATATATATATACTGATTCAAAATGTTAAGCAAGGTTACATAAAAAATTATTAATTATTACTTCTAACGTATGCAATCATACTGTGCAGTAATTGTGTAAATGGACCACATAATAAATCACAGCTACAACCAATAAAGAACCCATACTAATTCTGATTGCTTAAATGCAAAGCAAGATCCTAAGAAATCCTCTTAGTGCTCGATGATTAAAAAAGGCTTTATGTGCACAAAAACACATTGGATATGCTGTAATTAGTATTACTGTCATTTATCCCTCCCACTTCATCCCATCATAAAGGCATCAGAGGCTGATGCACAATAACACACAGCTTGAGCCTCATGAGAGAAGCGCTGTGTGTGTGCGTTTATGCATGTGTGAGAGTGTAATGGTATCCCCTACATTATGAGGACCAAATTTCCCCACAAGTATAGCAAAATAGCAAAGGTTTTTGTGTGAGGGGTAGGTTTAGGGGATATAAAATACAGTCTGTGCTGTACAAAAAACAACAACATTACATCTATTTAATGTCACAAAAAGTAGAAACCTGTGTGTGTGTGTGTGTGTTTGTGTGACTGGGGGCTTATGTCAGCCTCAGGCTATGTGCTTTTACCATCAGATGGCTGGAGACGAGGGCCTGTAGATGGGCTCTCAGGAGACTGATGTTTACAGTGGATGTCAGTGGCCTGTTTATACAGTATTCATTAGTGTCTGTGTGCAGGCTGATGCAATACACACTCACAACAGATCCAGAGGATTCATTCATTTAAATGTTCTCACATGAAACATATGACTTTAGTATAGTGTAAAAGTGTTAACTTCTGCTGTGATAATTTTGTTTGTTTGTTTTGAAGCTTGAAGCATGGACAAGTCAACAGGATATTCTTTAAAAACAATTAAACTTTTGTTTAAAAACTTTTTTTAAAATTCAGAATATCGACATGAAGGTCAGTAAATAATGACAGAATTGTCTTCTTTTAAGTGAACTATTCCTTTGATATTACAGCTTTAAACAGCAAGCCAAATGTAAGTACAGAAACTGGAACTGGCTGGAAAACTCATATAGATTGAATTAGGATTGTGTTTTGCTGTATCTACACCAGGGTTCCTAAATTCCTAAAATGCCCTGCCCTCCAGAGCAAGATTTGAGGAACCCTGATCTACACCATAAGTTCATACGACTATTCATGAATCTGGCTGTCTTAAAGTGTTTGTCTCTGATAATGAATCAAGTCCTTAAACTTTAAAAAGACTAGTTGAAATCCTGAGATCAACGCAGAGAACATCACAGGAGACGAAGCATCTTGCTGTATTTTGCATGACCTGTAATTCTGAAACACAGTGAAACATTAATCAAGCGTGACAATCTTCGCTGCATTAATCATGTGGATTTCAGCGTGGGTCGTTGATGCTGATTTGTTTATAATATGTTCAGTCAAAGAGGCATTACTCAATTTGCCGGTTATTTGCATTTTTGAAGAGTGGTGTGTTCCTGAGCGCAGAGGAATCCTGTGATCAATAATATAGCTGCTAATGAGCCACACCGGCCCCCTCTGTGAAGCTTTCATCCAAAATTCATTAATATCGTGTTTTATTCATCCGGACGTGGAGCTGAGATGTTGGAAACCGCAGGACCACTTCAGCTCACCCTAGAAGATGAGACATGAGAGCGAGCTGCTTTGTTTGAGGAGATTAAACTACAGACAGCGCTGCTCATCCTGGAGTCTGTAGAGGAAATGTGAACAGAACAGGTGTGAGGAATAGAAATGTGTGCGATGAACCTGAACCTGATCTACCAGCACTTTCCAGTCTCCAGAAATATACTGCTCATCAGATGATTCATGCCATACCTGTTACAGGACAAAAGAAAGGAAAAAAAAGTAAAAGAAAAATAAATAAAAAATTAAAGTTGTAAATAAAACAAGAATTATTAAAGTAGTGATAGCTTACCCAAAAATTAAAATTACCCCATGATTTACTCACCCTCAAGGCATCCTAGGTGTATATGACTTTCTACATTCCGATGAATACAATTGGAGGTATATTAAGAAAGTTCTGTCCTTTCTAAGCTTTATAATGGAAGTGAGTAGGTGATATTTTTAATAGTCCAAAAGAAGTTTAACAAAGTGTATCCATCAAAAAAATTGTCCCACGTGGCTCTGGGGGTGAATAAAGACCTCCTGAAGCAAATTGATGTGCTTTTGTAAGAAAAATATCCATATTTACAACTTTATAAACGGTAATCTCTAGCTTCTGATAACTGCCGTATGCATGTTCACGAGAGAGTGGTGTCCAGGGAATGACGTAACTCCGTTTTGTTTACAGGAGCAAAAGAAACAAAGTTTATAGGATAACCAGTGTCCTCTTGGCTTCTGTCGAAATCCTCTGACATTTATCTTTACAAACCTTGTTTTTTTTTACTTCTAATTTGTGACCTGTGTTTTGTTTTGCTCTCCTCTATGATTCCACGCCACTACTACGTCCTACATACGCGCACAGTCATATGATAGCAAAAGCTAGAGATTATGGTTTATAAAGTTGCAATTATGGATATTTATCTTACAAAAATGCATCATTTTGCTTCAGCAGGCCTTTATTAACCCCTAGAGCCGTGGGACACTTTTTTTTATGATGGATGCACTTTCTTCTTTTTTTTGGACTACTGAAAAATAACACCCACTCACTGCCATTTTAAAGCTTGGAGGAGCCAGAACATTTTTTAAAGGGGGGTTGGGGAAACAATGCTGTTTCATGCATGTTAAGTTATTTACACTGTTAAATAGTTGGATTCTCATGCTAAACATGGTCAAAGTTTCAAAAAACATTTTTTTCTGGGGCAGAAACTGGGTTTTGCAAGTGTGTTTGTTGCAGACGTTTTATAAATGAGGCCCAATTCGACGATGGATTTACACGCCGTTTGATACTGAAAGATAGAGCGGTCCCAGCTATTAAAGATCCCCATCATGATTCAGAATTGCAGATGGTAAGTGAAACGGCATCAAATGTCTGTTTTTTTTTTTTTTTTTTAATTTGCAATTGTTGCGCGAGTGCTCGTCAATCTTTAGCTCCGTCCATGGCGTGCCTCTAGGAGCTCGGCTGTTTTTGGAAAGAATCGTAAAGCTGTATATTTCTTTTGTAAATATGATACAACTAAAGACTTTTTGGATATATGAAGGATGCAGTACTACTCTATAGGTACTCAAGATTAACATGAGATTGGAAAACTGAAACTGTTTGTTATGCCCCCTTTAACTTCAATTGACCCATCAATATGCCCGTTAGTTGCAGTCGCTCACTCAGACAAACAGAGTTGCTAACTTACAATGACAGCTGTCAGTTTAAAAACCTTGTCCCAGAATGTTTTCGATCAATTTTGGACACAAAAGGACCACCTCTCATTGAGGAGCATTCACGTGGGATTGAAATATGCCATGGAGGGATATATATATATATATATATATATATATATATATTTTTTTTTTTTTTAAATAAATATGCTAAAACACAGATCACATTGCAAATGGGAGAATCATGTTATGGTCATCTTGATCGCAATGACAACACCCCGAATCAACGCTATACCGCAGTGTAAGATTAAATTAATTTACATTTAACTAGTTTAATCTTGGGAGGTGCTAAAATGTAGACCTTCGTTCATGTGTTTTTCACCTAAACTGTACATGACATGAGAACAGTCTATTTAGGTTTGTACGTTAGCATATACTCACTAACTTTAACGTTAGCCAGAGATACCTTGATGAAGCACAAGATGACAATAGCGTTCTGCTTAAGCAGATGAAAATTGTAACTTAATGAGGGTATGAGAACCAGAAAATGAACATTTTCTTCTTCATTTGGGATTGGGGTCAAATACTTAGGGACATTTAGCTCTGTTTTGGTTGGGTTTAGGAAATGGAATAAAATCAGTTTCATTGCACATCCTCTGATATGTGGAATCACATATACAAGTACCCCAGGCACATTATTTTACCATTTTTGTAGAATAAGCACCATCAAATTGATGAAAGCTTCGGATTTTCCAGTGTTTTCTATGACGCTGAAACCTGAAGATGTTCGAGTTCTGTTCCCCGTGCGACTAATACTCAACTGCCATTGGCTCATCTGCATTAGAGGGGAGGGGCTTACCGATAGGTTGATAGTATTTGTCTGAAATAAGAAAGTCATATACATCTAGGATCCCTTTAGTACATGTTAAAAGAAAATACCATTTCACTCTTTCTATTTCAAAATTTTACATTTAATTAAATACATTACTTGCCATATTTTGTAATTACTAGCATTTTCCAAGTGAAAATTAATATTTTTTGGTGTATGTTAATATGGACTAAACAAATTGTTTTGACCCCATGCTATTGCATTTTTTGTTTTTCCCCTTCAACCAAACTTTTCTGTGTATGACAACACATCTTATTACTAAACAAATAACTCATTTGAGTCTGATCCTTTCTGTGAATGTTTAGATCCAGTCATTTCTCAATTTGACTCTAATCATTAACTCAAGTTAAGAGCTCATGAGAATTCTCAGTGAAAAGTAACTTTTATTTTGGTCTGTTGCTCAAAATTGATTCAGCAGGCTTGGAATCTAGTGCGCATGACGTGTGGACTACAGTTATGACAGTTACTAAACCTGCTTTTGCTTTCTTTTTCAATCTTCAGTCTCCATTCATTGTAATTTATTGACCGGTTTTCCATTTTTGGGTGAGCTGATCCTTTCGAAGTCGAGAATTCACAGTAAAATCAAAAGAATTCACTGAAATCACAAAGGATGAGCGTTTCATTTAGTGTTATGGCGCCGAACCCCAGAGTGCCACATGACGACCTATTACACCCATGCTCAGATAAAGCGGCATATCGTTTTGAGACGCTCTCCATCTGAATAATTCAACGGCTGGAAATTGTCTCTCAAATCAGAAGAGGCTGAAATATATTCGGCTAGAATTCTCCCCAAACGGAGACGAGGAGATCTGTCCACCGTGTTCCTAGGTATTAACTCTCACCTTTGAATATTTCATTTTTGGCAATGCTTCACAGAAGAATGGCTCGGCCCTCAAGTACATTTACATTAATTTTTGAATTTCCTGGATGAGGCCCTGGAGGTCACTGCAATTCATGTCGAACTGACAGGCCTTTTTAAGGTGCTTGTCAGTCGGAGACGGCCGAGCGGAAAGCTCCCATCCAAACTCACCGAGACAGGCCCTCTTTGGCAGCCTTGATTGGTGCCTTGATGTCTGTTAGTGTAACCTGGGAGGTTAGCGGCGGTGTCACTCAAACCTGCTTGCTTGAAAAAAGCTAGCGAAATCGCGGGCGCCTGTCCATTGTTCGCTCGTGAGCGCCTGCGCTGTGGCTGTCAAGTCGATTTCATCGGCTCTGTTAAAAAGCAGTGACAGCATGGCTATCAAATATTTGTCCTGCGTCTGTACGCTCGCTCTGTCTGTCTGTCTGTGTGAATTTCTCACATTCGGAGCTCCGACTTTCCCCTCCATTTCCCATTTACAAGCTCTCAGCGGGCGACTCTAATTTGCCTGGGTTGCGCTGTAGTGTGACAGAGGCTTGTCACCGCGTGGCTGATGAGGGGAATATGTTGTCTGTTCTGGATGGATGTTTCTGGAAGTTTGAGGAGAGGCAGATGGCGGTGCCTTCGCTGTCCTCGCGCTCTGCCTTCCTCACCTCACCTGTTTCATTTGCATTCTGTTTCATCAGCGGCCGCTCTCCTGTCTGCGCTGGATTTTACTTCTCGATGCCATTCTGAATTCCGTATCAGGCAAAGGCACATCTTTTATATTGTCAGAGCTGGAGACACAGCTGAGGAACGCGTAGCCAGTGGGAAATCGCTCAAGTTTACTTCTACAGATCGATGAGGCGCAGCGCTCTTTAGAGCTGATCGGCCTCTTTAGCCAACCCAAAAACGCCCTTTAGAGTGATGCATTTATTGTGATCGTTAAATAAACACATTTATAATTTAATGCAGTGTTATTTGTTGCCAAATCATTTTTGTCATACATACACATTTTTTCAACAACATACATGAGAAAATCTATTGACCTTTCTTTGAATAAATAAGTACAATAAGTTAATAAGTACAATGAGTTTGGGAATTTTAGAGTAATGCTTAATTAATGCACTACGGTTTAACTAAGCTGTATGACTAATTTAGTTGACTAAAATCGTATGATATTTAGTAAACTAAAACCAGACTAATGACTAAAACATTTTAGTCAAAATTCTAAATCTACATCAAAATTAGCACTAATGTTTATTCAAATTAATCTAATCAATGACAGGATTTGCAAATTAATTCATGCTCAGAAATTACCACTCAAAACATCATTTAAAGTTATTATTATGTTAAATGAGAAAATCATTGAATAGACATTACAAAAAAAGTAGCTTTAGAAAGAAATATTTCAATTCAAGATAGAATTTATTACACATCAGCTTTTAAGGCTACAATGTGGCCATAACATTGTTTTCAGAAGCTGTGTCTGAAGTGGCATTTAGGTGTATTTCCATGCACTGTTCAGATGTGGCATGAATGCATTTACACTTGCATAAGAAATGCTTTGAGATCTAAATGTCTAAATTAATGAATTAGTCATTCTGTCATTCATTCAACTGATTTGTTCAAACAGATGACTTAATGAATGACTTACTGAATCATTAACTCACTAGATTCATTCAAAACGGTGAATTCATTTAGTAGCAGAACACCACTGTATGTTGATCAGAGATGCATGAACAGTTCTCGTTTCTTTGATTTGATCTTTGTTGGCGAAACTGAGAAAAACAGACAATACTGTGTCAAAAACACAACATTAACTTCATGTTTATTGAACTGTTGTATTTAAAAATCAAAATCACATATGCAGTTGTGCAGATATTGGTAAAAAACAGAACTCTTGATGGTGTGCAAAACTGTATCATGATAAATATAAGAGGTCATTTTTTTGCTCTCATATCTTGAATATTCGGCTCATATAACTGCATTCTAATAGACTCCATCACACAGTCGTCCTGCATCATGTTCATCAGCAACTGGATCAGTGTAAGACGATGTACAGGTCTTATTTTAACACGTTAATTTATCACACCAAATTAACGTGTTTAATCAACTGCCCTAGGGTATATTCTTTATATACATACATTTGTGCACTATATAAAAGCGCTGAGTCTTGTGAGCATGCGTGTTGTGAGCGTAAGAATGTGCATCATGTCCTAGATAGTGCTGCTCTGACAGGTCAAATGAATAGTCCGGCTGCTGGAGCATGACACCGGATACACCGAGATCATGGGTTTGATTTGCTGCGAATACACATGCTGATAAAACACCGACTGTAAGACACTGTGAGATGAGCTGAGAATACATATAATATAAAGATGGTGCTGTAGATGCTGGATGTTAGACATCAGTGATCGTGGATGTACTGATTCAATCTGTGTTTTCCTACATGGATTTAGAGAGCCGACAGCGGTCAGTAACCTTTAGTGCCATCCCATTCTGAGATATCGCTGTCTGCAGATGTCAGTTATTATTTCAGTGCTCATGTTTTGTCCTGTCTCACCTTTAAGTCTCACCTTTAAATATGAGACATTCATAGTTTGACCTCCTGAAGAGCGTAAGCACTGTAGATCTGCTGGTTTGAACAGTCTAAACACAGACTGAACACTCAACCAATCATTCAATCAATAAGCCTTTGACACTGTTAATCATAGAATCCTGGGCCCGTATTGACAAAACATTTAATCTTACCACTAAGAGTTCTCCTAAAGGGCAGTAAAAGTTTTTAGCTAAGAGTTTTCTCTTAAAAGCTATTAACAAAGTTGCTGAGACATTTTTTTACTAAGGAATAGAGGGAAGTCTTAAGCTAAGAGCAAGGGCGGGGTTGACCTTGTTGCTACAATGATGTCAGCATACTCATTTACTATCCACACAGTGATTGGCTGATAGGGGAGGAGTCTTTGTCAGAGATTTGTTCATAGAAATATTGTAGAGCATATGTTGCCATATTCAAATAAAGTGTTTTTTTTTTTTTTTTTTTTTTTTTATATATATATATATATATATATATATATATATATATATATATTAAATGCAGGCTAAGTGTCACTAATTAAACAAGTATATGTTCAGCTGATTGTCAGCCTTTTATATGTGTGCTTCTCATAAACAATTAATTGATATTAGTTGCATATAAACAGCCTTTTTATTAACAGAATAAAATAATCATGGCTGATAGTAAGATATGCAAATGTAAATGTAAACCATACTGTACGCAAGAACAGCTGTTGCTTCTTGCCCAACTTGTTAATGAAAACAAGGATATAATCAAAGGAAAATTTTACCAAAAAAGTTTAGTGGGAAAACATATGCTTGCAAATAAATGCTGAGTGTTTCTAAAAAGTGAGGCAGATTGTCAGCAACAGCCATTTTAGGATATTTGTGATTCGGTCTTAGTGACTTAGGAGTCCTCTTCACTATTCCTAACGTTTCACAGATTTAGGAGCTAGTTTTAGCGTTAAACCGCTTTCTGAAATACTCTTAGAAAAAAAAAAAAAATTAGGAGTCCTAAATTTAGGACTGACATGCCCATTATTTTTATGATTTTCTCCTAAATCAGTAAGTTATGAGCTACTTTTAGCCTTAAGATGTTTTGTGAATACGGGCCCTGATGTCTAAGTTATCTAGTTTTAATTTATTTGTACATACACTTAATTGGATAGAATGATATTTGTCAGATCGTCTTCAGTTTGTTAGAGTACGAAATCATCAATCAACTGATATAGGTACATTTACTGGTGTTCCTCAAGCTTCTATTTTGGGTCCACTGTGCTCTCTATATAAATGATCGCATGTCCTGGCTTTAATATACAAATGTATGCGGATCTATCTACATGGTTATAGCTCCACAAAAGTTGCAAATAAATGTGTGAATTCTATGGTTAATGTGTCGGCGTGGCTAAAAGAGAATTGCTTGCATCTAAATGTGTCCAAAACAGTATGCAAACTGTAAGTCAAACAGTATTCAAAAGCCGCATGCTTATGTTTCAGGGCTGAGGCTGAATATGAATACCTTGGAAGACTAATTGATTCTAAACTTACATTTAAAGCTCAGGTTAAAAACGTTTGTAAGCAGGTTAAATTCATTCTTTGTAATTTTAGGTTTACAAGAGATTATATGCCATTAGAGCCAGCTAAGATGTATATGCATTCTATGGTTATTTCTCACATGACTTATTGTTTAACGACCTGATCTCAGGTGAGAAGAAAAAAATCAAATAGATTTCATAGGGCCCTACAACTGGCATCCGGCTGCATCACATTGCATTGTGAAGATGAGTTTTGCACAGACAAACACCACTCATGTTTTCTTCTGCAATGAGCTCACCTGTCCTCTCCCCTCACAAGTCATCATGTCTCATCCACTCAATAATTCTGCTGGCTTCCAGCTCCTCTGGCTCAGATCTACCCTCATTATGTCACAGACAGCAGCTGTTCTACAGCCGTCTCAGCTCCAAATATCACATGGACCAATTAAAACATTGTCTCTGTCCCTCACGCGGGCTGATGTGCTGGGGCTGAGAAGGGTTAATGAGTGGGCTCAGGGACTGCCGTATGCTTATGTCATGTCACCCGCTCCCTTAAAGCTCAGCCATGTATTGAGACGCGGCCGGCGCTGAGCAGGTCATTACAATATTCATGAGGGACGGTCAAAAGCTCTGGCCTGTTCTCCGCCTGTTGACGTGTAACCCACCGTACGAATGTGAAAGGTCATGGACCCAGCGCATGTCTGTCTCCAGAGCATGTGATCCGCTGGCGGTTAATATGCAGGCCTTATTGAAGTCTTCTATGGCGTCTCTCTCACTAACACCTTTAAATTTTTAAACCGTAATGTCCAAACCAATTAAACTGCAGTTGATCGTTCTGCAGAAGCACATGGTACATGAAATATGCATTATGTTTTTTAGGAACTTTTTTTCTGTTTCTTTTTTTTTCTGCGGTGCATGTGAAAAACTGATCTGATTTGCATATTAATGAGAGGCTTTGCAGATTGGCATGTTGGAAAGTGTCACAGCGGTTGAACCTGATGCCAGAGGCCTGTATACAGACAAGTTTACTCTTTCTCCTAAACAGCAACCAACAGGGGATCATATGACCTCGCCAAACATGGCAAACACTTGTGCTTTGTGCCTTTCTTCTATTCAGGCATGTGTGAATTTTCTGATTTGAAAAGTATGACCCACATGAATCATAAACAGTTACAAAACATACTGCAAAATATTTGATTTAAATACATTTATTTAATGCATGGATTGCTTCTGACAGCACTTAAAGCTAGTGGTGCCATCTAGCTGCTGTGTGCGGAACACCCTGATCAACTCAGCTGTGGTCCAAAATTAACACTCGCAAAGCGTCACATGCAAGTAAAAATCTGTTTTCCTGTATATGAAACTGTGCTATTCACCAGTTGGTGCAATTATCAAATCGCAAAGGCTGCAGTTTCATTCTATAAATATATTGTCTGACACCCAATATGTTTGATAGTCAAGCATGGCACTGTGTGCATGTACACATCAGCAGCTTATGGTCCAGGGTGTTCAATTCCTTTTACAGTAGAAGAAAAAAAGGGGCTTGCAAAAACAGAGCCAATGGCAATTAGGTGCATGTAATCTATTAACAACACAGGCACAAAATGGGTCAAGTCATTATTTTTGGGGGTGTTAAGTAATGGTGCAAGTATGAGTAAACTCACTGCCGTAACTTTAGTTTCAAGATTAATTTAAATACGGTCCTCCCATCAATGCTGTGTCTGAAAGGGAAACTCCTACAAATGCATATGCTAAAAGATCAGCCACAAAAAATAAATAAGTAAATAAATAAATAAAAATAAAACTGTCCATGCCTTTTTATTGCAATTCTTTCACTGTGTGTCTTTAGTAAATCTTGATAGTAGTCAGCAGCCAAAAGAGGGTTTGAAGCCTAATTTGTTTACGTTTGTGTAGCTGTACAAACAAAAAGGGGTGGGGGTATTTAAGTTGACTCTGAGCGCCATTTCGTTAGAATTTTGATTCTTCAGCGCAAAGACTGCTACTTGCAGGAGAAGAGCCCCAGTAGCAAGGAGATGCTCCTCTTCAACACCTTGTCCTCTGTGCCTCTTGTCTATCTGATGATCAGAAAGAGCAATTTTCCTCTAGGTTTTTGCAAATTCCACACCGCTTATGTGGCTCATGGAAGGCACCCCTGCACGTTTCAGACGGGCACAGTGAGTCTGCCGCTTGCTCACCCTGAAGCTGCACTCACTGAGACAAACTGCTCTCACTGCAAGAGCATGAGTCTCACCCTGCTCCACTCATGGATCACCTTCTTCAATAAAGTCGCCCTGCCCTTCACATCTCCCCTCACAGCTGCCTTGGAGGAAGAAGCAGTGGAGTCAAAGGGCTGAGCAACTCTGGCTTGAGTGACCTCATGCCAGCATCCTGGCATCCTTATCCACAGTGAGGTAACACAGGCCGAATTGGATAACAAACTTATTCTCAGCTTAGAATAGTCGGCTCTGGGAGAGTCTGCAGTGCTTATTTACCAGCTTGCCAGGCAGGCTTAGTGCTTCACTCTATGGTGGTGCTTTAAGTGTTTCAAACCAAACTTCCTTGTGAATTGGATGAGTCTGGCCCTAATATTGACGCATCTGTGTGCTATTAAGACTGTTGTACAGGCAGTTGGCGGGGCCATGGGCAGCTTGGTGGTGCTTACGCGCCACTTTTGGCTGGATTTGAAGGAAATTAAGGACACAGACAAGCACCCCTTCCTCGACAACCCTGTCCCCACTACAGGGACAACTTCGGTTGGGGTGCACTGTACAAAGGCAGAATGGTGTTCAGCTTCTGGTCCAACATGGAGCAATGCCTGCACATCAACTGCATCAAGATGATGGCAGTTTTTCTAGACCTAAAAAGCTTCCTTCCAGCCTTAAGAGGGCATCATGTCCTTTTTAACACAACAACATGATGGATGTAGTGCTTATAAATCACCAAGGCGGTGTCAGATGGTTAGTCGCCTTCTCCTATGGGCACAGTATGATCAACTCTCACTGAGGGCAGTTCACATCCCAGGCAGACTGAAGCAGCGGGCATGCTATTCAGGGGCAGTGTAACTCCTGGAGAATGGAGACTACACCCCCAAATGGTTTAAACGATTTGGTTTGTCTTTGAGAGGGCAAAGATGGACCTCTTCACCTCAGAAGCCCACTCTCTCTACCCAGTTTATTTCTCGAAGGAGCGAGATGGCCCACGATCCAGTGCTCGCCTGTATGCTTTCCACCCAATTTCCTGCTTCTTTAGGTCATCAGAAAGGGGTCAAGGAAGTCAGGTGCTCTGGAGGAACTAGACTTGGTTCTCCAGGTTAATTCAGTTGCTATTGAAAGCTTCTTGGCCAATCCCAGTGAGGACGATCCTCCTCTCTTATGCGAGAGGCATGATTTTGCATCCCCAACCCAAGCTGTGGAGCCTTCATGTTTGGTCTTAGGCTGCAGTCTTAACAGGTCCCCGCAAGAGTTACTAACACCAGTGTTGCGTAGCAGTCATTCAGTGCATTTAATTCTCATGCCTGGCCAGTCAGTCAGCAAAAACAATCTTGTCATTAAGTTACTGATGGGAGGTCATAGACTGAATCCACCTCGTCCTCATACAGTGCTGACTTGGGACTTATCCATAGACCTTAGTGCCCTATGGGGCCCTCCCTTGAGTTTGGGCCTAACGACTTTGAGTCATCCTCAGACCAAGACACAGATATGTGCCTAAAGTGCTCTCCACTTTTAAGCTCAAGTCATCACCCTTTAACTCTTCCTAACCGAGAGGATGAGCAGGGTCCCAATTCAGCCTGCCCGGTTTGGGCTATTAGAATGTATGTAAAGCGCTCTAGCAGCTTTTTTTGAGCTTTGGAGGCTGTTCTAAAGGGCTGCCAATCGCGATACAAAGGCTATCTCACAGGATACTTAACGCTGTAGCCCTGGTTTACAGATTACAGTGTCCTATTGGAGCGAGGATCCACTCCACCAGAAGAATGGCCTTCTCCTGGGTTTGGTCCAGAGTTGTTTTAATTGGTGAGATCTACTGTTGCTCAGTTGAAATTTTAAAAACCTCTATTTGCCTCTAACATTTGAGCGCTGTTGAGCTGATTCCTAAAAATCACTGATTGGCCACTGTGTGCAAGTGCTCAACAGATATGACTGTGATTGGCTACAATGATCAGCGCTTTACAGAGTGCTCACACAGAAGCACACAGGAACGTTTAAAAGCTGGCGTCTGTTAGCTGTCTCAGCGAATGTGGAGATATAATAGGGATCCACTGATAGACGCTGCTTTTTTTTTTGTGTGTGCTTCTGTGGCCAATCAGCGATGTTTAAGAATTGGCTCAACAGTGCTCAAATGTTAACGGGAAATGGACGTGTTTACAAATTCTAGGGCTGCACAATAAATCGTGTTAATATCGCAATTGATATTAGGAAAAGTTGTGATATGCTCGCATCTTGACAGTGAAGCACGGTTTTGTGATCAGTAGTGAATCATCATCCGAAGGCCAGGGGGCGCTCTCGCGTGGAAACTCCAAATACGCCCTCTCCGAAGAAATCCCTATAGCGGTAGCTAAATAAACTTCAGTATTTTTAAAGCATTTAACTGCTTTCATTGATTCAACGTGACTAATAAGAGTTCTTCTTATTATAATTTTCCTTATAATAAAGTATATAATAGATATTTTTTTCATACTGTAAAGAACACTGTGCTGTGCATAAATTTTTGATTGGATGTTAAGATGTAGGCGTGGCACTCAAAAAGTATGCAGATGAGTATGAGGTGAAGGGGTGGAGTTTAATAACACTGAGAGAAGACTGATCAGTCACCTAGATGATTCAGTTATGACATTTGATTAAGGAGGTCCAAACATTTTTAATAAATGAAACATGCATAGATGAATCATTGACAATAAGATCAGTAAGATGCATATGCAAATAAATCCGGGGGCCAGGGGGTCTTGAGCACCTACCCCCTTGGAGGTCCGATGCTAAAGTGCTCTTTCGGTCTGGTCTAGGTGCCCACGGTCTGCGATTTTTGCCAAAGGGGTTCACACACCCCACCCCCAATTTCCACACCAATTTTCTTTTAGTGTAGTTGCATTTTTTCTCATTAGCTTGTCAAGTGTGTGTTTATTTTCACAATGAAATTCATAATTACAATGACAGGTACATTAACACATACAGTATGTGGTGTGAGCGGCATGCCAGCACTACAGAATACTATTTTAAAACATGAAGCAATTATAAGCTCAGTGGAAAATGTCAGAATCTATTTCTGAGTGATTATTCCATCCTTAACCCATGATATGTTAATGATCCTCAGACTGTGATCTCACTGACAGATACAGTATGCACACTAAAGTCCTCAGATGCACATTTATCTCATTAGCATCTCGTTTCACACCATGTGTGTCACTCTGATGTCGCCTACCACAGATAAGACAGCCTCCACAACAAACCATCTCTCTCTCTTTCTGTCTCTCTCTGTCTCTCTCTCGCTCTGAGGACCAGAGGGCAGTGAAGACTCCAAAAGCTGAGCATGGCAAACAGCGGCGGCGGTGTTATCGCTCTCCCGCACACTCTCTGTGCAAAGTTTAAGCTGATCCAGTGACAAGCGGCGTGGTGTCGGCCTGCTCTAATCTGGCAGGGAGCGTGTGTTAATTTGACAGAGGAACGACACTAGCAACTGCACAATTAAAAAAGCTACTGCTGTGTTTACACTCGCTGGCCTGTGTAACCGCTGAATGAGAAACATAAACAGCTTAGCTGCTGGAGAGCCGATCTGATGGCGCGGGACACTACATGCCGTCACAAACTCCCACTGATGGAATCCCACGATCGCCGTATTGTGCCCAACACAAAAACCATCTTCTTTTCGCGGCTTGCCGTTTGATGCAAACAAAGGAGAGGAGAGGTTTGGGCTAATAAATACAATCTGGTCAAGCTCGCAAATGTAAATCCAGAGGAAAATCCTCACAAAGCATGGTAGAAGGCGGTGGCGTGTTCTAGTATCAGGTGGCGTCAGTAATCTCAATAATCTCCAGCTTTTCCACTTTCACAATATTAACAGAGCGGCATTTATCTGGAGTCACAATGCGTCCGTGTCGTGGCTATTGTGAATGAAGTGCATGCGGTTCATTGTTCATATCTGTTTGGCTCCTCGAGTGTAGATGATGAACTCACTCACAGTGTCTCATCGTCGTCCAGAAGGCCAGATGAGAGTGTTCACAATGTGTTTGGATCTCTGATCTGGCAGCGTATTTCGCTACTGGTAAACTGATAAAGCAATCATCAGGGCCGGTGATTAATGTGCCGCTCAAAAGTGTAAAAACCTCTCAATGCCTTTCTGTATTGTTCTCAAAACAGCAGACTGAGGCTTTGAACATACTGGTGTGTGTGTGTGTGTGTGTGTGTATGTGTGTGTGTGTTTGTGTGTGTCTTTTCTAATGCTAGGCTCGCTCTCCTTATAAAAGCTCATTGTATACTGTAACCTTTTTTATCGTATTCTGTGTAGAAATATCAGAGTAACATGCTGTCACAAGGAAATCTTGCTCTGGTTGTGTTTTAATAGACTCTGTGAGGCCTTGTCATCTTCAAACATGGTTTCAGAGAATTCTGTTAACTCTTTTATTCTTTAAGGTTAGCATAAGATGTTTTTGATGGATGATTGGTTTGTAGTTTTTAGGATAAATTATTATGTATCAGTTTGTCAGAGTTGGCCAGCAGACGTCCGTTCATATGTATGTTATCAGTTAGACATATATAAAGAGATACCATACCTTATATGTCTGTCTGTCTATACACACACTATATTTAGAAATATATTGTTTTCATAAACAGATTCAGTGAATAGCTTCTTTTTAGTGTAGCAAACTTCTTATAATGTGTTTTGAATTATGTTAATATTGAATTTGAATTATGTTCATGTGGCCTAGCAACGTCAAGGTTATGGGTTCGATTCCCAAATAAAACAAGTCACTTTGTATACAAGCTTTTGCCAAATGCATGAATGTGAATCGTTGGTGGTGTACAGAGAAATTGCACAAACATCTGGAAGTCAGGACATGACGGCTATAAAAAATAAGCTTTTTGCATTTGTCCCTTTAAATCTGAATCATTCAGACACATGAAAACTTCTGAAAATAACAATGTTAAAGCATCAGTGTGCAGAGGCGATGCAAGCTTTTGTCATTTTATTGTCCAGTCAATAAAACAGGCAAAAATGATGTAAGCATACAGCTTGATGTGAGAGTGAGTGTAGTTCAGGTGGAGTTTTTTCCAATCTCGCTGGGTGTTTGAAGCGTGTCAGAGACCCTCGGCTGGCCTCACAACACTTGGGTGTGATGTGTGTGACAGCGAGATGTTTTCATTCATAGGAACAAAGGAAAAAAGCCCACAACAACTCAACAACAAATATAAACACGTTGAAGAACATGGAGTGCAGTGCGACTAGAGTTCGTGACATGCTGTCAGAAGCCGTGGTGTGAAACCATCCGTCCTCCTGCAGCCTGGGCCGTCGGGGGGAAACTCTGGCCGCGCGTCCCGTCCGTCAGCCGCGGGACGGACATCATCAGCTCTGACAGGCTGCGCTCTTATTAAAGGAGCCCCACAGGTGCTCTAATCTGCTCACCTGAGTTTGAGCGCCATCAGGCCTCGCGCTCGTGTCTGTACCGGTCAGTCAGAGGTCCGGCACTCGCTCACCCGGCGCCGTCACAGTCAGCGGGTCAGAAATGACCAGTGGACAGATAGAGAGACGCTGACACGAGCCGTCCGTCCACTCTAGCGCAGAGCGTGATGGAGAAACTGAACTAACTTCACAGACTCGCTCATTAAAGACTAGCAATAATCTATTTCATACGGTCAAATAGATTAGGAACACAGTGCCTAAAACCCTCATAACTGTAGTAAAATCACTGTAACGCATGGCCACGAACAGCCAAGTAAAAAAGTGGCACATATAGGTATTCATATAAATAGATTGAGACTTATACATAATAAATAAGCTTTCCATTGATGTATGGTTTGTTAGGATAGGACAATATTTGGCTGAGAAATATTGAGAAAATCACCTTTAATGCTGTTCAAATGAAGTTGTAAGCAATGCATATTACTAATCAAGTTTTAAGTTTAAAATTAAGTAAATTAAGTAAATTTACTACCATAAATTCATATTTATTGTAGTAAATTTACAAAATATCTTTATGGAACATAATCTTTACTTTAATAGCCTAATGATTTTTGGCATTAAGTGAAAAATCAATCATTTTGATCCATACAATGTATTGTTGTCTGTTGCTGCAAAAATACCAATGCTATTTAAGACATTTCCTCTGCCATATTATCATTTTAAAATGTTTTATAGTTGGTCAACACGTGTCATGCACTTGACCAAATAATACCTAATGTGGGAAAGTCAGATCTAACTGTTTTTTATCTATCTATTTATTATTATTATTTTTACTTAGATGCAATCTATACACCCATTTATATCTATGTCTCCTTAATCTCTGAAATATTTGTAAGTAATGATTGTTTTCCATGGCTACGATCAAATAAGACTAAGACTAGATTAGATTAATATTTTTAGTAAAAATCCTAAATTAATTATTCTTATTAAAATTTGGAATTCATGCTTATTTTTCTGTTTGCATTTTAATTGTATAGCTCTAGTTTTTATGTATTTATTTATTTGTATGTTTGTATTTGCTTATTAAAAACATAATTCTATATGTAATGCTTCTATATACCTTTTATACATTTCAGTTTCAGTTTTAGTTATTTCAGTACATGAATTATAAATACTTAAATAAATATATACATAAATGTTGCTTTGGTAACCAGCTGAAATAAACATATATATATACAATTTTATTTGGTAACATTAATTTTCTTTCAACTAACTTATTTTTATTTATTCAGTTTAGTTTTCTTAATTATAATACCCCTAACCCATATGGTGATTCAGTTTTATCACATGATGAACATTACACCTTCCTCAATGTGTGTGTTTGTAAATATATATATATATATATATATTTGCGTTTAAACTGTGTTTTAATAACAGAAATAAAATACCAAGCATAAAGGTGTCACAGGTTTGTGTTCTCCACTGGACGTAATCAAGCAGTTTATTGCATGTGGAGCTTCTTGTGCTTCAAATGGAGCAGAATATAGTGGAATATTCCCATCAGCCTGTTATTCCAGCTCTGAGAGAAAGAGGTCACTGTTGATTTACTTTAGACTTTTCATGCCACGTCTTCAGTGCATCATGTCCTTCAGCACACTGTACCTAATCTACCCACAGCTTTACAGGATGTGCATCTCTAATGTTGTTCAAAGCAGGCAGATGCATCATATGAGTTCAAACAGGACAGTATCAGTCTAAAGCTGTGTTCGGGACGGGGTGGTTCTGCCCTTACTGTGCTGTTCAGCAGGGTTAATGTTGTCAGAGCATTGTTGGGATATTCTTACGGGTCGCCAATCCAAAACACTTGAATGCTGTTAAGTTAACGGTGTGTTTGTGTGAAACATCCTCTGTCGTCCTCTGTCCCGATCTGTGAGTGAAGCAGCAGCAGGATTATGAACGGCTGTAATTAGCTGTTTCAGGACAGGAGGAGTGAGGAGGACTCGAGGTGAAGTGGCACGTCATTAAGGGCTGTGCTGCTCCTCACCGCGCGCTTTTACTCATTTTGGCGTGTAATTACTAAAAAACGCTGCTTGAGAGATGGGAGAGTAAAGTGTTTCTCTTTCTTTCATCCTGTTTCCCAAACTCACACACATACGCTCATGTCATTATTGCTCAAACTAAAGCCTCTGCGGAGTTCGTTTTGTCATTTAAAGTCAGATGGCCATTGATTTAGAGTGTTTTAGTATTGTATTTGCTATAGTCAAAGCAGTTATACAGGATAGACAGTGACTAAAAGGACTTATTCTGCTGTAATCTGAAAGTGGATGAAGTGAGCAGCAGTTTTCAAGTGACTTCACTTTTTGGGATTTTACAGAAAATATTTGAAATCAGGAGGAATAGAAAGTCGATTATTGTGTGATTATTGTGTATTATCCTTGTGTATTATTATGTCCTTTAAGAAATGTAGAATTAATGTATTTGTAGCTGATTCTGTGTATGGCGAGGCTGGGGCTAGTTGTCACACAGAGAAGTTGTCATAAGATCTCAGTAAATTCTTCAGTAAAAGTTCTTCAGGCTAAACATTCAATATTATATTTTTGTAACATCTAATTTTAGTGACGAGTTAATATTTAATGAACTTGAAAGGCTGAACTTGTTCTCAGGTATTGTTGATAAAAGGTATAAGACGTACTTTCATAGTTTTTTTCTTAAAGGTTAGTGTTATTAAGCTGAATTGACGTATTGTAGTTCTATAGTTTATTAAGTATGATTTCTGTTAGCCAAAACATTGGTTCTATATATACTACTACTGTTGAAAAGTTTAAAGTCAGTAAGATTTGAGAGATTTAGATAGAGATTTACATAGATATTAATGCTTTTATTCATAAAGGATGCATTAAATTGATTTAAAGTGACAGTAAAGACATTTATAATATTACAAAATATTTTTATTTCATATAAAAGCTGTTATTTTAAACAAACAAAAAAAAAGTTTACACAAAAAATATTGGGCAGCACAACTGTGTTCAACATTGATAATAATCAGAAATGTTTCTTGAGCAGGACATCAGCATATTAGAATGATTTCTGAAGGATCACTGAAGTGACACTGAAGACTGGAGTAATGATGCTGAAAATTCAGCTTTGATTGCAGAAATAAATTACAATTTAACAGATATTCACATAGAAGACACCTGTTTTACATTGTAATAATATTTCACATTTTTTACAGTATTTTTGATCAAATGCAAAAATTGATGAGCAGAAGAGAATTATTTTAAAAACATTTTAACAACTGAATCAACCCCGTATGTAACCTCTTATGATTTGCCATTTGTTTAATATATTTTTTTACTGTTTTACTGTTTAGTCACTATTCCCATTGTGACTACTTACCCCATAACATGTGACAACATGCCCTGATATTGATAAATGTGACTCTAGACCACCAAACCATTCATAACCATTTATACATTTATTTAAAAAATCTGAATATTGAGAAAATCGCCTTTGATGTTGTCCAAATTAAGTTATTAGTGAGGCGTGTCACTAATCAAAAATTAAGTTTTAATGTATTTATGGTAGGAAATGTACATAATATCTTCATGGAACATGATCTTTACTTAATATCCTAATGATGACGATAATTTTTTCCCTATACAATATATGTTTGGCTATTGCTACAAATATGCTACTTAAGACTGGTTTTGTGGTCCAGGGTCACAAATGTACTTTATTGAAATGTACATGTATCTCAAATTAATTCAAGTCTAAATCATACAATAGGTCATCTTTTGTTTCTTATATTTAAATAAGACAGTACTGATTTGTGTGGTAAGTAATAGTTTATATTCATATGCAGGAAATAGTCAGTCAGATTGAAAAGCTCTGTATGAAAATGTTGTGTCTGTATGTTTGTACGTTTATTTAACAGAAGTGAATATGTGTCCCAGTCTTGAAGTCCAGCCAGTTTAGTGGGACAGCAGACAGGAAGAACAAATTTGAATTGGGTGTGAACAGCCAAATCTGTTAAGTCAATACAAATGCTATTTTGCTTTTCAGAATCAGCAAATAGATTGACAGACTCACAGTGTTTTCGCAGTCTATTATCTGGAGCATTCAAACGCAATCTAGGATAAATAGACTCTGGATTATTTCAGAGTTACAGTCACTTTCCAGCTCTTTTGTGTCAGGACGGACCTGCGTATTATCCTCTAAAAATCACAAACGCCATCTTGCTCATATCAGAAGACAAGCAAACAGATCCCTGAAGATCAGGAAAAAAATCCCCTGTTTAAGAATTCAGCCACTAGTGTAACCGAGGGACAAGCGTCATTTTTATTTCATAGCTCAGATTCTCCACAGAGCCGGCGATTGGGACACGGAGCAGCCAGACGTGTGGTCACGCGTGTCCCGATTCCAGCGGTTCCACATGGAAGTTTCTGGAAAAAGGCCCGTCGGCTGGATTTAATTGCTGTTGGTGACACAACAAAGAGCCCGTCTAATGACTACAAACATTCATGTGTGGATTATAATTGAACGGGGAAAAAGATCAATAGCGTTCAATGAAAACTAATTGTGTCTGAGGGAGGAATGTTAGTTTACACGTTACATCTGTGGGCCCGATCCGAGTCTCCAGCTCCATTTTTTAGTGAAACTGAGCGTGACAAAAATGGATGCATAAAACACACTGCTCTTCTATTATTTAAGAATGGAAACAGTGTGGAACAATGAGAGCGAGGCTGTGAAGCGTACGGAGGAAAGCAACACAGATAGAAAATACAAGTCTGACTCTCAAAACATCAGCGATCAGGCCTTTCCTTTCTTTGGTTTCTCTCTGCATGACTAAAGAAAATATAATATGTGCACTGGAACTCATTGAATATTGTGTGCCATTTTTAGAATTTCTTTGGTTATAGGCTTGATTCCTATACTTCTTTGGTCTTTTAGTCATGTTTATTGATAGTAGAAATCAGATGCAAACTCATCAGGGATTAATAAGATGCAACTATAGGATAAAAACTGTAAAATATCAGGACCCGCCGATTTAGAAGAAAATATTAAAAAATAATGGGCGTGTCAATCTTAAATGTAATATTTCACAAAGCGTTTTACCATTAAAACTAGATCCTAAATCTGTGAAATGTTAGGAGTAGTAAGGAGGACTCCTAAGTCACTAAGACCAAATCACAAACTGTCCTCCTTGCTGAAAATAAATGAATAATTATATAAATACAAATCATCACAGAAATTCTAATGGTCACCACTACAAATATATTACAAACCATAAACTTTTAACCATTAAAACTATTCAAATATGGTTTCCTGTAGTGTGTTTTGGGACATTTTACATCAGGAAAGTGGTTTTAACAAGCCACCAAAAGAAGGTGACCAATTACCAGTAGAGACAAATTCCCATTATAACCAGTAAAATCCCCCCCCAAAAAAAAAAAAAAAAAAAAAAAAAATCTGTGATGGTTTCTACTGCATTGTTTCTTTTCAGCAGGGCTAAAATGTCTGTTGCTGGCAATCTGCCTTGGAAACACTTCATTTATTTGCATCTTTTTTGGTTTTGGAGGTTATCCCAAAACCATATTTAGCTGAACACATATTTGTTTAATTAGTGACACTTAGCCTGCATATTAAAATATTTATTTAAACCTAGCAACTTTTTTTTTAAACCTATATTTGAATATAACAATATTGTGCTCTATAATATTTCATGAATAAATCTCTGACAGAGACCCATCCCCTATCAGCCAATCACTGTGTACATAGTTAATAAGCATGCTGACAAAATCCATAGCAACGAGGTCAACCCCGCCTTTAATCTTATCTTAAGACTTCTCTTTGTTCCTTAGTAAAAGTTTGTCTCAGCAGCTTTATGAATATGTTTTAAGAGAAAACTCTTAGCTAAAAACTTTTACTGCTCTTAGCATAAAATGTTTTGTGAATATGGGATCAGCTGTAGAGTCTGGATTTATAGTCAAATTTAACATTAGGATGTAGGTGAAAATTCACCATAGACTTACTTGCTTACTTCTAGTATATAGTATATTTATTCAAACATTTTGTGTAATGAAATAATCATTTTATTTGAAAGAACAACAGTATTATAATACTAATAAAGTATCATAATACAAAAAAAAATGCAATACTAATATTTATGGATCAAATATTTGTTCCTAATTTCTTTGCTCTCAAACAGTATGAGTCATAGAGCTTTTGTTGGCGAAAACTTTAAAGCTTCTCAGGAGATTTATGAACGATTCTCATTACAAGTTACAAGCAAAACTCACAGTAGCTTCAGAGCTCAGGTTTGTGAGTTGGTATTGCTCTGAAAAACTGCAAACACTGGATCAAGAGCTGTAATATGCTTGACAGATGAGAGGAAATCATGAGAGAAAATGGGGAAATGGAATTTGGATGCAATACAGGCCAGATTCAAACACATGAGCAGGCGTTATGTGATTTTCTCAAAGTATCATTCAC
This sequence comes from Cirrhinus molitorella, assembly GCA_033026305.1. Lineage (NCBI taxonomy): Eukaryota > Metazoa > Chordata > Actinopteri > Cypriniformes > Cyprinidae > Cirrhinus > Cirrhinus molitorella. Next base: position 33,815,440 of record CM065123.1, on the reverse strand, counting down.
TGACAATACTGAATTTCTATCAACCAAACAGTTCATTAGGTTTGTGGTGGCCTCAGTTTTGTTGACCTGGCTAGGTTATGGTTAGTTAAGGCTTAACAGGAACATGTTCTTCCTGACAAAATCACATTTTGCGTATGAGTTTCAACATAACTGAAATTAGAGCTAATGCTTAGAGCTCATCTCCGAAACACATATTATGGACAGTTACAAACATTATTACATGTAAGTGTATGGACATTGGGCTGGCAATTGACTTAAAACATGAGCTGACAACAACACTAACTTTTATGTGTGCAGTGTGTTAAAGTGCCCTGAATGACTGTCCGCGTGACACGCTTGACTCGGTTTGTGTGTTTGTTTGATTATGTGTTCAGACTCAGCGTGAGTTAAGCTCACTAATCTGGTTTGTAAAGCGTCTGTGGTTTCACTGAGAGATGAGCTGCCAGAACAACGAACATCCAGACGAACAGGGCTCACCCCACAACACCTGACTGACACTCAACTACTGCAAACTGTGGCAAATGGTTGTGTATAATAATGCTAAAATGTATAAATGATTGCTGTTTCAGTCAAATATAAGCAAGATCATGCACGTCATGCATGCAAGTCAGTTGGTTATTCTCCCAAATAAACTTTTTTTCTGATTGATTGAAGACTGCTTTGTCATGCTTTATTTTGTGATCATGACTAGATGACTGTTCACTCTCAATTGTTAATTAAATGGAAGTATTATCAGGAATGCAACACTTAAAAAAACATGACATCAAACAGTAATCAGTTCATTTGGATGCTTTAGTGTGGAGAAAGAAACATTTGCAAGAGGACATTTATTTTTTTTTTCCCCTTGTTTTCTGTGCTCTAAAGACATGTTGCATGCAACTGATCTGAGACCAGTTGCTAAATTACTGTGCCTTGAGATACAACAGTAATTAACTGATTTATTGAAGTCCCCAACTCTTTCACTGCTATATGTGGTGAGAATCGTCATACATGAAGTTTGGTTACTGTATTTACTGTATTTCAGTGTGAGAGATATGGCGTTATTTGAAAAATCCCTCAGATGGAACCTGAGCCTTATCTCCAGACCAGAAGATAACTGAGATGCGAGGTGCAGGACTCACACCAGTCTAGTGTTTTTGAAAGTACTGTTACTTCTGTATGAAATCGACACTAAAATACTGAAAATGTGATGGTACTACCGATTTCACAACTCACGATTTTCAAGGATTAGTTCACTTTCAGAACAAAAATGTACAGATAATGTACTCACCCCCTTGTCATCCAAGATGTTCATGTCTTTCTTTCTTCAGTTGTAAAGAAGTTATATTTTTTGTGGAAAACATTTCAGGATTTCTCTCCATATAATGGACTTCTATGGTGCCCCTGAGTTTGAACTTCCAAAATGCAGTTTAAATGCAGCTTCAAAGGACTCTAAATAATCTCCCAGCTGATGAAGAAGTCTTATCTAGTGAAACGATCAGTTATTTTCTAAACAAATTGACAGTTTATATACTTTTTAACTTCAAATGCTCGTCTTGTCTCGTCTCTGTGATGCGCATGCGCAGTTTGTGTGATCCGGGTCAATACAGTTAATGTCGAAAAACAAATTTTCGTCCCCAACTTCAAAATCATCCTGCATCACTGCATAAGTACCAACCCAGTGTTTACAAAGTGAACATACAAAGAAGATTAAATGCCCTTTACAAAAAAAAAAAGGTAGAACAGCGTTGTAAGACGTTTTTGTTTTTTTTTTAATTATTGATTGTTTCACTATATTAGACACTTCTTCATCTGCTGGGATCGTTTAGAGCCCTTAGAAGCTGCATTTAAACTGCATTTTGGAAGTTCAAACTTGGGGGCACCATAGAAGTCCATTATATGGAGAGAAATCCTGAAATGTTTTCCTTAAAAAGCATAATTTCTTTACGACTGAAGAAAAAAAGACATGAACATCTTGAATGACAAGGGGGTGAGTACATTATCTGTACATTTTTGTTCTGAAAATAAACTAATCCTTTAAAGATGCAAAGACTCTGTTTGGTACCCACTGATGAGCAATTGCTTTTCAAATGCTCTTGTGTGTATTTGTGTGGACACTCTGTGAAGAGCTTAGAAGAAGTGTTTTGCAGTGTTTAGCATTATAGCCAATCACAGACTTGTGTGCTGATCACACACATGCACATGACTGCATTGGCCAATTTAAGTTAGTTCAGCACAAAATCTGATCAAAATGCTGGAGTTTTTGTTCAGTTCTGCAATCCTGACATTGTAACCAGTAATATGTGAACACAATGGGAATGAAAGATTCATTGTTCAGTGCAGACAGCTTCTCTGGTTATAATGCAAGCTTCCTCAGTCAGTGAGCTCACGCTAAACTGAAGTGATTGACAGCTTTGGTGAATATAAACGAAGCACTCTTTACTTTTCTTTTTGTACCTTGCCAAAGTTAAAGGACTTCTCAAAATGTCCAAAACATAAAATATGAGCATCGTCTGCATTTGCTCTAGTTCACAGGCAAAAAAAGTTCTAAACGAATCCACAGTAGAACCATTGCATGTCTTAGAGCAACACAAAGCATAGTGTTCCTACATGAATCTTTGCTTAGTTTTTGTGGATGGTTCAAAGAGTCTTGCTGATTTTGGAACCGCATAATATCATTCTGCTTGTTTTACCATATCTTTCAAAGGCAGAAATAGTTCAGCATTTCTCATAATGTCCTCTCCTGAATGACTAACTCATTAAGTCAGTGATGTACTGACATCAGCTGGTGCTTTTAGTTTTATATTCAAAAACATTCGCCTTCTTCCATTATTTTATATTATTTTAGTAAAATCATTCTACTTAAAACCTTAATATCATTAGCATTTTTAAAACAATTGTAATTGCTTTGTTAATGAATTCATGCCACTTCTAATGCCACTTCAGATGCAGCTTATGTGCAATGTCTGCAGTGCACTTTTTAAAACAAGTTTAAGTAAGTGAAAGTATGAAGGCTACATCTAATGTTTTAATGCATTATTTTTGTATGATTGTTATTGATATCAATAATTTATCTACAGTAGTCAACATTTGAAGTGGATCAAGTCCATTAAAGTTGTCCTAAGACGAGAACAGGTATTGTTTTGGTTCTGATCCACTTCAAATGTTGGCTACTATATTTTTAAAACAGTTAAAGGGTTACTCCACCCCAAAATGAAAATTTTGTCATTTATCACTTACCTCCATGTCGTTCCAAACCCGTAAAAGCTTTGTCGTCTTCGAAACACAATATTTAAGATATTTTGGATAAAATCCAGGAGCTTTGTGACTGTCCCATTGACTAATAAGTAAATAACACTGTCAAGGCCCAGAAAAGTATGAAAGAAATCATCTACCATCAGTGGTTTAACCATAATTTTACGAAACTACAAGAATGCTTTTTGTATGCAAAGTAAACAAAAATAATGACTTTATTCAACAATTTTTCTCCTCATTTTGGAGAGTATCCACTGGACGCAAACAGCGTAGGCTGTTCTCTGTTAGTCTCACCACATGTATACATTTTCTATGTTTATTTATGATTTGATTCGAATGAAAACTGTGTATCCGCGTGACACAGCTGACAGAGAACAGGGTACGCTGTTTGCATCCAGTGGATACTTTCCAAAATGGCGCTACAGTGACAAGGAGGAGACAAATTGTTGAATAAAGTCGTTATTTTTGTTTTCTTTGCGTACAAAAAGTATTCTCGTAGCTTCGTAAAATTATGGTTGAACCACTGATGGTACATGGACTTTTTTGACAATGTCTTTCATACTTGTCTGGGCCTTGACAGTGTTTTTTACTTGCCAGTCAATGGGACAGCCACAAAGCTCCCAGTTTTCATCCAAAATATCTTAAATTGTGTTCAAAGCTTTTATGGGTTTGGAACGACATGGGGGTAAGTGATTAATGACAACTTTTCATTTTGGGGTGTAGTAACCCTTTAAAGTTAGTGTCTTCCTAAAGTTTTTGCTGTGTTATCAAAATCGGTACCAAGAACTGTGAAATTTAGCTTGTATTGGTACTGCTGCAACTTAGGGTTTAGGGTTAGGGTTAAGGTTAGGGACAGAAAGAAACTGATTACAAACCACCCAGAACACCTTAGTAGACAGTTAACAATGCATTAAAAACACTCCAGAATAATTTTTTTTCTTATAATTTACTCCCATGTTGTCCAAGATGTTCATGTTTTTCTTTCTTCAGTCAAAAAGAAATGAAGGTTTTTGAGGAAAACATTCCAAGATTTTTTCCATATAGTGGACTTCAGTGGGAACCAAATGGGTTGAAGGGCCAAATTGCAGTTTCAAAGGGGACTAAGGGTCTTATCAAGTGAAATGATCTGTCATTTATATATACTTTTTAACCACAAATGCACCGTGATCTTGCACTAGCTTGATTTCATGCATGTAATCAAGTTGGAAAAGTCACACATGGTTAGGCTGTGTACTTCCATTTAAAAAGGCAGGTTATGGGGAAAAACTGACCTTGTTGTTTTTTCAACCTGAAATCCACTATATGGAGAAAAATCCTGGAATGTTTACCTCAAAAATTTTAATTCATGAGTGAACTAATCCTTTAACAAGGCCTTTTACTGCTTGTTATGCAACCATTTCTATCCAAAATAAAGGATAAAAAATAAAATTAAATAAAATAAAATAAAGAGATATTTTTAGTTAAGACTTTATGTAGCTGTGTCTCTGTGAGTCTCTGTGTGTGTTCTTAAAGGAGCAGCGGTGTGGTGGAGGAAGGGCAGGAGTGTGTAAATAATGTAAAGGCTTTAAAGTGTTTTCTTATGCCTGTAGCTCAATCCTGACCCACTTTAATTAGCCCTTCATTTCTGCACACCCTCCTTTCATGCATCGCTCGCACTCGGCACAAAAACCTCCGCTTTGATTAAAAGCGCTTTGATTTGAAGCAGGTTTTTCAGAGCAAATCAGATTATAAGGTGGCACACTGTCAGACTCCCTTCTCCCAACTTCCGCCCCTCTCACATCCGACAGCCAGGAACTCCAAAACATTTAATTGCCCGCCAAAATGTTCCACATCCATCACATTATCTTGCCACAATCCGCCAAAGGTATCGGCCGTCTCCAATTACCTGCGTTTTCTCTGCATAAAGTCCCCTGCATTGCAAATGTGACCTTTCGCGTAAGTGCTGATTGCTTGTTCAGGGGTGAGTGTTGGGTGCTGAAGGAGCGTGTGTGTGTGTGTGTGTCAGATGAAGGCCCCTCTGTGACACTCCACCCATTGTGAATGTTAACTCACTCTGATAGCCATAACACAAATCAGTGGGCTTGACATCATGAAGCGGGCCGGAGCGCTTTAACGAGGGCTGGGCAGCCAGCCGGACGCCCCTTTACTCCAGACTCATGCATAAGATGCACTTCTTCATCCTTAAACAGGCCATGAGCCCCTCGGCCCCACTCCGCTCTTCTCAGCGGCTCAGCCAGGCCAGACATGTAAAACAGCGGCCGCTCGCTTGGACGCTTCAGCATCTTCCCCTCTGAGCTCCTGCCGTGTGAAACTGAAGCAGGCCTAGTTAAAGCCCATCGTCACGCCAGCATGAGCCACTCTCAACAAGCACTGAGAGAAACAGACATTTACTCCAGGACAGCACAGTTAGTGTTGTTTCATATTTACTAAAGATGCATTTTGTGCAATAGATGCATTCTGCCTACCATTTGTATATTTGCCATTGATATTGAGATGTTGATAAGACCAACAGTTTAGTTCATTTGTTTGTCATTATAGACATAGTGTATTAGGATTGACTCTCTGTAATGAATTACAGTAATTTTAATGCACTTCAAGAAGCATTAAATTATTTGTTACATCTGATGTTGTTAATTCATGTTTATTGCATTATTTTATTGTCCTGATGGTGTTTTGTGTTTGATTGGTGCAAACTGCTGTCCCGCGACCAAAAAAAACATATTTAAAAAAACATTTAAGTGTTCAAATCTTAGATGTTTAGTAGTCCTTTGATTATCTACTGAAACCAACAATAATATTTTAAATATCAATAAGCTTAATATTAGTGCTGTCAAACGATTAATCACGATTAATCTTTTCCAAAATAAAAGTTTATGTTTACATACTATATATTTGTATACTGTGTATATGTATTATGTATATATAAATACACACACATGCATGCATGCATATGTTAAGGAAAAATATTTTAGATTTATATCTAAAATATTTATATTTATATTTATTTATAATCTAAATTGTATAAAGGTATAAATATATATACATATAAATATTTAGTTTTAATATATACGTGTATGTGTGTGTATTTATATGTACATAATAAATATACAAAGTAAACACACATATAGTATGTAAACATAAACTTTTATTTTGGATGTGATTAATCACGATTAATCGTTTGACAGCCCTACTTAATATATAAAAACAGTGGCTGTTTTTATGAAATTTTACACATTTTCTATCACTACCGAAACAGTGTATGTTTTAGTCCATTGGCTGAGACTGATTTTAACTGCACCCCTACATTTATGATCAGAAAATATCCATAGCTACATGGTGAGTAGATAGGTACTATCATTTTGAGTCAAAAAGTATGAAAAACTGTGTCCAATTTTTCTGTAATTATACACATTTTTTGGGGAGTTATTCCATAACATTTAGTTTTTATGTGTGTACAATTGTTCAGAACTGTGCTAGCTAACCATGTGTTCATTAGCATTTTTAAGCTAGCTTCAAAAGTATCTAAAATTGTCACTACCGAAACATTTGGTGAAGTCTTTGTTTTTTTTGGGTATTATCCTATAAAATTTATAATTTATATTTATTTAATTTAAGGTGAACACATAATCCTTTATTTGGGAGATTAATTAATTTATTTATTTATTTTTGTACAGTTACACAATTTTTTTGTGTTTTAGTAGTTTTTAGTATGTGGGTTAAAATTCTGTAATGTGATGTGGTCACTAACAAAGCATTACTGTCAACATACAATGTTTTTTTCAAAAAAAAAAAAGTATACTGAACTAAGATACTAATAGTTTTTGGTTTAGTGTATATTCAAACTAATGAATCCTTAACTTTGAAAGAAGTTTGATCAACTTTTTGCCTTTTACAAAGACAAATTAGACTCAAAATACAACGCATCATAAATCACACGTGAAATATTGTTAAAATTGTAATTGTTATTAATTTACTTCTGAAAACGTGTGTACCTTGGATGTTAAACAAATTGCTTACAATTTGCAAGTTTTTTGCAATGTATTTAATCATGTTTTATGCAATGCAAATCAGTGAAATCAGATCATTGGTAAAAGCAACAACCGTTTGCTTTTTAATTGCACAGAAATACTGTATTGTACATTAAGTGTATTTGAAGTTTCAGCTGAAGAGACTCTTTTACTGTACTTCACCAGTAGTCAGTGCATATAGTAATAGTTTTCATGGCTCAGTAAAACACACTTTTTAAATCAGTGATTATTTAAAAAAAAAACTGTGAGTCTGTGTGTGTTCTGTTGCAGTCAAGGTTTGGGAATGAACCCGTGTCAGACTCCTGTAAGCATCACTTCTGTCACCTTGGTAATTGCAGAAAGGTCACGCGGCGTTGTGCGGAGCGCTCAGATTTATGTACATCATTTGAGGATGGATCAATAGTATATGCTGTTTTCATTCGTCTATGAAAGGCATAAGAGAGTTAAGCTTGACCTTTGCCTCTGTATCCAATTGTGTTGCAAAAGATCAGCGGTACATACAAATAAGAGCGGTTTGAGTGTTTCTGTAAAAGCAAAGATAAAAACAAGAGGTCGGGCACGAGGGGAATAAGAACACTGATGCCGTAGCATGTAAGGAAATATTACTAAGTTCCTCTGACAAGTCAAAAGATGTGTTTGAATTGCTCTTGTTGGAGCAGCTGAGATGTGGCTAGCATGATGAACACGTGTGTGCTTTCTGACTGCAGAAGCTTAATACTCTTACGCTGATTTCATTGTGTGGTAAACTTGTTTATGGCATATAAAAGAGAAAATTTGTGAGATTCTCTACATGTGAAGAATTGTTCGCTGAGCACAGACTCTGGTCATTCAGGGTTTCTGGCTCATTCACCATGCACTTCACAAAAAAAAAAAAAAAACACATATATATCTTCTTTCTAACCAAGTTATACTGAATTTTACAACTTTAGAACCTAAAATCCTAAAATAATCCTAAAATGGACTAGAACAACTTTAAAACATAAATAACACGCACGTTTTAATGTAAAATGTACTGTAAGTCATGAATGTCACATTTATACATTTAAACCTTTCAAAAATGTTAAATGTTTCACCATAACCCTTTTGTGAAATTACTTTTTGTGAAAATTAACATTATCTCATAAATTCTGCTGATGGAGTAAACATGAAATATTCCTTTACTGTACTAGACTACTGTTCCTTTTTTTATTTTATTAATTTTTTTTAAAAGCCATTAGAACATTTTTTTTTTTTTTTTTACTGTGCCTGTCAACATTTTCACTGGCCTCAATGAAAGCTAGAGATTCTTCTACAGCTGTATGTTAACCAAATAACAGGTATAAATCCATAAAGACACTTTTGATGGGAAATTATGATATACAATAGCAAAAAAAAAAAAAAAAAAGACTTTACTTGACACTAAATGTAATGTATGTTAGCCAGTGAAATATAGGTTTAAATTAATAGATTTTTACAAAGATAATAAACATAACACAATGTAGCACTGACCTCACAGGGCAGGTTTTTCTGTTTTTTGTTTGTTTGTTTGTTTGTTTGTTTGTTTTTTCAATTGTCATCATATGATTTTATTCTTCAGTAGTGCTTTCTGGTGGTTCTTGATCTTGAACTTATTTTTACTTTTATTTATTTATTTATTTATTTATTTATTTATTTATTTATTTTTTTTTGGTTTGAGGTGTGGATTCTATCTCATAGTTCTGTTAAGTAGGACAGAACACTCTGACGTGGGCCCCAGGCCAGCAGGACAGTGTTTCTTATGTCTGTGTGATATTTCTGCTAATCTGGTGAAGTGGCAGTGACTTCCTTCAGTCACACACAGTCAGTCCAGCCTCTCCAGAGCTCAGAGAGCCTCTTACAGCCGCTCAGAGACTGAATATCAGCGCTGTGACCTCTGCAGTGACTCCATGAAGGCCGACGGGAAGTTTGTGACACCTGAGAGTGAAGACAAGCCTATCAAACGGAGCGGCTGAAATCTGCCCTCCAGACCCGTGCTGACTAAAGGAGGAAAGCGGCCGATAAGCCGCGTGCCACCGCATCGATGCCTATTACGCCAGCCATCTAGTGAACTTTAATGACATTTAAATGCAATTTTAAAGCTGCAGGGAAAACAAATGGCTTTTGCATGTGCTATTTTGTGTGTGATTAATATTGACTGATAGAACACTTGTGACACTGAATGCAAGATTAAACAGATTTAGTTTGCTGACTTTGTTATTATACACTAAGATTAGAAACAGGGGGAATAAATAATGTGAAACACCTTAAAAAGACATGTTAGTATAAGATGTTTGCACATAACCATTATATGGTGGAAACAACAACAACAACTATATATATATATATATATTTATATATATATATATATATATATATATGACCTATTGTGGAAAATAATAATGGAAAATATGGTAGAACCTTAATGTGTATTAAGTTCAGAATTTCCTCTGCATTTTTTATTTGTAAAAAAAACAAACAAACAAAAAAAAGATATATATATATATATATATATATATATATATATATATATATATTATTAACATTACTACAATTATGGTGATAAACTGGGCTTAAGCAGCATTTACAGCTTATAGATCTGCAGTACTGGTACGATTATTATAATGCACTGAATTTGAAATAAAAATGGAAAATGGTCAAACTTTGCACAATGTGTTCATATTTCAAGTTCAAACTTTAATTTGTATTTTTTTTTATTTGTAAAACTGTATTATAAAATATATGAATGCATTATTGATATTATTATTATTATTATTATGACATTAAGCAGGGCTGTGTTAGATCTGCAGTGCTGTTTTGATCTCTGTGTATTTTAAGCTTGTTGTTTCTGTTTCAACCTTCATTCCTCATTTAGCGTCAGCATTTTACTCTCTAGACCTCGGCAGAGGCCAGTAAGACTAAAGTAATTGCTTTTTTTATTAATTAGCCAGATTAATTAAGACCAAATGTTGGCGATGATACCGGCAGGACAGAAGCCTGCAGTCGTGGGTCAGTGTTAGAGAGCTGCTAATGATGTGCAAATATATTTAGCGTGTCCTTTGCTCCCGGGGGCGCGCGCGCGTGTCACTCTTATTTAAAGCTTTGCAGTTTGGAGTCCGGAGGGAAATGTGGACAAACGCGTCTGATAAACAAGCGTCTGTTGTGTTAAGAGCTGTGAAATCTCATGTCCAACATGCTTGATTTCTGTTCTTGAAGTGAGCTTGCTTGATCCGTCCTCCTCCCATCACATGCAGGTCATTCCTGGTTCAGCGCAAACATAATTTTAATAATAATAATAATAATAATTATTATTATTATTATTATTATTATATTTTTGTGTACCGCTAAAGGCTGTGTGTGCTTCCTGAAGTAACGAAAAAAAATGTTGTCGCTAAAAAAGTTTTCTTTATAGGAGAATTGTCTTAAAGTGATCTTGGTTTTGATAAATAACTGCAATTACATGCAGATAAAAAAAAAAATCGCAACACTAGATAACAGAACAGATCAACTCTGATGATTGACAGAGCCGTGTAGGAAATAAAGCACACTAATTGGTGAGGTAAAGATCTAAATCTTTTCGCCTTTTTCTCCTCCTTTTTCAGTTAATATGTTGTGTTCAAGTCATTACCGGCGCCAGACGCTCCTGTCCCTTAAGATGAAGCAGAAATATATAAATAAAAGGAAGAAAACGGAGCCATCAGCGGAGGTTTGCGCAGGTCGATAAAGCTTTTAGATTTGGAGATGTTTCTATTTCCTGCGGCTAAGAGTTGTTAATGGAGCTTAAGGAATTATCTTATGGCTCTGTGTTTTGAGAGCAGTTTATTTCAGGGGCCCCTGTGTCCCCTGTCGAGTCTGAATATGCTGCTGTCAAAGGCGCTTAATGAAAAGTAACGCGTCGCTGATTACAGTTTGATTCGGTTTCTATGTAAAAGCGCCGTTAATTCAGCATCATCCCTCCACCCGGTGTGTGTGTGTGTGTGTGTGTGTGTGTGTGTGTGTGTGTTTGACACGCCTGAATGAGTAAGTCAAACCATCACATCTCCTCCCCCTCTCTCTGTCTCTCCAAACCCTGTTTTACGACAGGAAAGTTTCTTGAAACAGTAAATATACATGCTTTTATGCAGTACGCAAAATATTGTATTATTCTATTCAGTGGTATTTTATTCTGTTCCTCAATTTTCTTTGCAATATGCTTTGTAATATATATATATATATATATATATATATATATATATAATAATAATAATAATTATTATTATTATTATATAATTATATTATTAATACTTAAAATATATGGGCAAAATAACATCAATACATTTGTCATTTTATATTTTATTTGTATTTATTTATTTATTTATTTGAGTGAAAAAGAATGCTCAACGAAATACGACAGCAACAGCACCATTTGTTGTGCATTGCGTTGTACGGACAAAACGCGTTTTTTCAAATGTCTTTTGTCCAGGGGAAGATCTCAATCGTTTGGCTTTCCCATTGAAATTCATCAGCGAAGGCCCTCTCAGCGGACCCCCAGTCCTCCAGGGGCCACACTTTCACCATCACTGTCAACTCCTGCCTTTGACTGCGTGTTTTTGCCCTTTTATCTCGAGCAACTAATTCTCTTGCCCTTTTCACTTAGAGACGCGCCCCGGTGAAAAAGCCTCCGAGTGCAGAGGAGCTCCAGAAATTGAGGGGTCCGTGTCAAGATGAACATTTCAAATGATCTCGCCTTCTACCATATAAACGGCCTGTCTGCAGAGCTCAAATGTTGGGTCAGGGTAAAGGATTTGGCGCTTCGATAATATTATCAGAGGCAGGGAGAGAGTAGAAATCGATACAGTGAAGTGAATGATGACTGAAAACATCCCAATTACAGGCTGGTTATGGCGGGTTAATGGGGCTCATCCAGCGCTGTCTTATGGCTCCTGAGGGCCTCATCTCTCCCATCAGAGGACGAGAGAGAATGATAAACAGTTATTGGGGGATTATTACAAAGCCAAACACAGGGAACACGAAACAATCACTGCTGAGAACATCGTATACATTATTTAGAGTGGACAGTCGGCCCATTCGTATTGTTATGCCATTACTTTGGCCTAATGATATCAAATGTAAATTTTAAATGACTTTTAGATTTTCAAAAACAATCCGTTTTTATCGAAAAATTATACATACATAGGTGTATATTTTATTACGTGACTTTATTATTTTTTTGTGATAAATAAAAATAAGAATTACGTTTAAAAAACTCAAATAATACATTTATTCAAATAAATTGAGCAGCAGCAGGTGAATGTCATCGTTTCGCGTGTGTTCAGTACCAGGGACAGCGACTCTGATCGATACACAGAACAAAAGCTTCAAAAAAATCCACCGTTTATTAGAGTGAGCAGATTTGAACATTCTCCGTTTTGAGGAGATCTGTGCATTTGTGCGATGCTTTCTTAACAGTGACACTTGTGAGTCGTTGCAACAAGGTCCGAGTTCCTCTAAAAGAATGATCCATAAAAAACTAGCAACATATGCATGCCAAAGAAAAGATAAAGCCGGAACAAAACTAGGCTGTAAACTTTTTTCAGTCTTTCAGAACATAAACTTCCAGTTAATTTACATAATCTGAACGTGCGTCAACCAAACCAATAAATATATATAAACCAACCCCATCGCCAGTGAAATGTCAACACATCAATAAATACATACATTTTCCCCATGATTTTATGTAACAAAACGTATTTTGGGCCCATCGTTTCACAGTCAGGCGTTTGTTTGTGAACTGAAAGCGTAAACAGCTATTCCAAACAGTCTGTTTGACAGTCATTTTGGTGTGCTAGGAGCAATATATTTTATTCACCCCCTTTGGAAATGTCATACTGTCCTTGCTGGCCTCTTGCTGCTGTGTTTTTATCACGTTGTTGATGTTTCCTACGGAGCGTCCAATGGCTCCAGTCTCTAAGATCGACCCTTTGGTCGAGGTGGTCCAAGAAACCGTAGTGTTCGTCTGTGCTTGGTTTAACGAGCTGTGTCTAAACAATGGGTCGTGAAAAACTCCATCTACCCAGTTTCTGAGAGTCGTAACAGGTGAGTCCTGTTGTCTTTCCAGGCCGTTGACGGGTGAGGAGGCGGAGGGCGATGGTTGACATCGAAGCATACACGAGGAGAACTCTGTCGGGTTCAACGAGGTCGCGGTCTGGGCCAGAGACCAGATGCGGGGTTTGCTGTCCAGTAACGGATGGCCCTGCTGCTGGAAGCACGTTTTGCTGTGCCGAAGCTCGTGCTCGCAGTCTTCGGCGGTGCTTTTCAAACAGCTTTTGGCGAGATCGCGCTCTGCTTCGAGCAGACCGGGAATGGAGAGTTTTGGAGAAGGCTCCTTGAGGCGGTCGTCGGTGGTCGCCATGTGCGCGTTCATATGAAAGCGGTGCTTGAGTTCACACTCTGAGCTCTCAGACTCGATGGTGTCGAAATCGTCCAAGTCGCTCAGCTGAAGCTCCTTGTCTTCCCGACTTTTGCTCTCTGTTCAAAAATAGTGATGGAAAGTAAGTGGAGAGCGAAATTTACAACCCTGAGAATTAATTGAAAAAATAAAAAATAAAAATGAAAAAATTGCACATTGTGTAACAAATATCATGTTCTTGTACAATAAAATAGTTGAATCCATAATAATTACATATAGCTTAGTCAGCCTTTCACCAGACCTTTACAAGTTTGCACTTTTCAGCAACATACTTGAGAACTCAGACAGCTGGATAAATCATTTATATTTACAATAAATATATAAGATAACAATATAATATATATTATAATGTAAGATAATTTGAAATATCTCACAGAAATAGGCCTAATAATAACCAAAAACAGACAATGATATGACAGGATTGTGAAGAACGGAATGGAGCTGACCGTCATCGTTGGTTTCACTTTTGATTTGATCTTCTTGCGAGCCATCCTCATCATCATCATCGTACTTCTTATCGTCTGAGCCCTTGTTTCTTGGTGGCCATGTCATCTTGTTCTCCTTCTTGAGCCTTCTTCTGGCGTTGGCGAACCAGGTGGACACCTGCGTGAGGGTCATCTTGGTGATGATAGCTAGCATGATCTTCTCGCCTTTAGTGGGATAGGGGTTCTTCCGGTGCTCTTGAAGCCACGCTTTCAAGGTGCTGGTTGTCTCACGGGTGGCGTTCTTCCTTCTGGTTCCTCCCTCCATAGATCCGTATCTGTGGCATGAAAGAAACGCAAGTTAGGAAAAGTTTTTGCAGTGCAACACAGACATGCAATGTTGTTTCCTTAAGGCCTATAAACTCGTTCCTTTTTTTAACAGAGCGTACAAATTGCTTGATCGAGTGCACCGGCCGAGTATCTGTCCATTAAAGCACTTCAGGGGAAACCCTGAAGGCTGAACCGTCAAGTGCATGATATAACATAAAATATACATTAAAACAGTGACTTGAAATTCAAGGGAGATTCTTTTTTTGTTGGTTTAAAAACAAATGATTGCGCTAATTATTGCATCAATGTGTTGAGCGCTGCCTGTGAAATTGATCCAAATGAACCGAGTCGTGTTATTTGTCAATCAAAAGACTCTTAATGATGGCCGCTATTCAATACCTGTCATACTGGTACTGTCCCAGGGTGGGATCATATGGGTAATATGCAGCAGCCTGTGTTATACCCGCATGCGCAGACGCACTTCCATCTTTGGCATCAAACGTTCCCTGGAAATAAATACAAGAGCTGTCAGCAATGAAACTTTACATTTATCATGATTGTTAATATTATCACAATAATGAGGAAAATATGATGCTTATTCTAAACTTGGAGCCTATAAAATATGAAAAACAACCCATGAAACTACTCAAATGCATCAGTTTTGCGATATTTAAGTTCCACATGCAAAGTTATACAAGGTTCGTTTAGGTTCTTATTTTTGTTCTAATGTTCTAACTTTTTTTTTTTCCAGATATAGAAACATATTCGTTATACAGAGTTTTTACTGCTAGAATGCATGTCATTATTATAATTTATAATTGCATGTACTCTAAACTCACCAAAGAGTAGAAAGCGGACGCATCAGCTCCATAGGTAACATAATTCCCGTAGCCCTGACCGCCGGTGTACGGGCTCCCGTAGACTCCCAGCGCGGCGGCGGAGCTCAGCTCGTGTCTGGCGGTGGCCAGCAGTCTGCTCTCATAAACGGGACAGTAAACGGGCGTCTGCGCGGAAGAATCCGAGATGGATCTGGTGCTCGACTCGCAGCAAGATGTCAGAGAGTTGGTGGTCATGAGGAACTGGAATATTTGGAAATGTCACAGTATGAATAACACAGCAAGCCGCAAACCTGTAGGAGTTTGCAAAACGGCGAAAATACACGGAAAGTATTTTATTTAGGTTTTGTTTGGCAGTGGCCGCCGTCAGCCCCCGCAGGACAATGCATTTTATGGATCACGGCCAAAAAACAACTGTTGTCGTCCTTCCCCCTGTCATCGCATCTGCACTTTTGCATGTGTCTGCGGCTCGAACGCGTGTTAGTAGATTTGTAAAACGATAAGCGCAGAGGGAAGCCCTGAATTACAGCGCAGAAATCCGATTAAACCTTTATCCGTAGCGCATCCAATGCCGCGGCGCGCCTGAGCGCCTTTCCCCGCGTAAAAATCTGAATCGGTGCAAAGAATAAGCGGTCAACTCTTACCTGAGGTGCAGAAGAGTAAGGATATCCGAACTGAGGATAGGACATTGTAGAGTGATCCCCGTTTGCCGGAACGCAGGCGAGACTGCTGGTCTGCTGTGTTTCACTGTACCGATTGATTGGTAAAGCATAAAGCTGCCGGACGCTTATAGGGCGAAGCGCAATACTACCATGTTTAATTTGCTTAAACGCCTTCCTGAGAGTGTTCGATAGATGGATGCTCTCCTGTCGCTCTATTAAACTTCTACAACGCAGCCGCGCGCATCGTAAAGCATTTGGCGAATGGCCGTCTTTGATGTCAGAAATACATATTTTGCGTTATAAAAACTAGTATTAAACACGTCAGCCCAGATGCGGGTTGTTTTAAACGCCGGTGGCTCTGACGTCAGAAGAAACCCAGTCAAAATGACCAGACTCTAACTTTAATATGCATTTCTCTGGATAAAAATCCCAACGAGTGACAGAAGGGTGGGGGTGAATTTTTTTGAGGCACAATGGACTTGTAATTGAGCTTATCAATTAATCCGAGCGTTGGAAAAGAGCTTGCACTTCTGAAATCTGACGATCAAACCGTTATCTGTTGTTATATCGTGTCTTTTGTGATATCGCTTTTTTATCTCAGTTTAATCAGGAATTAAATCCATAATCCAGTGTTTTTGCCTCTATTAACAAACACCTACACTTTTGGTTCATAAAAAATAGGTTTTTGGTTTAGATCTAATAAATCATATCAATTATACAATCAGTTACAAAATTGTAGTGTTCGTTTCTCAAGACACAAATGTGATATAAATTCGAATTAACATGCCTTTAAATTCATACACAGAAGCCTGAAAGTGCTATTTATTTTATCACTGAAATAATAGTTACTGTTAAATGTTTTGAGAGATTTACAAATTACTCCATGTGATAACAACAACAACAAAAAATCTATCTATCTATCTATCTATCTATCTATCTATCTATCTATCTATCTATCTATCTGTAGTGTGTCAGTGTGTCTTCATGTAAAGCTCTTGATTTCCTCCATTGAGATGAAGTGCTGAAGGTGTGTTGCTGACTCGCTTAGAGAAGCCCGGGTTCAGACATGTGAGAAGCCCCGGGGTCACAGTCAAATTAATGATGATGTACTCCTCTTTTCCCCAGCTGGAAAACTGCCTGCTAGAAACGAATCTGCCCGCAGTGACAGCTCGATTGCGGGTGATTGATGACTATCTTGAGACCGGCCAACATAATATAATATGGGCCGCATAATTGCTTTCATTTACAGATGAAGGTACTTGTCCTCAAATTGAGTTAGACTTTTATCAGGCAAGTTTTTTTCACCCTTTCCCTCTCCTTTGGCATGCGCTTGAGTTTGGAAAATAAGTGTTCTGTGAAATTAAATTAGTCAGACAATAAGCGAGCAAATGTCGCCGTGTGTGTGTTAATAGACGCGAGGTCAAGCGCCTGACCCGCGCCGCCTCAGCACTGCCTTCGTTCTCATTCATTTACTAAGTGATGATTTAAGTTTTTTTTTTCTTTTCTTATGGGAAAAGCTATAAATCAAAGCACATAATAAAGTACAAATTATTTGAGAGGATATCAACTGATAAGGCGTATCTTTTACAGTATGTACCAGACTCAAACGCGAGCGAGCTAAATGAGTCCTTTTCTTTCTCCCTGAAAATAACCCGTGACATTTTATCTCAAGTAACATCAACTCTATGATTGATTCCTCCTCACACACACTAGACTGCAGTGAAAACAGGTAATGCATCCGTGAAGTTTGATGGGCAAGTCCACAATAGCTTTCCGTATACATTTACATTATCCATTTTTTCTTTTTTCTTTTTTTTTTTTTTTTTCAGCTGGTGTTATTTGGGTCCCTATGAAATATTAAGACGCACTAGTATAAGCTTTTAGAGGATAATGAAGTCTGCGCTGGAGTTCGTGCTCTTGTTTTTCGTTAAAGATTTAAACGAAGCTCGGCTCTTTTGGACAGATGGATCAGATATGACGGGCTGTATTTAATATGGAAATACGTTCAAAACGAAAGCAACGCTTGCAGAAATGCGGTCCGAGACGCTCAAACATGATTTAAGAATAGCTTCGAACAATGAGACAAGTTTTGCCAAATATCTGATCGGATAAGCAGGATACTTGTCATGCATAAATCTAGTAGGAACGTCTCATCAGCATTATGAGTTGGATGAATTACACCTTGAAAGGACATGGCATCCTTTTGTTGTCTCCGACAAAACCAAGCGCAAATCAATCACCGGACGGCATGTTTCAACACCTCCTCCTCCTCCTCCTCCTCCTCCTCCTGGTCCAGCTCACAGGAGAAGTACAGGTCTATATATCTCATAGCTATACACACAAGTCATATATCTACACCCATTAGGATCCCTACAACCTTTACAAATTGATTTAATTAGGGCAAATAAAATGCAATTACTCAAGAAAATTATCCAATTTGAACAAATTCACTGGAGGAGCAACACTGTGATTAATTCATGATGCTGATCATCAGTTGCTCCTGAAATCTGCATCTTTACAGAAAATGTTCCTTCAGAAATAGAAAAAAAGAGAAGCATTACTTGAATGTGAACGGTTGTGATTATTTACATATAATTAGATCTTAAAATGCGCCGTTTAGTTCTTTTAACTTTTTTAAAAAAAAGACAAATTACTGTCAGTAATGCTCAACATAATTTTTAAGAAATAAAACAAATCAGTTAACTCTGTTACAAACAACAGTTACTTATTTAAAAAATAAAAATAATTGCATTTATTTATGTTTTAGAAATGGGATTTCTGATACCCAAAACAGCAGTAATGCATTTATATATATATATATATATATATATATATATATACATTTATAAGTGCATAAAATATATATTTAATTCACAATCAGTTCTCATATAGAGAAAAGTAACAATCATTGCATCTCTCAGACCCCAAATCAGAATGTAAGTGTTAAATAATCAAATTTTTTTTTCTAGGATTTGCCTTAAGGCAGATGTCCAGGTGAATACAGCACTGCTCTGTGTAAATCTTACTTTCAGGAATGATCCAGTAACACGTGAGGAGGTGTGAGGAGATGATTTGTGGCAGATTTCAAGCAGCTCCACATTCTCCTGTAAGTGTCTTGACAAGTTCATACACTTCTATTTTGAGTCTCTCTCTTACCGGCGAAGCAGATTAGAGCTCTTCTGTTCTGAGCGCATGCATTCGCTTCATCTTCTGATGCATCGCTTCTTGGCCATGCTCAGCGAATCATGCATTTTTGTTATTTTCATTAATTTTAGGATGAAAAATAAGCTTTGGTTAAAGTGACAACATTTCCCTCAGCCTCTTTTTAATGGCATGCTTTGTGTTTGTCTGTCCAATATTGGTCAGGCGTGAATAATAGCTGTTTTTTCAGAGCTGGATCGAGTCTGGGATGAGACGGGTATAGCTGATGATCATCACGCCGCCAGCAGATCCCAGGCTGTCTGCAGATGAAGCTTCTACTGCATGCACATCTCAACCTGCTGTAGGTGCAAACACCATCTAGAGTCACTGATTTATGACTGAACTGACCACAAATGTGTTATTCCCTAAAGAATAAGGAGCTGTGTACTAAAAGTTTTCACGATCACTCTATATTACAGCATTTTCTCTCTGTGGCTGACAAATGACAGGAAACACTATAAAACAGCCGCATTTTCCCCAAAGAAGCGAGTACACTAACCACTACAGGGAGTGTAAAATTAATCAAGCAACATAAAAATGTGGAGTGCTGGTTTCTGGCACGCAGATAAATCCCAAATGTGTAGGAAATTACAATCAATGAGCATTTTCAATCTTAAATGCACTACATTTACGTCCAGCAGGTAACATCAACATAGTAAAGTGCAGCAAAGGCTCATGGGAGTGTGGATTATGGGTTGATATGTTGATGTAATTACCCTTATGAAGCTGTTTTCAAAACTTCATGGTTGAGCATTTGCAGTGAAGTTCCATTAGAAATCTAATTAAGTGCTCTTGATGAATATATTAGTGCTCAGGGGTGGGTTAAAGGTCAGGGGCGTTCAGTTCAACTTGGGTTAAAGGTAAACAACTTAAATTATTTATTATGATATGTTATATATAATATGTGACCCTGGACCACAAAACCAGGCATAAGTCGCTGGGGTATATTTTTAGCAATAGCCAAAAATACATTGTCTGGGTCAAAATTATTGATTTTTCTTTTATGCTAAAAATCATTAGGATATTAAGTAAAGATCATGCTCCATGAATATATTTTGTAAATTTCCTAATGTAAATATATCAAAACCTAATTTTTGACAAGTAATATGCACTGCTAAGAACTTCATTTGTACAACTTTAAAGGCAGTTGTCTCAATATTTAGATTTTTTTTGCACCCTCAGATTTCAGATTTTCAAATAGTTGTATCTCAGACAAATATTGTCCTATATAACAAACTATACATCAATGGAAAGCTTATTTATTCAGCTTTCAGATAATGCATAAATCTCAATTTCGAAAAATTGACCCTTAAGACTGGTTCTATGGTCCATGGTCACATATGGAAGATCATAAAAGCATGCTTTCTGTAATATATAATTTGTAAAGATATGCAGTTTCAGCCTTCATCTGCATGTGTCAATGTGTTAGAATGTGGGTCAAAGAAAGTGTCGATCACGTCTATGTGTTCTGGTGTCTGTCCCGGACCGATCAAAGCCTCAGCGATGGTGTGGAGCTGCAGGAGCGTCTCTGCTCTCCTCCGCTGCAGTGGCTAAGAGGTTTAGCATGTTGCTGTTCACTCTCCATGCATTATTGATCACAAGGGTCAGCACACGCTCTCTCTGCTCAGTTAAGCCGAGCAGGTGTTCCTCAAACAGCTAGTTAGAGATGCAAACACTCAGCGGAGAGCATCTGACCAGCTGCTTTAGCTGCATTTTCATATTATCCTATACCTGTTTTTTGTTAATAGTGCACAGATCTTGCACATGTAAATTAAGTGTTCATTGATAAGGTGATTAGGCATGAATAGACAGAGTTGCAGACTATCTTATTGTGAAGTTTGTTTTTTGACGATTTTGAGCTGAAATTATATGACTGTATTAAATACAAGTCTAGATTTTAGGTCCTGTGACTCTTTTTTTATTTTAATTTGTCTTCACTAGTTAATTTCAAATGTTCCTGCACTGTGACAAAAGTGTTTAAAAGTTCATCAGTTAATAAATATCTAAAAGGTGCACATGCAATCAATTCTCGTAAAATAGGTTTACATGGAGTTAAGCATATCAAACACAGATTGCAAGAATTTAAAAATACAATAATATCAACTTTCCAAAGTGTCAGGGTGGTTATGATCCAAAAAATAAATGAATAAATGAATAATAATAAAGATAATAATAATAATAATAATAATAATAATAATAATAATGATGATGATAAAAGAAAAACAAACAAACAAAAAATCATTATATGAAATGAAACAAACCGTAACTGAAATAAAACTTATATTTAAGTACTAAAATAAATAAACCTAAATAAATGAAACTAAAAATTACATACTACTATATAAAAAAAAATACAAAACCATAATTGCTAAAACTTCAACAAAAATAACATGAAAGCAGAAAATATAAAATAAAAATGTAATTTGAAGATATTTAGGATATTTGGGACATTGTTTTCCCCAGCCTTTCCCATCTTAAAAAAAAAAATTCTCCTATATCACTGATACTAAAATAACACTGGTGTGTATCAGGATCTTTTTTCTTTATTACTGCTCCAGTCTAGCTGGATAAATGCCATTTTGCAGTAATTCAGTTTTTTGGACTGCATTTCACACTGTGTTATTTCATAGTTGTGACTGATTGTGGGAATCTGTGTAAAACATGTTAATGTGATTGCAGATGAACACACTAAGAAATAACATTGAGGCAATGTTGAACTGTCTCTAATGTACCCCAGACTGTAATGAAAGATAGACGTCTGACTGTCACAGCATGAACAGATGAGATGTTTGCTTTCTTAAATCCTCCTTTCAGGTGCGTCGGTTGAATAGATATTTAGGAGAATGTGAAGAGCCTGAGGCGATCTCAGCTCAAGGATCTGCTTGTTTACCAGCGGCAGAGGGACCGAAACAAAGGCAAGCAGAAATTCACAAGTCAGTGACTCCGAGCAGAACAGATCAGGAAGAAGTTCCCGGTGGAAAGAGCTTGTCCTGCTCATAACTGCCAAGAAAATTCCCGATTTACCTGTCCGCCTTTTCCTTTTTTCCAGCCAAAGCATGCGGCTAAAAAAGCAACTACATGTTAAATAGCTATTAAAATTGTATAATTTTAATACATCCAGGTAAAAATATTCAAACGCATCCCTGTTTCCCGTCCCGTGATTGAAGGGACTTGTGATTGAGTTTCCACACCGTGCTCCCGTCTGCGCCCGAGAGCCTATTCGCTTTGATATTAACATGGCTCTGTCATTAGAACGCATCCCATTTGGCCGATTTACGGGTAAAATAAGATGCTGAATGAGACAATACAATGCATTTGTGTTCTGAAGCAGCGTGATGAATTAATAATTGTGAGTGCTGAGGCTCCGGATAATCGTAGCCTCACGCGCTCTAATGTTCCTCACAGGCCTAAATAGGAGGCCGACTATTGTAAAAGTCATGAATAATGTCTTTTTAGTGTTTTGCACAGAGAAAAGTGGGCCAGGATGGAGAGAAAATGCACTGCATGGGTTATTTGGGAAAATGTGTTTTTCTTCCAGACTGTCCGTCTCTTTTTGATGGGTTTTTGTTCTCTGCTGATTATTCATTCATTTGCGTAATGAGCTGAGGCGGCTCAGGAGTCTTGTGCTGGTTCTCAAGGTCCCGTCTGGCCTTGGTCCTGTCTGGTTTCATGGTTAATGGGGATCTGATCTGGACCAGTCTGGACTGATTAGTGGACTGGACATCAGTGACATATGGGACACACAGACACAGAGTCATGGCTTTGATTGAAAGGAGACTTTGTTAGACCTATAGGCTGAAGAAAAGTTCTTCCTTACACACACACACACACACACACACAGTGAATGTTGGGAATGTTAATGGATCACTCGCTCAGGTCCAGGTGGAGTCTGAAAACTGCAATAAAGAAAGTCACATTGTTTAAAAAATGAAAAACATGAACAAAGTCAGTATGGTATAACCAATAAGTAGGAAACCATAAGTAGGTTACCATGTGACATCTAAAGCCATAAAACAGGAAATGACATCAAATACAGGATCCATGTAGATGCTCATGACTGTGTGTCAAGTTCACCACAAGTTTTAATGACAATGATTAGTTCAAATGTCTCAAATGTCAAATGCTGTAACCTAAGAAAACAATATGGTGTTGACAAATTTGTAAAATATAAATTTCAGTTTTATTTTAATATTTATTATGTACTATTATATTTTTGGTTAAAATTTTCAATTACTGTATATCATTTTAACGCGTTAATTTAATTAATTATTTATGCAAAAATAATGCGATTAAAATATTTAAACACAGTTAACACACTGGCCCCGCCCCCAGACCTGTACACAATCTTATATTTCATATAGTTGACTGTTGACAAATATGATGCAAGGCAACAACTCCATCAGTGCAGTTATTGAATAAAATCCAAGACACTGGGGCAAAAAATACCCCTTGTATGAGTTTTTGTCTCATATTTATATGATATGATAAGCACTATCACACCAGCAGCAGGAGAAATGTGACACAAGTGCTGTTTTTCCTGAATATAACGAGTGAAAATGTGATTTTATACAACAGAAGGTAATATTGTTATATTTTAAACACAATACTGTCTGTTTTTGCTCAGCACCAACAAAAATATTATCTTTAAAGCCAGCCACAGCAAAATTGTTGTGCTTCTCCGTGCAACACAACGGTTTAGTTTCTGAATTAATCTGCGTTTTGAACAAATCAAGTACCTTTTATCCCGAATTCCAGAATGATTCAGCTGTTGGAACAATCAAATGCATGAATAAAGGCATAAAGACCACCACCTGCTGGTAGTTTTAATTTCTTGTTTAGAATATTATTTCATTTAAAAAAATATGGTGGGGAAAAATTTAAATGGATAGTACACCTAAAAAAATGAAAATGATGTCATAATTTACTCAAACCTGAATGAAAAAAGAAAAGTGTTTAAAATGATCTTCTTTAATGTTCCATACTTTCTGTTAGGCCGTTGTAGCCTAGATGTTTATGTGCAATACATTTTATGTTGAATCAAATTAAATATTTCTTTCTAAAGCTACTATTTGTAATGTCTACTTAATACTTTCTCATTTAACACAAAAATAGATTTAAATAATCCTTTAGCTTTTAATACTATTTTCACAGCCAAATGTAATTTGCGATTAATTAGATGAATTAATCAACATTAGATTTTTTTTTAATTAAAAATAAAAATTAATTAGAATTTAAAAACATTGACTGACAGCCCAAATATACATATATATATATATATATATATACAGACACACACAGACACACACACAATGTTTTCACTTTTTTTTTTTCTTTTTTTTATTGATTTTAGCTATTATTTTTGCCTTACTAATACCCTTAACTTGCCTTACCAATACTTCAAGTTAAACTAAACAAAAATACTTGGTAACAAGTAAAGGAAGAAAGAAAGAAAGAAACAGGAAGGTATATAATGTTTACCAATAAGGTGTCATTTGTTAACATTAGTTAATGTTTTAGTTAACATGAACTAACAATTAACAATACATTTGTAATACTGTTTATTAATCTTTGTTAATGTTAGCTAATAAAATACAATCGTTCATTGTTTGTTCATGTTAATTCACAGTGCACTAATTAAAAAAAAATAAAAATCTGGTTGTATTTTCAAAGTGTGTTCTTCTTTTTCCTCATTTTCTTCATTTCAAACTGTTATTTGTCATTGAACAATAATCTAGTTAAAGCAGTTCTTGCTGTGAAATGTAAAGTGTTAGTTATTATAGATCAGCATGTAAATCACAAATTAAAAATCATTCTGTATGGAGTAATGATTCATTCAAAGCTGATTTAGTGCAGATGCTTCTGGAAATGCATTGCATTGAATCAATTTGGTTTGTAAGTGACTGTATCTTGGAAAAGGTTGCTGAAACTGTGTACAACTAATGCAAAATTCTGCACTATAATGACCATTTCAAATACAGTTTTCCAATCTTGTTGTTGAATGTCATTGTCATGTGTGTGAAACAAAGTTGTTTAAATAAACTGAGCTTCAATGAACAAAAAAACTCCCACAAAGGTGAGTTTGAAGTGTGAAGTTGAGGCGGCTGAAGGGAGGATGGTGAAATGACATTATCTGGTGGATTTTGGAGGACGCTGTGCTTCTCCCTCACTGCCTTGTTTATTTTCCACCTGAATAAGCACATTTGAATTGATTTGAGAGGAGTGCTGATGTTTACATTAGCATGCATTACTGTGTCACGCTGCCTACACTCTCACAACAATGACGAGCGGCCATCATCAACTTCCCCTTCTCCTCAATGCTGCTCCAAATAATATTCATAAGCCGCACACCCGCGGCCCGTAACCGTTCGGCTCCTCTGATCACTGTCTGTGAGATCTGAGGGTTGTGACTGGCCTCTGTCCAGGATCGCTTATTTTTTTATTTATTTTTTTATTTTTTTAAATCTCCACTCAATAAACAGCAGTGGGGAATGCAGTGTTCTCGGCGTGAATCCATTTGTAATTGGATCTGTCTTCACTTTTGCTCTTTTTTTGTTGAACTTGACACAAAGTTCAATGGAAATTTACCTAAATCTGCCAATCCGCCCTGGAAATGCAAAGCGTGATCAAACATTTCAACTGAATTTAGTGTTTTAATCATGCCAAGCTGAGATACAAGAAAAGAAGAAGATTTCATTTAGAAGCACACAACTGTGTAAAAATCCACAGATGGGTCCTTTAAAAATCCTTAAATCCATTTGTTGTAATGGCTTGAGAAGTGACATTTTCTTGTATATCTTGTTGATATATTTTATATTATAAAATATATTATTTCAATATGTCTGTTTTTAAAAACAGATATTATAGAAGTTATTAGCATTTTACTAAAGAACAAGCCTAATATATTTGGTTAATTTTACTGCAAGAGAAACAACATTTAAATGTTTATCTGATCAATTTTAAAAATGGTTATCTGATAAAACAGTACATAAAATTATGCTTTTGCAATCTCTTTGTTTTTCTCATTATTTTTCTTTTCAACATAGTTATTCTTACGAACTCATAAAAATTCAGAATTGAACGTGATGCAGTCAGTTCAGCAACTGTTTTTTAAACCCATTATGAGACACGCAACTAGTGTTTCTGGTGCTCCAGTCTTGAGGAGCGAGTGCTGGTTGAAACTCTTGATGGCTGCTGTCTAATGGAGCATGGAGAGATGTTCTGCTCTTCTCAAGGTTAATGCGTTTAGAGTGGAAACACACTGTAATCTCATAGATCAAAGCTTTGGCCAACAGCTCCTCAGTCCACAGGATTCTCCTCACAAACTCCACAATCTCAGCGTGAGCATCTTACTGTAAGAATTTACACACACCTATATAAAAGCCATTCTATTATGTTATTAAATAATTTTCCAACAACCAAGTTCTCTTTTGAAAAATGTAAACATAGTAATTTTATGACAGTTTTTTTTTTTTTTTTTTTATTATATATAAATGAAAATGAGAAATGTTGCTTCAGCAACGAGCTGAAATAACACAAGTAATTTTAATATTTCATGCAGTGTGTAAAGTAAGGTTAAAATTCAAAGTTCTAGTTTCTTACATTGTATAAAGCCCTGTGTTCACTCTTAAAAATAAAGGTGCTTCACGATGCCATAGAAGAAGCTTTTTATGTGACTCGATCTGGCGAAATGAATCGGAAATCACAACGTTCCATTTTGAGATACGGAAAAATAATATGGAAAATACATGAAAAAATCGATTAACCCTAACCCTAATATCAAATAACTGTCATTAAAAAAAGTAATCTCCCGAAGTTTCGTAGTCCAGATAATTGAGTAAAGATATTTAAATAACTATTAAAGTTGACAAAGTTTTATTAAATTCACTGGAAATTGACATTGCTTTTCTCAACTTCTGAGCATTTCCCTGTATTCCAGGTATCCCCTGAAACATCACTATCTCTGCTCTCCAAATATGGTGTTAAATATTGCATAAAACCAATCAAAAAGCTTAGAAATGTACACAAACAGTGACACAAAAGCTGATCAAAACACACCTACAGAGTGCCCACATAACGTTACATTATGTAATGAAATCTAGTAAGTATGTGATATCGATTTTATACAACAGTTCAAGAAACAAGAAGTTGATATTTAAAGATGTATGTTTTAGACAGCATATTTCCTGTTTTTGCTTAATTGAACAAACAAAAATCATTCCAAACACAGCCACAGCACTGTCTTGTGTCTCACATGAAGACGTTTTGTTTCTGAATGAATCAACAGTTCAATGAATGAACCATGATTTGGTTCAATCAGAATGACTCACTTATTAACAGTGATTAACTGACACCTACTGGGGGTAAAATAATTTTAAATATAGCTGTATTATCATGTGTAAATGCATCTAAATGCCACTTTATATGCAACTTCTGCAAAGATAAATTTTGTTAATACTGATTTCATTTGTTTAGTAACAGCCTAAATGTATTATTATTATAATTTATATAATTAGACTCAAAAGATGATGCACACTTTTGAAAAAAAAAAGGCTTTTAAAAATAAAATATAACACACACACACACACACACACACGCTGACACAACCTCTCTCTCAAGCAAAAATGTAGCACCTCTGTTCAATATTTCTCATTTTAGTAAGTGCCTTTTGAATTTTTTATTCAAATAAATGATTTTAAAATAACTTCAGCTTGGTTTAATAGCATTTATATATATATATATATATATATATATATATATATATATATATACACAAATATATACAAATTTCTTTGGTCAAGTTAAGCTGTAAATATATAAATAAAGCTTATCCCTTTAAATGCAACAGATTTTGAAAGACATCAACAAAAACGGGCAAAAAACTTTAAAAGCGATTTTCTCAGGTTTTCAATTGGAAAAAGAGGGCAGACGAACATGACTGAAATGGATACATCTTTAAAACCATTCAAGGTATGAATTTAACTGTACACTCTTAAAAATAAAGGTGCTTCACAATGCCTCTGAAAAACCTTTCAAAAAAGGTTCTTTGTAGTGAAAGAAGGTTCTTTAGATTATAAAAAGGTAAGAAAAAGATGGTTCTTTAAACAAAAAAAACCTCTGACTGAATGGTTATTTGTGGATCCAAAAATGGTTCTTCTATGGCATCGCTGTGAAGAACCTTTAAAGCACCTTTATTTTAAAAAGAGTGTAACAGTAAACAAAGTGGTTCAGAAAATGGATAGATAGTAGTATTGGTGAACCTAAACATCATTCCAAGTATCTGAGTCTCATGTTTTCCATCAGGAGATATTATGATGCTCTTGAATCACCTAGCTGTCCATCTACATCTTCATGTCCAACTTGAAGGTTCAGTAACCTTCTCAACTGAAAATCTGCAGAAGAGCTTATTTCACTTGATTTTTCTTGACTTAATGTAACTTAGAATGAAATTAATGAATAACATTTTTGAATTGAATAAAAACAGTTAAACTAGATTTGTCAGATGGACAAATTGTGAAGTTTTCTCTCTATGTCACTCATATCCTTCGTTATATAAAGGTTTCTACAGAAAGTGCATGAGGAGTTGTAGCAGCTCTGGCTTCTTTCTGTAGGCCGATTAATGGAAAGGAGCCGAGCGGAGCAGAGCTGAGACAGGCAGGACTGATGGAGGCCTGCTCCTCTGGGCTTTACACCTTTTCTACCTCCACCTCTCAGCGCAGAGTGACATTACACATAAATGCCCCATATCCATGAAAGAGACCTCAAGCACACACACACACACACACACACACACACACGGCTTCCCTAAGCCCCAAACCATTATTCCTCCATCTCTTCTGTGGCGTTGAGCTTTAAATTCACACTCTGCCTCTTTCTGCTCTGTGGAAAGCAATGTAACAAAAAAACAAAGAGAACTATCAGATATGTTAGAGCAACCTTGTTTTTTTTTTTTACCTCATTGGTTCCTTCATGGCTCAACCTAAATGACATCTGCAACAGTAAGCTAAAATGTGCTTTTAGTAATGTCTAAATTAACTGGTTTTCAAGACAAAGTATTATTTAATAGGACTGAAACAAGCAGACCACATGAATCTTTCACCAACAAAAGTGATTTTTAAGGGTTGATTGATGTAGTGATAGGCCATTAGAGCACATCCAGTTGTGTGTTACCAATTTATACACTCTCAGGGGAAAAAAAAAAAGCGTTGTCACTGAGGCACTAACCCTTTTCAAAAGATACACTTTTGTACTTTATTTATCTCTAAATGGTGCATATTAGTGCCTTGAAAGCACATATTAGTACCTTTTTTATAGGTACAGTCTAAGTCAAGTCACTTACATAGCACTTTATACATGTTTCAAAGTCTTTTAAAAAGTTAGAAAAAGAAAATAAAAACTAATGGTTCAGTGATGCAAAGAAAGATTAATTCAACAGTAAAGCAGCCCTAAAAGAATAATAGTGTAATTATTCTACAGTATAACTATGTAAAGATCATCAATTATGAATTGAGTTCAGTTCAGCTGTAAAGCAGCCCTGTAGAAGATCGGTTCAGTTTTTTACCCAATAGTGTCACTGCAGTCAATTCTATAATATTGCTGAATAATAAATGTCTCCAACTAAAGAAGCCAGAGGCAACAGAGTCAAGAAACCTGCTGCTCATGAAACATTTCTGATTACTATCAATGTTAAAATCGGTTGTGCTGCACAATATTTTTGTGGAAACTGTAATACATTTTATTTTTCAGGATTCACAGATGAATAGAAAGTTCAAAAGAGCATCATTTATTTGATATAGAAACCTTTTGTGACATTATAAATATCTTTACAGCCACTTTTGATCAATTGAATATGTCCATGAATACAAGTATAAACATTTAAATAAAAGTATAATTACCCCAAATATTTGAACGATGGTATATGAATTGTGTTCATTTAAGTGCAATGTTTGTTTGTTGCTAGAAAAACAGTATAATCACACAGATCGGGTTTTTGCACTTTAGAAACAATTCAGTTTTGGTAACACAAGGGCAAAAGTTGCAAGATTTAAAGCAGCTCATGCATTATTTAGTTTGACCTCCGCAGGCTGAGGATCAACATCTTCTGAAGGTCAAGCACCTCCTTTCACTGACTGCTTGTCGAAAAAGAAAAAGACATTATCTTCTTAAGAGCTTCAAGCCCTATTTTATTCCTTATTTGTGGAAAATGGTAGTCTGAAGGACAAAGGAAATAACAGCGAGTCCAAGCAGACAAAGCACATTAGACATCCGTCCTGTCTCGGGAAGATGGACCGGAGGCCGATGCCTCTTCCTGCCTCAGCGAAGCCTCGTGTCCCAGGGAGGGAAGTGTGTGAAAACACAAAGTCCGGGTCCCCTGACGCGACCGCCGCCGAGGCCCAGAGTGTGAGAAGAGGCCTACATTTGATGCCTGACTGCCCAAATCTTCCGCAGAATAGTGGGCTGAATTCCCCGGGGCGTCCGGCTGCGGGGCTGGGAGAGCAGGAGATGGAGACGGGAAGGCACAGTAATTGTACCGAGGTCTGTTGAGATTTTCTTCGGAGCGGCTCTCAGTAAAAGGAAAGCAGTCCCCTGATAGCGCCTGCAACTTGGGCAGAATAACCAAAAAAACAGTGTGCACTCACATATGAGTAACATTCAATTTACCACATGAAAGCCCATATGTTCAATACAACACATCGGTCTGCAGCAACCGGTGAGTGACCGGCTCTAGTCCTAAAAAATGAAGGAAAAATGTAGAACTGTTCCTTTTGATTTCAAACAGCTTCCGGACTGCTGATCAACCACTGAATGCTGCATGACACTGTTATAAAAATAAAAGCCAGATCCAAAAAGAGTTTATTGTGTGAAATTAGTAGATCTAGCAATAAAATCAGTTTGATGTTCTTTTCTTAAATTTGAAGCCACAGAATCGTTGTATATAGGTCACTGCACATCAGTTAGGCTCATTGCTTCGTTAAATGCTTGTTATTATGCACTGATACTAAGTTTGTCCACCGATACGGAATCAAAATGACAATTGACAATGCCCGATAGACAATATTGATAGTTTGGTTTTCTAAAGAAAGAAAGAAGAAAAAGAAAAACTATAACATAATATGTATTACTATACTATTATAGAACACTATTATAGATCATTTTCCTGAGTTAAATTTAACATTGAGTGATATACTGATCACCAGCTGATTTATTGACATATTTCAACATTTTATGATGGTCAATCATGTTTATTTTGTGCTATAATTTGTATTAAAGTGAAGAAGATGACAAAAAGATGGACCTGGCAACCTTCATAAGGTCAAATAGAGCCTTCTTTAACTGCATTTAGATTGCATTAATGTGTTATATCAAATAACCCTCACCCTAGCCCTAACTGTGATGGCTCTAAATTATACACAAGACATTTTTTTCACAGAAGTTGCAGTCTGACAGGATATAATCGGCCCTGATCATTGGCTGTTTTTAGAGGCCGATAGTGCAGACAATTGCTTTTATTGTTGTTTTAGAATGGCATAATAGTATAAAAATTACCCTTATAATTAAAAAAAAAAAGTGTAATGGTATAATAATAATAAAATGTAACTTAAAATGGGGGGGGGGGGGGGTACTTTAAATCTTTAAAGGTGTAAATAGAAGACAAATGGTACAAAGGTATAAAAATGGTAACAATAAACCTAAAATTAAATTAAATGGTAAAAATGACCTGAAAATAAAATGTAAGAAAAAATTAAATTAAATTAAAAATGAAAAAAGTAGATGTATAAAGGTATAAGGTTCTAAAAGGGGTTTCTGCAGTGATGCCATAGAAGATCCATTTTTGGTTGCCCAAAGAACCTTGCAGTGAATAATTCTTAAATTGTTACTATTATTTTCTTTGCATGAATAACTTTTTAATCATCTAAATAATTTATTTTCCCTTTTTAGTGCAATGGAGTGCAGTGTTAGGAAAGGATAGTAAGGATATTATGGAAGTTTCTTCTAGGAACTTTTGATGTCAATTAAAAAAAACGTTATTCGTAAGCGTGTAAACTGTATGGCCTACAGTTAGTCTAACCAACTTTATTCCTTGTTAGAACTTAACACTAGTGTCTTTTATCATATTGATTCAGCCCCCATTTTAAAACAACAGCCACTTTTGGTCATATGTTGCAGTGGTTTTGGCAGCAAGTCAACGTGAAACATCATGTATAACCCATTACACTTGTGTAAAGATGTAGGATAGGACTTCATTGTATCCAATAAGAGTAATGGTTGTCACCATAATGGAGCTGAGTGGTAGAAAGGACTGAAAAATAAGTGTTCTTGGTGACATCAGCAAAAAAAAAAAAAAAAAAAAGAACAAGTTGAGCAATTTGTCCCAGAAATTATACACAATAAGTGCACTAAACCTATACAGTCCTTATGGATTGTTGCTTAATTTGAGATGCTTCAACTGCTGTATGTTGGTGTTTGCATCTTTTTCTCTATGTGTGTGTGCATGTGTGTGAGAGTGCAGTGTCTCCAGCACTCAATGTCAAGCCCATCTGAAGCAACCTGAGCTCTATTTCATGAAGGACCCTTGCACATGTGTGTGTATCTGCATATATATGTATGTATGTGTGTGTGTGTGTGATGCAGATCAGCTCCTGGTGTTTTAGATGGACTGTCAGAGCCACGGCTGGACTGACAGGATGTGGGAATGGGAGACAGGAAGGTCAGCTGAGGGACAGATAAAGGAATTCAGCGGGGTAATTTCTGCCCGTCCAGACGCTTTCGGTGCTCTATCCCACAATGCATCACAGATGAACATTCTGATGCAATGAGACATCCAGAGGAGATGCTGAAATGAGACAGACTGAAGCTCAGAGCTCATGAACAGGCCACTATGTGCTGGAGCTCTCTGTGCATACAGGAGCTTGGACTGCTTTTCTATGAAAACAGATAGCCCTAGGCATCTTACATCTCAGTCCTAAGTGGGTTGGTGAAACTGCAGGTGCAAAATGTGTTTTTGTTTCCTGACTGTCAGATTTACATCTATGAAATGCTCTTTACAGAAGAAGGTGGTGCTCATCACTAGCCAACTACATTAGATGCATGCTCTGTTAAAGATGCATTCAGGTGATTATTGTAAAAGTTTTACACTTTAACAAAAAAGACTACTCATACTATAAGGTGTTTTATGTAGCTGAGGTTACCCCTCTTCAGTTTATTTTGCCATGTTGAAGTGATGTGACCTGCTTCACTGAATGAATCCTCACACTCCTTGTCTGCTGTTTATAAGTACTACATAAGTCTTGAACAGGGTGCATTATTGTTTTGCACTATTAACAAGTTTGTTTATATAAGTAATTCCCACATTCACCAAATGGGTGAATGTACACCCCAATATGAATTAAAAAATAAAAATAAATCTTCTAATATCTAAACAATTGCACTTGCAAAAGTTACATTTACAGAAAGCACATGCTTTTTCTTTTTCTTAAAATCAACCTAAAATACTAAATAATAATAATTAATTTACAAAAGCACAAACAGAGCATTTTCAGCCTGCTTGTTCATCCCTGCCTCCGATTATTACACTAATGTGGCGGTGCTGGGTGAGCACGGCTATAAGATGATGCCCCAGGTAGAGCAGACGCTAGCCAGCTATCTGTCTTTAAAGGCTCTGACTTTGCCCTCCAAGCCTCTACGCACAACTTCAGCGCTGGTGGGCAAGGGGTACGCGGTGGCGGGTCAGGCTGGTGCTTGCTTGCACACGATGTCTGTGTTGCAGGCTTACCAGGCTGACCTGCTAAAAGATCTGGACGATGGAAAGGAGGTCGATGTGTCTGAACTGCGTCATACTGCTGCTATTTGGCTCTCCCCACCACCAAGGAGACCACCCGTGCTATTGGGCGGTTTTTGCAAGCTCTGGTGGCAGTGGCTGCGGCTGCATCGGCTGAAACGCTCAGTCATGCGGCTGAAGTTCAAGATGCTGACAGTCAAACAGAATGTGTCTCAAATCAGGTCAGAGGACTGGTTTGTCACGACAGATCTGAAAGACGCTTAATTCCATGTCTCCATTCTTTCTCAGCACAGGAAGTTCCTAAGGTTTGCTTTCAGGGGGCAAAGCATACCAATATCGGGTTCTTCCGTTTGGCCTAGCACTCTCACCCTGTATGTTCATGAAGTGTGTAGATGCAGCTCTGGCTCCCCATGATGTGGGATTCGAACACGATGCTGGCACGTCTGTCCCCTGCTTGAATCAAATTGATCCTCACTGCAGTTGTCAGAGAAGTCCGAGAATGCTGGTCACTCAATGTAATAGAAACCCGCTTTGCATGATCAAGGTCACGTGGCGATGCCTATGTAAAGAAGACTTAGTTCTTGTCTCAGGGCCCAGTGTTTGGAGCTTCTTGTTGCCGTGTTACACTAGCGACGGACACATCAATCACTGGTTGGGGAGCGGTCATGAGTGGCCGCCCAGCCCATGGTCTGCAGAGCAGTTGCCATCTTTCATGGCACAACAACTCTCTGGAGATGTGTTTTAGGCACAGATATATTTCCTCCCGGACCTGAGAGATCGCCATGTGTTGGTGCACACCGACAACACAGTGATGGTCTACTACATCAACCACCAGGGATGTCTGCGCTCGCACCACTTGTACAAGATGGCGCACCAGATCCTTGTGTGGTCCCAGGAGAAACTCCTCTCGTTGAGAGCAGTTCATGTTCCTGGTCATCTCAATGTGGGAGCAGACATCCTGTCGAGGCCTTTTTGTGACTCAGGAGACATTGCAATGTCTGGTACTCTCTGACTCATCCAGCTCCCCTGAGGCTGGATGCCATGGTACAGACGTGGCAGAGGCTTCGTCTGTATGCCTTTCCCCTAATTGCTTTGCTCCCAGGAGTTCTGGAGAAAGTGCGCCGGGACAGGTCCGTCTCCTCCTAATAGCCCTGTTCTGGCCAGGCCGAGTATGGATTTTGGACCTGATTTCCCTTCTCAAGGGCTCTCCGTGGGAGATTCCTGTTAGGAGGCATCTCCTCTCACAAGCGGGGGGCACAATCCTTCACCCCCGCCTGGAGCTGTAGAAGTTGTGGGTGTGGCCCCTGAGGGGGCACATCTCATAGCTTCTGGTCTCTCGACTGAGACCATTCTCCAATCCAGAGCTTCCTCTACAAGGAGACTGTACACCCTGAAGTGGAGGCTCTTCACTTCATGGTGTGGAGACCACCAGCTTGACCCAGTTAACTGCCCGATTGGTACAGTGCTGGAGTTCTTGCAGGCTCGCTTCTCCACAGGGTTAACCCACTCCACCTTGAAGTACTACATGGCGACTATTATGGCCTACCATGCCCCTCTCGGTGGCCTGTCAGTGGGCAAAAACCCCCTTGTTACATGTTTCCACCATGGTGTGCTGAGGTTGAGGCCTCCAGTTTGACCCCGTGTCCCCATGTGGGACCTGGGTGTGGTACTTGAAGCCATCTGTAGACTTCCTTTTGAGCCTTTAGAGGATATCTCAGATCGCTTCCTGACTGTCAAGACTACACTTCTCCTTGCTCTGTCTTCTTTTAAGAGAGTTGGCCCTTTCCTACCTCGACTTTGCGCCCGGCTTGGCCAAAGCATTTCTTTACCCTCGTGTGAGTTATGTCCCTAAGGACCCTATTTGCAGTGCTGTGGGATGGTGTACGCCCCTTACCTTTGTCAGGTTCTATGACCTGGACCTTGAGCCACTCCCGGCTCCTCTATTCTCTTGCCCTAGCTGCATCCTAGGCAGGGACTTGTAAGTCTGGTGGTGTGGACATCTCGTTCCCCAGATGCAGCTCTAGTTTCCGATGGGTAATGGCCCAGGTTACGTATATGTAACCCCACCTCTTCTCGGGCCATGCTTCCCTGCAAGCGCTAACTGCAAGCGCTCACTTCATTTCCCGTTGTCAAAGTTGTCCTAAAATAAAAACAAAACTGTTTGTGTCTTAGGACAACTATGATGAACTTTTTTGATCAACTTTAAATGTTGACGAGTACTAATATATATATATATATATATATATATATATATATATATATATACCCAAGTACCCAGCTGAGATTTCAAAAACTGGTTTTAGACTGGTTTGAGTCTACGTACCATCTACGTACACGTTGCCCTGGAATGATGGTTTAACTCACAGTTGCATCCCATAGATTTGTATTCCTAGTGTGGTTATGGAAACAGAGCCCCAGCTGCCTAGTCTAGTGATTTACCGGCAGCCTTTATTTTAAGGAGGGGGACGAACTTCCGGGAGGAGGAGAACACAGGGAGTCCATGGAGGAAATGATGGAGGGAGGAGCCAGGAAGACGACAGGAGGGTCCCGGGTGGATCAGCAGGAGGGGAGAGCCAGGGAGACGACAGAAAGGTCCAGGGTGGATCAGCCGGAGGGAGGAGCCAGGGGGAAGACAGGAGGGATCTGGAGCAGGAGGAGCCATAGCCGAGATGGCGGCCCACGGTGAAGCCGACGGAGGGAGGAGCCATGGTGGAGGAAGGGCTGACGACTCCACGGGGCCGACCGACGGGGGCGGAGCAGGTGGTGGTGGAGCCCATGGCGGAGAGCCTAAGATCCAAGGCGGAGAGCCGAGGATCCGGAGGGCCAAGGCGGAACAGATGGCACCTGCGACTGAGGCAGAGGCGGAGACCCGGTGAGCCGCAGTGGAGCCGGAGCGATCGAGGACCGAGGTGGAGCTGGAGGGAGGGAGGAGTCCAGCCGAGCCGGAGGTACGGAGCGACAAGGCACAGCCGGAGGAGTGGAGTCCAGAGGCGATGCAGGGTGATGACTGACCGGGGCAGAGCTGTAGGGATGAGGGAGCCTGGTGGAGCTGGTGGATCGACGGGCGACGGAGGAGATGAGGGAGCTAGGTGCCATGGTGCAGCCGCAGGGTCGGAGGGCTGAGGCGGAGTCCGAGGATCGGAGGCTGGAGGTGGAGATGAGAAATCCTCCGGACTCAACGCCAACGGAGCTGGAGATGGGCAGACCCGCAGGGAGCCCACGCCACAGATGGTGAGCTGAGGGTGAGCGGCAGGACTGACGAGACCCAGTGGAGTGGGCGTTGAGGCAGGAAAACAGTCAATGAGAGGAGTCCAAGTCATATAATTCCCTTGAGTCCAGGTGTAGCTCACCCCCAACAGTGGCGGTGTGGGCGGGGCTTTCCGTAGCCCCTGCAATCTCCACGGTTGCCGGCTCTCGCACCTGGTCAGACATCTCGGGCTCTGGCTCCGGGCAGTCGTCCGCTCGGTCGCTCAACAACTGCAAAAAGGAAGTGGAGGAAACCAAACTAAAACAGGACTGAACCAAAAGAAAACGCAACAAAAGAGTCCCAAAACCTGACACTGACAGCTTTACTCAATATTTATCATTGCATTAACTATTATAAGCAGCACACAACTTGTGTTAAAGCAGTTTAAAATCTGTGTTCCAAATCAGGTTCTGTTTCAGTACAGCAAGACAACTGGGTATCAGAACAATCAGATGCTGCATCTTAACGAGAGGTTAACATAGCTATTAATAAAGTCTCTCCCAGAGAGTCAACTCATCCTGACCAGCTCAGTTCATTACGCTCTAACCAGCATGCATTAGTCTGC
This sequence comes from Cirrhinus molitorella, assembly GCA_033026305.1. Taxonomy (NCBI): domain Eukaryota; kingdom Metazoa; phylum Chordata; class Actinopteri; order Cypriniformes; family Cyprinidae; genus Cirrhinus; species Cirrhinus molitorella. The sequence goes on along the minus strand of CM065123.1, from coordinate 33,777,697 downwards.
CGACTCCTTCTGTCTCCTGGGGGGAATTTAATGGTTGAAGCTTTTTAACCCATTTGAAATGTTTGATGTCACTGGAGAGCTGCTGTACTCATGCAGTTCACTGAGGCAGACTTCTGTTTAACTGCCCAGTTTAATACCATCAACCCAGAGCTATATGTTAAACAACATTTACTCATTCTCATGTTAATCCAAACCAGTATGATTTTTATTTCCATAAGACACTATGATACGCTTTTGAGCTGCTTCCCCGTCATGAAATCTAAATGATTCACTTTTTATCATGTTGATGTTACCACCAATTTAAGATAAAATAAATGTGTAGTTTTCTGCCTTCAAGTTTTAAATGTATTATTGTTTAAACTCATTAAAGAGTGGAGTCTGTTGTTGAGTCATATGGGCTACTTTTTTTTCCTTTCCTTGTATGAAAATAAGCAGTGTGAGCATGCTGCTAAACGTCTTTCATTATCCACTGAAGACAGATTGCTGATGATGCCAGCATTTTCATTTTTGTTTGAGCTATTACTTTAATTATTCTGTGGTGTTTTCATTACAGTATAATTCTTTCTCCAGTAGGATGACATGTTTGCGTAGCAGGCGATATAATGAAGATCAAAATGATAAACAGTTTTTAAGTTTAAATAATGCACATTATGTTCTTTGGTTCTGTGTGTTGAATCTCCTCAGTGTAATGATGTATGCAGATTCTTCATTAAATCTTCATCATATCCACTATGATGGACTGTGAGAATATTGATGCACACCACTCTGTGTGTTACTGAAGTGTTATTGCTCCTTGCTTTGACAGCTAACAGCATGTTATGATGCATTTGACAGTCTGGAATTCTCTAGATCCATTTGTCTATGCAGGTCTGATTGTATCTTTGCACCTGGGACGGCCCCAGGCTCAGTTTGCCATCAGTGTTGGACCTGCATTTGGGACATTATCTTATTATGACTTACTATAAATTTAAACTCTCACACTCTTGAAACATTAAAATGAGATTTGCCATATCTAATTTAATAGCAGTTAAGAACAATGAACAATGAACAAATGATTTAATTGTTGCATCTTGCAAATCAGTTCTGCTTTATGTTTGTTGGCAGAAATCACAACGCCTGTTGTCACTTGATAGTTTGAGATGAGAATTGAAATAATTAAATGTGTATGTTACTTAATTAATAAAGAAAATAACAAAATGATATTCAATCTTCTCTATCTATCTATCTATATAGTATCTCACAAAGGTGAGTACACCCCTCACATTTTAGCAACCATTTTAGTATATCTTCTCAAGGGACAATACTATAGAAATGAAACTTGGATATAATATAGAGTAGTCAATGTGCATCTTGTATAGCAGTATATATTTACTGTCCTCTGAAAATACTTCAACATATAGCCATTATTGTCAAAATTATTGGTATCAAATGTGAGTACACCCTTAAGTTATACCATCAGTATGTTGTTTAACTACGCAAAGCCACATGTCCTATTCCTCATGTTTATGTTTTTGTCTGCTTGACAGGACAATACAAAGTTGTGCATTTCATATTCGAGCAGTTAAAATTTTGTGCTTTAAAGGGTACATAACATGCACAGTTTCATCTAATCTCGTGTTAATCCTGAGTACCTATAGAGTAGTAATGTATCCTTAATATCTCCAAAAAGTGTTTACTTTTATTATATTTCTAAAAGAAAAATACAGCTTTCCGATTTTCTCCGGAAAAAGACGAACTTCTGGAGGCGCGCCGTGGGCAGAGGTAAGTTCGACGATCACTTGCGCTGGAATTGCCAATGAAACAGACATTTGATGTTGTTTCACTTACCATCTGCAGTTCTGAATCATTACCGGGATCTTTTATAGCTGGGACCACTCCATCTTTTAGTATCAAACAATGTGCAAATCCAGCGTCGAACTGGTCCTCGTATATGAAACATTCACTTGCTAAACTCCATTGCTGCCCCGGAAAAAGGAACTGCATCCACTGTTCACGTAACGCTAGGTTCTTCAGGAAGCTGAGCAAAGTTATCTTTGCCTTACAACCATAACCACACATCTTTAAAGACTTTCATCCCGAATTAATCCCTTGCAGAGTGCAGCCGAATAAAGCACGTTGATGGCGCGCTCTTTCTCACGGTCTGGCCGACGTTATCGTGGGCGCTACGGACGCGCTTTTCCGGGAGAAATGCTCATATAAGGAGTTCCACCACTGATTATGTCATTAATGCCACGATCGAAAAAAAAAATCAGCCCAAACTTGTAACAACCCGGAAGTAAGATTTTCGGCAAAGAAATTCTCTGTCATTTGTCCAAATTATTTTTTTTAACTTTGGCCATGTTTAGCATGAGAATCCAACTCTTTAACACTGTAAACAACTCTGAATATACGAAACACCAATGAGTACAATTCTCTCATTCTGACCAGTGGATGTTCAACATGGCACCTCATGGCAAAGAAGCTTTTTGAGGATTTGAGAATTACAAATGTTGCTCTCCACAAAGATGGCTTAGGCTATAAGAGGTTCAGTGACACCCTGAAACAGAGTTACGCTACAGTGGTCAGGGTCATACAGAGGTTTTCCAATATGGGCTCCATTTGGAATAGGCCTCGCAAGGGTCGATCAGTAAAGTTGCAGATGTAGAAGGTCAGCTTGACAGTGCACAGACCACTGCAACAAGTCAGTTTGCATGAGTACCATCCCAGAAGGAAGCCTCTTCTTAAGCTGGCTCACAAGAAAGCCTGCAAACAATAGAAGACAACATATTCAAGAGCATGAATTACTGTGTCCTGTGGTCTGATGAGACTAAGATAAACCTGCTTGGCTCAGGCATATGTGGTGATGCCCTGGTGTGAGGAGTACCAAGAAAATTGTGTCTTGCCTACAGTCAAGCATGGTGCTGGTAGCATCATGGTCTGGGGCTGCGTGAGTTCTGCTGGTACTGTGGAGCTGCAATTCATTGAGAGAAACATGGATTCCATTCTGAAGCAGAACATGATGGCTTCCCTCCAGAAACAAGGCCCAAACACACCACAAAGATTACAACTGCCTTGCTAAGGAAGCTGATGGGATGGCCAAGTATGTATCCAGACCTGAACCCTATTAAACACCTGTGGGGCATCCTAAAGCGGAAGGTGGAGAAGCACCATGTGCCTAACATCCAGCAGCTCTGTGATGTCATTACAGAGGAGTGGAAGAGGATCCCAACAACAACCTGTGCAGCTCTTGTCAATTACATGCCCAGAATGATTAAGGCAGTGCTAGATAACAATGGTGCTAACAAAAAATACTGAGACTTTGGCCACAGTTTTTGCAAGGTCACTTAGGGTGTACCAACTTTTGTTGCCAGCTATTTTGACAATAATGGCTGTATGTTGAGCCATTTTCAGAGGACAGTAAATATATACTGCTATACAAGCTGCACATTGACTAATCTAAAATATATCCAAGTTTTATTTCTATTGTATTGTCCCTTGAGAAGATATACTAAAATGGTTGATGAAAGGGGAGGGGTGTACTCACTTTTGTGAGATATATATGTGTGTGTGTGTGTGTGTGTGTGTGACATAACGTGTACAGATGAATGACATATTGGCAGCATATATGAGTTGTATTTAACCTCACATATTTTAGAGTTTTATTTATTTTAGTTTGTTTATTTCCAACATATCTGGGGTTCATTTTAAGCAAGAAGTATAGTCATTTTTAAGCAATAGTTAAATAAAACTATCCAGAAGTTTACTCAGGGAATACGTCATTTGCCCATACGTGTTAAGTCATATCCAAAACAGACAGAAGTAACTCCACTACTCTGGCATGTGTATGGTAGAGCATAACATGAAGCAACCTGAAGATTAGTTTTCACAAAAAAATAGAAATATTGACTTTTGACTAGTAATGAGAGAAACAAGACATTTTAAAACTTTCAGTTGATTTGTAAATGTATACAAAATGTATTAACTAATTCAGTATTAGGTAAGGTCATGAGCTCGATGAGATCGCGTCTTAGCGGTGAGCCATTTAAATTTAGAAACATTTCAAGCCTGAAACCACATGACAGTTTTATATGTGATCAGAATCACTGGCACAAATCAAATGTTTCACAAAGGTTTCATGAAGCAGTGTCTATACAAGCACAAGGACAAAAAAAAAAAACGAGTCTGTAATAAAACCTGAATCAACATGGGCTTGGCTTTGCGGAAGTAGCGACAACACAGAGTCATCAGTTAGGATATTTTATTGATAAATGATAAATAGCCACGAAGCTGCCTAATGTTTCCAGTTACTCAAAACTATATAATAAAACTGAGACTACATATATGTGCACATCAGCATTGCGAATCACATCCATTCTGCAGAGAAGCACAACTAAAACAATGCTTTTCCACAAGACATGTACAAGTGTTTATGCTTTATTTGATTAAGTTATATAGTGTAGCTTCATTCTTATTCTCATTCTGCTGTCCATCTGCCTATAGTGCAGACAAATTAGAAATACCATTCTTTAGGTTCCTATATAGTGATGCAAAACTTTTATTCATATTGGATTGGCAATTCATGTTACTCATTATGGCAAAGAGATATTTGTGGTTTGTTCCCATGGGTGCATAGTTGTTTTTAACGAAATAGTTCATTTCCAAAACAATGAACTTCCTTTTTTCTTTTGCAACAGAAAAGATGTTTAAAGAATGTCCAAGCTTACTTTATTATTGATTCAACTCAAAGTGGCATTTTGTGCAGCGATATCTGACATTAGAGACTTTTACTAGACCATGACCTGCTTCAGCCAGGATTTAAAAAATCCATCTTCTGAAGGTTTTTATATAGCCTATAAAACACCTCAAAATCCTGTTTTGTACAGTATTTTGTAAACAAGCTCATTAGAACACATCATTTTCATAATGTTTTCAATTATTTGCTTCTTGCATTGTTTTGCATTTGAATTACGATCTATACGTTTGACACTACCTGAACTAATGACCTGTAATTAACCTAAAGTGTCTTTGACAAATGAGTCTAATGTTAAGAGGAGGCTAATCCATTGATTCAAAATGGACATATTTTTGACAATCTGCTAAGTAATTGGATGTGATCTTACAGAGTGTGTCAGTTTGACAGCTGATGATAAAAAGATGCAGAAATCTGAATGTATGTGATGAAATGAGAACATGTCCTGCTGTTTGCTGTTAAATCTCAGGCACACACACGACGTTTCACCATTAAAAGACGTTTAAGTGCATGTTTGGTGAACATACAGTATATGAATCTTAGCTCTATAGATTGAAAGGACAGATGTGGAGATTTATTAAAGAAATGATTCTGTCCGGACTGAACTCATCACTAGATTTTGTGTTTGTGCAGCACAGTTCAGCAGGTTCAGCACAACATTATATGTTTTAGAATATCCTTCTCTGATGGCTCACAGCACACATATAACAACAGCATCTGACATGAACATAAGAGCTTGATAGATGTGCTGGACACAGGAGTAGCTCATTATGTTATTACTGAATTTCTATAATGTATTTAATGTATTTAAAGTTCTTTGAAGGCCTCTTTTTCAAATGATAATTTATCAAACCTTTTATCTGATCCTTACTATAATGATAGCCTTATTAAAGAAGAAAGCAAATAAAATATTTGCTAAATAAGAAAAGCCCATGTTATGGTTTATTCATGCCTGTTAATACAGTGAGCTCTCAACATCAGGAATCAGTTAAGATCAATAGTGTCAAAACATATGTATTCAACAGTCAAAGATCACATTGCATCTCTCATGGAAATCTTAGTTCAAAAGTTGGGGCTTAGTACGATTTTTAAAAAAGTTTTTCAAAGAAGTCTCTTCTGCTCACCAAGGCTGCAATTATTTGATCAAAAATGTGGTAAAAATGTGTTATTACAATTTAAAATAGCCATTTTCTATGTAAATATATTGTAAAATGTAATTGACTGCTGTGTTCAAAGCTGAATTTTCAGCATCATCACTGCAGTCTTCATTGTCACATGATCCTTCAGAAATCATATGTTGCTCAAGAAACATAGAAAGTTATTATGAATAGAAAGTTCAAAATAACTGCATTTATCTTTATTGACACTTTTGATCAATTTAATGCACCCTTGATGAATAACTGTCATAAAAGTACAGGTCCTTCTCAAAAAATTAGCATATTGTGATAAAGTTCATTATTTTCTGTAATGTACTGATAAACATTAGACTTTCATATATTTTAGATTCATTACACACAACTCGAAGTAGTTCAAGCTATGATTTTGGCATACAGCTCATGAAAACCCAAAATTCCTATCTCAAAAAATTAGCATATTTCATCCGACCAATAAAAGAAAAGTGTTTTTAATACAAAAAAAGTCAACCTTCAAATAATTATGTTCAGTTATGCACTCAATACTTGGTCGGGAATCCTTTTGCAGAAATGACTGCTTCAATGCGGCGTGGCATGGAGGCAATCAGCCTGTGGCACTGCTGAGGTGTTATGGAGGCCCAGGATGCTTCGATAGCGGCCTTAAGCTCATCCAGAGTGTTGGGTCTTGCATCTCTCAACTTTCTCTTCACAATATCCCACAGATTCTCTATGGGGTTCAGGTCAGGAGAGTTGGCAGGCCAATTGAGCACAGTAATACCATGGTCAGTAAACCATTTACCAGTGGTTTTGGCACTGTGAGCAGGTGCCAGGTCGTGCTGAAAAATGAAATCTTCATCTCCATAAAGCTTTTCAGCAGATGGAAGCATGAAGTGCTCCAAAATCTCCTGATAGCTAGCTGCATTGACCCTGCCCTTGATAAAACACAGTGGACCAACACCAGCAGCTGACATGGCACCCCAGACCATCACTGACTGTGGGTACTTGACACTGGACTTCAGGCATTTTGGCATTTCCCTCTCCCCAGTCTTCCTCCAGACTCTGGCACCTTGATTTCCGAATGACATGCAAAATTTGCTTTCATCCGAAAAAAGTACTTTGGACCACTGAGCAACAGTCCAGTGCTGCTTCTCTGTAGCCCAGGTCAGGCGCTTCTGCCACTGTTTCTGGTTCAAAAGTGGCTTGACCTGGGGAATGCGGCACCTGTAGCCCATTTCCTGCACACGCCTGTACACGGTGGCTCTGGATGTTTCTACTCCAGACTCAGTCCACTGCTTCCGCAGGTCCCCCAAGGTCTGGAATCGGTCCTTCTCCACAATCTTCCTCAGGGTCCGGTCACCTCTTCTCGTTGTGCAGCGTTTTCTGCCACACTTTTTCCTTCCCACAGACCTCTTGGTTGAGGGTGTCAATGATGGCCTTCTGGACAGCAGTCAGGTCGGCAGTCTTACCCATGATTGCGGTTTTGAGTAATGAACCAGGCTGGGAGTTTTTAAAAGCCTCAGGAATCTTTTGCAGGTGTTTAGAGTTAATTAGTTGATTCAGATGATTAGGTTAATAGCTCGTTTAGAGAACCTTTTCATGATATGCTAATTTTTTGAGATAGGAATTTTGGGTTTTCATGAGCTGTATGCCAAAATCATCAATATTAAAACAATAAAAGGCTTGAACTACTTCGAGTTGTGTGTAATGAATCTAAAATATATGAAAGTCTAATGTTTATCAGTACATTACAGAAAATAATGAACTTTATCACAATATGCTATTTTTTTGAGAAGGACCTGTATATGTCTTACTGACCCCAAACCTTTGAACAGTAGTGTAAGTCCCTATGAGTCTGTATGTTTGGCAGTTTTTTTTTTTTCTTTTGGTTTAGAGTTAGTTGCATGTTCAGTTTTTGTAAAAGCTTCAGTGTTGTTTTCAATGCATAGAGCATATTTGTTTGATATATAAAATGACTAGAGGACAAACATGCATTTGAGTGTTTTGAGAGACTCACGTGTGAATGTGTGTGTGTGTGTGTGTGTGTGTGTGTCTGAAATAGTGTGCAAAGCAAGTTGAACTCAAAAGGTGAGGTCAGACAAGGACACACACACACACATGCTGCACTTTGTGGTTTGTGGCTCAGGTTCATGAAATCACAGAGAGCATTGTTACATTAGCAGCAGAGAGGAGAGGTGGTCTGGAAAAGACCCTCAGAAAAAGACAGCGCGAGCGGAACAGGAGAGGAGAGTGCGTTCATGAGGGAATTTCTCTCTCTCAGTCAGTCAGACACACATCCAGACTCGTGGAGAGCAGGCTTTCTCTCTTTTCTCTGTCACTCTGGGACTCCGAGAGCCGCATAAACTCAATGTCTATAAAAAGTACTGGAGATTTTGATTGTCATCCTTTATAATGAAGGTGCAAGCCAATCGGCAGAAAAGGTCATTCTATTCCAGTTGACCAGAGGGGGATTATGGGTTGGGAAATTGCAGTGCATTGCTTTTGTGACACTGGAATGTAAACCGGATTCTGGGAAACGTGACCTCCTATAAGAGGACTGGATACAAAATACCCTTGGGAAGGTTATAAGTCCCACTGAGCTTTAGCTTATTTATTTTCTTAGTTGCATGAAAGTATTTGGACAAACCAGAGTGAAGGAATGCAGAAAAATCTGCATTTTTATAAATAGGCCTGTAAATATTTGTTGTAATATTAATCACTGTTTCAAATAATAAGAATGCTTATTGATCTTATGTACAAATAAAACACCTTATACAGGACATCTAAGTTTGTTAATGATATATCAGTTTACAAGCTTCAACACAAATGATCTAAAATGGTATAATAAGATTATAGTTAATATATTAAATACATAGTTCTTGATGTTACACAGCGTACACCTATTCTGTGAACATTTCTTGACATCAGGACTAGTTTAGCAGGCAGCTGCTGAAACAGAAGAACAGTCTCCACCTGCTGGACAGTCTGCAGAATGACAGCGTTCATCAAAATAAAAAAAAAGAGAAAAAGCTGCTCAGACACAGTGCAGTGCTATTTTAGCATCATTGTAATATTGTTAATTTTAATCAATTTTTATTTTATTTTATTTTTTAATTGCCTATAATAACCATGTTCCTAGGCTTTGTTTTTTTTTTTTATGCAACAACAATGCATAATAATAATAATAATAATAGCATTGTAAATTTAATAGCATTTGAATAGCAAATATTTTGACATAAGTGTTTTGAAAGTGAAGGATGAATTTGAGATTGAAACACACTATAAGGCAAGTTCAGGATAAAATAGTGTTTGTCTGCTCATACTCTTTGAGGTTTCTCCTCTTTTTTAAATCAATCAATTCTTTAGATCTGTCCATCAGCAAAAGATACAGATCAAATGACAAATGGCAGTAAAACGCAGCTTTAATGTGGATAATACAAGATCAGAAAATGAGTAAACATGACAGGGAGGTGATGTGTTAAACTAGAGAACAAATAATGTCCAGTGTTAGTGCAAATCCTTTCTACCACATTTACAGAGGGATTACGCAGTGATATGAACACACACACACACACACACACACACACACACACACACAAAAATGTATCAGTCAGTCAGTTAGTGTGTGTTTGAGGCACAAACACGCATTGAGTTTAAAGGCCTTGTGTGTGTGTGTGCTTGTGCATATGACTTTTGGGAGGGTCTTTCTCTCTCTCTCTCTGGCTGTGTGTGTGTGTGTGTGTGTGTGTGATTGTGCAGAGCTGTAGTAGTACACAGGTCTCTGGGGTTGGGCCGTGAGTCTTGTATGACAGCACTACAGCAGCAGATGCCAGAGATGCGCAGGCAAACGTCCTCGTGACACCGGCAGCATTATCTTTCAGCACTGTCTGCTGAGTGTGTGGAAAAGGGCCAAGGGCGCAGAGCACACGCATGCACACGCTAACTCACTACACATGCACATGCCGCTCACTTTACTACACTTTCCAGCAAAACAGCACAGCTTTTCAGTCGCAAGCTACTTTTTGCACATGCAGAGCTAAAGGCAATCAACAGACTTACTCCTAAGGGTCTATTCATTGAATCAGTTCATTTTGTGGTAACACTATAAAATAAGGTTCATTAGTTAACATTAAATCACAATTTGTGTTTGTTAACATTAGATGCACTGCAAGCTAACATAAACAAGCAATGAACGACTGTATTTTTATTAACTAACATTAACAAATATTAATAAGTAGTGTAATAAATGTATTCATTGTTTGTTCATGTTAGTTAATACTAATGTTTAAAACTGACACATTGTAAAGTGTTACCATTTTGTTTGCTAACATTAGTTAAAATCAGGTTATTTGAACTAACATTGAAAAACACTTTTAAAGAATTTATTAATCTTGGCTAATTTCAGCATTTACTAATAGATTATTTAAAAAAAAAAAAAAAAAAAAAATTGTTGCATCTGTTAATATAATTTAATGGACCTGAGCTAACAAGAACTAACAATGAACAGTTGTAATTTTATTAATATTAATAGAGATTAATAAACAGTGAAAATAATGTACTGCTCATTAATACATAATGTTAGGTAATGCATTTACAAACGATAACTAATAGCACCTTATCCCTTTAACTGTCACCATCCCGTCTTACGTTTACTTCACCATATTACAAATAAATCCTAATCTAATCATGACAAACTATACATTTGACCACTTTACCACTTTTTGTTTTACAAATTATGTATGAAAAGTAATAGATTAATTTATGACAAAAAATCTACATCATAACAGAGGTTCAGACCTTTTTCACAAAAAGACTTTCTTCATTGTCTTTTTTTCCTATCACACTTTAGAACTCATAAGAAATTTGATACTTGAAAACTTAAAATCTCATAATTCATCCTTTGAAAACCATTTTAAAATCAGACATTGCATTACCATGGAAATTGTATATGAAAACCACATTACAAAATGTTTTTGTTCATGAATTATAACAATTTACTTTGGATAGTGCATTTTCATGTCTATGTTCAAAATAGGGAGTGACAGTTAAAGGGTTAAAGTGAAGTGTTGCCAGTGATTCGAACAGTTTTATTTGGAAAATATAGATTTATTTGGTCTTGCATGCAGTTCATTTATTGTTATAAAGCAGTGAAATATTTAGTTACATGCTGAGATTTATCACTATTTTTCGAGTTATATAAATTGTTATTTTTTAGGATTTTTTTTATATAGTTTTAATTTTTATTTATTTATTTATTTTTACAAATGTCATACATTGAGTGTACTTTTTCAAGCAGCTGTGTTTTTATTTATTTATTTGTTGTTAGATGTAATTTATTAACAACATAAACTCACATGCTTTTGGTAGTTGTAGTCCATGTAAAGTAACATAACAACAACAATCACATTTGAGGTGTGTGTCATTTATAGCATCTCTTCAAGTTGTGTAAACCACAGACTTTATTTTAATCATAAGTCTAAATTCAAAGTTATTCAAAAAACTCCACCGGAAATTCCTGAGGGAGCTGACAACAGCTTTCAGCTTTCTGAATACGGCCTGCATCAGCCATTGGTCGAACAAACTGATAGTCCCGCCCCTAACTCACGCCATTGGCTGACTCTGTGTTGTGTTAGGACTGGAGGAGGCACTCAGAACAAATAAGGATATGTTCTTGAGATAAATTAACCTATTTATCATATTTGCATGTCAGATGGGAATGGAGAAAAAGTTACATATTTAAGTTTTAACAGGCCTTTAGAGAAATACAAACACAGTCCATATTGCCTGAGATATAAGATTATGTGGATCATTTGATCTTGGAAGATTTTATTAAGAAATGTTTCAGAAATGTTGGCAAATCTGAGCACAAGAGAAACAATTGAAAGAGATCTAATGTATTTTTTTTTTCCCCTATGAGTGCTTCCACACAAGTCTAAATTTACAAGTAAATAAGGCCTAAATAAGAAGTGAATGCACAAGCAGTTGTGTCTTCAGCGATGTGTGCTGTAATATGTATCCCCTCTTCCCATAATGCCTTTCATTGGCATCATTTAATCTAGGAGATGATTTGAATGGATTTGTCCTCCTCTCAGGGATCGGATGAACCTCTGGGAGCACTTTATGGATCTCATCATGAGATGAGCAGTGAAAGCAGCAGAATGAGTGTGGGCAGCTTTAACCAGGCATGGGCCGAAGCTCAGCCGTATGGACAGCATCTGTTAGTCCACTCTCTAATCAATAATGTAATGAGTAGAGCCTTCATCCCCCTAAGACCACTCCACACCTCCAAAACCAGCCCTCTCTCATTCCCCCTCATCCCTTCATCTTTGAAGGAACAAAACATGAAAACCCAGTCATTTATCACTGGCATTTTATTTTAATGCAAATAGAGACATTTTAAAGAATATCCTGGTTGCTCTTTTTAACGTAATGGAAATAATGGAGATCTGGGTATGTGAACATTTTTATTTATGCATTTGCAATATGCAGTATACATTTATGTTTTATAAGTTTTTGCTTTCCCTAGGAATTGAACCCACAACCTCGGCATTGCAAATGTTTTCACATACTGTTTCAGCAACAGGAAAGCCTGAAATGGACAATAATGAACAATACAATTATTAGTGAAGTGTTTCTCACCTGGGTTTCTGTGGGTCATGGCATTAAATGTTGCATGAAAAAAAAAACAAGTAATTGTCTTGTCTGGTATTCCAATAAAAAACTGTTTAAAACTAGATTTATTAGAGATTTCCTGTGAAACTGAACAAAATGACACAAATATAGGCCTAAAGCAACAACAAACTTCTGTCAGTGGGGAATTAAATTTTTAACCTTTTGAATTAATTTTTAATTTTTATTTTTTTTCTGGCTACACTGACAGATTTTTTATTTGTGTTTGCTAATTCTGTTTTCAAAAATTCAACATTTTTTTATTATATTTCTCTTGAAACAGGACTTCTTCTCTTATGTCATTTTACATCTCCAGTAAATGTTTCTTGATTTAAGAATATTTAGACATTTGCACTGCAAAACAAGACAAAAATACTGAAGAAGAGCATCACTTTAAATTTTTGCAGAGTGATCGGAAGATACAGTATTAGTTATTTATTAGTATTAGTAACTAAGTAAGTAAATTTGACTTTTTTTAAAACTTTGAAATGTCTATTAAACTTTAAAGTATCTGTTTGAAGTCTATTACGAGATATTTATATTTAGAGAATAATTCAATCAGTTTCTTAAATTTTCTTTACTTAAAATGGTTTTAAAAAATCTTAAATTTACTTTCATTAAATCTACTGAAACCCTGTTTCATGTTTGATCCAATCCCGTGACTTCAGTGGGAAGCTCTTTTGCTCTCTCTTGCTCTCTCTCTCACTCTCTCTCACTCTCTCTCTCTCTCTCTCTCTCTCTCTCACACACACACACACACACACACACACACACACCAGACCTCCTCCGTGGCATCCAGACGCACAGGCAGATTGTCCAGCGGGTCTTCAATCCCCAGGCCTGTCTTTATGTTTCAACCTGTGTTTGCCGGGCCATAGATCAGCTCAGCATTAATGACCTTCAAGTGCTTTGGACAGTTGTAGACAGCTTGTTGAAGAGGTATCTGCCACAACCGTTATCGCTTCACTTCTTCATCTGTTCCCTGATTAATGCCTGCCAGAGGTCAGAGGTGACTGGCTACCCCATAACTCGCTCCACCGCTGAACTGACTTTTCCTTTCCGACCAACTCCATCCCTCCGACCACCTGTCAAATAGAGAGACTTTCTATGATCCGGTCAATCACGATCGATCCGATGGATAAAATCAAGTCCTGCCCTACATTTCGTTTTTCCCATTAAATATCCTGTTTCACTGAGAAATACGGCGCATTACAGAAATAAAATGGATGTGAATGCCATTTCGTGTTGATTTTAACAGATTGCTTACAGATCCATGACAAATTATTTCAGCTTACGATTTATTGCACTGCAAATTTATATTTGCTGCCATTGTTTGGTGAATGTGATAAAACAATATTAGAAATGATGCTGATAAATTTGAAGTTGGATTTGTCAGCGTTTTTGCTCATCATCTATATTTTTTGAGCATTCAGTGGAATGAAAAACACTCCAAATATCACATCTATCACACAGCGTGTCAGATTGCGTGAGAATCACGGGCGTCCTCTCCTGAGTGTGCTAGACTGGCAGAAACGCTCTTTAATCAAATGTCAGAGCTTTCAGACTCAGACTGTAACATTCAATTAAAACTAGCTGACAACTGTATTTACCCTCTGTATATGGATTCAGAGGAGATTTCCTCATTTCACAACTATACCGATATTGCGTTGAGTAACAACATAGGACTTGTTGAGGAATAGGTCTGCTACATGTACTTTTTATACAACTCATGATATTAAAGGAATATTTTAACCAAACAGACAATTGTTGTTCCACAGTCATATACATTTAGGAAGAATATCCTTTAGTGCACTGAATTATAAATGAATATTTTTGCAGGTTACATTTTACCAGTAGATGGCGACAAATTACTGTATTTTTGAGCGAGTCATTTTAATTATTCACTCAACTGATTCGTTCAACAGTGCTTATTCATTCAAGAACAAAACAAACACTGCTTTCGTCCGAAATCGAATACTACCCTACTATATAATATGTGCATTACCATATGAAAACAGTATGCCAAAAGAGTAGTATGTCCAAATACATATTTACCAAACATTATGTCCCGGATGATGTAGTGGATGTATTATGTCTAAATTTCATTTATACTACCCATATTCATACAATACAGGCCTACATTCTTCTTTTAATGGATGCAAAGTAAGTTAAAATTTTAATGTATTACCTACTCAGACAGGATGAGATTTGGGATGCACTGGAATGGATGGCCTTTATGAGTGATTGAATCATTCATTAGTTTGTTGAGACATGCAGACACAGCACAGCGGCTGCATTCATGAGCGAGTCACTGTATCATTCATTTAATCGACTTATTCAGAAAAAATGAAATGGCTGTATTAATGAGTGAGTCACTGAATTGTTCACTCAATCGACTCATTCAGAATGAATGAAGTGGCTATATTTATGAGTGAGTCACTGAATCATTCACTCAATCGACTCATTCAGAATGAATGAAGTGGCTGTATTTATGAGCGAGTCACTGTATTGTTCACTTAATCGACTCATTCAAAATAAATGAAATGGCTATATTTATGAGCAAGTCACTGTATCATTCACTCAATCGATTCAAAATGAATGAAGAGGCTGTATTTATGAGCGAGTCACTGAATCATTCACTCAATCGACTCATTCAGAATGAATGAAGTGGCTGTATTTATGAGCGAGTGACTGTATTGTTCACTTACTCGACTCATTCAGAATAAATGAAGTGGCTATATTTATGAGCAAGTCACTGTATCATTCACTCAATCGACTTATTCAAAATTAATGAAGTGGCTGTATTTATGAGCGAGTCACTAAATCATTCCCTCAATCGACTCATTCAGAATGAATGAAGTGGCTGTATTTATGAGCGAGTCACTGTATTGTTCACTTACTCGACTCGTTCAGAATAAATTAAGTGGCTATATTTATGAGCAAGTCACTGTATCATTCACTCAATCGACTCATTCAAAATGAATGAAGTGGCTGTATTTATGAGCGAGTCACTGAATCGTTCACTCAATCAACTCATTCAAATTGAATGAAGTGGCTGTATTTATGAGCGAGTCACTGTATTGTTCACTTAATCGACTCATTCAGAATAAATGAAGTGGCTATATTTATAAGCGAGTCACTTTATCACTCACTCAATCGGCTCATTCAGAATAAATGAAGGAGCTGTATTTATGAGTGAGTCACTGTATTGTTCACTCAGTCAACTCATTCAAAATGATAGAAGCAGCTGTATTCATGAGCGAGTCACTGAATCATTCACTCAATCGACTCATTCAAAATGAATGAAGCGGCTGTATTTATGAGCTAATAACTTTATTGTTCACTTAATCGACTTATTCAGAATGAA
Organism: Cirrhinus molitorella; assembly: GCA_033026305.1. Classification (NCBI taxonomy): domain Eukaryota; kingdom Metazoa; phylum Chordata; class Actinopteri; order Cypriniformes; family Cyprinidae; genus Cirrhinus; species Cirrhinus molitorella. The sequence continues at coordinate 33,761,802 of CM065123.1, read as the reverse complement.
TGAAGTGTCTATATTTATGAGCGGAAAAAAAAAAAAAACATTACTGTGTTGCAGAGGTTGTACTTTCGGACTTTTTAAGTTTGTGAAAAAAACAAAAAGAAAAAAACAAAGTGGCAGCAGTTTGTAGGTTACTCAGTAGAGAGCATGTTTGGGAATTACACAATTAAGTTAAAACACTGATGATCTTAGAAAACACACAGCAACACCCTTGATGGTGGCAACTTTATTACCACTCTTTTTTTTCCCTCAGGAAATATCCAGTTTTATCTGCAGTATTTTATTTTTAGCATTTTTAACATTTAGCTCATGGCTTTGACCAGAGTCTGTATTTATCCTAAACGCCTCTTTTTTCCGCTCTGAAATTTTCACTTACATTTCGTAAGACTTGTTTATTTGTGCTGTGTCCTGTATTTTTGCTTGTGCGCTGAAGTGAGTTGAGTGATCACATACATTAATCAATATCCTTATTTAAAGGTGCTGACAGCAGTCAGACAATGAGGACAAATTGAGGGATGGATTTCCAACATGAACCTTATTTGTAAGGGTTTGCTAAACTCTAAAATAGACAGCAACTGTTCTACATAGTTTTTTTTTTTTTTTTTTTTTACGTTTTACATAGAGTATAAATAGTGGTAGATACTGTTTACACCAAGTATACTTAGCAACAAATAGCATCTTGATTACACTGACTGCACATACTGACAGCTGCTGTCCACACCAAGTGTTAACAGAATTCACATGCTGTTTGTACTAAAGATAAATTACCTGAGTAATAGTGGGCAGAATTACACTCTTAAAAATAAAGGTGCTTCATGATGTCATAGAAGAACTATATATATATATATATATATATATATATATATATATTATTATTATTTTTTTTTTTTTTGTCTAAATGGTTCCATAAAGAACCTTTGATATCTGAAGAACTTTTCTGTTTCTTAAGAGGTTATTTGTGGGAAAAAAAAAAAAAGGTTTGACTGAATGGTTCTTTGTGGAAGAAGAGTGTAAGAGTGTAGTGAAAATAACCATTGCCATGAAGGTTCACTATTAAACATTATTCTGCGATCATCTAGGAATCTATATAATCTATAAGAAATCATTACCATAATAACTGTTATCGTCTTAATTCTACATTAAATGGGTTTGGTTGCAAAGAAGACAAAATCAAGCAAATAAGTAACCCTCCCCTTCCCAGTACAGACCCTATAGGGTACAATGGGTCTTACTTGGGTTTATAAATGCTAGCTATAGAAAAAAAACAAGGTTGTGCTAACAAATTCATAGGGGCAGGAACTCCTGTTTTCTGATTAATGGCAGGGTCAGGGGCTGACAAGTGTTTTAATTTGATTTGACGGCCAGATAAAAAAAACAGTGCTGTTTGAGGGCCATTTATGGAGGCGGTGCAGCACACAGACTAAATTCCCTCTGATGGTTCCTGAGGGACCTGCTCACAGCGCACCTCTCTTGCCCTCTCTCTCTCTCTCTCTCTCTCTCTCGCTCGCTCTCATACTCTAATCCTCTTCACGCAAGTGGAGTGCAGGTTTACCCGCTTTACGTCAGTGGCCTGTAATAAAATATCCTCGTTGGTTATCTGATCAATGCTTAGAGGAGTGGTCCAACTTGGCCGGGTTAATGGGCACCATTTCACTTAAATACCAAATTATTGACCCGGGCCGAGGCCAGGGAATACTGCGGGCCGGATCACATGACACAGCAGTGAGAGGGGAATCATGGGAGGTCTGTGACTGCAGATAGGATGTGTAAAAAGAGGCTTGGGTCACAGACGTGGGCTCGAGTAACACACAGGACTGATCCTGTGATCCTGTCAATAGCAGTAATGACAGTTTGTGTCTGTCAGGAGCTCTGCATTGTTTCAACACATGATTGGTGAGGTAACTTTTTTGGAGCCAAAATGGTGCTACACTGAAAACTAAGGTTTGTTATTGCCATTGACAGGTTCCATAAAGAAACTTTAAAATCCATGACACTTTGCAATTGGAGAAATTGTTCTTTAGATTCCACACTAAGTTGTAACAGTGTTCCCTTAAAGGATCTTTGAGAAACACAAATGGTTCTTCTATGAAATCACTGCAAAACACCTTGGAACCATATTGTTATTATTTTACAAAATTCAGATGTATGTATGTATGTATGTATTTATTTATTTACATTGTTTATTATTATTATTATTATTATTGTAGTAGTAGTTGTAGTAGGATTAATATTAATATTTAAAATTCACTTTTTTCCAGTTTTCTTTACCTCCCTGCTTGAATGTTTTAGATCCTGTTTTATTGGTGAATTTTAAATGTTATTTATTTATTATACATATACTATTAACACAATACTATTTTAAAACCAAAAATTCCTTTAGATTCCACATTAAGTTGTTAAAAAACAGCAGCAACAACAACAATAACAAAAACTGTTGTTTTAAAAAGTGTGTATACTATTAACACCAATACTACTTTAAAACCAAATATATTTTTATACAGTTTTTTTTTTTTTTTTGTAGAACAAACTTAATTTATTAGATTTCTAGAATAATAGGGCACAAAACAATTCTGAAATTATGGTCATTAAATGAAGGGATAAAACATTAGCAATTTAATATATTTTTTTCTAATAATTTTACTATTCTTTTTTGTATTAATAATAATAATAATAATAATAATAATAATTATTATTATTATTATTATTATTATTATTATTATTACATTAAGATGTACATCATTCTCCTGTAGAATAATACTATATTTTTTTTTCACTTTTTTTTTTTTTGAGCTTAAGCCGTACCTTTATTTTGACAGGTTGTAGTGCAGGTCTTTTGAGTTTCTGTGTGAATCTGCTGATAGTGTTTTCTTGAATGAACCGCTGAAATGCTGATGAAGTTCATGTGCTCATATAGTGAAACACATGAGTGTCACGTATGTTTCAGTGTGTGTAGTAGAGCGCACACACACACACACACACACACACACACAACATGCAGGTTCACATTTACACAGCAGTGTACAGCTCTACTTTTGCTTTATTCAACCGTAATTTGCCAATTTCTGTGACATTCCATGCTATTGAGAAAACTCCATGTTTTCGTGACTGGATTCTGTATCACAGGGCCCTAAGTGTGGTGACATACTGTATAACAGGTAAGCAAAAGTAAAACTGTCTCTCTGTCCGACTCTGTGAGAGAGAAGGAGACAGAGACATCAGGAAGGAGTTCAAGGACTTGCTTTCTTCACGTAAGCATTCTTCCGTAGCCGGATCCTCACAGCGCATTGATCCGCATGCCTTTGTAACAGACTCAAATAGCAACTCTATTACCGCACGCCAGCCGATCGCCACAAAATTAGCGACAAAGGAGCAGGCTTGTCAATATTCATTCTGCAGCAGATATCACCGGTTACAGGAGAACAAAGGTGTTCCCTGGACAGCCGAAGTCGTCGGACATCGATCGGGTTCCTCAGAGCTTCAAAAAACGGACGAAAGTGTCCGGGCGGCGGCTTCGGCGTGAGACCGTCCCCTCGCCGGCATTCGCCAACATACGGCAAATTAAATCAATGCGCTCCTGCGAGCAGATGGGTGTTTTAACAGTCAGTTAGCCTTTAGATAATTGAGGCGTCGACGCCGGAATCATAAAACGGATGACTTGTTTATACATTTCGCCGGAATAGATCACGGAGGTTAAATAAATGAAATCCCATTTGTCAGGCGGTAATAAATGGCAGCGGCTCCCCTCCCCGCAAACAGCAACGTTTGGCCTAATAAATACGGAGGGGCCAATGGAGGCGCGCGTCTATTGATAGGGTAACAGCTTAATGAAACGCTCGCTCCCCGCGCTTGTTTTCCCCTCTCCTCCTGCACCCGGTGATAAGTAGCAAAGCAACCAAGCCTGTAATTACAATCTTACAGAGAACCCGGCCAATCTGTATATAAATCTCACCATCCAATTACAAGATGTAATAATTTTGCAGTCAAGCTGGTAATGAGGTCTAATACTCATGCATGTGATAATCCCCCCTGGATGCTGACTCTATCAGATGTTAGCTTTGTAATTATACTGGCAGAAAATCATTATTTCATGTTCAGCAGAAAAATGAGGTTGGTGGTGAAGTTAATTTTCTCCATGCTCCGTGAAGCATAGACAAAATTTTAATGATTTAATCATTATCCACGATGCTGTCTGCAATTGACCCGTGTTACTCGCGTGTGGCTACATTTGCACAGTTAAGAGTCCCTGATACATGGCGAGTCCTGCCAGGTAGACCGGCTTGCAAGCTTTCTTTGCGTAATTGTGCCACAATAAAACTATTACCCTAATGGAAAGGAAATCTATAGCGTCAAAGCCGCCATCCCATTTAACGGCTGCGTGCCACATAAATCAAAATTTTAAATGTGTGGTAAATGCTGGCATCGTTGAGGTTTTTTCTCTGACTGTTGACCTAAATGAGACGGTGAAAGGTCACTTGTGTTGAGAATGTTGGACAGATCAGGGAGGGTCACTGCTGGCGGCCACACATCCAGTGCTATTCCAAAACCCGTAAGACTTTCGTTCATCTTCAGAACACAAATTAAGATATTTCTGATGAAATCCAAGAGCTATCTGACCCTGCATAGACAGTAATGTAATTGCCACAAAAGGTAGTAACAACATCATTAAAATAGTCAATGTGACATCAGTGGTTCAATAGTAATTTTATGAAGCTACAATGTGTCAGTCTTCGCTGCTATTCATGAGAGTACCACAAGAATACCTGCTTGTAAACAAGGCACAGCGCATCTGGGTTCTATGTCAGAACGCTGACTCCTGCACAGTGTTGGGGTACACTGCAAAAAAATGCTTTTCTTACTTAGATTTTTTGTCTTGATTCCAGCCAAAATATCTAAAAAATCTTAAATCAAGAAGTTGTTTCAAGACAAAATGTTTGTCTTGTTTTCAGAAAAAAATAAGTTAAAATTAAGTGAGTTTTTCCTTGAAACAAACAAAATAATCTGCCAATGGGGTAAGCTAAATTATCTAGTTTTCTGCTTGAAATAAGGTTATTTTGCTTTCCCTATTGGCAAATTGTTTTGCTTGTTTTAAGCAAAAACACACTTAAAAAACTTTTTTTCAGAAAACAACACAATAATGTTTACTTGTCTAGAAAATCATTCTTGATTTAAGAAATGTTAGATATTTTGGCTAGTAATAAAAATAGTAATAGTAAAGTAATAAAAACATTTTTTTTTTTTTTTTGCTGTGTAACACGTTACAAGTAACGCAAGTTACATAATAATATTACTTTTTTTTAAGTAACTAGTAAAGTAACGTATTACGTTTTCATTCCCAAGAAAATATTTGAGTTACTTTTTCAAAAAAGTAACGCCAGGTACTTTTTTGTTATCGTTGTGTTTTTAATTCCATTTTATTAACAAATCACTTTGCTGCTGACTTTTGTTGATCCAGTTCAACCATACACTGCAAAAATATTTTTCTTACTTAGATTTTTTGTCTTGTTTCCAGCCAAAATATCTAACAATTCTTAAGTCAAGAAGAAATTTCTAGACAAGTAAAAATAATTTTCTTGTTTTCAAAAAAACAAGAGCAAGCAAAATAATCTGCCAATGGGATAAGCAAAAAAAAAAAAAAAATCTTATTTCAAACAGAAAACGAGTATTTTGTTACACACTTAATTTTGACTTGTTTTCAGAAAAAAAAAAAAAATAGAATAATTTTTACTTATTATTAATTAAGAATTAAGAATTTTTAGATATTTTGGCTGGAAACAAGACAAAAAATCTAAGTAAGAAAATATTTTTTGCAGTGTACTAACAAACTAACAAAACTTTAGATTAACTAACATTTGTGCTTCATTTTTCTCATTGCTTAAGATTGTTGAACTTCCTTTTCCTACAGTTCTACTATACAGACGTCAGTTTACTTTTCCTTCAACCTTAGCCTTATTCACTTCATTTCATTTTGGTGTGAAAGGGACTTTACATTTGCTAAGAATCAAACTTTTTTATATTAAAAACAAACAAGCAAGCCCTGCCCAGATTTAAAAAGTAACGCAAAAGTAACGCTAAAGTAATGTAACGCATTAGTTTCCATAAAAAGTAACTAAGTAACGTAATTAGTTCCTTTTTTGGGAGTACCGCAATATTGTAATTCATTACTTTTAAAAGTAACTTTCCCCAACACTGCTCCTTCATCATCAGCATCACACACATACATTGTGATACTCTCATGACTATAATAAGGTTTCACACTAATGTTGATCTGGGTCTCCGTGATTTTGCCAAGTTATAACATTATTTTCCAAAAATATAGACTTAACCCAATTCCTACCCCTAAACCTAACTCTACCCATATTTTCCCCCCCTAAAATCAGAGGGAAATGATAGCTGATGAACAAGGATGTAGAAGCACTTAATCCTGATAGTCTAAAACTGACGTTTCCTGAAAAATTATACCTCAGTTCTGATTGGTTGAATGGAATGTTGTTCTAGGATCAACAAGGATGTTGATCCAGGAACATGTTGTACTTGGTGAAATCACGTTCACCCATACGGTTGGTGATCCCACAGCTACTGCTAGTGTTCAGTATTGGTGTTATGGTCAGGGGAAGTAAAAGCTGAGATCTGCAGGTGATGTTATCTGCACTCAGCTGGTCTGGGGTCAGTGCATGTGGTGCGTGAGATAGGCCTGTTAATACAGCTGATTGATGAAGGCTGACCTGAGAGAGCAGCTCACGTGGGATTCAGGACATGATTTGCATCTTTGCTAAACTGTTAACTAATCCAGAGATGAGAAAAGATGAGGTCATGGATGTTCAATGAATGAATGAATGAATGAATTAACAAAACGGGCCACAACAGTACGCTTTGTGTTTAGAGAATGCAAGATTTGGGGATTTTTCTAATGCATGTTAATTAATTTTAAGAAGTCATGAAATTTTGAAATAAAACATGATTTTTACAGTTTGTACAGAAATTTCTCTAGATCAGTGTTATTTCAGAATAGTTTGTGTTTGATTTTGAATTAGATTTTATTTTTAGATTTAGTTTCATTTGTGTGTTTTTTTTTTGGTAATTTGTAGTTTTTTTTTTGTTTGTTTTTGTGTTTGATTTATCTAGCTGAAATAACATACAGTTAAAAAATAATAAATACATAGTGTCTCTCTCTCTCTCTCTCTCTCTCTCTCTCTATATATATATATGTATATACATTTTTATACAGTTTAGGTTAAAAGTTTACATACACCTTGCAGAATCTCAGTGTGAAAAGATGGATCATAAAACCAAAAGAATTTGTGGGACTCAAGACGAACTCTCAGAAGAACAGCAGGCAGGTTAACTGTTCAGGACAAACAAGGGACTTATGAACAACTATCACTAAACAAAAAACACAGCTGTGGATCATTCAGGTAACAACACAGTATTAAGAATCAAGGGGATGTAAACTTTCAAACGGGGTCATTATTCAGCTATTATTTTCTCTTGTGGACTTATCCTTCTTATTTTGGTCAAAATAACATTTTGCTGATTCTGCAATGTAAACTTTTGACCTGAACTCTTTTTTATGATTTTTATAATTTTAACTATAATTATATATATATATATATATATATATATATATATATATATATAATTTTTTTACTAACTATAAGCAGGACTCTAGATGACTCAGGTCTCTCCTTCAGTGTAATCTGTGGGATTTTTCAGCTATTTTATCATCCATCATGTAAAAATCATAAGTGATTAAGTCTAAAGTGACAAGCTCTCCTCAACAAAGTATTTGTATATAAAAGAAAAACAAATTAAAATAACAAAAGAGTATAAACAAAACGGTTCTGTATTCACAGAATGCAAGGTTTAGAAAGATAACTAATGCTTTTTTTTTTTTTGCCTACATTTGAATTCATAATATTTTGGCATTTACATTTTATATAGAAAATGTCTCATGTAACTCCTTCAGTGTGAGTCTATGAGATGTTTTCAGCTGTTTTATCATCCAACCGGTAAAAATAAGGTAAAAAGTAAGTCAGATCAAGTCTAAAGTGACAAGCTCTCCTCAACAAGACACAAAACATGTATTTTTATAATAATTATTGACCCAGTGTGTTTCATCATAAATAATTAACAGTATGCCTGCCTTCAGGTTGTTGCTTTCTATTTACTAAATCCTCCATTCAATCTGCTTAAATCACATCAGCGATACGATCCCGATACGAGATGCGCCGATAAACGATTCTATCTGGCGTCTCTATTACATAATTGATCTGGAGTGTGTCTCTCTCCAATACCTCCAAGTGTATTATTTCCCCGCATCTCATAATGTGATAATGTAAGATCCGCTGTTGCATTATATTTGTAATCAGTTCCATCTGAGCTCAGGCAGAAAATCCGTGTTGGGGATCAGACGGCGAGCACAAAAGGCCTGTTTTAAATTCCTGAAAGTGTCAGAGGATGGCGAGCGGGACGAGAGGCTGTTACTTTTGCTTTTTCCCATTAACTGTTATTTAAATGTTGTCAGTCAAACTGCCGCCTGCATCTGGCATCCATGCCATGTGAAATTTATTTATTGAGAGTTTTGGTCACACATGGAAAGTTAAGCAGATGGTGCGCAAACACACACACACACACACACACACACACACACACACACACATGCGGGATGTGACAGGAGGATTTCCTCCCCTCCCCGTCCCATTTTATATATAATCTTTATGCCTGTCTGTTTCTGGACACGAATGGCGTTGTTTTGCCATTTTAAACCGATCTAATCAGTAGGGTGTTAAACAAGAGGGGATCTTTTATGCATTGGGTGTTAGGACAAGCAAATCACTGCTGTAGATCACCAGAATAAACAACTCGAGCTGATTCAATTACAATGGTCAGGCCGCTTTATCTGCCTCTGACATCATTTCAATCAAAATGTAAAATAATCCAATGCAGTCGATGCAATAGCTGAGATAGGCTAGATCGGATACAGACTGCTGCTTTTAGTCATTTAATAAAAAAAAAAAAAAGAACGTGAAGGGGGGAGAAATATATAAATAAATAAAGGCGAGACATTCTTCCCTCTGACAGCTGTGCGGAAGTTGCCCGAGCCAAACTCTATTACCCGCCGTAATTGTATTCAAAAACGAGGTGTGCCGTGAGATTGTCTATTACTTTTCTTTTTTTATGAGTCCTCCGTCGTTACTGAAGACGCAGCCCGCCGATTGTTTCCTCATTTAATTAACAAACGCATACAATTTATCCCTTCGCTTTTGAGTTAGCGACAGCCATTACCGGTCGCTTCGCATTTGCCGAAGCATTGAAATTCCTCCGGCGGCTGTAATAATCGCAGGTCGCTGTAAATGTGCTAAATTATGGATCCGATTGAAATAGGATCCAGGCCGCTGCCCTTTTAGCCTGTTTAATTAACAAAGCAAAATCCACTTTAACAGAACGCGGGAATATCCCGGCTCCGAGGCGAGGGAGTTTCTTTCGACAGTCGCGCCGCCGGAAATTGAATGTATGGGAATGTACGACAATGTTAATAATTCGACGACGGCGTAATCTAATAGAAAGCAATTAATTTAGGACACAGGCTGCTGCACTTTTTAGTCGTTTAATTAAAGCGGCTTTCGTATGGGTGCGAATCTAAAGGCTTACGCCCTTTGTCACCCTTGAGATGCAGGTCGGCCTGCTGCGTGTGATGTATGTTTTCGGCGAGGCTTGTAAACCTCGCTCGCTCCGTGATTGGACGCTGGAGCTCGGTGCGTGACGTATTAAAGGATATGTTGCATTACAAGCATCAGGACTGTAATGAAATTCAGCTGAAACTTACTCTGTGTTTAGAGTACTAACAGCAGCCCGTCTGAAGAGCCTCTTCTCTCTCAAACCCACACAGATTATACAGTCAGAGACTCCAGTTCTTCTGCTGCTGCTGCTGCAGGTTAGTTTTATAAAGCCTGTGGAAGAACAATTACTTTTATGTATACGGTATGTAAAAATATTTAAGCAAAAATGGAGCATCTATACATATATATATGTATGTGAAGAGTTCAGATGCAAAACCCTCTAAAAGCCTCAGCCCAATCAGAAGTACTGGTACATAGGTAGAAACCTATACATTGGAGCCTGATAAAAATGCTTTTTTTAAAGAAAGACGTCAGCGGCTTTTGCATCTGAACTCTTATATATATATATGCCCTCCACTAATATTGCCACCCTTGGTAAATATAAGCAAAGGTGGCTGTGAAAATAAATCTGCATTGTTTATCCTTTTGATTTTTTATTCAAAAAATGCACAAAATTCTAACCTTTCATTGAAGTAAACAATGGAATGTGGGGGGAAATCTTATTATTAAATAAATGTTTTTCTCTTCTGTTCATGGGAGCCACAATTATTGGCACCCAATTATTGCACCATCTTTTTCTCAACAGCTGAAGTTTTCTACTGTAATGTCTGATGAGTTTGGTGAACACCTGACATGGGTTCAGAGACTCCCATGTCCAGATCCGTCAGATTCCCAGATTTGTGTTGGTGCTTCTCTTCTTCAGTTCACCCGACTCATTTTCTACAGGGTTCAGGTCAGGGAACTGAGACAGCCATGGCAGAAGCTTCATTTTGTGCTCAGTGACACATTTTTGTGTTGATTTTGATGTTTGATTTGTATCATTGTGTTGATGGAAGATCCAAACTTGGTCCAAGATTTCTAACAGAGGGAGTCAGGTTTAGATTTTTTATCTATTGGTATTTGATAGAATCCATGATGCCATGTATCTGAACAAGACATCCAGGACCTCTGACAGAAAAATAGGCCCACAACAATTAAGATCCAAAAGTATATTTAACCATGGGGTACTAATATACTATCTGGAGGTTATCCCAAAAAGGTTTTATTTATTTATTTTTAGTTTAACCCTCTGGGGTCTGAGGGTGTTTTTGGGCCCTGAAGAAGTTTTGACATGCCTTGACATTTGTGCATTTTTCTTAAAAGCATATTCATGGATAAAGTCAGATGATATTGTAATCAGCACAAACTGGGCTACAATAATATGCATCTGAACATAGAATCCAGTCCCGTTTGAAGATTCAGTTGTGTTTAATAACTGAATATGCTGCAACAATAACCCTCCCAAACAACATGCCTTGATGTAGGGGTTGTTTAATATATATATTTTTTAGGCTTTTTGACCCCAAGACTCAACAAATCTTTGGAATTCTCCAGCTGAGGGAGTATTTGGCCACTTAAACTCTCCTCCTCGCTGTACATTAGGACAATATAGACAAACATCCTCTTCCAGGCAGATCTTTAGTTGATTTGAACTTATCAGTTGTTGCCCTGATAGTGGAATTGTGGTTTTTAATGCCTTAGCTCTTTTCTTACATACACTTTCTATTTTGTGAAGCTCAGCAATCTTGTTCTGCACATCAGAACTATATTCTTTGGTTTTATGCCTAATGATGGATGTTTAAAGGAAATTGATCTTTGTGTTCCTCATATTTATAATCCTTTGGAACTTGAAGTCATGGCTAATGGATAACTGAATGTTCCTAGTCACTCTCGTATGCGAAAAAAAAAATATGAATGGGAATACACTTCAGAAATATTTTACTTATAAGAATTTCTAGGGGTGCCAATAATTGTGGCAAACATGCATTTGAGAAAACCTTTTTTTTTTCTCCATAATGTGAGTTGTTCATCACTTTTAGTTGTTGTACTTCAATAAAAGGTTGGTATTTTGTGATTTTTTTTTAATGAAAGCTCAAAAATATAAAAATGATGGATATTTATTTATTTACCAAGGGTGCCAATGCTAGTGGGGGGCACTGTGTGTGTGTGTGTGTGTGTGTGTGTGTGTTTTCTATGTAGAATCACTGTTGTCTGTGTTAAAATGTAATTAATTGCTGTGATCAAAGCTGAATTTTCAGCATCATTACTCCAGTCTTCAGTGTCACATGATCCTTCAGAAATCATTCTAATATGCTGATTTCAAGAAACATTTCTGATTATTATCAGTGTTGAAATCAGTTGTGCTGCCAAATATGTTCAGTTCATAATAAGAGTCTGATTGTGTTTGACAGTGAATTTTGGTTCATTTGTTTGGTGTAAAAGTGGTTTTCACCTGAGCAAATCACATGTGAGTGATTCAATGTGTAAAAGTGATACGGTGTTCATCCACATTGGTTATGAAAGCCAAAATAAAGTGCTGTTGATGACACATATTCTCATATACATTAAAAGGAAATGTATTTCTCTTAGCTCCTTGTCTACAAATAATTCAGCTCCATTCTTTGCAGACAAATGCAAGTGTCATTTTGTAAAGCAAAACGTAAATGAAATACGATTTAAATTAAATGTTGTACTTTTATAGCAATCGCATTTGATAATGTAAAGTGTATCTATGAGTTTCAGAAACATCAGCTAGTATATTTTTGTTGTGTCTGGCATGGCATTTAATGGATTCCTCCAAAATCTCAGAGTTTGATGATGATCATGATATCCGAAGTGCTAGAGATCAGCGATAATAGCGTCGGCGCATCCACCTCGTGACGGATAAATGTATTAATATCAATATAGCCATGTTAGCACTGGGAAATCCTGTAGCCATCAACTTTGTCATGTTTTTTTCCATTAAATGCATCGGCGAGCACTTCACACGGCATTATGAGATAATAACATGCATAACTCTGTCGCATTAATGCGACGGAAAGTAGTTTTAGCTTCCTCCAGAACAGTAAAGGTTACTCTTGTAAGGTGAGCAGAGGAGGGAGTGACTTTCTCCTTCTAAACAAGCCTTTTATAATTCATCAGAAGCGTTGACAGATGAGTTCTGCTGGAGAATATTAGAAAATGTCTCAAATCTCATATATATGCTAATAGTATGCTGAGACCGGTTGGAAGTGAGGTGGACTTTTTAATCTGCCCTGACCAGTGAGGAAAGTGGAGGAGACAAGTCATTGCACTCAACAATTTATGATCAAACAAGCCGACTGTATAAAAATCTGCACAGGATGCAGGACGGGGGGGGGGGAGAAAGACATTTTCTCATTTAGCCCTTGTGTAATAACAAATAACAACAGTTCCCGCTTCGCTCGTCGTCCGAGGCCTCGAATTAGTTTTCCCTGCCTTTTATTTATTCTCACATATATGTATTATTCTTTACATGCGTTGTGTTTTGTGTTCGACATAACTGCACAGTCAGTTTAAAAGAGCGCTCTGTGCTAATGATTTTTTTTTGCGGCGGATGTTTATAGTGAATGTCTCATAACATTTAATGTATTATTAAGAGCTATGGAAAGACTTGAAGGCTGTGTTTCTGTAATTCTTCAGGATGAGTTTGTGCAGGTCCAGAGTTCATTGTTTTGTGTCAGTATTGAGATGAGGATCTCAAACAATGACATCTTAATATCTCAGTTGTTTCTCTTAGTAGAGCTGCATGATTTATCGAAACAAAACCGAAACCATGACATGCTTTAGTGTAATTGCCAAATTGCAAGAACTGTGATTTAATTCAGTAAAAATATGTCAGAGTAAAACTTATTCACAGATTATTTTACAGTAACATTCATTTTATTGAATATTTTTTATATTTGTATTAATGATAAGAAAAAAAAAGAAAATAATAATAACAACAACTATTGTCATTATAAATATTATTATTTAATTATGATGATGATGTTTTCCTTAGATATTCATTTTTTTATTAATTTACAGTTGTATACAAGTCATATAATAGTAATCCAATAGTAAGATATATTGAATTAATTAATTAATTTATTTATTTATTTATAGTAATAATAACAATATAGACAGAAATAAATAAATACTTAAATACATTCTAGCATTATATATAAAAAAAAATCATAATTACAATAAAAAAATAGTATTTAATGAAATATTATAGAACAATAATAATAAATGTATTATTATTATGTTTTTATTTATTTATTTTTTATTTTTTATCACATTCAAAATTTTTAATCAGTTCTGGACTTTTCATGCATCTTGGATGTTTCTCCTGAGAAAAGAGCCCAGAAATCTCTCATGTTTCTCTTCAAGAGGTTCAAAAGACATCTTAACACTGCCTCAACCTGTACTCAAATGGAACAAAACCATGATTTCAGAGCTGCCCTAATCACATGCAATTTATTTTATATGTTAATTTTAAGCATTGTATGAGAAACACCTTAAACAGCACTGAGACTTCTACAAGCAATTCAATTCTCCAGACTCTCCAGAGCTATGAAAGTACAACAGTTGAACAAGAAAATGTGTATCTGTCTGAACTAAAGCAGAATAATGGATCAGGTTGATCGCAATGAAGAAGCGGATCATGCAATACATGTACATGTGTATCTTCTGATGAAGGCCTACTGTTTTGGTGCACTGGGTTCCTTTAGCTCTTTGTCTTGTCAGGATGAACACTGGCATATCACATCTTTGCACTGAGACATCTTAGACTATAGACCTACATATACATTTCAAAGAAATAATAAACAAGGCTCTCTAAGTCAACAAGCCTGCCGTATGAGAGAAGCGTCCCTCACTTGATTCCAGAAAACCTGAGCGTATTTATGCAAAACAGTACACTAAAAATGATACCATAATCAGTCAGAGGAGCCGATTCCCTGCTCTATTGGAGCTTGTGATGAAGTATTAATGCTTGGTAGCTGGTGCTTTATTTCTCCTAAATTACATGTGTCAAAGATAAAGGCTTTGTTTAGACCGTCGCCTCGGTCTGGGAAAATAAGGGCGTTCGCTGACGGCTCAGTGCTAGGGAAGGAAAGTTTGGAGGAGAAGAAAGCCTCGTGTTTTTCTGATGGTCTGTCCACAACAGGCCTAAAGCTGCGAGGAGTTTATGCTGATCATGAACATCTGCTTTAAGCTTCATTTTGACTTTCATAAACCTGTTAAAGCAGAGCCAACTATTTGATAAACACCTTCTTATAGGCTTTATTGCATGCGAGGATGGCGTTCAGTGCAGTCGGGTTTATTTTTTGGGAGGGACTGGAGATGAAGGAGGTGTTTTGTATCAGGATATGGGAAATCTGCTGCGCTTTGTGTGGATGAACTGAGGTTATTTTTGTATAAACCCCTGAGTGCTTACCAGAGCGGGACGATCTCATGACCTGGTGCTTCTGTAAGGATTAATAGTCCAGCAATAAAATTAGTGTGGACATTTCAAGCTTTCCCCAATTCTATCAAATTCCTACACCTGTTCCCTTTCAGGGTGGCATTAGCGTCTTACACTTTTGTAGGATGAAAAAGTTTTGGTGATTTAGCAGTGTTATTTGATTACGACAAACTTCCAGCTGAGGAAACTCTCCACATCCTGTTAGCACATCCGCTGATGAAAAATTATTGCACATCATTATGTTTTTTTAAAGCGCAATTTAGCCGGCCTCCAGAGCTGATTCTCTGGTGAAAGGCGCGAGTAATGGAAAGTGTCTCGTCTGCTTTAGTTGAGCAGCGTCTCCTGTGTCACAGCGGTCAATTAGCTGTCTTCAGCCCGCTGCCATATTAAACATGTTCAAGTCAAACACGCCATCAGCGACTTTATCAGGAGGATGGAAATTAAAAAGAGAGCCTAACATGTGTTAAATTTAGTGTTCTTTCATTTAAGATTTGGCTGAGGTCATGTGCTGTGTCAGGATTCTTACTTGGAGATGGTTTTGATATTGTGATATGAAACAATATTTTAAAACACAGCCTCTCCAGTGTTGATCAAAAATACAGTAAAACAGTGATATATTATTGCAATCTAAAACAGCTGTTTTCTATGTACATATCTGTTAAAATTAATTTTATTTCTATGATCAATCTGAATTTTCAGCATGATTACTGCAGTCTTCAGTGTCACATGATCCTTCATAAATCATTTCTGATTATTATCAATGTTGAAAACAGTTGTGCTGCACAATATTTTTGTGAAAACTGTGATACGTTTTTTTTATTATTATTATTCTTTTTTTTTAGTATTCACAGATGAATAGAAAAATCAAAAGAACAGCATTTATTTGAAATTTGTAACATTAAACAACTTAATGCATCCTTCTATGACATTTTGAACAATAGTTTTTTTACCAAAGGGGGAAAAATGGTCAAGTCTAAATTTGCCACATTTTATTATTTCTGCACTGTAAAAAATGCTGGGTTATGCCTGTTGTTAACCAGTGTTGCCAAGTTTACGGTTTTCCCGCGGAATTGTGCTACTTTAACACTGTTGCCGCAGGTTGTTTTTCATGTCTGCGAGTTGATTCGACCCCAATAACGTCATATTTAGCCCATGAAATGCAAATTTACCAGGGGAACCCTGACAAAAAAAACATGTATTTTATCCCCCAGAATGCGATTTTTTAACGGGGACCCCCCTTGAAACGCGATTGGGCTAGTTTTGAGTAGCAATTGGGCGGGTTTTGTTGTAAAAACCTGGCAACCCTGACTTTAACCCAGCTGTTGGGTTACAGTCGGAGGCTCGGAGCGCAGACTTTTCTCCTTAAGAGACACGAGAGCGATAATGCCGAGATGCCGTCGATTTAGTGGACTCCTTCAGTAAAATTAAGGTTTGTACAGAAGATTTGTCAGTCAGCTAAATGCATTAGCAACGGTTGTTTCGCGTGATGGAAACACATTGCCTTGTATGACATGAACAGATTTTATTCACTATTAATACTGCTTCTAATTATTTTGGATGTTAAAATATGTTCTCAAAACTCTGTACTGTTTGTTTATTGACAGGTTATGAACAGAACCGTTTAATACACTAGAATCAAAATATTAGATTTTTATTTCTAAAATGCTTGTTAAACGAGTTTAATTGTATGCAAATTTGAAAACTATGCTGCATAATTCAATTTGTCTTATATTTTTGTCCATGGGTGTTTTCACTTATTAATAAATGTACACGTTTTGATTTTTACTGTTGTCTGTGTCTGCTTTTTAATTTCTAATCTAATTTTGGTTCATTTTAAGACAGCAATTGTAATTGTCATTCAATATTTGAGTTCATTAAAACAACCCAGCATGTTGGGTGAAAGATTTGTCCATATTTGACCCAGCGTTGGATTACCACAATAACCCAAATTGGGTTGTTTTAACCCAGCGTTTAGAGTGTGTCTCAACTCCACTGACTGATGGTCTGTTAAAGCCTTCAGCTTCTTTTCTTGCACTTATATATGGCATATTTCTTGCTGAAACTGAATAGTTCTTTATTAGCTATTGTTTTATTGGATTTAAAGAGATGACCTTTCTGTCATCATTTACTTGTTCTCATGTCATTCTTCTGTTGAAAACGAAATCATATATTTTGAAGAATGTTGGTAATGAACCAATTTTGGTAACCCTTGACTAAATCGACAACCAACCAACCCAACCAACCTTCATCTATCAATTTATCATTCATTCAATCAATCAATCAGACATTTCTTAAAATATTTTATTTAATATTCCACAGAAAAAGTCATACAGGTTTGAAACAACATGATTTTTTTATATTAATTTTTTTAATTAATTTAGTTTGAACTATCAAACTTTAAAATGATTGTTTTCTGCTCAGAGGGCCTTGCTAACTTAAAAGCTAAATGAATGAGTGAGTGAGTGAGTGAGTGAGTGAGTGAGTGAATGAATGAATGAATGAATGAATGAATGAAGCTGATGGATCATATTATGTAAGATCAAATGTATTTAAATGCTTACAGGGTCAACTTTGATTTCATGCTGCTCTTCAACAGCCCATGAAATCACAAGTCTCTGTGACTGGACCAACAAATATTAATTCCTCATTCCACATTTCTATTCAGTCAGTACAGTCTCCCTTCTTCTGAAGCCGCCTAATAATGACCAGTGATTGGACATCATGTTGATGGCTGAGATGTGAACTAACAGTTTAAAAACAAGCCATAAAAGCAAAAGGACAAGACGTTTGATACAGTATGATGTACATGAAGCCATGCCCATCAACTCATTTCACACGCTCTTTAATGGTGTTTTCTCTCCTGACGTGGAGACGCTCTGCTCACAGCAGCAGCCCATCTTTAAGACATTTGTCTTGGTTTTGTCACGAGTCATTTGTGCGGCTCTGAAGGTTCAGGGACCGAAGTGGATGCGGTCAGGGAATTAGACAGGGCCTCTCTCAATCTCCTGTCCTCCTTTGACCATCTCCATCTCTTTCTCCTCCTTCTCCATTCCACGTTCAGCGTTCGGTCACCGGCTCTGTCGGCTCCATTATGCTGGAGACTGAGAATGATGATGAATGTGCCGGCGGGAGCGGGAGGACGGATCGGCTCTGAGCGCTGGGAATTGGTTAAGTACTTCTGCAGCGCTCTGACCTCATAATCGCTCGTCGCCTCTTGGCCGGCTTGATTTATAAACTGGGTGGTGATTAATGCTTTTTTAAGTGGCTGAGGCACGGCTGGGACGCCCAGACCGAATCGCTCAAACATCAGAGCTCGTGTCACGCCACCACGCTGGGAACAATAGCGGACGGCCTTTCGGTAGCGGCGACCGTGTTTCTATAGCGTCATTCACACGGACTATAAATCACACGCTCCTGCCGTACGGGAGCACTCAGAGGTCGCTGGTGTTTTACAGACGTCCTGTCAGGGGCTTGTTGAGGGGCGGCTGCTCAGGTTTGGTCATGTGACGGAGAGACAGGTGCATGACCCACAATGCATCGCTCTCATTACAGCTCATCAAATACACGTTCTGTCTGCTCTAATTCAGACACACAGCACACACATTCAAGCCTGGATTAAATCAGAAGAGAATTAAAAAAGAAACATATAGTAAGCAAGTAAATAAATAAGAAAAATAATCCAAC
This sequence comes from Cirrhinus molitorella, assembly GCA_033026305.1. NCBI lineage: Eukaryota > Metazoa > Chordata > Actinopteri > Cypriniformes > Cyprinidae > Cirrhinus > Cirrhinus molitorella. The sequence goes on along the minus strand of CM065123.1, from coordinate 33,743,001 downwards.
TGAATACAGTTGACACATTTTAAAAAATAAATAAATGTGTATTTCTGGATTAAATTGTAGTAATTATAATGAAAATATATCTTCTTCTTCTTATTATTATTATTATTATTACACTGTATTTTACAGTACATGCACTTATAGTGTTATTACAATGTACTTACCCAAGAATAAGTACTGGTAGTATGGTAACTACATGGGTTAAGGTTAGGTTTAGAGGTAGGTTCAAGGTTAGTACCTAGTTATTACCCAACTATTGTAATTGCTTATAACTACATACGTACACATGAAATAGGGCTAAAATACAATTCTACCATTATTATTATTATTATTATTATTATTAATTTGTGACAAAGTAAATATACATTTAAATGTTTTAATGTTTAAAGTATTTAATGAATGTATCTAGAATTACTGAATTTATGGCATGAGATAGATGATAGATAGATAGATAGATAGATAGATAGATAGATAGATAGATAGATAGATAGATAGAATGTACCAAGTCACACCAATTACCAAGTATTTTGCTTGACTAAATAAAGAGATTCAGATACAGTAATGTCACAGCTGTCTTAAAATAGGCTCTTTTCCAGTATATTATTATCATGGTGATGCTGTTGGGCTGAAGTGTGACCTGTATGCATTCAGTTGTGGACACCAGTGACTATAAAGGTGAATTTCCAACTATCCTGCAGTGAACGGTTGGCATTTAAAGTTTGTTCGACAGCGGCTTAACTTTCTTGTTTTCTTCGTTCAGGCCGGAGATTGACAACTCACTTTAGACTTTCGCAGCAAGCACAGTTTCGTGAGGAAATTTGTTTGGACTCGTCTCTCCTGCGGGCATCTCTCCCCCCCTCTCTCTCTCTCTTTCTCGGCGTGGGCGGCTGCGTGCTGTTCTGCCCGCTACACTGGAAATGGCAGTGTCAATTAAATATCACTTTCAATTTCCCTGTTTTATGATCCCTCCACTACTAAGCACCAATAATCCCAGCCCTCCTACCTTGTCATGAAGATGATTGATTACACTTGTCTCTCCCTATATAGAGACATTTACATGAAAATAAGGGAAAGCAGGCTTTTGTTTGCACGGAACCGAATCAGAGGAAGCAATTGAAAATTTGATATTCATGTGCGGAGCTGAGGTGATAATAACCTGGGTGTTGGGAATCGGACACGTTTGGCTGAATTTGTGTGGAGAGACACTGTAGGGACTTGTGTAGATTTTATTAAGCGAGTAAAATGATTTTCTCCCGTTGTGACAGAAAGCACACGTCGTCTGAGCTAACATAATAATCTCTCGCTTTCTGTGTCTCACGGCGGATTTTTTCCTTTTGCAATCTGCGCGTTTTGGATTAAATGAAAGCGTACTCATGCCTAACAAAGCTCTGCTGATGGTCCTCTGTGCTTCCCGTTTGATTATGTAATCAAATCCTGATCAAATCTGTCATCGCCGCAGTGGCGAAACTGCAACTGTAAGTGCCTGGGAGAAAACACACGCTGCTGGTTTTACTTTGGCTTTAGTGCGACAATGACTGAAATCTAATATCGCAGAGAGACTGTCATCAATCATACGCTTTAAAATGACATTTCCCATTCGTGTTTTCGAAGGCCTCGTTCTAATTACGCAGGCGTGCCGCCGATGTCGGCCTATAGGTTAATGGGTGAACGTTGGAGGGCAGAAGCTGCATTGGTTGAACAGGTGCTCAGTGATGGAGGATCAGCGGCTGCTGCGATTCCCAGACGTGCCTGAGGCTCAGAGGATCCAGGGTCCGAGGAGCCCTGCTGTTTAACCAATGCTTAACCAGCCATGGGTCTACCTCCACACAAACAGACAGCCCTCAGATATATATCTATATACACACATGTAAAAAGACATTAATACTTTAATTAATCAAGGACAAAATTAAAACTAAATTGACAGTAAAAGCATTTATAATGTTTCAAAAGGTTTCTATTTCAAATAAATGCTGTTCTTTTGAACTTATTAATCTGAATTTATGAATCCTGAAAAAATAAAATGTGTCAGGGTTTCAACAAAAATATTGGGCAGAGCAACTGTTTTCAACATAATGATCAGAAACGTTACTTGAGCAGCAAATCAGCATATTTTTTTCTGAAATATCATGTGACACTGAAATCTGCAGTAATGATGCTACAAATTCATCTTTGACCACAGCAATCAATTACATTTAAACAGTTACCTTAAATTGTAGGAATATCTCACAATATTTTAGTTTTTACTGTATTTTGGATAAAAAAAACAAAAAAAAAAAACAACATGTTTTCATGTTATGCCAGGAGCAGGTAAATATGCTATCAGTGATTGTACACTAATGAATAGCTGTGAGTGAAGATCATTCATTGAATGACACCGCAGAGTCAGAAACAGACAAAGAACTGAAAAGTGAGAAAAACAGGAAAGAGCTGTATACTTTCTGTTGCAGCTAGAAGTTGACATGCTCTGAAGCCTGTGTAAATCTCAGCACTATGATGTAAAGGTGATGATACACAGGGCAAATTTTTGAGCAATGTTGCAGGGCAATGTTGCCATCAACAGGCAACCAGGTGAGACACAGGGCCCATGCCCAATCTTAAGTATCCAGATTTGTTGCCCATTCTCAAAGGAAAAGTGGCAAATTGCAGTTTCAGTGTAGCTGAGGAACAACAGTCTTATCTAGCAAAACAATCAATCATTTTTTAAAAGAACAAAAATGTATACTTTTTTTAACCACAAATGCTCATCTTGCACTAGCTCTGCAAAGAAAATCAAAGTTGTTTTACCTTTACAAAAAGGATAAAACAATGATGTCGGGTGATTTTGAAGTTAGAGGAGAAAGTCATAGATTATGTAGTCACGTTGGAAAGGCCACACATGGTTAGTTCTTTGTCTGTGGTCTTGTTCAAATTGGTAGGGTTTTTCTTAACTTTTTTGTAAATGGCATTTGACTTTCTTTGCATGTACACTTTGTAAACACTGTGTTGGTACCAGTGTTAATTTCGTTGACCAATAATTTTCGTCATAATTATCGCCAACGACAATTTTTTCACAGATGAAAACGAAACGATAACGAACTAAAATTCTTTTTGAATGACAAAAACTATGACAAAAATCTACTGCCATTTTCGTCAACAAATAAAAACGAGACGATAATGTTAGGGAGGGATGATATGAAAAGAGATTCATTCAGAAAAACCTGTTGCGTAGTAGGAGGTTAGATGCGTACAACCGGCGGGACAAAAGCTAAAATACATTGCTGCACGTCTTATAAAATGTTAAAAAATGTCAATATGTGGGAGAAGTGCAGACATATGGATACATTTGATGACGCAAGAGAGAACTCAGTTCGGTCTTATTTTCTGAGGGCATACACCGAAGCATACACACAGAGAGCACGTCTCAGACTCTTTTGCGTTGCACGAACTGAGAAATACACACAAAATGATCTCGAATTGTCCATTTTGATGAGTATTCACGTAAACACAGCCAATTATGTCTTAAATTACCATAAACATTTAGTTGCTATTGTCCGAGTGACTGATGTTAATCAAGCAACAAAAGAAACACAGAAACCACTCACTGCTCTTGACTAAATCACTAACATAGCCTTAAAGATTAATCTAAATTCATTTATAGTAATAAACATGTCTGTTTGAAAGAATGAAGAATATGGTAAACAAGTTACTATAAAGAATGCATAATTAGCCTATATGACCATTGGTATTTCATTGAAAAGAAGACCATGTTCTTAATGAGAAGTGGCTTTATTTAATTTTAATATTAAGGCATGCTGTCTATCACCGCAGTTAAATTGTGTGTTTATCATGATTAAACCTTAATATCAAACCTATATAATGAGTTTTGAGAAATTTTAGACAAATGTTTAATAAATGCATTGCACTGTAATACCATTACATTTTAGCTGACTAAATTTACTGTAGATTTAGTCGACTAAAATCTTATGATATTTAGTCGACTAAAACAAGACTAAAACTAAAAACAATTCAGATGACTAAAATATGACTAAAACTAAATGGCATTTTAGTCAAAAGGCTATGACTAAAACTAAATAAAAATTTGCTGTCAAAATTAACACTGGTTGGTACTTCTGCCTACATCACAGGTGAACTTTCTAACATGACTACGTCAGGCTGGTTCAAGAAGAGCATTTGTGATTAAAAAGCATAAATTTTTTTTTTTTTTTTTAGAAAATGACTGATCGTTTCACTAGATAAGACCCTTATTCCTTGGCTGGGATTGTGTAGAGCCCTCTAAATCTGCATTGAATCTGTACCTTCAACCTGTTGTCTCCTATTGAAGTCCATTATATGGCGAAAAATCCGTGAATTTTTTCCTCAAAAACCTTAATTTCTTTTGGACCGACGAAAGGATGTCTTGGATGACATTGAGGTGAATACATTTTCAGGAAATTTTTATTCTGGAAGTGAACTAGAAGGCTGAAATTTTTAAAGCTGCAGTTCGTAACATTTTTCATTAAAAATTCTATTTTTGAAAAATCTATTTTTGACCAAGTACATAACCAGCCGTGTTCAAAACTCAAAACTCAAAAATCTCCTTACCTTAGGCTGATTCACAACAGTAAGCTTGCAATAATGTTAGGTTTTCACCGAAAATATGAGCATTTAATGCACTTACACCACGGTTTTGTCTGTTACATGGATGCATGGCCACATTGGCGGTAAACAACAGCATGGACTGTGCGATTAATGTACCACAGAAAAAGCATGTGGAAGCTGTTAAATCATATAGAGAAGGACTTAGTAAGCAGAAGAGGGCACAATATTTTGACAAACTAAAGTTAATAAGTGGTAAAGATACATACAAACAGTATTAATTCAGATATTAACCTTAGTATTTCACCTACCTGATCGGAAATTATAAGAACGCAAATGTTGTCAAGAATCTTGCCTTGGAAATGCTGGTTCAGTTTGGCCAACCACAAAGACTTTATTTCCTCAGACAGATGCGCTCTTCTCCTTGATTTTTTTTTATAACTTTTGGCAGTCAATAGTACTCTAAATGTTTTTCTTGGTCTGACCGATTATTACATTCCAAAACATGACATAATCAATTTTCTGCAGCAATGATCAGCAAAATTTACGAGTTCTGTTCAGTTTAGTGGCATTGTTTATTATATAATAATTATTTTGATGCCAGATTGTAATCCAGAAAGGATTATGTGTTAATGAAACACATGTAAGTGACTATATTGAACAATAATAAGCACTAGCAATTATTAACAGGCATCACTCACAAATGGATATCTCGTTTATTTGCTTACTGCCTCAAGCAAATCTTTTTAATCTTTTAAAGTTTCAATCAGCAAACCTAGCAAACTTTGTAAAACACACTAATCACTATCATTACAAAAAGGATTAGTGAACTTAATTGTATTGAATATGCACTTGTAGTGTACTTCAAATCTTAAAAGTATATCTTAAAAACTTTACTTGCAGATAATATAATAATAAGGAAATAAAGGTCACTTAAGTACACTAAAGTTAAACTTTAAAATACATCTCGAATCCTTGTTTAAATAATCTTTTGTTGCAATCGCAAAGTAACGTTCACTATAGCAAATTCCCGTGATTCGTTCGCAATATATATGTATTTTGTTTTCGCAATAAGTATTCTTTTAAAAAGTATGCTGAAGTGGTAATAAAACTTCTGATAGAAACCTGTGCACCCTGATTTCAGGAAGCAGCAGCAGCCAAATAGATTAAAGCTGCCAGCTTTTGTCAGCTCTTGCCATTTTAATGCAGAATCCGCATGAGGCAGTCAGTAAGCGGTCCCGGGGCGGGCAGTGGGAGAGCCGTGTGAGGCTAAGACTAGATATGACCTTTCTGTCACAGGCCTCAGTCTTTCTCCCTGTGTCTCCTGCACGCTCCACTGCCCCTAATGGCCTCCTCATTACCACCTCCAGAGCCGCAACTGAGCTGAGAGAGAAACTAAATCAAACTGCGGACACCGTGAACAACCTGGACACTCTCCCCTGCAAGCCTCACCCCCAGATAAGAGGATGTAGTAGACAAACGCAGGGCTAATTTAATTAACCGGCTTCCCAGAGCCCCGGCTATAAGCTCGCATTCAGGGATTCCTTCTGCGGAGAGCTGATGAGATCGTACGGCTGTGTGCAATATGACTCACTTAATCTTTAATGGGACGCTTCATCTGTGCAGTTTCAATATTATTTCACACAGGAGGCTGCCTCTCAGTGGTCAATTTGAAGACAATCACTCTGCTAAACGTCCCTTCAGCCATGACCGGCCCCCTAATTGTGTTTAATTCCAGGTGCTGATTGTCATTTCATTTAGAAGCTGCCCATCAGGCAACTCTTTCTGAAAAAGAACGCCGTTGTCCAGCATTAGCGTGTTTTATGGCTCGGCGTCACCGCGTTGTTTCGCATTTGCATTTCTGCTGATAGGGGACGCTACGATAGGAATGCAGATGTATGAGGCCCACTCTTTTCGCATAAGCGTCTAAGTAAGAGTAATATGCAGATAGGCAGTTCTGTGACAAAGTGGAGGAGGAGGAGAGAGATAATAGCAGAAATCAGATAGCAAGCGCAGGTATTTCTCAAACGGAGCTCTGTCTCGCGATAGCCCATGCATATATGGAAAACAGCAGATTAGCCCAGCCAAATCTCCTCATGCCCCTCTGAAGTCCTTTGTCGAATCGCAGAGGGTAGGGGACTAAGCCGGCGAGCATGTTTACATAGCTTGTATGAGTATCGTTGTCCAATAAGTCCTGTCTCCCATGGTCTACACTTAAACAAGGTCAACCCTGCGAGGAAACAAATGAGAAGTCCCATATCACGCTTTGAAAGCAGCCGCATTACCGGGCCTCTCTCTGTGTGCGAGCGGCGATAAGCGGAGCGCTAATACCGCGCGTAAGGCACTAATAAACAAACACTGGCTAAATTGCTTGAAAAGAAGCAGCGACGCGTAGGCTGCGACTGCCGTCTGAATGGCTTAATCTTCCCTTACTTTACATTCTTATTCAAGATTGGCTGTTAAATGGGGAAAGATCGTGCATGTTTTCCTTTCTCCGTTCCTCCCACCAGAATCAAGCCAGCCCTTTCTTTTGCAATTTTCGCTAGGAGATTACGTCGCACGTTTGGATTTTGAGGGGCATTTTTTTGTCTACACGGGATATGCGATTGTGTTCCCGTGTTAACATTTTTTCAACAAAGGGCGAGTCTTTGAGCGATATTAAAAGCGTTTGTTGCTTGCGCATTCCTATGGAGACCAATTTTTAATCTCTAATTTGTCGGAGGAGCCAAAGACAGTCATTTAGGCCTCTCTCTGCGTGAATCGAGGTTCAGCTAAATGGCTGCCGTGGTTGCATTGTTTCTGCTAATGTGTCATGCTGTGAGATGCGAGTAAAACACTCTGCACTTTGACTGTACAAACACTACACAAGTACAGCTTTGCTTTTGAACAGGGTTTACAATGAAGCACAGTCAGATTGACCTTCATAGAAAGCAGGCCTCTGTAGGGCTGCACTGGCAAGAACAAACCTCACAAATCAGTCTCAAACTCATGAACATTGGTTTAAAGCATGAAAAATATAACTATAAAGTTTTAATAATCAATCTAATTCTAGGAGAATAAGAAAGTCCACACCACAGCTATAACGATAACATCACAGAGGAACGATATCACCAGAACCATCATCACTGTCCTTAACTACAGACCTACAGGACTGTGGATTTATGGTAACTACATGTACAGTAAGTTTTGGGATAAGGGTTTGGTTACAGGTAAGTGTAAAGTTAACAGTCTATCTACAAGTGTTAGTTAAATCCAGATAATTTAATTACAATGCATCAAGCATGTGCATATTCACTGTATTGTATCAAATGGTTAAATACATTGTAGTTAAAGTGTGACCCGATTTTGCTCTAGCATTTAAAGCAGCTGAAAACAACTGCATTGTGTGCTTATAATACACAGTACTTTATGGTCCATTGATGTGGACACTAATGTAGTTATCCTTATGACTATTGTTCTTGGTGTAAACAGGCTTTAAGGGCTATTTAAGTCTTTGACACTTCCCATCACCTATAAAAATATTAGTACCAGCGGTATTATGGCATTTATATGGTACTTTAAAGTCCATTATGTGATGCATGCTAATACCAGTGTTGTATTAAGTACTAAGTAGTATATGCCTTCCTGTAGTAGGTGCTAGAAATGCCAAGGTCGTGGGCTTGATTCCCAGGGAAAGCAAGAACTGATCAAATGTCAAATGTGCACCTTGAATGCAATGTCACTTTGGATAAAAGCGTTCACCAAATGCATAAATGTCAATGTAGTACATCATTAAGGTCCCCAAAGATTTAAATGGTGATTTTTCGAGTGCATATCGTAGAAAGTATCATAATGGCTACTAAAGAACTGAACATCTCAACATTGGGAGTTTCTGGGAATGGCGCTTCTTCAAATGTCTCCCTCCTTGTCGCTCTCTCTTTGTCCACTTCTGGACCGCGATCAGCACTCAGTATTCTAGTGCGCTGATCTGGCTTACGGCACTGTCGGACCATCTCTGGCATGTGTTTAGACTGTAGCGGCCATTGTGGCCCTGAAGAAGCCACACAAGAAAGGACATTGTTCTTCCGGGGGCCGATTCAGGAGGTTTTTCCCAGAGCCTCCCGGGTCAAGTTTTTATAGGGCCTGTTTGGTTTTCAAATACTCGCCCCCTCCCTCGCCGTGGCTGTAGTGTTCAAACTTGTCTACATTTACTCCTTGTGTTTTTGTGCATGGTCGATGGCCTTTTAGAGAAAAGTGGCTGAAATAACTCTTTATTCTCCTTTTGTTGGCTCATATTCGCTGTTTTCATGAACTCTGGCCCCGGCCATGGCAACAGCAAGAAAAATGTTAACAGTGATTGACAGGATTAAGGAAACCCCCCGTCCCCGTACGCATTTCAAACACCGGCAGAACAATGGCGTCGGGTGTGATTGAATTAATGAGCTAGCGTAGACTGTCAAAGGAGCACACATACTTTACATAAACCTGATTATCTTTGCATGGCAGAAACTGAAGAAAAGGCGGGGTGAGGGGGAGCGGGGCGGCCTTTCATTGGGCACCTCTAACGGAAGCATCAAAGTGTGGGTCGGGGCTTAGAAAGTGTTCTGGCGAGGCGAGCCCGCGTCTGCATGGGCTCCGCTTAGCATAAATCAACCGTGGGGTTTTAACAAATCTATTCAAGGAGCCGTGCGGGCCCGGAAAACAACGCCGTTTCTCTCCTTCTCCGATGCTCTTCAATTTCTCGCTCTCTCTCCCACACCGAGCGCTTTACCGAGGTGCCATTGTCGAGACCAAACGGATCTCAGCGTTTCTCCTGCCTGGCCTGAGCCCATTGGAGGTGATGAAGGTGACGAAGCTGACATCATGTCGAGCGCTGCCTCCTCCCTCCTTCCTAGAGGTGCCACGTCAGCAGAATTAGATCTCTGAATGAATATTCTTTGCAGTTATGTATTTTATATAGGAGAGACATGCCTGCCCAAAATGGCACTTGCCCTCCGGCAGATTTTTGTGTCAAGTGGATTTTAAATGCATGCACTAGCATTCAGAAGTCTTTTGAAAGAAAAAAAAATGCTTTTATTCAGCAAGGATGCATTAAATTGGTCAAAAGTGACATATATTTGCAATATTACAGTTTTACTGTGTATTTGATCTAATAAAAAGATACTTCTTTCAAAAACACTGCATGCAAAAGTGTTAAAACCGTAAATTACATATTAGCATGATAAATTTGGTTACACAGATCAATTGCCTTTTCTGTCATAATCTTCATTTTTGCATTTGTCAGAAACTTTTAATCCAAAGCAACTTGCTTTGCATTCAAAGTGTACATTTGATAAATTCTTACTTTCCCGGGAATCTAACCATGGCCTTGTCTTGCTTGTGCCATGCTCTACTTTTTTAACTATAGGAATACAACATCAGGGATGGTCAATTTTGATCCTGGAGAGTATAGCTCACGTCATGCACACCTACCTGTAATTTTCTAGTAATCCTGAAGACTTTGGTTAATTTTTTCAGATATGTTCGATTGGGGATGGAGGTAAATTCTACAGTACAGCAGCCCTCCAGGATCTACGCTGCCATGTTTCTGTAAACTCATTACTTTTTTCAAACTACAACAGTGTTGGAAGTAACTTACTAAACTTTAACTACTTTTTTCAGTAGCTTGACACTTTTTTCAGCTTTTCCAGAAACAAGTCATAGTGTAAAGCAATAAAAACTCCAAATCACCATTTCTCTATGTCATATTGTATTGTGCGATTAGTTGGAATGAATGGAAAACTCAATAATAAAATGTGTTCTTCTAAACTGTGTGCCTTTCATTTGTAGTGTTGGGATTTATTCTTAGAGTATCTGTTCATTCGGGTTGGTTTACCAGTACAAAAATGACTCTGTTCTGAGTAGAATACAGTGCGTTTTTCATCTCTTATGTAATGCGATATTAGGCTGCAGTTTATCACTGTTTTTATTATTATTATTATTATTATTATATGCATTTAGAGTGTTAAAGTTGAATTACCACTCTAATTTTAGGCCTTAAAAATATATGGTGTCATCTGATGGTTTTACTATTGAAATCTGATGTCTATTTAATTGCTTCAAGGTCATTTTAAAAGTGTAACTAAGTGCTGTTCTTATTGATAAATTGACTGTAGTTGAACTACATTGTGAGTAATCTGTTTTGCAAAAAGCTTCAGCTACCATGCAGAATGTAATATACTTTAGCTATTTTTTTTAATGCAATCCCTCTCACTTTTTAATATTTCTCCTCATTCACTGTTGTCGCTGGGATTAAAAAGGAAATCAGTGACACAGAGGCGGTTTGGTCCAAACCCTCTCAGCATTCAGGTCCAGGTTCTCAGGCCTCCGGCCCGCGCCAGTTCATTCGCAGCCACGCTCGGTCCTATCTCTCTAATGTATTGCTGATGCCTTGCATATTGAAAGTTATAAATTGTACTTGGCACTGCGAGTTGAGGTGCATAAATTGGAATTGTGGGATGTCAGAGAGTAATATACTTAGCATTATTCATAACGGAGCAAGATTAAAGCTCTCTACAGAGAAAGCCTATGTGTGTCTGACATACGAGCTAATGCAGGCCTTTATCAGGCCCTTCTGTCAGTAATAGATATTCCTGTGGGTTCTGTGCACTGTGTTTCACTCTGCTGATAGAGCAAAATAAATTAGGCCACAATAATGTTCTTCAGGCCGCTGTGTTTCCCCTACAGTCTTTGCGCTTGTTCCCATCGTGTGTACGAATATAACGCTATGAAAAATAGCTCCATAAATCTCAGATAACGGCCAGAATTTTGCTCTGTTAAGACATATGTTAGGGAGAGACCAGAGCGATGCTCCTCTTCAATGGGTGAAGCGGGTTTTATTTGGCTCCAGCTCTTTATTGTCCTCTCACGCTCTGACCTGAGGGAGAAGGGTTGCTTTTCACACCACACTAGGTGTTTCTGAATGTAGATTTTGTCTAGATCGGTAAAAATTTTGTTTTCATAGGATCAAACATTGTCATCAGTATGTTAGTTTGTTTTTCCTGTACCCAAACTGTATGTTTTCAATGTCAATATCTGCTAAAATATAATTTAGTCAGGGTTTAGTTGCTATTTTTATTTATTTATATTTAATTCATTTTTGTTTTGGTCATTTTGATTCGTGTTTTTGTATTTATTTATTTTACTTAACTTATATGTAGAACACCAGCATATACATTTCCTCAGAGCTAACGGATAATAATTAATTATGCAAGTCCTTCATTTTAATTTCAGGTCTTTAACATGAATATTTTAAACAGATTTTCATCTCTATAACGTGTTCTTTCTCTAAATCAAATGGAAGGAAAATGGAATAGTGTCTCAGATACAGGTAAGCCTAGGACATCTCAACATTTACCAAGATGCCAAAGTCTGCAATATTATAATATGATACAATAATACATAATAATATGAACCCAAACATTTCTTATAAAACTGAGTTCCTGTAGTGCAAATGGTAGAACATGATGCTTACACCACAGACGGTCCAGGGTTTGAATATTCTGGAATTGCACATGGATGAACCTTAATGTAAATAAGGATCTGTATGAAAGGATGACATCTGAGCAAACCACATTTGTTTTTGTTTGAAATGTGATCATGATTTCTTCATATTAGAGAATCCTGATTTACTACAACATCCAGCAGCCAATTGATAGCATGTAGTTCTTCAGCAGATGCAGTCGTTCACTGCAGTAAGCAAAGCTCTTCATTCACAGTCTGCATAGGCAGATTCATTAGCTCAACGTTACTCCATTCATTACCGTCCCATTAGTCACTACAGATTGATCAATACATCATGCATAGAACATCTTGAGCGTGGATGTCTGGAGCCATTGTGGCCCTGAAGATAATGACTTCTTTATTCAAAACAACTTGTAGGAACAGGCAGATAAAGGCAGGCGAAGAGAACATTATTGTGGCCCGGCACTGGGGGAGGATTCTGTGAGATTATAAGAAAGCAGTCTGAAACAGCTGACTGTGTGAAGAAAAAGATCTGAACGGCTGGAATCGGAGCTGTTGTCTGTCTCCAGCAACCTCTTCAGCATCTCAGAGAGCTCTGTGTGGGAGGCAGTGAAGGGGCTTGAAAGAGCGAACAGACACAAGCAGTACAGCGCCACTCCTCAATCTGAGCAGAAGACGTGTGGAGATGTGTGCTGGTGCTGCTACTCAAGTCTTCCTGATACAAATAGCTGTTGTAGTTGCAAATTGATCTGATCTCAGTTTATTGACTGGTTTTCTAGGTCTGTCACTGATTTAATATTTACTGAAACAAACCACTGACAACAGTTATATCACTTTTATCAAAAAAATTTATAAACCACCACATGCAGTGAACTCATTGTGCGATCATCGTTTCAAATGTTTTGACAAGTTATTTTATTATTTTAATTGATTTATTCTACAATTTGCTCCTGCACTTGTTCAGAGCATTTGTTTGATCATCTAGTAAAAAACGTAAAATTTTTATTACAGTTTAAACCGTTAAACCGTTTTACATGTGTATATATTTTAAAATGAAATTAGGGGCCAAGCAGCGAAGGCACCTATTGTATCCATTGGTCGATTCTTCTTCTTCCATTTCTTCCGTTTCTTCCATGTCCCATGTGCGAGAAAGTTGTGTATTTCGGCACACAGATAGAGGACAGTCTCAACATTAATTTTAGCAAGTTTGGAGTCTCTAACTAAAACTCTCTAGCATCACCACTTGTCCAAAGTTTGAAAGTTTTTCTTATTCATAAGAAAAATAAGTTAAGGTCAAGTTTTTTCACTATTTTTAATAGTTCAAAAAAACTGTTTTGTCTGATTTTTACCAAAATTGGCACAGATCATCTCCAGACCATGCTGGCACAAAGTTATGGAATTCAAGTCACATCGTTCTCGAATAATGAACATGCAAAAATGCATATGAGGCTACATCTCCACAACGGTCTGGCGTATTGAGACCAAACATATGCCTTGTCCTAATACCCACACTTGCCGTCTTGGCCACTTGAGAGTGCGCAGAACTGTCCAAGGTCATAAACACACCAAAGTGTCTTACCACACACTAATTCCACACTATCTTGAAAACCGCTCCAGAGCGATATTCAAGGCTTTGTGTATCTCATGTTTTATTGGTGCAAAGATGAGTAGTGGTGATATTTATTTTGTACAACATTTGCAACTACTTTTTTATCACTTAATTAGAAGCACCACCAATTAGTCATCTGTTATAGGGACTGCTGATCAGACACTGAGAAGTTGATTTTAAAATACAAAGTATTGAAAATAAAGCTCAAAAAAAAAAAAAAAAAAACAACTGTAAGTGTGTCCCATCAGGTAATGAAAAGTTCGACACGCACTTGAGGTCTTCATCCTCACTTGAACACTTGGGCCAAAAACAGGAAATACATCATATAAGTAGTCAAGTGGTCAAGTGCAAAGACCGCAAGTGTGGGTATTTGGACAAGGCATTAGTGTGTGTTATGATAACCATGACCTGAGGATACCTGCACAGTTTCGGCGCAGTGCCACCTGATCAGGAGATATGAACATTTTATATTTTTGGTTATAACTTCTGTATGGTTTGAATTATTTTTAAATTCATTGTAGCATGTTGAGTTGAACCATTCCCATATCAGCTATTTTGGGTGTCGACCATTCTCAATTTTGTCGTAAACTGCTATTTATGAATATATGAATGCACTGACGTATGATTATGAAACTCCGGCACCATGCTCTGGCAGTACTCAAAAAGTTTCAGGCAAATTTTACCTAAAAAAAAAAAAAAAATTTAATTGACCTATTGTAATGAAAGTAATACATACAGCCGAACATCTTGTCCACTTTTTCTAACTCCTCCTAGACCATTGGTCTGATTTCCACCAAATTTGACTTGAATCATCTTCAGACCATTCTGGCAAAAAGTTACGGATGTCGTGTTGATATACAAAAAGGTTATCATTTAACACAACAACAAATTTGTTGATTTTAGAATTATGCCAAACTGCATCTGAGGCTGTTTCTCTGCAAAGCTTTGACATATTGACACCAAACTTTGTATGTGCCATTGTGACCTCACACTGACCACGTCACATCAGTTTGGTAACAGCGCTACCTATTGGTCAAAAGTGATAACCCATTAAATCATATTACTAGAAGTAGTATTTATAATTTTTCAGCCATTTGGCTTAAAACCATTCTAAAATGGTTTTAATTACTTATTGTTGCAGTTGGTCTGACTCTCCATGCTTAGCTTCTTATTTGGTCTCTGTTGTGCTTGGCCCCTTAATTGCTGCTTGCAGCTATATTTTATTCCTGTGATGCGCAGCTGAATTTTCAGCATCATTACTTCAGTCTTCAGTGTCACATGATCCTTCAGAAATCATTCTAATATGCTGATTTCCTGCTCAAGAAACATTTCTGATTATTACCACCATTGTGCTGCCCAATATTTGTCGTTGTCATACATTTTATTTTTCAGGATTCACAGATGAATTAAAAATTCAAAAAAGTAGGATTTATTTTAACAACAAAATATCTTACTGACCCAAACATTGGAGTAGTAATGTACTAAGATCAACATCTCCCTTGAAATTTTTCATTGATTTTGGAGCGCATTCTGGGATTGCTTTAAGCCTTAAACTTTGGCTAAAATGAAGTAATTTTAAAAACACTGCAACTTTGTTGCCTGCATTGTTTGAAACATCAGGAGTATTGTCTAGCTGTGATGGTTTTGTAGCAGAGCTGTTGAAATCAGTGTTTACCAGGGTGTTTTTTAGGCTCTCTTTAGCATGACACAGTTGTGCGATCACCTTCATGGCTGCTCACAGTTCCAAACCAGCTATTCCCCAGTCATCTCGAGCTAAGCAATGGCAGATTAGACAACTCCATCTGCAGCAATTACAGGAATGAGATGCACTTCATGGCAATTTGAGCATTTCGGTGGCCACTTCTCAGGGATTAGCCTCAATGGCCCGCAGAGGTTTCTACATACAACGTACATGGTCCGTTCTTTGATAGCTGATGATGTTTGAGATCAGGGTGAAGATAATCTTGTATTTCATTGTCTTTCAGCTGATAAATGTGATGTCGGAGCAGGCTATGAAGAGGAACCTGCTCATCATGTTACACTCATTTTATCGCCCATAAATAAACAGAGAATCAAGGTTTAATTTTTTATGAAGGTGATCATGCGTGGCTCAGTCTCGTAACCCTTTCTAATCTTCACGCTGCACTACCTGAAATCGGTCAAGCTGTCCCAGTGGACCGTTTCAGTCAAGGCGAGCGTTTTCGGCCCCGCTCACGTGGCGGCGGTGGCTCGGTGAGAAATAGAAAGGGGGAAAATGAGTGAAGATGTAATTCGAAGGTGCTGGGCAACAAAGGCTTGGTTTTCTTCAGACAAAGCCTTTCAGCGGCGCAATCGAAGAAGCCGTTGGCTCACCTTGACAGCTCCTCTACCCACAATGCACTAAGTGGATGATTAAAAAGAAATGGAGGGTTTTACTGCGGGGTATGCGTGGCCTCCCTGGAGTCCCTGGAGCTGCTGAAGCGCGGAGCTACAGCTGTCCTCCAAACAAGCCCGACATTCTTTATTTATTTCTTATGAAATATTGATGCGTGTTATGAAAGGTTTAAAATAATGTGTCTAGCCTCCTCTGGCCCGGCCACGCTGTTTTCTAATGCATAAATAATTCCAGGCCCTCGGACAGAGAGCCGGCACATTAGGTGGGGATGTAGCCGATGTATCGCATTCTTTCTGCCTGAGAGCCAAAGCGGCCGCTCGTAATTTCCTACATTTATACAATCGCTTAATAATTGATGGACAAATTTAGGGACTAAAACTCCAACACAATATGACTTTATGTCAAAGGGTTAGTCCCTGCAGATCAGGGGCTGGGTTGGCGTAGAATCTCGTTTTTGATTTCCTGGCGTCCCGCGTGCGCACGCATCCTGCCCTTGATGAGGTCTGGCTGTGCATGGCTGGAGATAAGCGAGCGCTTTAGCCCATTATGAGGGAAGGGGGAAATGTTTTGTTTCTGAACACAAATGGGTTTTTCACACTGACATGAACCCGGTTTGATTGCATGGCCGACACACAGATGTGATGGGGCGACCTCGCGCTTTCTCATCTTAATATTGAGTGTGATGTACAATTATGCCCGCGATTGTCAGCCAGATCTATTCGAACCGAAGGCAGTGAAGCCACGTGGCAATTTCACTCACGATGCTTCAATTAACACGTGGCGGCCAGTACAGCTGTTCGGACAGCGCTGTACAGTTCGCGGTGGCGCCACGCCATCCTGACGCCGCTGCCAACTTGAAATGAAAGAGGCCATTTAGCCGACAGAGTTTTTAAAATGCTGCAGGCGTTATTGAAATGGCAGCGTGAATGCTTAAAATGGCATTTTGCTCTAATAAGGTAAGAGGAAATCCTCCGGATCGGATGCAAAGCGAGTGTAAAGATGAAGGAATTTTCTATTTAACCTCTAATGATCCAGAAGAATGCGATGGAGGTTTTGAGTCGTCGGTGTGAGACGTTTGTATCGACTGTCGCCACCTGAGAGACTGAGAGCCAGCGCTTCCATCTTGATGACTCTGCGCATTGATTTTGGAGTTGGAGTTTGCTTGCGCTAATGTCCCCTCTTTGTCTTTCCCCTCCTGGGGCGCCACAGACTCTCTCAAAGGCCTTACTCTAAATACAGACTATAGCTTTAGTTGCTTGACAAGTTTTATTATTATTATTATTATTATCTTACATGCTATGTGAGTATTATTCTTAATTTAAAGAACCAAAGACATTTTACCATATTGCCAAAGCTAGAAGCTATTGCAGCAGTTGCATTTATAGGTCCATAATGACTTAATATAATATTATATATATATATATATATATATATATACATAATATATGCAATTTATTATTATTATTATTATTATTATTATTATTATTATTATTACATTCTATGTGAGTTTTAGCTTTGGCAATATGAAATAAGTTTATTTTGATGTTTTTAATATTAATTATATTCAAGGCTTTGAATATATATATATATATATATATATAAAGTTAATATTAATACTACTACTTCTACAGCTACTGCCTGTTATATGAGTTTAATATTAATTTGACATTTAAAGCTTTTTGATGAGGTTGAATTTTCAAAATTTCAAGGTAACAGCTGATATTGATTTTTGCCATTGTGTTTCAGAAATGTAATTGCCTTTGGTGGCAGCATGTCAATTAGTGCTTGTGACAATCTTTAAGGGCCAATGAATACAAAAATGAGTATGGCACCTTTGTACTGGAGAGGTTGACATTCTCTGGCATATCCTTTGGGTTTTACTCAAGACCTTTCCATAAACAGAGATGACCCCAGGACCCCGACTGACCTCTTCAGATCAATGACAACTTCTCCTCTTCTCTCAGTGCTGCCTGTGTAAAAATAGCGCTGGAGGCAAAGTTGGCCATTTTCAGTTGTGAGCGCTCTTTATAATCAGTTGGCCAATCTTTATGATGACCGTCCACAGCTGCACACACACACAC
This sequence comes from Cirrhinus molitorella, assembly GCA_033026305.1. Lineage (NCBI taxonomy): Eukaryota > Metazoa > Chordata > Actinopteri > Cypriniformes > Cyprinidae > Cirrhinus > Cirrhinus molitorella. The sequence continues at coordinate 33,724,883 of CM065123.1, read as the reverse complement.
ACACACACACACACATACTGAATAAAGCCCGATGAGCCCAACCTGCAACCCACCGTTTCTAACCATGATTAATCTGATAAATAATAAATATATCAATCTAGCCTTCAGACAAGGACAAATTTTTAACAGCAGGAAGGCACAAGACCCCCTTCAACTGCTGCCTGTAGCTGCAGAATTAATTATTTAATGATTAATTTTTGGGGAAATGAGAAAAGTTTTGATTAATGCTGTCCGGTCTCAGTTGTGTGTTGTTTGATATATGTCAAACGCGTCAGCCTTACTTCCCCCAGCCTTCAAACGCACACCTCGCTGTCTCGTGCCATTTTTTTTTTCCTCTGCGCTTTTAAAAAAGCCTACAGGCACTTGACACTGGGATCAGATGTTGATCATCTCAGGATAAATTAAAGTAACAATTTCCAACACCTTGTGAACATGGTGGCTTTGAATAACCTCCATTCTGTCAGGGTTCACAAATGTTTGGTAATGGAAGCGTCTGGAGCTGTATGTGCATATGAATTTTTCATCAGGTCAAATTCTCATCTGCTCTTCAGTGTTTGTTGAACAGAATTGCGTCAACTGTTTCTTCAGTTATTCCTCTGAGCAGATTGAAATGTAAATTCCGCTTTCTTAAAGGTTTGCACACGTGTGCCCTTGTACAAATCTAACACCTTTTCTACAAGAAATTGCACTTGAAACTTAATCACATATATACAGAAGCTGCTTTCTGCAACAAGATTAAAATATGCACAGTTTGGATTGTATATATAAATTTACAATCTTAATAAAAAAAAAAAAAAAAACAGAATTGCATTTTTAAAAAATCTCTATTATTTGCAAGATAAAGTCTGAATTGCAGGATAAAAAGTAATAATAAACTTTTTTATTTTATTTATTTTATATATTTTTGGTGGAAACAAACAAAACAGAATTGTGAGATGTAAACTCACACGTCCTGATTGCTGATTTTGATGTGTTCCTGGGTCAAAAATGTGTTGACCTTGGAACAACATTTTAATCCAAAAAGTTAGTCTTGACCACATCCCTACACCTAAACCTAACCTTACCCATGAGTAATCCCTAAAATCAGAGGAAATGATAGACGAATGGCACTGATGTACAAGCACCAAACACTGATTATAAGCCTAAATTTCACAAAAACCATGAACATTTTTTTCAAATCTGATTGGTTAATCACAATGTTGTTGCAGGGTCAATAAAGATGTTGATCCAGGATCACGTCACACGTAAAATCAAGTTCTGCATGTTTATACAGAAGTTATATCTCACAATTCTGAGTTGTGAGGTAAACTATACCTTGTTCAAACTCTTTGTTTAAGGTTTAAAGTACTTTGATAACTATTAATTATGTAGCTTTTATGAACTTATATTTATTGACTACATGGAAGCATTATGAACACATTATGTCACACCAAATAATCATTTCAAATGCAAAAACTGATTAGAAAATTTTAACCTGGATGTCTAGTCGCTGGCTGTCTTTATAGCACTCTTTCTTTGCTCACTATCCTCATGAAGTCACTTGTCCCATTTCAATCCGTATAGAAACACAGGCCTGCCCTGAAGGCGGGTCAGGGGACCTGGGGTTTAATAGGGCCAACAACCCAACAAATCTCCCAAGGTCCTGCATAATATATTTCCCTGCCCAGAATGAAATAAATAAACGAGCAAATATCTGTTTGTGAGCCGTGCGAATCAGTTGCGGACTGACAGAGCACATTGTCTGAGGCAGCTCTACCGGTTGTTACAAGCGTCAAGACATTAGGCCAAACAATAGCTGGATTGGCAGCATCATCAATCACACGGCCTGACAGTTGACTTCAGTTTGTTTATTCCTCTCTGCATAATAAGCGATCGGATCAGGTTTAATTAGATATTGGGTAATCAATCATTGCCAACAAGGTACTTGGCTAGCAGGTCTCAGCACGTGGCGTTGTCAAAAAATAAATGACAAAAGCGAAACCCGCACAGCAACAGTCAAAAAGCAACGCGTGCTATTAAGAGGTCCAAGCGGCGCTTTTGAGACGCAGCCTGATGAAGACAACCACGTCGGATGCAATTAACTCTGCCAGCAGCATAGGCTATTTACATAATGAATGAGCAAATGCAATTTTAATATGTTTGGTTCGCAGTAAAATGCAAACGTTACAGTAGAATCCTTGAAGGAGTGTTTACATGCACACCATGTGCATATAATGACGATTGCCATAGACATTCTAGTTTTTTTACTAGAGGTTAAGTCTGGATCTTCTCAGACCAAGATCAAATCTTAAGGACATGTAGCGTGTATCACAAAACCACGGCGTGGGAAGAACCCACAGAAAAGGTAATGTGAAACAAAGCATCTGCGCTCGTGCCTCTGAGCACCGCTGATGAGACAGTTACAAGTTTACAACATCTGCCTACTAATGTTTGATCAGTGATAAAATATGGCAAGGTGACAACATCACGCTGCCCTGCATTCGTGAGCCGGGGGCCTATTAAAATTTCAGCGGGCCCAGAGCGGAGCCCTGCTGGACCCTGCGCTCCCCGAACTGTGCGCGGGATTGAGACGACTTCACGAGATGTCAAAAACAATATCCGGTGGTGTTTGTCGTGTGTAACCCTTCTCTGACGTCTGTGTTTGCTCTGCTGCACCACTGAGAATTCGCTTATGGAACAAAGAAAATCTCATCCAAGAAGCAGTGCTTCAGGTTGTCCTGCGCAAGCGTTTTCGGAAGGGCTAAATGAGCGAACGCTGGCACCCAGCCATCGAAACAAAAGGCTGCTGTGTGGAGAACGGTTGCGTCCTTTGGTGAGCCGTTCCCAGGTCTGCTTTGTTGCGGATCTCACGAATGCCAAGCCCATTCTCCAACCAAATGTCAACTGTCAGCGCACGGCTCATCGCTTCGGCTAGGTGCATCAAGCAGAGACGCCTCTCGGGTGCCCGTGCCAGCAACCATATTGCGTTGGGTGAAAGAGCATCTCTTATACTATGAGAAGACGCTTGCTGGCTAGATGTGATGCCAACATCTATATCAGAATGACAGTAGTTAATGTGTAGCTGTAAACACTAGATGACCTATTTATAAAGTTGAAATAAAATTATGCATTGTATCCATCCTGGTATTGATGCGCTTAACTGTGGTTACATGACTAGAGCTATGTTGACATGCACTCAAATAATCAGATTGATCACTCAATTGGAATAAAAAGCCAGAGTAAACACCTTAATCAATCCGACTAAGCTCATTCCCATTTCAATTTTGATCAGATTGAATATGATGATGTAGACCTGAAATGATCTGATCAACAAGAAAAAATTAAAATTTCTTCAGTCTTCAGAAATGTGTGCATGTTTATTTTCACTTGTTATGAACTGGGTGGAGATTAAATCTTTACTAAATGTGGTTGGCAAAAAAAAAAAAAAGTTATCATAGCAAAAAGTTACAGTTTTACATGCAGCAGCTCTGGTGAAATTGTCTTGCAGTTCTGAACGCACTGACTGATACACTCTGCATCAGTGGCGTGCACGCCACTGCTCTGCATGCACTGAAGTTTTGTTCAGAGTACATGAGTAAACATATGTGAATATGGGTTCATATAAACAAAATGCTCAGAATGTAAATCACATTGGAATCATTTAGATTGTGGAAAATGAGTGCATGTAAACATGTTTATTGTAAACAAAAATGCTAGAGCAAAAGCTGTTAATTGGTTTACAGTAAGTTCCTTTACTATTTAGGGTAAAAAGCTGTAACAAATCTGACTTTATATTTCATGCTTTTTTTTTGTTTTGTTTTTTTTACAGTAAAGTACTGATTAAAATTTTTGCAAGTAATAATTTAGTGAAAACCATCAACTGACATTCCCAAAAAATTCTGTGTGACAGCTCACATTCAATGGTATTTTGTTTAAATAACTAATTTTTTTAAATAGTTTTTCATATTGGTTATGTACAGTCAAACCTATAATTATATATTTTTTATTTATTAATATTTATTTATTTATTTTATTATTTATTTATTTTTTTTTGTAGTGCGGGTGCAGGACACTATAGTTCATTTATGTAAGTGAGGATAGTAAAATAAAGTAAACTAACATATTAACAAAAATTCTTCATACAGTGGACTACCAATAAAACTGATAACAATTTGGGACCAAAAATTTGACACTTTGACCTGACCATGTTTTGTTTTTTTGCTAGTGCAACCTTTTTACACCACAGACTCAAAGTATTGATAGCTGTGTAAATACTGTCATACAGTTGTCTGAATTTTTGGCTGATTGTAATCCATTACATACCTTTCTTTCAAAGTTATCTGACATTATCTAGATGATTTTGTTCTGACACAGTTTAAAGATCTTGTCATATTTTCTTACCATGTTCTAAACTACAGCAAATCAGCTGTGATAATGTGAGAAATAACATTATAAAATGTCTCAACAAATGTAAGTTTGACAGTATACTTTAGGCTTGTTACAACTCGTGATGTTAAATAAGAATACCGCAGATTGTGGAAAAGCTACATGAACATTCTTCATGTTGACTAAAATTCCAAACTACAAACCGACTACAAACCGCAGGTGTGTTGAGAATCAGGGACACTGGCGTTGATCGATCGTGATGAAGACGGCCCGTCTCATTTGCTTATCTTCAGCACATGGGTTTCAGCGTGAGCGCTCACTGTCTTTTGTTTGTCCCTGTTTGTAAGAGAGGACCAGCAGCTAAATAATTCAGCGTGAGTAAGAATCAGCATATCTTAGCGAATGCTTAATGTGCCAGATGCATGCGAGGGACAGGTTCATTTCAATTAGGCCTATTGTTACCGACAATGAGGTGACAAATTCATTTCATTACCGGGCCAGACAGTCCACGTCTCTGCTTTTGTACCTGGCTTGTATGTTTACCTTCTTTTTGTTTTTTTCTCTCCGTCTCTCTTGACATGTTTTTGTCGTTTTCTCCACCCACTGGCATCTTTTCCAGCCCTCCCTCTGTCTTTTGTTTTTTTCCTTCACGCAGCAGAGCGAGTGTTCGGTGAGGCTTGCGTTACCTGAGATCGAGTGACTCTCGGGTCCGAACACAGGAGCGTGTTCTCGGGGTCAGTGTGATCTCTCCGGCTAATTGGATGGGTGTAAGCTAAGCCGGCATCACGATGACTTTGATGTGACACCGTAGAGGCCTGTGACTGTGAGGACGGACGCTGACTCACCTCCACCGCCGCTGTTGTTGAGCCGCTCGCTAATAAAAGTGCTGCTAATCGCACTGTATTACAAGAGGAGACTGTATAGAGGGGGGACATTAATTTTTCACGCAGTACTTGGGCCGCTAATGTTTCACGTCTTTCTGAATCGGCGTTTTGTTCTTCTTGTTCATGAGATTGGTAGGTTTCCATTCACTGGACCAGCCAGCTATGGCTGTATCATGAGAAGCAGGAGGGGGGAAATAACTTGTGCTGGTTATTTATAATTACGGCGTTATAAATAAACGGCATTACTAACAATGTTATATTTTTCAGTAACGAGTAATCAATGAGTTTACAACGTTGTTACTGTTACTGACAATGAAATGCAGCATGACTATAATTTATTGTAATATTATTATAATTTTATTTTTCAGTTCATCTGAATGGATGCACAGCGTACTTGATGAACCGTAACTAAAGTGCAAACAGCAATCTCATTGGCTGGCACTCCCTATTATCGTCCCCGTTTTGATTTCAGCAAATCATTTTGACAATGTGATTAATATTCATGAACCTAGCAGCTCATTAATCCTTAGTGCTTTTTATATTGTTTTTAGTAGTAGAATATTTAGTAGTTTTGTTATCTTATCAGTATTATTTTTAGTGACAAATAATATCTTAAGCACCACAACCAGTCCTACGTTCAGTCAACATGACAAATATGAATTCACACATGGTTTTTCTAATTACTAAAGTGTAATGTTAAATTATTATAATATTATATCATAATGCTTGTATATATATATATATATATATATATATATATATATATATATAGAAACTGTGCCATTATTCACATATTTAATATTAGTCTGGTGAGTCAACTAAAACATTTACTGGCCAATGGCGAGTCAATGCCAAGGTGTCCATAGAGGGTTAATAGGTAATATTTACAATAATTTATTGAATTTGATAGGTGTCTCTCACATTGTCCCACAGCAACATTAAAATAGTGTGGATTAGTGTACAATGTTTTATAATAGTAACTTATTCTATTTAGTGTCAATTTCATTCATTTCATATATTTAATATTGGGGACATCCAAGTTATTTTACATATTCGAACATTAAAAAAAGTAAAAAAAATAAAATAAAATAAAATAAATAAATAAATAAATAATAATAAAACAAAAGTAACACAATAGTTACTTTCCCTGGTAATTAGTTACTTTTATAATGATCTAACCTAGTTACTAACTGAGAGAAACTAGTAACTTTAACTAATTACTTTTTTTTTAAAGTAACAGGCCGAACACTTAGTATAACCAAAAACAAACACACAAATAAATAAGTGGATTTCAAGTTTAAACTGTAGACAATGTATTTTAACACTTACCTATGTGAACTGACTTCATACATCTATCAATAAATTATAATAAACATTACCAAACTGTGACAAGGTGACTTCAGCAATGATAAAGACATGTTGCAAGATTTCTATTTCTAATAAATGCTGTTCTTTTAACCTTTCTATTCATCTGTGAATCCTGAAACATAAAATGTATTACGATTTCCACAACAATACTGGGCAGCACAACTGTTTTCAACATTGATAATAATCAGAAATGTTTCTTAAGCAGCAAATATTAGAATGAAGGAAACATTTGAATGGTACATATGTAAGAATGTAAGAAGTTCGCTGGTCGTTGTGAGTCTTTAGTTTCAAGGGTTTTCAAAAAGTGTTTAAGCAGAAACAAGCCAACATCTGTTTGCTTTTTTTTTCCCCCAGTCAACCTCTTGACTTTATGTCTTTCTCTCAGTATTTGGGTGTATAAACAGCTTCATCGGGCAGATTGGATCAGAAGAGCTCTCTTCATCTCCAGCGCTCTTTAATCTCATCCGCTCGCGTAATCATTCCAGAGCCAGTAACCACAGGACTTTTGATTCGCCCTGCTATTTATTAGCTTGAAGCATCTAGAAAGAATCTTTGATTAATTGGGGTTAGTCACCCCATATAACAAGGTCAAAGCTCCTGAGCTCACTGTGTTTTTTTCATTTACATCAATTAGAAGGGGGAGCCGAGGGCTAGTCGGCACCTCTCAGAGACGCTCTTGTGTGCGCTGGCCGGGACTTGTTTAAATATAACTCTAAGAGAGCGGTAATGAAGTTAATGCAAATGAGACATTCTCTTTTTCCCTGCCACTTTCTTCTCTCTCTTACATTTCCTCAGATACTGAAAGCCAATTACAAGCTAGAAGGCGAAAGGCGGACACAGAGGAAAAGGCCTTTGGAGAAACTAATAATGGCTGAAGTTTGTATGGATTGAAAATGAGATGAAAGAGAGGAACTTGTCCGAACCGGTCGTTTGTCGTCACATATTAATGCAGAATGAAGTCATACTCGCTGACCGTACAGGAGATCATATTTCAGCCTTAAGACCTGTGTGTGTTGACGTTTTACATCAGAGGATTTGACTGATTTCCCATAGCATGAAATTCAGATTTAAAATGATATATTCAAAAATGACCTACTAAAAATATGTAAAAATGCATTAGTGCAATTGCAAATAACAACTGCCATACTATAATATTATATTATACACAATCCAGCGCTGGTTAAAATATGGACTAGGTAGTTTTATCGAACTTGACTGTTGCTTAGAAATGACTACATTTCTTTCTTAAAATGAACCCAAAATAGGTCTGAAAATAACATTTATTAATATCTTCCGTTAAAGTAAGACTTTTTAATGCGTTGAATACATAATAAATAAATAAGAAACATTTTTTAAATTGCTTATTAAATGTTCACATTTTGATTGCTGCTGCCTCAATAATTATATGCCTGATTTATTAATTTATTTTACAACCTATGTTGGGTTCATTTTAAGCCAGCCATATGTGACCCTGGAGCACAAAACCAAGCTTAAGTTGCACAGGTTTATTTGTAGCAATAGCCAAAAATACACTGTATGGGTCAAAATGATCAATTTTTCTTTTATGCCAAGTAATAATCATGTTCCATTAAGATATTTTGTAAATTTCCTACCATAAATATATCAGAACTTAATTTTTGATTAGTAATATGCAATGCTAAGTGCTTAATTTGGACAACTTTAAAGGTAATTTTATCAATATTTTTTTTTTACCGCCCAGATTGTATTTATCTATTTATTTTTCAAATATTGTCCTGTCCTAACAACCCATACATCAATGGAACGTCTATTTATTAAGCTTTCAGATGACATATAAATCCCATAATAAAAAATTACCCTTATGACTGGTCCAGGCTCACATATAGTAATTTTTAAATAATAGTTGAGTTAAATAAAACTACCCTGGGTCTAAACAATGCAGTTGCTAGATTTGTCCATATTTCACCCAGCACGTTTTTTTTTTTTTAAATGGGTTTGATAGGATTTTTTCGATTTTAGGATAGGAGTTTGGGGACCAACTTTTACCTTACTAAACACAAATGTGCTGTTTATTAATAGTTAGTAAGGTAGTTGTTACGTTTAGGTACAGGGTTTAAAGATTCATGGATCTAGAATGTGGTCATGCAGAATAAGGCATTAATATATGCTTTAAAAATACTAACAAACAGCCAATAAGCTGGTAATATGCATGCTAATAAGCAACTAGTAAATAGTGAGAATTAGTCCTTACAATAAATTTTCAGCAAATTTTCTAAACATATTCGCCCTGCTGTAATGCTGTTGTTCTTTTCGTGGTAAGATGTCATGATTTGTGAGTGTGGATGAGAAGAAAGAGAGAGACTGAGAGGAGATTTCTTGGTTTTCAGACAGAGGGCGGCCTTGTGTCACCAACACCTCTCATAGCCCCGCCCCCTTATATGCAAAAGCTGTAAATGATCACATGCTGCTTCAATCACATACTCAACACAGAAAGAACTGCTTATTTTGGGATATTTACATCATCATTATCATTATCCAACCCATTTCAGACCATTTCAACTTCTGAGCACATCTTGATGATCTAGCAGTTTCCCATGAGCTTTACAGATAAATAAGCAAATATTAAAGACTACAAGACATATTTCTTTATACAAGTGGAATAATAAAGAAATAGCAAAAACTGATATTCTCCACTCTTTCACCCAACCAACCACCAATATATCAACATCTACACTGCCTTCCAAACCTGTCCAGAGAAAGGCATCTTGATACACCGGGCGTGATGCTAACGTCACACGTGCTCCCTAGAAGGGGGCGTCTTTGACGAGCGTCCAGAGGACAGCGCTGACCCAGCAGACAGCAGCCTGATAAAGCGGCAGGAGGAAGGAGAAACGGCTGACCACAAAGCAGGCGGCATCAGATAGAGTGACAACACGCGGATGAACACATGTTCTGGGCCGTAGATTATGACAGAGCACAGTTATTTCCTGTCCAGCTACATTTTCAATTTCCTGCCCAGCACTTTAGTTTTATTACAGTGATAAGCGGATAGCATCAGCCGTATCCATGGGGACGACGCTGACAATGGCTGTAGCGCTGCAGCCTGATAACAAAAGTGTGGAATAATAACAGATCTGCGCCTCTGAGAGACACTCTATTGTAGTGTGCTTTATTGTGTGTGTGTTAATGAAAATAATAACAATTCAGCTGCGCTTCTGATAACTAGATCATATCAATATTAATAATCAAGCCTAATAAATGTAAGGAATTCTGTAATATAATCATCAAAGTCACAATAATGATTGACATCCAAATTCAGAGCATACAGAAAATATATGCTCTCTATATAGACATGAAATAAGATTTCATAACATAACATAAGCTTTCTGGGTTTATTATGTTATATCGATATGTTATAATGATATATTTGTTAAATTTGTATTTATTTTTATTTTGTTTATTTCATGTTATTAGTTTAAATACGTTTGATTTGTATGCATTTGTATGTTTTTTTTTTTTTTTTTTTTTTTTTTTTTTAAATTTCATTTAAATTTTATGTGGTTTTGTCATTGCTTAATTAAAGGCCTGTTCACACCAAGAATGATAATGATTAATACAAACTATTAATACAATGAGAATTTATATTTGTGTCCACACCAGAGAACGCCAACTGTCTGTTCTAAAAGTGACCCTAAAGGCCTGTTCACACAACAACGATAACTATAACTATAAAGTTAACGTTCTAAAAATCATTTCAAATTTAAAAGAATAGCAGAGTTCACACCACAACTATAACGATAAAGATACCGGGCAACGATACCGCTGGGATCACTTTCAGAACGATTTTTTTTACAGCTGATAAACAACAAAGCACTGACAACTAATCAGACTTCACTGAAATATAAAGGGTTTGCGCATTTGAAATAGCAGGCCACATTGTAGAAAAGCAAACAGACAGCAAACATAGTAACATAAAACATAAAATTACCTCATGAATTCAGCTCAGGACATCATTGTCTTGCCTCATTTGAAGGTGCAGTAGAAAAGAGTACGTATTATTTGTATTCCACTACATTGACTATACACTACGTTATAGATCAGATTATGCTAGATTCACTGAAACCTGCGTGCTGAGGACATCTACTGGTTAAAGTTGTGTAAATGCAACAAAAACAGTTGTTTCAGCCCGATCTCACAACAAATCGTACGTATTTTACGAGGTGGCTTAATCGTACGAATTCGTACGACCTCACTCATACAAATTCATAAGTTTTTGGATAAATCGTACGTATTTTACGAGTTCTCAATTCGTATGAATTCTAGGAATGCCCTTCACCTAACTCCGCCCCTAAACCTACCTGTCACTGGTCTAGGCAAATCATTCAAAATGGTAAGAGTGAGGTTGTACGAATTAGCCACCTCATAAAATATGTACGAATTCCCATGAGATTGTGTTGGTTGTTCTCTGGTGTGGAGGCAATTACAGTTATCATTGTATTAAAGGGGTCATTGAATGAGTTTTCAAGTTTTCCTTTCTCTTTGGACTGTTACAAGCTCTTGGTGCATAAAGAAGATCTGTAAAGTTGCAAAGACTAAAGTCTCAAATTCAAAGAGATATTCTTTATTAAAGTTAGGAGTCTGCCACACCCCCCTAAAACTACTGGGTCTAACACACCACCAAGTATCACCATGTGGTGACTATTTGCCTAACACCGCCCAAAGGAATACAGTTTTACATTTGCACCTAAACAAAAATGGTAAGAATACAAAAGTATCCTTTTAAAGTATTATATTTCTTCAGCTAATGATAAAATAAATACAGTGTTGAAAGTTCTTATAATGTGGTATATACAGTATATTGAAGTGATTACATATAACGTTAGTGAGCTGTTAAATGTAACAACGTGTCTACACCGGACGCAAGCGGCGTTATGCGACACAACAAATGTCGAACATAAAACTGCTGCTGCATATTTATGACGTGTTGACACAAATCGCTTTATCGCTTTGTGCGTTCACAGACTTTTGCTGTTGCGTTGCTACGATTGTCGCGTCAGGTGTAGACACGGTGTAATAGTTGTTTGTAAAGTAAAACCTTACCAATCTGCTACGTTTTGATCAAGTCGTGCTGGCCGAGTTGACTGATCAGCTTGGACTTCTGCATTTTCTGGATCAGATTCGGGCTCGAATTGATAAGTTAGTACATTCGACATTATCACCTGTCAATTGCTCGGAAGGATGGGATTCCACATATTGTAAGGGGCGTAACATTTCCGACACGCGCTTAGAGTAATTGGCCAATCACAACGCACAATACAGCTGGCCAATCAGAGCACACATCGATGATTTTCATCGGTGAATTGTGTTAAAATTGACCTGTTTCAGAAAGGCGGGGCTTAGAGGACATAAAATAATATAAAATATGAGCAAATTACAAAAAAATAGCAATTTTTTTTATTTAAACCAGGTAAACACATTGCATTAAACCAAATAAACATAAAAATGATCTTTTCTCTATCCATTCAATGACCCCTTTAATAGTTATCGTTATCAATCTTGGTTTGAATGGGCCTTAGCGATATGTTGCCCTGTATCGTTATCATTATAGTTGTGGTGTGAATTCTGCTATTCTCTTAAATTTGAAACGATTTTTAGAACATTAGAACGTCTATATAGAACATCTTTACAGTTATAGTTATTGTTCTTGTTCTTCGTGTACGGCCTATATATATATATTAGATTTTTATATTATTATTATATTCATCTGTTGTTTTTATTTCAATTTTAGTCTTAGTAATTTAGCTTTAGTACTTCAGGTTATTTTATTTAATTTAGTTTCAAAGGAAACATTTATAATTTGTGCTGGGATTTTTATTTCAGCCTTATTTTCAATTAACACTTTTTTTAAGTTTTAGTTTTAGTTAGTTACAATTTAGTTAGTTAGTTAGTGAAACAATCCACAGCACTGGATACGATATTTCAAAATATTCTGTTCCTAACTGATGTTCATTCATTCCTATTAAGGGCTATCATGTGTCTACAGCATTCAAATTATATTCTAATTTGGCAAAGGGATCAGATTTTTCAGTGATTGTTCTTTTATTAGACGAGTTTAAGCAGAAGCACATGACAATAGACAGCAGTCTCCATCTGTCATGTTGAGATTGAAAGCGATACAAAGACTGAGAGCGGCTGCTCCCTCTGAGTCTGACCTCTGTCATAAAACAGCTCATATAGTAAAGGACAGTGTCTCATTCAGACGCTCAGGCCTTTTATCAGCCCAGCACACTGACTTATACCCCACATTCCTATTATGGGAGTATTTGGGGGGTTTGGGTACTCCTGTGAAGATGTGGATCCAAACTCCTCCAAATCAATGAAAAATAGTGCATTTTCCTTTAACATATATGTATATACAGCATCATTTTAAGTCTATACTTTCAACTGTTCCCAGATAGGTGCTAGTATAATACATATATATATATATATATATATATAATATATGTATGTATATGTATGTATGTGTATGTATATATATATATATATATATATATATATGTTTTATGTATGAATGAAATTTGTGCATACCATATTCACCATGTTTCCACTGTTGGGTCACTGTCATTCACGAATCCTCTCCAGTGACCTCATTGGATAATAAAGTTTCAATTATATCCACACTTCAGAATCTCACCAGAAGTAGTAGGTCATCCTTGTACTTTTTGCCAATACACTCTTAAAAATTAAGGTTCCACAAAGGTGTTTTTGCAGGATGCCATAGAACCATTTTTGTCCCCAAAGAACCTTGGTGAACAGTTTAAATATCTAAAGAACCTTTTTTGTCTATAAAGAACCTTTTCTGCATTTGAAAGGTTCTATGGATGTATAAGGTTCTTTTTAGAACCATTGATGCTGTAACGTTAGCCCCAGATACGAGACAGGAGGGGGGGTAAAACAGCCTGTTTCATTTTTAGGGTGTCAGAATTGGACTTTGGATGTGGACTCCTTGAGTACAAATCCCATGGAAAACATGACTCGCAATGAAAGAGCTAAAAGATGAGAGATTGAAAAACAAGCTAAAACGGCATGCTTGCATTTGTGTTTTTATGTCATATTCGCTTTTGTTCATACTATCGGGTAGGTTTACGTGTAGTGCAGATGGTACGTTATTTTAAAACATCACAGAGACTTAGAGTTATAACACCACTCAATGGACATTTCAAGTCAGAACTGCGGTGACATGTACGAAACCAACATCACATAAAACGTACCATATGTACATTCATGTGTTCCATAAAAAATAACATTCTTTTAGTACCACTCAGTGGACATTTTACATTGAATATGTCGTTAAACGTACATGGCGGTGTGTATTTCACGTCTTACAAAAAAGTTCCCACAGGTGCATTTTTGTCATGAGATTAGGTTGGAATTGGACTACTTTTAAACCGGGATTAAACCCCCTGAAAGGAGGTTTTGACTCCCAAGAGCAACTGAAACAGGATTGGGCTAGTTTTGAGTAGCAGTTCAGCTGGATTTGTTACACAGACCTGGCCTGGCAACCCTGATTCACTTTCAGATTCTTCTTTTTGAAAAAGTAGACAGTTGACATTTGACAGTTGAGAGATTGTGTCCCAAAAATCACAAAAATAACTGCTTTCATAAAACATGGACTCTAAAAAGTCATTGTATGAGTCACACACTGTTTGCAAGCAGTGTACGCTGTGATTAAGTGAACTGGTTATAACTGATAAATAAGTCTATAATTCTAATAAAGGAAGCAGTGTAGTTTAGTGGCTTCACGCTTACAGTGTTTAATGGTGTGTGTGTGTGTGTGTGTGTTTTGTGAGGTTTGTTTCCGGCTTGAGCCCCGCTTTCTCGGTCTGTCCACACCGGGTCCTGATCTCCACTTAGCCCAATTCAAGTCAATTTGTTATTGCAAATATAAATGTAGTGGACGGGTAATATCCAGTGGCCTGAGTTGAAATCCCAGAGCGCTCCCCCTTCACTCCTGACCTCCCATCCCGACTGCCCTCTTTTGTTAGTTAAACCATTCAGCTGCCAATCATCCCGGGGCTTTTTCATTAAATTCACTACAGCGGTGAGTTCCAGCTATCACAGGAATGCGTCTGCGTGTTTAATATCAGACACGTCCGCCACAACGCCAAGAGCTGTGGTTTGTTGTGGTGTCGTCGTGCGACGGACCCCAAACCGATACGACAAAGAGAGGGTCTTTTGCGGGAAGTGCTCACCTGACTCCTCGCGCCCCGGGAGACATACAGGCACACAATTAAAAACCACACACACAGGCGGACTCGCGAACGGAAAAGCAGAGAGATCTTCCCCCTCAAGCAGTTGACATTTACCCCAGTTGGATAATTGAGGAATAACATTTGCGTTACAATTTAACATGACCCCTGCCTTCAAAAGCCCTTTCATATTACCTCTCTGAAATGACTGCAGACAGGCATGGACAGGGCGGGAGAAGGAGACGCTCGGCGATGGGGTACCGTTGATGATATAAGAAAGGGAGAAACCTTATTATGACTGTGGCAGAGTCAATGTCAAGAGGAGGCGAGTTGCCCTTTTCATTCACGGGCGAACAACTATTAAGAAAAATGTATTAAAAGCTGCGGTGGGTGGGGGTGCGATGCAGCGACCTGAAGCCTGAGCTAAAAGCAAAGGTTAATGGATTGACTGTTACCTGCGCGAGAGGCTTAACAGCGCACCGATACACAGGGGAGGAAAGCTCCTCGCACAGCTTGTTTGTCGGCCGCCGAAATTAAAGGGCTCACACTTATTTGTTGGAGAAATTAGGAGGTTGATCTGTTTATTTCCATCAGAGGAACAAGGTCAAGGCGAGCGCTTAATCACCGGCCGCGTGACTGATGTCTGTTTCCTCAGTGCTTGGCGTTTCGCTCACATTACGTGGTCAGGATGTAAGCAGGTTTCTTTCAGGTTCGGTGTGTGATCGTGCTATATGAATGTATACGCATGTTTTTTTTTAAGTGATCCACTATATAAAATGATGACGCAGTTGTCACCTTAAAGAGGCATTTCTACCACATTTAGCCCATAAAATTTTGTTTTGTCGGTATAAATTAATGGATTTAGGTAGATTCAGTAGTATTACTTGAATAAAACTAGTTAAATTTGATGTTGCCAATTAACTTTGGATTTTGCATTTATAAAATATCATAGTATTGTACAGTTACAATAGAATATATAATGATTTAATTTACAGCACCTTTTACAATTTGTATAAAAACAAAAAAATCATAAACACACTCAGTGGACATTTTTATTCATTATTTTGTAGATGTACAGTGAAAGAACTCGTGTTGAATTTCATGCAGAAAAGGTGCATCGCCATCTTGCTCCAATCAAAGGTATTTAAACACATCAGGTATTATAATTGCGACTTTTGAAAACATAAATGTGACCCTGGACCACAAAACCAGCCATAAGGATCAATTTTTTGGAAATTGATATTTATACCTCATCTGAAAGCTGAAAAAATAAGCTTTCCATTGATGTATAGTTTGTTAGGATAGGACAATATTCGACAACTATTCGAAAATCTGGAATCTGAGGGTGCAAAAAAATAAAAAATCTAAATATTGAGAAAATCGCCTTTAAAATTGTCCAAATTAAGTTCTTAGCCATGCATATTACTAATCAAAAATTAAGTTTTGATATATTTATTGTAGGAAATTTACAAAATATCTTCATGAAACATTATTCTAATTATAATGTTGACTCTTGCAATGTATTGCTGGCTATTGCTACAAATATACCTGTGCTACCTAAGACCCTAAGTTCCCAAAAAAGCCTTTCTTTAAGAGCATGTCTTTAAGGTCATGGGTTCAATATTATATATAATATTTTGGTCAAAACATGCTTTTACTTGATGAACACAATAAAAATGTTCTGTTACGGAACTGTAAAAAGTGCCTCATGCTGTAATATCTAAATCACTCAAGCCACAAAATTTGATATGATTGAATTACACCAGCTAAGGTCATGTTTTTTGTTTTTAAGCAAATCAAATTCTCTAAATAAATGCTGTAAAATCCATTTAATCTTCAGAGGTGACCGGTCTGCAAGTTTGAGCCATCTGAAGTCCTCCCAGCGAGGCTGAAGATGATTTCCCCCGCAGCTCTTTCCCCAGCGCTGATGTTTTTATGCACAGAGCCATATTTCATGTGTCTGCCCCTCCACTGCGCGGGAAAACGCCGTCATCTGACTGAGCTCCTCTGATAAATGACTGACGAGCGGCTGCTACACTTTATTAAAAAGTAATAACAATTTTTGTAGGCTCCCTTCATGTTGTAAGGGGCCCATGAATCAAGGGACATTGGCTGTCTGTATCTGATAAATGCATCGTTTACCATCTGAGGAGTTATTTAGGACCGGCTATTAATTTAAATCACATTTATCTCCTCTGAATAGGGCCGAGAGCTGTGATAGGACTGCAAACGACGCCTAACTGAGGCCTTATTTATTGCTACAGCACGCAAAACAAAAGCTCAATATGCTAAACAGTGTCTGCCAATCACTCTAGTCAATCTTGACCCACCAGTTAGACAATCTTTTCCTCATAAAATATACATTCTGCTTCTCTAGTGCCTGTGGCAATGAGGAACCGAGAAACTGAAAGAGTAAAAGACACAGCGAGATGGGCCGGTTCTCTGGGAGCGTTGAGCTCAACTTCCGAATGTCGCCTGGATATAAACAATGTACCCGTTCAGATTCTGTATATGCAAATTACTGCACAACAGAAAATGAGGAAGCGTTGAGTTTCGATGTGCTGCTGAGAATAAGATGCAGTGCATCAGACAGATCTTAAATAAATATGTTTAACCAATCTGGCTGTGGTGTTACATCCAAAGCACCAAAGGTTTGACCTTTGACCCTCACTCATAATTCTCTGTGACTGTGCTCTTGTGTGCTTTATTTATGAGTACCTAAATTTAAAATATGCATTGCTATCTACTGCAGTAGATGTGGTAACCTGCAACTGTTACCTCAAGGATCTGTTTTTACTTGATTTAACAACAACAAAACAAAACAAAACAAAAAAAAAATGCTTTTGTTGGTTTTACTAAATCACTGATTTAATTGAATAAAACTGGTTCATTCAGAAACAAAAAAAAAAAACACTTGCAGTGCTCAGATGTGTGTAACTCTTGCAAAATATATTATGAAATGGCAGTACTCTTGTTTTGAAGTAATAGGAAACATTATGATTTTTCATTGTGATTTAATAATTCATGCCCGTTTGTTTGCCGTTTGATACAATTACATTCTCCAGGCTCTTCTGAGATATTTACCTGTTTCCTTTTTAATTCCCGGGAATGAGCCTGAGGTTTGAGGTGGTCTCTCTCATATCCTGTCAGAGGTTATGAAAACATCCAGCGAGACTCATGGTGTTTGAGTAAAGCCCTACTGAAGTCAAATAAGTGTGCAATTTTAATCTAATGATTTGTCATGTGTGCGGCAGACATCAGAGTATGGTTATGGCCCTTTATGTGTATGAAAGTGTGATGAATATTTCCATGTGGGTGTAACCACAGTTCATCACATTAACATCAACATCAAAACCATCCACTAACCACAAACACACACACACAACACCGACTGTTTCATCTTCAACACTGCAGCTATTGTTTGAACTTGTCCAACCCAATGAAATTTGTTTGTCAAATGTTTCTCTAGAATCTTCAGATTTTTCTACAGAATTAAAGACACTTGATGAAACATTCATGCTATCCAAAGCATATGTGATGCAATCTGGGAAAACCCAGTGTCGCACTGGGACGTTTTCAGGAAATTCGAAAAATAGGTCGAATGTCCATTTTTTTGTCAAAATTAGGTTTTCATTAAATTGTTATTCTATAACATCTTGTCTATCATCTCTGAAAATATCTTGGCGAAATTCACTTGTTTAGTGCAGAAAAATGGCGTTTTATTGCAGCAAGCAGAAATGACAGTGCCTTTCTCTAATGTTAAGAACGTGATGCGGAGGTGCTTTCTCTTAACACCACAGAAACAGTTAGCTAACCTATCGTAACATATTTAATAAAGGTGTATCAATGCACATTTCCCACCAGTCCTGTGTAAACTACGGCACGCAAAGTTGTATTTATGTATGTATTTATTTATTTATTTATTTATTTTTAATATCGTGAGATGGTGGAGCGCATGAGGTCAACGTAGTCGGAAGAAGCTGCTCATTCACTCTAACTTGCCTCAATCTGTTAATTCCTGGTGATGTCAGTGCCCTGAACAATGTTATAATGCACTATTTCACATCCAGAGATAAAGGTTCGGGCGATGAAAATAAAGAGGAGGAGTCCGATGACAGTCTGTTATAAACAGTGCGCGAACAGTTGTGCTGCGCTCGCGTTTCTGAATGTAAACTACAACTACAAGGTACATTATTCGTGCTATTTAGACATGCAAGGGGTGATCAAAAGTTCGGAGACTATACCCATGATAAACGACGGAAAACAGACGTTAGTCTGTTTGTGTAATGAAGCTGTATAGTGCTCCTGACAGCTCTCATTAAACCCGTAAAGTGAAAGTAAAACACGTTTCATTTTAAACCAGTTTTTCTCAAAATTCCATTCCTGAAAATCATAGCTATCAGACAACTTCAGATAGCCATAACTTTTTTGCAAGTTATGGACAAAATAAAAACTGTTCTGTTCACATATATAGCCTATATACACCCAGCTAACACGAAATGTTCTTAGAACAAAGTTCTCAAAATGTCCACATAAAAAAATAAATAAATAAAAATAAACAATTTATACAATTTATTTTAAGTGTTGTATATGCTACATTCTCATTACATTAAATGTTACATTACGTTCAGAGAACAATCAAAAGTAACATTCCTATTTTTAAACCAGTGTTATTTTGATAGTGATACTACTGTTTTTTTTTTTTTAGGTAATTATTTTGGTTTCACTTTATTTTGATGGTCCCTTTAACACATTTTGTTGACTATAAGTGAAATTGCATCTACATGTCTACTAACTTTCATTAGAGTGTTAACAGAGTATTAGCAGACTGACAGGGTTAGGGTGAGAATAAGTTGACATGTACTTGCAAAGTTACTTATAGTCAGTATGTCTATTGGGAAACCATCACAATAAAGAGATATTAAGCACATGTATTAAGCAGACAGTCTACTAACACTCTAATGAGAGTTAGCTGACATGCAATGTTACTTATTATCAACAGAATGTACAAAAGGGACCATCAAAACAAAGTGTTACAATTTTTTACAATGATTTTAATTTTAGTTTTAGTTAACTTTAATGAACCTGTTTTAAAAATATAAATGGTCTTTTTGAAATAGTGTTTTCTTAACATAATGGGAATGTTAGCAAAACATTCTTACAGCATATTTTTGTTAGCTGGGTCGTTTCACTCCTTTGAAAACATCTAAATCAGAAGACAGTTTAGTAACCTTCAGGCGGTGTTAAGGCAGAATAAAGACTGTCATAAGCAGGGCCAGATGCAAGAGTCTGGATGATTTGTTTGTGACTGTGATGAGGTCACGTTTGTGAACGACCTCTGAACTCCGGCAACCAACAGCAGTTTTACATTTAGCATTGATCCCGGGCTTAGAGAAAATGAAAGCATGAGCGTGTAAGATGCGTTCGGGCCGAACACCTCACGCGTTACGTCATGTTTGCATAACCCCGTGCTGGACTCTGTAATTGAAACACAACAGAATTAAGTTACAAATATCTGACAGGACTCTGTGTGTACAGTAAAACCCCAGACGCTCCTCGGGTTAGCACATATTTTCTTTTAATTAGTTTTTCATTCGCTTCCTTATGTCTTGAATCGATACGGATAAGTGTGACTTGTGAGGCCGTTCTGTGTGCTGCTAAACGTCTGTTATGACGTGCCTCCCACAACGAACAAAAATAATTAATCAAAAGTCGCGTGACCTGATTGAACCTCACATATGATCACAGACACACACGGATACATGTGGCTTGTGACTCAACTCTTAGGACTGAATTGCTGCCTTAATGTGACCACAAAATATTTGATTTATCTTTAAAAGAGTGTGAGAAAAGACGAAGACAGCGCTGGCCTCGTGATTAATGGTGCGGGTCTTGACAGCAGGCCAGGCCTTGTGTTGCTCCGGGCCGTTGGGTGGTTCTCCAGCCCAGGTGAAGGTGCCGCAGGCCGCTGCTTGCCTGCGGTGTGCAGGTGTGTTTGAGGAGCCCTGCATGACTCCAGAGCCACATGACAACACACACACACACACACTCAAGAAAACACTTAAGACCTGACTTTGAAGTCTTTACTGTCTAGATTTGAAGCTGTGTAAACTGCGCATCTTTGTGTTGCTTTAAAGCTGATGTTTATTTAAATCTGTGTGCTGGAGCTTTAAAGAACCTAGAAACCAATATGAAAAAAAAATATATATATATATATTATATATATAGAAATATAAGAAATATTTTGTGTTGTGCTGCGCGTAACCACTGAGAAACATTTACTATTAAAACCTTAACAACACATCATCTAAACTGATCACTATCAGTAACATACACTAGTGTTCAAACATTTGGTGTCAGTAAGTCTCTTCTGCTCACCAAAGCTGCATTTATTTGATCAAAAAATACAGTAAAAACTGTAAAAATATGAAATATTATTACAGTTTAAAGTAACTGTTTTCTGTGTGAATATATGGTCAACTGTAATTGATTGATGTGAAAGCTGCATTTTAGCATCAATAATCTAGTCTTCAGTGTCATATGATTCTTCAATAATCACTCTAATATGCTGATTTGCTGCTCAAGAAACATTTCTGATTATTATCAATGTTAAAAACAGTTGTGCTGGCCAATATTTTTGTGGAAACTGTCATACATTTTATTTTTCAGGATTCACAGATGAATAGAAAGTTCAAAAGAACAGCGTTTATTAAAAAAAAAAAAAAAAGTATATATATATATATATATATATATATATATATATATATATATAATTTATTTATTTATTTATTTATTTATTTGTGGCATTATAAATGTCCTTACTGTCACTTTTGATTTATTTGATGTATCCTTAAAAAATATAAATATTAATTTATTTTTTTCTAAAAAGATCTTTCAGACCTTTGTGTGGTAACTCTTTATGAATCTATATGAATGAATATATACACACACACACACACACACACACACATATATATATATATATATATATATATATATGTGTGTGTGTGTGTCTGTGTATATGTATATATATATATATATATATATATATATATATATATATACATACAAATTATTTAAAATAATAAGTAAAAACAGTGACGCTACATCTGTGTTAACTAAATAAAATGACGGCTATTATGCGTGTCATTTTCAATGCTGTTATTCTGCAGAGATCATGTGTGAGATTTCAGTGTTCTTCATCTCTCAGTGCTGCGGTCTAGAGCACAAAACAGACACTAGATGGCTGCAGATAATGGAGTTGAGCACTAATGAATCGCTCAGCCTGCTAAGCTCAGGACTGTACAACATACACAACACACACAGTCTACCTATCCCATGATTCCCTTTTGCACGCTCAGCACACGTCTGCAGGAGAAAGACAGTGACCTTGTTTGAGGTGCTTTGTACTTAAAGAAAAATATTGATTTTAGGTTGTCATTCACAGAGCCCATACTCATGCAAATACAAACAGTTTGATTTTAGACGGCCATGTGTTTAACATTTGGTATAATTCCTAATGGTAATATGTTATCCTGGACCACAAAACCAGTCTTAAGTAGCAATAGCTAACAATACATTGCATGGGTCAAAATTATAGATTTTTCTTTCATGCCAAAAATCATGTTCCATGAAGATATTTTGTAAATTTCCTACCGCAAATATATCAAAACTTAATTTTTGATTAATAATATGAATTGTTAAGAACTTCATTAGGACAACTTTAAAGATGATTTTTGATATTTCAGTAGTTCGATTTTTTTTTTTATTTTTTTTTTTTTGCACTCTCAGATTTCAGATTTTCAAATCTCTAAATTTCAAGTTGTATCTTGGCCAAATATTGCCCTATATATAACAAACCATACATCAATGGAAAGCTTATTTATTCAGTTCCTAATAAAAAAAAATAAAAAATACAATACAACAAGGGCCTTTATAACTGGTTTTGTGTTCCAGGGTCACATATGTTCTTCAGCACTTATTCTTAATTTTAGATCCCACTCATTCTTAAAGTGAGTTCACCAATAAATGAAAATTGCTCATTCTCATGTTAACTACTTCTGTTAAACACGTTCACAAGGAATGTTTTTGTTTGTTTGTTTGTTTTTTGTTTAGTTTTTTCTCCATAAAAATGAAAGTACATAGTGATCAGGATTGCCAAGCTCCAAAATTAAATATGTTTTTAGAATGTTTTGCTAATGTTTCCATAACATTATGAAAACGCTATTTAAAATTTTTCTCTTAATTTTTTATACGTCCAGGTATTAAATGTTTTAAACTTTTTTTTTTTTCCTTGGTTTTACAAACATTATATGAACTTTACTTTTGAATGTTTTCTGAACAATCTAAAATGAGTAACACTGGACCACAAGGGTCAATTCAAAAAAAAAAAAAAAAAATTGAGATGCATTCATTATCTGAAAGCCAAATAAATAAGCATTCCATTTTTGCATGGTTTGTAAGGATAGGACAATAGTTAGCCAGATAAAATTATTTGAAAACTTGGAATCTGAGGGTGCCAAAAAAAAAAAAAAAAAAAAAAAATATATATATATATATATATAAATAATCTAAATATTGAGAAAATTCCCATTAAAGTTGTCCAAATAAAGTTCTTAGCAATGCATATTACTAATAAAAAAAAGTGAAATATTTACGATATGACATTTACAAAATATTTTCATGAAACATGATCTTTACCTAATGATTTTTGGCATAAAAGAAAAAAATATATAATATTGACCCACACAGTGTATTTGTGGCTATTGCTACAAATATACCTGTGCTACTAAAGATTAGTTTTGTGTTCCAGGGTCACATATTACTATTAGTAATTATACAAAAGGTTAAACACATGGCGTGTCTAAAATCATAGATAGATAGATAGATAGATAGATAGATTTTAAGCTCATGTTTTGAGAACATTCTTAAAGGGTACGTAACATACACAGTTTCACCTAATCTCAGGCTAATCTTGAGTACCTATAGAGTAGTACTGCATCCTTAATATCTCCAAAAAGCCTTTAATTTTATCATAGTTATGAAAGAAAGATAGAGCTTTACGATTCTCTCCGAAAAAAATCGAGCTTCTGGAGGTGTGCCTTGGGTGGACCTAAGTTCGATGATCACTCACACTCGGATTGCCAATAAAACACAGACATTTGATGCCATTTCACTTACCATCTGCAGTTCTGAATCATGACCGGGATCTTTTATAGCTGGGACCACTCCATCTTTCAGTATCAATGTGCAAATCCAGTGTCGAACTGGGCCTTGTATATGAAATGTTCGTCAACAAACACACTTGCAAAACTCCATTACTGCCCCGGAAAAAGGAACTGCATCCACTGTTCACGTAACGCTGGATTCTTCGGGAAGCTAAGCAAAGTTATCTTAAGTTAACCACACTTCTTTAGAGACATTCTTCCTGAGTGAATCCCTTGCAGCAGTGCCGCCAAATGAAGCGCGTTGATGTGAATGCTCTTTCCCTCGCTCTAGACATCGTGTGCGTGGGCGCACTTTTCCGGGAGAAATGCTCATATAAGGAGTTCCACCATCGTCTATGTCATTACAGCCACAATCGAAAAAACAGCCGAAACCTGTATCAACCTGGAAGTAAGATTTTCGGCACAGAAATTCTCTGTCATTCGTCCAAATTATTTTTTAAAACTTTGGCCATGTTTAGCATGAGAATCCAACTCTTCAACACTGTAAACAACTCTGAATACATGAAACACCATTGTACCCACCCCCCCCCCCCCCCCTTGTGATTTATATTCCAAGTCTTCTGCAATTGTCTTGATGCATTGTGTAAAGAACAGAAAGAAATTCAAGTTCTGGTCTCAGATGCATTAAGTGTGTTAGGAATATGCACATACTAAAATCTGATATATACACATGAGAAATAATAATGTTTGGCATCAATGAATATCACATCTGGTGTCTGAATATACAGTATGTGAACATACAGTTAATGAGAGTTTGAAAAAAAAAAGTGATTAGAAACAAGAAAATAAATCTATTTGTGAATAACTTTTTTGTGAATGTTCTGCTGTAGTTCTCAGGAAGAATCACCATGAGGGTGAGTTTGTGATATTGTGATACTGAATTGTTTTTAGTCGTTTAGCTATAACTCACATGGAAGAAAAGAGCATGAAGGAGAAGCGAAGGAAAAAAGATTTCCTAGGCCGCAATGACTTATTTGAGGTTGCGGTAAAACTATATTGGTGTAGAAAATGGGGATATTCATCTCTTTCCTTTGCTGGAGATTACGCTATTTCACAATCAATAGAGCAGTCCGAATACATTTTTACTGGGTGCATTACACCGCAAATGAATTGTAGAGCCGGCCAAAGCCAATTGGATGCGTGATGGAATACGTGCAAGCCGCGCTTTGACAATGCGTTACATTTCCAGAACATGTAGATTAATGGCGTTCAACACATGCCACATCTCTGGTATTTATTAGACTCCATTACAGCACGCTCACGCCCCGCGCCGACGTATCAAGAGCAATTGATTATCTTTAAACTGAGAGGAGCCTAATCTCTCCACAGGAAGTGCAGAGAGTGCTTTAAATATGTTCCACTTGGCTCTGTAATATTTTTCACCTTAAAATGCAATTGCTGGCTTTATTTATGGCGCTGATGGCGCGGCGCTGCGGAGGTCTTTATCTGGCTGAATTTAGACAGTTTTATTAAGACTCCTCGAGGATTTCGGTGGATTTGTCTGCTGCTAGATCATAGCATTAGCATCTTTGAGAGATTACATTCAAGCACAGCAGCAGTAAATACATGTTTATCTCGTAAAGCCTTCATTTATTCGCTCTGATTCCTTCGTAGTTATCTGTGCGAGAGAAGAAGCTCTCAGCGCAGAAGAAGGCCAGAAGAGTCCCTCTGTTCAGAGTCTGTGAATGTCTGTCTGCTCTCTATTGTCAGATGAACTGAATTCAGTCTAACATCTCCATTTTGTCCCGAGAGTGTGTGTTATTTAGTTTAAAATACAAAGATCTGGTACAGCTTAGTTGCTTTGTTGGTTGTAGACCCAATAATGACCTAATTCATCTGTTTGAAATATCTAAATTTGTTCACACACTTTTTTTTTTTTTCTTTTTTAACACAATGATTAATCAAGTCTCTTGTGCTCACCAAGACTGCATTTATTTGGTCACAGATACACGCAAAAGAATTATGATTTGTCTTTCAAAATTGTAGAATATTTAAATAAATATAAAGATTAAGATCATACATTCAAAGTATTAGAAAAAATAATAATAAAAAAAAGATATTTTTTTATTATTATTTTTTTTTTTTGTAAAGAAAATACTTGCAATTTATTTGTATATATTTATGAAGTTTACTAGCAATTACAAGTGGAAGCAAGTGAAAGTCTATTTATTTATTCACTCATTCATTCATTTTGTGAGATGAATTAAATTCAGTTTGCATGTCATGCAAAATGCAAATATATCACACAGCTTGGTTTGTTAGAAATTTGGTGAAACAGACAATATTTATATTCATTCATACGTTAATTCATTTTTTAAGAAGTCTGGTTATTTGAAGTCACATTTGATCACAGATATACTGTTTATTTTTCTATACTGTAAGTCTTCCATGCTTTTTCTTTCCTTTCTTTTTAATTTACTGGCTAATTTACTAAAGTTTGAGGTTAGTTCTTAAATGTTTTTTTTTTTTTTTTTTTAAAGTCACTTCTGCTCACTAATGCTTTATTTATTCAAAAATACAGTAAAAACAGTGGAATGTTATTATAATGTAAAGTTGCTGTTTTCTATGTGAATATTTGTTAAAATGTAATTGATTGCTGTGATCAAAGTTGAATTTTCAGCATCATTTCTCCAGCCTTCAGTGTCACATTATCCTTCAGAAATTATTCTAATATGCTGATTTGCCGCGCAAGAAACATTTCTTATTATTATCAATGCTGAAAATGGTTGTGCTGTTGTTTACAATATTTATATTTGTTCAAGCAAAAAAAAAAAAAAAAAAAAAAAAAAAAGAAAGAATTTTCTGTGGTAATCGTCATTAAACAGTATAAGTCGTATTGAAGCAGAAACTCATTTTTACCCCTCTTGCAGCAGGGCTGTTCTCTGTATGTGTGTTTAATCATGTTACAGATGTGTGTATTTCACATGCGCCTGCACCTGAAGCCCCTCATCCATTTCCCTTTTGCAGTGGAGGCTGATGGGAATGCTAGCATGTAAGCGCCTATGGGATTAGCCAGCCGTGTCGTCTCTCCAGCCCCATCCTACTTATCTCCTATCTGCAATACAAATGAAGCACAAACTTAATTCAATTTGATGTGATATACTTGCATTTTAAAGGGAACTTTTTGCGTTGGGCGTCTGAAGAGCAGTGAGAGAGAGAGAAAGAGAGAGAGAGCAGCCTGCTGTGCTGGAGGAGATACGGCCGTCCCCCGGAGTCAGATCTGTATTCTCTCACTCCCCCTCCACCTCCCGCTGCTCTAAATAGGATTTGGCATGGAGTTGTGCTCCTGCATACACTGAGGAAGAGCCTCCATCTGATCTACAGGAGCAAAACCTTCATTTAGACCTTCAGCTCTTTGTTTTTAAAGAATACGCCTCTTATTCTGCTGCTGTCTGTTGTCTGGTATTGAGGTGTGACTCTCATGTTTACATGTCTTTTTTTTTTTTTTTTTTTTTTTTTTTTTGCTGGTGTCTATTCTGATACCAAAATAATAATTTGAAGAAATGTTCTTAAAAATTTGGTAAACACACTCAAAACTTGCAGTTTGGCAGAACCTTTAGGTAAATTTCTTACCTTTTTTAAGTGTTTTGGCACTTTTTTTTTGTTTGTTTGTTTGTTTTGTAGAGACATGAAAAGTTCTCCAGCCACACCAGACTGTAAATCCCTTTTTGCTTCTTTTATTTTTTAAGATTGTTTAAGTCTATAGTATACTTTTAGTAGTTTTGACAGTAACGCTTAGAGAATGCATACAGCCAAAAGCGCAGGGTTTCGAAGTGAATTACAATTGATAGCATGCGCAAACACAGGCGGCCGATGCATGCACACTAACAACTTTACTTAAAAGCTTTATATATAATGCATTACAAAAGTATTGTAATGCATTAATTAAGCTTTGTAATGCAGCTCATAATGCATTGCATGATTTCATGAATAATTGTAACCACAGTTGAAAACATTATAATACTTATCTATTAATTGCTACACCTGAAATGCATTATAATATTACATTACAGATACTGTAATGCATTTTGACAAAGTCATATGAAAAGATTAAAGTATATTATGAAAGCCTTATATGCTTTCTAATGTATTAAATGTAATGATTTCAAGTAACGTGTTATTTTTTTTTCTTCAGTGTTTATAAATTATATATATATAATTTATAATTAACTGATACAATGTTAGTATACCAATCTACTAAAGTAATACTATGTTTTGTGCTGATGCCTGACTTAAAAACATAAAAGGAATAAAAAGGAAACTTGCTTCTTGTGTCAGACCAAGGCTGCATCTCATTGCTAGTTATACTTGATCTTAGTCTTGCGTTGGACACTATAGATCATGACATACTCATAGATCGACTACAAAACTATATGGGTATTCTAGGGCAGGCTTTAAGATGGTTTAGATCTTTAGATGGGGAATTTAAACAGGGTATCATCTAAATTAATGCCAGAAAAGTATGAGGTGCCACAAGGATCCGTCCTAGGCGATCTGCTATTTTTAGTATACATGTTGCCCTTTGGTAATGTTATTAGAAAATAGTTTCCATTAGTTATGCTGATTACACTCAACTATATATCTCAACAAGACCAGATAAATCTAAAAATCAGACTGTGTTAAAAATGTCAAAGATTGACTTATTGGACCAAAAAACAGCACACAGAATCTATTGGATTACAATTTACAACTAGACTAGATGTACTGTTACTTCCTCTACAGTCAAAAATGTAGGTGTTATATTAGACAGCATCTTGTCTTTTGAAAATCATATTTCCCATGTTACAAAAACAGTATTCTTCCATCTTAGAAACATTGCCAAGCTACATGTTACCTGTTTCTGATGCAGAAAAGTTAGTTCTGTATCAGTAACAAAGTATTACTACTTAATAGTTTGGCTTTTGGTTGTTTTTTTTTTTTTTTTTCTAGTTTGTTTACTCAACTAAGCCGAAAAACCAGGTATGTTTTTTGTAGTATTAGTAACTTGTGTATCTTGTATTGTACATCAATGACTTACTATTGATTTGAAAAGTTTTCCTGATTTGAAAACTGTGTGTACCTGTGTAGATTCCTGTAATTAGCACTTTGACATTCATTGTGTTTGATGTTAGAAAGATGCAAATATCCCGATCCTGGAATGCACAGCAAACAAAGGCTCTGTGTTTGGCCCATTATTTCCGACGGGCGAGGGCAGAGGAGATGTTTGTCCTGTGGGACGTGTACCAGTGTTTCCAAATCTGATCTGGGTAACAGAAAACAATGCGAACGGCCTGCTGCTCCAATACGCCGTGCTTTCTTAACTCTGTAAATATTCATGTTTCTTTTCCTTTTCTTTTGTTAATTGACACGCAGGGCTCATTATTTCGGGTTTGAATTCATTTGTGGCAAATGATCTCGGAAAGACATGACGCTCTGTGATTGTAATGATGCTCTCAGATCGCTAATAGCTGCTTCTGTGAGTCTAAGAAAAACCAACATCATCCCTTTCATCATAACCAAACCAAGATAAGCTTCAAAGAAAACACCTCATTCTGCTATTTCAGCAGAGCTTTAACATCTGAATAACAGACGCACTGAAAGAAGACCTGTGCTGTGAAGACTTCTCTGTATGATGGTCTTGCCATGAATGCTTCTTAGCATTGGAGAAGTCCCTTACTGGTTTCATATAGCTCACTGGGTTTTGGAGCGTTTTCAAGCGGCAGCTCCTGGAGACAAGAGCGTTTATCTGTGGTACAGAGTCAGGGCTCCTCGAGGGGCCGCCCGGGGCCGCCTGAGGAAACAATTCCCTTCAGTTTGTTGGCCGCAGGGTGTTCAGGGCCACCATGCAATAGAAAAGACAAAACTGGCTCTTTTATTGATATACTTATGCTGTTCTTCAGCATACAGACAAAGACTGACAAAATTCATCATGTTCTGTCTCTTAATGGGGCATTTCACCCAAAAGTAAACATTTTATATCACGCTCATGTCAGTTCTTTCTTCAAAATAATATAGTTTGAAAATTGTCTTGTTTAGTTTGTAGATACAATGGACTTTAATGGGATTCACTAGAAACCAGTTTAAAAAAAACTAAAAACATAAAAAAATATATATATAATTACATACAATAAAATAAATGTTAACAGAACTACAAATGCATTTTATTTCATTTTTCACTTTCTTTAAGTTCAATATAATGTGCTAACTAGGCTAAATTAAAATGTAAATTACAAATTTTATAAAAATCATTTAGACATCCAGAAACCTAAAACAAATTAAATATGACAAAAAAAAAACTATTACTAAAACTTTAAAATAAAATGGAAAAAGGAAAATTAAAAAACTACTACATGATACTAAAATAACACTGTTCTGTTTTTTTTTTTTTTTTTTTTTTCTTATTTCTTTAATACAGTAATTCAGATTTGAAATGACATGATGAGAAAAAAATATGACAGAATGGACATTTTTTTAAGTGAATTATCGCTTTTGAATAACTTTTAGCAGTGTTATAGGTTTAGACTTCTGTGTTTAAAACATCTCAATTCTCCAACTATTTCATCCAATCTCTAATGTTCAGTCTCTACAGAGTACACTTTTTGTTAATTAATAGTAGTTTAATACAATGTGTACAATAAGGTGAAGTTCAATGAATCAGCGCTTAATTAATTAGCTACACCGTTTTAAAGCTCTTTTTCCATCTGACTGCTCTGAATGGATCCTGTGGTGCTTTAGGATGTCTATTATAGCAGCTTCAGCTTTGTCAGGCATCATTATTTTCAAATTGGGCTTGTCGGCTCACAGGTTTGCAAAAGAAAGCCATTAAAATTCCCCATCCAGTAAGAATGATCACATCCATCTCATGGACATGGTGTGAGATTTTAATCCACCCGAAACTGCTGTTCAGACGATCATCTCAGATTAGATGCAGAGCAAAACTGCATGATGTCAATTTTATTTCAGCATGAAATGTCCTATATGCCTCATTCTGTGATGGCAGTGTGTGGGAAACAGTAAATGTAGCTAGAAAAAAACAAGCAAACCTCAATTTACTGCATTGTCCCCAGACACACCATCAGTGGTGTTTGAAACTTTACACTCCACATCTGACAATGACTTGCTACAAGTAAAGTTTTTACACCTCAAAGCTGACTGTGT
The DNA here is from genome assembly GCA_033026305.1 of Cirrhinus molitorella. Classification (NCBI taxonomy): domain Eukaryota; kingdom Metazoa; phylum Chordata; class Actinopteri; order Cypriniformes; family Cyprinidae; genus Cirrhinus; species Cirrhinus molitorella. The sequence goes on along the minus strand of CM065123.1, from coordinate 33,693,674 downwards.
GAGCAGGACTGCAGGTGAAGCGGCTCAGCATTCGCCGCAGCGGATCAGGACGGCAGCGAGAGCCCAGCGGCGGCGGACAGCGGGCCAGAGCTCATGCAGACGGCAGCAGGGATCAGCTTCTGTTTGCATGTGTTTGCAAGGGAAAACAGGCACAATACGAGCTCCCTGAGCCACTAGGCTCCTGTCACCTCTGGATTTCATTGTCAGCATCCAGCGAGAGGGAATTTTGGCTTGGCCTCTCATGTAATGCTCCCTGGACAAGCGACTGGGCATGTGATCCACCAAATCCCAAAACACTGCTGGACTTGATCTGGACTCGCCTTTTTGCTGTGTTTTTTGGTGTTCTGGGCAGATTCACTTTTGCATACTAATAGTATATCTTCAGCTTTAAAGTTGTGGAATTTCTGAGACCGAATTGAATTGTAAAAACTGTGAATTTATTGTACAGATAGTCCTTTACCAAATTAAAACTGGCTGAGCAACTGATCAATGTTTAAAGTGCCACAGAAAGCTTTATATTCTTCAGCAGAGTCAATGCAAATAAATTGTTGTTTTAGAATATTAAACTGGATTATGAGAAAGTATATTAACAAAATTAAATCAATGTTGGGCTGCACTTTATTTTAAGGTGTTCTTGTTACCGTGTAATTATACATTTATGTACTGAGTTATAATAATTAACTGCGTGTACTTACTATATGGTTAGTGTTAGGATTAGGGTTACTTGCATGTAATTATGCATAATTAATTGTTATTAGAATAGTAAGTACATGTAACATGTAGCAAAAGACACCTTAAAATAAAGTGTTACCCAATGTTGTTATCAATACTAACTAAAAGTTATAAATATTAAAAATAAAAAATAAAAAATCAAGTATAAATAGTACATGGAAAAATGAAAACAAAAAAAAAAAGTTGTAAATACACTGTAACTGAAACAAAGCAAGTTAAAGTACAGTAAAATTACTAAACCTAAAATTTAAATTCTAAATAAATAAATATAAAAGAGGAACTAATACAATTAAAAACTATTACAAACTACAAAAGCACAAAACAAAAATGATTAAAAACCTAAACGAATTAAACTAAACTAAAAATAAACTAAACATTCACCAGTCATCCAACATGTAGATGAGTTTGTTTCATCAGATTTGTAGAATGTGTGATGTGTCATTCCATCACTGTCTCACCAATGGATCCTCTGCAGGGAATGGGTGCCATCAGAATGAGAGTCCAAGCAGCTGATAAAAACATCACAATAATCCACAAGTAATCCACACCGTCTTGAAAAGATAAAAGCTGAAACAAATTCATCAATAATATATATGTATATATATATATATATATATATATATATATTATTATTATTATTATTATTATTATTTTTTTTTTTTTATTATTATTTTATTTTTTTTACTTTAAACATTATTTCCAGCTAAAATATGATTCCATAATACATAATGCTTCCTCCAGTGAAAAAGTCCACCACCTGTTGTCTCTAACATAAAGATCCAGCCACATATTTGTTTAGAACTGTTTTGGACTGTTTTGGCTTATAAACAGTGCTTGATCTATGCAGATTTCTCTCCTGATTCAGACCAGACCCCTTTTTCTTAACTGGAGGAAGCATTACTATGGATTGTTGACTTGTATTTTAGTTAAAAACGCCTTAATGGTGGATTTGTTTCATCTTTTGTCTTTTGTCGGATTATTTGTAGATTATTGTGATGTTTTTTTATCAGCTGTTTGAACTCATTCTTACAACACCCATTCACTGCAGAGAATCCATTAGTGAGCAAGTGATGGAATAACACATTTCTCCAAATCTAATGAAGAAACAAACTCATCATATCTGGCCTGAGAAAGAAGACATTTTAGCATATGTTAATTTTTAGGGGAACTATTCCTTTTCCTTAGTATTATTGTACATAAAATATAATTCTGGTACATTGCTGTTAACACAGCATTTTCAACCCATACAGCATGGATGTCATCAGATGAATACAGTCACATCAGTGTGTGTGTGTGTGTGTTGGCAGATGTTGGTGATGTGTGTGTGTTGGTGTGGCACTATGGTGCAGTCACGAGCGATAACCCCACCCTCGGTGCCCCTGGGACGAGGACTGAGGCTCACCGTCTGGAACGGAGTGTGTCCTGGGCATGTGTGTACACTACAACCGCAAAATTGATTTGGACAGCTGCTCGACAGAGCCACATGTGTCCCAGGTTAACTTTACAGAGGCCGATGTCAATCCAAACTCACACAGGGACAGAAAGCTACTAACAGATACAGTACACTTCAGTTCAGCACACGCGTTGGCTGCATTATGCATGTTTCTGTGCTGTTGTTAACTTATAATGAATGTCTTGCATGTAATCTAGACACAATGACAGTAGATTTTATGCATTTGAACTCTAAAGTGTACCATTGATACAGAAATAGTTTAGCCAGAAATTAAGTCTTTGTTTAATCACCCTCATGTCGTTTTAAACACTTGTGAAAAGAAAGTGTACTTAACAATATTGAATGTGTACTTGTGGTGTACTTAAAATAAAAAAAACACAGCACCAGAAGAAAGTTTTAGTACACTTTAGTGTTTTTGAGACATTAAAACAATCTTTTTAATGGTCTATTATTATCCTTTAAATGAGTAATAGTTATATATAATTATTAATTAACATACAGTTGAGGTCAAAAGTTTATGTACATCTTGCAGAATCTGCAGAATGTTAATGTTCTTTTACCAAAATAAGAGCGATCATACAAAATGCATGTTATTGTTTATTTAGTACGGACTTAAATAAGATATTTCAAATAAAAGATGTTTACATATAGTCCACAAGAGAAAATAATAGTTACATTTATAAAAATGACCCCATTCAAAAGTTTACATCCTTGATTCTTCATACTGTGTTGTTACCTGAGCTGTGTTTTATAATTATTTTATTTTTTTTTGTTTGTTTGTTTTGTTTAGTGATAGTTGTTCATGAGTCCCTGTTTGTCCTGAACAGTTAACCTGCCTGCTGTTCTTCAGAAAAATTCTTCAGGTCCCACAAATTCTTTGCTTTTTCAGCATTTTTGTGTATTTGAACCCTTTCCAACAATGATTGTATGATTTTGAGATCAATCTTTTCACACTGAGGACAACTGAGTGATCATATGCAACTATTACAGAAGATTCCAACGGTCATGGATTCTCCAGAAGGAAAAACCATGCATTAAGAGTTGGGAGTGAAAACTTTTGAATGGAATGAGGATATGTATTTTTTTCTTATTTTGCCTTAACATCTTTTTTTCTTTTTCTTTCTTTCTTTCATTTTTTTTTTTTTTTCATTTAGTACTACTCTTCAGAAGTTATGTTTCCCTGAAGACAAAATAAGTGAAATTTATCATGTGTCCTTCTGGAGCATCAGTGTGCGTTTAAACCCTCAGCTGTCCTCAGTGTGAAAAGATGGACCTCAAAATCCTACAGTTGGAAAGGGTTCAAATACACAAAAATGATGGAAAACCAAATCATTTGTAGGACCTGAAGGATTTTTTTGAAGAACAGCGGGCATTTTCTGCAAGGTGTATGCAAACTTTTGACCTCAGCTGTATTTTAAGTTTACTTAAGTACAGCTTTATCATTACAAATGTGTAATAACAAATATATTTAAATACATAACATACAAGTTTCAACAGAAATTACATTAAAGTTTAATACTGTGGGGAGAGTCAGCAGTGTCTTTAGTCTGTCATTGCTAACTCACTGTTTTCTACTCTTGTGTCAGTAGTCTGGATGTCTGGTGTCAGTATGAGGTGAGACTGGCTGCTGCTAGTGAGCTCACCCAGGAAAGGTGATATAATGTGGGCTTTTCAGCTTGTGATATGCAAGCAGAGGCGCAGAGCAGTCAGTCGCCCACAGCGAGCGTTGGGTTCCACATGTTCTCATGTTAACCGCCTCATGTTTACAGTGCCATCGGATCGGATGGGCCCGGGAAAGCAGACATATTCCTTACAAACAACTGCGCCTGTTTTTAACACCCGCTCAGAGATAGCGGACAAGATAACAGGCTGGGTGAGGAAGCCGCACACTTGTCTGGCTAATTATAACATTTAGAAGGACAAAAGAGGATTGGGCGCTCAGGTGGAGGCCATGAACCCGGACGCTTTTGTAATAGTGCATTAAAAAACTGAGAAAAGAATGAAATTTAACCACTATTTCTTTTATATTTTAATATGTTTATAATTTGCAATAAATATTGTGAATATAAACAATCAAACATGCATCTGCTGCATTGCATATTACCTCTTTTGCCTGTGCATTTACATAAACATGAATAATGTTCAGAATCAGTGCAGTTTAATAAGTGGCAGCATAATAACTGTGCTGTTATCTGAATAACTCAATGTGCTTATATTGAAACGCAGTGATGCAGAAGAGCAGTGACAATTGCATTCAAACATGAACGTCTTTGCTCGACACAGACTGTATTTTTGCATATCTCTGTGTGTTTGGCCAGATCCTCAGATGCTCATCTGCGTCCTTAATCAAGTTGACAGCTTTAGCCCTCTCATGAAGAGATAACATTTATTCTAGACGTAAGCCTTAGGTACGGGCGAGGAGGGAGTTTGCGGTTTGCGCTCAACACCTTGTAATCACTGCTGTCTGGGTTTAAGTGTGCTTCAGGATCTATTGACTCCATCTTCAGTCAATAAATTATGCCCAGGTCGGGCCGACTGCAGAGATGAGCGCTGAATGCGTACGTGATGGACTTCACCTGCATCTGTGCTGGCTGTCCTCAATGCTGATGCTTTTGCAGATGTCTGACTGCGTTTGTTCTGTGGAAGAAAGAACTTCACCATGCATTTTCATGCCTCTGCCACTTATTTGTTTTAAAAATGCACTGTATTAACAGGCGTAGGAGCAGAAGCACTGCCAATCAGGTCTGATTTTAGAAGCCAGGCAGGGTTTGGCTCGGTTAACCTGAGTCGCTAGAAAAAACAAAACAAGAAAAAACCATACATGCGTTAGGAACTTATCTCTACTCATCTCAGGACAAAATCAAAAACTGACAAAACAAAAAATGACAAAAAAAGATTCCATAGTATTTCAGTTATTATTATTATTATTATTATTATTAATATTATTATTATTATTATTATTATTATTATTATTATTATTATTATTATTTATTTATTTATTTATTTATTTATTTATTATTATTATTATTTTATTTTTTATTTTTTTTAATTGTGGTGTTCCCAGTTAAAAATAACTCTAAATAAATCACTTAATGAGCTATCCCTTATGGAAAAGACAACATGTCCTCCAATTTATACGACCAACGTAAGTCGTTTTCACAAATCCTCAAATACGTCTCTATAGAGCGTATTCAACATTTGCTCCCTTATCAGTAACAGGTATCTAATTCAACCTTAGCATTATGTGTAGGTCAATTAGTAGCGCGTTGCACTGCGAAGTGGTATAATCATATGAACACAGGTTCGATACCGGAGAACGCATATGTTTTCATTGTATGTTTTTTTTTTTTTTTTGGAATATGCACTAGAAATCATGATTTTGCACTATTTCTGTAAGGGGTAGGTTTAGGGTGGGGTTAGGTGTGGTCATTTATACGAATTACACCTAGTAAAACACGTTTAAATTACCGTGAAATCGGTATAAAAACTCATACGTCATTCCATGACGTCAGATCCAGCGCGACACTGTCATTATTTTTACAACCGTTAGAGGGCGCTTAACTTTAAAACGTAAACATGGGTCGTATTCGGTCGATTCAAAAACGTACAACTGGGTCGTATTTTCTTTGAGGACAGTCTCCTTTTATGTACTTCTCAGAAATGTGCTTTATATACTTCTCAGAAATATACTTAAAATGACATTCAAGTAAACGACTTATACTTAGAAAAAGTATATTTGAGCTATATTTGTGCTCTGAGAATCCATGTTTTCATTGTTATACACTAGGGGCGCTATTGCACATCTTCTGTACAGAATTTCAAAACACAAGTGAAGAAGAAACGAAAACAATAGATGCTTCCACATGTAATTCCTAACACAATCGGCAGACATAAAAAAACATCAAAACCATAGATACACTGTAAAAAAAAAAAAACGGCAGCTGTGGTTGCTGGAATTTTACTGTAAAAAGATATGGTAGCAACACTTTAAGATTTTACAGTTTTCACTTAAATTTACAGGTAAATACCATGATTTAATTAACTAATATAATGGTAATTTACCAACCTATTGAAGTACTGAAATGAGTTTTGTACCTTTGTAATACACTAATCACCATCAAAAGCAGGTGGTGATGAGAAAGTCACATGATGAACCAAAGCCCATCACACCATCATGATAACACACATGAAACTGAAATAATGCAATTAACATTGATTAAACAATATTAGATGTTACATAAAACCCTAATGTACAAAACTGTTATGAAAAAAAAAAACTATGAAGAGTTATTTAAAAAAAAAAAATTAATTAAATAAATAAATAAATAATAAAAAAAACATGTAACCATTTACCAATAACCATTTAACAGGTTTTAATGTAGCATTTTTACATTTTTATTATTATTTTTTTTTTTTACTATTAAATTCACTGTCATTTTTTACAGTGTATGTAAAACTGTGTTATGTTATGGAATAAAATGTTGACCCATGAAGAGGTAATAATGATTGTCAAGATTTGGGCTGTTGATCAACTCCATCTATGTTTTGATTATCATGAATAGTCTTTTACCCACATTCAAATGTTTATAAAAAAAAGAATGCATGAAGCTAGAAAAAATGTTTTTGTTTACAAGCAGATACCCTGTTCTTTCTTTTGATGTTTTGTATGTTCAGTTATTCATATAACAAAATACATACCAATTCATACCTAAATAGGGACATAGTAGTATACTTAATGTAGTATACTTAAAGTTCACCTAAAGAAAACTTGCGAGTATACTTGCATTATAAAACTACTAGTAGTTTACTGAGACTACACATCACAGTTTACTAAAAATGCATAAAAAAGCATTTTTCACTTTTAGTATACTTGCAGTACAAACTGAAAACATAGATGTAAACTAGTTGTGTACTCAAAGTTTACTACTGTTGTACTTAAAAGTATGCTTTTATATACTAGAAAGTGGGCCAATTTAGTCCCAAGGAGTATTGAAATAGTACACTTAAAAGTATACTACTGGTGGACATTTGTGTACTTACTACATAAAGTATATTTAAAAATATACTCAACCCTTTAACTGTCACCAAGTTACTTCACCATTTTACAAATAAATCCTAATCTAATCATGACAAACTGTATATCGCTGGGAAGGTCTAAGACTACTAAATAGATGTTTGACTACTGTTTTGTGTTACAAATTATGTAGGAAAAGTAATAGGTTAATTCATGACAAGAGTGCACCTCAAAAAATCTACGTCATAACAGGAGTTCTGACCTTTATCACAATAAGACTTTCTTCTTTGCCTTTTTCCCTATTACACTTTAGAAATTATAGTATATTATATTCATAAGATATTATATATTATTATAATCAAGAAATGATATATCAGTAGAAAATTTAAAATCTCAAAATTCATCCTTTGAAAACCATTTTAAAATCAGACATTGCACTACCATGGAAAATGTACATCAAAATCATATAACAAAATGTTGTCTTTCATTTAGCACAGATTTTGCGTTTCTGTGTAGAACTGATTGATCTAGGCCTCACTGATCTGTATCTTATGCACTTAAATTTTGTATAAAAAATTATACACTTTTTTCAACTCAGAATATTTAAAATTCTTTACATCTTAGAAAATAAGACTTAATATGTTATATTATTTAACTTCTTAAATAAATGTGTCTTGATTTAGGAATGTTTAGATATTTTTACTGGCGAACAAGACAAAAATCCATCGTGCTTGTTGTTGTTTTTGCAATGTAGGAACTGGAGGACGAGGCTGATTTGACTATTTGAATGAAGTCAACAGCAATAAGATGGGTATTTTTACATTAGAGAACAGAGATGTTGATGTTAATTACAATATAGTTCCTGTAAATTGGCATTTGTTGATCTGGTTTTGTCATTATAATAATGTTATGAAAAGGTAAGGGATTTTCCCCAGCTACATGCTAATATTCATGTTGGGCTGAAATTTGCCTGTGTTTACCCACGAGTCACTGTGTGTCGATATGCTTGTTAAAACTCACAGCTAACACTACTTTGTGGACATGATTTTATCATTTCATTTGCGCGCTTAATGAGATCCTTATGAGTACACATACAGACTGTAAGTGTAAATAATGAACGTCGCTGTGTATTTAAGTATCAGTTCCACCTGTCTAATTGAGTCTGTTTAAGGAAATAAAAGATTTTAAAGATGCCACAGCAGTTAACACGAGCCTTGTGGGAATGATTGTGTAGCGTATTTACTAATTTGGTCAACTTTGCCACTTGTGAACTGTTTGTGTTACAGACATGAATGATGTATCAGTTATGTTGAGGAAATGTCTTTATCACTCACAAATCATTATGCCAGGGGCATAATGGAAAAGAAATTTGCATGAGCAAAAAACACTTATGTTTCCATCGAAATTGTTATAGACATGAAAACGAATCATTGCTCTGTTCTCCTTCACTCTTACTGTGTTTGTCCAGTGATGGCAGTCGTGCTGAGCGAACAGCCGGCCCGGGCCACCATTGCTGATTGGATGAACTGTGAGGATTAATGGACATTTATATTTCATTAAATCCATTGCTCGGCGGAGAATAATGTATCATTCAGCGATATTGAAACATATGTCAAGCCTATCCTCTTACCCATAATTCAGTTAGACTCAAATGTGATGATCAAGTGTTATTACAGGCCAATATATCATCTCGCTCGGGCCGGCGGCGTCTCTGTGTTTATCTGCTGCGCTGAAGCGTCTGCGTCTGCTGAAGGAGCTCATTACCAGATGAGTTAACTCAGGTGAAGGACAGAGCCGTGAAGTCCACACGCTCAGGTTACCTCAAACATCAACGCTATAAGAGTCTGTTAATATTTATTAACATGATCAATTCATGAAGGACAGGCTATATGTGCACCTTCAGGAGTGAAATGTTGAATTTCAGAATTCAAATAGATTTTTGGTAGAACCTGCTAAATGGGCCATAAGAAAGAAGTTTTACATTATACTTTGATTTGCGCATTTGTTATGACATTTCTCTTAAATGTGTCTGAATATCACTGTTTTAAAGACTCAACATCAAATCGAATGTCTGTGTCACAAATACAAATATTTTCTCTTCATGGATTCCTTATTGTGTTTGGATCAGCTGGTATGTAGATTTTTAGTGAATTTGTGAAATAAGTTCTGATAAAGTATAAAGAATCACATCAACTATATCATTCACTAACCAACCACAAACACACGCAATACTAACAGTCTTCATCTACTGCACTACATTGATTAGTTTAGCATTACAAATTCAAGAAATGCTTGTCTGTCTTCAATGATGTCAATAAATAAATAAATAAATGTTCATTTTTAAAAAATAAATTAACATATAATTACTTGAAATACATATTTACTGAAATAAAATGAAAAATAGAAATAATCAATCAATCAGTCATGTAGTTGTCAAAGCAAAATTTCTTGTTGTATTTCTCATTTAGTTTAATTGTAAAAGGTTAGTTTAGGGATTAATTATCAGTATTAACTAGTTGCTTATTAACATGCATATTACTAGCATATTTGCTGTTTATTAGTACTATAATTATGTCATGCACACATTCATTTTCAACTAAATTTTTGGTTCCCCAAAGAAATTTTGCAATCATAATAAGTGAATAATAACTGAATCATAATGTCCCACTCATATTTTGTCAGATGTGCTTTTCTACACTCTTAAAATTAAATATCACAGAGGGTTTTCACCAAGTAACTAATAGGAAGTACAATAACAAATAAATAAATAAATACATAAAAATTTACAAATAATAAAAAAGGTAATAAAACTGACAAATAGACACAATAAAATTATTCAAACTTTAAGTAAAGTTAAACAATATAAATAAATATAAATAATAGTGTCTCAGTGATATTATAATAATGTTGTGTGTGTTAGATGTTATGCTTTTTTTTATCTTTGATACCATCAGATCAGGTGATATTTTTGTTGTATTCTAATGCAGTGACATTTATTTATTTGTAGTGTCCAAATACACTAGTTGAAGTGCAGTTTTGTGTAACTCATGAACTATTATTCTGTGTCTCAATGATTAGCGGTTAGTCTCTCGTATGAGCGCTGCTCAATATTCACCGCTGCCTATGACACTTCTCATGAAGGGCGAATGAGATCCTCCAGCTAAAGAGCTGGTTTTGGGACAATGGGCCCCAGACAAGGCTCAGGCCGGCCCGTGACAGGCAGTCAGTCTGCTGTCAGCTTGTGTTCAGTCTGTCACACTACACTCACCTCCTGCTGTTTCCAGTAATCAATACAGGCCTGAAATCAGCAGCGCTCTCCACCTCCCACACTAGCTGTTTTGTCCTGCTATCAATAATGAATTTGGTTCCCCCTTTCTAGTCCACCCTCGGCCGACTCCACGCGCTCCTTTTTGCCAAACGCAGGCTCGCACAACACAACATGGAGTCTAACATTTCTATTTTGCAATAGAAATAATAAGTGAATAATAACTGAATCATAATGTCCCACTCATATTTTGTCAGATGTGCTTTTCTACACTCTTAAAATTAAATATCACAGAGGGTTTTCACCAAGTAACTAATAGGAAGTACAATAACAAATAAATAAATAAATACATAAAAATTTACAAATAATAAAAAAGGTAATAAAACTGACAAATAGACACAATAAAATTATTCAAACTTTAAGTAAAGTTAAACAATATAAATAAATATAAATAATAGTGTCTCAGTGATATTATAATAATGTTGTGTGTGTTAGATGTTATGCTTTTTTTTATCTTTGATACCATCAGATCAGGTGATATTTTTGTTGTATTCTAATGCAGTGACATTTATTTATTTGTAGTGTCCAAATACACTAGTTGAAGTGCAGTTTTGTGTAACTCATGAACTATTATTCTGTGTCTCAATGATTAGCGGTTAGTCTCTCGTATGAGCGCTGCTCAATATTCACCGCTGCCTATGACACTTCTCATGAAGGGCGAATGAGATCCTCCAGCTAAAGAGCTGGTTTTGGGACAATGGGCCCCAGACAAGGCTCAGGCCGGCCCGTGACAGGCAGTCAGTCTGCTGTCAGCTTGTGTTCAGTCTGTCACACTACACTCACCTCCTGCTGTTTCCAGTAATCAATACAGGCCTGAAATCAGCAGCGCTCTCCACCTCCCACACTAGCTGTTTTGTCCTGCTATCAATAATGAATTTGGTTCCCCCTTTCTAGTCCACCCTCGGCCGACTCCACGCGCTCCTTTTTGCCAAACGCAGGCTCGCACAACACAACATGGAGTCTAACATTTCTATTGCATTTGCTAATCATTAATCAATAATTCAGGGCGGCTCTCTGGTGGTGAAGAGTCTGTGCTTCCTGGAACATATGGCAGAAGGGCAGGCGACTCGGGTTACGGCCTCATCTTATCACAAAACGCAGCCAGGGAAAACAAGATGTTTCAAGTTGTGTTTCTTGCGTTTGTCTCTGCTGTTTTTTCAAGAGCTAGCTTTTGTTCCTCCGCTTGTTAACGTAAATGACCGCGTGACTCCGGTGGACAAAGCAGCCAGTCGTAATTTGTAGCGTTCGTCGACGTGATGCTTATCACACGAGATGCTTTTCATTTCCTGATCATACTTAAAAGGCTCCAAGAGACAGTTTTAGCAGTGATGCCATTAAAGAACCATTTATGGTTCCCCAAAGAACCTTTCTTAATAGAAACATTATTTCTATAATCTTAAGAACCTTCTTACATGGATGTTAAAGGGTCTTCATGCAATCATTAATGCCAATAAAAGACCTTTGTTTGTTTGTTTGAGTGATTGCACTTTCATTCATTCATTCATTCATTCATTCATTCATTCACCAGTGATTCCATTAAATATCCATTTTTGGTTCCCTAATGAAACTTTCAGTGGTAAAAGAACCACTTAAAAGAACAACTTAACATTTTTAGTGTGAAGAATGAAAATTTTATTTTATTGGTTGGTTTGTGTGTGTGTGTGTGTGTGTGTGTGTGTGTGTGTGTGTGTGTGTGTGTGAGTGTGTATATATATATATATATATATCCAAAGATCCAATATATATATATATATATATGTGTGTGTGTATATATGTGTGTGATGTTAAAGGTTCATCATGCAACTATTAATTCCAATAAATGACCTTTTATATTTTATTTTATTTATTTTTCTTATTTTATTTTATTTTATTTTATTTTATTTTATTCGTTCATTGCAGTGGTGCCATAGAAACTAAATTTTTGGTTCCCCAAAGAAACTTTGCAATCATAATAAGTGAATAATAACTGAATCATAATGTCTTACTCATATTTTGTCAGATGTGCTTTTCTACACTCTTAAAATTAAATATCACAGAGGGTTTTCACCAAGTAACTAATAGGAAGTACAATAATAAATTAATAAATACATAAAAATTTACAAATAATAAAAAAGGTAATAAGCTCCATTTTTGGTTCTCCAAAGAAACTTTGGAATCATAATAAGTTCCTGTTATCGCTCATATTTTGCCAGATGGATGTAATTTTCTAAACTCAAATAAAGATTGCTGAGGGTTTTTGTAGTGAAGAAGAACCTTTCAGTGATCAGATCTTTTAAAAACAAATGAATCCCACACACTGCAATAGCCAAATTATATTTTAATGCAGCGGTTTGGTCATGTGGTCTTCATCAGGCATTGTTTTCCTTTGTTGCCTTTTAAAGGCAATATGATGATGAAGGTCACATGACTGAAGTGCTGCAATAAAATATGATTTGGCTATTGCAGTGTGTGAGACTCATCTAAGTTTTTCTTTATTCCCATGCACCCATGCACCTGCAGTTTTAATTATATTTCATGAACTGTACTTAAAAGAACCATTTAATCTAATCAAATATTTTTCCACTATAAAGAATGGAAAGGTTAAAGGTTCTACATAAAACTATCAATGCCTTTATTTTTTAAAGTTTATGTTTCTGTGGGAAATGCGTTTAATTTTTATGTTATCACTCATTTCAACAGTTCTCCGGCATCTCATTTTTCATCCTTAATGTCTTTGGGTAAGGTGGCATAACTCATTTGGTGGGTCTGGCGGAGCGGATCATCTCGTGCACTTGTAGCGCGTCCCGCCTGTCCCGCCTGCGGTCTGGAGGTGAGGATGACCAGCGCGCAGCGGCCTGGGGTTTTGGCTGGGAAAGCTTTACATATGGACGCCTCTGTGGGCATCCATCCCTGGTGAAGGATGGCAGCTCTCACACTCACCCGTGACCCGCTGGGCCGCTGATAAATCGAGGATGCCACCGTAACACTCGCACTACCAGCCCCGCTCTCACTCCCAGGGCATGCTTTTGTTGTCCTAGAAAACAGATGCACAATATTTCACTATTAGATGATGAGAAAAGACTTCCCACATTCTCTGATGGCTGCATTTCTGTGATGTTTGCATGACCTTTGCAGTTGTTCCTGATTACTGGATTTTACAGAAAATGCTGGTTTGATTGTCATTTGACATTTATTTGATAAAAAAAAATAATAAATAATAATAATAATAATAATAATATTGTGAAATAAACTTGCAATTTAAAATAATGGCTTTCTATTTGAATATATTTTAAAATATAATGTATTCTTTAAAGAATTAAAAAGTTAAAAAAGAACAGCTTTTTCAAAATAGAAAGGTTTTGTAACAATGTGCACTAGTGTTCAAAAGTTTGGGGTGCTTACATTTTTCTGGGGTGCTTTTTACATTCTTTTTTTTTTAGTTTGAAGTAAATTAATATTTTTACTCAGCAAGAATGTGTTAAATTGATAAAATAAAATAAAATAAAATAAAATAAAACTTAAGCAGAACAAACGTGTTTAATACTGATAATAAATCAGCAAATTAGAATGATTTCTGAAGGACCATGTGACACTGGAGACTAGAGTTTAAACTGCAATAATATTTTGCAATATTAAATATTTTTGTATTGTCAATCAAATAAACATCCTTGGTGAGCATAAAAGCCTTCTTTAAAAAAAAACTTGTGAATGGCAGGGAATGCATGATTTCCTAATTGTGGCAATGAAAAACATGTAAACCAAAATTTATACAAATGAGAGGAAAAAGCAGGTGTCTTTATAGATTATCTTAAATGTTTGTAGTGTGACAGAACACTTATGAGACCCATCATATCAACTCTTTCTTTACACTTACACTACAGTTCAAAAATTTGGGATTGGTAGGATTTCCTAAACTGTCTTCTGCTCACCAAGGCTGCATTTATTTGATCAAAAATACAGTAAAAACTCTAAAAATGTGAAATACTATTATAATTTAAAACAGCTGTGTGAATATCTGTTAAAATGTAATTCATTTCTGTGATCAAAGCTGAATTTTCAGCATTATTACTCCAGTCTTCAGTGTCACATGATCCTTCAGAAATCATTCTGATATGCTGATTTGCTGCTCAAGAAACATTGCTCTTTATTACCAATGTTAAAAACAGTTGTGCTGCCCAATATTTTGGGGAAAACTAATTCACAGATAAATAGAAAGTTCAAAAAAACGGCAAAGTGACTTTACTGTCACTTTTGATCAATTGAGCATCCTTGCTGAATAAAAGTAATAATTTCCTTCACATATGTATGTAAAATGCCACCATAATTGCAGTCTGTTTAATGTAATGAGCGATTGATTTCAGACCTCCCAAGTCACATTTCAGCAGCAGTGCTAGAATCAGCCAGAGGGATGATTGGAAAAAGCGTGCATGACATCGAATCCCCGGTTATTTTATTTATTTATTTTCCTTTCTTCTGCAGCTCTTCGCTGGCTAATTCTAATGAAGAGGCCTCCGATGACTTCATTTGCGATGGAGTTAATTGGTTTTGCTGCTTCCTGCTGGAGCGAGTGTGTGTTTGGGCGGCGAGTGGCTGGGCGTCTCTGTCGCCCCGTTAGCTCACACTTTAATTAGATCTGGCAGCCACCTCATAATGATAAATGCTGCAGAGATGAATGGAAATGCAAATGCTGTTGAAGTAGCCCCCGCCATCATGGCCCGCCATCATTAACACTTTCCTGCTGTCAAATCTATCATTGTCATGTGAGGGAGGGGAAGGGGTGTCCCGCCGCAGCGCGCTGGGGTACGCAGAGTTAAAAGTCAGAGAGGAGGATGGGAGGAGAGATCGCAGCTCAAACACTTCTCCTTAAACTCACAGACTCTCCAGAATCCATTTCACTAAATCTGTGCAGCTCTACCCCGCACAAACAGAACCACTGTTTTACACATTCTGACTTTGGATTAATATGGAAATAATGTTCAGAACAGGTGTGATGAGTGGTTTTTGCTGTCAAATCTTGACTGATTTTTATAAAGCAAATGTCAGAATAACTTTAGTAATATTTTGAGATGAACACTTGCTGGACTGAAGCAGCTTGGCTTTACTTGATTCTCCATAAATCATGTTTTAGTCTCAAATCTGTTGAGGAACATTTGTTTCCACAAGCTTTACTTTCACTGTTTCTCAGTGGAGGAATGAGCTTCCCAAGCCTCCAAAACAGCTGACATCTTTTGAGGAATGTTTATTTGTTTATTTCTCAGTCATAATTGGATTGCACTGCATTACATGTTTGAATAATTTCAATCTTAAATGAAGTGAATCTTACTAAGACATATTCCTGGAGATATTTAGATCATTTACCAGGATATTTAGATCATTTTATGTCAGGATCTGCTCTACTGTTATAAAGTAATTTATTACATTTTATTAAAATATCAGCATATGCAGCAAATGGCATATGTTTGCTCAGTTTGAGCTGTTTTTTCCTCCATATTCTTACTCTATCAAACTATATGAGACATAAAAGCCTGATGGAGCTAATGTGACCCTGGACCACAAAACTTAAGTAGCATGGGTATATTTGTAGCAATAGCCAAAAATATATTGTATTTTACTTTTATTGTACTTTTATGCCAAAAATCATTAGGATATTAAGTAAAGATTGTTCCATAAGAAATGTAGTACATTTCCTGCTGTACATATATCAAAACGTACTGCTTGATTAGTAAGATGCATTGCTAAAAACTTCATTTGGCAATTTTCTCAATTTTCTCAATTTGTTTTTTTTTTTGCATCCTCAGATTCCAGATTTTCAAATGGCCAAATATGGTCAATCAATGGAAAGCTTATTTATTCAAATTTTAGATGATGTATAAATCTCATTGTCAAAAAATGGAGCCTTATGTCTGGTTTTGTGGTTCAGGGTCACAAATATGATACAAAAAATAAATATGCAAACATTTTTAATATATTTGGTACGGTTATAGTTTGAGAATCATCACTTTTTGTATAAATATCAGCATCTGCAGCAAATTGCAGATTTTCTCTGAATAAAATTAAGCTCTTATTTCCTTCATATTCTTATCATATCAGCCAATATATAAGCCAAAAAAAGAAATAAATAAAAAAAAAAAGAAAAGAAAACAATAAACTGATGCATCAAATACATGGAAAACATAAAACACGTATACTACCTGTCAAAAGTTTGGACACTGAAAAAAAAAAAAAAACTGTTATGCAAAATGTTATTACAATATAAAATAATGTTGTTGTTTTTTATTATTATTTGAATATACTTTACAATAGAATGTATTCCTGTGATGCAAAGCTGAATTTTCATCAGCTATTACTCCAGTCTTAAGTGTCACATGATCCTTCAGAAATCATTCTAATATGCTGATTTATTATTAGAATTATCAATGTTGGAAACAGTTGTGCTGCCAATTTTTTTTTTTTTTTTTGCAACCTGTGATACTTTTTTTTCAGGATTATTTGATAAATAACAAGTTAAAAAGAACAGCATTTATTCAAAATATAAATCTTTTCTAACAATGTAAATCTATGCTATCACTTTTTATTAATTTATCACATCCTTGGTGAATAAAGTATTAATTTCTTTAAAAAAAAGAAAGAATAAAAATTGTCTGACCCCAAACTTTTGAACAGTAGTGTATATTGTAAGAAAACCTTTCTATTTTAAATACATGCTGTTTTTTTAACCTTTTATTGATCAAAAAATCCTGAAAAAAGTATCACAGTTTCCAAAATAAAATAAAATCAAATATTAAGCAGTGCAACTGTTTCCAACACTGATAATAAATCAGCATATTAGAATGATTTTTGAACGAAAAGACTGGAGTAATGATTCTGGAAATTCAACTTTAATTACAGATATAAATTTCATTTTAATGTATATTAATAAAGAAAAACATTGATTTACATCGTAATAATATTTCACAATATTTATTTTTTGTGAAAACAGCCTTGATAAGCATAAGACACTTCTTAAAAAACATTAAATGAGACAGTGTGTCCAAACTTTTGACTGGTA
The DNA here is from genome assembly GCA_033026305.1 of Cirrhinus molitorella. NCBI lineage: Eukaryota > Metazoa > Chordata > Actinopteri > Cypriniformes > Cyprinidae > Cirrhinus > Cirrhinus molitorella. Next base: position 33,676,123 of record CM065123.1, on the reverse strand, counting down.
GTGTGTGCACAAATTCTGACTATTATTTAATTTGTCAAGTTTTACAGGGTTAAGCAGAAGTCTTTAGATCAAATCAGTGTTATTTTAGTGTCATTAGGATAATAATTTGATTTGAATTTGATTGTGTGTTTTGTTATTTTTATTAGTTTTTAATGTGTTTATACAGTTATTATAAATGTTAATTTCAGTTTTAGTTGTAGTTATTTTAGTACATCAAGTTAAACTTAATTAAAATATGAATTTTTTATATTTATCGGATTTCACTTTAATTGTTTTAGTTTTCATTTAGTGTACTTTAAAAACCCTGGATCAAATGCTTTTTAAGATCACAAGAAATATTACATTTTTCAGCCACCTCATCTCAATGGCTGCAAGTAACAGATCCCAAGAAATGCAGATATTGCATGAGAATTAATCAGCTTTGATGTGTGTTTATCGTAGTTTGTTGGCGGTATGGTGGAAGAGCTGCTGCTGATATTCGAGTAGTTTGTGCGTCTGATAAAACGCCTCCACTCATGGACGACACGTTTCGCCTCATTGCGGAGCTGCAACAGTGACACCTTAGAGCCGCACTCATGTGTTCAACATGCAGGACCTGCTTTAGCTGCATGAGGTGGAGTCTTTGATTACACACGCTCTGTGTGTGTGTGTGTGTGTGTGTGTGTGTGTGTGTGAGATAGTAAAGTGGATTGTTTAAGTTGTGGGTGTGCCTATGTGTGTGTTTCTGTGTTACTTGTATCATGCATACATATGCTGTATTGTGCATATATAGACAATGCATGCTTTTGCATAAATGTGAGTGTGTGCACGTAGACACAGGTATTAAATTATAGCTTACGTGCGTGTATGTGTGTGTGTGTGTGTGTGTGTGTGTGTGTGTGTGTGGCGTCTCCTTTCGTTGCCTGCATTAACTATAACCTTGCCAGTGTTGTCCTACAGGCCACGTTAGGCAGCAGCCACAACAACAAGGGCAACTGTCACACTCCATGGCTCCTCTTCTTTTTTTTCCCCCTCTAAATTATTTACAGCTCAGTGTCGGACAAAGCTGCCCTGGCTCTACTGTCGCGTAAAAGAAACCGCTGACAGATTCAGAATGCTCTTCTTTTTTACCCTCACAATGCAATTAAACATTTGTCAAAGTCAAAGGGACTTGTTAGACAAACAGCAGTATTGTGAATTATTTGCTCTGTGTGAAATGTGTTTATTGACGGATAGTTGAGAGTCCTGTTTTGATGCAAAGACACTTGCTCGATATTGCAGTGATCATATGGTGAAGTGCATACTTCCTTACATGCATTTAGTATACTGCTTCACCTTACAGTTGCTTTAGATGTGTTTAGTTTTAATTACTGTTACTGAGAATTATGACTGAGCAAAATGGTTTTCTTCAGGTAATTGGATAATGTGTGTGTGTGTGTGTGTGTGTGTGTGTGTGTGTGCGCGCACCTCAGAGGACATTTCACTCACTGCAAGGTGAACACAGGGCCATATGATCCCTCTTACAAGTGCTGTGTCCACATTAGCAATGCAGAATATTAAACATGACATTAAATGGGTCAAAACTACTGTGCAGTACACTTAATGGCTCTATTATCTTGATGCATAAAATAAAATATTAAACTGACCATTTTAAAATAATTAAAACATGAAATTGAGATTTATAGCTCTGAAAGCTGAATAAATAAGCTTTGTTAAAAATGGAATCTGAGGGTGCCACAAAAATCTATATATTGAGAAAATCTCCTTTAAAGTTGTCCAAATGAAGTTCTTAGCAATGCATATTACTAATCAAAAATTAAGTTTTGATATTTATGGTTGGACATTTGCAAAATATCTTCATAGAACATGATCTTTAACATTTTAAAGATTTTGGGAAGAAAAGAAAAATGTATAATTTTGACCAATACAATGTATTTTTAGCTATTGCTACAAATATACCCATGCTACTTAAGACTGGTTTTGTGGTCCAGGGTCACATATTCATAAGCTTTTCCTAAAATAAGTAAATAAATAAATAAATCACAATAATAATAATAATAATAATAGTTTAGTTCCCTCCCCCCTTTTTTATTTAAAATTCATTTATTTATTGCCATTTTTATAAATAGTAAATAAATCAGTATATATATAAAAAGAAATACATAAAGAGTTTTTATTCATATTTATTTTCAGTTATTTTAGTACTTCAACTTCAACTTAAAAATATAAATATAAATAAAAAAATATATAAATTAAAATATATAGTGTTTTAAAAGTTTATTTTCTTTTTAGATTTGATTTCTGTAAATATTCCTTTCTTTCTTTCTTTCTTTCTGTCTTTCTTCCTTTAATGGTTTTAATTTAAGTTTTATATATGCAATAATCCTGCATCAGCCAACAGGAAGTGACATCATTTTGGAGGGAAAACAGCAGCACGAACATTAGTGTATATAAGTATTATCAATGAATCTGATAAATTTCGGAATGTTTCCTGCTGTTGCTGTCAGCATTTCAAAAGATAAATATTAAGAAGAAAAGAAAACAGTAGGTAACAACTAACTTTAGTTTTACATTCTTTTCATTCATAGCCATTCTGTTCATTTTCTTGCCTGTGTGTAAATAATCGAGTTGTACTGAAAGATTATAATTTAAAGGTATTCTGTATATGGATGCATATTTACACATTACATACTTACAGCATTTTGCACTATTTAGCACTATTGCACATCATTTGATAAGCATTCTTTATTTTTCCTGATCTGCAGCTGAATGTAGTGATGCATGCAGACGTGTGTTGTATTGTTGTGTTGTGTGCAGTCAGCAGAGGGCTCCGGGTTCAACCGGCCACACGACATAATGAGAATGCTTAATATCACATCACCTGCTGCGACGCTGTAACCGTAGCCTTGTTGGAAATGTTTCTAAGCGCTGAGGAGCATGTAGCTACTGATGATTTTGCTCACTGCTGGTAAGTGGTTCCCTGTGCAATTATTGGAGCCAGCTGGTACCGCCGCTAACGCCGTGCTTTAATCACGGATGGCGGACGAGAGATAAATAAAAGAAAGCACTGAGCGCCGGCAGCCATTTGCTCTGGGAACATTTAAAATAGCATGTTTGTTTTGATTTGAGAACAGCGTTAATGTTAAGAAATGAACATCTACACGAGCAATCGACAGACACGCTAAGTGTGAACAGACTACGTTACAGATTATCAGGCTTAATGGCCGACTTTCACATTCGGGCCTATTTGCTACAGCTGCCCTTCGCAGCCAGACAATGAGATCATCTAATGAGGAACCTTATTTGTAATCAAATATGTCATTAACTATTCATTGGATCAAAAGTTCAGCGGCCATTGTTGCTGTGTCAAGTAGAGCTTTAGGGCCTTACGGGATGAAACTAAATTAGAGCGGGGGGGCAGCGCTTATAAATAATTTCCGGCAGGCTGCTCTGCTTACCAGCACCCGTCCAGGTGGAGGTCACTGCGGCGACTAGCGGGGAAGCAGCTTAGCATCGCTCACTAGGTAACCGAATCACCGGCCGTGCCCTGGCAGCCCGGTCCGGGCCCAGAGCCACACGAGACCGATTAGCAATATGCACGCAGCGTTATGCTCTGACTGGGATGATTGTGTGATCGGGTTACTCCCAGACGTGTAGCATTAGCACCCACTTCTGAGTATTGATTCAGAAGGAATCGTCCTGAAGTGATTGTGAATTATGGATTATGGCACTTGGATCATTTTCATCGGCCCTCTCAAATAAAGTACACTTGATTCCTGCACTTGGGTCATTCGGAATCAATTTGTTATTAGTCAAGGATCATGTGGAGATTACAGAAGATAAAATCTTCCGTGCTTAAATTTAGACCTAGGTCAAGTGAGTGATTTCTGTGGCATTACTCAGACAGATAGTCTCACCCTACCCTACACCTACCCTACTCACGCCATTGGTTAAATCATGTGACAACTGACAGATCTTGAGAGCTCTTCCTCATAGCTCTCAGCTGTGTTCAGAATAGCACCCTAACATTATATGCTTGCTACTTTCATAGAACATACTATTTATACTAGAGATAGCTTACAGATACAGTCCTCTGTTTTTTAGGATGGCAAAAGGGTTTAAAAGTTACATTTTTAGGCTGGTCTAATAGCACTCAATGTCAAAATGATTGAGTTGGCCAATCAAATTAAAGTAGACGGGGTTAGAGCCAAAAGCGTGAATACCAATGTTGAAAGAGAGAGGTCAGATGAAATTAACGAAATGTTTAATATTTGACAACTGTTTTACAATAGAAATGTTAAATTATGGACAATAGTATCCAGTAATGCTAAATACAAACTTTTTTTCAAATATGGCCATTTTGAATTGAAAATATGGTATTATGATATTCATGTAATTATTAACTACAGACAGGAAACTTGTTAGGCACATAAATAAGATTTTAAAATATTATTTGCAAATAGTTCAGAATGATCGGTTACCAACTAGAATTAGACCTAGAATTTCCTTCACCGTTCTATTTCTTTATGCTTTATTAAAACGTCAGAAGGTACACACTAGTAAATAGTTTTGCACTGCACCATTAAACTTTACATAACACTATATATAGAGTAAACATTTACAGAAGCTCTCTAACCAGGAGTAACGGTCAAATTAAAACACTAGATTGATTGAATTACATCACTGAGCTCCTGTTTATTCGTCAGAATGTAATTCATTAGACATATTTGATCATTTTGACCAGTGGGGGTAAAGCATTACAAATATCGCTAGTTAAGTAATCAGATTACCTTTTTTCCAAGTAACTAGTAAAGTAATGCATTAATTTTTAATTTACAATATGTAATTATATGTAAAGATATGGTTGTGTAATTCTAGATTAAATCTCAACATGCATTTACTCATCTCACTCGTACAAAAACATATTCAATATTCCTCAAAATGGTGAAAACTGTGAATAGCAAACTCAGAATATGAACAAATGACTAATGCACTATTACCATTATAGTAAATACAGAGTTCTGGCATGAAACTCTAGAATGCAGTCCGATGGGTCTAACTCAATCTGACAACATGACATCATAAAAACATGGCACAGCCGGTTGGTTCTCTCCTGTATCAGTAGTCAATGAGCTCACTGCTTAACATTCAAATAAATGACTAATGTTAGATGTAGCAGTTGCAGCACGCTTCAGAAACCCTTCACCTTCCCCAGCTCCACCTGTATAGATCTGCTACGAGGTGATTCATATATGCTATATGGGGGTTAATTATATATGTTATATGTGCAGCAGCAGTGTTTCTTACATGCTTACAGCAGCATGTGGTGGATGTATTGGCAGGAGCAAGTCTCAGCACTTGCTCTGCCACAACAGCAACAGGGTAGCAGATCTATTCCAGTTTAATCAAGGTTTATTTTAACAGTGAGATCCAGAATAAAAAAAAAAAACATGATTGATTTGCATTTTAATGAGTGAAATAAGTATTTGATCCCCTATCAATCAGCAAGATTTCTGGCTCCCAGGTGTATTTTATACAGGTAACAACCTGAGATTAGGAGAACTCTCTTAAAGTTACTGCTCCTAATAACAGTTTGTTACCTGTATAAAAGACACCTGTCCACAGAAGCAATCAATCAATCAGATTCCAAACACTCCACCATGACCAAAAAGCTGTCCAAGGATGTCAGGGACAAGACTGTAGACCTACACAAGGCTGGAATGGGCTACAAGACCATCGCCAAGCAGTTTAGTGAGAAGGTGACAACAGTTGGTGGGATTATTAGCAAATTGAAGAAACACAAATTAACTGTCAATCTCCCTCTGTCTGGGGCGAGATCTCACCTCATGGAGTTTCAATGATCATGAGAACGGTGAGGAATCAGCCCAGAGCTACACAGGAGGATCTTGTCAATGATCTCAAGGCAGCTGGGACCATAGTCACCAAGAAAACAATTGGTAACACATTACACCGTGAAGGACTGAAATCCTGCAGCGCCCGCCACTTTGAAATGAGTGCTATTAAGATTTGCTAGTCAGAGTTTCTTGTTAGTTAATACTAGTTAGTTACTTTAATGTTAATAGTGCATTAGCCATTTGTTCCTGTGTATTCATTTTATTAATGACGGAACAGTATTCTAAAGTGTTACCTTAATGTCGTATGCGTTTGTATGAGTATTTATCTATTCTATTATATTTAATGATTAGGTTGTATTTCAAGTGAGGCAAGATAAGTTAGAATCAACTTTAATGGGATCAACTAAAATTCACTGAATTTCGACGCAACTTATTATTTGTGTAGGTAAACTTTGTATTACGAGACTTTGCATTACATTTCCAAGATCTTTAGACCTACTAGTTACAGTATGTTCTTCCTCGAGTACAAAAGGTTGCAACCAAATAAAGTAGAGAGCTACAAAATAGCTAGCAGTTACTACTTCAGTATGCATTCCAATTGAAGTAATGACTTACAAATGCAACGCATATATTTACTGGATTATTATGGATCAAGACTGTTGACACAAGATTGGAATAAAAAAGAGAAGATATTCATTTTAAATTCTAAAATGAAAAGTAGATGCTATTTGCTGCTGAAATGCTTATTTTTTGGACAAATATAATCAGGCCTGTCAGGGTTGGAGGGTTGTTGAGTTTGTGTTTGCTGTGCGTCTGATGAGCTGGAAGGCCTCTGAGCTGAAGGAAGTGTTTCCGGAGTGAATATTTAATGGAGGTTTGCTGTAGTGTGTCCTGAGGACATATGGCCTGCAGCACAACACTGTCCCATCCACTCGGACAGCAGCTCCACTCACACTCACAGTAATGGCTCGCTGTCAGGATGCAGCAGCTAAATTCTTAGTAACAGAAACAAATGTTAAAGGCATGTTGACAACTTTCCAATGTCAAACCTCACTAGTAGAAACCTGTGCTGGTTTGCAGCCTTTTTTTTTTTATAAGCTTTGACCATCAGCTTTGTTTGTACTACACAACAGCATGTGTGCAGGTGGAGAACGTAATTATTTTTAATAATTTTAGATTTTACAATTTCCTTAGGGAAAAGCAATCATGTTTTAACCTGTTTTACAGTACATCCTAAGGTTTTATTATTTATTTAGTTATTTATTTATTTTTGCTTTCCATTTCCGTTTGATCATTTCTAGGTTTAATTAATTTACCAAAAGCACAAAAATTTGTGACCACAACCACAAACAGTTTGTTGTGGTTTACAGGAGCTAGAGCATATATATATATATATATATACACACACTGGAGATCAAAATTAGAGAACAATTTATAAACAATTGAACAATTCTGAAATAATGTCATTCATCACTGCTCAACAGTTGAAGGAGTTTTTGTCCTGTCTATACCATGCTACCAGAACACCTTTTCCACAAAATAACTAAGGCATTTCAACAAAATACATTATTTTACAGAAAACACACTGATCAAAATTAGAGAACAACAATGACTGTAGCATGGAAAAAAATTACAACAAAATTTTCTGAAGGTTACAACAGTCAGCAATTAGTAGGAAGTGTACAGGCCTCTGCTCTGAATGACTTCAGCACATCTGTGGCCACAGGACAGCACTAGTCTCTCACACTGCTCTGGTGTGATTTTGGTCCACTCTTCATCCAGTCTCCTCCACAGTTAGGTGACTGTAGTGGGTTTCTTGGCCATAACTTTGTCGCCAAGGATTTTCCAGAGGTTCTCTATTGGGTTGAGATCAGGACTCTGGGCAGGCCATGTCATTATTTCAATGTTTTCAGTTTCAAGGAACTGCTTTACCGGTTTTGCTGTGTGACATGGAGCGTTGTCCTGCATGAACACTGCGGGCTGATTGGGTGATGAACGCAGGGAAGGAACCATATGTTGTTGAAGAAGGTTCTGATAAACATTTGCATTCACTCTGCCATGTAGCTGTATAAGAGGCCCAACTCCTGCTGCAGAAAACATGCCCCAAACCATGACATTTCCAGCGCTGAACTGGTGAGCAATTCCAGCTGCAGTGTGGAAACGATTGCTCATTGAGATCCTCCACAGGATCCTGTCCTCTCTTGTATTTATCTTCCGTGGACGACCAGCCTTCTTGGGGGACTTGAATGAGTTTGTGATGTTGTAAAGATTCAATATTCTTGAAATCACAGATCTGGAACGACCAACTTGTCTTGCTATGGCTGATAGGGTCATCCCTTTGGCCTTCATCTGGACAACCTGCTGCCGGAGGCTTTCAGTCACTTTAGAACGGCCCACCATCTTGCAGAGTCAGTAGTCAGAGAAGTTAGGCTGCCAGTTAAATAGGGGTTGACAGATAATCAAGGAAATTAACACCAGGTGCCAGATTAACACCAATAACTGGGAGGTATCTGAAAGTGTTCTCTAATTTTGATCTCCAGTATATATATATATATATATACACACACACAAGAGAATAAATATAAAATTTAACTAAGCAGGAATGATAATAACATAAAATAATAAACAAATGGTGTTTTAAAAGTCATTTTATCTCTAAATAATAGAATAGTATTACATAATAATAATAATAATAATAATAATAATAATAGTTGAAATAATTAAAAGTAAAACATCTAACAATTATTATTATTATTTATAATAATAATAATAATAATAATAATAAAGACAAACAAATAAAAAAAAATATATCTTTTCTGATCTTATTTATTTATTTTTTTAATAAACACTAGCTCTATTGACTTATAGTTGAAGTCAAAAGTTTACTTAAAATTTATGTAATTGTTTTACCGAAATAAGAGGTATCATACAATTGCATGTTTTTTTTTTATTTAGTACTGATCTGAAAAAAATATATATATATTTCATATAAAAACATTTACATATAGCCATCAAAAGAAAATAATAGTTGAACCTTCTGTAATAGCTGCATATGAGTCCCTCACTTGTCCTCAGTGTGAAAAGATGGATCTCAAAATCTTACAGTCATTGTTGGAAAAGCGTTCAAATACACAAAAATTCAGAAAAACCAAAGAATTTGTGGGACCTGGAGGATTGTTCTGAAGAACAGCAGGCAGTTTAACTGTTCAGGACAAACAAGGTACTCATGAACAACTATCACTAAACAAAACAAAATCTCTTGTGGACTATATGTAAATGTCTTTTATCTGAAATATAATGATTAAAAGCTTCATTAATAAATCGTTAACAAACATTATATAATGCTTGACGGATCATTAGTTAATGTTTACAATGTCATTAAACTTTCAATGTGTTTTAAAAATCTACAAATGATTTTAACAGAAATTATACAATGATTACAAGCTTATTTGTTAATGTCTTTTGAATGCTTACAAATGTCATTAAACTTCAGTTTACAAATTAGCTATTCATGTTAATATATTCATTAACTCATAATGACAGTCAGTCAAGGTCATATTTGGTCTTTGTTTGTTGTGTAGACTTCTACTATTTACACATCTTAAATCATTTATTAATCACTTGTTAATGTTATTGCAGTACCCAATCTAAAGTGGAAACTATTCATCAACTGTGAATGTTTATAAACATTTATTAATCATTAGTATCTTTATGAGCAGTCATTTTGATTGCAAAAAGTGTCCCAAATGACCTGAATTCACCCTATTTTCACATATTTACAAATCATTGATTAATCATTTGTTCATGTTTTTTGCAGTACTCAATCTAGAGACTAATATCATTTGTAAATGTTTATAAACATTTTTTTAGTATCTTTATTGGCACTGGACTTTTAGCTACTTTAACAATGTTTGTTTAAAGGGTGGTTAGTTAAGTTTAGCTAAATGCTTGGTAAAGACATATCACACATTGTGCAAACACTTATATTAGTATACTATTGTGTATCATTAAACAGAATATTCAACAGGAAGAGTCATACATCAACAGGAGGAGGGGGGAACAAATTTTCAAGAAAATACTTCATTTAACAAAACAATGCAATATAAACAGATTGAATTGTGTTCCCTTATAGTACTCAAATTGACCCCTGTACACTTGTTGACCCCTTACCCAACCCTTAAACCCACCCATACCACACCTCAACAGCAGCAAAAGTGTTGTGCATTAACAAACGCTTTAATCATTGTATAACATTTGTTAAAATCATTTGTAGATTTTCAAGATGTGTGTGTCATATGATCATATGAATTAGAAGTTTAATGACATTTTTAAGCATTTTAATTGACATGAAATGTCAATTAAATGATATTAGTAAACATTAACAAACATATTATTTCACAGTTATTAAATGTGTGAATATACATGAACTAATGATCCATTAAGCATTATATAATGTTCATTAATGATTTATTTATGAAAATTATTATAAAGTGTTACCCTTTGACTTCAACTGTAGATAAAATGCCATTGTTCCTGTTCCTGTTTTTGTTTTCTCTTTTTTTTCTCTCTCTCTCTTTTCTTCAATATCCTGCTGTCACATACGTGTCAAATATATTTTCTCTGTTCGCTCTTATGTATTGCTGGGCCCAATGTCAAACAGCCCCTGAAATACTGCAGGATGAGCTGTAATTGCTTCAGATATCTTGGCTAATGCTAATGCTATGCTGAATTTTGCCAGCAGTGAAGGCCGCAGTTATTGCATCAGAACTGATGAGCATCCTAACGTGTTCCTATAGAGTCTCCAGCCAACCCGAGACCTCCAACCCCGGCGCCGTATACAGACCGGCGAGTGTTTAGCCCTCAGGACACGGACCGATAGAGAAGGAAACACAGCTCAGCATGTTTGCTGGAAATCCAATTATTTGTCCAAAGCTCTGAATTCAAAAGTGGATTCGAAGTCCTAAAGCAATTACGACTCGCTCGGAGTCGGCCGAGAAGGTGTAAAGGCCAGCAGCTAGAGCTGTATTGTTTTTACCCGTTTTTATTCACACCGAACGATTAAATTCTGGCTTTCCTTCTTTTTAGCGTCAAGGCTTTAGCACTTAAAGCTGAAAATGAGGCTGTCGAGAGCAGGTCAGAGTTTGGCTTCAGCAGTTAAAGTCGGCAACTGTCTTTTCTTCTATACTGTATATGAGTGAAACAGCTTCTTGAGAAAACAATGTAGGATGGACTTGATTGGATTGGATCATTGCTATTGGTTTATTTGCACTTCATTTTTATTTCTGTCTCAGGTAAATGCAGGTGGATGTGAAACTAAAGTCCAAGCATAAATAGTTGAAATGCCTCGGAGGATGAAGCAGAGCTGTAGGGTAAAATCAATGGAGTCAGTTGTACATGAGCCGCACTGATGTTCCCGTAATGTGTGTTAAATTATAATGCGCTTATTTTGGAGGCTTCTCCCTGAAGACTCCCCTCGGCGCTGCTCCTCAGTCCTTTCATAGGTCTCTCATTCTCTCACATTCCTTCACTCTCTTCGTAACTTTTTAGCTACATTCTGGATAAAGTTTGGGTCTTTGTATTATTTGTGCTGTTTCTTGATTCCTGAAGAGGGTTGGCAGATAGAGACTTGTCAAAAAAAAGTGTACGTAATTGTACTTAAACAGCAGTGTTTGTAAATGAATAATGCAGTTAGAAGTGCCCTGTAACGCACGTGACAGCATTTCTCCAGAGCATCTGTGTGGTCGTGTTACTCAAGTCAAGTGTGCAATTGACTATTTGAGTATCAGTGAGGCACTTAAACAACATCGGAAAGGTAAATACTGATCTTAGATTGGTGCAAATTTAACTTTAACTTCTGTTTGTTCGTTCTCATTGTGATCATAACATAATGAGACTCCCGAGGCCATCGAGGTTCAAGTGAAACTGTTGAAGCGATGAGCAGACATGAGCCCTGAGGCCTGTGTGCTTCAGCCTCCATTTGCATATCCGTTAAAGCTGATGGAAACCCTGAAGTTCCTCTGAAAGTCATTGGAATATCATGCAATCCGTCAGTGTGACACGCAGGACCGCGTCAGAATGGAATGAGCTCGTCTACCTCTTTAACCTTGCTTTCATGTCACAGGACATGCGATTCTTCAGCCACATCTGAACATCCACATCAGACCCTGACTGATCAGAACTCATTGTGAGCAGGAGATGCTGAATCTGTAAATGAGCTTTAGCATGTGTGCATTTAAGCTTAATGTGAAATGGCAGTGCTATGTTAACCACACTGATAAAAAAGATTATATTATTTATATCAAACACATATTAATGTGTTTTTCAATTATTCATGTGAATGTTCTGTATCTGATTCCGAGTATTCATTCGCAAGGGCTCTTCACATGTAATTAAATCATCCAGGTCAGACCAAATTCATGGGCTCCAGACTTCAGCTATAGCATTCTGGGCTACCTGATCTCATCATAAAAACGTACCTTAAAAACGTTTTTCACAGCAAAAATACATACCAATAAGTACATATCACTGCAGTTTCCAACTGAAATGAACAGTAGAGGTGGTAAAACTGCAAGCACTTGTAATTGTTTTTGTACACAGTTATGATTACAGCTCCATATGTTTTGTTTTCCAGCAAACAAGCTTGTTCTGTAGCTCAGCAGGCACAGAATTAGACTTAGGATGCAGAATCCTTGGAAAACATGGCTTACGATGAAAGAGCTGAAAGTTGAAAGATCGAAAAAACAAGCTAAAACGACATGCTTGCGGTTGCGTTTTTACATCACATTCACTTTTGTTCATACTGTTGGGTAGGTTTAGGTGTAGTACAGATTTTATTTTAACGTTATTTTAAAATGTCACAGAGCATTGGAGTTATAGCCCTTTGTTGCCCTTTACATATCTCTAAAAAATCATCATACCCCTTTAAAATAGTTACTTTATTTGTCATGCAGCCTGAAATCAAACCCCATTCCAAATAACTTTTTCAGCTTTATTGACAATTTTGGTCTTACAACATCAAACCAATAAAAGAAAAAACACAACAGTTCTGCAAATTAATAAAAAAATAAATAAAAAATAGCAAAACAAGGTTGGAAGAGTCATCAGCCCCTTGATTTAATCTTTTGTAGAGGGACCGAAAGGCACTGGGAATTGTATCGTCATGATTAAATTATATACTGGGTAATAATATTGTTATTATTGCATATATATTAGGGTGTGATTTTTCAATGCAAACAGTCACAACAGTTTTATTTATATTACACTATTTACACATTTATGAGCACGTAACCCAACCCCTGCACCTAAACCTAACCATTTGTCAATAAAACACAGATATAACAGGCAGATACGACTACAGTCACAATTAAAAAAAAAAAAAAAATATATATATATATATATATATATATATATATATATATATATATACATATATATGAATATTCCAGGTCTTCCAGGACAAAACGATTGATTTGTGAGAGAAACAGAGGCGATTGCCGTCTCCGTCACCGTAAAGCTCATCCTGTTTGTGCCGCAGTCCATTCACGAATTCAAAAAATGCCTCCAGAAGAAGCCTTGAACTACGTCAACAAACACACTTGCAAAACTCCACTGCTCCTCCAGAAAAATGAATTATGTTCACGTAACGCTGGGTTCTTCAGGAAGCTGAGCAAAGTTATCTTTGCTTTACAATCAAAACCACACTTCTTTAGAGACATTTTGCCCAAGTGAATCCCTTATGAAGCACGTTGATGGTGCGCGGGCGCGCTTTTCCGGGAGAAATGCTCATATAAGGAGTTCCACCATCGTCTAGGTCATTAGATCCACGATCGAAAAAAAAACAGCCGAAACTTGTACCAACCTGGAAGTAAGAATTTCAGCACAGAAATTCTCCGTCATTCTTCCAATTTTTTATTTTTTTTAAACTTTGGCCATGTTTAGCATGAGAATCCAACTCTTCAAGACTGTAAACAACTCTGAATACACTAAACACCATTGTACCGCCTATTCTAATATGTGATTCACTGCTTAAGAAGCATTTCTGATTATTAGCAATGTTGAAAACAGTTGTGCTGCTGTTTTGTGGAAACAGTGACAGATTTTATTTTTCAGGATTCACAGATGAATAGTAAGTTCGGAAGAACAGCATTTGTAATTACAGCATTATAAACATCTTTACTCTCACTTTTGAACAATTTAATGCATCTTTGGTGAATGAAAGTCTTATTCCTTTGGGGAAAAAATCTTACTGCCTGTATTTCATTTGTATAGTATCGTTCAAAACTTTGGTTTTGAACAATACTATAAATAAATTAAATACAGATTCTGTGACAAACACTGATTATTAATATCACCATCACTGGAATATTCTAAACATGTAGTGTATTATTAAACACTATGCTAATTTCATTCTATTTTAATTGTACTTCCTTAAATTCAAATTGCAGTTCTACATCCTGTTTGTTCAATTCAAACTGAGAGAAATTTTTGTAATTTAGAGGATATCTAGATTCAGTGAAGCAAATGACCCCAAACACATTTTACCCCCCATACTGATTAATACATATTTTTTGTCATGCAGGAGTCTCATTAATGTAGTATTGTTACATAAGGCAGTGCTGGATGTTGAATGTGGAAGTTTGCTGGCGCAGGTCAAAGCAAAGGCAGCGGCTGCGGCTCTGATCTCTCCGCCGCTGAGCTCCTAAACAGCAGAGAGACGCTGACCGCTGTGCAAATCATAAACCTCGCAGTTTGATGATCAACTGAGCAGTAAATTAATTAATCATCATTTTATGCCTCATCAAGCACTCGGGCGAGTCGCGCCACAGGGGCCCGGCCCAATTAGCCAATGGAGGAGCCAATTGTTTTGTTTAGCTAGGTGAGCGGCGGGCGGAAGGGGGAGGCTGCACTTTAACAAGCTAATAAATATGTCATCCGTCTGTGTCAGTGGAGGAATGCTGGCGCACCTGTAAAGGTGGAGGTGGATGAGCTCGGCGGGACAGGACTCAAACCCCCCACTCGGCTCGCTGCGTCCACAAATAATGTGCTTTTCCAGCAGTATCGCCGGTGACCTGCCTCCCGCAGAGCACCATGACGCCCGGGATTCAGCCAGCGAGTGACTTTTCAGAGACTGTTCCTCGTTCTCTGGATGTGCCATGTAAATGGCCCAGATTAGTTCCTCCAGTCAAGGTTATCTGACACAGAGAGAGAGAGAGAGAGAAAGAGACATTGCAAAGACGCAGACATTCATTAGGAATCTAGTGAAGTTGTTGCAGTATGTAGATCTGAATACAAAGCTAGTTTTGCATGCGTGACTGTCTGTCATCACATTAAATATTTTGGGTATTGTTCCCACATGTGATTTATTACATTCTTATGATCACATTCACAGCCAAGCATCTTTACATGTAAATAACTGATTTAAACAACTGGTTCCACCAGTGACGTGCTTCTCACAAGGCCGTAACCATGTCTTAAACACTGGGTGGAACAATAAAACATTGTAGATCACAGAAACTTGTTGTCAACACTACCCTGTGACTTTTATTATAATAAAATAACTTTAATACTGAATTGCTAAATTACTTTTCTCAGCACTGAGGTGTTTTTGAAGTAGCTAAACTCACAGCTTCATTGTTTGTAAAGAGAGATGAACAGATGCAGGTAATCATACAGGCAACTTTTATCCTCTTTCTATCTCCCAAAATGGCCATACTTGAGTAATTTGTGTCACAGGATGCAGCTGTCAGTCATTTAAGATTTCTGTCGTAAACAAAGTGACTAATATTACATGATTTGCAGCTTCCATCTGACCTCGTTTGATTTCAACTGATGGTTAGCGCTGGAATTTGCACTCAATAAACACCGCTTGCTTTGATTTGATTGGCCAGCTCAATTATTTTGAGGCAGAACAGTCTGAAAATGTAACTTTTTTTTAAATTGTTAAATTGTTAAATATTCTGCTGAAACACTGTTAAAATGTCTCAGTGTTGCGAGTTTACAATATATACACGCACTCTACCACCCAAAAGTTTGGAGTCATGGTAACACTTTAGTTTAGGTACCAACTCTCACTAACTAGTTGATTAGCATGCATAATGCTAGCATATTATAAAGCACATACAGTTGAAGTCAAAAGTGTACATACCTTGCAGAATTATCAAAATGGTAATTATTTGACCAAAATAAGAGGGATCATACAAAATGCATTTTTTTGTTTATTTAGTATGAGACTTGAATAAGATATTTTACATAAAAGATAATTAAAATACAGTCAACAAGAGAAAATAATAATTTATAAGAATGACCCCATTCAAAAGTTTAAATACACTTGATTCTTAATACTGTGTTTTTACCTGAATGATCCACAGGTGTGTTTTTTGTTTAGTGATAGTTGTTCATGAGTCCCTTGTTTGCCCTGAACAGTTAAACTGCCTGCTGTTCTTCTGAAAAAAATTTTTTTCAGGTCCCACAGATTCTTTGGTTGTTTAGCATATTTGTGTATTTTAACTCTTTTTCAGCAATGACTGTATAATTTTGAGATTCATCTTTTCACACTGAGGAATCTGCGGAATCCATCTTTTCAGAAGGAAACACGATGTATTAAGAATGGGAGGGAGATAACTTTTTGAATTTGTAGATCAGGGTAAATTTAACTTATTTTGTCTTCTGGGAAACATGTAAGTATTTTCTGTAGCTTCTGAATGGCAGCTCTAAAAGAAAAAAAAAAAGATATTTAGGCAAAATAAGAAAAATGTACACATCTTCATTCTGTTCAAAAGTTTTCACCCCCGGCTCTTAATGTATGTTTTTTTTTTTTTCCTTCTGGAGCATCAGTGAGTGTTTGAACCTACTGTAATAGTTGCATATGAGTCCCTCAGTTGTCCTCAGTGTGAAAAAATGGACCTCAGTCAAAATGGACTTTTTATGACTCCTCTTATGACCCCTCTACATAAACTTAACTAGTACCTTACTAACTGATAATAAACAGTAAATTAGCACTTTACTGAGTCATAGGTAATAGTTAGTTATTAGGGAGAACTGGTTCCCAAACTAAAGTGTGACCAAAACAGTAATAATGAAATGTATTACAATTTAAAATAACTGTTTTCTGGTGTGTATCTGTTAAAATATAATTGATTGCTGTGATCAAAGATACATTTTCAGCATCAGAACAGCATTTATTTGAAACTGAAATCTTATGTGGCATTATAAATGTATTTACTGTCACCTTTGTTCAGTTTAATGCATCCTTGATGAATAAAAGTAATAATTTCTGTATATTATATTCATTCTATAAACTCTGGTCTTTTTGAGAGTTTATTAATAGTTTGGAGATATGGCAGAGCATGAAGTGGTTTGTGATGTTGCAAGTGTGTAACTCAAACTTGGCTTAATCTTTCAAGATTTGAACATATTTGCTAAATATATACTTGACTGTTGGAGCCATGCTGTAGAGAGCAAATAATAAGAAACGTGGATGCCAAACAGGTTCAAATCTGCATCCTATAAAGACAGTAAGAAGCCACTAAATATACAAAAATTATATGTGTGTGTGTGTGTGTGTGTGTGTGTGTGTGTGTGTGTGTGTGTGTGTGTATTTTAAAAGATATATATTTACATAGCAGCAGTAATAGTATGAAAAGCTTGTGGTCTGAAAGAGAAATAAGCAGCCAAAAAGAGCAGGACTGGCAGAAAAAAATGCAAGCAGAACGATGTGGGAATAAAAACGTGTAACGCGGCGCTGCGCTCTGGGTGTCTGCTGAAATTGAAGAGAAGAAAGAGTGACACAAGGGGCCGTATCATCTCTGCTGTGTAGGCCGGAGCTGGCAGCAAACCTAAGCTGGCCAAAGCTTCTAAAAGCCTTAACATTGTCACTACAAATTTCTGTGCTCATGACAGAAAATGACATTGTGTGCTCCAGCCAGAGGGAACCTGGAGCCATGCTACAGGCGGTGAGGGATAAGCAGATGTTACTGCCCGAGGAGGGGCTGGATTGTTTGCTTCTCCAAAGGGCCTGAGGGACGGGGAACCATTGAAAGCACGCATGAGGAGAGCCAAAACAAGAGAAGGTAACCTTGCCTGGAGTCCTCTTCACTGGAGTGTGTGCACTTACAATATTCCACCTCGTGCCTTCGCTGCTCGGCTGACCGTGTCGTGTCAAAACCACTTCTGAGATGGAGCGATCCACAGAAAACAAATAAAGTTTGCATCCCTCAAACAGCTTTTTGCACGGTTTTGCATCTGGACACAGATTTTATGTTGGACATCAAGTGGTGACTCAACGCATAACTGAAAATGTTGCACAAAAGTACTTTATACTTCATGGGGTCTTTGTTACAGTGTAATTATGCATTTAAGTACTGAGTAATGTTAATCAACTATATGGTCTTACTACATGGTTAGGGTTAGGATGAGGGTTTGCTTTAAGGTTAGTTGCATGTAATAATGCGTCAATTATTGTTATTACCATAGTACTTACATGTAATATGCAATATGGACAGTAAAATAAAGTGTAACCCCCAAAAAAAACTCCTTAAAATTGAACTGTGTACACTCAAAATATGCAAAATTGTTTACATGAATAGGAAAACTTGCAATGGCATAAAACAACAGATATGTGATTTGCATAGTAATTCACTGCAAAAAATAAATAAATCAATAATAAAAAACTATTGCACGTTTTGTAACTTTTGACTTGGGAAGCATAATGACTTAAGATATTAAGGCCTGTTTTCACAGACAGGGCTTAGACTAAGCCAGGAGTAGGCCATAGTTCAATTAAAAAAAAAAAAAAACATTACTGGTGTGTATCTTGAGACAAAACAAAAGCACTGATATATTTTAGGATCAGTCAGTGCAAGTTTCTTTCAGTTGAAACAGCTCTAGACTTACATTTTAGTCTGGGACTAGGCTTAGCCTTGTCTGTGACACCAGGGGTAAGTTTCCTAAAAATGTAGTTACATTTAGTAAACATATCTGCTAATGGAGCGGGAAAAATGATCTTAATTAAAAGGGAAAACAATATTTTCTTTCTTGCCACAGGCTTTTGTTGTTTTGTTAAACTCACTTAAATGTATGCATTTTTAAAACAAGACAATATATTATGTCATTATGCTTTTAAACATAAATGTATCTTAATTTTGTGAATGCCCAATATTTACACTTGGAAAAAAAAAGTAGGATGTATGCAGTCTGGTTTATAAGCATGCCATGCATCTGAATTTGGCTAGACTTGACTGAATGGCAGATGAATTTGCACCAGAGTACAATACAGTTTGATTGTACATTATCAAGAGAAGATATGACATTTTCTCTTTCAAAAACAGATAATCCTCAATTTATGCAAGTTTTTAAGTAATCAGTTGCATTAGTTGCATGCTGTTCAATCCTCATTCTGTCGTTACTAAGTGGAGTAATATTATGTAATAGAAAAGATCTACAAGTATTGACTTGTCAACTATTGCGTGTTCCCTTTGGTGACAGATGATCTGATATACCGTTAAGGGTTCAAGGTCTTTCTTGCAGCTGCACTATGAGTTTCTTTAGCTCGCCCTGATGGTTGACCTGCTATTGCCCTACAGACAGCACCCATTTGAAGGGTCATAGAGCAGATTGGTCCCTTCACCCATCAATCACTGTTTCTCCTCCTCACACCCCTCTGCTGTGTGTCCATGTGTCCCTGGAGGAGCACGATAAAAACCCCATCAGACTCCAGCTTTTGTTTCTTTAGAGTAGGGGATGGTTCATTTCCAACTCTACAACAGACTATGGGTCTGCTGACCAATCAGAGCAGACTGGGCTTCTCGGAAGGTGGGTTTTAAAGAAAAAAAGAAAACAGGTGCCTAAGGATGTAGTTAATAAGAACAATATATATATATATATATATATTTTTTTTTTTTTTTTAACAGGTTGTAAACCTGTTCTAGTAGACCTGAGCAAAATGTTCGAATTATGTCAGCATGGCATTTTAATAGTATTCGTTATTTAATAACATATAACTGCAGTGCATATAATGACTTAATGACATAAATCAAATATTATAAAATACCTATATGCATTATCATATTGGGAAAGCTTATTGCTTTTTTTCTATCTGCAAACTTTCTTAACTGTGAACTAAATAATATTTCAAACATTTTATTTGCAATTAAATAATACACTTGTTGAGTGAAATTCAAGTAATGATTAACTTAGAAGTGCTTCTTTGAACACAGTTTAAGTGAAGTTTAAGTTCATCTTTATATGTAATTTTATAATTACTTGTCTTGTTTTGATATATGGTTAATGTCCCTAGTAAAAAAATAAAAGATTTAAAATGCATTTATTTTATACTAAGTATAAAGTCTATTAACAGATTTACTGACATGGTGTTACCTATCACTTGAGACTTACTGATATAAAAAATTGTGATTAAACTTTATTTGGAGTACTACTTGTGCACAATGCACGTCTTAATATTAAGCATAAAATATGTTTTGGCGTCAATTGATGAGGATTGTATTAAATAATATTGGTCTTTAAATGCAAAATATTTAAAGTGTAACTATTCATATTTGCAATAGTTCCACTTTAGCACAATCAAATATACTTCAGTATATTTTTAGTTGGACTTCAGCACTACACTGTAAAAAATAAATTGCTGAGTCAACTTAAAATATTTTGTTGCCTGGCTGCCTTAAAATTTTAAGTTCAGTCAACTCAAAAAAAATTTTGTCAACTTGAAATGTTACATTTTACTAAGTGACAGCTTAATTATTTGAGGTTATTCAACTTAAAATTTTAAAGCAGCTGAGTAACAAACAGTTGTTAAGTTTAACAAACAATTGTTTAGTCAACTCGAATATCTAAGTTGTCACTTAGTACAACTTAACATTTCAACTTGAATAAACTTATCTGAGTTGACTGAACTTAAAATTTTAGTTTGGGTAACAAATTAATTTAAGTTGACTCAACAAATTGTGTTTTTTTTTTTTTTTTTTTTTTTTTTTTTACAGTGTACTTCTGTACAATTAAAGTGCATTAAGTACAAAAGTAGTTGTTCCAATTTAGCAGACTTTAAATATACCAGTTAGTATACTAAAAGTACAATTAAAGGGTAAATAATATGTAAGTTTATTTATAGTATACTTAGCATGAAATAAATATATGTTAAAGACATTTTTGTATATTTATTTTTCAGTAGGGGTGTTACTGCTGAATGTACTATCAAGTATTTATGGTCAACTAGAATATGATTTGTAAAATTATGTAATTACCCATTTGTAATGAAGTTTTGTAATTTTGTATATTTCAAATATTTTAACTTTAAATGCTACACTGAATACTAAATAACACACTACAAGTACTTTACATGTGCTTTAGTATGCTTGTCAACACATCAAAATAAGTGTACTTCTATAAAACACAACAAAAGTCTATGAAAACATAATGATTTAAAATGTACTTTAAAGTAAATCCTTTAATTTCACATTATTAAGAATCGCAGTCATGGAAGAGTCTTTAAGTGCACATTCAAAACAGTTAAGCACACTTCTTGTTTACAAGGCCAAATATCTGATATATTAGCTCTATCAATAAAATCATTTGAGCTCCAGCTCAGCTTTGAACTGCTAAACTGTTTTCATCAGCTCAGCCTGGGCTAAATATCATAGTAGGAGCGCTATATGTTTTGACAGAGATATTCGCAATCATACAGTGACGTTCTTGATTGATGCGTATTGGAGGCGTGAAGAAAAGCCTGTCTGACAGCTGACTAATTGCGTGTTTCTCCTTTCCAACAGTTAAACTCGCATGTCTCTCTTTCAGCGGCTTCCCTCTGACTGACAGTCGGACGAGACGTTCGCCTCTCTCGCGCATCCCTTTAATGTTTGGGTTATTGCCTTGAGAATTTCTGCGAACGCCCCGCAATGCCATCTGCCATATCTCTTCATCAAATATCCTACAGGAGCTTGCAGATGGGAGGTTATCAAACCAGGAGTATGAGGCAATGTTAGACACAGTCAAACTATCCTAATACCCTGAGTAGCGATTTGTCAAAATGAATTGTGGTCAAGAATGCTATTAATAATTTGGAGGAAAAAGCGTTCCTGTGTAAAAGCCCTTCGTATTCGTCTCTCTCTCTCTCTCTGTGTCTGAAATCCCCAGCAGGCACATCACAGAAGCCTGATAAATCACAGCCCAGGTGCTGCTCTAATTTGTCAAATTCTCTCACTGCAGTCGGTATTAACCTATCTGTCATTGCTTCGATCCCACCGGCCGACTTGGATGTTTTCACTCGTGTGCTTACTCATATTGCTGAGAGTATAGTTGTGTTTTGACATTGCTAAATGAGGAGCCTTGGGTGATTAAAGATTTCTTTTGAAGGCGCGAGTCACGAGAGCGTTTGTGAAAAGTGGCCTTCAGGGCAGTTTTGCGGATTGTGTTTAACCACGGGTCATTTTTGATGGAGAGCATCTGTATTGATTGAGGCATCGTGTGACGACTTCTTTGTCATTCGATCGTCGGGAGCCGAGGGCCTTCCTTCTGCGTACGTGCGTCGGCTTCTATGCTGTTAATAAGACTGTATGTAAATCAAAATATATTTCCTCATAGAAACCAGAAAGGCCAGTTGTTAAACCTGACGTAACAGGCCTGATAGTTTACAAAGGAGCGTTTTATTGCAAATAAATCTACATGACAGATGTATGTAGGTAAACCCGGAGTGATTCAGTTTTACAGGGTAGGTGGTCCATTTTACGCCAAAGAATGCAGACGTGTCATAACTAGTGAGTAAACCACGGTACGTATTGCTGGATTACGGTACATGATTGACTGTTTGTCAATGTACTAATGAAGTCTGGTGAATGATGTTCACTCTTAAAGCCTGTGGCAAAATGCAGAGCCCTGATTGTGCTGCAGCAGTTTGATTTCTAACATCACCTTTCATTTACTTGAGTTTTGTGTTCAACACAAAATGTTGACTACTTAAAAGAGACCAACTTCCTCATTGTACTTCCATATACTTGGTTCCATGCAACTGCTAAGTCACTTCAGATATACTTTTATTATTAAAATGTGCTTATAAGGTCAAGCCACATTTATTTGTGTATTGCATCCTTTCTGAACAGCTTTATAGAAAGTCATACTGGTAATGTCTAGAATACATTATTACATAGCTTTAAATGTTACTCAGTTACTCAGTAAGAGTAAGCAGGTTTCAAAAAGTATGTGGGAAAAAAAAAACGTGGATGAATTTGTTTCTTCGACAGATTTGGAGTAATGTGTCATTCCATCACTGTCTCACCAATAGATCATCTGCAGTGAATGGGTGCCGTCAGAATGAAAGTCCAAACAGCTGATAAAAACATCACAATAATCCACAAGTAATCCACACCACTCCAGTCCATCAATTAACACATT
This sequence comes from Cirrhinus molitorella, assembly GCA_033026305.1. NCBI lineage: Eukaryota > Metazoa > Chordata > Actinopteri > Cypriniformes > Cyprinidae > Cirrhinus > Cirrhinus molitorella. Next base: position 33,652,892 of record CM065123.1, on the reverse strand, counting down.
GAAAAGACAAAAGCTGAAACAAATCTATCATTAAGAAATTTTTAACTAAAGTCCGTAATGCCTAATAACACTTCCTCCAGTGAGGAAAAAAAAAAGTGGCCTGGTCTGAATCAGGAGAGAAATCTGCACAGATCAAACTTGATTACAAAACAAAACTGTCTAAAACAGCTCTAAACAAATATATTTGGCTGGATTTTGATATGAGAGACAACAGGAGATTGGTTTTACTGCCAATCATCTGTCAATGTAAACATCTATTAGGGTTTCAGTAAAAAAACACGTCATTGATTTTCAACTCTGTATGTTTAATCCAGGCCAACAGAAATTCCAAGAAAACTAATTCTGTCAAAAATATTGAAATTAATTGTTAAAAATGTTTTGATTGTTCATAAATAAATAAATCAATAAATGGTTTTATCAATTTACATCTGTTTAGCATTTGCTAAATGACTAAATGCAAATGTTACAAAGATGCAGTTTAATATATTCTGTGTTCTTCAGTCAGAGTGGAAGCTGATTACTGAGTCTATTTTTCATGTACATTGTTGCTATTAAATGCTGTTCAGCATTTTGAAGGGATGTTGGAATAAACACAGAGACTGCAATGAGACTGTTAGATCATTTCAGTGAGAAAAGGATTTAATAAAACAACACTCCTTTATTTCCATTTTTGACTTGCTTTCTGCCACCATCTCTCTTTTTCACAAGCATCTTTTCGAACATTTTTCCCACAAAAGTACAAGCACACAAATTGCGTGTCAAATGTGTAGACAGACACACAGACTGTTCAGTATCTCCCCAAAACACTCAATCAGTCAAAAGCTGCTTTCCATAGTTCCATATCAAAGCCTTGCCCATGCTTTCAGAGAAGAGCTGGTTGAGGCAGAAGAAGGGTTTGGTAAGTGCCATCGAGATGCTTAATGCATGCCTGCAGACAGTCTTTGGCTAGTTCAGCCGGCACGTTATCAGTGGAAGCCGGTAGATCCCCCTCCCCAAACACTAATTCCCAGCCTGGGCAGAGAGACCCTCGTCGACGAGCAAATGGATTTACTGCTGCCAGTCGCAGGCCCGGATCTGCATTGCAAAGCACACATGTGCTGCAGAACACGGCCGGGCTGGCACAGCGTCGTCTGTTTGTGTTTGTGTCATTTTCTTGCCATCGCTCACATTCTCAGACTGGATCTGTCTGTCGCACAACTGACCAAAACAGACAACAGTTCTCACAATTGTGCTGTGACTTTAAATATTTCCTTAAAATATGCCCATACAGAAATATAATATATACTTTTCACATACATGTATATATAACTAAATATGCAATAAGTTATATATATATATATATATACACACACACACACTATATTGCCAAAAGTATTTGAACACCCCCTTCTAATGAACAAGTTTAACTACTTTAGTAATTTTCATGTGTACTAATCTTAATGTTTAAGCATATAATGATATTCTAGGGAATTGTGTCCTTTTAATTTTATAGCAAAAGTTTAGACAGGACCCTTTTTTATTCTAACATGACAATGCCTCTGTGTATAAGGCAAGGTTCCTAGAGATTTTTTTTATTCAGTCAGTGTGGAAGAACTTGACTGGTCTGCATAAAGCCAAGTCCTAATCCCAGCTGAACACCTCTGGTGTGACTTTAAATGCAGATCTTGAGCCAAAAACTCATCACCAAACACCAATGACTTGTGCATATGGGTACAGTCATTTTTACTTCCAAAACTGAAGTAACAGAGATGGAAATACATTTTTTTAATACATGAATTATGTGTTGCTAGTATTAAAAGTGCCCTTTTCTGTTCTAAAGAATGTAATGTATGTACAAGTCATTGGTGTTTGGTGATGAGCTTTTGGCTCAAGGTCTGCATTTAAAGTCACACCAGAGGTGTTTAGCAGGGATTAGAGCTTGGCTTTATGCAGACCAGTCAAGTTCTTCCACACTGGCTAAATCAAACATTTCTCTACAACCTTGCCTTATACACAGAGGCATTGTCATGTTAGAATAAAAAAGGGTCCTGTTACTATAAAATTAGAAGGACACAATTCCCTAGAATATCATTATATGCTTAAACATTAAGATTAGTACTCATGGAAATAACTAAAGTAGTCAAACCTGTTCATTAGAGGGGGTGCCCCAATACTTTTGGCAATCTAGTGTATATATAATATGTAATAATATATTCCCACAGTAAAATTTGTATATGTACATGATTTTTTTAATATGGTATTATATGTAGCAATCATACATGTCAACAATATATATTTTATTTATATATGCAACTTTATTGACAGGTTTTAAGATGGATATATATGTATGTGACATATATGTCCAAAAATGTATTTTACATACATATTTATTTATTTATTTGCTACTTTCCTGTTGAAGCACAAACTCTTGTTGTTGCAAACTTTTGAATCAAGCATTAACTTTAATAGTTTTATAGTTAACATTTCATAGTTTTGGTTGAGTTTATTTCAATAAATTTTAAATTAAAGTGTTTGTTTCCATTTTAATTAGGTGAGCAGGTGATTTGAATCAGAGCTACTGTCATATTATGTATTTTAACACACTGTTTTGACCAGTCAGCATTTGACCAGGACTGTCTGTGTCCGATGTTTATGTTAATAGTTAATATAATAATACAATTGCTAAGTTTTTATGTATTTATTTATTTTAATGGAAAATATGTACGCAATGGTTGAAAAAATACATTCAAATATTTCATCTAATCGTAAAAAATAACTCAAATAAGCCACAAGTTTTATCCCACAAAATCTGTCATTTTCTGTCACTGTTTGGATGTCATAAAACACCCTTTGATAAAGCCGAAAATGCTTGGCTCATGTCACCTGTTTGTTAAATCAAAAATACTAAAAAAATGCATAAATGTTTTTTTGTTTTTTTTTTTTTTCAGCACCCTAAAACTAGTAAGAAACACATATTGGATTTCATTCAGCAGTATTTAGTAATTTGTGCCATTTTAGTTATTTATTTCTCTTGAAATACATGTCTGTATGTGTTATGCAGCTTTTATTTAAATATATTAATTACAACCCTAATCGTCAACAGATTCTGCAAAGTCTCATGCTTTCAAGCTTCTGTTTCTCGTGTCCTGTATAGCAGTACAGTAGTTCAGTTACAGTATGTTATGAATATGTAGAGTGAGAACAAAGGCACCCTTCGTCTCATTTCTTTAATCTGCTCTGACAATGGATGAAGATTTCATTTGCACCTAATCAGATCCAGTAAGACATGCCCAGATGCATCCACCAATAACTGAGGTCATATGACAGAGAGGCCATGAGGCTAATTCCTGAGAGGGACGCCCTCACATCTCATAAACGTTAGGAAGTTCCCAGCATTCCCCTTCGGGCCCCACCAGCTCCATTGAAATATTAAAGGCTTACATCTGCCATTATGCACATCATGCATTTGATTAAAACTGATGTGTGCACAATTAAGAGACCTGGCTGCAGTCCGTGTTAAACAAAAGAATCATTTAAAAGTTTAGCATCTAAACAAATTCTGAAATCGCAAAAATGTCAATACCCCTGAAAACACTGGGAAACACTGACATGCATCATGGTCATTAGCAAGTCTTAGATCTGCTTTGGTTTGGATACCAGACTTTATGGTGTACTTCTGTATTAAAACTATACATGCCTTTTTGTGCAAATTAATGAATAATAATTTAAATAATTTAATTTAAATTTGAAGTAGTTAATTTTTTAATGGCTTGTTCAACACAATGTTTCCCACAATTCTAAAAAGACTAGACTTTTTTTTTTTTTTTTTTTTTACACATTGCACAACTTTTAAAATAATAAATAAAAATAAAAAGGTATTTTGTTGTTGTTGTTGTTGTTGTTGTTTTCCTTGCAATTGTGACATTTGTATGTTAATATTAATGTAAATTAAAAGGAAGAAATCATGCCTAGACATAAATTTGCTTGTTGATTTTAATATTTCAAGATTTCAGTATAACAATATAAAAGGCCCTTTTAGAAGCAAGTTTACAAACTACTTCTATTTCTTAATTTAACTCGCTGACAGGCCTCAGTTGTTTGAGGAAAGACCTCTGTGCCTTTATCAAGCTATCTTAAGTTGTTCTTAACACTGCTAGCTGCTCTGCTGCTAAATATGGCCCTGCAGGTTTTATTCCTGTCCACAACGAGAGACACTTCTGTTTTCCAGTCTGAAGTGCTTGTGTGATTGCTGTTTGCCACTGTTTCAGGAAGTCTTTGCATTGTGCTTGTGCTGAACAGAAACGTCATCTGAGAAAGATGTTCAGGTCACTCAACAGTCATTGGGGTAACTCCAATAGACAGCTGTTTTCTAGGGACGCAGATGTCCTACTTGAACATAGAATGACTATATCCATGTTCTCAGCTCATAGTTCATTATAAAGAGCTGCAGGGATGATGTACTTTTGTTGACCAAATCCCAGAACTCATATTTTACCACCTCCGTTCAAAGTTTTTGGATAAATGACCAAACTGTTTTTAAAGCTTTTACTTGTCTTGCTAACAAGTATGTAAATGGGACTACAGAGCTTGTCAGGACATTAAATGACATTATGCTAAACAGGTAAACTCATCTACTTGCTAGTCCATGTTTATAGTTTGTAGTCACGCTCTTGCAAACTATTCTAACTCAAACTTTGAGGGGAAATATTTCTAAATAAAGACAAGAAAAAGAAAAAGTTGTCTAAGATTAATTCTTATTCTAACATAAAAGTTGTCTTTAAAGTTGTGTTTTGGGCCATTATGTTTTGGCACAGTATCTGTCCAACAAACTCAAACCGAAAGCACAATATAACTTAAAGGATTAGTTCACTTTCAGGACAAAAATGTATGCACTCACCCCCTTGTCATCCAAGATGTTCATGTATTTCTTTCTTTAGTCATAAAGAAATTGTTTTTTGAGGAAAACATTTCAGGATTTCTCTCCATATAATGGACTTCTATGAAGCCCATAGGTTTGCAGTTTTAATGGAGCTTCAAAGGGCTTTAAACAATCCCAGCTGAGGAAGAAAGGTCTTACCTAGCGAAACAATCGGTTATTTTCTAAACAAATTAACAATTGATATACTTTTTTAACCTTAAATGCTTGTCTTGTATCATCTCTGCAATGTGCATGCATAGTCTGTGTCAATACATTTAGGGTATTTTGAAAAACTTCATCTTAAATCTCTGCAGAAGTACCAACTCAACTTTGTGTTTACAAAGTGAACATACAAAGAAGATCAAACGCCCTTTACAAAAAAAGGTAAAACAGCGTTGTTGGATGATTTTGAAGTTGAAGACGAAAACGAAATGGGAGTTTTTCGAAATAACCTAACTATAAAAAGTAAAAAAAGTATATAAATTATCAATTTGTTTCGAAAATAACTGATCGTTTTGCTAGATAAGATGCTTCTTCATCAGCTGGGATAATTTATAGAGCCCTTCAAAGCTGGATTTAAACTCCATTTTGGAAGTTCAAACTTGGGGGCATAATAGAAGTCCATTATATGGAGAGAAATCCTGAAGTGTTTTCCTCAAAAAACATAATTTCTTTATGACTGAAGAAAGAAAGACATGAACATCTTGGATGACAAAGGGCTGAGTACATTATCTGTAAATTTGTGTTCTGAAAGTGAACTCGTGACTCGTCTTTCCTGCACTTCAGAGCGGCTCCATTCACATTGAATGCATTGAACTTGTTTACTGCTTGCGCTGTGAGTTTAACGCGCGTTTGGAAATACAACAGCTTCAGTTATGCTTTATTTTCACAGTAGATGATTACAGCATTTTACTAGATTTGTAGTGAAATGCATTTTTGTCTTGTTTTTTTTTTTTTTTTGCTTTGAGATGCATTTGAGATGCTATTGTTTTCACTGAAGCCAAGGTTTCCATCAAAATAAAAGCTTAAAAGTGTAGTATGAAGTGTTGACAGCTAGCGGTTTAAATTGGGAACATTAATGCAGTCTAAATTCAAAATATCAACAGGCATATTACTGTCAAATAATAATAATAATATAAAATTGTTGTTATTATTATTATTATTTTATTCTAATTTGTTTGGCTTCCTAAAAACACCAGTGTGAATGTAATTTAGACTTAGATAGTATGCCACAAATGAAAAGAGGCTTGAGTCCCTTTTAAAGTTCAGGTAAAAGTCAATTCACCGTAATTTTTCTGACTTACATTTTCTTAGTGAAGAACATGGGTTGGAGCTCTTCATTTTGAACTCTCAAAGTGCATTACAAGACAACATGAAACTGCATTTAACTGAAAATGTATTGTTTACTGTTGTTTTACAATGACACACTGTTGTCCTAATTAATACTGTAAAGTTGCTTTGACACAACCACTCTGTAAAAAACAAACAACACAATTTGTTGAGTCAACTTAAAATAATGTGTTACTCTGCTGCCTTAAAATTTTAAGTCAACTCAGATAAGTTTATTCAAGTTGAAACTTTAAGTTGTACTAAGTGACAGGTTTGATATTCAAGTTGAAACTAAAAAAATGTTTGTTAAACTTAACAGCTGTGTTTGTTACTCGGCTGCCTTAAAATTTTAAGTTGAATCAACTCAATATCTAAGTTGTCACTTATTAAAACGTAACATTTCAAGTTGACTGAACTTAAAAATTATTTTAAGTTGACTCAGCAAATTGTTTTTTACAGCGCAGTATTGTTAAAAGCGCTATATAAATAAAGGTGATTTGACTTGACTAGAAGAATTTAACTTTAAAATGTACAAGTCTTTATTTTTCATCTTTTTTTAATATTGCAACAATATCATATTGTGGCTTTCATATTGTGATATTACTGTATCGTGAGATTTTGATACATCCCTACATTCCTATGTCATGCCTTCCTTAGTCATCAAAATTGAAAATTTTTCTTTCTTTCTTTCTTTCTTTTTCTTTCTTTCTTTCTTTCTTTCTTTCTTTAAACGTGTAGTCCAACCCTAATATTTATGTGATTTATAAACCCCTATGATTTTTAAATCGCTGGTTTTTATGCATTTAATTAAAGATTCAGAAATGGAAGAGCACATACATGACCCTGGACCACAAATCTTAAGTAGCATTTGTATATTTGTAGCAACAGCCATCAATACATTGTACAGGTCAAAATGATCAATATTTTTTTTTTTTTTTTGGGCCAAAAATCATTAGGATATTAAGTAAAGATCATATCAAGATGCATTCAGAATGTTGTGCCATATGTGAGAAGCTGCAATAGACACAAGATCTGACCGAAATGGTCAAACACGTCCATCTAGCATGTGTTCATATAGAAAAACAACGGAAAAAGTAGGGCAATAGAATGGAAAGACACATTCTGTATGAACGTTCCATTGTACAGCGATGTTGTAATGCCAGCGAGTTTTGGTTGTGTCACAGGAAACTGTGCCATCAGTGTCTCAAAGTTTAGTGAATGGAGGAGCTTCCAAGTGCTCCATGGGTTCACAATATACTGATTCATATCACTGGGAACTATAGGGTGGAATGAGACACAGCCTTGTCGATGAGATTGTCCAACTCTTGCTCTTCTCATTGTAATATTTTACTACTGATGTCCTCAGAGTTCATCTGACCCCAAAACTGTCTCCATATTTGCGATGAGCGTGTCTCTGCCGATTTGGCTGAGCGCGCCGTGAAGACAGAATCCTTTTGTAGCTTTTTGAGACTCACATTTCAGCTCCACAATAGATACAGATCACAAAACTGAAATATGAATGAGGATAAAAGATGTGTTTGGAAAGCAGCCACCGGGTGAGAGCGCGGTCACGAGCGCCAGAAACAGCCCCGATCCAGAGCTCCTTTAAACCCCACAGTAGCTGTGACTGCATGGCTGGCCTTCAGCGAAAGCATTCCCAAATTCAGCCGCATTCCCAAGCCGTCCCGCCGCAGACGGAGCGCCAGCAGAGCCTGGAGTCAGGAGGGGTTATTTCGCCCAGGTGAAATTGCGCTGACAAGCTTTTAATTAAAGTTTTCCCACAATCCCCTCCCGCCCCGTGCCCCGGGAGTACATTCCACATTCTGTGTGGCCCTTGCCAACCGACTGAAAGTCAAAAAGGAAGTGTTTTATTTTCCAAATCCCTTGCAGACAGCAATAGGACACTGTGTTATACAATCTGTTTAGTTTCTTTAGTGTGCTGTGAGGCAGAATGGGCACGCATGAAGTGGTGTTTATAGCAATAATTAAACACATCTGCCGTCAGAGGGTGGGAGAAACGCCCGGGCCCCGTACGGCTCTTACCCCTGGGCCCGTGGCGGCCCGATCTGCCGCTAGCGTGTGTGTCTTTATTACTAAAACAGGTGTGGTGTATCAAGGCCAAGGGCAGCGAGTCGAGAGACATGCAAATACACACATGAAGGAGAGCACTGGACGGCCTGCGAAAGTGTTTTATTGTGATCTTCGGCTTGTCATAATTGTATGTTTCATGAAGCGTGTGTGATACAGGACATAGAGCAGGAGTGAAACCCTATACAGGCCGACCCGAGTGCAGCGTTGTCATTTCAGCTGTGCAGTTCATTCATACTTAGCTTTCTGAAGGAGGCGCATGTGTTCTTTCACTTTCAGATTCTGCACAGAGGGGGCAGTGCAACACAAACCTTCGCTGCAGTGTGGAAATGTCTGCTGGATTTACAGTAGGCTTTTTAAAACGTTCGTTAACCCTAACCTTCGAACAGGTTTTATTTAGTAGTTCACCCAAAATGTAAATTCTGTCATCCTTTACTCACTCTTGTATTGTTCTGACACTGCTTAATTAAGGTTTCAATATAAACTGATGAGGGATGTACAGTGATTTATACTCAACGGACAAAAAAGGCACCATAAATGTATCATGAAATAAGTCTTGGGGCTATATTGATGAGGCTTATTAATGAAAATAATATATATTTACGTTTAATAATCATGTAAAGTAGATAAACACAGGCACACCTTAAAGTAAGAGGTGTAGTTGATGGCACACATATCGAGTTCAACGTTTTTAATGACTAATGTTGACTATTTAAATGTCTTTGAAACACTAGTATTTGTCTTCATTTATAATTGTTCCTTTACACAGAAGTTCTTGACCTCTTAGACTCACATCAGACTCTTTGACAGCTGACTATTTTTCATTTAAGACAGTCGTATCTTCATTGATGCTTTCTTTTCACAAACCATTATCTAAATCCTTTCATTACTTTTGAGTTTTTCAGACCTTTCGCCTTTGACAACTGATCATATTTTTATGAATACCCTAGAGCAAAACAAAGTAATATTTCATTATTTAAACATAATAAAAACAATGAATACTGAAATATCTTAATAAAGCAAAACAGATGCTAAGTTAAATATCTTAATACACCAAAACCAACTGATATTTCAACCTCTTATTTAAAACAACCATTTAAATCTCTTAACAGAGCAAAACTGACTGATATTTTTTTAAAAACAGAACAATACAGAAAAAAATCTACTGATATTTTATATTTCTAAACTAAACAGAATCAACCCGATATTTAAATTTCTAAATGAATCAAAACCAACTGAAAAAAAGTGTCAAAATTAAATTTTTAAACAGCACAAAACAAACCAATATTTACATTTTATGAACAGATAAAAAATATCAATATTTAAATATTTTTTTATATAAAAAAAAAACAACCAATATCGTCTTAATGGAACAAAACCAACCAATAATAACATTTCTAAACAGACCAAAATCTACCAATATTTACATTTCTAAATGAAACCAAACCAACTGATATGTAAATTTATATACAGAGCAAAAAAAAGTATTACATTTCTAAGAAGCACAAAACTGACCAATATTTACATTTCTATGGTGAAGCATTAGAGGCATTATAGACATTAACATGACTTTTTGTAAAGTAGCTTTGAAACCATGTGTAAAGCACTATACGAATCAGTTTGACTTGACCTCTCAAAGACTTTTCTCTTATATGTTGCATGTTGACAGTGCATACAAGACAAGGGTGCACACAGATCTGAGAATCAGAGGAAAACACAGGCCTGCATCATTTGAATAGCTGGCTTTGAGCCCCGAGGTGTTTTCAAGGCACTTCCGCACCTGCTGCTCTCATTTACACCTCTCAAACTCTTCTGTACTGTATTTCTGCTCTGAATGCACAACGAGCGCGGAAGTAGTTGAGTGCCGATGGAGACGGGGATTTCGAGGGGAAAGCTTTCCTGTTCTTTCAACACGCAGGTCTGCTCATATGAGAGAGAGAGTGTCCTGAACTCAAAGAAAAGTCTGTAAAAATATGGCAGTGTTTATGTGAGTGGCCATCTCATAATGAAGGCATTTTCTGTATTAATAGGTGTTTTCCTCATATTTCAAATGATGCATTGCCTTGTGTTGTGGTTTAATGTTAAAGGAAATGTAAATAAACTTAAAGGAAAAGTTCACCCCAAAATGAAAGTTTTCTGATAATTTACTCACCTCAAGGCTATCCAAAGCACCTTTCACACTGCGCTTTGATTCCGGAAAATTTTCAGAACATTGTCGGAGTGCCTTCTTTGTGAATGCAAACATGTCCCGGCATTGATTCCGGGAACGATTCAGGGTTGGGGACCTAGTAACATTGCCGGGATCGGTCCCGAAATGAGCGCTGTGTGAACAAAAGCCAGAACCAATGCCGTAAAGGCTGTGTAGAAGTGACAACGCACGTTATTGTGCGACTTTTTTTTTACTGGATGTTTCAAAGGCAGATCTTCTTACTATCCACACTGAAGCAGAGATCGTTCGCCAGTTTAGTGTAACAGTACGCATTAAAGCCTAATGTCCTAATGTCACATGTCTTTACAGGATCTTTCCGGGTTGTGTGTGAACGCATGCACAGATTTCCGGAAAATCACTGGCAGTGTGAATGAACCAAAATCAAACGATCCCAGGACAACTGCCGGAACGCATTAACCGTGTATTTTCCAGAATCTCTGTGTGAAAGAGGCTCAAGATGTATATGGCCTTCTTTCTAGAGCCATAAAGTAATTAAAGATGATATTAACATTACATTTTCAAAAATTTCTTCATTTGTGTTCAGCAGAAGAAAGAAATTTATACAGGTTTGCAACTAGTGTTGGGGTAACGTATTACAAGTAACGCAAGTTACGTAATAATATTACTTTTTTCAAGTAACTAGTAAAGCAACGCATTACTTTTTCATTTCCATATGTGAGTTGCTTTTTATTTCCTTTATGTATTTAATCACATTTCATTAAACAATGACTTTGCTGCTGACCTTTGTTGATCCAGTTCAACCGTACACTGCAAAAATACTGTTTTGCTTATTAATACACTGCAAAAAAAAAAAAAAAAAAAAAAATGCTTTTCTTACTTTTTTATTTGTCCATATTTTCAGTCAAAATATCTAAAAATTCTTAAATCAAGAAGGATTTTCTAGACAAGTAAAAATTATTGTTTTGTTTTTTTCTGAAAACAAGTCAAAAGTAGGTGTATTTTTGCTTGAAACAAGCTAAATAATCTGCCAATGGGTTAAGCAAAATAATCTTGTTTTCTGTTTGAAATAAGATTCTTTAAACAAGAACTGAACTGAAAACAAGAAAATAATTATTTACTTGTGTAGAAAATCTTCATATTTTGGCTGGAAACAAGACAAAAAATGTAAGTAAGAACTTATTTTATATTAACTAACATTTGTGCTTTTTTCCCCCCTCATTGCTGAAGAATGTTGAACTTTCTTTTCCTACAGTTCTACTGTACAGACGTCAATTTAATTTTCCTTTAGCCTTAGGCTTATTCACTTAATTTCATTTTGGTGTGAAAGGGCTTTTACATTTGCTAAGAATCTAAGATTTTATATTAAAAACAAACAAGCAAGCCCTGCCCAGACTTAAAAAGTTGCACGAAAGTAACACAAAAGTAATGTAACACATTACTTTCTATAAAAAGAAACTAAGTAACGTAATTATTTTTTTAGGGAGTGACACAATATTTTAATGCATTACTTTTAAAAGTAACGTTCCCCAACACTGTTTGCAACAACTTAAGGTTGAGTAAATGATGACAAGTGTCCCTCTAATGTTTTGGAGAAAAACAATGCAGGATTTTTCTGTAATGCAAGTGAACAGGGCTCAACATAGACCCTTTTTAGCAGTCCAAAATACATATTTAGGCAGCTTCAAAGTAATCCACACAACCCCAGCCAACAAATAAGGGTCTTCTCTATGAAAACAATCAGTCATTTTCAACAAGAACCGCATTTACAGCTAAAAAGTTCTCTGAAAATGACTGATGAATGCCTTTTTTGTTGACTGGGCTCATGTGGATTACTTTGAAGTTGCTTAAATATGGATTTTGGATCTTCAAAAATGTTATACGGTGAGCCCTATTCACTTGCATTGGAGTGTTTTTACTCCAAAGCCTTACTTTCTCTTCAGCTTGTATCTTGAATGGCCTGGAAGTGAGTATATAATCAAGAAATGTAAATTTTTTTTGGTGAACTATTCCTTTAACGGTAGAACCTGCATCTTTGCTGTCTGAGTTTTTCCTCCTTTACAGTGTGTCCTTTCTACAAAGAAACTGCTGCCAGGTACACGCTTAACACGGGCGCACCATCAGCAAGTCGGGCTTTATTTGGACGTGGCCAGATTATGGCCGAGTCAATATTTTATCAGGCACGTTCAGCAAGCGCATGCAGATATATGGATCCCCTTAAAGCACTTCCCCTCCTCCCTTTGAGAGTGGAACACTTCTGTCCAAATCAGACACAATACATCTCGTAATCTCCCCGCTCTGATATCCAGCTTAATGTGTCTGCGCATTCCTCACGCAGACGGCCGCTGCAACTTATCATTTTGAAAAGAAAAAGCAGACTCATCCCTCCTTTCTTCTGGCCCGTCCGTGTCAGAGCCCAAGTGAAAAGTGTGAGTCCCGCAGACGCGTGGGTCTGTATGGACCTGATTGAATTAGTGTACACGGCAGCCCGACATTACGGCTCTAATAGAAAGCTTGAAAGCGCTCTGCGTGGAGCGATGCCGTGGATTGGGTTGCCTGTCTTTCCTCACCTCATTCTCAGCCAAGCGGCAGGAAACAGCTGGGCTGAATCGCTGAGTGCTTCTAATGAATTGAAGTCTTGGGTGTAAGGATGGACTAATTAGATGAGAAAAGACTAATATTCCTATGTGACTTGGCTGAGTGTGGATGGGCTTGAAAGGCATGAGAGAGATGCCACGATAAACAGCCTCAGATTCTCTCTTGCGGGCCGCAGATGGGGAGGAACCTTATTTATAGAAGAGGAGGGTATGGCGAATCTCGACACCAGAGGCTTGCCTTTTCATTTGTGGGACTGGGCAGGGCTCGGACAAACACGCTGCTGTGTTAACCTCAAACTTGCTCTTATCATCCGGCTGCTTGTCACTGCATGAAATACTGGAGGGAAAATAGTTTTCTTGACAAAAAGTCATGTACATAATAAATAACAGCATTTTTTTTTTCCATTATGACTTTCAGAATCCCCATACAGGTGCCTGGTGAGTGTGGTTTTGCTTTTAAAAGTGTACATTTGGGTGGGACACCAAAAAGGAAGAACAAACATTTTTCACAATTTTGGACATATTTTTATAGGACAATTAAAATAATGTCAAAATAACAACCAACAGAGCTTGAAATTTACAAGACTACAGCCCCTCAAGCAGCATGTCTGTGTGAAACAAATTTATCATCAAGACATTTGAACTAAAATACGAGTCCATTCTCTAGTGAAAAAGTGGTCTGGTTTGAATCAGGAGATAAATTTGCACAGATCAAGCATCATTTACAAGCCAAAACAGTCCAAAACAGCTCTAAACAAATATGTGGCTGGATTTTGATGTGAGAGATAAAAAGGGATAGATTTTTAATTTATTTTTTCACTGGGGAAGCTCGTATTTTAGCAACAGTTTGAACATCATTCAGAAGTTAAAAACTTTTAGTGATGGATTTGTTTCTTACAAACACACAGCTTTTCTCTTAACTAGTTGTTGATTGATGGGCTGGAGTGGTGTGGATTACTTGTGGATTATTGTGATGTTTTTATCAGCTGTTTGGACTCTTATTTTGACGGCACCCATTCACTGCAGAGGATCCATTGGTGAGTGACGGAATGACACATTTCTCTAAATCTGATGAAGATACAAACTAATCTACATCTTGGATGCCCTAAGGGTGAGTACATTTTCATTTTTGGGTGAGCTACTTCTTTAACCAACATCAGAGAACCATGCAAATGTATTGTTAAATTATTAAAATATTAACTTAAAATCTCAGGGAAACCTTCTATTTTGTGTAAGAACATAATTATTTGAATGCCTGTTATAGGGTCAGTTAGTGTAGTTACAACATCTGCCAGCAGGGGCAAACAGGGCCAAACTGTTTTGACCCCTTGTTTCAAGCACAGAAAGATCCTGCATTTACCTTGCGCTTTTTTTTTTGTTTGTTTGTTTGTTTTTTTACTAAATCAGCCAAACCAATGGTGTTTTCTACTCCTGGTCTAATAAACCTATTTTAAAATACAAATTGAATGACCTAATCATTTCCCAAAATAAGCATCAGTATTGTGAGAATGACCTTTAGTTTTTGCTCTTCTTTCAGTGTGATCAAGTACAAAAGTTCTAGTTCAGTTCAAACAATCATTTCAAACAATGCAGTCACATGAACTTTTTATTGTTTAATTGAACCAGGAAGGTCTATTTGATATGAAAACAGCTCTCTCACCAGTGGTGGTCAAAGTACACAAATCAAGGACTTGAGTAAAAGTACAGATACGTATAATAAAATATTACTCCAGTAAAAGTAAAAGTACTCCTTTTTTAATTTTGCTCGAGAGAAAGTACAAAAGCACTCAATTTTATATGTACTTAAGTAAAAAGTACAGATTTTATATAGGCTACTTAATTTAATTTTATATTAGCACATATTTTTTTATAATCCTACTGCTTAAAATACCTGTGATTTTCCCAAAATAACCACTATATGGAGTCATATTTTTTTTGTTGTTGATACTGACTACACTGTTGAGAGTGTTGTAGTAATGTTCACTGTGAAGCTTATTATTTTAATGTTTTGTTTTGTTATTTTGTGACCAAAAACATAGAGACACGTGTTGGTGTCTGCATTTCAGTGGGCTTAAATAGATCACCCTTTACAGCAGATTTAGTTCACAAACAAGTGACCGTTTTGACCTAAATATGATTTTCATTTACAATAATCCTAAAATTCGACATTAGTAACTTACTTTTCGCAGGATCAGTCGCGTGCGCATTCTCCCAGTTCAGTTCACTGGAAACTCACTCTAAACGGCTCATTTGAATCAGTGAGTTGTCGACTCGAGAACAGCTGCAATCAGATCATTTCCAATTCGTGAATGAATCGTTTGGTGCGATTTGCGATTTAAAAGGTTTATTGAAAAGAATCAGTTTGTTCATGAATCAGTAACGATATGTTTTATGAAATGTAGTGAAGTAAAAAGTACGATCTTATGCTTTGGAATGTAGTGAAGTAGCCTAAAAGTAAAAGTTGCTAAAAATAAAACTACTCCAGTAAAGAACAGATACTTGAAAATGTACTTTAGTACAGTAAGGAATTACAACTACTTCGTTACTGACCACCACTGTCTCTCACATACTCAGACCGGTTTTGTTGCTGTTGTACTGCTCTGGGCTTCAGCGTGGACTGATATTCATGTATGTTTGTGTGAATGTGCTACAATGTGTTGATGTGAATCTGATCCAGACCTCTGGTAATTTACAGCAAACCGTTTTCTTTCCTCTTCACTTTGTTAACGGCTGATGAATCACTCCTTTTTTTAATGTGATTCATCAAAAGCACAGCTGAAGGTTTATTGCATGGCTGCACTGTGAAATATGAAAATATGACAAACAAACAAAGAAAAGAGCAGGCTATGATACCCCTGGAGATACATTTTATTTCTTCCCATAATGCATTACAAAGGCAACACAGCAGCTGCTTTGGTCCTCGCATCTGTGGCAATTAATCGTGCTTTTAAACGTACTTAAGACAAAAAGTCCTTGGTTAATAACTCGCGTTTTTCTGTGTAAAAGCGTGTGCTTCGCAGGGAATTCGTCTGCACATTTTTCAGCACCATTATTGTTATTAGTGGACTTAAAACCAGTGTATCCTTAATGAGATATGCAGATTAACCTTTTTGAAGTGGTTCATCATTTTATAATCCTATCAGGAGAATCATTTGCCTCCTTGTATCTTGTACTTTGGTTGCACTCTCTAATCACTTTTCATTTTGGATAACTTAATAACATACTTAAATACGGTCTCTTGATACTTTTTTTCACAGACACGTCGAAAGTAATTGAGAATAATGTTCGCGAGACAATAAGAAAGGAGAAAGTGCTGATTTATGTAGCGTGTGTAAGCGCGGCTGTGCGGCCAACTGCAACAGACCAAAGTAAACACTACTTTTCATACTTTTCAGCTGTTTTAAGCTTCTCGGCTTTGAATTATATCAGCTTTAGAGGGGTTCTGAGGAAAAGAGCTGAGGCTGAACTCTTGACATTTCCACTGCTGAAATATGCTAAATAATGAGAGAAAATACAGTCTCGGAGCATGTTGTGGAAGCATTTTGGCCGTATACTGTTTCAAACTGAGCAGTTACACATATTTTCACACAGGCCGAGGCTCGGCTGGCCGCAGTTGTTGGTGCTCAGCTTCTCAATCTTTATGACAACTCGCCACATGCCGTTTGTCTTCAAATTGACCTTAGCCGAAGTATAAATAGATGCTCGCAAGGACAGAAGATCAATGTCTGTTCTTGTTTTCTTCATTTTCTGAAATGTCAGGAGGTCTGCCCGCAGTTTTTGTTCGACGAGCTGTTAGTCATGCTATGGCTCACCTAAAACAACTTGTTTATTGTTGTGCAAATGAGTGCTTTGTCGCATGTGGAGAAAAACGCTTTAAACAGTTACTTAACACACTGACTTCTTTATAATGCCAAGGACATCAAAATATGATGAACCCATAAAATAGGTGGGCAGAATCCCATTTCTACTGAGAATTAGAGTAGAGGGGAAAAAAGTATTAAAATATTAGCAGAAATGCACTTTATTTTAACAAATAGTATTAAGAAAATAAGGAGAGAAACATTTTCAATTAAATTCAGATTTGTATGTACAGCATTTAAAAGAGTCAAAAAGCTTTAGAGAAAACAGTAACAACCACTGAGACACTGATTTAACCGTTTAACTGCCCAAGTTTACTTCACCATATAACAAATAAATCCTATTCTATTCATGGCAAACTATCGTTGGAAAGGTCTAAGACTCCTAAATAGATATTTTACCACTGTTATGTGTTTAATTATGCAGGACAATTAATAGATTCATTTATGACAAGAGTGCACCTCAAAATAACCTACATCATAACAGGAGTTCTGACCTTTGTCACAAAAAGACTTTCTTTGTTGCCTTTTTTTCCTATCACGCTTTAGAAATTATATGTCATTTGAAAACTTAAAATCTCAAAATGTATCATTTGGAAAACATTTTAAAATCAGACATTGCATTACCTTGGAAAATGTACATCAAAATCATATTACAAAATGTTTTTGTTCATGAATTATAGAAATTAAAGTTTGGATAGTTAATTTTCACGTCTGTGTTTAAAATTGGAAGTGACAGTTAAAGGGTTAATAATAATAATAATAATAATAATAATAATACAATTTTTTTAATACATTTTAACAACCACTGAGGCAATAAATAAAAAAATAAATAAATACAATTTTTAATTGAATGCACATTTTGTTTTTTAAATGTAACAACTGCAGCACTGTTGTTGTTGTTGTTGTTTACAATTTACATTAAATTCACATTTATTTCAAGGAATTTTAACAACCATTGCTGCACTGGTTTAAAAAATACAATACAATAACTAAACACATTTATTTCTATAGCATTTTCACAATAAATGTTGTTCCAAAGCTGCTTTGGTTTGCAGAAAACAGTAATAAAGAATCATTGAGCAGCCTAAAATTGACAGTGACAGGGAAAACCTTGCTAAAAAGAGTTTATTTTTATAATTTTGATCACAGAAACTGAAAAAAGTGATGTCACATATATGAATTGTTTTGTACTTTAAGCTAAAATTGTGCATAATCCTCTTGTCATCTATATTTCAAGTATTTCAAATCTGTTCACTGCTGTTCTTTCCTGCTTGTGTGCACCCTCTATGGTGGAGTTTGACAAGCATGAATCACAATACAGTCTCCTTCTCCAGGTGATGAGTTTGTAGTCTTGCTGCACAACGGCGGATGTTGATTCAGCGTCACATTAAAGAGCTCTGAGAGTTTCTCCTGTGTCTTCGGCTTTCCCTAGACATTGTTGAACACTCTAATAAACTCTCTTCAAAAAAGACGACAGGCAAGGGGAAAGACAGAGGAGCGCTTTAAAGGCAGCCGCTGCTAATTAGCTGATAAACCTGACAGATAGCATTTAACAAGAAAATCTGGCAAACGCAACTCGAGGGAGGACGCGGGAGGAAAAGGTATGAAGCTCTGTCATGCTCGCTTTAAATACCTCACAACAGAATTGAAAGAGAAAGCATGTCGTCTGCTTGTGCTCATCCACCTGCGGATCTTTCCGTGTCAGAGCGGAGAGACTGATGGATCTGATCTGAGGTCAGATGCTTCGGCTCACGTGTGAATCTGCTGTGCGAAAGCACTCCTCCATCATCAGGACATCACCATCCTCACTGATGCACTGATATGACAGTATGATTTCATGAGGTTCCACTGTGAAGAGCTGATTTGTGGTGTTTTATGGCAAAATGCCTGAAGTAGGTCTTGCAATGTTGTAACGATTTGCATGCTATGAAACTTTCCCATTTTCTCCATTGTGCTGCCCACAAACATCATGCATGTGAAGGCTGTTTGCCTGATAGATTTATGATGTCTAGGCAATCTGTTTGCATGTGGAAGTGTGTGAGGGTGTGCATGACAAATTGTTATTAACCAGATCTCTGAAATATTTGATTCTGATTCATCCATCGCACTATATAAGAGTAAAATAATGACCATGGTAAAATCCCTGTAAAGCACAGGCTGCCATTGCTTATTGCAGAGGTGGAATCCAACACGTAAAAGACTTCTAAACATATGATCATGCCTAGTTAGTTGGTATTACATTACAAAACTGTAACAAGTTGGACAGGTTGTGACACGCCTTCATCCTCAAAAACCACAAACACTGCAAGAAAATATGATCCAGACTATATTAAATATGGCTTCACTTGCAACACAAATAAACATGGTTTGTGTCGTCGACCACAGTGTGTTGTGTGCTTTGAATTATTGCTTCCCAGAGCATGAAATACACAACTAAAGACAAGCTTCATGCAGATTTTAGCCCAGTGTTGTTCTGTGTGCTGCTGTTGTTGCATTTCCAACAATTTAATGTCAATATTCCCATTCAGTCTAATCAGTGTTGGGTGTAACTAGTTATTAAGTAATTAGTTACTGTAATTTAATTACTGGAAAGGGATTGCTTTCCTTTTTTTCTGTAATTTAATTACAGTTACTTCTTATGTAATTGAACTTGGTACTGTGTATAGACTGTAGAACATTTATGCACAGCAAAAAAATGCATTTCTTACTTTTTTAATTTTTTGTCTTGTTTCCAACCAAAATATCTAAAAATTCTTAAATCAAGACGGATTTTCTAGACAAGTAATAATGATTGTCTTGTTTTCAGAAAAAGGTGAGTTTTTGCTTAAAACAAGCTAAATAATCTGCCAATGGGATAAGCAAAATAATCTTATTTTAAGCAGAAAAGTAGATTATTTTGCTTATTT
This sequence comes from Cirrhinus molitorella, assembly GCA_033026305.1. Taxonomy (NCBI): domain Eukaryota; kingdom Metazoa; phylum Chordata; class Actinopteri; order Cypriniformes; family Cyprinidae; genus Cirrhinus; species Cirrhinus molitorella. Next base: position 33,633,048 of record CM065123.1, on the reverse strand, counting down.
TAAGTTCTTTTTTTCTGAAAACAAGACAATTATTTTTACTTGTCTAGAAAATCCTTCTTGGTTTAAGAATTTTTAGATATTTTGTCTGGAAACAAGACAAAAAATCCAAGTAAGAAAAGCTTTTTTTGCAGTGTATACAATACAAAAGTGGATTTAACATCAAAGTGTAAAGTCTGACCTTAAAATGCATGTTTTTATGTACACTTCTTACTTTAAATACTTTGGTGAGTCAGAAAAAAAAAAAAATGGTAACACTTTAGTGTGTTTAATTTTCAGTATTAACTAGTTGGTTGTTAGCGTAAATATTACTGGGATATTGGCTGTTTATTCTTACATAAAAAGCACATATTAATGTCTTATTCTGCAAGACCTTATTCTAAATGCTTAATCCTACCCAAAACTTAACAACTACTTTGTTAGGTATTAATTAGCAGTAATTAGGAGTGTATTGAGGCAAAAGTCATAGTTAATAGTTAGTAAATAGTGAGAATTGGACCCTAATCTGAAGTGTGACCAGAATAATTTATGTAGTTATCTATTATTTATTTGAAAGAATTAAAAGAACCGTTTCATGTCTATCCATGTATCATTAACTTGTTGAGGTTGAAATAGGATTTAGAAAGTAATTAGTAATAAGTAATTAAATACTTTTTGGAGCGATTAAGGTGACACTTTAGAATAGGGAACATCTATTCACTATTAACTACAACTTTTCTGTGAATAAATTTCTAATTTGCTGCTTATTAATAGTTAGTAAGGTAGTTGTTAAATTTAGGTATTGGGTAGGATTAGGGATGTAGAATTAGGTCATGTAGATTAAGGTGCTTAATTAGTACTAATAAATGTCTAATATTCTAGTAATATGCATGCTAATAAGCAACTAGTTAAGATAATGTAAAATAATAATCTAATTACACTGTTGAAGATGTAATTAGTAACTAGTAATTCATTACTTTTTTAGAGTAACTTACCCAACACTCTATGTCGAGTCTATGTTACGTTAATAATTTTGCATATTATTGGACTAATGTAGTTTATGTATGAATTAAAGAAGTCAATCAGGTTTCAATCAGAACTGTATTTTTACAATGTCTGTAATTTATTATTTGTCAGTGAAGGTCACCAAAGCCTGCCATTTTTCAACATCTTGCTGATGTTTGACAACTCCGGGGCTTTTGTTAAAACTAGAGATTGAATTTCTACATTTTTGTATTTGCACACACATTTTAGAACTGAAAGTAGGATGGCACCAAAATCAGAAATGCATTATGGGTAGCAACGTTTCTGGCCACAGGCCTTTTTCTCTGTTTTCTCTTGTCACGTTGCACCACTTTCTGAATTGTTTGTCTTTCTACTCCTCATACTGACAAGTTTTATTAAAAGCCCATCTTGCCAGCAGTGAATTACCGATTTAATTAATTGAAATTAAGTTTTTACATGTTTGTTACTAGTTATGTGTTGGGTCACTTGAAGTCCAATGTAAAATCTGGGTCCTGGAGCAAAACTAGTTTTGACTTATTGCTTCTTCTCACTCGCGCACATTAATTAGTTAGCATCCTGCAGCAATAACCTTCAGTGAGTAATTACGCAGAAAGGGTGGAGGGTGAAGAAAGGCGGTGTGGGAAAATCAAGATCTACAGCTTTCCTTCAACCAAAGGAATGTGTGCCACGTTCAAGTCTCACATCCCATCTAGACAGACATCAAGAGGTCCGGCAGGTGGAACAAGGGATTCTGGGTTTCGCAGTTCCCACTTTCAGAGAACTGCAGGCCTCCTCCTCTTGTTGAAACCTGATGGTGTAAACTTCTGTGTAAGCAAACTCACAGAGAACTTCAAAGGGTCAAGGATCCTGCCGGGATTTGGCCGGCGAGATGCTACCCGATAGATCCTGCTCTTCCAGTGGCATTAATTCGGGGCTGCTATATTTGTCCGGGGGAAGCGCGGGCATCGGTGAACTCTCCGAGGGAGGGGATAGAGGGTTAATGCCGCCCTGATCCCCTAGGAGAGTATTGGCTTCCAAGGGAGCCACAAGCAGCCAGGCAGCAGCCGGGGGAGATCTAGTGCCTGAGCCCTGCACAACTTGAGAGAAACTAGCAGAGTAATTTGAGCTAATGACTTAGCGGCAAGCTCTGGCCTGACCCCGAGCTTGGCTGGAGCAGATGCTATCAGCTGAACACGGCCCTGTAAAATGTGAAAAAGCGCTCTGGCTGCCCCCTTCTCGCTCTTTAGTCGATGAACTGCGAGTTAAGGCCAACTAGCCCATTAGCATTCCGGCCGGGACACGCTAAACAGAATTTTAATTAGCGGCGATATTGGTGGAACTTCATTCGGTGGCCTCGTCGGGCTAATGGCCGCTGTCTGCTGCGTTCCCCCGTGCACACGTGGCTCTTCGGGGGATACTGTGTTTGTCTGCGAGGCATGACCAAAATGTAATGTGCGAGGCGAGGCTAAGAGAGCCGCAGATGGAAACAGAGGAGCGGTGAGCAGGGCGGGAACCGCGCGTACGTGTGGCTTATTTTAAACTTTAGTCCGAGACGCTAATGGAGACTTGGTGTTTGCCTTGGTTCGTGAGCGCGGCCTCATTAGCGCGGCCATCTTTCTTGAATTATATCCCGGTGTTAACAGGGAGAAACATGTGACGTGGGAGATCAGATGAGATCACATCAGATCACGGGATTGGATTCATCCTGTCTGACCAGCGCTGTAAATATGATACCTGTGTGTGGAACAAACATCCATTGTGTTGCACCGGTGAAATGCTGGCAGGCCAAGCTGATGAACACAAACTACAAAACAGTAATACTGCATCACATTCTTCAATATCACCGATTTATTTTGTGCATCGCTTTTTCTTTAAAAACACCTTCGTTATTTCGTTGTGTATTTCGTATTATTTATATATTTAAATAAAGATGGTGTCTTTATTATATTTATTTGTCTGTTTTTTTATTATTTGAACGTTTTACTATAGTAGCTTTTAATTTAAAAAAATAAATAGTTGAGCGTGTGTGAGAGAGGATATTTAACGATATTTAGTTACCTCTCTTATTAGTGCAAACACTGACATATTAAAGAATAGCATTCCCTCAGCCTGCCCTCATCTTACAGCGCTATCACAGCCATCCACACCCTTCATTAAACTCTCCACCAATATTTTTCTTTCTTCTCTCTTTGCTTTCTTTGTCATTTTGCCATTATTTAGGTTAAATCAGCCCTCCTTGATCATTCACGAAAATGCTTTTTCTGCAAACACATAATACATTTCCACTTAGGAAAAATCTTCCAGCATGCATTCCAAAAGCACGTTTTATTCTCCAAGTTGACAAATTTACAAAATCATAAATTGACTACGTGTTAACAACTTAAAGCGAAACATTTTGAAACAACAACAATCGGACAATAAACAGCAGGCACTAAAACAACTTCCCTGAAAAACAAATATTCCGTGGCTTTAGATGAGATCTACTGTATTTGGCAGGAACTCGAGGCCGAATGGCAAGCTGACGGCTTTAATGGTCTTATTTAGAGTCAGTGTGGACAAACTCTCTCCCGTGCCTTGATCAGTCTAATGGGAGGACATCTTCTGTGACACCTTTATGGAAGAACCGACCCAGGACTCACTTTAGAGCCTCGGAGACTTTGATGTATCTTATTAAACCCACATGTACTCGATTTGTTAATACTTTTTCTCTCCTTTCCTGACCCGAAATGTTATTTACGGCCTGACTCTAATGGTAGATTAAAGTTGTAAAGATAAACGGTGCAGAATAGAGGAGGCCATTAGAGGCTGCTTTCAGAAAGTGTCTTAATGTGCTTGCCCTCTCCACTTGGATTCACTGAACTATGTGGGATCAGCATATGTGTTGCACAAACACACACACATAGAGAGAGAGTCGCTTAGACATTTCTCGTAAAGTAACCATTAAATGAATCTGTGTGCGTTTTCGTTTTGCATATCTTGTTATTATTAACAAATCCCAATAACCGCATTAAAAGATCGTTTTACAGTCTTCGTTTTAATTATTTGTATTTCCACTCGTAAACGCAATATTACAGCCTTGAACAGACAAGCAATTGATAAGCGGTAAATCTACTGAAGTCGTCAAGTATCTTATTTAAAATTCAAAGCGCTGACAAAAATATTGTCTTAAATCAGCTTAATGGATAAATAAATGTCCTTATCCTCACCGCCGCAAATCTGTCCAATAACAGGCTTCTCTCGCTCCTTTACTTCACCTTTACCTGATCCCAATCAAACAGAGGTGGCTGAACTTCTTTGATGTTTTCAAAGGCTGTTTTACAGAAACAATAACTCTTTTTATCGAGAACAAATGTTGACATTTGAAGGGAGTATGAATGGAAACCGCCTGTGGTGCCATTTTGACAACAGTAGTCGATCCCCCCGGGATCCCACCTGAGATTAAAGGCTGAATTTCAATAATTCACCTCTAATAATGAAGCCTTTCGCTCAGGCCTATATATGCACAGCCGCAACACCCTTCAAATGACAAAAATAACCGTTATATTATCGAGAAATGCGACAAAATCCATCACAGCATTGACCTGAATTCTGCTCGGTGTGTTACGGCATTAAACGCGCGTTAAATGTTACAATAATGTTAAAACCTCTGCCGGTACGTGCAATGGTTATTTAATTATTAATCGTTTAAAATCTGTATTTATTTATTGAAATTGCAATAATAGAATTTATATTTTGTATTATATCGCGTTATTATTATTGTTATTATTAATATTATTCATATCTTTTTTGGCCAGCCTATATAATAGTAAATATACCCCAGTTCTTAATAGCTGTATCAAAAGGTTGTTGAGGTTAACACACAGTGAGCCGCAGTAATCTGTTTAACTAACGCCTTTAAAATTTTAACGGGGTGGCCCGTATAAGAGAGACGTCATTGCCATCGCACGGGAGCGCGCAAAGGCCCCATCGGAGCTGGCAGATGTTTAGACACAATTTTATGGATCGTTCAATATCGGTCTATAATGAAGCCCGACTGACCATCTTAAAACCCCGCCGGGAGCTCATAACGCTTCCTTTCCAGCCCTGTATTCATCATGCTGAAAAATAGATGAAGGCCTGGATTATAAGCAGCCTCTATTATTCACTGCCATCAAGAGCACATTCAACATTTACGCTTCATATTCACACACGCTGGATATTTTAAACGCACTTTTGTAAAATTTGCCGCATCATTTTAAGATCTGTATAGCAGGTCTGAATTGATAGAATTGTGATAGTAATAATGATCAATTTGAGGATGTGAAAGAATGACGCTTCGATTAGAATAGCACTGCATTTTGAAAAACAGGCCAGTCCAAATGGTGCCAGTGCAGACTAGCGCATTTTATTTACAATCAGATATATAAATTAGTAAAAGTCTCCTTGTTAACAACATCGTGTAACTTCGGCTTTTTAAATAAAAACCAATCATAATTTATTTACAAAACAATGTTCAGGTACCGTTGCAATACAACTTGCATAAATTATAGGCATTACAAAAATAAATATCAAATGTATTCCACTCTTAGTCAAGTTTATACCAGTCCCGAGTTCTCGTTTACACTTCACACCTCTAGCACATAAAGTCTGATAGGAGGTCTAGAATGTCCCACGCGTGTGTACAACTGGTGGCAATGAAGCTACTATAGGGATCCTGAGAAATAAGTCTCCTCATCGAAAAGTCACATATGTTGGGATAAAGTACTTCATCAATAAATCAACAGTTCATCCAAAACCAGACCGGCTATTGTGCCTTGCAAAAAAAAAAAAAAAATCGCTCTTCTTTTCTTTATTCTTTTCTGTTCTTTCCCGTAATCGTATGTTTTATTGTTCTATAGGCAGGTGCTCTGTAGTCCGTGCGTGTACAGTGGCACACAAAAGGATCCGCGTAAGAGCAAATGTTAGTTTAAAACAGCTTGGGGAGAGAGAGAGACAGAGAGGTGATGGCTTGTTCGCTTTGTTCAAAGCAATTGTGACACCTACCTGTGAACCAAGGAAACAAAACCTACATCAGTCGATTTTCCAAAGAAAAAAAATACAACTATATTGCATAAATTTTAGAAATCCACACTTAATCCACACAACCAATAAAGCAGGCCTCATATTCATACTCAGTGGAACATATTAGCTGACAAGAACAATACGACTAATCAAATATGAGGAAGTGGCTTCTGGAAACATTCCAATGTGGTCATAAAAACGGCACATAACCTGCACTTAAAAGCTTATATTAGCGACTTACTTGAAAGATCTTCCTCGTCTTTAACTCGACAGGTAAGACTGGGATCTTACTGCGAAAACCTCGGTAGGGTCTGTAGAAAATACACACCCGTTTTAGTAAAGGGAAATGACTATTAAATATTTCTAATAGTGTAGACTTGACGCGTTTGATGAAAAAAAAAACGTCACTCTCAAACAGTAAAATAAAATAACTTCAACAACAACAGTCTACTAAAAAATAATTTGCGCGATTACATGAAAAGTGCCTCAACTAAATAATTTAATATAGTTGCTTTATTGGATAGACAATTATTTAATCTATAATATCAGCAGTATATATGCACCCTTTACGCACCTTTTTTGGATTCTGCATTGGAGGCCCTGAAATGTTGTTCAGTCTGGTTTGGATTAGTCTTTAGCAGAGGGTCACCGCTCTGTTTGTGCAGGAGTCCCTCACCAGCTGAATTATAGCGCAGTATCCCTTGGCCCTGCAGCGGGCTGAAGTTGCCATAGTTTGTGTAATTACTATAAAACGGCGAGGTGTAATAAAGCGGTCTTCCTAATATGGAGGTGGCGGGGTACACCGGGGACGCGCTGGGCGCCGTGGAGGTCAAAAGGCCAACACCCGGGGGACAGTTCTGCTGCTGATGCTTTGGGTCCGAAGTGGCGATCTCGGCTAATGACCAGAGTTTAGGTTTGACCGTTTGGTTTTGACCGTCCAGGCATGTTTTGTTGGTGTTGTTCCGGGTGTCCTCTCGGTGATGATGGCTCAAGAGAGGGGCCTCCACCCCGGTCAGAGGGGAGGAGGTCACCGGCTTGGGTGACGGGCCTCTTTGCCTGTCCTCGCGGCCCGTGTCGAGATCACTCGCGTCGCATTTGTCCTTGGTATCGGGTCCAGAATCGCAAACCAGGTCCCCGGTTCTACACGTGACCTTCTCGCCGTCCGATTCCAACGAGCACGAGTGATCTGTCAGGGCATCGACATGCAAACTGATGCCTGCAGATAAAAACCATGCACACAGCTAAGAGTTACTGCTGTCAAAATTGTGCAAAAACTTGCAAAACTTGTCTTAAATGTACAGGGTTACATCACATAGATGTCAAGTTTTTTTTTTTTTTACATTAAAACATATGCAGTACATTCGACTTTTTACATTTTACCAACCGTAAACACATTTAAATTAAATTATCGTGTAATACTAATATTAATGATAATATGTACCTTCGTCCTCAGCAGACGCTTCACTGTTGTCCATGTTTTTATCCGTGCGTTCTTCTTTTCTCTCCCCATCGCCGTCGTCCTCATCCTCGTCCTCACTTTTATTCCGCGGTGCCCATGTCATTTTGTTCTCTTTCTTGAGTCTCCGTCTGGCATTAGCGAACCAGGTGGACACTTGCGTGAGGGTCATTTTCGTGATGATGGCCAGCATGATCTTTTCTCCTTTTGTGGGATAAGGGTTTTTCCTGTGCTCCTGTAGCCACGCTTTTAACGTGGCTGTCGCGTCCCGCGTGGCATTTTTCCGGTAAGCGGGATCGTTGAGCTGGTACGGGTAACCAGGACTGCCGTACGGGTGATAACTGATGGCTCCTGCCATTCCCGTGGTGTGCGCGTCATACGGAGAGCCCTTCAAAAACAACAGTTTTTGTCAGACATCTGTTATTATTATTATAATTATTTTGTCCCGCGTTTTTTTTTTTCTTTACAACGTAAAATATGAAACAAAATAAATCAACGCTTTGTGACATTTGAATGCACACGAACTAATGGTCTATTCTGCATTAATACATTTAATGTTATTAATGAACGTTATTATAAAGTGTAACCAAAAATATAATACTAATAATAATTAAGCCAATAAACAATGATTAATCCTTCATGCAATTATCAGAATGCACAATTACATGGGACTGGGGTGGATAACAGATAATGGGTAATTGCAGCCATTTTGCATAATCACCAGGCTGACTTTCCCAGTGCTCTTTCAGTGTCAGAAGCATATCAGTGAAGCGCAGCATTACAAATCCTATTAGAAAACCACTGGATATGGACCGTTTTTACCCGCTTTCATGTGCCATGTCATTAGCATTGCAATTCATCATTTGACGATTAAATAACGCCTATTTAACCGCACATCCTTCCAAATCTCATCTCGAAAAATATACTGTGCAATTGCACACATTTTTCCCCCTTCTTGTTAATAATTTTAAAACAAACAATAATTTAAGCTATTGTCTAAAAATAACAACGCAGTGTTTTAACACCAAGGCCTATTAACAGTGCAAAAGTAAATTGTAAAAGTGGGCCTGAAGGAATTCCAAGACATATTTAGCCGCATGCCGTTATTGTTTCATGGAAATACGCACGCATTTATAGCTGTAAATTTTACTCGCGACTTTATTGGCGAACAGAATAACTTTAAGCTCATAACCAGCTGTACAGCCGAGCTGCATTTGTATTCATGACCCGCTCGAGCTTCTCTTTGAAACACACGCGCGCAAGCGCGCGCATTCAACTCCCGAACCCACAACCAAAACTATAACCATCCTATCATGCAATATTCATGCATTCCTATCAAGAACAATGACTCGTGAATGGCGACGGCTCTCCATCCACAGCAGCGCCGTTTACCATGTAGGACGGGAATCCCGTGGCCGGATCTGTTGAATAGGGCAGAGGGCTGGAGAATCCGTTGGCCGAGGCTGTGAACGCCGCCGATCCGGGGTACGGGCTGAACGCCGAGCCGGACGAGGACCGGGCCAGCTCCTCGCTCCTCGGGGCGGCCAGCGGACAGGAGTAGAGCGCCAGAGAGCCGGGGGGCTGGTAGAGGTAACCCTGAGGATAGGACATTATTCTAGGTTCTCTCCAGAACAGGAACGCAGAAAACGGGCCGATCGATAGAATCAGCGCATTTAACCAGCGCCGCGCACGGGGATAAACTAATAAAAGAAAATAAATAAAAGCGCAAAAGAGGAAGAGCGATCAGCAGAGTGCCGTCATGAAGATCCCCTAGCGTCCGTTTGTTTGTAGTGCTCGGGAGTGGAGAGTGAAGAGTTGCTGGAAGGAGCAGGCGAGTTTCTGAGAGCATTGGAGAAACAGGAGCTGTCAATCACGGCTCATCTAAATATTCCATCTCCGCCCCCTCTCCCGCGCTCTGAAATGCAATTCCGGAACAAAACCCGCACAGAAAGCACTCCGTGCGTCCTCGTCGTTGCGTTTCCCCCGTTTATCTGCCGCATTTTTCTTGCTTTTTGATTTATTTCGGCGGCGGACAGATGACATGATGCCATTCTCCCATTTGTCATTTCTTTATAAAAAAAAAAAAAATAAATAAAAAATTCCGCCCCGACTGTAGAGGGTTTGCTCTTGTAGCTATTACAGCTTATTTACATAGCCACACAAGAATAGACTACTAATAAACTAGATGAGCTAAATATAATTGCGCATTGCATTTGTAATTACATGTCGTTGAGAACGTGCTTTTTACTCTTTTCAAACTGCACATAATCTGACAATGAAATGCATGCAATATGCAAATACATTTCCAAAGAAAATTACGTTAGCTGCATTTTTTCTTCTGTTATTTATTATTATTATTATTATTATTATTATTATTATTATTTGTACATATGTCATCAGTATTGCAAAACACCAGTGAATTGTACAGTCATGAACAGTAAATACAATCCGCCTTTCCTTCACTCGACTGACCAAGTTTCACCGTCAGAATTCAGTTGTTGCGTTTGTAAATATTTGTTGTAACGCGCAGCTCAGTAATGTAAAGTGTTGCTCTTTTGAATCAAAGGCTAATTGCTGAATTGTGCGGTGAGTGTGAGCGGTGGGAGCGGCAGTGCGCGTTCAGGCCGGTGGGAGGTGTGAGTCCTCTTCAGCTCAGCCCGTCATATTTCTGCTCTCTAATCGCAGGAGGTCTTCCGTCCTGACAGCAGGAGTTTGTCTTCCACATACCTGTAACATATATTTAGAACTAATTCAGCAGGAATAGTTTTCTTCAGCACATCACCGTTCGTGACGGGAAAACACAAACACACACCGAGAAATTATGACGGATATAACTAACGGGCTGTGACAACGACTGGGGAAAGGATATGTGCAAAATATGATTATTTGACTTTGACTTCTATTATTATTAATACAAATTCAGATGAATATAAAACGGGTGATGAGGGGAATTCGTAAAACGCGTTTAATTGTCGGCTGCATTGTGGTAAATGATTTTCAAGGATATACAGTTTCTTAATTTAAAATGATTGGAATTAAATATAAACCACTTACTGTAATAAATAAAAAATGCAAATACTATCCGGAAAGTGCTTTGGCATAGCAGTCAAATACAACAATATGAAAAACCTATTTCGGATATTAGCAATGATAATTTAAAGATTATCCAAGGATTAGTAGAAATTAATTGAAATATCAATTAAATTGACATTCAAGAGGAAATACACGATTGTCACGCTATGTTAAATAATAGTGGCAGTGATGAAAAAAATGTTTGGATTAAAACAAAGCATTGTTATTATTTCTTACACAAGCTACAATTAATTTTACAATAAAACGACTCCACATTTTCCAACCCTCTGTTTCTCATTCAGACATTAATAGCAGGTCTAATTTCCACCCTACGCGCCGTCCTGTTTCTACCCGCTTTCTTATTTCTGTGCTAAAGTAATTTGTAAAGACTGGAAACAGATTAATTTGGCGCTGATGGCTCACAGAGGACACATGAGGCGCGCGGCACTGAGCGCGAGAGCGCGCGCCGCACAGCAGGGGGCAGTAGGTTAACTAGGTTAACTTCCATACTTAGAAACCCTCGTGGTATTTTAGTCCCAGCAAACATGATGGAATTATAGGAGATTCAGCCCAAGACTGCAGCTAAGTATCAGTGAAATGCACTTATCCAATTCACCGGCAGAAGCCTTTAAACATGAAATTATGGAATTAACTGACAATAGGCTTGCATGGTATTACTGACTCACATGGCTGAAAGCATAATAAATATAGAGAGGCTATGCATTAAATTTTAAACATTGTTTTAAACACATTATATATATACATATATACACACACACACAATTATATTACATTACTGCATATATATATATATATATATATATATATATACGCACACATTTTTTCCATAATTACAGAACTTCAATCAGAACTTTATGACTATTACAGACAATGTGATATTATCCAATATAATATGACATAATTCATGTTAAATATTTGTGCCACTTCCTTTATTCAGCTTACACATTTAAATGTGTAAGCTCCTAATTTGCATTTGAATGTCTAAAATTGAATGCAAAACCACATGCCCAAAATAAACAATTATGATTATTAAAGATATTGCACAAAAATAATTAAATGGACACTGTATTATTATCAATATTATTATTATTATTATTATTCCTAATGTCTAAGAGCATGCAGTGAGTGAGCTTTGCAGTCCTGAACAGTAAATACAATCAGCTGGATTTCCCAACAGTACATTCAGTCACTGGCCTTTTAGACCATTGATCAAGTTTTACCGACAAAATCTGTAATTATACGGGTCCTTATGCTCAATAAAGCTGATTACACTGAGAGCAAACACACACACACACACACGGGCTCCTTACAGAGTCAGATTTATGATGCATGCCATCGATTTGGATAGAAGGAAACAACTATTGATTTTTCATATTTTTCTGGAGCTGTGTTTACTCCGGGATAATGCAGCGCAGCAGTGGCAGCTCCAGTGAGCAGCGCGGGGATTAGCAGCACTGCCTTTTGATGAGATAAATTACTCAGTGCAACTTCAAATGGCCAAAGGGTACACTTTGATCTTATATTACTTCATTTACCCTTATGACTAAATGATTATTGATTTTATATTCTTTAGTCTGAAATGTGAATGCCAGGCAGCTGACAGGGTTTCAAGTGCTGTTTCTGTGAACTACAATTCTCTTTGGCCCACTCCGTATGTGTGTGTTTGTGTGTATAGAAATCTTGGAGAGTGTGCGTATGTTTATTTTCCTCATTCTTGTGTGTCTGTTGGTGATGCAAAAAAGGCAGTCCTTAAACAGTAGGTTGTTATAAAGGCAATTTTAGAAATATGAAGGCTAAACAGATATTGTTTGCTGTAACCTGTGTGTCCCATAAATATTCCCTCCCTTGTGTTCACATCTATCTGAACTTGAAACTGAACACTGAGGTGAATACAGGCTCCTGTGATGCTCACAATCACAGAGACAGAGCACAGGGCCGAAACCACCACAGACAGAGTCTCCCCAGTATTTAGAAATGAACAAAAATATTTGATATTCTTGATTTTGAAAGCATTTCAAAGTCATTTTTTAAACCAGCTTTACTGTTTACAAACACCAAACTGTAAAAGAGTGCAATGTAAGAGGTAGATAAATATGTAATATTTTATTTTATTGTATTAAATGTTTTATTTCATTATTATTATTATTGTACAACTAACAGTAATATTCATTGACTTTGACAGGAAACATTTTTCTGTTTTGTATAATAAAAATATTATCTGTAAATACTTTACCACTTAACTACTATGAAAACTATTATTCTTATTCTTTTGCTTTGTTTGTGTGTGTATGTGTGTGTGTACCTTATTATGCACCTATTTTGTTCAAGCTGCAAAACACTTTTGCTGCTGTTGCGTTGGAATACGGTTAAGGTTAGGGACAGGCAGAGCTTGGTAGTAACTGATGAATCTGGATTACTTAATCAAATTCCAAACATTAAGTACTTGTAATTACATTAAATTACATTTTAAAATACTCATAATCAGACTACAGTTACGTTTTATGGATTACATGATTACAAATTATTCACACAATAGCAATAAATTATTCAGAGTTTATTGATTCACCCTAATTCCTCTTGAATGTATTTTAAATGTCCCTTTCTAAAATAGCCTACCGCTTATATGCACTCAGAAAGACTTCATGTTTTGTGGACATTCACACAAAGTTCAAGCATTATTCAGGTGGCGACACAGCATTTGACCACTGATTTTCAAAAATAATTTAAGGTTTAAGCTTTTCAACATGGCATCAACTACTGATAAACACATTGGTTTTTATTTAAATTATCATAGAGTACATTACTTAACCATGTATTTCTGTATTTGATAGCTTTTGTCTTTTAAGCACATTAAAAAGCACAACGTTTTTTGTCATCTTAACGTTTTTCACCTAATATATTTACTTGAAGTACACCTGAGATGTTAAAATAAATATTTTAATAATTAGGTAACACAGTTTCATGTTTTTTAATGGTTTTGGTCACATGACATTGCAGGCAAACAAATTATAAATAATAAATAAAGTAATATAAATAAATAAAAAAAATAAATAAATATATATATATAGGTCCGTTTTTAATATATAATTATTTTACAATTATTTATTTTAATGTGACATTTTTATTATTTAATTAATTATTAAACTTATTAAACTCATAAACCCCCTGCAGTTCCTTCACAAACACTAGTTTGGTAAACCTTGACGTAATACAATGTTTAATGCACTTGATGTTAATAACAACAAATTGTATTTTTATGTCAATATGGTATAAGATTATTTTATTTAAATCAATGTGATAAAACAAAAGTAGTAGGTCAAAAGTAATCTAAAAGTAGTCTGATTACATTACTTAAAATGTGTAATGTAATGGATTACGTTACTAACTACAATTTTTGTAATGTAATTTGGAATCAGAAACAAACTGCACTTTAGGTTTAGGTTAAAGTGTGGTTTAGGTTTAATTGTGGGTTAAGATGTAGGGGTTGGGTCAAATTTAATTGAAGTGTAACTAAAAAAAGTTGTAATTACAATGTAATTACAATGTAAAAACATGGATGTACACAATAAGTGCATTGTATCAAATTATTAATTCAAATGGAAGTAGATAGTAGTTAAAGACAGTTAACTACTATCAAAAGTGGGTCCTTATTATTTCATTCCTTTAAGTAAAAAGAGCATTATAACCTGCCTGAAAAAAATAAAATAAAAATCTCCCAGTGTCAAAACCATTTTTACAACGCTAGCAGAGCGAATCGGCGAGAGGAACCTTTTCACATTCTTCATGACTCGATTCAGCGGTGAATCTGTGGTTATCAGAAAGCGTGCGCTTCATGGAAAATATAACGTGAGGTAGCTAAAATGGCCCGCACCAACTTACGTTTTCTTTGAACGTGGCTTTGAAATCGCCTTTGAATGCCTGCAAATCCCAAAATGTAAGAAAAGACGAGTGTTTGTGTGTCCGTAGGCACCTTAGCGAGAGCTAGATTTGCTGTTATTTCATCATGTTTTTACAGCGAGCCAGATCTTTGACGAGAGAGAAAAAAGTCAGATATCACAAAAAGCAGCAAATTTGAGCTGAGCCGGAGCAAACGAGAGCGCAGATAAGCATAACACAAAAAGCAATTTGTCTGTGTGATAATTCACATCTCTTTGGAGGTGCCGGTGCGGCGTGGAGATACAGCGCTCTCTCAATGCTCCGACCCTGCGCTTTGGGGCGATGCGCTCTTCTGTCAGGGGAGAATGTCTTTGGTCTTCTCCAGTGGGCCCTACGGGGCCGAGGAAGGGTGGCGACAGCCGTCATCTCGCCCGACTGGCAGCGGCGAGTTTGCCAGACCTCTAATCAGCAGCTATCCATGCGTTTGGCAGCGGAGGGGTTTCGAATCGGCACCTCGCCCCCAGTGAAAACCCGGAGCCCCGTCCCCGTGTGAGCGCGCTCCTCTGGGCGAGCCGCGTTTGGGCCTCTGATGAAGTGTGTGCAGGAACACAGATGTTTGCTCGCCGTCTCCGGCTTGAATAGAGTCGTGAAGCACCGCACACAGTCTCGATTTGTTTAACATGCCGCAGAAAGCCATGGATGTAAAAGAGCGGGAGCGAGTGGTGTTTCTGGTCTCCTATGCTTGGGTTTTTAAATGCAGGAGGAACAAATCAGCAGGACATGGATGCTGTATCAACCAGCATATTGTGTTAGAGCCAGATTCTCTGTCAGTGCACACTGACTGTGGCGGTCTGTGTTGTTTAGGTGGCCTACTATAATCATAGGTGGGTGTTTTCGCTGTTCAGCCAGAGCTGGTCTCCTTCACCATATCTGTCCACAGATATTTGTGGGTTGATGACAAGTAAGGATGTCCAAGGCGATGAAAGAGAGAAATCTGTTCTGTTACATTTTTGGTTTCAAAATAAAGGTCTTTGCATTTCCTTTTTCTAATGTTTTGTTTGTCACATGACAATAAAATGGTGTCCTGCATACTTTTCTTTTGGTGGAAATGATATATATAAAAATTATAAATAAATAAATACAAATTAAATGAAAAAAAATATCATATAATAATATAATAATAATAATAATTATATATATATATATATATATATATATATATTCCAGTGGGGTATTCTTGTATTCCTTTTGAATTAAAAGTATTTTTCTGAATCCTTTTTCTTTTTTTTCCCACACAATTTTTATATTGAATACTTGTATACATTTTTTAAATGCTACTTTTAAAGAGATAAAACATTTTATGTATTTTTTATTGTTACTCAGTTACACTTTTTTTTTTTTTTTTTTTGTATTTTGTTTTATTTTGGAAGCCTGTTTCCGCCACTAAATAATAATGAAAATAATAATAATAATAATATTAATAATAATAATAATAAATTAAAAAAGAGGTAATTGTGACATTTTATCTCAGAACTGTGAGATATAAATTCACAATTGCAAGTTATAGTTTAAGTCCAGTTCTGAGGAGAAAAAAAGACTGATATGTTCACAAAATTGCAAGTTGTGACTTGTTTTTGTGAGTTTATGTCTCACAATTCTGAGGAAAAAATCAGAATTGTGAGTTTGTATCACACAATTCTGAGATAAAAAGTCAGTGTTTTTTTTTTTTTATTTAGTGGTGGAAATGGGCTTCAATACATCATAGAGGTGTACTCAAAGTTGTACGTTTATTGTATGTTTTACTAACTAAATAGATACAGACAAAAAAAAAAAAAAAAAAAAAAAAATCCAACCATTATACATTATAAATGTGTGGATGTAAAAATGCTGCTTACGTCTCTTAGTCTTACATGTCCTCCTGAATTTTGAATGTGAGAGACTGTAATGACTGGACAGCTCATCATTACTGTCTGATCAGGGATTTATAAGAGAGAGAAGACTATGAATGATGATTTTCAAATATTTGCAGGGCCATAGAGAGCAAACTGCTGGCTTTTTGATATACAGCAGCTTAATGATTTAAATGACCCTCTTCTATTGGCTGAGCTGAGTTTAATCAATTAAAATGACAATTTGTCGGGGGGTTAAACGCTGAGCTCCAGTGATCTGAAAGCATGATAAATGACACACTTGCATCTTCTCAACAACTCCAACTCTGTGTTGGAAAGAAGATTTCAGAGTGTGAGATCAGTATATAAAGTTAAAGTCTTTAACCCTAAAAACCCTCTGTCATCGTTTTTTTTTTTTTTTTTGTGTACAAACGTCTACCTTTAGCTGGTGCTTCACATGTCTTTTTGCTATAAAATTGTTATTTATTTTTATCAAGTGAACATAAGTATAACTTAAGTAATATTTCCAGATTGAAGCAGCTTGGCTTTACTTGACTCTCCATGAGTCATTCATTCATTTTGTAGAAAAATCAGTGAGTCTCAAATCTGATCATCAGGATCTTTTGAGAAACATTTTCCAGAAGCTTTACTTTCACTGTTCATCAGTGGAGGAATGATCTTTCCAAGCCTCCAAAACCTCACATATTTTGAGGAATGTTTTTTGTTTATTTGACCTCTCATTGCATTATTTGTTTGGATAATTTCAGTCTCATCTTACAAAGACATTTTATTGGAGATATAGAGTGACCACTGAAATGTATGCCATTTTATGTAAGTATCTGCTCTACTGTTATAAAGATCTCATTGATTAACATCACAAGTATATCAGCATATCTGCCAAATTGCATATTTTTGCTCAGTTTGAGTCTCTGAATAAAACTGAGTTTCATATTCTCACTATATCAGACTATATGACCCATAAAAGACTTATGGATCAAATACTCAACAAAGAACACACATGCTTTGTGATTAATGGTTAGGTTCATTGTGCTTTGATGTTCTGGTCTTCATAAGGAGTGCAGATCGCTGACAGATTGTCTCTCAAGCCCAAACACCAGCACCTCTTAAAACAAAACACAGCGTCTCAGGAGCAAGTGGAAACGAGACTTTCGTTCGCTCGGTTGTGTTTGCTCTAGCGGCTGATCCTATGGGAACACACCTAATCCATGTCATGTAGAATTAAGCTTCTGTCTCATTCATCTGCCTCTCGCAAGTTGGAGCACAAAGAGAGCTGTGTGAGAAGAGAACGGCCACAAACGACAGGAATTATGCGCCGGCCATAAGCGTCCAGACGGCCCGATTGATGAGCCCAGTGAATCACCTTAAATCAAAGCCAAATAAAAGGAGGCACAAAGAGGCGCAATTGGAAAAGGCTACCTGAGCCGTCCTCGTCCAGGTAGTCCAATAACGGCGGGCCGAGCAGATAGAGTTCCCTCCAAAGAGTCTGTTGACAGCGAGTGTCAGTGGTCTTTGTAAGCATTGTGCAGGGCCTGATAGGGTTACCTGTGGCTAATCCACGCTGACCTTGCCCGGGTTTCTGAACGAGGACGCTTTTGTACAGTTCGGACGCCTGAAAAGGTATGAGGATACTGACATATAACCACCGGCGCAGGTCTCGCACCCACTCTTTTGTGGTGTTATCGGGTTGCATGTCTGGGACTGCAAATAAACAATGTTTGAGCACAAGTAAGGTGACATTTAAAGTGGCTCGGGAACGGCGCGATTGGAGCGACAGGTTCAAAAGGTCAGCCAGAGAGTGGAAGTGCTTCGATGACTTAAAAGAAATCCTATCGCGATGAAATGTTAGGGTGGCAGACGCAAACGGCGTACAAAATGCCACAACAGAGAGCGAAGCGTTGGCACGCGATGCGTCGCGTCGGAAAGACCGAACTTTGAAGCGGAGAATGCCATGTAAACACAGAGCCGCTCAAAGCCACACCGAGCTGGAGGACGGGAGACCAATCAATCAAAGGCTCGGGTTTCACAAAGCTTATCGGAATGAAATAAAATAGCGCAATTGCTGCTGGAAAAGTGCGGCTTCGGTTTTCCTCAGCGACTAATGAAAGCGCATAAAACTTCGGGTGCACAAACTCTAGCTTTATTAGTCAGGTCGTAAGATATCGTGCATTTGTCAAATGTAACCGATGCTCAACTTTTTCATACAAGATAACAGGCGTTCTGAAAAACAGAAGGCAGACAGGATTGCTCTAGAACATCAGAAAGATCCTCAGGAAAAGACAGAGGGAGAAAGACAGGAAGTGAATGCTAGACGGACAGATGTGTTTCCAGCTGGAAGACATCAGCTGATCATCAGCCCGTCACAAACACATCCACTTCTAGTGGAATTGACAAGACTCTGGTTATTTTCCCAGCATTTCAAGTAGAGTTTGACATGAATCATAGTGTCTCTGTATGGAGTCGACCAAGAGGCCTTATTTACAGTGAACCGCCTGCCATCCAGCTATTACACTGCTATGCAATGTCTATTCAAATACATCATTATTTTTACTGCAAATCCCTAATTTCTATAGGAATTAGACATATTACCAGGGGTGCACTTAAGTGGTACGCAGGTGCGCATGCATGACCAAAATAAAAAAATATGCCAGAACAAAAATTCTGGAGTGTCAGTGAGCGTTTGAACCTTCTGTAATAGTTGCATATGAGTCCTTCAGTTGTGAAAAGATGGATCTCAAAATCATACAGTCATTGTTGGAAAGGGTTCAAATACACAAACATTCTGAAAAACCAAAGAATTTGTGGGACCTAAAGGATTTTTTTTTCTGAAGAACAGCAGGTAGTTTAACTGTTCAGAACAAACATTAGACTCATGAACAACTATCACTAAAGAAAAACAGCTGTGGATCATTCAGGTAACAACACAGTATTAAGAATCAAGGGGATGTAAACTTTTGAACAGGGTCATTTTTATAAATTCAACTACTATTTTCTCTTGTGACCTATATGTAAATGCATTTTATGTGAAATGTCTTATTCAGGTCAGTACTACATAAAAAATAACATGCAATTTGTATGATCTCTCTTATTTTGGTAAAGTTAACATTTTGCAGATTTGACCTCTGTCTGTAACTGTATATTAAAGATACAATCTGAAAAACAATGAACCCTGTGATTCTCTGTCTTTTTGATATCTAGATGGATCCATAATCTGACTGCTTACCTCTGTTTTGTTTTCCAAATTACTTTGCAAAGGGGAAAATGTCATTGTGGGTCTGTTGGAAGTAAATGTATTATTCTGCCGTCTCATTAACCTGCACAACACTTCATTCTCCTCAATCTGAGCATTTCACAACGCCGCTCAGTCTGTTCAATATGAAGCTGTTTGTTTTGCGTCCCGCTTTAGTCTTCTAGTGCAGTGCTAAATGTTCATTGATCTATGATCAGAGTTTGGACATGGGCCATTTGCACATCCCGAGTCTGCGCAAGAACAACAATAAAATCTGTTCGAGCAGGTTCACCAGCAGATATACAGCGGCCCATCGACACACCGCGGTATCGATGAGTTTAGATGCAGACTACAGCGTGCTACCAGAGGCCTCAGCTAATTAAACATGGGTATGCGTGTGTGTTGCATACAATTAATCCCATCAAATATCAGGGGAGAAATAAAGGTTTAGCGCAGCCACTACTCAACACAAGCCTGGGAAAATCAAATAAAAGGCAAAGGGGTCTGGAAGGAAGCCTCCGTCGGCAGATTGGCCGCCGGTCAAGTGTGAACGGTCCGGCGGGACGGCCTGCTTACCGAATGTGTTGCAGCTTCTGTTTGAATTCAATGATTAAATGAGCAAATACTTCCCAGATTTGTTGCGAGAGGAGCTGTCAGTTTATTTATTCATAACGTGGCCATGAATAATTTAATGGTCAGCAGTTTTTATCTGGAGGGATCATTATTGAGAGTTGAGGTGAAAGCTGTTGATTGGGCTTTTGGCAGCCGTCCCACGGCCACTGACAACGACACATGTCGCACGTGGGCCACAGGATGCGGATATAAAGGGAACAATGTATTTCAAGACACAGCGACCACATGGGAATGACGCTAATTTGGAAAATGGGTAGCAAACCTGTGAACGCATCAAGCACATTATATTCTGGAAAGTATCAAAAAGTTGGTCTAGAGTATTATGAGGCCTTTCTGAATACACAGTCAAACCAAAAATTATTCAGACACCAGATATAATTTTAGATGTTTTTCTACTAGTGGCTACAGGACACAATAGTATTTATGTAAGTGAGGACAGCAAAATAAAGTAAACGGTGACATATTATACCCAAAAATGATTCATAGAGTGGACCAATTTGGGACCAAAAATTTGATTTGACACTTTGACCTGACCATGTTTTATCAAGATGAATATGTTCTGACACAGTTTAACTCCTGAGTTATAGTTATTACCATTTTCTAAACCATAGTGAATAAACTGTGATAATGTGAGAAATGTTGACGGTGTCTGAATACATTTTGGTTTGACTGTATACTACTACTAATTTTTTTATTTTTTTTTTACAATCTTTTTGAAAGAGATCTCTTCTGCTCACCAAGGCTGTACAGTAAAATACAGTAAAAAACATTAATAATCAGCAAAATATTTTTACAATTTAAAAAGCTGATTTATATGTGAATATCTGTTCAAATGTAATTTACTTATGTGATGCAAAGCTAAATTTTCAGTATTATTACTCCAGTCTTCAGTGTCACATGATCCTTTAGAAATCATTCTAATATGCTGATTTGCTGCTCAAGAAACATTTCTGATTTTTATTAATGTTAAAAATTGTGGTGGAAATTGTCATACATTTTATTTCTCAGGATTCACAGATGAATAGAAAGATCAAAAGAACAGCAGTTACTTGAAATAGAAATATTTTGTAACAAATATGTAAAACATACAGGTGTAACACAATAAATATATTTACTGTCACTTCTGATCAATTTAAAGTGTCTTTAATGAACTGAATATTTATTTATCATTAACCACACTATTCTGAACCTTGGGAATAATCAGAAATGTTTGTTGAGCAGCAAATCAGCATATAAGAATGGTTTCTGGTGAATGATGTGACACCGAAGACTGGAGTAATGATGATACAAATTCAGCTTTGATCACAAAAATAAATTACATTTTACCAGATATTCACACAGAGGAATATCTGTTTTAAATTGTAATAATGTTTCATAATTTTACTGTATTTTTGTTCAAATAAATGCAGCCTTGGTAAAACTTTTTTTTTCCAAAAACATAAACTCATTTTTACAGACATGTTGAGGTGCTTGTTATTAGACAAGTCTCCTGCGCGCACACTAAACAGTTCTGTCCCACAGTGATGTTGAAGGTTTTTCTCACAGTTTTCTCACGGCTGTGAGTGGATTGAGTTTTCAGGTGTGTTATCTGCGTGGGCTGTGATGGGCTGGTCCAGATAACTCCAGACTGAGCTCAGATGGGAAGAAAATGAGGATCAGGAGTGGCTGATCTTTTTATCAGCTGACCCCGTCTGTTGCCATGGCAGCACGTTTTAACCCCTCGGATGGATGAGATGATCAAGAGATGATAAAAACCCATCCTGCCAGAACATTAAGACACATTCCCTCAGTGTCTCACTCAGATATCACACATACTTCACTTCACTCCAGCACTGGAGATCCTGGAGACACAGGCTGTGTCTGAAAACAAGCGACATTATTTATTTATTTATTTATTTATTTTTTTATGTAACAAGTGATCATATTTCTCATTTAGTCTCAATTCATCAATGTGAATGATAGATTTGTCAATATTTGTCATTATTTTGAATCACTGTTCATCTATACACATATAGCTGAAAATACAGTAGGTGGAGAATACAGTTGTTCTCTTAGTACTATAGATTCATCTACATCATGTTTTAATCTGTGCTTCACAAACAGCACATCTTTGATTTTCACAGATTAAAAAGGGGGATGCGCTGTGTCGGGATGTGGTTATGCAGGCATCTCGATGAGTGCGCTTGGACAGCGCAGTAATGTGACATTGGCTCGCTCTG
The DNA here is from genome assembly GCA_033026305.1 of Cirrhinus molitorella. NCBI lineage: Eukaryota > Metazoa > Chordata > Actinopteri > Cypriniformes > Cyprinidae > Cirrhinus > Cirrhinus molitorella. The sequence goes on along the minus strand of CM065123.1, from coordinate 33,610,614 downwards.
AAAGCAGGCCTGCGAGCCGCGAGTCGCTTCAGAGCCGGACGGCTGCCAGCTGCGCAGATGAGAGCCGCAGACGGGGCCCAGCTGGCAGGCTTGAGCGGTGAAGGCCCCTGGATCGCTCGCGAACAATCCTCTTATGCAACCCAGAGGCCTGCGCTTTATCGAGCGCGGCAGAACCCCGCTATACCGCTGCACTTTTGTTGGACGCTATATTCCGGTTCGGACCGCGCTTAAATCTTTGAAATAAAAGATGGCTCATATCAGCCTCCAGGCTCTTTTGGTTTTTCCAAATGCATGCAAAACCATCACAGATTCAAGCGATCGCTAACACACACACAGTCTTCCAGCATTCACTGCATATACCAGGGTTTATGAAGGTAACAATACCTTTTTAAGACCAAGCAGGATTAAGGAATGGATTGCATATAAAGCATCAATATAGTTTCTAATTCTAAATGTCTTGTATTAGTGTTTTAGGAATGCTTAAATGTGTGAAAATACAACCAAGAGATCTCTATTACTTTTTTAGAAATTTTACATACTCACTCACTCACTCACTCACTCACTCACTCACTCACTCACTCACTCTCTCTCTCTCTCTCTCTCTCTCTCTCACACACACACACACACACACACACACACACACACATTGTATTTCCATGTTTTATGGGGACATTCTAAAGGCGTAATGGTTTTTATACTGTACAAACCGTATTTTCTATCACCCTACACCTAAACCTAGCCCTCACAGGTGACTGTGCATACTTTTACTTTCTGAAAAAAAAAAAAAAAAGGTGCACACACACACACACACACACACACACACACACACACACACACACACACACACACACACACACACACACACAAAGGCTTCAATATTTTTGATCACACAGGCAAAAAAACAAACAAAAAAGGTATTTTTAGAATTTTTGCCTTGTATTCAAGTGCAATCTCAATTCTTAAAATAAGATATAATTACTAGAGATACAAAATTACAAACAAGACAAAAAACAAAGAAACAAAACAACAAAAATGATTAATTAATAAATAAATAAATACAAATCTTAAATAAATATAGTAAATATATGCTGTAAACAGTGAAGCTCAATTAGCTAATGAGTTGCATATATATATATATATATATAACATAAAAATTAAAATGTGAAATGTGTGTTTGAAAAAACAAAACAAAACAAAAAAAATATATATATTTTTAGTTTTTTTTTTAATGTTATTGATTGAATGATTGATTGGGGATGAAGCAAGTTTAGGATTAATTTGAGACAATATCTGCCATTGGGCTCAGAAAAAACTCAACAGGGAAAATTCACGGGCGAAACAAATTTTCATTTCCAATTGACAGATATTTATTGTTGTTTTAAGCATAAACTCACTTCATTTTGTTCAGTTTCTCATAAAACAAGACTTGATATCTTCATTCTGCATCTCAAGTAAGTCTATCTTGATTTAAGGATGCTTATTTATTTATACTGGAAAACAAAACAAAAATACTTTTTGCAGCACATGCAACATTTAATACCATGACTTTATGAATGTAAAACTTTCTGCTCTGATTTGTGACCCTGGACCACAAAACAAAAATACTTTTTGCAGCACATGCAACATTTAATACCATGACTTTATGAATGTAAAACTTTCTGCTCTGATTTGTGACCCTGGACCACAAAACCAGTCATAAGCAGCACGGGTATATTTGTAGCAATTGGCAAAAATACATTGTATGGGTCAAAATTATTCATTTTTGTGCCAAAAATCATTAGGATATTAAGTAAAGATCATATTCCATGAAGATAATTTGTACATTTCCTACTGCAGTAATTTGCATTGCTAAGAACTTCATTTGGACAACTTTAAAGCCTATTTTCTTAATATTTTGAGATTCCAGATTTTTAAATAGTTGTATCTTGACCAACTATTGTCCCATCCTAACAAACCATACATCGATGGAAAGCTTATTCAGCATTCAGATGATGTATAGATCTCAGTTTCTGGCTGGGTTTGTGGTCCAGGGTTACATTTAGGAACTTTTTAGGTTGCTATTTGTGTTTTGGTGAATGAAGACTCTTGAAGAGCCGCAGAAACCCTGATGTAGAGTGGAGCACATGCTGCATGTTAGTCATGTAGGCCAAAACGGTTACAAATTGTTGTACACGTGGACCACGAGACATTAACCTTCCACTAATAACACACCTGGGGATAATGATTTCAGCGAGCCCCATCATTCCTACTTACGCTAAACATATTGGCAGTATCATTTAAATCTAAAAGGCAATTATCTGTTAATCAAATAGCCCCAGAGTACTTGTATGTACACACAATCCATCAGCCAAACGTTGTGTTTCAAACATCATACTACAGAGCACTAGTGTTTGCGTTGTGCCATGCGTGTGAGCTGAAAAACAGAACGGCTGCGGCGGACTGATGGATTTTCACAGGCCTTGTTTTTCATTTGGCCAAAAACGCTGTGAAAAGCTGCTAATGTGGCATTCCTCGGTTTTCCGATATATTTTGAGGTGATAAACAAAAGCAGGCGTTTTCCTCGGGCTCTTAGCTCCGGTGTAGCTTTAACTCACAGCGGATCAATAGAGTCCAGGCTCTCGTACAGTTTGCCTATTATGATATTTGTCTGTCACTGATGACATGCCATCTCGTAGACGACCCGGGCCAAAACACAATTATTGATCCAGTCATCTCTGATGGATATGCTATTATTGAGAGAAGAGAGAGAAGGAGCTTTCAGCGGATATAAATGTGCCATCTTTCTGTATGCTGAGAACAATTCTTTCTAATGTACTAAAAATGTGTATTGTGATCTACTGTGATTATACTTTATTGCATAGATGAAGAAAAAAAAGTCTAAATAACTGTAGTGCAATTATTAGACCATTTCTCTCTCTCTCTCTCTCACACACACACACACACACACACAAACACACACACACACACACACACACACACACACACATATATATATATATATATAGATAGATAGATAGATTGATAGATAGATAGATACTACCAGTCAAAAGTTTGAACACACCCTCTCATTTAATGTTTTTTTTTTTTTTTTTAAGTCTCTTATGCTCATCAAGGCTGCATTTATTTGATCAAAAATACAGAAAAAAACAGTAATGTTGCAAAATGTTATTATAATATAAAATAATGGGCTTTATTTTAATATACTTTACAATATAATTTATTCTGGTGATGCAAAGCTGAATTTTCATCAGCTGTTACTCCGAGTTTTAAGTGTTACGTGATCCTTCAGAAATCATTCTAATATGCTAATTTATTATTAGAATTATCAATGTTGGAAACAGTTGTGCTTCCAGATATCTTTTTGCAACCTGTGATTCTTTTTTCAGGATTCTCTGATGAATAACAAGACCCCAAACTTTTGAACAGTAGTGTATACTGTTAGAAAACCTTTCTATTTTAAACAAATGCTGTGCTTTTTTAACCTTTTATTGATCAAAAAATCCTGCAAAAAATATCACAGGTTCCAAAAAAAATAAAATAAAAAATTAAGCAGTGCATCTGTTTCCAGCACTGATAATATATCAGCATATTAGAATGATTTTTGAAGGATCATGTGACACTGAATTACATTTTAATGTATATTAATATAGAAAAACATTGATTTACATTGTAATAATATTTCACAATATTATTTTTTCTGTATGTTTGATCAAAACACCCTTGATAAGCAAGAAACTTCTTTAAAAAACATTAAATGAGAGGGTGTGTCAGAACTATATTAACTGTTTTTATTTCAGTGTTTTACACAGAAATAATTTAGTACATAATATAGTATTTGTGTAAATATTTATATATAAACAATATTTTTGTTATTTATGACTTAATGAATAATTTTAATAAATATTTTTACAGTGGATTTGTTATTTGATCTTTTGTGATTGTATTGTATTACATAGAATACAAAAGAAAAAAAAAAGTAAAATGCAAGAAGTATTGTTATCTTTACAGAAACATAGATAAATAAATGTTCTAGGATCTGTAACAGTTTTGCGCCTGTTTTTTTTTTTTTTCTTGATCTTTAATACTGACTACTGGCTGTTTGAATACATTTGTTAATTATATTTGTTAAATGAACTATTTTTCTTTGCTACTTGCTGGTTCGTATTGGGTCTTGCAATTTGGAGCCGTTGTAACAAGATTCAATAATCTTTGCTTTATTTAAAAAAAATAAAAATAAAATTGAATTTTTTTTTACACAAATAAATCACATTCATTCTTGGCAATAAAAATAATAATTAAAAAAAAAAAAATTTGCAAGTGTGCTTGGATTGGTTTCTCATGTACATGGCACATCAGACACACAAAAACCTGTTCATGAGACGCGATTAAGTGAACATCCTTTACTTTGATGACGTCAAACTCCTCTATTGGATTGACAGAGACAGACGTGCAACCACAGAAATGTGCCTGGGCTCCAATAAAGACCCCCAGCAGAAACACGGCCGATCCTCAGGAGACCAGTTTCATTTAAGAGACTGGAGTCTTTGGCGAGAGTTAAAAACACAAGTGCCATAGAACCCAGCGGACTATTAACACGATACCCCAACAAATCAACGTCAGCGTGTGAAACAAGCGGCCTTTATCAGAAAGCGGGCAGCTGTAGTCCGGCGCAGACACTGTTACACTCCTCTACTTTACAAGCCCACAGCTCTATCAAACGTCCTGCTAGAGCAGTTAATCCTGAGTCAGGCGGAAGTGCGACGGGAAAGGCGCGGGAGCATAATAAATGAACGAGGCAAGGAATCATGAGCTATAGCTGCGTCTGTGGAATCAATGCCATTGATTGTGTTAAAACAGTTGGCATGCTAACAATACGCCCAGCGTAAAGCCTCTCTAGCAAAAGTGCCTTTGATCCTTTATTTACTGATCTTTCCTCTGTTCTGCCAAGGTCTTGGTTCATTCAACGTCATCAGAGCGATCTGACAGCATTAATATTGATAGAACCAAATTGAGTTTCATTTACAGCGCTGAAATGAATACGGCGAGGCTGTTAAAACGGGAAGATAGGAAAAGCTGCTGGCACTGGAAATAGATTCAGCAGTCATCCGCTGGCCTTCAGGGCACCTTCCAGGTAGGATTTCAGCCCGGAGTCGCTCACAGATTCAGATTGTGCGTCAGCCATTTTAGTTATCCGGGTAAACATTATGAGGATCTCAAAAGCCAAGTCATTCAAACAACAGCGTTCTTTAATATTTTATCTCTGCCAACGAGAACACTGCGTGCCGTTCGTCGTGATGCTTTCCTGGTTTGTGTTCGAGCAGACTTGGGTTTCACTTTGAGGGACAAACTAGAGTTTCCGGCCTGCAAACAGAGTCACTGTGTTCCAACGCCACAACATTACACACAAGTAAATGACAAACACTCCAAACGATACACATTCACAAATAACACTCAGACAGCTTCTATTAAGAGTTAGCAACTTTACTATTGAAAATATATTTAAGAAGTATGCTGTAAATGCAATAAACAAAGCATAAAACAGCATAATATTTACAGTCAGTGATATTTTAATATTTGATAGACTGTGATTGTGTACAATAATTAAATGGTTTAGCAATACTAGTTAGTATACTAGTAGTAGATGTTTAGTAAAACATTTCTTAAAACAGCTATTCAGTTCCTAATTTATTTACACAAACTTCACAATTTGCAAGAAAGTAATCCTACAACTTATGTCAGTGAATGTCATAAATCAAGCCGGCTAACTTTTAATTAAAGAAAGGCTATTTAAAAATAATAATAATAATTCATTCATTCATAATAATAATAATAATAATAATAATAATAATAATTATTATTATTATTATTATTATTATTAATAATAATAATAATAATAATAATAATAATAATAATAATAGCTGTTTTCTAAAGTGTTTCCCCCCCCAAAGAAACATTCTATTCAAAATTAATTTTCTCATAATTAAAATATACAAAAAATTGTAAACAGAAATTGGTTCTATACAAATTTCCTAAATCTGGTCAATTGGGGACAAAAAGCATATGCTGCTCACATAAATCGAATAAATTGTTGTGTAAAGCATCAAACAGACATTACAAAAAGTAGCTTCAGCAAGAAATGTTTTGTTTGATAACATTTATTACATATAAACAAACGTCATTTGTGGGTGGGTGAACTATACCTTTAATAATTTATTTCAGTAATTTTATTAACATTACTATGGAAATATAAAAATTTTTCTTTAATGAAATGATACTCTAAAAATAAACTAAAACTGCCAGTAGGTGGTGGTAAATTCATTTGGTTCGTTCAAATGGCTGATTCATTCAGGAGTGAAGTAAAAGGTTCTTTATGATTGGTCCATTGAATCATTCGGTTTGTTAAACTTAAAGCGGATCATCACCATCAGACCGATTGGTGTGTGACATTAAAGTTCCGCAAAAAGCTATGAGAGCAGGCTGGCAGCTTCTTATGCTTCTTAATATGTATATATATATATATATTGCATATGCTGATGACATAAATCTGATAAAATATTCTTGATGGTCATTTCTGGTCTCAATTCTTCAGTTTTAAAACTATAATCAGGTATAATATGTATTTGCTATTTTTATTATTATTATTTGCTTTGTCATAATTAATTTACACAAATTATACAATAATTTGCATAACACTGCTTTTATAGAGAAACTGGTTCTTCTTGAATTTCTTAAACCAGGCATATTAACTAACACATATGTCTAATAAAACACTCTCGATGATTTTATGGCTATGGTTATTTTAAATTTTAATTCTTTATTTCATAAAGTGTGTTTTATTCATAGTCAATTGTATGAAGCTTGTTTTATTCCCAGTTTAAACAAACAAATTCTAACACTTTAGAATAGTGAACACCAATTCACTATTAACTATGACTTTTCCCTCAACAAATTCTTAATTTGCCGCTTATTAATAGTTAGTAAGGTAGTTGTTAAGTTTAGGTATTGGGTAGGATTTGGGATGTAGAATAAGGACATGTAAAATAAGGCATTAATATGTGCTTAATTAGTACTAATAAATGGCTAATATTCCAGTAATATGCATGCTAATAAGCAGCTAATTAAGAAACTGTCAAATAAAGTGTTACCTTAATATTATTTATGTATTTATTTATTTGCATATGCTGGTGACATAAATCTATTTACTATTTATATATCATAGTATTTGTTTGGTAAAACATTTTAAGAGTCGTTCAATTCATAATTAATTTACACAAATGTAAAATCTACAACAATTTACATAATAATACTTTTGTAGAGAAACTGGTTCTTATTGAATTTCTTAAAACAGGCAAATTAGCTAACACATTAGTCTATTAAAATACTCTTGATGGCTTTCCTGGCTATTTTAAATCCTATAACAACAGTGTTTGTCTTGTCTGTTTTTTAGAGCAGGTTCCTCACAGAGGATTGTCTTTCTTGGCAGATTAACATAACACACAGCATGCACCAATCAGCTGTCTCTGTGGAAGGCAGGTGTGCCACATCATTTCCTCCGCACTCACAGGACGTCCATGTTTGGTCAGAGTCAGAGCCAACTGGTAAACAGGGATTAGTCTCCTCCTCTAGCAGACACATGGAGACCGTTTTATTATTTTCTCATCTATAACCATATAATAACCGCATTATTACACAGTAACTACCAAGTTATAACTACATCACGTGTTATGTAAATTAACTCTAATTATTATCCATGTAGAAAAACCGCTGGCCTTGTGTACTACACCGGTAATGAAAACCAACTTGTTTTGCGCTTCGCCTGGAGATAAAGAAATACGCCTCGCCATCATTAAACATTAAGTGAGCCCAGCGTAATTGACTTCTCCGACGAGTTGTTGGGTTAAACTACCCTGGGCTGAACGCTTTTATTAAAGATGAGGCACGATGACAGCTCTTTTAAATTTGGGTCTAAGCGCTCGCCAAACATTTCTTCATCTCGCTGCGCTCTCGAGTCGTACGGCAGTCACTTTCGATGTAGCCCTCTCTTCTCCTTTAATCCCGTCGTGGCTTTTATAGGCTTTGCCAACTGTAGAGAATCTGTGTGCACATCTCGTCAGACGCAGACTCGGGCTTCTTTATCTCTAGCCACTGAGCCAACAGTGTTGTTTACAAACCCCGCTGCTGTCAGCTTGAACACTTAATGAAAGTGAGGGAGATTTGAAGGCAATAATCTCTTTCAACTGCGCTCTTTTACAGGTGCGCGAGCGCTCGCCGCCTCCCCGACTTTGACTCCCCGCTCGTGGCGAACGCCAGCAGCTTCAGACAATAAGGTATCTGTCATCTCCGCTTGCCTGTGATATCGGGATAACTACACCTTTGTTTCGCCATCTCACTTTCTCACCACTGTTGTCGGCAGAGTTTTGTTTGAAGAGCATGCGACGTGATATTGTTGATGTGTCACACGCAATAAAAGTCCTGTTTTCGGCATATGGGAACACGTCTCAAACAACATCAAGATTTTAGGTTTAAATTTAGATGAGTGCATAATGGAAAGTGTGTATTTCATTTGCCTTTCACTTGTTTTAAATGGTCTTGATAATTCTTATACTGAGCCTAAATCTTAATTTTCTGCCAATGATTGGTGACTTGAAAAAATTTACTGGCCATAAATATTTTGGTAACACTTTCCATTAAGGTGTCATTTGTTAACATTACTTAATGTATTAACTAACATGAATGAAGAATGAACAATACATCTATTACAATATTTATTAATCTTTGTTAATGTTAGTTATTAAAAATTCATGATAGTTCACAGTGCATTAACTAATGTTAACAAACACAACTTGTGATTTTAATAATGCATTAGTAAATGCTGAATTAATACATGCTGTAGAAGTATTGTTAATTTTTGGGTGATGTTAACTAATGAATTAATACATGCTGAAGAAGTATTGTTAATTTTTGGGTGATGTTAACTAATGTAGTTAACTAATGTTATTAAACCTTATTGTAAAGTTTAGAGCAGCAATGGAACTGTATGTCAAATTATAAACATTTAAATCAATACAGAAATATCAGTATAATACTACTAAGTATTTAATAATAATAATAATAATAATAATAATAATAATAATAGTAATAATAATAATAATAATAATAATCATAATTATTATTGTTATTAATATATAATATGAATTATATATTAATATAATAATTAATTATAATATAATTATAACCTGGATCACAAAATTGTTCTTAAGGAGCACAGGTATATTTGTAGCAATAACCAAATATGCACTATATGGGTCGAAATGATAATTTTTTCTTTTATGCCAAGGATATTAAGTAAAGATCATGTTCCATATTTTGCAAATTTCCTAGCATAAATATTTCAATACTTACTTTTTTATTAGTAATATGCATTGCTAATAAAAAAGCTGTCCAAAACTTCACTTGGACAGCTTTAAAGGCGATTTTCTCAATATTTAGATTTTCAATATTTTGATCTTATCCTAACAAGCCATTCACAAATGGAAAACATATTTATTCTGCTTTCAGATTAAAAAAAAAAAGTACCCTTATGACTGTTTTTCTTTTTTGGTCCAGGGTCACATATAATAACAATATAATAATTATATAACAAAAGTACAATTACAATACTAATATTTATGTGTTTTTTCCCCTTTCCTATTTTAAATGTTAAATCATAAAGCTTTTATTTTAGCTTTTCACATTTCAGAAATCATCATAGTTGGGCAAACTTATACGTTCATAAACGCAAACTACAAGAATGTTTTGCATTCGTATTTGGCAAGGGACAAAAACATTGATAGGTTTTTTTTTGTTTTTTTTTTCTGTTTATACAGCAGTGTAAACTAGTTGTTTGCAATTTAATTGAGATAATAAAATGTGGAAATTAATAAAAAAAAAATAAAAAAATCTTTGCTACGTTCACAATGTTAATAACTGTGGGAACACAACATCAGTCTTTGAAAAAGGTCAATAAAAAAAAAAGAAAAAGAAATGCATTTAAATATCCCGGTGCAAGCTGTATTAGCCGGCATGTTTTAAAGGATGAAACACGTGTGATAAGGCCACTCCAGGCCATTTCTAAGGCTTAGAGCGGGCCGGGGAAGGGCAAGTGACAAGCACAGAGCAGCGGGATAAGAAATCAACAGTGACAGTGATAGAATTTACTTGATAGTATCAGCAAAACAGCCGTCATCGTCCTGGCAGATTGGAGGCCATCAGCCCATCTCTGGGCGCCGATCAGTGCTCAGCCTGCGATGTCGACTGTGGCCCTGAAAGGAAGCTATGAGCTACGATCAGCGATACAGACCCATAAATAGAAATCCATTTTCCTGCCACGCAGGTCGAGCAGGAGGAAAGGCCCCGCCGGATCTCCTGTTCTGAAGGTGAAAGGATTACAGACATGCTTCTAAGGCCGAACGACTGCCGCTGCCATCCTGTGAGCTCAGAAAATGGTGAAAAACATAAGTCTGCCGATAAATAAGTGATTGAAACAAACCGTAGGTGTTTGTACGAGGCTTTGCGGCCAGTCCTTTGGTGTAAAACGGCGCCGACCCTGTTCCTGGCATTTCCCGAGCTAGGTGGCTTTTTCGCAGATCGCCTTAATGAAACGTCTCGAATTGAGCAAGCGCTGATGAATTATTGATCCTGGTGTTACTGCATCATGCAACAGCGTCTTGGCATTTCCTGCCGCTGAATTTACAGCGAGGTGACACTAATGTGTTGCTGTCGTCCTCGACTTGTTTACAAATAGGCCTGCGCTGGCCTCTAGCTCTGAAATAACGGCGAGCAGGTACACAACTTACTTGATAAACAGACCGAGGGTTGGCGTCAACCTAAAAAATGCATGAGCCGAAGCAAACCGTGTTTTACGATGCCGAGGGAAAGCGCCGCTCGAATAGCACCGGGATCAGAGAAGAAAGAAGAGAAAGAAAGTTGGGCTTGCGGTCGGAGCCTACGAGGCGATTCCTCCTCTCGTCCCAGGTGAGACAGCTAAGAAAGATATGAACCTCAGGAACCAATTTGCTGAGTTTTGTTCAATAGACAGAAGCCCTGGGTCTTTGGCTGGATGGAGATGAACTGACTTCAGAGGAATACAGCGCTCTCTTTGTCTGACTTTCTGTTTAAAGCGAGACAGGCCCAGAGCAGAACGGCTGAAGTCCGTGCTAATCCACGTGAGGGGCCGAGAGAGGACTCAATATTATCTGCCAGTCGAGTCTGTAAAAATGCTAATGCCTTAGACGAGGTTAATACAGCCCGCATTAAAGGCCTGCATATGACATGCAAAATCTATCTACTGTATCAAAGCCTTACAGAATGATGAGGTATTTAGAGGCACTTGCTAAGAACAGACATCAATACTGATTTTTGGTGCATGAAAGTTGTGCTAGGAACATGAATGATTCCTTAATGAAAAAATAAATAAATAAATAAATAAACGCACCTGAAATCACAAGTTTCTCAAATTTCTCAATCAGTGTTATTTAGTATCATTTATACTTAATTTAAATGCATTATGAGTATACATCTCATTTCTATACAATTGCAGTTTTAGTTAATAATTTTGTTTAATGTTTTATCTTTTTATTATATTTTTTATCTTAATTTTAGTAGTTTTAGAAGTTTTTTTGTGTATTTTTTGTCATTTTTATTTGTCAGTATAGTTTTTATTAGGTACAGTAGTTATTTATAACTTTATAGTAAGTTTTAGTTATTTTAGTACATATATACACTGCCCTCCAAAAGTTTGGAAATGCTATAGAAAAGTGGGGTTTTGGACACATATTGGTATGAATCCTTTTTTTATTTTTATTTTATTGCATAAACAGTTTATACATAGAAAAAACTTAAATTTTATTCATCAAAATATCCACCATTAGCAGCTATTACGGCTCTGCATAATCTGGGCATCCGAGCTGTCAATTTATTCAAACATTGACTTGATATATTACTCCAAGCCTCCTGAAGGATTGCCCAAAGATGATTCACACTGGTTGGACACTTCTTATGGACATCACGGTCCAGTTCCTCCCATAGTAGCTCAATTGGGTTGAGGTCGGGTGATTGGGGAGGCCATTCCATGACAGACATGATGGTCTTCAATGATAATGTCAAATTAAGATTTATTCTGATATCATCCAAAACCACAATTTGCCTGTCTTTTTTCACAGGGGTGTTTCCAAACTTTTGGAGGGCAGTATATATAACAAACCAAACATTCCAGGGTCAGAAATTAACGAGGGTTTGTGGCAAAAATGCCATGAAAATGTACTAAAATGCCCCATAAATTAAAGACAAAGGGGCAAAAAATGCCTCTGCACAATTAAAATGAAATGCAAAAATTAATGAAAATGAAATGTCAATTCGAAAATGAATGACAATGAAATGTCAATTCAAGCAACTACATTTTGATTTGCTTACACTGCATCGGATTGCGGATTTACACACTGTTTTGTGCAGTGTTGAGCCTTATAACAAATCAAACATGTTTCTGTTGAACTGTTGAATCAGAGGTGCTTAGATTATTCAGTACTAAAAACGTTGGAGATGTTGATGAGTGGCCACACTTGCTAAATTCCCTCATCATAAACGATTAAAAAAACGACAAAAGATTAATTTCGTAGCTTCAGTGATTATAACAGGAGTTTTTGCATAACTTGCAAAAGTGCTAGACTAGGCTAACATCATGGACTGACAGGTTTACCTGTGAAACCAGAATGTGATGTGCCCAAAAAGAAACAAAACATTTTGTCTATATCAATATTAATAATCATTATTAAAAGAAATGATCTACAGTAATGATTTTTGTCACAATAATGCAGCCCTATGAGCTCCTGTTTTTTACATGTATAATTTAGACACAATTTTAAACAGCTTAGAATATTAAAATACAGTAATTGGGTACATTTAAGTGACATTAAATACATGTTTTTTATAATAATAAGGTAATTATAAAAACTGCCCTCACAAATGTAAAAAAAATAAATACATGCAAAATATTGCCCCTTAATGGAAAAGTTAGGCTTATGGTTATTTCTGACCCTGCTAGAGACTTGATTGGACTGCTGGACTAATAAGAGAAAAACAAGAATATCTAGCAATCACACAGCAATGTACTAAATGCAACCATAGTGTTTGCAATGCCACGGTCATGGCTTTGATTCCCAGGGAATGCATCCTGAAAATGCACTGTAAATTGCTTTGGATTAAATTTAATACATGCATATTTAAAATTAACTCAAAATCTAGTAAATGCACGCTCACAACATGCTTTCGCACAACATTCTGCAATGCAAAATGAATTGACATCATGTTTGCATCTCAAAACATACACACACTTTAGAACAAACTACTCATCACAGGTAGTGTTTTAATTATTTCAGTCCCCATTATGCAGCGCATAATGCTGTATTTTCAGACCGACATTTATTTGTAATGACGCCAGCGGGCCGAACGCAAGGAGAAAGCAGCAGTTTGGGGGCCATTGAAAGGCCTGTGATTTATTAATGCACAGCTACTTGAAAGTCACATCCTTCTCATGGCAGCCGTCCAAACGCACGGCCAGATATATTTACAGTATTGTTGGGGTGCGAAATCTATTCCGCTATCCTTTTAAATGGTAAAACGCCTCCTGTCATCTCTTCCCAAGCTCAGCTCAGTCGCGCAACAGAGCCCACCTTAAACAGCCGTTTGTGGCGCTGACTTTAAATTACCTTCGATTGAGCATTTTGATGAAGCCTCGTGCTTCTTCACACGATGCCGGAGAGGCAGTCATCAGTCGAGCACATTTTCATGATTGACTGAGGAGGAGGGGTGGAGGAAAAGCGGCTGAAGCGAACGCTTCTGAGAATTGGATTGTGAAATTTAGATGTATAGTAACAGATGGCCGACCGTGCAGAAATCAAAAATACTTTTTGTTTTCCTTTGATTTAGAAGTGGCGATACTAAACGCTAAGCGTGCCAGTCTACTGACGCTCGGATTGTCCCGAACGCTCAGACAAAAGCAAATTGCTTCGTTCTCATTCCCTGGAACGCAACCAAACAGCGAAAATCCCGCTACCTGTCCGTTTTGATCGCTTTCAGAGATGGAGCGAACAAGAAGCTGTTCTAGCACATTTAAAACAAAGAAACACTTTTTGAGACGACGCCAGAATACTTCTGAAGCATCGCTCGAAACCACGTAGAAAGTTCTGGCTTTGTACCGCAGTCTAATTGCGGCGCTTTTTCAGACCGTATTCCAGAGCGGGTGCAAGGACCGTCCTGACCCCCACGTGAACTCATCAGATGAAATGAACTTGTTCAGCGAGCTGGAGAAGACAAAGCAGACGCGAGTGGGAATTAATCAGCGGCTGCTACTGAGCATGTGCGGTGAGCGCAGCCATCAGCATGACCCTGGGCGGCTCACGAGACCCTTCGGTAAATGAAAGGCATCACTGCCGTCCTTTAATGCGGCAGATTATGGAGTGTGTGCTATCGTACCTGTGTTTAGTGATTTGTGTGTTGTGTTTTATGAATAGGTCATTTAAAATTTTATGTAGACCTTATGGCAGGCCGGTTTCATGTGTTCGAGTCACGTGGCGCACCGTTTGAACCCATTCATCTCGTCGAGGTCATAAACGCCAATGCACTAGACAAACTGTATGCGTATTTACACTAAACCAAATGTGTTTCTGAATACTCAAGCATCCCCACACAGCCTATTCCAGTCAATGATATTCGGGAATGCACTAGGTTCACTATATCTGAGGCAATGTTAATTACAAACATCATCCCTAAGTTTAATAAATGAACTGCTGTTGCAGTAAGTTACAATAAACGTGCACAAGACCAGGATCCAGTTGCTAAAAACTGGTCAGACCAGTTTTTAGGACACAGTCTTAACATAGTGACTAAGTAGCAGTTGTAATTAGTCAAAATTAAGCATTCAAAATGAATCCACTTAACTCATTCCGTGTCAACTCAACCAGAAATTGACACCAAATTTTTGATTTTGCTAATGTTTTTTTTTAATGGACATGTATAGTGATGAAAGCCAAAACATTAAATGTCATAGATTAATATTTACTGAGTAATCCACTGTTTTGTAGAAAGGGTCAAAATGGCCAAGGTCATGGCTTTGATTCCCAGGCAATGCATGCTGAAAATGCACTGTAAGTTGCTTTGGATCAAATTTAATACATGCATATTTAATACATGAACACACTCAAAATCTAATAAATGCACACTCACAATATGCCCTTGTACAACATTCTGCAATGCAAAATTAATTGACACATGTTTGAATTTCAAAATGATTTGCATTATTTTGCTAATGTTTTTTTCTAAAGAAAGATGGACATGATAGTGATGAGAGCCCAAATATTAAGTGTCATGGATGAATGTTTACTGAGTAATCCACTATTTTGTAGAGGGGGTCAATGGCAATTTTCACCTGAGATTCAGAGCCAAATTACAAGGGGGTTAACATGACTTCAAAAGGTGGCATCATCATAATGTTATTGTTACACACAGATCAGTAGAGGTCTATTAGTAAAATCTGATGACTTTAGCAATCTTTGTTGCATTATGTGACCAATGGTGACCATTTTGATAGAGGGATACAAGACACCGCTCTAATTTCAACATTATTTGAAGAGTTCAGGTGCAAAAGCCTCTAAATCCATCTGACGTCTTTCTTTTAAAAAAAGCATTTTTATCAGACTCCGATCTATAGGTTTCTACCTAAGTAGGTACTTAGGTGGGATTTTAGTGAGCTTGAAGTAAAAGTATTTGATGGATGTATAATATGTGTCGAGAGCATTCACTCAG
The DNA here is from genome assembly GCA_033026305.1 of Cirrhinus molitorella. Classification (NCBI taxonomy): domain Eukaryota; kingdom Metazoa; phylum Chordata; class Actinopteri; order Cypriniformes; family Cyprinidae; genus Cirrhinus; species Cirrhinus molitorella. The sequence continues at coordinate 33,594,777 of CM065123.1, read as the reverse complement.
TATCATTCTCATTTTTGACCGAGATGGCTTTTAGAGGGTTTTGCATCTGAACTCCTCATTTATTCTTCAGACATTGTGCTTTGAATAAAATAAGTATCCGCAGTATACAAAGTGACCAACATTTGGTTTTCAACCTCTGAGTAATATTCAACAATCTGGACATGGAGCCTCATTGGCATCCCCATATCTCTGGGACTGAATGATGTAGGGCCATTAAAATGTAAGATTCCAAAAGAAAATCAATTAGAATCTAAAACCATATTGCAATATCTTTTATACTTTTTGAGTTATAAGCACGCAAACTTTGGAAAAGGAATATTTATGTCACTCAGACAGGTGTATGTAATGCAGTCGCTTAGACAGAAAGAAACAAGATATATCTCTAGTTTCAACATTTTTTGTTCTTCAGATATTTCTTTTTAAACTAAAAGAAGTATCATGTTTTTTGCAAACTTACCCACATTTGGTTTTTGACCACTGAATGTGTACATTTTAACGATTTACTCCTGGAGCCATTTTAAAATGGTAGTATCTTTGGAACCAAACCACATAGGGCCTTAAAAATAAAGATGCCAAAAGAAAAGTTTGTAAAGACCCAATATCTAAAAGGGAATTAAGATATTTTTAATACTTCTTGCGTTAGGCATTAAAACTTTAAGGAAAAAACTTGGAGAAAAATGACGTTTTGAGAATGGCTTTCATTGGCACATAATGCAACAAAGATAGCTGAAGTCAACCAATTTTACTAATAGACCTACCAATCTCTGTGTAAAATGAAGATAATAATGATGTCATCTTTCTGAAGTCATTTTTACCCCTGTAATTTGACTCTAAATATCAGGTGTAAATGTGTGATCTTTCCTCAGAAAAATAAATGGGCAAAATCTAAAAGTCAAGCCGGGGAAGTTTTTGAAATTTGGTTGATTTGAAACTGAATGACCCAGTGGAAATCAGACATAAAATAATGTCATACTGCTGAAAATGGTCTGAGAATTCAACAAATAGTTGTAATCTGGCTCAGAGGAAGACAAGAATCATGTCTTCATGTCAGTTTTTCTGCTGATTAAGGGAGAATACAAGACTTCTTCACCTTACAGATGTTTGTCAAAAGCAAAAATGCAATGAAATGCATGATATTTTATTGTGATGTCCTCAAGCAAAACACAGTTTTTTATACAAAAATAGACACAGAGTCAGCAGCCGTAAATTAGTAAAAAGTGAGTGTTAAGCCCACCTTAAACCACTTAATATCTCAAACAATAAAGTGTTTTTTTTTTTTTTTTTGCCAAATAATTAACGTGAGTGAAAAATATGAGCTTCACATTGATGCTTATTTTGTAAGCAGACATTTTTTATGCACATTTATTTGAATTCATTTCAAGGTTTATTAATAATTATCTTCACACGAACATTTTCTCTTACATCAGTGTTCATATTTTTCTATAGCATTTTTTCTCCTCACAGGAACCGTAGACACACATCGGGCTGAATCCACGTCTAAACTGAAGTTCTGTCGAATTGTTTTTATATGCGCCCATTCCAGCGGTTTCTCGGCCCGCCGAGTTAATGTTATTATCCCTGACGGAAATGGAGTTTACGGTCCCTAGTGCTAAAAGCCATATATTATGTAGCAGGCAAGGCATGTTGCTTTGTCAAGTTCTTTATCCAAACTTTCAGGATATGGAAAGTCGAGCTATTTGTATGAAGTTTGATAGGCAAGAGAAAGAGAATGGGAAATGATCTCATTATAGTCTGGCTTCACACAACCTTGACCACATGATTTAGTCGCTGCAGTAAATACAGAGGAGGAGAGAAAGGAGACTAGTTTCAGAGTCATTGTGTTCGGCTGCGTTTCAGCGTGCAGGACTAATGCTTTGGAAAGCGGAGTAGGCCGAAGAAACGCTCCAATAGCACCGACTGACTGGATTTGCTTGAAACGGATGTGTACGCTTTGTGCACAACTTTGCAATGATACTCTGGAAAGGAAATTTTTAATCTCACAGCCGCAAACTTTGAATGCATAAGCTCTCGCTGTCTCCTCTCCTTGTCTTTGTGCAGATTAGGCTATTGTGTTTGCGAGTGCACAGGAATGCGCCGTGGCTTTTCTCTTCCGAACACTCGTTTACACTGGAACCCCAATTTGACACAACAACTCAAACAGAAAACTAGGAAACCAACAATACAGATCGGCAGTTTCCACCCCTGCATCTGTGAAACTTCCACGTCGACGTCGAGCACAGAATGCAAACGAAGGCTCTAAAGATATCTGAATGCTCAAAATGACCTAAATGTGTAGGTGTTGATAATCAAATCTCGATTTTATATAAAGCTTAAAATGTGGATTGTGACAGGGTCACATGCGTAATAAATGCTAATGCAAACATCACTCTTATTATTGCTCATATGAATGGTTGTCAAACTCGTAACACTAAGTATTAACCCTACAAAACCTACTGGCCTCTAAATTATAATTAGGTTGGCTTGAGAAAGCCAACTTACTGATCTGCTATTTACGTTTATTATTCTTCTGAGACTAAAATTTCCAAACTCCTAGAGATTTAACTCTACAAACTCCAAACTCAGCCCAGATCTTCAGACTGCTCTGACTGGAGTTGCTATATCTTTTCTAACTGATCGGACTTAACATTTTCCTAAAAATTATGAATAAAACTGGGGAAAATCCCATAGATTTACATTGACGAATGTTCAAATGAGCCAAGACTATTCAAACTCCAACTGTCAAAATTCCCAGAATTCCTTGAGACTCAATCTAGCTTCTCTTCTATGTACTATTTCTAATCCATTCAAACTCATTCAAGCTAACATGCTAATAATGTTAGAAACATGTTAATAACTTGCTAATCATGCTAGAAACATGTTAGTAACTTGCTATTTATGCTAGAAACATGTTATTAATGTGCTAATTAGTGTTGGGTTCGAGTCCACCTAAGTCGAGTCCAAGTCAAGTCCGAGTCCTTGACCAGTCGAGTCCGAGACGAGTCCGAGTCCAAAATGGGCCGAGTCCGACTCAAGTCCGAGTCCCAAAGGGCCGAGTCCGAGTCGAGTCCGAGTCCAATGAAACACTACTGTTTTTCGGTATCTTAACATTGTTTTAACCTTTATAACTAGAAATAAGGCATGTAACAGAAGTTATGGGTGACTTGATTTATGTATTGTGACATCTTTAAGAGAGAAACAACTTACAGAATGTGAAAAATTATAGGGCATGGACTTTTTTTTGTTATATAGTTGTTGTTGTTGTTATATAGTGAATGTACAAATTTAAGGGTGGGGTTGGGGGCTGGGTAGGTAGCTTGGTGAATGTGACCTAAAGAGCAGAAAATGCACCTCATATCTCTGATTTGTGTGTTTTGGGTTTTATATGATGAATGGTTAGGCCATAGACAGAGTAGATGACATTTAAAAAAAAAAATTTCTTGGATGAAAATGAGGCCTACATTCTTTCCATAACTCACAACCGTTTTATTTATATTTATAAAACTGTTATACATTTTAATGCATTTATAGTTAATAAAGGTTGTTATGCGTTGGAGCGGAATATCAATTTGGTGTTTGCAAACAATGATGAAGATTTTGTGGGCGGAGCTTATCTGACAGTTTTCAAGTATAAATCTATGAAAGCCATGGAATAAAATAGGGCTGCTCGATTACGGCAAAATCATAATCAGGATTATTTTGGTCAGTATTGTAATCAGGACTATTTAACACGATTATGAGTGGGTTCAGAACTTTATTTGATTGATTAGAGCCCTGCATTTCAGTCCCTTTTTTTACGCCTCAAGGACCGGGCTCAGTCACGCAATAGTTCAGACGCGGGCCGGGCATCGCTGTTTTACGCTTCTCCTTATTTTTATATTTTCCATTAATTAGACATCCATCAATTATGGTGATAAAAAAAATAATAATAAAAAAAATAAAAATGGGCATTTTAATAGTCAGACTTCACTTTCGCTTTCTCTTCGGGAGCGGCTCGGAAGGCGTTTTGTGCCTCAGTCAGCCGCAATGCCTTCAGTGCAGCTTCGGATTCAATAGGCTGAAACTTGCCACAAAGCACCGGCAATGAATGAAGGGAAATAGTAAAGAGATTTTTCAAATTATTTATGAATAAACTAGTGTATTCTGAATCAGTGTCGCAAAGATCCTGCATCAAAAACTCCTCTTTGACCGCCTTTAGAGAGAAATAAATCTTTCCGGATTAGCTACATTAGTAAAACGTTTTTGTTTTTGATTTGGTTTATTTCGTTAAGCAATAATTTAAAGCTTTCTATATATGTATTTATCACGTCTATTATGGGAAATTTTTAACTGTTTCCACTGGAAAAAAATGCAAGCAATGGCGCTGGCGCCTCCACTATACCTGCAAAATGGCTTTAGCTTCCACTCTCCGCATAAACGGATTTATATTTATATTATATTAATCTATTATATTTAGATTTATATTTTATATTATATTTCAGAAGGCAAATTGTTTAAACAGAACATGAAGAGTCTTCCGTTGGCGGCTGTTTGTAGGCTACTTAAAAAACAAAACTTATATTTAACAAACAAAAAAAAAAATCCTCACAACAACTTTTCAAATTAACTTGATTAAAAAAACTAAACAAAATGCCTAATCACATTTTCCATTACATACAAAACTGAATTGTTTAAATAGCTGTCCGTGTTCTGTTCTGTCTCTGAATGCATACACAGAACAGCGCAAATTCTCTTTTCGTCCCATTTTATGCAAGTCACCTTACATGACTTTACTGATTTGAATGTGAAATTAGGCTTTTATTGAGGAGCAAAAGCGCACCAAAGGGGGCGGAATCGGGAGCAATGGTTTATCTCGATTATGATATTTTCAGAATCGTTAGAATCCGAAATTAATTAATTAATTGCACAGCCCTAAAAGAATAAATTTTAAAAAGTACATTTGAGTTTGTATTTCAATATTTTGAATTTATTTTCGCAGATCCGAGATTATCTCACAATTTTGATAAGAAAAATCAACGTGCAATTTTCTTTTTTTTCTCCTCGGCTTAAATCATTAAAACATCGAGTTTATATCCCACAATTCTTCCTTTTTTCCACTCAGAAATGACAAACTTTATATTGTTCAGTTAAATTGAGACATAACGTCCGAAATACGACGAAAACTTGCATTTGCGAGGGGAAAAAAAATCAGAATTGTGAGAAACCATAGTGTAAAATGTTATAGGATATAATAGCTCATGCTACAGGGCTAATAAAATACGTTCTCTTTGAACTGCAAATGTGAAAATTATGTAGACCCATTGTTTACATCAAATTTATGTTTTAAAAGCAATCAGCAAATTCATCCATTAATCTGTCCGTTTAAGCGTCTGCGTTTAGCTTCAAACGGCGTCTTTGATGACAGTATTCTATATATATATATATATATATATATATTGCATTCCGATTCTGGCCGGCTTTTACGTACTGGCAAGACTTAAAAACAATAAAGAATACTAAATGTCACATTTGTAATAATGCATGAGTCATTTACATTTCCGTATACTGTCCCTGGACTCGGTTGGACTCGGCAATATTTTCCGAGTCCGAAAGGCTCGAGTCCGAGTCAAGTCCGAGTAAAAATGCATCCGAGTCCGTGACAAGTCCGAGTCCACTAAAAATTGTACTCGAGACCGGACTCGAGTCCGAGTACAAGTCCGAGTACCCCAACTCTAGTGCTAATCATGCTAGAATCATGCTAGTAACTTACTTGGAAAGTAAGTAACATGTTAGTAACTGCTAGTTAACTTGTTAATCATGTTAGAAATATGGCAGTAACTTGCCAATCATGCTAACAACATGCTAGTAACTTGCTAATAATGCTAACAACATGCTAGTAACTTGCTAATCATGCTAACAGCATGCTAGTAACTTGCTAATCATGGTAACAACATGTCAACAACATACTATAAACTTGCTAATCACATTAGAATCATTGTAATAACTTGTTAATCATGTTAGCGACATATTAGTAACTTGCTAATCATGCTATAAACATACTAGCAACTTGTTAATCATGCTAGAAACATATTAGAAACATGCCAGAAACTTGCTAATCATGCTAGAAACATGCTAGCAAGTTGCTTATCATCCTAGATACATACTAGAAACTTGCTAATCATGCTAGAAACATTAGAAACATGTTAGCAATTTGCATATCATGCTAAAACATGCTAGTAATATGCTCATCATGCTAGAATCATGCTAACGACATGCTAGTAACTTGCTAATCATGGTAACAACATGTCAACAACATGCTATAAACTTGCTAATCACGTTAGAATCATTGTAATAACTTGCTAATCATGCTAGCAACATAATAATTTGCTAATCACGCTATAAACATACTAACAACTTGTTAATCATGCTAGAAACATGTTAGTAACTTGTTAATTATGCTAGAAACATGCTATTAATGTGCTAATCATGCTAGAATCATGCTAGCAACTTAATAGTAACTTGCTAATTGTGTTAGAAACATGCTAGTAACTTGCTAATTATGCTAGAAACATGTTATTAATGTGCTAAGTATGCTAGAATCATACTAGCAACTTATTAGTAACTTGCTAATCATGCTAGAATCATGCTAGCAATATGCTAGTAACTTGGTAATTATGCTAGAAACATGTTATTAATGTGCTAAGTATGCTAGAATCATACTAACAACTTATTAGTAACTTGCTAATCATGCTAGAATCATGCTAGCAACATGCTAGTAATTTAATAATCATGCTAGACTAATGCTAACAATGCGCTAGTAACTTGCTAATCGTGCTAGAAATATGGTAGTAATTTGCCAATCATGCTAGAATCATGCTAACAACATGCTAGTAACTTGCTAATCATGGTAACAACATACTATTAACCTGGTTAATCATGCTAGAATGATTGTAATAACCTGCTAATCATGCTATAAACATACTAGCAACTTGATAATCATGCTAGAAACATATTAGAAACATGCCAGAAACTTGCTAATCATGCTAGAAACATGCTAGCAAGTTGCTAATCATCCTAAATACATACTAGAAACTTGTTAATCATGCTAGAAACATTAGAAACATGTTAGCAATTTGCATATCATGCTAAGCATGTTAATAATATGCTAATCATGCTAGAATCCTGTTAACAACATGTTAATCATGCTAGCAACATGCTAGTAACTTGCTAATCATGCAAAAACATGGTAACAACATGCTAATCATGCTAGTAGCTTGCTATCTCTTGATCTATCTATCTATCTAAATATCTATCTAGCTATCTACACTCTTAAAAATAAAGGTTCTTTATTGGCCTTGATGGTTCCATGAAGAACCTTGAACATCCATGGAACGGTTCAAATGCAGAAAAAGGTTCTTCATAGTCGAAAAAGGTTCTTTAAAACATTCTGAAAAATTCTGCTTTTAAGAACTGTTCACTGAAAGGTACTTTGTGGAACCAAAAATGGTTCTTCTATGGCATCACTGCAAAAACACCTTTTATTTTTAAGAGTGTATGTCAGTATCTGCTGTCCTGCTATGAAGATCTCACTGATTTACATGGCAAGCATCAGAATTTTATTAAAATATCAACATCTGCATATTGCACATTATAAAAAGAGCTGTTTTTCTGTCATATTCTTAGATTATATGAAGAAAAAATGCCAGATTTTACAAGGTTAAAGTTCAGTTCAGAGTTTATGCTCAAGATGCACCATTTTCAGGTAAAAAAAAAACACCAGAAGATCACAGAGACATGAGGACTCTTTTTATACCATACAGGAAGAAAACACTATAAGCAAATATCTCACAACAAAACCCTTGCATTGATGCTCAGTTTTACATGGGTATACAGCACTATTCATATATTCTAGCAAATGTAAAAATGTAGTTTCCTTCATGCTACTGAAATATACAGACTCTCTTCTCATGCAATTACATGGATCAATGTGTCATTACTCATGCACTAAGAGACTCGGCTGTACTCAATCTGTCTGGATGTTTGTCATCCACATCTTGCTTTCAGAGTCTAAGTACGATCTCCCTCTTCAGTGGGCAGGACTTTGTTTGCAGCTCACTTCATGTATTATTCACCGCCAAAATAAATTGTTAGAGTTAGGAAACACAATGCATTTTGTTCTGGGCAAACCGCTGCTTTTTAACATAGAAATTATTTATTGTTTCCCCTCCCTGAGGACTTTTACCTTGACCGCCCACATCCTAATCTGCTCTGCTGGCTTAAAGCTTCCTGTTTACACTCACCAGAGGACCTGTGCTGGAGGCACAGACACACAGACAGAAGGAGAGGATGAGAGAGAAACAGGATGAGAGACAGGTAGAGGATGAGAGAGCAGCACAGGTGTTCTGGCTGGAGGTGAACATGCACCCTACATGCACTCTATACTGCATTTTCTACACAAAGGATGCACAATTGTTGGATATGTTATATAGTGATTTGTACAAAATTATTTTTGTATGATTGTGTTAATGTCACAACAGACATGAAATAAACCTCAAGATTATATATATATATATAAATAAAATACACACTTTTACGTAGCTATGTAAATGTGAACATTCTGCCTTTTATTGTTGTTATATACAGCTATATTTAGATACAATTTGCAATTTAGTGTTTATTAATATTGTGAATCAATTTTTATATTTTCCATTTTCATTGCAATTAATTTTTTTGTTTGTAATAGTTTTTGTCTATATATATATATATATATATATATATATATATATATATATATATGCATCAAGCTAAATTTAATTTTACTTTAGTTAAAATAATAATAATAATAATAATAATATAATATATATATATATATATATATATATATACACACACACACACACACACACACACACATATATACCTTTTTGCATTTAAATAGGTTGATTGGCCAAAAGTATTTTCACATTTTGAAAATACAAAAATACTAATATTAAATGTATTACAAAAATAGCATTTTGTATTTCAAATACATGCATTTATACACACACACACACATACTTAGATATATAGATAGATAGATAGATAGATAGATAGATAGATTTCATGTAAGATACCAGTTTTAATTTGAAAACAAAGCAAAACATGCAATTTGCATAAATAATACTTTTTTGGGATAGCTAACTGAGGCGTATTTGAGGAAGGTTAAATTAAATTAAATATTGTCTTTAATTAATAAAAATAAATGCATAGCATTGTCCTAAAATAACAAAGACTTGGTGGGAAGTCTTTCTGAACTAGATAGTGGAGGTGAAACAGACCACAACAGAAGAAATGAGCGATGAATCAAGTGGAAAATGAGCGTTCTGCACTCGCTGCGAAATATAAAAACCTTATGAATACAGATCTGTCCTCACAGATTCTGCTTCACAAAGATAGTACTGCTGCGTCCCTTAAAACACATGAGCAGGTCCGTGCAGCGCTGCATTTCATTACTAAAACAATGGCGTGTAATGTGTCATTTGTAATGTGAAGGAGCATTCACAAGTTCTTTGTAATTCCCCATTTGATGGCAAGGCTTACAGCAATTATGATGTCTAATATACGGATTTAGGCGTAAGAATTGAGAAACGGGGAAGTTTGGGCGCACGGCGCTGGGTCTGAATGTTGATGACGGCCCTCTTGAAGTCTCGGCGGGACCGGGGATGTCAAGTGTTGATCGTTGCCTCGCGCTGATAAGCAAAAATGTTTCCGGAGCGTAAAGAATCGAGTGGTGTGCATGAGGGATAAACCCTAATCTGTCGCCACACACTGAACTTGACTTGCTAATATTTGCATTGGTAATCAGGTGGAAGTTCTGCTAAGCTCCCCATTACGCCCTCATGTATGTGAAAAGGTCTCGCCGTTCATTTGAATACGGCCAAAGAGGAGGAAGCACTGGGCAGAAAATAGGATGCAGCAAGATGAATGTGTCAAGGAAAAATGAAAAAAAATCATTTTGAAAAGTTGCATTTGGAAGGAGGCGACTGAGTAAAGCGCAGCCACCCCGGTGTCCACAGAATGAGAGAGCTAAGAAATGATTGGTGTGGATAGATTACAGGTTATTGAAATGAATCCACTGGTCTGAAATGGAAGTGAAGAGTTTCATATAGGATTATACTAATAAAGTAATACAGAGATCAAAAGGGGGCTTGTGGCGGAGGGTTTCCTCAATCTATAATCCTTCCAGCCATATTGATGCATATTTGACAATGTGCAAATGGACAAAATTTCATTTGCAATTGCCATGTGTAAAATATGACTCGTCTACATTCCAAATACATTCATGACACATTCTGAAAGGCTTTCATTTTTGGTAGACTAGTGAATAATGTCTAATAAATTAACCATAAATTGCTTGTTCTTTATATACATTAGGTATTGCACACAAAGTGGAGTCAAAAAGTTTGACACAACACAGAAAATCTGGGAAATATTTTTTACTATTAAAATAACTGTTCTCTATTTGTTTTTTTGTTTTTTTTAAAACGTAATTTATTCCTGTGATCAAAGCTGAATTTTCAGCATCATTACTCCAGTCTTCAGTGTCACATGATCCTTCAGAAAATCATTATAATATGCTGATTTGCTGTTAAAGAAACATTTATTATTATCAATATTTAAAACAGTTGAGGACATAATAATAATAAATGTTTTTTAAACAGCAAATCAGAATATTAGAATGATTTCTGAAGGATTATGTAACTGGAGCAATAATGCTAAAAATTCAGCTTTGAAATCACAGGAAAAAGTTACATTTTAAAATATATTCAAATAGAAAACAGTTATTTTTAAATAGTTAAAATATTCCAAAATTTTACAGTTTTTTTTTTCTGTACTTTGGATCAAATAAATGCAGGCTTGGTTTCTTCCATCCTCCAATAATAATAATATATATATATATATATATATATATATATATATATATATATTATTTTATTTATTTATTTATTTTTTTCAATGCTGATTTTTATTTTTTATTTTTTTTTAATATTCAATACCATTCACTTTCCCCCCTAAATAAAAAAATACAGAAAATAAAAATAATTAAATACATAAGTTCATTAAAACAAGTCTTAGTTAATAAAAACATGAAGACAACATAGATATGAGAATAATTTTTAGAAAACAGATTTGTATTATTTTGTATTATGTGCAACTATTTTTGTGGTCTTATACAGACTCAGATTTTGAAATTGTGAATTTTTGCTGTTTTGTATCTAATAAAAGCTGTCTGCTATCAAACTACTTCACTCACCTGCACTGTGCGATGCTCAGATATACGCCACTCCATCTGTAGAAAGTGTCTTTTTTTCTTAAGATAATCATTTCCTTTTGCGTCACCGCTCGCCTGAGTCATATCTGATGATGCTGAGACTCTGAGACAGTAATTACACTACTTGTCTGGATCACACAAAGTTCAACAGTACCTCATTTCATGCTAATTCATGCACACTGTAACATCATGTCAATGAACACAGAACACAATGAATCGGCACTTACGGCCCACACGACACAAAACTCTCCGCGTGAGCCGAGCAGCCGTTTAGACCAGATTCTGTAATTACAGAATTGCATAAAATGGTGTGAAATCGTGCAGATAATCTGCTAAATCTCCCAACATGAAAAGATAATTGCAGCAGAAATTAGCCGTACCTGAGGTTCATTCATTTGGTCATGGCTAGCTTCTTACACGCCGAGGATCGGATATTACTATTAATTATGAGTGGGTCAGAGTTGCTGAAGGTCGACCATTAGTGCTGGGACCATTGAAATGCTAATTATAAACAGATTAGAGAGTTACGCTCCTTTATGACGCTTATTAGATAATTACTTGGAGTGAGGAGTTTAGTGAAGTGAAGAAGCGGAGACCACACAAGATAAAAACCGAAGAGCACACGCCTGGGGAAACAGGATTTCAGACAGCATACAGGTATGTTAATATATTAATAAATTACTTAATGAATAATTAGTAAGCAGAACAAAAGCCCAGTCAAAAATAAAGAAGGTTACTAATGCCTAGTATCTTTATTTAATGGATAGTTCGCCCAAAAATAAGAATTGTCATCATTTGTTCACCCTCATGTTATTCCAAATCTGTATGAGTTTATTTCTTATGTTGAACACAAATAAAGATAGTTTGAAGAATGTTGGTAACCAAACCGCTGCTGGTAAACTTTGACTTACAGTCATGGCCAAAAATATTGGCACCCTTGCAATTATGTCAGAAAATGCAACCCTTCTCTCAGAAAATTGTTGCAGTTGCAAATGTTTTGATACTCACACATTTTTGTTTGCATTGGAAAAAAAAGCAAAAAAAGAAAAAGAAAAAAAAAAGCAGAAGAAGAAAAGTCAAATCTGATACAATTTCACATAAAATGCACTGGACAAAATTACTGGCACCCTTAACTTAATATTTCGTAGCACCTCAGTCGCTTCCTGTAACCATGAACAAGTTTCTTACACCTGTCTACTGGAAGTGTTGCATTTTCTGACAGAATTGCAAGGGTGCCAACATTTTTGGCATTGACTGTATATAGTATTTTTTTTTCAAACTACACAAGTCAATGCACACCATCAACTGAAAATGTGAACTATCCTTTTAAAGTTGAAGTGTTAATTTCTTTTCAATACCGAAATACTTTTTAAACTTGTAATCTTAGTTTTTTTGCAGGTTACAGTTTCTGCACGTTTTCCAAAACATTGAAACATGTTTGTTTGAGCAGTGATATCCCATTCATGAACGAATCAGTCAAGCCAGTTCAATTCAATGATTCAATTGCAAATCAGATTGCAACAAATGGTTCATTCTCGAGTTGGTCAGTACTTGTACATAATGGTACTAAAGCTACTGAATCTTTCGGTCATGTTCAACCTGAAATGAGCCAAAGCTGATTCTGACCTTAGATGCATTTAAACCTGTTGTAGGGGACTCCAGCACAATATTAGGACACTTTAAAATACCATATGACCTGATCTTTAACTCAACAAAAGCTATTTGACCCACAGTACTCTGATATATTGAAGTTTCCCAACCTGCACCAGCACTGCAAATAGCAAAGTAAATAATATTCCACCGATATTTCAACTATTAGCAGTTCAGCAAATGAACACTATTCTCACTAGTGTGCAGATAAAAAGCATCTCATGAGAAAGTACATTAGGTGTCGTGTTGTGAGAGGCGGCTGATGGTCGACTCGTTGAGGATGAGGTCGAGTGCCCTACTAAGGAAGCTTAGAGGAGAAGCCGAGGTCACTATACTGAATTCCCTGCCTGCATAGAAAGTGATTTTTCACCAGCGAACTACAAAGCCCAGCAGATTGGCCTCCAACCCCGAGCTGAGGAGCCGTTTGAAACACTTTAGTCCAGTCAGCACTTCACACAGAGCTGCTGGAAGAGGGCAGAAGTCAACGCAAACCCAACTCTCGATGGAGTGCGGCGCTCAGATGTCGTAACACATCACACACAGATTTTAATTGTGAAGCGGGAACAGAGGAAAACGGCGATAAGCTACAATACGCAACACAACCAGGATCACAGCGCTGATTAGTCATTGAAGCGGACGCTGGGGTGGTTCGGCGTATCGTTGTTTTCCAACACAACTCGAGCCGTCCTGAAGGAATTAATCAAACGGCTGTTTGGAAGTTACAAATAACTCTTTAAGATGTTTACCCTTTTAGTCAAAGCCAGTTGTAATTGAAAAAGAAGGTAGTTGTTTGCACGTTTGCTCCGAGCTGCTATTTCTCTCTCGTCTCAAGACTGATGGATAAACACAGGGTAAAACAGACCAAACATGTCCCCCAGTGTTTTGGTTCATTCCCTTCACAGAACATCCCTGGATGTCCTTGTAAATGCAATAATTAAAATGATTACCGCTGTGCACAACTGTGCATATAAATGTGGGTCGCTGATCGCACTCACATTGTTATCATAAACAGAGTGGAGGGGTGTTTCATTTCGCTGCTAATCACCTGGAACACACCAGCTCACCTTCAAAGCAGAGCAATGAAATCCTTACCCGGAGTGCACACACGCACACAAGCGCTAACATGCTCAGCGCCTCTCACATGTGTCTTGTAAGATGGATAGTAGATTAATATTACAAAACCCTGTTGAGTAATGGTGTCTAAACACTTCTGGACACGCTATTGTTTTTACATGTCTGGGCGCATATTCAAGGAGCTCTCTTTAATACTCATCTTTGTTCTCAAAGTGCTTCTTTAAGTACAACATAATTATATAAACACAATATAATCAAGTACTTTAACTGTAGTTTACTGGAACGCATCTCACATTGGAAACCATATTACCACACATCAAAATATTTCAACTACTTACTGTGTTTAGGAACAGCCTATATTTGGCTGATTGGCTTGTGAGTTTTCGATTTGCTTGCCCAGTTTATGCAATTCTTAGTTTAGAATGTGGCATATTGTCATATTGACAAGTCATACTGAACTGTAATGTGGCATACAAACTTGGAAGTACTTCTTATCTGTAAAGTTAAGATTAATTGATTAATCTAAATATTTATTTGAATAAACAGATGAAAATAATGCAAAAATATTTTTTTAATAACAAAACATAATGTGCCCTCCAGGATTTTCTTTAAACAATGTGTACTTTGAAGGCAAGGAAAATAAATATAGTGAATATATCGATGCAGGTTATGTGCAGTTATATGCAAAAAAGGGCTTAAATCTGTGTCAAACTTTGTTTGAAAGTTTTTTTTTTTTCTTTGATTAGAAGATAAATTAAATGGCATAAATAAATGTATGGCTACATTTGTTTAACAGGAAAAAAAAAACATTGCACAAGGCCCTATTAGTGTAAAAAAGTGATAAAATATAAAATATTAATATAATTAATTTTACTTTTTGATTTTTAGCATTTAATGATGAAACCATTAAAATACAATTCAGAAAAAAAAGAAAAAAAAAAATGCTGAATTTTGCAAAAAATAAATTAAATTAGTGTTTTATGCCTTCAGGAAAATTAAAATACATTAACACACAAAATCTAAATAAATAACACCAAAACACTGCATAATAATAATCAATTAAGTTGTTTTTATGACTATAATTCTTAGACTTTTTGATCATTACCATTTATGAAACCATTAAAATGGAATCCAGAAAAAAACAAAACAAAACAAAATAAAAAAAACCCTGAAAATGCAGAATTTTACAAAAAAACAACAACAACAAAAATAAAATAAAAAATAAATAAATAAATAAAATATAATTAAATTTGTGTTTTATGCCTTCATTTGTTTAACAGGGAAATTTATATGCATTAATACACAAAATTTGTAAAACTAATAAATAAAGAAAAAAATAAAATAAATTAATAATAAAACCAAAACATTGCATAGGGCCCTAATAGTTGTTTTTATGACTATAATTATTTGACTTTTTGATCATTACTGATCAAATGTATGAAACCATTCAAATGGAATCCAGAAGAATAAAAACAGAAAATGCAGAATTCTGCAAAAAAATAAATAAATAATAATAATACTAAATAATAAATAAATAAATAAATTAATTAATTAAAATAAATTAAATTAAATTAAATTAATTAGTGTTTAATGCCTTAATTTGTTTAACAGGAAAATTAAAATACATGAACACACAAAATTTGTTAAAATACATAAATGAATCCAAAACATTGCATAGGGCCCTATTAGTGTAACAATAGTTATGAAACTATTAAAATGGAATCCAGACAGAAAAACAGAAAATGCAGAATTTTGAAAAAAAAAAAAAAAAAAAAAAATACTACTACTACTACTACTACTACTACTAATAATAATAAAAATTGTGTTTTATGCCTTCATTTGTTTAAAATACATTAACACACAAAATTAGTTGTGTGTTAGTTAGTCTCTAGTAGTAACTGGAAAGGTAAAGCCCTGGCCATCAACACACAAGTGGGAAGCATCAGAATTAGAATGAACCCCAGGTTACTGGACTGGAACTGTCCCTACCGTTAATTACTAAGTTTGCAAATGAATTAATCTTGGAAATAAAGTATCTGCAGAACATTAGCTGTTAGCGTCAGTGTTCTCGTGTGTCGGGTGTGGAATTACTGTGACTGTAAGACTGGGAGAGATAGACACAGCTCAGCGTCTCTCGGCACTGCAGCTCTGAGATTAACCACAAAGTGGCTCAATTAATCCATGTGAAGTGACACGGAATTTGAATACAAAAGAAGCAGAGCACACGCTGAAGAGGGAGAGAGAGACAAACATCGTTTTCAATCATGTGGGCAAAAGATGGAGGGGAGCGAAATTAATTGACCTCCCTGGTTTCAATTAAACAAAAAGAGACACAAAGCCAAACGTACATCTATATGTCTGTGAACAAGGTAGTGGCACTGCTAAAGAGACTGGGAATCTGAAGCTGAGCAGTTTTCTTTTATTTCCATAATGTGCAATGAACTGTTCACGATAAAAGCGGTGTAAAATACACTGCGTATTTTAAAAATGTTTTAAAAGAAGTCTATTCTGCTCAGTAAGCCTGCATTCATTTAATCCAAAATACAACAAAAGCAGCAATATTGTGAAACATTTTTATTATTTAAAATAACTGCTTTCTATTTGAATATATTTTAAAATGTAATTTATTCCTGTGATTATAGCTGACTTTTCTATAGCTGACTGTTACTAGTCTTCAGAGTCACATTATTCTTCAGAATAATGTGTTGCTTAAGAAACATTTTTTTTTTTTTTTAATTAGTATCACCAATATTTTAAACAGTTGAGTGCATTTTGTCAGGAATATTGAATTAAATTTCCCCTTAAAACCATTTATCTGAAAAAAAAAACTTTTTTTTTTTTGCTGTACTTTGGATCAAATAAATGCAGGCTTAACTTTAAAGTATAAATTCAATAAAGCTCAGTCTATTGACTTTGATACACACACACACACACACACACACACATATATATATATATATATATATATACACTGCATTTTTTTGATCAAAAATGCAGAAAAAAAATGTAATTTTGCATTTTACCATATTGCCATATAAAATAATGTTTCTTATTTGAATATACTTTACAAAATAATTTATTCCTGTGATGCAAAGCTGAATTTTCATCAGCTGTTACTCCAGTCTTAAGTGTCATGTGATCCTTCAGAAATCATTCTAATATGCTGATTTATTATTCGAAATATTAATGTTGTAAGCATTGTGCTGCCAAATATGTTTTTGTAACCTGTGATTCTTTTTTCAGGATTCTTTGATGAATAACAAGTTCAAAAGAACAGCATTCATTCAAAATATAAATATTTTCTAACAATATAAATCTATGCTATCACTTTTTATTTATTTAACACATCTTGGTGAATAAAAGTATACATTTCTTTCAAAAAAAAAGAGAAAGAATAAAAATGTACTGCCCCCAAACTTTTGAACAGTAGTGTATATTGTTAAAAAAACTTTCTATTTTAAATAAATGCTGTTCTTTTTTAACTTTTATTGATCAAAAAATCCTGAAAAAAAAGTATCACAGGTTCCAAAAAAAAAAAAATTAAGCAGCACAACTGTTTCCAGCACTGATAATAAATCAGCATATTAGAATGATTTTTGAAGGATCATGTGACACTGAAGACTGGAGTAATGATTCTGGAAATTTAAATTTAATTACAGATATAAATTTAATTTTAATGCATATTAATATAGAAAAACATTGATTTACATCGTAAAAATATTTCACTATATTATTATTATTTTCTGTATTATTGATCAAGTAAAAACAGCCTTGATAAACAAGAAACTTCTTTAAAAAACATTAAATGAGAGGGTGTGTCCAAACTTTTGACTGGTAGTGTATATAGTGTGTTTTACTTTTATTTTACATTTTAATTACTTAATTTGTTATCTTTATTAATTTACGAACCTCTTGTAGTTCCTTCTCAAATCCCAATTTGGGAAACTACGCATAATGTTTACAGCACTTTATGTTGTTGATGACAAAAAATGGAATGTATTTTCTTTCTCTTTGTATTTTTTTTTATTTTTTTTTTTTTAACAAAAATTCATTTATGAATTAATTTAAATGTACACTAGTTTTTATTTTTATTTTTTTATAGTACACAATCATCCTTTTCAAATTAATGTTATAAACACGTTAGGTCAAATGGATCTAAAAGTAAATCCAAAAGTAAAATTATTTTACATTAAATGAGTAATGCACACTTAAAAAAATTACAAGGACATGCCAAGTACATTGATTTTTTGAAGTACTCTAATAATCTTTCTTATTTAACATCGTAAAGCTGATTTGACACAATCTGTATTGTATAAAACACTCACAGTTTGTGAATAGTCTACCAGCACTGTTTCCATGTATGCATTTTAATCATTTTATTTTGGCCTATTTTTGATAGAGTTATAATTGAGGAAAGAGCAGAAGAGGATAATGATGCAAGTCGTGCATTGCAAGAGTGTCAAGCACTACATGCAAACAATGGCTCTGACAACAATTTATCGTTCACAGATGAATGTGCACGCTTACGCAAGCTACAGTAGTAAAATTAATGTCATGTAACGTAACAGCCGGGCAAACTTCCACAACTGTTATGCTTGCGTTTAAACATCAGAGCGCACAGATTACCGTTAAGATTTATCAGGAAAGCGTGATGTCTCAGGTAGGCCGCAGGTAATTACCACCCTGAAACACGACAAAGAGTAAAGTCTCAGTACCTCCCACGCTCCTACACTTCATGACTGCATGATTAAAATGATGCTTAAGTATGAAAACACTCTGAGCCCTAAATACACCGACAACCCTTCTGCAAACCTTTGGTCAACTACAAGCCTGTGAGTGGGAGAAAGATGGCAGTATATCAAAACAAAGATTAACTTTGTGCTGCCTTTAATTATATCCTATTACACGTATAAGGGTACAAATCTCGCTTTTGTGAAAGCTTATACATTCCTAGCATTTGGAAGTAAGTAGCACAAGCTGAGGCGAACACAATGCAAAGTGTGCATGTGTTTGCAGATCACATTTGTCAGGTTAATCAGTCAATCATGAGAGAATTAGATGAAATATAATCATTCATCTCTAATTTCAATGAATAGTTGAATACAGGTAGGGGCTCATGTACATCCTGGACAAATTCACATCAAAGCCATCTTGAATTCACAAGACATTCTTTTCTTGGTGTAAAACCCCTTGATGTTCAATAGCAGTTGGTTTTAGCATCATATGGAGGCAGGGCTGGACTGGCATTCTCTCTCTATTTAACAGACACGTCTAATGGGTCCCTGAAGGACGCCATATTTGAAACAGAATGGGCTAACAAAAGCATAAAGGGTTAATTTAGCTTGGCTCAGGTGAGTTAATTATTCTTTTTGCCCAGTTCACTGCACATCCATAATGATTATTAACTAGCTTAAAATACTCGAGGACCACTGGGAGCTTACGGATAAAAACACACACATGCAGAGGGCTGGATGGAGGGGGATCATTATTCTAATGAGAGTGCTGTAAAACTCTCCAATCACAAAGTCACCACAATAATCTTCTGGGAGCGTGAGGGGTCACAGACGTCCCCTCCTCCGGAGCCTTGAGTGGAGCTGTGGATGGGCGCTGATTAAAGCACATTCATGCATGGATCTTCACTCCTGTGTGTGCTTAAACGCTGGGATAATGGCTATTCAGCTGTTCTGATTTTGGATCACAGCACAGCAGCAGGAATGAGCTTACACACAAGAGAGAGGAAAGTGAAACGAAAGGAATATAGAGGTGATAGAGGAACAGTTCACTCAAAAAAAAAAAAAAAAGTTATTATTTACTCACCCACATGTGATTCCAAAGATGAAAGTGATTGTAGACTCGACCTTTTAAGATACAAACAAACAAAAATTAATTAATTAATATAAATAAATAATTAACATGATTTCTGCACTATATTCTATATATCATATATATATATATATATATATATATATATATATATATATATATATATATATATATATATATATATATATATATATATATATATAGGTATTTTAACGCCATATCAGCACTAATGGCTATTTTCATGGCAAAATCAGCAGTTTAAAATAACACACTTCTTTATACAAAACATACATAATGTTCACATTTTTAAATATTATAAAACACAATTAAAATATTTAGATACAAAAACCATCATTATACAAAATTTAAATATTTACAATAGTAACAATGATAAAAGTCATATAGAATTTTTCAACCCAATTTGTGACAAAAATTGTAAAATCTTTCCAGAAGAAACATTTTTAAAAATGTCCATTAACACATTTTCTGAATAAAAACTAGGGCTGGTTCAATACCATTTTTTGCGCTTCGAAGCTTCGGTGGTAATCAATATCGAATATTCGAAGCTTCGGTGGGAGGGGCTAAGCATATAATAAAGGCAGAAATCTCTGTGTTGTCTGTTTGCATTTGTATTATGTCGGGAATCGTTCATCCAAATGACTTAACGCGTCACGAATGTGTTGCTGCAGACCCAAGGGAATTCCGCTTCAATACCGCTCACACCAGGAGTCTAGGGCAGTGGATTTCAAACCCTGGGTCGCGAACATTGGGTGGGTCGAGGGACTTAAAAAATAGGTCGCCAGGATGATTTCCGGAAGATGTATATATGTATGTAACGAAGTTCAAGACTCTGGGAAGGATGCGGAAACTGCAAACGTACTTTAATAACAAAATAAACATTAACAAAACAAAAGTAGGCTAAACGGCAGCCGCCTCACGCCATCTGTGTTTGCGTTGATCAGTCAGAATCCACTCACCGCTCAAAATGCCGGATTTTTTGTTCAGTCCTGAGTTCTGCAAGCTAATTAATCCTCTCATTATAACAAAGCCTGTAGACGCGCTTAGAATGCACGTTCATGCCGCCAAGAGTTTTACGCGATCGTTAAAAAGAAACCGAAATTAAAACGCGCCAGCTCATTTAAAAGCAATTTTAATACTATAGAGCGATTCCCCAATGCGCGCAAATTAGGCTATATAACATATCTAGGCTTTATAACTGTTGCTGTGAGTTCTTTATAGGATATAGGCTGCGTGGCGGACACGTCCCGGATTTGCTGCGTGTTATTTTTTCTTTCTGTGCCTATGTTAACAGTATGTCTGCGAAATACGCGCTTATATCAGGTGCGGTCCAACCACACCGCAACCGCGACCCCACGACAGAATAGAAGTAAAGCGGATTTTTTCCGCAGCAGTCACGTAACAAACCTGCTCCACGTACGCCACGCAGGCAGTGTGTCTCAGAGGCTTCGGTTGAAAACGGCATGCATCTCCGCTCACATGCTCTGTTAGGCAGGCTAGACAGCTCACATTTCAATGAACAAAAATATTTCTTTATATTTCAAACTTTAAAATAAATCACAACCAGGTTGCAAACTACAGTGACACTCTTCTCTCCGTGCTTGCTGACAGCTCTCCCCCTCCCGTTCACTAATGGGCCATTCAAGCGCGACTGAGAACTGTTCGCGGGGGAAGTCACGTGTTGAAAAAAAAAAAAAGAATATTCGAATCTCAGAATTGAAAATCGAATGCCAACCCACCTAACGAATATTCGAATATTCTACTATTCTAGTACAGCCCTAATAAAATTATTGTCTAATATCATTTAAAAATAGGCATTCTATTAAAATATGTTTTACAGACAAATAATTCTTACATAAGTCACAAACTGGTTTCTCTTCCCCTTTCAATAAAGAAGAATGAATCAATCTTCAGTGACCAATTCGACATCTCGTATACACAACTTGGTCATGTCTATTTTCAAAATAGTAATTCATATTTTGATTTACTACTGGGTTCACCTCATAAAGTTTGTTAAATATACACTCATTCCATTCTATTTGCCATTTACTGTACATATACATAGTCAATATGTGTTTAATATATTAAACAATGTGTCCGATATTAAACACATATTGACTATATATATATATATATATATATATATATTTTATAATAAAGTCACAGATTTACCTTTCAGTTATTCCTGTTCTTTTTTAACTTTTTTTCTCGTAATTTCGACTTTATTCTTGAAACATTTCATCTTTATTCTCAAACTTAATATTCTTTAAATATTTAAACTTTATTCTTATAATTTCGGCTTTTTTCTCGGAATATGTCGATTTTATTCTCCAAACATATCGACTTTATTCTCAAAATATTTAAACTTTATTCTTGTTTTTTTTTTTTTTTTTTACTTTATTCTCGTAATTTCGACTTTATTATTGAAACATTTCGACTTTATTCAAGAAACGTTTCAACTTTATTCTCAAAATATTTTGACTTTCTCATAATTTTGACTTTATTCTCAAAACATTTTGACTTTATTCTCAAACTTTTGACTTTATTGTCAAAATATTTTGACTTTATTTTTAGAAATACTTTGACTTTATTCTCATAATTTTGACTTTATTATCAAACTAATATTTTGACTTTATTTTCTAAATATTTCAACTTTATTCTCATAATTTGACTTTATTCTCATAATTTCAACTTTATTCTTGAAACATTTCAATTTCATTATCTGAAAATTTTGACTATTTTCAAAATATTTAAACTTTATTTGTGAAATATTTAGACTTTATTCTTATAATTTTGACTTTATTATCCTAATATTTCAACTTTATTCTCGTAATTTCGACTTTATTCTCATAATTTTGACTTTATTCTTGAAACATTTCAACTTTATTCTCTAAAAATGTGAACTTTATTTCTCACAATTTTGACTTTATTCTCAAAACATTTAGACTTTATTCTTATAATTTTTACTTTATTATCTAAACTTTGTTATCTTTACTTTATTATATCAAAATATTTCAACTTTATTCTTGAAATTTTGACTTTATTCCCAAAATATTATTATTTTTTTTTTTAATTGGCACAAAAACACAGTCGTATAGAAATGAGTGTCAAATAGACTGCAAAAATTGAATTCTGAAACCAAACAGAAGCTACTAGTTCTCTTGTTACCTATGACCAAATTTTGTTATCCACCTTATTCTTCAGCCCAGAAGTAAGTTTATGGGTGAAACTCCTTATATGGAAATAAAAGGCGAATTCTTTCAGAGCTCTTGCGATGCCTTTTAAAGCAAATTTAGGGTTGATTTCGACTTCACATAATAGGCTGATTAAATTTGTCTTAATTTTTTATGTAATACAACATATTTTTTTCAGGGATAGAAGTTTTTATGTTTTAAAACGGTAGTGTAAGCAGGTTTAAGCACGTTTAGTTTGAAAAAAAAAAGTTTAATAGTAAATAAGACATAGTTAGACAATATTTAAATAAAATAATAATAATGAGAATAAATGTTTATTTGCAACAACTGATGAACGCTGAATGTTGCATGCACGATCAGCGTTGTCAAGGTAACATTTGGTCAGTCATTCTTTTCGCCAAGGGACAAACGCTTATACGAGACAGAAATGCCCTAAAAAAAGGGCATGGGGTGCTCACTTCTGTTTGGAATTCGCCCAAAGAGAAGAACAACAATGTGCAGTATACGGTAAAACTATTTGCACTGCAAATAGCTTTACGTGGATGAGATCGGTAGCCAGACACATAACATTTACAAACGGCAGCACCTGCTCCTACGGGGAAAATAAGTTGGACAATGCATTTCGAATACTTCTCTTATACTGGTTACAAAATAAGGTAGAGGTGAATTAAAATGTACATGTATTGCAATCAAATAAAAAACTAAATTTTGAACGCACCTGTCCTTTTGCTCGCCATAGCAAAGTTCATGCGCATGCGTGACGTGTTACTACTCACTCTGTTTCCCGCTCACAGTGCGTATCTAGAGTACGTCGAGGTGTGGCAAAGGAATAATAATTCACTGGAGCCGTGAACCTGCAGTTTGAATCGAGTGCGATGTGATAAAAAATAAATAGAGGTAAGCAAATACGTCTTTAGATTGTGTTAATCTCGCTGGCGTCACGGAACTGTTTATTTTTAGTGAATCAAATTCAAATGAATCAATTTCTTTATAGTCTGATTCGCGAACTATTGATCTCTTAACGAATCATTCAAAAAGATTCGACTTCGACTGAATCCTTTATCTGAATCCTGTCAGAAAGATGTTACTTTATTTCTTATCAAATATAATTGAATACTGTACAAATTTCTCAGTATTCATGTTTCTTTAAGTATGAAGTGCGTACAGAATATTCTTAAGGAACATCACAGTTTTGAGTTCTACGACCAAAGTCATATGGCTTTGAAACGACATTAGGGTGAGTAAATGATGACGCAGTTTACATTTTTGGGTGAATTCTTTCTTAAATAATGTTTAGAAATCTACTCAACACCCTGTATTTCTAAGTGAATATATTGGGGTTAGGAAAATCCTAAATTAAATTTATACAGACCTCCTTTTTTGTAAATGTATAAATATTATTAATGCAAAACCATAGATGATTTCATCTAATAAGGATTTTCATCTAATATTAGTGTTGACTGAACCACAAGTTATCAAAAATCACAACAGAAAGAGAAAAGGGGAGATTTTCAGTGACAAATTAAATGTGACCCTGGACCACAAAATCAGTTATAAGGGTCATGAGATGTGTAAATAAATAAGCTTTCAATTTATGTTTTTACATTATTTGGCCGAGGCACAACAATTTAAAAATCTGGAATCTGAGGGTACCAAAAACAAACAAACAACAACAACAACTTCAAAATATAATAATATAATCAAAATATTGAGAAAATCGCCTTTAAAGTTGTCCAAATGAAAACCTTAGCAATGCATATTACTAATCAGTAATTACGTTTTGATATATTTAATGTAGGCAATTTATAACGTATTTTCATGGAATTCTTTACTTAATATTCTAATGATATTTTTTCACAAAAAAAAAAAAATAAATAAATAAATAAATAAATCTAATTTTGACCAATACAGTGTATTGTTGTATATTGCTACAAATATACCTGTGCAACTTAAAACTAGTTTTGTGGTCCAGGGTTGCAAATATCAGTTTGTTCCTCACACAAAGCTGCTATAATACTTCATTCAGTCATATGCACTACTGTTATGGTGAATTGTTTTTAATTTTTATGTATGTATTTATTTATTTAATTGTCTTTTTCAGAGCCAGACCACTATATGAACTGCTGGAGAAGAGCTGCATTCATACTGGACGCTCATTAGGTGTTTTGCTGAACGTCTAATATGGGTTTGAAACAACGTGACGGTGAGTCAACAATGACCTAATTGTCATTTTGTCTTGAATATGGCTTCAGATCATAACCTGGTAAAACACGGTATCTTATGGCATGTAAAAATGGTGAGGAGTCCTGGCAGGAGGCCACACTTAGAAAGGAGCAGGTCATGCTTTCAGGAGATCTGCACCTCTAACTGGGCTCACAATACCGTTTTACACAATTACACATGAGGTGTAATTGACAGCAGTATCAGCGGCGCAGCGCTATTCTGACAGGCTTCATGGAGCTGTGATTAATTACCGCACGGCTTCTCTGGGCTTTCCAATTTCCTTTGGCTTTCAGTTCAGGGTTGTAGGTGATAGTACAGTAACTCCTGTTACAGCCTACAGCAGGAGAAAGAGACATCTCTCCCTCTCTCTTTCTCTCTCCCTCTATCCTCCAGCGGATCAGAGCAGAAGTCAGCCAAACAAGGGCTGCCATGATAAGTCTATGTAATGCCTCTCTCTGCCATGAATGCTAACTACCGCTCATATTCACCAGTGCAGGTGAGATTATCTGCACTCAAAGAAATTGCTGCTGCTTTTTTAGCTCCACTTCCAGGGTTAAGTTTTAATTTATTATTTGCGAGACTGTTATCATGGAGTTCACTATCATAGGCCTCTTCATTAATCACAGCTAGGGCTTCATTTATTCCCTGATATCCGCAAGGTCCTGGCACTGATGTACATATGGGTCTGTTTATCATGAGCAAAAACGGAAAAAAAAAGTTGGAAGAGATATGGGAGCAGAGATAAGTTTATCCCCACTTACATTCACAACACTCAGTGAGGTATTTTTATTAGCAGATGTTTCGCTGCGTTGCTTCCATTACGGTTCATTTTCAAGTTGTTTTCCATTCTCTGTAGTTGCATTACACAGTTAACTTGTCTAACATTAGTTACTAGCAAATAAAGCACTCCCTTGGAAACATTTGTAATGAAAACAAATCCATCATTTTAATTGATAACATTCCTGTCTTGTTAGGGGTTCAAGCATGTACATTGTTGCAATCCTTGGGTCAAAACGGAAAAAACTGGACTGCGACGGATTTTCTCTACGACGTACGATTTTTCCATAAAATTGAGTTATGTCCAAAACCTATTTTGCGAACTAGTCCTAGTTTTTTCGCCCGATCAGAACTGAACCAGCGCAGAAATATTCTCTGGACAGTGAATATCAATAACTATCAAAAAAAAAGTTACAATTTTGACTCACGGTCGCATAGGAATGCCAAAACGTTCTATGCTAACTTTAGATAATGGCTACATTGAGCTATAACTCTTGAATGGAATGAGATATCTTCACCAAACTCGGTACACATGTGTATAAGCTCAATCTTTGGTCAAATAAGAAAAAATGTGCAGCTCTGCCACTTGGTAGATAAGAAAATATGAAAAAAAAAAAAATAAATAAAAATAAACACAGCTATAACTACGCAACCGTTAGTCCAATTGACCTGAAAATTAGACTTTGTCCAATGTGTCACAGGGGTCTATGAGGACATTGGCATATCTCAAAAAACATGGACGTCATCGGTCAATGAATTTTGAGCACCTGTTAGACATCTCAGTGGGCATGTTTGACTCATGGCCCAAAAACTCTGTAAGAAGTTTTAAAGAAATTGGCCACTAGTTGGCGCTAACAAGATTTTTTGCCTCTGTAATCAGGTGGTGTTTCACACATTCACACAATATGCATATCATTTGATAGATCTCCTCATACCGAGCAACTTTGCCTCAAGAACCATTGCTGACAATCAAATTGTTCATTAATTATTCACAAATATGTTAAAAACCTACTTTTGCAAACTAGTCCTAGGCTATTTCGATCAAACCACTGCAGCGCAATTCTCTGGACTCTCTAGATCAATATAGAATTTTGTCTTTAGGTTGGCTATATGAGTTATTTAGAAAAGGGGCATAGCAAAGATACCCAAAAGCCTAAAAAACCTAAAGGAAAACTCAAAGTTTCATGGAGATTGGACCATAGGTGTCGCTATAACAGTTAAAAAGGCTTCAAAAACACACAATTTCTATGGTAAATAACCTCAAACTGCTTAAAAAAGCTTGTATATTCACACAAACACTAGATCTTCATATCATATGATAGATCCTCTCATTCTGAACAATTTTGCCTCAAGAACCATTGCTGTCAATCAGATTTTCAGATTCATGAATTATTCGCAAAGAGCAAAGGATCACTCATTGGTTCTATGACTTATATAGTTATTTTGTCAGGTTTTACTTAGGATAATTATAGCAGCACGTAATAAGCAACAAGACAGCAGAACCTGATAATCTGTTATGTCTCATAACAGATTATCGACGGCCAAATAGCAAAGTGAATGAGCGCATGAAAATTTGCAAGAGCAGCAAGAGATTTGAAGCTTTAATTTGTTACTTAACGAAATAAAAATAATTGAAAACAAAAACTCCTTCATTTTGTAATTATCCGTAAAAATGCATTTCTCTCTAAAGGCGCATTGTGAGATTTTGCCGGTGCTTTGTAACAAGTTTTAGCCCATTGTGTGCAATACCTTAAAAATGAAAGAAGTTTTTACGATCAGAAATTAAGCGTATACCGCTTCTCCTAGCACCATGCATACACTAGTGCCTGGCTGTATGCGACGCCAAATTTCAGTTTCATTTTGGGCAGTTTGCGCGTCTGCTTTTTTCGAGGTGGTTATGAAATGCATGCATTCGCCGTGTGATGCGACTTATTCAGGCCCACCCACCCTTTCAGAGGCCCACCCACCAACCAATTTCTGCCTCCGCCACTGATATAAACATGAAACTATATCTAACTAGAAATTGCACACAATTTGTCAAACTTTGACATTTTTATTTTACAATTAATTATTAACTCGACGTTAGTTTCACTTTCGTCGCTGCTTCCACTCATTTTTGCCGTCCTTTGCCGTCGAGTTTGCTTTGCAAAATGCTGTATGAAATTGACTGTTCTTTGACGTGAACGTTAAATGCTGCACGCTGATTGGCTGTTGTTGCATATTTCTGCTGTGTGATTGGCTCTTATATTAATCCATATCGAGTTAAAATGCCTAGAGCATCTCATCGTTATTGACATATATTTTATCGCAATTCGATATGATATTGTTTATGGGCACAGCCCTACTTGCGGCTATATTATTATTATTATAGGTTTTTTTTGTTTGTTCTACTAAACTAACATTGTAACAGTTTTCCTAATACAGCATGACAACTGTATTAGTTACTCTGTTGCAACACGTCACCAAAAAAGGTCAACATTTGCAGTTCTTTTAACAAATATTGTCCTATTTAGATGACAGTTCCAATACAATAATTCCTGAAAGTATTAATTTCTAGCTTCACATCCTGTAACACACTTTTGCTGGATTCTGTTTAATTAGTAACGTCTTGCTCATAAGGACATTATCAAATCATATGGTTCGGTGTCTTATCCCTGTGATGTGTGTGTGGCAGTGGGACATATGGGAAAGAACAGGGATGTGAATATCCCGTGACCCCTAGCGGATCAGGGGCCGTACTGAAAGACGGCCTTGAACTGTAAGAAGCTAATCCTGTTTGGCTGCCCTGCTAACAGCCTCCTCACTGGGACCTGGTCCTGCACTCATGCTGGTGCTTCACATGCTAATCAAACTAATGATGAGCAACCAGAGACCCTCACAGTGCTGGCAGGATACCAGTGGAACATGCACATATTATAGTAACCATCATGCAGCAATAAACTGACAGCCCAATAAAACAGAGGCATAGCAAACACTACCAGGCAAAGTTTTTAAACAACAATATTTTTAATGTTCTTTAAAGAAGGCTCTCCTGCACACCAAGCCTGCATTTATATGATCCAAAGTATAGCAAAAACAGTAATATTGTGAAGTATTTTTGCAACTTAAAACTGTTTTCTGTGTGAATATATGTTAAACTGTAATTTATTCCTGTGATCAAAGCTGAATTTTAAGCATCTGTACTCCAGTCTTCAGTGTCACATGATCCTTCAGAAATCATATGCTGATTTTCTGCTCAAGAAACATTTCTGATGATGATGATTATTATTACTATTACTATTACTACTACTACTACTACTACTATTATTATTTAAAACAGTCAAGCATTTTTTTCAGGGTTCTTTGAATAGAAAGATCTAAAGATGAGCATATATCTGAAATAAAAAGCTTTTGTTCAGTATATATATATTTTTTTTTTAGGAGGAGGGGGGGGGGGGAATTATAGAAATAAATCATTTTATTTAGCAAGGATGCTAATTGATCAATTTGATAAAGTGTTGATGTAGACATTTATAATGTTACAAAAGATTTATATTTCAGATAAATGCTGTTCTTCTTAACTTTCTATTCATCAGATAAACATGAAAAATTCTACTCAGCTTTTTTCAGCATAATAATACATGTTTTTTTTTTTTTTTTTACCAGCTGAAAACCAAAAATGCCATTTTTGGCCGAAACTTCAGCTTCACAGAAATAAATTACATAATAAAAGTAATTTAAGTAGTAAAACTGTTTCAAAATTGTATTGTTTTTGCTGTACTTTGGATCAAATAAATGCAGGCTTGACTGGCAACAAAGAGACTTCTTTAAAAAACATTAAATATCTTACATCTTACTGTTCAAAAATGCAAATTACTTCACTGCCTGATTCAAGGAAGTTGCAAAGATTTTTGTTAATGTAATTATTATTATTATTTATTTATATGTATTTTTATTGTAAAATAATTATTATATAATTTAATTCACTAAATAATTAATGTCACATTTTATTGTATAATGGCATTATTACCATGTCTTATTTTGGTTAATATTTGCATTTAATTAATGTGAATTGTTGTCAAACACAGTGGGACTGTGACTTATATAAAAACTGAAAGAGAAACTCTTTAGTGGATACTGAAATAGGTTTGCATTATTTGTTTATGCCTGTATATGTATGTGTTTTATTTATTTATTTATTTATTGCAATGAGTAAACCCAAGTATGAACACTTACATGTTTTAATAAGCATTTCAACCCTTCAAGATGGTTTGCACAATAATAATAATAATAATAATAATAATAATAATAATAATAATAATAATAGCTTTTTTATGTAGATTATTTTTCCTAGAACTATTCATGCCTTTTAATTTTTATATTTTTTCATGTCACAGTATATCGCAGAAAAATAAAACGTGTCATAAAGTAGTGTCAGTTTTTTGTAATATTGTGCAATCCATTGGCTATCGGACAGCATTTGTTTTTTTACAGACTGTGTTTATTGTCTGGTTTTGTCTGATTTCATAAGCAAACTGAACCTTGGAGCACATGCACACACAGGTGTGACAAATGTGCATTATCCAAAAATTGTTTAACAGCTTCTGCTGTTGTTTTTTCTTTTATTTTAACCCTTTTTCGCTGTTCTCCTGTAATGGTATCCCTCTCTGGAGTGTTGTGCTATGTTTGTGTTTTCAACGAGTTTCTCAAATGCCCTAATTCGCCCTGAATCAACAATCCTTTGTGTGCAGCCGGTGGAGGGGTGGAGAGGGATTCCCCAG
Organism: Cirrhinus molitorella; assembly: GCA_033026305.1. Classification (NCBI taxonomy): domain Eukaryota; kingdom Metazoa; phylum Chordata; class Actinopteri; order Cypriniformes; family Cyprinidae; genus Cirrhinus; species Cirrhinus molitorella. The sequence continues at coordinate 33,563,971 of CM065123.1, read as the reverse complement.
CTGTGAGCTCGAGTGCGTTCGCGCTCCTGCGTCCCCCAGGCGGGAAGATGCAGATTAGTGGAGCAAGTGAATGGAAGGTTAAAAAATGCATTATTAAAAATAAACTGTGCAAGGGAGACGGGAGAGCGAGAGACGGTTGAGGAAAGGGAAACTTCAAAAGGTGATGTTTAGCATTGCCGTAATACAACATGACAGGTTTATAAAACTTGCCACTCTCTATTGAAGGGCTGGAAATTGACTCGGGCAGCGGTAAGCGATGGCATATTCGACTTTAAAAAATGGCTTTAATGACGCAGTTATTGTGTTACCGAAATGGAAATAAAACTTTAATTCCCTCGGTGAAGAACGATCCTGCATGCTTCGATGTGCACACGCTAAAAAGCGATTCTCATAGCAGATTCCCATGGCCCCAGCGCTCCTGACGATTTAGAAAAGCTCTCCCTCTCCCTCGTTTTCGGTTTGCAAAGGTAATGAGAAGCTAATGAGGCTTGACTTGAATTTTTTCAGCGCTCCACTCCTGGCAGCTTCCCAGAGGGGCTGAAGGAGATGTTTAGTTTCTATAGAAGCAGTGCTGACGGATGGATGGATAGATGGATGCAGGGCTTGAGCCTCTGCGTTTGCTCTCCATTCACCGCACACAAGGGGAGGGTGGGGAGATCGCTGGTCGGAAACTCAAGGAGGGAGAGAACGGGCATGAAGAAGGAGAAGAAATCAGCACTCTTGAAGCCAGATGAAATCCAGACGGCAGGCTGAAAAGAAAAGGCCGTATCAGCCTGAGACTCTTATGGATGCTGCGCTCCGAATAATGCAGGCCTGATGATTTGCGGACCTTCACAGTGTTTAGATTGTCACAGATCTGTGAATGAAAAGAAACCCAGTTTGGGGAGGCTACTTTGAAAGTGTAGCTTCCCAAGTGACAAGCTATCATTTAACCTTGTAAATCCTGATATATGAAATAGTCAGAAAACCTTTTTTTTTTCTTTTTTTAAGGAACAGTTTAGTGAACCTTTAGACTTTTTTGGCTCAAATAGTCTGATATAGAAAGAATATGGAGGAAAAACGGTTACATTTTATTCAGAGACTCAATCTGAGCACAAATTCTGATGCTTGTAATGTAAATCAATGATATCTTTATAACAGTACAGCAGATACTTACATAAAATGGTCTAAACATCAGTGGCCACTCTATATTTCCAGTAATATGTCTTAGTAAGATGAGATTGAAATGATTCAAACATATAATGCAATCCAATGATGACTGAGTGATGAACGAATAAACGTTCCTCGAAAGATGTGAGATGTTTTGGAGGATTGGGAAGATCATTCCTCCACTGTGGAACAGTAAAAGTAAAGCTTCTGGAAACAGATGTTCCTCAAAAGATCCTGATGATCAGTTTTGAGACTCACTGATTTTTCTAATAAATGATTCATGGGTCGAGCAAAGCCAAGCTGCTTCAGTCGAGTGAGTGTTCATCTTGAAATATTACTGCAGCTATTCTGATGTTTACTTGATGAAAATCAGTCAAGATTTGACCGCAAGAAGACATATGAAGCACCAGCTGAAGGTGGGCATTTGCACAATAATCTCAATTATTAAACTATCAATAAGACGATGGATGGAGTAGATTGTATACGACATACAATACAGTTGGCTTTATATGGTTAAAGTCATGTAGAGGAGCTGTTTTTTTGAAAGAGTAGTTACACTACAAGTCAAAATAACAATCAAAACAATTTCTGTAAAAGTTTAGGCCTCAGCTGTAAAGTTACATGCAAAACTAGAGTATGTGATATTAAATGAACAGCAGTGAAATCATCTTCCCCATACACCATCAGGCCAGGATGACTTCTTTAGCACAAAGGACAAAGTCAGCCTTGTGCCGAGGATCGGGCTGGACTAATGAAGTCGTAGCAGACTCTCGGGCTGATAGACCTGTTAATGAGCTCCACTCCTGTGATGGGAGACGGGGGGAAAAAAGGGATGTACCAGGTAGGCGCCTGCACCACGTCGGATCATTAGCGTAATTTAAGCAGAAAAGGTCTTTGTTTCTCGCCGAATTGCCGGGGAGGCTGGGAAGGGACCTGGAGGCCTCTCGAAAGCATTTTGCTGGCACGCACGTCGAGAATTGATTGTCTTTGTTGTGGTAATCTGAAATTAATTTGCACTTGAACCCATCTTTCTTCCAGGATCAATTTAAAACACTGTTATAATTATGTGAAACCGAGAGCAGACACTGATATGACGAGCCGGAATATTTTAATTCCCCAGGTACTTAAGAGCCTTTTTTCCCTGACTTATCTTGCGAGGTAATAAAACAAAACGTTCCTCGTGCATAGGCTTAAGGGAGAGGTATTTGCCGGAGGGGTAACAGTAATAACCGCTGTATTGCTACACGTTTACCCATGTACCCTCTCAGTAGGTCATCGCTTTCTTTCAAACCACGCGAAACTCGCTAATGCGAGCCGAAGCTCTGCGAGGACAGCGTCTGACGGCGGAGCTCCAATGAATTCTCCTCGGCCCTTTATTTGAGTTTAATTGTAATAGGCGTTTAAAATCTATTAGAGACTACCTGCTAATATCGCCAATTGATCTTGGCGGCTCATCCCCCTTGTTCTCAGCACGAGCTTTTTAATATCTTTATCAGAATGCTGCTAGTTTCCATCCCCCGATTGCTGTTTGTAGTGGGGAATCTCGTTAGCTTTAGTCGAACCATCTTGAGCGGTTTCCCGTGGCGCTGTCATGTAGCACAAGGGCGGAGAGGTCATCGCCCAGGGCTGGGATTCTTCCTGGGCTCCTCGGGCGCTGAGAACAAGGCGATGGGCAGCCAGACAGACAGCTGATGGCATTAACATGCACAAACATTCCCAGCTCACCACGAGAGAGGCCTTTGATTTCTGCTGAAATTAACTGCATGCAAGATAAAGCTTATTTGGGGTGGAACAATATTCATGAAGACTTCCAGTTTTTAAAAACGCACTTAGAGTTTAACACGTTCCATTTCTTATGTAAACTTGCTTCTTATTCACTAACCACCAGCAGTCCAAGTCTAAGCAGCTAGTTTAGGGCCATGCCAAGCGTATGCTGAAGACAAATTGGAGTAGGATTTACTTGGAAAAAAAAAGCTTGGAAACAATTTTCACTCAGAAAAGGCTATAAGTACGATTTTCTTTCTTTTTTATTTTTATTTTTTATTTTGCAAGTTTTTGCACACAAAATTTAAGTACTACATTGAGTAACAGCATGTGGTTCACTTACAAACATGTAAGTAAGCAAGTAGACAGCTTGTTATCCTTTTAAGATAATATGTCCACTCAATATAATTATTACCCAAATGAGCACAGAGACCTCAATACTTAGCACACCTTACACAATGACAGTAACAATCAGTGGATAGTGTTCGAGTATGAATGGGTCATTTTGAGTGGATAATGAACTCTAGATGTCACAAAAAAGCAAGTTACTAAACCTAAACAGTGTAAATACAACTTGAAAACATTATTCATGCCCCAGTGCATGATGAGAATCATATGGGATCATAACTTTGATATTTAATTAAAGAATCCTCGTAAACATGACAATTCCAAATAAAATATACTTATAAGTTCAAACTTTCATTTTTACAAGCTTAAATTGAGTACTAATATATAATTTACTTTTTTTTCTTGCCTGAACTAAATTATTTAATGTAGAAATTACATTTGTTTTTATGTAGTATTTACTTCACCACAAAATCATTTTTATCTGTGTATTTGAGTTGTCGTTCAGCCCAAACATGCCTCTTTTGCATACAAATTAGCCATAGGTTTGGCCTAGTTCACAAAAGTAAGCACTGCTTGCTTGACACAATTAACATTACACTGTTACTGCCACAGGAAAGCAGGCGCACTTTGAGCATATGACTTAAAAATAATAGTCAGGACATTTAAGGTTATTGAACCTTTAGATAAACTAATAAAATCTATGCATATGTTATCCATAACGTTTTATGTTTTGTATCATATTTGATTCATTCAGCCGATCTCCAGGTCTGTCGTTAGCACTTTTAGCATAGCTTAGCATAAATCACTGAATCAGATTGGACAATTAGCATCTTGTTCAAAAAAATCCAAAGATTTTTGATATCTTTCTATTTAAAACTTGATTCTTCTGTAGTTATATTGTGTACAAAGACAGATTTTCCAAGCTGATATGGATAGGAACTATACTCTCATTCCAGTGTAATAATCAAGGAACTTTGCCTCCGTACCGTGGGTACAGTAGGTGCAATGATATTACGAAGTGCCTGAATATAGTTCATGGCGTAATATCATTGCGTCTGCTGTACCCATGGTACGGCAGCAAAGTTCCTTGATTTTTACGCCAGAATAAGAGTATAGTTCCTATCCATATCAGCCTGGAAAATCACATCTTTTCGTTTTCTGTTGGTCTTAGTACACTACAGAAGAGTCAAGTTTTACATAGGAAAAATATTGAAAATATTTGGTTATATTTGAATGAGATGCTAGTGGTCTAATCAGATTCAATGATTTATGCTAAGCTATGCTAAAAGTGCTAGCACCAGAACCAGAGATCTGCTGAATGGATTCAAAAACAGTAAAACTGATCTGTTTAACTCTAGGGGAGTTGGAGAATTTGCCTGTTTTCAAAAAATGTGGAGTGTTCCTTCAAGAAAAAAACAAAAACAAAATGCAACCCTGGACCACAAAACCAGTCGTAAGTAGCACACATATATTTGTAGCAATAGCCAAAAATACATTATATGGGTCAAAGTTATCGATTTTTCTTTTAAGCCACAAATTAGTAGGATATTAAGTAAAGATCGTGTTCCATGAACATATTTTGTACATTTCCTACTGTAAATATATAAAAAAACTTCATTTTTGATTGGTGATATGCATTGCTAAGAACTTCATTTAGACAACTTTAAAAGCAGTTTTCTCAATATTTAGATTTTTGCACCCTCAAATTCCAGATTTTGAAAATGGTTATATCTCAGTCAAATATTGTCCTATCCTAACAATGGAAAGCTTATTTATTCAAATGTATAAATCGCAATTTCAAACAATTTAGCCTTATGACTGATTTTTGTAATCAAGGGTCACAAATGTGTTAGTTTTTCTCCTCTGCAGAACATAACAAAAGATATTTTGAAGAATGTCGGTAACCAAATTTGGTGGTTTTGGGGTGTTCTCAGAATATCTTCTTTTTGTGCTTTGCAGAAGAATGAATGTCATATGGGGTTGGAACGATAAGAGCGGAGTAAATGATGACAGAATGATCATTTCTAGTTGAACTATCCCTTTAACCCATCAAAATATTAAATTGGACAAAGACTTAATGGTGTGTTTGATGTGTTAAAGCAGTGGCTGGACCAGAACTCCTCTGGGACCAGCATGACGTTGAGCTGAAGGGTTGTATCCCATCCCAGAATATCTGTCATCAAAAGCAAGCTCTCCGTCTCATTAGATGAGCTCCCGTCAGCCTGTTTGTGCACGACAGCTCAACAGAATTAAAAAAAACCCTCTTCATTTGTAATACACAAACACTTCTCAGTATACATAACTCACATTTTGTTCCCACAATTCCTCCTGTTTTGGCTCTGTATAATCATGCTGAATATGCAAACGCCTTAAATAATTAAACACTCCTCTGTTCATTTTTATACGCCGTGCTTGGGATGATTTGTTTGAATTTTGTACCAGTTTTGTTGTGCTGTTGTATTCGGCACATATCAAGCGCGCTCCCTTTGTGAGACGAGAAGCGTGTCTTTGTGACACACAGGCTTCCCACAAGTTTGGGCCGTTGGGTCTGAGGGTGACCACACGCGCTTGTCTTACATCTCGTTGCCTCATTTCCAGGCGTAACGCGTAACGCTTCTCTTTCTGTCGGCGTTGTCTCGCAGCCTTCTTAACGTCAGGGCTGAGCGTTTATCTGGTCTCGAACAGGTCTGCGGAGAGCGCATCGGGGTCGCGAGCGGCTGGCAGGCAGGCAGCTTCACCCTGATGATCATGCAAAACACAGAGCTTTACCAAAGCCAGCAGCCTCGCTCTGCTCTGATAACATCTCTCTTTCAGCCTATCGATCGCCTGTTTTCAGGGGGCCTTTGTTTCCGCCCTGAGTTTGCCACAGGACACCAGAAGTGACAAAAGATTGACACGAGGACCTCGAAATTAACTGCTGGCCTATTAACAAGCCAACAGCGCATATTGGCAAGAGTGAAATTCTTCTGAAAACAATGGAGGAGAGGGGGAGGGGGTGAGAGAGAGAGAAAGAGAGAGAGAGAGAGAGAGAGAGTGCGCAGCAAAACAAGCCGCTTAATCTTTTCTCTTATCTCGCAACTGTTGTGAGCCCTTCCAGGCAATTTTCTATTCAGGCTATTGATTTTTATCACCTCTTCTAAACCTCTATGACAGATTATTTTTCAAAGACTAAAGCTACTTTTCCCACTCCTGCGACCCATATATTGCTTCAAATGAATGATAAATAGAGAAAAAGTTTCAACTATTATGCTGAAAAACACTCTGTTTTTGATTAATCCTCCTCCAGCAGATTAGCTGATTCTCTTTTTTTCTGTAATGCTGCTGCTTCTGTGAAAGAGAGAAATAAGCACCAAACTGCTGCATTTGCAATGAATTTACAACATGTGGAGTCCTGAGATGAGTGGAGTTTGGGGCGGTTTATGCCGGAGTCGAATAATGGGGGCCGCCACTCATAGTTTTCACTTTGACAGGGTTTGACGGCGGGTTACGGGTCTATTATAACTCTTTAGAGAATGTTGTAAACTTAGACTGCTGTTTTGCTGTGTGTATTTATTTTGTTTGGGTGCAGACAGTGAATATCACTTTTACAGTCACTTGTCATGAAGTTTTTTGTGACACTCTTTGGCACAGGCTGTTTTCCAAACATTTCAGTGGTTTTGCTTCAGGACCCACAGTTTACATTTGCACAGTGCCAAAACTGTTTTTTGCACACAAGTAAACAAAGGTGATATAAAGTGGACTTTAATTATATATATATATATATATATATATTAATATTAGGCCCGTCAATGTACTGAATTATTAATGACATGTATAGTAATTCGCCACACGAAACACACATTGGTGACACAAAACTAACATTTCGCTTCACCAGACAATGGCCAGTGACTTGAAAAAAAATTACCAGCCATAAATAATATTACGGCCGTGAAACTATATATGCATTTTAAAAGGCAATATTTTTAATCTTTTTTTTTTTTTTGTACTTGATCATTAAAGAGATGTCACTATATTGCTAAAAAACTGTAAAGTTTTTTTAATTATTATTTCTATAATAATAATAATAATAATAATAATAATAATATGCATAAAATAAAATGTTTTCTAAAATTTTATTATTATTAGTAGTAGTAGTAGTAGTAGTAATAGTAGTAGTAGTAGTAGTAGTATTGTGTGTGTGTGTGTGTGTGTGTGTGTGTGTGTGTGTGTGTGTGTGTGTGTGTGTGTGTGTGTGTGTGTATACAATACATAATAATTTTTTAAAATATATTTATAATAATAATAATAATAATAATAATAATAATACATATTACTATTACATTAATAATACAATACCATAATACAATATTGTTTTATACAATATTATATTATTTTATAAAATAATAAAAAAATAATAGTAATAACTGTTATTATTATATTATTATATTATAAATAATAAAATAAAGTAATAAAATATAGTTTTTTATAAAATAATAATAATAAAATAATAATATATATATATATATATATATATATATATATATTGTTTTATAAAATATGGTTTTATATTGGCAACAAATTGGTGCATTTTGCCAAGTATGCCTGCACATACAAGGAATTTGTTTTAGTGTCACAATCTTCCAGCACACAGAGATAACAACACACAGACAATAATAATAATAATAATAATAATAATAATAATAATAAGGTGAGAATAAAAAAATACACATGTAAATATAAATAAAAAATAAAACAATAATACATAAAAAAATATATATATATGTACAGTTGTGCTATAGATATGCTAATGAGATGCAGGGATGTACTAGAATGTAGGTAGTAACAAATACATTATTATACATTATTGTACATATCAACTCACATACTGTATATGAGATGGAGTTTGTGTGAAGCACAATTTACTGCAAACTGAAAAAATCGCAGCACATCAGATTACATATTTATAAAATGACAGTCTTTGCAATTTTATCTGCTGAACCGTATTGCATACTCAGGTATTGTTAGAATTAATAAACATTATTATTATTATTATTTTTTTTGGTTTGTTTACATTGTTGTTAAAGTTACATTTTCAGATTTGTGACATTACTTTCGTATGCAATGCAGAAACACTGCTGGTCTCTTTCAGAAGTTATGAAGTAGTGATGCTTTCTTTCCCAAGAAAGAATGTGAAACATATATTGGTTATATAATTTTCATTTTTAAATATTGTAAAATATAATTTAAATTGATTTTGCACATTTAAAGCAATATCGTATCACACATCAAATATTGCATTATTTAACAAGGTATCGCATGCCGCATTTTTCTTCAATATCGCACAGCACTAGTTGAAAGTCACTGTTCTTCTAAAGTTGTGTTTAAATGACACAGACTGATACTTCTTGTACATCTGCAACCAAAACATAGCCGTTGTCGCAGTGCTTCACCACAGGATCAGCTTCACCTTATGTTTTAGTTTTCCCATCAAGTGGAGTGGCGTTGGTTATTAACATCTCGGTGCTCTCTACAGATGTAGTCCGTGACCCCGCCGGATTACTGCTCTGTATCAGCTGGCCTCTCCCTCAGCCTGTTATGATTGCGAGGTTAGCTTGTCACGATTGGAGATTGCCAACATTCCCATAGATTTGCTGTCAGGCGGCGGCGGCGGGACGGGCAGGCAGATGAGGCGCGAGGCGATCGGAGGTTAAGTGTTACTTCGCCTCCTGGCCCCCAATGTCGTCCTCTCGGCACACGGGCGCTCAGACGGCGCGCCGCTACATCCGTCAGCGCGGATGATGACATGATGGATTACTTGAGTCACTGTCAGCCCCGTCAAAATCAGTCTGCCACTGATAAGGTGCAGCATTCGCCCACTCCCAACCTCAGCCTCTGTTTGTCTTATTGCGACAGCGGTGCGAGGTGCGAGTGATTGGAGCCGCGTGAAATCGCGTGCGAGTTTTGTTGTCATTAACGTATGGATGAAAAGATGAAACAGACTTCTGCATGGGTGATTTTTGGTAATGATTTTAATCATAATGGTGTGGAAAGAAGATAATCTTATTGTGATTTTATTATTGAACATGCGTGTAAATTAACTACTGCCGAGATTTCCACGAATGGGCCATTTGAGAGATACTTTTAATTCCTGAAAGGAATTAAGTCGGAAAAAGAAGTAGCGGCAGATCTTTTCTACTGTATTGTGATGTGTGTGTGTGACTTATGGAAAAAGAAACAAATACAAGGCGGGACTTGAATCTATGCATCAGCTGTTAAGATGTGGGCATGGATCTTAACGCTTTTTTTTTTTTTTCCCAGATTCCATTTTTTTTCCATTTACAATTTTCTAGGCTGCTAACATTATTTTTTAAGGACTATTAATAGGGATGCACGAAATTAGATTTTTGCCAATATCCGATATGGTGAATTTTTTATCTCATTTTGGCCGATACCAATATATTCAATGCTATCTCATGACCAAAAACAACACCAAGTCTCTCCTGTGCAGAAATGATAAACTACATATTATTAACAATAACTTATTTGTTAGAATTAAATAAATAATAATCAAGTGGTTAACATTTAACCCCTTTCTTTTTCATCAGTAGTATAGTTTGTAATTAGATTTTTGTGAATGGGACTTCCTATTCTGGTATATTATATATTATACTTATAAGAAAAGATAATTGTATATTTTACTTACTTACTAAAAAAAAGTTAAAGAAAAGAAAGCCTTCACAGAGTAAGGTAAACAGCAAAGATAACAAGCTTTTCAAAATGAAAACAAAAAGAAAAGTCAAACTAAACTGGCTGACGGTGACAGTGCTTGCATGTGTTGTTGTTGTTTTTGTTTTTTTTCCGCATATGAATACCAACATGTTCACCTTCTCTGGTTTAGGAAGCAGTCTTTTACTTCACTTGAAAACCAAATCTTCCATCCAACATCGTTTCACAAAACTTTTGTTGCGTTACACTAGTGCTGCACTTTTATCCTGATGAAGTGTGCAGTTATAATTCTTCTTTAAGTTTTTTTCTTAACTGGCACCTCAATAGGTGCTTGTTTGCTTCAGCATTGGAAAGCACTTTGACAGGGCTGCAGGACACTGACAGGACATACCTCATTCATACGACTTGTTAATTTGTTCCTACAATTTAGTAATTTGTTCCTACAATTTATTAATTAATAAGATGTAGGAACTAATTCTTAATTCATTGCCACAAAATCTTTTATTCCCCACCGGCATGTTTACCACAGTAAGAGATACGAAAACATGGATTAAAAGTGAATGACAAGAAAATAAACCTGTGAAATTAAAGGGTGAAAGGATTTGGGAAAAGAAACTATAAATATTAAGTTTGTGGAAATTTCTGATGGCTTTATGGACTCGAACGGCGTTAATCCAAAAGCATGGTCGCCATGTAACATTTACCTGCTAACCAATTATTTCTCTTATAAATAAGGCTTTGTAACTCACTTGGGTCATAATATTCACGGAAAAAAAAGTTTCTTATGAGCAACAGTATGTTTTGCCATAGCGCCGCCGGTGAAAGAGGTTCATTGACTCCACACCGTAATTAGGGATCATTTTATTTTAAATGCAGATCATGTCAATTGCAAATATTGTGATTGTATTTTAAAATACAGCAATGCACCATTAAACCATTTAAAAAGGCGCATTCGTGACTGGATATGAAACAGCCAACAGTAAAGTGATACCAAACGGAACTAAGGCGTACCCTTCATTTTTATCAAATGATCATGCAAAAAGTCACGGTTTCAAAACCTTTAAAATTTTCCGTCATACCGTTCCAGCGGTATGCACAGTTTTTTTACACGTCATTAAATGAGGAAAGTGCCAAACCCCAGTTGTGTGCAGCGGAAAGCGTAACGAGTCACACAACCTCCACTCCGGTTGGTGCCAGCAGTCAGTGAGAGTCACCTGTGTAGGATGGCTGAAAAAGTTAAATCCCTGGAACTTTTTTCACCCACCGAAAAGGACGAAGTCTGCTATATGGGAATTTTTACGGTAATGTAGACTAACCATGTACTGTACACAATGATGTCCCATACAGATGACGTTTTAGAGCTGATCGTTGCATAAATACTTCCAGATCGTACATAAAATATAAATGTGTCAACTTCATTTCTCCCTCTTTCACCCCCAATCAAGACAGAGACCCACCGGCGTTTGTTTAAGTGTGAAATAAAAACTATTTGGATTGCTACTGAGGCAGATAACAAGGCTAAACTAGCTAACGTCAACTAGTTTTCTCCCTCACGCAGACTAAAGTACTACGTTTCTGCAATTTACTACCATAATTACATTTAGCTGGTATCACGTCTATATTTTAAGCCTCCTGCCATTTAAATAAATCTGTTCAAAATCACGACGTTTAAAACACAAACAAACTGCTGGCTCTCAGGTGTCTTTGCCACTCGTTGAGTGTTGAATGCGTTTCACAAAAAATAACTGAATACATGTCTCACAGACATGATAAATATATATAGAGAGAAAGCTTTAAATTATTATTAACACAATTGAATAAGTCGAAAACAAAAACTCTTTCGTAATGCACCCAAATATGCATTTCTCTCTAAAGGCGCTTTCAAATAGGAGATTGCGAGTCAGGATCTTTGCAACAGTGACTCTGAATACACTAGTTCATAAATAAATAATTTAAATATCTCACCATTTCCCCAGACACATTTATTGTTTTGCGGCAAATTTCAGTCTATTGTGTGCGCTTAAACGTGGATCTCTTCCAGCTACGCTGAAGGCACTGCTGAAACCCTAAACGCCGTCCGAGCCAGTCTCCAAAGTGAAAGCAAAAGTATCGTGTTGTTTCCACCAGCGCGACAATTTTTTTTTCATCACTATAAAACATGCATGTTTGAAATAGAAGAAATAAAACAGGCCCGATGCCCGGCCCGCGTATTCAATTATCGTTTTTAATTAGTTAATTAGTTTAATTTTACTATTTAAATGTTTACTGCTCCAAAATGTTCTGTATGTTTCTCAAAAAAAATAAAATAAAAATGTTGTGTTCAGTTGAAAAAGTTGTTGCTTTTTAACCAGACATTTAAAAATAACGTATTTTAGATTTGAGATCTAAATACCGTGGAACCGTGATATTTTTATCTAAGGCTATCATACCGTCAGAATCTCATACCGGCCCATGCCTACAATCAGTTGACATATCGACATACTTTTTCATATCGTGTCAATGTCGATATTTACATTTAAAGCCATTATATTCCGATTTTGATATCAGTCCAATAATATCATGCATCCCTGACTATTTACCTGCATTTATTTACCAGGAACATCTAATAGATGCTGTTTACACTAAGTGAAAATAGCAATTAGATGCTATTTACACTAAGGAATGGGTTCTGTTTACACTTTAAGGATTTTCTGCTATTTATAATACTTCTTGCAAATAGATGCAATTAACTATCTACTAACTATGTAGTACATTAAAACAGTATGAAACTATTGTTTTTATTCAGTTTATTAAATGGATGCTGCCTTATTGGGACAGTGAGCCCTCCCTACACCTACCCTAACCCTAACCCTAACCGATATGACATGAGATTTGAAAAGGGTGAAAAAAAAGCTTGCCAGAAGGTGGAATCGAACCCGGTTCATCCGCAGTGAAAATAATTAAATGCAGGATTTATCCTCTACACCACTGGAACTGACAATTAGCAGCCGTCTTTTGTAGTGTTGACTAACCTCGTTACACATTGGTGGGCGGAGTTAGTGTAAATAACCACTGCCAACAAGGCGGGCTATTTGCACTTAGTGTAAACAGACACTCAGAAAAAGTAAATACAATAATAACAAATACATTTTTAAAATCAGTTAATTAAAGACAATTTAATGAAACTATTAAAATGGAAGTCATGGAAAACACATAATTTTGTAAAAAATAAAACTTAATTTAGGGCCCTATGAAATGTTTTATTTTTTTCCTAATTCTTTTTTTTTTTTTTTTATGGCTTTTATTTTGACGGGTTGCCGTGAATACCTTTACATTTCTGTGTATATATGATTTGACCGTAGTAAAATGTTCATAAAGAAAGTAGCTTTTCTGATTATTATTTTTAAAATTTAACCATTTTTTAGAAAAATGTTTAAAAAAAAAAAGAAATTTGGAAAAAAATAAAAAATGATTTTGGGGGAAAAACATATAAGGTATTTCATAGGGCCCAATAATGGTAAAAATTAAAAAAATAAATAAATAAAAAAGTCCGCCTTCAGCTGGTGCTTCACGTGTCTTTTTGCTGTCATGTCTTGACTGATTTCTATCAAGTAAACGTCAGAATAACTGTGGTCATATTTTCAGATGAACACTTACTGGACTGAAACATCTTGGCTTTACTTGATTCTCCATGAATCATTTTGTAGAACAATCAGTAAGTCTCCGATCTGATCATCAGTATCTTTCGAGGAACGTTTGTTTCCAGAAGCTTTACTTTCACTGATCACTTTGAATGATCTTCCCAAGCATCCAAAACATCTCTCATCTTTTGAGGAACATTTATTTGATCATTTCTCACTCACCATTGGATTGCATTGAATTATATGTTTGGATTATTTCAATCTCATTTTACTAAGATCTATTACTGGAGATATAGAGTGATCGCTGATATTTAGATCATTTTAAGTCAGTATCTGCTACTGTTATAAAAATCTCATTGATTTACATTACAAGCATCAGAATTTCATCATATAAATATCAGCATTTTATAAATATCACAAATTACATATTTTTGCTCATATTCTCACTATATAAACCCTGCATTAAATATGATACTCAAAAAAAAAAAAACAACAACAACAACACATGCAAAATCATTTTTTAATAGTTTTTAATATATATTTTGTCTAAAGGTGGAATTAACTATTCAATTTCCAAAATGTAGATTTTTTTTCTGATTATTATTTGATATGCCATGAGGCCATATGATAAACTGGTGTGCCTAGAGAGGAAGAGTATGATTTGTAAGAGACAAAATGCTAAAGCAGCTCTTCACACCTCGGTAGTAATTACTCGCGTGGCCTGTCATTTACCGTAGCTTTGTGACACAACCTCCTGCCAAACTATTTAGCAGTTTTCAGAAATATCACACGTTGGCTCGGGTCACTGCGGCATGGAGCTTCAGTAAGCAGCGGTAGGAGCCGCCTGCAGTTAGATTGTTTTCAAATTTATTTTAATTGGGTCTCACCAGTCCTCATCAGGGATTTGACCCCAGAAATGGGCTGTGGGGTCACTCCTGGCCGTCGTCTTTGAAGGCGAGCGCTCTCCCCGCCGCTCTGTATGGCCTTGAATTGCAAATAGTTTTAAAGCAGCATAATGAGCTCGGCGGCGCAACGCGTGCGCTTTGTCTCTGGCCCTCGGCCCTCAGCACAGCCAAATGAGTCGCGATTACTCCGCTGAATTACAAACCATTATTTTCCGTTTCATTGCTGGAGTTTCGCATTATCGCTGTAGACAACGTGTTGCGCTAAAACGCAAGTTGCAAAGGCTCAGGAGAACGCTAAATTAATCATGCCTGATGCTGGCAGCTTCCTCCCTACCTAATATATGAGCAACACAACAGTGTGAATTAATAAACATACAGAGATCACAACAATTATTGCTGTTTCCAGTCATTTCAATTGTTTTACTCTGATACTTTTCATATGTTGTTCTTGTTTTGCTGTGTATGATAATAGATTAGATCACGCACCTCGAGTGCTGCATTTAGTTACTGCTTAATTCTTAATTGGTGCTTAATTACGGCAGTTGTTTTTACAATAAAAATACAAAAAATAAATAAATAAATAAAAATGTAGTTTTTGCATTGTAAAATGCTGAATGTACAACTACATAAGTGTAATTAGTTCATCTGCTCTATGTAATTTATTAAAGCTGGTTCCAGAAGTAAAAATCTCATTAATTATCTCTGTAGATTTGATTTGATTTTATTGTGCCACTTAATCTTTTTGAGACATGTGTACTTATGTATTAACTAAATAAGTAAATAAATAAATAAATAAATAAAGCTGTAAATAAAATACATATTATTGGAATATGTTGTTCAAGTAAAATTAATGCAACAAAAAACAAAGAGAGAGAGAGAGAGATAATTATTTGCAATTCTTTTGGTCCAAAATGTACACACTTTATCCATAAGTACAATTTTTTTTGTAAAAAAATTAAATATTATTGGATTCCATTTTAATGGGAAAATAAATAAATATAAATAAACATACAGAGATCACAATTTATTTGCAATTATTTTGGCCCCATATGTACACACTTGACCTTTTAAATATTAATTTCCATTAGTGATGTTTAAAATACATAAATAAATATTTTAAAGTTGTAAATAAATTAAATATTATTGGATTAAATTTTAATGGAAAAATAAATTAATATAAATAAACAAAGATATCACAAAAATGTATTTACAATTATTTTGGTCCAAAATGTACAGAATACATTAAATATTGATTTTCCAGTAGTAAAATTAAAATAAATGAATACAATAAATAAATAAATAAAGATTATTGGATTCCATTTTTAATGGAAAAATGAATAAATATAAATAAACATGCAGATATCACAAAAAAAAAAAAAATATTTGCAATTATTTTGGCCCCAAATGTACACACTTGACCTTTTAAATATTGATTTCCAGTAGTGACGTTTTAAAATAAATAAATATTTTAAAGTCGTAAATATATTAAATATTATTGGATTCCATTTTAATGGAAAAATAAATAAGTAAATATAAATAATTGAAGAGATCACAAAAAATTATTTGCAGTTATTTTGGTCCAACATGTAAATATTGATTTCCAGTAGTACAATTTAAAACAAACAAACTGATACATAAATGCATACATATTTTAAAGTTGAGAGATAGAGATAATTATTTGCAATTCTTCTGGTCCAAAATATATACACTTTACCCTTAAATATTGATTTCCAGTAATACAATGTAAAAATACATAAATAAATACATAAATACATAATTTAAAGTTGTAAGTAAATTAAATGTTATTGGATTCCATTTTTAATGGAAAATAAATAAATATAAATAAACATACACAGGTGGCAAAAATTAATGAATATACGTTGATGGGCTGTCCCCAGTTATTTTAAATATTTTACTCTGACCCGTCTCATACTTTTACACTGAAAACAATATTATTTGGCAAGTTTTTGCACACACCTTTTTAAAGTAAAATTTAAGTATGGAATTAAGTAAAATCTACTTAATTAAGTTAAGTAAAATTAGCAAAGAAAATTAGTAAATTTAACTTGTACAGTTAATTTCTGCTTAATTATTTTAAGTTTACCCTGCAGTATTCAAGTATAATTCAGTCAGCCATGGTTTGTGAACTTTAATCAAATATCATAGCACTGAGAAAGAAAAAAAAAAGTCATTGAAGGCATGTGGTTTACTCACATACATCTACGTAAGCAAGTCGATAGCTCCTTATTGTTTTTAAGGATATATGTTGACTCAATGTAGTTATGAACCAAATGAACTCAGAAACCTCAATACTTGGCACATGATACACAATAGTTTTTGTATATGAATGGGACATTTTGAGTAGTAAATGTTACGAAACTGATCAGATCACACACCTTGAGTGCTGCATTTACTTAGTGCTTCATTTGTGTCCTCAACGATCCGTCTTGCTCAGTTTCGGTGTGATAAACGAGGAGAGTGTCTAGTGTAAATCTATCACACGTGTCCTTCAGTGAGACTTTCTAATGCAGATGCTCGTCTCACATGTGTCCTCCTGCTCGTCTGAAATCTTTGTAATCCTATAAGCTGGTGTGTACAGAGGCTTGTTTTTGAAACTTGTGTTCAGGCCCCTGGGCAAGCAGGTGAGGGCCCCGGAGGGCTGATTGATATTCATGCCAGCGGGTCTCCCGTGGCCCCGACACGCTCACGTTTGTAATCAGCTGCTATTTACTTGTGTGTGTTTTTTTCTGGTTGAACTCTGGTGTTTTGTGAAGTATCTGTGACTTGTGTCAGCGCTTTGTTGTGACTCACAGACTGTTGCTGCTGTTTATTATCATTTCATCCAGCGCTTATCTCCTGAAGATTGTAGAAGAAAAGAGCACAGGCTTCTGAAGAGGAGATGATTCATGGATGTTGGTTATAGCTTACGGCTTTAGACACTATATAATTTTGAGCTAAACCCAGCTTAAATCAGTTACACAGTTCTTTATGTTTTAGAAGTGGTTTTGTATGTTGCTTATAAACACATGAAACTGAGCTAAGGGAATATATTATATATGGGTTTTTGATGTGACATGGCATTTTCACTGTCCCACAAAATAAAAATGAATAGATTTAATATAGTTGTTATTTAAAATGCAGTAAATTGTTAAACATTTCTTTGTCCTACATGGATCTGGTGTTATAAAAGCTGCAGTGTCGATTTTTTTACATTTTTGAGCCAAATGTCAAAATTGTCCTATGGACATATGTTACTGTCTCAAGCATGGTTCAATATATTACTTTTATAAATTAAAAAGAAAGGCATAAAAATGTTAATAAATACCTCTGGAATGATTGTGTAAGTGTCTTTTTTTTTAGTGAATGTAAATTATTTTTTTTTTGTCATCCATATATTTCTGAAAGAGTAGGAATACATTTTCTCTCTGAAAACCATGTCCTCTGGTGACACCAATTCCAGGAAAAAAAACTTTAATTAGATGAAGGATCCCATTCATGATCATGTTACTGAAGCCCCCTGTGAAGACCATGACATGTGTGCATGGTACATTTTTGTCTGAGAATTGTTCAAATATTTAACTTTTTTGGAATCACTACAAAAGTGTTATGTTTTGTTGTCCTTTGGTGCGACACCCCTAATAATAATAATAATAATAATAATTATACTTAGGGGTGTAACGATACACCAATGGCACGATTTGGTTCAGTTCACTGTTTTTTTGGAGCCACGGTTCGGTCTGGTTCGGTTCGGGTTCTGTTTGCTTTGGGGGTAGGGTTCATGTCACCTTAGCAGCAATGCTAAGGAACAATAGATTCACTTAACTTAATAACAACAACAATAACTTAACTTTTTCTTTATGAACTTTGGCTTCACATTTTTAATGCAGTCAGCATACCTGAGAAAACAAAAATGAAATAAATACCTCCAATGTAGACTAAAACATCAGAATAAAACATCTCTCTCTTTAGTGCAGCCAGCTTAACAGAGTAAACTAAAATGAGATAAATAACTCCAGTGTAGACTAGTCAGAAATAAACATTTGTCTCTTTAGTGAAGTCAGCTTACCTGAGTAAACTAAAATGAAATGACTCCAATATAGACTAGTCAGAAATAAACACTGGCTTGTCCACTCTAAAAAAACATTTGGAATGTTCAATTAAGTTTTAACCTCTTCAGCTCTGCAGCATTTTCTTTTATTTTGGCCTAAATTTTTCTACCCAAATTCAAATGTTTCAGGTTTCATTTGCTCCAGCTTATATTGTTTGATTCTACTAGAATTTGACTACTGTTTGATACTACTACTTTGACTCTCTGTCAGGATCTCCCAGAAACATGAAACACCTCCTGTACTGTACTGTTAGTGGCCAATAGACTCAATACATCGTTTATCATGTTTTTTGCGGTGCTTTCACTTTTCAAACTAATTATAATTATATCACAAACCTGAATATAGCCTCTATAAATACTTGTAAACACACTTATCAGCCGCGTGTCATGTCCTCTTCATGTCTTCTGGTCTGTTTTCTTTTCTTTATCTGGTTAGTTTTGGTGACTATCTGTGTCCGCCACGGAGCTGCACGCGCCATTCGTCTTAAAAACACTCTGTAAACTACAATTCCCAAGTGCTGAGCGAGACTTCACAGCAGAACGGCTGAACCGGAATCGCTCTCTCTCTCTATCCGCTCTGGTGTCCAGTTACACGGCTCTGAGTGACCAAGCGCGCTACAGTGGCGAGTAATCTGACTATTACAGCGCTCTGAGCAGCCACGGAAATCGCAGTGTTATATAACATCCGTCTATGCAGCAGAATCTCTGCCGGTGCAGCTTCGCAAGACCGAAAGTAACCTTCTGCGAAAAAACAATGGATTTCTTATCAATGGAAGCAGGCAACCTCAACAGTGTTTTTAAGGTGGAACGGATAGCGTCAAAAAGAAGCTGTGAATAAGAAGCTGGATTCAGCGTCGTTTTCAACGAACATCACTAGCCTAGTCTATAGGGAGTTTATGCACTTTAAAAAACACTTGCGTTATAGTCACTAAAGCCATCTACACCATATGATGAATAAAATGTCTTACCCCGTATTTTCACTGTACACGTCTGCGGCACGTTACGGCTCCGACTCCCCGCGGCAAGTTTCTAAAGCATCCTAGAAGTGGCTCTCCGCGCTGCTTAGCTAAATATAAGCGAACAGTCTGTTTTTGACGGATAATAATAATAATAATAATCGTCTTGCTATCGTTAAAGGCATCCACAACAGGTGATATCTCTGACTATCGTTGATACACGATACTATCGTCTATTGGCACAACCCTAATATATATATATATATATATATATATATATAATATATAAACTGCATGTTAAATTTAAACATATATGTTATGTTAAACATATTCATAGAAAATTTTGTGAATGTGTCTTGCTAATCGTTAAT
This sequence comes from Cirrhinus molitorella, assembly GCA_033026305.1. NCBI lineage: Eukaryota > Metazoa > Chordata > Actinopteri > Cypriniformes > Cyprinidae > Cirrhinus > Cirrhinus molitorella. The sequence goes on along the minus strand of CM065123.1, from coordinate 33,544,045 downwards.
GATAAAAAAAAAAATTATAAATTGACACAAAATGCTGGAACGTCCTTTGGTGTGACAGAAAATGTCCACCGGTGTGATGCCTGTACTGTCACACCACAGGACAAAGATCTCACTCAAGGTATATTTAAGAAGCATTTTAAATAGTTAACTTCTTACTGTACTTCACAATTTTGCAAATAAATCTTAATCTAATCATGACAAACTATATATCATTGGAAAGGTCTAAATTGGAAAGACTCCTAAATATATGTAAAATGTAGGAAAAGTACAAGATTAATTTATGACAAGCATGCACCTCAAAAAATCTACTTCAAAATTTGCCTTTGTCACAAAACACTTTCTTCGTTGCCTTTTTCCTTATCATGCTTTAGAGATCATACAAAATTATATATCAGCTGAAAACTGAAAATCTCAAAATCATATTACAAAATGTTTTCATTCATGAATTATACAAATTTAAGTTTAAATAAATATTTAATAATATTTAATATTTATTATTTTTGATTATTTATTATCAGTGTTCTTAAATACAGTAATTACATTAAAATATTTTCTGATGTTTTTGCAGAAAAAAATGCAATATGCAAGATAAAAGTATCACTCATCCTAAAATGGCATAATTTTGAGCAGTTTTGAACGGATGACAGCAAAGTTTGTCTTGTTGTCAAAGTCTGTCTTGAAATTGTCCAACAAGTCATGGGGGGAAAATTATGTTAATTATAATGTCATATTAAATAAATAACACTATATGAAAAAAAGTGTCTAACAATAAAGATATATATATATATATATACAGGTCCTTCTCAAAAAATTAGCATATTGTGATAAAGTTCATTATTTTCTGTAATGTACTGATAAACATTAGACTTTCATATATTTTAGATTCATTACACACAACTGAAGTAGTTCAAGCCTTTTTTTTGTTTTAATATTGATGATTTTGGCATACAGCTCATGAAAACCCAAAATTCCTATCTCAAAAAATTAGCATATTTCATCCGACCAATAAAAGAAAAGTGTTTTTAATACAAAAAAAGTCAACCTTCAAATAATTATGTTCAGTTATGCACTCAATACTTGGTCGGGAATCCTTTTGCAGAAATGACTGCTTCAATGCGGCGTGGCATGGAGGCAATCAGCCTGTGGCACTGCTGAGGTGTTATGGAGGCCCAGGATGCTTCGATAGCGGCCTTAAGCTCATCCAGAGTGTTGGGTCTTGCGTCTCTCAACTTTCTCTTCACAATATCCCACAGATTCTCTATGGGGTTCAGGTCAGGAGAGTTGGCAGGCCAATTGAGCACAGTAATACCATGGTCAGTAAACCATTTACCAGTGGTTTTGGCACTGTGAGCAGGTGCCAGGTCGTGCTGAAAAATGAAATCTTCATCTCCATAAAGCTTTTCAGCAGATGGAAGCATGAAGTGCTCCAAAATCTCCTGATAGCTAGCTGCATTGACCCTGCCCTTGATAAAACACAGTGGACCAACACCAGCAGCTGACATGGCACCCCAGACCATCACTGACTGTGGGTACTTGACACTGGACTTCAGGCATTTTGGCATTTCCCTCTCCCCAGTCTTCCTCCAGACTCTGGCACCTTGATTTCCGAATGACATGCAAAATTTGCTTTCATCCGAAAAAAGTACTTTGGACCACTGAGCAACAGTCCAGTGCTGCTTCTCTGTAGCCCAGGTCAGGCGCTTCTGCCGCTGTTTCTGGTTCAAAAGTGGCTTGACCTGGGGAATGCGGCACCTGTAGCCCATTTCCTGCACACGCCTGTACACGGTGGCTCTGGATGTTTCTACTCCAGACTCAGTCCACTGCTTCCGCAGGTCCCCCTCTCGTTGTGCAGCGTTTTCTGCCACACTTTTTCCTTCCCACAGACTTCCCACTGAGGTGCCTTGATACAGCACTCTGGGAACAGCCTATTCGTTCAGAAATGTCTTTCTGTGTCTTACCCTCTTGCTTGAGGGTGTCAATGATGGCCTTCTGGACAGCAGTCAGGTCGGCAGTCTTACCCATGATTGTGGTTTTGAGTAATGAACCAGGCTGGGAGTTTTTAAAAGCCTCAGGAATCTTTTGCAGGTATTTAGAGCTAATTAGTTGATTCAGATGATTAGGTTAATAGCTCGTTTAGAGAACCTTTTCATGATATGCTAATTTTTTGAGATAGGAATTTTGGGTTTTCATGAGCTGTATGCCAAAATCATCAATATTAAAACAAAAAAAAAGGCTTGAACTACTTCAGTTGTGTGTAATGAATCTAAAATATATGAAAGTCTAATGTTTATCAGTACATTACAGAAAATAATGAACTTTATCACAATATGCTAATTTTTTGAGAAGGACCTGTATATAATAAATTTTTATTTGTGATAATACTGTTTAAAAGAAAAAAACAAACATGCCTTTAGGGTAATATATTTTTTCCCTATCTATGGAAACTATGGAGTTGTTGTTTTTTTGTGTGTGTGTGTGTGTGTGTGTGTGTGTGTTTATATCAGTATGGTACAAGATTATCAATATTATTTAAATATATGCAATAATCAAGTTCAAAGGTCAAAATAAATTTGAAAGTAATCAAAAAGTACTCAAATTAACTAAAATGTGTCACTGAATAGATTGCATTACTAACTAAAATTATTGACTTTTGTAATCAGTAACAGACTTTGTAAGTAATCTACCTTTAGATTACCTCTTTATTAAGTCATTGTATTCATTTGGCAGAGGTTTCTAATTTCTTTAGCTTCTGATGACACATTCCCAGTTCTAAACAACCTTATTTGCCCTGCATCAACTCCAGACCGATGCACTGAACTTGTCTAATTAAAACTGAAGGCTTTCTGAGCACATAGGTGGAGTTGCTGCAGTTGTTGTATATGGCAGCAGGGCAGCATCTGCATCAATTACAGAGAGCATTGTCAGTGTCAGCCAGCAGATTCTTGTTTGTTTGGTTGTAGCCGATGTTGTTTTTTCCCCCAGAATATTCGTCTGTGTTCCTGTGATTGCAGCCCTTGTCAAAGGACGGACAGAGGGAGAGCATTCAGAGCGAAGCGCGCCTGCTGCATGCCATCCTGAGCCATGTTAAGCTCTCTTTAGTGGCTCAGTGACATCAGCAGTGGCCCAAAACAGCAGCTCCTCAAAAGCATTCGCATGCATTTCATGCCCGACTGCCTCAGAAGTGCTGCTCTGAAATCGACACCTTATTTGATGTTCTCCTGGCCGCTGTTAATTGAGAAGAGCATCTCTGACCCTTTTGATGGGCCGCACAATCCCCGAAACGCTCGAGTCTGCTAAATCGCTCCGTGGCCGATGCTAAGCAGTCATATGAAGTGTCTCACTCATTTTTTTTTTTCTCCCCCACTCTCCTCCCCAACTCTTATTTTCAGCTTTCTCGCTGTTGGTTTACGTCCAGGCTCCACAGAAATAAGAGATGACAGTTGTTACAGATATGCTGGTTTAATTACTTGTCAGCTTATAGCCGATATCTTGGCTGGCCAACGTGGAAGCTTAACTTTTTTTTCCCCTTCTAGTAGCTTAAAGCATGACCAGCCTCCAGTGCTTTAGTATTTAGCAATAAAACCCAGGAAATCTGAAAGATAAAAACATGAACAGCTTTTCTAATTTTATGGGGACGAGTGGGCAGTTTTCTGTCACCGCTGGAATTGGCTTTCTCTCCCTCTGTTCCTTCGGCGTGATAGCGAAAGAAAGAGGGGGAGAGCGACTGAAAGCGAGCTCACGGAGCGAATGAAATTACATCATAAGTGGGGTGCATCGCTGGAGTACAGAGAGGCAGAATATTTCCTTTGGTTGCTGCTGAAGGAGGCGCGCCGCTGCAGCCGTACTAAGTGTGTTTGCAAATTGATAGATTTTCTAAAGCCTGCTTTTGGACGCACGCCACATTCCTCTCGCAAATCCCTTTAGAAGTATTCAGCAAAACACTACTGCTTCTATTGCTCGCTCTAAAGGCTTTGTGAGAACCGGTGAAAATGTTAGATGTGGCCTGTACTTGTAAGGTTTGTGCAAGCAAATTCATTTTAAAGGTGCGAGTGTGCGATTTCTGTGGCTCTAGTGGCGCAGAGAGGAACTGCAGTCGGGTTGTTCGTGTGGGCGTTGAGTCTGGGGACAATCTATCCATTTGACCAAACAATAGCTGGTCTTTCATTGCAGAATTTGTACACCACACCTTTAAATACTAATTTTAATTTATATACATTTATAGCATCCACAGGTGCTCTTTAGTTTAGTAACTCTTTGGATTGAAAAATGCTGAATGTACAAATGTAATGCATTCTAGTACATCTGTTCTCTCAAAGTTATGAACTAGAGCCCTAAGATATGAAAAAGCGGACAGAATCACAGAATTCAGTCATAAGCCCTTTTCGGACGGGACTAGTTTTCCAAACGACGTTTGAGTTACAATTCTTTTCAGCCGACGTTCATGTATGAATTCGGACGGGACTAACATTTCCGTGTTTATTACGGAGGTAGTCTGTGTTTTACATGTGGGCGTTGCTGCCATGAACGCAATTTATGAAATTTGATCAAATGTATTTTGAAATTAGGTAGTTTCACATTTAAGCACTTTGAAATGTTAAGTAAAACATCCTAACTTGTTTAGTGTTTAAACACTATAAAAAAAAAAACAATTGTAACAATTTTAACATGACGATTTTATAGAACTTCTTATAATAAACCCAGTGGAATAAATACGTTTTAACCTATATCATTTTCACGTTATGTAATTAACCCCAGAAATGAAAGTACTCTTACCTGAAACTGATATTACAATAACCAGTCTTAACAATTTACATGATTCGGCTCTTTAGCAGAAACTTGAATAACGCGCCGGCGAGTTAGAGACTGTACGGTAGTTCACGTTGACCAAAACATACAAGAAAACGTTTTGGATAAAAAACATTTTTGGCAATCACAGACATTCGCATTCGGACGGGATTAGACTTCTCAGAGGACCTCTAAGTTTGCTGAAAAACAGTAGGTAATTTGCTCTGGAATTTTTACAGAGGTCGCATGATAAAAAGACAGACATGGCAGATTCGGACGGGATTAAAATCTCAAAGTACGTCTGTGAAACAAATTTCTCTAACGTCCCCCTGTAAAACTAGTCCTGTCCGAATAGGGCTATAAAGACAGAATTTACTGTATAATGCAGAATGTCATTAAATTTTGGAAATTTTGGATGGATATATCAAAAGTAGGTCGGTAAAGTTTAGTTTTGCAAAGGGGTGGAAAGTTTTCGATACATTTCAGGAAACTTTCCAAAAATCCCTGTTTCCAAATCCCAAGTTTCCCAAATTTCTGGAATGTTTACGAAATTTGCTGGAAATATCCCACTTTTTTTGTGAAATTTTGCATGTTCAGTGTGTCTCACGTTTTGTAAGTAACACATGACGCATATTTTGCCGCCTCAAAATGTGAGTACATGAACATAATCTCTAAAACTGCTCTGAGAGTCACTTCATGAGCATTTTAGCATTTCTTTGGAGTAAAACTATCGTCATATTGTATAGAAACAGACACCTAAAGGTCTTTACAGCAACTCATCAAAATAAAAGTTTGGTTTAACTTGAAGGAACTGTGACAGAAATGTTACTTAATGCAATAATACTACTTCTTCTAATAAAATTGTTATTAATTCATTGTTTTTATAGGAATATTTACCAAAAAAAATAAAATAATAATAATAATAATTATATATATATATATATATATATATATATACCAGAATTTATTTAGCAGAAACATCTAAATGCATAACACAGTATTTCTTGAAAAATAAAATAAATTGTTCTCTTATAAAATAGATTAAGTAGTAATACTTTTGATTATTATTTCATATATATATATATATATATATATATATATATATATATGTATGTGTGTGTGTGTGTGTGTGTGTATATATATATATATGTTTTCCATATTTTGTTGCATGACACCAAAAGGCACCCTACAGTGATATTGACCCTTATAATAATTTAATTTTATTTTTATATACATATATATTATTATTATTGTTGTTGTTGTTGTTGTTGTTATATAAATAATAAATAAATAAATAAGCGAATAAATAAATAATATGGGAAGTTATCTAGTCTTTAATAATGTTCTCAACATTAGCAACATTATTTATACGCCATTCACTTGGACGTTGAACTTTTTTTTTTTTTTTTTTTTTTTTAATGGAATGTTCCTTTAATATTTGATTAATTCAAAAAGTTTTTAAATGTTTGTCAGAAGTATGTTTTGATAACTTAATGGGAACTTTGTTACAACATATTTTTGTCAGCTGGGAGTGGGACAGTCCGTCTGTTAAAGTGGTTCAAAACTTTTCATCACAGTTGTTCTAAAACCAAAGCAATATCCGTTCTTGTCTTAGGACAACTTTGAACTTTTTTGATCCACTTCAAATGTTGACTACTGTACACCAATTTCATACATATCAGTGCGATTTTCAATTCTTGATGAAGAACTACATTACCCAAAATCCTAAAATGAAGATGCAGTAACCATGGAAAAATAAATTGCAGTGACCGCCCACTCCCATGATGCATTGCAGGTGAGGTGAGGTAATTAAGCTCTCAGTACACTTGCAAACTATGTACTGCATTTGTAAATATCTGAGTATTTTAATCTTGTCATGCCAATGAATGGGGGAGAAATGTTTCTGGAAGCGAGGCCACTGTTGAGCGTTCATGTCTGTAGCGTTTGGTCTGAGGAAATTTTCTCTTGGTTTTCCCACCTTCAGGAGGCAGAGAGAGGCTCGGTGTGCTAAGCTAGTGTGGCAGCGCTGGCTGCTTTAGCAATTAGCTCTGCAAATGTAAGTCCACAAATGTTGTGTCACCAAATGAGATTGTAATACAGCGAACAATGTCGTCCATTTGTTTTGGGTGTTTTCTGCAAGTGGCCAATCGCTTTATTTTGCATTAAGGCAGGCAGCAGGCAGCAGTTTAGTTAATTTTAGGAACAGCATGTCTGTACAGGCCCACACAACAGAGAGAGAGAGAGAGAGAGAGGGAGGAGGCGGCCAGCTGAGAGAGAGAGAGAGCATTGTTCATCTGTCCTTCTCTCTCTCTCCATTCCTCACCATCATACATACTTTCCTTTCAGCTCCAGCAGCTTATTGGTTACTATAGTTTCAGCGCTGCTCCATTTCATTTCATGCTGTCAGTGGGTTGTAGAGGTGCACTAAAATTAATTCTGCACTGGGAAACTTCACACAAAATTACCCAGTCTTTCATTATTTAGTCGGCCTCATGTCATCTATTTATCTGTCAAGCCACAAGAAGAACTGAACAAAACATAGAAGCACCACAAATGGTCTGTACAGTATGTGCTACTGTACTCTTAAGTCATATAATAACTCTATTTGAAGAACAGACCAAACTTTAGATCATAATTTAATAATAATTTTCTGACATATTTAATTTAAAAAATGTATTTCTTTTTTTTTTAAATTATCATTGTGTTTTAGTGAAGATTCAGATTTTGTGAGAAATAAATAAATAAAACGTTGTTTTACATCTAAACATAAATGAATTAATGAATTGATTAATCATTTGATTTGAATCATTTATAAATCCTTCTTTATATATGCAGCAAAAATTTAAATAAATGAATAATAATAATAATAATAATAATAATAATAATAATAATAATAATAATAATAATGATGATAATATATTGTGTATTATAAGATTATCTCAAATTATCATTGTGTTTCAGTGAGGATTCAGATTTTTTGAGAAATTATATATGTAATAAATAAATAAATAACAATAATTTTTGCCTGACTTAGTTTTACATCTAAATATCTAATTAAATAAATAAAAAATAAATGCTAAATCAATAAGTAAAGCCTTTATATATGCAACAAAAAGTGGAACAAACCAAATGATACAATTAAAATATGTTGAATTCTCTGTTCACCAAAGTTTACCTACTGGTTGCTTAATACCTAACCTACAAATACAAATGGGTTAGGTAGTTATAAGTTATATAGGGTTTTCCGAAGCACAATTTCCAGTTCCTTTAGCGAGCACCTTAGCTCTATTTCTGATGCTGGTATTGACCGTGTAGTATTGAGACGATCCAGATGTGTTGGTTTGAGTGGCATCTGATAGAGAAGTAATATTTCATCAGACTTCTTTTGATAGGAAGTCCAGAGGAACAGTTTGGGAAAGCAATCCTCCTTCACAAAATCATGCTCCGGTGAGCAGACGATCATTGTCTTATCTCCCATAAAGAATCAGACAGATTTCAGAGCCCATCATGAGATCCCACCGGCTTCAGCACAAGTGCGATCGCTGAGCCAAGCCGCTCGTGACATGTTGTTTCACATCTTTTGTGTGATATTACAGTACTGAAACCATAATTTGCCCACGTATGTCACACACACACACACACACACACACACACTGGAGTGGATTATGAACATAATGGAGCTGCTTCACTGAGCAGTAAAGGGTTTTTCTAGTAATAATTGCTTTTCTTTACTGCTGTCATTTAAATGGGTTTAAGATGGCCCATAAAGCAGGACAGTGTGTGTGTTTGCCCTCTAGTCCTCGTAAAAAGCCGCTCTGTGCTCTTTCTATTTACATGAGCTCATATATTAACATAGGAGCTGTTGTCAGAGTCGGTCATTCTCAAGACTTTTATCACATAGGCGTGCACAAAAGACAAGGCTATATATAGATATCACTTTTAAAATATTGTCAATCCTGTCTGCTACTGTATGTTTAGGTCATACAGTAGCTGGATCTTACTGTAATTGATTGGTGGTCAGTTCACAACTGAGGAATTCTAGCATTTTATATATTACTATATATTGCACTACCATACCTTACCTAGGTCTTTCCAAGGGTAAAATTATTTAGGTATTAATATGTACCTTTTAAAGGGATAGATGACTGAAAAATAAAAATGTGCTGTTTGTTTACTCTTTTATTTGTTTACTTTTTTTTTTTTTTCTTGAGTGGAACAGTAACACAGATCGTGATCTGAAACCATACTCCTTGGTGATTTATAAATTGCAAGTCAACAGCTACTGTCAGTTTGAGAGTCAAAAATGCATAGGCAACACATAATTAATACCTGTGGCTCCTGACGATATATTGAGGTCTTATGAAGTGAAACGATTAGTCTGTGCAAGAAATTATTTGCAGCATTATTACCTTTAATCCAGAGCCTCAGGCAAACTAGAGTGATGTTCGGTTCATGAACAAGGACAAAGTGAACTAGTTGAACATGATCTTATTTTTTTAATATTGATTTTATTGATGTTCTCTTAGGAAATTCTGTTACTCTACAAACACTCTTGAAGACTTTTTTAACAGTCAATCCTTAATCAATTTTAGAGTTTTTATCTAAAACAATATTTAAAATCTTTTAAAATTACTGAAAGATGCATTTGCCTGCACAGCACATCTGGATATATGTAGATTATAATGCTCTTCTCCATCATTTGATCACCATTTGCTGCTCTGATCAATAAAAAAGTACACAAACATCTGTTTAAAGAAAATTGTTTGCCTAGCATAAGATTAATTGCACGAGGCAAACAATGAGAATAAGTTTGCATTTAATAAGATTAGTTAATATTGAATTTAATTTATAAAAATGACCCTGTTCAGAATATTAGATTCGATTCTGAGTCCCTCAGTTGTCCTCAGTGTGAAAAGATGGATCTCAAAGTCATACAGTCATTGTTGGAAAGGGTTCAAATACACAAAAATGCTGGAAAACCAAAGAATTGGTGGGACCTGAAGGAACAGCAGAAAGTTTAACTGTTCAGGACCAACAAGGGACTCATGAACAACAATCACTTAGTAGTAAGAATAAAGGGGATGTAAACTTTTAAATGGGGCCATTTTTATAAATTAAAAATAACAATAACATTAATAAATAAATAAATAAAATAACATGCATTTTGTCAAATAATTAACATTTTGCAGATTCTGCAAGGTGTATGTAAACTTGTGACCTCAACTGTATAGACCCTATGTTTCTTTCCCGTGTCTCTTTCTCTCTCCGATTAGCTTTCCCTTCCGGCAACGATTGCTATTTAGACACCTATCTTGCAATTGTTTACAGTATTGATTTATTTAGTGAGTGATTGGGGTTGGAGGGGAAATTAAAACGGCCATCATCACAGCTGGCCCAAGGCCTGAAACTGTTGTGACAGATCATGTGACAGACTGGCTGAGTGTGTAAACCAAACAACATTGCTGATCCTAAGAACAACACAACAAAAACACGCAGTCTCTAAAGTTCATTAGTTTTGAGATTCATTTACCTGTGACATCCTCGTGAAAATGTATCATTATTTTACTTCAGTACTTTGGTGGCACTCTATCATCATTTCCTATTGTGAATGTGCTGAGGCCAAATCCAGCAGTAATTAGTTATTTGCTCACAAACAAGGTGAACGTCACTGAAGCGCCAGTGAAATAGTCTGAAAAATCTTTATTTTAATATATTTAATCCGTTTTTTATTTTATTTTATTTTATTTTGACATATGTGACATATGTGACCACAAAACCAGTCGCAAGAGTCATATAAATAATAAATAAGCTTTCCATTAATAAATATACATGTATACGATTCATTTTTAATAAGAATAAATAGAGTTGTCAATTTAACACAAATTAGTCAATTAATAAAATACAATAAAAAAAACAAAAACAAACCTCTTCATTTAAGTGCTTTTCTCAACAAATATTGATTTACTATATGATTATTTTTTTCTATTGATTATTTATCATATTATCAGTGTATCATTTAATGAATTTTAGTCAGTTGACTCCCCTAATAGTTAAACTATTATCCTCTACAACCTCTACATCTAATCTTAACCACTAATAAGTTACCACAAATAGATAAATGCAGTCATAATAATGCAATAATTTAATTAAAAAAAAATAAATAAAGCTTCCATTCCAAGCCTTTTGAAGGCATTCAGTAGCTTTGTGTGAGAAACAGAGATACATTAAAGAGCATCTTAGGATGTATATTATGTATATTATGCTCCTGTGCTGTCTAATCTACTCATTCCAATGGCAAAACCAGCTTTTAATTGATTTTGATACATTTCTGAGCATTTGCGTTTGATGGCCTCCGTCGGTTCCTCCAGCTTCCACCTCCAGCCTCTGAAGATCACGGCTCAATACGCCATGTGTCATTTGCCTTATTAAGGGCTTAGCCTCTAATTGCATTAGGCATATTAGCATGCAAGCATTTGAGGCTTTTCAGTCACCCTAAATGGGATTTTCCAGTCAGCAAAGAGCACATGAGCCTCATACTTAACCATTTGGGCCAAAAAGCCATTTAATTTTGCTGCACACTGAAAGTGGACATTTAGAGTCCTGCAAACAACTAGAAACTCATTCCTGATAAAAGTGGTCCTGCATGGGTCATGATATCCACTGCAGACTATACTTAGTTCATTTTAATTTACTTTTTAATTTTAATTTTAACTTTTTAATTTTATATTTTATGTAAAATTGAGTGTTTTTATTTATGTATTTATTGTTTTCTCAGACTAGTGGAGAGAAAGCGTCCAAGAGAAACTGTTAAGTGTTTATTTTATAGTACTTTATCTATTTATGTCAATAGATTTCAATTACAATACATATAAAAAAGCAATTTATTTATTGTTTTCGGTCTGTTCTAAATGAAGTTAATTTTACAGTTAATTTTAAATGTAAAGTTTTTTATTATTATTATTATTATTATTATTATTAATTTTTTTTTTTTTTTACCTTGTTCACCTGCAGTGTCTGGCCTAAGAAACCTCTGGGGTATTTCCTACTATACTGTCAGTTCCTTCATGTAACATCAAAATTATTTCAAATGTGTTCCTTTCATTATGATACTGTGATGAAAAAAAAAAATGTATATATATATATATATATATATATATATATATATATATTAGGGGTGTAACGGTTTACAAAATTTGTGGTTCGATTCGATACGATACAGTGGTGTCACGGTTCGGTACGTTTTCGGTACAGCAAAAGAAACAAAAAGGCAGAGAAATGTCCTTGATTTTTACACATTTTTTATTTATTAAAACTAACATAAAGAAGGCTATGCATCTCGGATCAGCGGCAGGGGGGTCGGATTTCATTTATCACATGAGGAGAATGAGTCAAGCTGACCAGTGAGGTGAAAAAAAAAAACAAGTAGGCTAGTTGGCAAAATATGTTTGTTTTAAAACGAAGTACAAAAGCGCCTGCTTTAAAAATATTTTAGACATTTGCTATTTATCTAAGATGATTGTGGAAGCTTCCACCGTTTGCTGATCTCCAGTGTTTTATATTTAAACTTTATATAAGTTATTCGTTATTTTATATTAGGCCTATAGCCTAAATTCGTATTCGTTTTGATAATAGATTAATCATTCTGTTTAATATAAGTGAGTTTTCCGTACAGTTTGACGTCAAATTGGCGCTAATTCAAAAGTGAAACTAAAACTAATATGTGCACTGGCATTTACAAGCTGTTTAAAAGGGAATAAAAGTGAGGAAAAGAAGAGATATACTAACAAATTTACCTCACCGTCACAGCCCTCCTGGAGTATTGCGTTTTTCTTTAGGAGTGGGAGGGGCAGACATCAATTAGTCTGTTACGTCGTTTGGGCTGCCTTGTTTCGTAGTGGCACTGAGAACATTATAATGATTATATTTCACGCACTTTAAGTTCTTTTATTTTCAAAATGTAATAGGATTAGTCCAACGAATTGAATCATTCGGTTTGTAAGGTGTACCGAATCGAAAGCCTCGTATCGAACGGTTCAATACGAATACCTGTATCGTTACACCCCTAATATATATATATATATAATTTTTTTTAGTTGTAATTTAAGAACTTAGTCTATTCGTGCATGATGTGCATTTCTCTTAAAGTTCCAGTAGATGCCTCATCCGTGAGTCTGAGAGTGTCGTCTGTGACATAAGTGCTCATTGTTTCCACAGGGGAACCACTTCAATCTGAAACACACTGTGAAAGTTGCTAATTGGCAGTTGTTTTTTTTAGCCTGCCATAACTAGTTAGTTTGAATCAGTAAACATGTGGCATTGGTAAAGCCCTGCGTGTCTGTGCCCTCTGCAGTCCTTCAGACAGCACACAGAGTTGCCTTATGAAATCAAACCCAGCGACTGAATTCTCGGCGGTCGCGAGGTTAAGCTTTTGATCTAAGCAAACAGATTCTTTAAAGGCAGACGCAAAAAAGGGCAGATAGGACTAAATGAATGCATGTTTGCGTTCACTCTTACCTTATTTTTGTCGAACATGAGCCTTTGATGTTCTGTTTGTTCTCAAGCACTCTCAGAGCTGTAAGCCAAGAGAGAGAGATCCAGACTCCTGGGTTCACATGTGTGCTCTGATCCAGATCCTCCATGATCACGTTGCCCTCTCTATGTGCAGGCTGCTCCTCATTGTAGTCTTAAGAAACTTTTTGTTCAGTTCTAAGCCGTTGTTACATGAAAGTACACAGCTCACTGAATAATTTGTTCTGATTGAACAGTCTCTTAATGCAGTATTTTTCTAAAATAATGCTACACCAGCGCTGCTTAACCTTTTTGTCTCAAAAGCCCCCCACTGATCACAACAATACTTAGAGGCCTTAACCCTGACATATTTTAATCTATGGAATTCCTAAAAAAAAAGAGTGATTTCAAATAATTGTGTTTTAGAATTCCAGAAGATTACAACTGAAGGGTTTTTTTAGGGATTATTTTATTTATAATATATAATAATATTTATAATAATAATATATAATCTAAAAATAAATACATATCAATTAAAATAAAAACACAAATAAATTATAAATAAAAAAATGGAAAAATAAATAAATACATACATAAATGGTCATAATTTCTAATATTTTTATTAATGACATTTTTTTTCCAAAAGTGTAGAGTAAGTCGTTGTCTTCTTGTTCTTGTTCTTCTTCTTGTTCTTCTTCCTCTTCTTCCTCTTCTTCAATAAATAAATAAATAAATAAGAGGGTGTAATAAAATAAGAAATTGAATCATTTAAGTAGGGCTGCAAGATGAATCAAAATGAAACCATATATTATGTTTATATATTAGTGCAACAAAACCTGTGATTCAGTTTGGTAAATATACTATATGCATTCAGACTGAAGAGTGGCACTGTGTTCACTGGAGTTCACAGTAAATGCTTCACATGAACTCCATCTGCATCTGCTCTGAGTTTGAGACCCTTTAATGTGCTTTTGGAAACACATCATGTGCCAACCATCTTCACATACTTGAAAAGCTCTTATCACCAGAAGAAAAGCTTTAAGAGCTTTCAGCAGTTTTCCATCAAAATAAAGTTTAAATGTTTAATGATGAAAATAAAGAACTTGCATATGAGTGTGTGTGTGTGTGTGTGTGTGTGTGTGTATGTACTAATAGTAGCATTGTAATTTTGCAGTTACAAAAAAAGTAGCATTTATTATTATACATTTATTATTTAATGAATATATACAGTGCACAGCATAAATGAGTACATTCCCACTAAAACGTAAATGCAGCAGTTACTCTTTACTTAAGAATGTCAGAAATATTCACGAAAAATAAGATTTTTTTATCAAAGCTATAAAATGTTGTGTTGCAAAAATTAGTACACCCTGCTGAATGTTACTAAAAAAAAAAAAAAAAAAAAAAAAACAGTTTTAAGGCTTTTTTATATATATATATATATATTTTATAGCCCACTGAATCATACTCAGACTTAATGCTGGCAACAATGAAACCACTTAAGAGAGAACTGCCAGGAGATTTAGAAAGGAAGAGGACAATAGTACAAAACGAATACCAAAGCATTGTTTTAATGTGAAGATAGCAGAAGAACCACTGACATTCAAAAACAATGGACTTGTGACAAGGCTCTTGAAATAATCAGGTCTTTACTTTAAGTTTTTATTTAGTGATTAGTAATTTTTGGCTGGAAAAAAGCAGGAGAAAGACCATGCAAGTGTCTTAGAGCCAGCAAAAGCTATGAAAAGAGTGACAGTTTGCCTCACAGAGTATGGCACAGCCTGCAGAAGTGACATGCATGGTTGTTGTCACCACTATAGTTACCTACTGTAGCCAAAGCACAATAAACTCATTTAACCTCTTCCAATTACAGTGCAATGCATTTATTAAGCATTTCTCTAAAATTTCCAAACTCATTATATAGGTTTGATATTAAGGTTTAATCATGATAAACACACAATTTAACTGTGGTGATGCACAACATGCCTTTATATTAAATTTAAATAAAACCACTTCTCATTAAGAACATGTTTTTCTTTTCAGTTAAATACCAATGGTTATATAGGCTGATTATGCATTCTTTATAGTAACTTTACCATATTCTTCATTCTTTCAAACAGACATGTTTATTTCTATAAATTAATTTAGATTAATCTTTAGGGCCATGTAAGTGATTCAGTCAAGAGCAGTGAGTGGATTTCTCATTTATCCATATGTCTTCTCTTTTCGTAATCCCACGTATTGACATTTTTGAAAGTTTTATAAGACGTGCAGAAAGTGTATTTTAGCATGTGTCCTGCCAGTTTGTACACATCCAACCTCCTACTACGCAACAGATTTTTCTGAATGAATCTCTTTCCAAATCGTCCCTTCCTAACATTTGCATCTCATTTTTATTCGTTGACGAAAATGGCAGTAGATTTTTGTCATAGTTTTTGTCATTCAAAAATAATTTTAGTTTGTTATCGTTTCTTTTTGTCTGTGAAAAAAATGTCATTGACGAAAATTATTCGTCAACAAAATTAACACTGACTTCTGGGAATCCATACTCTTGTCTCCAGAGAGCAAGTCAGTCATTTTGGATCCAAAAGCATCCAAAATGTTCTGGTGTTTCTATAGGAGGAGTACAGTGAAAAGTGCCTGGTTCCCACAGGCATTTTTTCAGCATGACAGTGAAGATTTTTTTTAAGTCCCCTGTATAAACTTAAATTACTCTGTCAGTTTTGATCGTGAAGCCGTGGTTGACAGTGAATTTAAAACGGCTAAGAGGTGTTGTTACGCACAACGCGAAGCTGAGTATCTAAGTGAACTTTATTTTAGATATTTTTAATTAGTAATAATGATAATTATTCAAACTTTGGCTAAATCCCTACAGGAACAGTTTGCATAGGAAACCCCATCAGAAAACCACTGAGCTAGACTGTATGATAACTGATTGTTGTCCCAGTTGTGCTTTGTCATGTCCTGTTTATTTTGCAATGATGGCTGTCTGGCTGATCGTTCCTTGCATAAACCTTGTTTATAATAGGCCAACAAAAAGACTGAACCATGTTCTTAAGTCTCAGATGTGTTTTTAGGCCTTGAATGTCTTCGATTACAAACAGAGCATGAGGTTAAACATTCTTCTGTTTATATATTTAACAAAGAGAAGAGAACAAAAGCTGCATTTTTGTCTCAAAAAAGACGGATCCTTGCACCGTATTGCTGGGTACTGGTTCAAGTTAAGGAGAAAAAGCCATCCGTGTGAAAACGGCCGTGACAGACACGCATTCGGACCCATCCGACAGGAGGACTGACGTGCGGCCCTGTTGGGCTCTGGCACCCTGAGCGGCGAGAGTGCAGAGGGCTCACGTTTCGCCTTATGGACGCTCGCAGAGGACGATTCCAGATGAGTCCCCCGCCCTGCCTCTGTCAGAGCCGGTGATAAATGAGGAGCGGGACCGGCCTCTGTGTTTATTTAGACCTCTTGTTTCTGACATAGTCCGCTCAAATCCAGCGCTGAAGTGTCTGCTATTAAAACATAACCCGACCTGACAACAACCAGTCCTCTGGGCATTGGCCCCCCTCGCCACCGGACTGGAAGGGGAACCGCGGCAGCCGACTGTAGCAGACTTTCCAGTACATTAGGAGTCCATGAAAGATCTGACCAGGGCTTTGGCCGCATCCAAACATATGGGAAAGCGCTAGACTCAGCTATCGCAAGATCCCACTCTATTTTTCTAAGGGATTCGGCCCCTAAGAGAGACGAAAGCGAGCCGGAGGGCCCGGGACATCGCAGCTGCCTGGGCCTTTGGGCATGCGTGTCCTTATAAATAATTGTTTCCTGTATGTCAAATCCACTTTTCGCTCGACTGCCGGAGACGGGAGAGGCCCGGCGATGGTTTCGGCTTGTAAAACATCTCAATGTTCCAGTCCTGCGAGGGAAGGCGGAAGGTTTGAGCGCCGCCAGTTGTTGCGCTCGAGTCAAGCCGGTCCACTTATGTTGCGGCGTTCCGCCTCGGACCATTTGCGGCCGTCTCACATGCTCGCCTGGATCTGGGACTCAGGGTGCAATGGTGAGAAAATCTTGAATCGACAGGGGGCCTGTGAAACGTGAGCCAGCTCTTACTTAGCGTTCTGTTTTTACAAATGTTCAGAGCAGACAAGCAATGACGCAGGCCATCAAACCTTAATACCTCATCAGAAGAGAGGAAGTTGGAAAGTACCGCAGGGGAGCGATTTGGCAGCGCGATCCCTCGCTCGCAGGACATGTGGTGACAACTGCCTCTCTCGCGCAAAACAAACAAGCTTCGTGGGACCATTAATATGCACGTTCACAGACCCCATAATTGAAAATCCCCTTCACGTGCGAGCGGAGGAGAGATAATTGTGTGTTTTGTCAAATGTGTTGTGATGGAATTGGAAGCGGACTGTGTGTTTTTGTTTGGGGACCTGAGGCGTGTTATTCGGCGGCGGTGTCCTGGATTCAGATCCGCCGCTCTCAAGTGGGCACATCTGAAAACCGAGGGGGTTTGGCAGGGAGATGGCAGCCTGCGCTTATATGAGGCCCCAAATTTAATGAGCATGAATAATGAATAATACACTCGACATGCTGATCTCTGAATGAGATGCCAATTTATTAGGCCAAACCCTTCCTGCTCTTCTCTTCCTCTCAATATCTGGGGTCTTTATTTTGACTTACCAGGAAAAGAGCTTTGTGAACTTGCTCTTTTTGCAGAATGCATTATGTGTACTCAGCATGGCATGCACTTTTTATGTTTGCGTGGAATACCTGGATTGCAAGCGGTATCTGTTCAATGGTGCAGTATCCTAAAAGCTCCTCCTAAAATCCTCTCAAACTACTGCTTGCTTGTATTTGCTACATAGCAGGGTCAGATATGAACTTTTCCATTAAGTTAACTTCATTAATTCCTATATTTGCCCCCTAGAATTGATTTCCAGAAGCCTTTTTTTACATTTGTGAGGGAAATGTTTATAATCACCTTATTATTATAATCACCATATGTTGCCAATATAAAATACTTAAATTTACCCAATTACTTCTTAACTGTCACCCGTCACCTCAGTTTACTTCACCATATTACAAATAAATCCTAATCTAATCGTGACAAATTATATATATCGTTGGAAATATCCTAAATAGATATTTTACCACTTTTTTTGTGTGTTAAAAAGTGCACCTCAAAAATATTTTTTTCCCTACCATGCTTTAGAAACCATGAGAAATTATATATCAATTGAACACTTGAAATGTCTAAATTCATCCTTTGATAACCATTTTAAAATCAGACATTGCATTTCCATGAAAAATGTACATCAAAATCATATTACAAAATGTTTTCATTCATGAATTGTGATAAATATTTTAAACTGTTTTCAATAACAATACTGTTCAAAATTGTCTAAATTATATGTGTAAAAAAAAAAAAAAAAAAAAAAAAAAAAAAAACACTCAAAAAGAAAAAAACACAGGAGCTCCAGGCTGCAATATTATGACAACAAAAATCATTATTGTAAATTATTACTTTTTATATTGTCATAATGATTATTAATATAAAATGTTTTTGTTTCATTTTGGGCACGTCTAATTCTGGCTTCATTGAGTCTAATCTAGCACAAGTTATGCAAAAAACTTCCATTATAACCACTAGGGCTGTCTCTAACGATTATTTTGTTATTAGTATTCTGATGATTAATCAAGTAATCGTGTGTGTGTGTGTATATATATGACCTAAGTGAACAATAGCCTTTAAAACTACTTAAATACATATATAATAGCAATAAGGACAATAATTAGTTCAAATAAAGCATCAAATGCAATTAATCATATGGTTTTATTGAATTAAACTGTTAAAACGCATCATGCATTTTAAACAATATAACTCCTTGTTTAATATTGGCAAAACAATATTTAACTCAAATATCCACTTAAAATTTAATATTGGGTGGCTTCTTTGTGACAGAATTGCTACAGTCACTGCATTTTTTTTTTTTTTTTTTTGATATGTGGACATCAAAACATATAAACTCAGAGTGAGGGTTTAAGCTTTTATTTTAAAATTGTGATGCTTTCTCAATATACTTTATGATGATTTTAAAATTGGTTTAATATACTGTGCAGCCCTGGAAAATGGTATAAAAATGCATTTTTTTGCCGGTTACTCAACATGGGCAGTTTGTAGTCAAGGACTTTTAAAATGAAATACTTGAATTGAGTCAAGGAATCGTGACAGCCCTAATAATCACTGAAGCTATGAAATTGACATTTTATTTGTGTCGTATGTTTATAATAAGGGAATTTGTGAACGTGCACACTCATCAACAGCTCCAGCGTTTTCAGCGCTGACTAATCTAAATTCAACAGAAACACGTTTGATTGGTTATAAGGCTCAATGCTGACAAAACTGACACCTTTCAATCATTTTCACATTTCATATTAATTGTGACAGACGTAGTACATTGTTTAATTGTGCAGGAACATTTTTTGCGAATACTTACTTTTTAAGTTAGAACAACTTTTTTTTTAGTTGAATTTTTGAATGTACTACTGTTTGAAATGTTTATCATTGTATAATGATTTTAATTCACAAATATGAAGCACTAACTGAAAGCTGACTGTTTTCAACATTGATAATCAGAAATGCTTCTTGTGCAGCAAATCCACATTTTAAAATTATTTCTGAAGGATGTGACACTGAAGACTGGAGTAATGATGCTGAAAAGTCAGCTTTACATCACAGAAATAAATTACACTTTACAGCTATTTTTACAGCTATTTTACATTTTAATAATTCAATTTTTCACTGTGTTTTCGATTAAATAAATGCAGCCTTGACGAGCAGAAGAGACAATAAACACAGACAACACACAGACAACAAAAACAAGCATATTTGTAGTCGCTGGTTGATGAAAGCCAGGCCGTGCATGAGCGTTTGCTAGTGTTTCCTGGCTGAATTATTGATGACGCTAATCAATATGTCTCCAGTGCTTAATACACCAATCGATTCCTCCATTATCTCCATCTTTATAAACTATTTGAATGTGAAGAAGCAGAAGGCTAAAAGGTGTGTCTGCAAATATGTGTTTTTACAGTCCTGCTGGCTGCTGCTATCAGCATAAATGATGTGTTTCATGACTCGGTGAAGCTTGATACTCCTAATACCTGGGAGTAGCTGGCAGATGCAGGAGAATTCCAGCCAGACTGCGGCGTCTGACTCCCACTTCACACACCAAACCATCAAACACTCTGGATGTGTCAGTCAGGGCCTGTCATTCCTCAGGACCGCGGCGTTGTGACGCAAAAGGGGGCGTTTAATTATTGATTCCACTATTTTCTGCTCATGTCTTATTCTTGGGCCAATCTCCGATGCATTGCTTTCGAACGGATCACAGATCTAGTCTGTTCAGATTGCGGATGCTTTTGTTTCGATTCTCAGATTTGAGAAAGCGTTTCGTCTCCGGCTTCCTTTAGCTGGACGTGCCTCATATCGCTCTGTCTGCTGACGAGCTCTACCTGTCCCTTTCTCGGTTCAGATGAGCACCCCTCCCGTGCATCGCAGGCCTCTCTCGTCTCCTCAGCCTGTTATCTGTAAAGAGGGCTGATCTCTTGGCACAAATCGTGGAGTGAGCTGTCGGAGACGTGGCAGGGTTAAGGAGCGAGCGCCGCGTCGAGTCTCAAGATGAGAAATCGAGTGGGTGTGCGTGTCGAGTCGGAGAAAAAGTGAAATATCAGACAGGGAGCATTTCAGAAATACCCAGCCTTACCTGTACGACCAAACGTCATCGGGAAATTTAATATAAACTGTGTGGAAGTTTTATGTTTTTAGCATGATATCATGCAGTTCCTAAGGTGTTCTTGCTGGTCGCTAGGTGTTTTCTTCCTGTCTCGTGTCAAAAGTCTAGATGTGGCCTGGGTACCTTCTTCCATGTGTGTCCGTGGGATTTTTCACCTGTTTTATCGCCAAGCATATAAGAATTACGCTTGAAGTAACAGGTTTCCTACAGTAAATGCTGGGAATGCTGCAAATCCACTGTCACGTTATGTGACCAGAGAATGAAGATTGATTTATTAACTGATTGTTTGATTGTATTTGAGTTTATTGCCAGACAGTCAAAAAAAAAATCTCTCAAAAAATGCAAGCTAATTCAAATTTCACATTTAATTATGAACAAACCACAAGTAAATGTGAATATTAATATATTTTCTTGTAAAAAGCACTGATAAACCAGGATTTGAATATTGATTGATTGATTATCTGACTGCATTTGTCTTTATCGCCATATCAAAAAAAAAAAAAAAAAAGCTAAATGATTGTATTTGATTTTACTAATAAATAAATACATAGGTGTAGAAACAATCTTCATTTAGAAATTGCTAGTAAATTTCACTAATAATTGCAAAAAAAAAGTAAATAAAATAAACTAAGACTGAGCTATTTTTTCTTGGAAAACATACGCTAATAATCTTTGATTTATTAGCATCATAATAAATCAACATCTTTGACAACTGATAAAACAGAATTTGAAAATTGTGACCCTGGATTAGAAAGCCAGTCTTAAGGATCAGTTTTTGAAATTGAGATTTATACATCATCCTTCCAAGCTTTCCATCGATGTGTGGTTTGTTAGGATAGGACAATATTTGCCTGAGATACATCTATTTGAAAATCTGGAATCTGAGGGTCCAAAAAAATCTAAAGTTTTAAGTTGTCTAAATAAATTTTTTTGGCAATGTATATTAATAATCAAAAATTGTGATATATTTATGGTTAGAAATGTACAAAATATCTTCATGGAACATGATCTTTGCTTAATATCCTAATGATTTTTGGCATGAAAGAACAACAAAAAGAAATGTAAAATGCACTCCAAATGCACTTGTTATTACTCTATACTATAAGTAAGAAACCATAAGTTGAGGACATTATCTAGGGGTGGGAGAAAAAAAAAAAAAAAACATGATTCTCCGATGCATTGCGATTCTCTCTTCAACAATTCGGAATCGATTCTGAATATTTCAAAATCAATTCTGAGCTTGTTTTTTTGTGAGCGCTAGACACACACCAGGCTTCATTGCACAGAATTTGCATTGTGAGACATGCGCATTGCTTCCACCTGCCATGTTTTACTTTAGATTTGCTTTTACTTATGCCATTTGGAATCTAATGCTATTAGGTGCACAAAATGTGCGCACTGACAGACCTTCATGTGCGCTTTGTGTTTGTATGTCCTGAAGCTTGATTGTGGTTGCGGTTAAGTGCACTTGCATTTTCGAATACTTTTATGTGAAATTGATGTACACACAGTGGGTTATGTTTTCAGAGCAGGACAAAACATCTGATATCAAAATAGATCTGTGCATTAATGTGAATGCAACCTGTTAAAGCTGCCACTGTCTATGATCTCATCAGTAATAATCAAATGGCAATAATGCTGAGGAAAAAAGAAAAACCCATAACTATCATCTGTATTAGTAAAGTAATTGTTGTAAAAAGTAGCCTGCTTATATACTACTACTACTACTAATAATAATAATAATAATAAATTCACACAAACTAAATTTGAAATAAAATGTATATGAAAATGTAGTTGTGCAGTAATATTGAAAACTGAGTTGATAATGAAAATAGGAATAGAATTGAATCGTGAAACAAGTGAAGATTCACACCCCTTCTTTTAAGATTGCAGTACTAATACAGAGATTCCAACTATAAACAAAAAGCATAGAAACTGCAATTTTGGTTAAAATGTAAAGATGTATTCGCACAGCAGAATAAATTAGGGAAATAATGTAGAACAAGAATCATTTTGGGATCGGATCGTGATTTGGAATCAGAATCGGATCGGATCGTGAAGTGCCTGAAAATTCCCACCCCTAATTATATCCTCACTGACGAGCGAGATGTGGTATCAGCTGTGCATTTGGAAATCCAATTCTTGTATTCGCACTTGTTTGCAAACCTTCTCCTGATATTTTAAAGTCGAACTAATATTGACGGCCGCAGCGCTAATTATAACGGTCATGCTCTGGGTTTCTCTTCTTGGAGATGAAATGCAAAGACAAACACACCTGTTGTCCCATCGGCGCAGTAAATCTGGGCTGGAGTCTGTGCGATGGCACCTCTACAAACACCAGCGGCAGTCAGACATTCCCAGCGAGACTTGCACAGAAACGGGCTCTGAAAGAGCGCAGTATTGCGGTGCGCGCCAGCAACGCTGCTGTATAGCTTTTCAATTGTGATCCCTGTCAAACAACTGTATCCTCGCATTAAGGCAAAAGAATGTGCGAGGCTCTCAGAAGAAGCCCTGCGAGAGCCATATAACATGATATATGCTCAGCGTGTTCTCTCGCAGGCCCTGTCAGCCCGCTTAAGCTCCTAACTTCCTGTAAAGAGGCGATGCGAAAATTTGTTTGCCTGGGCGTTTTTCGCCGGTCAGAGTCGGAGCTGTCAGGTAACTCATGAAAAAGTCATCGGCTCCCTCCTCGCGTCTTTCACTGTCAGTTGGCATCACGTCAGGGGAGCGAGCGTGGCTTGGGCCCGGCGCAGGTACGCGGATGCTCCCCGTCTCCGACCATATGTTTCGCCTATTTCTGACAGTAAAAATGGCATTTACACGGCCGGCGCGTGCTGTTTACAGAGGTTTAAACTCCTGCGTCCTGTGTCGCGTGCTTTTAGCTCCATAGATAATACATGAGCTTGTTGGTTTTTAAGGGACGCCGCCATATGCATGAGAGCATTAAATGAAGAGCTAAACTGACAGCTCCATCTGCCAAATACGCTCTTCGTCAAGAAACGGCCCTCTGCGCTCCTCCTCCCGCCTCCCTGTCTCTCCGGAGGACAGCGTGCTGTCGTCAGTGCTAATACTAAATATTAATAATTTGTTGACCTCAAAGTGTTTGGGAAGTCGCCGAGGGCCCGGCTGAACGCCAGGCGCGCTGAATGGCATATGCAGATGTCAGGTGAGCGCTGATTTCCCACTCTCCCGCTCTCTTTGTTTCTGTTTAGCCGCCTCTCGGAAAACAGACAAGTTGCAGCAGAATTTGTCATGAATATTGCATCGCGGGCACACGTCAACACAAATACACACACACTCACGTATCCGTCCACACGCATGCGCGAGCGTCCCACAGGGTGGCAACAAAACAAGCCCAGCACTTCTGTCAGGCTTTTGTGTAAAATGAGCATTACATGCCTCCCATCAGACTCAGAGGATTCCTAAAGGCTCGTACGCTCACCTCTGTGCAATCCGCTCGTGTTGTAAATAAATTGCATAATGTTTTCTGGATGGTGGCGTGATTTAGCAAGAGCGTTTCAAACTTTAATGGCTGCCGTATCTCTGTCCGTGTTTGGATCCTGCTGTAACACAGCGCTGCTGCTTACAATCACATGCCCTGATTCCCAGTGCATTAAAAACACACAAACCACAACAAGATGCTACAGAGTTTTTAGTAGTAGAAACATGTTCAGTTTTGCATATCATTTTCTTTTTTTTAAAGATTTGGAAAGATTTTTTATATTTAATGTTACTGTCTAAAGAACTAAATAGTTTATTAAATGTATCATAATCCATAATTCGTAGTCCAAGTGCAAAAAATAATACAAATAAATAAACTGAATTACAAAATTTCAATAAATGGACATGCAACATAAAAAGGAATATATATTTTTTTATTTGTGCAGAAGTATTAAGCCTATTTTCAATTAAATGTTTACAATATCATATCATATTAATTTTATTTTTAATAATTATTCAAGGATTTACCATGTTCATATTACAGATGTTGTTACTGAAAATTGTACACCATTAACATGCATTCTGCATTCTTTTGCACGTTCTCAATTAATTTATATATTTGCATATTTGCCTATTTATTCCGGTTTCTGGGTGTTATTCTGTATCAGTATTAATTAAAACAGACAGTAAAATTAAATCAATGCAAAAAAAAGGAAGAGGGAAAAAAATGTTACTTACAAATAAAACAAATGTTGATTATCAAAAGGTAAAAAAAAACAACAAAAAAAAAAAACCATGAAGTTTAACCTAATATACAAAAATAACTGAAATAAATAAAAAAAAAACTGTATGTATGTGTATATATATATATATATATCTATGTGTATATATATATATATACATATACATATATACAGTTTTTTTTTTTCATATATATATATATATATATATATATATATATTGATTTGATTTGTATTGCGACTAAGTCGCTTTGGACAAAAGCATCTGCAAAATGACTAAATGTAAATTTAATGTGTACATATATTAATAAAAAAAATTAATAAAAAAATAACACTACAAATGGCACAAAACACAAAAAAAGAAACAAAAAACACATAACAAAATTAATACAATTTTGAAGAATGCTTTGAAAACTACAAATAGTATCTCAGTTATACTAAAACAACACTGTTGCATATACGTTATTCCAATTCAATGGCATTCAACAAAATTATCATGACCAGACAATATATAGAACCAGTTTTATCTTGTTTTGCTCCGTTGTACATTTAAAAATACAATGAAATCTATTTACAGTAGACAAGTGTTCATTTTGACCGCAAATTTTGATTTAGTCATAGTCTTTTGACTAAAATGCTGTTTAGTTTTAGTCAAATTTTAGTCATCTCAGTTGTTTTAGTCTAGTTTTAGTTAACTAAATATCATAAGATTTTACATTTCCTACAGTAGATTTAGTTGGCTAAAATCTAATGGGTTTATTTACAGTGTAACACATTTATTAAGCTTTTCTCCAAAATGACCAAACTCATTATATAGGTTTAATATTAAGGTTTTATCATGATGGACACAGATTCAACTGCTGTGACACACAACATGCCTTTATATTAAAATTGAATGAAACCTCTTCTCATAAAGAAACAAGAACAGGGTCTATAGCACCAGTGGTTATATAGGCTAATTATGCATTCTTTATAACAACTTGTTTACCCCATTCTTCACTTTGTCAAGCAAACATATGTATTTATACAAATACATTTAGATGAATATTTCTTAGGGCTACTAAAGTGATTCAGTCAAGAGCAGTGAGTGATTTTTCTGCCTGTTTTTGTTGCTTGATTAACATCAATGCCACAATAGCAACTAAATTAGGCTGTTATCCCTTTAAAACCGAATGCATGGATGCAATGTACTGAAATATCCAATATGGTAATTTTCTCCCAGCTGTTTACGTTCACCTAAGACGTAACTGAGTGCGTTTATGTGAAAACTCGTCAGCGGACAATTCTACATCGTTTTGTGTTTATTTCTCCGTTCATGAGACACGAAAGAGTACTTGTATGTGACAGTGTTAATTTCGTTGCTGAATAATTTTCGTCAACAACATTTTCTCACTGCTGAAAACGAGGCAATAATGAAACAAAAACTCGTTTTGAATGACAAAAACTGAGGAAAATCTACTGACATTTTTGCCAATGAATAAAAACGAGACAAAAATGTTAGGGAGGGATGATTTAGGAAGACAATCATTCAGAATGAATCTGATGCGTGTTTCAAAGGTTAGACGTTTACATTTGAACTGTATCATAGCCTATTGATCTATCTGGCAGGACATAAGCTAGCATACATTTGCTGCCTGTCTCATAAAACGTTCAAACATATTCATATCTGGGAGTAAGAGAAGGGCAGACATATGGATAAATTTGACGACTCAAAAGAGAAATCAATTCAATTCGGTTTTCTGAACGCAGACGCCAAAGCAGCGCCTCTTCACTGAGAAATACATACAAAATTATGTTAAATTGTCCGTTTTAAGGAGTACTCACTTAAACACATTTGGCTATGTCTTAGGTGAACAAAAAAACAGTTAATATCAGATGTTTATCATTACATTGCATTTGTGTGTTTGGTAGAGATGCAAAGATACAGTTAGTCCTCCTTTTTAACCACGGTTTTTGGTTCGGTTCAGATACCTTGCCACATCAGTGTGTTTTTTTTTTTTTTTTGCAACAAATTAACAACAAAATACTCCTGTAAACCTCTGTGCACTGAAAAAAAGCGAGGTGAAAGTTGTATTTATTTATTTATTTTTTATTTTTTATTTTTACACAAAATAGGATGGGTTTCGTTCATACTGGACGCTAGAGGGCGCCCTCGTGCAGAAAATTCACATATGCCTCAAATAGAAGTAACACTGATGACGTTTATTCCAAAGGCATCGCTATCGTTAGAAGTGTATAAAAACAAGACATAACGTTAAACGCTTTGAATGATGAAATGTAAGGACAATAATCGTCTGCAATAATATATGGTTTATCTGTGTTCTTCAAGCCATCTTGTTTATTTTCATAATGATTAAGTATATTTGTAAGACTATGAGTATAGAATATTGTCTGCCTCATTCTGTGATACGAAACCACATCAGATCACATAAGAAAGTTATTGCAAACACTCGACTGATGTTGTGAATTAAAAACAAGTTATAATGTTGTTGTTGTTTTTTTTTTATAACTTGTTCTTTTGTTGGAGAACAGGTTTAGAAAGGCTTATCATTGCATGTCAGTAGAAGGGAAGATGCTTTATGTGTGTTGCTTTTTTTAAAAAAAAGCGGGGAACGGTTTCCTCATCTCAGCACATGAAATCAAATTCTGAGAGAAATAAAACAAGAAAATGATTTAAATGCAAAACCGAAAAGCTGCAATTCACAAGTGCGTATTGAACCGTGAATGTCGTACCGAACAGTTCGATATTATATGGAGAATTGTGGCATTCGGTTTTAAAGGGACAGCAGCCTAATTTAGTTGCCGTTGTTTGTGACATTGATATTAATCAAGCAACAAATGACAGACAAAAAATCACTCACTGCTCTTGAGCGAATCACTTTAGTAGCCCATATAAAGATTTATCTAAATTTATTAATGTAAATAAATATGTCTGTTTGAAAAAAAAAATGAAGAATGTGGTAAACAAGTTCTAAAACAGAAAGCATAATGAACCTATATAACCATTGGTATTTCATTGAAAAGAAGACCATGTTCTTGTTTCTTCATGAGAAGTAGTTTCATTTAATTTTAATATAAAGGCATGTTGTATGTCACAGCAATTAAATCTGTGTCTGTCTTGATAAAACCTTAATATCATACCTATACAAACCTATGGCAATTTTAGAGAAATTATTGATAAATGTGTTACACTTAACTAAACCCATTTGACTTTAGCAGACTAAATCTACTGGAGATGTAGTCGACTAAAATCTTATGATATTTAGTCAACTAAAACTAGAACAATTCAGATGATTAAAATAAGACCAATAAATGCCATTTTAGTCAAAAGACTATGACTAAAACTAAATCAAAATTTGGTGAAAATTATGATGAAAATTTAAATGATTTGTCAACTTCAATAAACTCAATTCAGTTTTTTGTTTGCTTGTTTGTAAATGCCATTTTTCTTTGAATAAGAGTCCATTTTAAATAGAATTACCCATTCAAATTCCAGTTCTGCATTTGCCTCAATTAAATGCTCTTCAGAGTGGCACACAGCCTGGTTTACTCTCTCTCTCTTTCTCTCTCTGTCTCTCTTAATGTGTCTAACCCTTTATTTAAAGACGGCGTCTGTCTTGAAACCTGACTGCTGTGTCTGAGAGTGGAAGTATATTTACGGCATGTCTCAGGGATCTACGGGACGGCGCTGCTGTGTTTTCACAGCTCTCTCTCAGAGCTCTAACGGCTTTATTGGATCTTAACTGATGGAGGATCGTTGGGAAGTGGCTTGATGAGTGTCAGGATGTCAGCGAGACTGATTTACTGCTCTTCACGGCTGCGTCTGATGCTGCCAGTGTCGTCCCTTCAGTGTTGCGTGTTCGCTGAGAATAGGAGCGCCTGGTGTTGGCTTTCTCTGAGCGAGACAACATTAGAGAAATGAAGCATCAGCACGCAGGAGATCACCCAGGTGACGGGGAGGAACTGACTCACTTTTTGGACAGCAAATGAACCGGTCGGAAATGAAAATATTTGCCAGTTCAGTTCATCCCAGCAAAGCAAACAGTGCTAAATACTGCAACAGAACAAACTGTACAGTGTCATTATGTTTTCAACTCAGTGTTTGTCTAGTTTTATTTTGGTTAAAGGGTTAGTACACCTCAAAATGAAAATTGTCACCATTTACTCCTTAGCATGTTGTCATGCTTGAAACAGATATTTTTAATCAAATCTAACAGATTTATGTCCCTCCGTTGAAAGTCTTTTCACCCAAAATTCAGTTTCAAAGCATACATAAAGAGATTGTAAAAGTGGTTAAATCAAGTCTTTGTTTGATTAATTTAATTGAATCCAGGCTTCTATTCACATATACTGTAAAAATTGATCAGTTAACTTAAACAGAAGCTCAACCATACCTGTGTAACACACGAGAACAAACCTGATTGGTTCTTGTGGAAGCTCGAACGTGCGAGAACAAATCTGATTGGTCCTCACTTGTCAAGCAAGCATTCAAGCTCTGTGAGCTATAAATGCTGTAAACATTGTTAGAGGATCAAAATCCAAAAGCCTCAATTAAACCAGTTCATCATGATGGATCGTTTTGTGTCTCTTCAGAAGAATTAAATTAAACCGCTACATTCATAAAACACATTTCCGATGGGTTTGGAGAGTGAGTAAATCGTGAAACATTTATTTATTTATTTATTTACAGTTTTATTAATTAATCTTGCTATTTATTTATTTAAATGAATTAATTACAGTTTTGTTCTTATTATTCTTATTTATCTATTTAAATATTTATTTTCATTTTATTCTTATTTATTAATTAATTTGTTAATTAATTTATTTTCAGTTTTATTCTTATTCTTGCTAGTTATCTATTTCAATATTAATTTATTTCAGTTTTATTCTTATTATTCTTAATTTCATTTTTATTTATTTATTTATTTTCAGTTTTATTGTTATTATTGTTGCTACTTATTTAAATAGTTATTTATTTCGGTTTTATTTTGTCTTATTTATTTATTTTATGTTTTGTCTTTATTATTCATATTTACTTATTTAAATATTATATACTTCAGTTTTAGTCTTATTTATTTACTTATTCATTTTCAGTTTTATTCTTATTATTCTAGTTATTTAAATATTTATGTCAGTTTTTTTCTTTTTTTTTATTTGTTTACTGTTATTCACTTGTCAGATTTATTTACTTATTTATTAAAAGTTTAATTGACATTCTCTTTGCTAAAATGTGTAATTGTAGAATAAATTGCATTGCCCTCCAAAAGTTTGGAAACACCCTAGAAAAGTAGGGTTTTGGACAATATTGGTATAAATCCTTTTTAATTTGTGATAATTTTGCACTGATAAGGGACTACAGAAGTTTATACACAGACAAAACTTAAATTTTTGATTCATAAAAATATCTACCATTAGCAGCTATTACAGCTCTGCATTATCTGGGCATCCGAGCTGTCAGTTTATTCAAACATTGACTTGATATATTACTCCAAGCCTCCTGAAGGATTGCCCAAAGATGATTCACACTGGTTGGACACTTCTTATGGACATCACGGTCCAGTTCCTCCCATAGTAGCTCAATTGGGTTGAGGTCGGGTGATTGGGGAAGCCATTCCATGACAGACATGATGGTCTTCAATGATAATGTCAAGTTACTTTAATGTATTTGCACCAAAAAAATATAATGTTGATATCGTCCAAAACCACACTTTGCCTGTCTTTTTTCACAGGGGTGTTTTTTGGAGGGCAGTGTACATCATGTGATATACATTCAGTGTAGTAAAAAAAAAAAAAAAGCTGTTTGACTGCACTACTTCTTTTTAGTTAATTAAAATGTACTTGGCAGCTAATTTGAAACGTTAACTTGCCAAGCTACAAGATCAGCAAGCATGAAACGCAGGCGCCCCCCTGTATTAGTAAACGAATGATGTTTAGGTTCTAAATTTAAGTGCATGCACTTGAATCCCAAGCAGCAGTTTACACCTAGCGAAACATTTCCATCAGGCACGTAAAATGACACACTGCTGCCAGAACACCGCCTCACCCTTGCAGCCGATTGCGTAATGTGGGACTAATTCTTTCCTTGAGCTTCCGTTACCTCGCTACTTTGAGTATGCAGGATTCTCCACGCTAATCAGTCTTTAACCGCTAACCGGGGAGACTGGAGCAGGCGGGCCCAAACGTTCGGACGGATGGGAGGAAAAGCGAGCGGGAATATGGCGCGTGTCGCCGCAGAACCCAGAACAGCTCAATTATCCCGCTGCCAGTCTCCCAGCCAACGTTTGTGCTCTGCCATTGATTGGACCGACTTTCAGCAACCCGGCGATGCATTTGCGGGCACGCTGCCGAAACCGGCACAAAGGGGGCGGGTGTCAGCTTTTAATTGTAACTGTCTTGCAGAATGGTGTTGTTTTAATATCCTGTATAGATTTTTATGTAATACACTTACTTGCAGGCAGCCCCGAGCAAGAATCAATTCGGCACAGGAATCTCCTTTTGTTAAAAGCCAATCTTGTTTTAATGATGCATGAAGAAATATTCAAGCATTGACATTTTCCTGTCAGGTTCCTTTAGAAAAATCAATTAAGATGATTCTGCTTTGACCCAGTTATCCAGTTAATGCTTATTAGGAATGTAATATGATTTACTGTCAGCATAATATGTATTTTTTGGATCTCATCTCATTAGCCCGTGCACATCTCAAAGAGCAGCGTTGCATCAGATCCTGTTTACAAGTGTCTGTGTGTGTAAAACGGAGACGGTGGAGCGTTTGTGCTGAATGGAGGGACGAGACAGGTTACACACACGGCCCCAGGCATCACCCTGTCATCTCGGTCTGTCTGTCTGTCTTTGTTATTATTCCTTAAACAGATACAGCCTATGTTTTGCATGTTATGGGATAGATATGCATTTGCATGTTGCATCTCATCAACTAGTACTATTTGTCAGCCACAGTTAACATGGCGGTATTACCAGCCAAGCAGGTGTTACACTGAATTGTATTAATAGAGACCATTTTTTAGGTTTTCTATTGATTATGGCAGCAGTAATGGATTAAATGATGGTCAAATGCTTAAGGAAACCAAGCAAATACCCAGACATTGTAGTGTGAGCAAGCAATCTTTCAGCCCTTCAGTCCCGATATGCCAAATTGTGGTGCTGTATGTTCCTTCACATTCAGAGCCAAACCACAAGAACGGAACTGCTTGTAGGAACTGTTATCTGGTTTGCATAATTCAGTGTTTTTTGTTTTTTTTTTAATTAAATGCTAAAACACTGTAGACAGTGCATGCATTAAACAGCACTAACTTTTTAGTGAATTCCCCTTCAAACATTGAAATATGAATCAGTATAGGTCATACAAACAATATTGATCAATCTCTAAATATCCTATTCTGTTTTGCTTTTTGGAAGCAAAAAGTCTTAAATTCATAAATGCATGGCATGCATTGCAAAGAAAAAAGTAGAAATATCTAAACATCTTTAAGTCAATATGCAAACTGCAGATATGTCTAGTTTTCTGAAAAATTAAACTGTTATTTAATTCTGATATTTGTTTTTTGGTGCTTAGAACAAAAGCAAATATATGTCAGTTGGTATTTAAAACGTGTTTTCTTTGAATTAAATATTTTTTTTCAGAGCCCAATTGGATATTTGTTCTTGATTTAATCAAACTCACTTAATTTTAATCAGTTTCTCATAACAAGACTTCTTATCTTCTGTCGTTTTGCTTTGCTCAAGTAAATGTATCTTGACTTAAGAATCTTTAGACATTTGCACTAGAAAAAAAAAAAAAAAAGAAGACAAAAATAGGCTAAATTAATTAAAAAGTAATGGAATTCTGTTGGATGTTGTGTTTTCAAACAGAACATTGAGAGGCCATATTGATGTATTGCATTCAATTTATTAGTTAAATTTTCTTTACTTGGTCTTAATGTCTTATGATTACCTTTATAGACAAATTTGGAGTAGACTTTACAGTTACAACACCTGCAGCTGTGCTGACATTGTGGTGGCAGAAAAACACTGGTAACAAGAGGAGGGAAACTGATCAAATCCATGGAGTAAGAGAAAAAATGTATTGTTGAGCCTTTGGATGTCAGAATCAGAATGCAAATAATTTTTATAGAATACTGTCGTCAGTGACACCATTTGAAGCTAAACACGTTTAAATGGACAGAATTTTAAATTAGATTATTTTTTTATTCTTTAATTCCATGGCTTCCATAGACTGCTACATTGTCTATCACCTGATAGGCTCCGCCCACAAAACAAAAACCAAAAAAAACAACGTCATCACTGTTTGCAAACACGAAATTGGTCTATAAAATCCAGCAGAAACCCTTTATTTAAATAACTTTGAGTTGTTGTTGTTGTATAGCTATAATAATTTCAGTGATTTATATTGAAAGGTTCTTCAGTGTTGACTTATGTCTTCAGATGTAATTGATAGAATTCCTGGAAGGGATGTTACGAGAGAGACGTCACATTAGATGTCAGCCAACGATAAGATTCACGATTGCCAACGAAGCAGAAACAGGTTCTGAGGAAACGGTAAATGCAGCCGCTGAAATTCTCTGACACGAAGAAGAGAAAAAGAAAGAGAGGGAAAAAATGACAAAATTAGTCATCCCAAAGCATCACTCGAACAAAGTCCTCTGTCCCAGGGGCTCGAGGATCACTGGTGTCTTTATAATGGGAAATGTTAAACCTGTTTTACGCTGTTTAATGCCTTTTCTTTCTTAAGTCCTATGACAGTCTTTGTTTTACTCCTAATTATCTCGTCTGAATGTGAACAGTCAGCTAAGATGATATAAAGCTCTCTCTTTCTCTCTGTCTCCCGCTCTCTTTCTGCTGGCACAGCCTGAACCCATAGACGTTCACTGGTATTTGATGCTGACAGTATTGTCCTTACAGATTGGGTGACTCAGACAGCCAGAGCGGAAAATATCGTGGAAACGGGAGACATAAAGACTGAGATCTCAGTTTTCCTCAAGTACACTTCCTTCTCCTAACGCATGCACATGTGCATTTGCCAAATTCTACCAAAATACCATCATATCTCAGGGTTTTCATCCAAAATCAGCACAGAGCATTTTTTAACTTTGATCGGTGGAGGTGTTTATGAAACCAATCTCCTCTCTTTGACACACAATCCAAGGTTTGAGTCATTTGCACAAGAGGAACCTGTGTCTGCAGCAAGGCAGAAGTCTGTCATTTGTGCTTGCTTTGAAATCACTGACAGAAAGCCACTCCACCCCAGGGTCAGGACGTCCACCGAAAGAAGGATGCTCCACCTGGGGGGCAATATGCCCAGAGATTCTCCAGATCGCCTTTCAGGAAGGTCAGAGGTCAAATGCTACGGAACCTGACACCACTTTAGCCCTCTGAAATGTTGAGTAACATATTGAGTGAGATGATAGCTCATCTGGGAGCCATAGAGGTCAGCTCTAATAAGAGGAATATTATTCAAGAAATGTGACTACTGTCTAGTAAAAACCTAGTGAGTTGCCTACACTTTTAATTCATACATGTTGAATTCCATTTTAGAACCTCAAAAACATTATCCAATAAACTAAAGAACCTTAATTTACTATTAAAAAAAAAAAAATTGCAATGGAAAGGTTCTGTGAATGTTAAAGGTTCTACATGAAACTGTAAATGCCAAAAATAACCTTTATTTTTAAGAGATAGTATTTTTAGGAATCTTAATGCAAAGCCTTATCCTAAAGGACAGATCCAAACAAATAAATAAATCTAAGATGGCAAGAGAAATGTTGATAAATACATTTGAAATCAGAACCATTGGTTAAACATTTATACTCAAAAAGGTACTGTTTTACTAAATAATAGAGCATGACAGTTGTGTTTGCACAATAAAATTACAGTCTATGTGAAGTGTGAGGTTCAATTTTGGTGTAGAAAGGAAGGCTAGTAGTGTGTATACTAGAGGGAAAGGATATCCAAAAACATGAGTCGCTCAGTTTCAAAATAAAATATTTACGCCTAGGCGTTGATTCGGTGCATTTATGCTGATCCTTGCAAAGATGAATGAAATCCGAAATGTATTAATGAGATCCTAATAAATTAATGAGGTGTAAACAGACAAACATGGAGAAAGGAAGAATTTCATTTGGCTAAAGTAGCATCTAGGGCCGCACAAATAAATTGGCCAGTTGTCTCCGTCTCTGTCTATCTGTCTAGCTATCTAAGCAGCAGCTATTTTAGATAGCGAATCTCGGAGGGCTCATCGTGTGACCAGGGCCCATCTGTTCTACAGCAGGAGTTAGGCAGCTAAGCGGCGTACTTTGATCCCAATGTAGATTTCTCCAAACCCACCAGGATTTGCCATCCTCTCCAGCTATTGTATAGCTGCCCCTGAGTACAAATGCTAGCTTCATTATAAGTGTGGGCGGTAAGGCTTGTATTCCCTTAAGTGCATGTGCATGCATCATATTGATATTCGGTCGCTTAAAAGCACAGGCATTGCGATATTGTCGTGAGCGAGCAGATAAAAAGGTAGGCCACTGATGTATGCATTCTTTAAGTTCAAAAATTAAACCCCCTGGACCCGAGTGCAATTTCTTTCAAATAACAGGTATGTTTGATGCATTGAAGCAATGTATCGTAGATTTGTGTTAAATAGTCGTTTCCGCCACAGGTTTGATTAATACGGCAAATGAGGAATTAAGAAATATGCGTTTGCCGTATACAGTTTACTCGTTATTGGAGCTGGAGCGGCGTCATCCCCGCTTCTCAACGCCATTCGTCTTTGTCAGTCGTCGGCGGTGGGCCGAGGGGGACTGACAGGCAAGAATTAATTCTCTAACACATAATTATGGAGCAAAATGTTGACTGGCTTGCAGAAAGTGCGAGCTGACACTTCTGCAGTTTCGGCGAGACATGGCAGCAACATTAGCATTGGTCATTAGCGGCAGACATTTCCGCGTCTGTGTCGGATACGGGCTCGTGTGCAGACCTATTTGGTTACCTGCATGACAGCCTTGTTCAGGACACAAGAAACAGCTGTCTTGGCCTGTGTGAGTCGAAATAATTAGGCCTGTCATCTTCTGGCTCTGATTTTCCCCTCAGCCCGCTCCACAAAATGCAAATATTTTGCTTTCATTGTCACATTCACCTTGACACGGATATTGCTCGGGTGCCTAACTGGATGAGATGACTTCTAAATTTGCATTGTTCGTTCTAATAAATTTGCTTCCCTCTATAGCCGCTGGCAGGGACCCATCAGATAAACTCTCTCCGAGCGTCATCAATCACAGGCGCCCTGACAGACGGCTTTCGCCTTCATTTGTTACATACGCGAACACGCTTAATTATTTGTACTGTAATTAGTTGGGAAAATGTCAGGAAATGTCAGCTCTCTGTTCGCCGTGGAAGGGCCCCTGCTTGAAAGCTGCGGTGACTGAAGTGTCATTAATGCCAGCGAACAAGATGAGGATCAGCTGGGGAGGAGAGCGGGGCCTTTACGCTGTAATCATGGAGACTTAGAGGGGGAGCGCTGCAAATCAGCCCGCCGAGCATGATGGGCATCTTATTAGCGAGCAACAGCATTTCTGCTGCATGTCTTGTATTTTTTTGTCTTTCTTTTCCTCGCCCTCTTCACTTTTCCTCCCAGCGCCGAGAAATAAAGGCAGCGAGCAGCAAAAATAAAGTCGGGTAAACAATTGCTGCTCTCCACTCAGAGAGCTGCTGTCAAACTGGGCGCATTTTACCGGGCTGCGCGGCCTGTCACAAACAGACATTATGCTAAAAGCCGAGCGGAATGGGGAAGCTCTGTGTCAAAACTGCTCAAGTTTGCCTTTTTAAATAGACTGCATTAAATCCGCAGCTCGAAAATCGGCGGCTGGAAAAACAACGAGAGAAACCGGAGCGGCGGGTTTTGGCGAGCAAGCCAGGAGCGTCCTTCGTCGCGGTCATGAGTGGGGCGACGCCGGCTCTCGGGAGGTTTCGCTCGCCGCTCCTCTTCCAGGGCCTCG
Source organism: Cirrhinus molitorella (assembly GCA_033026305.1). Lineage (NCBI taxonomy): Eukaryota > Metazoa > Chordata > Actinopteri > Cypriniformes > Cyprinidae > Cirrhinus > Cirrhinus molitorella. Next base: position 33,506,781 of record CM065123.1, on the reverse strand, counting down.
TTCGGGGCCACCTTAGCCGGAGATGCCACTGATGGTCATCCAAGAGCTCCTTAATTAGCCTGCAATCTGGCAACGGTGCGTGTTCCTGGCCTGTTTGAATAGCACGCCAGATGCAAGACCACCTTCAGTGTGTCATTTCATTGTGTAGGCAGCAGGGACGGGGCATCAGCCGGCCGTCCACCGCTCGGCCCGCCGCTCTCTTCTCTGGCACAACAGCTGAGAAAGAGGACAGCAGAGGTGACCCTGACCAACCTCGACCTTCAGTCGCAGACTAATGGCTTGGCGGGGGACGTTAACCTCTTGTGCGCCGTGCTGCACTTCCGAACCCGACAGCCTATTGTTTCCTGACTTATTATCTCTCGAGTCGTCATTGATCCACAGAGAAGGTCTGTCGGTGTTTGTCACTCACGTCAGAATCGTTCTCCCGGTGTTTTGCACCGGGTTTCATCCGTAGACAGTTTGTCTGAGCGTCAGTGTGTTGTAGTCTTCCACCCGTCTGTTAGGATTTTCAGTTCATTAACAGGGAAGATGTCCGCGCTCTTGGCAGCTCGGCGCTGGAGAGCTTTGCTTGGCTGCGTCAAGACGTTTTGCTAGGGAAAAATTCACGCCGCAAACGCCGTCTTTTCGAGGTTTTCATCCGTGCGTCCCAGATTAAACCCCAGCCTAAACCCAATGACCACAGATTCCCAATCGAGTATCCATGTAAAATTAAATTCATGGAACCGGTTCGGGGCAAACTCAAAAGACATATCATTCAACATTAAGCTAATCTGTGGTTCGATTTGCAGTCTTAAGCTACACAAGCATAAAAGCCTGTGTAAGCATTCTCAAATCTGCCCGCGAAGCTTATAATAGTCTTATTTTTTTGCTGTGTAGTTGTGGCCTGAGTGCAAAGAGTTTCCCAATGATGAGAACTCAGCTTAACAATATTATATGGCTTTTTTGCAAGGGCTTTATGAAAGCTGAGAGTTGTCATTTCTCTAAAAACAGCAGAACTGCAAGACCGCATTAACAGATGGTCAGTTTCCAAACGCAAGCAAATACTTCCTTGATTTATAATGCTGAAAAACTTCAGTGTTTTTCCAGAATTGTTGTAAATCGATACAATCTTATATTTGTTTGTAGGTAATACTGCATTACAGCTAAACATCAAGTCAAGCGCCATTTTATTTTAGTATTAAAGGATATAATGGGGGAGGGACTATTTTGTTTCGATTGGACAAAATAAGCGAGTGCATGTTGAGTCATAGCGTATTTCATCAACTGTTATAAGTACACTACGTTCCAATGCAAAACGTACTTTTGCCGTGCCAGTAAAGCTATATGACTTGAGTACACTAGCATATAGCGAACAAACCACAACATTTCTGAATTAAACACGAAATAATGAACAAAGCCCAGTTTGTGGCTTTGAAGTAACGATAGTGTTTCTGCGAGGAGGACGTTCTCATCCGGCCCTTTTCAAGAATCCGCTATCAAACCGGCGCATAAAAGTCTCCCATGTATCGGCGAGAATCCGAGAGGGTTGAAAATCTAATGAAATAAAGGAACAGACACGGGAAACAAAAGACAGAGGACTAATCGATTAGCACATTAAGGCGCTCTCAGAAATACCCGCCGACAAACGGCTGGAAGCTCCACAAGCTCTCAGAAAGGCGCGCATCATTATTCACGATGAAATTATCACGCGCGTTTCATAGCGAAGATGACTGAAACAGAACGCCGCGTGCCGTTTGTGTCGTACGTCTTTATAATTACACCTTAAAGCCATAACTGGATTTCTCTCCTTCCCCCCCGCCCCTCGTACTACATATTCATGAAAAACAGAGTTGTAATTTGATAAAGGGACGCTTGTGTTGTGGTCCTGGGCGAGGCGGCGGAGGGGTATTAGAGTGGGCATCTGTGTTCTCGCAGCATTAATCTCCTAAAGCAGATTTCTGCCGCTATGATGTGCGGCAAGGAGATAAGTCTTAAACAGTCTAAAGCTAAGCAAACCCGACAACTCTATTATTGCCTTCATAATTGCTTAATTAAACTTTTGTCACTAATCATTATGGGGGCAATAGAGCTGTTATACAGGCCTCTGTCGAGCAAAAAAATCAATAAACCGGCGGAGTTAATTTCAGCGTGTTTTTCCCCCCGTTTTCTCTTTTCTCCCTTTAGTATTTTTTCTTTTCTTTTTTTTTTTGTTCTGCAAATGAAATTCATTGCTGGTGGTTAGTGATGTGTGGGGCTGCACCGAGGCTGATATGAGCTGCCATCACCATTTGAATTGAGGGTATTCAGTAGCACATGAATATGAACAAATGGCAAACATAAATCTCCTGCATGAAGTACACCTTCCATCCTTTTATTACAGAACAATTGACCCATCTAAAATGAATTCTAATGCCAGGAAAGCATTTAGATTTAAATTACACCGTGCTCTCCCGGACCTGAAAGATGACGGCATAAAAAAGATTAATATGCTAATTATTTTCCCCCCTTATTCCTCTTTTCGACATTTGCGGCGGGTTATTGTGGAGCGTGTAAATAAGATGACTGTTTTGTCAACGAATGACTGCGAGGCCCACGGCCCGTGCCTCAGATCAGCCGAATGCATCTGCCCGGGACATTATCTTTATTATTTTTATTAGTGGCTTTTCAAAAGGCACTTCATAAAAGGGACATTTATATGCGTATAATTCTTCTTTCGCCTCCGTGACCCAGGAAGCACATCAGATGGGGGCGGAGGGAGGGAGAGAGGAAAGCACAACGTTTCCCCAGATGAAATAGACCGAGCATGGCGGACCGCAGCGGGCCGATCGGAGGAGCTAGCGCTTCAGCCACTTACTCAAAGAACAAATTAATCTGTTTAATGCTGTTTAATTAGCCAGGCTTTGAGATTAACGCTCCACTTTTGAGATATTACCAAACGTGGCCAACTGGCAAGAGCGCAAAGGCACCGATAGAAGCGTTTTAGATTTTAAAGGCACTTTATACTTGGCTTTGGATCAGTATTAACGGAAAAACATCCAACGTGTGAGGCCAACGTGGGCTTCCCTCATCAGATCTATGTCAGGGCCGGACATTTTTAACTAGAGCTTTGTCAAGTGACATGACATTTCTGACATGACATTAACATTTCCTTAAGACACAGATATGGTACCAATAATGGAGCTGACCAATAATTATTTTGTGTAATAATTGTCATTGCACCTTAAAGGATTGGTTCAAAACTTTGAAAATTCTTTCAAAACAAAAATGTACAGATATTGTACTCACCCCCTTGTCATCCAAGATGTTCATGTCTTTCTTTCTTCACTCGTAAAGAAATGATGTTTTTTGAAGAAAACATTTCAGGATTTCTCACCATATAATGGACTTCTATGGTGCCCCCGAGTTTGAACTTCCAAAATGCAGTTTAAATCCAGCTTCAAAGGGCTCTAAACGATCCTAGCTGAGGAAAAAGGGTCTTATTATTTTTCGAAAAACAAATTGACAATTTATATACTTCTTAACCTTAAAATGAGAAGGAGAAAACAAGATGTGAGTTTTTGAACATACCCTTACTGTATTGACCCGGATCACAAAGACTATGCATGCACATCGCAAAGACGCGACAAAACGAGCATTTCTGATTAAAAGAAAATAACAGATTGTTTCACTAGATAAGACCCTTCTTCCTCAGCTGGGATTGTTTAGAGCCATTTGAAGCTGCATTTAAACTGCATTTTGGAAGTTTAAACTCGAGGGCACCATAGAAGTCCATTATATGGAGAGAAATCCGGAAATGCTTTCCTCAAAAAACATAATTTCTTTACAACTGAAGAAAGTAAGTTTTTCTCCAAAAATTAACTTCCATCGTGTGACGTTCTAAGTCAAAACTCACCTACAAGAAATTGCTTCTAAATTTCTCGTTTTGCTATATTATTATTGATTCAGTATTTTTTTGTATAACTGATTGAGCACAGACCTCATTGATCTGAGCTTATGCACCACATTTTTTGCAAAAATGATCCACAAATAATGCTTTTTCAGTCAAAAATGAGGCTTTGTCATGAGGCCTATGATCAGTCAGTTCCAGAAAGAAATAGAAAACCTGTGCTTATTGAAAGAAAATACATTGATAAAAAGATTGATATATCATATAGCATAATAAGAGATTTTTAAAAGGCCACTCGTTTTTGACCTGGAACACCAAATTAGGATTTTCAGCACAGCACAAGGGTTTTCATTTTAGAACTACTATGTATGCATGCTTCTAATAGTTGATTAAAGATGTCTTGAGGAATTTGTGGCTCCCTGTAGGGTGCTAGTTAGTGACCTCCTTTGGGAGATTATTGAGTTCTGAACAATTCATCATTTTGGCGCTTTCCAACTTCAGTTCAATTAGAGACCAAAGGGAATTCAAAGATTCCCGTTTCCAAACTTTCCCCTTCCGAGCCTCCACCGCCGTAGTGCGGTTGAGCTGCACTTTCGGTTTTGAAGCACGGTCAGTTTTCTGACATGTGAAATTAAGTTTCCTTGAGCTTCATTAGAAATAAAAACTAAAATGATCTGAGGCCTAGTAAACTTTTTGAAGAAAATGGAGGCCGTGGTTTTGATTTTCAGGCATGAGACGCATCACATCAGGAACATTCCAAGGTTTGTTTACTTCATCACTTTATATGACAACAAATCTAATTGACACAATCTCAAGCTGGGCTAAAACTCGAAGAGAAAATTTGAAGAAGGCCCTCTAGGGAAGACCTTCCGTATTAGTCCTGAGATACTGATAATAGCAATCCCATCAAGTACGTGAGAAATATTGTTGATGGTTCAAATAAAGTTTTCATTTTTAATGCATTTGCTAATTATTGCTTCTATCAAAAAGCAGGCTTAATTTCTGAGCGGTTTTATTTTGTGCTCAATAATACAGCCAATTTGTAGCGTGCCCGGTGACATTCATTAGGAACAGAAAAGCAACGGTCGGAACTTCTTAAGACATCAGATAGGAGCAGAGGAGTGTTCGTTTAAAACTATTGTTTCTAATGACTCTCAATAGCGAAGCAATTAAAAATCTCACATCGGCAAGAGACTAATGAGAAAGCATAATTACACTGTAATACGTAACAAAGTTCTTCAGGATTCCTCAAAAAAAGTTGAGCTCTTTAATACACAAACTTCTTCAGTAATTACTGATCTGTTTTAACACATTTAGCAGGAGTGTGTTGAGTTAATGAATTGCTTGGAAAGCATCTGAAGACAGACTTAATTGCAAAGCTGACAGTTCTCGCAGCATCATTATGCCGCAGTCCCAGTTGAATAGCATTCTGCAGCTAGATAAACAATTTTCATGGCAGCTTCTATGCTGCTACTTTCTGGCCAGCCATTGATACCACTGTTTATTCTTTCAGATACATGGAGCGTGGCAAGCATGAAAATGCGGCATTACGGGAGGAATCCTTTATTTTCATCTCATTAATAAAACCTGAGCAGAATGCAAAATAGCAATTTGGGACTGTATAATGCACAACACTAATCCCAAACCTCAAGTCCAAATATGACAAGAACCAACACAGAAATATTCAATGCTTGTAGATTAAGACTGTCACTTAACAGTGAAGTGTGTATTTTGTTGTGACGTTAAAACACTTGCTCCCATCTCAGCGTAAGGTGATCAAAACACCGACTCGGTTAGTGTGAGCCAGAATGCAGGGTTAACTTACCCAAACTCACAGTTGACAAAACCATTCAACATTGTACTACTCGATTCATAAAAGGGCAATTGATTCCACCCCCATGTTAAAACAGCGCAAGAAAGCGAAATGCACAGAAACATGAAGTGCAAAGGGAAAAATTGGTATTGCTAGCTCACACACTGCTACACACTGGTATCTTTGACTTGTTTCTAGTCAAAATATCTAAAAATTATTAAATTAAGATGCATTTACTAGGTAAGCAAAATGCCATAAAATATTTAGTTTTGTTTTAAACAAAATGCACTTAATTTAGTTCCCCTACGTTCTCTCGAAGCTGCGTCGGAACGCTATGGGAACGCCCCTGGCGAGACACCGTACTGAAGTGCGTGTAGAACTAGTCCAATGAGACAGCGCTACGTCATGAGCGAGATGACGTACGCAACCGGGAAGCATAAGAGGGCACCGGCAAACGCTCATTTAGCTTTTGTTCTTCAGCGAGCGCGTGTGTTGTGTGTGTGTGTGTCTGAAACCACTATTTAGAGAATTCTGTTATTTAGAACAACAAAAACAAAAATGTCTAAAGCTAAACAGAAAACTCGTGGGGTGAGCGAACGGCGCTTTAGACGGTGTCCTCCCCCCTGCCCACGTTATTTGGCAGCGGGGGATACACACGATCTTTGCGTCGTTTGTTTGGGAGCGGAGCACGCTAAGTCAGCCCTCGAGGGGGCTGACTGCCATGACTGTGGGCTTCTGCCCATTCGTGTGCTCCGCTCCCGCCTGGCTTTGTTTGATGAGTCCGGCCAGGTTCGCGATCCCGCCGGCAGTGGTCCCGCTGTGGCTGAGGCCCAGCGTAGATTACTGTCGTGGGGGTCGCAGGTGGATCTAACAGAGGGTTCTGAGACGAGCACTGCTCTTTCTCAGTCCTCTACTGGTGGATCCATGGCTCTCTCTCAGGCTTCGGAAGCACGCGGTGCGGTTTCTTCCACCCCGAGAGAGGGCTCGACGCTCTATCTGTCTTCCTCCGAGGAGGTTGACGTGATGAGCGTCGACCCTGAGGAGACTGTGGACCCACCCCCACAGTCCCTCGCCTACGAGGAGCTCGTGGAGGTTGTGACTCGGGCAGTGGCCAGGTTAAAGCTTGACTGGCCAGATGAAAAGCAGAAAGTGCATCCTAAGAGCAAGCTGGATGAGCGCTTTCTGCGTTCCCGGTCTCAACCTTCACGACGGGGTCTTCCGTTTTTTCCCGATCTCCACACCGAGGTGTCGAGATCGTGGGAGAAACCTTACTCCTCCCGCATTTTTAGCCCCTCCACTTCCACTTATTCTAATGTGGTGGGGCTGGATGCGAGGGGGTATGGGGCGGTGCCAGCGGTGGAGCGGACGCTTGCGGGCTATCTCTCCCCGTCTTCGGCAGCGTCCCTGAAGACCCCGAAGCTTCCCACCAAGGCTCTCAAAGCCACTTCTGCCTTGGTGGGTAAAGCCTATACGGCAGCAGGTCAGGCTGGTGCATGCCTCCACACGATGGCGGTGTTGCAGGCTTACCAGGCTGACCTGCTGGGGGACCTGGATAGGGAAGCTGAGGAGGAGTCCGACGCAGTCGCCGAGCTGCGCCGGGCCACAGATTTGTCACTCCGGGCCACCAAGGAAACAGCTAGAGCTGTTGGCCGTTCAATGGCGGCTCTGGTGGCCACGGAGCGGCACCTGTGGCTAAACCTGTCCGAAATGGAGGATAAGGACAGGTTTTTCCTCCTCGACGCCCCGCTCTCGCCTTCTGGCCTTTTCGGCGACGCTGTGAATACGGTCGTCGAGAGGTTTCAGGAGGCGAGGAAACAGGCGGCGGCTTTCCAACGCTTCCTACCCCGGCGCCAGGTCCCCGGGACTGCCGAGCGAGGGCAGTCCCAACCGTCAGGCTCCTCGTATAGGCAACAACAGAGGCAGAGCGTAGCCACTCGCACCCCCCCCTCCAGGAAAGACCGGGGGGCGAGGGGGCGACGCTCTCGGCCTGGGTCCTCTAGCCAGAAGACTGATCTGCGGACTGTTCTTCTGACTAAGAGGGCCCAGGCCAAGAAGCCCTGACGCGGTGAGCGTTGGGGCCTTGGGGGTTGCCCCCACTGTGGAAGAGGGGTGGTCGCCTCAGTTTACGGCGCCCCTTCCTCCTCAGTGCCCCCAAGGAGGTTTGCTGAGCCCCCAGCCACTCTTGTGGCCTCAGGGCTTAACAAACCTCAAAGAACGAGCCACCCAGCTGTCGCCCGGAAGCGGTTCGACACTAGGGGGCCCGTTCTCTCTAGGTGGAGTCAGCCCCGAGGGGCTGGCTCCTCTAGGCCAGCAAGACACCCTGGCTTCACCAGAGGCCAGCCCCGAGAGGCTGGTTCCCTTAGTAGACTTTATGGCAGCGTGGAAGCTTCTGCCGAAAGTTTCACAATGGGTCCTGCAGACTGTAGAAAAGGGCTACAGAATCCAGTTCGGTTCTCGTCCGCCTCATTTTCTAGGGATTTTACCCACACTAGTGGGCCCTCAGCAGGCTCTGGTTATGGAGCAAGAAGTAGACACTCTTTTGAGGAAGGAGGCCATCGAGGTAGTCCCTCTCCTCGAACAGAGGTCCGGGTTTTACAGCCGCTACTTTATTGTTCCAAAGAAGGACGGAGGGCTGCGTCCCATTATAGACCTGCGTCTTTTGAACCGCGCCATCAAACGGTTTCGGTTCAAGATGCTGACTATAGTCCAGATTGTTGCACAAATCAGGTCCGAGGACTGGTTTGTTACCATAGATCTGAAGGACGCATACTTCCATATCTCTATCCTTCCACAACACAGGAAGTTCCTGAGGTTTGCTTTCGGGGGCGAAGCTTACCAATATCGGGTTCTTCCGTTCGGCCTCTCGCTCTCACCCCGCACGTTCACGAAAGTTGTGGATGCATCTCTGGCTCCTTTGCGACTCCAGGGCATCCGTATACTCAACTATATAGACGACTGGCTAATCTTAGCACGGTCGCAACAAGAGGCAGTTCGGCAGCGAGATGCCGTCCTCGCCCACATGGAAGAGCTGGGGTTAAGACTCAACACCAAGAAAAGTGTGCTCACCCCATCTCAGAGGACCACTTATCTCGGTGTTGTCTGGGATTCGACTACGATGCAGGCACATTTGTCTCCTGCTCGTATAGATTCGATTCTCGCGTCAGTCAGAAGAGTGAGGGAAGGCCACTCACTCACGATCAAACAGTTTCAGAGACTGTTGGGTCTGATGGCAGCAGCTTCCAACGTGATACCTTTGGGACTGCTATACATGAGACCCCTGCAGTGGTGGCTCAGAATCAGAGGGTTCTCCCTGAGGGGAAACCCGTTGCGCACGATCAAGGTCACGCGGCGATGCCTACGTGCCTTAGACATGTGGAGGAAACCATGGTTCCTGTATCAAGGCCCAGTGTTGGGGGCTCCTTGTCGTCGTGTAACACTAACGACGGACGCCTCCCTCACAGGCTGGGGAGCGATAATGAGTGGTCGCTCTGCCCAAGGTCTTTGGGAAGGCCACCATCTCCTTTGGCACATCAATTGTCTGGAGATGCTGGCCGTGTTTCGAGCACTGAAATGTTTTCTCCCAGACCTCAGGGGCCATCATGTGCTGGTTCGCACGGACAACACATCGGTGGTCTCCTACATCAACCGGCAGGGGGGTCTGCGGTCACGCCCCCTTTGCAGGCTGGCACACCAGATCCTCCTCTGGGCCCAGGGGAAACTCCTCTCATTAAGAGCAGTCTATATCCCTGGGAATCTCAATCAGGGAGCAGACGTCCTGTCGAGGCAGGGGCTGAGGCCCGGGGAATGGAGACTCCACCCCCAGTCGGTGGAGCTCCTGTGGCAGAAATTCGGCCAAGCGGAAGTGGATCTTTTCGCGTCTCGAGAGACGACTCATTGCCCGCTTTGGTATTCACTCACGTATCCAGCCCCACTGGGGTTGGATGCCATGGTGCAGACGTGGCCGGGGCTCCGTCTGTATGCCTTCCCCCCGATCGCTCTGCTCCCGGGAGTTCTGGAGAGAGTACGCCAGGACAGGGTCAGTCTACTTTTGGTAGCCCCGTTCTGGCCGGCCCGAGTATGGTTCTCCGGCCTGGTGGCCCTTCTGGACGGTTCTCCGTTCGAGATCCCTCTCAGGAGGGACCTTCTCTCTCAAGGGGGGGGCGCCATTCTGCACCCCCACCCGGAGCGATGGAAGCTGTGGGCATGGCCTCTGAGGGGGCGCAGCTCTTAGCCTCCGGTCTTTCAACCGAGGTTGTTGAGACCATTCTCCAATCCAGAGCTCCCTCCACGAGGAAGCTGTACGCCTTGAAGTGGAAACTTTTCACTTCCTGGTGCCAACAGCGACTGCAAGACCCAGTCAACTGCCCAGTTGGTACAGTCCTGGAGTTTTTGCAGGATCGCTTTTCCGCTGGGTTAACCCCCTCTACTCTGAAGGTATACGTGGCGGCCTTGGGAGCTTACCACGCCCTTCTGGACGGTCAGTCCATTGGGAAGAACCCGCTGGTTACACGCTTTCTTCGTGGTACACTGAGGCTAAGGCCTGTGCAGCGCAACAGGGTACTCACCTGGGACCTGGCGGTGGTGCTCGAGGGCCTCTGCGGGGGTCCTTTCGAGCCATTGGAGGAGGTGCCGCCTAAGTACTTAACTCTTAAGGCGGTCTTTCTCCTCGCCATCTCCTCCCTCAAGAGGGTTGGAGACCTCCAGGCACTCTCCGTTTCATGCCTGGAGTTTGCTCCGGGCATGGTTAGGGCTTTTCTGTACCCTAAACCTGGGTATATTCCTAAGGTGCCCACCTCCACGCCGGGCCCCGTTGTGCTCCAGGCCTTCTGTCCTCCCCCCTTCCGGGAAGCGAACCAGGAGAGACTGAATCTGCTGTGTCCAGTGCGAGCACTGGACACCTATGTACACAGATCTACTCAGTGGCGTAGTTCAGATCAGCTCTTCGTCTGCTTTGGCGCACCCAAAAAGGGGTCTGCTGCCTCCAAGCAGACGATAAGCAGGTGGGTGGTCGAGGCCATCTCACTTGCCTATCGATCCACAGGTCGGCCCTCACCCTTAGGGCTCAGGGCCCATTCGACCCGGAGTATGGCGGCCTCCAAGGCTTTTTCCTTGGGGCTCTCACTCCAGGATATTTGTGCTGCGGCGGGCTGGTCCTCTCCGCACACTTTTATCCGGTTTTATAATCTGGACCTCCCTTCTACCCCAGGGTCCAGAGTCCTCCAGTCTTAGGCGACACTTTTCATCAGGCAGGGAGGGCTCACTCGTATGGCGCAGTTGGTATTCTCGTTCCCATAGCGTTCCGACGCAGCTTCGAGAGAACGTAGGGGAACGTCTCAGGTTACGTATGTAACCATGGTTCCCCAAGGGAACGAGAAGCTGCGTCTCGTTGCCATACTCCTGGCACCCTGCACGCGCTCGCTTCTTCTCAAGCTAAATGAGCGTTTGCCGGTGCCCTCTTATGCTTCCCGGTTGCGTACGTCATCTCGCTCATGACGTAGCGCTGTCTCATTGGACTAGTTCTACACGCACTTCAGTACGGTGTCTCGCCAGGGGCGTTCCCATAGCGTTCCGACGCAGCTTCTCGTTCCCTTGGGGAACCATGGTTACATACGTAACCTGAGACGTTTTTCCCCTTCTGGAAACAAATAAAATTATACGCTGGCAGACTATTTTACTTATTTTTGCATTTAATTTCGTTTTAGAGATTAAATATATATAGAGTTCTGGCATAAAACTCTAGAATGCAGTCCGATGGGTCCAACTCAATCTGACAACATGACATCATAATCACATGGCACAGCCGACTGGTTCTCTCCTGTATCAGTAGCCAATGAGCTCACTGCTCAGCATTCAAATACATGACTAGTGCTAGATGTAGCAGTTTGCAGGATGCTTCAGAAACCCTCCACCTTCCCCAGTTCCACCTGTATAGATCTGCTATGAGGTGATTCATGTATGCAATGGGGGTTATTCATATATGTTATATGTGCCGCAGCAGTATTTCTTATATGCTTACAGCAGCATGTTGTGGATGTATTGACAGTACTCGGTACTTGCTCTGCCGCAGCAGCGTAGCAGATCTATTCTGCCAAGACCAAATACATTAACATTGCCATGTACATTACAATGCCAATCCCTCCAAGAGTTGTCATGACAAAACTTCTGTTATTTTGCTTATCTAGCAAATGCATCTTAATTTAAGAGTTTTTAGATATTTTGACTAGAAACAAAGCAAATGCATTTTTTTTTTTTATCTCAATACTGCCATTTTCTTTTGCAAAACTTCAAGTCTTGTGCAAGTGTATGTGGCATTGTTTTGACTCCATAGTTATCGGTCCAACCTAGTCATAGTTATTGGTACAATCCACTGTCGGTCGATCTCTGCTCCGAATACAACAGTACATTTGAGAGTGAATGACCACATACTGTATTTCATTCTAGTCAGTCTTCAGAAGACTTTTACTTCACCTTTCATATTTGCAGCTTGAAACTGATGGATCATTTGTCTTTCATTGTATGAACAAAAGAAGAGGGAAGATTGATCAAATATCAGGGTGTCCGCGGGTCCTTAAAAAGTCTTAAAATGTCTTAAATAATGTTTTCCAAATAAAAGGACTTACAAAGTCTTAAAATGTCTTAAATTCAGATTCAATGGTCTTAAATATTTTGGTCATATTACCCCTAAAAAATCTTAAGTCTGACGGACCTAATGACTGTTTACAATCATTGGACAGACCGAAGATTGATTAAAAAAAAATGTAAATAATGCATTGAAACGCAAGAATGATTTTTCTTATTTTAATACATTCAACGTAAACAGCGTTTGATAATGTATAGTGTATTTCTGGTATCAAAATCATTCTGCCTGTCTCTTTGTCAGAGACTTGAAAACAAATGAGAGAAACAGCACACATAAAGAAACTCAGAAGAAACACACTGAGGTAAAAATTCCAAATGTGTAGTTTATTTATAACATGCTATAGTTCAGTAACATACCAACGGAGCTTAGCTGAATATTCTCACGATTGCAAATGTTACATTGATTTTAGTTTAGTAAACAAGTAATTAGTCAAGTAGTTAAGTTGCTTACATTTTAGACACAATATTTACTATTTTGTTCCATTTCACCAACGAAAATAAACAAACAAGGATCACAGCAACACATTCTCCAAGCAACACTCTGAAGTGTTTTGTTACTGAATGATTCAGCGTTTTGAATGAATCAGTTGAAATAACTCATATTGACTCACTCATTAAGTGACTTACCGCCACCTACTAATTTAGTTTAGTAAAAGTATGCATTTTCCCCCAGCATTTCTTATTTGTATATTCATAAATGCATTTTAAAAAATTAATCTCATAACATAATTTATTGCAGTTTTAATTTTGCAGTGTAAATTTTGTAATCTGACTGGTAACAGCCCTATGAAATGTATTGATAAATTGTAATAATTTGACATTAAAAGGTGATGCATACATTTCAAAAGTTTAAAAAATAGGCCTTTATAAAGGTAAGTATGCAGATATAAGTATGTCAAAGCTGATAGAACACTGAAAATATTGATTCACAATAAATTAATTACACCACCAAAAATCTCTGTGATCTGGTACTTTTATGGGGATATTTTGTGTAGAATATTGTCTGCTGATATGAAAAGTTCACTGTATATCGTTGTAATAAATATAATTTATGACAGCGATTAAATTTTGTTTTCTTTTTACATTAAACACCGTAACTATTACATATATGTATGCAATATAATGTGGATTTCCATTACAGGTTTAGGTCTTAAATTTCATAAAAAGTGATATTAAAATGGTCCTAAAAAGTCTTAAATTTCACTTGTTCATATCTGCAGAAACCCTGAATATCTTCTTTTGTGTTTAGCAGAAGAATGAAAGTCATGCAAGTACAAGTGGAATGACAAGTGAGTAAATTATTATTATTTTTTTTTTAGTCAGTGATTTGGTTAGTTACTGTAATATCACTTTAACTTCTAGGTGATCATAACATAACTGAAGCATTATAGAACAAATATTACAGCTCATCATCTGTTTGTCTGCATACAAGAAAAAAGTGCAATATATAAATAGGAGGAGCATTTATATTTTGTGCTTCACCTGCAAACTGCAGTCATTTAACAGACAGCATCTGTATAGTGAAACATGAAGAACATACATATGTGTATATGTGTGTCTGCATGTGTGCTTCTGTGAACTGAAGTCAAGAGAGCAAAAGGCAGGGAGAGAACACCTGGCCCACAATGCCCTTCACTGAGCAGCACTGAGCACTTCCTGTGTAGGTCGGCCTCTTTCATGTGTCTGCTGTGCATGTTTAGCAAGCTGCCAACATTTCCTACCTCAGCCACAGATGAACTCTGAACCCTGACCGCTACAGAGGGGTCAGAGGTCACACTCTACGCCAAGACCTCATTTCGTTTCAGAAAGTGTTGACTTCCGACTGCCGTGAGATTGATATTTATTTTTATAATAAACTGATTGCTAGAATATCTCAACGTCTAGAATATTAGAACATTATGACCATAGACCAAACTGACATTTATACATAAGCTGAAAACTGAATAAACAAGCTTTCCATTAATGTATGGTTTGTTAGGATATAGCTATATTTGGCCGAGATGCAACCTTTTGAAAATCTGGAATCTGAGGGTGCAAAAAATTAAAATATTGAGAAAATTGCATTTAAATTTGTCCAAATAAAATTCTTAGCAATGCGTATTACTAATCAAATATTATGTTTTTATATATTTATGGTAGTAAATTTACAAAATATCTTCATGGAACATGATCTTCACTTAATATCCTAATGATTTTTGGCATAAAAGAAAAATCAATAATTTCGACCCATACAAATATAAATAATAAAAATGCTATCACTGTTTCAGATATTTTATAACTTATACTTATGTAAAAAAGTATATGTTTTTCATAAAGTGCATTAATGTTAATATAACCATTTGAACTGCCAAAATCTGCTTTCTACCTAAATATGTACTGATAACATAATGAAAATACAGGCAATAAACAGAAAGTCACATCATGAAGCAGAATTTATCATAAGTGGTCTGTCCAGAAATCATTTCCAGTACTTGTATACAGATGCAGCACAAAATTAGACACAAAGACAAAACGCCATCAGGGTAACACACATATATAGAAGCTTGTTCTGGCATTGAATAAAAAAAATAACAAAATTAAAAGAGTAATTGCAATTTTATGTCATAATTCAGTCTTTGTTTGTCACAGTTTAGTTATACTGTATAGCAAGTTTCATTTGCCTCTTTTTAGTCTATAGCAGAAATGGCCTCCTTCTGTACATATTTTATTTTATTTTATTTTATTTTATTTTATTTTATTTCCCTGTGCAATAAAATTAAAAAGGTCATTGCAGCCTTTTGTGACAATTTTTTTTTTTTTTTTTTTTTTTTTGTCTTTCTTACAATTGCATGTTAATCATGTTAATCGCTCACAATTCAGACTTGTTTTCTCAGAATTGTGAGTTAAAATTTAATTTGTCTGTTATATCTTGCTGTTCTGGGGAAAAAAACAAAAGGTGAGATGAAAAGTTGCAGTTACTCTTTTTTTTTAACCCCTGAGGGAAACAAGTTTCCATTGACATGACACTCAAAAAAACAAACAAAAAAAACAATAAATATTAACTAGATAACAGAAAATACATAACACAACACACCCTAATGAACATTACTGATAACAAAATAATCATAAAATATAATCTAATGTGATGTGTCACACAGGGACTTCTGGGAATGCTATTTTTATTATAACTGCTATTTTGCAAAAAGTACATATAACATTTACATTTGGAACTGTTTCACTGTATATCATTAGGTAAATTACAATTAATCAATTTCTGTAAAAATGACAAAAAAATCCTATCTTTCTGTGGATTTCTAAGTCGATTTTTTTATTTTTATTTTTGCATGACTATTTTTAAAAATGCAGTTGAATCAATATTCCTGCCACTGCTTTACTAAAGAAACATCATTGCTGAATGTGAAGCCATCAGAAAGGCCATGCAGATGAATGCTAGCAGCGCTTGTGTTCCTGTCCCTCGACTGACCTCCTCACCGAACGGGTTCAGTGTGAACATGCATTGTGTCTCTGGTGACCCGTCTCCCGCGTCCCATCATTTGTTGTGTTCGTCCTCTCGGGCAGCATCACATTCCATGACAGCGTGGCTCTCCAGCCTCAGCCAGCTAGCAAATAGTTGGAGAGATAAAGCGGGACAGTTGCGGGTCAGCGGATCAGCCGTACCGCTAAGATGATTGTTCTGCCAGCCTTCTGTTGGAGCTGATGTGGCTGGAGCACGAGGCCTGGGCCAAAGCTGCTTTGCTAGAGGCGGCTCTGGCTCCAAACGCCTCTATTGTCTCTGGGCTCGTCCCCCACTAGCCCCGCGCCTGCCTGGGACGAGGGAAGCCTGATGGCTGATGAAGAAGCCAGCCAAACCCGAAGCCTGCCCGTGTCTACGATTGTTCAGGCCTGGTCTTTGGCAGCGGCACTACCACTGCAACATTGCGACACAACAGTGAGGAATTCTGCGTGTTAAAGAGAACGTGTTTGGGGGCATCTCTCCTGGATCCTTCTCATGCGGCTGACAGGGGATTTGCGGTTGTTGATGGCAAACTGTTTCGGTTGCTTTTGGTGCATTGATAAACTTTGTGCATTTTCCTTTTTCCTTAGTAGTTGAACAATATGTTTTGTGCATTTATGCAATTGGCTGATGATTGGATCCACTTACAGTGCATGCTTGCAAGGTCTGTGTTTTACCTGTACATGCAACAATACCTTGATCTTGGAGTTGCTAGAACCACAAGGGATTGGAACCTTAGGCACATTCAGTTTGATTTGTACAGTGCTTTTCAAAGCAGCTTTCTAGTAATTGCTAGTTACATATTGTGTTATTAGCCAGAGATGAGTGTGTCAAAGTAATCTCCATAAGGTAATCCATGTTATGTGATTATTTAACAGCATGTATTTAATTAAGCAGACACATAATAGACAGCAATTACAGCTTGTGATCATAATGATTACAATATAAGGATGGTATTTGACAGTTTTGTATGTTGAACCAAAGTTTGCATTATCTGAAGTCCTCGCAAGTGTTGGCATTTCATTACTATGCAAACAGTAAGAGTGAGATGGATTAATAGTATATGCATTATATTACAATAGAGGTTTACAACCCCCTTTCAGAATCTAAAAAGCTTTTTTTTTTTTTTTTGTACTGACCTTAATAAGATATTTCACATACAAGATATGTACAAATAGTCCACAAATAGTTACATACACTTGATTCTTAATACTGTGTTGTTATCGGAATGATCCAAAGCTGTTTTTTTTTTTTTTGTTGAGTGATAGTTGTTCATAAATCCCTTGTTTGTCCTGAACAGTTGAACTGCCTGCTGTTCTTCAGAAAAATCCACAAATTCATTGGTTTTCAGCATTTTTGTGTATTGAAAACCCTTTCCAACAATGACTGTATGATTTTGAGATCCATCTTTTCACACTGTCCAGGATTAAGAAGGGACTCATGAACAACTAAACACTAAACAAAGAAACAGAGCTGTGGATCATTCAGATAACAACACAGTATTAAGAACTTTTGAACAGGGTCATTTGTATAAATTCAACTATTATTTGCTCTTTTGGACCATATGCAAATGTACAATAAACAATAACATGCATTTTGTATGATCCCTGCTATTTTGGTAAAATAATAAACATTTTGCAGATTCTGAAAGGGGGGTGTAAACTTTTGACCTCATCTGTATATGTGAAATGCTGAAGTCCCTGCTGCTGCATGCAGTAAGCTTTCCTTATAGTCTTACAGTATTGGCTTGTAGTTTGGTCTGCTTGTTTGCTCTCAGAATAATAATCTATATAAATAAGATTACCTTGAACAGTATTTAAAAATGAAGCATCTAGGGGCACATATGAAAAAATCTTTCATAAATCGGTATACATGGTCCTTAACACTGGACACACAGATGCCTAACTCTCTTGTCCAGCTTTAGTGAGCATGAGTGAATTGTAGCCATGCCACATTCAAAGTCACTTACATCACCTTTTTCTCCATTCTGATGCTTGGTTTAAACTACATGCCTAAATGCACTGTTACTGATTAAATATGATTAGATATTTGCCTTAATGAGCACTTGAACAGGTGTACTGTACCTAATAAAGTGGCTGGTGAGTGTTCATGTACAAATATTAAACAAGACAAATACAATGTATATATAAACAAATTACTGAGTTCACACCTAAACAATCACTATATAGTGAATAATACAATAAATAATTGAAAAACAAAAATAAAGAAAAACATCTGCAAGGCTGCAATTAAATAATTTATTCAGCATATTATCGAATAGCTTTTTTATGGAAATGTCTTTCCTTTATTTGATACCCTAAATCTTATAGAGAATTGACCTTTATAAGAGAAAATATAAAGATTGACAAGTTGAGTAAGATAAAGATTGTAGCAGATCAACAACTGGCCACAAATGTTTCATGTGTTAAAACAGTTCTAATTTCAACCTGACAAATTAAAAGTTTGGTACAAATTAACACACACACACACACACACACACACACACTGCTGTTTAGAAGTTCAGGATCGGTACATGTTTTTTAAAGAAGGTTCTTATGCTTATCAAGGTTGCGTTTATTTGATCAAAAATGCAGAAAAAAAGTAATATTGTGAAATAGTATTAAGATGTTATATATATATATATATTGTGACCCTGGACGACGAAACCAGTCTTAAGTGTCAATTTTTCAAAATTGAGATTTATATATGTTCTGAAAGTTGAATAAATAAGCTTTCCATTGATGTATGGTTTGTAAGGATCGGACAATATTTGGCTGAGATACAACTATTTGAAATCTGAAATCTGAGGGTGGAAAAAAATAAAGATATTAAGAAAATTGCCTTTAAAGTTGTCCAAATTAAGTACTTAGCAATGCATATTACTAATCAAAAATTAAGTTTTGATACATTTACAGTACAAAATTTACATAATATCTTAATGGAGCATGATTTTTACTTAATATCCTAATGATTTTTGGCATAAATTTTGTTTTGATAATTTTGACCCATACAATGTATTTTTGGCTATTGCTACAAATATACCCCAGCGACTTAAGACTGGTTTTGTGGTCCAGGGTCACATATATATATATATATATATATATATATACATATATATATATTTTTTTTTTTTTTTTCAATTTTAATATACACTAAAATCTAATTTATTTTTGTGATTAAAGCTGAATTAAGTAAAAATTAAACGGGTTTCATATCTGGGGCCCTAAATTAAAAAAAAAAATATATATATATATATATATATATATATATATATATATCTACTCTATGGAGTTTAATTATGAGCAGCCAATTTTTCTGTTTACATTCATTCTTAAGGACAACCATGCAAAAAAAAAACATTTGCTTCCCCATTAATGGCGAATGAATATCATGATAAATATCGGTATCGTATGATATGGCTAAAAACATGATGATAATATTGGCCCAGCCCTGGCGCGCTCTATTGTTGGGTCAGCGTTATTCTACAGATAAACCCCTCCTTCCCCTTTTGTCAGGAAGCGATATGATTGCGGGCCCAGGGTAGTTAACCCTTTCAAACAGGCCGAACGTGAACACACCCCCGTCGCCTCCCCCTCACTTGGGCGCTCGCTGCGGCACAAAGGGGTTTTGATTGCCCAAATATTAGCCCGCCTGTGCTCGGAGAAGCCTCATTTAGGGCTCTCCTGCTCATCTGCTCGCGCTCTTCCCGGTAATTAGCCGAGTCGTGGCAGTCACCTCATGCGGCTCCAGCCTGAGAGAGACACTTGACACGGCAGACATCAGAGGGATTTGGAGGAGCCTCTCGCAGCGGCCCAACGCTTCTTAATTAACCACTTAGGTATCGGTGCGCTCGCCTCCTTCCAAACGCAGGGCCAAGGGAGGGGGCTCTCCGGCGCCCATCTAAACGCCAGGGGAAGCGCACTATCAAAAGATCTTGTAAATGAAGGCTTGTGTAAATTATTTTTAATGATTCCCTCCTGGCACGTCATTATGTGTGTAGACGCGCGCAGGAGCTTCAGAGACGCCTTATCCTCGGCGAGGTCAGCCGCGCAACCGCTGTAACTAGCTGCTGCCTGTAAATGGCTTATTAATTAGTACTGTGGTTTTACATCGCTGTGAGCTCTGATGTATGGAGATGGAATTGTAATTGTGTGGGATCGGAAACGATAACCCATCTCTGGGCTACTTATGCAAATTGGCATATTAGAAAATCATTACCTATCCAAACACCGCCGCACAATGTGCATTACAATGATGGATTTTATGATAATTGCGGTTTAATTTCTTCTGTCTGGAGTTTGGAAAATAATTTGGCCGTTTGGAGTGCGATTAATTCTGTATTAGTCGGCGCTCGGCGGAGGGTCTGTAATGAATTCGCTGGTAGAGGTTACGATGGTTTTAGGAAACGGGAGATGGACTTGTTGAGTCCTATTGAGAATGGACAATGAGGCGTACGCTGCTGTTCCTACGTGAGCTGAGCTTCTGCTGATGCTGTGAAATGGCCTGCGGTGAAATGATCATGAGTTATGAGAGCACATGCCGCTCTCTGCTCAAATACAGCTGCTTTAGCCTCCATTTGTGACTAACAGTCATTCATGCAAAGGCTTGGGGGATGCAAGGTCAAATATGAATAAGGATGCATCAGATTTACTTGTTTTTTTTGTTTTTTGTTTTTTTTCTAATTTGAAGTATTGATCTGATAAGAGTGCTTTATTTTTTACTTAATATGTTTTGTGTCAATTAAGAATATGTGCACCAGAATGTGTGAATGTGATTGTGATGTACTGGCATATGTGTAAAGAAGCAAATTTCTTTATTTTAATATAGAGAAAACACATAATAATAATAATTATAATAATAATAATAATAATAATAAAGTTCAAATAAAATAAGATGGAAAAAGTAGAATAAATGAATAAATAAGTACATACACATGCTATAAATAAGTAAATTAATGAATTAATTAAATCAATACATTCACAAAATAACCTATCGAAAATAAATAAATAAATAAATATAGTAAATCATAAAAAAGATAAAATCATTAAAATCATGAAATCAAATTAAAATAAATCAGTATGTTATTAAAATAAAAACAATTGAAATAAAATGCTTGCTAGCAAAGATGAGTATTTTATTTGTTGCATGGCATTTATTTATTTATTTATTTAAGAATATTTGCACCAAAATGTGTAAATGTGATTGTGATGTACTGGCTTATGTGTAAAGAAACAAATCTCTTTATTTTAATATAGAGATAAATTAATTAGTAAAACATTAATTAATTAATTAATTAATTAATTAATTAATTAATTAATTAATTAATTAATAATAATAATAAACTAAATAAATATAGCAAATCATAAAATCATAAAATACATAATTATAATAATTTGACATATCTATAATAAATTATTATTATTATTATTATTATTATTATTATTATAACAATCAAAATAAAAATCTTATTAGCAAAGAGTAATATTTTATTTGTAGCATGTCATATGTATGTATTTATTTAAGAATATTTGAAAATGTGAAAAGCAAAATGTGTAAATATGATTGTGATTACTGAGTAAAGCTGTGTAATTTTATTTCAATAAAGGAAAAATAATAATAATAAAAAACAATAAATAAATAAGATTAAAAAGTGCCTATAAATAAATAAATAAATAACCAACATGATAATAATTAGATAGATAGATCAGGTGTTGGATCAGTGCATCCTTAAACATTGACAAACTACATCAACAAATCTTTAGACTGCTATATGCATTTTTGATTTGAAATAACTGCTGATTTGTTACAAAGAGGAGATCACATCACACCACTTCACAGATCAAGCCTTTCACTGTTAATTGATATCAAAATGTGCCGTTAACTTGGAAAAGTTTGTACTGTGTCTCAGCAGCATTAACGCAGATTTGTGTGGATGTAATTAGCTTCCAGCTCGCGCTCGCACTAGCGCTTTGTAGTGCAAGTCTTCCGAGAATCATTACCAACTTTATATTCATGTGGAGAACAAATGGAACAGCTACCCGCCGTAACCTTGATGAATTTTACCCCGGGCTAGAAGAGGATCATGAAAAACTCTCGCGTTCGACAGGTTGAAAGACAAGACGTTCGGTCCGACACCTTTGAAACAGCGCCGTCCCCAGATCAAACGTGATGCAGCTCCTGAGCGAACCGCAGACGGTCCTGCCATGCCACTTCATGGTGGGCATCCTCAAAAGATCGCAAACCAGCGCTTGATACGCTAAAGCAGAAGAAGGGCAGAACAGGGCTGTGTTTTTGTTCATGCCAAGGGCAATTTGTCCAGTCAGTGTTCATCCGCTCCTCCAGAGTGCAATAGACACATTCACTGTGCAACTGCACGACTTCTGTGTGGGATTTCAGCACAAACTTGCGTCTTACACAATGCATTTGAACTGAAAAACCACTATAATGCATTCAAACTAAGTACTCTGACTCTGGAAATTAGGATTAGTAATTAGGATGTTCATTTAATCAGTGCTGTTTGCCTGTAACAATTAATGATGCACTTTCTGTAGAAACAATTTTCACTTAAAAAATGACTAGCAAAATACACGTCCATAATCCATCATAACGCTTCCTCCAGGGAAAAAGTCTCTCCTGTAGTCTCTCACATCTAAACCCAGCCACATATTTGTTTAGAGCTGTTTTGGCTTGTAAACAGTGCTTGGTCTGTGCAGATTTCTCTCCTGATTCAGACCAGACCACTTTTTCACTGGATGAAACATCATTATTTTTAGTTAAAAACGTCTTAATGTTGGATTTGTTTCAGCTTTTGCTTTCTCAGTATGTTAACTGATGGACTGGAGTGGTGTTGATTACTTGTGGAATATTGTGATGTTTTTTATCAGCTTTTGGACTCATTCTGACGGCACCCATTCACTGCAGAGGATCCATTGGTGAGACAGTGATAGAATGACACATTACTGCAAATCTGATGACGAAACAAATTCATCTACATCTTGAAGGGACTGAGCGTGAGTAACTGTTAAGCAAATTCATTATTGAGTGAACTGTTCTATAATTATAAGAAAGAGCAAGTAACACATTGAATTAGATGTGAAATTTTGAAGTGGAAGGCTGAAATAGTATTTTCTTGTAAAAGGAACACTGTTCAATGGTATTATGCACACCTGAATATAGTCTATTTTACTATTACCTTAGTGGCTTAGTGCTGGTCACGTTGGAAGTTACCTAGCTGAGGACTATTTTCTGGTGCTGTGTAATATCATTGCGCCTGCTGCACCCATGGTACGGCAGCAAAGTTCCCTGATTATCACGCCAGAATAAGAGTATACTTCCTATCCATATCAGCCTGGAAATCGCAACTTTTGATTTTCTGTCGGCCTTAGTACACAATGTAACTACAGAAGAGTCAAGTTTTAAATAGAATTTGAAAATATTTGGTCATTTTTGAACGAGATGCTAATGGTCTAATCAGATTCAATTATATATGCTAAGCTATGCTAAAAGTGCTACCGGCAGACCCGGAGATCGGCTGAATGGATTCAAAAACAGTAAAACTCATCTGTTTAACTCTAGGGCAGTTGGAAAATGAGCCTATTTTCAAAAAAAAGTGGAGTGTTCCTTTAAAAGCAGGCACTATATGAAGTTCATCTGGAAGTTGTGTACATTTTCTATCATGCAAGCAGTTATTCATCAAATTATGAAGAAAAGTGATAAACCTGAACTCAACCTTGGTATTTTCAGCATTGTAAAGTGTCAAATTTTGCCTTACCTGAATCAGACACTAAAAGAGCAGGTCATATGGTATTTTATAGTGTCGCAATATTGTACTGAAGTCCAGGTTTGAATGCGTCTGAGGTCAGAAAACATTGTAATTTTCTCAGAATATACATTTATACATGGAGTCCTTTGTTACTGATTTCAAAACGGTTCATCATTGAGCGTAATGTTTTTGAACCCCTCCTTCCATAAGCCTACTCTGCTCTGATTGGTCAGCTGACCAAGTTGAAGCGAGCCCAATAATGTAATATTTAGCCCCTGGAATGTAAGTTTACCAGGGGAACCCTGACAAAAACCATGTATTTACACCCCGAAATGCAATTTTTAATGGGGGACCCCCCTTGAAATGTGATTGGGCTAGTTTTAAGTAGCAGTTGGGTGGGTTTTGTTTTGAAAACCTGGCAACTCTGACCTTTTTTTTTTCTTTACATAAAGCACCAATATAGTGATCCAATCCATTTCTAAAATAATGACATAACATTTTGTTTAACGCTTATGCAAATGTAGCTGCTAAACTGTAAACACATAACAAAACAATAACCAATATGTTAGCCGGGTGCTAACATGACTAACTGATAAAACA
Organism: Cirrhinus molitorella; assembly: GCA_033026305.1. Classification (NCBI taxonomy): domain Eukaryota; kingdom Metazoa; phylum Chordata; class Actinopteri; order Cypriniformes; family Cyprinidae; genus Cirrhinus; species Cirrhinus molitorella. The sequence goes on along the minus strand of CM065123.1, from coordinate 33,482,609 downwards.
ACACAGTTTGTAAACCAAAAAATGGGTTCTCTACGAATTATTAGAACTGTTTCAGTAAGACAGTAATCTTTACCTTGAAACATAAAAAGCTGCATAGGTATATAGTATATCAAATATTAGCACAAAAAACTTGCTATTTTGGGCACTCACTCATTTGAAAATGCACACATAACATATCAATCGTACTTACAGGTTGTGGCTTGGAGACGCTTGTTAGTCCAAATAAAGAAGACGGCAAAGAAAATAAAAGCCAAGATTAGAGAAGCAGTCCTCTGTAAATGGCGAGCACACAACAAAATGTTGGAATTGTATTGCTGTGGTATCGTGGGAAAAAAAAAAAATTTAACCATTGTGTATTCATATTTATCATCTTTGAAAACAAAACAAACTTCAAAATCGTCCTACATCGCTGCAGAAGTACCGACCCAGTGTTTACAAAGTGAGGAGAGTTGACGCAGAGCTAGACAAGATGAGCGTCTGAGTTTTTTTTTTTTTTTTTTTAGAAAATAACCAATAGTTTTGCTAGATAAGACCCTCTTATAACAGCTCTTTGAAGCTGCATTTAAACTGCATTTTGGAAGTTCAAACTCGCGGGCACCATAGAAGTCCACTATATGGAGAGAAATCCTGAAATGTTTTCCTCAAAAAAACATAATTTCTTTACGACTGAAGAAAGAAAGACATGAACATCTTGGACAACGAGGGGGTGAGTAAATTATTTGTACATTTTTGAGTGCTTTTGAGGGAGCATATCTTTAACTATCATGCATTTTTTTAATTAACGACTTTGCACACTGGTTTACATTGAAGGATATCTACTTTAAAAACGGCAAAAAGATATTTTTCGACAGCCCATATGACCTACTCTTTAAACAGTACAGAAAGCACATGCAAATAAACAGTGCTTCAGTTTTGCTTCACTCTCCAAAATGTTGATTTCCCAGTGATATACGGTGATAACAAACGATCAATGTTTTATTTGCATGCTTGGACTGACCCTAATACATCATATTGCTGTCATAATTTTATGCGTTGGCTAAGCGTATTACAAGGCCTGGTGTAAGTTATTAAGCAGCTGCTCCTGTGCCCGGCTGAAGAGGTCATTGTGTGTTTTTTCTTGGACTTGCTCTGCTCTCTGAAAATCACACTGTTGCTCACTCACAGCCAAGCATAATACAAACCGTATGTCCCGAGAAGCTATCAGTTGCATTAAGCATGTCTGACTGTTTTAACAGGCTTCACCCCCCGAAACAAACACACACACACACACACACACACACACACACACACACACACACACATACACACACTTACACCCTGGTTCAGCACTTGCTGTTGTCATGCCCAGTGGATGAGACGTTTCATAGTTTTCTGCTATATTTTACGCCCTGCGTGACACATTACAGATTTCATCTGAAGCAAACAGTTGGCAAATATATGATGAATGTGTAGACAGCTGCTGGTCACAAATACCTGGGGATCAACAATAAACATGTTTATCTCGATTCCCGTTTTAATGCCTGTCAGGCTGCGGGGCGATCCGTGCCAGAGTGGCGGGAACAAAAGAAGAGCGAATGCAATTGCGTGTAGCGCATTTATTAATGCTAATGACTAGAGTTTTAAAATGAGGACATGCAATTACTCTTATTAGGATGTCGTCATGTTTTGTTTGCGTGCTGTCAGAAGAGCTACAGCTCTGCTTTGTCAGAGCGAGTGAAATACTGCGGTTTGACCTTCCGAGGACAGTTCGATGGAGATGGTGCAGGAAGACTTACACGCTTCCCCCCTCAGCCCCGCGCTGACGGACACACACCGCAGCCGCTGTTTTTTCAGGGGAAGCTCTGTTTATTCTACAGGTAACGATCCAAATCCGACAGACGTCGGGCCCTCAGGAGGTGAGGTGCTCACTCACTTTTGTCATTTCATCTCCTCTGTGAAATCCATTAGGTCAGACGCTCGGCTTTTCTCGGCGCGTGTGTTCTGTGTTCGTTGCAGATTTTGAGCGATGGCATTTCCCACCGGTTGCGAAAGGAAACGTGGCCACATCGAGATTTGCATGCCTGCTCTAATGTCTCTGTCAGGGAATTTGATGAGACTGTTAATGGCGTGATTGGAGCAGTGTTGCTTGTTTGCTTTTCTTCAGAGTTTCGTTGTTAATTTTGTTTTAAAACACATCATTATTAATATTTGGGAGAATAAAGGAAGTGATTTGTGGAATGATGTCAAAGAAAGGTTGAAAGATAGATTTGCAATACCACAGGAGCTCAGTATGTCAGCATTCATTCATTTACTCACTCACATGATTGTTTGTTTATTATAGCAACAATGGATAAAAGAAATGTTGCAAGCCAGATTTGAACTCATATCACCCACACAAGCACCATATCTCAATATGTCATAGCACACTTTTTTGGACCTTTTATTACTTGATTCTGAGAGTACAGAAAGGAAAATGAAATTGTTTGGGTTATCAGGGTATTGACAGGGTAATTATATATATCTTATAATTCTCATTATTTTGCCACTTAATATTATTACTTAGAGTGAAAAGAGGAAATGTTGCAAGCCAGATTTGAACTCAAAAAATGTGGGCATAAGCAACAAAGCTCAATGTCAGAGCACACATTTTCGATTTATTTCTGGCCTGTCCCCTTTTTTTTGTTTTCTTGATCATGAGAAAGGAAACTGGATTCAAATTGTTGCAAGCTGGGTTTAAACTTGTATTGACCACATGAGCACTAAAGCTCAATATACCAGAGCAGGAAAAAAAAAAAAAAAAAAAAAATTGCCTTTTTTTTAATTTTTTGCATTTTTGGTACTTTGATTTATTGCTACTAATAGTGACAGTGAAGAGAGGAAATGTTGCAAGTCGGATTTGAACTCACATCGTCCACATAGGCACCGTTGCTCAATATGTCTGAGCACAGTTTTTGACCTTTTGTTTCTTGATTCTGGCAGTACAGAAAGGAAAATGAAATTATTTGGGTTATCACAGTATTGACTTTCTTATAATTAGTTGTAGTGAAAGAAGGAAATGTTGCAAGCCAGATTTGAATTCAGGCTCCTCACATGAGTAACAAAACTCAGTATATCAGAACAGACATTTTAGATTTCTTTCTGGCCTGTTTTCTTCATTTTTGGTCTTTTGTTTCTTGATCATGAGAAAGAAAACTGGATTTATTGTTGCAAGCTGGGTTTAAACTTGTATTGACCACATGAGTACTAAAGCTCAATATACAAGATCAGAAAAAAAATAGGGTTTTAAATATTTGCCTTTTTGGTACTTTGATTACTTGATACTAATAGTGACAGTGAATAGAGGAAATGTTGCAAGCTGGATTTGAACTCACATCACCCGCATAAGCACCATAGCTCAATATGTCAGAGCACACTTTTTGGGACCTTTTATTTCTTGATTCTGAGAGTAAAGAAAAGAAAAAATATAATTCTCATTACTTTGCCACTTAATATTATTACTTACAGTGAAAATTAGAAATGTTGCAAGCCAGATTTCAACCCAAGCTGTCCACATGAGCAACAAAAAATAATATGCCAGAGCACACATTTTAGATTTATTTCTGACCTGTTTTCTTTATCTCTGGTCTTTTGTTTCTTGATCATGAGAAAGGAAACTGGATTCAGGTATTGTTGCAAGCTGGTTTTTAAACTTGAACTCACATTAACCACATAGGCACCATAGCTTAATATGTCAGATCACTTTTTTTTTTTTTTTTTTGGCCTCTTGTTTCTTGATTCTGGAAAGTAAACTATTTGGGTAACAATTATTTGGGTTATCAGGGTATTGGCTTTTTCATAATTCTTATATTTTGCCACTTTATTATTAGTTGTAGTGAAATGAGTAAATGTTGCAAGCCAGATTTTAGCTCAGGCTGCCCACATGAGCAACAAAATTCAATATGTCAGGGCACACATTTTAGATTTATTTCTGGCCTGTTTTCTTAATTTCTGGTCTTTTGTTTCTTGATAATGAGAAATGAAACTATATTCAGGTGTTGTTGCAAGCTGGGTTTAAACTTGTATTGACCACATGAGCACTAAATCTCAATGTACTACAGCAGGAAAAATTTATTTATTTATTTATTTATTTATTTATTATTATTATTATTATTATTATTTTTTTTTTTTTTTTTTTTTTGCATCACCCACATGAGCAGCATAGCTCAATATGTCAGAGCACACATTTTATAATTAATTTCTGTCCATTTTTTTTTTCATTTATTGGTCCTTATAATGGTAGAGAAAAGGAAGGCTATTATTTATGCACTGAAATCAGGAGGTTGAATTTAAACTCAAATTGACCAAATAAGGAAGGGGTGACAATTTTAACGCACTCAGTTTCTCCAATCAGAAACAAGCTAGAGTGATGACACTTGATCTGCACATGCTCATGGACTAATGGTTGGGTAATTTTATTTTTTATTACAATTTTAAGAGTGTTATATTTTGTTTTTACTATTTATGTATTTACAAGGATTTAGGATTTAATCTTAAATCATCAACATGTGCACCACACCTTAATATATTATAGCATTTTGTTGTTGTTGTTGTTGTTGTTGTTGTTTTCCTTCACTCTAAAAAATTCTGGGTTGTTTCAACAAAACTTACAGACTTACTCAACGGTTGGGTTATTTATTTATTTGTTATTATTTTTTTGTAATGAAAATTTTAAGTGTTCTTTTTTCCATTATTAGTTATTTTATTTTATTTTTTTTAGAAGGATTTAGGATTTAATCTTAAATCACCAACATGAGCACCACACCTTAATATGTTATAGCATTTTTGTTTCTTTTTTCTTCACACTAAAAAATGCTTTGTTGTTTTAACCCAACTTTTAGTCAAATATGGACTGACTCAACGGTTGGGTTATTGGGTTATTTTATAAATTTTTTACTAAAATGTTGTGTTCTTTTTTTCCCATTATTATTTGTATTTATTTATTTGTTTTGATGGATTTAGGATTTAATCTTAAATCACCAATATGTTCACCACACCTTGCTGGGACTGACCCAATGGTTGGGTTATTTATTTATTTATTTATTTTTATTTTTATTTTTATTTTTTTACTTTTAAGAGTGTTCTTTTTTCCATTATTATAATAAATTAATTAATTTAATTAAGCCAATTTTGTTACTTTTTTATTGATTGATTGATTGATTGATTGATAGACATTTGGATACTGAAAGCAGAGGCTTTAGAGAAGTAGTTCTCATCCAGGGAGCCAGGGCCTTAAAACTATTGAAAAAATTGTGGTTTATTAATTTACTGTGTGAAGATTCCCTGTTAATAAACCAGTCTGAAAATGGGCATGTTACAGCAGAATTACATCAGAAACACCAGCTGATGTATTTCTGCCGATACGGGGGGCGTCTGAATATCGTGTCGGACAATCAGGGATCCTCTGAGTCACACAGGTTGAGGAGCGCTGTAGAAAGAGCAGCAAATGCTGACGTTACCGACAACGCCTAGGACTTCTGCTTTAATTCGCCTCGTTTTCTGTTGTTTTGCATCATCCGTCTAAAACGTGGAACGCTGGAAGGGCTCGTGCGACGGGCCGTCCAGGTCCAGCAGCTGGTCATCCTGGCACACAGCAGCTCTCGGGCGAGCCTTTGAGATAATAAGCGGCGCGTCTGCCAAGAGAAGGGCTCTGTCTGCCCGGCGAATTTACAACTCGCTAGTGGGAAACAGAGAGCGGCGCGGAATTTTTTATGCGAGCTCTTTGAATTTTATTAATGTAATGCAAACACGAGCCTTCCAACACATTAAATTGTTGATGTTATGCGAATCCACTGTGGGACCGCAGATTCTCATTAACATTATTTGCATGTTAATCTGCATCTTTTTAATTAGTGATATTATTTATGCACATAATTTCTGCAGCACGATGCCAGCTCATGGGCACATTAATTAATCTACCGAGATACCAAACTGTTCTGCCTCACTTTTATTTGTTTACACGCTGTTCCGAATTCAGGCAAAGTGACAGGGAAAGGAAAAAAAAAGATGCCCAAAGAATAAAAGTAAGGAGACAAGATTAACTAAAAGCTCTTTTTGTTTTTCATAATTCATATTGTAATATTAGCCAAATGTCGTGTCTCTTCCCTAAGAGATCGGTTATTCAGTTACACTACCTTGATGTATTATTAAAATGTATAATGGACTCCGGAGGCCCTGCTTGGTTCTCCTCTTCATTTACAGAATACACTCAATGTTATTTTAATCTTCCTACATGGGCTCCATGCATAGGCAATGAGGCCGTATCTCTGGCTCCGCGTCTCCGGAGAGATTGCGCTCGCCGCGCCGTAAACATTTAAATCAAACGCTCGCGTGGCCCTCAGAACAACTCTGTGTGTGTGTGTGTGTGTGTGTGTGTGAATGTGAATGACGGGTGGATGGGCTAATGACAGCACGTCAGTCCCTGCGTAAAGACTGATAGTGTTTCCTAATCACTTGTACGGAGTGTGTGAGATTATAATGAGGTCATCGAAGAAACGCAGTGCTGCTAAAACGCCTCGTAGACTCCAGTCTCCGTCTAATTATTTGGCAGACTAATGATTCTAATAATGAGTAATTATTGACTCTGTGAGAGAGGTTATCCACCACAAACAAACCGTCTTTACTGCACAACTGTGATCACAGCACTCTGTATAATCACCATCACTGTAACTATATGTCACAGGTGTACAGTGGTCCAAAAACATCTGATAAATAAGACACAATATATTAATAAAACAATGCCTATATATTTATTATTATTATTATTATTATTATTATTATTATTATTAATAATTAATTAATTAATTAATACATTTTATTGTTAATGTATAATGCATATTATTGTTTATTTTAATCAATTTCTCTTTTCTTTTGTAAGGTTTCTTCTAAAATGTTTCAATAAATCATAAAAATATTAGATTTTTTTTTCTTTATTTAAATATTATTTAAAATGTGGCATATACATTTTAAATGTATTAAAGTATACTTTTTTACAAATGTATTATTATCTTGTTGTTTTATTTTTCTGTTTGCGTAAAGTCCTTTGCAATGTTGCCTTGTTTCTATAAGTGAATAAACAAACAAATAAATCAATACATAAATAAAAATAAAAACTCCAACTAAGTGGCACTAGGAAAAAGTAATGTTCATAATATTTGTTTTCTTTAGTCATCTGTTTTGTTTGTTTGTTTGTTTGTTTGTTTGTTTGTTTGTTTGTTTGTTTGTTTGTGTTTAACTTACCCAGAAGTTCACATGATTTTAATAATAATTATTTAAATTATTTTTTTTGTTTTTATTTTACTTTTGCATCTTTTTATTATTAATGCATCTTATTTTTTTAGATTTTAATAATTTATTTTTAATAATTTATATATATTTTTTTAGAAATTAATATATACAATTTACAATTTCTGTATAATAAATATGTAAATATTTATTGATGTATTTATTTATGATGTTTTTCCTTTGTAATGTTTAAATAAATATATATTTTTATTTATTTAAATATTATTTACAATTGTGTGTATACAATGTTGTTCTTTAAAGTATAATTAATAATACAGATTATTTTTTTATTTGTGTGTGTGTGTGTGTGTGTGTGTGTGTGTGTGTGTGTGTGTGTGTGTGTGTGTGTGTGTGTGTTTTGTTGTTGTTTCATTGTATTTCTGTTTGTGTAAACTCCTTTGTAATGTTGTCTTGTTTCTTCTTTAAAACTGAACAAACAAACAAATAAATAAATACATCAAATAAATAAACTCAAACCAACTGGCACTAGGAAAAAAAATCATAGCAACCTTTTCTTTAGTCATCTGATTGTTTGTTTATTTGTTTTAACTTCCCCTCAAGCTTGCATAATTTTATAATAATAGTAGTAGTAATAAAAAAAATAATAATGCTTAAATAATTCTCTTTTTTTATTTTGCCTATTTTTAATTTTTAATTTATTTTTTTCTATTTTTTTATGTATTTTATGTTTAGATTCTAAAATGTATACACTTTATTTATTTATTTATTATTCAAAAAGTATCCTTTACTTTGTAATGTTTAAATAAATATATATATATATATATATATATATATATATATATATATAATTATTTACAATATACATTTTTTTTTAATTGTATGTTTACAATTTTATTAAATATTATTAATAATATGTTTATTATTATTATTATTATTATTATTATTATTATTATTATTATTATTATTATTATGTCAAATCAGCTGAGTGTTATTGTTTAATGGCAGAATTGCACGGACACACCGCTCTCTTGTCTTTGATTAATTCAGCCTGTTAGTAATTGGAGACTTTCCAGCAAAGCACTTCAGTCATCGCAGTGTATTACATGCAGCAATTAATATAAAATCCAATAAACCTGCATCGACACGAGACTCCCGCTACACTAAAAAGAGCTATAAATACCTGCAACTTTTAAGGCTAAATCAAATGGCTCAGATGTGTGTTCCTACTTCACTGTCCCAAGAGCAAAATAATATACAAGCACAAAAGAGTGAAAAACTTATAGATAAATTGCAGTGTGACATGAACATTAATCATAACAGCTTTGCTGAAATATTTAGATCAACTTACACAGCGCTTATCTTAAACCTTATCACCTGGATGATGCATTAAAACCCTCAAAGAGCATCAAGAGCCTCTTTAAGACTGAGTCAATAATCTAAATGTACACAATAAACTAGTACAAAGACTAACAGTGCTGTAATCTACATTTCAATTACTCTTAGTGTTTTTAGTTTCACCTAAAGACAAAAAGTCACAACTTTATGAACTTAGGAAAAGTTGCAGTTAAGTTATTATTCTTGAGCACCATCTAACTTTACAGTGAACTTAAATGCAATATTCAGGGGTGAACTAATGTGCAATGCAAAGTAATTTAATTACATGAACTAGTGAAAAGTTGAACCATTGTTACTGTAGTATCATTGATATACTATATACTACTATAACTTTTGCGTGGATGCGTGCAATTTATTAGGTAATTAAAAAAAATACAAATGTATTATTATTATTATTATTATTATTAACAAATTATCTTATTACTTTTTCAGTTATTTTAATATTTATATAGATGTTTTTATTATTATTATTATTATTATTATTATTATTATTATTATTATTATTATTATTATTTTTAGTTGTAGAAAATTGTATACTAAAATAAAATAAAAAATAAAAATAAAACTTTATTAATTCATTTTATTTATTTCTTTATAAATATATATACATTTTATTATATTTGTTATATATTTTATTTTAGATTTTCTGTTCCTTTTAATTTTAGGCTTGGTAATTGATTAATTAATTTTAAATGATAAAAAAAAAAAAAAAAAAAGTTAAACAAAAAAAAAAATATATATATATATATATATATTATTATTATTATTTATTTTTTTTTTTGTTATATATATAACATTTTTTTTTTGCTATATATATATTAGTATTTTATTTATTTATTTATTTCCATTTTAGATGGTTGTAGAATTGAAAATTGTAAGCTAAATGAAAATGTACTTTATTTAAATTTTTTAGTTTAGTTTTGTTTGTTTGTTTGTTTGTTTTTTTTTAGTTTTAGCTTAGTTAACTATAATAATAATAATAATTCTGAGTTTAACTGTGTTGTTAGGACATATTTTTATTTTCCATGTCATGTTTGGACAGTTTGTCACATTTTTATCACGTTAGGATGTCACGTATGTTCAGAAATTGTAATTCTGTACAATTTCAGTAGACCAAACCAGTAGATTCATATTTTTTTGTATATTTCATATTCCATTCTGGTTCCATGAATCATTTTGTGCTTCCTAATTGCTTTATAGTTTTACATTTACATTGTACTGAAAACCAACAGAAAGAAACAGAATATTTTAGTGCAGGTTTTCTTAGTGTCGGAATTATTCAGTGGAGTAAAAACAACAAGCTCTGCCTTTAATCATATGTATTTATTAATAAACACACTTAGATACAGATAAATATATTGATGGACCAGAGAAAAGAGGCCAAATAACATTTAAAATTCAGCATCAAAAAGTGTAAACGCACTGTCCCAGATTAGTTTGTTGACCCGTGTTTTGGAGTGCGACGCTCTGATCACATTTGGGTTTTTATGTGCAAATGAAGCCGCTTTGAAGCGTCTCTGTAGCCGCGTGGCTCAAATGAAAGCCACGATTGCCGGTTTCATCTCTGGCGCTCTGATTTTACAGACACAAAACGAGTGGAGCTGAGGTGAGCCTTACATGTGCTGTGCTAATTACCGCTAATTTACAGCAAGGCGTCTTGATTCAAAACTCTTCCTCAGTTCTGACCCGGGAATCTGCCGTTCTGGAGAATTTCAGCAGATCTCACGGTTTGTGAGTGGCATCGAGGAGCCGACGGGTCATTCGGCGTATCACGTCCAGTAACCAGATCCATTGAGAGAATGAGGAACAAATTAAAAAAAGAAAAGGGGGAAAAACTCTTGTGGGAAAGCGGGCGACTCGAGTCGGCATTCCAGTGCCTGTTCACATGAAACTGATAAGTGTGCTGAAAGTCTCGTCCCCTCCTCTTCATCCTCGTCCGTCTGTGTGTGTGTGTGTGTGTGTGTGTGTGTGTGTGAGTGAGTGTGTGTCTGAGTGTGTGCATTTCTCAAATCTGCCCCTCAGTCCCCATGTTTTGGGACTTGGGATTTTGTCGACCAGAGGCAAACGCGATCAAAGCGTTGAGCAGCCGTTTGAAGACTAATTTGAGATCACTTTATTCCATGGCAGACATGCCAGTTTGTTTTAGTAGTGCTTAAAATGTGCAAATCAAATCAATGCCACTGCATCCTTCTTAATCAACCTGTTTAACCACACTTCCTAAAAAAAGGCCTGTAAATGGGTTACGAACGTGAGTATTGTTTTTCAACAAGCCACTTTTGAATGAAAAACTATGATCATCTAAATACTGAAATAAAGCATTTCAGTATGTTTAAAAAATTATGACGTTCAAAAAGAAGTGATCATTTTCACAGCATGTTTTTTTTCTTAAAGGTATAGTTCAACCAGAAATGAAAATGCTGTTATTTACTCACCTTCATATCATTCCAAAACTGTATCTTAGTTTATTTCTTCTGTTCAACACTTTATTATTTTATTTTATTTTATTTTATTTTATTTTATTTTATTTTATTTTATTTTATTTTATTTTATTTTATTTTTGAAAAACAATATTAATTTATATATTTATATATATATATTTATCCATTTATGCACCCTCTTTGTAGATTCCAGATTTTCCAGTAGTTGTATCTTGGCCAAATATTGTCCTAATTAAAAACAAAATAAATAAAATACCCTTGTGACTGTTTTTGGTCCAGGGTCACATACAGTATATTCAGTTTTGTGTGCATATGTGTAGTTATTTGAATAGTTTTAATTATTTGTATTATTCATTTAATTATTCATTCATTAATTCATTCATTTGTTCATTCGTTCATTCATTCATTCATGTAGAGATTACAGTATTTTAATTTTTGGCTGAACTACCCCTTTAACAAGGTGCTCATTTATTTATTTATTTATTTATTTATTGGCCTTTAAAAAAACTGTTTTATGTATTTACTTATTTATATCCTCTTAATTTTATTTTATATGTTTTATTTATCCTTTTTTTTAAATGTACTATTTTCTATTATTACTTATGTATTTGTTATTATTATTATTATTATTATTATTATTATTATATTTTTAGATGACACTCATTGTCATTTTGGCTGAAATATCTCTAAAAGTTTTTGTTGTTGTTGTTGTTTTGTTGTTGTTTTTTTGCCATTTTTGCAAACCATATTTGTTTTTACATTTTATTTATTGATTTACTTGTTTATCTATAAGTTTATTTATTAATTTATTTTTGAGATTGATATTAAAATTTTTAACTGAATTATCCCTTTAGCAGTTTTTTGTTTGTTTGTTTGTTTTTGTTTTGTTTTGTTTTTGTTTTGTTAGTAAATTTCACAGTTAATTGCAAAGAAAGAGCAAGTAACACATCAATCTGAATTGAAACATTATATTTTGAAGTAGAAAGACTGAAATTGTATTTTCATGGTATTTTCAGGTAATCTTGTCCAATAATTAAATTTACAACATTGATTTTTTTTTTTTTTTTTACTGTGTACACTGAAATATATGGTAAATCTTACTTGTTAGCTGAATATTTCTAGCATTCAGTGTCATTTTCTAAAGTGTGAAAATATTATGTAGTCATGTAGTTTTTGTAGTTTGTATTAATAGTTTGCATTTTAGACTAGTTTTTATTACTTACGTTATTTGTTTTAATGAAACTTTTTGTGGAAGTCCCCCTTGTTCCCCCTTGTTTCACTATTGAATATGTTTATATAGTTTTCATTTTTTTATTTTTTTTATTTTAGTTATTTTAGTACATGAATATAAAATATTTCCCTGAAATTATGTGATAGCTATACATGCAACTCTGTATAGCTTTGTGAGGTCATACATTGACACAATCAAGTAATTCTCTAGCTCCTTACCCTAAACCAACCCATTAGAACTAAATGCCTCACCGAAACCCTTACCCTAAACCTAACCTTTACCCAGTTATAACCTGATCCCAAAAATCAAGGGGTCTCAGAAAGAGAAATTGTCCTTACTATGATAGTCTAAAACTCAAACTAGCCCTCACAAAGATAGATATACAAGTGCATACACACACACACACACACACAACTTAATACAATTTAGTTTCATTTTATTTCAAGTAACAAACCGTGTTTTTATGGTTTTAGTTTTAGGTAACAGTAATCCCTGCGTGAAGTGCTAGTCAGATGTAGCAGTCTGGTTGGACGACAGGACAGTTGTCTGCGTCTGATTGGCTGTCCTGATCATGAGCCGATCATCACACTGCCACACAAATGTAAAACGCAGTTGACCATCAAGTAGAGCTGCGACAAATTCCGGCAGTCTGCGGTGACAAGCCTGGGCCGCGGCGCTCTGGAAGAGAGCGTGTAGCTAACAGAGGAGGAGCGCTTCCACATCACACCTCACAGTGTGTCTCCCATGTCAACCGTTATTCCAATCGGGATGAACAGGTTTGGTTATGAGCCGGCCGTCTCCTGGCGCTCCTGACACCCTGTGTTCGTCAGCCCCACCTGCTGTGACAGCATCGCCCCCTCAGCCATCTGTCACACTACACCTCTGCATGTGCATGTGTGCGCTCCTCCTGTCAGTCAGCCCTGATCGTCTCCACCTGGACCCGCGTGACCTGACATCTGTCTGTCTGCATCCAAATTACCCGGACAAACTATGGGCCGGTCCCGCGAGCCACGGGCCCTGGTTCTGTCAGCCGATCTGCTGACCCGACCTGGAGCCCGGCGCCGCAGGAGGGCGAGTCTTAGTAAAGACTTAATCAGCAGCTGCAAGAATCGCCTTCATCACAGCAACACGACCATCATACAGACATTTCTGTGTCACTTTCTTACGGGTCGATGTTTGACATTTGTTCCATGTTGAAAAACTTTCTGGCATTACTATTCATATGGGAACTATAAATCGTGACGTAATGACAGTGCTTTTCACCACATCTCAAATGATATATCGTCTTCAGGATCATTCTGTCACACAAATGACAAAACTTCCGTTTTATGCATCTTAAATATTCATGATTGTGTCAGGTTTACAGTACTGTATTTCAAATGCTGCTAGTATATAATTACATAACTTATTGCAAACACACACACGTTTGGTTTACATGATTTATGGGTTAATTCCATAGGCGTAACTGTATTTTCTATCACCCTGCACCAACCCTAACCCTAAACCTACCCCTCACAGGAAACTTTCTGCATTTTTAGATTTTCAGATGTGATTTACAAGCTTGTTTCCTCTTGGGGACCAAAAAATGTCCCCACAAGGACAAGGATTTTGGACATTTTGTCCCCATAACATAGGATTTTTTGTAAATGTGCTGTGAGGTTTTGTTTTTTAAATATATTATATATTTTGTACAAAATAAATAAATTGTGTGTATATATATATACACACACACACACTACCAGTCAAAAGTCTGAACACAAAATGTAATATTGTGAAATATTATTACGGTGTAAATCAATGTTTTTCTATATTAATATACATTAAAATGTTATTTATATCTGTTATTAAATTTGAATTTCCAGAATCAACAATCCAGTCTTCAGTGTCACATGATCCTTCAAAAATCATTCTAATATGCTGAGCAATTATCAGTGCTGAAAACAGTTGCACTGCTTAATATTTTTTTTGGAACCTGTGATACTTTTTTCAGGATTTTTTGATCAATAAAAGGTTAAAAAGAACAGCATTTATTTAAAATAGAAAGGTTTTCTAACAATATACACTACTGTTCAAAAGTTTGGGGTCAGTAAATTTGTAATTAATAAAATGTAAAATTAATAAAAAGTGATAGCATAGATTTACATTGTTAGAAAATATTTATATTTTGAATAAATGTTATTTTAAAATGGTTATTCAACTGTTATTTATTGTTGTAATAGCATTTTGTCATATTACAGTTTTTTTCTGTATTTTGATCAAATAAATGTAGCCATGATGAGCATAAGAGACTTCTTAAAAAAAAAAAAAACATTAAATGAGAAGATGTGTCCAAACTTTTGACTGGTAGTGTATATAAATTATAAATAAAAAAGGCTGTTGTGACAAAAATAAGCTAAAATAAAATAAATAAAAATTGATTAAATAAATAAACATTGCATATATTGCCTTGGGGGGAAATATTGTGCATCCCAGGTAATATGTATGTATGCATTTAGTACATTATTCATATTTCAGTGTACTGACTTTTTTATTGTGGGGAATATTATTTAATGCTATTATTTAATGGTGGGAATTATTATTATTATTATTATTATTATTATTATTATTATTATTATTTATTTAGTTTTTTATTATTATTATTTTTTACTTGAACACTTGTTTGGTATCACTTTACAATAAGGTGTCATTTGTTAGCATTAGTTATTGTATTAACTAACATGAACAAACAATGAACAGTACATTTATTACACTATCTATTCATCTCTGTTAAAAGTTAAAAATACAGTCGTTCATTGTTAGGTCATGTTCACAGTGCATTAACTAATGTTAGTAAATGATGAAATGAACACTAAGATGAATAAATGCTGTAGAAGTATTGTTCATTAATTCATGCCAACGAATATATTTAACAAATAAATTAACCTTATTGTAAAGGGTTACCCTTTGTTTTACTATTTATCTGGATCATCCCACTTTTAAACATGTAATAATTCACATTTTAATGATGGATTGAATTTTTAAAACCCTTGATGAAAGCATTTGAAAAATAAGAAATGCTGAAAAATATGTATCAATCTCAGTGCATGGGAAAGTGCTGAAGCAGCAGAGACACTTTCAGCTTTCAGAAACGATTTGTAATTATTTGGGCCGATTATCAGAGGAAGTCTCCCGTCCCTCTGACTAAGTGCAGTGTTTCAGCGGCTCGTTTCGGTCTGACGGTCACGCGATGATGTACCCGTGACCTTACTGACAGCCTCTCGTCACGAGCGTCCCGGACGAGCCCTAATGACTCTTTAATCCCGAACTGACCGGGCTGCACATTGCGTGTAGTGTTCAGGTGAAAGTCCCACCAACCTCTGCATTACTCCGGCCCGAGTCGCCCTGAAACCCGAATCAGTGGAAAAATACGGATGCGAGCCGCTCTACTGTATAGGCGTTACACCGCAACAATGGCGGGCTTTCTCCGGGGCCAGGGCCGCCGCTGGCCTTTGATGGCGCGCTGCAATAGTGCAGTGCCACAGGCCGTCCCTCCTCCCCTGCGCTTCTCAGGCTCTCAATGCCGCCTCTGTCTGCCCTGTTTGTTTTCAGCTAATTGCCTGGAGCTCTAATAAGTTGGTGATGATGTACGGGCAGCGCCGATGACCCCTGCCAAAAGAAATATTATGTCGCCCTAAACTCGCGGAGGGGCAGGTCTTTATCAACCTAAACATTTCTGAGCCCCTCTGGTTTCAAATGCGCGGGTCACTATGTGCTAAAGACGGGTCATGGGAGCCCTGTAATTACAATATTATGCCCGGAGCGGAGGAACTTTAGATCTGGAGACGGGACGGCCTCAGACGAGCCTCCATGTTTGTCGCTGGAACGGGAGCCGCCCGACGCTCTTGTGTCTGGGGTTTTTCGGCCCCGCTGAATGGGCGAATTGAACTCTCGGCCGGTTATCAAACAGTGGGGATTACCGAGTCATTGAAGGCTAATTGTTTGTGTTCTCCGGCCATTTTCAGAGTCGCCGTGGTTTGGGTAACCGTGACTCATGCAGAAATCTGCTCTGTGAAAGCGTCTGTTTGCAATGGGAGGGAATTTCATACAGTAGTGCTTCTCAGCCAGACCAATAATGGGTCTTAGAGAGCAGTGGAAAATAAAGCGTTGATCATACACTTTTACAAATAAAGTTTTTTTACAAAAAGTTTTTTTTTGTTTTTTTTTGGCACTGATACCATAGAAGAACCATATTGGTTACACAAAGAACCTTTCAGTGCTAAGACGAGATGCTACAGACAAAACACATTTTTGTTATGCTTTGGTCTGTTTTGAGATTTTTGGCTATTTGACTTTTCATAAACTGTTGTTCTAAACTAATGGAAAGAAAACACCCATAATACACTTTTAAGTGTTGCTTCTATTGCACTTAATTTATTTGCATCTGTTGAATGAAAATAAATATTCTAAATATCTTTTAAGATTGTTTATACATGTATATATACTGACTTTTTTATTTACTTTTTCCAGACGTATGGATTGATAAAAAGGGACACCCAAAATCCATCCGTAAAAATCCATTCTAAAAAAACACAACGTCAGAATTTTTTCATGGAACCATTAATGCCAATGAAGAATATTAACAAATTATTTTCTTTTCTTTTTTAAACAGTAGGGAAACTAATCTGTGGCAAACTGTGTATTCTGTCACAAATGCATTGACTTGGACAGATTTTTTGAGTGACCATCATCCTCATATCCATCAAGAAAAGAATAGTAAGATAAACTGACACAAAAGTCACATACGTCATGTTTTGTTAATTCTGGCACTGTCTTGGGTCACCACTTGATGTCCGATGTGAAAACTGAGTGCAGGCAGTTGAGCATCACCTCTGCTCTGTTGTTTCAGAGATATGCCACGTTAACAGTTAAAGCAGTCGAGCAGCTGCCCGCAGCTCATACATTTTTATTGCATGTGTTCTTGCAGGGTATTTATTCTTTCACACTGAACTATGTGTGATTTCTCTGTCTTTTATTTCGTTGAACGACAGACAGCACTCCGAGCCACAAAGTCATTTCACCTGCATTAGTACACAATGAATAATGTATAAATCCCAATTATTTGGTATCATATATGCAAAGACTGTGACAGAAGGCATACAGAGCGCATTAAGGCTGGTTAACCCATAAAGGGAAGTAGAAGGTCACATCTGACAGTCAACACGCAGCTTTTCCTTTCCTCTGCTTACTGATACATCAGCTACTCTGGATTGTTCTTTTGCTGTTGTCATATATATATATATATATATATATATATATATACACACACACATATATATATATATATATATATATATATATATATACACACACACACACACATACATATATATATATATATATATATATATATATATTTATACATACATGTACATATACATACACATACACATTGGAGCCTGATAAAAAAAAAATGTATTTTTATTTTTTTTATTTATTTTTTTAAAGAAAGACATCAGATGGATTTAGAGGCTTTTGCATCTGAACTCTTATCATATATATATATATATATATATATGTGTGTGTATATATATATATATATATATTTTTTTTTTTTTTTAAAGAAAGACATCAGATGGATTTAGAGGCTTTTGCATCTGAACTCTTATATATATATATATATATATATGTGTGTGTATATATATAAGCCATTTTTATGCTACTTTCCAGAGCAACATTTATCCTTTTCATTTGATATATATGATATATATATATATATATACACACACACACACACACATACACACATACACTTTATTTATTTACAAACATTATTATTATTATTATTATTATTATTATATATGTTATTAATTATTTTTCAGTAAAATCAATTAAAATAAATGTTAACTGAAATATGGTTATATATATATATATATATATATATATATATATATATATACACACACATACATTTTTAATAAATAACAGAAATTAATCACATGACTAAAACTCAACTAAATTAACATGAAAATATAGGAAAAAAATTGAAAATAAAATATAAAATTGAGATTGTTTACAAACAGTGCAAAAAGATTGCTAATTATTCTAATAATAATTATTCTGTATTTATTTATTTTTTTAGTCATAATGTATTTTGAAAGGTATTTATTTAAAATCATTATTTTTTTTCAGTGCTGCAGTATTATGGTATGAGGCTGGATTGCCATCATATACTACACAAATCCGTATGTCTGTTTCACTCAGTCATATGTGAAATGTGGTCCAAAGCAGATTTTCTGATTATTGGTCCGTTTGAAGCGCAGTAAGTGAGGTTGGCGTTTGTGTGGCGTCCCCAGGGACGGAGCGTCCGTCGTGCTAGTCACCATCTCGCTACTAATCCTGTCTTAGAAGGTTTTCTGTTAACATGGATAAGCATTGGCTTGCTATCGCAGGCTAGTAAGCTAAGCTTATGTACAGAATGCCATTGAGAACGGCGCCGCCTCCAGCTATTGGCTGCTGCAAATGTCCATATAATTTAGCAGGCTGAATACTGAGGAATCTGCAGCGGCTAAATCTGGTGACTGACATGGCCGTGCGTCCCGATAAGAGAGGCCGAAGCATGCAGTCTTATTTGGATCAAAACTCATGCATTATTGCTGTGGAACTGTGATCTGCTTTTGCTTCTGACAAATCCATCAAGCAACCCGTACACAACCCGGGATTACAGGCCTGAGAACAGCACACAGGCTGCTTTTATATGTGTATATACTGCAAAAAACAAAAAATATTTAATTTAATATTTAGCAGAGTTAGCAACTCCACAGAGGCAGTATTCAGTTTTTTTTTTTTTTTTTTTTTTTTTTCAGATAAAATACTGATGTTAATAGTTGTCAAAGCCTGGACTAACTGTTATAGAGCACGAGTGACTAAATAATTATAGATATTGTTTTCCAAAAGGGCACAGTATATGGGTCATTCTACAGAATTGGTGCAAACTACTGTCCCACAACCAAAATACACATTTAAAAAGCAGTTAAGTATTCAAATCTTAGATGTTAACTATGGTCCTTCTATTATCTATTGAAACCCACAATAATATTTAAAATATCAGTAAGGTTAACAGATATAAAATCATCATTTATTGGGGCCCCTATAATCGTCACCACCTTTCACCCCACTAGCGAAGGCCCTGAATATACTAATTATCAACTAAGATGTTATGATAGAGTTTGGTTCACTGTATATTCGAACTAAAAAATCCTTAAATTTGAAATCAGTATGATCAGCTTTTACAAAGAAAAATGTCATTCAAAATACAACAAATCTTATAAATCACACTTGAAATATTGTTAAAACTGTAACCGCTGTTGATTTACCTCTAAATAAAATAGAAAAAATATATTTACAAGGAAGATGTAAGCAAAGTCTTAATAGGTGAATATAACCCTTCCTATTACATTATATATTAATGTATTTCGGTATTGACAAATGTGGTCTTCAGTCATAAAGAAATTATGTTTTTTGAGGAAAACATTTCAGGATTTCTTTCCATATAATGGATATGTGTGGTGCCCCCAAGTTTGAACTTCCATAATGCAGTTTAAATGCACCTTCAAAGGGCTCTAAACAATCCCAGCTGAGTAATAAGGGTTTTATCTAGCGAAACGATCGTCATTTTCTAAACAAATGGACAATTTATATATTTTTAAACCTCAAATGCTCGTCATGAGTAGTCTGTGTGGTCCGGTTCAATACAGTTATATGTCAAAAAACTCCCATCTCGTTTTCTTCCCCAACTTCAAAATCTCCTACATCGCTGCAGAAATACAAATCTAGTGTTTATAAAGTGAACATATAAAGAAGATCAAAAGCCCTTTACAAAAAAAAAAGGTAAAACACTATTGTAGGACGATTTTGAAGTTGAAGACGAAAATGAGATGGGAGTTTTTCGACACACCCTAACTGTTTTGACCTGAATCACACAGATTATGCATTCACATTGCAGAGACGAGAAAAGATGAGCATTTGTGGTTAAAAACTATATAAATTGTCAATTTGTTTAGAAAATAACCGATCGTTTCGCTAGATAAGACCCCTTTTCATCAGCTATGGTCGTTTAGAAGCTAGATTCAAACTGCATTTTGGAAGTTCAAACTTGGGGGTACTATAGAAGTTCATGGAGAGAAATCCTGAAATGTGTTCCTCAAAAAACATCATTTCTTTACGACTGAAGAAAGAAAGACATAAATATCTTGGATGACAAGGGGGTGAGTACATCATCTGAAATTTTTTGTTCTGAAATTGAACTAATCCTTTAAGTCATGCACTGTTAATAGACAAATAAAATCAGCTAGCGAAAATGTGGAAAATGTATTTTAAGAAGAGTTTATTTCTGAAAGTTCTCAGAGTCAGAAGTTGTCAGTAGTTGAAGAAACACTCATATGAATCTGAAACACATCACCTCTTATTTACTGTTCATCCAGCAGAGGAGCAGAAGCGTCCTGACATGGCAGAGGTGAAAGAGGAGGACATGCTCTCTGGATTGATGAAGTGTGTGTGTGTCCTCCTTTACTTCTCAACTTTCCACAGGATGGAGTGTGTGTGTGAGCGTAAGTACTTCACACCCTCGCTCTGCCGTTTAACTCTGGTGTGAACACATTTCATCAGGACTTCACACATGCAGGTGAAGCTTTTATCACGTCGTGGTTTTCTCTAGCACCCAGTTCCTCACACAGCATTTCAGGGACATTTACTTTGGTAGCAAGAGACGACACACTGTTTAAAAACTGCTGAAGTGCTTTTATTGGAGAGCGAGGAATTTCAAAACCTTGCAGCCTCTCATGAAAAAGTGAGAAGGATGAACGTCATGAAATGATTAGCACGAGAGCAGAGCGGTGTTATTTGTCAGAGCGTTGAGGTTTACTTTACCTGAACACAATGTTTTCAAACGCATACATCTGCCAGTGCTGGCAGACATCTTGTTATTTATTTTTTTCGTAATTTGTGTTTTCCCGAAGTGTTCGAGTTTCTTACGTATCACTGATTTCAACATTTTCCTCAGCAGGATGCCATTTCCATTGTATAATTCAGATGCTGTCAAATTAATTGTAAAACTAGGCAGACTAAACATGGCCAGTTATAGCAAAGGTTAGCGGTTTTAAATGACTGTGATAATATTGGACACTCTCTAGTAATCGTGTTGCTGTTAAATGATGTAGGCGTGCAGGAACACACTCGATCATGACCGACTCGCTGCACTCTGGCTGACTCTCACGTCTCCAGCAGATCTGCTCATGATTCACACGCTTGTCCTCTCAAAACCTCACAGGTGAATCACTGAAATGTCATTTCCCTTCGTCATGTCTAACTCTATTTGCATTTTTAAAATTCATTATTTAGTCCATGTGATAAACAATAAACGCGTGTTGACACAGTTATAAACAATGCACAAATAAGTCTTGGTAGTTTGGTATGTAGGGCACTTGAGTTTTTGTATTTAAAGTTTGGGATCAGTAAGAATCAAACATACTAAAAAAAAAAAAAAGTAATATTGTGAAATATTATTACAGTTTAAATAATAGTTTATTTTATTGTGTTTTGAAATATAATTTATTCCTGTGATCAAACCGGAATTTTCAGCATCATTACTCCAGTCGTCAGTGTCACATGAGCTCATTCTAATATGCTGATTTATTACTTTTATTATCAATGTTGGAAACAGTTGTGCTGCTTAAAATTTTATTTCTTTATTTATTTGGATTTTTTGTATGTAGGGCACTTGAATTTTTGTATTTAAAGCCTTGTGAAGTCATAATTGAATGCTATAGTCATTGTCTGTAGCTTTGAGATACTCCTGAATGTTGACTCTTGGCAAACCAGACCAAAATATTGATGAAGACTCAGTTTGTCCAAGCAAATGCTTTCGGGTGTAGGTCATGTGACATTTTGACCCAAAAATGTAAGTTAATTTTGTTGTGTTGGACTAAAACTTACTGACTTTGCTCACACAGGGTATAACAACTGCACAAACACTTTTTTGGTCTTTTGACTGACAGAAATACCTGAATTTCTCATTATGCTACAGTCAAACCCAAAGTTATTCAGACGCCTTCAACATTCCTTACATTATCACATTTTATTCACTATAGTTTTGAAAATGGTAAAAAAAAAAAAAAAAAAAAAAAGACAAGAACTTACTTAAACTGTGTCACAACAAATTAATCTTGATAATGTCAGATAACTTTGATTAGAAAGGTATGTAACAAAACATGGTCAGGTCAAAGTGTCAAATCTAATTTTAGGTCCCAAAATTGTTATCAATTTTACTAGTAGTCCACTTTATGAAGAATTTTTGGTTGTAATATGTCACAGTTTGCTTTATTTTTCTATCCTCACTTACATAAATGAACTAAAGTGTCCTGTACCCACTAATCAACATCAAAAATTTTATCTGGTGTCTAAAGAATTTTTGGATTGACTGTATATTATCACTAAATCTTGGATTTATTTTATTTTATTTTATTTTATTTTTCCACAACAACTTTTATATATTTAATAGTGTATTTAATTGTGTATTGAACATCTTTAGCTATTTAAAATGTTATTGGATGAAAAGCTGAGACATTTGGTATCATATTTTAGCACAGTGACAAATGATTATCCCATTTTAACTGTATTAAACTTAAAAGCTGTGGTTTAAAAGGAGGCAACCCTAGTAGAAAAAATAAATATTCTAAAATGTATTTAAAATACATTAATTTCATACTAAGTATACTATGAAGTCTTGAGCGATGTGTCAGTAAATAGTCAATGTCAATAGACTTGAACTGTACTTAGTATAAAATAAAAGCATTTTAAATCTATTACTTTCTTACTAGGATAACATAAAGCAAATGGTGCATTTTGTGTAGATTATGAGTACAAAGCTGCAGATAGTAATAATGTCTTGGGTTTGTTTACAGGACTCTTCCTCTAAACTGAATTTGTGCAGTTTTCTCTCACATAAGCACTCTTTGTCATTTGAATTCCCATTGAAAATGTTGGTTCAAAGCTCAAACATCTGGATAAGTTGTTACACACACTATTAGGAAGAAAAAGTGTGTAAAACAGCTTCTGACCGGACGCACATGCTGAGCTGCTCTGAACGAACAGGAGGAAGATTTTACAGTTTTACTTTACAAATACAGTGACACTAAAGAGTATTCAGATACTAAAGTCACTTAAAATGGCATTGAATTACAGACAAAATAGCATTCAACCAAATTGTGCGAGACCTCTCAGCCACTTTTGTCATTATCCCTAGAATGTCATAAAACGACACTAATTCTGAACAGTAAATTTATTGTTTTGACATTTAAAAGAATAAAAAGCAACTTTGTTATGCCTCAAAAGCATGACCTTTCTTTACAATAAATGGCACTTGCTTTGATATACTATTTTATATACACTGCCGTTCAAATGTTTAGGATCAGTAAGTTTTTTTATGTTTTTTAATAATTATTTTATGCTCATCAAAGCTGCATTTACTTGATCAAACATACTGAAAAAAACAAACAGTAATATTGTGAATTAGTATTACAGTATTACAGTATTTTATTGTATTTTGAAATATAATTTATTCCTGTGATCAAACCGGAATTTTGAGCATCATTACTCCAGTCTTCAGTGTCACATGATCCATCAGAAATCATTCTAATATGCTGATTATTACTTTTATTATCAATGTTGGAAACAGTTGTGCTGCTTAATATTTCATTTTTTATTTTTTGGAACTCATTTTTTTTTCTTTCTTTTTTTTTTTCTTTTTTTGCAGTAAGTTACATTTTAAAATGCATTCACACACGCAATGTTATTTTACATTGAAATACTTTTTCACTATATATATATATATATATATATTTCTGGATTTTTGATCAAGTGTGGCTTTCATGAGCACAAGATTTATATATATATATATATATATATATATATATATATATATATATATATATATATATATATATATATATATATATATATAAATATATAAATGTTGTCAAATGCAGTAAAACATATATGAAGCACATAATATATATATATATATATATATATATATATATATATATATATGTGTGTGTGTGTGTGTGTGTAAAAATATATATGAACAAATGTTTTTGTATATATGTTCTTTTAAGTTACAAACTTATTATTTACTTATTCAAAAAAATCATAATCATTGTGTATATATGCAGAGTTTACAGTGGAAATTACATGTGACATTATAGGTAACATATATATTAATATCACTCAGTATGTCATGTATTACATTTCCGTATGGGAAGAGTTGTGGGAAGAACTAATGTAGTGACATTTTATTCGTACATGCGACTTAGGTGCCCAAATCTATTTTGGGGCCTGTGCATTTGTTTTAAAAGTTGAATGACAGTGTTTAGTCTGGGTTTGATTTTCCTCTCATAAATAGTTTTGTGACTTAATTTTTTTGTGTGTGTTTCTCTTGTGTTGGCCGCTCTCTCCCTTCAAAATACAAACAAATACAAAAAGATGCTATTTGCATTGCGTCGCCGGGATGCGGCTTGCCAAAACAATTCACATTAGTTTCAGCTGACTGTGTAAATTATTTCTCAAATTGATGAGCTCGGTAATATAAATAAAGGTCAAATCACAATTTCCAGATGTGCGGCGAGCTCGGATGCAGCCAGCTCATTTGGAAATGAAAATAACACTCGCAGCGCTGTTGATTCAGGCAACACGCTCAAAGACACGAGAGCTAATTCAACCTTCAGCCGACGCTGACACCGCACGACTCCCGTTTGCCCGACACACCAGAGCGTTTGAACGGGAGCGAGACGCCACTTTTTATTTGGTCGTGGCCACCGCCGCTCGAGGGCCCGAGGAGGAGGAGGCGCAAAAATCTGCATTTGGGAAGAAACAAGATGGACATGAAAGATGGTCTGAATGGCGGTGAGGAATGTTGTTGTCGCGGGGCTAATGGAAAGGTTTGCGCGCGCAGCCGCGAGAGGGAGGGCAGCTGCATTATCAGAGCCCAGCAGATGTGGCCAGCAGCCATACGGCTCGGAGAGAGAGCGATGAGCAGGGCCGTCCCAGCGGCAGCCGTCGGCGCACCCTCCGGGGAGATCCACCTGCATAATCTGTGTCAACAGGTTCCAAACGGCCCCGGGAACCAAGGAGGGAGAGAAGAAAGAGCGGAGAAAACACTTACAAAGTAATTGTCTCTGCGGTTTTAACTCACAGCTCCAATTAACTGAAGTCTAGGCCGACCTCCGCCACCTCCTCATTCCCGCAGTGCGGGATAATTTGTTGTGCCTGCGAGGATCAGAGCCTTCAATCAAATAAAAAAAGAGCAGAGGCTAAAGAAACAGAGAGAAAGAGAAATGTCTTGTGTGTCAGTTTCCGGTAGAGGCGAGAGTGGGCCGCATCGGTCACGAGCGTCTGATGTGGTGAGAAGGTCTTGTTTGTTTCTCAACAAGAGTAGGTTGAGAAGATCAAATGCCATTTAAGTTTCTTTTTTTTTTCTCTTTTCTTTTTTCTTCATCTCCAGCAATTGTGTACTTGATGTGGTAAGAGACTGCTTGACTCTCACAACTATAGCTATCTGTTAGCAATCCCTCAATCAAAATAAAAGTATTTATACAAACGTCTCAGTTTTAATAGGAAACATAAATAAATACATGAGCATTCAGTTGATCTCAGCCTGAATATATTTTCTACTTTTTGTAAATATTGTAAAATATTGAATAAAAGAATTCAGATTATGTTCTCTCAGCTGTTCTCTTACAAATTGTATTAATACTATTTTGTCAGTTTGAGTTTGTTTGTAGCAAATGCAAAATGCCTCATTCAGGCATTAAATTTGTCTTGAGACTAGGCATTTAAATGAGCCATTTTGCTTAACAGATTACTTGTTTAGCAGATTTTCATTTAGTAAAAAAATACATGCTTTGAACTCAAACCATGGAGGCCTGGTAATGGCAACTTTTTATCTCAATTCTGACATTTTTTCTCAGAATTGCATGATATAAAATCACAATTGTGAGTTATTGAGTCAGAATTCCGGGATATAAACTCTCAGTTCTGATTTTTTCTCACATATGAAAGTTTACAGTTCTGACTTATTTTTTTCCCTCTGAGATATAAACTCGCAGTTGTGGGTTATGAAATTAGAACTGTGAGATATAAACTCGCAATTCTGAGAAACAAAGTCAGGATTGCATTATTTAAACTATAAATTGCAAGTTATTAAGTCAGAATTGTGGGATATATAACTCAGTTGTGATTTATCAATTCTGAATTTCGAGATATAAAGTCAGAATTGCAAGATATAAATTCACAAATTTGAGAAGCAAAGTCAGAATTGTTTTATATAAACTCAATTGTGAGTTATTGAGTCAGAATTTCAAGATATAAGGTCAGAATTGTGTGATAAACAGTTTTTTTTTTTTTTTTTTAGATATAAAGTCAATTGTGAGTTAAGTCAGAATTTAGAGATATAAAGTCAGAATTGTGGTATAAAAACTCACAGTTCTAACTTTTTCTCACAATTGTAAGTTTCATCTTGCAATTCAAACTTTTGAGATATAAACTCAGAATTGTGGAAAAAAAGTTAGAATTGTGGGATATAAAATTAACTGATTGCAATTCTTAGTTTTTCTGGCAAATGTGAGTTTATATGTCAGTTCTGGCTTTATATCTTGCAATTCTGACTTTATATCCTACAATTATGAGTTTATAGCTCATGATTCGGAGAAAAAAAGTCATAATTGTGAGATAAGTTGGAATTTACTTTTTTTTTTTTAATTATTCAGTGGCAGAAATTTGAAACTTGCTTCCATAAAAAACTAATATATAAATATATATATTTACAACTGAACCAGAATCCATAACCTGGCATAGATTCATCGTAATATGTGCATTTTAAGCATATAATGTTCTGATATTAATTTGAATTTGGTTTTTTGACATTAACCATAAGTAGTTTAAGCCAGTATCATGGTTTCTAAAAGCTTAAACTAAACAGCAGACCAATGCCTAAATTTTAAACATTTTACACACATAAAATGAAGCATCATAATAATACTGCACTGTGCAGTTTATATGAGTTCAAATGTGGCATAATAAAAAGAAAATCAAGAGCAGATATGCATGTCTTCTTTTTTTTTTCAGTTCATGCTGACTATTAAATAATATTCGAATATCAGTGGAGTGTGCAAATGTCTGTTCAGAATAAAGGCTTAAGGGGAAGATCATGTTCATGTAAAGATGCTCACAGTCGCTGCTGAGTTCTGTTCGTTTGCCACATTTCTTAGATGTAATATTGAGTTTCTGAAGCTGGTCTTTTTCTGTTCTCCATGACTGTGAGGGTTTGCATCTGACATCTCCAGGCCTGTGAGCTTTCCAGTGTCTGCGCGGGATCAGTTGGGTGCGAGATGTTTCCACTGACACGTCCTGCGGGCAGATGTCGAAGCACACGCGTGTGCTGGCCTGCATGCGTGCTGTAGCGCCTTCAGGATGACAAAGCAAAGCCAAGCACATTTTCATACGTCAGACTGTGAGAAAACGTCCACGAAAAAGCACGTGTGCGCTTGTGGGGCACATCATCCTGTATTTCTGGTTTAATCCAAAAACAGGCGTGATGAAACAAGGCAAGCCTTGTTGAGGTTCATTGAAAGACATAAACAACAAACTTGGGGCAATAAAGCGAGCGAGGAATCAAATAAACTGACCTATTCATCTGCGCCCAAAGTCATCCATTTATAATAAGTCTGGCTGATAAATGTTTTAATAAACGTGCTGCATAATTCATCGTCGTCAGCCTAGTTTTAATTGACTTATACGAGTGTTGTAGAGAAGATCAAAGCGCTGATTAAAGCGATGTATACAACGCTGTCCGATGCTCTTACTCAGACGCCAACTTCTTAGAGATCAGAGAGGAAGTCTGGACTGAGACCTTCAATTATTCACCAGACTAATTAATTAACTGATTGATTATTTGATTATTCCAAACATTGTTGATGCCGAGATCTCTCTTCTCCAAGGGCACAAGTGCAAATCACTTCCTGTTTGGCTGCTTTAAAGGAATAATTCAGCCAAAACTGAAGATGTTTTCATCATTTACTCGCCCTCATGTCATCCAGATTATTTTCTTTTATCCCGTGAAACACACAAAAAAAAGATTTTAAGCAGAACTTTTCAGTTTTTTTTTTTTTTTTTTTCCCTCTCCAGCCAAATATATAATAATGATTTGTACTGCCAAAAAATGACAAAATGTATCATGGACAAAGGACAAAGATATCAATAATAATAAATAAATAAGACACAGACACTATACAATGGCAGCATAAATTGCGATGGATGGATGGATGGATGGATGTTTTAGTATCTTTGACATACTATTATAGTTTTTATTAATATTCTGAATCATTTTTGGAATGTTTTTTTTTTTTTTTTTTTTTAATCTAGCACTTAGCACTTAGGGAGCATTTGGGGGAGAATATATATATATATATATATATATATGGGTCAAAGACAAAAAATAGTTTAAGCATAAAAAAAACAATAAGTGTAATATTGCTTTAAATTGTTGTTGTTTACCCCAAAAGATTTGTTATTATTGTTAGTATTTATTTATTGTTAATAAAAATACATGTTTCCCTAATTAACAATCTTGCAGTGTAACAATCTTGTCAGGCACATTTACAAAAAAACAAAAATAAAATAAAAATAAATTGTGACATATTAAAAAAAATAATTACTTTCACCCCAAATACTAATTAGTTGTATTTTTTTTTTTTATGTATTTTAAATCCTAGGTTTTGCCCATTTTTCAGTAAGATTTTTGTACTTATTTAAAACACAATAAAATGTAATATGCTCCCTTATTATTTTATATATTTTAATATGTACAAGTCAGAATAAGCATGTTTGAATTTTTACATAAACATTGTCTTGCACTGAACGACAGTGAAACATTATTTCAACCAAACTTATTTGAAACCTTAAAAGTAGACCCTTTACTTATATTTAATGTGCTTTCTGTGGTCTCAAAATCACTTTTGTAAATTTCTATTGATGTGGATCTTAACGTCAAGTCAAGTATTTTATTTTATTTTATTTTATTTTATTTACCTCATTATTTGAAATATTGTCCCTAAGTGCTAGCAATTTTGTTGTGATTTTGGCATTTTTAATTTGTGTGTGTGTGTTATACATTTTAGGAACTAAATGAGGTCAAGTAATTTTACTTTATTTTTTTATTTTTTTTTATTATTTCATTATTTAAAATTTTGTCCCTAAGTGCTGAAACAGAGGGATGTAGATGAGAAGAGACTGAGTCAGGAACAGAGACAGGAACAATGATTGTTTTCCAGAAGAGTCTTAATGAGGAAAAGGATTCCTAAAGTTAACAATGGCTCTCATTATTCCACAGCCCATTAGTGAACCTAAATAAAAGCTGTTCTCACTCCACTGTGTGTTCATGCTGTCAAAGACCCTTAATTATCTTGTCTTAATGCGCCGTTACCTCGTAAGGCTGATTTCTGCTGGAATTTCAGTGGAAGTGTCACCACCAACAGCAGCAGCTTCTGTGAGGAATCTCAGTCAGAGAGTTAGAGAGCAGAGATGCTTCTTTCACACCACAGTTTGATGTTTAACACGCTGTATTGTGTGAATCCCGATGTCTTCCATCAACACTGACAGGGGTTGATTATTGAGCGCCGGCTTCCTGGAATTAAGAAAGAAGCACTGTGGAAATGTTTATCTTGGTCGTAAATCAATTTGCTCGGTTTGTTTAACACCTTAAGGTGTTTGCAGAGGAACAATAATGCAATATTTTGACTCGCGTCGAGCCACAGCATCAGATGTGAGGAGGGCTTGATTAAATGATCATTTTGTCAAACAAAGTAGGTCAAACACAGATACGGGTTAATGCGCCTTCACAGGAATATATTTTCAAATTGAGCATCTGAGAAGGAAACAATACATGTCTTTGTATGAACATGCAGCAATTATGAATAGTTCCTTGTAAAGGTGGTTCAGGTTGACTTGTTGCCTGAGGCTCACATCAAAGACTTGATTGCTGTTTCATGTCTCTGCTTGCCCATATCATTTCAGTCTGTGTGCGTCCACATGCATCGCAACTGTTTTATTGCATGTATGACTTCATACAGACTTTTAAGCACACACAAAAACAGAGAGCTGTGGTTGATAAGTCATAAGAAAAGCTCATTAAAAGTTGCACTGAGCCATGATTAATAAACATACAGTATGTAGACAGAGCGCAGTGTTACAAATCAGGGTGCCAAAATAATCAATAAACTAAACAACTTAATTGTAACTCTAACATGCAACAAATTAATTAAATTATACTCATTAAATATGTTTTGTCATGGGAAAGTCACTTTATTGTCATCGTAAACTATACGATGACAGCATTTTGCTTACTAACAACATGGATAATATTTACTTTTAATTTGAACATTTAAATAAACTTTTTTTTTTTTTGGTCAGATATATTCATATTTTAATAGCATTAACACTGTTAGTGTGTTAAAAATACATTGTTTTTATTCTAAAAGTGCATGTTACATTTCTACAGTATTTTATGGCAAAATATTCTTTATTTAAAACAATTAACAGATGTTTACTATTCTTCTGTCCTGTCTCATTCGAGCAGTCACGCCTGTTTAATGATCACACACAAGCGTTTTCGTTTCTCTGACACTCAGGAGCGGTTAATGTATAATATGTAGTCAGTAAATAAGTACAATGTGGCTTCACAGTGTAGTTTTGTAATATAAAAGCACTAGAAGATGTTTATTTAGCATCATTTAATTATACACACAGACGCTTTACACTGACTTATATTACAGATGTAACCAGGGCGTCGCACTGTGTGTTCAATTCAAAAAAGTCTGATAGCAAATAAGTAAACTGAGCATTGTAGCGTTGCTCTTTGGCTTCCCGCTTTGGCCTTTTGATCCGGAGTCAGTTGGTGTGGAATGGACAGCGTTCCCGCCCCTCCGCTCATCCCAGGAGAGCCATTTCAAAGCTGTATTAATTATTACACACCTGAACAATACCAGTGGCTTCCAGTCGCCTATACATCAGAGGAAGTCAGGAACATTTCATTCAGACGTTGTAATGGTTTGACCTTTCTGCCTTTAGAAGACAGAAAGAAAGATGGGGAAAGAGAGGGGGCGAGGGAGAAAAGGAGAAGGGCGGGAAGTGCTGAGTCTTGGACAAATGTATGTGGAAGTGGGATACTCCGTTCCACCACCTCTGGCCGGTAATTGCCATGTAATGAAGTTATTAATGTTTGGTGGAATTTACAGGCCTGATATCCACCGGCTCCCGAGCCCCACATCCTCTCAAACCTGCTTCTCTTTTGTCGGCCTCCACAAAAGAAACACAGGCAATATGTGAAGAGTCATTAATTTCCTTTCCCTCTTGTTGTCGTTTTTGTGTAGGTTTTCCCCTCCCTTCTTTACTGTCTCTTTCACCAACTCTTCCTCAGTGGGAGCCGTGGTTCTGCTCCCCATTCTACCGGTTTAAGATTGTAATAGTGTAGCATTTGTGGGAGACTGACACAGCTGAGGTAAATGAATAGACAAGCCTGCTTCTTTTTCCCTTTCAGAACCTTTTAAGCAGCCATGCTGTTTTATGGCCTAGCACAATTGGCTAGTCACACATCTGGGAACAATGCAAATGCGTAATCAACAAGGGGCCCAATACCCGGCTCTGCGGTGTCCCGCATCAACGGGGTAGAGTCGGGCTTAATTGGTGGTACGTGGACGGTTCTGGTCCTCGGGTCCTTAATCCGCAAACACTCTGCCCACTCTCGGGCTCTCCTGCTGGGGCCCCATGACCCCGAGCAGACCCCTGTGCTACCTTACCTGACCTCGGAGCACCGGGAGGAGCAGCCCCTGCCCTCCTCATCTCAAACCCCAACACTAGATGTCAGGAGGCTCTGTGGGTGAAATCAATAGCTATAAACAGCAAGGTAATAAATTACTGGTCGCGGGGGCTTCAGACAAATTGGAAGCCAGCAGGAAATCCCTGAAAACGGTCTTCATGTTTTTACCCTTGTTTCCCATTAGCTGCTTCAGGGCAGTAAATCGTTTTGAGTGAATTCATTTGCACATGCAAAAGCCACCAGTTCTGAAGCTCTGCATAAGTCGTTGGCACTGCAGCTGAAATAAAGACACACGGGAGTAGTGTGTAGGGAGGATTTTCAACATTTCAGGGTCCTCATGGTCCACAAGAATATAGATAGGGCAAGTTTTCATAGTACAGCCATGCCACCAGAATGTGCATTGCTATAGGTTAGAATTAATTAGACCTACTCAAGTTGCAAAAAAAAAGAAAAAAACAACTTCGCTAATAACAAAGAACATCCTGCAAATATGCATTTGTACAGTTCTGTAATGGCTTGTTTTCTGAAAATCAATTCTGTATTCTAGGATTGTACGACCCGATCCAGAACAACGGGCTGGTTGCCCCAGTTACAGGGTCATTCCTGGGATTATGTAATATTTCAGTCCCCCAAAGTTTCTAAAGTGGTGGTTCACCAAAAGTAATAGTTCAAAGCTTTTCACTATACTTTGGTATACCCATTATAATGAATACAATTTTATTTTATTTTATTTTATTTTATTTTATTTTATTTTATTTTAGTTATTTATTTATTTTTTATTTTTATTTATTTTTGCATAAAATAATGTCTTATATCTATCTTAAACTCAGCATTTTGTTATGAGCACTGCACTGCGTTTGTACTTTTTTAGAATTTTTGAAAATTATTATAAACAAAATGTTCAGTGTCAAAATTGTTCGCAACAATTAAGCTTTTATTTGTGTTCCTTTCTTGAGATATTATATATATATATATATATATATATATATATATTTTTTTTTTTTTTTTTTTTTTTTTTTTTACTGCAAGATATTTTATAAAAAAATAAATAATAAAAAAAAACTTTAAAGTTATGTCCCTCAGTTTGAGCTCAACCCCATCACACCATCTGCTTATATATAACATCATTCACCAGAAATGACATCATTTAGGTCTCTTTAATAGTGGTGCAGAAAATGGTTCGTAGTATCATACTTTTTATTCATATTTTTCAGGCTTATTATAGTCAGGGACGGTACTGTCAAGCTTAACAATTTAACTCTGTCACATAAAATTAAGGTGGAAAATGGTTCTGTTTCAACATTCCATAAGTATATACAATGTACTTGTTTTATTGCTGCCATATATGATCTACCTCAACCCCGTCACAAATATATGTATTCCTCTTTGTTATGGGGTTGAGTTATTATTGAAAAAATATTACATATTTATAGTTTCAGCAAATATATACTTAAAATCATCATGACAACTCATATTTTTGTTATGAACAGAATTTTTAATGTAATATGTCCAACTTTGACAAGCATCCTACATCACGGGCCGGTTGCATAAAAGGTTTAGACTAGTCTTAAAAAGTCAGCTATTTTTTTTTATTAAGACTGTTCATAATTTCTTTTATACAGTTACAGAAAAAAAATTGATTAGTCTAAATTGAATCCAAAAAATAAGACTGATTACCCTTTGGTTAACTGATAGTTGGTCAAACTAGTACTTAAGACGCTGTCTTAACATAGAGGCTAAGTTTATGCAACTGGCCCCAGAAATTGCACCCATATTTGCAGCAGAAAAGAAAAAAGCAGAACGTGCTAGGCATGCAGATATGTTGACCCAGAAATAAGGAGACGATATGAGAGAGAAACAAAATCAAAAATTAAACTGAAGACAATGTAACCCTTCAAATGTGTTCTTTCTGATTACTATATGATATGTTAAGGACTAAAAGTGCGGTTTTAGTTAAACTTTTAAATTAAACAGTTTACACATAGATCATAGGCACACAATTTGTGTATTTTTAGCTTCAGTCCTTTAAAAATGTGAAAAAATAAATAAATAAATGTTACATTTGTTATCAGGAACACATGAGCAGTAGGCAGATGTTTGAATTTTTACATATATATATATTTTTTTTTTTTTTTTTTTGAGTTTTGCCGTGCCATATTATGTATCTTAAAATGTATTTGCAAGTTAAAAATGCAACTGAATCCCAGGAATGACTCTACAACTTAGCCTAGATGTGAGGAAAAGGGGCACTACTAAATATATTTGCATTGCACCATTAAACTACAAAAGTACAAGCCAAAATTTGAAGTCTTTCCAAAATACACAGAAACAGACAATGGGAGTGTTTTTACAAGATGGAAGAATTTAATGGAATATTTGGGGTTTCAACTGATGTGACAAAACTTCAACTTTCTTCTTGACAGTTAAGCTAAACCAGTTTGCAACTAAATTAAGAGTTACAAACTAGCCAGTAGTTACTAAGCCTCTGATGTGAACTTTGCATTCCAGTTTAAGTAACGACTCGCGTAACCCTACCCAGTTATTCGCTGCAATCCACTGTTTGGTGCTTCTGCTTGTCCATCATTCTCCCACATCCCCTCCCAAACCTGACCATAACTCAGCCATGCGGAGAGAGTCTGTGATGGAGTTTGGTCAGCTGCACTGGGGTGAGTAATTAACTAGAATTAAGTCATTAAACTGTCCCAGCTGTGTCCATGAATATGTGTGAGCCCAAGCCGGTAACTCAGCCTCTACAGTCTGGCTGATAGGGAGCGGCGTGACGTGGGATCGGTACACGTCACTGGAGGCCCAGATCGCTCTTCCTCCTCCCAGTCCAATTCAAGAGCCAATCTAACTGTATGTAGACTATTGCTAGCACACTTTAAGAGGCTAATTGTTTCGTGCTCTCTTGGAAATAAAATTAACCATCAACACATGTTCGCCCGCAATCTATAATGATTGTTAAAAGCAGGGCAATGAATCCTGCTGTGCTGTTAATTGGTGAGGCTGTTCTGGGCCCTCTGGTGCTGCTGGCAAGTGACCACGCAACATTTTCAGAGTTGGCATAAGGAAAAGTAACATGCCAAGAGCAGTTTGGATTTGTTAATTATATAACAATTAGAGCTGGGTGATATAGTGAGTATTCACAATAGGCCTATATTTTTGATGATTTTATTGTGATATGAAATTAAGCAACATTCTGATGATTTTAAACAAATTTAAAGCCATGGACTTGGTTTTGTGTTACCTCATTGTCTCATAGAAACAATATTAAACACCAACCTTGGTGTTCTTATAATTATTATCTGTTTTAAACTCACTAGTGAAAAATGTGATGGTGAATCATCCATAAATCATTTCAAACTGTCTAACTAGTTGGTTCAGTGGTTGGTTTACCTCGTCACTCATTTAAAGTATGTTTACTAAAACGTTTCACTGCTGTTGTTCATAAAGATATTTCAATCAATCATTCTTTAGTTCGTTTAGTGATGGGGTGTTCAGTTCTGTGGAGTTTTGCTCCAGCCTGCAAAACCTTAACACACCTCAGTTTCTATTAATCCTGAAGACCTTGATTGGCTTGTTCAGGTGTGTTTAATTAGGGTTGGAGCTAAACTCTGGAGCAGAATTGGACACTTCTGCTTTATTGAAAAGAAAATTCATGCCTTGATTATTTAAATAAATGTATACTGGATTTTACATCCTTCTCTAAACATATTGAATGTACTTTGCTACAAAGGTTGTTTGGTCAGACTGATGGCTCCTCTGAATTAAAATAACTAATTATTATTATTATTTTATTTATTTATTTATTGCGATTCTAGAACAAATACATAAATATTGAGGTGTATATTGGATATTGACTGAAAATTAAGCATAGAAATCTAATATAACTAATATGTGATGCTGGACCATAAAACCAGACATAAGTAGCACAAGTATATTTCTAGCAATAGCCAACAAGGGTCAAAAATATATATTTTTCTTTTATTCCAAAAATCATTAGAATATTAAGTAAAGATGTTCCATGAAGATATTTTTAAAATTTCCCACTGTAAATATATCAAAACTTAATTTTTGATTAGTAATATGCATTGCATATGGAAAGCTTATTTATTCAGCTTGTATACATTCAGCTGGTTTTGTGGTCCTGGGTCACATATTAGACTGCATATTTACACAAATGATCAAGCTTCTCTGTCTAGGAAAATAGTAGATAATTTCGGTCAATGTTTATTATTTATTTTAATATTAATTGATGATTTTTAATCATGGATCTTCCATGATCATGCAAATCAACTACTATGTAAAGTGCTGAATGGTTTTCCAAACATAAAAGGTAGGAAGATTGAATAGTAAGTTGACAAATATAGAAAAAGGTTTATTATTTACCAGTTTTGTATTGTTTTGAACAGATCGTTTCTCTCCTAAAACATTTCAAACATGCTGCATGAATGGATGAGCTCAAAGAAACAGGAGTTTTGTGATTTATTCATCAACCAGATTTACATTGCAAGACAAACAACTGTCTGTGAGAGACACCACAAAAAATATGTAAAACATGTGCAGGTGTGGGAGGACGAGAGGCTTTTGAAATATGAGATGTGGGCTTGATGAATTGTCTGAAAATGAGTGCTTGACTGCGGGTTCATGTCTATGAACACCTTGCCTCTTCTCTCACTGCGCTGGAATGCGGTGCGTCTGTCTCTCTCCGGCACTTGCTAATCTTCTCCCAAGTAGGACAAGAGTAATCGCTAATAATACCTATTAGCTAATCAGCTGATTCCCATGAACCATTTTTATCTTTCTCTGAGTGCTTGCATTTCAAAATAAATAAATCCTGCCGAACCCGTTGGACTTGGTTCAACGCTATCCACGGTTTTGATTATCCTCAAAAACGCATGATATGCACGAGTAGATCCTAGCATGGGGTCTGCACTGTGAACTTCAACGAGCGCGCAGCTAGCAGCAATTAAAGCTCTTTTTAACGCTCCTGTCTGCAAGTATCTGAACAATGAGGTATTGACAGAGCGCAGCTTAGATAAGGCCAATTTTTCCTCGCGAGCGGAGATACGACAGCGATTCTAGTCATTCGCACTTAGCGAGGGTCTCTGAGGGTAGACAGGGAAGATGCAGAGAGGGTTAGGGTCAAAATATTAGCAGTTAGTCTCGAAAATGCTGAATGATACGGAGGGTGAGGTCTTGCTGGAGGAGCTGTCTGAGCAAAACACTTATTAAAGTCTCACTTACACTCCAGCTTCCCTCAGAGTCTGGCCTTGGGCTGACTAGATATTAATCAAGCTGATAATTACAGCATTCCTAGAGCCGTGTCACTTAGGTGTTTAGGGATAACGGCGTAAACCTTGTCTATCCAGCCGTGTTTTCTTTGAACCAGGCTGTTTCATCAGGCAAATGTTTTATTCCCGTTTGTCTAACAAATTATAGCTTGTACATCATTTAAGGTCTGTTCAGACAGGAATTGTTTCTCAGGGTGACGCCTATAAAAGAACATTCACACAGCTCATAAAAATTAAATCATGGGCTGAACGAGGGAGTTTTTGCTTCATTTATCTATATGCAATGATCACTTATCTTAAGTGGTTAATGCTGTTTCTATAAACAAGTGTTATTCATTTTTTCAAACACATTCTGCAGTGGACTTCTGAACTGTGTTACCCATCACAGTTTTTTTTGTTTTTGTTTTTGTTTTTTGTTTTTTAATAAAACTTTTGATTCTAATTGATTTGGCATGGCGATAACACTTTTTGATTGTCGTCTTTAGACATTCTGTTGACTATAAGTAACTCCATTTCAACTAGCAGTCATTAGAGTATTA
This sequence comes from Cirrhinus molitorella, assembly GCA_033026305.1. Classification (NCBI taxonomy): domain Eukaryota; kingdom Metazoa; phylum Chordata; class Actinopteri; order Cypriniformes; family Cyprinidae; genus Cirrhinus; species Cirrhinus molitorella. The sequence continues at coordinate 33,444,549 of CM065123.1, read as the reverse complement.
GTAGATAGCATGTATCTGTTAACACTTGATTTTATGGACTTTCTGCTGACTATAAGTAACTTTAAAAGCAGTGCTGGGTAGATTACTTATGAATTATATGTTACTGATTCTAGATTTCATGATAAAAAATTGTAGTAACATAATATTTTACACATTTTAGGTTATGTAATCAGACTACTTTTTTTTGGATTAGGAAAAAGCAGAATAAAAATATATTTCATTCATGGCCTTAATGAAAAACTAATAAGTAATCAAACTAAAAATGTAAAATGAAAATATTATTTAAATAGCAATAATCAACAAAAAGAAGAAATGTTTGTTTGTCTGCATGTCATGTGACGATTAACCAACGTCAGAGAACCGTTAACATGCAAATGTGTTTATTTACTAATTTATTTGATGCCTTCAAATCTCAAAGAGTATTTTGTATAAATGTATTGGGTGAAAGAAGTTCCCCGCATCACATGTGAATAAGAAACAACGTAATTTGTGCATTTTAAGGTGTTTGAAAGTAGGGATGTAACGATATATTAAAATCTCACATTTTAAAGTTAAATTATTCTATCCAATGCATTTTGAGAGTTCAAAATGAAGATCAACAACCCATGTTCTTAACTAAGGGTGTACTCACACTAGACAATCTGAACCGTGCCCGGGTGTGTCACCAGCTCTGGCCCGGTTGGAAGAGGTGCGCCACGGTACGGTTCGGTTGGGCTTGGGCACGGTACGCATGCAGTGTGATCACTAACCGCGCCGGAGCACGGAACAGATACTATTTTGTGTGCGCTACTGTCATCATAACGACCGCAAACATGTTCTATTATTACTACTACACCACACTTTTCAGTTAATTTCATTCAGTCAAGTATATTTAGGTTTATAATGGGCCTGGTTCTTACCTTATTGATGAACATAAATTGTAGTTTGCGAGTAAAGCGGCAAATTCTTTCATTAACATCAGCTGTATCCGTAATAATTCTCTGATACATACAAGTGAAAATCAACGCACGGCATAAATTATTAATGAATTATTATTGATTATTTGCTAGAATATTAGCGAATGTGTTTTTTTCTCTGTTATCGCGTGCATGACGTAAGCGTGCTCCGGCCCGGAAGGTTTAATGCAAGTGTGAGTGCAAGCCAGCGGGGGAGTGGGGAGGGGGGATATTCGTGCTTGGGCTCGGTTCAGGGCAACCGTGCCTAGTGTGAGTACACCCTAAGAAAACTTGAGTCAGAAAAAAGTCTCGTACAAGTGAATTGACTTGTAACTGAACTTTAAAGGGGACTCAACCCTCTTTTTATTTGATATACTGCCTCAGTCTAAATTACATTCACACTGGTGTTTTAGGAATCCAAACAAATTAGAATATAACAATAATAACAAATGTACGTTATTGTTATTCCTTTGACAGTAATAGCCATATATTGTAAAACAGTTGCACTGTAAAATAAATGAAAATGAGTATTTTATAGGTATATTATTTTTGCTTTACACTAAAGCAGGGAAATTACAACACTTCTTTCCTGATTTCTACACTTGAAAGAGCTGTTTTGAAACGTTACCCATTCAAACCACTCGCTGTCAGCAATTCATACTGCACTTTTAAGCTTTTATTTTGATGGAAATGACAGTAGAGCTTGTATTTTGATGAAAAACTACAGCTTTAGTGAAAACAGGCTTACAAAAACGCATCTCACTACAAATCTGGTGAAATGCTCTAATCATCTGCCACGAAAATAAAGCATAACTGGTGGCAGTTGCGTCCCCAAACGTGCACTAAACTCACAGCACATGTAAACAAGTTCACTACATTCACTGTGAACTGCACTGTAAAAAAACTATTTGAGTCAACTTAAAAAAGTTTATGTGGCTGCCTTAAAATTTTAAGTTCAGTCAACTCGAAAAAAGTTTAAAGTCAACTTAGATGTTTGAGTTGATTCCACTTAAAATGTTAAGGCAGCCAAGTAACAAACACAGCTGTTAAGTTTAACTTTTTTTTTTATTTAGTCAACTCAAATATCTCAAATAAGTTTTTACATAGTACAACTTAACATTTCAACTTGAATAAACTAATTTGAGTTGACTGAACTTAAAATTTTAAGGCAGCAGGGTAACAAATTATTTTAAGTTGACTCAACAGATTGTGTTATTTGTCTGAGGCATGGAAAAAACCGGATCGTGAGCTGATAGTCTAAACGAAGTGTGCACTTTGCTTTAAAATGCGCAGCACTTTGTTTGCAAGTGTAAAACATAATGGTCCAAGACACAACTTTAAAGACCTTTTATGTTAGAATAAGAAGTTTTAATATATTTTAAAAACTACACTTCTTGCACAGAAGACTTATCGTTTCATACTGTCATGTGACATCATAATATTGGGAACAATTTTGATATTGCGATACCATGGTGTTGATAATATCATTGCATCCCTATTTGAAGGACAAAAGCCTTCCAAAATTAAAATGTTGAGAAAACACTTTTTAAAACAGAATTTTTATAAACCAGTGGTCAAATTCTGTGTGGCTTCTCAGTTTTCTGTACTTATATCCACATTACTGGTGACTGGACTGGAAGACTTTCTAAATGTATATAAGCAAAAGGCTTTCTTAGAAGGAAAATGTAAAAGATAAAAAAGAAGAATTTTGGAGAATCAGTCAATTCTGAATGCTGTTTTGCTATTGTCTGAATAATATGCAATCAATAAAAAAGTAACTGTAGTCTGATTGCAGGTATTTTAAAATGTGATGTAATCTAATCACAAGTGCTAATTGTAACATGTAATCCAGATTACATGTGATCAGTTACTACTCAGCATGGTTTAAGAGCACAACTTTTATACTCCTCCTAACTCCAACCTAACTACTAATACTCTAATGAGAGTTGGCTGACATGTAGTTGCAAAGTTACTTATAGTCAACAGAATGGCTAAAGGGGATCATCAAAATGAAGTGTAACCCGATAAAACCACCAACTAGCACCTGTAAATGTTGAAATTACTACTGAATGGGAATCATTATTGGTCAAATATCCAACTTCACACTGGGGACATGCCAACAAACAGTTCTGAAGCTCTTTTTGGCTCCATATCATCTGAGATTCATCATCGGTGAAATAGCCAGCTTCACAAGTTGGAGAATGGGCCAACTTGGATGCGGATCCTGCTGAACTGTCCTGTCGAACAGCACTAGTGGTTGTTGAACTGTGACTTGAGCTGCTTAAAGTGTCTATCTGCTCTTCGCCTCCATCACTTGCCTATTTTAAGATATCGTGCCATTGCCGTTGCCGCTCTCCCATCCACCAGATGAACGATGACAAGAACTATCTCTCCTTTTAACCTTTGCCGCCCTGCTCTGAAATTCTTATCGCGAGCCCCTTGAAGCATTTGAAACAGATAATGGTCATTCACCGTCTGAGACGTATCCTCTGGTGACTGAGCTCATATAAAGGGCTCGTGGGAATGAGGGAGCAGCCATATTATCCATATAAGTCGAAAAGGAACACAGTCGCATCCTTAGTGATGCGAGTACTGTAGATTGGTTAACATCATTTGATGTTAGCGGCAAGTTTTTAGTATTTAAGTTTTTAATCAATTATTATTTCATTTTAAATTGAAACCCTTTTTAATGACTTTTAGACATTTTAATTCATTTGAACAGTGAAAATTTGTCCAAATTTTGTGATTTGAGGGAAATTATCTCATTCAAATGTAGTATGTATACTTAAATTTCCATATATGAAATAAATTGTCATATAAAGTAAAAAATAAAGAGGATATTGTAGAAGAAGCTATAAAAATGTATGTATTTCAAAATTATATATGGCCTTATAGGTAACATACATGGTAATATCACCCTTGATATTGGGCAATATATGTCATATATTACATTTCTGTATGGAATTAAGTAATCAATTTACTGACAACAGAACTGAGAAATGCATAATGCAAAAATAACTCAATAAATATTGTCATTGATTTTTCCCTTAATATATACATATGGTTGTATGTAAACTGCACACTCACCGCACATCTGTGTTTTAGATGGGAGGTTAATCACAGTGGAGGAGCTTCTGTTCTTTTCCAGATAAACCAAAAAAATGGCGCTCATCCTGCCAGCTTTGCATCTCTTAAATTAGGCTTGTGTTGTTTCTGCAATGAAAGCTATGAAAAACTATGAGACACTAGAAGTTTGCGGACAGAGCCGAGAAGAATTTATGTTCTCATGTCACCGTGCCAATGATTCATTTGCAGATTTCCCCATGCGCTGTCTGATAAAAAATATCGCGTCGGTGATTTTGAGGCCAACATTTTGGTGTCTGGAACAAACAGTAGTGGATATGACTCACCGCTGCACTCACATCCAAGAAGAACACACGCATGCACGGACGGATACTCTCTAACCCACCTATTTCATTTCCTTCGACCTCATCTGTTTTGGCGAGCCAGGGACTGGATTGGTCAGAGCAAGGTTTTCCCGTCTCCAGGCTGGATTTCGCAACGCGGCCCGGGCCAGGAGGAGAAGTCAGATTAGCTTGACGCGAGCTGTTTTTCCAAGGTCTCCCCACGCTCCGCGCCATTGTTATTGTAGGAAAGCGATAATACTTCTCACTTGAAACATAGCCCCCGCTCTAGCCGCGCTTAACTCCAGCGCGCACACAGATGTATCAGATTAAATCGTATCTCCGAGTCCTCGCTGCACTCCGACTCCAGGACTGCCAGAAGGCCCGTAGGCAACGACTAAATTGCTTTGGTTTCAGTACACAAGGAGGCTGGCCCAGACAAGCTGGATCAGCACATTAGACGTGAATCCCTCCCAGATTTGAAGGCAGCCTTTAGCACAATTATTGATTTAGAGGGATGATTAGATTTAATTGAAGAAGACTGTTCCTACCTGTAGCTCCGCTGGAGGCTTCGGGAGCAGCGGATAGACACCGCGCCTAAATTCATGGTGACAGGACAGACGAAGCCAGTTATTTTCTACAGAGAGCTTTTTACATGGCCAATAAACTTTAATAAAACCTCACAGCAGACGCATCGCTCGCTCGATTGTATGAAAGCGCTAAAGTGGTTACCGCTGCATTTGTCAGCTATAAGAGAGAATCAAAAATAATAGATGAAAATGTTGCAAACCCTGCAAAATCCTCCCTCGCAATCCATTTCGCATTACATTCATCATGGATAGCAATTACTGATATAGATTATCTTGGCTTAAATTAACAAAACAGTCATTTTGTTATGAAAAATTATTTAATAAAGTGTTGCTATTCCTTGAAGATTCTTAGAAACATTTCAGATGCCTGTAGACACACAAGCTGTCAATCCTAATTCCTAAAGGAATTAAGCAAAAATTCCATACAGATTTGGAGAAATGTAGCATTCCATCACTTGCTCACCATTGGATCAATGGGTGCCATCAGAATGAGAGTCCAAACAGCTGATAAAAACATCACAATAATCCACACCTCTTCAATCCATCAATTAACATCTTCAGACATCAAAAGCTGCATGTTTGTAAGAAACAAATACATCATTAAGACATTTTTAACTTCAATCCTTCATCTGGTCTGAATCAGGAGAGAAATATGCACAGATTCAGTACAGTTTACAAGCCAAATAGTCCAAAACAGTTGTTTATTTTAATCAAGTGGTGTTTTATCACATTATTGTAATGTTTTTGTGAGCTGTTTGGACTCTTATTCTGACGTCACCCCTTCAACTGCAGAGGATCCATTGGTAAGACTAATGGGATGACATATTTCTTCAAATCTGATGAAGAAACAAACTTATCTACTTCACGGATGGCCTGAGGATGAGTACGTTTTTAGCAAATTTTCATTGTTGGGTTATATATTTCTTTATTACGGCAGATGAATATCATAATTATGCTCGATTTAGAGCTTGAAAACATGAGGCCTAAAACAGCAGCTCGTGTCACTGGCAATCGTTTTTTGACATTATGCTCAGTTTGGATGCTGCACCCCACCGCACAAATGTCAAATATAGGCCGTGCACTGAACCCACCTAAGAGTACAACCATATCATCGCAAATAGCCTCTAATCGGTCTCCCAGGATGTGGATAAAAGCCTGGGCGCTGTGACGCCAAACGCTACGGGCATCACAATGCGCTGAATGGGGCCAAGCGCTCGGCTAATGAAGCTCCTCAATGCCAGGTAGTATGGCGGCCATTACCACCCAATACCCCGCACAGCTGATCTGGATCCCCTCAGATCAGCTCTCTGCCAGCCTGTTGGAGAGCTTCGGCAGACATTTGGTTGGCATTCACGCTCCCTGACGTTTTATCGTGTCCATTTCTGTACTGCCATCTCTGCTGGTGAATGCCACCATAGTGAACCTCAGGGGATCTGTCAGCCTGTAAGAAAATGGTTAATTTGGTCCAAAGAATTTGGATATGCGAGATGTTCATATAGGCCAAATATTGAAGACATAAGGAACACTGTGCTTGTAATAATCAAATAGTTGTGTCCCAAATGCATAAATTTGTAAAGTTATTTTGTCATCCAGCATTGGAGTCCCTTCGGCTATGTATGCACACTCCATATTTTGGTTAATTAAGTGCACCATCTAGGTATTTGAAGTACACTTTTCTTTTTGTGTGTGTGTTTGTGTGTATGTACCACAAAATGGCATAGAATAGTGTGGAAGTGGAAGTGCAAACTGGGACACACCTTGTGTTTTTGCCAGTTAGAGCTCAACTGAAATGAAGTGCTAATCTAAAGCCACTTACAAGGATTGCCTGGAGAGTCCAGAAGTGTCACAGCTGGTCATTTATTTGTAAAGCATATTTTGGTCTGCTTTTGAGGTGCTTGATCTATGCATATTTCTCTCCAAATTTAGATGAGACACTTTCACGTGAGAAGGCCAAAAGCGATGGTTTAAAGTTAAAATAGAAAATAAAAAATAAAATAAAATAAAGTCTTAAAGGAATAGTCCACCCCTAAAATGAAAATTGCCCCATGATTTACTCACCCTTAAGCCATCCTAGGTGTATATGAATTTCTTCTTCCAGACGAACACAGTCAGAGTTGTTTTAAAATTGACCCTGGCTCTTCCAAGCTTTATAATGAATCTCCAAAAAGCACATATATCTGTCATAAAACTAACCCATATGCCTCCGGGGGGTTAACACAAGAATACTAAATGCCTATAACAGATTAAAAGTTGAAAACGAGAATTAAAAAAAAAAAAAAAAAAGATTTGAGTTTATAATTGTAAAAATAGAAATATTTTTGTTTTAAAAACCCATGGATCCGCTTCAGAAGACATAGTTAACCCCCCAGAGGCGTATGGGTTAGTTTTACAACGGATATATGAGCTTTTTGGAGCTTCAAAATAATAGCCATTATCCACCACCATTATAAAGTTTGGAAGAGCCAGGATAAATTTTAAAACAACTCCAACTGTGTTCGTCTGGAAGAAGAAAGTCATATACACCTAGGATTGCTTGAGAGTGAGAAAATCATGGTGAAATTTTCATTTTTGGGTGAACTATTCCTTTAATGATGGATTTGTTTCAGCTTTTGTCTTCTCAAGACGTTAATTGATGGACTGTTGTGGATATTCATAATCTAATTTACATACAGTATTTTTAATCTCCTGTATTTCTAAGATGCTTCAGTCCATCCATTGTTGTGTTTGTGTATTTAAAAAAAAATGATCAATAATTACTCACCTTCAAGTCATCCCAAACCCATAAGACCTTTGTTTGTCTTCAAAACACAAATTAAAGTCTTTTTGATGAAATCCGAGAACTTTCTGACCCTCTATAGACAGCAAGGGTCCTACCACATTCAAGGTCCAGAAAGGTACCAGAAATATCGACAAAATAGTCCATGTGACATCAGTGGCTCAACCATAATTTGATAAAGCTAGAAAAATACTTTTTGTTGTGCAAAAAAAAAATCTAAAATTACTTGCAGATCAAAGCATGCACATACGTCGATGCACATAACTCTCCAAAAGGGACCTAGGGTGACATGTAGGAGCAGAATTGTTGAATAAAGTTGTTATTTTAGTTGTTGTTTTTTTTGCACACAAAAAGTATTCTTGTAGCTTCATAAAATTAGGGTTGAACCACTGATGTCACATGGACTATTTTGTCGACGTTCTTGGTACCTGTCTTGAGGGTAGAGAGTTCTCAGATTTCATTAGAAATATCTTAATTTGAGTTCTGAAGACGAACGAAGGTCTTATGTGTTTGGAAAGACAAGAGGGTGAGTAATTAATGACAGAATTGTTGAGTGATCTAACTCGTTGGGTTGTTAAACATGTTTTAACATTGAGTCCAACATGATCCATGAACTTCGAATATTAAAGCAAGTTAAGGGGAGAATAAAGAGATGAACCACAGAAAATATCCTCATTCAATTTTTATGTCCCACCTACTCCCGACCGCATCCTCGGAAAGGTCTTCCCCACGTGTCTTCCAGAGGCTTTCGCGAGCGGTAGGCCTTTGCCATCCCGGTCGTCGCGACCCGCTCAATATAGACAGTATATTTCAGCAGTCAACTTTTGGCTCTGGTAGGCAAGACAGATGAAAACGCAGCGGTGGCAGTATGAGATTTCAGCGCGGGTCCAGATTAAACTGGACTCTCCCAAATGAGAGCTGACAGGCTCAACGAGCGGCAGATCATTTCTGGTGAGCGCTGCAGTCTGCGGAGCCGCCCCCACGGAGCAGAGGTGAGCCGGTAAGGATGATAACTCATACCCTTAATTGAATCGTGGCTTTAAATTTCATAATACAAGATGCCCATGTGACAGCTGCCTGAAAAAATGAGGTGATGGAGCCAAGGGTATAGCATAATAAGAGGAAGGGAGGAGGGGGAAACGTCTCGGGCGCATCGAGCGAGGTACGGGGGATATTCTTCTTTGATAACGGATAGCCTCCAGTTGTATGGACCATTATTCCGAGCACACCTTACAAAGCAAATGAACTTGACAGATGGCTGTGTCACCCAAACCCTTGACTACCGGTCCGATTATGCAGAAAACAATACAATAGAAAAGGGAATCATTACCAAAGGAACTCGGTTAGTCCGCCGAGGACAATGCCACGCGGAGGAACAAAATTACACTTGTGAAATTGGACAGTGAGAATGAGTTTAACATAAAGTGGGTTACAGCCAGGCAATCTGTCATAGCTAAAGCTATTGTCTGGGCCTGCTTGCATGGCATATGAAGTCATCTGTCATCTTTCTGGCTCTATTAATGGCCGCCGCTCAATTCTTAAACGATAGCTTTCACCAGGGCCGACCTGCCGGTCCGCGCATGCTGATGAGATCCCGAGCGTCTCGCGTATGAGTACGAAGCGTTGTGAACTCGTCTTTGTTGACACTGCATCTTTTCCAGGGTGAGCTTGCTGTTTTTAATTGTGTCTGAGTCTGTGTGGGTCATGTGTGACAGCAGACTTTGGTCGCCTTCTCTACGATAATTGCACATGAATGCTAAAAACTTGGCTGGCCGCACCGCTTCATAGAAAATGTGTTGTGTGCTTTTAAATGATGTCCATGGATAACATAATTATACTTTCGCTCCATCTGCAAAAATTAGAAATATAAAGTGCTAGAACTGAATGTTTTTTTAACAGTATATATAGTATATATACTATATAACTCAAATGAAGGACAGCAAATCATATATGACAACTATATTTCCTATTAGTTTTTTATTATTATTATTATTATTATTATTATTGTGGACAAATAGTTTGTGAGCAAACTTGATATTAACATACTTACTAAATGCAATTCAGAACATGAATATGGTATTTAAAACTTTGATTATAATTAGCTAAATATAGATAGCAAATGTGAAACTGCACTGAAATCTGTAGGTAACACATATGGAAACAATCTCTCAATACAAAAATCTGCTACTGTAAATGTGGAAAAAAATCAAATAAAAGACCACTTGGCTAAAACCACATTGACTCTGTGCATTAAAATAATGAAGGTGGAGGAACAGTTTATCACTGTCTCTTTAATGTGGACAAAAACGTCTGCAAAACGCTGTGCACTAGAATGAACTCTCAGCACGCACGAGCGCTATAAATGAAACTTGGCTGAACGCTGAGTTTATTAGAGCCCAGATTTCCTTTTAATTGCCTGAAATATTTGTCGAGTGTGCAGAGAAAACACAGATCGAGGACTCAACTGCAGTTCGGCAGCCATGTGTTTGTTAAAGCCCCAGCAAACATTTCTCTTTCTTAATGAACTCTCCTCCTCGTCTCATTACTCCGCCAATTCGCGAGTCAAACCCGGAGCAGCCGATATGAAGCTCGCGGGCCGGTGTTAGGTGCGCAAACACGAGCGAATCAAAGGCCCCGTTTGTGCCGCAGCACACTGCAACTTTTCAGGAAGAGAAATAGGCCCTAAAATAGGAAATGTCACACCAGCTTGTAAGGGACTAACAGAGCCGTATCTCGAAAAGAGGGCGAGAGCGAGTCAAAATCGTCTCTTTAAATGACTTCGATCTCTCGTGCGATGAATCACAGAGAGTTGCAAATCCTTTTTAGCTAATTGCTACCAGCTCGTGAGATTCTCCCCCCATGTTCAATATCAATTTTCAGGGCCAGAGGAGATAGTGCATCTCCCAGGAGTCCTCCAGCTACTCTGATAAAACTGCACAACAGCACTTAGCGAGTTCAGCTGGGGGAAGAAGAGAGCGGGGCCGTCTTATTCACAGCTGCTAGCGGTAATGAAGGAGAAAAAATCAGACAATCGAAGAGAAGCAGCGAGCATCCTGGTGCCATGAGCTCTGTGACCTTCTGAGGGGAGAGATGTCTGCCTTTACTGCACTGATTTCAGCCAGAAACGCAATACCAGCTCCGCACATACAGCTCTGTGTGACGTCTGCGCGGTTTCTAATTATGAAATGGAGACTTTCTGCTGATGAGCCACAAATAACAGAAGTAAATAACAAAACATTTTTACCCTCTGTCTTTTATTTATTTATTTTTATTTTTTTGGATGAAGTCTAAATACTTTTTAAGGCTGCTGTGTCAGTCAGCAAGTTCATAAACAGGGACATTATGTTTACTTATTGCCTTTGCTTTATCATTTAAAAGCTAATGATCTTCTTGATATCTAATGCTTGAATCGTTTTTTTCTTATTATTATCTTTTTTTTTATTATTATTATTTTATAAACAACATTTTTTAACATGACTTAGCTGTCAAAATATTTTGTCAGTCACCAAATTAATACAAACCACTAAAACTAATTTAACAGAATAAGTAGATTTAGGCTGATGAACTTTATTTCAATGTTGTTTATCAATATTATTATTATTAGCAAATGCATTGTCTGGCTGCCAATATATAATAAATATGTAACAAAACAGCATCCTCAAATTATGATAGTACTTCTTACAGAACTAACTCATGTCATTAAGCAATATTTATTTATTTATTTATTTATTTATTTTTTCTGTTTCTTTTATATTTTTCTCTTTTTTGTGTTTGTTTTTGGTTACTTCAAAGTAGGGCTGGGCAATATGGCCAAAAAAGTAAAGGCAGATTTCTGCTGCAATGCAAAAGTTCTAAAAACCAGACAGTTACATTTGACTTTAAAATATTCTTTATGGTCAGCGCATAATGTATTTTTTGAATTCTTCACACCTGACACAGTCATCTTAATAGAAAAAAAAAAATTCTAAGCTCTGCATCTTTTAATGAGTAATATTGTTTCAAATCAAGAAACAGGTTTGTGTTACCTGATAATAATAATAATAATAATAGTAATAATAACAAAAATTGATCTCTTAGAAATACACATTTGGAAGTAGCTTGATTTAGAATGCAGATGTAGATTTATGTTCATTATCAAAATCAGTAATATTTGTAAAATTGTAATCTCATTTTTATATGGTGAAATTTAATTATGCTGACTGTTTTATTATTATTATTATTATTATTAACCATTGCTCTTCCATGATAATATTCCATGATCATTATTATCTTTCATGATAATAACAGTTAAAAGTACAAATATAGCACCTATTTTACCATACCATGGTAAAAATGTAATATGGTTTCAAGGTATTTGTATGAAAAAACGGTAAAAACAGTCTAAATACATTTAGTATAAATGCATAAACGCTGTAGCTTAATAAAAAATTAAATAAAATAATAAGTATATTCCTCTTATTTTCCTCCTTCAATACATTTAATACATGTCTTCATTAATAATATAATAAAATTATACACAAAACACAAATATACCCACATTTCTGTCACAATACCACTATGCAGTTATACTACTACAGTAAATCTATAGTAAATGATGGTGATTGTTGATTAAAAAGCCTTCTGACTGTATCATTGAGCACAGTGTTTCTCTTGTTTGTCAGCGGTGTTTCATCTTGCTATAAAACAAGTTATTTGTGTTCTTCACTGAATCCAAGCACTTCTTGCGCTGTTTAGTGACCGAGACTCATCAGCGAGTGAAAGCATATACACTAGTAAGTTCGCGCTGTGCCTCTGTTTGAACTTTGATCAGAGCAGATAAACAATCCGAGTGGCGCACTTTGACTTTGCGCATAAACTTTATATCGAACATATATCAAACTTTTGTTATTGTTTATCGAGGAAATTCACATTGTGCGATAATTATCATTATCGATTTATCACCCAGCCCTACTTCAAACCATTAAAACACAGTAAACAGAGTAAGTAGAGTTAAGCTAATGGATTTTGTATTCTTATAAATAAATGTAATTATGTTTCTGAGGTCATGTATTCATCATGATTTTACTTTCTTGTCGCTCAGTGCTTTATTATACAACTTTCTAATTTCAGATAAAACTGTATGATGTAAAGACTACATTTTATTTTGGTTTGTTTTATTAATTTATTTTATTTTATTTTTGTAGGATATATTTATATTTTTCCACAGTGTTCCTGGTGCTGTTTGTGAGTTCCAGCTGTAGATGTCTTTACCCTTGAAGACACAGAAGTCAAAGTGGAGTGCAGGAGTCAGTGGTTGGCAGAAGCTCCCCTGACACTCGCTGTTCAGGCCTCGGCCTCCGCAATTAAACAGACACCTTTGCTTTTACAGCAATCATTGAAAAGTGTGAAGTAAATAGGCTCCGGTCAATAATCATTTCAGCACTTTCACCCGTTCGACACACACTTACACATACAAACTCTCCTGTGATTTTAGGGCTGTTCTGCCCTCGGTCCTCGACCCTCTTCACATGGCACTTCACTTTTATTCCTCTCACCATCAACATAATCCACATTAATGAGTTCAGCCAGTAGACTGTGACTTTATGACATAAAGAATCAGAGTATCTCTCAACAGGGCAGCTGCCAGTACTTAAAAACACTGATTGCTAGACATTAAGACTGTATAAAGTGATGAAGAGCAACTCTCATGTTGAAGTTTTAAGCTTTTGGAGATCTAGGAACAATCTGCAACCTTGTTAATACTTCATTTACTGCCAATATAGTCATAATGGACTCATTTTCCAATGCTCATTAAGGTAAACTGGACATCAGCTTTACGTTACAAAATCCACCTATTTATTTAGTTATTTTTGGTCAAAATGTATAAAAGAATGCAGGTTGCTCTGAAATGCATTAAAGTGATATGCAACAATTGAACTAATTTTGGTGTAATAGCACTTTTTGCAAATATGTCTTTTTTTTCTTTAGATTCTCTATCAATTGGTGGTGTGTCAATTTGTGTGTGTGTGTGTGTGTGTGTGTACAACAGCTTTCTAAACAGACTAGCTCATGCTTGTGTTTGTACATATGGCTGCTCTTACTGGTCTCTTGATGCATTAAACACAGTAAAACATAAAGTCAAACCTCAAATAGCCTCTCTGAGAAAAATAACAAAATAATGTATCATCACCACAAAACAGCTCATTACTGTCAGCAAATATATATATATATATATATATATATATATATATATATATTGCTGAGAATGTAAGTTTGTTTTTGTCCAAGATGTTTCTCCGAAAATTCTGGATGGTTGAACTATTCATGAATTGGTGCAAATATGAACACAGATTGAGATCTGACACCAAAACTCTATACTGTAAAAAAAATATCATCAGTAAGTCATGACTGTATATGTTTCTTCTTCTTCTTCTTCTTCTTCTTCTTCTTCTTCTTCTTCTTCTTCTTCTTCTTCTTCTTCTCATTACATTAACTCATCAAATGAATTCACCTAATTTTAGCTTAAAGTTAGCTTAGCTTAGTTTAAACTTAGTTTAAAAGTACACTAAAAAAACATTTAATAAATAAATTTGACAAACAGAATCAGAATGAAATTTATGTAACTACAATTTGTCTCAGTGACAGAAGCTTTGAGCTGCACAGACAAAGATTAGAAGTTCACTTCCAGAACAAAATTGTACAGATAATTTACTCACCCCCTTGTCTGATCTTCATGTCTTTCTTTAGTTGCAAATAAATAGTTTTTTGGCCTTTTTTCGATGATAGGACAGTGAAGACTGACAAGAAATATATATATATTTTTTTTTTCTCTCTCTCTCTCTCCATATAGTGGACTTCAATGGTGCCCACGAGTTTGAACTTCCAAAATCCAGTTTCAATGCAGCTTCAAAAGGGCTCTAAACGATCCCAGCTGAGGAAGAAAGGTCTTGTTTAGCAAAACAATTGGTTTTGAGAGAAAAAAAGACAACTTATATACTTTTTAACCTCAAATGGTCATCTTGTCTAAGTCTGAGATGTGTGCTAAGTCTGTGTATTCTGGTTCAAGACAGTTAGGGTATGTCGAAAAACTCCCATCTTATTTTCTCCTTCAACTTCAAAATCATCCTACATCGCTGTTGTACCTTGTACTTTCTCTTTGTAAACACTGGGTCGGTACTTCTGCAGCAACGTAGGATGATTTTAAAGTTGGAGGAGAAAATGAGATGAGAGTTTTTCAACATACCCTAACTTTCTTGAACCCAGAATACACAGAGCTAGACAAGATGAGCATTTGAGGTTAAAAAGTATATCAACTGTCAATTCTTTTTGGAAAATAACTAATCGTTTTGCTTGATAAGACCCTTATTCCTTGTCTGGGATCATTTAGAGCCCTTTGAAGCTGCATTTGAACTGCATTTTGGAAGTTCAAACTCGCGGACACCATAGAAGTCCAATATATGGGGAGAAATCCTGAAATGTTTTCCTCAAAAAACATAATTTCTGAAGAACAACTGGAGAAAGAAAGGCTAAGTTTTGTTCTGGAAGTGAACTTCTCCTTTAAATAAAAATACATATACAATTATGCTTATGTGAATAGGAAAAAGGTATATCAAGTAAACATGTTCTATTAAGACTTCTCTGATTTTTGAGCATTAATCAGTCATTATTTGAGGAGACGCTTCCTAACGAGTGTGTTTTGGTCTGAACTGTGACAGAAGCAGAAGTGTGTTTGTGTGTGTGTAACCCATAAGGACGGTAAAGCCAGTGGATGTAGAAGCGCTCAGAGTGTGTTGTGTGGATTTGGAGCGAGGTCATCATCAGGAGTATGGCTCTGATCTCTCCTGGCCCACATGGCTCTGTGTACACAGGACAGGAGACTGCCATCTTGCAAACTAATCTGCCCCCCTCCAAAGTGATAATTGCTTCCACAATACTGGCAAATAAACTACTGCTAATAATACACGAGGAAAGCCTTGCAGTTCTTCAGAAATGCCATACTTGCCCAGCGAAATAAAAATATGTAATGTTTTATAATGTTAATTTTATTTCTGACTGTTCTTTGACCTCGCAAAAGGTCCAGTTGTTTAAATAATTAAAAAATACATTTACTTGGTTATGCACGTTGCAGAGGCATCAAGGGAACATTCCATTTTATATTTTTGCAAACATTACTTAAAAAAGTAAATAAAAGTTTTTCCTTTGCGTTTTTGGAAAGTTTTGTGTACAGAACAATCCCCATTCACACGGATCCATGAAAACGACTGAAAATCCTTTATTGTAGACTGAACACATAATACACATTTGCATTGTGTCATTATTTTCAGATATTTGGATTCTTGTAGTTTACACAGAGACTATAACATTATCATTTTTCGAAAAAATTGCACTTTGAAACCCGCTTTCAAACGTTTGCATTTTCAGGCCCTCAAAGCGTTAATTAACAGCAAAGCACAAAAGTTTTCAATTTTTAGTTGAAAACGTTGTGTAAATACCCCCTGAACTTCATACCAACATTGTTTCTGAATGACCTATGAATGTCCAAAAAATTTTAATTGAATAAATGTGACCACAAAACCAGTCATAAGTGTCATTTTTTTTAAATTGAGATTTATACATCATATGTTGAATAAGTTGAATAAATAAGCTTTCCATTGATGTATGGTCTGTTATGATAGGACAATATCTGGCAACATTTACAAAATATCTTCCTGGAACATGACCTTTACTTAATATCCTAATGATTTTTGGCATACAAGTAAAATCAATCATTTTGACCCATACAATGTATCTTTGGCTATTGCTACAAATATACCCCAGTGACTTAAGACTGGTTTTGTAGTCTAGGGTCACAAATAAAAAAAAATGTCTTGGTTATGCAAACATTAGAGACGACATTAGGTGAACATTCCATTGTTTAATTTTGCAAACATTATAGAAAAGTTAATTTCTAAAACACTAAGCAGAAACATTTAAAAAATGTTACATAAACGTCCAACTGGAATGTTTCAGAAAGAACGTTTTGTATGCATTGAGTTAACTTTGCACAAATGTTCTCTAAATGTTACTGAAAGAATGTTTGTTCAAATCCGTTTCCTGTTAGTTGTGTTTTCAAGCATTACCTGACTTTTTCCCAACACACTGAGCAGACGTTCTGCATAGGAGTTGGCGTACGATGTCACACGCACATGCGAAACCAAGAGCGGTTTGTTAACCTCTTTCCTTCCACTCTGTTGAAGCACGAGCACAAAAGGCCCCGTGCTTCAAACGGCAAGCTTAGCTTTAGGATTATGCCAGGAAAGCGGGGCTCTTCTTGGATTGGGCCTGTTGTGGCCCTTCTGGCCTGCTCCTCGCCCCCCTCTCCGCTCCCTAATCTGATTTTTACCAGCCATCTTTGATCTAGCAGGGCCAAACCAGTTGGGTCTGCAAGTGCAGATGGAGAAAATTTGGAGATTAGCTGCTTTCCCTTACAGCTTTAGTGGCTAATACCTGATTAAGGGCCCAATCAAGCAATTGTCTCATGGCTGGCTATCGGAGGGCCGCTAGCTCGAGGGGAGGGGGCGGATGAAGGTTGATTCGGTAATGGATACTCATTTTATCCTGGTCCACTAAGAAGATTAGGCCTCGGGTGTCACATTAGCCCCAGTCTCAGGCCTGAGCTGGACCCTCAAAGCTTCTGGACATGGTGCTGCTTCAAGCTTTTGAGTAAACAGACAGCTTGAATTGCGAGACCCCATGTTGTGGCATGAATAATATGCAGCATTACAAAGTAGCCCAAGATCTCAGAGCGTGGTGCGAGAGACCTCCGCCCTCTCTTTTTTAGAGAGCCGAGATGATATTATCTGAAGCGAACCATCTGGTTCCAGTCAGAGGAGCAACCTGTGTGGATGGCAGGACCAAACAAACCCCAGAGCGATCCCAGCAGTTACGCTTCCTCTTTGGATTCTCACCAACAATGACTAGCATCCGTGAAATTGTCCTGTTAGTTAGTGCACCTACTTTTGCTTCTTGTTTATATCCCACTCTCTGAATCAGAGTTCACTGCTGTTCAAAAGTTTGGGGTCAGCTGGATTTTTTAGAAATGCATGCTTTAATTTTAGCAAGGATGCATTAAATGACAGTGCAGATATGTATAATGTCACAAAAGATTTCTGTTTTAGATAAATGCTGTTCTTAATATATTCAGATATATTCTGTCTTTTAAATTATATTTAAATCCCAATATTTTAATATATTATATGTTAATAGATTTTTGTAAGTGTCTTCAGTATCACTTTTCATTAATATATGTACTTACTTTTGGTAATCTAGCTTACCCCAAACTTTTGAATAGTAGTATATCACAGTTTCCACAAAAATATTTGTCAACACAAGTTTTTTCAACACTGATAATAATGAGAAATGTTTGTTGAGCAGGAAATCAGCATATTAGAATGATTTCTGAAGGATCAAGTGACACTAAAGACTGGAGTAATGATGCTGAAAATTCAGCTTTGATCACAGCAATCATTTGTTTGATTACAGTTTTGATTACAGATTTACAGTTTAACCCTTTAACTGTCACCTGTTCCCTCAGTGGGATGCCTAAGTTTGCTTCACTATATTACAAAAGGATCCTAATTTAATTATGACAAACTATATATTGTTTGAAAGGTCTAGGACTCCTATATAGATATTTTACCACTGGTTTGTGTTACAAATTATGAAAGAAAAGTATTAGATTAATTTATGACAAGAGTGCACCTCAAAAATCTACATCATAATAGGAGCCTGACCTTTGTCACAAAAAGACTTTCTTTGTTGCCTTTTACCCTATCACGCTTTAGAAATAATAAGAAATTATATATCAACTGAAAACTTAAAATCTCAAAATTCATCCATTGAAAACCTTTTTTAAAATCAGACATTGCATTACCATGGAAATACAGAGGAAAAAAATATAATGTTGTGAAATATTATTACGATGTAAATCTGTGTTTTTCTGTATTAATATGCATTAAAATTTAATTTATATCTGTAATTAAAGTTGAATTTCCAGAATTATTACTCCAGTCTACAGTGTCACATGATCCTTCAAAAATGATTGTAATATGCTGATTTATTATCAGTGCTGGAAACAATTGCACTGCTTTATATATATATATATATATATATATAAAGCAGTGCAATTGTTTAAAAATTTTGTTTTAAAAGCAGTGCAATTGTTACCCTTTTTCAGGATTTTTTTATCAATAAAAGGTTAAAAAAGAACAGCATTTATTTAAAATAGAAAGGTTTTCTAACAATATACACTACTGTTCAAAAGTTTGGGGTCAGTAAATTTGTATTCTTTCTTTTTTAAAAAAAATAAATTAATACTTTTATTCATCAATGATGTGTTAAATTAATAAAAAGTGATAGCATAGATTTACATATATTTTGAATAAATGCTGTTCTTTTTAATCAAAGAATTCTGGGAAAAAGAATCACAGACTGCAAAAATATATATATAGACTGGAGTAACAGCTGATGAAAATTCAGCTTTGCATCACAGGAATAAATTATATTGTGAAGTATATTAAAATAAAAACCATTATTTTATATTGTAATAACATTTTGCAATATTACAGTTTTTTTTTCTGTATTTTTGATCAAATAAATGCAGCTTTGATGAGCATAAGAGACTTCTTTAGAAAACATTAAATGAGAGGATGTTTTCAAACTTTTGACTGGTAGTGTATTCTGTCCTTAAAATTACATGTAAATATAAATATTTTTATATATTTTATTTTAATAGATTTTTGTAACATTATGAATGATGAGTTTAATGCATCTTTACTGAATAAAAAATATTACCTTTTTTTTTTTTTTTTTTTTAAATAAAATAACATTAATAATAATCAGAAATGTTTATTGAGCAGCAAATCAGCATATTAGAATGATTTCTAAAGGATAATGTGACACTTAAGACTGTAATAACAGCTGATGAAAATTCAGCTTTGCATCACAGGAATAAATTATATTGTAAAGTATATTCAAATAAAAACCATTATTTTATATTGCAATAACATTTTGCAATATTAAGGTTTTTTTTCTGTATTTTCGATAATAACATTGATAATAATCAGAAATGTTTCTTGAGCAGCAAATCAGCATATTAGAATGATTTCTGAAGGATCATGGGACACTGAAGACTGGAGTAATGATGCTGAAAATTCTGGTGTGATCACAGCAATCAATTATAGTTTACACTATATTCACACAGAAACAAGTTATTTTAAACTGTAATAATATTTTACATTTTTACTGAGTTTTTTAATGAAATAATAAATACAGCCTTTGGTAAGCAGAAGAGACTTTTTTCAAAAACAATAAAAAGTAGCACCCACTCCAAACTTCTGAACCACAGTGTTCTTTGTACAACCAAAAACTTCACAGTAGAAAAAAATATGTCTCATAAAGGAAAAATGAATTTGACATCCAGTCATTTCCCATCTCCGGGGCCTTTCGTGCGTTCCACCCAACCAGACATTAATCCACAAGCAGAAAAGCCGGAAAGTGGCCTCTCTACATATTCCCGTCATTTTCAAGTAGAGGTGAGTGACTGCCAAAAGATTGAAGCAGAACAGTGGCGAGAACGAAATGTCACCAATTAAGAGCCTCAAATATGCGGCTAACGCTGATAAACTACCGCAAAAACGGCGTTTTGGCCAGGGACTTTCTTTATGAGCAATTTGCCCTAAGTGGGGAATGAATTTGCTTCGATGACAACTGTTTATGTCGCCTTGTTAGGGAGACTCGTTTGGAGCTCTCGGAAAGCCCATTAATGTATGAATATCATGGGAAGCTGGCACTCAATATAGCGCAGCGCTGCCTTGAGAGTCATTAAAAATGCTTTCAAAGACAGTCGTAAGCAGGCCTGTCAAATCCCGCACACTTTTTATTGCAGAAAATGAGTTCGACGAGCAATGCGAGCGATTCGCTGGCACCTGGGCAGCTCCCGTTCGATGTCTGCAGTCTGGAGGGAGGATTTTCCCGAAGAGCATCGAGTATCAATTTCCTGCGTGTTTTATCTCTTTAACCGTGCGCCGGTGGGATGCGGGAACGGGGCCTCTCACCAATTACCTCCGGCGTCTCTTTGTTCTTATTTCTAGTCCTCGTGAAATAGCCTGATTATGCAGGGCCGTTAAACACAAATATAAATAAGCTGACATTATGGTGATTACTACCTTGGGCTGCTCTGTTTTGTTCTGATGATGTAAACTCCAGCCCTGATGAGATTCTCCTCTCATTACCCGAGACCTTTATCTGAGTCTTGTTAGTATAAGCAGCCACTTTGTGCTGTAAAACTACTGATTCAGTCCTTTCTGTCCAATTAATTAGCGAGGAGGAAACAATCTTGTTGCTTAACCGCTTGAATTTTACTCTTTCAAGTGGAGAACGGTGGCGAGGAGTTGTGTGCGCCGGTTCGAGAGAGGTAGATGAAGAAAGAGAGAGTGGAAGAGTGCAATTAACTTGATTAAAAAGATCTTTCTCATTCATGGGAGAGCATTGCTGAGTTTGAGTCAAGGAAGTGCACTGCTCAGATGTGCACCGAAATGAATAGAAGTGGATTGAATTAAGCAGATGAAGTTTGAGGCGAAACACAATAGCACATTAGCATTCGAGTGACTTAAGCACTGAAAGGTGAATGACCTACAGTCCTTAACCTACCACTGCTCAAGCATTGAATGTGAGGAAAAATCTGCGCTGGCTGGTATGTGAAACAGTGCTATCAGTTGGCCAGTTGGCCGGTAACTTCCTTTTAAATGAATTCTAACAATGCTTGAGAATGCATAAACTCCATCTCTGCAAGTGCTGTGGGTTTGACTCGCTTATAACATGGATTTATAAATGCAACATGCAACAAACATCTTCCCTACCAAATGTTTGTAATGTGAATGGTTTATAAATCTGTTGTCCACAAAAGAGAAGTATTTCAAAAAGGAAGTTTCCCTGTGGTGTTCCACAACAATAAAACCTATGTGGTTTAACTTTTGAAAGAAAGTAAAAAAAAAAAAAAAACACTTAAATATTAATATCAGTTATTTATATACTCTTATAGTTTTTATTCCTGTTTTGAAGTAGTTTTTAATTTTAGATTTCCCATTTTTATATACGTTTAGTAAATTTGTTGTTTTTTTCATTGTTTTTATTGTTTTTGGTTGTGTATATACAGGTCCTTCTAAAAAAATTAGCATATTGTGATAAAGTTCATTATTTTCTGTAATGTACTGATAAACATTAGACTTTCATATATTTTAGATTCATTACACACAACTCGAAGTAGTTCAAGCCTTTTATTGTTTTAATATTGATGATTTTGGCATACAGCTCATGAAAACCCAAAATTCCTATCTCAAAAAAATTAGCATATTTCATCCGACCAATAAAAGAAAAGTGTTTTTAATACAAAAAAAGTCAACCTTCAAATAATTATGTTCAGTTATGCACTCAATACTTGGTCGGGAATCCTTTTGCAGAAATGACTGCTTCAGTGCGGCGTGGCATGGAGGCAATCAGCCTGTGGCACTGCTGAGGTGTTATGGAGGCCCAGGATGCTTCGATAGCAGCCTTAAGCTCATCCAGAGTGTTGGGTCTTGCGTCTCTCAACTTTCTCTTCACAATATCCCACAGATTCTCTATGGGGTTCAGGTCAGGAGAGTTGGCAGGCCAATTGAGCACAGTAATACCATGGTCAGTAAACCATTTACCAGTGGTTTTGGCACTGTGAGCAGGTGCCAGGTCGTGCTGAAAAATGAAATCTTCATCTCCATAAAGCTTTTCAGCAGATGGAAGCATGAAGTGCTCCAAAATCTCCTGATAGCTAGCTGCATTGACCCTGCCCTTGATAAAACACAGTGGACCAACACCAGCAGCTGACATGGCACCCCAGACCATCACTGACTGTGGGTACTTGACACTGGACTTCAGGCATTTTGGCATTTCCCTCTCCCCAGTCTTCCTCCAGACTCTGGCACCTTGATTTCCGAATGACATGCAAAATTTGCTTTCATCCGAAAAAAGTACTTTGGACCACTGAGCAACAGTCCAGTGCTGCTTCTCTGTAGCCCAGGTCAGGCGCTTCTGCCGCTGTTTCTGGTTCAAAAGTGGCTTGACCTGGGGAATGCGGCACCTGTAGCCCATTTCCTGCACACGCCTGTACACGGTGGCTCTGGATGTTTCTACTCCAGACTCAGTCCGCTGCTTCCGCAGGTCCCCCAAGGTCTGGAATCGGTCCTTCTCCACAATCTTCCTCAGGGTCCGGTCACCTCTTCTCGTTGTGCAGCGTTTTCTGCCACACTTTTTCCTTCCCACAGACCTCTTGCTTGAGGGTGTCAATGATGGCCTTCTGGACAGCAGTCAGGTCGGCAGTCTTACCCATGATTGCGGTTTTGAGTAATGAACCAGGCTGGGAGTTTTTAAAAGCCTCAGGAATCTTTTGCAGGTGTTTAGAGTTAATTAGTTGATTCAGATGATTAGGTTAATAGCTCGTTCAGAGAACCTTTTCATGATATGCTAATTTTTTGAGATAGGAATTTTGGGTTTTCATGAGCTGTATGCCAAAATCATCAATATTAAAACAATAAAAGGCTTGAACTACTTCGAGTTGTGTGTAATAAATCTAAAATATATGAAAGTCTAATGTTTATCAGTACATTACAGAAAATAATGAACTTTATCACAATATGCTAATTTTTTGAGAAGGACCTGTATATGTCCATAAAATGTTTATTATTGTTTTATTTCAGTTTTAGTTTAAGTTATTATTGTCTTTTTTAACTAACTTGAGATAAAATAAACTGTAAAAAAAAAACAAAACAAAAAAAAAACACACACACTAACACCATTTCAGTTATTGGTTATTTTTATGGTTTATTTTTTGTTAACTTCAGTAATCCTTATTAACATTTTAATATAATAATACAAATGATTAATAATAATAACAATGAATTACTATTAATATTAAAATGATTACAAACTATTTTACAGTTTAATAGTATTACAGTGTTTCTTTATTGATTTATTTTATTTCTGTAACAAACAAATAAATAAATATAAATAAATACATTACATGTGACTTCTTTTATATGAGGTCTTTTTTTAAAAAATCATCATTTGTTAGGATAGGACAATATTTGTTTAAGTTACAACTATTTGAAAATCTGGAATCTGGGGATGCAAAAAAAAATAAAATACTGACAAAACAACCTTTAAAGTTGTCCAAATTAAGTTCTTAGCAATGCATATTACTAATCAAAAATTAAGTTTGGTAGGAAATTTACTAAATATGTTCATGTATCTTTACTTAGAAAAGAAAAATTGATCATTTTGACCCATAAAATGTATTTTTGGCTATTGCAACAAATATTCTTGTGCTACTTAAAACTGGTTTTGTGGTCCAGGTTCACATATGTGTTTGTTCTGCCTTTTTTATAAAATAATGCACATGCAGTTTCTGGCCAGTAAAGTCACAATCCTTTAATGCAATAGAATATGTCCATTTATTTATTTGTTGTTTGTTTGTGCTTACCCCGAACTTAAAAAAAATACTAGAACTTTAACTAAATAAAACCAAAAATATAAAAATAAAAGCAAATTAACATATAAATTATGACAGCCTCAGTGATACTAAAGTATATAATAAAATATATAAAATAAAATAAACATTAACTGATATAGAGAAAAATATAAACATTTTAATTTCAGCTAATTGCCAAAGCAACATTTCTCATGCAGAAAAGATTCAATTTTATGTGATTCCCTGACAAAAGTATATATATTCATTTGCTAGTAAAAAATAATAATAATAAAAAATTCTGGCCAGTAGAGTCACAATCCTTGGTAAAATGCCAGTTTTAGGCCCTGCATACGACGACTCAGAGCCCTGTTCTGAAATAAACTGATGTGTAACATCTGACTGACTTGATCATCCAGGAACAAATCTGCTGTCTGTAATGAGCCACACCTGAACAGTTTGTGAATCTGCACATAAAAACAATTCATTGAAAATGTCAATGAAAGGAATATCCGCAGTGTGAGATCAGCACTGGGGAATGAGACTTTTGCAAGGCGCTGTACAGAGATATTGTCGTGGTCATGGCAGTGCAGGAGCTGAAGTAAGTTTGCTCAGTGTTTTCCTCTGGGACGGCTGAGTTTGCACCTCTGCTCCCGTCCGGTCAGCTAATGAGAGAAGCCTGCGCTTCTGCCCCTCAAGCCCTGCGAACGCGATCGATCCCTGATGTCAGAGGCCGTACGTTTGGCCTGCTAAGCCACCCACTCCCCTGTGAGCCAAATTAGCGAACGGACGCACTGGGGCACCAGAGCTGGCCATTGTGTGCTTAGACTCCAGCAGACACATTCACTCCCACAGGAACTTAATGAAGAGTTCATATACACAGCACTGAATACACAACCTGATCATCAATGAATATTAGCACACTCACTCTCTAGCATCACATTCTGAAAACAACAACACTGGCTAGTTCAAGGCAACGTAATCTCATTTCTATTAGTTTAACTTGATGTGCTAAAATAATTGAAGGTTAATTGAAATGTTTAAAAATGAATAAAAACATTGTAGACATATAATGATTATGATGATAATGACAGAACAAAAATACAGTAAAAACAGTAATAGTGTGAAATATTATTACAAATATATATATATATATATCTATATATATATATATATATATTAGGGCTGTCAAACGATTAATCGCGATTAATCATATCCAAAATAAAAGTTTATGTTTAGATACTAGATGTGTGTTTACTTTGTATATTTATTATGTAGATATAAATACACACACATACATGTATATATTAAAACAAAATATTTATATATATATATATATATATATATATATATATATTAGGGCTGTCAAACGATTAATCGCGATTAATCACATCCAAAATAAAAGTTTATGTTTAGATACTAGATGTGTGTTTACTTTGTATATTTATTATGTAGATATAAATACACACACATACATGTATATATTAAAACAAAATATGTATATGTATATATATTTATACCTGTATACAATTCAGATTATAAATAAATATAAATATTTTAGATATAAATCTAAAATATTTTTCCTTAATATATACATGCATGTGTGTGTATTCATATATACATAATAAATACACACAGTACACAATTATATAGTATGTAAACATAAACTTTTATTTTGGATGCGATTAATCGTGATTAATCGTTTGACAGCACTAATATATATATATATATATATATATACACACACACACACACTTAATTATATTCTGCCCTTTAAATTCGATCAAATCCAAATATTTTAATATATTCTATTTTAATAGATTTGTGTTACCTTGTAAATGTCCTTACTGTTAATCAATTTAATGTGTCCATTTATTTATTTGTTTGTTTGTTTGTAATGTTGCTTACCCCGAGCTTAAAAAAGAACTAGAAATATAAAAATAAAAGCAAATTAACGTATACATTTTGATAGTCTCTCAGTGATACTAAAGTATTTAATAAAATGTATAAAATAAAATAAATATTAACTGATATATATATATAACATAGAAGTTGACAAAAACTCTTTCAGTTTCGAAAACAACTTTCAGT
This sequence comes from Cirrhinus molitorella, assembly GCA_033026305.1. NCBI lineage: Eukaryota > Metazoa > Chordata > Actinopteri > Cypriniformes > Cyprinidae > Cirrhinus > Cirrhinus molitorella. The sequence goes on along the minus strand of CM065123.1, from coordinate 33,418,240 downwards.
AGTTATATATATATATATATATATAGTGTTATATAAATAACATTAGGGATTTTATGTAACTATTTTTTCAGCAAAGTGTTTGTGTATTTTAGAAATTATATACCCATATATGCTGTAAATATTACTGAAAACATAATGAAATATTTTACTAAATAATATAACAACATAATTTATTAAATATAGTGATGCAGTGTTTCTTTTAATACAAGTCATGTATTTCTGATGATATATGTTAATATTTATTTATTTATGAAAAAAAAAACATATTAACAATATAATATTATTTTTTTTTTTTAATTATTTATTAAAAAATAATAATAATAATTATACTGAAAATATTAACAGGGCATCAAAGAAATCCCATCATAGAAAAATCTTTATCATCAAACCATCCTATGTATAATTAATGCAATAAATTGTTTTTGTTTTTGTATACAGGCTGCCTATAGAAGTGAATGATTAAACGGCTCCATTATTAAAGGCATCTGTAAATATAAATGCATTGTATCTGGCCGAAAATATCAAAAAGATATCTGAATGTATTCTGTCAAACAATTGAAGCAGACAAGCCATTATTCTCCAATGCCTTCTTGAGGCCGAAAACTGTTTGCGATTGTTATTCAGGCCCACCAGACAAAGAGTGTACAAAGAGAAGATTAGACAATTTATTTTGCCATTTATTATTCAGAGGTAATGAATCCTTCTCTGTAAAATTGAGATCTGCATTTAGCTGTCAGCATCATTTTGGGTAAGAGATGAGTGACATTTGCTCAGGGTGTTTGTTTGGTCGCTCGTCTCAGACGTTTGAGTGACTGATAGATTATTCCACTCCTAGATGATGTTGTGAAATATTCAAATCATCATTTCATCTGCGGGGCCAAACGCCAGGCCCACAGAAATGGATTTATTGTTTGTATATTACGAGGCCTTTGGTGGCCCCTGCTTTGCAGGACCGTCCTGTGAGCGGCTCTGAGACTGTCAGTCAGCGTCTTATGAACTCGAGTCAATTAATACTAGTCTTAACACGACCACGTGAGAGTTCGTTGAGTCAAAAGTAAAGAAATTCACAGTGTGTGTGTGTGTGTGTGTGTGTGTGTGAGTGTGTGTGTGAGTGCGTCCTTGTGCATGTGTGTCTGCCAACTGGCATCGACACGCTTCAAATGCGCACAGGAAACATGTTTGGAATATTTGAATTTTAAATTCGGTGTCATGGGCCAATGCAAAAAAACACAAAAAAGCAGACTAATTCACCTGTTCTGCCAAGATCTCTCCGCCACAGTGAAAATCTTCAATTTAGTCAGTAAACCTGGGTTACTATTAGAAATGACAGCTGAACTTGATGAAATTGTACGATCAATTGGAAAACAAAATTGCAATCAGGCCAACATGATTTCCTGGTGCTCAGACCATGCTAATTCAGCCTCCAAACACGGGTAAATGTATTTAAACAGCATAATGGCGTATTACCATGCCGTCCTCCTTTTTTCACTGTTTGCTTCCCCCATTAATCTCAAACTTCTATTTGCATGTAAATGTGGTCATATTTTCTATCATCAAAATACATGAGGCTCCGCCGCATAGTTGCACGCGTGCGCGGCCGAGAGAGAGAAAAAAGAGAAACACCCAGCCAAAGAGATACATTGAACTCTGATGCGCAATTACTGACATTTATGAGGGATTTCAAAGGCCTCGGTCCTGGCCGGGCTCGGAAAATGAAGAAATCAACAGGGAACGATATCAATACGCCGGCAGTTGGAGGCAGAGAGTTAGTAGCAGGTGTTAAAGGGTCACATAATGATTAATAGTGCGAGAGCAGGGGTTTCTCACCCACAAGCGCCGGGACCTGAACCTTCAGGCTCAATAACGGAAGGGCTGTTCCAGGCTCCTGTCCTTGCGCTCCCTGTTGGTGTAGAAAGCAGAGATTGCTGATTCCCACTTTAACAACTTGAGAGGCCGAATCCAGAGGGACCCCGTCACGCTGCTGGAGTCTGTTCAACTGAGAGAAAACGGCGAGAGGGGGAGGATGGGGGCCGAGAGAGAGATGGGAAATTTGAGGGGAGGCAGAAACGCAGCGGTGATGGAGGCTTAATTGGTCGGTCATCACTATTTCATATGCAGTTTATCCTTCATATTGCCTGGATACACCAGCAAGATCAGCACATTCATTTTACATCATGTTGACGTATTTCCGTTCTCAGTTAACGCACTTATATATATATATAATGCATATTATATAATAAATGCATATAATGTATGCATTTATTAAAAAAAACTATTTATTTGATCAAAAAATTATAATTTAATATAACAATTTTTTTTATTTGAATATGTGTTAAAATGTAATTTATTCCTGTAATGCAAACCTGAATTTAAGTGCCACACGATCCTTCAGAAATCATTCTAATATGCTGATTTGCTGCTCAGGAAACATTTCTGATTTATCAGTTATCAATATTAAAGTAGAGACATTTAAAATGTTACAGAAATCTTTTCAAATAACATATATAATTTACAGGACAGAATACATTAAAAAGTACATTTTAAATGTATAAAAAAACATTTTAGATTGCATTAATGTTTCACAATAATACTGTTTTTACAGTAGCTTTGATCAAATAAATTAATTTTTTTTTTGTTTGTTTTTTTTGTTTGTTTTTTTAAGAAATGTTTTTCCATATATAGAATGTTTTTAGAGACATTTATTTGATTACAAATACAGTAAATTTTGTGAAATATTATTGCAATTTTACATATCTGTTTTTATGTGAATATATGGTAAAATGTCATTTATGATATATATGATGTATATGATTTTTTTTTTTTTTTTTTTTTTTTAATTGACAGTATTACTGTTTTACTGTATTTTTGGTCAAATTCCCTGGTGAGCAGAAAAGACTTCCTTCAAAAACATTTTTAAAAATGTATGAAATTTTAGAAAGAAAGCGGAAAAAAAGGACATTTTGAAGAGATAGTGACAGATTCTCATGACCATAAATTATATATTTTAAGTTTGCCAATCAAATATGGCAGTCATTTTCACACATAAAGTTACTGTTTGACTGTAGAAGGTATAACAACGTGGATAAGCGTCTTCTTTGATGTTTTTGGAGACTTCTTGAAACTTGTTTGGAAAAGAGCTGCATGAATATTCCTTTGTGCTTTTACAGAAAATAATAACGTACGAGTTTGTTTGAAGGAGTTGCGTTGGTGACGGAAAGTCACGTTTCGCTTTGTATGCATCGTGATTCCTTTTGCATAAAAACAAGAGTTTCGAGTGGATCGTAAACCCTCTGACTCGGTCCGATCGGTTTGGAGAACACGAGGCCGACGTCACGGGCCGCTTTAGCCGCAGCCATACGATCAGGTGGAGGAGCGAGTCAGAGAGCGCTCTATAATAAGAGAGCATATAATGAAGTGAATGGCAGCCGAACAGCTCTGACGCCGCTCTCCCTCTGTGCTCGGGCCCTTATTAACAGAGTCAGAGCCCGCCATCATTATCCAGTAAAATGCCTGATGATTGGCCGCTCGGTGGCAGGCCCCTGGTGGCTGTCTTTGTCACCGATACGCCCGCCGTGGAGGGGGAAGAGAGAGAATAGAGCTTCACTCTTTCTGTCAAAACTAGCTTGGCCAAATGTTATCATTTTAAATGCCATGAAAGCAGAGGGAGCACAGGCCTAGGGGGTTTACACATCCCCATATGCTAGTGACAGTGATACAAGTGTAATTCTAGACTATTAGAGTGACACAGAGGATCATTTCTGCCCCGGAACATGAGACAGCTGAGGGGCTTATGTGGGACAGGCTGTCACGCTATAAAAATTTAAGAAATTCTTTAACCTGCCCTGCTTGCCTGATACCTCGGCCCTCCCCACCCACCTTGAATATTTTATGGACCAAAATGATTTATTAACTTGAGACAGGTAGCGCAGCGAGAGGCCAGGTAGAGCTGCTCCAGGACTGCGGGGTGAGACCGACAGGGTGCTTCATCTATCAAAAAAGAGCTCTGAGAGGCTGGGAAGCTCATTTGTAACCGCCGGCTAATGGCGGCGCTTCGTCCACAGGTTACCGGGCGGAGCGGGACGCTTTCACACATCAGCAATCCTCCCGATATCAGACGCCATTTCTATATTCAACAGGACCCTATAATAATTACAAAGTCAAATACAAAGTTTATTCAACATGAATCATATTTGGATTTTGAAATAAACCAAATTTAGTACATTCAGTGTATATCAGTGTGACAGCACTTCATCTACAGGTTATAAGCAGAGCAAGAAAGTTTTTGTTATTTTATTCATTTGTTTTAGAATTTCTCCAAATATGATAGATACACTGTTACATAAGACTATTATTAATGGGACCCTACAAATGATTTGAAAGTTAAGTAAAAAGTTCATTTATAATACCGTAAATCATATTTAATAACCACTTATGAACATAATTATACATGACAATGTATTGTGGTTACTTGGCAGAAACTAAATAATGAAAGCAATAAAAGCAATTAAGTACATTTAATATAAATATATAATAAATGTACTTATTGCTTTTATTGCTTTCATTATTTAATTCATTATTTAATAATATTGTTATTATTCACTATAATATCATTATTATTCACTATAAATCATACTTGAATATCCGAATGAACACTTTATGGACATAATTATACATTTAATTTATGTATAATGTAATGTGGTTAAACTGGCAGATCAAATTATTTGCCAGATGTAATGAAAACAGTTTATAGCGCATTAAATGTATATGCTCCATCAGCACCTTATCCTCAGGGTACAAAGCAGGCTAAATAATAATAAGCAATGACAATAAAGTTCTTTTCTGTTCTATTCTATAACATTAGAGGGATTTTTATGTTTAGTAAAAGTCTCTTCTGCCCACTAAGGCTGCATTTATTTGATCAAAAATACAATAAAAATGTAAACATATTTAATATAATCATTTTCTGTTTGAATATGTGTTAAAATGGAATTTCAAGTGATCAAAGCTGAATTTTCAGCATCATTGCTCCAGTCTTCAGTGTCACATGATCCTTCAGAAATCATTGTAATATGCTGATTTGCTCCATTTCTGATTATTATCAATGTTCAAAACCATTGTGCTGCTTTATATTTTTGTATTACTTTTTATTTTTCATAATTATTTGATTAATGTAAAGTTCAAAAGAACAGCATTTATTCAAAATAAAATTATTTTAATGCCTTTACTGGCACTTTTGATCTGTAATGCATCCTTGTTGAATAAAAGTATTAATAAAAAAAAAAGTACTAATCCAAAACCATTTTATTGTAGTGTAATTCTGCACTATTATTGACACATGCATTAAAATCAACTTTTAGTGCATTTAAGGGATATGATTTACAGGAACAGAAAAAAAAAAATATATATATATATATATATATATATATATATAAAAGATTCTCATGAGCAAAGCATATAATCTCAATCAATTTGCTTTCGTAGATGTAAATTGAATGACGTTTCTCCAGTGTATCATTAGAGATTTGGTGTGGTTATAGCACATTAGAGTCTTGTGTCAGTGGCGTTGTGCAGAATTAGTCTATTGCAGTGATAATCCACCGGTTTTAAGCATACTCATTGCTCATGATGTGCCCATGAGGGCTTTATGACATCTAATCCTACAGCTAATGAAGCCTCTAATGCCTCTCATTCACGGTTGAATTTAACCCAGGCACTCTCCGTCCATCTCGCATTCGTCATTCAAGCCTCCACGCGGCTCACTGCGATCGACAGCGTTTGGCCAACAATGTCAAAAGGGTCAGCAAGGGCCCAGCGCCGGAGCAAGCGGGGAGAATGAAAAACAGCCCTCCGCACCATCTGAATGCAGCATCCATAGATCGCGGCAGACTGGCACAGCGGCCCGTTGGGACGGCCAGAGAACAAAAGGCGTCCTTCTGCTAATTGACTGCAAAATTAGCCGGGCTTCCCAGTGGGACCAGCACAAGACAGCAGCAGATGGAGCCGGACCGGACACTCTGGCGGAAAGAGCTCTCCCAACCTGCTGAGAGCCTGCCCACAATTATGGGTCACAACACTTCTTGTTTAACAGAGCGCAGTGAAGTGCCGAAATCAGGGCAGAAGATTTAAAGGTCAGGGACCCGACGTGCAGGAGGCAGACGCTCAAGAGGATCCGTTCCTCACGCCTCGGGATACGCAATTGTCACCTTTGGAGATTTCGAGAGGCGTCTGAGTGTTTAAAATGCATGTAGCTGTGGGGCTTAATTTTGGCGACTCGAATGCACGAGCAAAGACAAGTCATTTACAAATATTTTCTCCCCGAACCTGGAGTTCTGAAAGGCTTCAATGCCTCCCAGGGCTTCTGTGGTGTCATTGAACAAAAAGCGCCTCGAGTGACTTTAGACTGCATATACCCTTTATTGCAAAGTCAAATTCAAATCATAGCAGAAGTTTGTAAGGAGAACGGTGAGAAGTATCTCGAGCGTCAAGTTGTGGGAGCAGATGAAAGGCAGGAGAGGACAGGCTAAATATTTGGCAGTCTTCACAGAGGCCTGTTAAAGGGAGCGGAGCAGCGTTCCCCAACCCTTGAATAAACAAGTAGCTAGTGTCGCTGTGAAGTTGAATTACATAGCTCAAAGCGCTTTCTTCCACTGGCAAAAAGCGTTCCCCTTTCTAGGGATTACTCTGAGGAATGTATTTACTGTTTCTCTCGCTCGCTCTCCTCCATAAAGGATATATGGAAATCAGAGGGCTACAGACACCACTCAGAAGCTGTTTTGAAATTCCCAGAAAGGTGGAGAGAAAACTATATTGTCCTTTTGAGGTGGGTGGATGCTTTCCACTCCACCTCACCATGACTGTCATAGTAATCTGATATGACAAATTCACATACAGTGGATTAGCGAGCGGCGGAGAAAGCCCGAGCGCTTAATATTTGTTGATGTCGCTTTTATCTGGCGGCTCGGTGTCCTGGGGCCGTGGTTACCTTGGCGATGAGGATATAACCGAAATTCCGAGGAGATGGCCGCTCCTGGAAATTCCGGGGGCCGCCCGTCACTTCGCGCGCATGCACGCGTGCCACCGTCGCCGCCGCCACTACGATCTTTGATGTTCCCGGACTCTTGATGTCAGGCTATGAAAAACGCTTAGCTCGATTTAAGCCTCTCGCAAAAAAGGGCTAACAACTGTAATTAAATCATTAAATTCTTGTCTACGCTTCACAGAGCATAGAGAAAATTAACTTCCCACCAACCTCATTTTCTACTTGAACATGAAATAATGATTTTTTGCTCACATAATTACAAAGCTAACATCTGATAGAGTCAGCATCCAGGGGGGATTATCACATGCATGAGTATTAGACCTCATTACCAGCTTGACTGCAAAATTATTACATCTTGTAATTGGATGGTGAGATTTATATACAGATTGGCCGGGTTTCTGTAAGATTGTAATTACAGGCTTCATTGGTTCGCTACTTATCGGAACTTCACAGAGAAAACAACTGCTAGAATGAAATGAGCATTTCATTAACCTATAGCCTTATCATGGGAAAACCTGTGTAACGCTCATGTATGCATTAACATAAATAGGATCGTTCATTTCTCCGGCAGATAGGGCCGAGCCTCGTTTTTTGGCGAGCCGGCCGGGAGGGGTCGCTTGGGGGGGTGTTGCCCCGCGGTCGTCTCGTTTGCCTCTCGTAATCCATGTAGATGGAGAGAGAAAGCAGTAAATTAGTTGTCTATTTCGCCAGGATGAACTCAATACATCTACTACTTAAAGACTAACCGGCTGTGAAAGCGCCCGAGCTTCGGCCGCGGTGTCTCCTCTGATGTTCTTTTCGCTGTTAACAAAATCTCTGGCCTTGTTCCCTGCCCGAATACAACGGCAGCTGGAGATTGGATGCCCACATAAATAACCCCCTTACACAATGACACTGCAGGATCGATCCAGATTTGATGGGTACTCACACAAAGACGAGGGGGAGGGGAGCGCGAGGACCAGGAGGAGGAGGAGCGGGGGCCGCCGGGGCCGGTGGGGCTAAAATAAAATTGTTCAATTACTGAGCAAACACTATTTTTCTTACTTTAACAAGAGATTTCACGGTGCGCTCCACGACTCGCCGGCCCAGCTGAGTATCTCTAATGCCGGCATTACCCGGCTCCAATCAGCTGGGCCCTTGAAATGGACTTGCTATTGGACCTCATTGTTTGGATGGCTTTTTTCAGCTGGGATCAATGCCGCCTTTACGTGGAGCTGATACAAAACCGGGGGATGCAACCTGCCACCCCCTCGGGCCACAACCCCGGACGCTCCGCCTGAGAGCGTTCAGCCCTGAACGAAAGTGACACGATGCCGGACCGAGGAACGAGCTCTGCCAGGCCGTACCTGCCAGACCCCTCCGTGCCCTCCCGCTCCGTAACCTTGTACGCGGCGAGCGGCTTCATAGATGCTGACAGTTCAATGAGGCACGCTGACTTAGTCCGCTGCATCCCTTTGTGCCTGAAGGTGAATGAGTAATCTGGAGTTGAAAGAAATCTGTGCGTTTGTTTAGCGCGCCTCGTGGACTCACTGATTATTAGATGCTTGATCGTAACGCTTCGTGGTTCACCTGGAGATAATGCTCCAGATCTAACAACGCTGATAATACTACAAACCTGATCGTGTGAAGTCATACTAATGCGAGGCTAATGTGAAAATGTGTTTGACTTTTATTTAATATCTAAATGAGTAAAAGTTCTCACGCATGTGGAACATATCTGATCCAAAGATGGATGACTGTGATAAGAATAAAGACAAACAGATGATTAGCGAGAGTTAAAACAGGATTTATTTCATTAAAGCAGATTTGGAACACATAAAATGTCAGAGTTATGCTTAAAAGTGCGACTCGCCTTTCAATTCTGTCCCAAGATATTGTGATATCAAAGTCTGCATGCACACAAATCCATCATTTGGACAGGCCTTCTTTAAAATTCAATTAACACATTTGCATGCTCTTTTTCTCGTTGTGGGTGTGCATCTGCGTGTGTTCTGTGCGTTTGAAGAAATATCTTAAGGGTAAATTTTGCACATTCACTACACTGAATAGATTATACAAGTGTAAAAGCTAAACAATCTCTGTAAAACCTCCATTCAAATGCAGCATTATGTAATCATTTTCTTAAACATCATTTTCATGAAGCTTTGAACAGAAGTTGCAAAAAAGCTGGCCTAGTTGTGCTCCCGCACTTCAGCGTCATCGAGGAGGTGTTGGTTTGGATTAAGTGGCGTGCTTGAGATTTAAACGCGGGCCACCTGATGTCTTTTATCAGCCTGCAATCTGTGGTGAGAGGAGGCCTCCATTTAACAAACCATTACAACTGAAAGAGCCATAAAAGACTAATGCACATAAACACAGCCATTCTGTCTATTAATTACCTCTGGCCCTGTGGCAATGAGGGTACTTAACCTCCACTAGATCACATGGTGATATGTTTTCCTTAGAAAAGAGCCAAAACAATTAACATCCCCTCTCACATTTCTCTGCCTCTCTTTTTCTCTCAGTAGCCAATCACTTCAGAGAGGTGACCCACCCGCTAATCAGCATTGACAATGCCCTTTGGGATGGCCAGCACCCTGGCCAGCCTTTGATATGTGAGCATGCTGGGGTGGCCGGGTGGGTGGGTGGGAGCAGGTTTTGTTGCCTTTTTTTCCTAAAACCCTGCGAGTGTTTCAAGAGGTGTGGGATCCAGCGGGAAAGACACTGATTAACCCAAACACACACAGCCACATCTACCAGCCCAAACTAGCTATCCACTTCTGTGCTTCTGGAGTTTACATCCATTACATTTTAAAGTATTTAAAAAAAATAGTTACCAAAGCAAACCAACAAGCAAAAAAAAAAGTTTATTAAAGACACACACCAACTGTGCGGTAAGTGTAAAAAAGCACATTAAAGCTATTATGATAATAATGTAAAAAAAACAATGTAAAAAAAGGTAAAACACACGCACACACACACACAGGAACTTTTTTTTTTTTTTTTTTGCATCAGCAGATATTGTAATTAATGGACTGTATAAATTTACATCAAGTAAAATGTGTGACGACCTGCCCCAGTATGAAAAACATTATAACATTTTGTTAGGATACTTAAAACTTTTTCTCATTAACTAATGTAAGATAAGAGTGTTTTTGTGTTCATGTTGTGTAATTACAAACAAACAATAAATAAATATGAACATATGTAACTACAACACCAGTCATAAGAGTCATGAAATTGAGATTTATACATCTAAAAGCTGAATAAATAAGCTTTCCATTGATGATACAACTATTTAAAATCTGGACTCTGAAAAAAAATAAATAATACTGAGAAAATCGTCTTTAAAGTTGTCCAAATGAAGTTCTTAGCAATGCATATTACTAATCAAAAATTACGTTTTTTTTTGTTTTTTTTTACTGTAGGAAATACATGATCTTTACTTAATATCCTAATGATTTTTGGCATAAAAGAAAAATCTATCATTTTGACCCACACTATGTATTTTTGGCTATTGCTACAAATATACCTGTTACTTAAGACTGGTTTTGTGGTCCAGGGTCACATATGTTAAGACAAATATACAAAACCCCTGTATTTTTATCATAGGACTTTTTAAAAACCTTGTTTGTTGTTTTCACATGGAAAAATGTTTCAGTTTTGAATTGGTGGTTGTGTTTTTAGAATATACTAGTCGTCATTTAATTCCAGTTATTGTTCCTTTTTTACATTGTGTGTTAATGTCTTTTTATTTAAATATAAGGAACAAAACAGAATTTGTTCTCTAATCAAAATGAAAGAAAATAGTGACAATAATGCAATGGTGACGCATATAAAAAAATAAAGTCACAGACAAGTGCACTATAACAACTATTTTATGCTTTCGTCCCTTTCTGGCGAATTTGCAATTGAGTGGAAAGTTTGCAGGCAAGTGCCAAACTAGCAGATGCCCAGTAGTGTAGGAGATTCACTGCCAAGGTGTCGCTACAACGAGGTAAAATCTCTTTCCATATGCTCTGCTGTCAGCCACACACACTGCACTCTGGCCTTATGACATTTCCACACACGTCTTTTATTAGCCTGAAATTCCCTCTTTCCGTACCTGGGTGTGGTTCAAGCATTCCTCTCGAATTCCTAGAGCAGGACTCTAATAAGGCATTTAACTGCTCTCCGGTTTATTGCGGTGTTGGGGGATATTTGGGGTTATTGGATAAACTTTATTTGTGGGCTGGGAGCGAACGGCACGTCGCGACGGTTGGTGGTAACTGCTCTCTTCCGAATTTAGCTGGACTAGATTTCAGCACATATAATTTGTTAATCTCTCCTGGGCGAGAGGGGCATACCAGAGATTTTTAACCTCATGTCAACTCGCCGAAGACAGAAGAGGACAATAGGGGACAATCGTGTGTGGTCCAGCCGGCCGCTGACATGATAACAGTTCCCAACATCGATAATCTCAAGACATTCCCAAACTGTTGAAGGATCCTGGCCATTTTCATCAGTTGTGATTTCACACATGATATACTGGACACATTGCAAGGGATCCTTCATGGAATAGCGTCATAGAAAATCAACTGAAATTTTTTGGCACACATTAAATTTTGCATATATTTAATGTCAAAAGTCACAGAGCATCATTCACATCCCAGTCATGCAGTGATTATTCTTACAGACACACACTGGCCCTGCAGTAATTAGCTCACAAGCTGAGATGCAAACAGTCCGTGCGGCCAAGACTGTGGATCACAGGCCTGTTAAATCAGTGCACTTGCACTGCTTTTCTCCTGAAAACCCGGAGCATAATATGCTACAGTGATGGTTGGTGCTGAAAGTCGGTGCAAAAGCTCCATTTGACCACTGCTGACTCAAGCCCAGCTCTGGTCATCTTTGAGTCCAGAGGGGATTTAGTCAGTAACCATGGTTGGGAGAGATGTCCTGGTTCCCTTTAATAGCATTAAGGGTTCAAACCGTTAGGGCTGTAATCTAGAGAGAGAAGAGACTCCAGCGCATGCCTTTGATCTCATTGCTTTTGGCTGTTTAAAGTTGACAGTTTAGTTGAATGCCATTCCCTGCTTTCGTTTGTGCAACACGAGTTTCACAGTGTTGTAAGAATTGCCCTACACCTGTACTTAAAGAATGTACATTGACATGCTTGAGAAACGCATTGATTTTTGAGTTCTATGAAATCCAAACACAAACAGGAGTCTGCGCTGCAAGATCTGTCTCATGAAGCTCACATGCAGATGACAGAAATGGTCTGAAAGGAAATAAATACTGGTTGTTTTTTGGGAAAAAAAATCCATTTGTGCATTAATGGGAAAGCAAGCTTGGATAAGCAGTGTTTATGTTATAATGACACTTAGACAGCAGCAGAGTCACTGTACAGCAAGCCTTCAAACATTTTAGATTCTGAATATAAAACAGCACATGAACCTCCACCATGAAAATGTGTGCGTGTCTTCTGCTGTTTTGAAATGGTTTAAAAGTCTTAAAAAAAACTTTAACCTTTGAAATATGCAGAATTCAGCACTGTAATCACTGCTCTACTCATCTTAGGTTTGCTATTTATATGACAGAAGAAGAGCAGAAAAATAAGAGCTTGCTTAAGGGCATGTGTACTAGTGTACTTTCTATAATTTATAGATATGTGTGTATACATGCAAGCCTGTCACTGCATTCACATGCATGGTATAATTTTTATCATGCACAGATATACAGAGAAAAAAATATATTATTATTATTATTATTATTATTATTATTATTAATTATAAGAAAAAAAATACATATTTAGAAACCTGTCTTAAACAGAAGAGAACATGCTACAGGTATCCAGTGAAGTTGCACTGGTCTCTCGATGTTGCTGTTGCAGTTGCAGTTGCAGGGAAAGTGATAATGGGACTTTAACAAGCCCCATAAATCAGTTAAGTGTGAACACGCTTTATTGCCCATAGATTACACGTGCCTTTGTTTGACGAGGGTCAAACTTCCACCCCTTTACAATTTATTTTCCCTATTGACCCGAAAAAGGAAATTTGATATTCTGCCCCCCTCAAAAAAAAAAAAAAAAAAATTGCGAGCATTGCTTAGGTCTAAAAAAATGCTGTTTTGCCGTAAATAGAAAATTGTTAAAATGCGCGAAACATTACAGCCCATAAATGCTTGTTTTAAAAAATGTCAAAAGCGAATGTTTAAAAAAGGAGCGAGTAATTGAGCCACCCTAACTTTTTCCCCTCTACAACATTTCTCAAGATTGAATGTCCTTTCTTAACGTCTGTGTCTTCGTCGTTTAGAGATATTTTCAGTGTCATATCTGCATGATCTTCAGCTCTGCGCGTTTCCAGCGGGTTATCACCAGTGCCATTCCTCCTTCTGTCTGATGTGTTCCTCTGATTGGCATCAGTGCCCTCAGATATTTTTAACAGATCCTCCACTCGCGGCCATCTGGGGCAGATCACAATCACTGGCTTCATCTGAGCCGTTAAAGTATTAAATCCACTATATCCTTTCAACGAGCACAACTTTAGAAGCGCTTGAGCAGCGACCCTATGACAGAGAGAGTCCCGGACCCCGGACAGTAGCGGCGAATCAAGAGCCGAGCACCAGCGCACTTGGTTCGGTTAAAGGAAAACACTTAATGTCTCGACTGAATTATAGTAATTAAAAATGTCAACTTTATTTGCAAGTTTAAATGAGTAGTAATAATAATAATAATAATAAATTGCGATTTAAAAATTAATCGTTTCGAAAATCACCTTTTGTAAACAAATCTGTATTTTTCACCCCTTTTCTTAAGAATATCAGCACGTCGCGTGTTTATTATATGTTGCATATATTAAACAAAGACGGTTCAGTATTATTAGTGGGAGGTATTTTGGTAAAGATGTGTCGGGATTAGTGAGATTATTGTTACCACACACACACACATTAAATCACAAACTGTTAGACCACAGGCGATCCCTTTATCTGTCATGAGTATTATTAGTGGTATTAATAATTTTGGGGGTTCGTAGCTAAATGGCGCTCGTGTGCATGTTAATGAAGTGCTCACGATTATTCACGACATCACCTCGTTCAGTATTTAACAATGAAACATAAATACAAAGTCCCCAACGCCCCCACCCCCGTGTGTATGCTTGTAAGTGCCTCTGGGTTATAAGTGTGTGTGTGTGTGTGTGTGTGTGTGCGTGTGTGTGTGCGTGTGTGTGTATGTGTGAGGAAAAGAGAGAGGGAAGACGTGTTAGAATGTTTTAGACTGTTTGACACACATTTTCTGCCGTGATTGCCAATATCGAGAACAGTTAATTAATCTGTTTTACCAATGGAGAAAGAAAAAAAAAACTCGTTTCGCATAATTATAGCCTACACCAGTTAAAGGTCGTATGAAAGTTCATGCATTAGAAACTGTATTTTTGTCAATACCCAAAAAAAGAGTAAAGGAAAAACAAATTCATGAGGTTTAGAGTATGGAAATGCACATCTTTAATTATTTAAGCTCACTCCAAGAAAACAGAAAAGCCAGTGTTTCATTTGAATAATTCAATTCAGAGAATAATTTTTACCAAATGTGTCTAATCCTGTACGCTAAAAAAAAGAAACCACCTTCAAAAAGAATACAGTTGTTTGATCGTCAATACCTTATGAAGATCAGTGTCATCGCGAGTGTTGCTTTAATTCTCCAGTGTTTATAAGAATTACGAGCCATTCAAATAAGTTCCGCGTGCCTATCAGTTCATTTCCCCAGTGCTGGGCAGCTGTAAAATCGTGTAGACAGGTTGTCACACTACAGTGAATGGATTCTAATGCTAAACATTTAACATACAATCCTCCAAACAGTGCAAAAGTGGCCCTGGCCAATGCACTAACCACATGCGCCAACGAGGAGGAGCCTGGGACGCCAATCAAAGCATCAACTTCAAATTGTATCTGAGAGATCAGCCCAGGACCTAGGGGCAGAGACATCAGTTGGAGCTCAATTGTTGATCTGATCACATCCGACGGACTTGCTGCAAAAGAGAAGCTGAGATTTAAAGACGAGCGTTTCCCATTCTCACTCTGGTGCGGCGGCTTGAGAGAGAAACTCTTCTTTCACTTCTTGCTTTGGTGGTGGGCTATTTGCTTTTTCGCCTTGTTTTGGCTTCGGACGTGGCGACTGAGATGTCTTTCCCCCAGCTGGGCTACCCGCAGTATTTAAGTGCCTCCCAGGCGGTGTACGGAGGCGATCGCCCGGGAGTGCTGACTCCGTCGTCCCGCGGAGGGAGCGCCGAGATCGGAGGAAGCGCGTCGGCGGCGGCCGCTGCCGTGTCCTCGGTGCTGGGCATGTACCCGTACGCACACAACTACAGCGCCTTTCTGCCTTACACCAGCGCCGATCTGGCTCTTTTCTCCCAGATGGTAAGAAAATGTACTATCTCGAAAGCTGCTCGCTTTTGTTTTTATTGCTTTTATTCTGCGAGCGTCCTGTAGTCGACTGCCAACCATTTTTGGGGGGATTGCCACACATGCTTGGTTAATGTAACTTAAGCTTGCAATGTGCATGGGAAGTTCCTTCGCAGATTTTCACATTTAGATTAGGCTATGTTAAAATGACATTATGGATTTGGAACGCATAAAATTCCAAAATACCTATAATTCTTTCCCACCGCCATTTTACACCGTAAGAAAAGTTTGATCTCGTCTCGGGTTTTTAGTTGAAGAACAGTTGTGCGGGATTTCGTGATGACACGAATCGTGTACCAAATTTATACTGTTTAAAACACGCTATAATTCATATTTAGGTTTATTTTTAATTTATAAATTCGTTTAAATTGTTTAGATCGAGAATTTTAATGTTCGTGATGGAAAGCAACGTAAAACGAATTATTGTTTGAAATGGTCCTGCTGGCTCAAATACTGCTGTACAGTTTATTACCTCACGCTTTCTTGTTTTGTATTAAATTCTAAAACTATCAGTGCTTATAAAAGGGGCAAAAAGAGTCGATGTTGTTGAAATGTGATACTTGACAGTAGAACCCCGTTGCATTTCCCCAAAATAAACAAATATATTAAAAGTGAAAGTTATTAATCAGTTGTGCCTTTCGCCAATTTATAATAAACCCAATTCAAATTGCGTGCATGAATCTTTTTGGTACGGAAAATTATTCAAAATTATATAAACAATTTAATTCCTAGGAGGGGGAAAGCGAAATAAATGTTTCTCACAGTTCTACTTTTTCGGTGGACAAGCTATCTAACGTTGCAATTTAATTGCGTCGTTTGTTGTATAACGTTATATAAATAATAATAAATAATAATATTGGTAATAGGCTAAGGCCTGTACTTCGCAAACGAGCCTTACATTAAATATACTTAATTTCTACATACATCGGACTCGGATATAATGCGGTCACGTTGACCCACAGTGGCCGTTTTTTTTTTTTTTTTTTTCCCCTCATTTTCCAGAATGGGATTTTTATTAAGTTTGTCATAATATTTATATATCAATTTTTTGTGTTATCACTATCAGTGGCCTAATGTTTTTATATAACAATACTGGTCAAAGGTCAAAACGAACGTTATTGGGGAGGAAAACAATATTCCAAGGAAAAAAAACTCGATCAAGTTTTCTGGAGGAGACCAGATTCAATTAATAAGAAATTATTGATAATTTTGCAAGAGAACGTTAAAGTTCGATGTGGAATTTTGGCACAGCGTCTTCCCGAATTTATTCGTGAGTTTTGTTGTCGTTTGTAATAAAAGCCATATGATTGATTTTTTGTTCCTTTTTTCTTGTCGATCTCATTGCAGGGCTCTCAGTATGATTTAAAAGACAGCCCTGGCGTTCACCCTGCCAGCTTTGCTGCCCACACGAGCCCTGCCTTCTACCCCTACGGCCAGTTCCAGTACGGAGACCCTGCCAGGCCTAAAAACGCCACACGGGAGAGTACCAGCACTCTGAAGGCCTGGCTCAACGAGCACAGGAAAAACCCCTACCCCACCAAAGGCGAGAAGATCATGCTGGCCATCATCACTAAGATGACCCTCACCCAAGTGTCCACCTGGTTCGCCAATGCCAGGCGGAGACTCAAGAAGGAGAACAAGGTGACGTGGGGCGCCAGAAGCAAAGAGGATGAAGATGGCAACATTTTTGGCAGCGACAACGAGGGCGACGCCGAGAAGAACGAAGACGAAGAGGAAATAGATTTGGAGAGCATAGATATCGACAAGATCGACGACAACGACGGGGATCAAAGCAACGAGGAGGATGAGGAAAAGCGCGGGGAGCTCGAGAGCCTGCAGGAGAAACGGCACGCGCTCGCACTGCAGGCTCACGAGGCCTTCGAAAAATCTAAATCTAACGCCATTTCCGTCAGCAAAGAGCCGTCGGACGGAAACAACAACAACACCAGGGTTCTGTCGCCGGGTCGGCCAGGAGGCTTTCAAGTTCCGGTTAGCAATAAGCCTAAAATATGGTCGTTAGCAGAAACCGCCACCAGTCCAGATAGCGCGCAGAAACCTACGTCACCCTCGGTTCCCGCCACTCACGCGGGCGCGCACCCGGCCTTCCTGCCCAGCCACGGACTGTACACGTGCCAGATTGGGAAGTTCCACAACTGGACAAATGGCGCGTTTCTGGGCCAAAACTCCCTGCTGAATGTCCGATCGTTCTTGGGCGTCAATCAGCATCACCATAATCATCCCGTTCACTCACAGCAGCAGCAACAGCAACAGCAGCAGCCCACGTCGGTGGTGGTGTCATCGATGGCAGGCGTGAACAGTGAGAAAGCGCCAGAGGACCTGAGTCCAAAACACATAGGTATGCACGAATCACACTAGGCCTGTGTATGCAGAACACACGTGACCCACACGGCCGCAATGTCATTTTAAATGTCGCTATTACTATTATTATTATTGTATTGTTACTGTCCTTGCTATTTTTGTTCTCAATGTATAGCCCCATATACAATATATATTAAAATAAATAAAAACTAATCTGTACAATAAATGCCGCGCAAATTTCAGTTCCAATCAATCTAATTCTAACGTTTTGTTTTTAAATCTCAGATCGGGAAAATGTCCTCAGAAATGAATCACCAACGCAACCTTTAAAGTCATCCTTTCGTCCTCTTCACGACAGGTAAATTTGCATTTTATTATTTTTCTTTTTCCTCCTTTTTCATTATTGTTATGTTTTCTTATTATTATTATTATTAGCAGTAGCCTGCTATCATCGTACGACATGAAACGCATCGAACGGCTGTTTTTTAAAAACTGCTTATAGTAGAAAGACTCTTGGGATAAAGCTATTTCCTAGCAGACAGGCAGAGAAAAATCTGCGCTTAGCGCTTATAATAAATAGTTGTGCTTTTCCTGGTGACAAAAGGCCGCGATTTCCCCTCCCCACACACACACTCTGTCTCTCAGGAGAATAACTACTTATCAAGTCACCGAGGCTGTGTGCCTTTCCTAAAGACCCTTGGGAAAAGTGAACCTCGGGGGAGCAGTCTTGTTCAAACTTTCCCCTTTTAAGTGCCACAATTTTAGCAGGGGGTTTTGGTGACTTGACTTATGCTTATTATTTATTTCCTGCATAAAAGTCGCTCCAGTGGATTAGCTGCTAAATCGCCATATTCTATTGAAATCCTGTATTTGAGACCGAAAGAGGCTTTTGTACATTTTTATGTGGATGGGAAATAATTTACTGAACGGTTGCGATTTATAAAAACCTCCATTAGCAGTAAACATCAGCTGTTGGTCAGCTTTCGGCTTTCATGGAATTATTATTATAACTATATTATAACTTGTGGGAAATGTATATTATGTGGCTAACCGTGAAATGGCTGAGTGTTTAAAACTTCAAGCTGTTGTTATGAAGATAGCACATCATCACATATTTATTTCTCTCTGTTTGTCTCCACAGCCCCAGAAACCAGCAGGAATCGACACAGAGGGTCCTCACAGCTCTCTCTTCCGCTTGATCAAGACATTTGCCCCGCAAAAAGGACTGATGGCACTCATAATGGGACAATGAAAACGAAATCAATTCAGCATAGCATTCAGTTACTCTAAAACAAATGGCCGAGTTTGATTAGCACCCGCTGGAGTTGTACATAATGACACCTGTGATCCCTTCCTTACCGTGGGACATTGGTAGGCTTATTTTGTCTTCATGTGTTGGTGTTTTCCTTTAAGGTGACCCACATTTGTAAATAGTGAGTTGACGGAGTTTGTTCAGATCATATATTTTGTCTAATAAACTAAATGAAATTATAGACCAACTCGAAGTGCTCTTTTGAGGCTTTTTGTGCTTTGGTTCGATTCCTGATTAGTGAAGTTAGCGCATTTATATTTCAATTCGTATTTATTATTTATATTAGCATTATTATTATTATTATTGAATACACCATAATACAATTTGATTTTTAATAATCGCCGATGATACTAACGAATGCTCTTAAAAGTGAAGAGGGAAAACGCTGTCGGTTATTTCGTTTTGCATGAGGCCCAAAATGGATCTCCAGATATTTTGCGGGAGTGTTCAAATTCAATTGTTAAATGGAGCTGGCTGCAAATGCATTGAGGTGCTAATAAGAGACCAGATGGCTGCTGGCGGCGGAAAATGGACCGAAGCAGCTGGGAATATCATTAAGTAATAATGTGGGAACGCCCTGTGCAAACAAAATCAAATGGTTAAAATCTAATCTGTCAGAGGAGGAAGAAAAAAAAAAAAAAAAAAAAAAAAAACTCGATACGATAATAAATTATTAATTTGTCGAGGAGAGTGACATTCAGTTGAGAGGAGCGTGGACTGAGGCCTTTCAGCGTCATCAGCAGGAGACACTGGCGCTCATTATTGTTTACAATTTAGAACCTAATAATTACAATTTGTTTTACAAAATTGCAGTTTCAAATGTAGCCAAATCATTTTAAATTAAGGCATAAACAATTGTTAGAGAGGATGTGTTATCTTTTTGAAAACGAAATTATTTTTTTCCCCCGTTAGCCTAAATAATTTAAATACATCCACTTAGCCTATAAAAATGAATCAATGAACAAAAACGTAATTAAAAAGTAATATCTGCTTCAGTCTGTTCAAATAGTGACTTCGGAAAGCACTCACAAAAATGATATGCAGCTGTTTTGACAAAAACGGTTTAAGTGATTTTTGCATGGCACTGTCAGTTATATTTAGGCTGTGTATTTACTTGCCTTCTGGATTTCTTATTCCATTCAAAACACTATTGATGCAGGAAATCAGAAATATGCCGAACTGCAAATAAATTAAGGCTTGCAGCGACCTCTATAGATTGGCAGAGTCATTACAGCTGGTTTACATGTCGAAAAAAAATCATAAAATCACTTAACCTGTTTTTCCCTGAAAGTACAGACAACATTTCAGATTATAAAATGATCTAATATTTGAATCCCCAGTTCTTTAAAATACTCAATATTTGACCGAGGCACTATTGCATAACATGTAATATGACAATTATATTATAGAATACCAAAACATGACAGTTTGCGTATTGCTTGCACTAAAATTATTAAAGTGTTTTATATTTCAGAAGTCCAAATTGAAATTGAAACACCCAAAAATAAAAGAATAAATTAAATCAGTTTGAAAACGTCGAAACATTCAGAGAGGATTTTATGCGACTTGAAAATCGAAATACTGAGGTGTTTTGTTAGTTTTTAAAAAAAATACATTATTGTATTATATTTCTTTGTTATATAAGTAGCATTAAACAAACTAAAAATAATAGGCCTAACGAAAAACTTGATATACGCTCGTTTTAGTATATTTTCGGCACTTGGTAGCGGAGAATAAATAAATCGCACTAGATGCTTATGTTCTGTATCTATTATTATTATTATTATTATTATTATTATTATTATTATTACTATTATTATTATTATTATTAGCCTATATTAAAATGCTGTACTAACAGTTTTTAACGAATTAGTATAGTTCCCCGATTTAAAAAGAAAAACTCATGCGCACCAGAATCTCGTTTAAACGAATTGTATTTATACGCCAGTAATAATAATAATAATAAAAATAATAATAATAATAATAATAATAATAATAATAATGGATGGTGGTTAAAAGAGGGCAGGTGCGTGTATCTCAACTCTCTCTCTCTCTGTCTCCTGGTTATTTCGTCTTCATCTCGTTTGGTTGAAATGCAATAAGCTCCCGGTGTTTCATTTATATCTTTTGTCCTGAACTAGCATGGGGTTCGTGCTAGAGGCCATCGGGCTGGGATTCGCTAATGCGCACGCAATTACTCATTCTGTACTTGATGTACAGTCAATTGTCTAACGAGAAATAAACGGGGCTGGAACCCATAATTACTCTGACACTTCCAGCTCCTCTCACACCCGCCCCGGGCGATAAACGACAGCCAAAAAACGACGTAACAGAATAAAGCGAAACGCAGGCGCGGGAGGGCTGGAAATATAGAGGGAAAATCGCAATAATCGTTTAAATCATTATCATAATCTTATTTGAAAGACACGGATAATGGTGTGTGTGCTGTGGTGACATAAAAGCCAGCCGATAGGAATAATAAATAATGCAGCAGCGCACTATATACTTGCGCAGGAACTGTTGCTCCAGCATAGTGTGAGTGATTCTCTCCCATGATGCCTGTGTCTCTGTCAGAGAGAGGGAGAGAGAGAGAGGTGAACAGGGAGGAAAGTTTATCACTGTCTTGTCTTTTTGGCAGAAACAGGTCATTGGTACACCCCCCGCCCTACAACACAAATGCCCCCTTCATCCACCCCCACCATCAGCACCGCCCCACGCTGTTGTCTTTTTGAAGATGCCGCCAGTATCTCTGAAGAACTAATCCATTTATCTAGTTTCATGAGTGCACCGGGTGAATACCTTCAACAATGGCCGGGCCCTGCTGGGAACCGCGAGTCGGGGAGTCCAGTAGTCACACACACATCCACACTTGCCATACACCGTGCTATGGTTTGACTACTCTGCTGTTCCTGCTTTCCAAAACAACAATAGAGGGTGAATGGGACGGATACCTTGGTCATCGTCTTTTCATCCCAGGAGCGATGGGTTGCTGTTGAACATGCCACCGGATGAGGCTGGGCCTCTGCTTCCAGAAACAGAGAAAGAGAGAGAGCTGCTCTCACGCCACTCGCACAAATAGCAACAAGGGACAACTGCTAGTGGCTTTTACAATCACTGTGTGCTGGTGGAAAAACTGTAGTGAAAACCCAGACACAAAGATAAATGCTTCTTCCAATCATCTGGAAAAGTACTGGTGATGACAGATTTACACACGAGTGTGAGTTTTTAAATATATATGGTGTATAAAATGGTGTAGTATTTACTTAAAAACAATTTTCGCTCAGAATTTTCATAAAGAAACAACTAGTAACACTGAAAATATAAACATGATGAATAATCAAAATACAAAGTATAAAGACTGAAATAGTTTTGGTTACAGTCCTTGTGGCAGTGTAATTATACATTTAGGTACTGAGTAATATTAATTAATTACATGTAAATACTATGTGGTTAGGATAAGGGTTTGGCGTGCATGTAATTATGCATAATTATTTTTTATTATAACAGAAAGTACATGTAACGTTTACTTTTTTTGCAGATATAATATGTTGGGTATAATATTTTGTATTATGTAATTTAGTTTAAACAATATTTGTATGCATTTATTTAAATATTTTACATATACTAATATTAAGAATAATTTCAAATTTAATAACAACAACAATAAATAATAATAATAATAATCATTAGTATTATTATTTATCATTATTATTATTATTATTATTATTATTATTATTATTATTATTATTATGTGACCCTGGACCCCAAAACCAGTCATAACGTCAATGTTTTGAAATTGAAATATTTGAAAGCTGAATAAATAAGCTTTCTATTGATGTATGGTTTATTGAGATAATCTAAATCTTGGCCAAGATATTGAAAAAAATCACCTTTAAAGTTTTCTAAATGAAGTTCTTAGCAATGCATGTTACTAATCAAAATTTACGTTTTGATATATTTACATTAGAAAATTTACTAAATATCTTCATGGAACTTGATCAATGATTAATTTGACTCATACAATCTATTCTTGAATATTGATATAAATATACCTGTGCTACTTAAGACTGGTCACATATTTGAATTTATTTACTGGCAATTAAATACTATGAATATAGACAAGAAAAATACTACAGTGCGGTCAGATTTGTTTGGCATTCTATTAAAAATTCAAGAAAAACAAACAAAAAAACAGTTTTATTACTTTGAGCTATATTGTAGATATAAAACCTTTGATGCATGAATTAAAAAATCACAAAGATGAAAAAAAAAATATTTGTAAATGTAAAGAAAAATATAATCATCCCAATCTTTTTTTTTTTTTATAATTTATTCATTACTTTCTCGACAATCCACCAATTTCACCAGACATTTTGAATGTATGTTGTCATAAACAAAAATCTAGAAACATAAAAAAGACAGCCATATAGGATTATGAGCAAGGGTCAAAGGTCATCAGTTGTGTAACATCACACCCTTAATGGTTAAAAATTGTTTTCTAAATCTCAGTCCACTGCAGTGAAAGTCACGCATCAAAGCGTACATAAATCTGTGGTTTAATCTTTTTTTAGCCGCGTTCTGGAAATATTTAAGTGCATTCCTTTGCATGCGTTTGGGTTTTTAAACTGTAAACACGCATCAAATAAACAAACACAAACTGTAAGAGACAACTAGTAGCAGAGATGTCACGCAGGCAGTTGTCCTCTCCAGTGCCTGCTGTACGTCTGCTTATAATGCACTTTTTTCCCGGTGTCCGTTCCTGCGAAGCCTAACACAGACTCTCTGACCCTTCCCCGAGGCTGCTATTGTCTTGTGCTGCGCCTAATAAACAGCAGACAGCCGTTACAGAGCTTTATCCCTCCGCATGAAAATTTCCACAGAGACGGATAATAAAGTCAGACTTTCCTGCGCTGCTTTCTGATGTGATGCCATTGTGGGTTTGGGTTAATTCCAGAGGTCTGTACAAAGAGGAACGGATGTATCTGAAGTGTCACCCAGCAGCTGGGGCCCGGCTCTGTTATTCCCCTCCACACATGTGCGCCGCAGAGGCTGATATCAGATCGGCTCTTCTAATCTGCATCGCGGCCCACGTCGTTTTTTTTCCTCGAACCGGCCGTGGCGAATCGCGATCTAAACCTGCAGTTAGCCGACTGGCGTCCGCTCGCGTGTTATTGGACAAGCAATGGCTGCTGGGGGTTTGATGAATTAGTTTGATGTCGCAGATCAAACACTGATATGGTTGAGTGTACATTAGCGAGTGTGGACACAGTTGAGTCCAACCAGTTCCTTATTCTTGTTTGGCTCGGTGACCTGGAGGTGTTTGATGTTGCCCAGCCCTGACAGCTGGCAAAAGACTCGTTAGCATTCAGGGTGTGATCGTACAGTACGGCCTAGCCTCAGTGACATCACGACACCAAAACAAACTCCTCATGTTTCACAAGCAACTCCAACACAGCTGAGGGAAGAATTCACAGCTTTCTCACTGAACAATCACACATCGAGAGCCCGAGGCTGAACTAATGTCAGCATGTGGCTAAACAATCACGCTGCCTTAAGTACAGAGAGAGGAACAGTCGGTCCCGGAAGTACAAATCCTATTTGTTTACCACATAGAGGAATCGATTTTTAAAAGATCATTTTAAAGACGGGTTGTTAATTGATAATATATGTTTTTATTGAGCCAATCAGTTTACACAATTAAAAAAAAAAAACTACATTACCCATAATTCTGCTCAGCATCTCCACCAATCAGAGAATCAAAACAAGCCAATCACACTTTAGCGCCCGCCCTCTAATATGAAGCACTGAGAATGACTGAATATATCATATATTTAATGTATTGTACAATATAAATAAATTATTTACTACTAATTAAATTAATAGCTTTATCCACCTTATTCTTCAATGCGGCATTAAGCTTGTGGATGAGCTCTTTTGTAAAGCTAAAAAATAGCTGGATGTGGATGAGACTGGAGGCCAGACCCATAAAACCCTGGAACACAAAACATAAGGGTCATAAGGGTAAATTTGTTCAAATTGAGGGTCAATTTGAGATTTATACATCTGAAAAGGTGAATAAATAAGCTTTCTAGAATCTGAGGATGCAAAACAATCAAATACTGAGAAAATCACCTTTAAAGTTGTCCACATGAAATTCTTAGCAATGCATATTACTAATCAAAATTAAGTTTTGATATATTTTTGGTAGACAATTTACAAAATATCATCATGGAACATGATCTTTACTTAATATCCAAATGATTTTTGGCATAAAATAAACATTTTGACCCACACAATGTATTTTTGGCTATTGCTAAAAATATATCTGTGCTACTTAAGACTGGTTTTGTGGTCCAGGGTCACAAATGGCTGTGCCCGCTCTTACGGGAAATTTAGATGGACATTTCTCTATTGTTTTTTATTTGATTATGTCATTGGCAATGGTTCACAGTCTTTTTGGACGATTTTCAAATACTTTTTTGCTTAAAATCAAAGTTTGTGATGCTGTGATTCACCTCGTAGCTGTGATGGGTTTGGTTCAGACTTTGTAAAGTCTTTTTTAAAAATCCCTTCAGGAAAAATCTACGTAAAAAACACTTCCAGAACCAAAGCAAATGAAAAAGTGGATGAGCGATGTTGTGCTCTGTTTGCTTTCCTTCAGAAACAAATCACTAATGTGCATACTTTCTTCAAAATTCGTAAGACTTCAGTCTCATTAAACTTCAATCCTACAGCGATTGTGATTCCTCAGAAACGTGTGTTTTTGACAAAAGGAGTCCTGATGCTTTAATAAGTGATTAGATGCTCTGTTTTGTCCTGGATCAGAAAACAGGTTAAAAAACCATATCCATATCTACAGATTCTAGCAAAAGCATAGCAACAAGCTAAAAACTACTTAAGAACACCTTTGCAATCACATAGCAACTCCTCATGCACACTAGCATCATAATGAGTTTTTCTGCATTGGGAAGCACCACTAGTTGAACCAAGGACAGCAGGAGTGGGACTGAAATAGCTCTACAATGAATGAAAGCTAATCGCCGTTGCAATCCTCAAAGCCAAAATGCAAGGTTCTCTTTTCAGTTTATCCCCACGATTGATGCCGCCAGATCAGATGCACGCGAAATCCTCCATATTTCTGGAGAGCACTCACATCAAAGTTTCAAGAATATATAGTCTCATCCTGAGGAAATGCCATCCTGGTTTGACCGCGATCTGGTGGCCACATCTGCCACCAATATTGTCCAGCATGTGGTCAACTCTCCTCGTCTTTCTTTATCCGTCTCTTTTTTTGACCTACTATCTGTTCCGCACCAATAATAGCTGAGCAGTCACTTAGTGTGAGTCATATTGTGCGGCTCGTCCCGCAGATAGAAGAAGATTTACGCGTACACTGACACGAATGCCACTAATGTCAGAGATTTGCTGAGAATGAGGAAATGATCAGATGTATATCTCAATACCCTGGCAACAATAAACTGCAAGGTTTGGGGGAGAAAGCGATGGATGGGTGGGGGTGACGGTTTAATAAACAGTAAGACATTACTTTGAACGCCAAGCCGGGCTACGATTCTAAAACAGCCCGCAGAAGATAAAGGACACGACACAATAAGTCAACCTATTGTTGCTTCTTTTTACCTTCCGTGTAAAGCAGCTGCTGGCACAGTGTTGAGCTGAGGGAATTATAAAAGAACATCTTGACACGATCACCTTCAATAACACTATTATGTGAAAAACAAACCATGCATCATCACAACTGTAAAATGCTGAGATGGATTTTCACGGATCTGCATTCATCACTCTTATCAAGCAAGGTTGCATGTATCCATATTCTCTTTCACAGCCTGTAAGTGGGCATAATATAGATTAATTTGAGTTTCTCTTTCCATTGTCACAATATATTTTGAGTGGTTTTTGGTACTGCATGCTGTCTAATCTAGTCATATATCCAGTACCAGTACTATTACTGACCTTTCATCATTTTTTTTTTTTTTTTTTTTTTTTAATTGTGCTTATATATGCTTATATGGGTCATTCCTGGGATTCGATAATATTTCAGTCCCCCAGAGTTCCTAAAGTGGTGGTGGTGGTTCCCTAAAATCAATTGTTTGAAGCTTTTCACAATATGTCCTTTTTTTTTTTTTTTTATAAAATAATGTTTTATATCTATCTTAAACCAAGCATTTGTCATGTCCCTGAGGCACTTCACTGAGTTTGTACTAAATTATTTACAAAATGTGCATAGTGTCTGATTTTTGGCAATAATGTAAGCATTTATTTGTGTTCCTTTCTTGTGAAATATATTTTTCTAAAAAGACTTCAACGTTATGTCCCTCAGTCAGAACTCAGCCTTGTCAAACTAACCATTCTACGGCCATAATAATGTAGACTCTGCTCATATGTGACATTATTTACCAGAAATGACATCATCCAGGTCTCTTTAATAATGATGCAGAAAATGGTTAATAGTATCATACTTTCTATTCATATTTTTGAGGCATATTATAGCCAGGGAGGCTATTGTCAAGCTTAACAACTCAACCCCGTCACATAAAATTAAGACATTTTGTACAATTTTATTTTAATCCATAAGAATATTCAATGTACTTGTTTTATTTCTGCCATATATGATCTACTCTCCAAACTACACGAGGAGCAGTGGCCATTTTGGTTGAAAAACCTCAACCCCGTCACAAAAATATATGTATTTCTCATTGTTTGGGGTTGTAAACTTGCAACTCATTAATATTTTGGAAAAGGAAGACAAATAATAATGAAAGCATTTCTTGCTGATTGCTATTTGACATGTTGACCACAATTGGTCAGCAATTGGTTTTAGCTGAACTTTTAAACTTTTAAGATAAACACACACATACACACACATATTTATGTATATATATATATATATATATATATATATATATATATATATATATATTTTTTTTTTTACAAAAACATAAAGACCATAGACGCACAATTTGTGTATTTTTACCTTCAGTCCTGTAAAAATTTGTAAAAACATATGATAAATGTTACATTTGTAATCTAATGTTACACATCATTAAATTGTTATCAGGGACACATGGGCAGTAGGTTTGTTTTATAACAAGTTTTGTGTAAAATCCTTTTTAAACCAATCCCATTTTATTCGTTATGGGGTTGAGGGGAAAAAAAGGTGCCTAATTCTGAAAAAAAAAAAAATCATATGTAGTTTAGAAAAAAATTATATATATATATATATATATATATATATAGGTTCCAAGTTTAAATGTTACCAAATCCGAGGAATGACCCATACACACACACACACACACACACACACACACACACGAACACACAATAAAAACTGTACAGAATTAGTGTAGTATAGTACCAGTATCACCATGCAATTTCTTTTTAAATCAAAAATAGTTCATTTTATTTTTCACTGAATATCAACAGATCATTTTAAATTCTGAGGAAATTTTCTATTTAAAAAAATACTTTTTTCCTTTTTTACTTATCTAACAAAAATGTGCAATTTGTTACAAACAAACAAAAAATATATATTTATTGGATCACTGCAAAAATGCTTTTCTTACTTAGATTTTTTTTTGTCTTGTTTCCAGCCAAAATATCTAAATATTCTTAAATCAAGACGTATTATGTAGACAAGTAAAAATTACTTGTTTTCAAAAGAAATCAAAATTAAGTGAGTTTTTGTTTAGAACAAGCAAAATAATCTGCCAATGGGGTAAGCAAAATAATCTTATTTCAAGCAGAAAACTAGATTATTTTGTTTACCCCATTGGCAGATTATTTAGCTTATTTCAAGCAAAAACTCACTTAATTTTTTTTGAAAACAAGGCAATAATTTTTACTTGTCTAAAAAAATCATTCTTGGTTTAAAAATTGTATGATATTTTGGCTGGAAACAAGAAAGTAGGAAAAGCATTTTTTGCAGTGAAGCTGCTTTTGAAATCCCCAGAAGGCAGAGGAGACACATGCTTACTTTGTCCACCACCATCTAATGTATGTTTGGCCACGTAAAAACTGAAAAAAAATGAAAGGTTGTCCGTCCTCGCCCAGATCACGGGACTCTGCTTCCTAGAGATTTCCATCAAGAGTCAGTGGGCCACCGCACTGAAATCTGTGTAGAGCGCCGCCCCTTTTAACTAAGATTAGTACGGTTCTGATGCAGCGAAGCCTTTAAAATATGTATCAAAGCTGTTGAAATGCCAGCAGTTGGTGTGTGGCAGGCAGGGGAGCGAAGGATTGGATGAAGAAGTCAACCCAACTTCCAAGTCTTCCCAGCAGGCCATTCCAGCCTGTTGTGTGCAGGCCCGACATCAATATCAGCCACTTCTCACTCTTAAAAAAACGAAGGCTGGGGCCAGGGATGGGGGGTCCGGAGCCGCTATCTGCCATCCATTGCCACATTGTAAGGTCTGGCACATTGATTGCTTACCCTCCATCTCTCCTCAGGAAGCACTGCTGAGAAATCTTTAGGAGCTCCTGCGCCCATCAGCAATGCTTAAAAACCTGCCAGTTTAACAGCTGTGTGCGGCTCGGCCCGCGATGAAAAAAAGCGAGAGAAAGTGTGCGACTCTCACCATAGCGGGAGCCTTTCTTTACGGCCGCCGCTGCTGACGGTGTTAATTGGCTGGCTCTAAAGTGTGCTATACCTGCCCTCGTCTAATCCCAGCACGGCCGGGGAAAGCAAACGTTTATCCAGCACCCTCCCCGTTTCTGCAATTCACTCCGACTGCTGCCCTCTCTGACCTTGCGAAGAAAATACAGGCCTGCTCCGATTGAGTATCAGCCTGAGTCCTCTGTTGTGTTACAGAATAAAAGCACCCAACCCCCCAATCCCTTCACCCCCGTCCTCCTCCTCCTCCTCGTCTCTTTCTCCTCCGCTAATGTAGTTTCTGCCCTGGTGTGACACGGTACGGGAGGATGTGATTTCCTCTGTGCTCTGTTTTGACTTAGCATCAGGGTGGATTGTGGGTAAAACCGTCAGTGTTTACCAGTCCCTCGGAGTAATCAAACACTGTACTGGGTCTCTGTGTCGAGAGGTGCTCGAAATCAGTGGAGAATTTTGGTCAGATTTGTCCACTGTGTGAGAATGAGGGCATCACACAACCTGTCCGTGCCAAATTTACACTAAAATAAAGTGCACTTTAATTGGATAAATGACACATAATGGATTTTGACAAAATATATATTTTTTTAATGATAAGTCTATTCTTACTATGTACAATTATGCAGTTAGTTGCATTTTGTCATTTGCATTTATCATTGTTTTCCCCATGTGTTTGCAAAGCTATCAAAAGAGGATTTTTTTTTTTTTTTTAATTAAACAAAAGTTAGGAAAATAACACAAGCTTCAATGCACTGAAGACACATTTATACCCACATCAGCTTCCAAACATAATTATTATTTGTATCGTTGGTAATAAAGGTTTTTAAAACTAAATAAATTAACATTTTGGTGAATGCATCACATATTTAACCTTTCAGCTGCATAATTAGTGTAATAAAACATCCAGATTTAGACAGGTGGTGCTGGGGATGGTGGAGGGTTTTAGAGAAACTCTGACCAGTTTACAGCAAACACTGAACCAGACTATTAAAATGCTGTGTGAGCAATTTCACTGGCTGCAAACCTTGATATTAAGACCTGGTGTTGGAGGAAAGTATTGCAGCAAATATATCAAAAATAATTTTTGGGATGCACGCCTAATTGTGCAATCACTGACTCAAAAATACTTTAGTTCAGCACAGTCTGTCAAACTGCAGATGCATCACAAATCACAAAGCAAACATTGTACCAGGTCTCTGTGTTGAGAGGTGCTCAGATTTGTCTGGTGTGTGAGAATGAGGGCATCACACAACCTGTCCACACCATCTTTACACTAAAATAAAGTGCACTTTAATTGGATAAATGGCACATAATGGATTTTGACTTAACAATAAGACTGATGACAAAAGATGCAGGAAGTGTTTATTTATTTATTTTAAATGATCAGCCTATTATTACTATGTACAATAAGTTGCATTTTGTAATTTGCATTTATCATTGTTTTTGCAATGATAAATGCTTGTTTTGCAAAGCTATCAAAAGAGGAAACCATTTTTGGATGAAAATTAGGAAAGGTGTTGATTCACCAAAGACACATATTTATACCCATGGCAACTTCCAACCATAATTATTTGCATCTTCGGTAATAAAAGTCTTTAAAAAAGTATTTGAAATAAATAACATTTTGGTGCAGTCATTACACATTTAACCTTTAAGTTGCACAGTTAGTGTAATAAAGAATCCAGATGTAGACAGGTGGTGCTGGGGAAGGTGTAGGGTTTTTAGAGGAGTTCTGACCAGCTTACAGCAAATATATCAAAAAGATTTTTGGGATGCATGTCTACTTGTGCGATCATTGACTAAAAAAGCTTTAGTTCAGCCCAAATTCTCTCAAACTGCAGATGCTTCACAAAATCACAAAGTGAACACTGCACTGGGTGTCTGCATTGAGAGGTGCTTGAAATCAGTGGAGAATTTTGGTCAGATTTGTCTGGTGTGCGAGAATGAGGGCATCATGCAACCTGCCCATGTCTGATTTACAACAAAATAATATGCACTTTAATTGGATAAATCACATATAATTGCTTTTGACTTCAGGAAAAAATAAATAAAATAAGACTGACAACAAAAGATGCAGGAAGTGTTTTTTTTTTTTTTTTTTTTTTTTTTAATGACCAGCCTGTTATTACTATGTACAATTATGCAGTTAGTTGCATTTTGTCATTTGCATTTATCATTGTTTTTCCCATGTGTCTGCAAAGCTAATCAAAAGAGGAAACCATTTTTAGACACGTTAAACAAAAATAGGAAAAGAACACATGCCTTAATACACTGAAAGCACACATTTATACCTATGCCAACTTCCAAACATAATTATTAGAATTTTTGTTAGCAATTTTTATTCAGCAAATGCTGAACCACATTATTGAAATGCTTTGTAAGCAATTTCATAGACTGAAAACCTTGATTTTAAAACCGGGTGTTGGAGGAAAATATTGCAGCAAATATATCAAAACATTTTTTTGGGATGCACGCCTAAATTGTGCAATCACTGACTACAAAAGCTTTAGTTCAGCAGTCATAATGGCATAATTATTATTTGTATCTTCAGTAATAAATGGTTTTAAAACCAAATAAATTAAATATTTTGTTGCATGCATTACACATGTAACCTTTAAGTTACACAAAAAGTGTAGTAAAAATTTAGATCTAGGCAGGTGGTGCTGGGGGAGGTGGAGGGTTTCAGAGAAACTCTGAACGCTGAACCAGACTATTGAAATGCTGTGAAAGCAATTTCATTGGCTGCAAACCTTTTATAAACCTGGTGTTGGAGGAAAATATTATAGCGAATATATCAAAAAGATTTTTGGGATGCATGCCTAATTTTGCAATCACTGACTAAAGAAGCTTTAGTTCAGCACAATGTCTGTCAAACTGCAGATGCACCACAAAATCACAAAGCGATCGCTGTAAAAACGCAGAGCTTCACGCCACACAGTAGTGCAATCGATGGCAGCGGCCCAGTCGCTCAGGGTGGGACACGACAGTGAGGGAATCAGGCAGCACGACAGGCCACAAACCTGTCCGTGAACCCTTCCACTCAGCGAATTCTCCTTATATGACAAATTGATTTATTATGAGTACATCCCATCCAGCAATTACTGCACACACTGCACACATGAAAGCTCCATAAAAGCAAACCATCAGCACATACCAGCGGATGACATGTTCAGCCAGAGATAGCTGATGTGGAATGTAGACAATATCAGGAGGGGGAAAGACAAGGGGACTGGAGCGAGATGAGCCAAGCATAAGGTCTCCAGATGAGACCTGGTTAACCACAATCTGCAGAGAAGAGACACACACCCTGCTGTCCTCTGGGTGCCTTCTTTGTCCACTCCAAAACAACTGTAAACATTAGTTCGGAAAAACCCTCAGCAGCCTGCAGCGATTAAGCCGCTACCAAAGGCGTGGCACGAGCAATTATCAACGCGCAATATTTGGTTTGTAGGAGGACTTTTGGACGAGCGCTTCTCGACTGTAATCTCACCAAAAGTTTGAACAGGAGTTCAGAAATGACTGGCCCTGTTTTCATTTCGGAGGTTTAGCTAATCATGCTGGAAACAGCCACAGGCTGGAACTTGCTACGCATCCAGTTGGATCATCTTCATGGATTTGTAAATGAAAATAAGTGGCTGTGCCATGTAATTGAGAGTGAAGGAGAGGTCATAAAAAAGTTTTGCTGGATATAAACCATTAATTATATAATGATTATTAGAGCAATAAAAATAATTGTGTAACAGTGAGAAAAAAAAAAAATCTTGTGGTAATTTTTTTACCACAGTAAAATGGATACAAATTTGGGACCAAAAATTATTCAGACACTTTGACCTGACCATGTTTTGCTTAAGTGTTTTTGTTTAATTGCTAATAAAAAAATAATTGTTCATAGTGAGAAAAAAAAAAAAAAAAAAATCTTGTGGCATTTTTTTTTTTTTTTCACTCAGAAATTGATTATTTCACAAAGAAATGCCAATTAACACATTTAATTAAACATAGAATTTGTTTAATCTACAACTTTGAAGAATATATTTATATTTTTTACAGTGCATAACACCTGTGGTTACTAGTAAAAATGACTATGTAAAGGCTACTATATATATATATTTTTTTATATACAGCCAAACCAAAAATTATTTAGGTTTTTTTTCTTTTTTTTTCTTTCTTTTTACTAGTGGGTGCAGGACACTGTAGTTCATTTATGTAGATGTGACATAATATACCCAAAAATATTTCCAAATTGTTTCAAAAAAGTTGTTTCAAAATAATTTGGTTTAGTCAACTTGAAATTTTAAGTTACTTAATGTTAATTTAAGTGACAACTGGAATATTTTAGTTGACTAAACTAAAAAAAAAAAAAAAAAAAAAAAAAAAAAGTCAGCGGGGTAACAAATTATTTTAAGTTGAAACAACTATTTATTTTTTATTTATTTATTTTTTTGGAGTGATGGACTGACAGTAAAATGGATACAAATTTGGGACCAAAAATTATTCAGACACTTTGACCTGACCATGTTTTGCTTAAGTGTTTTTGTTTAATTGCTAATAAAAAAACAAATAATTGTTCATAGTGAGAAAAAACAAAAAAAAAAAAAAGTGCATAAAACCTGTGGTTACTAGTAAAAATGACTATGTAAAGGCTACTATATATTTTTTTTTATATAAAGCCAAACCAAAAATTATTTAGATTTTCTTTTTTTTTTCTTTTTACTAGTGGGTGCAGGACACTGTAGTTTATGTGTGACATATTATACCCAATAATTCTTCCAAATTGTTTCAAAAAGTTGTTTCAACTTAAAATAATTTGGTTTAGTCAACTTGAAATTTTAAGTTACTTAATGTTTATTTTAAGTGACAACTGGAATATTTTAGTTGACTAAGCTAAAAAATTTAAGTCAGCAGGGTAACAAATTATTTTAAGTTGAATCAACTATTTATTATTATTATTATTATTATTATTATTTTACAATGATGGACTGACAGTAAAATGGATAAATTGATAAAAATTTGGGACTAAAAAGTATTCAGACACTTTGGACTTTTCCATGTGTTGCTTAAGTGTTTTTGCTAATGGACCTTTTTTACACCACAGACTGAACAAGAGTTGCTTGGTAATTGGTCAACAAAGTATTGATAGTTATGTAAATATTGTCATACAAACAGTTGTCTGAATATTTTTTGGTTGATTGTAATCACACAGTTTAACTCTGAGTTCTTGTCATATTTTATTACCATTTTCTGAACTATAGTGAATAAACTGTAATAATGTGAGAAATGTTGAAGGTGTCTGAAAAAAATGGTTTCACTGTATACTATAAAATAAAGCAAGGGTGTCAGTGCTTTAAAATACATATACATAAGCATGCTTGAGATATGTTACCTCTTTGTGGAGGTTAATTTAAAAAATCTGATACACACATTTAAGATTTGTATTTTATAAAAACACAATAGTCCAATTAAAGTCGTTAAAGAAAAGTGACAATGAAGAGAGTTATGGCAGGATAAAGTGTATTCCGACAGCATTGTAAATAAACATTTTTTTGTTATTTATTTATTTTTTTAATGCCAAGAAAGACTTTCAAGACCGACTTTCTTCCAAATACTGGCATCATTTGAACACAGCCATGAAGTTTACATTCTGTAGGCCTCGCTTTCAGGACGTGCTCGGTGAAACGCAGCATATGCCGCCGCAGTGACGTCCCGCATCCATCTCTCAAGGAATATTTGAATTAGTTTGAAGTCTAATTTGTTTTAGCTGCATATCAGTTCCACAATTGATTAGCTCTTTCCCCCAAACAAGGCAGGACAGGCTTGGTTTCACGCACACATGCTGGACAACATCAGTCAGTGCAAACATTGAGAGAAGCCATGCCTCTACGTAATGACCTCTTGGGAGAGAGACACGACAAACTCTGGGTAAATACACAAGCCTTTCCAACAAGGCGTGTGATTTAACTGCTCGCATACTACCTCTACATGTGTCAGAAATGGGAAACCCTAGATTTATTTTTCTTTGGGCCCCCTTGTGGTTTGTAACCTTTCTCCATTCCTTCTGTTATAAATTGGAGAATCTCTCCATCGGGTTAAGTAATCCTTCTCACCGCTCGACTGGCCAGTGAAGTCTGCCAGCAGTCGCACAGATTCAGAACATGTGTTTGACTCGTTAAGTGTGTAGCGTGTCATCTTACTGCGGTCTCTAACGTGTCACACATTAACTCATTTAGGTAAACCACTGCTCCAAATATAAGGTACTTGTTTTACACTTCCCAAAATGTGCTTATTTAAACTACTGTTAAACTCATTGTTGTGTTTGCCTAGCCTTTATTTGCTTTATAATATATTGAATATTAAACAGGTATGGTTTGCTTGATTGCTCATGCCTGATTTATTTTCTGTGATGATGAAGAGGAAATACTCCTGTTGAAAGAGAAAGTTGGGATAGGACATATTGTCCAATAATTTTTCTGTCACATTCATGGATTGTGATTTGCTACTTGCTATTGCTATCCAGAGGCAAGTGCTGTTAGAAGGAGAGTATTGATTCTAGAGAGCATTTGATTAGATAAAAATGTAAAGTAAGTCATCAAAATAGGTTAAATTGTGCCAGAATGATCTGCATCTGGTGGCTTCACTTGAAAAATATCAATTTATGTCCTGTTTGTGGTTTTTGGATTTTTTCCAACTAGATTTAAAATGAATTAATTTTGTACTAAGTACAGTTCAAGTCTGTTAACATATTTACTGACATATCACTTGAGACTTACTGATATAAAAACTGTAATTAAACTTTATTTGGAGTACTAATATTAAGCCTAAAATATGTTTAATGTCACTATTGATGAGGATTGTATAATCTTTAAATAATATCAGTCTTTAAATACAAATTATTTAAAGTGTACCTAAAGTATACACTGTAAAAAAAAAAAAAATAAAATAATAATAATAATAATAAATAAATATAGTTGTTTCAACTTAAAAAAGTAAGTGCTCTTGCTGCTTTAGAATTTTAAGTTTACTTAACTCAAATATCTGTTTTCATGTAGTACAACTCAACATTTCATGTTGACTAAACATACTTTTTTAAGTATTTATTTTTTTTTTTTTTGGCAATAGTTCCACTTTAGCGCAATCAAAAATACTTAAATATATCTTTAGTTGGACTTCAGCACTACTTCCGCACAATTAAAGTGCATTAATTGCAAAATTAGTTGTTCCAGTTTAACAGACTTTAAATATACTAGTTTAGTATACTAAAAGTACAATTGCAGGGTATTTTTATTAAGTGCATAATATGTAAATGTATTTGTAGTACACTGTAAAAAAAAAAAAAAAACACAGTTGGTTGAGTCAACTTAAAATAATTTGTTATCCTGATGCCATAAAATTTTAAGTTCAGTCAAATAAAATACGTTTATTCAAGTTGAAATGTTAAGTTGTACTAAATGACAAATTAGATATTTGAATAGTTGAATAAACTAAATAATTGTTTGTTAAACTTAACAGGTGTGTTTGTAACTTGGCTACCTTAAAATTTTAAGTTGAATCAACTCAAATATCTAAGTTGTCACTTAGTAAAACGTAACAAGTTTTAAGTTGACTAAACTTTTTTCGAGTTGACTGAAAACTTAAAATTTTAAGGCAGCCAGGTAACAAATTATTTTAAGTTGACTCAACAAATAGTTTTTTACAGTGTATACTTAGCGTTAAATATATTTTAATTTTAGTACATTTATTTTTCAGGGTAGTTCTGCCAACTTTTAGGACTACATTAGCCTATAGATTTGCAGACATAAACTGCAAGACACAAAACTTCAACGAAACCAGATTTCACAGGATCTTTAAAAAGGCAACAACCACAATTTTCTAGATGTCAATACAATTCTTGTGAAAAAGAAGTACACTTTTCACATGCCTTTAAGAGGAGTACTTATTGCAGAAGTAATATACTTTAAAATAATATAATACATGCAAACTGGACACCTAACTGCATTTTTATATTTTAAATGCAATTTATATTAAATGAACTTTAGAGTTCTTTTGACCCACTTAAGTAGGACTTTTTAAATGTTAATTTAAGTAATTTGATAATTACTTCTATTGTCTACTGAAATATGGTTAACTGTCAGCGTCCCCTCAGTGGGACACCTAAGTTTACTTCACCATATTGCAAATAAATCCTAATCTAATCATGACAAAATATATATAGTTGGAAAGGTCTAAGACTCCTAAATAGATATTTTACCACTGTTTTGTGTTACAAAATATGTAAGAAAAGTAAAAGCATCGTAATAGGAGTTCTGATCTTTGTCACAAAAAGACTTTCTTTGTTGGCTTTTTCCCTGTCACGAATTAGAAATCATAAGATATATATATATATATATCAGTTGAAAACTTAAAATCATATTACAACATTTTTTCATTCATAAACTATAAAATTTGGACTTTTACGTCTATGTTCAAAAAAGGGAATGACAGTTAAAGGATTAAAGTGTTACTTCTGAATATACTGACAAACATTTATAAAAAACTATGATAAACTAAAATATACTTGCATGTCATGAATATAAATATATGTCATTACACATTTATAATGACTAAGTTGCAATTTAGAGCAATTAAAATAACTATTTTAATTTTAAACGACACTCTCAATTAAAATTATAATCAAGTGCTTTAGTCAACACATCAAAATATGTGTACTTCTTTAAATCTATTAAAACATAACGATTTAAAATGTACTTTAAAGGTAATCTTTTAACTTTAAAAGTGTACTTAAGTCTAATAAATAGCCATGACAGTGTATAATTAATATGTTATCTGTGAATTTTTTAAACAATATATCTGAAGTAAACTACAAATGCACATTCTGTCCAATAAAGCACACTTCTTTTTCACAAACCTAAATCCAGTTTGGCTGGGAAAACATTCAAAACACCCAGTACATGAACTCATACTCATGTCGACTTAAAACTCAGACCAGCGGTTTATTATAGTTGCTGGTGTGTATATAAAAACATATTGTGTTTAATGAAGGAATTTGTTGTGAATATTTACAAAAACTATAGACACGTATTATCGGATCATGTAAAGTCACTGCTGGAGGGCAAATTAATTTTGCATGTATTTGAGTAAAGTCAACAGCTCCGGCTCAGTCAGCCTCTGTCAAAATAAGCCCAACACTGTTATTTCTGCTGCGGTACTGTAACGCTCACAGTACATTCTGAGAGCAAATAATCACATCATAGGTTTCCATGAAATAATGATGTCAGCGCATCCCACCATTTGATGATTCCTCCGTCGTTTGGGAAATATGACGGCCCCCCGACTGCATGAAGATGCATTACGGGACAGCACTTCCCTCTCGAGGGGCCCTCTTAATCTTTGTTCATATAAATTGAGAATAGGGCATTATTAGAGTGCATCTATTTTCGTTAGCCAGACACAAACAAGCACACACTTTCAACAACATGCCTCAGTTCTAGGGCTGAAGGGGAGGCAGCGAGGATGGCTGGATTCAGGAGAGACGGAGGAGAAGGAGGAGGAGGAGTCGCTTCCCATGGTGTCCCTGTAGACCGGCTCTTTGTGTAAGTAAAAGAGCGGCCCCAATCGCTGCATCCTGACGACATGCTCCTGACTCACAGTAGTGCCATTCTATGCTTGAATCCTGATTCATTCAGCGCCGGAGAGACTGATCCCTGCTATACATGTCACAGCGACTCCAAAACACCATGCCCATGATGTGTTGTTGTTGTTAACTAACTCTGATCAACAATAACACTTCATCATAACAACATTGTTATATTGTCATGCTTTTGAGGTGCAGATCAATGTTGCATGTATATAATAATGGGATGTTTTTCATATAAATCTTAAATAGAAATAATAATTTACTGGTTCTCAAGTAGGCTACTAGGACAAAATAGGCTACAGCACTGAAAAGTTTGTGTTTGTTTGACAAAATATCATTATTTGAGAAAGTACATAAAAATTCAAAACTCTCTTGTTGCTACAATTCACTGTGGTAAGCCTAGAAACGGCATAACCGATGTAATCAAAAAATGCAATCATACTTTTTGACCACAGGAGGCGATATACAGGCCAAAGTTCTGCTATTTTGTTTTACATTTTTAGTTGGCAACAAATGAGTCTTAGTTAAGTCATAATAATAATTAATAAAAATAATAATAATATATATATATATATATATATATATATATATTATTTTTTTTATTAATTATTATTATTATTATTATTATTATATAATTTTTATATATATATATATATATATATATATATATATATAAATTATTTAAAAACAATAAATATGGAAGTTCCTCAAAATGAAAGCTGACTATGAATTTAATTTTTTAAAACCCCCCCTTTCCAATTAACAAATGAATTAAAAATTATATTATGAGTCAAAATTATAGATTTTTATTTTGTGCCAAAAATCATTAAGTAAAGATCATGTTCCATGAATATATTTTGTAAATTTCCTATCGAAAATATATCCAAACTTATTTATGCATTGCTAAGGAGTTAATTTGGACAATTTTAAAAGTGATTTTCTCAATATTTTGATCTACCCTCAGATTTCAGATTTCCAACTAGTATTATCTCAGTCAAACATTCTCCTATCCTAACAAACCATTCATCAATGGAAAGCATACATTCACATTCAGATACATTTTGAAAAACTGACCCTTATGACTGGTTTGTTTGTTTGTTAGGACAATATTTGGCCGAGATACTACCATTTGAAAATCTGGAATCTGAGGGTGCAAAAAATCTAAATACTTTAAATCGCGTTTAAAGTTGTCCAAATTAAGTTCTTAGCAATGCATTATTACTAATTAAACAAAAAAAAAAAAAAAAGTTTTGA
Organism: Cirrhinus molitorella; assembly: GCA_033026305.1. Classification (NCBI taxonomy): domain Eukaryota; kingdom Metazoa; phylum Chordata; class Actinopteri; order Cypriniformes; family Cyprinidae; genus Cirrhinus; species Cirrhinus molitorella. Next base: position 33,377,649 of record CM065123.1, on the reverse strand, counting down.
TACATTTGTGGTAGGAAAATTCCAAAATATCTTAATGTAACATGATCTTTACTTAATAACCTAATGATTTTTGGCATAAAAGAAAAATCAATAATTTTGACCCATACAATGTAATTTTGGCTATTGCTGCAAATATACCCGTGCTACTTAAGACTGGTTTCGTGGTCTAGGGTCACATATGTTTATACAAATGACTGCGTTATCTTTTGAGGATGTGGTTTTAGACTAGTTAGACTTGTAATGTCAAAATCATAATCATCAATAAGTCTAAAACCTAAAACCCTAAATTAATGTTATTAATATTAGTAAATTATTGTTTTACTGTTACATTGTCATTTGTAAGCTTATTTTTGCAAATGTATAATTATAGTACATGCATATGGTGACACAGACTTACATACGGTCCATTAATAACACCCCACATTAGTAATGCTGTGAATATAAACTCACAGAAGAATTGGGCTGCTTCTTTTAGACTGCTCTCCGTCCTGTTTCTCCTTCCTGTGCCAGTGATCATTCATCTCCTGTCTTCATATCTCCAAAACAAAGCAGCAGCCTCTCTCTCTCTCTCTCTCTCTCTCTCTCTCTCTCTGTGCAGTTGCTAATGGGCTGAATGATTAAAAACAAACCGGCCTCCATGTGCTGGAATGAAGGGACACGAGAGCGTGATCTATGGCCCACATGTGCACCATCTATGGCACGCTTGAAGGAGTTTTTGGAGAGGTCACATGCAGGTCCTTTTGCACTGATCTGATCTGCCACCCTCATGGTTCATCTGGGGTCCAGCTCACGCCACGCAGACCCGGATCTGCTCAGAGCTTCCGTGAAGACTGGTCTGATCAGGATTCTGGTTTAGACAGTGTTTCCTGAAATAATTCTTACTGACAGTTTTTCCCTCCCATCATACTCATATGTAGCACATATCATTTTTATATAAAACACATCCTGAAAGAGCAAATACTCCACTGACTGCATGCTGATTAAATTATTGCCTGAAATTAAACACCATGTAGATTTAAAGGCAATGTGTATAATTATTTGTGATGCTAAAAGTGCGGTTTGTTTGATTATCACCAGCAGCCCAATATAGCACTGAATGTGAGTTTGGGGGGGGGCATTCGCTTGCCTGACCAATGACAGACAGGGGGTGTGGTCAGGAATTCACCTCACTTATTAATTCATCATATTGAACGTAACTGTAAACATGTACTATAAATGTCCAAAAGGTAGGTAGGTAGGTTATTTATTTATTTGTTTATTTGTTTGTTTTAGAAGTATCTTTAGCTTTATTATAGCTATTTATTCATTCATTTTTGTATTTATTTTATTTTATTTTATTTAGTTTTTTTATTTTGTTGTTGTTGTTGTTTTGCTAAATTTATTTGCTAAATTGGAACAACATAGCCAAAGCTGAATGAAATAGTCAAAAGGTTTTGAACAGCAAGAATTTTATGTTTTTTTTTTTAAATTATTAATTTTTAATTTTTATTAATTAAAATAGCTGTTTTCTATGTGAATATCTGTTAAAATATAATTGATTGCTGTGATCAAAGCTGAATTTTCAGTGTCCTTACTCCAGTCTTCAGTGTCACATGATCCTTCAGAAATAATCAATATCTAAAACAATCTTTTATTTTTTATTTTTTTTCATGATTTTTTGATGAAACGAAAGAACCAAAGATCAGAAACTTCTTTAAAAAACATTAAAAAAATCTTATATTTGACTGGTAATGTATGTGATATATATATATATATATATATATATACAGTAAATTATAGCTGCTAAAATGCTAAAAGTCTAATTACAGTTATAAATAGCCTTCAAATTACATACTATATCCGACAACATCTATACTATGTGTGTGTGTGTGTGTGTGTGTGTGCATGTGTGTGTGTGTGTGTGTGTATAATTTTCTAAAGATTTCTATGTGTTACTTCCTATAATATGTTAATTACTGGCCATAGTAAGTGTTTTAATTAACTTGAAGCGAGATTCTTTCTTTCTGTATTTGAAAAGCATTCTGAGCACCGCAGGCCAGACGTTATCCTTATTTTACTTTTTTGCTATTTTAACGGTTCTCGCATGTTTAAAAGGCTGCCTTTGAGACAGAAAACAGAAAAGTTTTCTTTGCAATAGACTCTTAAGAGACAGAACAAAAAAATACAAAAACAGAAAGCAAAATAGATTTGAAGAAGAAGAGCGAGGTGTAGATTTAACTTGGAGTCCTGGCCAGTCTTCTTATGTTTTTGCGAGAAATCAAAGCCTCTTTGTGGGGATGCATTTAATCCTTTTTCTGGCACATAAAGGATGTACCTTTAAACTCGCTTTCAGTCCAGTGACAACCATGCAAATTTGTGTGAGGTAGGATGCCATCTCATTGACACTGTTTGTTGGAGGAACACAGCGGAGGGGAAAGGTCCCGTCTCTGGCATTCCTCCGCAGCCCTCCCCTCAGAGAGCAGAGCAGAAGAATTGTCAAAAGCTTGTTATTTACCATTAGTTTCTAGCATTCCCGCCTCCCTTCCTCCACCCCCTATAGCTGCCAAGCTAATTCAATCGTTTGGGGTAATCTCTCCGTCCCCCTGGGAGGTTTCTGCCTTTTTTCTTGCCTTTTTTGTCTTTTTTTTTTTTATTTGCAGGCAGCAAGAGACCTGACCCAGTTTGAATTGAAAATTCCCTCTCTATTTGAGTTGACTAACAAACATGCTATGACGGTTCACATGCAGTGAATGTGAGCCCTGTCATCGTATGGATGTTTATTAATTATGTGTGTAGGTGTTTGGTGTGAGGATGTAATAAACTAACCTCATCCATTCATGACAGAGCAACTTTAATCTGCATCTACACTCTATTAACATCTGCCTTCATTATAGTGACTCCTGCTGAAGTCATACAAATGATTCAAGTTTAGAGGATAATTTTTACATGCAAGAACAATATATAATATACAGATATGATATCTTCTTTTCTTCTTATATATATAAAAAGGGGGCTATATTATTGTTAATGTATACTTTTATTTAGTTTTGTTTATGCTAGAATATTCGTCAAATGCACATTTCAGTTTGCAAGTAAAACATGACAATTTTGCATTTTTTTTTCATAGAAATAGCATTTTTTTTGTTATTTAATTAAATTTTATTTAAATATCTAAGAATTGTGATTTGTAAAATTAAGTATTAATAGATCTTATAAGTAGATTTTATTGTATAATTTAATATATATATATATATATATATATATATATATATATATAGGTTTATAATAAGATAAAACAGAGCTTTTCATAATGATTTAATCTTTTTTTATTTTGTATAATTTAATATATATATATATATATATATATATATATATATATATATATATATATATAGTATATATTCAATTTAATATATCATACAATAGTTGATATGCTCCAAAAATGTAATAAAAATAAATACAACACAAACATAAACATAAAATTGTAATAAAACATATTGGGAAAAGTGCTTTAAAGTTAGAGTATGTATATATATATATATATATATATTAGTGTTATCAAACAATTAATCGTGTTTAATCACATCCAAAATAATACAAGTTTATGTTTACATACTATATATTTGTGTACTGTGTATATTTATTATGGATTTATATATATATATATATATATATATTCGTCGATATGCTACAAAAATGTAATAAAATTGTAATAAAATATCTTGAGAAAACTGCCTTTAAAGTTCTTAAAAAAGTTCTTAGCAATGCATAATATTAATAAAAAAAATTTTTTATATATTTATGGTAGGAAATTTACAAAATGTCTTCATGGAACATGATCTTTACTTAATATCCTAATGACAAAAAACATTGTATTGTTGGCTCTTGCTACAAATATACCATTACGACTGGTTTTATATATATTATTTATTATTTAATTTTCTGAGCATATCAACTGTTTTATTGTCCAACATAACAAAACATAACATAAAACATTCATTTTTAGAGCTGGAATTATTATTATTATTATTATTTTATTTTTTTTTTTTATTGTATTTTTTTTTACTACTGTTTCATACATGTAAATTGGGTTTGCTTCGTTGAGTAAATATGGAAATAACTGTACATTATTCAATGCACATTTTTCATTATCTTGTGCTTGTGTTGCATCGTCTCCCAACAGCAGCTGAACAAATGATTTCTATTATTCTCACTTCCACAGGGAGTTTTACTGCTCCACCTGACGAATGCTTCACGTCAGACAGCTGTGAAAGAGAAAACGAGAAACTAAAAGACAGACAGTGACAATTACTGCTGAAGTGTTCATGACTGAGACGGCTTTGCCCCAGGACGGGTTGAGTTTGGTGGAAGGTGTCTTTTTACTCCTCACTCTGTCCGCTTTATTTAGAAGGTCATCAACAGGACATTTCAGGGCAGGCGTGTAATAAGAAGACGACATGGAGTCTGCGATTTGTCACCACTCCCTCTAGATAATTGAAAGCATCCCAGTCGTAATTAGTGATTGCCATTGGCTGCTTTGGTGGGACGGGTGAGGAGAGAACAAATAACACTGGTGCTGAAAGAAAGACTGATGCAGACCATATTTACTGAGGTCTCAGATCAGTCAGGATCAGCTATCTCGCTAAGGGCCGTTCCCATCATGTGCACTCAGTTTTTGTTCATCGATTACTTTACTCCATATAAAGTCATTGTCTTTCCTCTGCTGCTATATTTCCTGCAGAAGTGGAGGCGGGGCATATCTAAACCTTACCAATAACCTTTAGTTTACGTCACAGTTGAGGTCAAAAGTTTACATCCCCCTTTCAGAATCTGCAAAATGTTAATTATTTTAACAACATAAGATGGATGTTACTGTTTATTTAGTACTGACCTGAATAAGATATTTCACATAAAAGATGTTTATGTTTAGTCCACAAGAGAAATTAATAGTGGAATTTATAAAAAAAAAAGACCCTATTTACATCCCATTGATTCTTAATACTGTGTTGTTACCTGAATGATCTATAGCTGTGTGTTTTTTTTGTTTAGTGATAGTTGTTCATGAGTCCCTTGTTTGTCCTGAACAGTTCAACTGCCTGCTGTTCTTCAGAAAAATCCTTTAGGTCCCACAAATTATTTGGTTTTCCAGCATTTTTTTGTGTATTTGAACCCTTTCCAACAGTGACTGTATCAATTTGAGATCCATCTTTTCACACTGAGGACAACAGAGGCTACAAATGTTCTTCAAATTCAAAAAGTTAATGCATGTTTTTTTCATTCTGGAGCATCAGTTAGTATTTGAACCTTCTGTAATAGTTGCATATGAGTCCCTCGATTGTCCCCTGTATGAAAAGATGGATCTCAAAATCGTCATTGTTGGAAAGGGTTCAAATACACAAAAAATGCTAGAAAACTAAATAATTTGTGGGACCTAAAGGATTTTTCTGAAGAACAAATAAAAAAAATAAAAAATAAAAACACAGCTGTGGATCATTCAGGTAACAACACAGTATTAAAAATCAAGGGATGTAACCTTTTGAACAGGGTCATTTTTTTTTTTTTTTTAATTCAGCTACTATTTTCAATTGTGGACTATGACTATGTGTAAACATCTTTTATGTGAAATATCTTATTCAGGTCAGTACTAAATAAACAATAGCATGCATTTTGTATGATCCTTCTTATTTTGGTAAAATAATGAACATTTTGCAGATTCTGAAAGAGGGGTGTAAACCTTTGACCTCAACTGTATACATATTTATTTTATTATATATATATTTACTTTTGTCTATGATGCATTAAATTAATCAACCGTATCAGTGAAGGCATTTATAATGTTACAAAAGATTTCTATTTCAAACAAATGCTGCTCTTTTGAACTTTCTAATTATCTGTGAATCCTGAAAAATAAAATGTATCACAGTTTCCACATAAATATTGTGCAGCAAAAGTGTTTTCAACATTGATGATAATCAGAAATGTTTCTTGAGCGGCATATTAGAATGATTTCTGAAGGATCATGTGACACTGAAGACTGTAAATGATGTTGAAAATTCAGCTTTGATCACAGCAATCAATTACATTTTAAGAGATATTCACATGGAAAACAGGTATTTTAAATTATAATAATATTTGACCTTTTTTTGCAGTATTTTTGAACACATAAAAGGAACCTTGGCTAACAGAAGAGACTTCTTTCTAAAACATTTTTACTAATTTATAGTGACCCAAAACTTTTAAACAATACATTTCTTAACCCCTAATAGTCTCATTTTGTTTTTGCTATGTATACTTAAAGGAACAGTCCACTTTTTTGAAAATAGGCACATTTTCCAACTCCCCTACAGTTAAAAAGATGCGTTTTACCGTTTTTGAATACATTCAGCCGATCTCTGGGTCTGCCGTTAGCACATTTAACATAGCTTAGCATAAATCACTGAATCAGATTAGACCATTAGCATCTTGTTCAAAAATGTGCAGCAGGCGCATGAATATAGTCCCCAACTATTTTACTATTACCTTAGTGGCTTAGTGCTGGTCACGTTGGAAGTTACCTAGCTGTGGAATATTTTCAGGTGCTGCGTAATATAATTGCGCCTGAAATTGGCTGGAAAAATGAGCCTTTTTTTTTTTTTTTTTTCAAAAAGTGGAGTGTTCCTTTAATTGTCCAGTACATAAGAAAGCATAATGCAATTTACACCTCCGTTATGTGTTTGCTCTCAAACTACAGCTAGTAGTTTGTCAAAACCTGTGATGATGATCATTACATGTCTGTCCTCACACAGTTGAACCCTTCAACCAATCCAGCTCTACAGCGACATTAACTGCTCTGCGTTCATGTGCGAGTGCATTTACGCACAAGAGAGCGTCTGAGAGAGGAGAGCAGCGCGGTTGACAATGAGTTCAAAGTGCTGCGGATCAAACGACTGTCACCGCTGTGGTTTGAAGGACAGTACACAGGTTTCCATTCCAGTCGTCTCACTCAGAGAATGTCGCCGTTCAGAGCGTGTGATGAAATCTGAAGTCCTTCTGTTCCTCCGCGCAGTTCTCTGTGACCTTTCTCTCCCTGGGTCGCACCGAGCTGTCAAAAATTTGCCAAAAACAAAGACTAAAGACAAGTTCTGTGGTGTGGATCCACAATGCAACTACAAAGGTGCAGATTTAGTTATAGAGACGGAGAGAAAGACAAGAGGAGAGAGATAGACAATGACCAAAGATCATCGCTCAAGGTCAAACGGGCTCCTGAGGAAACAATGGAAGATATGAAGCTCAGGCCGACAGGTGATTTTGGCCATCTAATGTCAAAATGACCCAAAAAAGACTATTTATAATAGTTTCATTTACACTGTGGAGGATTTCAGACGTTTGCTTGAACTCTGATACTGACATTTTTTTGTACAACTATAAAAAAAAAAATACGGGACACTGGGGCTACTCACAGTGATACAAACCATAAAGTCTTGACTAAACAAACAAATGAACTAACAAAAATAAATAAGTTTTATTTAACAAATATTAAAATAATAAATGTTTACATTTGTGATGGCTGGTGAGAAAAAGACATTAATAAATAAGAAATACACATCTTGCACATGCACATTTATGAATTTCAGGTTCACAGTGACCAGAGATCAGCAATGAAGGTCAAAGGAGTCCCTTGAGAAACAACGGAAGATATGGAGCTCAGGCCCAAGAAGCCCATCGTGAGATTTGCTAACAGTTTCTGTTACGCAGTGGAAGAATTTGCCTGCGAGCTCAGCTTGACAGATTAGCTGGGTACCCAGACAAAGCGGGGTGACGGTGAAACAAGAGCTACTTTTATGAGGCACGTAACACAAACCCCGGGCAGCGACGCGAGGGCTGGAAACCGATCCCGTGATGAAAGTGAGGGTGCTGCTCCACCTCACGTCTCCATAGGCCTTACTCTGGCCGGCCACAGACACAAATGACAGACAATTAAGATCGCACAAAGCCGAGGGAAATTCGGTATCGGGCTACATGACCCCAGCCGGCCCGCAGGATTTCAATGCGCACGACCAGCTTTTGTCCAGACATTCCAAGGAAAACCGAAGCACACATGAGAGTGACATGTTGAAGGGGACGTTCACACACGCGGTTTGAGATCTTCAGACATGGAGCTTCAGCATGAGGAAACGACAGAAGGTGGACTGGCCTTCCACATACTACAGATTTAAAGCTGAAATTGTGTGTTTAAATAATAAAATAAAATAAAATAAAATAAAATAAAATAAAATAAAATAAAATAAAATAAAATAAAATAAAATAAAATAAAACTGAGGCTAAAAGCTATTTATGTTGACTTAAAATAAAATATTTAATTTTATGTTAAAGCTATTTATGTTGACTTAAAAAAATCTATAAAATAAAATAAAAGTATTTTGAATTAAATTAAATTAAATTAAATTAAATTAAATTAAATTAAATTAAATTAAATTAAATTAAATTAGGAAACAAAGTGTCTGACATGATCAGGGTTGCTATTGTTGAAAACCTTTTTGTTAATTGAAATAAAGCTGCAATAAATAAATTAAATTAAATTAAATTAAATTAGGGCAAAAAGCTATTTATGTTGACTTAAAAATATAGAATAATGAAATTAAATTAAATATTTTAAAATTTAAAGCTGAAATTGTGTGTGTTTTATTGAGATTGGACTCAAAAATACACAAGTTAAAGCTAAAATAAAATAAAATTAAATAACATTGAGGCTAAGAGCTTAATGCTGACTTAAAATAAAATATTTTATTTTATGCAAAGCTATTTATATTGACAAAAATAAATAATTATTATAAAATAAAAATTGGGGTGAAAAGCTATTTATAGCGACTCAAAAAAAAAATGTAATTAATTTTTTTATTTATTTATTTATTTGTTTTTAATTTTTTGCATCTGATCCTCTTTCACCTGACTATTTCAGATTTACTTATTTATTTTTTTAACATTTGCATGCTCATTGGTTCTCTAACGCTGGTTATGATCACATGGCATGCAGGTAAAGAAATAAAATATTTCATTTTGTTTTATGACAACATAATTAACTAAGGGAAAATCGAGTGGAATTTTTTTTTTTTAGGAAACAAAGTGTCTGACATGATCAGGGTTGCTATTGTTGAAAACCTTTTTGTTAATTGAAATAAAGCTGCAATAAATAAATTAAATTAAATTAAATTAGGGCAAAAAGCTATTTATGTTGACTTAAAAAATATAAAATAATGAAATTAAATGAAATATTTTAAAATTTAAAGCTGAAATTGTGTGTGTTTTACTGAGATTGGACTCAAAAATACACAAGTTAAAGCTACAATAAAATTAAACTAAATAATATTGAGGCTAAGAGCTTAATGCTGACTTAAAATAAAATATTTTATTTTATGCAAAGCTATTTATATTGACAAAAATAAATAATTATTATAAAATAAAAATTGAAAAAGCTTGGTGAAAAGCTATTTATAGTGACTCAAAAAAAATTTAATTAAATAAAACTGAATGAATGAATTAATGAATTAATGAATTAATGAATTAATTAATACATGTTTAAAAGATAATAAATAAATATGTTTTTTTTATTTTTGCACATTTGCTATGGCTGTTGTGGAGAGATATTTAAAAAATAAGATAGATATGCACATGTTGCACGTGCACATAAGACATTCAGGTCACATCTAATTAATGTTAAATTCACTAAAATATAATGTCCTCATATGAGGACGCAGAGTCTCAGGAGCAGGCCTGTTCATCACACACAAGTAGCAGTGACTCAGACCATTCCCACACAGCATTTGGCTAACCGCAGTAAAGCGCAGTGTTTTCCAGCAGTAGCATTTGTTTGCGTTATTAGCTAATAATCCAGCAGCTCGCCGCTGCGATCCCGTCGTAAGTCTGAAGCTGCTGAGATCACGAGGGATCTGCTGCGAGGCGTGACTATATCGCGGCGTTAGCCCGTCTCATATGACAGCAGTGATTTTCAGCTCTGCTCCTAAAGTGATCTCCATCCTGCCGTGACTTAATTACTTAATGAAGACGTGTCTTATTCCACCCTTGAGATTGTGTGGGATTGTGTTTTTAATGAAGAGCTAAAACAGCTTATTTTCCCATCTGTGCTGGTGCTCGTTTGCAGCAGCACCGTCGACACGTTTTTGTCGAAATTAATCTTTTCACGAAAGGCTGTATATTAGGAAGAAATCCTCAAGAGCAGACTAAGGTGTTGGAGTTTGACTCACTGTCACCAATTTCTTTAATAACCACTAATCTAATTAATTAGGAAGAGCACAGAACACATTGTGCTTCCCATTAATTCCCAAAACAAGAGCGGCGAGGTTCCTTAATACAGGCGATTTCTTTACTTCTGCTGCATCACATGTCCACTAATAGTGAACGATCAACAAACAGACATCAACTAATAAGAAAGATGATTTCATGAAGTAAAATCATCATATAGGCTGTTTGCAAACAGATATAAATATTTAGTCCTTCATTTAGCGATGGGTCATTTGTGCTCAGCTGCTGCTTTAAATTTTAAAGTATAGCTTGTTTGTACAAGTCATTTCAACGTAACTGATAATTGTAATTAGATTAAATAACAATTTAAAATACTTTTAATCAGACTACAGTTACTTTTTATGGATTGCATGATTACATATTATTTCTAGAATAGCAATAAATTATTTGTAATTTATTGATTCTCCCTAATTTCTCTTTTTCATCTTTTAAATTTAGCTTTCTAACATAGCCTATTTCTTATATACATTCAGAAAGACTTCCATTTTTGTGGACATTCACATAAAGATCAGACATTAGTCAGGTGGGACACATCATTTGACCACTGATTTACAAAAAGCATTTCTGTACTTCATAACTACTGATGAACACATTCATTTTTATTTGAATTATTACTTAATTCCGTTATTTAACCACATTTTTTATTTATTTATTTATTTGTTTTTCATTTTTTGCATCTGATCCTCTTTCACCTGACTACTTGAGATTTACTTATTTATTTTTTTAACATTTGCATGCTCATTGGTTCTCTAACGCTGGTTATGATCACACGGCATGCAGGTAAACAAATAAAATATTTCATTTTGTTTTATGACAACATAATTAACTAAGGAAAAATTGGGTGGAAAGCATTTTATTAGGAAACAAAGTGTCTGACATGATCAGGGTTGCTATTGTTGAAAACCTTTTTGTTAATTGAAATAAAGCTGCAATAAATATGTTGAAAAACTTTTTCATCAAATTTGTCTTTGCAACTAGCTTAAATAAGGTAAAGGTATATATATATATATATATATATATATATATATATATATATATATATATATATATATATATAACATAAAAATAAAAGCTAATTTGAAACATTAATAAATCTATAATACTATAGCTATAAATGTTACTAAAATAACAATGGGCATGGTTAATATATATATATATATATATATATATATATTATTATTATTATTATTATTATTATTATTATTATTATTATTATTTTATTTTTATTTTTTTCTTTCGTTGGTGAATTTGGAACTGAATACTTTTCTACTCATACTTTCTTTCTGTTTCTGCCATATAAACATTTGGTAAATACAGAAAGAGCTGTACACTAGTATGTGTTTCTGATCTCAGCCTATAACTAACAAAAGCCGGTTCCTTCCTGACATCATCCTCCAGGAAGTGACATCATTTTGGAGGGAAAACAGCAGCACAAACAACAGAAAGCATTAATTCTGAACCACTGAACAATGACATGTAGGCAAGTATGGTGTCCCATAATCATAATTTGTGCTCTGCATTTAACCCCATCACAATTATTAGTGAAGGACTCTGTGATGTTTCAATGTTAAAAGATTTGTGTCATTATTAAACTGTCCATTCTGCTGCAAATAATCAAGTTGCAATTTATGAAAGCTGTCTAACTTCAGAAGTACGTTTTCATAGTAATATGTCCATAAAGTGCAACAAAGTATTTTCAGCATTTTTACATCGACGACACCTAAAATGTAAATTATTTATGTATTAACAACTTTACTGACAACTGTGAGGAACAAAACCAAACTCAAGCCTTTATTCTGTGATCTTCATCCTGAGCAGCAACCGTAAGCATCAAAACCTGCAATAAGGCACTGGTTACAAATTCAAAAGCTGCCGCTTCAAGAAACTTTACAACAGGTTTTGCATCAGGATAATCGAACGCTCACTGGTCTTCACCTGCTTCGTCACAGACTGCGTCATGCTGTGTTTCTGGTGAGGTGAGAATGAGAAATATACCCCTTCATGGAGTTTTCTCCAATTACCAACTTAAATTCTGCTCTGTATGTACTTATACAAAACTCTTGTATTCCACCAGAGAGAACTGTGGCTGCAACACATTATCATTTGGACTGCTTTTTGTACTCCTTTTGACATTTTTGCAATAATAAATTATTGTGACCACTTATCTGTCTGTCATGTTTTTCTTATACTGTACAGATATAGTTATGGTTAGGTTTAAAGGTAGGAATAGGATTAGCGACTATAAAAATATCTTTTTAATGCTATATTGTTACTAAAATGGTCATTCCGCTGCACATTTTAGTCTATTATGTTTTGTATCTTTTTATTTTCGCTATACAATGAGTAGGTTTGGGTTTGGGGGTAGGTTAAGAGGTCTAAAAATCGAACTCGCTTATCGATTAAATGCTAAAAATGCATTGATACAAATATCTTAATAATATAAAAGATTCATAAATATTTTACTTTTTTTAGTTAAAAATATACATCGATTTAATTAAAATATAAACAAGGCTGCATATTCATATTCAAGGTAAATAAGCACATCACAGAAGAAATGCTCTGGTTGTTGTTTCTGTCTCATCTGTGGCCTTTGATTCACTGGTTCGTGTTGAGCAACATTCACTTTCATCCCTCCCCTAAATAAACGTCACTGCCAGCAGTAAATCTGCTCGTTTGGATTTGCGCGAAGGTGTTTCACAAGTACTTTTAGGCCAAAATAAATCCTGCAGCTCAGGTTTAGGAGTTAGCATAGCGTTTAAGAGTCGTCGCAGTAAAGCAAGCTTGTGTCCCTTACAAACGGAGACAAGAGAGGTCAGCGGCACATTACATGGCGATTGGATTTTGTGATCATGTTCCCCTGTTGTCAGGTCACGTATGCTGCTTAAGTCCCTATAGTGAAAGATTTACGGTGTCTCTGCAACAAGTCACAGTGATTAAGTGTACAAGTACAGAATGTAACCGCTCCGACAAGCTTAAATCCTAAACAGAAATGTACTCGCATTAAAAAGAGAAAGTTCTGATAACTTACACATCGTAAATGATGGATATAATGGGCTTGTTGGGATGAATATGACCGTAGGCACATCTAGAGATGTGTGTGGCACGTGTTGCAGACCGAGCTGCATAGCTCAATATTTATTTCCCACAAAGACATTCGAGATCCGAGCAGGAAAGGGATCGCTGCGCTGTTAATATGGCACAGATCTCACCCTGCTATGAATAGAAAGTACAAAAGGTCATATTGAAAGAGTTTCCCAGCTGATCAAATGCTATAGTCACCCTGTAGTGCGAGTGGATTATACGGCTATAAGCAGCAGCGCAGGAGCCAGATGGAGCACATTTACCGTACAATCACAGTAAATCACTGCAGACAATGTCCTTATTCTGCTCACTGCACTTCAGACGCAAACATTCAATGAAAACAGTTAAAAACTTAAGATGTGGCAGTAAGGAGAGACTTCAAGGTTCAGAAATTTCAGAGATTCAGAAACAACAGAAAATAACTTTGGAGAAATATACATGCTTTAACGCATGCCCAAACATTTCATATGTGACCCTGGACCACAACACATGAAACATCATATGAATAAATAAGCTTTCCATTGATGTATGGTTTGTTAGGATAGGATTTTTGAAAATCTGGAATCTGAGGGTGCGAAACATCTAAATAAGGAGAAAATTGTCCAAATGAAGTTCTTAGCAATGCATAGTACTAATCAAAAATTAAGTTGTGATATATTTACGGTAGGAAATTTACTAAATATCTTCTTGGAACATGATTTTTACTTAATTTCCTAATGATTTGTGGCCTAAAAGAAAAATCAATCATTTTGACCCATACAATGTATTTTTGGCTACTGCTACAAATATGCCTGTGCTACTTAAGACTGGTTTTGTGGTCCAGGGTCACATATTATTTTTTTAGAATTTTTGAAGAATCTTCATGCTGTCATGCCAAGTACAGGACAAAGAAAGATTGGGAAAGTGCCCATATGACTCGTGCATTATATTAAAAGACTTTTCAAGTCTTTTGATAGATTTATGTCAGGAAAAGTGTCCAATTTAAGTCATTATTCTCTGAAAAGTTTTTTTCTGTTGCAGCTCCTTAGTGAAAAAGAAGTGCACTTAATTGTATTTTATGCACACTTGTAGTGTACTTCAAATATTAAAAGTATATTTTTTAAAACTTGCATATAATATAATAATAATGAAATTAAAGGCCACTTAAGTGCACTTAAAGAGAAACATTTTCACAACTTTTTTTTTTTAATTAAACATTTTACTTTAAAGTACATTTTAAATCATTTTAATATGAAAGCATATGTAATGTACTTATTATTATAATTCATAAAGTAAATATTTATATATTTTAAATTAAGTTAATTGCCAACCTCATCATTATTGCGTAAAGTTACTTTTAAAAGTAATACATTACAATATTGTGTTACTCCCTAAAAAAGTAACTAATTATGTTACTTAGTTACTTTTTATGGAAAGAAATGTGTTACGTTACTTTTCTAATCTGTGCAGGGCTTGGTTGTTTGTTTTTAAAATAAAAGTGTGAAGTCCTGGTAATATAAGGTAATTACATGAGGTAGGGTTAGGTTTAGGGGTAGGTTCAGGGTTAGTACCTAGTTAGAACCTTAAGTTAATTTTTTTTAATTAAAACAGTTTTTTTTTATATTATTTGTTCCCTCCTGGTGAATGACTTGCCCAACTCAATCCGAGCAGCTGAGTCCTTGGCGATCTTCAAGAAATGGCTAAAAACAAATCTCTTCCATCTTTATTTGACCCTCTAACTGTAGCACGCACTATTCTAATTCTATTCTTGACCCTTTAAGCACTCTAAAAACCCAATATAATGTTATTTAATTACAAGTACTATGTACTTCTTTTCACAAGGGCTCTCAAATCAAATATGCCATGTGAGTCGTATGGACTAATTTTATTTGTTTCATGGTGTTTTTGTCCTTTATTTGAATTGTTGTTGGGTGAGAAGGAGCAGCACAAGTCATCTTTTGTGTTTTATGGAAGAAAGAGTCATATGGAACAACATGCAAATAATATCAGAATTTGGGCGCCCATGAACTCTCAGCATCTTTTGAGTATGAATTCTGCCAAAAAGTGCTTGTGAATCGACCGGCGGTGGCACATGGCAGTCAGAGTGTCTGCAGGACGTAACCTGACAAGCTTTGGATATTCAGCCTGCGATCTAGTGCCGACACAAAAGCTCTCTTTACCGTCCTGCCAGTCACCATCCAGCCTCCGTTATCATGCCTGCCTTCATTGATTTCAGCCCCACTGATGTTTTCCTGCAGAATAGAATTGAAGAATGTGAATTTTTATGCATCTGTGTGGCTTGAAATCTTTGAGCGGCCGTGTTTAGAATTAGAGAGGATGTTGTGTTATCGGGTTTTCAGGAGCATCGTAACTGGATAAGGGAATAAATAAACGACCAAAAATAAGCTTAGAATTAATAAAACGTAGGGAAGTATATGTGCTGTGAAAACAAACATCGTTGGGACTCATCGTGCTGGAATGACGAATGTAAACAACAGGAAGTGAGCAGAGAGAAATATCGGCGTTCCCAGTCCCGCAAGAGTTAAAGCAGTTCACGAAGGCCGTGTAGACACAAGGCAAAATGTATAAACTATCACAATAAATGATCATTTTGATGTTCCTTCTTCGAGCCTTTTTTTTCCAGAAAACATTTGCGGGGGGATCGAGACGTCTCCGTGCAACATCTGGTCCGCAGAAAGTGAATTATGTCGAACAGGATGGAAACTGTATGTTGGACGGCTGGAGTCCGGCTGATACAAAAAGGTTACAAATGAAAGCGGGGCTCGGTTTTCTCTGAAGAACATGAGCCGGCCTGTTATTTAATTCCAATAAACCCGGCTACGGCGCTCGGCTCTCGTTGCCATCTCTCTCCGGCGTGTAGATAGACGTTAAACCGGTCACCTGGCCTAAGGATTAGAACGCTAACAAGTTTACATTCTGCCCACAGCTTTTGAAATGATTCAATTTTCCTAATCTTGTTTAGCTTTAGAGTACGCCGCTTTGAGCCTCAGAGACATCCTTTTTCAATCGGTCTTCCTTCGGAGGGCATTTGCATATCTACATTTGGACTCCAATTCAGGACAGCATGCTTTTGGCCCCCATGAAAAAATGAACTAAGAAAGCTTCCAGTGTCAAGCCAGAGGCTCAGCACATATTTGATGTGTCTCAGATAACCACCTGTTTTTTCCAGCTCTATGGAAGAGAGAGAGAGATGCTACACCAACGCAAGCTCCTAATAGAATTGAACGTCTTTATGGATCTTATTTTTAAGAGAAGCCATGAAGATTTGTTGTTCGACTTTCTGTAAAACAGACTCGGTGCCTCGTTTACATAGATGTGTGTTTTCCATAGTTTATTAGATTAAGCTGCACTAGTCTTCGGTTAGCTGGTCTCCTCCACAGATGTTTGTGATAGAACAAATGAAAGAGAATGGACTACATTTATGCTGATTACATTTGCATAAATATAGGACGTTTACATACAAAGCAAATCAGGAAAAAAAGTGCTGCACAAAAACTTGCTAAAAAATGTTTTCATCTTTCTTTGTAGTTTTATATGGAACTAATTTAACATACTATGATTTTGGCTTTTTAGCAGCTTTTTATTTATTCATTAATGATGAACAGTGTACATATATTACATTTCAGTCACAGGTCCAATTCTCGCTATTAATTAAATATTAAATATTAACTACAACTACAAGTTTAGGTATTTAGTAAGATTAGGGATCTAGATTATGGTCATGCAGAAAATGTGCTTTATAAGTACTAATAAATAGATAATATGCATGGTATTAAGCAATTAGTTAATAGCGAGAAAAGGTTCATAAACTAAAGTGTTACCTACATTTATTAGATGTATTAGATATATTGTCATATGAAGTAAAAACATATATGAAACCTATTAGAAACTGGACCAATTTCATATATTAATTAAAAAAAAAATGTTAACGTATGCATAAAACGTTTGGACATATATGTCATGTACATGTATATCCATCCTAAAATGAATCAATATGTGTTGATATTATATACCTAAATGTAAAAGACATGTATTTATATAAATAAGTAAACAAACAAACAAACAGAAATATACCATCATTACCACATATATACCATTAACATATGCATTATATAATAATGTATATGGCCTTATAGGTGACATATATGGCAATATTACTCTAGATATAGGGCTATATACGTTAAATATTACATTTCCGTATGATACGCCTGTGATTTCTTTCGCTGAATGGGACAGGATGGAGTCTGTGTGTTTTCTAGATGTGTTTGTGTCTGTGTACATAATATGGTCTTTAAAAAACCTACTTAAAAAGGAATATGCAACATAATTATAACAGTATGCATAGTTAAGAGAATTTAGTAATTAAGATGAGAGTCTGCTATGGCCGTTCAGTACAGTATGTGATCAGACTCTCCTTATTGATATTTTGTTGTTGTTGTTTAATCAAATGTGCTGCCAACAGTATTTACATCAACTTATTTTACCCCAAACATTGATTAGAAACTGTGTTGGGAAAGTTACTTTTAAAACTAATGCATTACAATATTGCATTACTACATTTAAAAGTGACTAGATGCTTCACTTAGTTGCTCTTTATAGAAAGTAATGTATTTTGTCACTTTTTACTTAAAAAAGTAATCTGATGACTTTTAATGCATTACTTCAACACTGTCTAATTCCATAGTGAAGGAGCAACACAATACAGTATTAGCTTTAGAAAAGGTCAAATTAAATGAGGACAAGCACCCAGATGCTGCGTTAGCACACTGTAAAATCCAATAGTTTACCTTACTTATATATAATTAGTTATCTAAGCTAGTCGTTATTCTTACTAGGCTTTGTTAAGCTGCATATAATTTTTAGGCGAAAAAAACAATTTACTTACTGCTTTGAGTGAGGCTTACTTAAAATATTCAAGTAGCCACAAAGGAACCAATGACATTTAATAAACAAGTGAGAGGCAGCAGTGCACTGATATGTTGCTAATGAGCAGCAAAACAACAGAAGAAGAAATAGGAAGGTTATAGCACATGTAACAAGCTTTTTTTTGAGTGCCACACAAAAGAAAAAAACATTTTTGAAGCGGGGCAATTCTTAATAGACTTTTCACTCATCTTTCTCTAGTCACATTCACTCATTTCCAGAAGTAATTTAAAATGTTGAAATGTCCATACAACTCCAAAATTTGAGAGAACATCACATAAGCTGACTTCATAAAATAATGTTGATTTTCCTAAACTGTTTTTGTTTGAATTCACCATTATAGTGACTAGTGCTCCCTTTGGTTGGACGCTTGGAACTCTCTTCCTATTGATGCAGCGATGCAGTGTGAAATCAGTTTTGAGCAAAGAGAAATAATAAATGTCTTGCTTTTAAAAGGTGATCTAAGTTCTTACTAAATCATTAACTAGTCTACATTAATTAATGATCTTTTGTGAGTCTACTGCTCACTTTTGTCATAAACACCTTGTGAAGCTTTTAACTGGGTTGATATAATCCTTCAATATTTGTGATAATATTTTGCAGTTGAGCATGTTTGAGTCACAGACTTTAACATTTATCATGCTAAACACAACAATGGTAACAATTATGTTTTATTAATTGTAACAATAACAATTGTATTTGCTCTTTTTGTTTTGTTTTGTTTTGCTACTACTGACACAAGACAGCAAAAAAAAAAAAATACATAAATAAATAAATAAAAAAAATAAACGAAATAATTAAGTCCATTTGACAATAACATGAACACGTTATAATATCTGTTATATAATTTCTGAAGCATCATGTGAAACTGAAGACTGAAGTAATGATGCTGAAAGTTCAGCTTTGATCACAGCAATCAATTACATTTTAACAGATATTCAAACATCTATTTTAAATTGTAATAATATTTCACAATTTTTTATAGTATTTTTGATCAAATAAGTCCTGGCATCTCAAGTGTTGGTTCAGTGTTGATGTAAATGCATAAAACACAGAATAGATCATTAAAATTATGCATTAGGTGTGTTACTGATCCAGTATTCTAGTAGTGTGTTAAAGACATTAAAAAGCAATTCCAAACACAGAGTTTGCAGAAACAGTGGAGAAAGAACATCCAACATATAGAATCGCACGATCTGGAAGACATATCGCAACGCATGAATATTGTTTCAGAGGTTTGATACATGAGAGGCTGAAATGAATCTTTTTAATCCTGAAAGAACATCTTGATCTCTGAGCTCGGAGGCTCGCCGGGGATGGAGTCGAAAATATAAAAAACGTTACAAACATCTCTCCCCGTGAGATGAGGCCGATAAAGGAAATGTCAGCGGAAAAAAATAAAATAAATAAAAAATACTAAAGCTGCATGTCAGCGGCGCTGTGACGGCGGGGAGGGAAAAGGTAGAAATGTTCTATCATGTCCAACAAGGTGTTCTTTTTGAGATTTAGAGATCACTGCGCAACTTTAAACATGTTTTGTCACTTTGGCTCTGACTGGAACTATCACGGGTTTCACAAGAACTTTATCAGCTCGGCTACGGCCGAGAGGAGAAGAAGAAAACAGTCCATTCCCATTTATCTTAGCCAGGTTTCCTTCAAAGCCAACAAATAAATTACAGTGTACATTTGATACAAATTGATTTCTGAACTCAAATAACAATGTTGTCCTCCTGGCCGGGCCATGTGTCAGTCAGCGGCCGGCCTGAGTGAAAGGCTCAATCTGTCTCTGTGATAGAAGCGCGGCTGACACATCTCCACCAAGGAATGCTAATCACGCGGGCCTGGCCTGGGCCTTTGTGGGCCGGTCGTGATAAGGAAAATCAGTTTCCCTCCTGTCAGACGCTGCCTGCGCCTGATCTCCGTCTGGAAGGAACCGGCCGCGACTTACTGTCCTGACGGCTCGTTTTTTCCCCCCGTTCTCGTCGCTTTCGGGGAGGCCGCCGCTTGAGAAAAAAGCGAGACGGATGGCCCGAAAGACAAAAAGAAGCGGCGCGGGGTGGTCGGCCGACAGCGGCGGTTAAGTCTCGGCATCTGTGTGATTGAGCTGAAGTGAAACCCATTGAATATCTTGAGCCGATCTTATCAGCGGCGGGAGAAATGAGATATTGGCAGCGCTGTTGAGTGCTCTCACAGCTGAGCAGGTTAATAGGGTTGGGAGGCAGGCCATGGGCTAATTGGATTTGCTGTGGCTTGATAAACAGTGGCAAGCTTTTTTATTTACTTTTTTCTCCTGGACAGCCCAACACACACACTCTTAAACATACGTTCAGGGTCCCTTTTTACTCCTCCATCATCCAACAAGAGAAGCTGCACATGATGCAGGCTATTTTTCTCCCTCTATTCCCAAAGCAACCCTGGGAAAAATGAGTGGGAAATCTCCTGATTTTAATCAAATACCATTTAACCTGAGTAACCTTTAGGATCAGGACAGAAATGACTGGCTCAGAAACTAGCCAGCAGTGCTGAGAGTCAGGAGCATACGAATGCAAAATCATGTGTTAATACGATAACAAAGGTTTGTGAATAACCCTTAAAATCAAGGACAAACAATGCATAATGTGACTAATTGCATAGAATAAGCAGCTGAAGGACCAGCAACATAATAAAACATACTGCAAATAAATAAATAAATAAGTAAATAAATAATTTCAGACTTCAGAATTTTGGTAACACTTTACAATAAGGTATTAAATAACATGAACGAACAATGAACAATATATTTTTTTTTTTATTATACTATTTATTGATCTTTATTTATAAAAATACAGTTGTTCATCGTTAGTTCATGTTATTTCATAGCGCATTAACTAATGTTAACAAACACAACTTGTGATTTTAATAATGCATTAGTAAATGCTGAAGTTAACATTAACTAACATTAATAAATGCTGTTGAAGTATCGCTTATTCTTAGTTCATGTTAACTAATGAACCTTATTGTAAAGTGTTACCAAAATGTAATATTTAATTCAGTGTTATTTGCCATGTATAATTATTTGTGAAAATGTACTGGCAATGTCTGAGCAATTTAATTTAATTTAATTTCATTTCATTTCATTTCTGTATTTTATTTTATTTCATTTTGACATTGTGTTCAAAAGTCACTATGTTTCTGTCATCAGATTCTAATATTGTTTTTTTATGTAAAATATATTTTATAGTGACATCATTATTTTTCATTATTCATTATTTATACATTATTGTTTGTGGAAATATGTGATTAAGAGAAATTATGATTAAGGCAGCAAATTATTGATAAATAAAGATTTTTGCAGGATACCATGCACAGTACCATGTTATGACCTTTTACATAGTGGTTTTATTATAAATACAGACTTTTAATCTAAAAATATGTAAGCCCATCATAAACAACCACTGTTATACATTATTTAGAATTATGTAAAACCTTATAAAATTTGCCTTAGATAAAATGTCATTTGTATCAGAAAATGCTATTGAAGATCATTTGCAATGTGATTAAAAAAAGGCAAAAATAATATTTCTCCTGTGATGCATAAATGTCCTCTGTCCACTGAATCAATTGCTGTCTTAAATTTGCTCACATTAGTTCTTGTAATTATCATGAATTTACAATAAACATGTATTTATATAAGCTAATATTTATTTCTACATACGTTAGTTCATGTTAGTTCACAGCAATTAGTTCATGCTAGTTCACAGTCTGTCATGAACAAACATGAAGTTTTAATAAAGAGTAGTTTATAAATGAATATGGACACAGATTAATAAACGATTTGTTGGAAAATTATCTTTCATTGTAAATTCATGACACCTAATGCATAAACTAATGTTAACAAATTGAACCTTGCTAGAAACTGTTATTGAACCAGTCTGTTGTGCAATCAGCTCGTCCAATCAGGATTTAGAGGAAGTATGTGTTATTAATAACTCCTAGCATCAGCTGGCGTTGCGTGTGGAGCTGCGACTGTCTGCTATAATTTACAGAGTGGCCTTTATAACCGACACAACTTCAGATTAACTGGATAAAACAAAACTGATTGTCATGAATCCGCTCAGCCGGCCGTAATGGAGACACTCCAGAATGATTGATTGTCGAGCGCCACGTGTTTCGGTGCAGCTGATTGTATTGAGCGAGGTGGAAAAGACCTTGATGGCAGGTGTATAATTAGCAGGGTAATGATCCACGAGGCCAGTTAGTGTTTGAAAGACCACATAGCGATGACTACATTGACCCCTAATGATTTACTTGAACTTAGACCTGACCCCATCCACTGCTGTTTTGATTGGCTATTCATGCATTTCTAATCCTGACAGGACCCTTCCGGATGGAAGAATCATCCAGTATTTACAGTGTACACTCTTCATTGTGATCAAATGTGCACATTTTGAGTACCTTGAATGGTTGAGAACTTTAGAGTGAATAACAATGAATAGCCACTTGTTGACTTGTTTCCAAACAAATCAATTTTCAAATCATGTTCTCTTAGAAAAGTGGTTGCATGCCTCTGGAGCTACATATGCTAAGGTATTCCCTAACTGTTAGCTCTCTCCAATAGCATTTTCTGATGTACAACCTTTACCATTGTAGATCTCTAAGCATTAGATCACACCAACCTTACACCAAGCACTGAGCTGGAATGTCATAGGCATTTGTGATGTGAGGTGATTGTCACATGAGCTGATCTCTGCATGTGATGGCTCTTGAGTTTAAGCAGCTGAAGCTTTTCTCCCTGAGGTGCCGCTCTGCGTCCATCCCAATCTCTCAATCCAGCACCGCATGAGTTTATTCTAGTTAGTTCATGTGTTTGTTTACCCTCCCAAACTCCCACTCAGCAGGGAATCTCATCAAAGACCCTCATCACACCCTCCCTCCGATCTAAGACAGCAGTTTTATAAAACAATGTGACTGAGACTGACAAAAAAAAAAAACAATTAAATATTCACTATAAGTCAAAAGTTTTTGAACAGGAAGATTTTTAATGTTTTTTTTTCTTTTCTTTTTTATAAAGAAGAGACTGCTCACCTGCATTTATTTGAGCAAAAATAATACAAAAATAGTAAATTATTATTATTATTATTATTATGTAAGTTTTCCTGTGATTTCAAAGATTAATTTTTAACATCATTACTACAGTCTTCAGTGTCACATGATCCTTCAGAAATCATTCTAATATGCTGTTTTGCGTTACACTTTATTTTGATTGTCCACTTTAGACATTCTACTAACTGTAAGTAACTTTGTAGCTACATGTCAACTACTTGTCATCTACATATCAACTAAATCTCATTATTTGCAACTACATGTCAACTAACTCTCAGAGTAGACTGTTAGGGTAGGTTTAGGGTTAGTTGAATAAGTTGACAAAGAAAGTGTTAGAAGATATTAAGCAGACAGTCTACTAATACTCTACTAACTGCTAGTTGACATGTAGTTGCAAAGTTAATTACTGTTAGTAGAATTTGATAGTGGACTATCAAAATAAAGTGTTACCCTGTTTTGCTGCTCAAGAAACATTTATTGTTGTGGTTGTTGTTGTTGTTATTATTATTATTATTATTATTGAGCAGCAGCTGGAGTAATGATGATGAAAATTCAGCTTTGGACACAGCAATTGATTACATTTTAAAATGCATTCAAATAGAAAGCAGTTATTTTAAATAGTAAAAATAACTCAATTTTTTTTTTTTTTTTTTACTGTTTTTGCTGTACTTCGTATCATATAAATACAGCTTTGATGAGCAGAAGAGACTTCTTCAAAAAACATTAAAAATCTTTTGACTGGTAGTGTAGATTTTGTCCTTTTTTGTATATTTTTGAAAATATAAATATGTATTTTTAAAAGCATTTGAAATCAATGTTGCTCTACATATATCCAGTCCTAGAAAATGTAGCCTAAAAAGTTAAAATGTAGGCTATTGTATGATTGGAATTGTTTTTTCTTGCCCCTGAAATATATCTTTAAATATATGTTTTTGTATATGAAAGTATGAAGGTTGAAAATAAATATTTATTTTAATTAAAAAATATATTTAATTGATCTTCACTGTTTACAACTTAATTTTAGCAATATTTAATATACATGTTAGCTTTTTTTTTTTTTTCATGTATATGGGTACATGATCAAAAACACAGTAAAAAGAAATACTATTGCCGTTTAAAAGAACTGTTTTCTATTTAAATATAAAGTAAAATGTAAGTTCGTCCAAAGCAAGAATCTTTTAATCAATTATTGATCAATTTAATACAACTTTGCTAAATAAAAGTACCTTTTTTCTGAATAAAAAAGTACTAAAAATATCTTGACCTCAAAAATTTGAACAGTAGTCTATATGACATTACAATCCAATAATTACAATGGTTGCTTATCAGTAAAGTTTTTTACACTTAAAGTTTATCGATAGTCTTAACATGTAGTTAAACTATGTGAGGCATGTTGACATGAGTTTCCCTCCTGAAGGGAAGCGTGTGACTGGACTCGTTGAGGATCATGGCGATGGACCAGAGGAGTTAGTGAAGACACACGGCGCTGACTGTGAAATGGCCCGGGGTGTTCCCGTGTCCCGATTACCCACCCAGCTGGTGAATGCCTCCTCTGCGCTGCGGGACTATCCAGATCAGCGCTGGAGCCTCCAACAAAGAGCCAGAAGAGCTTGCCTCATAGAGACATCTATTTACACAGCAAACAAAGTGGAGTTTGCTAAGTTGGAAAGCAGGCCTGCTGGAAAAGAGTGATGGGCGACGCAGGCCGCTCTTAATCCAGCCCTGCAAATTCCCCAAACACATCAAAGGCTGGGATTCCCAGTGTGGGTGGGATCAAGAGTGGGCATCGGCGCTAACGGCACTCAGAAACGACCCCACGGCCCAGCTGAGACAATATCATACAACACAGCTCAACATGCTAATGAGAGTCCATGAATGCTCAGCTCATGCGCAGATATGTCCTGTGCTGGTATCACACATTTGATGATTGTTTTTGTCTTCCATGTCTGTGGGAAATGATAAAAATGTGATGTAGTCCAGAATTCCAGGGCTTTATTTGCAGTTTACTTTCTTTATTATTATGTGTGGTTGGTTGTTAATACTCTTAACTAATTCCACTTTATGCAAACTTTGTTACGGAAGCTAAAATTCCAATTCACATAAAGGTACAAAAATGATTACTAATAAACATTTATAAACATTTACAGTGTTGGGGGTAACGCATTACAAGTAACGCGAGTTACATAATCAGTTTACTTTTTTTAAGTAACTTATTAAGTAATGCATTACTTTTTAATTTACAAGAAAATAGCTGAGTTATGTTTTCAAATAAGTAACGGCAGTTACTTATTCAGTATTTCTCAAAATGAATAAAAATAGTGAAATTCTACTCAGAATATGACACAAATCTGCAATATTTAAATATGTTAAATAGTATCAAAATATCCTTTACAAATACAATCATCCTTTATGTATTTAATCCCATTTTATTAACCAGTGCCTTGGCTGCTGACCTTCGATGATCCAATTCAACCATACTAATAAGCAAAAATTACTCAAGATGAACTGCTGAAAAATTGCTGAAAGAGTGTTGAACTTTCTTCTCAAGTTTTCTGCTGTATAGATGTAAATTTACTTTTCCTTCAGGTTTTTTGGTGTGTTCATTTGCCAAAAATATAACTTTTTATATTAAAAACAAACAAGGACCCATCCCAGATTTAAAAAGTAATGCAAAAGTAATGTACTTTCCATAAAAAGTAACTAAGTAATTTAATGTAATGTAATTTTTTATGGAGTAATGCAATATTGTAATGCATTACTTTTTAAAGGAACTTTCCCCAACACCGAACATTTACAAATTACTCTTTTTACAAGACTGTGATGATGCATTTCAACGTTCATCGGCATCACAAATCCTCAAAGGTTTTTTATATTTTGGTTTTTAAAAATATGAATGTACATTTAGAATGCTATACTTTGTATAATATCACCCTTTGATCAAGTTCCAAAAAAATAAAAATAATAATAATGCTCATGCGAGAGTGTTACTAATGCAGTGTCTATGATCTCTTCTTATTTAATGTTTGTTTTTGTATTTTCTGTTTATTGTTTCTTTCTCTAGCTTGCTTTATAACATAGTTGTGTAATAAATGGTATATTACATATTGTTGGTTCTTGGAATTGCTTTTGGGTAACACTTTACAATAAGGTGTCATTTGTTAACATTAGTTATGTATTAACTAACATGAATGAACAATGAACAATACATTACAATACATAATAAAAATACAGTTGTTCATTGTTTGTTCATGTTAGTTCACAGTGCATTAACTAATGTTAAGAAACACAACCTGTGATTTTAATAATGCATTAGTAAATGCTGAAATTAACATTAACTAAGATTAATAAATGCTGTAGAATTATTGTTCATTTCTAGTTCATGTTAACTAATGTAGTTAACTAATGTTAACTAATGAAGTGTTACCTGCTTTTGTTTCTCTTTTGTAGGTCACTTCAGGTAAAAGCATCTGCTAAAAGCATAAATGTAATTGTAGATCTGTACGGCTTTGATAAGTCATTTCATATGTGCTCTATCATGCTGTATATGCACACAGACACGCTGAATTTATCAGCGTTTTTTCTCGAAAAAACGACTAGATGAATACTAGTTCATAATCAGCTGCATCCATTTCCTGTAGAAGAAAGGAACTCTAGAAAACAGCCCGGAGGAAGAGCCATCGTGTCCCATCAGTTTGTGTGCTTCAGTCACCACACAGTGCAAACAGATAACGCTTACTCAATCACATTCACACTCAAACACATGTCCTCCACTTTCCAAACACACTTTTTGGGGGAGTTTGTTCTTATGAATACTTGATGCATACTGATAAAAGAGATCTTCACTTCCAAAAGAACAACTGGATTTAGAGACAGAGAGATAATGAATAGAGGTGTGAGATGTTTGTGTAGTGAGATACTGGACAATATTCCAGATCAGCATCTTTAATTATTTTTCAAACGTGTTCCTGAAGCTGCATGCTGTTGAAGAGAGAAACACACTCTCATTGTTGAGATACAACTATTATTTAAATAAATCTCTCTATTAAAAGAACAGTTCGCCTTATAAGTAAATAAAATAAAATACAAAGGAAGGAAATAAAGAACATCTATCTTTCCAAGTTCAGTTTGCCAGTTTTAAATCATCCATCCAAAGTGTGGTCCTACCACACATACATTGAATAAATGTAAAATATTGATGTATTAACATTTATTTACATATGAATACGCAATTGTGTACATACAAATGTGTACAAAAGGACATTCTCACTATTAACTAGCCTGCATGTTACTAACATATTGGCTGTGTATGCAAAGCACATATTATTGTCTTATTCTGCAAAATCATTTTTTAGAACCTTTAATCCTTAAACCCCATACTTAAGCTTAACAACTACTTTGCTATCTATAATAAGCAGAAAATTAGGAGTTCTTTGCTTAAAAATCATTAATTTTTTTAGTCCATCTCTGCAACAGACTTTTCAGGATAGGAGATGAAGTCCCAAAACTTACTTAAGATTACTTTTTTTTAAGTAACTTGTAAAGTAACACATTACTTTTTAATTTACAAGCAGTGATGATGCATTTCAACGTTCATCGGCATCACAAATCCTCAAAGGTTTTTTATATTTTGGTTTTTAAAAATATGAATGTACATTTAGAATGCTATACTTTGGATTCTGGAAGATAAATTCTTGCGAGAGTGGTACAAGAGGATGTGATGCTGGTCCTCTAAGAGTCACTCTCAACTTGTCTGTCTATAAAGCCTATTAAAAAATTATTTTTGTCTTCATGTATTTCACAACAATTCAGCACGTTATCCTTATTAAGTGAGGGTCATTTTTTTATGATTTTTTTTCCCAAGCAAAGTCTCTGACAACCTGACACATTGCACTTCTGGAGACTCCAGGTAGGTTGCAGTTCTGGAAACGGTGGTGCTGGAGAAATGGTTCCACACACCTCCACACCTGGTCTCACACCTAATTCTTCACCTTAATTTTGATTCTTTTGCAGTTAACATGTGACTTTTCTTCTCCATCTGTTTATTCTTACTGTGCTGTCCTAATGATCATTTCGCTGCCCCATGGTCATGCCTTAAATTTGCAAATTCTAGTATGGAATTAGTATTGGATCTCACAGGCATTTAATATTTTTTTTTTTACTTTTCAGTCTGAAGAACCTTCTTTCACCACAAAACCATTTAAACAAAAAGGCATCGTGAAGCACCTTTGTTTTTAAGAGTATATGCATGCTAATAAGCAACTAGTTAAATAGTGACTAGTGAATAGTGTTTCCTAATTTAAAGTGTCTCATAATAATTCTGTGTATATGTAAATACATAATAATGTTTACACTATAAATATTTTAATACATCCTTTTTGTACATTTCAGCATCTATTCAAACATGCAAAAATATAACTTTTATGTCTGTATTGGATATTGATAGACTTTGATCATTGTGTGTTTTGATTGTGGTTTGGACATTATTTAAAATATCTCCTTTTTATCGTCCACAAAAGAAAATGATACAGATTTACACTGACAAAAAAATGACAGCCTAGTCATTTTTGGATGAACTTACTCTTCAATCTGACTTTTTCCATCCTTCTTTCTGCATTTTCTGTTTTTGAAGCAGTAAAGCACCGTTCTTTAGGTCAAAGCATCGTCTGAGGGGAACGATATACATTTTCAGACTCCATAGAACGTGGGATCTGAGATGCTTAAATATGAAATATGTCCTGACCTCTTGAGTAGCTCATAATTAAGACTGAAGAACCGTGTCCTGTGTTTCTGGGCCACTTTCACGAGGGTGGACAAAGTGAAGTCCTTCTTGGCTCAGGCATTGTTGATACAGCTTTCTTGTCAGACCCTCTAAAATTTCACTGCACACATATATGAAGAGATACGCTCATCTGCTGTTGACAGAGCTGTGCTTCAGTAACGTAATGTTTGCATGGGCTGATCAGAGCTGCATGTGTGAGGTTTGGTCTAATGTGGTCTGTGATGCTCAGGAGGTCCAGCAGTTAAGATCCAGTCATGCTAATGTGTAACACAACACAGCCAAAGTTGCACCCTGCTGTTAACACCAGTAACTGTAGATGCCTCACACGGACCTATTAAAGCTTACTAAATCCATAGTTAAACCAGCAGGAACATGTGTCATGCAACAAAATGTTAAAACCGGCCTTCATTCAGGATATTATTTCGCTCCATCTCGCCCTTTTAATACTTGCATGCATTCACACCCCTTTCTGGGAAATTTGGAGGATCAAATCTTCCCAATTCAAATTAAAGTGATTTCCTGAAGAAAATTAATTCATACATTTCCCCTTTATGCAACACACCCAAGGATATTGGTTTATTCAGACAGGAACATCATAACGTATCAAATGCTTGAAGACAAACTCCTGTAACAGAAAACCATGTTTACATAATTTTTACCAGGGTTAGAGAGTAATAGAGCAGGTTCTGTTATATTTGGCATTTTCAGTGTTTTTATTGAATCTGCATTGTCACTGCAAAGGAATTATGAAAGGAAATTATTTATTATATTATATATAATAATTATAAAATAAAATTATATTATTAGTTTCTCTGTTGTTTAATGGGTAAGGTCTAATTTCTACCTATGTATTGTTTCAGTGTTGGTAATATAAATACAACGTGAACAATGTGATGCTGCATGCTTAGAGGCATAAATGTCATTCATTTATGTTGAGTCAAAAGCGGGTTTATATGTATATAAGGTATATGAGAAATGGCATGTGATTTTTATGTCATGACATCTCAGGTCGGAGGATCCCCAAGTGAGATGAAATCATACAAGGATAGTTTGACCTCTAATGGATTTATCTAGTACTTATGTAACGGAAATCTGTGAACTGAGAACTTAGACTGATGAAATATGTCTCTCAAAGAGAATTTTATGAAAACTAAGAACCAGCAGCTCCTCACATTACTGATTTCACAATGCAGAGACACGCTACGGAGTTCAGGCCAATTTACATGAAGCCTGGATATTTCTTTTCTTTTCTTTTCTTTTCTTTTCTTTTCTTTTCTTTTCTTTTCTTTTCTTTGTCCAGATTTTTTATTTTATTAACATGTTGTATTTAATCAGGTATCTGCACTTATTTCAGATATTATTAGGCAAATCATTTTGTATATATTAAACATGTACCAAAATTAAGTTTTGGTTTATTTATTTATTTATTTATTATTATTATTTTTTATTATTATTCACATTTAATCAGGTATCTGCACTTTTTTTTTTTTTTAATTAGGAATCATAAATAGATTTGGTGAGAAAAAACGATTGCATAACTAAAATAAAAAACAAGTAAAATAAACATTAAAATTAAACAATTTAAATAAAATATGAAAAACATTTTTATTTCAGCTTTATTTCTCATTTGACTTCAGTTAGTAAATAAATAAATACATAAAAATTAAGAAAATATTAAATGTATTATTATTCATATTAAATATTATTAAGATATTAAGTCTTTTTTCTAAAAAAAACATGTACCAAAATTAAGTTTGTTAATGTTTAAAAACAAAATAATAATAATAATAATAATAATAATAATAATAATAATAATAATAATAATAATAATTAATCTGACAAGAAAAACAAATAAACTTCTAAGGGAAAACAAGTTTATTATTCTATTTTATTTTATTTATACTCCAGATCTTTATTGCATTATTCAGATGTTGTATTTAATCAGGTATCTGCACTTATTTCATTCATAAATAAATAAATAAATAAAAAGCATCCCAAATAGTTTTGGTGAGAAAAATGTATTACATAACTAAAATGAAAAACAAACAAACTTGATGTACATTGCAAAATAAATAAATAAATAAATGAATAAATAAAAACTTAAAAAAAAAAAAGAAAATATTAAATATTAAATGTATTATTATTAATATTAAATTAAGAAACATTTATGTAGGACAATGGCATAATATATTAAGTCTTGTTTTTGAAAAAAACGTACCAATATTTTAGAAAAAAAAAAAGCTTAAAATGGAAAACAATTTTGACAATTTTATGTACCAAAAATAAGTGGGTATATGCTTAAAAAAATCTGACAACAGTGTTAGAAAATACAAGTTTATCTTCTCTTAGCCCATTTGACATATTTATTTTATGTTATTTATATAATATTTATGTATTTATGTAATTATAATTTCTCAGTAAATGCATCTTGATTTAAGAATGTTTAGTTATTTTACTGGTAAATAAGACAAAAACATGTATGAAAATAATTAGCAGTGTTCTAAAATAACTAAAACTGTAATAAAAAAATAATAATTATATATAAAAATATGAATAGTATCTCAGTGATACTAAAGTAGCACATGATTCACAAGAAAATAAACAGCAACTCGTGCTCTTTTTTCACCTCAAAGTTACAAACTAATCTGAATTTCTGTTGAAAAGCATGAACGCACTCTCTGCACCTTGACGCTGGAAGTGATGCATAATGAAAACAAAACAATTAAAACTTGACACTCGCTCAGACACATCTCCTCTAAAGCCTTCTGACTGCTGCTTTAGTTTTACAAGACATTTTGCAAGCGTCTTTAACCTGTACTCGGTCAGAGAGATCGCGCTGAATCTCAAACACTTCCCTGCGAGAAGCGATGCTGAATATGAATGCTGGCTGTCAGAGCAGCTCTGCTAACACCAATAGAAGGCTTAGCAAGAAGAAAGAGCTCTAACCAGGGTAATGTGTAAAAATAGCCTTTCATGTCAAGTCGATGTCCCAGAGCAAGATTAGGATTGCTGTGAGCATGTTTGACTAGTCATTCTATTGCCTGGGGAAGATCTGCAGGCTAAATCCACCGCCTCAGCTCTGATGTCTTCAAAAGCCTTCAGAGGAAATTAGCCTCTGTTTTAGAGAAAACCTGAGGAGAAAATGTGATGTGAAGCATTTACAGCACTAATTGATCACAGAAACATTTCACACCTCAGCAGCGAACACTCACAGATCCCACGACTCCATGAAGATGACTAGATGACTAGATACAGTACATGACTATCAGTCAAAAACCAGCTTTGTGTCTATTTTGTAATGGTCACATCTTTCCTGTAATGTTACACACATAACTACATTTATGATGTTTCAATAATGAATGCAGCATCAACACTTACTGAACTGAATTGAGCAGAATAATGTATTCTATTAAGCTACTTTAGTATAAATGAGATACAATTAAAGTTTTTCATTAAATCAGTTTTAATAAAAAAACAACAAAACATCTATATATATATATACATTTTAAAATAAATTAAATGAAAATTATAGGGTTTTTTATATTTTATTTCAGTTTTAGTTTTTAGTTTATTCTATTACATCAGGTAAAACTGAATTAAAATGAGATAACAAAAGTTGTTTACATTTTATATTATTTCAGTTATTATTTCATTATTTTATTTCAAGTA
Organism: Cirrhinus molitorella; assembly: GCA_033026305.1. Lineage (NCBI taxonomy): Eukaryota > Metazoa > Chordata > Actinopteri > Cypriniformes > Cyprinidae > Cirrhinus > Cirrhinus molitorella. The sequence continues at coordinate 33,344,837 of CM065123.1, read as the reverse complement.
ACAAGTGTCAAACATGTTGCTTTTTATTATTTTATTTTGGTTTAATTTCATTTAAAGTTTTAGTTAATTATAATAACCCTGGTAAATTTGTTTAATTTCTGTAAAGCTGTAAAAAAAAACAGCTTTTTTCTGCAAAAGATTAATCTCTTCTCTAATTTTGTCCTAATTTCTAAAGTTGTTTTTATTTATTATTTACTTAAATATGACAAGTTTCTTGCCTTTTTTTTATAAACGAAAATTTTAAATTCTTACTTTAAGAAATATTTACTTTAGGAAATGACACAAGTCTTGTTTTCTGAAAATTCTTTTTTTTTTTTTTTTATAGTTGTATATATATATATATATATATAAAAATTCAGAAAACAAGACTTGTGTCATGACTCCACTGGATTTTTTAAAAGCATAATCTATATAAAAAAAGGTTTATTTATTTATGTATTTGTTTATTTAAATATGACAAGTTTCTTGTCTTATTTTTCTAAACAAATATCTAAAATTTAAGAATTAAGAAACATTTACTTAAGAAGCAAAATGACACAGTCATGTTTTCTGAAAAATCAATTTTTAAAAATATTTGTAAAATATATATATATATATATATATATATATATATATATATATTACAAATATTTTTACAAATTGATTTTTTAGGTTAATTATATATATATATATATATATATATATATATATATATATATATATATATATATATATATATATACATGAAAAAGGGTAAGAAAAATGGATTTGTTTCCCCTTTGAATTACATTTATTTTTCTTACTCCACTGGATTTTTTTTTATGCTTTTTTATGCTTAAACTAAAAATAAATAAATAGAAATATATATATATATATATATATATATATATATATATATATATTGTTGTTGTTGTTGTTGTTTGTTTGTTTGTTTCAATATGATTTCTTGCCTTAACTAATATCTAAAATTATTGCATTAAGAAACATTTACTTGAGAAGCAAAATTACACTAGCCTTGTTTTCTAAATGATCAATAATATATATATATATATATATAAAATTAACGTTTATGTTTTGATCTTAAAACAATAAAAAATATCTGAAAATAGGGTAAGAAAAATAAAATAAGTTTAATTTTCTGACCCCACTAGATTTTTTAAAGCATAAACAATAAAAAAACAGAAAACAAGACTTACTATCTTTTTACACTTTTCTTCTGTAGTAAATGTATTTTAATTTTAGAATGTTTTAATATATATATAATTTTGTCTTGCCAGTAAAAATATCTGGAAAACAAGGTAACAAGGTAAAATTTACAGAACAAAAAGCACTTTTTGCAGTGAATCAGACAGAAGAATCTCAGCAATGTGTTGCAGATGAGCAAATGCAATAAAAATGACATTGCACACATGTAAAACATCTGCATATGTGGAGGTGACTGAAATCTGCTGATATGTTTGTATTCCAGCCTATGTTATCCAGTCATGAAACCATATTAGCTGACACACTGACATAACGGCTGGCAAAAACATCAGGCCGAATTAGGAAGGCTGAAGTAATTTGGCTTTGCATCGTTTCAAGTGCTTTAATCACAGAAGTTTAATCTTTAAAACGGCTTTCATATTACAGCTCTTAAGGGAATTGAAGCTGTGCAGAACCCGAGTGGAAACCACAGCCACAGAGTGAATGACGGATGGCTCCTCCCTCATCCTGACACAGTCGTAGGGTTCGCCTCGAAACCACAGAAGCAAGAAGGCCTGAGAGAAATTTAGAACAAACAACACATGAAGTTGTGGCGAATCGGTTGTGCAGTTTGTGAGTGACTGAAGATGACAGGGAAAATAGCTGTTTCATTAAGAGCTTCACTGTCAAATCGCTTTATCTTCAGTGACTCTAAACGATCGCAGAGCTCTGAAATATGGCTCACATACTCACACCTCAGTATCTATTTATCATCAAACCCAACAATGTTAGCGTTAAAACAAAACAACAAAAGGTATATACAGTTGTGGTCAAAAGTTTACACCCTCTTTCAGAATCTGCAAAATGTTAATTATTTGACCAAAATAAGAGGGATCATGCAAAATGCATGTTCTTGTTTATTTAGTACTGACTTGAATAAAATATTATACATAAAATATGTTCACATATAGTCCACAAGAGAAAATAGTTTAATTTATTTAACAGTTGGCCCTGTTCAAAAGTTTATATCCCCTTCTTAATACTGAGCTGTTACCTGAATTATCCACAGCTGTGTTTTTTTTTTTTTGTTTAGTGATAGTTGTTCATGAGTCCCTTGCTTGTTCTGAACAGTTCAACTGCCTGCTGTTCTTCAGAAAAATCCTTCAGGTCCCACAAATTCTTTGTTTTTTTAGCATTTTTGTGTATTTGAACCCTGTCCAACAATGACTATGATTTTGAGATCCATCTTTTACAGAAGGCTGAAACACTCACTGATGCACCAGAAGGGAATAAAACATGCATTAGGAGGCGGGGGTGGAAACTTTTGGAATTTGAAGATCAGGGTCAATTTTATTTATTTTGTCTTCTGGGAAACATGCAACTATCTTCTGTAGCTTCTGAAGGGCAGTACTAAATAAAAAAAATAAGAAAAATGTACACATTTCCATTCAGTTTAAAAGTTTTCACCTCCGGCTCTTATTGTATGGTTTTTGCTTCCGGAGCATCAGTGAGCGTTTGAATCTTCTGTAATAGGTGCATATGAGTCCCTCAGTTGTCCTCAGTGTGAAAAGATGGATCTCAAAATCGTACAGTCATTGTTGGAAAGGGTTCAAATACACAAAAATGCTGAAAAACCAAATAATTTGTGGGACTTGAGGGATTTTTCTGAGGAACTTTTAAACAGGGTAATTTTTATAAATTCCACTATTATTTTCTCTTGTGGACTATATGTAAACATATTTTAAGTGAAATATCTTATTCAGCTCAGTACTAAATAAACTATAACATGCATTTTATATGATCCCTCTTATTTCGGTCAAAATCAATTAACATTTCAAATCAATTAACATTTTACAATTTCTGAAAGGGAGATGCAAACTTTTGACCTCAACTGTATATTGAGTAATAAAAAAAGAAAGAAAGAAAGAAAGAAAGAAAGAAAGAAAAAGAAAATGCTGCAATGTTGATAATAATACAGTTTTTAAGTACTGCATGCCATTAAATAAAATAATGTAACTAAATATTCTATACCATTAAAACAAAATAAGTCTCTTCTGCTCACCAAGGCTGCATTTAATAAAAAAATTCAGAAAAAAGTTAAATATTTTAACTATATAATATAGATGTTTACTATGTGAATATCTGTATCTGTAATTTATTTCTGTGAACAAATCTGAATTTTCAGCATAATTACTCCAGTCTTCAGTGTCACATGATCCTTCAGAAATCATTCTAATATGTTGATTTGCTGATGACACTTCACCATTTTACAAATAAATTCTAATTTAATCATGACAAACTATATATCGTTGGAAAGGTTTAAGACTCCTAAATAGATATTTTCACCAATTTTTTGTTGTTACAGATTATGTAGGAAAAGTAATAGATTAATTTATGACAAGAGTGCACCTCAAAAATCTACTTCATAACAGGAGTTCTGACCTTTGTCACAAAAAGACTTTCTCCGTTGTCTTTTCCCCATCACGCTTTAGAAAACTTGAAAACTTAAAATCTCAAAATTCATCCTTTGAAAACCATTTTAAAATCAGAAATTGCATTACCATCGAAAATTTACACCAAAATCATATTACAAAATGTTTTTGTTCATGAATTATAAAATTATGTGCAAAAATGGGAGTGACAGTTAAAGGGTTAAAAATAAAATAAAATAAAATAAAATAAAATAAAATAAAATAAAATAAAATAAAATAAAATAAAATAAAAACCCCAGCTGGGTTTATTGTAGTAGGGTTAGGGTTAGGGTTGAAAGTTTGAGGTAAATAAAATATGACCCAGACTGCATTAAATACAGCTTCAATTGCACTCAGAAACAGCTTGCATTAAATCCAATATGCTTTTGCAGTGAATTATTCACTCCCAAGAGCATCAAACCTTGGAAATTCAAGTGAAATGTGAACACCAAACACTGATTCCAGCACTGTTTTGAGTCGCCACTTGACGCCCAATATAAAAGTCCTGAAGCAAAACCAGATACAAAAAGCCATCTGGAAAACACAATGGAGCTTAGTGGTGTAAGTGGACTGAAGCTAGTCGCACCGATCGCTCGACCGACAGAAACAGCTTTTGATGCGAGCGTTTGTGGGAATAACTCAAGTCTTGTGTGAAAGCTGCTGAAATAAGGTGATTAGCAGACACACATCCAGCATTTCCATTTGGTAAAGTGAACCGCAATCTATTTGTGCCGCCACAAATCTATCATAGCTGGCAATCTAGGGAAAGAAAATGTTTATTTCATTTCAGATGGGGCTCCATTCACAACGGGCAGCCATCCAGAGAGAATGGAACGATTGATTTTCCTCCTCCAGAATGAATGAGCGGACATCGCTTCAGATGAGACTCTTTTACTTTCGCAAACCTGTGAAAACCGACTGGGAGCGAAGGAATAGTTGCGTCTCGGGTTACCTAATGCAATATTGATGAAAGACGAGCAGCGATGGAGGAGGAGTCCAGGAAGTCCAGGAACGTCTCTGTCATACGCCTTTCAGTGTTTTTAGTCTAATTTAACGTGACTGTGAATGAGGCCATATCAGAACTGAAAAATGAAGCCAATAACAAGCGTCAGAATCACACCTCTTATCAATATTTCACAATAGCTGTCAGCGATTTCTGGTGCAAATCAGCAGGTCACTTTTACCCTGAATGCGCCTTTAAATACCCTATTACCAGGGTACATCAGCACATGCGTTCTGACATTTTCCCACCCGTTACAGACGCTCTCGTGTTGCAAAATAAACATATCTGACAGTTCGGCAGCACAGAGGCATGAAATATTATTCCTCCAGCCATGATGTCTTTTGTAGGGCCATAAAGCGGGCCGTTATTGTGCGGCACTGCGCGAGTGGACGTGAGCATTGATGTGCTACTGCTTATCTGCTTCCCACAGATCATCATCAGCATCACCATGACAATATGTTTAATTAGCGATGTTCCCCGCTATTGATGAAAGGGCCTTCCCAGCCTCCATACATGAACGTACGAGACACACTCCTCTGGCGTCGCTAATTCAAAACCCTTTTATTCGGCTGTCACGCAGGCAGAAGGCGATGGAGCAGTCAGATAACACGCATCTAGCTATTCCTGTCCGCACATTTACCTCACAATAGCTCTATTTATTATGAGTTTATTCATGCGGCTTTCAAAGCGTCGGTACTTAGGTGGTCTCTGTTGCGAGATCTTCTCTGGTGCGGAAATTTAACGCAGAAGAAGAGCAACATTTGGAGTAACTAAACTATAATAAGACTATAATTTAGTACTGTTAGGGATATTTTAGTACTGTTGATATTCTATTGTAGTTTTTGTTAATGTTTTGAATTAGATTCGAATTTTATATGTTCTGTTTTCACTTTAATTTCAGTTAAAGTTTTAGTAATTTTGCTGTTTTTGTTATTTATTTATATAATTTATTTCTCAAAAAAAATAAATAAATAAATAAATAAAAAAAATATATATATATATATATTTTAGTACTGTAGTTGCCCTTACAGCTTGCTAAAAGAAAATGTGTAACCCTGGACCACAAAATCAGTCATATGTGTCAATTTTCTGAAACTGAAAGAAAGCATAATAAGTGAGCTTTCCATTGATGTATCATTTGTTAGGATAGGACAATATTTGGCCAAAATACTACCATTTTAAAATCTAGAATCTGAGGGTGCAAAAAAATCTAAATACTGAGAAAATCGCATTTAAAGTTGTTCAAATTAAGTTCTTAGCAATGCATATTACTAATCAAAAATTGTTTTGATACATTTGTGGTAGGAAATTTCCAAAATATCTTAATGGAACATGATCTTTACTTAATAACCTAACTTATTTACAAATATGTCTAGCATTTATATTTTTTTATTTATTAGTTTTAGTTATTCTGGTGCTTAATATAGACTTTATTATTATTATAGGTTGTTCTCTGATGTTTAATATAAATATGTGACCCTAGACCACAAAACCAGTCATAAGGGTAATTTTATGATTATTATTTAATTAATTAAAAAGCCGTTTTGATGTATAGCTTGTTAAGATATGGCTGAGATACAACTATTTGAAAATCTGGAATCTGAGGGTGCAAAAAAATCTAAAAATTGAAAAAATTGCCTTTAAATTGTCCAAATGTAGTTCTTAGAAATGCATATTACTAATCAAAAATTAACCTTTGATATATTTACGGTAGGAAATTTACAAAATATCTTCATGGAACTTGATCTTTACTTAATATCCTAATGATTTTTGGCATAAAAGGTTTAGTGCTCCAGGGTCATATATGTGTGTGTGTGTGTGTGTGTGTGTGTGTGTGTGTGTGTGTGTGTGTGTGTACTCTGCTTCAGTAGTTTCAATTCAGTTACTTTGAGTAATGAGTAGCTTATACTGCAGCTAACTACTTTCTCAAAAGGTTAGCTTGACTCTATAGTTTAAATTATGAGCATCTTGCAAACTTCAGTGCAAATCTTCCCCAACACCGAGGAAGAGTGTGTTGACTTCTTCACAGTGCTCTTGTCTCTTTCATCCTCACAGCTGACAATAGGGTGAGTAAATCTTGAGCGACACTACACAGATAATTAGACTAATAATGGCCATCACCTTAAAATGTGTTTATTTATTTACCGGGAAATGAAATTGAGGAAGGCACCTCCAGCATTCCCGCAGAGTGCCAGTTTCTGTGAAATCCACAGGCACTGTTAGTTCTCTGAGAGTAGTGGATCTGTCAAAGTGTATTTGTTAAAAATAATAAAGAGTTCTTTAATGTGTTTGTATCGGGAGGAGAGAGCTGTCTGCTTTCATCATATTCTCAGTTCACCTTTGCAGCAGACACTCTCTTAACAAGTGCACTGCTAAACTAACTTTGACAAGCTGCAAATTTATGCATTATTATAACCTCTGAATTCCCCACCACTGGCCTTTTGTAGATTCCTTCTGATGTAGTTCACCTTTTTAGTTAAATTGACAGACGTCTACTTTAAAAGCATAACAAAAGAGGATCATTAAGTGAGTTAAGAATGATTCACAGATGGAAACATATGGGAATATGACCTTTGTCTGTCCTAAAATAAATCCCATTCTACTTTAGTGATTGATCTGTGCCAAATAGAACTGCAATAAATAAATAAGTTATTAGAACATTTGTCCAACTGCTAGTGGCTGGGCAAACAGATAGTCCTGCCCACCCCAATTAGCCTATGAATGACCAGGGATACATTGAAATTCCACACAAGTTTTTTTTTTTTTTTGTAAATTTGTGTTCATGTAAGCTACCAAATCTCTTTAGGAATGCCGCACGAATGCACCAGGCTTTACCGTCAAAAGCTTATTCACATGCAGCATCCGGCTAACACAGGTGAATGTTTGAAAGCATATCTCTCTGTCAAGCTGACATATTCCTTAGACACTATTTCATATGGTCAGAACGCACAAAAATGAGGTAATGGTCTCTATTATCAGCCCTCCCCTCCCAGACGAAACATACTCTGCAACGGTAAACCCTGTCTTCTCTCCGCTATCTCGCTCAACATGATGATGGTTAGTCGGCGCTAATCTGGTAAAGCCAACCTTTAGAGAAGAAGCCGCATAAGGGCTGGGGGGTGATGGGCTACGGTGTTGGGGATTGCAGTCTTGCCGGTTGCTGCCCCTGTCCACATCCAATGTAAGGTTATAGCAATATCATAATCCCTTCTCAGAGCCCCTTTGCGCAGAAGATGATGACTAAATTTCCAGTGTCTTATCACACACTCCCAGGCTGGAACTAGTACAAGGCGTTCTGAGGGAAACACAGCATGAAAAGTGGGGATGAGATGATCAGATTAGCCCTCTATTGGATTTTGTTTGTGGCACTGTGCAATCGGAGTTGAGCAGGCATTGGGTAAAATGCCCGTGGAGATTCAAAGCCTCCACTGATTCTTTTCACCCATTTTTGACTCTTCTTCATGGGGTTCGCTGAGGCTCCAGGGGAGGGAAGGTTGAAGAGAGGGAGAGAGGGAGGGAGGGAGCAAACAAATTCAGCACTTGAGGGCTTTGGGTTTAGGTGGGTGGGAGCTGGACGGCACCATACAGGGAGACGAGTACGCCTGACTCGGGGGGGTATTCAACAGGATGGCGAAAGCGGTCGCTGTCGGATGGGAGGCGTCTGAGAAGAGGACCTGAGGCGAAGGTATTGTCGTTTCAGGCGGCCGTTCCACCTCAAACCAACTGGGAACCGTTGAGATGCTTTAATGGAATTAGGTAAACCAGCCACCCCCAACACCAAAACCAAACCAAGAGTTTGATAAGAAATGGCCCAACTCGAGCTTCTTCCAGGTCAGCTTTGGCCTTCATCTTTGGGAACCATCCACACATAGATTTCTCACTCTATGAAGTGTTTTCCAATGTTTAAGACTGATGAATGAGCAGCAGTTGGGTTGGGATCATTCTGGTGCTCATGTAGAAGATTCCCTACAGACCGCTATATTGATGAGAAGCCCATCTGGGAACGGGACATTGATTTTTGTTATCAAGGCCAAACATTGGGTAGCAGCTCAAACTTTCAGCTAAGCTACAGATACAATCACAAAAATAATGGCCCAACATCCCTGTAAACATGCATTAACCAAAGCATTCATGAAGGGGGAGGGGCATTCAACAACATGGTGAAAGCGGTTGCGTTGAATGGAAAGGTGACATGAGGTGAAAATGTTGTCGTTTCAAGAGGCCGTTACATCTTAGATCTACTGAAAGAGAGTAACACCTTGAGATGCTTTAATGGAATTCGATAAACCAGGCAACACCAAAACCAAGCCATTAGTTTGGTGTTTGGTAAGAAATGACTCAACTTGAGCTTCTTCCAGGTCAGCTTTGGCCTTCATCTTTGGGAACCATCCACGCATACATTTCTGACTCTATTAAGTGTTTTCCAACGGTTAGAACTGATGAATGAACAGCAGTTGCAAACCAAAGCATTCAGGATATTCAACATCATTTGGCCTTCGTATTTGGTAACAATCCACACATAGAGTGTTTTCCAAATGATGAATGAGCAGCAGTTGGGTTGGAATCATTGTGGTTGTCATGTAGAAGACAGTCCTCTGTATTGAATGAAAGAAAGTATTTAATTTTGGCAATAATCCTAAGATGAAAAAAATGATGATTTGAGTTTATTTGTCAAATTTAAGTGCCAGGTCAAAAACAACTCCTAAATTTCTTGTATAAGTATCTACTGTGTTAGTTATAGGAGCCAAGGTCTTTGAGAGGCCCAAAAACTATCACTTCAGTCTTAAAGTGATTTAACTGAAGGAAGTTATCCAACTTTTGACTTCACTCAAACATTCAATAATGGCTGGAGAGATGTATTCTCATCAGACTTAACTGGGAAATAAAGCTGTATGTCATTTGCATTACAATGATACAAAACCTGACGCTTACAAAAAAAAATATTAGCTAATGGAAGAAAACAAGAAGACAAAGAAATTTATGTAAGACACAGCATGTACATGCAGCAGAGGAGGAAGTGAAGTTGTCAGTTTCAACAGAAAATGTCCTCCCTTTAAGATAGGACGCAATAGAATTAGGTAAACCAACCACCCCCAACACCAAAAACAAAGAGTTCAATAAGAAATGCCCCAACTCATGCTTCTCTGGGTCAGCTTTGGCCTTCGTATTTGGTAACAATCCACACACAGATTTCTCAGTCCATAAAGTGTCTTCCAACTGATGAATAAGCAGCAGATGGGTTAGAATCATTGTAGTTCTCATGTAGAAGACTCCCTAAAGAGGGCTGTATTGATGAGAGGCCCATCTGGGAACAAGACATTGATTTTTGTTATCAAGGCCATACATTGGGTAGCAGTTCAAACTTTAAGATACAATCACAAAAATAAGGCCCAACATCTCTGTGAACATGCATTCATGAAGGGGGGTATTCAACAGCATGGCGGACACAGTTGCTGTCAGATGGGAGGAACCTGGAGGATGACCTGACGCAAATATATGGTTGTTCAAGTGGCCATTACACCTTAAACCAACTGAAAGAAAATAAAACGATAAGACATGTTGATAGAATTAGGTAAACCAAATATCCCAACACCAAAACCAAGCTGAGGATTCAGTAAGAAATGGCCCAACTTGAGCTTCTTTCGGTGACATCCACAGATAGATTTCTCAGTCTATGGAGTGTTTTCCAACTGATGAATGAGCAGCAGTTGTGTTGGGATTCCCAACTGACTCCCTACAGACCGCTGTACTGATGAGAGGCCCATCTGGGAACAAGACATTGATTTTTGTTATGAAAGCCAAATATTGGGTAGCAGTTCAAACTTTCAGCTCAACAAGAGATACAATCACAAAAATAAAGCCCCGACATCTCTGTAAACATGCATTAACCGAAGCATCTGTGAGTCGATGTCATAAATTTCAAACACTGATTGAAGTTGGCATGTTCATACGCTGACTTTGGTCCGAGGGATATTATCTGATTTGGGGACCATGTCCTTCACATTCGTAGCAACAAAACGCATTCGATTTCCTATCCAGAATGTGTGTGTCCACTTCAATGTGACATAATTCATTTGTGCTCTGTTTCACAGGCTCTCATATCTCAAGCCCGGACCCTTCAGCCATGGAAAAGTCTGGACTCAGCGTTAGCCCCGTCGATAAGGTAATGGCAAAAATCAATGGCAGAGATTTGGGTCAGATCTTAATTAAAAGAAACAACTGCTGATACAAATGATGTTTCCAATGTATCGATATTGCGGGAGCACAAGAGTTGAGCGTTGAAGAGCATTGATCAATGTACTTAACATTTGCATCCTCTTTCATCTTCTGTGAGACATCACTTAAGGGTCTTTCTCTTCTTTCCTCGGCTTCCTGCTCGCCTGCAAGGTGAACCGAAGGTCTGCAAGGTTGTTCTTTCATTTGAAGCACTTCTTTTACCGCTGCCCTGTGCTTGAAGACAGGGGGAATCAAAGATCCCATTAAAATCAACAACGGGAGTCCTGCATCAGCCTTATGAAAATCAATGCACTTTTAGAAGAGACATGCATTGTGGACTTTCAATTACTAACACGCTAATGCGAGGGGACGAGTCTCTACTGCTTCCAGGTTAATGGTGTAACCTCAGTCCTGGTTTGACTGGGACTCCTTATGGAAGTCTTTCCTTTTATTGGCTTCTTATATTCTCTGTGATTCTTGCTTTGGTTTCTGAGGTCGAACTTTCAAAGCGGGGGCTTGTCAAAGCTTAGACGAGAGAACAACGTATCCTCAAAGAGCAGAGGAAAAAGATCTTAAAGCAGGGACTTAAACAACTGTGCTGTCTCGACACAGCTGAAGTGGCTTCAAACTGCTCCAGTCTCGCATGAACCGTAAAACAATGATTATTAAAAGGGAAACTGAATTGATGGATCCCATTAAAAGCAACCAAAAGTCTCTGGAGGCTTGGCTGCACAAACACCCAAAGTCAATAGCACGATTCCCAGGGTAGCTCTGACCAGAGACCTACTTTAAAGAGACATCAATCTGGCATGGCAGTTTCCAGGTAATGAAGCTACACTGGATCAATATTCAAGATTTCTTCCTTTAAATAAGGTAATAATGTTTGTGTTCCTCCTCTCGCAGGACATTTTCAAGGCTTGCTCCAGTTACAATACCGAAAGTGAACTGATGACTAGAACAGCAGACAACTCTTACTGCTATAATTTGTGTATTAAGCACCATGTGTAGTCCCCATTTATGCCTGTCTTCTTGTTATTTGTTTTTTGCTTTCTTAATTCCTAAATAGACTTTTCTTGGTCACAATCCCACAAATTCAATATGCACTGTTTGAAAATCATTACAACATCATGTTGATTGATCGCAACTAGTCACTTAGGATCACCCAGGCCTCTAGTTTTGACGAGCCAAGAGCAGATGGGAGTGTCTCCACTCCCATAATGCATTTAGGTGCACAGTTCTGTCATCTGGGACACTGATGAGTTTTCTATGTTTACAGATTACTTCATTTATAGACTTGTGTGTCACTTTACATATCAACTTTTTTAAGATTTTCTATGCAAGTAATTCTATCTCATTTTTTTTAGAAGACAGACCTCGTGATTACTCCAGCAATGGTGTCCATCTGAGCACTGATTTCTCTTTTTTATTCAGCCTGAATAACCATTAATTTCAAATGTACTCAAGCCATGCACAGACAGCAAGTTTCCCCTCAAATGGATCAGGTCTCTAGTCAAAATTTGATAAACATATCAATAATGCATTTATGCTGGATAGAATATTTTCATTATCCATGCATGTTCCTCAAGAAGCACAGAGAATACTTTTTGCTCCAAAGACAGATTTTAGTCCTTTTCTTCTGCATTTTATGCATCAAATGTTAATGCCTCTGAAAGTTTTATTATCCGTCTCCATTATCCTAATGCATCTGATTCGCAGAAACTCTCTGAATCATGTATTAGGCTATTGTGCTATGTAAAACAGCCTTTGAATTATACTATTTTAAGAGCGACATGAGGAAGCCTCTTTGTTTAGTAAAAGGAACTACAAAGGCAGGCAAGACGGAAATAAAATCAGACAAACTACATGGCATTTCAGGTCATTTTAGTTCAGCTTTTAGTTTAAATTTGGTGAGAATGGCTTTTATGTTTCCGTCATTGCTCATCTGAACATTTTTTTTTTTTTTTTTTTTTAATGGCAAGAATGTAAAATCATATATATACAAAAGTGTCGTTTTCAATAACATGTACTTAAATTAGGAATTCGAAACGCTGCATGCAATATCTTTAGATGTTCAGAGTTGCTGTGAACTCTGACACATCTGATAGTCTCTCTGTATGATCAGTATAAAGACTCTGGCTCTGTTCTGTTCACCAAGGATGAAACATGGCTTTTTTACATTGGTTCAGGCCTGAAATGGAGCAGCAGATGTGTTCGAGTAGAATAACTCAGTCCAGAAAGAGAATAATATCACCTACAATAACATATGCACATTATTTGGAGACAGGTATTTAAGCAGGGGAAACGGCCATGTGAAATTGTTAATAAAGCAGGCTGGTGAGATTGACTGGCGTTGGATAAACTCAATAATTTCCTCTTTTCAAAGCTCAGCCGCACGCTACAGGACTCACGGTGATCACATCAAAGAAAAGCAATGAAATGACTTTTTTATGTATTTAAACAGACGGAGGTTGCGATTGTTCCAGCTACAATATTTCCAGCGTGTATAATGTGATGTACTGATACAACTTAATTTCCCTCCAATTGCTGTCTGTCACCTAAAAGTAAATTTGTCCGGTTTTCATCTGCACCATTGTGTCAAGTTGGAAGACCACATCAAACATTTAATCAGATCAACAGGAAATGAACACACACGCCAAAATCCAATGAGTGAGGGCTAAATGATTGGTCTGTAGATGAGCTGAATGTAAATTAGTGCATAAATGCCTATGTGTACGCTTCTCTAAAGAAGACCTGTCTGCTTTCAAATATCAACGAGGCGCTGCCACGGGATTTAATATCCCCACGTTTGCGAGCACAAAGAAAACTGGGTTACATTGAAGATTTAATGGCAAAAACTATTTTAATATAACCGCGAGAAGTGAAACATATCCCACGATCCACTGTCAAGAAACATAAAACTTTGCTTGGTTAATCAAAATGACCATCGAAACCTCGATTTGACAGGCGGTATAAATCACTGCATGTGCGGTTTCATCCTAAGCAGAGCAATATGGTAAAAGAGCATCTCGAAGCTAATATAAAACTAGCTGAGGGCCTCTGAGAGCCAGTGTGGATCAGGTGGAGGTGTTTGTGGTTCAGATCAACTCCGGGTCTATTTTACTTGTAGTCAGTCAATACTTCCTGTCACTGGCCACCAAAGAGAGAGGCTATATTATTCAGGATAGAGCGTGGGACTCTCAGACAGCGTTGAACTGTGAAGAAACCACCATAAGTTCATGCGGTTAGTTCCAGCTTCTTGAGTCATCATGCATTTTATTTTTCCACTTTGTCAGCGTGGAAAAAATATGCTACAGTACATGCCAGTAATCAAACACTGTTTCATCTCTGTCAGATTCATTCTAGTGAACTGTAAGTTAACTGGCATGATTACAGAATTTTTGCTTTTGAGTGCACTATCCATTTAAGTGTTTATTTGGTGTGGATTATTGTAATAAAGAATGGATTTATGTATGTGTATATGTACGTATTTACTTTATTTATTTACTTTCCCCTTCCCCATTATTATTATTATTATTATTATTATTATTATTATTTGCTATAGACTTTTGCTATGGGGGAGTATCATAAGATTGCAAACTGTTCCATAATGGGGAAAAAACAAAACAAAACAAAAAAAAACATGACATATTCTGTCCTATATCAAAAGTAATATTGACATATGTGTTATCTGTAAGACAATATATAATTTTCAAATACATACATGTTCTGGGTGGATGACGATATAAGTTATAACATATACAGAAAACCAATATATTAAAACAACATACACAACCACTCAATATTTTGAAAAGTAAGATTTTTTTAAAGAAGCCTCTCTGCTAAAAAAAAAAATGCATTCAAGTACAGCAAATATTTTGAAATATTTTTACTATTTTAAATAACAGTTTTCTATTCGAATATATGTTAGAATTTAATTTATTCCTGTGATTTCAAAGCTTAACTTTTAGCTTTATTACTCTAGTGTCATGATCCTTCAGAAATCATTCTAATATTATTTTATGCTGCGCAAAAAAAAAAAAAAAAAAAAAAAAAATATATATATATATATATTATTACTAGTAGTAGTAGTAGTATGTTGAAAACAGAAAAGTAGAATTTTTCAGGTTTAGAAGAGCAGCATTTATCTGAAATAGAAATCTTTTGTAACATTATAAATGTCTTTATCATTACTTTAGATCAATTTAAAGCATCCTTGCTAAATATTAATGCCAAAAAAAGAAGAAAGAATTAATAAATTATACTGACTACAAGCTTTTAAATGGTAGTTTAAATTTTACAAAAGCTTTTTATTTCAGAAAAATGCTGATCTTTCTATTCATCAAAAAAAAAAAAAAAAAAAAACTCAATTGTTCAAAGTAATAATAACAATAATAATAATAATAAATAATAATAATAATAATACAAAAATACAATGATGACTGGAGTAATGATGCTGAAAAATGAGGAATAAATTACAGGAATAAATTACATTTTAAAATGTATTCAAATAGAAAGCAGTTTTAAATAGTATTTAATAGTACAAAAAATATTTCAAATTTTTTGCTGTACTTTGGATCAAATCAATGCAGACTTGGTGAGTCAAAGAGACAAACAGCAACAACAACAACAGAAAACCCAATAAAAATCTTTCAAAATCTGTTAAAAAACTTTTGACTGGTACTATATATAAAATAATACCCATCATATCATATATGTTTTTACTTCATATATTTCACATCCGGAAATCACATTTGCGTATGGGGTGATCTGAAGTAAACTTATTCAAAAATCTGACAAAAAGAAACATAAAACTTTTTATAAAACTATTTACATATATTGCAAAATATGCTATATGCGATTTTTACTTTTGGAACCCGATTGTTGCGCTCGGTAACATGGAATGTTGCACTGACCAATCAGAAGCCTCTTTTGGACAGATTTTATATGTTTGATTAAAAAATGAAGATAACAAAATTTAAAACTGAAAACTGGCAATGTGTCTTGCTTTTTAAATAAACTCCAGGCCTGAGTTTGGTGTCTTTCTCAGTGAACATTAAAATAAATAACCACAGTCGACAACACCTTATATTTTACACCCGAGTACCTCGTTCACAAAGGTTACGCAGAAACACAGACGTTCAGCTGGAGTAACCCGAGTTCGATCTGCTCCGACAGAGAGGCCACGTTAGTCACGCTGGCGGTGAGAGGAATATCGCACATTGAGCGGACGCCTTTAACCGCAGGACTCCTTTCCGTTGACATCACCTGTTTTCCAGAGCATTGAGAGTCATGAAACCCTCCAAGAGATTAAAAAACATAATGGAGTTTGAAGGTCTTTTGTGCGGCTGATATTGTCTCGTGGTCTGCTGTTTGCCTTGAGGAAGAGGAGCTTCTTGTGGGTAATAATATACACCAAATAAAGAATTGAATTTGAAAGGAATCGGGACAACAGCAATAACAGGACAATGGAGCACAATAGAGCACAATAGCGGCTATTTAACTGCCCCGCAGATGAAGGATGGGTTTACAGCCGGGGCTTGAATAACGCTCTCCGACCGGGCTGAAGAAAAGGGAACACAAAAAAGGTTCCCCTAGCTTTTGAGGCCAGTGTCAATTTATTATATTTCCTGAAGCTTTAACCACAGATTCATGACCAGAGTTTTTACCATCTAATTAGTCAACGTCCCGCTCTGGGTTTTTCGCTCTCGCCGTGATACATGAGGTCGCTGTGACATACCTGCCCCAGGTGGAGACTTGACAGAGTTCAAAGCACTCTTGTTCAAGCCACAATGTGGTGCCACAAGGCCAAAAGTATCAGGACACCCATTATGTCAGGACCATCTCATCTCAGGTTCTTCAATCTACCTGAATGACGCCAGCGATCGTCTGACCCTCCGTACAAAGGAGATTTCCAACAATCGGCGATCTGCGAAATGTTGATAAACCTAGTTAATCCCTTTTATTGAAAGAGCGTAGCTCATGTTAAACAGTCAGTGCTACATGTGTTATTTTCTGTCCTCCATTCAGCTTGACTAATCAGTGGCATATCGAAGTACTTGGAGAAATCGCAAACTCATACGCCCGGATACGTTCGGTGGATTCTCAGTGGGCGTAATGAATATTATATCCATTTTGCATGAAAATATATTCTGAAATCTCAACGGAAGCCTGAAGCTTCATTCATGACAAAGCCATTGGTTCAATATCAATTCATTTAGCTCTTTAGCAGATGAAGTCATTTGTTCTTGCATTTATTCTTGTAACTAAACCTAACGTGCTATTTTATGTATGCAGAATGAAAAATAATAAGTTACACTTTATGTTGATAGTCCACTTCAGACATTCTGTTGACTAGAAGTAACTACACGTCAACTTATTCTACTAACCCTAACCTAACCGTCTACTAATACTCTAATGAAAGTTAGTTGACATGAAGTGGCAAAGTTACTCACAGTTAGCAGAATGTCCATAGTGAACTATCAAAATAAAGTGTAACCAAATCATATTTAATAGCATTTTTGGAGATTGATAGACTTAGTCAGCATAAACTGTTCTTGTATGAAAAGATTCTTCTTCTTTAGTTTAGTTTATAATTTTGCCTGTGTTAATGCTAACTGCGTACATTTTGGCTCAGGTGTGTATTTTTATTGGAATTTAAATATTTCACCCTTATTTCCTTTAATAAATCTATTTTACACTAGGTACAAAAAATAGTTCCTCTCAGCACCTTTTGGACAAAAAATGTCCTCACTGAAACTCACTTAAAAGCAATTTTTAATCCTAGTGCCATTTAACTATAAAAGTATGCAATATTTGTTAATAGGCTTTAATCCTGTTTGCAAGGCTTCAAAATTAAAATTTTGACTACTTTTTACTAGATGGTGCTATTTTGTCAAGTTTGTTCCTGTTTTCTGCTTATGCAAATTATAGTCTATTATAGAGACATTATGCAGCTATAATTGTGAAGGTATGTTGGTATGGATGTCACAAATCCCAGCACTGTGTTTGCCAACAGAGCTTTGCTGGAATCTAATGGAAAGCATTTGGTGCTGCACCTAAACAAAATCTTACTAAAAGCTCACTTTTTTGAGATATCAACCTTAAATTTGGAACACAAGCTGTTTAGATTTATGGCTTTGATTTTCTAGCAATTTCTGAGTTCAAAATGTTCTAGAAAATATTATAAATATTATTATTTTCAAAAACTTAAACCTCTATAACTTTTTTGGGTTTATTTTTTTTTACAACTTTTTTAACTTCAACCTGCCAAGGGTCTTCTTTAAAATGAATCCCAAGCTTCAAATTTTTATGACATTTTTGTCCTCTATGAACATATGCGTAACTTTTTTTAGATAACTGATTTTATTCTATGAAAATGCTCTCAGGTTAACCTTATGCTTCAACAATGAACTTGCATTTCGTAGAATGCCGTTCTTGAGGTTTTAGGAGACGCCGCTGTTTGTCAGTTCTGCATTGTGCTCGTGGAGAAAGATCTTTATAACTTCATGACATGCAGACTGAAAAATGACCTTGAGCCTCCACCACATATTCAGATCCTAACAACCAGTATGAAACCTTACAACACTCACCAACCCCAGGCATTGTTGCGATGTGGTGTAGTTTAGACCACCAGCAGCTCCAGAGATCTACGGCAAAACACGTACATCCGGATTCATCAGATATCTCACTTTATCATAGTAACTACTTAGAAAGTTGCACCCACTTTAAATGCTCATCTTATTTAAAAAATAAAGGTTATAGAAGGGGGTTTCATAAAAATGCTGTGGAAGATTCATTTTTAGTTCTCCAAAGAACCTTTCAGTGATCAGTCTTAAAAGAACCATCTCAGTTAATAAAAGAACCGTATCTTAGTGTGAAGAATATTTTAATAATCTAAAGAAACTTTTTCCTTTATTAAAAACCTCTAGTGGAATGGAAAAAGTCCTGGATGTTAAAGGATCTTCAACCACTGATAAGAGTGTAGGACGCATGAAAGTTCTGAACATTTTCTAAATTAATGTTTCAGGCTCTTGTAAATACATGCCATCTATATGAGGTAAAATATAAATATTAACTAATAAAATGTTTGGTGTTTATTGTATTTTGACATGTTTTGAAAGCAGTGTTTACATTAAAACAGCATGATTAAATTACTTTTTGTTATCAATAGCATGCTGCATGATGAATAATGAAAATTACAAACTAGGAACATCAAAGCAATTTTTCATTAGAGCCAACAACATAAATATTTAAACAATATAAACAAATTTAAAGTAAAACCTAGATTAGTAGACAGGTAAGAGGGCTTATTATTTATTTGCAGTGCATGCTGCGGCACACATGACACAATTATACAATTTTAAATAAAGCTTTGTTATTGGCATTGATGGTTTCATGAAGAACCATTAACATTAAGGAGCCTTTCCTTTGCACTAAAGGTTCTTTTAACTACTAAAATGTTCCTCACAAGAACTTTGGGGAACCCAAACGGATCTGCTATGTCATTACTGTAAAAGCCCTCTTTTGAAACCTTATTTTGAAGAGTCTAGCATGATCTGGTAGACTTTACTGAGACAAAACATAACTGAAATCCAGACACCTGAATGTACTCTTTGAAATGCACAAAGGGATCATACCTACACATGCATATGAATGCATACATGACTAAATTTAATTACGATGCATTGCTATTTCACCACAGATCCCTGGTTAAACTGAATTGTTCGATGTTAGAGTATTAAATGCTGGTTTTGCATTGAAATATCACATGCTAATGTGGCACATCTCAACCCATGGAAGAATCTATCTGCTCTGCTGTAAGTGTGCATGTGATTTACATATTGTAAAGAGTGCAGGTCCACCCTTTACCTGCTCAGAGGCCAAAGCGGCCCTCGTCTCCGGTCCCCGTGGGCATATATATACTCCAGAGAGAAGGACTGCTCTTTATCTCCATCTAAATGGCTCTCCACACATCTCTGAATAATGCCGACCTGCTCAGAGCCGATAGGTCAGAGAAGAAAGGAAAAAACACACCCCGCAGCAAATAAAGAAAGTAAGCGGAGAAAGAAAATGCAAAAACGATAAATAAGACAGATAGTTTGTTTCATTGTTCCGGCCGGCAGCGGGGGGTCGGAACCTTTTTATGCACACTAAGCAGAACAATACAGCTGAGAGCGCTGATGAAACGCGCGGTCCTCTGGCTAGCGGGCGTCTCGTCGGGGTGGGCCGCGTGTGATAAAGGTAGCGGCGGCTGATAACTGATAGAATTGGTCTGGGTGAATCTTCTGCCGCGGGGTCCGTCTCCGACAGCCTGTATGAGCTTTAATAAAATCATTAGAATGTAAATGCATTATTGCAAAATAAGAGCCTAACGTCGGCTTGACATTATCTGTCGGCGGCGAATGAATGTGCCGATTACCAGTCTCCGATTAGATGATAGCGGCGACTTATCTTTATTAAAATGTTCTCAAATGGAGTCTTCATTTCGCATGATTGAGTTTTAAGCAAATGTAATATCCAGTCGCGCTGAAAGGCAGATGCCGGTCTCAAAATAATTAGTGTAGATTTCGCATTGCGTACAAGTGTTTCGTAACAAATCAGATTTTGAGTTCCGTCTCTGCATTTGCATAAAAAAGAGACGGATGTTCTAATAAAGAGATTATTGAAAGAATTAGCTTGTGTAACAAGTTTCATAAACATGTAAGAGGGAAAAAATGAACATTTGATTCACCTAAAAGTTTTCGCACGCCTCCATTATTGTGCCGTTGTTGGATTGGGTTTCTAACGCTCGTTCATTTCATGTCAGATCAGAGGCTGAGCTCTTCCTGAAGTCGGCCGGCGATCTGAATGCAAATGTCTGACAGCCAGGCGAGGGAAATAATACGTTGCAGATCAAATATCCCTGAAAATTGGGTTCGGTGTGACATGAAAAGTAGTTAACTGTAATATTGATCTGTAATAGACTCTGGCTAATGCTGAATTCATATGTGAGGTCTTTAGAAGCAGCTCAACAAATGACCTGCTCATCTGAGGCCGTACGGAACTGGGCAATGGGAGAGAAAGAGAGACATGCAAAGCAAAGAGTTAAGAAACAGTCATTAGACACACTGAATTATTCCTCTGTTGTGTTCCTGGTGCTGTCCTACCATAACATGACACTTACATCAAGAACAGAATATAATAAATGCATCAAGAAAATGATAATAATTCTGAAATAGTTATGTTTATACAATAATACAATATGAAGAGTTCAGTTGCAAAACCCCCTAAAAGCCACCTTGGTCAAAAAATTGATAATTTATGCTCTCGACACATGTAAATCAATGTTTTTCTATATTAATATACATTCAAATTTAATTTATATCTGTAATTATAGTTGAATTTCCAGAATCATTACTCCAGTCTTCAGTGTCACATGATCCTTCAAAAATCATTCTAATATGCTGATTTATTATCAGTGCTGGAAACAGTTGCGCTGCTTAATATATATTTTTTTGGAACCTGTCATACTTTTTTCAGGATTTTTTGATCAATAAAAGCTTAAAAAAACATAATTTATTTAAAATAGAAAGGTTTTCTAACAATACACACTAGTGTTTAAAATTTTGGGGTCTTTTTTTGAAAGAAATTAATACTTTTATTCAC
This sequence comes from Cirrhinus molitorella, assembly GCA_033026305.1. Classification (NCBI taxonomy): domain Eukaryota; kingdom Metazoa; phylum Chordata; class Actinopteri; order Cypriniformes; family Cyprinidae; genus Cirrhinus; species Cirrhinus molitorella. Next base: position 33,323,342 of record CM065123.1, on the reverse strand, counting down.
CAAGCATGTGTTAAATTAATGAAAAGTGATAGCATTGATTTACATTGTTAGAAAATATTTCTATTTTGAATAAATGCTGTTCTTTATTCATTAAAGAATCCTGGAAAAAGACTCACAGGTTGCAAAAAAAAATATACATAAACAGTTTCCAACATTGATAATTCTAATAATAAATCACCATATTAGAATGATTTCTGAAGGATCACATGACACTTTAAACAGGAGTAACAGCTGATGAAAATTCAGCGTTGCATCACAGGAATAAATTATATTGTAAAGTGTATTAAAATAAAAAAAAAAACATTGTTTTATATTGTAATAACATTTTGCAATATTACAGTTTTTTCTGTATTTTTGATCAAATAAATGCAGCCTTGATGAGCATAAGAGACAGGACTATTAAAAGGCAGGAAAAATAATTACTAAAATATCATCAGTAACACTTTCTACTTACATCAAAGTATTATACAGGTTTATAATGCCTGGAAAAAAATAAAAATAAATAAATAATAAACCATTTTTACTCAGAAATTGCTAGTAAAGGTCACAAATAATTGCAAAAATGGCAAGTAACACATTGAATTAAACATAATAACTAGAAAAATAAGTAGAAATAGTATTTTCTTATAAAAGATTCTCAAATAATCAGGTTTATTTAGATTTTTTAACAGTGTAACAACAACAAACAGCTGATTATATGATGAATCATAAGGCATAATAAATCTATAACAATAATGTGATAATGCATTAATAATGCATTCATGCACAAATGGAATTTTGTTGATTTTGGGATTCAAGGCAATGTTCTGCTGATTGCATCTTTAATATAAGTAACTTTGCTTTGGTTTGTGATAAAACAAAAACACTTCTGTGTTATTATTACCAGAAGACATTCATTCGATCATAACAACTGACCAAAGATATAATCCCTAACATGGTGCATTAGTAATAAAACAAAGTTTATGAAGTAAATTTGGTTAGAAACAATCTTCTTCTTAATTATAAAAATTCTGCAACTAACACACTGAATTAAACATGAAAATGTAATGTACATTCTTAATAAAGGTGCTTTAAAAGGTTCTTTACAGCAATGCCTTTGGTTCCACAAAGAATCATTCAGTCAAAGGTTCATTAAACAACCATCTCTTTCTATCTTTTCATAATCTAAAGAACCTTCTTTTGCCACAAAGAACCTGAAAGGTTCTTCAGATGTTAAAAGTTCTTTATGGAACCATTCAGAAAAAAAAGTTCTTCTATGGCATCGTGAAGCACCTTTGTTTTTAAGAGTGTAGAAAGACTGAAATACTATATTTTCTTGTAAAACACACTAATAATTTATTTATTTAAAATAAAGGGGGAAAAAATCACACTATTTAACTTTTTCTACTTTAAAATGTTTAATTTGTTGCTTGGTGTTTCTTTGTGATTATTTGACAATTTTACCAGCATGAGTGAAAATAATTTCAAAGTAAATCTTTCACCAATTGTTTTTATCGCATGATAATAGCAGCTTTTCGCAAGATCTGCAAAAAGTCACACATCTGAAGCAATAACCCCAAATACTGCATACAGAGTCATGAAGAGCAGCAGAAAGGCCCTAAAAGCGCAGAATAATGGAGGCGTTTACATTAAAGCAGACTCGGGGGACGCGAGCAGCGGCGCTGTGGATGCATCACTGCCAGCATGCAGATTCGGTTTGTTGGGGCAAAAGATAAATACCTTTTAAAGAAGGCGGTGCGTCCAAACCCGAGCGGTAATTCTAGGTCAGTAATTGAACTCGGCTATAATTATCCATGGGAGATAATATTAACTTATAGTCAACGTGTGAAAAGAGGAGTCCATAATTCATCATGGCGAAAGGGATGCTGGCTGCATTGTGTAGTTGAAATATGATGGCACCATTTTTATGCTGTCATAATGACAACTGATGTGCTTATTTTCCCTCTCTTGCCTCCAGGGGATGATGAAATACTAGGCAAACATACTTTCTCTGGGAGAGAGGACACTCCATCATAGGGACTCGGTCCTGCACAGAAGGGCGGGCCGGGGGAGACTTGGCTGCTTTTCTTCTCCTTTTTATTCACTAAAGCTCAGTCTTCGAACACAGCGTCCCCTAGACCGACCCCGAGCGGCGGTTTGCCACAAAGCTGCGTTTGGAAACGTGGAATTTAAACCTTCGTTACCTTCGCCTTTTAATTACACGCCTTTTCACCTGCTCCTGCAAATTAGCGGCGCGTCGGTTCGCGTGTTCCGAAACGTGTTCTACTGGTCAAAGCCCTGATTTATTGGCAGCCATCTTGTCATCTGACACCTGGGGTCTATTACGGCCCTCATCAGGCGCGCGCAGCCGAGGTGGCAACATTTACAATAGGTCAGAGAAACACCAGCGCTGCGCTCCACGCCTGACACCGACCCATTCATCTCATCTGAATAATGAAGCTTATTGATGGAAATTACCAGCAATGAGCCCCAAGGCACCTAGAGGCGGACGGCTGTCAGAGCTCATTCCCCCGGTCAGCACCGGCTGCTGCGTGTAACTACATTATAATACAGACCACAGACAAACACACTTAACCCCACTCAATTCACACCGCAGACCCAAATCAATGCTGTTCAACGCATGAATCGCTTCAAACTCTTTTTGGATGTCTATTTTGGAAATTTGAGAAGTTATTTATGGAACAGAGATTTATACAGCACTTGACCTTCACTTTCCAGTGTATTGGATAGATTTGAACATCATTTGATTTGATCAGTTGAAAGACTTTGCTATTACGCATTGTTTTATGTGAGTGTACTGTATGTATGCAGATAAAATTGCATGTACTTATATATCCAAACTCTGAACTTATATATCCAAATGTATATAGTGTGTATCGCTTTACATATGAGTGTACTGTATGTAGCCGGGTAAGGTAGAATATGAGGAGTTTAGATGCAAAAGTCTCTAAATCCATTTGACACTTTCTTTAAAAAAAATATTTTTATCAAGCTCCGATGTATAGGTTTCTACCTTCTGATTGGGCTGAGGCTGGGATTTTAGCGAGTTTGAAGTAAAAGTATTTGATGGACGTATAATATGTGTTGAGAGCATCAACTCAGTATCATTATCTAATTTTTGACCAACATGGTTTTTATGGGGTTCTGAACTCTTCATATACTTTTGCTGCATCCCAATTCGCCTATTTATACTATGGCCTAAAAGTATGTACTCTTTTTGTAAAGAAAAAGTACATACTTTTGAGTATGTAGCAGAATAGTAGACAAGCTTTGGGACATACTACTTTGTCATAGCTGCGTCTTTAACAGACGCTCTGTTGCTTAGTCACCTATACATTGTCACTGTTTAAACTGCCCTGTCAATCATCTTGTCAAACCGTTAACATCATCCACATTTCGTTTAATCAGATTTCCTACCTTATTGGAGAGAAATTAAGAGGCACGTTGATCTTTCATGTGGGTCTTTCATGGCGAGAACTCTGCTCATGTGTTTGCACAATGAAGAATTTAAAAGGTAATGACCAAACGTATTATTATAAAAGTTCACAGTGTTGCTGTAGATTAAATATAATGTGGATAACATTAAATAAATATTTTTATTATTTATCACTCAAACCCCTTTCTTTACCTGTCCGTCGGTCACGCATATCTGCCATGTTTGTAGTTTTTTAACACTTTTTATACGTGTTTGTAGTTCAAATCGAATCCTCGTCCACCGCGCAATGTGTTGTGGGCAATATTAGCCGTTAGAGTGTGGACTGATCTGCACTTCGAATTCTAAGCGGAAGTAGTAGACCATCCGGGAATCTTTGGAATACTTTTTTAAACATACTACGATTTGGGACATACTAATTCTAATTTCAAATACTATTTAGGATGGATAGTATGCGGATTGGGACGCAGCATTTGTTATATTTAATTAGCAGTTAATGTGTTACTGAAAATTCTGAAACCATTGAGGTTTTGTTCAGTTTTGTCTGGTGTCTAATTACTATTTAGTGATTTATTTCACTGTCACAGTTAACAGTCAATGATGGGGTAAAACATTTTAGGTAACACTTTAGAATAGGTAACACTTATTCACTACTAACTAACTAACTATACTAACTATGACTTTTCCCTCAGTAAATTCCTAATTTGCTGATTATTAATAGTTAGTAAGGTAGATGTTAAGTTTAGATATTGAGTAGGATTAGGAATGTAGAATAAGGTCATGCAGAATAAGGCATTAATATGTGCTTAACTAGTGCTAATAAATAGTTACAATCCAAGCAATGTGCATGCTAATAAGCAACTACTTAGTATTAGTATAAGTGTTACCTATTCTAAAGTGTTACCCATTTTTATTATATATTATTAATACTAATACTATTTGCATTATATAGTATTATTGACCTTATTTTTTCAGTGTTTTGGATGGATTTTTAATATATACTTTGTGACAAAATTTGAAGACATTTTTACACAAAATTATTAAAATAGACTCAATTTCTAGTACATTTTCAACATAGTGTGATTATGTTACACACAGTAATATTGTTTGATATTGTTATCATGGAATAATACTAATGCCCTTTCCCTTACTATATTTACAATTAAGGATAGTAGACGGTATACAGTGCCTAGTATATACAAATATTTTTATTAGTATTTAACAAGATATAATGGTACAATAAATGATAATAATAATAATAATAATAATAATAATAATAATAAATTACTTAAGTAATTATATGATTGTCCTTATTTGAACCCACTCAAATAGAAATAGAAATAAATAAATAAATAAATAGACAAACAAACAAATATAAATATTAATATGAATAATAATAGTAATAATAATAATAATACCCATATTAATATTAATATTACTATTACTACTACTAATAAATAAATAAATAAATAACATTTATAATAGTCAGAATTTCACTCCCTCATACACAATATAAATGTAAATAATATAAATACAAATATATGTCCAATTACTCATTTCCTATATTTAGGGGAAGAAAAAAATATGAATAAAAAATAACAATACATAAATAAACAATAATTAATTAATTCCTCATTTACCCCCACACAATATAAATATAAATCAAATTATATAATAATAATAATAATAATAATAATAATAATAAGTAAATAAGTAATAAGTAAATAAAATGGATAATATTCATTATTTACCTTGCTTATACACAATATAAATTTAAAAATAATAAATATAAATATAAATATAAAAATAATTATAAATATAAATATAAATATAAATATAAATATGTCCAATTACCCATTTCCTATATTCAGGGAAAAGAAAAATAAGAATAAAAAATTGCAATAGATAAATATAATTAAATAAATAAATAATATTGTCCTCATTTATCACCCCTCCCCCCTCCAAATCAAATTACCCATAATAATGATAATAATAATAATAATAATAATCATCATAATCATAATAATCATAATAATTTCACTAAATAATATACATATTAATATACAAAATATAAATATATTATATATCGTTACTAATCATTGTAGAGCACAAGTCAGTTTTACCTTAATTTTAATTTTGCATTGGATATGTCATTGTTTTTGCTAAATGATAAACAGAGGTGCACACAAAGTCAGTTGTTCCTCTTACTAAAGAAGACTGACATGAGGTGTCTAATAAGAGTGATCAGAGTTTCACTTTATAATGGCCAATAACACAATAAGTCCACACACAAACTCATCATCTATATTCAAGACATAATACGGTTATCATATCAGTCTGCATCAGATGAATGCAGTCTTTAATAGATGCGCTGAATCCCGCATGTCACGCCTCTCTATTCTCTGTTAGCTAACAAGACCACGGACATTTTCATTAGCGCCTAATGAACGGGAAGGTGAACATCTCAGGTAATAAAACTGAGTCCGAAAACACTGAGCCCACTGACTGAGACACTCATTAGAGAAACTTCTCAGAGGTTATGAGGGCATAAACGCAAGCCATCAAAACGCTGAGCTGTAACGCTACAACACTAAAATTAATAACGTTCGTGTTCAGAAGTCGTTAAATGTCGAGTAAGATCCTGCAGAGAGAAAATGAGCTATGTAGGGGGGGAACGCGTAGTTATCGTGTTTTGATTGACAGCGTCAAATCTGTAAGAGGGTTATGAACCTCAAAACAAGGGTTAAAAGGAAATTGACCCACGGTTTGACAGCTGACTGATAAATTGAGCTGAAGGTATTCAATCTAGCGTCTGAAGTTACATGAAGCTTATATAATAAATTACAATGCCTGCAGGGTAATTCATCACCTCAAAGATTTCCATCTCCCTCTCTCTCTCTGTCTCTATCTATCTGCTTTTCTTTTAACTAAAAGACTTTTTTCTTACAACATGGGTGCATTTATAACAATTTTTACTATTATTGAAAATAATCTCTGTTTTCCGTTTTCTTTGTAAAGACAATCACAGTGATACAATTGTGTTGTCAGAGATGCAAATACACTCACATACACTCTGTTAAATGTAATGAACTGTTAGCTACCTCATTTAATGTATACCATTTAGCTTCGTTGCAAAGTAATGTATTTAGGATTCAGGAAAATAAATACGATTTTTTACTTGAATAAAACCAGTTCTAAAAATAAACATGCAACATAGCCAGGTCTAACTGTCATAAAATCACATAAAAACACTCTTTTCCTTACTATACTTACTACAGTAGAAGTCAGTACACATATGCCTATAAATAGTAGTTATTGTATTTTCTTTCATTTGAATTTTGCATTGCACAAGTCATTCTATGAAAAGGATATTCCAGGCAATATTCAAAAGGGATTGAAAATTGTATTTTCAATTGCATTTTCCGCATATGGATGCATACATTTTGACATAATCCAAACACACTGACCCTGGACCATAAAACCTTAAGTAGTCTTAAGTAGCATGAGTATATTTGTAGCAAAAGTGAAAAATACATTGTATGGCTCAAAATTATTGAATTTTCTTTTATGCCAAAAATCAAGGTGATTTTCTCAATATTTTGATTTTTTGCACCCTCAGATTCCAGATTTTCAAAAAGTTGTACATACGTCAGTTGAAAGCTTATTTATTCAGCTATTCGGATAATGTATAAATCTCAATAATAAAAAAATATGGTCCTATATGACTGGTTTTGTGGTCCATGGTCACATTTAATATTGAAGAAATAAAAGGCCACTTAAGTGACTTAAAGAGACTTTAATGACTATGTTTCTCATTAACACACTTTAAAAAGTGCACTTTGTAATAATGTCAAATTAAAAGTTTATTTTAAATCACTATATTTTATTAATCTGCTTTAAGGAAATTCACTTATTTTGATATGGTGACTAACATACTAAAGCACATACTCCAAATACTTGATTATAATTTTAAAAATAACTGTAGTGCGTTATTTGCTATTACATTTAAAGTTAATTTATTGTAAATGAACTAAATTGCAACTTCATAACAAATAAAACAATTAAATGTGTCTAATAACAAATGAAATACATGACACACATGTTTCAAAAGAAATGGCATTAAAGTATATTTTAGATGATCATAAATACTTGTTAGCACATTCAGCAGTAATTATTAGTATATTTTAATAGACAATATCAGTAACTATGAAATTACATATAAAGATGTTCTTAAGTCCTACTTAAGGGGGTCAAAAGCACTCTAAGCTTCAGCCAATTGCATTTAAAGGCACAATATGTAATATTTTTGGATTATTATTATTTTTTTTCTGGTTTTATTTTGTAAAAAACATGGAAACACTAAAGACGCTTTATTTTGTTATGCATTGTATTAGACGGGTGATGAACGCACAGAGTAGCATTATAACAGAACTTTCAACAACACAAATATTATTTATTTATTTATTTATTTATATCTGAAAGTACACTTAGCATCAGTCAGTCAAGCATTATAATATGATATATAATATGATATTAATAATAATTAGAATAACCATGTATGAATGCATATTTGTCATGTTGACTGAACTTAAGACTAGTTGTAGTGCTTAAGATATTGTTTGTCATTTAGTGTTTCTAAGGGAAAAAAAACTAAAAATAATACTGATAAGATAACAAAACTACGACAAATTCTACTGCTAATAACAATATAAAATGCACTAAGGATTAATGAGCTGCTGGGTTCATGAATATTAATCACGTTGTCTACGTTCACTCAAACTGATTTGCAGAAATCAAAACAAGGATGATAATAGGTGCGCGCAAGCCAATGAGATTGCTGTTTGCGCATTAGTTCCGCCTACTACTGGAGAAATCGGCAGTTCTTAAAGGAACTCCATTATTTTGACAGGAAAATACAACAAAGAATATGGTTTACATGTAGCACGTCAATTCTGCAGGATTTATAAGACTCTCTCGCTCTGTATCTTTCTTTGTGTGTATGTGAGAAAAAGCGACGACTAGTCGTGTTACACTGTGCATCCATTCAGATTAATAAAATAAACTGATAATAATTATAATAAATTATAGTAACGCTGCATTTTATTGTCAATAACAGTTACTCGTTACTGAAAAAATTACTCTCACTGATGATAAAACAGCGCTGCTTTTTCCTGCATACGCATGACTCCAGCGTCATCGTTTCGCTTCCACGACTTTCAGCCCCACTCTGCTTCATACTACAGTGACCTTAATAAGTCTTTAATACATTAGCTCATCCATGGACATGATTTCTGCCCGAGTCCTGACAGATTGCATTGACTGTGAGGATGAAGAGAACAACTCCCATGAATCCACAATCAATCACTACATCATCAAACTAGGACTTTGTTTTCTTGCTTGTTTTGAATGTGCTCCCTTTAGTGGCGAAAATTACATATTGTGATTTTAATATTTGCAGGTAAGTGTCCGAAAACATTTTGGTTGCACATTATTTTACGGTATGTGTACTTACAGTGTACCTACCTATGGACGTTCCGTAATATAAGGTAACTACATGGTTTAGGGTTAAGTTTAGGGTTAGTACCTAGTTATTACCTAGTTATTGTAATTACTATGATAAGTACATAGTATGTACATGAGCACTGTAAAATAAAGTTGTACTCAAATTTTTCCTCAGTATTCTTTTTAAAACTATCCTAAGGTGCACTAATGATTTATGCGCAATAAGATCAGAAACATGTTTTAAGAAAGTCAGTTTATATTTCATATTGACTTTAAGCCCTGAAACACCTATTATATTCACCTGCCTCATGAAATACATTTCTGAACTTTATCTCAAACTCATCTCTTCATTTAATGGCCGGCACAGAGTAGACTTAACTAAAGCCCTGCACCTGGAAAAACTATTAAACACGCAGATAAGACACAGACAGGGAACGACTGAGACCAGGTGCAACTAATCGCTGCGATAAGCCATTTCTTGGTATGCAGAAACAGATATATGTGGTGATGAGCAGTGTCTTCAATGTGTTTCTATATGGTTACTGACCTACGACTGTCTCACACATCGGTCATGCTGCCCAGAAGCGTATTTCCAATGATTGCTATTTCCAACATGTTAACATTATGGTACAAACGCCATTGATTCAGCTTCAGTGGTGGTGAAAAACTGCCTCACACGCTCCCTGAGTGAACATTCACCTGCAAATCAGCTGATGTGGACACTGAAACCTGAAAGGCATTGTGGGTAAAGATGGATCCCCCCTCATCTGCCACTAATAACCATCAGCACTGATGAGCTTTACACAGGGAAAGTTCACACAAGAACACTTGAAATAAACTGTGATGCTCTCCAGGCCGCCGTCATTGTTAATTTCATGGCTTATTGAATTTGCTTAGCCTAAAGACTAAGATAATCAATTTAAGCTAGAGGTTGAGCCACTGGATCAATTAAAGCTGCCGCTAGTTAGAAACAGACCATTGTGGAAGGAGTGAGCTAACTATCATCCACTGATTCCCCTAGTAATTAAACAGTGACATTTCACACGTCTATATTAATAATTAAGACTGTCAGAGTGAGACTTTAATGAAGAAAAATGTCTGGTTCATTTCCTGTGTTCAAGTTAGTCAGCGCATAAAAGAATAATAATAATAAAAAAATAATAATAATAGTTTAATGCACTGGATGTTTTTAAAATAAATTTAAGTGAAATGAATAAAATAATTTAAAAAATCTTCATTGTTAAAGTGGCAACTAATAATAATAATAATAATAATAATAATAATAATAAATATTAAATTAACTAAAATTAGAGTTGAAGTACTAAAATGACTAAAAATAAAACCAAAATAGATTAAAGGCAAGTAGAAGCATTTCTAAAAAGAAAACTAAACAATAATAATAATAATTATGATGATGATGATTATTATCATTATTATTATTATGACAAAAAATACAAAACTTTAAACAACAATTAAAATGAAAACTGACTATTTAAAAACAAATATTAATCAAAAAATGAAATATTAAATATTTTAATTATATGTAACAATTAAATAACTATGGAATCCCATTTCTGCCACAGAATACAGTTCATTTGTGAGTTTATATCTCACAATTCTGAGAAAAAATTTATTTGCAAGATAAAAAGTTTAACTAAAAAAAATGATTAAAATAATTTTCTTTAATTTAAATAAACAACAAAATAAAATAAAGTATAAAATAAAACAAATATTAGATGAAAAAGTTGAAGAAATTGAAGAACTGAAAATGGTAATTGTTACATTGGCAACTAAAAATAATCAAATAAAATAAGTAATTATTAAACAAACAAAGAAACAAATACAGAAAAATATTCAATAAAATTTAAGTTGATGTACTAAAATTACTAAAGATAAAGCCAAAATAGATTAAAGGCCAATAGACTTTGCAGTTCTGACTTTATAACTTTCAGTTGTGAGTTTATATCTCACAATTCTGAGAAAAAAGGTAACATTTGCAGGTTGCCACTTCTATAAAAAATCTATATTTAGAAAAACTAACAACAAGTAACAACAGTAAACTCATCAGAACATATTTCCCCATCACTCAGGGGTTCAGCTTTTACACAAGGTAATGCCAGGCTTGCAGCAGGTGAGCCAGGTTTTGTAAAAATAGTTGACATTGTCTGTCCTTCCTCCATATTGTTAAATTGGAGGATTTGGTTAGGACGACTGACATCTCCTGAAACCCAATCCAACACCACCCAGGTACACAGATGCCCAATATCGCGGCTCTCTCCGCAGTCACTCAGCAGCTATTGAGAGCTCTCGGTATAAAATGGCAATGCGCACCAACAATATCTATCCGTCGCAGGATCCCAGCGCAGGCCGCTGGGAAGAGAACAGGTAGAGCCTCACATCAATCTGTCAGCCGGCCGGCCTTCAACAGATAAGAGGAATTCCGAGACGGAGATAACGCTGGCCATTCAACTTAATACCAAGGAAAAGTTTTCATCAGCTCTTCACATAGATGCTTTCAGTCAGGAATGGAATTGGCCTTCTTCCGCTCTCTTTACTCTCTTTCTCTTTCTTAAAATACATACATTGAACATAAATGCACTGTATATTTCTATTTATTTTCTACTTCTGGATTATGAATGATTACTCAACATATTTCATATGTCGCATCGTCAAAATATGCCATCTAGCAGTTTTTAGAGCATTAGACTGTTTGCTTAATATCATTGACTTTCTACTGACAACTTTTCCACTATATGTCTTATTTTACTAACCCTAACCTAACAGTCTAATGACAATATAATGAGAGTTAGTTGACATGTAGATACAAACTGTCTGAAAAAAAAAAAAAAGTCTGGTAACACTATTCACTATTACTATTCACTAATATTCACTATTAACTAAGTATTTTCTCTCAATAAACTCAATAATTTGCTGCTTATTAATAGTTAGTAAGGTATTAATAGTAGGTAAATTTAGGTATGAGGTTTAATGGATCTAAAATATGCTCATGCAGAATAAGGCATTAATATGTGCTTTATAAGTACTAATAAACAGCCAATATGATATACACTGCTGCTCAAAAGTTTCGGATCACTAAGATTTTTTTAAGTTTTTTTTTTTTTTTTTTAAATAGTTTCTTCTGCTCATCATGGCTGTATTTATTTGATCAAAAATACAGAAAAAAATGGTAATATTATGAAATATTATTTCAATTTAAAATAATTGTTTTCTATGTGAAGATATTTTAAAATGTAATTTATTCCTGTGATACAAAGCTTCATTTTTCAGCATCATTACTCAAGTCTTCAGTGTCACATGATCCTTCAGAAATCATTCTAATATGCTGATTTATTATCAGTGCTAAAAACAGTTGTACTGCTTAATTTACCAAGATTATTTGATCAAAAAAGGTTAAAAAACAGCATTTATTTAAAATAGAAGGGTTTTCTAACAATATTCAGCACCGTTCAAAAGTTTGGGATCAGTACATTTTTATTCTCTCCTTTTTTAAAGAAATTAATACTTTTATTCACCAAGGATGTGTTAATTTAATAAAAAGTGATAGCATAGATTTACATTCTTAGAAAACATTTAAACTTAAATAAATGCTGTTCTTTTTAACTCATCAAGAATCACAGGTTCCAAAAAAATATTTGGCAGCACAACTGTTTTCCAACATTGATTATTCTAATAATAAATCAGTATGGAGTAAGACTGGAGTAACAGCTGATAAAAATTCAGCTTTGCATCACAGGAATAAATTATATTTTAAAGTACATTAAAGTAAAAAAACAACAACAACAACATTTTATATTGTAATAACATTTTGCAATATTACAGCTTTTTCCTGTATTTTTAATCAAATAAATGCAGCTTAATAAGCAACTAGTTAATCATGAATAGTGTTCCCTAATCTAACGTGTTACAGAACTTCATAAAAGTGGACAATAGAAATAAAGTGTAACTGTAAACTTTAATCAATAGCTTTAAAACACATGTAGATGAAGAGAAGTGCTGACATCTAGAGTGGATTGAAGACATTTGTCTTCCCTGAATAACTCTGTTGTCCTGATTTTGATATGAATCTTATTTCCTGTTATCTATGATGTCATAATCGAAGCCAGACATCAGAGAAGGGTCTCAGGCAACAGCTTGCAAATGAAAAACTGCAGACCTGCGGACAAAACCTTTAGCCTGAACCCAACGCCGATCATGAGGCCATGATTTAGAATAACTACACATAGTCCTTGCATTCACCAAACGCTATGCGTTTGAAAGACAGATAACGTAACGTCTTCAGACTGATGTATGTGCAAAGATCCCGCTCCGCCTGTGGGAATCCAGACGGGGCGATGATGGCTCCGAAAGCCCTTGTTAAGCAAAACCAAGAGCAGTGTTTGCTGAACAACCCGTTTTAGTGCTAGAAAAGTATTACGACTATCATGCATTTCTGTGGATCAGCTCAAAAGATGCATTAAATTGAAATCAGACGGCTTGAATTGGCTCGCGACCAGGTGCTAATCGGTAGCAAATCTCCCTCTCGGGTCTGCCTCGGAGGAGGAACATACTTATGACAGTACGCAACTGATTTTCTGCAGAGTTAACCGGTTTGTATAACACAGCAGGCTTTTCATAATAATGTGGAGTTAACATTTCAAGTGCAGTGAAAATGTACTTTAATTTTGAGCAACAGGGAAATGTGGAGTAATCATAACAGCTTCTCCTTCGCATCGTTCACTCTGAAAGCAATCCCATTTGAAATGGTCAAGGTAATTGCTGCTAATGCTCAAACACTGCACTCAACAAAGCCCCACAAGGACAGACATTGTCATGCAGAAAACTAGTCTTTGGGACCATTGGTTTACATATTTATAAAATATAATACTTGTATGTCAACAAATGTGCCAATGGGATATTTACTCAAAATTCATGTGAGTACTCTTTGCCATTAGCATGTTGCTAAGTGCCTCCTCTGCATTTTGACTTGTTTTCAGGTGGAAAATTCAAAACACTTTTAAATCAAGATACAAGCAGAATTACAAGATATGAAGTCTTGTTTTCTGAAGTCTACACTGTAAAAAATAAAACACAATTTGCTGAGTCAACATAAAGTATTTTGTTGCCTGGCTGCCTCAAAATTTTAAGTTGAATCAACTCAAATATCTAATTTGTCACTTAGTACAACTTAACATTTCAAGTCGACTAAACTTCGAGTTGACTGAACCTAAAATTTTAAGGCAGCCAGGTTACAAATTACTTTTGTCTCAGCAAATTGTTTTTTTTTTACAGTGAATGTGTAAAACAAACAAACAAACAAACAAAAAAAAAACCCTGCCAGTGGAGTATGAAAAACATCTTTGCATTTTTGCATTTGAATTAAGTTGATATTTCTGACTTTTCCCCCTTGTTTTTAAGCATAATACATATTTTTTTAGATTAATATGTTAAGTACTTTTGCTTCTCGAGTAAATGTATCTTGATTTGAGAATGTTTAGATATTAGTACTAAGATAAGTAAGAAAATATGCATGAATGCATGAAATGGAAACATTTATGTTAAAATTGTACATGGTCCCTTTTCATTTTTTTTGTTTTAATAATAATAATAATAATAATAATAATAACAATAATAATAATAATAATAAAGAAAATAATTTGTCATATTGTCAAAAAAAAAAAAACAATTTTGTATAAATATCTAAACATTCTTAAATCTAGATACATTTCCTTGAAAAGCAAAATTACTTAAGATATTATGTATTCTTTTCTGAAAAATAAAATCAACATTTTGTTATTTTTTGCTTAAAACAATGAGGGAAGAAAAATAATTTTAATTCATAGGCAAAACCCCATTGGCAGGTTTTAAAAAAAAAAAAGTCATAACATCTTAAGCCATTTATTTTGCTCCTCAAGAAAACATTTTTATTAAAGAATGCTTAAAACATTATACTAAAAAAAGACAAAAATACTAAGAAAAAAAATATATTTTTTTTTTCAGTGTGGAAGGCTAACATCCTTTAACATCTATTTAATTTTTTTATTAAGCAAATGGTTGTTTATAGTGAAAAAAGCTCTTTAGATTACTACATTTTCGGAAATACTTTAGTATAGGGACCAATTCTCACCATAGTTGCTTATTAACTAACATGCCTATTATTAACATATTGGCTGTTTATTAGTACTTATAAAGCACATATTCTTTATGACCATATTCTACATCCCTAATTCTAATACCTAAACTTAATTACTACCTTACTACTATTAAAAAGCAGCAAGGAGTTTATTGAGGCAAAAGTCATAGTTAATGGTTTATTAATAGCGAGAATTAGACCTTAAAATTATTAGACCAAATGTTTTGACTTTTAGACATATTTTTGTTTTCTTTCTAGAACTGTTCAGAGAATTGGTATCAAATCTCTTTCTCAGGCCAGCCGAAAGAGGAAAGCATTTTTGACAGAATGCAACTAATTTTCTGCATTTCGCAATAATGTGAAGTTAGGATTTCATCCAGACCCTTAATTTGAGCAATGGGGAAATGTGGCGTAATCACAACAGCTTCTCTTTCACATCATCCATCGTGGCGTTAAAGAAAGCAATCCCATTTGAAATGGTCAAGGTAATTGCTCCTAACACTCAAACACTCCACTCAACAAAGGCCCACAAGGACAGACATTGTCATGCAGAAAACTAGCCTTTGGAGACAATTGATTTGGTCCATATCATGGCAATGGGCCTGACTCAGCTGGAGTTAGTGCTGGCCTTGCTGTTTCCACTCGACCCGAGGAGATCAATAAGCCATGCTACATTTAGGAGAGCCCTCGACCATGTCTTCAGCAGGCCTTTCTGAGAGCAGAGGGTCAGTGGGATGCATGTCGGGATATTTTATGCCGGACCGGTGGTCTATAACACGCGTTATAGAAAGGCCTGAGACAGATAATGACCCGAAGCGTGAGTTTCTTCACCTCTCGAGAGACCACGCGTCGTCTAAATGCAAAGCGAATGAAGAAAGCTATAAATGACGCTGGAAATAAAGGGCTTTACAAACGTTTACAGTGTGAAAGAAAGACACATAATCATTTGCTGCTGTGAGATAACGGCCCTGCTTTGTTCTCTTTCCCTTTGCCTCTCTGTTTACAAGACATTCGGCTATAAAGTAGCATGTAGTGAATGAAGCGGCTCCAGCTCTCGGGAACATAAAGGCAGAACTGCCCATACGTTTGGCGCGCCACGCTGAAAGACGGCACAAGAGACGAGCCTTTGAATATCTTACAATTAGCGGTGGCCTAGGGGCAATAAATTTTCATTTGGGGTCAAGACTGGTCCACCAACCCCCTAATATATTTCTTTATCTTTTCACGGACGCTGAAAAACAGCTGTTTTGGAGCTGTAGGAGATAATTCAAGAGGGGTTTTTGTCTATTGGGGCTCGCCGACGGACAATGGAGGCCTATCGATTGGAGGAGCTTGACATCACAGTCGCTTGTCAGCTGAATAAAAAGACCATTATTTCTGTGGCCGGGTCCGGTGCGCCACTGCGAGAATTACCAGCAGAACTTCCTCTTCAGTCAGGCCTGTTTTCCCCCTCAGCTTTCTCTTGTAATCATCACAATCTCTTCCACACTAAAGCCGAGTCTTTCTGAAACAATAGCGCTGGGAAATAATGGGCCTGAGGTGGCAGTTGATGGGAAGAGGGAAGAAAGGGAAAAGACCGGAATGATAAACGGATGGTGGGCCGGTCAAAGGTCAGGCTGTGATCTTTTCGAAGGAATGTTCCTGTATTACATTTAGTTAAAATGTTGCCCGTGAAGCCTTCAAAGTGACCAAATACAAGCGGAGGATGAAGGAATTTTTATTTGTTGGCCAGTAACTGTGTGTCAGATTGTAAAAATATTGCACCATGACCATTTTCTGTCATAAAGATTCACTTCTGAGAGATTTAGCGCTATGAAGATACGGAGACATCTGCAGATGCTGGGGATAAGGCTTTTCTTTCTAAACTCTGCTGTGAAATCATCTGATATCTGAACCGAGATGACAAAAAGGTGAGATGTCTCAACAATGTTCTGACTTGTCTTTTCTGTGAGATTTCGCCAGAGGAAAGCAAAGCACCGTTTACTTTAAAAGATCGACCTGATTCTTTCATAACTGTGCAATCTTGTACAATATCTTTGTACATATTTATAATATATATATATATATATATATATATATGTATATATATATATATGTGACCCTGGACCACAAAACCACTCATAAGTAGCATGGGTACATTTGTAGCAATAGCCAATAATACCAACAATTTTATGCCCAAAATCATTAGGATATTAATTAAGGATCATGTTCCATGAAGATATTTTGTAAATTTCCTACGGTAAATATATATAAAAATTGTAATTAGCAATTAGCATTGCTAAGAACTTCATCTGGACAAATTTAAAGGTGATTTTCTCAATATTTAGATTATTTTGCATAAAAAATATGGCAACTTGATGCAGTAAGACATTTGAGTTCTCTCAACAATAGATTTGTAGTTCTTCTCAGTAAAAATATTTAGTTTAGCCAACATAAATTAGTTTGTTTATGCAATGCTAATTGTCCTATTTTGCTAATAGAAATATTCTTGTCAAATCAACTGAAACAACAATTACTGTCGGGGATGTAATGTATTTTTCCTGGTGGAAAACAGAATCTGTAAAAAGTCACCACATTATAAATGTTTATTTGTGAATGACAAACAGTGAATTGTACTAGAAATCTTAATGGATAACTTATGTACTCTAGGCATCGAAACTAGACACGCAAACCTCAAGAACAGTGGCAATCAACAAATGCTAAAAAGATGAGCTCTTTACATCACAGTAGAACAAATAGCTAACAATAATGACAAAACAACAACAAAAAGTTTAAATGAAGTCAAGTGAAGTGTTTGACTAGTTGGGAGAACATTTGGGGGAAATTTTGTTGGTCTGCCAAGTTTTTTTTTTTATGTGGTTTCAAGAAAATAGCATTTTTTAGTATTTGAGATTCAAAATGTTTCGCAAATTGGAAAATATGGAGTTTTTTGTACATTTGTAAACATTCTTAAAACTAAATACAATTAAAATGAGTCTGGTTTTCTGAAACGTATCAAAATTAAGTGAGTTTATGATTAAAAAGAAGAAGAAAAATCTCCCATTGGGAGCAGGAAAATGCACTTGTTTTCCACTTGAATTAAGTTTATTTTTCTGTAGATTTTTCTTGTTTTAACCAAGAAATTTCACTTAATTTTGATGCATTTCTTCATAAATCAAGACTTCATATCAAGTAGTTTTGCTTCACAAATACATGTATACCGTAATTTAAGAAAGTTTAGATTTGTACTAGAAAACAAGATAAAAATATTAAGTATGAAACCATGAATAAACGTTAACATCCATGGAATCTTTCCATTCCGCAAAAGGTTTTAGAAGTTATAATTAAAAGGTTGATCACATTAAGAAAAAAGTTGTTCTTTTAAAATCTGTTCACAGAAAGGTTCTTTGTGGAACCAAAAATGGTTCTTCAATGGCATCCCTTTTGGATCTATAATTTTTTGAGAGTATAAGTTAAGTACATTAATACATAAACACACTAATTGTGTGTTAACCAATTTATTTAAAGGTCCAGTTCTCTCAGTTAACTAACTATTAACTATGTCTTTTTCCTCAGTAAACTCCTAATTTGCTGGTTACGTGTAGCTAGTAAAGTAGCTGCTAAATATGGTCATGTGTGGTTAATAAGTAATAAACTAATAAACAGCCACTAGTGAGAATTGGTCCTTAAAATAAAGTTTTACAGAAAATGTATTTTTATTTAGACTGAACTTTGTGTTGATGCTCTGAATGACTTGGCTCATCCCGTACTGGATGCTTTCATCCACAGAGACATGCTTTGCATTGGAAATCCTGCATGCATTTCATCAGTTCACAATTTTCGGGAATCAAACCCAATTCTGTTGGGCTAGAATCTCTCAGAGCCATTGGGTTCAACCCAGTGCATCAAAACAACAGTCCCCTCCCGGTCTGGATCACATCCATTGTCCAATTTGAAGAGAACGCGGGGGTAGGCTGCACTCCATTCGGAGTGATTAATACATCCCAATTTTCTGAGAGATAGCTTTCTTATATCGGGGAGATCCATTTCATCCGCGAGATCGACCGTTAGCAGCCGCGGGCATAATTGATGACCTCCCCAGTCAAACACTCTCATATTTATCAGCGCGTGACCTTTCCTCCGATCTCATCCATCATAAATTAAAGCTGTGGAGCCCAGACGCTGCCTCCCTACACCGAAGGCGCAACCTTTGTCCAGGGGTCTCCTTCTCAGCTCTGCTCGGAGCGGCGGGACGGAGCGCGCTCAAATCTGCAGTTCAGCACCTCTGCTGTTCGGGGCAGATGGTCACAGGCGCGGGCATCTGTCAAACGCGCAGTAGTCCGCTTACGCGCTTCTGTCCGAGACCGGCCACCTCCTATGAGAGAGACGGCCGGAGCGGACCAGAATGTGCTGGCGGGGACGCACTTCCCACAACAGGAAACAGATGAGAGCAATTGGACAGGAAGTCGTCACAGATGGTTCGAAGGAGACTTACGGTACAGGTGTGGACGTGTATGTAGTCGCCTGCGGACGCCATACAGGGAAAGTCCGTTTTGAAAGTGAAGTGTGTCATGGAAATACAAAAATGAAAACATTCCACATCTGTCATTGGTCGGACAAACATAGTCCCACCTCATTTGCACTGGAATGACTTGCCATCAGGGTTAACTTTAACTAAAGCAAATAGTAAATTATTAGTATTAATAGCAAATTTCAACACTGTAAATAAAAATAAACATTCACCAAAATAAAATATATCAAAAAAAAAATTGATATAAAAAAAATGCCAATGCAATATTCTTATTTTTAACCTCTTAACTGTCAGTGGGGCACCTAACTTTACATTTTCATGTCTATGTTCAAAAATGGGAGTGACAGTTAAAGGGTTAATTTAACTTAACTAAATCAAGTTAAATAATTAATAAAAACTATATGGACATTTTTGATACAAAAAAAGAAAATAAACATTAACTGGAATAAAATAAAACAAAAAATGGAGATGTATTTTATTTCAGCTAGTCGTCAAGGCAACATTTCTATATTTTTTTTTTTTTTAAGTTTAACAAATAAAATTAAATAAAGATTTAGAAACAAAAAAAACAGTCTTAACAGTTTAATAAACTAAAAAAAAATGTCTAAATAATAATAATAATATTAAAATTAATACTATATGGACATAATTTTGTTATACTATACATATATATAAAATACTAAAACCATTTTATATATATATATATATATATATATATATATATATATATATATATATATATATATATATATATATATATATATATACACATATATATATATATAAATAAATTTAACCTGAAATAAAATGTACATTAACAGCATTAATACATAATATTAAATAATTCACTTCAGGTAGTTATTTCAGGTAGTTTTTAAAACAAACAAACTATATGGGCATTTTTCTAAACTAAACTAAACTAAACTAAAATAAAATAAAATAATCAAAGACTATCACAGGAGCAAGTCACACAGAAATGGGGAGAAGCACACAAAACCACAAGTAGATCCAACAGGGGATAAATGAACAGATAGGAACTTATATGCAATGGATAATTGGGAACACAGGTGCATGGGATGATCAATTAACTTAACAAGAAAAGGAACATGACCAAATAAGGAAAACAGGAACTGAGACAGTGGAAACAAGTCAAAACAGGTCCATTAAATTAAACCAAATTAAACTAGGCTAAATTAAACTAGGCTAAAATAAAATAAAATAAAAAACTTAAAAATGACTTTTTTGGAATGAAAATTGTATCAACTAGTTAGCTAAAATATCCAAGCTTTCACTGAAATTAACATTAAGTAACTTACATTTCTACTTGACTAAACTTAAAATTTTAAGTCAGTGTGATAAATTATTTTAAGTTGAAACATAAGTTTACAGTGTTTTTTTTTTTTTGTTTGTTTTTTTGTAGTTTCTTTAAATATGCCCATTGAGCCCCTTGAGTTGCCTTGACAAACATTTTATTTTATTTTATTTTAATTTAGTTTGAAGTCACTTAGTGCAACTTAACATTTCAACTTTAATAAACTAATTTGACTTTACTGAACTTAAAATTTTAAGGCAGCAGGGTAACAAATTATTTTAAGTTGACTCAACAAATTGTTTTTTACAGTGCAATTACACAAAGGCTGTTGTGCCCTTCGTGTGATCAAATGACTGGGCCGTTGTTCTTGACAAGGCATGTTCACTCACATTTGAGTTTGTTAGGGACATCTTCATTTTCCACATGTCCTCCTCATATCTGTCTCTGTCTTACTCAAGGCATGCATAAATATTCATGAGAAATAAAGCATTAATGTTGAAAGTGTGCTTTGGGGCTCTGCTCTATGACTCTTTCACAGTTATTAACAGCGAGTAAAGGAATAATTCATCATACACACTGTATCAGCTTATGCTTTTTTAAGTCTCCTGCCGGGGAAGGTCACTAATTACGGAGGGATATCGGAGCCAATTATGGATTTAAAATGCTTGCTTGATGGTGGGGAAAATCAGCAGCACGCTAATATCGAGAGCGTAGTGTCGGATCACTCCGGGTCTTATCGGACCGTTAGTCATCTCGTGTTATTTGGCTTTATGACAATCTGAGAACGACCACTGGGTGCAATCAATGCTTTAACTTTATAAACATATTGATTACATTTTAATCTTCCTGCATAACATCGTATCGTCTGCAGAGACACACGTAACACGAGAAAGCAGACGAGCGACAGCGTTATGCATTGTACTAGTTAAAGTCATGCATCACCTTTTGCCAAACATGCAGCACAACATATACCGTGTCAGTTTGACTCTGGCTCTGTAAACCAATTGTGTGAATGTACATTTGTATCTGTCGTTTTACAAACTCCCTTGTGCGTATTATCTTAGCCATTGTTGCTGAAATCTATGCTCGTGCGAACAGGACTATTATAGTTTTGCTTTACCAACATTCATTTTATTTTAATGCTATATTTAAAGTTACATTAAACTTTTGTTTTAGTTTGTCTCAGCAGTGGGATTTTAGTTTCAGTGTAGTGTTTCATGAACACATTTTTGTGCTGTTAAAAAACTTAAGGAACTGACCTGATGTTTTGAATATATGGTTCATTTAATCATATTTTGACAATAATAATATTTAATTCCAATGCTGACACATGCAGATTGCCTGGAAAAGATACCATGATATTTTTATAGTTTAACGTAATATTTTGAATCAGTTTTTATGTTAGAATCTTTTTGCATTTATTTTAGAAAGAAAAAAGAAAATAAAGAAATAAAATAAACATGAATATTATATGGACATATATTTTGTTACTTGAAATAAAATAAACCTTTACTGAAATAGATACAATAATGCAATATAATACAAATACAAATACTAAAAAGAAAAAGAAAAATAATAATGGGTATGTTTTTGTCACTTAAAATATACCTTAACTAAAATAAAATAAAATGAACTGTTTTGTTTCTTGAAATAAATTGAACATTAACTGAAATAAAATACAACATAACTATTTTACTTTAGCTAGTTTTTAGTTATATTTTAGATATATTTTTCAATTTTATATTTATTTTTTAATGTTTGTTTTTCACATATTTATTTAAATGTATTTTTTTTTTTCATATTTTAATAACTTTCAGTTTGCATTTCTTTTTATTTCAAGCAATTAAAAAACGTTTATGGTTTTATTTTAGTTTCACTTAATTTTTTTTTAACTATAATAACCCTTTTATTTCAGAATCATTTATTTACTATTAGTTTTAATTAATATTTTATTTTTACTTTAATTAAAATAAAATGAAATATAATATAATTATCAAGTAGTTTTTTTTTTTTTTTTAAGAAAAAAAAACATTCAATTAAATAAAAATCAATACTATATGGGCATATTTTTGTCACTTGAAATAAAACAAACCTTAACTGAAATAAAATACAATAAAAATTGTTTCTTGAAATAAAAAGAACATTAACTGAAATAAAATAAAACATAACTATTTTACTTCAGCTACTTTTTAGTAATATTTTGAATAAATTTTATTTTTATTTTGTAATGTTTGTATTTCACTTTTAATTTTTATTTTTTGTATTTTATAAAATTTCAGTTTGCATTTCTTTTTCAAGCAATTACAAAAATATGGTTTTATTTTTAGTTTCACCTGCCGTGTTTCTGGTGAGATGTGTTTGAATGATGTGTGGTAGTGATGGGAAGTTTGGATCATTTTACCGACTCTGAAGTTAGAGTCTCGTTCAGCAAAATGAACGAATCTTTTTTCTAGTCATTTCGTTCATTTTAGCAAAACATAATTAAAATGTTACATGTTATTTCCCTAACACATCTACTACTTACCAAACGTTGATCACACTACAAACAAGAAAACTATAGTGCTATAAGAAACAGAAAAGATTAATTAATTGTTTACGTCACGTGACAGCCCCATAAGATAAACGAACGATTCGAAAAAACCCAAAGACTCGAAACAGGTAAACTAACAGAACCTATAGGATGCTGCGCATGCGTGACTGAACAAATCACTCCCCAAGACGACTCGTTCTTCCCGAGTCACATTAAAGATTTGTTCAAAATTAACGAATCGCTTAAGAACGAGCCATCACTAATGCACTAATGCACCTTCACGGAGTGAGATCAGGATAATAATCTGGATAATATTGTTAGCAATTAACAATTTAAATTCTGTTCATATAGGCTAACTACCTGTGCCCTTCACAAAGAAAATACAGCCTAAAGTTATCAAACACTAAATTATGTAAAATTTTAAATTCTAAAGATAAAGCTTAAAGGGGGGGTACAATGGTGTTTCGTATATTCAGAGTTGTTTACAGTGTTAAAGAGTTAGATTCTCATGCTAAACATGGCCAAAGTTTAAAAAAAATAATTTGGACAAATGACAGAGAATTTCTTTGCCGAAAATCTTACTTCCGGGTTGGTACCAGTTTCGGCTGATTTTTTTGATCGTGGCTTTAATGACATAATTGGTGGTGGAACTCCTTATATGAGCATTTCTCCCGGAAAAGCGAACACGTCAGCTAGACAGTGAGGAAGAGAGCAAGCCCATCAACGTGGTTCATTCCGAAGAATGTCTCTAAAGAAGTGTGGTTTTGGTTGTAAGGCAAAATTAACTTTGCTCAGCTTCCTGAAGATCCCAGTGTTATGTGAACAGTGGATGCAGTTCCTTTTTCTGGGGCAGCAATGGAGTTTAGCAAGTGTGTGTTTGTTGATGAATGTTTCATATACGAGGACCAGTTCGACGCTGGATTTGCACAATGTTTGATACTGAAAGATGGAGCGGTCCCAGCTATAAAAGATCCCGGTCATGATTCAGAACTGCAGATTGTAAGTGAAACAACATCAAATGTCTGTTTTATTGGCAATCCTAAGGCAAGTGATCGTCAAACTTAGCTCCGCCCACGGCGCGCCTCCAGAAGTTCAGCTTTTTCCGGAGAAAATCGGAAAGCTGTATTTTTCTTTTATAAATATAATAAAACTAAAGACATGATGGTGTTTAGTGTTTGTGTGAATGACACTCTGCACCTTCTATATATGTGAATATTTAAAAGCTGTTTGTGATGGTCTTTAGTTTATCATGTGACTTTCTCATCACCACCTGGTTTTGGAGGTTATCAGTGTATTACAAAGGTATAAAACAGATTTCAGTACTTGGTGCATTACAATTATATCAGTTAATGAAATTACGGTATTTACTTGTAAATTTAACTGAAAACCATAAACTGTAAAACGTTGGTACTGTATTTTTTGCGGTATAATTCTGGCAACCATAGCTGCCAGTTTTCTACAATAAATGTTACAGATTTTGTATTTTTTTTTTTTTTACAGTGTAGCTATTTGTACGTTTAAAACCTTGAACTATGTCTAAATTGAATGTTTTAGCAGAGATAAAAAAAAAACATGCAAAATGTATGTTTTGTGCCTCTAAACATTACGTATGAATAATTTGTTCTTAAAATAACTTAAAATAATTTGTTACCTGGCCACCTTAAATTTATGTTTAGTCAGCTCAAACTTGAAATAAGTGACATCTTAGATATTTGAGTTGATTCAACTTAAAATTTTAAGGGAACCAAGTAGCAAACACAGCTAAGTTTACCAAACATTATTTTAGTTTAGTCAACTAAGTTGTCACTTAGTACATTTCAACTTGAATAAACTTATTTGAATTGACTGAACTTAACATTTTAAGACAGAAGGTTAACAAATTATTTTAAGTTGACTCAACAAATTGTGTTTTTTGTTTTTTTACAGTGTATCTGTGCATAAACAATGAGACCAGACTGTTTCAGATCCTGTATTTTCAGTTGAAATCAATATTTCATGATATAGTCATGATAGTTTAAGCACTATAATAGCCCGTGTCATCAATCAGTCTGATACAAACATGTCCTGTTGGACGTGCAGTGCTCTGGAGTCTGCTAAAGCTCTGCCTGCTCTTCTGAACACACGTCTTTACCCACAGATCTGCAGTAGAAGAGCAGCGCGGGTCAAGTGAGGGAAAGAGCTTTCACCTTTGTAAATATATTATCTAAAGGTCAATGCTAGTCAGGGATACGGGTCCCCGCTTTGTATATTCTGCTCCCTGTCGTCTATATTTCCATTCAGCGCATGACTGGCCCTCACAGGGGTGGAGGATTGACCCTGAAAGACGGGGTCGCGCGGGAGGTCGTGTGCAGTGGCCTGGCTGCCGTTTGCAAAGCGCTCTGACAGTTTTAAGTAGATATCTTTTTAACCATTTATTTGTAGTCCGGTGGGAGACGAAACAGACACTGTTGCAGGACGCCATACCGTTCTGTAACTCCTCCTCTGCCTTTATAAATCCTGAATTAGTCACAGTGTTTTGGTTATCCTGAGTGAACACCAGGCCCACTGAGATGCTCATGTCTCTATGGATCTGCCCGTTTGAGAATGCAATTAACATGTGTTACACTTTACTCATCTACACACAGACAAGTGCATTCATGTCGTTCACAGGTCACTAGAAGATGAAGTCACCTCTTAACATCTCACATAAATCAAGACAGGCCAAAGTAGAGGAACAGCACTAGTTTTAAGGTCATAGGTCTTTTGTGAAACAAGTGATCACAGAAAATCCAGAGCAACATGAGTGATAGACACCACAACCATTTCCAATGTGCTTCCTCACTGATGATGACATACAGTAAGATGTGATGTATTTTTACAGTGCTATTCTACCACTTTAGCCTGACTAAGAGTTAAACTAAGACAACATATTGGAGGGAAATCACTATGAACACTAATAGTGATCTTAATTGTTACACACACTGTTTATGCTGTTTTAGCACCCGATTCACTACAAAAATCATTCAAATCAGGTGACAGCTTAAATAGCTACTAACAACTACTAAATAATCTACAACACTGATCCGTTGAAGCTTATTTCCACCACAGGATATTAAATAAATCAATGGCTGAATAAATAAACACACAAATAAATAATGAATGGTACAGTAATTGAGACTTCTTGCCTTAAGACCTTTTGTTCTCACAATTTTGAGTTCATATTTGACAATTCTGACTTTTTTCTCTTAGAATATTCTTAGAATATATATTTTTTCTTCTTCTTTCATTTATTCATGTATGCAATTATGTGGAAATCTTCAAATAATTAAATTTAATTTTTTTTATTATTTATTTTTTTATTATTATTATTAAATATTATTTACATTTTTATTAAATATCTTATTTTATTTAGTTTTATTTAGTTTAGTTCAGTTTAGTTTAGCTTTAGTCATTTAAGTACTTAAACTTCTTTTATTAAATCTATTGCCAAGACAACGTTTCATTTTTTGAAGTTTACATTTTTATGTGTTTTCTTTTTATTTTATTTTTGTATTTTATTTATCCAGTTAATTGCAAAGGCAAGTTTTTTAAGTGTACATTTATTAAATATTTTATTTTATTTAGTTTAGTTTTTAGATGAGTTTAGTTTAGCTTTAGTCATTTTAGTACTTAGGCACGTACCAAGTACCAAGGCACGTTTTTGAAGTGTTTTATATATATATATATATATTATGTTATTTAGTTTAGTTTTAGTCATTTTAGTGCTTAAACTTACATTTATTTGATTACATTTATTATTTTATTTAATTTAGTTTTTAGATTAGTTTAGCTCAGCTTCAGTCATTTTAGTACTTAAACTTATTTTATTCAATTTATGGAATTGTATTTTATTTTATTTAGTTTTATTTAGTTTAGTTTGAGTCATTTTAATACTTAAACATATTTCATCCAGTTAATTGCCAAGGCAAGTTATTGAAGTGTACATTCTTATTAAATAAATATTTTATTTTATTTTATTTTATTTAGTACGTAAACATATTTATCCAGTTAATTGCAAAGGCAAGTTTTTTAAGTGTGCATTTTTATTTTATTTAGTTTAGTTTTTAGATTAGTTTAGCTTAGTTTAGTTTAGCTTTAGTCATTTTAGTACTTAAACTTACTCATTCCAGCTAATTGCCAAGGCACGTTTTTGAAGTGTTTTATATATATTTTATGTTATTTAGTTTAGTTTTAGTCATTTTAGTGCTTAAACTTACATTTATTTTATTACATTTATTATTTTTTTTAATTTAGTTTTTAGATTAGTTTAGCTCAGCTTTAGTCATTTTAGTACTTAAACTTATTTTATCCAGTTAATTGCCAAGGCAAGTTTTTGAAGTGTGAACTTTGCAGATTTATTTTTTAATTTTAAATTTTTTAATTGCCAGTGAGTCATCCACTCACAACACTGGCAACCACCTGAAATCTGACCTGTTACAGGCACACATCAGTGCATCTGTTTAGTCAATTCACCCACTGACTCTGAATCACACACTGCTGATACCAACACTCACTCACACACACCGAATGAATTATTCAAATCATGTTGTGTGTTGAGTCGAGTCGTAAGTGTGCTTTGAAAACAATATATCTGCATTAGTGACTGATGTCATGCGTGTTTGTCTGTGTGGTGTGACGAGTCCTGCCGTCTTCTCTAATGATGAGCCTGACAGCCTCTGATGCCATAATGGCCTCTGCATTGATCCTAATGACTGGGTCGTTTATTCAGATGGGATTGTAGTTGTATGATAAAATGTGTCAAGAAGATGATTTGTGACAATGAGAATCAAAGCAATTTGTTGATCAGCTCATTTAAATCATGGTTGTGTATTATTGGCCTTTTATTGCACTGTTTTTCTTTAGAAAAAAAAAAAACATTCAACATCAGACTTGTGGCTCGTTTACAAAAACGAGCAGAATATTAGCCAGTGCCGCCAGCGCTATAGGGGAATCTGTGGCTGGACGGATCATGTGACACAGCAACGGTCGTCAGGGAGGGGAGCAGCTAGTATAAACAAATCAACACATCTATTTGTCAAAGGCCCCCGCTGAGGGCCGATGGGTCGCCGGTGTTTGTTTCCTGCCTATCCGTCACTCCGGACCGGCAGCTCAGAATCTGCCGCGACAGAAGCCGCCGTTCCGGCCCAGTCGAGCGCGCTCACGCCTGCCTCTGTGTGTTTAGCTGGGAGGCGAACTGTCAGGAAAAGTAAGACAAATGGGCCGGCCTGATTGACTATTTCCTTAGATACTGAATCAATGGGCTTATTATCACTGCAATTACAGTTCTAATACAAACAGATGCTCAGAGTGGACATCTGCTGAGAAAGATGAGCCCACCAGATCTGCAGTCAATAGACTAGAGACAGAGCGCTTAAACAGAGACATTAGTGTTCATGGGGGATCACACACACACACACACACACACACACACACACAGCTTATGTGAATAACCCTGAGAGGTAAAGAAAATATGTGGTAACACTTCATTTAAGGTCACATAGATACATGTTACATATACTTACTATATCAATAACAGTAAATTATTCATAATTATGGGCAATTAATACATGTAGTTACTTAATATTACTCAGTGCTTATTTGTGTAGTTGCACTGTAGCATTGTATTTTGCACAGTTAATAATACAAATAGTTAATAATAAGCTATGCCATGATTATGCCATGATGAGTTTTATAAATGTCTTTGTTTATTTATTTATTATTTTATTTTAATAATAATAATAATAATAATAATAATAATAATTAATAATTTGTTTTCGTTTTTAGTACAATTTTAAAATTAATTGTTAGTACATTTAGTACTGTTGTCTTAGTTTTGATTAAAACATTTTTTTATAAATGATTTATATTTTATTTTATTACATATATATATATATATGTGTGTGTGTGTGTGTGTATATATATATATATATATATTAAAAGGAACAGTTTAAGTCAATCAATAATTTACTGTATAATTTACTCTTTTTTTATTATTATTATGTATATATTATGCAAGAAAAAATGTCAGTTGGTCTTTGGTATTATTGTAAAATGTTATGCCAAAAAACTAAAATGGTAAGAAAAAAAAAAAAAAACAGATCCATGCATAATACATTATGTTTATAGGGTCAAATGTAATGTGATATTGCACAATCATACGTTATTTTAGTATCACTGATACACAGTGAGGGGAAGATTTATTTGATCCCCTGCTGATTTTGTATGTTTGCCCACTGACAAACAAATGATCAGTCTATAATTTTAATGGTAGGTTTATTTTTACAAGGAGAGACAGAATAAAAAAAGGCAAAAAAAAAAAAAAAAAAGGCATTTAAAAAAAAGTTATACATTGATTTGCATTTTAATGAGTGAAATAAGTTTTTTTCATCCCCTATCAGTCAGCAAGATTTCTGGCTCCCAGGTGTCTTTTATACAGGTAAGAAGCTAAGATTAGGAGAACTCTCTTAAAGGGAGTGCTCCAAATCTCAGCTTGTTACCTGTATAAAAGACACCTGTCCACAGAAGCAATCAATCAATCAGATTCCAAACTCCCCACCATGGCCAAGACCAAAGAGCTGTCCAAAGATGTCAGGAACAAGATTGTAGACCTACACAAGTCTGGAATGGGCTATAAGACCATTGCCAAGCAGCTTGGTGAGAAGGTGACAACAGCTGGTGTGATTATTCGCAAATGGAAGAAGCACAAAATAACTGTCTATCTCCCTCGGTCTGGGGCTCCATGCAAGATCTTACCATATGGAGTTTCAATGATCATGAGAACAGTGAGGAATCAGCTCAGAACTACACAGGAGGATCTTGTCAGTGATCTCAAGGCAGCTGGGACCATAGTCACCAAGAAAACAATTGGTAACACAATACGCAGTGAAGAACTAAAATCCTGCAGCGCCTGCAAGGTCCCCCTGCTCAAGAAAGCACATGTACAGGCCCAATGAACATCTGAAGAATTCAGAGGAGAACTGGGTGAAAGTTTTGTGGTCAGATGAGACCAAAATCAAGCTCTTTGGTATCAACTCAACTCGCCATGTTTGGAAGAGGAGGAATGCTGCCTATGACCCCAGTAACACCACCCCCACCACCAAAGTTGGAGGTGGAAACATTATGCTTTGGGGTGCTTTTTTGCTAAGGGGACAGGACAACTGCACCGCAACAAAGAGATGATGGACTGTCAAATCTCGGGTGAGAACCATTGAAAATGGGTCGTGGATGGCTATTCCAGCAAGACAATGACCCAAAACACACAGCCAAGGCACAAAGGAGTGTCTCAAGAAGAAGCAGAAACCTAGCCCCGCCCATGTGTTAATTGCGCTAAATATATTTAACGCGTTAAAAAAACAATTAAATAAAAATAATCGCCAGCGTTAACGCACTAGTTTTGACACCACTATTTATAACTTTTTTAAATGCGTTTTGTTGTTGTTGTTGTTGTTGTTGTTGTTATTCTCTCACTATTCAAATAAACCTACCATTAAAATTATAGACTGATCATTTCTTTGTCAGTGGGCAAACATACAAAATCAGCACAAGACCAAATTATTTTTTTCCCCTTACTGTATTTTGATATGAAAAAAACTAGTTAATTTATTTATTTTATTTTTTTTGGATTGCAGTCTTAAAGAATGGACTCTTTGTTAGTTTCCATTAATTTTAAAATGCTTAGGGGTGAGTTTCCCAAAGTCACTGAGAGCTAACTGCATTCGTAAGTTCCACTGTGAACTGTCTTGGTAACAATGAAACTTGTAACCATAGTTGCTTTTGAGAAACGCACCACAGAATATTAGTTTTTGGCTTTCAGATGAGCTACATGTCAGTCCACAAATTCAAGCCAACATATTATGATGTGAAACGAGCATCTCTCTTCCTCCTTGAAAAAACAGGACATGTGATTTTTCTCATCCCTACAGTCGGCCATCCTCGGGACGGTTCCTCCCCTGCCTGGGGCTTTTATACGGGCTCCTGAGGCATGAGGCGTATCATTGGAAGTGAAACACAGCTCTTTTGACCCTCGGGCCGCTGATGGACGTGGAGCCACTAAGGGTGGACATGGCTGGCTTGTTCGTCCCTGACAACTGAATGCGTTTGCCAGGCCAAGCATTGAGGGGCTGCGCCGTGCCATTGTCCGCGGCCACGCTGTGCTGTTAGCCGTCCACTACCGGCCCGGCCTCCGAAACGCCTGAGCAGGTGCCCTCAGGAAGGTATTGGTGCATAAAGCCCGTCCCCTTTCTCTCTGCCGGCTTTCTCACATTTAATTATCTGATTTCCTCTCCTCCTGCGGTCAGCCAGAGAAAGAAGCGCTGCTCACGACTTGTTGCTGTGGAGAGTCGCCGATTGTTCTCGGTGAAGCCGTGGAGAGCCGAAGAAAAGGGGACCTTCTTGTTTCACATCAGATACTAGAAGCTCCACACAGACTGAGTGTCTGTGGTCAGTGGAGCCATGTGAGGAGTCAATGAGAGGCTGTGTCACCTCAGCCTTCACAGAGATGCGAAATCTTCATTTGGCCTCCTCACTGGACTCCAGGCAGGATGCCAGGCTTTCTTCAGCCTGCTATTTCAGACCATCAGTTTGTCCTCTATGAAACTTTCTCAAATCTGAGGAGGAAAAAGCAGAGTGGCCCTTTTTGCCACTTTTTTTATTGTAGTATATTAGTATACATATTTTTTTTACATTTTAGTTACGTTATATTTATAGATATTGAATGCAACAATGCAATGCAATATACAACAAAATAAAATATTTTTTACATTTTATTTCAATATAAACATTTACATGTAAAATCTGAATAAATAATTAAATTAAATTAAAAACAGTTTGCATTAATTTGTATACATGTAATCATTTTTAGCTACAGTCTAGAATAATAAAAAAAAATAAAATAACATAAAATAAAATACAATAAAATAAAATAAAAAAAGTTTGGTTTTATTTGGTCACATTTTGTAAGTATGTTTATAGGTATAGAGAGTATAGCAACGTAATGCATTACAATAAAATAAAATAACCATTTTTGTAGGTTTCAGATACAGTCTAAAATAAAATTAAATAAAAGTACAGTTTGCATTAATTTGGGCTTATTTGGTCATGTTTTGCAAGTATATTAATAGGTATAGAGAGTATAGCAATGTAATGCAATACAGTAATATATATATATATATATATATATATATATATTTATTTATTTATTATAGTTATATATCTATATTAGTTTTTAGTTACAGTCTAAAATAAAATAAATACAATACATTTTGAATTATGTTGGGCTTATTTGGTCACATTTTTATAGTATATTTTAATAATATATTTTGTTAAGTATATTTTTAGGTATCAAGAGTATAGCAATGTAATACATTACAATAAATTAAATTAACCATTTTGTTGTTTTTAGCTAAATAGTCCAAAATAAAATAATAAAATAAAAATAAAACAAAATTAAATACATTTTAATAATAAAAAAGTCGATCATTAGTTTGTATTCATTTGGCCCTTTTGGCCAATAAGTGTATTTTTAAAGAAAGTAGCAATGTAATGCATTTTTTCTAGCTACGGTCATCTATTTAAAATAATAATAATAATAATAATAATACATTGAGTGCCCTTTGGTCACTTTTTATAAGTATATTTATAGAAAATGTAATGTAATACAATAAAATAATGTAATTTAAAAACAGATTTTTCTTTTTTAACAGGTATAAAGAGTGTAGCCATGTAATACAATACAACAAAATAAAATAGGACTTTTGCCATTTTTAGTTAAATTCAATTTAGTTTGTATAGTGAGTAATAGAATAAAATAAAATACAAATAATAATAATAGTCAGTCATCGGTTTACATAAATTGTCATCTTTGTGATCATGTTTTTAGATTTCAAGAGACATTTTAGAGACATTTCTAATCTTGGTGAGTTTGGGAAAAGTTGCTGCGACTGAAATTTTCATAACAAGTTGATGTGTCAGAGCATGAGCACTAACCTCTAGACCACAGATCTGACATGAGAGAGCAACATAATGTAACCTTGTTCCTGCATTACAACCATCAGTTCACCATCCCTTTATCTCCCATAAAAACCTTCCCAAAGCATATTCTCTCAAAGACAGATGCGTTCTTCTTCCAGTCACTACATCCAGCAGCGGCATGCGAATGACAGTTCAGAGAGAGAGAGATGGATGGAGAGGAAAATTAACCCCCCACTTATGTCCTGATTGCATTTGAAAATCACCTAATTAGGTGATTATGTCATTAGAGGGATATGTGCATTTCAAAAGCCCCCAGTGAGGCAGTGAGCTGAAAGCAGAGAGGCTGAGAGCTAATTAATCCATTTAACTCCCAACCCCGATGCAGAGAAAACAATGCCGCCGTCGGGCCAGAGAATGTGGAGGATTGCCTTTCAGAGCCCCTCTTTGAAATATATACTACAATGACAAATGCCCGATTCTTCGCTCAAACACCAGCACGCATTTCCCAGACCAATTACTTCACTTTTCCCCCGATAAGGCCGGCCGCGCTCGTCCTGACGATGGCAAATTGTGATTTCCATTGTAATTACGGCCAACTTTCATGAAACGTGATAAGGGGGTTTGCCTTTGATTTCCAGCGCTGATAATATCATACAGTAAGTTGGAGTAATTAAAGCAGGTAATTCTAGACTTGACATTCTGGTCTTGGTCAATTACACGCAGCAAAAACAGTTGTCAACTTTACTATTGCGTTTCATCAATCATTGCGCATGTTGAATCTATTTAATGGATCAAATTCAGCCTGCAATGACATTAAAGTAACAAATTATATTACCAATCCCAGCTTAGTGTCAACAAATGTCACTTGTTTAATGCCCTTTCATCTTTTCAAGCCTAGTTTTTTACCCATGAATGCCTTTCAAGTTAATTACTCTTACATGACAATGAAGGCTCACGCTTACTGTGAGAGCACTCACTCCTCTGTGTTCATTCATTAATACATATGAACAGATGAAACAGGACATTTACCTTTTAAGCAGAGGATAATTAGGTTCAGCTGTAGTATGATTTTGATATCTTTTGATCAGTTTATGCAAATAAAGGAAATTGACCCAGTTGACCCAGCTTTGTTTATTTTATTTTATTTATCACTATACCTATACAGATATAGCTGAGGTCAAACGTGTACATAAACCTGCAGAATCTGCAAAATGGGGAGGGATCATACAAAATGCACGTCATTTTTTATTTAGTACTGACCTGCAAAAGATATTTTACATAAAAGATGTTCACACATAGTCCACATATAGTCCATAGTCCGCTGTTCTTCAGAAAACTCCTTCAGGTCCCACAAATTTGGTTTTTCAGCGTTTTTGTGTATTTAAACCCTTTCCAACAATGACTGTATGATTTTGAAATCCATCTTTTTACACTGAAGGACTCATGCAACTATTGCAGAAGGCTCAAACACTTACTGATGCTTCAAAAGGAAGAATTCTGCATTAAGAGTCGGGGGGTGACAACTTTTGAATGGAAAGAGAATTTGTACATTTTTTCTATTTTGCCTAAATATTTTTTATTTTATTTTTTTTAGTTCTGCCCCCTCAGAAGCTACAGAAGATACATGTTTCTTAGAAGACAAAATAAGTTAAATTTACCCTGATCTTTACATTTTAAAAAGTTTTCACCCCTGGCTCTTAATACATCATGTTTCCTTCTGAAGCATCAGTGAGTGTTTGAATCTTCTGTAATAGTTGCATATGAGTCCCTCAGTTGTCCTCAGTGTGAAAAGATGGATCTCCAAATCATACAGTCATTGTTGGAAAGGGTTCAAATACACAAAAATGCTGAAAAACCAAATAATTTATGGGACCTTGAGGATTTTTCCTAAGAACAGCAGGCAGTTTAACTGTTCAGGACAAACAAGGGACTCATGAACAACTATCACAAAACAAAAAAAAACAATTGATCAATCAGGTAACAACACAGTATTAAAAATCAAGGGGATGTAAAGTTTTGAACAGGGTCATTTTTTATAAATTCAACTATTATTTTCTCTTGTGGACTATATGTAAACATCTTTTATGTGAAATATCTTTTTCAGGTCAGTACTACATTAAAGAAACATGCATTTTGTATGATCCCTCTTATTTTGGTAAATTAATTAACATTTAGCAGAATCCGCAAGGTGTATGTAAACTTTTGACTTCAGCTGTATGTATTGAAATGTGTCAAAACAAGGAACATAACCACACACACACACACAAAAAAAAAATAATAATAAAAATAAATAAATAAAAAATATTGTTTTATTTAATAGCTTATTGTAATTGCTTATTGTATTTATTGTTTTAAATAACTGCCCCTGGTCTTTTTATGCATATCCATCAAACTAAACTAAAATACACTTTCTCTTGTAAACACTCTTTCTGTTGTATATAAAGTAAATTATTGAAACTGAATCTACTCAAATATGAAGTTTTGATTCTTGTAATGTTGTTCAATGTCACACTCAAATCACAGTTTATGAATATCAACGGCATTAGCAATAAAACATCAACATATGTGTGTTTGGTGATTTTTAGTGCATGTTTGAGTCAGTTCTCCTCATGTTCACACAGCTGTCACCACATTAAATGTTTTCGATTTCACTTTCAACATGATGGCTAATTCCTTTGACAATTTCAGACCAAATATGGTAGCTTGAAAGTGTGCCTGTGCAATCTTTCTTTAAAATAAAATGTCATTCATGTGATTTTGTGTAATTAAATATCCGCAGACATTTGTTAAGTGTCCAGATTCCACTCTATGTGTTTGCCTTTCATTGCTTGTGTGTGTTTGTGCTCATGATGGAAACTGCAGGTGTTTTCTGGACGGGGTTGAGACAGATTGGCGGAGCAGCATGCTGCTATCTGGCAGGCGTTCAGCTTTACCTGCGCTTAGCTTTCTAAGACCTTCGCTTTGAGAGCTTCAGAAGGTCCTCAGGTGCTCCTCACACCAAATCCTTCCTCCACATGTAAATCCTTCATATCCCATAAAGCGGAGGAGACAGCATACGGACAGCATTATGACACGCTCACCTGGACGCCGGACAAATGTATATCTAAATGGACAGAATCTTCACTCCTTATGTAAGGGACCAAGTGTAGTACAGCTAATGGCATTACTGCTCACTCCAATCATTCATGAGTTATTAAAATAATAGATCATCCATATCAAAACTCCACCATCTTTTACTTATTCTTCATTTGTATTTAAACACAATGAAAGTGAATGTCACCTAGGCCTGTAAAGTCATAAAATAGCAACAAACCACCATAAATGTGTCATAAAAAATGCACTATACTATAATAAAATATAAATAAACTATATAAAATATATATATGATACACTTTAAAGCCGTTAAATGCATTACAATATTATGTTTATTGCTTTAATTATTGTAATGCACTTTATAATTCATTGTGTGATCTCTTGAATAATTGCAGCTATAGTTATAATAAATTAATAATACATTGATATACTTGTCTATATACACTTCAGAAAGTAGGACGCATTTAAACCTGACAAACAACCAATTTCAGGCGTAACAAGGAATCTGCAAAGTTTAGAATGCATTTCAACTTTGGTTGCAAATATTTATGAAAAGATGTAATGCTTTACAGCATTATGAATACATTAATGATAATGCATTATACATAAAGTGTTAGCAAAAAAAAAAAAAAAAAAAAGAGTTGCATGTTTAATTTAGTGCGTTACTTGCCAGTTATTTAATTATTTGTGAAATTTACAAGCTTTTTTCAAAGTAATTCATATTTTTTCAGTGCATATTCAAGTCTTTTGTAGACTAATATGTGACCCTGGACCACAAAACCAGTCTTAAGTAGCATGGGTATATTTGTAGCAATATCCAAAAATACATTGTACGGGTCAGAATGATTGATTTTTCTTTTATGCCAACACTTATTAGGATATTAAGTAAAGATCATGTTCCAAAAAGACATTTTGTAAATCTCCAACTGTAAATATATCAAAACATAATTTTTGATTAGCAATATGAATTGCTAAGAACTTCATTTGAACAATTTCAAAAGGTGATTTCCTCAATATTTTAATTGTATTTATTTTATTTAATTAGTTTTATCTTGGCCACATACTGCCCTATGCTAACAAAATACATCAATGGAAAGCTTATTTATTCAGCCTTCGTATGATGAAAATTAACCCCTATGTCTGGGTGTGTGGTCCAGGGTCACATATTTATATTTAGAATATCATTTTGTTGCTGACATCACTTTCATTATATAAAAACGAGCAACCAGAAAGACGTTTTGAATTTCGCATCTTAAGTAAAAAGCAAGTGATGACAGCATCTGTTTGTCAGACTGAAGAAATGAATCTCTTTCTCATCAGCCTGATCGGATACAGAAACAATCATCTGAGGTTGTAAAATGCGAGGTGTTTTGGTAAACAAAGGTCAGCTGATTGCCATGCCAAATGGCATGATGGCCACATTAGTGGACAGATCCTGCCAAACCTCCCTCATTACCCATGATTCATAACTGTGCTTAAACAAATAGAGCTGCCGTCCCTCCTTTCATCTTTAATTTCACAGACTCATTAGGTGGATCGCCGAGATCCGCGCAGTGGACAGATAAGACCACCACCTGCGGCGCAGCCCTCGCCTGTGCCCTCAAACACACACACAAACACACACACTGCGCCTCCAGCACCCTGCCCAGCCAAACACCATCAGAAGTCAGATCAGATGCCACTGATGCAGTGCCAGGCTGCATGAACAACCACAGGACGCCGGTGTGTGTGTGTTTTCGCCCAGGGAGCAGCTGGAACAGCACTGGGCAGGCCAGAGGTATTAAACCTGAGCCGCTTGGCAAGGCAGCTCTCTGTATGGAGTCGCTCTGATTGGAGAGAGAGACAGACACACAGACAGACAGAAAGACAGAAAGACGCAGGCAACTAGTTACACGTGCGTCACACAAACTATTAAACATGGAGACAGAATAAACAAACAACAAACAGAAAATAAACATGAGAAGTAAACAGAAACCATAGTTAATAGCAAAAGAAGACTGTTAGACCGCTAGAGGTTCAGCATGATTTTCTGTTGTCAGATACACACAAGATGCCTATAAATAAAGACACACTCTCAGATACACTGGGACCCTTAAAAAAAACTACTAATATTTACCTTTAATGTATTAATATGCTGATTTAGGAATCAGTAAGGCACAAAGATGTGCTTTTTAGATCTTGTAGTGTTTTTCTGAGAGTGTAGAAAAACAAAATCACAATTCAGTATGAATGTTTGTATGAAAAGAGACCAATCAGAATTCATTATGTAAATATTATAATTCCATTATCACTGAGTACTATTTTTGAATGGTAAACATGATTTTCAAACTTTAATTTAAAAAAAAAAAAAATAACATTCAGATAAAATTAACTAAGTGTTCCTGCTCAGTATTTTTGTCTTGTTTCCAGAAACAAATATCTAAAATAAAGATATGTTTACTTAAGAAGCAAAATTAACATATTAAATCTCATTTTCTGTAAGCAAGTACACTACCAGTCAACATTTTTTTATTTTTTTTTTTAAAGAAGTTTCTTATGCTTATCAAGGCTGTTTTCACTTGATCAAAAATACAGAACAAAAAATATATATTGTTAATATGTAATAATATTATTACGATGTAAATGAATGTTTTTCTATATTAATATACACTAAAACGTAATTTACATCTGTAATTAAAGTTGAATTTCCAGAATCATTACTCCAGTCTTTAGTGTCACATGATCCTTCAAAAATCATTCTAATATGCTGAGTTATTATCAGTTATTATCATAAACATTTGAGTAATACAATTTTACACACCCAAATACATTAACTAGAGAAGATGTTGGAGGTTTAAAACAAACTCTGCTTCATAAATCTTTACTATTATTGTTACTATATTTCGCACCTTTGATACTTTCAACAGAAACTCTTGAATGCATTGGGGTGTGTGTGTGAGTGAACAATGATCACTGTGTGTGTGTGTGTGTGTGTGTGTGTGCGTGTGTTAGTAGTGGAGCAGCAGGGGAAGCCATTATCTCTGTAATCTACTGATGATTAAAATTAGCACTGCTGATCTGATCCCCTGAAGGCTGTAAGTGATGTGCTGTAGACTCTCTGTGACCCAGCTGAAGCTAACACTCCTCACCAGTTTGTTCTCAAATGACTCGTCACACCTAATAATCTGACAGCAATTAACAAACAGGAACTGTGGACATTGCATTACGCATAACAACACTTACCGCTCTACAAACTACAGATATACCTCTTACACATGTGTACAAAAGTCAGCCTGAAGAACGTTTGTTTCAGTCTAAATATGCAAGTCTAATAAATCCATGAACTTTTATTGTTAAAGGTGCTTATCATCGCCCAGCCCTATTAGAGTTACCGAGCAAAACTGTAAAAATACTCACAGGTTTCCTGTACACTGTCCCACCTCTGCCATTGGTCGGCCTGTCTGATATCCCCGCCCCCAACCATTCCTATTGGTTGGAGTGAGTGTTGCTGTGTCAGCTGGTCACGACGAGTCACAGCGTCACACTTCTTTGGGACATCGACCTTATAATTGCTCTGCACACTGAACTAATGACACACTTCACCTTTAATGGCGCTTTGCTGTCGTTCTGGGCTGTGTCTCAATATGACGAGTTCGTGTAGAGTTATTCTTACTCCTGGGCTTGTCGTTCAGGTCTGCCTGACGTCAGGAGAGGCTCTAACCATCTGCCATGAAATGATGCTACAACACAGAGTCTCCAAACAGTTCCATTCATTCACACACTTATACACACACACACACACACACACACACACACACACACACACGCTGGTATTCCCATCATTATGGGTTCATTCCATCGACATGTTTTTTTTTTTTTTTTTTTTACTGCACAATCTGCAATTTCTATCCCCTTACCTTAACCCTACCCCTCACACAAATCTACAGGCATTTTTAGATTTTCAATACACTTCATTTTGTATGATTTATAAGCTTATTTCCTCATAAGGATCTAAAAAAAATATGCCCACAAGGCCAAAAATTACTGGTAATACTATCTTTGTAGGGACATTTGGTCCCCATAACATGGTGAATACCTGCACACACACACACACACACATTTACATTAGTTCACATATTGTTTGTTAAATTAATGACTTTAAGTATAGAGTAACAATAATATAACTTTTTTTTCTTGTCTAGTATGTTCATTTTTATGATACACAACAATTTCTATTTTTAAATAATTAACAATTTAATTAGACATCTATTTTATTTTTTTATATTTAAATTTTGATAAATTATATATATTTTTACATTTATATATATTGTACCAATTTGAATATTTCTGTAATATATGTATGTATTTGTGTCTGCGATATAAAAGCTGTTACCAAACCATAACAGACGAATTTTACAAATATATTTAAAATGTCATTTATTTTTTGATTTTTTAGCTCACTTCTAGGTACACATTTGAATATAGATACGTTGGTACACATACACACACACACACACCATCAATAAATGCTGCCTCAAAATAAAATAAAGTAAATTGAAACCATTAAAGCAGAATTGAAAACATATTTATTTTAAAACGTCCATTTAATTATAAATAAATCGATTATGAAACCAACCGCACTGTACATTATTAAATAAAACCCAGAATATTATGTAGCACATAACAACTAAGGATCTTTAATCTATGTAAAACCATTTTACACAGGCAATTCAAAACCTAATCCAATCAATACAAACCACGTTTTAAACGCTGGCCATTACGCCAATTTAAAAATGTCCAACAGACGATCAATTTACATTTTTTAGGAATCAAATGCTTACCTAATCTAAACTATACAAAACCAAGCTGCATTCTATTGATTAGATTGAAGATTAGGACAATGAACTGAGCTTCAGTGACTTCAACAGACAGCGGCCCTCTCCTCTCGCATACGTGTGTGTGTGTGTGTGTGTGTGTGTGTGTGTGTGTGTGTGTGTGTAAGGGATGACAAAACAAAAGCAAATAAATAAGCAAAGAAATAAAATCTAATTTATTATATCTTTAAGCTAAATAAATATATGCACTTTTTTAAATAAAACACACACACACACACACACATAAATAATTAAATAAATTTGAAAATGTTTTACAATGTTGTCGATCTGATAGTAAGGCACACTCTTTGTGCTGGTCTGTTTGCTGACCATCATGAGACTGATTCCAAATGCATGGTTAAATTTTCACCCGTCCCTTTTCAGAGAGCTCTCATGGCTGGAGATCGATTGAGTCACCTTGGTTAGCTATTTGTAGGCCGTTGCCTGTGGAAGTGTCAGTGTGTGTGTGTGTGTGTGTGTGTGTGGAGGGGAGGTGGGGTTTCTCAGGGATGGACATTAGTTCCACAGTCCCCCTCTCCTCTCACCTTTAAGCTTGATCAAAGGCAACATTAGTTAAAGTCCATTATGCACATCCAACCCCAGTGTGCCGCTGACAGCGCCGAGGATTCACGGGACCAAGATATTAGCAGGGGGGAAAAAAAATCTGTTCGAATAGGAATATGGCATTCATGGGAAAATATTAAAGCCTACAGCCTGCTAAAGAAAAGAAAGATGAAAAATTAGCCATTTCTGAAGTGTGACACCTTAAGTTAGTCTTCAGTGTGTGTGTGTGTGTGTGTGTGTGTGTGTGTGTGTGTGTGTGTGTATGTGTGTGTGTGTGTGGTTTAACAGGTTTATTAAAAGCACTACG
Source organism: Cirrhinus molitorella (assembly GCA_033026305.1). Classification (NCBI taxonomy): domain Eukaryota; kingdom Metazoa; phylum Chordata; class Actinopteri; order Cypriniformes; family Cyprinidae; genus Cirrhinus; species Cirrhinus molitorella. Next base: position 33,281,121 of record CM065123.1, on the reverse strand, counting down.
GCTGTCATTTTCCTACTCACAGTTTTGCATCACAGTGAAATAATGTTAGTGGCATTTCGAATATCACTTTTCCTCCCAACGAGACGCTTAATTTGATCAGTTCTCTGAAGTGGGGCGCTTTGTTTGGATTATATTTCCATGAAAACAATTGTTTATTTATTTGCCAATTTAGGACTCTTTTTCTTGCGTTGAACTTGAGTTGTGAAGTCGAAACCAGTATGTATATTATGTAACTAAACATGAATTTGAAATGAATGACCTTTTATGTGTTTATTTAAAGTCCCAAAGTTTAAATTAGAACATTTTAGATGAGAACAAGGGGAAATAACTGTCAAATATTAATATATAGTTGCAACTCAAATATATTTATACAAATCTAAGTATGTAAATGTTTATGAATATGTAATTGCAAGCACAAATATATCAAATGTAAGTATGAGTACATATTAAAATGAACAGATATTTAATTGTGATTTTTCAAAATGCATTTGCAATTAAAAACCTGCAATGTGATTTTTAATTCTATATTTAAGCTTAATAAATACACAGAGATTTCCTGTTTGCGGTGAATATGCGCGTGAGCATTTAGCCACTGGCACGCCAGACTAAAACACTCGTGTTTGATACAATTCTACAGAGATTTCGATTTGAATAAACATAAATTATCAGACAATTATACACACTCCTCTTTGCCCTGACGTTTCATCCCTGACATTCATTACCATCCATTCATCACGAGGCATCAGCAATTCATACCTGCATGTTTTCATTCGATTATCTTTTGTTTGAGAAATGCGTGTGTCCTGCATCTTGATTGAATAGAGGCTAATCTAATTTCTTAGTCATACCGCTGCTGAAAAGTGTATTTGTTTGAAGGAGAACGACTTGAGCCGACTTAACAATGGGAGCCAAATTGTATGTGTTCTATGGTGACTACATAAGATTTATAGTGCAATTCATTTGAATAGATTAGCGATTTAAGTAATTCTATAATTGAATGAGTCATGGCTCGAAGAAAAGATATGCTGTTTTCCTTTCACGATTGAAGTAATTAGATTAAACACAACAAAAGTCTGTTTCAAAGAAGGAAGAAAGAAATACAGCATTGTTTGTTACAACACGCCGAACTTGCATTTTTTGGTTTGTTTCCTGGAAATTCCAACTAAATATAGTGTTATTAAATTTGGAAAATCTGCATTTTTTAAAAAATGTTAATATTTTATTACAGAGAATTTTGTCTCTATAATGATTTTTATGTAAATTATGGCATGCAGTTGATTTTTAAAATGATTAAAGCTACATTTTTAGAATCTTAAATAATCGCATAAAAAAACAACACAATACAAATTAAATAGTACTTTTAAAATATAATGCAAAAAAGCAGCATGAAGAATCTCTGGAAGTCTTTAAAAGCAGTCCCTGTGTTTACAGAAACAACAACCCAGGCCAATCCCTGACTCCAGGCGTCTGTCGAGTGGAAGCACTGCGCCTCCTAAAGGCCAGAGGAGGAAGCGCACATCCAGCCCTCCTCCCTTCTGCTCCTCTGACACCAGAGCGATTTCCAAATCTCCACCTCTCTCCACTCGCTCCTCACCCCAACTCTGAGATCCTCTCTCATCCCGCTCCGGCGTGCCTCCTCTTAGCGCTTATGATCCATTTTCTCATGGCTGGGCTGATTTGAGAAGTTGCTCGCTCAGAGGAAGCCAGCAGTCAATCAATGCCACCGAAATAGCAGAGCTCCATTAGCAGCCGGTAACAGTAGCTGTGCCCTTGCGCAAGGGACTCCGACGTGGCGACTCGAGTCTCTGCGCCTTTCTGCCTCTTTTTCATAGTTTGCCACGGCCGCAACTTGTCCTAAGCTTGCTCTTACCTTACTCTGATCGTCTTCTCCAGACCTGCGGACCCTTGGGTGTCACTTACCCTCACTGTCCGGTTTTCCCCTCAGTTCCTCGCTGTTTAACGGGCGTCTGTGCCTCTAAAGTCTGCGCTGACCGCCCCCCTTCCACTCCCTCGCTCTTTGTTTTGATGAAACCCAATACCTCAAAGCATCTTTTGTTTTACAAGAGGGCCAAAAAGGGTTTTCAGAGGAAGGCGAGCGAGCAAGTTCGAGAGCACCCCGGGTTCCCCACCTGGCATACATGCCTCTCTCTCAAGCGTGGATTATTACAAGGAACATCTGCTCTGGGGTCGATGATCACTGTCAGCTGGCATCGCCAGATACGACACGTGGACCGTCCCCGGCTTCCTCTCACTCCACGCGAAGCGTTTGATGTCGTCTGAGTTCGGACGCTCAGCCTGGCAAGAGGCCACCGCCTGACTGCACAAACCCAGAGCGCAGATTTACTGTAAAGGCGTACAGATCCGCACCGCAGGGGCCCGTTGTTAAATGAGCTACATGTACTGTATTGTTACATATCGCTAAATGCAAAAGCGGAGATGAGAACTTTCCCATGTACACGATTCCCCGCGGCTTAAAGCCAGAGAATGGGCAGACGTGTTTAATGTGCACCTGGCACCAAACATCCAGCAGCCTCTTCGCTGGTCGCACATGTGGCACAGAAACGCCCAAACGCTTTCCAAAAGCACTGCTCGGAGAAGAGCTCTGAAATATTAGAGGTAAGAGGCATCCGCATGTTTCTCGAAGCCAAAGCTGTTCTGGGCCCAAACTCTGATCGGATGCACTGAGTTTAATTCTATACTCCTGCATGATGTATTAACACTGAAGTTGCTACAGTTAAGGCATGTTCACTTTAAGAGAATAGTGAATTCCAATACAACCACAACACAGAGCAACAACACCACATGGATATCACAGTATAGTTCCAGTTTCCTAATTCTGAACAATATTTGCAGTTGTTAAAATGAATGTATTGAACATATAGCTGCTGATGTCAAGCTTATTACAATTATCATTGATGTTATTGTTAACTAAAAGAAACTATTAAACATCAGTTTAATTCATTGAAATAAAGCTGAAATAAAAAATACTACATGAAAAAATTTAAATGTATGAAGTTTGTTAAAGGAATGACTAAAACCGAAATAAAAACAGGTTAAAGCTAAATATTAATAAAAGACAAACACATAACAATGACTAAAAGTAAAATTAAAACTGAAAATGAAACTGAAAGTTTCCTAATTCTGAATAATATTTGCAGTTGTTAAAATGAACGTATTGAACATATAGCTGCTGATGTCAAGCCTATTACAATTCTCATTGATGTTATTGTTAACTAAAATAAACTATTAAACATCAGTTTAATTCATTGAAATAAAGCTGAAATAAATAAAAAATACTACATGAAAAAAATTTAATGTATGAAGTTTGTTAAAGGAATGACTAAAACTGAAATAAAAACAGGTTAAAGCTAAATATTAATAAAAGACAAACAAATAACAAAATGACTAAAACTAAAATTAAAAATGAAAACTGAAAATGTTTTTAAAAAATAATAATATTATAACTGTACATGAATAATAGTAAAATTACACTGACACTTATGAAATTGGTAGTTTTTAATGAGCATAAAATATTTTAAATAACAAAACCTAATACAAATTACAACACATCAAGTTACTAATGCTGCCTTCATGTGATATCCTAAATTTCCTATTTCCCACTTATGCAGTCGTGATTATGAGCTTGTGGTATTCAAAGGCTTTAATGTCGGGAAAAAAATAAAATAAAATGTAGCATGCTTATTTCATTGCTTATAAAACATACAATATGCTTTGAATGATCGTTCATATCTAGCCTATGAATACACTACTTTAGCGACAAAACAAAGGGATGCGGTTGTTGTGAGGACAGCATTGACAACAGCAAATGTTGTCCTCTCCACCATGTTTAAGGTTTATGACCCGCCCAACTTGGAAATTCTGGTATCAAAATTATTTGGACATGACTTGAAAGGCCGTTCATGTCCAATTTCTGATTAGGAAACCGGTATTTATGATAATTCCGGCACATGAAGGTAGCATAAAACTCCAACTAAAAAGGAAAACTCATTTAAAATATGAATGATGATACAATAGTATATACACAATACTAAAATAACACTGGCACTTATCAAATGGGTAGTTTTGAATACATATTTTAAAAATCAAAATGTAATAAAAATAACAAGCACATAACAAAGTTAGGTAACACTTTATTTTACGGTGTCCTTGTTACAAACGTTACATGTACTTACTATTATAATAACAATAAATTATGCGGAATTGCATGCAATTACCTCTAAACCAAACCCTAATCCTAACTCTAACTCTATAGCAAGTACATGTAGTTAATTCATATTTCTCAATACTTATATGTGACCCTGGACCACAAAACCAGTCATAAGGGTCAATATTTTTTTTTTAAGTTGAGGTTATACATCATAAATAATAATAATAATAAAGTAGTGTTCCACTGATGTAGGTTTGTTAGGATAGGACAATATTTGGCAACTATTTGAAAATTTGGAATGTGAGAGTGCAAAAAAAAAAAAAACTAAATTTTGAGAAATTTGCCTTTAAAGCTGTCCAAATAAAGTTCTTAGCAATGCATATTAGTAATCAAAAATTAAGTTTTGATATATTTACAGTAGGAATATATTCATGGAACATGATATTTCCTTAATATCCAAATGATTTTTGGCATAAAAGAAAAATCGATCATTTTAACCCATACAATGTATTTTTGGCTATTGCTACAAATGTACCTGTGCTACTTAAGACTGGTTTTGTGGTCAAGGGTCACATGTGTACTGTATAATTACACTGTAACTAAAATTTCAACTAAAAAAGGAAAACTCAAAATATAAAAAAAGACTCATTTAAAATATAAATGATACTGTAATAGTATAGAAGTAATACTAAAATAACACTGACACTTATGAAATTGGTAGTTTTGAATGTTTGAAAATAATCACATAATCTCAACTAAAATGAACATTCAAAATATAAAATACAGACTAATTCAAAATATTATTTATACCATAATAGCATATGTGACCCTGGACCATAAAACCAGTTATAAAGGTCATTTTACATAAATAATAAGAATAAATAAGCTTTTCATTAATGTATTGTTTGTTAGAATAGGACAATATTTGACTGAGATACACCTATTTGAAAATCTGGTATCTGAAGTTGCAAAAAATCTAAACATTGAGAAAATCAACTTCAAAGTCGTCCAACTGAACTTTTTATCAATGCATATTACTAATCAGAAAGTGTTTGTGAAATTGAGTTGTGATATATTTAAGGTAGGAGTATCTTCATGCAACATGATATTTCCTTAATATCCTAATGATTAAAAGAAAAATCAATAATTTTGACCCATACAATGTATTGATGGCTAAGAATGGTTTTATGGTCCAGGGTGAAAAATGTACTGTATAATTACACTGTAACAAGAATACCTTAAATTAAAGTTTAACCCAAAATGACTGAAATTTTGACTAAAAAAGAAAACTCAAACTAAAAAAAAAAATATACATACTAAAAGTATAAAAATAATAATAACACTGACAATTATGAAATGGATAGTTTCAAAATAATAGCATACTAAACTGACACTGACACTTACTAAACCGGTAGTTTTAAATGAAGTCAACATAAAATGACAACCGTTTGAATTCTGTATGAATTCACCAAGCTGCAACTGTATTGTTTGTCAAATTACAGCACTGATTGTGAAGTAGAGGCAAACAAAATGAAAACTTCTTGAGGTTAAGAAAAGGTCACGAGCCTCAGACTGTGTGATGCAGCCTCAGACTGTCTGGACGTCTCAATCCCTGTACCACCTTTTTTTTTTTCCCTGAGCCGCTGCACCACATGTTGTCACTCTTCAAAAGCAGACGTAATCTCTGTTCAGAGCAGGGCCTGGGTTTCCCAGCACACTCTCTCTCTCTCTCTCTCTCTCTCTATCTGCCTCCCCTGTCGGGCGGTGAGAGATCGCGGCATGCTGTATTGCTGTGTCAGGTGTTATTAGGCGGTGCGGGGTGGCAGCTCCATCACTCTGATGCTCGTGTCCACTCCAGGGCGGATGAGGGCCAATTGCTTACACTCGCTACAGTGACAGAGCAGGGGGTGATTGGCAGCGACATGGTCCTGTCTGGGACGGGAGGGCAAACCCTCTGCTGAGGCGTTATTCCAGCGGCCCGCAGAGAAGAGCTCCACACACTCACATGCGCTCACACACAAACACGTGCTTGTCTTTATGCTTTTGCACGTGTAAGGACAATGATGTTGAACTGTTTTGTGCATATTCAAATTCTACAGCAGCTCAAAATTCAGTACATTCAAGATACCTTGATAGAAGCTCGGCTGTTTTCAAAATAAAGTAACTCTTTTCCAACCAAAAAGCTTTTCTATAACAGAATATTTATAGAGTAGAATAGAGTGCATCACTAAACTACAAGAAAATATCATTGGATTATGTTTTACAAGAAAAACTATTTCAGTTTTTCTGCTTTCTGCTTGTGTTTCTTGACATTTCTTTGTAATTACATTTGAAATTTACTAGCTAACTATCTTTACTACTAAGTGAAGATTGGTAAAATAGTTTTTTTTTTATGTTAAATTAGAGTGTGTTCTAGTTGGTTTGTTGTTCATTTTGTTTAAGGTTATTTTCAAATGTTGTCACACTAATTGGGTTTGTTCATACACTCAAAATGTCATAGCTTTGTGCCAAAAAAAAACAGAAAAAAGTGCCATTGATTATATTGCATTGGACTAAAACTTCCCAAAGTTCCCAGTCATAAATAAATACATTTCTCCTTATGCTACATTACTACATTACTTTGTATCAACTTGTTTTCTTATGCATCTCAGTTTTTGAGTGAACATTGCCAAAATGATTCAAAAACAATGCCTTTATCAATGCTGCTATTGGCCTATGATTAATCAATCAAATAAAATAAAATAAAATAAAATAAAATAAAATAAAATAGAACAAAAAAAAAAAGAGTTTGAATCCAATATCTGTTAAGTTAACACTTTATTTTACAGTGACTTGTTTTAATAAAAATAAATGCATAATTACATGTGCATAATTCATTAAATATTCATAATTACATGCAACCAATCCTAAAACCAAACCCTCAGCATAACCCTAACCCTATAGTATATGTAGTTAATAATATTGCTCAGTACCTAAATGTACAATTGAAGTTAACCAATGAGACTGTAACCCAATATTTGGTAATAATATAGCATATCAATAATTTTATAAGCCATTTTTTGTAGGAACACCAGAATAGGTAAAGGATTTTCAGCACAGCACAAAGTTTAAAAAATCAGTTCAGTGTTTCAATTCAGCTTGATTGTAGTTAAAGTACTTTAAATGATGATTAGACACTATTAACCAGACAGTTGTAAGTGCAAATGACAATAGTGTCCCTCTATTTTCTTATCCGTTTCTTCGTGGCTCAAGCGAAACAGTTTTACATGCAAAGGTTGCATTTAGAGTGGAACATAATTCAGCCAATCAATTCATCCGATTACCCTCAGACAACTATTGATGGTTTATTTTCTAAAGCAATCATTTCTATTAAACTTCTCATCAGTCACTAAAATGCATATGCCATTTTAAATTTTCCGTCAGACTTTATACTAATTAATTTTAGCATGGTCATTAAAACAGGCCAGTTAAAATGATTGCTAATGATATTAGACTGCACTACAGATCAATGAACCAATAATATCTGCACATTCTATAATACTGAACACTGAAGACTATAGGGCTGGACTTCAGAAAGCAAAATTGGGTTTGATATAAATCTTGCATACGTTAGAACCGAGGAGTGTTTCATATATAAGTCCAGATATGCAGCCGGAGGTTTCCGTGAATTAGTGTGCCAGCTTCAATCTCAGTATCTTTGCCTTGAGGACAGAATGTGTTGGAGTCTGTGTTAAGATGTACTGATACTCCATCACAGAATAATTCTGTTAAAATAATGATCTTTCTTTGGGCTATGGGCCCTCAGGAGCTGTTCTGCACTGAAAGCTACACTCATAAAGCCTTCATTTTTACAATTGGATATTGGAGAACTGATTTTTCCTCAGTGTGAACATATAAGGCTCCTCCATGACAGGTTGGGGTCTGTTGGAGAGCGTGCCACATTACAGAGCTTACATGGTTTGGCGCTCATAACTGCGTTAGGTTTTGAAAGCACACAGCGTTAGCATGAGGTGAAGGTGTGTAGAGCCCTGTGGAAAGATGAGAGGATCACAGCCTCAACGCAGACAAAAGCCCATCACAAAGTTCCTGCAGTGATCCGTAATAAAGAACAAGTTCTTATAGAGTTACCGTTTAAAGGGACAGTTCACCCAAAAATGAATATTCTGTCTTTATTTGCTCATTCTCACGTCATTCCAAACCTGTACGCTGTTATATTTTCAAAAGAATACACTGTGAAGAAAACATCATTCAGATCTTTTCCATACACATGAAGACTTAAAAAAGCGATCCAAAGATTCAGATCAAATGCAACTTAGGAACAATATTCCCAGATGTTAACTGTTGTATAGAGAAGATACACTGTAAAAAATGACTGTGAATTTAACGGCAAAAAACTGTTACAGTAAAAACCTGTTCAATGGTTAACGGTAAAAGACTGTAAAGTTTACTGTAAATTGATATTCCCAGAATTCCCTGTGTTATTTATTTATTTATTTATTTTTGTTGAAACTCTTTCTCTTTATTTATTTATTTTTTTAGCAGGTTTGTATATTAGAAACAAATTTCAGTACTTCAGTAGGTCGGTACATTACGATTATATCAGTTAATAAAATTACGGTATTTACCTGTAAATTTAAGTGAAAACCGTAAACTGTAAAATGTTGCTACAGTATTTGTTTACAGTAAAACCACAGCTGCTGGTTTTCTACTGTAAATTTTACGAATGTTTTTTTTTTTGTGTGTGTGTGTGTGTGTGTGTGTAGGTAAATATTCCAAAGAATAAAAAAAGAACAGCATTATGAATTTGGAACAAAATTAGGGTGAAAAAATTACAGGATTTTTTGGGGGGGAGATAAACTATAAGTTAATGTACATTCATTTGACTAGTCAGCACTGCTTTCAAAAATGCAATTTTAGAATTTTGCAAAAACGTTTGTGAACAAATTTGGTATCATGAACTAACAAAACGAGCAGCATTTTACAGTTTTTATATACATACAGTATCATCTTCAACTTCATAATCATCCTACAAGGCTGTTTTACCTTTTTTTTGTAAAGTGTGTTTGATCTTCTTTGTATGTTCACTTTGTAAACACTCGGCTGGTATTTTTGCAGCAATGTAGGGTGATTTTGAAGTTGGGAAAGAAAACGAGATGTGAGTTTTTCAACATACCCTAACTGTATTGATCCGGATCACAAAGACTACACATACACATCGCAGAGACGAGACAAGACGAGGATTTGAGGTTAAAAAGTATATAATTTGTCAATATGTTTTGAAAATAACCAATCGTTTCGCTAGACAAGACCCTTCTTCCTCGGCTAGGATCATTTAGAGCCCTTTGAAGCTGCATTTAAACTGCATTTTGAAAGTTCAAACTCGGGGGCACTATAGAAGTCCATTATATGGAGAGAAATCCTGAAATGTTTTCCTCAAAAAACATAATTCCTTTACGACTGAAGAAAGAAAGACATGAACATCTTGGATGACAAGGGAGTGAGTACATTATCTGTAAATTTTGGTTCTGAAAGTAAACTAATCCTTTTATTGTACTGAATGTGCACTTGTAATGTACTTCAAATCTTAAAAGTAGATTTTTAAAATAAAAGGCCACAGAAATTACTTCTAGAGAGACACTTTGAAGGCTTTTCACAACACATTTAAGTCCACTTTTAAAAGGTGCACTTTGTAATAATGCCAAATTAAAAGTTTTGTAATACTTTAATATAGGGAACAATTCTCACGATTAACTAGTTACTTTTAGCATACCTATTATTAACATATTGGCTGTTTATTAGTACTTTATTGCTACCTAAACTTACATATTAGCTATTAATGAACAACAAATTAGGAGTTTATTGAGGCAAAAGCAGTAGGTAATGGTTTGTTAATAGCGAGACATTTTAATCATTGTGTTTTAATAATCTTTTGTCATGTTTTAAATAAGAGCACTTATTTTGATGTGTTGACTTAAAGTACTTGATTATCATTTTAACTGTAGTGTGTTATTTGCTATTACATTTAAGTTAAAGATATTTCATATTACATTTTAAGTTTATTATAAATTGTATTATATGTATTGTATTATAAATCTACTAAATGTCAAATCCATCATTATTAATGTGCAATTACTGTTGTTATTACAACATTTAAATACACGACAGAAGTTTTAATAAAAATGACAAAGTATATTTTAGTTTAGCATAAATGCTTGTCAGTACATTCAGCAGTAACTTTAAGATTATAATTATAAAATTACACATAATAATGTTCTACTAAAGTACAGCTAATTGCATTTAAACTATTAAACTTTAATGCCTGAGTTTAAGTGCCTGAAAACATTCTTGGTAACACTTTATTTTATGGTCTCTTAAGTAGTTGCTTATTAACACGCATACAACTAGAATATTAGCCGCTTATTAGGACTAATTAAGCACATATTAATGCCTTATTCTACATCCCTAATCCTACCCAATACCTAAACTTAACAACTAACTTAATAACTATTAATAAGCTTCAAATTAGGATTTTTTTAGGGAAAAGTCGTAGTTAATAGTGAATGAGTGTTTCCTATTCTAAAGTGTTACCGTTTTCTTTTTAAAAGTATGAAGTGTATTTCTTTTTCATAAGTGATGTGCATTTATGCTTGAAATTTTAAACATGTCTTGATATACGTAGAAATTAATATCAACCTAAACTAATACAAAAAAAACTGCTTTGCCATAAAAACTGAACTCAAGTTACACAAACATGACAAAAAATCTAAAAAACTTGCTTAAAGTTTATTAATATTATAACAGTAAACTAAATGCATGTATTATGCAGGAATAACTGCACTGTAATCAACTGCAGGAGGGTTTTTCTTTCTCAATACCGATACTTGAATTAATTGTTGGCTTTGTCTCACATCACATTGCATACGATCACTATATTTAAGACTTGCTTGATACAAAACAATGTTACGGTTGGATTTGCTTGTTAACTTTTATGACTCGCATTTAATGTGGTTGTGAGCAAGTATAACAGTGTACATGTGAGATCATCAGGGTTTTACATACGAGCGATTCCAGCAGCATGAAGATCACCAACACTGCCAAATACAACACTGCAAAAGAGCGCCGCACCAGCTAAATAAAAGCATGTTTGTTACTCGCTTGGACTGGACATCACCTCCACGACCTCATTTGTACTCCAACAGCTCTTTCCTGGCTAGCGACTCGGGGAGAAAACGCCTCGAGAGAAGCTGCAATCGCACGGCGGCTCAGGAGGGCTGGAACGATCCGGAGCCATGCCGTTAGCTGGCCGCTTAGCTCCAGCTCCTTATTTGGTCTGATGGGTGGCAGTTTGAGGCAGGTGATGATTTATAAATGGACTATCGGCTGGTGGGCCCACAGGAATGGGGAGGACTTGGACAGGGATGCTGGGGAAAGTGCCAGGGTGCTTTACTGGAGCTCGCGCCAGAGAGCCGAGGCACATTAGCACAGGCTGGAGCATCTGCGAGCCGAGCGGCGCGCTCCTCGCTGCAGGGCCATATGGAGCTGACAGGATGCTGAGCGCTAATTAATTTGACTGCAGAAGATTCTCACAACAAAGAGAGATATGAAGTCCACCACCACTCCTCTCCTCTGCTCACACGCGTGCATTTGTCATTATTTATTCTCTCTGACCGTCTTTTTTTTATGCTGTCTACCTTGTACATCAGAATATGAGGTCTACTGAAAAGACTAGATCAATAAGATTTGCAAACATAGCTGAGAAAATCATACTTTTTTATACTAATTACAGTGTATTTACAGTGTACAGCTCCACAAAAACTACACAGATGTCACAGATTTCGTTTCAGGAAAGCAGAATTACGCTTTTTTGAAAGAAATTAATACATTTATTCATCAAAGACACAATAAATTGATTAAAATTTACAGGAAAGACATTTCTATGTCATTCTATTCATCTGTGAAACCTGAAAAGTCAAATGAATCACAGTTTCCACAACTATATTTTGTAGCACAACTGTTTTTAACACAGATAATAATCACAAATGTTTCTTGAGCAGCAATTCAGCATATTAGAATGATTTACGAAGGAAGTTCTGCTTTGATCACAAAAATTAAATTACCGTTTAACAGACATTCTCATAGAAAACAGACATTTTATATTTAAATAATATTTTACTGTTTTTACGGTATTTTCGATCAAATAAATGCAACATTGCTAAGCAGAAGTAAGGATTTGGCGTAGAAACACTCTTTGATATCAGATTTTGACCACACTATCCACTCCTAGAGGACAGAATAGCAAAATGAAGACTGGAAAACTAATTCATAAAACTATCAGCTAAATTCATCATGATGTTCAAATTCGTGGAGCTGCAGATGCAATACAGTATGAACAAAATGAGATTCTACTAACACAAATACGACAACTCCTCATGTGCCGCGCGTCCCCGCAGTGTAAAATACGACTCCTGTGATGTTGCGGGGATGGCCTCTTTTTGCCTTATTAGTAGATGTTTGTCCCTAAACTTTAAAATTCCAGCTAATGATATGGGACTTAATTTAATACATCAGTCAGCTACAGATGAAAGGAACACAGTCATTAACACAGACTGATTCATGTTTGTCAGTGTTGAGTTTTAGAGAATGTAAAAAAAACATTCAGAAAAAACACATTGGTCCAGTAGTGATGATAAAAACATAGATGTGTAGCATCTTAAGATGGGTTTGCCTAATAAGATGATTGTGTTAATGATGTCTTACACATGCTTTAAAGTTGCTACTACATCATAAGAACAGGTTGAAAACAAACATCCTGAAACACCAGGGGGGAAAAGTCTCTCTCTTCACTGAATAAATGAAAGCGTTACTGTTTGTTCTGTAGTTTGGAGCTTCATAAGCACAGTCTCTTCAATCAACTTAGTGGCTTTAAAATCAATGAAGTATGTAAATCAGCCATGCAGTTGTTTACAAAAGCCTTCATCACTTTAATAGATGAAATGCATATTCAAAAATCATTTTTAATTATTAAAGAAGCTGATCAATTATGATTAATCATATTATTCATTAAGGTTTTACCTTAATCAGGGTCATATTGATTTATTTGATTTGAATCTACTTGATGTCTATTGAGTGCACATTTTTAGTATTATGAACTAGTCAATTTACTTTCCAAATTGCTTTTAAGCTCTGATCACATGTCGATGAGTTTGTTTGTTCATCAGATTTGGAGAAATGTGTCATTCCATCACTTGTTCACCAATGGATTGAATGGGTGCCGTCAGAATGAGAGTTCAAACAGCTAATAAAAACATCACAATAATCCACAAGTAAGCCACACCGCTACAGTCCATCAGTTAACATCTGGAGAAGACAAATCAATCATCATTAAATTTCAATAATAACACTTCCTCCATTCTGACAGCACCCATTCACTGCAGAAGATCCATTGGTGAGCAAGTGATCCAAAAATGCTACATTTCTCCAAATCTGATGAACAAACAAACTCATCTACATCTTGGATGGCCTGAAGGTGAGCACATTTTCATTTTTGGGAGAACTATTCCTTTAATCTGTAAAAGTGTCAGCTAGTCATCTAGTCTGATCATTGAGAGACTGTGAGTGATTGAAAAGCAAAAAAGTCCCAGATATGTCAGACTGGAAGTTTCCAAAATATCTGACAGCTTTACTTTCCCCATCTTTAAAGAACAGAAGGGCTTTAATCTGGTGAAGAGTGAGCACTTATGAGCCTTTATGAAGCCAGACTCCAGGCCTGTGTGCTTTATTTCTCATCTTGCTGCTGGATTCTGGAGAGGTGAGAGGTCCCAAATCCCCCTCAGGACGGCTTGATCTCCTCAGACCCATTAGAGCCGCGCAGGGTTTAGCTCAACTCATATAAATTGGAATTAATGCCTCGTTTCCTTCTTCCTCTGAATCAAGCAAAAAAGCCAAAGTGTGCACCAGAGCGCATGTGAATCATAGAGCAGCTTCTGCCTCTGAAATGTCCCACAACTCACTGAGAGGAAATGGAAAGAGCGATCGTCCCGGTGAGGGAATAATGGCATTGAGCCGCTCCTCAGGAAGAGTCTTTCACTACACGTCCTCATTATGGCTGCTAGTTGAGACTGTACTTTTTTACACAATGCAGACAAAGTGTCTGCTTTACTCTTACTGTAAATTTTCTAAACAAAATAAATTCCATACTTGCATAGAAAAAAATTCTTTCACATTGAATTAAATGTATTTTTTAAAGTAGAAAGACTGAAATAGCATCTTCTTTTAAAACAGCTTTATTTAAAACTTCATCATTTTGTACAGTGTATTATGTTTTGTTTTCAGATTTGACTATTTGATGCTTTTTCTGTGTTATTTATTCAGGGAATTTTGTCTCAGAAGGTCAAAAGGTTTTGAGCGGTAACTGATATATTGTATTGACGCATTTAGCATGGTATGCTATGGTAAATTTAGCAACGTTTCCTCTAAAATTCCATTGTTTCTAGAGATGCACCGATTGTAACTGTCTTGGTTGTGTGACCTGCCTATTTGTTTTTTTTTTGTTTGTTTGTTTTTACACAGAACTGCAATGGAAGCATATACAGAATTATTTGTTCGATGAAACTGTTTATTTTATAATAAAATAAATTATTACAAATTATAGGATCTTCTCACAACAAAATAACTTTAACAACAAAATAAAGTGCTTTGTGGCTTAAAAAAGTATAAAACGACTTCCTGTATATAACTAACAGAGTAGAGTTATACTAACAAAAATCTTCTTTTCCACAATGATTTTTTTTTTTTTTAATTTTATAATAAAATAAATTAACAACATTACAGGATCTTCTCACATCAAAATGACTTTAACAACAAAATAAAGTGCTTTGTGCCTTAAAAAAGTATAAAACGACTTCCTGTATATAACTGACAGAGCAGAGTTATACTAACAAAAATCTTGTTTTCCACAATGATTTTTTTTTTTTTTCTTTTATAATAAAATAAATTAATAAACATTACAGGATTTTCTCACATCAAAATGACTTTAACAACAAAATGAAGTGCTTTGTGCCTTAAAAAAGTATAAAATGAGTTACTGTATATAACTAACAGAGTAGAGTTATACTAACAAAAATCTTAATTTCTTCAGTGAAACAAAATAACTGCTCTGTGCCTTGATAAAGTTAGAAATAAAATGTAATCAACAAAGCAGACTTACTAACAAAATTCATTAATGAACATTAATTACAGGATTACAGCACTATGTTATAAAACAAGTAGAAATAACAATACTAATTCTAAATCCTATTACTTGAGCATGGCAAGCTTTTCTTGACAAAGAGAAGCATTTCTGCCTTGTCACCAGTTAATTGGTTTCTCCTTTCATCTACCACATGTCCAGCCAAGCTAAACAAGTGCTCATTTTGGCTTGGACGTCGAGCGCTAGCTTTAGCCACTTTCCCCTTTTCAAACTAGGCATATTTAGCTGAGTGATTGTGTTTGAAGTGTTGTTGAAGGTTTGAATCCAGGCACATGAAGAACACTCTCTAGGAGGCAGGAGTGTCACTGTCAAAATCTTCAATCAAGGAAGACTTCAACAGAGCAAATACAGAGGGTCCACCACAAGGTGCAAACAAGGCCAGATCAGACTTTGCAAAAAAAACTACAACAAAAAAAAAAAAACAATCTAACAGAAACATCTAAAAAAGCCAGACCACTTCTGAAAAAGCATTCTTTGGATGGCTGTACACGAATGACAGGAAAATAAAAGTATAGAGAAGGCTTGGAACAGTTTATGATCCAAAGCATAGTAAAACATCATTTGTGAAACATGGTGGAGCAGTGTGATGGCATGAACATGCATGGCTTCCAGTGGCACTGGGTTACTGGTGTTTATTGATGATGTGACAGAAGACAGAAGCAGCCGGATGAATTCTGAAGTGTATAGGTATATACTCTCTGCCCAGATTCAGTTAAATGGAGCAAAGTTGATTGGGCAGCGATTCATAGTACAAATGGACGATGACCCAAAACATACAGCAAAAGCAACCCAGGAGTTTTTGAAGGTAAACAAGTCCTGAACTCAACCTGATTGAGCATGCATTTCATTTGCTGAAGTCAAACTAAAGGCTGAAAGACACACAAACAAACAACAACTGAAGTCAGCTGCAGTAAAGGCCTGACAAAGCATCACAAAGGAGGAATCGTCTTAAGTGATGTCGATGAGTTCCAGACTTAAGGGTTCTCAACAAAATATTAAAAAACATTTTATTTATGATTATATTTATTTGTCCAGTTACATGTGAGCCCCTGAAAATGGGGAACTGTGTATAAAAATGGCTATAATTCCTTAGCATTTTATGTTATATTTTTGTTCAACCCCTGGAATTGAAGCTTAAAAGCCTGCACATCAATTTCATCTTGATTGTTTCATTTTAATTTTAGCTTTCACTTTATTTTGATAGTCCATTTAACACATTCTGCTGACTATAAGTAATGTTGCACCCACATATGTAAGTCCCACTACACTGTAAAAAACTATTTGCTGAGTCAACTTAAAATAATTTGTTACCTGGCTGCCTTAAAATTCAGTCACCTCAAAAAAAGTTTAGTCAACTTGAAATGTTACATTTTGCTAAGTGACAACTTAAATATTTGAGTAGATTCAACTTTCAGTAACAAACACAGCTGTTAAGTTTAACAAACATTTTTAAGTCTAGTCAACTCAAATACTTAGTACAACTTAACATTTCAATAAGGCAGCAGGTAACAAACTATTTTAAGTTGACTCTTTACAGTGCGTTAGTAGAGTATAGGGCTGAAACGTTTAGTCGACATTATCGACAATATCAACAATAAAAGATTGTCGACAAATATTTTAGTTGTCGAGTAGTCATATGATGTAATGTAAGAGCCTGCAATAATGCTGTTTGACCAGTGTGGCGCTGTAGCGCAAGACTAATTAACACAGTGCTTCAGAGCAAAAGCAGTGGAATCTGAGTGGCGTTTGGATGAATATGTAAATATATACTGTGCAGTAACGGAATAAACAACACAAACTGACAGCAGTGTGAAAGCAGCAGTTAAAAATGCATCTGATTACAATGATGTGGATGTTTCCACACAGTTCAGTAACTTTAACTTACTCCAGTAATGTCCGGTCACTTCATGTTTATTTATAAGTAGCCTATGTTATGCAATAGATAGCCTTAAATCAATCAGCTTTACAGTTTTTAACATTAAAAATCTGTGGCTTTCAGTTAGAATTACAACTTGATTTCCTATTACAAAACAGCTCTCCAGTGTGGAGCTGGCTAATGGGAAAAAAAAAATTATTAGTGGGAAACAAATAATTTTATTAAGTGATAGTTTGGTTTATAGAGATCAAAGCTTAATTTAGCTCAGGACTGTTTTGGTTATCATAATACTATAAGGCATTTTAAGACATTATGTTGTGAATAAAATATCCAATAAATAGAGCCTGTTATCACTTACCTTTATTTTGTTTCTTATCCGTAATACTTACAAAAGAAGATGTGAGGCAGAATGATGTGTATACAACAGTCATCTCATTTTGTGTGGCAAATACATTTATTTGTATAATGAATTGGTAACACTTTACAATAAGGTATCATTTGTTAACATTAGCTAATGTATTAAATAACATGAATAAACAATACATTTATTACATTTGTGTATTAATCTTTGTTAATGTTGGTTAATAAAAATACAGCTGTTCGTTGTTTGTTCATGTTAGTTCACAGTGCATTTACCAAATGTTAAAAAAAAAACAACTTGTGATTTTTATAAATGCATTAGTAAATGTTAAATTAACATTAACTAAGATGAAAAAATGCTGTAAAAGTTTAGCTCTCTTTCATATTAACTAATGTTAAGTAATGATCCTTATTGTAAAGTATTACCAATTAAGTGTAATTACATAATATGCTTTTCTAAAGCTGAAATGACCTTTATAGAATATGTATAACATAATATTTTTTACTAATTGCAAAAGCTGAATAATCAATTAAAGTCTACTGATTAATCATTGACAATTAGTCGATTAATCGTTCTAATAATGGTTAGATTAATCGATTATCAAAATAATCGTTTGTTGCAGCCCTAGTAGAGTATTAGTAGACTTGTAGGGTCAGGGTTAGATTAAGTTGACGTACTTGCAAAGTCACTTATAAAAAATTATATAAATACTGTTCAGTTTCTCACACAAATCGATCGTTTTGTGTCTTAGGACATCAGTGTATCGTCACGAGTCGCAGGGTTTAATTTGGTTTTGTTTGTGTATGTTTATTTATTCTCAAAGATTTGGTAGCCATTGACTGCCATTATATGACTGACAGACTTCAGTCTTCGCTTGCGTTCTACTGAAGAAACAAAGTCACCTACATCTTAGATGCCCTGGGGGTAAGCAGATAAACATCAAATTTTCATTTTTGGGTGAACTATCCCTTTAAGTAGTATTATGATTAATGTGGTATATTTTGGTGTGGGTTGTGCATGTGGGTTTCTAGTCGTGTAGCAAAACCTTCAAAAAGTTTCTTTGACAGTTTTCATACACACCATGACTGATGGAGAGCCTGATTTCCTGCAGTGTTAAAGTTTGTTTCGCTCATTTGGATTTGAGTGTTCACGTCCTTAGAACGGCTGCTACTATTGTCTCTCTGACGGATGTTACGCATTGACGCTGTGAGCATTGCCCCATAAAGTATAAATCACCCGTTTAAAAGGACTCTGAGTTCAGTGTGGTTGTTTCAGCGTGGAAACCACTGGAAACGGGCTATTTATAGAAGTTAAGTAGTTAATTTTTATATGTGCTTTTTATGGATTTTTGTTCTGCTCATATTCTTCATGCCGAGAAGCTGAAGAGCAGAAGACCGTTATCCACGAGGGCCAATAAAACCCTTATTGCTGCTATCTTTAACATGCTGGAAACGACCCGGGCCTTAAACAAACCAAGTACAGCGCTGGAGAAATGATTAGCTGAAATTTACGACGTCCACCCAAAGGAGCAGTTCACTCTTCCACTACCGAAATCCTATTTCATTCACATGACAAGCGCTGCAGCCGCTCACAAAGTGTGCTTTCTGAGGAAACGTTAACTTTCTTCAGTTTAAACTCAGCCACTGGTTAAGGGTGGATGTCTTATTACTATTTTATTTACTTATGCGTCTGCTTTCAGGCTAGACTGAGACAGTCATTCAAGCGGCAGCACTTTCAAAGCCCAGCGCCTGACAAATAGTACACAGAGTAACAAATACGCCATAAGCGAGGAGCTCTTAAGAGAACGAAATGTGTCGATCTGGATGATTGTGTGCCTGCAGCAGAGCCACACACACCGTCTGCCCCGTAATGGATGATCTCTCGGAGACATTAGGTTTGGACTTGTCGAAAACAGGTTTTCAAGACTGGGAATCAGTCAGGCATGCGTTTATTTACACAGCCTTAACTGTTCATAAGGCTAGATAAGTAAATGAGCTGCATGCTTGTAGAAGTGATCTAGACCAGCTGCTGGAGAATAACAAGAGGAACGTCGCTGACACGTCACGTCACTCGGCCCGCGCTCGCGTGTACAAACAATTACACAAACACACGTGTGTGCTCATAATATATGTTACGACGTCCATATATACAAACCCCTATAAATATATACACTAGATAAACCCTTTGGTCCCACTTTATATTAGGTGGCCTTAACTACTATGTACTTACATTTAAATTAATCATTTGATACAATGCATTTATTGTGTGCATACACATTTTTACATTGTACTTATATTTTAAATAATACATTTCTGTAATTACATTTATAGTTACACTTTTGACCCATCCCTTACACCTTAACCCACCCTTTAATCTACCTATACCATAAAACTTTACTGTTTGATGTAAGTACATAGTAGTTAAGGCCACCTAATATAAAGTAGGAGCAACCCTGTCAAATCCGGGAATAAAAATTCTCTGTTTTCATATCAACATGATTTGAAGCCAAAAGTCACCACAATGTCATACAAATATCAATGTATATTTTAAATAAATTGCTTTAAATGGTTAGTTACAGTGTGGTCTGGGCACAATAAAAATACACTGTACGTTTCACATTATGTTTATTTGGCGTACAACTCCATCTCTACAAACTAGTCAATATTTTGCATTATTTTTACATGTTTTCAAATGTTTTAAGCGCATTCATTTCTAAATGAGAACTTTTACTTATATTTATTTATTTGTAATTTTTTATTTAAATTGTTAGTGTTACAGTATGGTCTGGGTGCATTAAAATACACTTTATTGTGTTTCATATTAACCCTCTGGTGTCGACAAGTGCATTTCATTACAGTTTTGATTGTACGGATAAGAGCAATACATCAATTGAATCTGTAAAGGGTCTATATTTTCTTTTTTTTTTTTTTTATATATATATATATTTTATATATTATGTATACGCGCA
This sequence comes from Cirrhinus molitorella, assembly GCA_033026305.1. Lineage (NCBI taxonomy): Eukaryota > Metazoa > Chordata > Actinopteri > Cypriniformes > Cyprinidae > Cirrhinus > Cirrhinus molitorella. The sequence goes on along the minus strand of CM065123.1, from coordinate 33,260,500 downwards.
TAATAAATACTAAATGGTGAGCTTTTGTCAAATAAAGAAAATAAACAGGGTGTCAGACCCCAGAGGGTTAATGTCACTTAATTTTTTCAATTGCAACCTAAGCTACTTTGTATTTTGCATTATTTTATTTTTTTTACAAATTTTTACAGTGCAGTCATTTTTAAATATAATTTTTCATTTAGTGTATTTATGTAAGTAGTTTCCTTTAAATGGTTAGTGTTACATAGGTGCAATAAAATTACAGCATATTATGCGTTGCAACTCAATCCAACTACTTTGCATACTTTGTTATTCCAACATTTGTATTTTTTAAGTATTAAATTTTATTTTTTTTTATTTTTAAGCAACCCAAACAACTCACAAACTACTTTATATTTTGCATTATTTGTCAAATGTTTTTCAATTGTTTTAAGTGCATTTACTTCTAAATGAGAACTTTTATTTATTTATTTAATTTAAGTAGTGTTAACAGTATGGTTTGGGTGCAATAAAAATAACTTTATTATGTTCTATAATAATAAAAAAAAAATCTGGTTGCACCTTTTGCAATTTTAACCATTTTTAAAGTAGAACTTTTAATTTTGTGTATTTATGTAAATAGTTTGCTTTAAATGGTTATATAGGTGTAATAAAAGTACAGCAACTCAATCCAACTACTTTGCATACTTTGTTATTCTCAAATTTTTAGGCACATTTATTTCTAAATAATAACTATTACTTGGGTTGCAACTCACGAACTACTTTATATTTTGCATTATTTCTAAAATGTTTTTCAAATGTTTTAAGTGCATTTACTTCTAAATGAGAACTTTAATTTATTTATTTATTTAATTTAAATAGTGTTAACAGTATGGTTTGGGTGCAATAAAAATACACTTTATTATGTTCTATAACAAAAAAAAATCTGCAATTTTGCAATTGTAACCATTTTTAAACCATTTTTAAAGTAGAACTTTTAATTTTGTGTATTTATGTATATAGTTTGCTTTAAATGGTTAGCGTTATATAGGTGCAATAAAATTACAGTATATTTTGAGCTGCAACTTTAAATGTTTGAAGTGCATTCATTTCTAAATTAGAACTTGTGTGCATTTATTTACTTATTTTTCTTTACACATTGCTACAGTATGGTTTGGGTGGAATAAAAATACACATTGTATAAATGGCATATTTTCAGTTGCAACTGCAGCTCCACAAACTACTATGTATTTTGCATTATTTTCACTGTTTTAACTGTTTGAAAGTGTGAAGTAATTTTTAAATAGAACTTTTAAGTGTTATTGTTATTTAGGTGGTTAGTGTTATTTAGGTGCAATAAAGTATTGTAAAGTAAAGTATAGTAAAGTACAGTATATTCTGAGTTGCAGCTACATCCAACTTCTTTGCATTTAGCATTATTTTACTTTATTTTCCCTCAAAAAGCGCATTTATTTCTAAATAAGAACTGTTAGTTTAAGTGTTACAGTCTGGTTTAGATGCAATAAAAAACACTGTATATTTTACATTAATGTCATTTGTTTGGGTTGCAACTCCAGCTCCACAAACTACTTTTTTTTAATGCATTGATGTTTGAACGAGAACTTCGAAAGATGTTTAACAGAAGACCATAACCTGCTCTGAAACTTACTGGCAAAGTATCTCATTTCAGGCACAAATAATGACTGTTTTCAAACGAGTTTGAATGAATCAGGTTTGCTAACGTGTCACACTGAGTGAGGAGAACTGAGAAACGGCCGCTTTTACGGTAAAGGCCAGCTGCAGTTTATGCATGTTCTCTGAGTTATAGTTTACCGTCCGCAACTCATTCATCAAACGCTGCGCGTTTCTCTAAGCTTCATTATGAGAGGTTGAAATAAATCAATGCATATTTACAGAACATATGTTACAGGAGCAGGACTTGGGTCCATTAATGAATTGAGAGAGTGAGGATTCATTACAGTAGAGATGTCAAGCACACTTCTATGCAAATGACGGAGAAACACAAACGCGGGGCCTGTACATCATCGAGAAGGTCACTTAAAGAAATTGAGTCGGCAAACGCAAAGGCAGCCGTACGGCTGACCTATCCATTTTGGAAATCATAACTTGTTTTCAATAAAGCCACGGCAGCGCTCAAATATGTGGCATTCATTATGTCAGGGAATATCTATTGGATTTCCTGTTGATATAAGACCGTGGAGGTAAGTGGTTTGCCATTCCTTTGACAAATGCCCATTAACTTCCTCCGGACGCTCCTAAATGGCCCCGTTTAATTGGCCCTTGAGGCCGAGGCTCCAATTAATAATCAATGGTGTCAAGGGAACCTGGTCCGGTTTGTGTTTCAAGCCATAAATTACAGCATTATATTCATATTTATTCTAAGTAGGTCTTTGTTGTAATTGGCATGTTATTAGAGCGGGAGCTTTTAGTCCGTATCGCGGTAATTCAATTAAAAGCTGAAATATAGATCCAGCTCGGATAAACAAACAAGCGCGCTGTAATATGACAGAAAAACAGAGAAGCGTCTGCCGGACTCGCTCATTATTTTTGGCCTCTCTTCAGAAGATAGGAGTACGAGCGGCGCGTTCGCGACCGAGAGTCGAGATCTACGGAGCGAGAGAATAAAGACACCTCATCCATCTGCCGGCCCTCATTGCTTTGCTTGGATAATCACCGCGGCTGACACTAATGGTGAGCGAGCCCGAGCGAAGAAATAATACAGTGACGGAGAGAAGCAGAGTGAGAGAGCTGCTCTTAACTTCACTCTCGAGTCTGAAGATAATCCTAAGCTGCTTTACTTATCAGTGGCAGGAATTTACCGCATTACTCTTGATAACGCAGAGGGTTCGGCAAACGCATGCTAAAAGCCCAACACAAGCAAACCCCAGACTGCAGGAATGTTCATTTCAGCTTTAGGTCTGGACCTAAACACCTCAAACACGCTGCTCATGCTCTCACTAGTGGACCAAACATCATCTACAACAATGTTCAAATTTGGTGGAAATGCTAAATAGCATTTTGAAGGATTTCATGTTTATTTCACACCATTTCCAATCATCACTGGGTCCCACTTTATATAAGCTGTCTTTAAATACTATGTACATAATAATAAAACAATGAATTGTTCAGTACAATGTTTCTGTTGTATTTTATGTTCAACTGCTGAGCACTTTCACAGAAAATAATTCATAATAATAATCTGGTAACACTTTATTTTACAGTCTAACTAGTTGCTTATTAGCATGCATGTTACTAGAATATTAGCCATTTATTAGTACTAATTAAGCACTTATTAATGCCTTATTCTACATCCCTAATCCTACCCAATACCTATACTGAACAACTGTCTTACTATTAATAAGCAGCAAATTAGGAATTTATTGAAGAAAACGTTGTAGTTAATAGTATAGAAGTGTTCCCTATTCTAAAGTTTTACCAAATATCTGTACACAAGAAGTGTATTACCTATTAATTTAATTGTAAATACACAGTAGTTAAGGACACTTAGAAATAAGTGGGTCCAAATATTGGTCATGGTATTCCAAATAATTTTTGCTCAATAAATATTTAAACAGTTAAGACAGTTTTTTGGGGGCACTTCAACATCATAAATACACACAATTAAATTATATTTACATGTTTTTGCACAAGTTGACAAGTTTGACACAAGTGATATTTCCATGGTACATAGTTAGACTAAACTTTTTAAGGGATGAAATATCAGTCAAAATAATTATAATAATTTTCACCCAATAAATAATGCAACAGTTTATGTTTATTTTACTCATCATTGATGGAAATAACATTAGCACTTTTGGAATAAAATGACAAAATCATGTGTCTTATTAATGGTAAAGTCATAGCATTTCTTTCTCTTTTTTTCTTTTTGTATTATAAATATACACAATTAAATAATATTTACACACTTTTTACACATCTTGACAGTTACAGTTTGATAGTAAATGACACACATGCAAATATTATTATTATTATTATTTGTAAAGTGATATTTCCATGGTTAATAGTTGCGGTAAACTTTTTTAGGGATGAAATATTGGTAATAATATTCAAAACAAGGTTCATACAATAAATATTGAAACAGTTTATGTTTGCTTTACTCATTTCCAAACATCATCATTCATTTTTTGCTGGAGATTCTGGAATAAAATGACTCTTTTGTCTTAATAATGACAGTTTCATAACTAGCATTTTTGTGTGTGACATAAATACATACATTTATTTTACACTTTTGCACAAACATTCTGATCACAATATTTTCTTGGTAAAATAAAAAAAATAAAAATACACTTAATAATGCATGAATAAATCATTTTCAGACAAAAACTACTGAAACAGTTTGTGTTTATGCTTATATATGTCAGTTTATGCATTCTTAATTTAAATCACCTTTTTTAAAATTTATATTTCAATGTATTTTTAGTTTAAATTGAAATAAAAAATGAGATCATGATAAAATGATAAAACCTTTATACAAAGGCTTTTGAAAAGTAGTTTCAAAAAAGAAAGAATGATAGTATGGTAAAAGGTTTCCAAGACTGAAGACAAAAAGAAATAAAAATCAGTTCGTTTCAATAGAAAACAAGCCCACTGGACATAAAAGTGTCTGTAGTTGAAGAAAGCCCCATAAACACATTCACACATTGAGTCTCTCTGCATTTCCTTTCACCCGCGCTGACATATTCCAGACATAAGTCATAAATGAAACACTACACGTTAAACAGGGACTAGTTTTGGATCATGAAGCATGTCGTCTTGAGCTAGTCCTCATGTTTGTCTAACACTAATAAAGCTAACGTGAGCAACATACTGGACATCCTTCTGTTTTCACAAGTTCTTCTGCTCCGTTTTCCTTGGCAAATACTTGAAATGTGAGCCGCCAAGTGCAATTCAACACCAGATGTATACATTACTACCTATTCTGTGCTTTTTCCACGAAATCTGCGCGTCGTGTCTCGGAAAGACGTATTGCCGTTCGAGGTCTCGATAAACGTGCAGACAGCAAAACGGCTGAGCTGACGTTAAGTACTCTGATGAAATATCTTCATTCTGCACTAAGTGAGCCCTTATAACTTTAATAACCAGCAAATCGCAGACACCAAAATATTTATTTATTAGCCAGAATGAGTCTCTCTAGACAGGCTAAACAGTGGCAGTTGCTGTGCTTAGGAACCGACGGCAATATTTTAGCTGCGATAGAAATCAGGGAATGCTGGCGGAGCGCTGTGATTTAGCGAGTTTGGCCACGCTGGGGTTCGGGGAGGCTTGCGGATTTATCATTCGGTGAACTTTTTACTAGACACTTGCCTTCTCCAGAAACAACAACACAGGTATTTAACCTGCTCCGTGTCAGTCCCGCACGGAAAACTGACATTATTCAGCGGGGGAGTAAGCGAACATTTGTTTATTTTCACCTTCAGCTGAAATGGCTAAACTCGCTGTGTGTTGGTTTTCCCGCGGCGTGTGGAAGGAGATCGAGAGCAGATGAGAGAGGTTCACACAGAGGTTACAGACGCGCTCCAGGAAGCCCTTTCCCTCTCGCTCTCGGGCGCCATTTTCCTTGCCGCCCTCCAAAGCACTGTGAAGAACTGCCACTTTTTTGAGCGATTTTTATTCTTTTATTTCTGAGGATTGAGCAGTGTGGGTGAGGAGACATGGGTGGCTTGTATCCAGTGCCACATAAGGGAGAGCAAAAAACAAGAACTTTGTAGTTTATTACTGAAGTGTAAAAAACATTTACATTTTGGTAACACTTTACAGTGAGGTTCCATTTGTTTACATTAGTTAAATGCATTTGATAATATGAATTAACAATAAAAAATACTTCTATGACATGCATTAATCTTAGTTAATGTTCACTTCAGCATTTACTAATACAGGGTTTCACCTTTTCACTTCAAAGTTTGAAAATGCAACTTCTAAATGATTATTACTTTTTAAATAATTTTGCTTAAAAAAAGGTTAAACTGAACCTTCCGAACACACTAAAAAAAGCTAACTTTTTTTTTCTTTTATTGTTTTCCAGTTTAAATGTCTAAAGATTCCTAATTCAAGACACATTTAATTGAGAAGTGATATGAAATGATATGAGATATAACGTCCTATTTTCTGATAAACTGATGAAAATAAAGTCATTTTATGATTCATCCGAGAAAACATCTGCCAGTGGACTCAGATTAATCCAATGTATTTATGTATTTATAAAAAAAAGTGTTAATTCCCCATTGACGGATATTTGTTCTTTTTTAAAGCATAAATTCACTCAATTTTGTATTTTATTTGATTTTTTACATATACAGTATCTCACAGAAGTGAGTACACTCCTCATATTTTTGTAATTTTACAAAATATTTTATTATATCTTTTCATGTGACAACACTGAAGAAATGACACTCTGCTACAATGTAAAGTAGTGAGTGTACAGCTTGTATAACAGTGTAAATTTGCTGTCCCCTCAAAATAACTCAACACACAGCCAGTGTCTAAACCACTGGCCACAAAAGTTAGTACACCCCTAAGTGAAAAATGTCCAAATTGTGCTCATATTTTGTGTGGCCACCATTATTTTCCAGCACTGCCTTAACCCTCTTGAGCATGGAGTTTACCAGAGCTTCACAAGTTGCCACTGGAGTCCTCTTCCACTCCTCCATGACGACATCACGGAGCTGGTGGATGTTAGAAACCTTGCACTCCTCCAACTTCCATTTGAGGATGCCCCACAGATGCTTAATAGGGTTTAGGTCTGGAGACATGCTTGGCCAGTCTATCACCTTTACCCTCAGCTTCTTTAGCAAGGTAGTGGTCGTCTTGGAGGTGCGTTTAGGGTCATTATCATGTTGGAATACTGCCTTGCGGCCCAGTCTCTGAAGAGGGGATCATGCTCTGCTCCAGTATGTCACAGTACATGTTGGCATTCAGTGTTCCCTCAATGAACTGTAGCTCCCCAGTGCCGGCAGCCCTCATGCAGCCCCAAACCATGACACTCCCACCATGCTTGACTGTAGGCAAGACACACTTGTCTTTGTACTCCTCACCTGGTTGCCACCACACACACTTGACACCATCTGAACCAAGACCTTAGTCTGATTGTCTTCAGCAAACTGTTTGCCGGCTTTCTTATGCATCATCTTTAGAAGAGACTTCCTTCTGGAACCATGCAGACCAATTTGATGCAGTGTGCGGCGTATGGTCTGAGCACTGACAGGCTGACCCCCCACCCCTTCAACCTCTGCAGCAATGTTGGCAGCACTCATACGTCTATTTCCCAAACATAATCTCTGGATATGACACTGAGCATGTGCACTCAACTTCTTTGGTCGACCATGGTGAGGCCTGTTCTGATTAGAACCTGTCCTGTTAACCACTGTATGGTCTTGACCACCATGCTGCAGCTCAGTTTCAGGGTCTTGGCAATCTTCTTATAGCCTACGCCATCTTTATGTACAGCAACATTTCTTTTTTTTTCAGATCCTGAGAGTTTTTTGCCATGAGGTGCCATGTTGAACTTCCAGTGACCAGTATGAGAGATTGAGAGCGATAACACCAAATTTAACACACCTGCTCCACATTCACACCTGAGACCTTGTAACACTGAGTCACATGACACCGGGGAGAGAAAATGGCTAATTGGGCCCAATTTGGACATTTTCACTTAGGGGAGTACTCACTTTTGTGGCCAGTGTTCAGTTATTTTGAGCAAATTTACACTGTTATATAAGCTGTACACTCACTAATTTACATTGTAGCAAAGTGTCATTTTGTCAGTGTTGTCACATGAAAAGATATAATAAAATATTTACAAAAATGTGAGGGGCGTACTCACTTCTATGGGATACTGTATTTTACATATTAAACCAGTCTTTGTATAGGTCAAAATGATAAACTTTTCTTTTATGCCAAAAATCATTAGGATATTAAGTAAAGATCATGTTCCATGAAGGTATTTTGTAAATTTCCTACCATAAGCATATCAAAACTTATATGGATTGCTAAGAACTTAATTTGGACAACTTTAAAGGCGATTTTCTCAATATTTCAATTTTTCTTCACGCACTCAGATTCCAGATTTTCAAATAGTTGTATCTCGGCTAAATATTGTCCTATCTTAACAAACATATATGGAAAGCTTATTTATTCAGCTTATGATTGATTTTGTGGTCTAGGGTCACATTTGCAGTCTTGATTTAACATACAAAACATACAAATACAGAAGGAGATTTTGTATTCATTCATTTATTTATTTTTGAAGTGCATGCAAAATTGAATGCCATGACTTTATAAATTTAAGAGTTTCTGTTCTTGATTTAAGACCTTTTTAAAGCCTTAAATTATGGAAGGGCAAATTAAGATTTTTAAATGCATTTTTAAAAGACCTACAGAAACCCTGTAATACGTTATTAAAATCAAAAGTTGTATCTATTAATATTATTTAACGGGCCTGAACTAAAATGAATTAACAATGAGCATTATTTTTATTAACTAATGTTAAAAAACATTAATATATACTATAACAAACTGTTTTGCTCATTGTCACTTAATGTTAATGCTTTAACCAACACTAACTTGTGCACTATATTATATTAAGTAATGGGACCTTATTGTAAAGTGTTACCTCTATATTAACAAACCTTGCAAAACAACATGAATAAAGCTTTACTTTTTTGAAAAAAAAAAAAAAAAAAGGTTTTCTGTAGCATAAAATGAATCTAAAAAAAAACGAAACATCTGTAATATTTGCTTAATTACCAGAAAAACTTTGGAAATGTTTTAACTGGTTGCACCAAGTCTAAACTTGCTTAGAATAAACTTTAAACATCATTATTAGTAATAATTGGATATAGAGAAACCCCACATTTACATTCTCCTGCGAACAATAACTGATTCGATGAGAAACTGTCCATTATCATGCAGGTTTGGGTGACAGCAACAGAGCAACTGCGAGTCAACAGGACTCTCCTCTGGATGATGTGGGAACATTAGCGACTGTCAGGCCCAGCTACAGAGAATTCACATTACTGCAAACTCTGTTTAGTAATGGAGAATTCAATTAGGGGCGTTCAGCGAGGAGAGTTATTTCCCAGGGGCCTCTGCAGCACGGCAATATTCAGATTTCATTGTCAGCGACTTGTGACTTCAGACAGTCTGAGCTGCTGAACGCCGTTTGGATGCTGGGGTTTCCAGGTAATTTCATTGTGGCTTTGGAAGGTATAGAAGTCATCGTGTCATTAGCAGCATTACCTGTCTCCCAACTTTAAAAATATTCATAATTTGACTTTTCCAAATTATTGTAATGCGTTGCAATCCCCAACACTCTGCAGCCTGGCCTATTCAGCATGCATTAGTGGTAAAATAACTAATATTTGTGAATATTTTAATATGTACACTGAAAAATACTAGGGTTATTTCAAAACTATTTTTCCTAAGAAATTACTAGTAAATTTCATAAAGAAATGCCAAATTAAATGTGAATTGTTTTAAGTAGTAAGATTAAAATATTTAAGTTTTAATTAAAAAAAAATATTTAAACTGTATTTATTTATACCCAAACATTTGCTTTTTAAGACAATAAATTATATGTTGAATTCATTAGGACATGTGCCCCCTTATATTTTATTCAACTTCTAATTCATATATTTTATGCACTTTTGCTGGACCACAAACCCAGTATTTCGTAGCACAGGTATATTTGTAGTGATAGCCAAAAATACATCATTTGGGTCAAAATTTGGACAACTTTAAAGGCGATTTTCTCAATATTTAGATTTTTTTTCACCCTCAGATTCCAGATTTTCAAATGGTTGTATCTCTGCCAAATATGGTCCTAACCAAATAGCTTTCGGATAATGCACACATCTCAATTTCCAACAATTGACCCTTATGGTTTTGTGGTCCAGTGTCACATATGGTCTTTTGGTCAAGAAGTCTTCATCTGGTCAAGTTAGTCAGGACAGATGCTCTCTCAAAAAAAAGTGACGTAACTGAAGAACGTCTTATTAATCATCCATGACAAGCGCAGCATTTCCACAAGTGTAGATCATGACTTTCATGACTATGAAACATTGCTAAGAACTAATTCACAGATTCTGTTGATGGTATTAAAATATCTTCGCTGCACCTGTTCAGATCTGAAATCTGACCGTCAGTTGACATCTTACGGACCCTAATAGCTTAACCAGTCCAGTAGCCAGCGGGGTCATAAATCCAGCCTCCTAAAGATGTTACACATGCAACCGAGACGCAGACAAATCAATTGATACTTTTACAGTTCAACCTTAAAACTCCATGAAAATGCTGTGGGATGTGAATTCATTCGGCCATGGGTGAACTCTTGACAACCAAGTGAACAGATGAAGTGATTAAAATGGCATTTCAGAGCTGCAGAGGTGTGCTAATTGAAATCTTAATCAACTGACCGAAATCGAATCTAACATTAATCAAGTTGGCCGGAGAAACCGGATCTTCCTTGGAGAATAACAGTCATCATTCTGCCATCATTATCATGCGTCAAACTCACACATTTGCCTACGAGCGCTGAACTCTTATCAAAAAGCAGCGATGAAACAACAATCAAGGTCTCGGTGGAAGATTACGCGAGCATGAGAAAGCCTTTCGCAACACGTATTAGATGACAAGAGACGTGACACATTCAGACAGGCTCTGAGATTTATTCTGAAACGCAAGCAGATCGCATAGCCATCTCTGAGAAGTGTAAACTCTGCTCGTGCAACATATATAATGCATGTAACCTGGCGATTTAGCCCTGTGTCACTAAAGCACATGGCAAATGTCTTCTGACACCGGGTCAGATCGTATCTGATGGCTGCGGTACACGCTTGCAGGTCGGCGGGCACATCTGACGCGGGGCGCTTTGGCTGGAAACTCGTCTTCCGCTCTCAATGACACGGACCAAAGTCTTTTTAATGAAGAGCGAGCGGTCATCTCGCGTGTGATCCGAGCGCAGCTGCTATCAGCGGTGCTTAGCCCGCGGTTTCCGCAACTCTCCGAGGAGCCCGAGGTCGACATCGGCAATGCCCTTCGCCAGAACAGTGGGCATCGGCTCATTAAAAACCACCGCAAAGTTGACTGCGAAAGTCCTTTGTGATGTCGCTCAGACTTTTTTGCGTTTTTTTCCGTCTGGCCAAGTTTTGACTGAAGCTCTTTTTTTGAGGAGAGACGGGGCAGGGGGACACAACAGCGACCATATGTTCAATGTGACCCTCATTATTCTCAATTAGGGCAGCCATCCATGCAATGGTCTTGCTGATAACAGTCCATAACACCTTTGGAGGGAGCGGCGCGCGCGTCCCTCTCTGCTGCGGAGGATGAGGCCGCTTCCTGGAAGGCGTTCAGCGGGATCGGGGGGCGAAGGCCCCTCGGCGGGGCGTCGCGATGGATGACTTGATTGAGAATAATGGGGGTCACATTGAACAGCTGATGTGAGGGGACTAACCTTATGCCTACTCGTTAATGACATTACCAGTTAACGGCGCCATCTCTCTTTTTTAACGGGATGAAACACTAGAACAATATTGTTCAAGGTAACGCTAACAGCCTGATCGTCTTTGTTCGCCGCTCGGTGCTGACAGGCACGCGTATGAATCGGGAAGGTGACCCTCCAGGTCGAGGCGGGAAGTGCAAGAAGCATGCTATGATATGAGAAACTCATCTCTGACATAAAATACAAATGTTTTTTAAGGGCTTTTTATTGGTTTAACCCCTTAACTGTCATCTGTCCCCTCAATGGGACGCCTACGTTTACTTCACTATTTTACAAATAAATCTTAATCTAATCATGCCAAACTATATTTCGTTGGAAAGGTCTAAGACTCCTAAATAGATATTTTACCTTTTGTCTGTGTGTTACAAATTATGTAGGAAAAGTAATAGATTAATTTATGACAAGCATGTACCTCAAAAATCTACTTCATAACAGGAGTTCTGACCTTTGTCACAAAAAGTCTTTCTTTGTAGACTTTTTCCCTATCACGCTTTAGAAATCATACAAAATTATATATCACTTGAAAACCATTTTAAAATCAGACATCGCACTACCATGGAAAATGTACATCAAAATCATATTACAAAATGTTTATGTTCATAAATGATGAACTAAATAAAAAAAAAAAAATAAGTTTGAATATTGCATTTTCACATCTATGTTCAAAAATGAGAGTGACAATTAAAGGGTTAAAAGGTTTTGGGGTTTGAATTATATATTTTTAAGACATCTCTTATTCCTAAAATGAAAACATTCTGTAACACTTTCTATGAAGCCCGTATTTACAATACATTATAAGGGCATTCTTAAGGCATTATAATGAATGCATAATGAATTATAAAAAAAACTTATATGTTATATCATATTAAAAATAATCATAATATCAATTGTTATACATTATAATGCTTATGTATTTGTGGTTATAACTTTTAAGATTATGATTATTTTATAATACATAATGAACACCATATTAAATCTACTTTTACATTTCATTGATAAAACGATTTTGTGATGAATAACACAGAAAAATAAATGTAATTTCTACATTAATAAGGCAAGAATTACAAAAAAGAGTAAATTCAATATTAGTACTCAAAATTTGAAATTATAAGTGTATTTTACTTAGAATTTTTTGTTATTTTTACAAAGATTGTTTAAGTAAATATCAGAGTCATAATCCTGTTGTTCTCATCATGCACTTGGGCACGAATAATTAATATATATATATATATATATATATATATATATATATTATTATTATTTTTTTTTTGCTGTTTTTTGCAGTCGAGATGTATTTACACTGTTTTATGGTTGCTTTTGTTGTTAGGTTAAGTAACTTGCTGTTTTGTAACATCTAGAGTTCATTTACTACTCAAAATGACCCATTCATACTCAAAAATCATTCAATGATTGTTACCGTTATTGTGTATATTGTGCCAAGGTAAACTTAAAATAATTAAGTAGAAATTACTCATAAAACTCTAACTGTACATGTTAAATTTAATTATTTCCTTTGCTAATTTTACTTCACTTAGTTGAGTAGATTTTACTTAATTTCATACTTAAATTTTACTTTAAAGATGTGTGTGCAAAAACTTAAGTAAATTTACTTATTGTTTTTTTTTTTTTTCAGTGTGGACATTGTTTATTTAAGAGCTGCACAGTATCTTACTACATCTTGTAAGTGTTTAGGTGTGAAGTGTTATTTGAGTGTTCCCTGTGAGGCTAATATTGAATTTGAAGTGAGCTAGTTAATCATTTCCACTAAAAAAATGCAACTTTGCAACTACATTTTAACTAACTCTCATTAGAGTATAAGTAGGCTTAGGTTAAGGTTAGGGTAGGTAGAATGTCAACGTAGTATTACTATACTTGTATCTAAGTGGTCTTTGATTGCTTTAAGCAAAGTAGCATAAGAAAGATGGCAAGATATGAGACTTACAATACATTATAACTATGAGAAATATAATCCATTGTAACTTAAGTGGATGCAAAGTGCAAAGTGTGCACTGTGTGTTATAAATCAAACTCTTGAAAGCTATAACCACAAATAAGTAAATATTATAATACATTACAACTGTTATTAGGAATAATCATAAGATGGTATAGCATACGTTTTTTTATATAAAGCATTATGCATTCTTTATAATGCGTTAGGAATACCCTTATAATGTACTATAAATATGGGCTTTCTTGACATCCTAAACAAATGTTCTTTCTTTCTTTCTTTTCCATGCAATTTAAAGTTTTTAACCAGCATAACAACATTATAAATGTAATTCATTTGACTCAAGTCTTAGACTTTCATTCAAAAGTATGACTTTGGTAAGATTTCAAAAAAAGATATGCTCAAAAATACAAATGGTAATACTGTAACATATTATTAAACGTTTTCTGTGTGAATATATTATAAAATGTAATTGATTGCTGTGACCAAAGCTGAATTTTCAGCACCATTACTCCAGTCTTCAACATCACATGATCCTTCAGAAATCATTCTGATATGCTGATTTGCTGCTCAAGAAACATTTCTGAGTTGAAAACAGTTGTGCTGCCCAATATTTTTGTGAAAACATTATACATTTTATTCTTTGGGATTCTTTGATGAATAGACAATATAAAAGAACAACAGATATTTAAAACAGAAATGTCTTCACTGTCACTTTTGAACAATAAAATTGGCCCTAGCTGAATAAAAGTATTCTTATTATTTTTTTTTTCAGATACAAGGATCTTTCAAAAATATTCTTACATATAAAGACACAGACCAAAGTCTATGAATTTGGTATGACATAATGGTGAGTGAATTATGAACAATGTTCATTTTTGGGCAGACTAACCCATTAAATACACTCTGAATGACTTTTCAACAGTTTTGTCATGAATCTGCACATTGGATGTCTACTACACCCAGGAACCCAAATACAAGACCAAAACTCTTGTATCACATAATCAAAGTATTGCTATTTAACAGACATGCTTTTATTCCGAGCAGAATATGTAAAATATGATTTGTTAAGCTGAAATGGAAACAGAGACTTCCCTCGGGCAAAGTTGCCCTGACATTGACGCTGTACTGTTCATGCGGTGTGTTAATGCTAAATCATTGTGACACGCTCAGCATTTAAGTTAAACTAATATGGTTAGCGCTCGCTGACAACCTTCCCGTGAAGGTTCCAACAAAGAGGGAAGAAAAAACAAAGCACGACCTTTGGCCAGGCACAATGACAGTGTTGTGCTGATGTTATGGGCCGAGCCGAGCGGCAGCCGTGACCCTTATAACCATAATCAAACTCCTCTGTACCCCCTCAAAGAACACAAGCGTACAAGTTCGAAATTGATGAGTGCGCCACTACAAGTTCATGGCTTTGACCTACGGGGCATCTGATCCCTTGACACAGAGTTTATTTTTCCAAAGCTACAGCTTGATATTCCAGCACTTAATTTAAGAGCGCAGTTAAATCACAGAAGCCATAATATGTCAAGTGATCCCACTGGTAGCGAGCGAGGGGGACAAAACAGTAAGTAATGAAAAAGCTATGATTGCTTTTCTGTCCCACCAAATGACAGTTATCACCTCAATAACCTGCTCGGGGCTGGCCCCATCTAGAAATCACACGTTACGGCATAACGTCATCTAACAGGGTAGTTACAAAAATCAATACAAAACCCATTTCAAAGACACTCAGTCGGGGTGAGACGGGCCCCCGCTCCTGCGTTCATTTATTGAATAGCCCTGAAGGGGAAAAAAACAAACTTTCTCTGATCCACACACATTACCTTTGGAGCAAAGGCATCTGAGACGAGGTCTGAGCTGATTATTGCGTTTGTCGTCTATTACTTAACCTCACTCGGAGGAGTCGGAGTTGCGAGCAGGCCCTCCGTTTGCAATTCTGATGCCGTTAAGTGACGACCTGCTTACAGAAGAATCGCTCTTTGTCCGTCACTCGTCTCCCGGGGCGATCGATATCGTCCTCGCCGGTTCTTCCAGCGAACACGTGTAGGCTTGCTAGGCAAGATCTGTGGCTATCTGGTCGAGCCCTTGGCCCTCCGACACGCTTCCGTATATTATTCCGCTTTGATTTGTTGTCAATACGCAATCAAGCGGGAGATGGGCCCGAGCAAATATGTTAAGGATTATGGAGCGGACAAATGAACTGGAGAGACGTCAATCCCGACAGGCCTGGTGAAATATTGCACGTAAGCACGATTTATAGACAGTAACATGGCAAAGTGCTCGCAGCCAGCTGGGTCAATATCTGACACCTCTGACACGGCTTATTCTCGAAGCCTTACACATGATGAAGGCCTCATGGAGTTTTCTGAACTGGCTTTGTTTGAGCATGAACAGTTTGAAAGAAATCACCTGGGCAGTATGAGAGAAGAGCCGCTCGATTCTCTCATTGCAAGAGACTGGTGTGTCATCAGGACAGCTGCTGCATAACAACATAGGTCAGACAGAAAGTAGTCTCGCGTAGCCAGACCTTCAGACTGGTGGTAGAAGGTCTGGAATCTTTGGCCGGTTTGAATGGCCAAGGCCCGCCCATTACATACCTGCAAACTCACAAGAGGTGAAAAAGGTGACAAGTTTATGAATGTAATCACTGTACTGTATGTGGGCCTGGAGGCATCCCCACACAATTTTTTTATGATTTTAAGTATCTCCATATGCTTTCAAATCACTCTCGCGGTACTGCAATGTCACACGTTGGCTGTTTTGCGCGGTACACCATAAAGCCTTGGAAGCCTATGGAAGAGCCTGATTTAGTTTAATTTGGCGATTTTTATATAGGGAGATAACTGAACCATTATGGGAGGGAGGGCGAGGACTGGAATTGGGACACACTGCGTTAGATGTTAGTTTTCATATCCCTTGAAGCTTTCAACTTTTTGCCCATCAAATTCTGTGTTCTAGCATGTCTAATTATTTGAATGCATAAAAACAAGTTTAATTTAATCTTACAATATCCTTGTGAATTTCTTTATCTTCAGAAATTCTGTGATGTGTATTTGCATTTTTTTTTGGTCATAAAATTAAGGTATAAAGCATTCACTTCATTCATTATTTCATTTTTTTTAATGACTTTTGTTTTACACAAAACTGTACTGTTTTCTAGCTTTTTTTTTTTTTTTTTTTTTTTTAAAAATACTAATAAGCCAGAAAGTGCTCCACTGCTGCAGTCTACTGGATAGGCTAATGGTGACTTTATGTATTTATTTAAATTTTACACAAACATTTGTTTACCACAAAGTATATTTGGTCGTCCCACTGAAAATAGCACTCAACTTTGATAACTTTAGAGCTTTAAAGTGCTGTAGTTATGTAGTTTAATAGTTATGTGTGTAATGCTTGAAAGTAATTGAAAAGTGTTTCAATATCTCTGTCAAAAGGTTGTACAAACCCCAAAATGAATAATGCAATGCATTAGATTATGTCTACCAAAACACGATGGTTAGCCTATACTTATCATTACTACTTCTGGTTTTCTTTAGTACCTGTTTTTCAACTTTGGCACGCGAATAAAGCTGTTCTGGGCTCGTGTAAGTTTGTTTGCATTGCGGTCTGAGCTAATAAACTATCCGCGCTGCGCAGCTCAAACTTAGCGCGTTTTAGTTTCGCTTCGTTTGCCGTTTGATGTTTCGCAACAGAAATCGCAGTGCTTGTGAGATGAACAACGCGGTGGTCGCGCCAGTGTGACCGCTCACAAAAATTATTCCCACCGACTGAAAAAAATGGTCGCAGTCTGGAGCCCTGTCACTGCAAGTGTCACACACACTTAAGAGCTAGTGGTAAAAAAAAATCTGCACGTTTGCACCATTCGTGAACACAGAGACAGGCAGAATTCATATTTAAATAATCGTTTGTGTCTAAAATGTACACTTTTTGGTCCATATTGCGAAGTTTAATGCCATACTTTTGATTGATTCATCCAGACTTTGACAAATTCCGTGACATTCCGTGTTAAAATGTAAATTCCGTTTTTATTACTGGATTCTGCGATTCCGTCCGCGTTTTCCGCATCGCGGAAATCATAGGGCCCTTACTATACTGTTAAACTACCTAGCTAAAGATAAGTTATTAAAAGCAAATAAATCAACAGTAAACTTACCTCAGAATTGCTGCAATTCAAGTTGTCCACGCTCATGAAAAATACATTAAGACAATGCTGTAAGTTATCCTAAATTGTGATTGGCCAAAAGAGTAGACGCTCTGTACCAAAGACGTTTTGCTGCAAAGATGGTGTTTCAATTGGCTCCAGTCTATTTCAGTTTGCTATTTGTGAGAGCTTTCTTGTGCTTGCCGACCCCCGGCCCCCCCTACCCCCCACCCCAAAAAAACTCCGCGGATCTACACGATTCACACGAATGACCTATTTTGATTCAAAACGGCGAATTTCGCCGAAAAGCGACTAGTTTGCAGGTATGCCATTAGGCCATATGACTGACAGGTAAAGCAACCAATCATGTTTCATTTTGTGCCGCGTCATATTTAGGGGCGTGGAAATGTCGCCACAATAACATACCATGTGTGAAACTCTCAGACATATTTTAAAGATTCTATTCCGCAAACTTTACATTTTTCACATTCTTTTGAAAGTCCAGCATTTAATTGATCCTAATAGGCGCTCGTCCTCACAGTTGTAAACACGACGGCTTTCTTCTTTCGTGAGAGGGCTGGGCGCCTCGGCATTTTTGTTTCCAGGTGGAACATTAAAGAAGGCGACACACGCGTCTCCCGGAAATCCCGTATAATCTAACCAATCCGATGATGACTTTGAAACTCCTGAAGTGTTTCCAAATAAGTCTAGACAAAAAGATACATCATTAAAATAGTCTCAATAGCCACAAGGCTCTGTTCTTGGACCAATTTTAGTTACAATTAACATTAATGATCTATTTAATACATGTCAAAATATCAATATTCTTGTTTCTCAATAGTCAATATTCATGCTGAATAATGAATTTTTCTATTTGACTATAGTATTTGTATATTTTTACCCAAATAAAAGACAAGGTTTTTTCTTCTTGGTTCGTCTTTTATTCAGGGTCTAGACTTTGACATGTCAATAATACACCCACAACTATAGGTGGCGCTAAATCCATATAAAACAACTGTGCCAAGAAATACGTAATGTAATGTTTGTCGGAATCTTAGAAAAAAGCATTTGAAAACAAAAGAAAAAGAAAAGCTTACAGCAGCATGAGTCTTGACTGTCATGTTAGCCTGATGGATCCAAACTTCCTCTGTAAATGATTTTAAAACGTAAGACAGTACACAGATTTGAAGAATACAATAGGATCTCACTTCCACTGTTAATGAAATGTTGGTAGGCTACTATGAGATGGTTGGCTTATTTGTTATATAATTTAGATTGGTTACCTGTTATTTTTATGGTAAAAGTGTATATTTTTATGTGATTGTTGGTGTATTTTACCAGTATTTATCATATTTTCAAAACAAAAACTAAACTAATTTAAGATAAAATGTTTTTACTTCTTCTTCTTAATAAAATACAAGATTTGGCTTTCAAAAAGCCTTTTTTCTTCCAAAAGGTACATCCTGAAAAAGGCAGGTCATCTTATAACCAGGGTCAGCTTATATTTGGGTCAACACGGTACTAATGTCTCTTTAAAATAATGACTTTGTTTTTAACCTATCTAACGACTGTAAATTTGAGAATTTTGCTATAATTCGGCAATCATACATTTTATACTGGTGCTCTTCATTGTAGCTAATAAATAACATATAAACAGAAATAAACATCACAACAACAAATCTAAAAATAGCCTAGTTTGAAATGTGAAAATATACACAACTTTGTTTACACTGCTTCTTTTTTTCTTTTTATTTTAAGGTCTGCCAATGGGGAAAGATATTTTTGCTCATATAACTCAACCCAACACCTGGACTGGACCTGTGGCCTATTGCTTAGTGTTTCAGATAGGTTGTAGGTGATTTTTATGTAGGTGAGTCTGGTTTGAATTGAGTGCCATCCTCCATCTCACTCCGTGTGGGTATGTAGCCTGCGAGTGAAGAGCTGCTCGATTCTCTCATTGCGAGAGATTGGTGTGTCATCAGGACAGCTGCAGCATTACAATACATCACAGACAGGAAGATACAACCTGAATACTAGACTCAAAAGTCTTGATTTTGAAGAAAAAAAATTAGGTGTCCCACAAGGATCTGTTCTAGGACCAATTTTATTTACAATATACATGATCTTTGTAATTCATAATGCATTTTTTTCCAAACCAACACTGTAAGGTTGGACTTATGGCTTAGTGCTTGGTGTTCCAGATGTGTTAAGTCTTAATTTTTTGTAAGTGAGTCTGTCCTGAATGGAGCCCATTTCACTTTGCCATAGTCTGTCTCTTTTGCAAAAAGCCCTAGAATAAAACCAACTCTGGTGTGAGTTCCATGTGGGAACCATGAGGGAGCTTGTGATGCAAGAACGAATAGGTTTGTCTCAGTCTTAGCAGCAGCAGATTTGATTGTGTTTTCTTCTTTTTTTATTTTTTACAGGTATTGAGAAGCATTTGTGTGAGTGTGTGTGCATATGACAAGAATGTTCATTCCCCGGTTTTATATTATCTAACCTTTACATGGTTCTCTCCCACACACACACTCTCTTACTCATACACACACTCATTCCTGTTTCTATTCAATGAAACAACGGTACAGAAGTGTCTCGCGCAAGGCAAACCGACTTCACCTCGTAATTCAAAAAGTCAGAGAGATACGCGGCGCAGAGAGGAAGGAGCGGCGGAGAATACCAATCAGTGCAGCGAATGCATTTCTGAAGTATATTTAAGGCTGCGACACGCTACCGCAGATGTACATATGTCCGAGTTTCTATTTTGCAAAAGATATGGCTTGTGATAACCTATTACAGGACATCGCAGGAGATCCCCTCTGCGGTACCACGGTGAGGAAAAATTCCATCACTCCCTGCTGTCGGAAAATGCAATACAGAAACAAATTATGGTTGGAATTGAAAAGTCACCGGCTTATTCTGTCTTAATAACCGTCTGGCAGAAGGGCTAAGTGCAGAGGTAGAGCGACTCCCCAAATGTTCTTACAGTATGATCAGCTTTGACACCTGGACCTGCGCGAGATGGACTACCTCTCCTCCGCCGCTCGTTTTCCACCCTTTCGATTTCCATCGTTTTTCACCTTTAACTTAACCGTGTCTATGTTTTTTTTTTCTTTTTCAAAAGGCATACAGGGAAAACAGGAAGAAACAAGATGGTGGATGTTTGTAGCTGAGAGATGACGAGACCGCTGGGAGACAGTTATATTACTTACATATTTATCTTTCAAAACTATAATGCGCTAACTTGAAATCTCAGCTCTTTAGTGTAAAAAAAAGGCCATCATTATTATTACAAATATATATTTAGGAGTTTCCATTTCAGATGCAAAATTTATAAGAGGAGGATATTTAAATAAATCGTGCAAAGTAATTTTCCATTTGTAGTCAATTTATTTCAAGAACCATGTCTTAACCCACTTTGTGTTTGACATGCCTGCGATAGTTGGTCATTTGACACTCAATGATATAACAAAACCATATTCTGAGTTTGAATTACTATGTCAACATGTATGTTATTGTTTAAAAAAACTGAATATTGCTTCGCTTTACTGAATAGTGTGATCATTCAGCATATCCTGAAGGAAATGATATCGCTGGGCTGTTTGTTCTCGTATGGATTTTTCAGGACAGTGCGGCCACATAGTAAACACATAGTTAATGTTGTTTTGTGTGTCGTGGACAACGCTTTCTTTGTCGGGTTTGTTTGAACAAATGTAATGATCTTGCCAGGTCTATAAACTCTGATTGAAAAAGCAATTCAACTCTTGAGTTCAACAATAAAAGATCTCTAATCCTGCTTTATTGCCAGGAATATTGAACACGCTGGATGTTAGCGCAGTGGCCTGAAGGTACCTTTCGCACGTTTATCAGGGCTGTCACTCTCGCTAATGCCTCACAGAGCTGCAGATTCTTCTCATCACTGGAGATCCTGTAAAACTCTGTTCTCAGTTAAACTGCCTTTAAAACAGCCTGGAAGTACAGGGCGTGCATAATTTGGAATACAACTTTCAGATCTCTTTCTATAGGAGGTCTAAACCTGAAAAATGATGTTGGATTTGTGGGGGCTTTAAGCGCAGAGGAGCTCATTGAAGTAGACACATCTCATCAGAGGAGCTGACCTCTTGACCCGGCTGAACTCGCTCCCGGTCCTCCAGCACAGCCGCGGAGGAAGGCGAGACCCCAGCTTCACTCTCGTGGGTAAGAGGAGCCCATCAATAATTAACAAGCGTCTGATTGAAATTTTAAATTCACTGCCGTCGTCCTAATCACAAGAGAGGACAGGGCAGATCTCCAGCGCTGCATTTACACACTCCTCAATGGCAATTAACTCGCAACTCACAGCAGTACCATATGAAGCAATATGAAGTAATGGATAAACATATCCAATCCAGAGTGATGCAATGCATAGTACGAGAGTGTTTCCATTATGCATGTGCTGTTTAAGCGAATGTGTGCTATAATGTTACACCAATGTTATGTTACAACTGTTTAGACTTACTGTGCAACATATGAGTTATTTGTTATTTGATAATAAGGCTAATTATGAAGTTATCCAGAGGCTTGTTCTGTCTTGTATGCGTCACACTCTTATACTTTTACTCACAGTTGTTTCTCCACATTAATCTGGGATAATAAAAATATACATGATGTCTTTCTCCAATCTCAACCAAGGCGTCTTGTAGGGCCCAGTGTGGGTCTGTGGAGGTCAGGTGATCGGTCAGTCTGCTGCCCGGGGCCGCTCATCTACTCTGGCCGTTACGGAGGTGTTGCGGCAGCGGGCCGCTGGACTGTGTCTGATTAGCTGCTCTAATATGCTATTTGTGACTAATTTCCACTGCTGCTAAGTCACAGGTGATGGCCTCGCTCCATAAATCTCCAGCTCCCACACTTCTGTCTGCTCTTTTTCTTTCTTGCTGACCCCGTGTGAATACACAGAGGGAATAAAAGTGATGGATAACTTACACAATCTGTCCTGAATCAAACACGTTTTTCATGTCCGTCTTTTGCACCTTGCATTATTATTCTTGTATTATTATCTCTTTTAATCTGCACCATGAGACAAAAATGTGTCTTTTCAAAAAAGCAGCTTGATTTTTTCTGCTCTAACAGTGTTGAACTTTCAAATTCTTTTACATTTTGTATCATTTGCTGAGGTTGATTTAAATTTAAATTAGCAAATGAGATGCAGAAGTGTAATTTAAATGTAAATTTAAATTAAATTCAAATGTAAATTAAAGGGCGCAAAATGGAATTAATTTTACAGAAATTCGTGAAGCTTTTTACATAAACATTTCACCTGTATGAGGGTCAAAGACGTTAAGATGTTGACGTCAAAAGAAACTTACAAAAGTTATTTTATGTCCCTAGAAAGCACATTAATTTAAGTAAAGTGTCTAAGAGTATGTTTTTGGAGAATAAAATGATTGAAATAATGTTACATTGTCATTCAGTGTAACACAATATTTATGTAAAAATTCAAACAACACTGCTTATTCTGACTTTTGCATATTGAAATATATAAAAGAATAAGGGAGCATATTCAATTTTATTGTGTTTTAAAAGAGTAAAAAATTCCTACTGACAAATGGGCAAAACCTAGGACAGTGGCAATTTTTAGAATTACAACTAATTAGCATTTGGGGTGAAAGTAATTCACCTTTTAATATGTTATAAATAGATTTTTGTTGTAATAAATATGCCCGACACAACTGTTACACTGAATTACATTTTAGTGGGTGTCTTCTGTAAATTAGGGAAAAATGTATGATATTTATTTTTTTGCGCAGAAAAACAAAAACAAAAATGCAATTTAATTAAACAGAAAATGCATTACTTTTTTTTTTGTATAAAACAACAATTTAAAGCAATATTACACTTATTGTTTTTATGCTTAAACCCTTTTTTGTCTTTGACCCATGAGATCATATAAACACAACATATGAGATATATAACTGATGGTTATTTTATAAATTATATATAAATTTCTTTATAGTATTATTATTATTATTATTATTATTATTATTACTATTATTATAAAGTATATTTATTAAAATACATATATGTGACCCTGGACCACAAAACCGTCATAAGTAGCACATGTATATTTGTAGCAACAGCCAAAAATACAATGTATGGGTCAAAATGATAGATTTTTCTTTTATGACAAATTCATTAGGATATTAAGTAAAGATAATGTTCCTTGAATATATTTAGTAAATTTCCTACCATAAATATATCTAAAATGACATTTTTGATTAGCAATATGCATTGCTAAGAACCTTTGGAGAATTTTAAAGGTGATTTTCTTATTATTTCGATTTTTGTTTTGCACCCTCAGATTTTCAAATAGTTTTATCTCAACCAAATATTGTCCTATCCTAACAAACTACACATCAACGGAAAGCTTATTTATTATTTAAAAGGTCTGGAACAACATGTGAGTGTGATTTTTGGATGAACTGTCCTTTAAAAAAAAACTTCAACAGTGTCAGACTTCTCTGTTCTTGCCTATTTGTGGTTGCGTAGCACTAATGTAGTTCCTCTATTGTACTGAATTACTTTAAATTGTAATTCAGTAATTTCCTCTTACTGTCATCCTGTGTGGCCAATTTAATTCCAGCTCATGAATTGAACAGAGCCGGTTCTTAAACTCAATTGTGTCCAGCCCTGCTAACAAGGACGTCTAATGGCTTTTGTGCCTCAGTAGTTCAGTGAAATGTAATCAGTGTGAGTTAATCAGTGTTGAGTGGTTAAAAGGTGTGAATAACACATGAAATCAGCTTCTGCGGCAAACATTCACTCATCCGCAGGTGTTGTTGTGTTTTAATGCTTGATCTTATGAAGAAAATCCTGCAAATATAAACAGCACAGACATACAGAGACAACATCCCATCTGATTCCGGTGATTTTTTTGACACCTGTTTAAATGTGCGTCGAGTTTCCTGTTTCAGTGACTTCCCTGTTATTCGTGATCAGCGTCTGCCTGACTCCGGCGTGAGCTGTGACAGGCGTGGGGCATGGGGTTGCTGGGCTAATGCTGCGGCAGAGGAAGGGGGATGTGGGCCGGCCCATCTGGGACTGAAGGCCTGGAGCTAACGCCAGGGGTTTGTAGGAGAACACTGTCAGCTTAGAGGACAAATCGCTAAAACAGAGGTCACACACACAAACACAGTCAGGGAATTCACTAAGAACCAACGCCGGCCACTGGTAGTCTTGTTTATTTGTACGATTTCTACATGTTGTTTGCATCATTTTAGCATGGGATTCACTACAGGAACTATGCAAATCAGGTAACAGTGAACAAACACCTTTATAAAACAGGGCTGAATGTAATTTCAACAGCGCAGATCCCATTGTTCCGGGTTTGAGCATTAGGTTGTGCAGATGCAGCACTAGGGATGGCTCGATAACATAATTTTGACTTCGGTACGATACCAGAATGTAATACTTCGGTATCGATACTAAATTGATACTGTAGTAAGTAATGTTAATAAACTAAAAATGTATTAGTTTATTTATAATTTATAAATAAGTATTGACCTAGATTAATAAGTGCTGTAATACTGTGAGGTCAGCTCAGGTCAAGGTTTCTTCACTGTAAAGTGTTATTCTAACAGTCAAAATATTCAAAATCATGTTATTAGGTCTCTGTCTCTCTGACTGTTTTTAGATTTCAGACTCTGAAAGTTTTTACTCTGCTTTGAAAATACTTTTCAAGTGTCTGTACTTTATTAGTGTTTTCTTTAGAAAACTTTGCTTCACAACATTCCAAAGCATAATATTGTACTTTTTATTAAATATTTAATACTTTATTACATTAGAATTATATTACATTCTTACTTTTATTCAAATAAAAGTAATTCTAAAATTTACTTGAGTACAAGAAAATACTACACTGTTAATATTCTTAATTATCAAAGGTAAAACAAACAACAACTTTTATTTATAAAATGTAGTTTAGAAAAAAGTATGACATTATGCTTTGGAATGGAGTAAAAATTTTCCAAAGAAAAACACTCTGATAAACTACAGATACTTTTTCAATTTACTTGAGTAAAGTAAAAATACTTCACTACTGTCCACTATCATTTGTGAATAAAAGTTATTAAAATCTGAATTTTTGATTGATGCACTCACCTGTCGATCTCTAAATTAATGGAAAAGATCAGGATGAGCAAGTGGCAATTGCTTGGTGATTTATAGCAATGCTTGCACACAGGTGCAGTAAGGTCAGTTTGTTCACCTTTATCATCAGTTTTGTATTCAAAATATAGCCATATTTCACTTCTACGGTCTTTATTTACTAGTTTTGAGCGCGTTGATGGAGTTTCATCTGTTTGACGATCCATCGCATTTTTCTTTTGTCACATTTACCGGTTTTGCAGCAATTTGGGCAGTACTGCCGCCTACAGGTGAACATCGGAACTGCAGCTTATGAAATACCGAACTGGGCAAAATGATGATATCGAACCGTTTGAAATATATTATATACCGGTATTTTCCATTACCGGTATACCGCGCATCCCTATGCAGCACACTACCACAATTTACAGTACTTTACTGCGACTGTATAGCATCACTGTGATCCAGACACACAAATCTGTGTTTGACTACATTGGTACTTCTGCATCATTTGATGGATTTCTGCTGCCACAAACACTAGAAAAGTACCCAATAGGGATGCAGCGATGTTATCGATACTGTAGTATCGCGATAGCAAAACTGTCTCGATATTATTGTGGTCACATGACGATATGAAACGATATGATATAGGTTTTCCAGGCAAAAAGTGTAGATTTTTTAAGTATTCTAACATACAGTTTTTAAAGTTGTTTTGGGTCATTATGCTTTGGCACAGTATCTGTCAAACAAGCCACAATATGGCTTAATCCCTTCATCAAGTCTGTTTTCATAGCATGTTTCAAAGCAAAGCAAGTACTTCTTTTGGGCGATTAGCTTGTGATCCAGTGTTTTCCACACCTCAGAACAGCTCGGTTCACTGTGAATGAATGCAGTGAACTCGTTTATTGCATGTGCTGTGAGTTTGGGAACACAACAGCCAACAGTTAATCTTCATTTTCTCGGCAGATGAATACAGCATTTCACTAGATTTGTTGTGAGACACATTTTTGTAAGCCTGTTTTCACTGAAGCTGGAGTTTTCCTTCAAAATAAAAGCTCTACTGCCGTTTCTGTCTAAATAAATGCGTAAAAGTGCAGTATGAATTACTGACAGTTTGTGGTTTAAATGGGTAACATTACTGCAGTCCAAATTCAAAATATCTCATTCAAATTAGGAAAAAAGTATTGTAATTTCTCTGCTGTAGTGTTAAGCAAAAACATAATAATAATATTTTAAATATCTATTTTCATGTATTTTACAGTGCAGTGCAACTGTTTTACAATATATGGCTATTACTGTCATAGGAATAACAATAAATGGTTATATTCTAATTAGTTTGGCTTCTAAAACACAAGTGTGAATGTAATTTAGACTGAGACAGTATATCACAACTAAAAAGAGGGTTGAGTCCCCTTTAAAGTTCAGGTCTATTCACTAACTTAAATTTTCTTAGGAATATGGGTTGGAGCTCTTAATTTTGAACGCTCAAAGTGCATTAGATTTTAACTTCAAAATTAAGTCTTCATTTGTCTTTTTTTTTTTTTTTTAATCGTAATAAGTATTGTATTGTGGACTTCATATCGCAATATTATCGTATCGTGAGATTTTGATATCCAGGGCTCGCAAAATCGCTAGCCCGACGTCCCGGGGCTATTGTGTTTTCCAGTCGGGCTACCAAAATGTTTCACCGCACTGCCTGATGGGCTATCCTAAAGTAGAGGGCTCCTGCAGGTCCTTAAACTCCTAAATTTATCAAATTTAAGTCCATAAAAAGGTTTACATAAGTTAAATAGTATTAGAAAAGTCTTAATTATAATTTTAAGAGGTCTTACAGTTGGAGACGGAAAGACAAGAAACTGGATTAAACTTCAAAAGGCAATGATATATATTTAATAAATATTAGCGTTGCACGTTTCAAAGTCAAAATGCGTGTATCTGAAGGGAACCGACTGTCCTCAGAAACTTGTGGTTGGCATTTTCATTTCATCTTGCCTATAATGCCTGATAAAACAGTGTTATGAGCACAGTGCTGCTTTGTGTACAGCCGTTTCTAGAGCAACCGTAATATTTTAGCGCTCCTAAAGCGCCACCTCTTGGCAGAGAATGAATTTGCATTTCCAATTTTCTGCTGTTTATGGGCAGATTATTGCAAATATCGACTAATTTTTTTATGCAGCAAACACATAGAGTTCTAAATGTGAAAGAAGGTAATGTGCCTTCTAAAAATCTAAACAATTAAGATATTAATTAATTAGTAATATTTAGGTTTTAAATAAATATAATAAATTTATCCCTTTTAATGGTCTAAAGGCTAAAATGCCGTTCTATATGATTTTTTGTTTTTGTGAAAACCTGTATCTGAACTGTAAATCATGTATGTCATTTTATGGCTTAGTATGTTACCGTAGACGTTGTCCAACTCCACTCATACTGCTCATTTTACTTGCAGCTCTTAAAAAGGGTCATAAATTGCCTTAAAAATTCTCTTAAAATGTGTATAGTGAAATAAAGTTCCTTTCTTGGTATTTGTTGATATTTGTGTATTGAAAATATTTTTGATTGACATTTAGACTATCTGATTTTCTATATTTAAAAAAATACATATTTTTATTTGGGCTAGTTAAATTAATTTCCGGGCTACCAAAATCTGAAGAGTACCTGCCCGAAGGGCTACCAGAGATTTTGAAATTTTGCAAGCCCTGATATCATTACATCCCTAGTACCCGACAAATTAAATTCTATCAGACTTTCCACCTTCAAGTTGAATAAGACATTTCTGCACGCAATTAAGTGGCATGTGTTTAGAGAATCAGTGTTTTCATTGTTATCTAAAATTAAAACTAAACGATCATCATCAGTAACTGACAAAGTCAAATCAAATGCAATTCACAATACACAATGTTTCAAAGCAGCTTTACATTAACTTTACAAAGTTAATGCTTATAATAACTAAATATGTTCATGTCTTATAATCAAATTTAGCCGATCAAAGCTAGGCGAGAATATAGTCTGCATTTTGCAATAACATAATATATAATCAGGCAGTTGAGATTTGCTATATAGCATTTATTGCTTTACTTGAGTATACTGTGTACTGTATCTATACTGTATTTAAGATGAAATAATATATATATATATATATGAATTATTGCCTAAATAGGCTAAAGTACTAGAATTACTAAAAGTAAAAAAAAAAATAATACAATAATGAATGACATATAGAAATATTAGAAAATAATAATAAAAATGACAAAAGCACACACAATTACTAAAACTTATAACAAAAATGTAAAAAGCTAATTAAAATATTAATAAGTAACATAATAGTATATATAAATAATACTAAAATAGCAAAAAAAAAAAAAAAAAAAAGGTAAATCAGTAAATCCGTTAACTACAAATATGGTGCATGATTTATTTTTAAACAATTTTCATTCTGAAATTGTAAATTTCACAAATAATTGCAAAGAAACATCAAGCAATACATTGAATTAAATTTGACATTTTGAAGTATTTATTTATTACAGTGCAGCAATGTTCAAAAAATAATTTCTACACCCATTCAAACAAGTGTCTCATAGAGGTTAAAGATGAGATTAAGATTTCTTCAAAAAGATAAGAAGAAACATTGAGAGTCTGATCAGAGAGTTGTGACCCGAGTTCACTGAAAGTGGATTAGTTTATGTAAGATCACAGCAAAAAGCCCAGAGTTCATCTGAGACTCTGATGGAGACAGTAAGGCCGAGCTTTACCTTTACCCACAATCCCTCTAGATCTCACAGATCATTCACCAAGAGACAGAGGAAAACAGGGGTCAGGAGCGGCTCGTAAACCCCCCCGGTCTCACACAATTAAACACAAGCGGTTAAAATATAGTGGAAATAATTGTGTGGGCCTCCGGACGGCTGGCTTTGTGTGAGATGTTTTCCCCGCGGCCATATTCTTCACATCTCAGCAGATCCTTTCAAACGCCGTCCGGACGCTAATGAGATGCAAAGAGCCACGTAAATATCGGAGTCCGCGTCTCGTGCTCACCAAAGGTGCCAAAAAATGTGTGTGGCATCACGTAACACAAACACAACCAGCCTTCACTTCCAGCTTTACAAACATTAAAAATCACCAGCCGAAGACCTGCTAATTATTACTCGCGCTGCGCAGACCGGCGGCCAACAGAGCGAAGAGCACCGACTTCTCAATGTCAATTTCTCGCGGTAACAAATATATAAAGGTCAGGGAGTGAGTTCCCAGGGAATAAGAGCAGCGCTGAGGTGCTAAATGATGTGTATCTGGCCGTGATCACCTCACAGATGGCTGGGTTAAGATTATACTGCCCCCTGCAGTCCTGGGGACGCTCATATTATCAAACACAACCACAGCAGGGAACCACAGATACATGCATCAAACCCCACATATAGACATGTGTATTGAGTTCACTTATTAACTTTTTAAATTTTAACTTTTTAACTGCAAAGATTTCTATTTCAAATAAATGCTATTCTTTTGAGCTTTCTGTAAATCCTGAAAAGTAAAATGTATCACAGTTTCCATAAAATACTGGGCTGCACAACTGTTTTCAACATTGATAATAATAAAAAATGTTTCTTGAAAAGCAAATCAGCTCATTAGAATGATATCTGAAGGATCCTGTGACACTGAAGACTAGAGTAATGATGCTGAAAATGCAGATTTTATTATAGAAATAGATTATATTAGACAATATATTCACATAGAAAACAGGTATTTTGAATTGTAATAATATTTCACGTTTCTACTGTATTTGTGATCAAATAAATACAGCCTTGGTGAGCAGAAGATATTTTTAAAAACCTAAAACCGTATATACATGTGTGTATATATGTACAGTGCATCTAGAAAGTATTCATAGCGCTTCACTTTTTAAAAAAAATTATGTTACAGCCTTATTCCAAAACAGATTCAGTTTATTATTTTCCTCAAAATTCTACAAACAATACACTATAACGACAACATGAAAGAAGTTAGTTTGAAATCTTTGCAAATTTATTAAAAAAAAAAAAAAATCACATGTACATAAGTATTCACAGCCTTTGCAATGACACCCAAAATTGAGCTCAGGTGAATCCTGTTTCGACTGATCATCCTTGAGATGTTTCTAACTTGATTGGAGTTCACCTGTGGTAAATTCAGTTGATTGGAAATGATTTGGAAAGGCACACACCTGTCTATATAAGGTCCCACAGTTAACAGTGCATGTCAGAGCACAAACCAAGCCACGAAGTCCAAGGAATTGTCTGTACCTATGAGACAGGATTGTATCAAGGCCCAGATCTGAGGAAGGGTCTGCAGCATTGAAGGAGCACAGTGGCCTCCATCATCGATAAATGGAAGAAGTCTGGAATCACCAGGACTCTTCTTAGAGCTGGCCTCCTGGCCAAACTGAGCAACTGATTGGGAAGGGCCTCTAGGGTGGTAACCAAGAACCTAATGGTCACTCTAGTTGAGCTCCATGATCATATGACCCTAAGCACACAGCAAGAGTGGCTTATAGACGACTCTGTGAATGTCCTTGAATGAATCCAATCAGATATTTCTGGAGAAACCTGAAAGTCTGCCCCCATCCAACCTCACAGAGCTTTAGAAGTGAAGAGATGAGGAGAAGAGATAATTGCCAAATGATGATGAGCAAAGCTTCTAGCATCATACTCAAAAAGACTTGAGGCTGTAATTAGTGCCAAAGGTGCTTCAACAAAGTATTGAGCCAAGGCTGTGAATTCAGTGATTTCAGAATATATAAATTACTACAATCATGAATTAACGGAGACCTTGAACAGCGTTGTTTGTTTGTCGCGCGCCCTCACCAGCAGCCAGCGTGTGATCTCCTTAGTATTGTGGCCAGTACTGCTAGAAGTACATTTTACTTTTAAACTCTCAGTCATACCATTGGCATTACCTGAGCAGTTGAAAGCCGTGCGTTTGGATGTGCAAATGGAGCGAAACAATGTAAGTCTCTAAAAGCATACGCACAGTTCCATTAAACGTAAATGACATTTTAACTTAATGTAGTTAAACCGAAAGTACAACGGAAATGGCCAAAATAACCACAGCATTAGAAGCGACCTTAAAAAAAGAGTTAAAAAAAACGTTACCTGTCACATGCATGAAAGTTGCGTTTAAATGCTGTAGAATTTTCTTTTATGAAAATAAGATAAAGAAGCTGACATCATGCAAAGGTATGACATAAAATGCCTCTATAAAATCTTGGCTTACCTAGGCTAATAAAAAACAATATATTTCTTTATATTGTTCTTATATTCTATATATTTATTTCATGGTATGTATAAATGTACATATTTATGTTCTTAATAAAAAATACCTTGCAATTGTACTTTTAGTATCCTATACTAAACTGGCATAAAGTGTGCTAAATTGGAAGTAGGCTAGTGCTGAAGTCCAACTAAAGATGAACTGAAGTATATTTGATTGTGCTAAAGTGGAACCATTGCAAGTATATTTCAGATACAATTTAAATCTTGTTTTTGTTTAATTAAAATTTAAAGACCTTTTTATTCAAAGATAACACAATCCTCAGCAATACATTAAAAATTACATTAATTACATTTCAATTGCATCAATTACATTAAAACACATTTTAAACACGCTTAATATTAAGAAATTCAAAAAATAAATTTTTATATCAAAATCTTGAGAGATATACTAGTAAATATGTTAATAGATTTGAACTATACACTGTAAAAAAAAATTCCGTGAAATTTACGTTAGAAAACCGGCAGCTGTGGTTGTCAGAATTGTACCGTAAAAAATACGGTAGCAGCGTTTTACAGTTTACGGTTTTCAAGTAAGTACCGTAATTTCATTAACTGATATATCTGTAATGTACCAAACTATTGAAGAACTGAAATCTGTTTTATACCTTTGTAATACACTGATAACCACCAAAACCAGGTGGTGATGAAAAAGTCACATGATAAAGAAAAGCCCATCACAAGCAGCTTTTATATATTAACATATATAGAAGGTGCACAGTGTCATTCACACAAACACTAAACGCCATCATGAAACCGAAATAATGCAATAAACATTCATTTAACAACATTAGATGTAACATACAACCCTAATGTACAAAACTGCTAAGAAAAAAAACTAAGAAGAAAGAGTTATTTCAACAAAAACACATCCAATTTTGAAAAATGCAATGCAGGGAATTCTGGGAATGTCAATTTACGGTTATTCACTGTACACTTTTACTGTTAACCATTTAACAGTTTTGAACTGTATCATTTTTACAGTTTTTTACTGTTAAATTCACGGTCATTTTTTACAGTGTACCTGGTCTGAAATAAATGTATTTTAAAAATATTACTTTTCACTATGGTAAATTCCTACATATGCTATATTTCAGACCATAGCATCATTAAACTAACATCTAACAGTGGACAACTTGCTTTAATTTATTTATTCTTTGCATTCACTCTCTGACTGCATTAGGCTGCAATGTAATTTGCCCCCTGACTTAGCATATAAATAATTTAGGGGAAGCATTTAAATAATCCTGTGAATAAGTATGCAGAATCGAACCGTTAATAATCAAATTGCATCGAATTTTATTGTGAATCGTCTCGAAACAAATCTTTCTGAATGTGCAAAAATCGTTCTTGAATCAAATCGAAACCCTGTGAATCGAATCGATTCGCTGTTTACCCAAAGATTCTCTGCCCTAGTTTTTGCACATTCCTACTTGGTGTAATACCAATGTTTGTGTCATCTAAATACATGGCACATTAAATAACTGGAACATCGAGAGGGGAAAAAATCAGGTCAAATATCATCACCAAGGACAGTGTTGGGAGACAGTTTTGAGCCTCTCCACACAATTAAAATCTAAAATATATATATAAAAGAGACTGTTGGCCTGTTGGAGACAGCTGACGGTAGCCCCAAATAACGACAGCACACCAGACACGGCCGACAACTGCAAAAAGAGGCTCCATTAAACAACATGTGATGCCTAACAATGAGTGGGTGTTGTTGGGCCCGGCTGTGAGCGCTGCACTTTCAACTGACATTTGTTTTGATGTGCGGGGACAGTAATTAAGCACCTCACCTGACGGAGAAGGTGATCTCTTCTGTCACATTCTGACAGCACTCCCAGCCACAGCTAAAGCCAAAGAGTTACAAGCTTGCTAGCAGCAGAGGGAAAGACGGTATAATGTTTGATTGCATGATAGCGTGCCGTAACTCGGAGCTGTTACGCCCCTGACAGCCGTCTCCGTGCGAGCCGCCGCACAACGTAACGGCTTTTAGGGCTCTGAGGGCTCATTAGTTTATGACACACTGATGTTACTCGAAGCAGCTGAAAACTGGCATGTGATTGGACCGGGACAGGGATGGTGATGTCATCCTGTTATGAAGCGGCAGAAAAAATATCGATATGAGTTGGGTTCGCTCTGCCCATTCTTTATGGAATTTCATACTGTGGTCAAAATCTGTTATATGATTGTGGTGTGAAGTCGTACACAAATCCTTTAAGTATTAAATCATATAGTGCGTGATAATCCAACTATCACATTTCAAACACATGATATTGATTAAAAGTGATAGTAAAGACATTAAGGCCACATACACGCTTAAATTTGGTTGTCAATTCACCTTTTATTGCTTACCCATATGGCAAAAAAAAGCATATACATTTACATTTAGACATTTAGCAGACGCTTTTATCCAAAGCGACTTCAGAGGACAATGGAAGCAATCAAAAAAAACAAAAGAGCAATACAATGCAAGTGATATGACAAGTCTCATTTGGTCTAATGTAGCAAACGTAGCAAGGGATTTTTTAAATTATGTAATAAAAAGAAAACAGAATAAAAAAGAAAAAGCAAGCTAGTGTTAGATGCCTTCTTTTTGCTTTTTTGTTTATTGAATAGAGAGAAGCTAGTGTTTTTTTTTTTTTTTTTTTTTTTTTTTTTGCATTTAGAACATATATTTAGTTTGATTTAACTTCATATGCCAAAATTGATTTCTGAATGTATTTCATGGGCGAGAGTCAAGTTTTTCATCAAATGTGACATGAATACATTTAATTGGACTGAATTTTAATTGTTTTTAAAAAATATATATTTACACAAACAAACAAAAAAAAGTCTAAAAATATATTGGTAGAAAAAGTCTTTACATAAATATACTTTTTTTTGCCATTTTTTGTTAAAATTGTAATAATAATGTCTAAAATATTGTTAATAATATAGTATCCTTTAATATTTTAATTTAAATTATATATATATATATATATATATATATATATATATATATAAATGCCCCAATATATTTTAGTAAAAAATACATATTTAAACATAAAATATTTAGAAAAATATTTTGGGATTTTTCTTTTTTTCTATTTTTAAAATATATTTCTTTCTTTCTTTCTTTCTTTCTTTCTTTTTGGCTGTATAGGTAACTTCTGTTCTATAGACACAGTTCAGTAATTTCATAGCAAACTTATTAATGACACGTATCAGAAATCATGCAAGTAAGCAATCACAGGGAAGGAGGAATATGAAATATATGAATATCAATATAAAAAAGAACAAGTCTATAATAAACTTAAATCCATACATGATATCTTGGAAATAAGCTGCATAAAATATTGCGATCAGCAATACTGCTTATTATAAAAGAATGTGGCAACCCGTCAAGAGCACACTCTAAAAAAAAAATGACTCTGTTCATGGCGATTCAGTTAAAATTAAGAGTCTTAGTGGAAAATAGTGTATACCAAATGCACAAAATGGAAAAACATTGTTATGGTTAAAACTAGTGTCAGTAATAGCAGTTTTTTTTTTTGTTTTTTTTTTTTTTAGAGGATTCCTTTTTGTATTTCAATGCAGGTTCAGGGTCACTCCTGAAACTGTACAGTCTGTATGTGGCCTTTTAGTGTTACAAAAGAATCGTTTCAAATAAATGTTGATCTTACCAACACCCTAACAACTGCTAGAACACCCTAGCAACTTCCTAGCAATTTCTCATGACACCTTAACAACCGCATAGCAACAGCGAAATACCGTGAGAAGGTCTTTGGCAGATGCAGTTCTGAGATCTGAGACACATGGTGACATTGGCAGTATTTTTGTCTAGTTTTAAGGGTATCGATTACACAGCCTGAATGTCGCAGTCATCTGAGAAGCGTTTAAAGACACATTTATCAACTTTTTTTGACAAGGATTATTAATGAAGGGTCTGAGAGCAGAGCCCCGTGGCTCTGACTGCTGCAGGTTTGTGTCTTCATCTTTTCATCTCTCCGTTTCTCTGCAGTCCCACATTATGGAGGTGAACACACAATTACATTGAACATCCTTCAGTAATACACAAGCTCCAGACCACATCAGAGCAGGTTTGAGGGTGGTCTGTGTCAGCAGGGGTTCGCATATGTTTTGTGTGATTGTAGTGTTTTACTGCGGTCTTAAACTTGCATTGTTTAGTATTCATCAGAAAATACTGATTTACTACTCAAGAAACATTTCCGATTACTGAAACCATTCAGTTTTTATGGAAACAAAATTTGATATCAAAGTTTATGTAATTATATATCAGTATTAGTATATAAAGTTAATTGGTGATTTTATTAAAACATACAATACATTTGTATTTATTTCATCAATAAGGAAAATTTGGGGTCGTTAGATACAATGAAAAAAAGTTTTAAAATAAGTCTCTTCTGCTCACCAAGTCTGTATTTATTTGATCAAAAATACTGTAAAATTGTGAAATATTATTACAATTTAAAATAGCTGTTTTCTATGTGAATATCTGTTAAACTCTAATTTACTGCTGTGATCAAAGCTGAATTTTCAGCATCATTACTCCAGTCTTGAGTGTCACATGATCCTTCAGAAATCTAATTTCTAAATTCTAATATGCTGATTTGCTGCTTAAGAAACATGTTGAAAACATGTTCTACCCAATATTTTTTTTGTGGAAACAGTGATGCATTTTATTTTTCAGGATTCACAGATGAATGGAAAGTTCAAAAGAACAGCATTAATTTGAAATAAAAATCTTGTTGTAACATTATTAATGTATTTACTGTCAGTTTTGATCAATTTAATGTGTCCTTGATGAATAAAAGAATGATTTTTTTAATAAAAAAGCAAGATTAAGCTGTTTCTGAGTTGTCAAAGCCTGACTGTTGGTTTATATCTTGCTTTAGATTCAAAAGTTGAATTTCAAGTAACTTTGACACTTAAAATTCAGAAACTAGCTAGAAAAAGTCAAATTAAACAGGGAGCAAATGATTTCATCCAGTTTAGCATATGCTGAATCGTCTACACAGTCACTCTTTGACTGGCGACAATCTGTCCACCACAAAACGGGCTCATTTTTACGCGCGAACATACGACGGACACATTTCTCCTGCCACGGGTCAAGTCGGAGCGCGAAACCTGGCACCGAGCGGGATTTGGGTTTGGACGATTTATCAATCTACTGGCTACATTAAACGGATTTCTTAATGAAGTGAAATCTTTATAAGGATTAGCCTGCCACCTGCAAGGTGCCACCTGCTCATCCCGCATAATTGGCAGGCTTGGCGGAGCTGTCATCAGCATAAAGATACGGCGAGAGGGCAAAAGAGCAAGCGAAGGCGCTGTCGGAAAAAGAATGCGAGCGGTGACACAAATGTCTCTGTGAAAAACAAAGTCTCCCGCCACACAAAGTGAGCATCCAACTTTTCCGCTTGTTCTGGCAGTCTCGTCTCAACTTTGACACGGCGAACGCCCCCAAGCGTGGCACGGAGACGCCGCTCTACTAACACACAGCGGCTTCTCAATAATGTAAACAGCCGTGAAAGTCTCGCAATTGTTTCCTGGATTCTCAGGGCTGGTGTCGGTGAAACTAGTTGAGCTTGTCTCCAGATGTTCTTGGGCTGATCGTGTAATTACTGTCCTTTGATTTATGCTCCATTACACATTTCGTGATTGATGGCTGTGAAGTACAGCTTGGAATAGGTGTGTGTGGGAGCCATGCGGGGAAGAGGCTTTGAAACTTCAACTTGACAAACTACAAGCTACTTGTGATTTAAAGTAGTTCAAGTACAGACAAGCTACACCATTGAAACAAAAGTAAAACAAACAAACACATTTAAGTTATTTTGTGCATGGGGAGAGGCAATGTCGGATCATTTTTATATCCTGGCACAAAAACAATAAAGATCTTAATTGGGTCACGGCAATAAATAGAATTAGAATAGATTTCTTCAAAGCAGAAACCACAATTTATATTACAAAACATAAAGATGAACTGGGGCATTTGATTAAATAAAATAAAATATTTTGTAAACATATACATTTCTTCTAAAAAAAATTACTTTTTTCAGCAGTGAATCATTAAATGGATCAAAAGTGACAGTAAAGACGTTTATAATTATGGACGTGCGATATTGACAAAAAATAATATGTCAATATCTTCTAGGATTACATCAATAACGGTATTTTTTTTGCCGTGTGTGTTATTGTGCCTTGCTGACTCCTAAAGTTTTGGACATTCTTGATATTCTGTGTGGTCAGTTCACAGCAGTGATAGAAATGATTATTTCCAATAAGTTTATATTGATTTTTACCTTTTATCTTTATAAAGCCATTTTTTTTTCTAAAAGTGCGCATCATCTTTTGAGTCATTTATTCAGTCTATAATAATAATACATTTAGGCTGTTACCAAACAGATTAAATCAGTATCAATATTTCATCTTTGCAGAAGTTGCATATGAAGTGACATTTAGATATGTTATTTTAAAAGATAAAAGATACTCTGAATGTGAAATTGCAAATGCCAATAGATGACAACAAGTGGCTGTTAATAAGTGAGTCATTGCGATTGAACCAAATCATTTAAATGGTTGATTCATTCAGGAACAAAACACTGTCATGTTGCTCAGAGATGTAAAACAGTATTGTGGCTGTGTTTGGAATGATTTTTGTTGGTGAAATTGAGCAAAAACAGGAAATATGCTGTCTAAAACGTAAGTCTTTTAATATTAACTTCTTGTTTACTGAACTGTTGTAGAAAATCAATATCACTTTTGTAGTCATGCTGATTTTGAAGGAAAAAAACTGTACTTTTTGTGTGATATTGATTTAACTATATGAAATGATAAAAAAATATATACATTTTCTGCCCCCATATCTTGAATTATATGATCATTCTAAAAGGATTTTAATAGACTGAATCATGTAGTGAAAGAACGCACTCTAAATGTGTACTTACTAGACTTATGTAGGTGTGTTTTGTTTTTGTTTTTTTCAATATACTAAATAATTTCAAATCACACATTCTTAAAACAACAATTACATTATTATTGCAGACGATATATCACACACCCCTATTTATAATGTTATGAAAAATTTATATTTTAAACAAAGTTGTTATTTTGAACTTTCTATTCATCTGTGAATCCTGAAAGATAAAATGCATCATAGTTTTAACAAAAAACATGAAGCAGCACAACTGTTTTCAACACTGATAATAATCAGAAATGCTTCTTGAGAAGAATGGAGTAATTATGTGGAAAATTCAGCTTTGATCACAATTAAATTTTAACAGATATTCAGTAGAAAAGTTATTATTAATATTTTACATATTTACTGTATACTTTTTGATCAAATAATTGCAGCCTTATATCAGCAGAACAGACTTCTTTAAAACATTCTTAAAAAAAACAACAACTTAAAACTGTTAGAAGTTAGTAGCACTGCTGGTTTAAGTTAGTTACTCCCCAACAAAGAGAAATGCATATGCTGGTGAGTTCAGTGGTGAAGCTGTAGGTGAGAGCTATTATAGCGCGCCGTCTTTGAACTCGCTGCCCCAGAGCGTGTTGATACAGCAGAAGCCCGGCATTGGGTTGCTTAGGATTGCTAAGTGCTGCGACGGCTCCACAACCAAAATCCTCAGGGTTAGAAAGTCATTAACAGCGTCACACCAAAGGACTGCGAGCGTGACCGTGAGACACTCATTCTGGGAAAGTGTTACGCTGTCCACGTCCACCAGGAGATGTGCCAAGGACGGGCCGTCTGAAGCCTGTGTGTGTGTGTGTGTGTGTGTGTGTGTGTGTGTGTGTGAAAGAGAGAGAGAGAAAGAGAGAGAGAGATTTCTGATGCCTGTGTTTTGAAATCTTAGCCTTGTTTTTATTGCTAAAACCATCTGTCCTGCTGAAAGTTATCAAAGGATGACAGGAAACATTCGTAAAGTTTAAAACTGTGTATCTTTATTATTAATCACTATTAGTCATGTTTGGAGTTAATGGTCTGAGTTCTAAACCTCCTAATCCTTTATTAAAGTATTAGAGTAACTTCAGCACATAATGACTTCTGCATCCTTTGTGCTCTGGATGAATGACAAATCATGTGTGTCACTGAGGAGAGCTGTGATCAGACTTATGATTTTCACCTGCTGGATCATAAAACAGCTGAAAATTATTTAGTTAAACTTTATTGGAGAGTTTTACAAGAAAATACTATTTCAAACTTTCTACTGCAAAGTTTAACATTTAATTCAATGCCATTTTTTGTAATTATTTGTGACATTTACTAGCAGTTCCAGAGTGAAAACTGTTACAAAGTGAATCCTACACCAAGTGTATTTGCTTTGCCCTCTATAATTATTTATTTATTTATTTTATTAAATTTGGGGACAATTTCTATAATTAGCATTTAGCATTTTTCTGTCAAAATACTTAATATACTGTAAAATGTTATTATCATCAACAAATTCCATCTTTACACTGTAAAAGGTGAAACAGAAGCTGCATCTCGTATATCATTTATTAGTATTTACACAAAGACTGTTTAATGCTGCTCAAAGGTGGAATACATTTTTAGGAAACTGCATACTTAAACTATGGAAATTGTAAAATTACGAAACAAGAATTTGTTACAGGAACATTATAGAAAACATTGGTTATTTTAGTAGCATAAAAAAACTAAATACAAATTTTATCCTAAAAATGAATCCTGCATGTCTCTGTGTGAATAGTAATAAAGGTCTCCACAGCAACCCATCAAAATAAAAGTTTGATGAAATTGTGACAGAAATATATTACTTAATATAATGATAGCACTGCTACTAATAATAAAATTATTATTAAACATTTTTTAAGGATTATTTACCGGATAAATTATTTTCCCGAATTTATTTACCAGAAAAATGTAAATACACAACACCAGAATTTCTAAATACAATAATAATACATATTTTTTTATAAAATCAATTATTTACAGATGCGTTTGTTTATTAAAATGTATGATACTGGTATAATAGAACTAGAAAAATGTTATAGAATTGAGTAAAATCTAACTTAATTTAAGAAAAAAAAAAAAAACATATTTCACAAGGTCTCATAAATGCAATTGTTGTTAAACATTCGATAAATTGCTGTTAAATTGTGTACATTTCATGATTTTTTTTTCATTACTATTTTAATTTAGCCATTAAAACAAAAAAAGTTGAATAAAAAAAATCTAATGGAATCCCAAAAAATTTAAATGGAAAACATGGCAGCTGAAAAAAAAAAATGGATATATCATTAGGCCCTAGTTAGGGGCTCAATTCCACGGGAAAGCAAAAACTGATAACATGTAAATGTGTACCTTGAATGCTCTGCCAAACTGAATATGTAATATAAACAAAGCAAGCAAAAAAAAAAAAAGCTGAGAGAAAAGTTGGTCCATGAGTTCTTCACTCTCACAAAAACTCCTGTTATTATCTCTTTACACTGAAAAATGAATCTCTTGATGAGTCAATTCATGAGCATTGTAAACATAACTCTAGTGTTTTCATTGGTGACTAATCTAAACACCTCTGATTGACCAGTGCATTCATAAGCTTAAAAGAAACGTGTGATTAAAAGGAGGAAAGGAAAAAAGTTAGGAAAGGATGTGATGCGTGGTCTATTCTATCCTACTCTATCTCCGCCCTTGCTTGGCATCATATTGGTGAGTTTTGCATGAGCAAACACAATTTTCTTAGAAAATGTAAATGTAAAAATGGAGTTGACTCATTAAACCAAATTGTAATTTTGTCTACATTTTACTGTCAGAGTGTAAACAGACTGTTAATAATGATCCCATTTCCCAGTGAAATTGGGCTTGTGGTTCTTGACAGTCTCTTGGCAACCAGATGCCAAACACGGCATGTTTTTTACCTTGAGTGAAAGCACAACAAGCTAGCTTTCTATCCAGCTAAACAATCATATTGCATGACAATCTATGCCAGCATCTTTAAACCAGCATGCACAAAACCGACTGCCTCGCCAACATATTTGAATGTCGTTCCATATCAATTTGTGTCACTCAATGTCCAAAGTTGTCATTCAGGAAGACACGCCGAAGGCCTAAAAATAAACGAAGGTCTTACTAACCCAGAGAAACAGGCATCCGCGAGCATCGCTTTACCGTCCCATATAAACAACCAGCAGAGATGCTACGGCTGAGAGCGCATTACATTTCTCAGAAGAAAAAACACAACTTGCAATGACCAAACTGCCATGTGGGAAACTTCAGGCAGGCCGTCAAGTATTGGACATGGCTGATGGCGGCCTCACCTCACCACATATCAGCTCAGTAAACACAGAGCACATTACAGCCGTCGGGACAGAGTTCAACATAAATTACATGAACCTCTTGCCCAAAGGTGACTGCGCTGAGATAGAATTGAGTGCAGAGAAAAGCCACACGAGTGCCTTCATTTATCTGAAACCACAGCATTAGCCTGTGGTCTCTGTGAAATACGGCACACGCCGATCTAGACGGAGTGCTCACGGTCATGTCATTTGTAATTGTAGGTATTTACACATAATCCATATGTCTTCCAATAGACAGTGAAACATTGACTTTTGGCAGTCTATCTAAAATGTAAACCCTTAAATACAACTTTAGACATGTACAAATCATAAAACATGTTCAAGTCATTGTGCTATGTTTGCAGTGAATGTGGTCTGGTGAGTTGTGTCGACTGCAGTAAAAGTTGATACAGTATAACGTTAATGTGTGTTTTGCTTATTTACAATTCAGAAATCACACAGCACATAATGAAATCATTATAAAGTCAAAAACTAGGTAACTGCTTCCGAAAAAGAAATGCAATTAATTGCACTGAATGTGCACTTGCAGTGTACTTCAAATCTTAAGAGTATATTATTAAAACATGTTTCTTAAAAAACTTAACAAACCTTTCATTGTGCTTTAAAGTAGTTCACTTATTTTAATGTGTTGACTAACATTCTAAAGCCCATAAAGAACCTGACTATAATTTGAACTGTAGTGTTATATGATATTACAATCAAAGTTAGTGTATTTTAAATGCACTAAATTGCAACTTCATATATATATACTTTATATACTATATATATACTATATATACTATATATACTTTTATATATACACTGCCCTCCAAAAGTTTGGAAACACCCCTGTGAAATAAGACAGGCAAAGTGTGATTTTGGACAGTATCAGCATAAATCCATATCATTTTTTGGTGCCAGTACATTAAGTAACTTGACATTATCATTGAAGACCATCATGTCTGTCATGGAATGGCTTTTCCAATCACCCGACCTCAACCCAATTGAGCTACTATGGGAGGAACTGGACCGTGATGTCCATAAGAAGTGTCCAACCAGTGTGAATCATCTTTGGGCAATCCTTCAGGAGATTTGGAGTAATATATCAAGTCAATATTTGAATAAACTGACAGCTCGGATGCCCAGATTATGCAGAGCTGTAATTGTTGCTAATGGTGGATATTTGAATTATTCAAAAATTGTATTTTAATTTTAATT
Organism: Cirrhinus molitorella; assembly: GCA_033026305.1. Taxonomy (NCBI): domain Eukaryota; kingdom Metazoa; phylum Chordata; class Actinopteri; order Cypriniformes; family Cyprinidae; genus Cirrhinus; species Cirrhinus molitorella. Next base: position 33,216,968 of record CM065123.1, on the reverse strand, counting down.
TATTTTTTTTTCCTATGTATAAACTGTTTATGTAATAAAATATGTTTTCGTAGTTTGTGTCCCTTATCAGTGCAAAATTATCACAAATTAAAAAGGATGCATACCAATATTGTCCAAAACCCCACTTTTCTAGGGTGTTTCCAAACTTTTGGAGGGCAGTGTAATTTAAAAAAAAAATCTTCCTACATGTACTGTGTTAGATTAAATGAGACTTGTCATAGCACTTTCATGTTATTGCTCTTTAGTTGATCTTGATTGATTCCATTGTCCTCTTTTGTAAGTCGCTTTGGGTAAAAGCGTCTGCAAAATGTCTAAATGTAAATATGCAATTACAAATATACACTGGAGATCAAAATTAGAGAACAATTTATAAACAATTGAACAATTCTGAAATAATTTCATCTTCACTGCTCAACAGTTGAAGGAGTTTTTGTCCTGTCTATACCATGCTACCAGAACACCTTTTCCACAAAATAACTAAGGCATTTCAACAAAAAACATTATTTTGCAGAAAACACACTGATCAAAATTAGAGAACACTTTCAGATACCTCCCAGTTATTGGTGTTAATCTGGCACCTGGTGCTAATTTCCTTGATTATCTGTCAACCCCTATTTAACTGGCAGCCTAACTTCCAGTTTCACTGACTCTGCAAGATGGTGGGCCGTTCTAAAGTGACTGAAAGCCTCTGGCAGCAGGTTGTCCAGATGAAGGCCAAAGGGATGACCCTATCAGCCATAGCAAGACAAGTTGGTCGTTCCAAATCTGTGATTTCAAGAATATTGAATCTTTACAACATCACAAACTCATTCAAGTCCCCCAAGAAGGCTGGTCGTCCACGGAAGACAAATACAAGAGAGGACAGGATACTGCGGAGGATCTCAATGGGCAATCGTTTCCACACTGCAGCTGGAATTGCTCACCAGTTCAGCGCTGAACAGGGTAAGGATCTGTCTCGTCATACAGTGTCTCGACGTTTAAGAGCATTTGGACTGAAAGCCCACTCTGCAGTGACCAAACCTCTCATTAGCAGAAAGAATCAAAAGCTTTGCTGAGGAGCATGTTGTGTGGACAGAGGAGAACTGGTCCAAAGTTCACTTCAGTGATGAAAGCAAGTTTAATTTATTTGGGTCCGATGGGAAACAAGTGTGTAAAGAAGTGAGTGAAACGTGGAGGAGGAAGTGTCATGGTTTGGGGCATGTTTTCTGCAGCAGGAGTTGGGCCTCTTATACAGCTACATGGCAGAGTGAATGCAAATGCTTATCAGAACCTTCTTCAACAACATATGGTTCCTTCCCTGCGTTCATCACCCAATCAGCCCGCAGTGTTCATGCAGGACAACGCTCCATGTCACACAGCAAAACGGGTAAAGCAGTTCCTTGAAACTGAAAACATTGAAATAATGACATGGCCTGCCCAGAGTCCTGATCTCAACCCAATAGAGCGCCTCTGGAAAAATCCTTGGCGACAAAGTTATGGCCAAGAAACCCACTACAGTCACCGAACAGTGGAGGAGACTGGAAGAAGAGTGGACCAAAATCACACCAGAGCAGTGTGAGAGACTAGTGCTGTCCTGTGGCCACAGATGTGCTGAAGTCATTCAGAGCAGAGGCCTGTACACTTCCTACTAATTGCTGACTGTTGTAACCTTCAGAAAATTTTGTTGTAATCTTTTTCCATGCTACAGTCATTGTTGTTCTCTAATTTTGATCAGTGTGTTTTCTGCAAAATAATGTTTTTTGTTGAAATGCCTTAGTTATTTTGTGGAAAAGGTGTTCTGGTAGCATGGTATAGACAGGACAAAAACTCCAACTGTTGAGCAGTGAAGATGACATTATTTCAGAATTGTTCAATTGTTTATAAATTGTTCTCTAATTTTGATCTCCAGTGTATTTAAAAGACAAGTTTCAGCAGAAATTACATTACAGTGTATTTTTGTTGATCTTAAATGTTTGTCAGTACATTCAGTATATTACTGTATCTTAAAGACAATAAACGTACTTGTGAAATGACATACAAAAATGTACACAAGTCCTACTTATGTGGTGCAAAAAAGCACCTTAAAATTCAACTAACTACATTAGCTGCATTATAAACTATAATACAGTTTCATTCCATTGTAAACAACATGCAATTAAAATGCAATTCAGTCTGCACTACTAAAGGCAATGTGTTAAATATATGTGAAGGCATTAAACATTAGGTTTACTATTCTATTAACATTCATAAATGTGCATACATCTAACGTAAACATGCATAAAGTGCTTATATTTCAGAAGCTGCATGTTGCTATCAATTACAGTATCAGTATCTCAGATGGACGATTGCCAGAAGTACACATTCTGTACTAATGAGTTCACAACAACCTGCTTCCTTCCTTTTGCGGTAAGTCACATGAACCGCATCAGATCCGATGACCTGACGTTGTTCTCATGCACACCTTGTTAGCAAAAGCCTTTGGCTAGAGGCTCTGCCAATTAACACCTCGTAATATCTGGGCACGGTGTTCTCGTGGAGGTTTGCGCAGCCGTATATTATGCAGCCATTTGCCATGTGATCCGAGAGGAGCTGCAGAGATCTGAAAGGAGGTTTTCAGACCCCGGCCCAGTTAGTGCGCTCCGAATCTTACATAACCCCAGGCTTCTGACGGCACGCCGCCTCCTGACTGCAGATGGGTCGTTTGTTTTGATCTGTGATTATCTCGCCCATGTTCTGAAGAAGATGTAAACCTCTTGTGAGACTGTTAGGTAAATCCCACAATGCGAGGAATCGCCTCAGGTCTGAAGTCCTCACCCTTTTACCTTTCATTCCTGTGAAAGGCAAAGGCACCTGACAGATTTAAACCCTCCGCAGGGCTTTATCGAAACTACAGAACCGAGGGGCGGACGGGTGAGAGGGTCATGCCGAGAATTTGCTTTTAATTAAACTGAAAATAAAGAAGTCTCTCCGAGTCCTCGTGTAATTAACGTTAACAGGCTAGGCTGTCACGGGGCAGCCCGCAAAACCCTCCCGTACCTGCCTAAACACTGCCAGACATACCTGGGAAATTATCGACTAATTATCTAGTAAGTACATTTGCTCGTGTTGAAGAAACAGCGCGCTTAATTGCCAGCAGTATTTCCATTCGCCTCCGAGGGGCAGCCGGCTTATCTGAAGAGCTCATTATATTAATGCCGGTAATTATGTATTTTGCTTACTTTTGATGTGCGTCTGTTCTAACGGGAGACCTTAATAAGAGGATGACAGCAAATACTGTACGTCAGAAGAGCTTTTGAGTGGCGCAGCTGAATGTGTTTGTTTTTCTTGTGTAAAAACTCAAAAAAATAGCATTACAGAGAGGTTATGAAAGCGTAGGATCAAATCTTCACTCTTCTCAAATGGGCCAAACTTAGCCAGAGGTCCCTGGCTAAAAATGTGATTTTTTTTTTCTGGTTAAAGTAATACATGAATCAAGAAGAAAGCTGAAATAGTAAATACTGTGAATATTTACTGAATACTACAATATTTTGAAGATCCAGTGGGTCAAAACAACAATTTTCAGATTTGTAGCCACATTACAGAGGGGTAAAAATGACTTAAGAAAGACTGCAGCATAAAATATGTTGACCTTAAGCAATCCATGTTGCATTACATCCCAATAGCAACAGTTGGGAAAAAGCACTAAAGCCCCCTGAAGGTTGCATGCCAACTTCTAGATATTGGTTCTTAACCAACTTTTCTTTTAGTATGTTCATTTTTAAAGCACTATCCATTTCATTTCCAGAGATATTAGTGTCTTAACGTGGCTCCTTGAGTGAAACATTTTTAATTGTACACATTTTCAGTGGTCAAAATCCAAATGTTGGTCACTTTGCATACAGATTATAGTTTTTTTTTTTTTCCTTTAAAAGGGAAATGTCTGAAGAATAAATACAAACTGCATAAAAAAAAAATCATCCTCTGTTAATATTCATACTTGAAAACAAATGCTACTGGAGCATGTTATACCCTTGTTTCTGACATTTGCCTTGATACTGAACAGCTGCAAAGCTAATGGGTGAGCTGCCACTTTATTTCTTTACACATTGTCTTCCCAAAACCAGGCAATAAACATTAGGTACTAATAGGACTGGATAAAGTTTGATGACAAACGTTGATGTTGGCCTGACACAGTTTAGACTTAAAGTATGAAACTGTTCTATATGCTTGAGGTTTAAAAGTATAATTGTCAGACAGAAAGAACATCAGATGAAGACCATATTAGACCCCCCAAATAACCATATCAAACCAGGTCAGTCCCCAATAAACCCTTTTAGACCCAATGAGACCTCACAAAACTCATAATCATGAGAGGATGATAGCAAATATTTCAGAAAAACTTTTGCGTGACACTGCTGTGTGTTTGTGCTTTTTTCTTCCATTACAGAGAGGTTATGAAAGCTTAAGATCAAATCTTTACTCTTTCTCGTGCATTATGCATGTGTGTTCCCCGAGGCTGGTGGAATGGGCCGGACTGGCGCAGGAGTGGACGTGGGCCGGGACTCTGCGGTACCAGCGGTTCTGGACTCTGGTGGAATTATTCTGCGTGCCGACGGCCCTCATAAACTGACTGTACACTCTCTGTTCCTGTGAGACACAGTTCTGTCGCTCTCAGTACAAAAACACTGCTAGCCTTGCAAACTATTGGGTATTAAACCTGCTGCAGATTGTAGCTTGTTCTGAAACCAAGCGACATTCATTCAGACATGAAGGGGCCATGACTGACATACAGCATTAAACTGCTAATCACACTTTGTTCAGTTTGCATGGGATGATTAGAGGTGATTAACAGACTTGTGTGCATCAGAAGTGATCAAAATCCGATATGTATGTGACAGTGCAAACTGGAGTAATGAAGCTAGAAAATGTAGCTTTGTTCACAGCAATCAACTACAATGTACAATATTTTCATGTAGAAAACAGCTATTTTAAATCATAACAATATTTCATAATACTACTGTTTTTACTATATTTTTTAGCTAATAAATAAAGCTCTGGTGAGCAGAAGAAACAATACAAAGTCTTACCAACCCCAAACTTTTCAACGATAGTGTAGATAAAACATAGTTTCCAGTGTTGGGGAAAGTTACTTTTAAAAGTAATACATTACAATATTGCATTACTCCCTAAAAAAGTAACTAATTAAGTAAGTTGCTTTTTATGGAAATTGCGTTAGTTTTTAAATCTGGGTGGGGCTTATTTGTTTTTATTATAAAAAAGTTAGATTTTTAGCAAACGTAAAGCTCTTTCACCCCAAAAAGTGAAATGAATAAACGTCTGTACAGTAGAACGTCTTAGGTTACGTATGTAACCCTGGTTCCCCGAAGGGAACGAGGCGCTGTGTCGAAACGCTATGGGAACGCCCCCGGCGGGACACCGTACTGAAGTGTGTGTAGAATCAGCCCAACGCAGTGCCACGTCATGAGCGGGATGACGTAGATGACCAGGAAGCATAAAATGCGCCGGCAACACGCTCAATCAGCTTGCGATGAAGCGAGCGCGTGCAGGGGGCGCAAGGAGTATGGCACGTAGACGCAGCGTCTCGTTCCCTTCGGGGAACCAGGGTTACATACGTAACCTAAGACGTTCCCCTTCAGTTCACTTCGAGCTGCGTCGAAACGCTATGGGAACGAGAATACCCACTGCGCCATGCGAGCAAGACCCCCTGCTTGTGGTGTGCACATCAGGAGGAGAGTACTCGCAAACCTGGAGTCGAAGGGAGGTCCAGGTTATAAAAGCGTACAAATGTATGCGGAGAGGACCAGCCCGCCGCATCACAAATGTCGCTGATGGCCAAGCCCAAAGAAAGGGCTTTAGAGGCTGCCATACCCCGGGTCGAATGTGCTCGGACCCCCAAAGGGGATGCGAGGCCCGAGGACTCATAAGCAAGTGAGATGGCCTCGACCACCCATCTGCTTATGGTCTGCTTGGTAGCCGGGGAACCCTTCCTCGGCCCACCAAAGCACACAAGGAGCTGATCTGACTTACGCCACTGGGCAGTTCTATGGACGTATGTGTCCAGTGCTCGAACTGGACACAGCAGATTCAACCGCTCCTGACCCGCTTCCTGGAAGGGGGGAGGACAAAAGGCCTGCAGCACCACGGGACCTGGCGTCGCGGTGGGAACTTTAGGGACATACCCAGGCTTGGGGTAAATAAACGCCTTAACCATGCCTGGAGCGAACTCCAGGCAGGACACCGCGAGCGCTTGAAGATCTCCCACCCTCTTGAGGGAGGAGACGGCGAGGAGGAAAACAGTCTTAAGGGTTAAGAACTTGACTGGAACCTCCTCAAGGGGTTCGAAGGGTGCTCCGCAGAGGCCCTCCAGAACCACCGCCAAGTCCCAAGAAGGCACCCTAGTGCGGTGCACAGGCCTCAGCCTCAATGCGCCACGTAAGAAGCGAACCACCAGAGGATGTCTCCCAATAGACTGACCACCCAGAAAGGCGTGGTAAGCACTCAAGGCCGCCACGTACACCTTCAGGGTGGAGGGAGCCAACCCCGCGGAGAAACGGTCCTGCAGGAACTCAAGAACTGTACCAATCGGGCAGTCTACAGGGTTCTGCAGCCGCTGTCCGCACCATGAAGTGAAGAGCTTCCACTTCAGGGCATACAGCTTCCTAGTGGCGGGAGCTCTGGACTGGAGTATGGTCTCAACAACCTCGGTTGAAAGACCCGAAGCTATGAGGTGTGCCCCCTCAGAGGCCACGCCCACAGTTTCCACAACTCTGGGCGAGGGTGCAAGATGGTACCTCCCGCTTGCGAGAGGAGGTCCCTCCTGAGTGGAATCTCGAACGGAGAGCCGTCCAGAAGGGCCACCAGGCCCGAGAACCATACTCGGGCCGGCCAAAACGGGGCTACTAAGAGAAGACTGACCCCGTCCTGACGCACTCTCTCCAGAACTCCCGGAAGCAGAGCAATCGGGGGAAAGGCATACAGACGCAGCCTCGGCCATGTCTGTACCATGGCATCCAACCCCAACGGAGCTGTTGTGACGCGAATAGATCTACTTCCGCCTGGCCGAACTCCTTCCATAGGAGCTCCACCGATTGTGGGTGGAGTCTCCACTCCCCGGGCCTCAGCCCCTGCCTCGACAGGATGTCTGCTCCCTGATTGAGGTGCCCAGGGATAAACATCGCTCTCAGGGAGAGGAGTTTGCCCTGGGCCCAGAGGAGGATCCGACACGCCAGCTTGTAAAGGGGGCGTGACCGAAGACCCCCCTGCCGGTTGATATAGGCGACTACCGCTGTGTTGTCTGTACGAACAAGCACGTGGTGCCCCCTGAGGTCTGAGAGGAAATGTTTCAGGCCATGAAACACCGCCAGCATCTCCAGGCAATTGATGTGCCACATGAGATGATGGCCTTCCCACAGACCCTGGGCAGAGCGGCCACTCATGACCGCCCCCCAACCCGTGAGGGAGGCATCCGTCGTTAGCGTTACACGACGACAAGGAGCCCCCAACACCGGGCCTTGAGACAGAAACCGAAGGTCTTTCCACATGTCCAAGGCACGAAAGCATCGCCGCGTGACCTTGATCATACGAAGTGGATTTCCCCTCGGGGAAAACCCTTTGGTTCTGAGCCACCACTGTAGAGGTCTCAGGTACAGCAGGCCAAAAGTCACCACGTTGGACGCAGCTGCCATCAGACCTAACAGTCTCTGAAACTGTTTTACAGTGAGTGACTGGCCTTCTCTCAATGCCCTGACTGTAGTGAGGATCGACCCGATACGAGCAGGAGACAGACGTGCCTGCATCGTCGTCGAATCCCACACCACGCCCAGATAAGTGGTCCTCTGTAATGGAGAAAGTACACTTTTTTTTGGCGTTCAGTCTTAACCCCAGCTGTTTCATGTGGGCGAGAACGACATCTCGATGCCGAATCGCCTCCTGCTGTGACTGGGCTAGGATGAGCCAGTCGTCTATATAATTGAGTATGCGGATGCCCTGAAGCCGCAGAGGGGCCAAAGCCGCATCCACACACTTGGTGAAAGTGCGGGGTGAGAGTGAGAGACCGAACGGAAGAACCCGATACTGGTAAGCTTCGCCCCCGAAAGCAAACCTCAGGAACTTCCTGTGTTCGGGAAGGATGGAGATATGGAAGTATGCATCTTTCAGATCTATGGTAACAAACCAGTCCTCGGACCTGATTTGAGTCACGATCTGAGCTATAGTGAGCATCTTGAACCGAAACCGTTTGATGGCGCGGTTCAAAAGACGCAGATCTATAATGGGACGCAACCCCCCCTCCTTCTTTGGAACAATGAAGTAACGGCTGTAGAACCCGGACTCTCTCGAGAGAGGAGGAACCACCTCGATGGCTCCTTTCCTCAGGAGAGTGTCTACTTCTTGCTCCATCACCAGAGTCTGCTGAGGGCCCACCAAAGTGGGACGGACCCCCGCAAAGCGAGGTGCACGAGACCCGAACTGGATTTTGTAACCTCTTTCTACAGTCTGCAGAACCCACTGTGAGACATTCGGCAGAAGCCTCCACGCTGCCAGATAATCTACTAAGGGAACCAGCCTCTCGAGGCTGGCCTCTGGTGAGCTGCTTGGGGGAGCGACCTGACCCGTGCCGTACCGAATCCGGGCGGCAACTGGAGAAATCGCTCGCCGGAGCTCACTGAACCCTGAAGCACCGCTTTCCTGGGTGGCAGAGTTATCAGCGAGCCCCCTTGAGGGTGCTGAGGAAGATGAGACACCTCTTGATGGAACATGTGTCTCACTTCCCCAGCGGGGGCTACCCTCATACTCCTGACACTCATGTCAGGAGCGCTTAGGCTGGGACCTCTTCGCCTGAAGGACGGTCCGCAGATCCGCCCTTGGGCGAGAGGCCCCAGACCGCCTAGAGCGCCGCCCCGACCCCTGATCTTTTTTAGGCGGGGTACGAGAGGCGACGCTCTGTCTCTGGCTTTGCCGGTATGAGGAGCCGGACGGCTGGGGCTGCTCCCGCTCAGCAGCCCCAAGGACCTGGCGGCGAGGGAGGAAGCGCTGGAACGCCGCCGCTTGCTTCTTCGCCTCCTGAAACCTATCGACGACAGAATTCACTGCGTCGCCGAAAAGGCCAGAAGGCGAGAGCGGGGCATCCAGGAGGAAGAATCTGTCCTTGTCATCCAACTCGGACAGATTCAACCACAGATGCCGCTCCGTGGCCACCAGAGCTGCCATTGAACGGCCAATGGCTCTGGCCGTTTCTTTAGTGGCCCGGAGCGACAAATCCGTGGCCCGACGCAGTTCTGCCACTGCGTCGGATTCCTCCCCCCCCCCTCATCCAGGTCCTTCAGCAGATCAGCCTGGTACGCCTGCAACACCGCCATAGTGTGCAGACAGCCACCAGCCTGACCTGCTGCCGTGTAAGCCTTCCCTACCAAGGCCGAAGTTCTTTTAAGAGCCTTGAAGGGAAGCTGGGGGGCCTTCAGGGACGATGCCGAAGACGGGGAGAGATAGCTAGCCAGCGTCCGCTCCACCGTGGGCACCGCCCCATATCCCTTCTCACTCAGCCCCACCACATTAGAGTATGTGGATACAGTGGGGCTAAATATGCAGGAGGAGAAGGGTTTCCCCCACGATCTCGACACCTCAGTGTGGAGATCGGGGAAAAAAGGAAGGCCCCTCCGCGAAGGTTGTGACTGGGTACGCAGAAAACGTTCGTCCAGCTTACTTTTGGGGCGAACGTCTTGCTGCTTGGCGGGCCAGTCGATGTTTAACTTAGCCACCGCCCGAGTCACAACCTCCACCAGCTCCTCATACGCGAGGGACTGTGGGGGCGAGTCCACAGTCTCCTCGGTGTCGACGCTCATCACCTCAACCTCCTCAGAGGAAGAGAGATGAAGTGTCGAGCTCTCTCCCTTGGGGGAAGAAACCGCAACGCGGGCTTCCGCACCTCGAGAGGGAGCATTAGATCTAGCAGATGAGGCATGAGAAAGGGAAGAATCCGTCTCATAGCCCTCTGCTAGATCTACCTGCGATCCCCATGACAGTAGCCGCCGCTGGGCCTCAGCCACAGCGGGACCGCTGCCAGCGGGATCGCGGGGCTGTCCAGACTCGTCAAAGACAGCCAAACGAGAGCGAAGCACGCGCAGTGGCAACAGCTCACAGTCATAGCAGTCAGCCTTTTCGAGGGCTGACTGTGCGTGCTCCGCTCTCAAACAAACAACACAAAGATCGTGCGTATCCCCCGGCGAGATAAACCGAGTACACGGGGGAATGCACAATCTAAAATGCTGCTCGCTCGCCCATTTCTTCCCCTTTGATTTAGGCATTCTTTCGTTTGTTTTTTGTATTTTCAAACACACACACACACCACAAACGCGCCAGCTGAAGAGCAAAAGCTGATTGAGCGTGTTGCCGGCGCATTTTATGCTTCCTGGTCATCTACGTCATCCCGCTCATGACGTGGCACTGCGTTGGGCTGATTCTACACACACTTCAGTACGGTGTCCCGCCGGGGGCATTCCCATAGCGTTTCGACGCAGCTCGAAGTGAACTGAAGGGGAACTGTAGTAGGAAGAAGAAAGGAAGTTCAACACTCTTCAGCAATGAGAAAAGTGAAGCACAAATGTTAGTTAATCTAAAGTTGTCACAATGGTAAATCCACAAGAAGGGCAGGTATGCATAGATGGGACTGGACAATAAAACATAGAATTGAATCAACTTATAAATGGATACTAATGATACACAAATAGGTGAAGGTGATTAACTAATGATTACACATAACGAGGACAGGAACAGGAAGGACCAAATATGGGCACATAAAGGGAAAAATCAACACAAACAGTCCTGGGGTGTGACAAAAGTAAGTTTTGCTTATCAGTATGGTTGAATTGGATCAACAAAAGTCAACAGCAAAGGTAACTGGTTAATAAAATAGGATTAAATACATAAATGAAACAAAAAGTAACTGGCGTTAACTTTTTGAAAATTACTCAGATTGTAAATGAAAAAGCAGTGTGTTACTTTACTAGTTGCTTGAAAAAAGTAATATGATTACACTGCTAGTTTCCACTTCTCCTCACTATTCCTGCAAGATTACGTTGGTATCCAGAGATAAACCAATGACAATATTCCCAATATCAAAACTCAAAAATTGCCATTTCAATATCTAAAATACATATTTTACAGTCACTGCAAACTGAAAACCAATATATCATAGTGATCATAAACACTCCTTACCAGTGGCCCACCTTCACAAAACATAACATCTACCATCATTGATAAAATATAAAAATATTTCAAAGCAAACATTTCAGTGAAATATAATTTGGGAGGAAGGGGGAGGGGAATCAGCCTACAGCAACAGTTTAGAGGTAGCAAAATTCAGCAGGAAAACTGCAGTTTTGGCAACCCTGGAACTAGGGGTGTGCGATATATATCGTCTGCGATAAAAAACAAACAAATCACACCTACATAGTGGGCGCATAATGGTACATTATGTGATGAAGTCGAATAAGTGCATTAAAGTGCGTTAATTTACAGCATGATTCAACCTATTAAAATGCATTTAGAATGATCACATAGTTCAAGATATGAGGGCAGAAAATGTACATATTTATATAATTTCATATAGTTAATCAATATCACACGAAGAGTGTCGTTTTTTCCTTAAAAAACAGCATGACTACAAATGTGATGTTTATTTTATACAACAGTTCAATAAACAAGAAGTTAATATTAAAAGACTTACGTTTTAGACAGCACATTTGCTGTTTTTGCTCAATTTCGGCAACAAAAATCATTCCAAAAACAGCCACAGTGCTGCTTTGTGTCTCAGAGGAACATGACGGTATTCATGAATGAATCAATCGTTTAAATGAATCGGGTTAATCGAAATGACTCACTTTTTAACAGCGATTTACTGCCGCCCACTGGCAGTTTTAATTTCACATTTAAAGTCTTTTCACTTTTAAAAATAATTCTAAACATAGCTGCATTAACATGTGCAAATACATCTAAACTGTTTGATAACAGTCTAGTTGTTATTATTATTATTATAACTGACTGATTAAAAGAATTTGACTCAAAAGATGATGCACACTTTTAGAAAAAATCTATTTAAACTTACTGGAAAATAATACCACACAGAATATGAAGAACATTAAAAATGTAAGTCCTTAAGCACAATAACACAGTAAAATATCGTCTAATTATCGTTATCGATAAAATCCCAGAAAATATCGAGATATTTTTTGTCAATATCGCACACCCCTACCTGGAACCAATAACACTTTTTAGCATGTTTTAACACTTCATTGATGCATTTTTCTTTGTCAAGCCAACATAAATATCCAACATCCAACTCTTTATTGAATACAATATTACATCACACATATTTACAAAATCATAATTTAAATAAATTATTCAATAATGTGTGACTTTTTATGTGTTTTACTCATGCAGTTTGGGGTATTTTCAAAACAGAATATTTACATTAAAAATGTAACTTGACTTAAATAAAGCCAATTAATTCAAATGCTGAAACATTACAAACAGAAAAAGAGATCAAATGTAATTGTAATGCACACATTGCTGTTCTTTGTCTTTGACAGTGACAAATTATTTGCATTGAAAGAAGGTTTTTTTACAGGCCATGAAAGTGTGATTCAGCTCTGTCTTTGACAGTATAAATGCTCTTTTGGCAGCTGACATTTTACTCTGGTTCCAGATCTGCTGGATTAAAGATGAGGAGAGAAGAGACAATGTGAAGTCACTGCTGACTACAGAATGTCGAGCTCAGCACTCTGATGGACACACTGTAAAACCTGTAGAGCAGAAACTGCCTAACTCCACTTAAAAGTATTGTGTATGTGTGTGTTTGAAGAGGAGCATACAAGTTTTTTTGTAGAATCAGAATTCATGCAGTACTTTTAAGTCTTCTGGATTAGAGCTGGACATTCTCAAAAAACTCCCAAACATTAAGGACATCTCACTCAAGTAAAACACTGCAACACCATTGCAGATTCATAGATACTGCGATTTTTACTGTTAGGCATGTTTATGTTGAGAATTTTCAACTGTCGCTCTAGATAGAACTCCATTGGATCTTAAAGTCAAGTTGGTTGGTTCATTACAGCATGACAAAAGATTTAAACAATGAAACCATACTCTGACATTATTACAAAGTGCACATATGTGCGTGCTTAAATGTGTTAAGAAACAGTCTCTCTCTGAAAATATTTTAGTGCACTTAAGTGGCCTTTTATGTGTAAGTACAGTTTTTAAAAACAATCTGATAATCTGAAATCTGTTTGATAGTTTTTGAAAGTAACTTGAAAGTAATCTGAAAGTAATCAATTTTAAAGTTGTCATTAGCAATCTGTAGTCGATTATTTTTTGAGTAACTTACCACACAATAAAGTTAAAATAATAATCAAATACTTCTGCTTTATACAAGTGTACTTCATTACAGCATGACAAAATGCGATTAATGATTCAAACCTTTTCATTTGACGTTATTGCAAAGTGTTAAAAAGTGTACTTAAGTGTGTTAAGAAATATAGTCAGGGAAGTGTTTCTCTTCAAGTGCACTTGAGGCTTTGTATTTCATTAATATCTGCAAGTACAGTTTTTAACTATATATTTATACTTTTAAGATTAAGAACACTACTAAGCGGTCTTATTTTTTACAAAGAAAGAATAGCAAAAAGCTTTTTCTCCAGCAGGATTTTGTGGTAAAGTGACGTAAAATGTCTCCATGTTCAGGATGAGTATTTCTGACCTCATTTGAGTGTTAAACTGTACGTTCTCTCTCTTTCTCTCCACCTCCTTTCTTCTCTTTCACAGCACTTCCTGAGTGCAGATGATGTTAACAGCGCCTTCAGTGTGAAAATATCAAATTCTCAATGAAGCGTCATGTGGCTGAGATGTCTTGAGTTCACCTCTGCAGCTCTTTAAAGGCACACTGTACGGCGGACACCAGACGCCAGATAATTTAATGGTTTTTGACTTTAAAATGCCCCCAGCGCTGTTTCTCTGCTGAGCACAGACATTCAGCCGGTTTCATCCTCAGACTGCGTTAAATCACAGGAAGTCTCTGTTAACCTAGCGCACACACACACGCAGGTAAAGGTAGAGGCTCTTAGGCTTCTTCTCTTTGTTTGGCAGACATGAGAGCGAGTGAGGGAGTTTCACGTTGAATCACTGTGCGGTTTACATTCCACCTGTGTTTTGACAACACGATTCACAGGCGTCTCAGATGTGGCTTTGAGGTTTGCATGATATGAAAGAGCTGCTTTAAATCGGAGAACGTACAGCCATCCTGGAGTGGATTAAGGTTACGCTGGCCGTAATCTCAAGTGTCAGACGCTCAGCCTCAATGGAAACAAAAGGCAAATTTACATCTTTGTTTCGGTACGGGAAAAGGTTACCGCGCTTGGATGAAACTCACATGTCTATCGCTCGACAAAAGATATGCAGGGGTGACATTAGAAAGCGATCTTATAAAGATGTTTTTCGAGTGGGTGAGGGGAAGTTAAGAGATGTCATGACTGTTTATAATAACAGTTTACATAAGAAGGCTAGAAAGAGAAGAAAGATTCAAGCAGTTCAACCAAATATCCTCAGGCCATCCAAGTTGTACAGGTGCGTCTCAATAAATTATAATGTGGTGGAAAAGTTCATTTATTTCAGTAATTCAACTCAAATTGTGAAACTCATGTATTAAATAAATTCAATAAAGTCAAGTACAGTTTGTCTATATATTTATACTTTTAAGATTTTAAGCACACTACTAAGCGGTCTTATTTTTTACAAAGAAAGAATAGCAAAAAGCATTTGTGGTAAAGTGATGCACACAGACTGAAGAACTTTTAATCGTGATGATTTTGGTTCACATTTAACAAATCCCACCAATTCACTATCTCAACAAATTAGAATATGGTGACATGTCAAACAAGCTAATCAACTCAAAACGCCTGCAAAGGTTCCTGAGCCTTCAAAATGGTCTCTCAGTTTCACTAGGCTACACAATCATGGGGAAGACTGCTGAACTGACAGTTGTCCAGAAGACAATCACTGACACCCTTCACAATGAGGGTAAGCCACAAACATTCATTGGCAAAGAAGCTGGCTGTTCACAGAGTGCTGTATCCAAGCATGTTAACAAAAGTTGAGTGGACGGAAGAAGTGTGAAAGAAAAAGATGCATAACCAACCGAGAGAACTGCAGCCCTGAGAGGCTTGTCAAGAAAAATCAAGTCAAGAATTTGAGTGAACTTCACAAGGAATGGACTGAGGCTGGGGTCAAGGCATCAAGAGCCACCACACACAGATGTGTCAAGGAATTTGGCTACAGTTGTCATATTCTTCTTGTTAAGCCACTCCTGAACCACAAACAACATCAGGTGTGTCTTACATGGGCTAAGGAGAAGAAGAACTTGACTGTTGCCCAGTGGTCCAAAGTCCTCTTTTCAGATGACAAGAAGTTTTGTATTTCATTTAGAAACCAAGGTCCTAGAGTCTGGAGGAAGGGGGGAGAAGCTCATAGCCCAAGTTGCCTGAAGTCCAGTGTTAAGTTTCCACAGTCTGTGATGATTTGGGGCGCAATGTGATCTGCTGGTGTTGCTCCACTGTTTTTTTTTTTTGTTTTTGTTTTTTAAAACCAAAGTCACTGCACCCGTTTACCAAGGAATTGTAGAGCACTTCATGCTTCCTTCTGCTGACCAGCTTTTTTTTTTTTTAAAGATTTATTTTTGGCTTTTATTATTATAGGACAGATCAAGAAGGACAGGAAGCGAGGTGGAGAGAGAGAAGGGGGTAGGGTCGGGAAAGGTCCTCGAGCTGGGAATCGAACTCGGGACGCCCGTTGCGCAACGGCGCTGTATGTCGGCGCACTGCCCACAAGGCTATCGGTGCCGACCTGACCAGCTTTTTAAAGATACTGATGTCATTTTCCAGCAGGATTTGGCACCTGCACACAATGCCAAAAGCACCAAAGGTTGGCTAAATGACCATGGTGTTGGTGTGTTGGACTGGTCAGCAAACTCACCAGACCTGAACCCCATAGAGAATCTATGGAGTATTGTCAAGAGGAAAATGAGAAACGGGATCAAAAAATGCAGATGAGCTGAAGGCCACTGTCAAAGAAACCTGGGCTTCCATACCACCACAGCAGTGCCACAGACTGATCACCTCCATGCCATGCCAAATTGAGGCAGTAATTAAAGCAAAAGGAGCCCTAGTAACTAAGTAGATTAACACAGATTCAAGAAGGCCAACAATTCACTAACTTATTTTTTATTATTGGTTTTATGAAGTATTTTAATTTGTTGAGATAGTGAATTGGTGGGTTTTTGTTCAATGTGAGCCAAAATCATTACAATTAAAAGAACCAAAGACTTAAACTACTTCAGTCTGTGTGTTTATTTAATACACACGTTTCACAATTAGAACTGAATTACTGAAATAAATGAACTTTTCCACGACATTCTAATTCATTGAGATGCACCTGTAAATGAGTTTGTTTCTTCATCAGATTTGGAAAAATGTGTCATTGCACCACTTGTTCACCAATAGATCCTCTGCAGTGAATGGGTAAAAACATCACAACAATCTACAATCCATCATACAGTCAAAATCCAGCCACATATTTGTTTAAAAGCTGTTTTGGACTGTTTCTGCTTGCAAACAGTGCTTGACCTGGGCAGATTTCTCTCCTGATTCAGACCAGACTACTTTTTTCACTGGAGGAAGCGCTATTATTGGTTATGGATTATCAGATTATTGCCGGAGGCAAGAGTTTAAAGTTAAAAGTGTCTTAATGATGGATTTGTTTCTTACAAACATGGAGCTGTTGGATTCACAAGATGTTAATTAATGGACTGGAGTGGTCTGGATTACTTGTGGATGTTTTATCAGCTTTTTGCGGACTCACAATCTGATGACACCCATTCACTGCAGAGGATCCATTGGTGAGACAGTGATAGAATGTTGTATTTCTACAAATCTGATGAAGAAACAAACTCATCTACATCTTGAGTGGACTGAGGGTGAGTAAATCTTTAGCAATTTTAATTCTGTGTGAACTATTCAAGCTTTCAATCTTAATTTAAAATGGTACACATTTTACCTTTTGACTTCACCAGGATAATAAAAGCGAAAGTGAAAGTGAAAGTGAAAGTGACAGTGAAAGTGAAAGTGACGAGACGTGAGGCCAAGTATGGTGACCCATACTAGGAATTTGTGCTCTGCATTTAACCCATCCAAGTGCACACACACAAACCGTGAACATACACCCGGAGCAGTGGGCAGCCATTGCATTGCTGCGGCGCCCGGGGAGCAGTTGGGGGTTCGGTGCCTTGCTCAAGGGTCTCACCTCAGTCGTGGTATTGACGATGGAGAGAGCGCTGGATATTCACTCCCCCCACTGTCAATCCCTGCCGGACCTGGGACTCGAACTCGCAACCTCTTGGTTACAAGTCAGACTCCCTAACCATTAGGCCACGGCTAAAAGCATACAGGATTAAAGAATGACATGATAATGATGTTTCATTAACAGAGGCATCAGGTTTGTCATTTGTTGCTTTAAGGCCAGTTTAATTGGCAGTAATTGCTGACGGGCAGGTTTACATTCTCACAGTTCACACTACTAACATGTCAGTGTTGATGACTAGGGTGGTTACACGGTGATCCAAAGACGAAAATCACTTGGCACCTGTTTCATTATTACAACTAAAACTAATCTCGTTTTCGGTCAGATGCCCTCACTTTCGGCCCTGTTGAATGGGTAACCTACAACTGTTATATTCAACTGTTACATTTCCACTTTATTTAACCCAGATATAATATGCTTTAATTGGCATAAATGAATATATTTAGGTTGAATTGCTTGACTAACCAGTTCATTTAGATGTTACTATTTTTAGGTTATCATTTTCAGTGCAAATCTGTTATATTTTCACACTAAATTACAACTTTTCTGCCAACAATTGATATTGACCTCTATTGTTCTGTTTTTTTTTTTGTTTTTTTTCCACACATGTAGCAAAAATGCATTGTGACTTAAAGAAAATATAGTGGAAATCTTTTAATAAACACAAAAGAGGTGTAATTGTAGAAACGCTCTTGTCTCCAAGCATGTTTCAGATCACAAAACACAGTTTCATAGAAATAGCTATACATTGGCAAGTATCTAATGACTTTTGTGATGGTACAATCCCTCCGTGTCTAGGACTGATAGTCTGCTGGATTAACAGCGCTCTGGATTATTCTCCTGATGAATATTCCTGTCGAAAGCGCTGGCCTCATTGAGTTCACCTCGGCAGACTGTTGGCTGACTTCTCCCAGCACCTCTTAAAACAGCAGCTCATGATGTAAGAATCCCCTTAAATATGTAAAGTATACGCTTAAACCTGGGCCACGATAACACGCTCTTTTATCTCACGCTCCACTTTCAGCGAGATTTTGCTGTACACGGATATTCATTTGAATCGGCGTCTTATCAACGTCGGTAAGTGAGCAAAAGTTCATATCGCTGACGGCTGAGGGAAAGTGGCAGTTAATTTAGCGAACATCTAATTTCGGCACAGTGACACTGGAAATTTCTGGGGCGCGGTAGTTAATTTGCAGTTAAAAAGATGAGAAACACTACAGTTACAGGTGTGAACAGGCAATTAGCTGTCTATTGGAATCAAGGTCAGCATTCTTTGAGGATCATTATCTGCTAATGGAAGTTCATTTACTCACTCTTTTAGGGTGTGATAAGGCAAGAGGGAATAGGCCCGTGAATCATCTCTTTTGTCTGTTTTGCTCTTCTAGACAGCCAGATCTCATTTATTCACGCTGATAAAGCGCATTCAGTTTAACTTCCAGCGATGCTGCATGACTCATTTGAAGATGTGGGCCAAATCTTACAGAAGAACACAATCAGGACAAATAATCCAGCATTATATAATTGCACACAGGGTTATTTGTCCTTTATTTGCTGTGATTTACAGGCATATCAAATTAAATTAAACATTTCTAGACTCTCACAGACAGTAAATGTATCACTATTATTCTAAACCTGTAATTAGATGATGTATTTGATTGTTGGTATAATAACACTGAAAAAAAGCATGCTGTAGGATTTAATCTGACACCATTTTCACTCAGAAATTGCAAGTAAATTTCACAGATAATTACAAAGAGACATCAAGTAACACACTGAATTAAACAGGAAATTTTGATGCAGACATACCTAGCCTAGGTATATATATATTTTAAGAAATATATGCTACAACTTTTCAGTTTCTAAGATATACTACTGAGAAATCAGAGAACAGTGTTGATAATTCATTGTGTTTAAACAGTTTAAAGGGATAGTTCACTTTGAAATTAAATTTTGATATGTTTTAGCTTACCCCAAGGGCATCCAAGATGTAGGTGTCTTTGTTTCTGCAGTAGTTTCAATTTTGATATTTTTAGGTCCAACCGTTCTTGTCTGTCAGCCATATAATGCATGCCTATGGTCACCTCATCAAAGAAAATGCACAGATTCAAATTAAACAGTCCAAATGAAACAATTCCCCATCGTAATTGATGACCCAAGACACGAAACGAGCGGTTTGTGTGAGAAAACGAACAGTATTTATATCGGTTTTTTACCTCTTGTAAACAACCATGACCAAGTTGGAGGGCGCGTGCTTCCTGGTGTGTGGCCGCGCGTTCTGGCTTATTGATGCGCCGGCGCATCTCCCGGAAAGCACCGGAAGTGATCTCTCGCACGCGCATACGTAATTCTTTTCTTTTTTTAAACATCCCTAAATATACCTTTTTAAAAACATTTCTTGTTTGAACATCCCGGATAAGCGCAAACTAGTACCATTTCTGTTAGCCGCCTTACCTACAATCTCTGTTCTGTGTAAACAATGAGTGACGTGCACGCGCAAGAGATCACTTCCAGTGCTTGCGCCGGCGCATCAATAAGCCAGAACGCGGTCACACATGCCAGGAAGCGCGTGCCCTCCAACTTGGACATGGTTATTTACAAGAGGTAAAAAACTATATAAATAATGTTTGTTTTCTCACACAAACCGCCTGTTTTGTGTCTTAGGTCATCAATGTGTACTTACGATGTGGAATTGTTTAATTTGGACTGTTTAATTTGAATCTGTGCATTTTCTTTGATGAGGTGACCATAGGCATGCATTATATGACTGACAGACAAGAACGGTTGGACCTAAAAATATCAAAATCAAAACTACTGCGGAAACAAAGATACCTACATCTTGGATGCTCTTGGGGTAAGCTAAAACATATCAAAATTTAATTTGAAAGTGAACTATCCCTTTAAAATGTGCATTCTCCTGTTCAATTTCAAGCATCCAGTTGGTATAATCCCATGTCCTGTGGGCGCTTTAGGATTATGCATTTATTTATCATTTTCGCTGTTTTGAAACACAGCATAAATGTGAACCTCAAAGACTTCTTATCCTGTTGCGCCCCCTCTATAGGCCAGCGACTATTCGACGGCAAGTATAAAGCATCATGGCAGAGCATTAAAGTCGACTAGTCGGTGCAACCCCTAGCACAATATCATCAAGAGGTTTACAGCCATGGCACTGAAGCTAACCTCCCTGGACGTGGACGAAAGAGCAAAACGAATGAAAAATTACAACAAAGGATTGTTCGAATGGTGGATAAAGAACCCAGATTAACTTCCAAACTAATTCAAGCTGATCTGCAGACACAGGGTACAACAGTGTCAGCTCACACTATCTGTCGCCATCTGAATGAAAAGGGGTGCTATAGTAGGACACCACTGCTGACACAAAGGCATGAAAAAACAAGACTGGAGTCTGCCAAAACTTATGTGACAAAACCCCAATCCTTCTGGGAGAATGTACTGTGGACAGGTGAGACAAAAGTAGAGCTTTTTGGTAAAGGACATCAAGGCACTGTTTACAGAAAAAGAAATGAGGCCTTCAAAGAAAAGAACACAGTCCCTACAGTCAAACATGGAGGAGGTTCAAAGATGTTTTGTGGTAGCTTTGCTGCTTTTGGCACTGGATGCCTTGACTGTGTGAACAGTATCATGAAATCTGATGATTAACAAAGAATTTTGAGGTGCAACGGCCAGTGTCAGAAAGCTACATCTCCACCAGTGGTCATGGGTCTTCCAGTAGGACACTTCAAAAAGCACTCAGAAATGGATACAAACAAAGCACTGGAGAGTTCTGAAATGGCCAGCAATGAGTCCAGGTCTGAATCCCATAGAACACCTGTGGAGAGATCTCAAAACGGCAGTTGGGAGAAGGCATCCTTCAAATGTGAATGACCTGAAGCAGTTTGCCAAAAGAAGAGTGCTCCAAAATTCCAGTAGAGAGGTGTAAGAAACTCATTCATGTTTACAGGAAGCTATTGACTTGAGTTATTTTTTCCAAAGGGGGTGCTCCCAATATTAAGTTAAGGGTGCCAATATTTTTGTCCAGTGCATTTTTTGGGTTCTGTGTGGAATTGTATCAGATTTGACTTTTCAGTTTGTGTGTGTGTGTGTGTGTGTGTGTGTGTGTGTGTTGTTTCAATACAAGGATCAAAACATTTTGTATCAAGAATTTTCTGAAAGAAGGGTGCCAATATTTTTGGCCATAACTGAATATATATATATATATATATATACACACACACACACACAAGGTACTGTATTCTATTCTGTATAACCACATCTGTCAATATATATATAATATATATATATATATATGTTTTTTTTTGTTTTTTTTTACATTGTGCTTCGGTAAAAATGATGAAACAGGTTTTATGATATAATGTAGGAACTTTGGGTCCCACTTTAGATTAAGTGGCCTTAACTACTATGTACTTACATCAAAAATAATTACAATGTACTTATTCTTCATATTGTATTGCAAAACACTTCTGCTGCTATTGAGGTGAATACAGACAATTAATTACAGATGTAATTACATGCAGGTATTTTTAAAATATAAGTACAATGTAAAAAACATTTATGTACACAATAAATACATTGTAACAAATGATTAATTTAAACATAGGGACATAGTAGTTAAGGCCACTTAATATAAAGGACCGAACTTTGATTTGATTTGATTTATTTATTTGAGTGCCTTCACAATAGAATCATACATCTGTAACTTGTATTTCTGCACGAGTTTCTGAGGTGGAAGCATGACTTCAAGTGTCGTCCTGTTGCAGGTAGAAAGTTGAAAATTTTGGCTTTCCAATTACATGTTGGCTTTTGTTCCCATCACATTTTCTCGTCGCATTATTTGTACGAAGCGTGACGGTCTGTCGGTGGTCGTCACATTTTCCTCAGCTATAGGTTTTTCTATACGCGAGAGCCAGAAGGCAGGATATTTATAATCCGGTATCGATAACAGCGGCCCTAAATGTACAGGGACGCCCACGTTGGTCGGCACATCTCACGCCGCAATTTGTCTCAACAGAACTAGAGGGATCTCATGACAATGACCCTCTCCACATCATTATCTCACACAGTAAATAACCCGTTCGGCTATTTCTGAGTGCCCTCCAAGACTCTGCGACCTCAACAAACCCCTCTTAAAGGCAAGAAGAGGAGCAGGAGAGCGAGGCAGCGCCGGAGCTGGGGGAAGAAGCTGTTGATGGAGTGCTGAGAGGAAGAGAGATAATGGCATTGGTATCAGATTTATTCAGAGGAAGGGGGCGGCTGCGATTTCTTCCCCATCTCCCTCCTGATTGCGAGGGAGACATGCAGAGAGGTCGGAGGGTCAAGCCAAGAGGAGACAGCATTGTGTAGGAACTGTCACGCACCGCCACCTATTTTGACATGCACAAGGCCGTTTGTTGTCTGTCGAACATGCAAATTGCTGGCCTGCTGTCATAAGGCAGCAGCGATCTGCTGGAGGGAAAATGAGACCACCTGTAACTGCTGAGAGGGGTGATGGACAAGCATTCAGCGCCACAACTCCCTCCCCCAGACCCCCGCGCTCAAACACAGGAAGTGAGGCCGAATTACAGGAGGAAAGGCTCCAACGCGGGACTTTTTAATGGCTTCGACTCGCTCGCAGCTGATGCGCTCGCGGGAATGATTACAACTGCATTTTAATACGGAAACTCCTCAACATTTACATTAATACCGTGACATTGGTCTGGTGCTTGTGTGTCGTGTCATAGTTGTGGGCTTGGAGCTCATCAGTGCGCCTGTAATTGCCAAACAGGCCTCTTTTGTTTACTTATTAAGCAGAGAAGACTAATAATGTGTGCACACGATTGAGCAGAATATATGTGCTGCTTGGTGAGTCTGTTTTTAATGGTAATACTACATTATGTCCATTCTAATAGATTTCCCTTGTTTGGTGTTGATGAACGGTATTCAACCATTATTTATTGGGCTGATTAGACAATAAAGGTAGAAGTAAGGAAGTGCAGCATTCAAACTCAATCAAACCCCCTTTTTTGAGAGCTGCAATTAAATAATTAATTATAAAATTATAAAATAAAATGCTTTTTTACTGTATGTATACTCAACAAAGCTCTCACTGAGGTGAATCCTTGTACCTTATTTACTCCTAAATGGTACACGTTGATACCTTACGTCGACATATTAGTATTTTATAAACATATGTTAATTATTAAAGTGTACATGGGTCATTATACAAAGTCAATTAAATATAATTTTAAATAAGTGTAATAGTATCTATGCTGGTAAAGGTATGGTTTCAGTATATTAATGCCTATATCATTCAGTGGCATATGAGTTAAACTAAAGTAATGCTTATGTCCGTAACAGGGTTGACCAAAAAAAAAAAAAAAAACGTAGAAAAGTAGTCATAAAATAATAAACTGCATTAAAAAAAAATTATTTGTATGCATATATATCATAAATAGGCAGTATGTGCATAAAGACACACACACACACACACACACACACACACACACACACACACACACACACACACATATCTTTAGTGTATGTATTGGCAAAATGTATGTTGAGCTCATTAGCGAACACACAGAGTTATTCAGAATAATATTATGCACTCTTGTTTGTGTGTCCCATGCATGAATAAAAATGTTTCAATTATTCATTTGAACCGAAAGAAATCATTATTAGTGGTGACATACTGTATGTAAACTCCAGGATGTTAATCATTGAGTGTGCATCTAATTTAATTTGGATGGTATTTCTGTCAATATTGTTTTTTTTTTTTTTTCCTGAGTGTTAGTGGTAATTTAGGAGCTATTAGAAAGTTTCCATGTTAAGCATCAGTTGAGATTTATAAACAAAATGTATAATTTACACGCAGACACAAATACTAGATTATCTCACTTAATTTTGCAGTAATAAAACACGATAATAGAAATCCATGATAACCATTTTTTGTGATATAACTAAACCATTTAGTACACAACCATTCTTACTAATAACTAGGACTGTCACTAATGACTATTTTGGTAATCGAGTAATCTGTTGATTATTCTGACAATTAATCGAGTAATCGGATAATTAAAATGTATTGTTTTGTAGTAATAAAACAGACTTATACAATAAGTTAACAATAGCATTTTAAATGACTTAAAATACATATTTAATAGCAATGAGGCAATAATAAGTTCAAATAAAGTATCACAAGCAAGTAGTCATGGTTTTATTGAACAAAACATTTAAAATACATTGGTCTGGTTTTACAGAGAGGGCTTAGGTTAAGTCAGAATTAGGCAATAGTTTAATTAGGACTAGTGGTGTCAATCGATTAAAAAAACAAAACAAAATGACTAATTAATCACACGTCATGAACAACTAGTGACAACTATCGCTAAACAAAAAACACAGCTGTGGGTCATTCAGGTAACAAAACAGTTTTAAGAATCAAGGGTATGTAAACTTTTGAACAGGGTCATTTTTATCAGTTCAACTATTGTTTTCTCTTGTGGACTATATGTAAATGTATTTTATGTGAAATATCTTATTCAGGTCAATACTAAATAAAAAATAACATGCATTTTGTATGATCCCTCTTATTTTGCTAAAATAATTAACATTTTGCAGATTCTGCAAGGGGTATGTACACTTCTGAGCACAACTGTAAATAATAAATACTTACTTGCACAGTTTTAAGGCTGCTTTAATCACCTTTGTTGTAAATTCATGTCTTAACTGATGACATAACTACAACTACACATACTCATAGTTTCATTTACAGCACTTAGGATAGACTAATACACAAGCACAGTATAACAGCTGACAGAACAGGTAAATTCGTTTTTACCAACATATGGCCTGACATCTTATTTGACCGCAGTTCTCTGATGTTCTACTGAAGCTCCTCATCACCCGTATCATTTCCACACTCATTTGACTCATTTGATTGAAGTTGGAGCGCGCATCTGAAAAATCTTCCATTTGATGTGCTCGTAAAGACGCTCTGCGCATTTAAATAAACAAATTTCTTCAGCAGTTGTTAGTGGGGTGGCCAAACCTAGCCCCGCTCATGCGTTAACTGCGTTAAATATTTTTAACGCATTAAAATGAAAAAATTAATCACCTGCGTTAACACACTAATTTTGACACCACTAATTAGGACATTTAAGTAGTTTTTATAAACGCCTTATTAAAAAAAACAATACTGGTGTGCACCTCAATACAAAACAAAGGCACTAACATCTTCTAATTGTCCACTTAAAAACTTTAATATTTGGCCATTCCTTTATGACAGAAAAGCTAAAGCCACAATAGCGCTGTATGACAGATGGATCACTTTTATTCCGTTTTTCCCTTTGTAATTCACAATATTCACACACTTGCTCACCATGTTATCAACTATCCGATATTCCACGTGTAAGTGAGCGTATTTTGTGGTATAAATGATCTTGATCGTGATCTATAACGTGAGATGGGCGTCGCCATGTTTATTCGCGGCCGCGCGTCTTTTCCATTCATAAAAACAGAGACATGCGGAACATGCAGGATTCAGCACGTAAATTCATCAGTTACTCCTGAAATACATACAAGTAAGTGGCTGGTGAACTAGGAGAAGAATAGAGTGAACTTTATAATTATTTACACTATGTGTATCTGATATAAATAAAACACATCGCAAATTATATTTGAATGGATTGTTATTGCTGCTTCCATAGACTTTCGTGTGTGTTTTACAAAGTCTAGATGTATTGTTTTACTAGTACTTGTGTATATTTACATGTGTAAAACATAAAATAGCATTATATGGTTAAAAACACTGCATAATTGTGATAATATGACAAGTCTCTTTCTGGCTCAGCGCCAGCCAACGCGCCAAAGCTCAGTTTGAATTTTTCAGTTGCGTGACGTCACTGAACATTCTAAATCCCATATTTGGGACCGTACTCCCAGGGGCACAGAAATAAGAATCACACATATGGGACCGTACCGCTCAAAGCGTTAAACTTTTATTTTGAAATCACAATAAAGATATTGATTGCTAGTTTGAGATGCTCCACACATGTAAATGATAACAGTTTGTGTGGAGCAGCATTTACTGTGAAGAGCCCCATATATTAAACCTGCATCACATATATGTATTTAATAAAATCATAGCGTTTGTGAATTCACAATAGCATTATGCTTTATTATAACTTTTAACATAAAGTTTTAATATGTGGAATGCGCCACTTCCGGTATTTTGCCAATTACTCGACACGGGCAAAATGCAATCAAGATTTTTTTCTTTTTTAGAATTTTTTTTTTAAATCAAATACACAAATAGAATCGATGAATCTTTGCATCCCTACTAACAATTATGGTACTGTTAATGAATTATTAGTATTCCATTATCATGGGCCTGTAGCTCCAACAGAAATAATTACTGACTACTGTAAATAATAATGTAGACTGTAATATGACTGACACTCAAAAGCAGAGAAGAAAAAACAACAACAATAACATACACAGGCCTATTGTCTAATATTTACTCCTGCACAATACACTGAAACCTGCAATCAATACAGGCTGTAAAAGAAAAAAGCTACAAGCGTGATTTGGATTTGATTTAGTTGCACATCATGTAAATATATCAGAATCTCTCACTAGACACGGCATTGATTCAGCTCGTGATGTCAGTCAAGTGACTGTAATAGAAATTCATGAAGCTCGCTTTGACCTGTAATATCTCACGGCTGTAACAAAGCAATATTAGCACAGCCATTTACAAGCGCTGATAAATGAAATATACCACACACCTTTTATGATATTCAGCCTTTAGTCAGAGCCCAGTGTCTAATGAATGATGATTTGCCAGCCCACCCCCAGCTGCTGCGTGTGTGTGGCATGCGGCGATCTTTAATTTATGGATGTTTTGAACAGAGAAGTTAAAAGAACAGCCTTATTCCCTCCAGACACCTCTGAACTCGCATATCAAGAGGCAATGGCAAGCCAGAGAGTCATTCGAAACTATACACATAAACCTAACGTCACTTACACACACATGCAACCGAAGCGGCCCGGTAAAACTGAGGATGGACCCAGTTCAATGATACGGACAGCAGCCCTTCTTATTATATCATTTAGTTTACTCAAATGTATTCAAATGCCACCTTTATAATCCCAGAGGTGTTTTGCATAAATTGAATAAATCACGCCGATATTCGGAGAGAATCAAACATATCAAAGGTTTCCTGTCTTTGAAGTGTGGTAGTCTTTAATTCCAAAACAGATTTTCATGATAAATAAATACATTATTTATGAATTGCTGATAGAGAGAGAGGGGGGGAGGGGGGAAAACAACACTCAAAATGCATGAATCATTTTAAGCCATGAAAATGTCAAGAGAGGCAAAACGACACATCGGCTGGTCGTGGTGAAGCACGCGGGACGTATGTTGAGCTCATTAGCGAACACACGAACTGAATCAGAATAATATCCCGCGTTCTTGTTTGTGCGTCCCGTGCATGAATAAAAAAAGTGTCAATTATTCATTTGAACCATAAGAAGTCATTATTATCATTTATAGTGTCTTTAAACGCACTGACACACGTAAACTCCTGCATGTCAGTCACTGAACGTGCATCTATTCGCACGATGCTTCTGTCAAGTTAGTGCAAATTAGAGCACTATTAGAAAGTTTCAATGTGTTACGCGTCACATGATTTTTGTAACTCCCTCATTGCCCTTCACAAGCTATCGCCTTTCATTTAAAATTGTGTGTAATTTATTAACCTAACAGCCATGTTAATCTTAAACTCTGGTTTAACATCATGAGTTTCCTTTCGCCTCTGGCCAGACCATAAACATTGAGTTCTGAAGGAAAGTGTTAAATGGACGATATTAGGCAATGAAGTGTGTCTAAAATGTTCCATGCAAGCACTTCAAATAGTGGTTTATGAGACTGTGTGCAATAATAATTAAATACTTAGCAAGAGCAAGCAAAACAGAGTGGAAAATTACCGGAGATGAATGTGTTTTATGATGCAGGACTCAGACTCTCAGAAAAAATATATTGCTACAAATGTCTGCAATATTATATTATATTATATTATGTATTTATAAAAATAAAAAAAAATCAATTAAATAATAATATAATACAAATAATAATGAAATAGTTTTCTTTCTTTTTTTGATTTAACCTATATATATACAAAAATACATCTGCAATAAACTGTAAAATAAATTATAATATAAATTAAATAATAATAATAATGATAATGATAATAAACCTATTCTATGTATATGCAAACATGCATCTGTAATAAACTGTAAAATAAATACATTTATAGTATAATAAATTAAATAATAATAATAATAATAATAATGTAATAGCTTTAATATAAATCTTTATAATTTTCAAATTATTCTATGTATTTACAAAAAAATAAATCTACAATAAACTGTAAAATAGACAAAAAATAGAACAGAATAGGAAACAAATAATGCAAGTTTTATGTTTTTTATATAATTTTAAACCTATTCTATGCATATACAACAATAAATCTGCAAAAAGCTGTAAAATAAATTAATTATAATATAATATAATTTAATAATAAGCACCATCAACCTATTCTATGTATATGCAAAAATACATATGCAATAAACTGTAACATAAATGAATTATAATTAAAATTAAATAATAATAATAATAATTTACCTATGTATATGCAAAAAAGTATGTATCTGTAATAAACTGTAAAATAAATATAATTATAGTATAATATAAATTAAATAATATATTAAATAATAATAATGTAATAGCCTTAATACAATATAAATCTTTATAATTTTCAACATATTCTATGTATTTACAAAAAAATAAATCTACAATAAACTCTAAAATAGATTTAAAAAATATAACAGAATAGAAAAAGAAACAATGCAAGTTTTATTTATTTATTTTTTTTATAATTTTCAACCTATTCTTTGTATATACAACAATACATCTGCAAAAACCTGTAAAATAAGTTAATTATAATATAATAACATAATATATGCACTATATAAATGCAATTATATATATATATAAAGTGTACATTTGATCATGATTCTGTGAGCTGGTCCTAAAAACGGTCCATCCTTATTGTTGAGCTCAATGATTGTAATATGTCCTGAGAAACATTTGTTAATGCAAAGTGTGAATATCCACTGTAGTCTTGTGGGAGGTACAGGAGGTCATACGCTTCATCCCACTTTACCGTAGTAAGGCAAAAACAATGCAATTGTTTAATTAACAAAGCCCCCTGCCAAGAACTATGAGAAAGCAAAGTGTAAGCAAATGGTGGGCTTTAAATTAATAAACGAAGGGAGGTAAACACAGAGCGCTGGATTACAATGGCTGCTGTCGCTATAAGTGATGATCGGTGCTCCTCTGTGAATGCTCATTTAACCTGTGAACCCCAAGGTTATTCCTGTACCTTCAGCGTTCTCAACAGCCGGCCCATGATTTATGTGCGCGAATCCATCTTCATCGTCTCCGCGCTCACCTTTATCTCCATCAGTGTTAATTAAAGGAAGGTCAACGTCTGCCTGCTTTAACATAATAAATCACCACCGGGCCACCGTACCGCAGCCGCCGAGCGCCTACATACATATTTAACCAGGTCATGAATGAACGGGAGTAAATCAGATAACATACAGTCATTTATAGCTCAGGGGAGCTCTATGTGTTATTGTAGAAGTGAGAAATGAAGCAGCTCTCTTTTAACTCACTGCTTGTAGGTTTTTGGCAGTTTAGGGCCGTTTGAGAAACCGAGGTTTGCGGCATCACGACTGACAGCCCAAAACCTAAAAACGACGCGAGCGGCACGCTCATGTGGGTTCATGCAAAACCGTGACCGGATACACTGACTTTATTACCATATCCAGACACATAATGCAGCCCCATATGTGATGCGATGCTTGGACATTTAGGAAATTCGAAAAATAGGTTGAATTTCAATTCAATTTTTTGTCAAAATTATGTTTTCATTCAATTATTATTCTCTAACATCTTGTCTATCTTCTCTGAAAACATCTTGGCAAAATTCACTTGTTTAGTGCAGAAAAATAGCGATTTATTGCAGCAAGCAGAAATAATGTCTTTCTCTTATGTTAAGAAGGAACTGCAGAGCAGGTGCTTTCCCTTATGACACTACAAAAACAGTTAACCTATCAAAATAAACCACGTATAACATATACCAACAGAAAAACTGTCCACTTCGGGGTAGCGTTAGTCTGTTTGTGTAATGATGCAAACAGCTCTTATTCCTAAAGAGCCCCCAGCACCATTTTCATATCGCTATGCATTACTTTCATTTAGTTCAAATGGTGACTGCATGAACTAAAACTACAAGTTTAAAACACCAAACTACAAGTTACAAACCCAAACTGTGTCTGGTTATGTATTAAGTCCAGCAATAAGTCCAGAGTAGAACAGGAGAAGAATTGAAGAGCCTACATGCTGTAATCTGTGATGCTTTATGAATAGATATGTTTAATGTTCGAATGTTTGCAAGTATGCTGTATTCCTTGGGGTCATTTTGTATCTTTTACATCATGTACAGTGACTAAAATAAGTATTTTTACCAAAGTAAACTGACTTTTACTTGTGATACTTGTTTCTATTTTCATTGCCTCACTTTTAAACCCGTTTTTTTCAAAATTCCATTCCTGAAAATCATAGCTATCAGCCAACTTCAGATAGCCATAACTTTTGTTACGTTCAAGCTATGGACAAAATAAATAGTTTTGGAAAGGGCTTGAAGCCAGCTTTCATATGGTATCAAAACCTAAAAAGGGTAAAATTTCACCATGTGCATTTCCAGATCGCATCACATACATTTCATCTAGTAAAAGTGTTCCACTCATCGAAGCTGTGGTCACGGTGAAAGGGCCTTTAGTTAAAAAAAATTACATTTCAAGAGGTCCATTCCTGAAATGTCCTTCCAAGTAAATAATAAAACAATTTTTTTTGGTCCCCCCCAAAAAATTATATATACGGTTGAAGTCAAAAGTTTACATACACCTTGCAGAATCTGCAAAATGTTAATT
This sequence comes from Cirrhinus molitorella, assembly GCA_033026305.1. Classification (NCBI taxonomy): domain Eukaryota; kingdom Metazoa; phylum Chordata; class Actinopteri; order Cypriniformes; family Cyprinidae; genus Cirrhinus; species Cirrhinus molitorella. The sequence continues at coordinate 33,185,528 of CM065123.1, read as the reverse complement.
ATTTTAGCAAAATAAGAATGATCATACAAAATGCATGTTATTTTTTATTTAGTACTGACATTTACAAGAGAAAACAATAGCTGAATTTATAAAAATCACCCTGTTTAAAAGTTTACATACACTTGATTCTTAATACTGTGATGTTACCTGAAGGATAGACCTGAATTATCTTTTTTGTTTAGTTGTTCATGAGTCCCTTGTTTGTCCTGAACAGTTAAATGCAGCACTGGTAAGCAGTTGAAACTTCCCACTATCGAAATATATATATATGCTGTTCTTAGAAAAAATCCTTCAGATCCCACAAATTCTTTGGTTTTTCAGCATTTTTGAACCCTTTCCAACAATGACTGTATGATTTTGAGATCCATCTTTTCACACTGAGGACAACTGAGGGACTCATATTCAACTATTACAGAAAGAAATGTATTATAAGCTGGGGATGTAGACTTTTGAACAGAATGAAGTTGTGTGAATTTTCTTTTTTTGCCTAAATATCATATTTTTTCCATTTAGTACATGCCCTTCAGAAGCTACAGAAGATACTTGCATGTTTCCAAGAAGACAAAATTAGTTACATTTACCATAATCTTCAAATTCAAAACGTTTTCACCCCCTGGCTCTTAATGCATATTTTTTCCTTCTGGAGCATCAGTGAGGGTTTGAACCTTCTGTAATAGTTGCATATGAGTCCCTCAGTTGTCCTACAGTATATATAATACAGTCATTGTTGGAAAGGGTTCAAATACACAAAAATGCTGAAAAACCAAAGAATTTGTGGGACCTGAAGGATTTTTTCTAAGAACAGCAGGTAGTTTAATTGTTCAGGACAAACGAGGGACTCATGAACATTTATCACTAAACAAAAAACAAACAAAAAAAAAACATTATATATATATATATATATATATATATATATATAGATAGATAGTGGGAAGTTTCAACTGCTCACCAGTGCTGCATTTATTTGATCAAAAAAGTAAATACATGAAAACAGTACAAAAATGTCTGTCAAATATCTGTTAAAATGTGGTTTCTTTGATCAAATCTGAATTTTCGGCATCATTACTCCAGTCTTTAGCGTCACATGATCCTTCAGAAATCATTTTAATATGCTGATTTACTGCTCAAGAAACATTTCTGATTATTACAATGTTGAAAACAGTTGCGTTGACCAATATTCTTGTGGATACGTTTTATTTTTTAGTATTCACAGATGAATAGAAAGTTCAGAAGAACAGCATTAAATTGAAATAGAAATATGTTGTAATATTATAAATGTTTTTACTGTCACTTTTGATCAATTTAATGCATCCTTGCTGGATAAAACTATTAATTTCTTTATAATAAAGAGAAAAAAGGCAATGTCTAATATATAATTCTTATAAGGCTTCAGTACAGTTAGTGAAAGTGAGGTGTATTGATGAGGATGTGGGCATCAGTCTCTCGTTCTCCAGTACTGCGTAGTATCTGCTATTGAGCAGCAGCCCATCTGACAGCTCACAAGCTGCTCAATTCTCTCTGCGAGTCTAAAGAGAGGCTGCTGGCAGATGCAGCACATGCTATCTGTGATAACGGACAGGTGAATGGCTGTGAAAGAACAGAAACACCTTGAAAACAGAGATATAAGGATCTGTGTTTTACAATTAACACTAAAGACCTTCATCTCTCTCTCTTTAAGCTTTTTGTTTGGCAGATACAGTAGCATAAATTGTAAATAATTACAATTTTTATATTTTACTTTTGGGTGTTTTGTTTTGACAATCATTAATAGTTACTGTAGAGATCATTAGGAGATGAGCAGGTCATGGAAACTACCATCAGTTCAAGACCAGAGCATGAACACCAACCACTAGGCCAGAGTTTACAATTATCAGACCATGGTCCAGACCACATCATAAATTCATGTTTTTATAAGCGTGCAGAGAAATGTTTTACTTCAAATGAATTTTTGAATAATTTTGACGACGATGTAAAATTTGAAAATATTGTGAATATCTAATATTTCAAATTCAAGCATACTTTCCCAAAAGAATGCACCAAACATCCAATATTACGTTCCCTTACCACACAAGAGACGTGAGGTGGGGGAGGGTCTTTTTTCACACATTAGCAAAATGGAGATTATAGTGTCCGTTAATGAAAACTATGACTAAAAAAATGCTCGTTGACAAGCTTTTTTCCCATGACTAAGACGAGACGAAGATGAGACAACATTAAGGTCAATAAATGAAAGCTATGACTATATTAATATGCAATTTTGTTGACTAAAATGTATTCAAAAAATAAAAACATTACCAAAAACCTTGCTGTATTTTTTTTTACATTTAACGGAAGGCTTTTGTCTTTCAAACACACTAAAATGCACAAATTCACAAACTTTTCTTTCCATCTGATCCTCTTTCACCTAATATATTTACTTGAAGTAACCCTGAGATTTGAAAATGTATATTTTAATAATTATTGATCACATCTGCATGTTCATTGGTTCCCTGATGTTGTTTAATGTTACATGACATGCAGCTAAACAAATAAAATATGTATCTTTTTTGTATGTTTTTTATTTTGATTAATTAAAAAATTATTATTATTTTATTATTCGCTTTCTTATCCCCCCTCCACCCTGCAGTTCCTTCACAAACACCAGTTTGACAAACACTGACGTAATATAATGTTTAATGCACTTCATGATGTTAATAACAGAAAAAATAGAATATATTTTCTTACTTTTGTATTTTTATGTCAATATGGTACAAGATTATCCTATTTAACTCAATGTGTTAAGCGAGTTAGGTCAAAAGTCATTTAAAAGTAATATAAAAGTAGTTTGATTATCTAAAATGTATAATGTAATGGAGATTTCAACATTTCCTATTTTAATTTGGTGTAACAATGTACTAAAATAACTAAAACTGAAATAAAAAAAACTATATAAACACAAAAAAAAACTAAAATAAAAAAAATTACAAAAACACTCAAAAAAATTACTAAACATTTAAAATGCAAATGGAAAGTATACAAAAAAAATGTTTTAAATAGCACTTTTAAAAGTAATTTGGTTGAATTTTACTTCTTTAAATTCAAATTTAGCACTATATTTCCAATAATTTTGAACGACACACAACTCTGTTATTACAGTGAATGGATGGTTGTTAATGGCTGCAGATGGTTGTAAAGAGAAAATGTGAAACAATTAGTCCTGTTGTTATGTTAACATTATGGTGATACTACTGAGCATCAAACTGTGAACCAAAGAGTAAGTCCCATTTCTGAAAGAGCACAATGAGGACAGTTCATCTCTTGACACGTGAGGTCAGGACTTCCTCAGAGCGTCCGTCTCTCTGCTCAAGGTCAAACACAAACTCTTCTAGATGTAGTTTTGCATGCGGCGCCCCCATCATTCACTGTAAAGCCTAAAACCCACCCCAAAATCCCCACCGTCTCTGGATCCCTCTCTCTGAACACGCTCCTGTCCGCTCCGGTGAGCCGAGGAGGTCAGCAGGTCAACACCTAGCTGCCATGTCCGCTGTCACACGGCTGCAGAGGGCAGTCAGGGGCAAAGCCATGCGAGCTGAAGCTACTCCAACACTTTCAGATGTGTGGGTTTTTGTTTTTGTTTTTTCTGAAGCTTGTTTTTTTTTTTTTTTTTTTGAGAGAGAGAGACCAGAGATCTCAGACGTTAAAGTGAAATAATTGACTCCATGTGAACCTAGCAGTCGACTTTTGAAGCAGCATTTCAATATGATGGCATCTACAATAATCACCAACCCATCATATACTGAGGGCATAGATTTGTGCAGAGGAAAACAAAGCCTGCTCACCATAGTGAACCATTTACTTACTATACTTTTTCTATTAATTTGCATTTATGAAGAAAAAAAAAAGCCTTAAAAGTTGCTTAGATGGAATTTCAGTCAGCTTCTTTCCTTGCCAAATTATTACATATTTTGTAGTCCACCTTATACCCTCTAGAAGTTTGGATTACTGCAGAAAATAAGCTCTGTGGCCAACAAATAGTTTATTATTATTTCTCATTTTGTTCATCTAATTCAGGGGTTCCCAAAGTAGGGGTCGGGACCCCCCAGGGGGTCGCAAAACCAGGAGGAGGGGTCCCAAGATGATTTCCAGAAATCAAATAATTTTTAAAGCATTAGAAATAGCATATTTTACCAATAAATAAAAAATATAAGGTGAATTTAAAAAAAAAAATCCAGCATGTTGCCCACCCAACTCATTAGGTAAGATTAATGTTCAATGTAAATAATGAGTAAATAACTATAAAATAATATTATGGTTGTTAGACTGTTGTGTTCCTTTGTGTTGTCATTATGCTTGTGCACCGTTTTGCAAAACGTTCATATACTTTAGGAAAGTGGGGGTCCCGAGGTACTGGCACTGTTATTTTGGGGGTTGTGGGCTGAAAAGTTTGGGAACCCCCGGTCTAATTCATCAGTCTTCACAAATGAAAACAACTTCTGAATGTAAAACCTAAATACGGTTACCAGAAGTACATCTTTTTAAATACGTTTTTTTTTTTTTTCCCTTTGCAATTAGGTGTTTTATTTGGCTTCTACAGTTTTGATGAAAGTTTAAATAATTTTTTTTTTTTTTTTTTATGGATGTGTATCTAAGAACTCTAAAGTGTTCAAATTAATCTCATTGTATAATATCTAACTTAAAAAGGAAGGATAAAAGGAAAAAAAATCATATAAATTAATAAATCTAAAAGTTCTGAGCAAGTGCAATAAACTAGTGAGCTCAGTGTGATGACATTTCATTTCGACAACAACCTCTGTATTTTAACCAGGTAAAAAACTTTCTGAGATTAAAAATCTCTTTTACAGAAGTGACCTGGCCAAGATGCAGCACAACATTATCAAGAAGAAAAACACAAAAACACTATTACAGAACACAATTTAAAAACACTTACAAATTGATTCTAGTTTTACCAGCTCATTGATCAAAAATCTAAAAGTATTCATTGACACTAAGGTCTGCAACTTCAATTTATGTTGTAAAGAATTCCAGTCATTGGGTGCTGCAAACCGAAAAGCTTGTTTTCCAAGTTCAGTTCAAGTATACAAATCCTGTGAGCGCAAAGAATATGCTCCAGGAACTTTAAATTCAATAAGAGAACAGAGATATGGAGGCAATGAACCCAAAATGGATTTATAAATAAACAGATACCAATGACTACTAAATCGATACCATAAGTGACAAATAACCAGCCTCAAAAGTTAAGTAAATTGAAAACAATTTAGTAATTAATGTTAACATACTAAACATGTATTAGTTAATTTATCATTTATAACTAATTATTAACCTACATTAATAAGTGCTGTAATAATGTTAGGTCAGCTTACCTAATGAATTTTAACAAAGGTTGCTTCACTGTAAAGTGTTATTCTAACAGTCAAAGTATTCAGAATCACCTTATTATCCCTCTCTCTGACTGTTTTACGATTTCAGACTCAGTCAAAGAAAAAGCATTAAATATAAATCTGTCTCGCTCTCGGTGTGGGAGAAACATTCCCTCATATTATTGATACTAAAATTAATATAGCAAAACTCTTGCTTCATTTGATTGTTTGAAATGCAAGTGGAAATATTATGTGATCAAAGCGAAACTGATAGCGTGTCTCACACACACATTTGAGCTTTCGTGTTTACTCTGTATTACATCTGTGTTGATCAGTTGTGAATAAAAGTGTCTTAAATCTGAATTCATGAATGATGAACTCACCTGTCGATCTCTAAATTTGCGTTAAAGATCAGGATGAGCAAGTGACAAATGCTTGGCAAGATTTGATGTGTGCCTCCTGTGGCAACAAATGATTTATTATAGCAATGCTTGCTTACAGGTGCAGTGTGGTCAACTCCTACACCTTTATCATCTGTTTTGTATGCAAAATAATGCCATATTTCACTTCTACTAATGTCTTTATTTACTAGTTTCGAGCGTGTTGATGGAGTTGTTTCTTTTTGATGATCCTTTGCGTTGTTCTGTTGTCATGTTTACTCGTTTTGGAGCAAGCTGGGAAGCACTTCAGAACAGCAGCGTAAAATACCAAATTGATCAAAATGATAGTAACCGTTTGAAATAAAATATATATATTTTTCCAGTACCGGTATACCGCCCATCCCTACATGCAGCTCAATTCTGGAAGCCCGTTTCTGCCACTGAATGAAAAATAAAAAAGATAATTGCGACTTTTCACATCTCAGTTCTAATTCTTTTTTTTTTTTCTCAGAATTGCATAATATAAACGCAATTGCGAAATAAAGTCAGAAGTTTATTTCTCAGAATTGCAACTTTATAACTTTATAAAATAAGTTTATATCACACAATTCGGAGAAAAAAAAAAGTCAGATTTGCGAGTTTATATTTTGCAGTTCTGACTTTATAACACAATTGCAAGTTTATATCATGCAATTCTGACTTTATTTTTCAGAATTGTGAGTTTATATCTAATATATCTACCTTTATATCTCACTATTGCAAGTTTATATCTCACAATTCAAAGAAAAAAATGTCAAAATTGTGAGTTTGTATCACACAATTCAAGAAAAAAGTCAGAATTGCAAGACATAATCTCCCATTTGCAAGAAAAAAAATGTCAAAATTATGAAACACCTTTTTATTTCTTTTTTTTCTTCAGTAGTGAAAATGGGCTTCCATACCATTCCTCCTTTCAAAACATTTGAAAAATGCTAAGTAAGGGATATTGTACATCCAGCTGGTTGTTATTGCAGAATAAAGCCCGATAGGTATATCAGCCTGTTATATGTTGTATAAGACTGAAGGGCTTTATTTAGCGAAAACAACCGGCTAGATATACATTATGCTGCTTATTGCACGGCTGTGTGCCACAAAAGTAAATACATAGTAAATAAAGATTCCATAAAGATGTTTTTGCAGTGATACTATAGAAGAACCATTTTTGGTTCCCCAAAGAACCTTTCAGTGAACAATTCTTAAAAGAACCATTTTGAAGAACATTTTAAAAATCTAAAGGACCTTTTCTGCCTTTGAAAGGCTCAATGGATGTTCAAGGCTCTTAATGGAACCATCGATGCCAAAAAAAGAACCTTTATTTTTAAGAGTGTAATTAGACATAAAACATTGAAATATTTGAACTCAAAGCTTCTGTGAAGAAAGCAGTTGCTAGCAAGTGGCAAGTTCAAACCAGATGGACATTTAAGGGATACAGTGCAGTCATACCACTTATTACATTTCACCACTTAAATAATTATGGCAATAAAAGATATTGATTTAAGATGAAAATGTTTCAATAACTTACCAGTTAGTACTTTCTAGTTATCATATAATCCATTACAGCGTAAAAACAGTGTCACAAAATGGCAGCAGCTGTGTTTGTATGAAATGAGAGAGCGAGTCCATGATACCAGGATGACACAATTAAATAACTGTACTCATAATATTGAATTGAGTTTTAATAAAAGCTCCTACAAAAAAAAGAAATGTATAAAGCAGTCTTCAAGTCTACTAATACTCTAATGACTCCTACACATGGAGTTGACAAGTTACGCATAGTTAGTAGAATGTCTAAAGTGCAGGGCTCGCAAAATCGCTAGCCCGACGTCCCGGGGCTAATGTGTTTTCCAGTCGGGCTACCAAAATTTTTCACCGCCTGCCCGACGCGCTAACTGAAAGTAGAGGGCTCCTGCAGGTCCTTAAATACTCCTTAAGGCTATAAAAAGTTTTAAATACGTTAAATAGTATAAGAAAAGTCTTAATTACAATTTTAACAGTTTGGGACGGAAGACAAGAATCGCGATAGGGCTAGAAATGAACTTCAAAAGGCAATGATCTCACTGAATAAATATGCGCACTTCCCGTTTCAAAGTCAAAACGTGATTCGGATGTCTTTATGAACGTATCTGAAGGGAACCGACTGTCCCCAGAAACGTGTTGTTGGCACTGAGATTTCACGTTACCTATAGTGCCTGATAAAACAGCGTTAATGAGCGCGGTGCTGCTTTGTGTACAGCCGTTTCTATGGAAACCGTAATATTTCAGCATTGCTAAAGCGTCACCTCGTGGCAGAAAGTGAATTTGCATTTCCAATAATTTTTCAGCTGTATATGGTCAGATTGTTGCAAATATCGACCCATGTTTTTATGCAGCAAACATTTTTTTTTGACATTTAGACTGCTATATGATTTTCTATATTTATTTAGAAAAAGGTATTTTTTTATTTGGGCTAGTTAAATTATTTTCGGGCAACCAAAATCTGAGGAGTACCTGCCCGAAGGGCTACCAGAGATTTTGAAATTTTGCGAGCCCTGAAGTGGACTATCAGAAAGTATTATTTTGATGAATCTACAAGCCGTAAAGTTGGAGTTAGAATAGTTTGCAAGAGTGTGAATATAAACTAGTGAGTAGATGAGTTTACCTGCTCAGTGTGATGATGTTTAGCATCCACAACAACCTCTCTAGTCTCATTTAAACACATTTCAAGAGAAAAGTATCACTCATAAATTTTATGTAGTAGAATACAGTGTGAAAATATCCTGAGATTGTTTCAGACATTTAACACAAAACCCAATCAAAAAAAACTTTAAGTGACTTTGGGGACAATAAAACCGGAGGTGTAAAAATACTAAACTCTTGTTGTTAAGACTGATTCCTGCTAAAAAAACACTGACACAAGATTTGCAACTTGAAAGACCGTATATGAGAAAATACAACTGCGCGAGACTGAGTCACACACGTCGGCGAATCTCAAAGGAAGCGTGTGGACAGACTGTTGTGACGCAGCTGAAGGGCGTTGTTAAAAACGCCACCAAGTTTACTTTCATTTGCCGTAAATCTCGACTCCCGCGAGTGGCCCGTCGCGAAGACAACACGACGTAGCCGCACGCTCGTTTTAAGTGACTCACATCCATACAGTCACAGCAGACACTTTGGCAAAAAGAAACAGTCAGCGAGAGAGAGAGAGCTTTCACATATCCAGTCCAAGGCCCTGCCACAGACATTGACTGATGTCGAAATCTACTGATCCTTTCCGTACTCGCTCACGATCACTCAGCGCGCGCACACGCTCGCACGCACTCAACCGCAGCACGCCCTCGCGTCGGGTCGAGACGCAGGCCCTTCAGAATGCATGTCTGTCAGCTTAGCCCTTAATCTGCCACACACATACACACACACGATCACGGGGACTTCCCAGCACCGTAATTATTGTGTATATCTTCCTGTGTCAGAGCGAACATCAATAACAGTAATGACAGGCCTGATCTCATTACGGTCCTTTCTGTACATCGGGGAGCAGCAGGAACGGCTTACACAGCAACACACACACACTGCTGCTGCTCTTAGCACAAAGGAAAACACCATCTTGAAAACTCTTTCGACCTTTCCCTAGCTGCCAGTACGCCGGCTCTCGGCACCAGAGCTGAAAAAGGAAATAGCTATTGTCAAGCTTTAGTTGAGAATGTGTGCCACCGCCGAGGAAGAGCTTGGCAGAGAGATAGACAGAAAATGGAGCGCGCGGAGGAGAGGACGAGGAAGGAACCGCGAGGAGAGGAGTTGTGTCACTTCGCTCGTGAAACTGCCGGGAAACGCCACGTACCCGCTCTCTCGGCTTGTCGTGGCGCTTGATGAGTGTGTGCGCGCTTGGATTCTCCAAGAGCACTCAGGATAACTTCGCAAGAGTTGTGGGTGTGGTGGGACTCGTGTACACATGCTCTGACACCAGTTTATGTGTTTGTGCATTAGTCACCAATCACACAAGGGTTCTGGAAATGACGGCGTGGGTTCGGACTCAAAATTCATCCATCGATCAATCTGCATCGCTGTTCTCATCACTCGTGTGTTCTTGTTCCAATACAACAGCGCACACTGTTTTTAGCTGTAATTACTAGAGGCCTATGCGGAATCCAGTCATTAAAACGGAATTTACTGTATAATGCTAAATGTCACGGAATTTGGCAAATTTTAAATGAATAAATCACAAGTAGGGGTGTTCACTGAATCAAATGGTGATATGGACTAGTGCCTGTGAATACTAAACTGCAAAAGACTACTATTTAATATGAAGTCTGCATGCTGTTTTAGTTGAAGCACATGGAATGCTCGTCTGCTTTTCACCATATGGGCCTATTTACACCTGGTGACTTCATGCGTTTTCTGCTGCATTTTATTTATTATCAGCTAATTTCTAGATCAAAGACTGCAACAGGAGAGAGCACGGCATCAGAGCTGGAAATATAGGTTAGTCTCACTAGTCAAAGTAATAATAAGTTAGTCAAAGTAATAATACTTTGTTACAGTACTTAAGTAATTTTGGGGAGTATCTGTACTTTATTTGTACTTTTACTCCACTATATTTCCTAATTAAAATGTATAATTTTACTCCGATATATTTCCCCGAAACATATTCGTTACTTACTACAAAAGAGTCAGAAGAACACTGACTTCAGGAAAGCAGGTTTGACAAATCAATGGTCTGGCGCTTGCAAGTTAGACTTCTAAAAACACCTTTGTTCATGTGCAAACAAGTGCACATACAACCACAGATGATTCATTTTCCACTCAAGTTGAGTCTGGGGTGTGCGATATACAGTATATCTTCCATAATAATATGGTAAGTGTTGGTGTAATTATGTGTGATCTAACATTATCAAGTAGGTTACATGCATGCACGTTGATTTAGTAGTCTATTAAAGCTCAAAAATCCAGGCATTTTAAATTGTAAATGCAAAAATGCTTTTGTATGTTTTTTATAACTATATAATTTAATATTGTTAACTTAATCTGTATCACACAAAGCGTGCCGTTTTTATGCAGATATCAGCATGATAACATATTTAATAATCATTTTATACAAGTTCAGTAAAGCAATAAGTGACTTACATATTAAGTAGACAATTGCTAAATTTTGCCAACGGAAATAGTTCTAAACAAAGATCACAGCACTGTTTTGTATCTCTGAACAATGGACGGTGTCTACTTATTGAATGAATCAGCTTTTTACACAAATCAGTTGATAAAAATGAGGTGATTCACTCATTAACACAGTCAAATGCTTTGTTTCTGAATGAATCAGCCGTTTGAATGAATCGGTTGAATCTCAGTGACTCACTCATTGAGTGCTGCCATCTACTGGCAGTTTTAATTTCACATTTTGACTATTTTTTCATATCTTAATTATTTCAAATATCAGTATTCAACGTTTTATGTTAAAAACAAAACCCTACGCCTATGTATGCATCTGTAACTGCAGTTTAAATGCATCCATGGTCCCTCTGAGATACATTAAACTGTGTAAATGCATCTAAATGCTATTTCAGATGAAGTTTTTAAAAATGTTTTCTTATGTTGGAATTAAAAACACCAGATGAAGTACTTCTTATTCTTACCCAAAAATACAAAATGGAAGAAAGTGTTAAAACTAACTGAGCACAATCTTGCTACTCAAGCTGTGTATGAACATTTTATATATATATTTGCTTCTTTTCCATTTTGCATTTACTTGTACTTTTACTTTCAATACTTAAGTTTAAGATTAAAAAATAAATAAATACTTTTTGTACTTAAGCACAAAAAAATATCACATACTTTAAGACTTTTACTCAAGTAATATTCTAAACAGTGACTCCAACTTCTACCAAAGTCATTTTCTGGTAAGATATCTGTACTTTTACTTAAGTACGTTTATTATTTATATATTTTGGGAGGAGTAAATTTGGCATATGTGGTTTCAACAACCAGATGCATTTACACTTGTCCAGTTTCATCTGGAATGCAGCCCAGACCACCTCCTGAAGTGGTTTGAGCTATCGGATTTAAATGCATCTCGAAAGCGTTTCGGAGAGCATTTACACCTGGTCTTTTCACGATCTGATAGTTATCAGCAGATACACAGAAACTGAGATATAACACATATAACACATCAACATAAAAGTATAACTTGAACAAATTACATCAATTATAATATATTACTATTGCAAAGAACAATGTACTTTTTTTAATTTGTTTTAATTTATACATTAAACCTCAGTTGTGCAGCAAAGGTCTTTACCTCCACCTGCCAAAATAAAAGCCTTCAGTTTAACTTGAAGAATTATAACATCTGTACTTCTCAAACCATTATTTTTATTACTATTATTATAATAATAATTATACTATTATTGCTTATTTTAAGGATTGTGTACATTTTAAGGAATATCATGCAATCAAGAGATTTTTCCTTCATGTTTTCATTTATATTAAACTATAATTTGACCCAAACAATGTTTTATTGTAAAGGAACTACTACTAACTTTTTTCAGTTTTTCATCATATATATATATGATGAATTTACAACAAAATTATTAAAACAGGGTACTTTGGCCCTTAGTAAATAAATAAATAAAACAATTTGGAGTGGGGCAATTTCATAAGACACTTCTGTTGTTACAATTTTAATACATTATTAAATTGTTAAAAAGTTTAATAAATTCAATTTAGATGTGATTACCATTTCATTAAACCATTAAAATTTAATCCAGAAAAATGCAAACGGAAAACATGGAACTGATCTCTTGATTAGACACACTTTATGAAGAATTCAATTAAATTAAACACAGAATTTGGGAAAAATGCAAACAGCCTTTCTAGGGCCCTAAATGACACATTCAAGCGGACACATATAATCATAATGGCATCAGTCACGGCGTGATTAGATTACGGATACAGGTGGAGGAGCTGCTGTAAAGCCTTCACATTACTCTGACGTCAGGCCAGCATCTCTGGCTAATGGACACGTTGGTGGAGCTGCCATCTGCCATCAGTCTTACCCACCTTCCCTCCGCCAGGTTACCTCAGAGATCCGCTGGAAGATCCCGCCGTCATTAGCTTTATAAATGAAGCAGATCTGGCACAGATGCATTCAGGAGGACATCTTAACTGAGTTATGACTAACTCCTGCCCTCATTTAGGCGGTTTGTGTTTCAGCGCAGATGTGTTTCTGAAGCGATCCGGGCCAATGACAATATCACACGCTACTTCCAGCAGCTATTGTTTTCAGGGACAATCATTTGCAATCCATCAAAAAGCGCCCAGGCCCACCCTGTAACGTGAGCACTCTATCCCGAGCGCGTTCACGCGCACCCGGGTCCCGTAAGGCGGCACTGCCCCCATCTGGCCTGTGGCGGCCGTTGCACACGGAACTAGTTAACCCAGGGCAAAGCTTTAATTAAGAGACAGCCTTAGAGCAGCAAGCACAGCAAATCCCCCGTCCCGGCGCTCCAGCCGCCGCCTATTTGCACTGATAACTGTGAAATTCAGCCGGTGCATGAAGAGAGAGGGAAAATAATTTCAGCGATAGCTGTAATGGGTTTAAGTGCGGCTGGCGGCGGGCCAGGCTGAGCTCAGGAACAGAAGCCTGCCGTGTTCCTTTATTGTCTGCCGAGATTTCTGAAGAAACCAGGCCGCGAGTGACACGTCCTCAGATTCCTCCTCGGCGATGCGGCGGCTGATAGCGCGGATCGCTGCTACAATGGGGATTTGAATAGTAATTAATGTAATTGATGAAAGGAACAATGGGGCGGTGTGTACGCAGGGAGTGCGTTTGAAAGCCTATCCCTTCCGCCGAGAGACTTGAACAATGGCGGAGGAATGCCGGGAAGATTCCCCACAGTTTTCCCAGCATTCCAAGAGGCGGAATGTTGCTCTGTTTGTTCGGAGGTTGCATGCAAAATTGCAGGTCTTATGATATCATACCCTCGTCATTCAGAAAGGTGCATTCAGAAAGGGCCGTTTAGTGTGTCATAACCAAATGCAACATGCCGCTTTGAATATGGAGAATACAACATGAGATTCAGAGGGGTTTCATTTGAATTGTAGTACATTTATCACACAATGCATCATATGAATTACAGTGCACATGGACTACACTCTAAAAAAAATCCAAAATTAATTTTTCACAGCTTTTTTACCTGTAATTTGAATTATACATTGCATTGTGTTTTAGGGTTAAAGGAAATATCTATTAACTTATCAGATAATATATTGGCCAGTACATATATATATATATATATATATATATTTTTTTTTTTTTTCATACAGTGTATAGTTATGGTCAATTGATAGTGTTTATTATGACCTTTAATTGCAAAAAGAAGTAAAGATTTAAAAAAAAAATGTAATCAATACAGTTTAATTATGTAAATGTGCTATACACAAAACTGCTGCAATTGCAGCAACTTTTATTTTAATATATACTGTTTTTTATACATAAAATAATTATCAGGGAGAGTAAACGATGGCAATTTTTATGCTTTTATGCTTTAAACTACAGCGTTCACATTTGGCGATGCAGGTCTCTCACAACTCTAATTAATCAAACTCTCCAATCATTTCTCTGCTGTACCATCAACAAATATGGCAAAAATATAAAAAAGAATTATAATTGATCATGCTGCTATTCACCTATTATAAACAACAACAAAAAAAATAATCAAAATATATCATGATATCCAGTCACTAGTGTTATTTTAGTATCATTGAGATACTTTTAGATTAATATTTAGATATTTTATAGATACTTTTTTTTTTATTTTAGTTAAAATTTTTGTTACAGTTTTATTAATTTTGTTGTGTTTTTGTTGCTTTTAGGAGTTTTAATTTTTTTCAGGTTTTTTTTGTTTGTTTGTTTGTTTGTTTTTTTTTTTGGGGGGGGGGGGTATTTTATTTTAATACTAGCAGTTTTATTTTTGTATTTTATTTTATATTTTATAAGCCACTACATTTGTAATGGTTTTAGTTAAATATAATAAACCTACCCATCACAGATTTTTATTTTTTATTTTTTAAATGTACCAATTAATTATTTTTTTAATCACCACACATGAATTACTAAATACTAGTGATCAACCATACACATTTTTTTTTCAATGCCAGTATCAATATCTAGAAAACAAAGTAACTGTTAATATATAATTATATAGCACAAATAATGCATTTAGCTAAAGATGGTAAATGATGCACACAACTGCTGAAATTACATGAACATTAATTTTAATAGTGACATTTACTAAAATGAAAAAAAAAAAACAACACTGTCGCATGTTATTTTACCGTGTTTTGTTATTCCAGTGATGTTGTTACAGTGTTATTACACAAATAAGTACTAAGTTATGTTATTTAAGTTTAGTGTTGTTTAGTGTTGGTTGCATACACTAATGCATAATATACTGTTCGCTACAGTAAATACATGTAATGTGTAATTATGACATAATATATAATAAAGTGTTACCTATTTGCATTCAACAGACAACACTGAGAATGAGCCTTAATAAGAGGAATACTACCACTTCTGTTAATTGCTCACCAGTATCAGATGATCACATATTAATCCCAAATTACCCAAATAATTATTAATCGATTAATCGGCCTTGTCCTCCATTACTACTAAACACTAAACTAGGCTCTAAATGAACCCCAGTGTCGTAAACGGTGAATACGAATCACCACTCAGCTTAAATGCCAACTGTGAGAGAGAGATAGAAATAAAATATTGCCATCTATTAACATTAAGTGTGCTGTAAACGGATCTACGGCGGCGATATTCCCCCAGGTCTTTTTAGCAGTCGTGCTAAATTCATACAGCACTTATGCCGCTTCTCTCTGGGGCTGCAGATCAGGAGCGTCTCAGAGGGTTTGCCTGCAGAAACTCTCACGAGAGACCCGCTGCTCCAACCAGCATCTACAGCTCATAAAAACCTAATGACGATCCAGAGAGAGTCTCATTAGAGCCTCTACTCATACCTCCAGAAATTAAACTCTGAGATCTCTGGAGGATGAGCTCAAACAGCGTCATGAGGAGCATCTGTTGATGCTGGAATCAAGCCGAGCGTCAAACTCTACAGCGGAGCTCAAAAATCCTTCATATTTAAGATACAGAGCATGACTGTACATCATAACTCTTCTCCTCTGACTACTCAATACTGTTATTACGAATGGACAATTAATGGACCCTAATGATCAAATTATGTGCTGACTAACGCAGGCACTTTTTATTGTTCTAATGTTCTTATTTATGGTAATGTTCCAGGTTCAAAATAAATAAAAGCATTTATTATTAGTAGTAGCAGAATAGCTGTCTGAATGGTGTAGAAAGATTTTATTTTAGAAAGAGAGAAAGACATATCCCACTTATCCCACGAGAACGAGACGGGACAAGATTTTTTAACTTTTTTTTAAAGAAATCCTCAATTATTAAATATATAGGGAACAGTATTTTATTCAACTGGAAAATGCAAAAAAATATATGCATTTTGATATGAACTTGTACTTTGTTCAAATTAAACTTCTATTTTAATGAATTATATGCAGTAATAAACATTTAAACTAAAGCTGCATGATTCTGGATAAATTGAAAGTCACATTTTTTTATATAAATTGGAGATCACGATTCTCATGACTCTGAAGAAAAAAAAGATTTAAAAAAACATAAAATCTTTTAAAAAACATATTTGATTAAAAATGTAAAAAATGTCAGTGTCTCAATTAATAAAGACTTGTTTCACTATTGGAATCTCCTGAATGAATGATTCAATGATAAATACCTTTTTTTTAACGTGCAGTTGTTGCCACCTCCTGGTGGAAGAGGATAAGCGTTACAATACATACAAGTGTTAAGATACGTTCGTTTTGATCGCTACTGTAGACTGTACTGAAGTGTTTATACCCAAGCTATAAACTTTTATTCCAGTACTTCTGTTATTTAAATGTCTGTAACATAGAAATAATGATCATTATATGATTGAAAAGACTGTGTTTCTCTTTCTGGATCAGCAGCAGCAAGAATGCAGATTTTAATGTCTTTAACACCTGTTTCACGTCGTAAATGTCAGAGTGTGAGCAGCGCGACGTGAAATAGTCGCAATAGACCCCGCTGAATCGTTGTCATTCAGGAATAAGATTGCGTAGGTGTTTGAAGCAGAGATCTTTTAAGGATTAATTGTGCAGCTCTAATGTAAACACTGCAGAATGTTTTGCAAGGATATCGTCATGTCTCGCGAGACCTCGTCACATCCCTAATATATAGTGACTTTTAGCATAGCTTAGCATAAATCGTTGAATGTGATTAGTACATTAACGTCTCGTTCAAAAATGACCAAAGGGTTTCAATATTTTTTCTATTTAAAACTTGACTCTACTGTAGTTACATTGCACACTAAGACCGACAGAAAATGATACGTTTTCTAGGCTGATATGGATAGGAACTATAGTCTCATTCTGGCGTAATAATTAAGGAACTTTGCTGCCGTACCATGGGTGCAGCAGGTGCAATTATATTACTAGTCCCCAGCTAGGTAACTTCCAACGTGACCGGCACTAAGCCACTAAGCTAATAGTAAAATAGCTAGGGACTATATTCAGACGCTGCGTAATATCATTGTGCATGCTGCCCAATAAAGTTCCTTGATTATTACGCCAGAGTTAAAGTATAGTTCCTATTTATATCAGCCTAGAAAATCACAACTTTTCATTTTTTGTTGGTCTTAGTACACAATGTAACTACGAAGAGTCAAGTTTTTAATAGGAAAAATATAGAAAATCTTTGGTCATTTTTGAGCTAACGGTCTAATCAGATTCAATGATTTATGCTAAGCTATGCTAAAAGTGCTACAGCCAGACCCGGAGATCGACTGAATTGATTCAAAAACGGTAAAACTCAACTGTTTAACTCTAGGGGAGTTGTTAAATGAACCTTTTTTTTTTTAAAGTGGAGTGTTCCTTTAACGCTAACATTAGTGGCGTGCCCTTATGCTAGTATTTCCTGTCACTGTTTAAGTTTAAAGATAAGAAGACTGCAATCTAGCGTTCAGGATATAAACTCAAAATGAAGCAACAGACGTGAATCTTGTATGATTTTTTTTAAATATCGATATTGCGTTTTTGAGAACCGATACAGAATCGGCAAACAAAATACTGCGATACACACGTGTATCGTTATCATTACGTGTATCATTATTTTCGTACACCCAGTCGCAAGCCAGATTTGACCTTTATTACTCACATAAGCATCTTAGCTCAACGCACTACAGCAACACACAGCTCCAACATGACCTGGACACTTTTAAGTAACACAACCATAAAAGTTTCAGAGAAAAAAAACCTTTGTGAATATTTAATTTGCGAGTGCCCATGATGGTGTGGTGATCATCATGCACAGGTGATATTTGGACCTGTCACAGTCCTTCAGGCCCAAAGGCTGCAGATCACAGCATTAATAATGTACATACGAGTGGAAGCTTTACACTAATCCAACACATGCTTATGAATTATAATGTGCTTTCATATTTATCACAGCTCTTGCCATTTCTCATGCTTCAGAGAAATTTATCACTTAACAATGAATTATTAAGCTGTGCAGCGGCATGTACATCCAGACAACTGACAGCTCGCTTTAACTCTCATGAGTTACACTGACCACCACCAGCCATCAGACTCGTTAGGGGACACATTTGGCGGTTTTATTGAGAACACGTCGCTCTTGTAAAACATACACTTTTGTTATTTGTATGACTTGTCCAATGAAATAAAGTAATAATCCATGAGAGACTGACCAATCAATGAGAGATTCTTACCCTGAAAGCACCTTAAAGACGGCAGAAAGAGTAAAACAAAATATATAACTAATAGTTTATTAGTCTTAATACTCACCGTTTAATACTTGGTACATTAAAACAATTCAGCTGATGCACAAATGTGTGTATATCAGCTATTTTACAATGGTTTAAAACAGTGGTTCTCTACCAGGGGCCGGGACCCATTAGAGAGCCTGCAGGATGACTTATTTAAAATTATATTAAATATATTAAATAATCTAATTCTAATGCCCATTAAAATGTCAGAATACAAATAAAATCATTATGTAAACAAGGTTGTTATTGTTAACTAAAACCATTCAAAATATTTGTTGCTAATCAGAATCAGAATGTGCTTTAAAATAAAGCTGACATAAAAAATATTTTAATAAAATAATTAACAATAAAAAACAATAATAAAAAGAAAGCTGAAATGAAATAAATAAAACAATATTAATAAATAAAATAAAGAATATCAATAAAGCTACTGTAAATAGATATGCTCTTAAAAGCTAATAAAAAGACAAAGACATGTCTAAAACATAACCTAATATAAAAAAAATAATAATAATATCAAATATACGCTAATTAAAAATATGAATAAATACTATAACAGTATATAAATAAATAATACTAAAATAACAATGGATATAAAATTAAATCATCTTTACATTGTTTAAAGGTTGAGGATCACTGGTTTAGCACACAGCTCACAAAAATCACAATTTAGAGGCATTTTAAAACTGTCTACTTCAGAATACGTTCGGTTTCCTTTATAACAGACTTGTGGGGCTATAATGGTGCAACTTCAACAACCAACAAAAAGGTGTGTGAAAATATGCATTCATATCTATCTAAAAATATCTGGATACAAAAAATAAATTATCTTAAAGAGACTATTGGTCTGTTTGGCCCCTTTCTTGGTTTGTCGTGTGATTGGTGGATTTCATACCATCTGATTTGTACTAACTCCCTGATTGGTTGATTATGTTTTTAAGTTTTACTTATTGAGATTTCTTCTTATATGAGATTTCTTCCAGCTTCAGCATTTATAATAGACTACAATATTAAGTCAAGACGCAGTATCAGCACATATGCTGGACACATTCAGTATTGGTGCTCACGTGGAGATCCAGGTTTCAGCCTGACTATATCAAATATAGAAGACAAGAAGTTGTCACACAATGAAACCATGAAAACGCAACAAAATCAAAGTCATTGAACGCTGTCAGCTACTCAAACTGCTCACTCTCTGATCAAGCCTGTTTTTTTTTTCTACTGACCTGAAACTAAGAGAAGTCCTGCCCTCACAACAGCAATCTGGATACCTGCGATAACAAGTGAAAAATGTTGGAAGCAATCCACTCTGGCAGTGCTAAAACCTTTCCGATCCCTCCACTTCATTAGGAAGTCTCTAATCTCTGCAGTCTCCGGAGCTGATAAGGCCGCAGCACTAATGCAGCCGAGTCAAAGTTCAAGCCGCCTTCGATGTTTCGATGCTTAACGCGCTAAAGTTCCTGCATGTTCATTAGACAGCTTTATCTGAAGAGTCTACCCATCAAGATGGGGGAGAGGAGGAGAAGACGAGAGAGAGCCAGAAGATGGTGTGGTCAAGAGCAGATAAGCAGCGGGCTCTTGTCTGACCCTCTTTCTCTGGCCTCTTAAAGCTCTCGTCTATTAAGTCCTTTGAGCAGAGCGAGAGTGAACTCGTCGAGAACTTCGCTCTCTTCAGACGAGGGACGAGAAAATCCCAGACCGCCGCGTCTCTGCCTTGATGTCCTCATGCCGTTGCATCTCCGACTGCCTGACACCAGTGCAGCGGCCCTGTAGTCATCAATTTTGCATCGCTATTTAGAAGCCCGTCGCAATTTCGGCATTAGAATCCGGTGGCCCGTGGCACGCATAACGAGGGACTATTTATACAAATCCCTCTCCCCGTAAAATTGCTTTTCAAAGGCGAGATATGATTTTGTAACCCCTCGGATATCAAAGGCACGGCGCACCGGAGGGAGGATGGCCGTAGATTTAAAGAGCATATGTGAAGGATGACAGGACCAAGTAGCGTTCGCACCATCGGCCTTTGAAAGCTGTTGTCGGGTTTTTGTTTACTGGTGTGTCGGGTGTCATTACCGATCGGCTCGTGCTCACGAAGCCGTTAATTGATGCTGACGGGCTGCTTTTAACTGGGTTTAAAGGTATCAGTGTTCCTGATGTAAACAGGACGATTATACACTCAAAACTTAGATGCTGTTTGGACAGATCTGGCATTTCCGTGCACTTTCAATCATCGTCGCCTGTGTTTTTAAGCTAAACAAGTTGTGAGATTTCTGAACGTCAGATCTTTAATTCATGTTTGCACTAGTTCTCGAGTCTCGTGTGACTTTGGGAAATTTGGAGATACTCGACACAAATGAACGAACCGCTCCACAGTTGTTCTTCTATCTCAGTTTGGCATTCATGTGCTTTGAGTTTCTTACATGAAATAATCAAGTGATTTGCTGTAGATGTTGTCCGTTTATCTGCTCTTTGGCTTTGACAGAATTGTTCATGTTGGTCTGTTCACAAGTATAAGACAACCAGAGCCAAACAGAGCTAAAGTGAACAGCTAAAGAGCTGCCTTTACTCCAAAAGGGTTCTCCAATCCTGCTCCTGGAGAGCTACCTTCCTGCACACTAAGTTCCAACCCTGCTTTAACACACCTGTCTGTAATTAAAAAGCCCTGAACACCTTTCTTAGCTGGACAAGTCTGTTAGATTAGGGCTGAAGATGAACTCTGCAGAATGGTAGCTCTCCAGCAGAAGTGCTGGAGACCCCTGTTAAAGACATTTTGCCGCCTTGGAATTATAAAATTCTTATAAATCTTAAAAATTCTCATTCTGTGACTTATTTACATTATGTGATTTTTTAAGCAACTTTTTTAAAAAGATTAAACATGAAATGAATAAATATATTTTAATATATATAGTCAGTGAAACTTTTTATTTTATTATTAAATGCATACCTCTAATGATAAGTCACTGATTACCCTCTATTCATTTTGTAAGGTCAGACATCAACCTTTCTAATATTCCTTAATCTAGTCATTATAAACTCCATTACAAAAAATATAGCCAGTCATGGCCAAAAATATTGGCAATGCAACACTTCTCTTTGTTCCAATTGTAAATGTTTTTGTATTCATGTGCTTACTGTTCTTGTGTGCACTGGAACAAAAAAGCATAAAGACATGTCTGTGGATTTTTAGAGAAAGGACATCATGCCACTGTTTACAGAAAAATAAATGAGGCCTTCGAAAGAAAAGAACACAGTCCCTACAGTCAAACATGGTGGAGGTTCAAAGATGTTTTGGGGTTGCTTTGTGGCTTCTGGCAAAGGATGCCTTGTGAATGTGAATGGTATCATGAAATCTCATGATTACCAAAGAATTTTGGGGCGCAACATAGTGGCCAGTGTCAGAAAGCTGCGTCTCCACCAGAGGTCATGGGACTTCCAACAGCACAATGACCCGAAACACACTTCAAAAGCACTCAGAAATGGTTACAAACAAAGAGTTGGAGAGTTCTGAAATGGCCAGCAATGAGTCCAGATCTGGAACCCATTGAACACCTGTGGATTAAAGTCAGACATCAACCTTTCTAATATTCCTCAATCTATTCATTATAAACACTATTACAAAAATATATACAGTCATTGCCAAAAATATTGACACCCTTGCAATTCTGTCATAAAATGCAACACTTCTCCCAGAAAATTGTTCCAATTGCAAATGTTTTGGTCTCCACATGCTTATTGTTTTTATTTGCACTGGAACAAAAAAGCATATAGAGATGTCTGTGGATTTGAGAGAAAAAATTGTGGAAAAACATGGACGATCTCAAGGCTACAAGTCCATCTCCAGAGATCTTAATGTCCCTGTGTCCACTGCGCACAATATCATCAAGAGGTTTACAGCCCATTGCACTGTAGCTAATCTCCCTGGACGTGGACGGAGGAGCAAAATTAATGAAAAATTACAACAAAGGATTGTTAGAATGTTGAATATAGAACCCAGATTATCTACCAAACAAATTCAAGCTGATCTGCAGACACAGGGTGCAACAGTGTCAGGTCGCACTATCCATCGCCATCTGAATGAAAAGGGACACTATGGTAGGACACCACTGCTGACACAAAAACATAAAAAAGCGAGACTGTAGTTTCCCAAAACTTATGTGATAAAACCACAATCCTTCTGGGAGAACGTACTGTGGACAGATGGGACAAAAGTAGAGCTTTTTGGTAAAGGACATCATGTCACTGTTCACAGAAAAAGAAATGAGGCATTCGAAGAAAAGAACACAGTCCCTACAGTCAAACATGCTGGAGGTCAAGATGTTTTGGGGTTGCTTTGTGGCTTCTGCCACTGGATGCCTTGACTGTGTGAACAGTATCATGAAATCTGATGATTACCAAAGAATTTTCCGGCGCAGCGTAGTGGCCAGTGTCAGAAAGCTGCGTCTCCACCAGAGGTCATGGGTCTTCCAGCAGGACAACGACCTGAAACACACTTCAAAAAGCACTCAGAAATTGTTACAAACAAAGAGCTGGAGAGTTCTGAAATGGCCAGCAATGAGTCCAGATCTGAATCCCATAGAACACCTGTGGAGAGATCTCAAAACAGAAGTTGGGAGAAGGCATCCTTCAAATCTGAATAACCTGGAGCAGTTTGCAAAAGAAGAGTTGTCCAAAATTGTGTAAGAAACTCAACAATTGATTTCAGTTATTTTTTCTAAAGGGAGTGCTACCAAATATTAAGTTAAGGGTGCCAATAACTTTGCCCAGTGCATTTTTGGGGTTTTGTGTGAAATTGTATTAGATTGTACTTTTTTGTTTGTTTGTTTGTTTGTTTTTTGTTTGTTTTTGTTTCAATGCAAACAAAAAAATGAACATATGAGTACCAAAACATTTGTAACTGCAACAATTTTCTGAGAGAAGGTTTGCATTTTCTGACAGAATTGCAAGCGTGATGATATTTTTGGCTATGACTATATATAAAAGAATATCTGTTTTTTTATGACTTTTTTTTTTTTTTGTAAAAAGTGTATAGGGCCGCTGACTCGCTAGTGACCTGATGTAGGCTACCTAATAGTGCAAGTATTCTGCACAACAATAATTAAATGTCTGATGACTCAATATGTGCAATTCACCTTTAGTCCTTAGTAACTTAATGCCATGACATTTACATTCAAATCTTCTATCAACATTTTAAACTAAAGCTTTGAATGTCTGCTGTCGTATTTTATTAAGTCATCACCCTAAAAATCAGATCATTTTTGTGATATACCCTATAATTGTATACAAGCTACTAGACCACTCCCGAGGTGCAAATGTGAAATTATACGACGTGTTTACTGCGAATGGTCATTTTGACCGCTTTGGCCATTTAAGGTAGAAACACTCAAAAACTCTTTTGTGTTTTGTAATTTTCATAAAATAACAATGTTTGTATGAAATATACACACATTTAAGAAAAGTCAAGAAATTATAGTTATGTGGGTTTTACTTCTACAAAGTTATTACATTGCAAAATTTAAAAACAGTCAAAATGACTGCCATGGTAGTTCTAGTGTTAAAGAAGTTTCTTATGCTTGTCAAGGCTGTTTTCACTTGTAAAAATGTAATATTGTGTAAATCAATGTTTTTCTATATTAATATACATTAAAATTTAATTTATATTTGTAATTAAGTTGAATTTCCAGAATTATTACTCCAGTCTTCAGTGTCACATAATCCTTCAAAAATCATTTTAATATGCCGATTTATTGTCAGTGCTGGAAACAGTTGCGCTGAACCTGTGATTTTCTATTTTTTAGGATTTTTTTTATCAATAAAAGGTTAAAAAGAACAGCATTTATTTAAAATAGTTTTTTTTAACAATAGAAAGGTCAGTAATTTTTTATTCTTTCTTTTTTTGAAATTGAAATTAATATTTTTATTCATTAAGGATGTGTTAAATTAATAAAAAAGTGAAAGCATAGATTTACATTGTTAGAAAAGATTTATATTTTGAATAAATGCTCTTCTTTTTAACTTGTTATTCATCAAAGAATCCTGAAAAAGAATCACAGGTTGCAAAAAAATATATATATATTTGGCAGCACAACTGTTTCTAACATTGATAATTCTAATAATAAATCAGCATATTAGAATGATTTCTGAAGGATCACGTGACACTTAAGCCTGGAGTAACAGCTGATGAAAATTCAGCGTTGCATCACAGGGATAAATTTTATTGTAAAGTATATTAAAATAAAAAAACATTATTTTATATTGTAATAACATTTTGCAATATTACTGTTTTTTTCTGTATTTTTGATCAAATAAATGCAGCCTTGATGAGCATAAGAGACTTCTTTAAGAAACATTAAATGAGAGGGTGTGTCCAAACTTTTGACTGGTAGTGTATGTGAAGGATTCAGGGATGTGAATCACTACATAAATATGCAACATTTAGGTCTAGAAAAAATATTTGAAAATAAAAAAAAAGTGTTCACAAATTATTTTTTGAGGAAAATAATCACTGAACAAGAAGACTCTTTGACCATGATTATGTAATGTATATATTCAAGGTGTGAGGAAAACAACTTTTTATTTGATGGTTTTATTTGATGGGGTGAAGCTGTGACTGTGGTTTGGGACACTGATTTATTTTTAGACATTTATCATGTCCCATCCTCCCTACTATATGCTGTATCACTGCCTTGAGTTGAGCAGACCACAACATCTCAGTTCACATTCACATGGCTTTCTTTAAGTTAACTATGAATTCTCTGGAGCCATTATTATGTGTCATTAGCCTTCATAAGGATTTCATGAGTTAATGCTGAAGCTTGAAGAAGGGAGCTGATGGTAATTAAACACACAGTTTGGTAATATAGACCATCTCCTCGCAGTGATCCCCATGGGCTTCCAGCACATTACATACGTTACGCTTACAGTATCCCAGAGTGCTCCTCCACCATCACTGAGAGCTCAATGCTTGATTGCTCACAATTATATTCACACTATTTCATCTACTGAAAGACCTGCTTAGAACAGCCAATTTAACTGATATTGACTTTCATGTGGTGTGAGGATTGAGAACAAGACAAAAGTACAAACTAAAGTCAACCTACATGATTTCAAAAATTATTTTAGCATATTCTGAAATAATTTGGTTTTGTACAGAAGTAATTCTATGTAGTCTACTGGATGCCATCAGGTAAAAGATAAAGCAGTTAAAACCATATGTTTCCACATCTCTGGGTGTATGTAAATACTCATTTGAGCACAAATTTACTTTATCAGTAAATATTTCATCTCAAATTACAATAAACCGCAAAGCAGATTTATCATTTACAATATCATATATACTACATGTCACAAATAAAACTGAACCACTATATTTGGGGCAAAGAAACCGCTGAATGGAAACTGTGGGTTCCTCTAGATCTACTCATACTGGATGTGAACATTCACAAGGCTATTCTCGAGTCAACAACTGATTCAAATGATCCGGTCAGACAGAGTGTCCAGTTAACAATGACTGAATTCACAATTTTGAGTCAAAATAAGCCAAGAACAGGAAACTCTCTGAGCTCAAAGGGGTAGGTTTAGGTAAAAACGAAACATAACATTAAAATAACACTAATTAAAGGAACAGTTCACCCAGAAATGAAAATTTACTTACCCTCAAGTCATCCTAGGTGTATATGACTTTCTCTTTCCAGACAAACACAGTCTGACTTGTTTTAAAATTTATCCTGGCTCTTCCAAGCTTTATAACAGTGGTGGATAGATTTTGAAGTTCCAAAAAGAGCATATATCCATCATAAAACTAACCCATACGCCTCCGGGGGGTTAACACATGTCTTTTATAACAAAAATGTTTATATTTTTTTTAAATTATAAACTCAAATCACTGACTTCCAGGAACGGCCATATGCGCATTCGTGAGTCGAGTTCCTGGTCGGTGTTACTCCGGTTCAAACAAATAAGGCTGTGCAGAAAAACTCAAGCTCTTCTTCTGTTATAGTGAAATCTGCTGTCATCTTTTTAACTTCTAATTTTCGACTTTTAATTCGTTACCGGCGTTTAGTATTGCTCTATCCTCGTTTGTTTATTCTCACCAGAGCTTACACTACGAGTGCGGCTTATGTCATACATTGAGTCAGAGGTCAACGAAGAAGCTGGATCTCGACTAACGCGAACACGCATACGGCCGTTGCCGGAAGGCAGTGATTTGAGTTTATAATTTTAAAAATATAAATACTTTTGTTATAAAAACCCATGGATCCGCTTCAGAAGACATGTGTTAACCCCCCGGAGGCATATAGGTTAGTTTTACAATGGATATATGCTCTTTTTGAAACTTCAAAATCTCAGCTACTATCCACTACCTTTGGTAAGCTTGGAAGAGCCAGGATCAATTTTAAAACAACTCAGACTGTGTTCGTCTGGAAAGAGAAAGGCATATACACCTAGGATGGCTTGAGGGTAAGTAAATTATGGGGAAATTTTCATTTTTGGGTGAACTATTCCTTTAATGCCCATGCATTTTCCCTGCTACCAAAGCAGTTTCAAATTCAAAGTTTCAAAGTAGCATGTTTGCATAGCGCTTTCTTACAAATCTATATGTATTTATATATCTGTTTTTACAGCATATTGCTTGTCAACACACATGATGCAATCTGGGAAAACCCAACACATGGTGAAATTTGACCTTTTTTAGGTTTTAATACCATATGAAAGCAGGGTTCAAGTCCTTTCCAAATTTTGTCTATAGCTTGAACATATCAAAAGTTATGGCCATCTGAAGCTGGCTGATGCTATGATTTTCAGGAATGGAATTTTGAGCAAAATGGGTTTAAAGTGAGGCAATAAAAATAGAAACACAACAGTATCACAAGTAAAAGTCACTTTACTATGGTAATATACTTATTTTAGTCACTGTATATGATGTTAAAGATACAAAATGACCCCAGGAAAACAGAACACTTGTACAATCAAACATTAAATGTATATCTGTTCATAAAACATCACAGATTACAGCCTACAGGCTGTCCAATTGGTCTCCTGTTCTACTCTGGACTTATTGCTGGACTTAATACACAACCAGACACAGTTGGGGTTGTAAATTGTAGTTTTGTGTTTTAAACTTGTTTTAGTTCATGCTGTTTTAACTAAATGAAAGTAATGCATAGCAATATGACAATGGTGCTGGGGGCTCTTTAAGAACGAGAGCTGTCTGCATCATTACACAAATACACTAACGTTACTCTGAAGAGGGCAGTTTTCCGTTGTTTATCATGGGCATAGTTTTTGAACTTTTGATCACCCCTTGTATATTTACATAGCATGAATAGTGTACCTTGTAGTTTACATTTAGAAAAGCAAGCGCAGCGCAACTGTTTGCGCACCTTTGCATTTAACTGACTGTCATCGGACTACTCCTCTTTAGCAACTTCATCATCCGATCCTTCATCTTTGGATGTGAAATAGTCCATTATAACATTTTTGTAAGGCACTGACATTACCAAGATTGAGCAGATTGAGACGAGACGATTGTTTAAGTGAGCAGCTAGACTTTCTTCTCGTGCTCCGATATCTCACAATAGAAAAAATAAATACATAATAAAACGTTGCGCACTGTAGTTTACACAAGACTGGTGGGAAATGTGCATTGATACACTGTGGTTTATTTTAATAGGTTAACTGTTTTTGTAGTATTAAGGGAAAGCCTTTCTGCTTGCTGTAATAAATCAATATTTTTCTGCACTAAACAAGTGAATTTTGCCAAAATATTTTCATAGATGACAGACAAGATGTTAGAGAATAATAACTGAATGAAAACTTAATTTTGACAAAAAAAAGACATTCAACCTATTTTTCAAATTTCCTGAAAATGTCCAAGTGTGACATCCGACGGGTTTTCCCAGATCGCCTCACATTTTGTTTTTCCTCATTTTAAAATACTATATCCTATTGTTTTTTCTTTTTTGTTTACGCACATGAATTATCAGCAACCTCAACTGATTTAACATATCTCATATTTTGATAGTGTATGATAAGGCCCTCCTCCTTTTTCATTGACTTGAAGGTCAGTCGGAGAAGAGGGAACAGCTTGTGGACAAAGCCGTCCACTCCAACCATCTCCAGCTCTGTTCAGGCTTGTTTCGACGGCCTTCCTCCCCCCGAACGGTAACGCTGCTCAAGCGTCTGAAGTTCTCTTAATCAAAGTGCACCGCTGTGGCTAATCAAAGTCTCTAAATAACTCCTGCTCCCAACACAGGCCACCGGAGGATTAAAAATCCACTAGCCAGAACTAGGTTCTTCGATCCGAGCTACGCTGCCTAATGAGAACTCCCTAAAGCCCTAGATCACAGCGAAAAGTCCAGGCCGGCAGACGAGCAGCCATCTTTAAATCCTTAGGAGATCTTATCAGGCCAGATGAAAATAGATATTGGTCTCGGAGAGTGCAGCGGTTAAAAGAATGGCAGAGGATTTAGGGGAAGCTTCTGCCAGCCATCAAGCGTCTCATTTACATGGTATTAGTTCCTGACAGACACGGTTAAGAAAGCAGGCTAACCTGGAGGCAGGAGTTATGAGTGAATTAGCACCGGCGTTTATTTACTCAGATCTGAGACGGGATTAGGCCTTGTTTACTCCTCCACTGATAATAAGTGTCTTTGTTTTCCAAGTCCCCCATGACACAATTACACCTCAGCGTTCCCTCAACATTATTTAGATGTTTAGTTTGTCGGCAGGTCATCTGATGGCTGAAAGTCAGACTTTGTCAAACAAGAGGCCATGCTTTGTTTCTCTCGACACGCATCCACTTTGTTTGGGAATCTTCTCTCATTCTTGATCCTGGAAAAAGACCCGCGTCTCTTTGTCACAGTATCAAGCTGCCATGAAATCAGGCTTTTCAAGGCTATTTAAATAACAATCTCTGGATTTAGGAACTGCTAATTATAAACCTTATTCTTTCTCCCGCTAATCAGCTGAACTCACTACAAAGTCTGTAATACAGCGCAAAATTTATCTGAATCACTGGATGTTTGGGAATATTCCCACAAAATGCTGTAGATGCACTGCAAATATTTATTTTCTTGCTTAGCATTTTGTATAAATATCTAAACATTTTTAAATCAGGATGCATTTGCTTGTGAAGCAAAATGATGTCTTATTTTATGAAAAATGTATTTAAATTGTATTAGCTTTAGTTTAAAACAAGAAAAAATGTCTGGCAATGGGGTTAGAATAATTAATAGGGTTAAAATAATATTAATTCAAAGGCAAAACAAGATTATTTTTCTTGCCCCATCGGTAGATATTTGTTCTTGTTTTAACTCTCTGGAGTCTGAGGTGATTTTGGGGTCCTTCGGATGTTTTAAAATGCCCTGATATTTGTATTCAGCATAAACTGTGCTACAATAATATTTGAGAAAGATTAATGTACTAACTTGCATGGTTAGCAAGTTTTGGGAAAATAAATTTAGCTGAATTAAGGCTATTAAACCCATACTGAATAGTCCTGAAAAAGGCTTTTGAGTAATCTCTCTTGTAAAATATTTACTTGAAAATGATGTGAAAATTATCAAGCTTACTCTTTCACAGAACACAACATACTGATTTCTAAGACATGTTTTGTGATAGAAAGCCGTAAGCGAGGGAGTGACAACGGGCATGAATTCTTAGTGATTCACACCTGAGAGACAAAGAGCCCTCCCCTAATGGCCCATCTGTGTGACACTTACTATGAGGCAGGAGAGTAAAATAATGTGTGTTTTTGGTTTTTTATTTACAACACAGTATAATCAAAACATACATAATGAAAGTCAAAGACACATTATTGTACACACTGATCTAAGCACAGAAATGTGAACAGACCTTGTGTCATACAACTGAAACCAACTTAGAGAGACGCTACTGACATACAGACAGGTGATGGTGATTACACTTAAGACAGGAACACCAAATATGGGCACACAAGGGAGAAACCAGAACAGACAGTTCACAGGGGTGTGACATTACTCTCCCCTTAGGGAAGGCGTGACCTCGCACCGTGGAAGAATGGATGGATGGAGGGGACTTAGCTGGCGGAAAAAGGAGTGCATGTGGGATGGACAAGAGGAAGTCTTATAAGGAGGAGGCTTTGGCAGGAGGACAACAAACAGAGTCCAGGGTGGTGACAACCAAGGTAGGAATTATGGAGGAAACAAAAGTCTAGGGTAGTGATGACAGAGGGAGGAGCCAAGGAAGAGACAGGAGGGATCCAGAGCAGGAGGAGCCAGGTGAGACCCAGGCCGCAACCAAGATGGTGGCCCACAGTGGAGCTGACGGAGGGAGAAGCCATGGTGGAGGAAGAGCTGATGGCTCCAGGGGGCCAAGGTGGAGCAGGTGTAGATGGACCCTGAGAGCCGATGAGCCCAGGCGATGTCAAGAATCCGGAGGGCTGAGTCAGAGCAGATGTCACCGGCGACCGAGGTGAAGGAATCCGGAAGGCTGTGGCGGAGCCGGAACAACAGAGGACTGAGGTGGAGCCGGAGGGATGGAGGAGCCTGACAGAGCCAGTGGGATGGAGGGACGAGGCATAGCCAGAGTAGCATTCAAGTAGAATGCCAAGGCAGAGGATGGTCGACGACAGACCAAGGTGGAGCCAGAGGGACGAGGGAGCCTGGTGGAGCTGGTGGGCTGAAGGGCCACGGTGGAAATAAGGGAGCTTGGTGGCATGGCGGAGCCGCTGGGTCGGAGGGCCGAGGCGGAGTCCAGGACTCTGAGGCTGGAGGCGAAGATGAGGAATCCTCCATGATCCTCTGATCACCCTCAGCCTACCATCTGTGCGGGGGGCGAGCCACAGGCCTGCCAGCTCCCATCGGTGTTGTGGCTATACCAGCAGCATGGTAGATGGGATTAGGCAAAAGAGGGAAGGTGGGAGATCTTGATCTAGCGTAACAATATCTGAGGAAAAGTCTATTAAATCCAGGTCCTTACTGTCCCACTCTGAGAGCCTGAGAGCCGATGAGCCCGGGCGACGTCAAGAATCCGGAGGGCCGAGTCGGAGCAGATGTCACCGGTGACCGAGGTGAAGGGATGAGGCGTAGCCAGAGAAGTGGAATGCCAAGGTGGAGGATAGTCGACGACAGACCAAGGCGGAGCCAGAGGGACGAGGGAGCCCAATGGAGCTGATGGGCTGAAGGGCCACGGTGTGGGGTTGGCGTCCTGGTGCGACGATTTCGATGAAGATAGAGGATCAGCAGGACGCCAGCACCCACTCGATGCACCCACTCGCTCTCTCGAGAACCGTCCCCGGACAGCTGCATTTTGATGGTAAAAGTTGCAAAGGCAGCTGTCCAGGAAGCGCGTGTATTCCAACAGGAACGCAAAGTCTCTGAGGACGAGGAGGATGAGGACAGACGGGTCGTTCATAATGGGGAAAAATAAAAATACTGGGAAAAACAGAAATCAAACGAGGGGAAGGGCACGCCATTTACTTTTGTCTGCAGTGGTCCGGTATTGTGTCACACTTCGTACGAAGAGATAGATGAAATGCACTTCGAATCAAACAAAGTCTTCAAAAATCCACATTAGGGTAATCCACAAGACAGGTAGGCAGGACAAAATTAACAAACCATTATAACCTCAATACCAGACAAACTGCCATATAACTGAAACCAACTTTATAGAAACGCTAATAACATACAGACAGGTGATGGTGATTACACTTAACGAGACAGGAACACCAAATATGGGCACACAAGGGAGAAACCAAAACAGACAGTTCACAGGGGTGTGACACACAAGTTTTTCAGAAAACAAGACATGATTTTGCTTCACAAGTAAATGCATCTTGATTTAACATTGTTTTGATATTTATACTTTAAAAAGACTATATAA
This sequence comes from Cirrhinus molitorella, assembly GCA_033026305.1. Taxonomy (NCBI): domain Eukaryota; kingdom Metazoa; phylum Chordata; class Actinopteri; order Cypriniformes; family Cyprinidae; genus Cirrhinus; species Cirrhinus molitorella. Next base: position 33,153,011 of record CM065123.1, on the reverse strand, counting down.
TTAGAATTAAAATAATTTTTACAGTGTGAAAAGGTTTAACATCCTTTGAGCACTGATGTTTTTCTAGTGCAAGTTTAAGTGATGGTTCATTGTTAATCTTGTTAAAAAAAAATTTAGGATGCAGGTCTGAAAAGCATATCAGTCTTAACACCGACACACAATGTCCTGTAATAATTAGTCAATCAAATCCTCATACTCAAAAGACGTGTGAACGGAAGAGAGGTCTGTAAAAAGAGACTCGGGCGCAGATCTGACAAGCTACTTCGCCGTCATGTCGGAGTCGTCTAACTTTAACATTTTCATGTCTTCCTCGGCAGGTTATTAAAATAAATGAGGACGCTTTGGACTGCGGTGCCACTTCCCTCTAATGGGACAAGAGAAATCTGAGAGCCAATAGCAGCAGCTGACTGGATAGAGTCTGAATAAAGTGGACAATTAGGGGAGATATTTTTGCCAAGTCCAATGAAATATTCCTTGTTATTTTAATAATGCAGACGATGGCTAATTTACAGAGGCTGATTTTGTCAAGGTAATGTGCAGCCGGTGTGTCTAGATGACACTCTGAATATGGTCCCATGCAGCGCAGCGGTGAGTCCATTAGGTAATGCAGCACTCGCAGGTACATCAGCGCCTGTCACATATACACATATACAGGCTCACCTAGAACAACATAAACATTTACATCAATGCTTTTCCGACTAGATTACGTCTAATCTGCATTTACTCTGCACCAGTGTCCTCGAAGGATCATTTAAATACTATTATAGGCAGTTTTATTGTTTTCTAAATATTTTTAGTTATTTTTTCTGTTTTCACTTTCTGTTTAGCTAAAATTGTGTTTCTGTCATTTTTATTAGCTTTTTTTTACTTCAAGTTTAACTAAATGAAAATGAGAAGTTTACTTTGGCAACTACCTAAAAAAAAAAAAAAAAAGTTTTTGTCTTTTTTTAATATTTGATTTCATTTCATGTAATTTCAACTTAATTTTAGTTTTAAGTTTTAATTCTATTTATTTTATTATAACATTTATAATGTTGTCATAGTTGCATTTTCTACAATTATGTTTTTTTTTTTTTTTGCCCAGGTATTCCAAAGTGTGTTAAAGCCTAATCTGTGACATTACGGTGTTCTTAAAAAAACACTCCGAAGGTGATCTCCGGACACTCTGATGCTTTCATCCTTCTGTCAAGGACACTCATTTCCTTTGCGGGTGGAAATACATGCCATCTTGATTGCTTCAGTTTATTCACAGAATATTATTCATGGTATTTGTTGTCTCCCAAATGGAGCTGGTTTGCTTTTCATTGTTTGTTTTCTTTCCCAAACATCCACATTTTTAAAAATTCATGGATTTGTTTTCCTCCACCAATGGCCCATAAAGCCTTTGTTTGTTACCAACTCCTCAAGTTAAAATCTTATTCTTGTGCATCAATATGTTTGTTTTTGTGTGTATTAGCCTGGGATTGTTTCAAGGGCAAAAGAACAACCATGATATCCATGATCTCATATCCATCTGTGGTTGAGAATATGCTAATGTTTTTTAACATATTTGTGTTTCTTTTCTTTTTGTTTCCTGCACTTTCCACCAAAAAAATAAAAAATAAAATAAATAAAATAAAATAAAAATTAAGAAATGCACAGAAAAAAAGGCAATAACACTGACTGTCCACTTCCTGACTGAAATGTTTTTTCTGTTATTTACGAGGGGAAAAAACAAACAAAATTTCTTTAAAAACAATACTGAAAATAATAATAATGATATAATAATAAATATTATTCATGCGCCTTTCAGGAACACTTTACATAATATTGGCAAATAGCACAATTAATGCAGATGGAGAGCAAATGTATTTGGTTATTTCTTATATTTGTATTTATTTTTAATGGTTTTAATTATTTGTTTATTTGTATTTATTTTAGGGCTGCAAAACTAATATGCATATACATATACATACACACACATATATATATATATACACACACACACACACACACACATACGCGCCCCCTCTCATTTAATGTTTTTTAAAGTCTCTTATGCTCATCAAGGCTGCATTTATTTGATCAAAAATACAGAACAAAACTGTAATATTGCAAAATGTTATTACAATATAAAATAATGGCTTTTATTTTAATATACTTTACAATAATATATTCCCGTGATGCAAAGCTGAATTTTCATCAGCTGTTACTCCAGCCTTAAGTGAAATCATTCTAATATGCTGATGTATTATTAGAATTATCAATGTTGGAAACAGTTGTGCTGCCAAATATATATTTTTTTGCAACCTGATTCTTTTTTCAGAACTCTTTGATGAACAACAAATTAAAAAGAACAGCATTTATTCAAAATATTAATATTTTCTAACAATGTAAATCTATGCTATCACTTTTTATTAATTTAACACATCCTTGGTGAATAAAAGTATTAATTTCTTTAAAAAAAGAAAGAATAAAATGTACTGACCCCAAACTTTTGAACAGTAGTGTATATTGTTAGAAAACCTTTCTATTTTAAATAAATGCTGTTCTTTTTTAACCTTTTATTGATCAAAAATTTCTAAAAAAGTATCACAGGTTCCAAAAAATATATTAAGCAGCGCAACTGTTTCCAGCACTGATAATAACTCAGCATATTAGAATGATTTTTGAGGGATCATGTGACACTGAAGACTGGAGTAATGATTCTGGAAATTCAACTTTAATTACAGATATAAATTAAATTTTAATGTATATTAATATGGAAAACATTGATTTACATTGTAATAATATTTCACAATATTACTTTTTATTTATATATAAAATACTTATATTTATACATAATATAAATTATAAATTGTATATATACACACACATATACATACGAATGAATGAATGAATGAAGGTTAGTCAAATATCACATTTTTGCCAATTCAAATGCTTTAGAACAATACATTGAATATTAATTCATCAGATTACAGTGAGGAAAAAAGTATTTGCTGAATTTGCTGAAATTACTGCTGAATTTGTATGTTTGCCCACTGACAAAGAAATGATCAGTCTATAACTTTAATGGTAGGTTTATTTGAACAGTGAGAGACAGAATAGCAACAAACAAAATCCAGAAAAAAACTTTTTTTTCATTTAAAAAAAGTTTAAGTGAGTGCTCCTAATCTCAGCTTGTTATCTGTATAAAAGACACAAATAAATCTTGCTCAAATACTTGCACAAATTGGATCAAATACTCATTAAAATGCAAATGGATGTATAACTTTTTTGAAAATGCATTTTTCTGGATTTTTTTTTTTTTTTTTTTTGCTGTGGTTGTTGTTATTCTGTCTCTCACTGTTCAAATAAACCTACCTCTTAAAATTATAGACTGATAATTTCTTTGTCAGTGGGCAAACGTACAAAATCAGCAGGGGATCAAATAATCAAAATAATGCATTTATTTTGCATATCATTAAAAAAAACTAAACATATTTTTGTACAAAGCTGGTCAAAATAAATGTATTTTAAGTCTTAAATATAGCCAAGAAAGTCAATTTATCTGAGGTCTCATTTTTAGACATTCAATATATTACTTCACATTCATTTGTCAGACAATAATTTATAATCCATTTAACAATTCTACAAAACACACACAAACCAAAACATATTTTTGCCACAGACGCTTAGAAAAAGTCACCAAATTGCATCCTGTTCATTGAAAGTACAATTGAACAGAGACTGAAGGCATGTTTCTACAGGAGGGGGAGGCCAAAAGCCCATTCAGTTTTATCTACAGAGGTAAATATGTGGTCGGTTGATGTTCTGGCTAATTGTCCCCGCAGCCGCAGATTTTCCGCTCTTTAAACGTATTATCTAATTGCTTGAGCGCGTCTGCTTCCCCTGGCGGGACCCACATCATCAGCGCTCGCTTCCTGCGCTCCTACCAGTTGCATATTTAATTATTCGTGGCGCATGTCGTAAATTGGCCCTCCTGGCACGTTAATGGCATTATAGGCCTGAAATAAAGCGATTACTCCAAATATCGTGTCGACTTCCTGTGCATGAGCGACGCCCCGGGTGAGACTGACACTGACTGTAGCTATTAGCATTAGCGGACCTGCGGCGCACATACACACACAGCCATGAGACGCACAACAAAACACGTCTGTGCATAGTGAAATCTTGTCAGAGAGGTTAAGAGAGGAGAAAGCGAGAGGGAGGGAGAGAGCGTATATTCCCCTCCACTCTCTCTTTTTTTTTTTTTTTTTTTTTTGAGATAATGACCGCCATTTCTTTTTCCCAGTCACTGATGACAGCTTGAACTAACCGATAATGGCATGCTGGCAGTGGAGGAGGCCACTTATGTTATTCCTCTTGACAAGGCTCAGGGGAAGGGCTCATTTTTTTGACATTTGACCATGCAAATTTGGTCCTGCTACATTATTCCACATTTACATCCCCTCAGCCAGCCGGTTAAGAAAGCAGCTACACGCAGCAGCCCGCCGCTCTAATAAAGGCCACGGAGCAGCCGCTTAAATATGGATGTAAAAGGTGATTTAAATGTAGAAGTCGTCGCTCCTGCCGTCCAGGTCTCGCGCAGCAGCCCGAACCGTACGGGTAAATACGGCCCTGCCAAATAATTCATCAGCTGGGAAATTTCATTTCCATGTAAGAAGGATATCGCATGCTCACAAATAGTTACATTGTAGAGCTCCTCTGTCGAAAATCACTCCCGATTTGCAAGATTAATCGTGGGAGACGCTCTGGAGTGAAAACGGGCTTTCGGTTAAAGGTGCACGGGTGGTGAACGCACACTTTGCGGGGACAGTCAGGTACGATCAGAGAAAGCAAGCAGCCTGAGGTTACATGCATTAGCTTCAGAATGAGGTTAACGCAGCGCTCTATACTAATAAGGCGCCTTCTTATGTCTTCCTGTTTATTTATTAATTTCCATTCGCCAGCGCTCTGCTCATTTATTAATGTTGCACCTTCTCTCTATCAGTGTTATTTTAGCATTATTTATATGCCTTTATAGTTTTTATTAACAATAAGTGTTTTTTTCTTCTTCTTTTTTTTAATCTATATTTTAGCAATTCGTTTTAGAAGCAATTCCAGTTTAGTTTTAGTTTTTATAAATTTTAGTTTAAAGCTGATGCACTAAAATTGCTAACTGGAACTAAACAAAAATGTAAAAATATTGACAAATGCTCATTTATTAATGTCGCACCTTCTTTCCAGCAGTGTTATTTTATTATTGTTTATATACTATTACAATTTTTAAATAATATTTTGAATTAGCTTTGAATTAGTTCAAAAATAAATAATAATAATAATAATAATAATATATATATTATATATATGTATATATTAGTACTGTCAAACGATTAATCGCGATTAATCACATCCAAAATAAAAGTTTATCTTTACATGCTATATGTCTGTGTACTGTGTATATTTACTATGTATATATAAATACACACACATGCATGTATATATTAAGGAAAAAATATTTTATATTTATATCTGAAATATTTATATTTAATCTAAATTGTATACAGGTATAAATATATATACATATAATTTTTTTTATAAATATATACATGTATGTGCATGTATTTATATGTACATAATAAATGTACAAAGTAAACACACATATAGTATGTAAACATAAACTTTTATTTTGGATGCGATTAATCACGATTAATCGTTTGACAGCCCTAATATATATACACACACACACATTGTTTTTATTATTATTTTTGAATTAGCTTTTAGTTTTCATTTTAATTTCTTTTTTGTTTGGTGTGGTTTTTACTAATTTAATGTTTTGTGTGTGTGTGTGTGTGTGTGTGTGTGTGTGTGTGTGTAATTTTTATTAGTGTAGTTATTAAATTTAATTTCAAGTTGACACACTAAAGTTGCTAACTGGAACTAAACAAAAATTTTAAAATGTTGCTAGATGCTCATTTATTAACGTTGCACCTTCTCTCCAGCAGTATTATTTTAGCATTGTTTATATACTATTATAGTTTTTATTAATATTTTGAATTAGCTTTGAATTAGTTTTATACTTTCCGTTTTCATTTTTATTTTATGTATTTATTTTATAATAAAGTATTAAGTAATTTTATGTTCTTTTATTCTTTTTATTAGTTTACTTTTAGTCTTTATTTATTTACCTTACTAAAGCACTAAAATTGCTAACTGGACCTAAACAAAAAAATAGAATTTTTGTTATATTTCTTTTTGTTATATTGTTATTTTTTATTTATCTTACTTTAAGTTGAAGCACTAAAATTAAAAATTGTTGCCAAATGGTCATTTATTTTGCTATTTTAGTATTGTTTATATACATTATTGTTTTTATTATAATTTTGAATTGGCTTTTAGTTTTCATTTTAATTAAACATTTGTCATTTTAATTTCTAGCAATTTCGTTGTTATTTTTTGTTTGGTTTGATTTGGTTTGGTTTTTAGCAATTTAATGTTTTGTTTTGGTCATTTTTATTAGTTTACGTTTAGTTTTTATTCATTTTAGTTTAAGTTGACACGCTAAAATTGCTAACTGGAACTAAACAAATTAAAAAATGTTGCCAAATGCTCATTCTCTCCAGCAGTGTTATTTTAGCATTGTTTATATATTATTATAGTTTTTTATTAATATTTTGAATTATCTTTGAATTAATTTTATACTTTCGATTTCCATTTTATTTATTTATTTTATAATAAAGTATAATTTAATGTTGTTGTTGTTTATTTTTGTCATTTTTATTTGTTTAGTTTTAGTTATTTATTTATTTTACTTTAAGTTGAATCACTAAAATTATTAACTGGAACGAAACAAAAATTATTATTATTTTTTTGCCAAATGATCATTTATTTTAGTATTTTAGTATTGTTTATATACATTATTGTTTTTATTATTATTTTGAATTAACTTTTAGTTTTCATTTTAATTAAATATTTGTCATTTTTACTGAATTTTAATCTAGCACTTTTGTTGTTATTTGTTTGTTTGTTTGTTTGTTGTTGTTGTTTTCGTTTCGTTTTTTTATTAGTTTAGTTTTTATTTTACTTCAAGTTGAAGCACTAAGATTAGAATTTTTGCCAAATGGTCATTTATTTTATTTTATTATTGTTTATATTTGTTGTTATTTTTATTTTGTTTGTTTGTTTGTTTTTAGTAATTTAATGGGTTTTTTTTGTCATTTTCATTAGTTTAGTTATTTATTTATTTTACTTTAAGTTGAAGCACTAAAATTACTAAATGGAACGAAACTTTTTTTTTTTTTTTGCCAAATGGTCACTTATTTTGTTATTTTAGTATTGTTTATATACATTATTGTTTTTATTATTATTTTGAATTAGCTTTTAGTTTTCATTTTATTGAAATATTTGTTATTTTTATTGAATTTTAATGTAGCAATTTTGTTGTTATTTTTTTGTTTGGTTTGGTTTTTGCTGTTGTTGTTGTTGTTTTTTTATTAGTTTAGCTTTTATTTATTTTACTTCAAGTTGAACCACTAAAATTGCTAACTGAAACTAAACAAAAATCAGAAATGTTGCCAAAGCCAGGAGTCAGCTCATTAATGTCGCACCTTCTCTCATTCAGTGTTAAGTTAGTTTACGTTTTTATATACCATTATTATTTTTAAGCTTTTAGTACTTTTATTTTTTAGCATTTTTGTTATATGCCTTTTTTCATTTTTATGTATTGATTAGTTTTTTTTTTGTTATTTGTTACTATTTGGGTTGAATTAATTTTAGTCCAGTTTTTGTTTTTTATACACTGGTGGTCAAAATTACAACTGTTTTCAACATTGATAATAATCAGAAATGTTTCTTGACCAGCAGATCAGCATATTATGATTTCTGAATGATTTCTGAAAGACCATGACACTAAAGACTGGAGTAATGATGATGAAAATTCAGCTTTGATCACAGCAATCAATTACAGTTTAACATAGATTCACATAGAAAACAGCTACTTTAAACTGTAAAAACATTTCACTATATATTTCTCTTTTTTTATTATTAAATAAATGCATTCCGGTGAGCAGAATAGACAACCAGTGTATATTACTTAAACTTAATAAAAAATAGAAACGCTGCCTTGGTAAATAAATTGTAAAAAATAAATAAATTAATGAATGAATTAAAAAGAAAAGACAGATTAAATGTCAACTATATGTTTTTTACCAAGTCACAAAAAAAAGTATTATTTAACATCACTTAATTATAGTAAACCTTTTTTAAAATCATCTGAAATGCAGGTTGTAAAAGTGGTAGTGAATGCTAATAACCCTACTCTGGTGTTTAGTGGGGAGTGTGGATGTCTTGTGAGATAGTGACGGGGCGGAGGCCGACGGACGGAGGGAGGGAGGGGTAATTGAACGGGTCTGGGAGGGTCAGCTCACCTGCTGGGACTACAAGCAATCAGGGATTGCGACTGTTCCTCGAGCTGACAGCTTTCAGGTTGGACCCTCAGATTGCCCTTGTAAGGCCTAATAATGTGCCGCGGCTGCTTTTAATAAGGGACACTTTGATAGGCTTCCTCTCTCTCTAGCCGTCTGTGTTATTGCCGTGACGGGGGGTGTTTGCAAGCGCGGGCCGTAATATGTCAGGCAGGCGCTCGTGGGGCTGACGAGTAAATAAACCTCATTAGAGCGCCGGGCAAAATAAACTGTTCAATGAACTGACAGCAGCAAGGGCTCCCATTCTTAAACAACTGTCACGCATTCTGGCAGCAAGCGTCCGAGCCGTTTGAGACAACGGGACGTCAGGGCTCAAAACACACACGTACACATGCACCATCGGTGCTAATTAACATCGGACGACGGCTCAGTCTAAACGAGAGACACGACGAGGCGGATCAGATCACAGGTGCGTTTGAGAGCTCAACTTTTTCATAACATGCCAGAACTGAGTGGGACGGTCACTGATGATGCGCTTTGATCACGGCCACGTCTTTTAATCATTTGTTAGGATAACTAATAATTGTGAGGTGTTCAATATTCGCTGTGATACGGACAAGAGTCGGGATTAGGGTTTGCAGGCTTTCCCTCGAACTCCATATTCAAAATTAATATGTGGGGATGCTGCCACCAAAATGGACTTTAAATGATCTGTGGAGAGAACATGCAAAGCCAGGTAGAGGGACATTAAAATATTAATGTCACTTCCATCAGTGCATGAATATGGGCCCTTTTAATAGCCTCTTAATTATTCATCTACATAAATATGAGCTACCTGGACTGTGAGAGAAATATCACAGGGTAATAAAAATAGGAAAGCTCCTCCTGTCCAGATGGGGCTGGAGAACACATTTAGTTTGAGAACAAAATTAGTGAGGATAAAAAGATCAAATGTATTGCAAATACACAGCGTTTTTATTTAGAACTACTGGTTAAAAATAATTGTCATGACAGTGATAGTTGTAAATGGTTCTTGAACAAATCGTAACACCTTAGTTTTAGTTTTTAGTTCAGTTTCATCTTGTCAACCAAGATGTTCATGTCTTTATTCAGTCATAAAGAAATTATGTTTTTTGAGGAAAACATGTCAGGATTTCTCTCCATATAATGGAGTTCTATGGTGCCCCCAAGTTTAAACTTCCAAAATGCAGTTTAAATCCAGGTTCAAATGGCTCTAAACGATCCCAGCTGAGGAAGAAGGGTCTTATCTAGTGAAACGACCAATTATTTTCTAAACAAATTGACAATTTGTATACTTTTTACCCTCAAATGCTTGTCTTGCCTCGTTTCTGCAATGCGCATGCACAGTCTGTGTAATCCGGGTCAATACATTTAGGGTATGTCGAAAAACTCCCATCTCGCTTTCGTCTTCAACATCAAAATCGTCCTACAACTAGGGCTGTGCTGATAAACTATATCATATCAAATCACGATAAAATATAGGATTTTTACTCAATATGGATTAATATAAAAGCCAATCACACAGCAGAAATATGAAACAACAGCCAATCAGCGTGCAGCTTTTAACATTCATGTCAAAGAACAAAGTCAATTTCCTACAGCACTCTGCAAAGCAAACTCGACACAAGGACGACAAAAATGAGTGGAAGCAGCGACTAAAATGAAACTAACCTCAAGTTATTATTCAAAAATGATGAAGTTGCTGACATAAAAAGGTAGCACGATTTCAGTTATATGGAAGTGATTTGGCTATTTAAAAGGCATGCTCATAATGGAAGCGACACACAGAGTGTGTCTTTTTCAGAATGCCGCAAGCGTACCGCGGGTCATGTGACAAGAACCAACCAATCAAACCGCTTCATCCATTCATTGTGTTACTTACAAATTATGTTTACAACAGTTTTATGTTTACATTTTGCACATTTACCCTCATTTACTTTCTTTTGTCACAACTTTTAGTTTTTAATTTATTTTAGTAAGTTGTCTTAATTTAAGGCCAAATGTGTAATCTGTTTTTGTTAATAAACCATGCTTTAAAATGTAATTAATGAACTCTCATTGTTGTGATTTCAGTCATAGTTGGGATACTCTTTTAAAGGTGGCAGCATTAACAGTTTATATATATCGAAATATATATCGTTATCGATCAATATAGGAAAAAAAATTATCGAGATTAAATTCTAGCCATAATCGCCCAGCCCTACCTACAACGCTGTTTTACCTTTTTTGTAGGGGGCGTTTGATATTCTTTGTATGTTCACTTTGTTAACACTGGGTTGGTACTTCTGCAGCGACGTAGGGCAATTTTGAAGTTGGGGAAGAAAACAAGATGGGAGTTTTCTGACCCAACTGTATTGACCCGGATCACACAGACCATGTATGCGCATCGCAGAGACGAGACAAGACGAACATTTGAGGTTAAAAAAAGTATATAAATTAAAAATAATCGATCAATTTGCTAGATAAGACCCTTCTTACTCGGCTGGGATCATTTAGAGCCCTTTGAAGCTGCACTGAAACTGCATTTTGGAAGTTCATACTTGGGGGTACAATAAAAATCTGTTATATATAACATATATACATATACATATATATATATATATATATATATATATACAGTATATTATTTCTATATATAGAAAGAAATCCTGAAAAGTTTTCCTCAAAAAAAATGACTGAAGAAAGAAAGACATGAACATCTTGGATTACAAGAGGGCGAGTACATTATCTGTACATTTTTGTTCTTAACTAATCCTTTAAGAAAACAGTCTGATAATGTTTCAGTATTCAGTGCTACAGCAAAATAGAAAGGAATGGGTATTGTTTCGGTTTAAGGACAACTTTGATGAAAGGTTCTGATCCACTTCAAATGTTGACTACTGTATATTTCTTTTCGTGTTTTGGTAATAAAGTCTAGTTTTCCTTTTTTTATTAACTATTTATATATATATATATATATATATATATATATATATATATATATTTTGTTTTTTGTTTTTCTATCATATATTGTCATTAATCTTAAAAATTAATTAAAGTAAAATTAATTTTACGCAAAAAAGTTAATTACCAAAGTAATATTTGGAAACGTCTTGAAACACAATATTCAAGGTCTGAAAATACATGTTGTATTCACAAAAAGCTTAAAAATATTTGTCCTCTATTCAAATTTGTCACTACCGAAACACAGTAATAATAATTTAATTAGAAGGGTTATACTGACCTATTAAGATTTTGTTTACATCTAAATTGTAAAAATATGTTTTTGCTATTTTATTAAACATTTTCAGAGGTAAATCAATAATTATATTTTTTAACAATATTTGACGTGTGATTTATGAGATTTGTTGTATTTTGAATCAAATTTTTCTTTGTAAGAGGCAAAAAGTTGATCATATTGATTTCAAAGTTAAGGATTACTTAAACACCACTAAAACATACTAAAATACAAAAAAAAAGTAACTGTACTAAAATTTTTCCGCCAAATAAAAAAAATTGTGTGTTCCCTTTTGTCACCACCAAAACAAATGACAACATATTTCAGTAGTGACAATTATAGATACTTCTGAGGCTAGCTCAAAGATGCTAATCAGAAGATGGTTAGCAGTTCTGAACGGTGGTACATAACCTATATAAAAAAAGTTATGGAATAACTCCCTGAAAAAAAGTGTGCTTAACTGAGGAAAATAGGTGCTAGTGAAATTCCGATTTTTATGTTTTTTTTTTTTAAACACATTTACCTAAAAATGATGGGGCCTATCACACCATGAGAGAGAGGGACACATGAATATTTCCTGATCATAAATGTAGGGGTGTAGTTAAAATTAGTCACAGCCAATAGACTAAAACATAACACTGTTTTGGTAGTGACACATTATTTTATTTTACATAAAGTTTACATTTTACAAAGAAAAAATACATTACCCACTAAATGATGATTTTATATATGCATGCAGTAATAGTTATGTCGCCAGTTTAGACATGAATTCACAAAAAAGCAATTAAAGCTGCCTTAAAACTGTGCATGTAAGAATTTATTCAAAGTAGTGTCAGATCAAGTCCAGCAACGGCAGCTTTTAAAGTAACAGCAGCCAAAATATTCTAATAACCAGCTGCTGTGATGTCTGTTAATCAAAGAACAAAAATAAAAAGAGGAAATTAATAACTAAGTTTTATCTTTATATAATTTAGAATTTGATACAATTTAGATAACTTTAGGCTATTTTTTAATATTATGTCTAATAAATGTTAAAGTGATAGCTCTCAATGACGCTAATATTGAATGGTTATATATTTAATGGTTACATTTAAGGGGGAAACAGTTGGAATCAGTGATACTTGCCTTCAGTCATAAAAAATGGCATTAAATAATAAAAATATACATTATGTTGTTTCTATATTAATTTGAAGCATGAATGTGAAATATATATATATATATATATATTAAGCTTACTAATATTTTAAATATTGTTGTGGTTTTCTATAGATAATAGAAGGATCTTAGTAAACATCTAATATTTGAATACTTAAATGCTTTTTAGACATGTTTTTTTGGTTGTGGAACAGCAGTTTGCACCAATTCTGTAGAATGGCCCATATACATACTATAATGTATAGCAATAGTACAATAGATTTGAAATCTTATCATCTTATTAGGACACTTATTCTTCTTAATCAGTTTGCAACTTCATGTGTTTTCCTGGCCAATAACTGTGGATATGTCCAATAGCTTTTATAATCAAGATTAAATTCCTTCTCACTGGACATAATACCTTAGAATAATGACTACAATAATTCATCAAAGAGTTTTTGTTCAGAGACTGTGCTGATTGTGAGGCTTTCCAGCCTCCTCTATCTGGAGCTCCTGTTCTTTTACTCTCTCTCTCAGTATCTGTTTGTCCTCCAGGCCTGATCTCTCCTCATTAGATCTCCGCTTCTCGCCCACCGACCGACCGACCGCTGTTCCACCCTGTGTTTCATACTGCTCCAAAATAATTTACAGGGATGTTGACATCGGCTTCTCCTCCCACAATACGGTTACCCTCCACTAAATGCTTTGTAGTGAAGCCGGCTCGGTTTTATTTGGAGTTTGTCTGAGCCCATAGCGGAGGGAACGGATGCTTTATCAATAGGCCGGGATTGCACAGCCCCGAGCGCTGTGAAATATTACAGACGCTTTGCTCTAGCTGAGAGCCCGCAGGAACCAAACAACACTTCCTGGACCGCAATATCTCTCTGTTCAGGAGAGATTGTTTTTGCCGAGTCCAAAACGAGTTTAAACAATATTTATTTCCCGCAGAACTACACGGGAGGCGCGAGACGCCGCAGAACAAACAGGAACGCATCCGTTTGTCGTCTGTGACTCGCGTTTAGATCTGTTGACATGTTTGTTTTCTGTCTGAACGGAATCTCGGAGCGTCGTACGGAACGAGGGCTTTCGGCATTAATCAGTTTGGGCTGCTCGTGTCAATATTTAATTAAGTAAACAAACAGAGACACAAACATTTTAATTGGAATGTTATCAAGGAAATAATCTGCCTTCTCATCTCGCTTAAAAATTCTGTCATGAAAATGTAATTATGCTTGACAAAATTAATTATGAAGAGTGCAGCAAGAATAAACACGGCAGAACATGACTGACAGACACAGAGAAATCTGCCAGGGATATGAAATATTCACGTTTCCTCGAAAAAATCTGCTAGAACACAAGCAAACGGAGCGTCGGTGACGCTCTGCGGGAAGAATCTCAGGTGTTTAGATCACTTGCGCTGTTCTGGATGCTTTATTTGAGCCACCATTCCTTCAACATAAAATGAAATGCGTTTCCACAGAAAGCGATTGCATGTCAGTAAATCAAAGAGACAAGTAGCATTAGAATTGCAGATATGTGTTGCTGCATTTAATGTTTGATTACATCATTACAATTAGCTCCCATGAACACACTGTCCAAGGCAGCTTTAAAATATCTCTTTGCTTTGTTAGCTATGTATTTAGGCTGTATGATGAACCAAGGCGTGTGTTTGTGCATGAACACTGTACTGTTCTCACTGTAGTCATTACTGAGGGAGTGGGGAGGCTCTAGTTGTGTTTGTAAAGTAATTAATAAGGCCACACAAAGGGATCTTGAATGTTCTGTGTGCATGAGCAAACAGAGATGTTCTCTTAATTATCTCAGATAACACCACAGCTTCACACAGTCCAGCTCTGCCCTCTGCTGGCCACACAAATCAGCTCACTTCATGTTGCTGAATAATTGCATGTGCTGAAAATGATGACATTTACACATTTCACTGAGTAGTCATTTGACTTATTAACACACTGACATATCTACTTCACATCATATAGTTTATAACATACACATATGTTTTTTGTTTTGAGGCACTCATACTTTATAACACATAATATAGTCTACATTTTGATTGTACATATTTTGTAAAATATAAACTATATTATTGTTAAAGTATGTCCAAATCTATCCACATTCATACTGTACACTCACACGAAACAATACACACTATATAGCAAACGCTATTTACATTACTGCAAAATGTAAACCTCATTATGGCAAATTTTATTACAATATAAAATAATGGTTTTTATTTTAATATACTTTACAATATAATTTATTCCTCTGATGCAAAGCTGAATTTTTATCAGCTGTTGCTCCAGTCTTAAGCGTCATGTGATCATTCTAATATGCTGATTTATTATTAGAATTGTCAATGTTGGAAACAGTTGTGCTGCCAAATATTTTTTGCAACCTGTGATTCTTTTCAGGATTCTTTGATGAATAACAAGTTAAAAAGAACAGTATTTTTTTTAAATATAAATCTTTTCTAACAATGTAAATCTATGCTATCACTTTTTATGAATTTAACACATCCTTGGTGAATAAAAGTATTAATTTCTTTCAAAAAAAAAGAAAGAATAAAAATTTACTGACCCCAAACATTTGAACAGTAGTGTATATTGTTAGAAAACCCTTCTATTTTAAATAAATGTTGTTCTTTTTTAACCTTTTATTGATTAAAAAATCCTAAAAAAAAGTATCACAGGATCCAAAAAAATATTAAGCAGCGCAACTGATAATAAAATAAGCATATTAGAATGATTTTTGAAGGAACATGTGACACTAAAGACTGGAGTAATGATTCTGGAAATTTAATAACAGATATAAATAAAATTTTATATCTGTTTAACTTTTTTTTTTTATTATTATTTACGCATTTTTATATATTTTATAAAAAAATTTAAATCATGAACATGTCTTGTTCTAGTTATACCATATTGTATTTTCCATGATTTACAGAACACACCCTAAAATTACTAAAATGTCCTTCAGGTGTAACAATAGCTCATATACCGAAAATTATTGTAAAAAATAATAAAATTATTATTATAACTATTATACTGTAATACAATAGTGATTTTAGTCTGATTTGTATTTCTGTTATCGATCAGCTCTTTATATAAACTTGTATATATATATATATATATATATATATATAAATATATACATGCATGTCTGACTTCATCTTCATTCATACAGTAGACTCATTAAAAGTAATATATACTATATAGCAAATTTAAATTTTTGCAAAATGCAAACTGTAAAATGATCCATCTATATTATTAATCTGCAACTGTGAGGCTTGAAGATATTAAAATATTATAAACATTAATTTCATGATTTACTGTAAAGATTTGAAACGCTGTGCATTGTGTAAGGTGCTATCCAGAAAAATCTGACTTGACTTCAGTGCATATAGTTTCAAAGCCACTGGAACACTTTATAACAAACATCAGCAAGTTTTAATATTGTCAAATAAAAACCTAAATACACTAATGCCATCAAATAATATTGAATATTGAATCACCGCCGTTCAACAGAGCGATGTGGGGAATATTTATACCCATCATTTCTCAGTAGACCCAAACCATAAGAAACTGCAACTCGATGGGTCAAACGAGAGGCACAGCTCGACCCCAGAAGACAGCGTTGTTTAGGAGCTCCGTCAATACAGCATGAAAACAGCCACATCTCTCTCTCTCTCAGCGAGCGAGATAAAACTCCCCTCCCTTCCCCAGCCTCTCAAAGCACTTTAGAGCGTTAAATAAACAGTAGGCCTCAGATTTAACTGGGGAGTCTAACAGCCGTGACCTTTTCACTTCAAATGTGGCGGGGCCAAGTCATTAATATTGCCATGGCAGCCGCCCGGGGCAGACATAAACTGCTGATAAATAAACGGTTGAATCATTTATGGAGGGGCTCTCTGCCTCTTCCCTCGCACAATATGTCGTATGACATGTGCCTGTCTCTCTTCTGTTCGGCCCGTGGAGATTTTAAATGCTAAATGTATGTGCATATTTTCCTCATCGCCGCTCGTATTAGAATTGCAAGCCCCGATCCCTGACGGAACATGAAAGGATCGCTGGTGCATAATGCCGGCAGAAATTATAAAATCCCACGATGGCCTGCTGCTATCGGGACGGCGGTAATGAGCACGCTTAAGCGCTTTGTGCCACGCTGGCTTCCTTCTTTTCTCCTTCCTAATTTCACATTTTTAGGGTCTCTCTCTGTCTGTTGGGTCGACGCTAACGACTGCGTCTCTGTTATTGGGAAAGACAGACTTGTTAGAGGACAATGAGACGCACACATGCATTTTGTCACTTGCCATAAGACGTACAAGGCCCTGATTTACACCCCGACTGCAGACAGACATGTGACAGGGTATTTTTGTTTGATCCCAGCATCGCCCCTTTGGCAAATAAAGCTAAAGCACACAACGAGAGTAAAGAAGGACCGTTTCCCCTTCAGTTGTGTCACTGTATACTGTCAGACGCAGTAACTGTATATTTCCCATTGTGCCACTGTCCGTATTGATCTCTGGCAATCAGCGCAGGACGGATTGATGGTGAAACTCTAGCGCTGTGACGGGCCCTCGGGTGTCTGATTCAGGTCTGTTTCATAGCAAAGAGACGTGAGCCTCTAAACTCCTGTCAGACCTCATATAAACCAACCCAAGATATTCATCTGGCCCCAGCACAGAACTATAGTTGGTCGGTCGGTTTGGTAGGTAGATAGAGTCGGCATTAACTCCGTTCAAAAGTTTACATCCTCTTGATTCTTAATACTGTGCATTTACTTGAAAGATCTGTTGTTGTTTTTTTAGTGATAGTTGTTCATGAGTCCCTTGTTTGTCCTGAACAGTTAAACTGCCCATTGTTCTTCAGAAAAATCCTTCAGGTCCCACAAATTTTGGGTTTTCCAGTGTTTTTGTGCATTTGAATCCTTTCCAACAATGACTGTATGATTTTGAGATCAATCTTTCCACACTGAGGACAACTGAGGGACTATATGCAACTATTACAGAAGATTTAAACGCTCACTGATGCTCCAGAAGGAAAAACATACATGCATTAAGAGCCTGAGGATCAGGGTATATTTAACTTATTTTGTCTTCTGGGAAACAAGTAACTAAAAATCTTCCGTAGCCTCTGAAGGGCAGTACTAAATGGAAAAAAAATATGATATTTAGGCAAAATAAGAAAAATATAAACATCTCCATTCTGTTCAAAAGCTTTCACCCCCGGCTCATAATACACTTTTTTTTCCTTCTGTAATAGTTGCATATCCCTCAGTGAGAAAAGATGGGTCTCTAAATCACACAGTTATTGTTCGGAAAGGCTCCATATACACAAAAATGCTGAAATAACAAAACATTGTGGGACCTGGAGGATTTTTTTGAAGAACAGCATGCAGTTTAACTGTTAAAGTTAAACTATTATTTTCTCTTGTGGACTATATGTAAACATCTTTTATGTGAATTATCTTATTCAGGTCAGTAAAAAAGAAGCCTTTATTTTGGTAAAATTAACATTTTGCAGATTCTGAAAAGGGGAATGTGATCTTTTGACATCAACTGATGACAGATAGAGATAGCATTACTATTTAAAATAACCTTTCTATGAGAGTATATAGTCAAATATAATTGATTGCTGTGATCAAAGCTGAATTTTCTGCATCATTAGTGTCACATGATCCTTTTGAAATCATTCTAATATGTTGATTTGCTGCTCAAGAAACATTTCTGATTATCAAACAAGAAATATTGAAAAGTTGAAACCGTTAGACCATTAGATTAACATTTTGACCAATTTTGATCACATGTCACATTGTGATCACATTGATCACAAAATACTAATAAATACATTTGAACAATAGTGTACCATGATTTCTACAGCCAATACCTCTCACATGCACAGCAGTTCTTCTTTTTCACCATAAGAGGGCGTCATGATGTTAAACTTCTTTTTATGGTTGCTTCCAACTATTGTAGATCAAGATTCTCAGAACAGAAGCATTACAGTTCTAATTATAGTACAATGAGGACTACTACTATAAACTACACTTTTTACTACTGTACAACATAAGCTACTATGCTATTTCATACTGTGATCAACTTGTTTTTATTTCCTGTCTCCATGTGTGATTTTATGAGTCTTCTCTTGTTGCCCATGTTGAGGAAATGAGTCATGAGATTCTGGCAGAGAGCGCAGCTCGTCTTCACTCTCCCATCACTGATCTGTGTGTATCAATCACGAACACCTGTCCTCTGCTGAAATTCATCACCATGATAATCTGAGAGGTTATCAGATCGACCTGCGAGTGCACCGGACACTCACACAACCTCATACAGATCCCTTAAAACATCAAGCGTTCGCACCACCGCAATGACAAATGTTCCACATTTACACAGATATACTACTCTGGAATAGTTACAGGCGCTCCCGTGCATAAATAACACATCCAGTCTTTATTGTGACGCGTTATAGCTCTGCAGACCTGGACATATAATATAAAGCCACATTGGGCCTCAGCCAGCAGAATCTGTTTTCCACAAAGAGTCGTTTCTGCTGATGCCGTCCGGCTGGCTTTCCGGGTCTTCTGGGAATCTTGAGAGACTCTTCGTGTAAACAGACCCAGAATCAGCTGCTGAGTGGGTGTACAGAGAAATGGAAAGCATGCACTAAAGGATTTTCACCACGTGACCCCGAGACTGACCCTGACACGGGTAACGTCTGGGATTTCCCTGGCTCAAATGATTTTCCCTGGACTCTAAGAGGGAAAACGCTCACTCAGCATTAAAGTCTCATACTGGACAACTTACTCTCAGTGGCAGTGATATATGGGAAATCTTGTTTGCATTGTGAGGTGAACATTTATTGCACAGCTAGATATGTGGAAACTGAGCGCTATGAGAAATTGCAGCTGGCAGAAGATCCACCTTGACCTGGTTTCTCTCCGGTGTCGATTTCACCTATTATGAGTTCTGCAGCGACTTCTAGGTTAAAATCTATCCATCTACCTGTTGTCACGAACTCAGCCCATATTCCCCATGCAAAACACCAGCGTGTCAGGAACAACATTTCCTTGTGAGAGACAGCATGCTCGCTATTTAATACCCACAACGCACTCTGATTTAGAACGGACAAATATTACACTTATTATTGCACATAATACAATTTCAATCTGAGCAGACATAATGTGCATGCATAACACAACGCATTAATTTGTACAGCCACCAATCTATTCTTTACACTCATCCATCATTTCATAACTAAAGGACAAACTGTGCAACATAAAGTGGACAGTTGATGTGTTTAAGTCATTCGAAACAAGTTGGAAAGTTCTCATTAGTACATCAGGTGCATTCAAATAACTTAAAATGTCAAAGACATTTTCTCCATCTTCAAAATGTTGAATAAAGAATGTGCATCAGGTTTTAGCTTTATGTTTATTTTGTTTTTGTTTTTTTATTTATGAAGAAGCTATAAATGGAATTGCTATATATTCTATCACAGTTGTACTGTGATATTTTGTACATGCAACTTAAAAAAATAATTCATAATTCATAATAATGTTTCTCACAATTGCGAGTTATCATCTAGCAACTGACTTTTTTTCTCAGAATTGTGAGTTATAAAGTCCAATTTTGAAGGGGAAAAAGACTTATATGCTTTCAGAATTGCGAGTTTGTATCTAACAATTTGATTTAATAACTCGCAATTGAGATATAAACTCACAATTCTTAGAAAAAAAGTCACAATTGCAAGATATAAACTTGCAATTCTGTGGAAAAAAGTCAACTGTCAAGATATAAACTTGCAATTCTGAGAAAAAAAAAGTCAACTGTCAAGATATAAACTCACAATTCTGAGAAAAAAAAAGTCATAATTGCAAGATATAAACTTGCAATTCTGTGGAAAAAAGTCAACTGTCAAGATATAAACTTGCAATTCTGAGAAAAAAAGTCACAACTGCGAGATAAACTTGCAATTCTAAGAAAAAGTCACAACTGCGAGACAAACTCACAATTCTAAGAAAAATCACAACTGCGAGACAAACTTGCAATTCTGAGAAAAAAAGTCACAATTGTGAGATATAAACTTGCAATTCTGAGGAAAAGTGTCACAACTGCGAGGTATGAACTTGCAATTCTGAGAAAAAAAGTCACAATTACAAGACAAACTTGCAATTCTGAAAAAAAAAGTAACAATTGTGAGATATAAACTTGCAATTCTGAGAAAAAAAGTCACAACTGCGAGGTATGAACTTGCAATTCTGAGAAAAAAAGTCACAATTACAAGACAAACTTGCAATTCTGAGAAAAAAAGTAACAATTGTGAGATATAAACTTGCAATTCTGAGAAAAAAAGTCACAACTGCGAGGTATGAACTTGCAATTCTGAGAAAAAAAGTCACAATTACAAGACAAACTTGCAATTCTGAGAAAAAAAGTAACAATTGTGAGATATAAACTTGCAATTCTGAGAAAAAAAGTCACAACTGCGAGGTATGAACTTGCAATTCTGAGAAAAAAAGTCACAATTACAAGACAAACTTGCAATTCTGAGAAAAAAAGTAACAATTGTGAGATATAAACTTGCAATTCTGAGAAAAAAAGTCACAACTGCGAGGTATGAACTTGCAATTCTGAGAAAAAAAGTCACAATTACAAGACAAACTTGCAATTCTGAGAAAAAAAGTAACAATTGTGAGATATAAACTTGCAATTCTGAGGAAAAAAGTCACAACTGCGAGGTATGAACTTGCAATTCTGAGAAAAAAAGTCACAATTACAAGACAAACTTGCAATTCTGAGAAAAAAAGTAACAATTGTGAGATATAAACTTGCAATTCTGAGGAAAAAAGTCACAACTGCGAGGTATGAACTTGCAATTCTGAGAAAAAAAGTCACAATTGTGAGATATAAACTTGCAATTCTGAGGAAAAAAGTCACAACTGCGAGGTATGAACTTGCAATTCTGAGAAAAAAAGTCACAATTACAAGACAAACTTGCAATTCTGAGAAAAAAAGTAACAATTGTGAGATATAAACTTGCAATTCTGAGGAAAAGTGTCACAACTGCGAGGTATGAACTTGCAATTCTGAGAAAAAAAGTCACAATTACAAGACAAACTTGCAATTCTGAGAAAAAAAGTAACAATTGTGAGATATAAACTTGCAATTCTGAGAAAAAAAGTCACAACTGCGAGGTATGAACTTGCAATTCTGAGAAAAAAAGTCACAATTACAAGACAAACTTGCAATTCTGAGAAAAAAAGTAACAATTGTGAGATATAAACTTGCAATTCTGAGAAAAAAAGTCACAACTGCGAGGTATGAACTTGCAATTCTGAGAAAAAAAGTCACAATTACAAGACAAACTTGCAATTCTGAGAAAAAAAGTAACAATTGTGAGATATAAACTTGCAATTCTGAGGAAAAAAGTCACAACTGCGAGGTATGAACTTGCAATTCTGAGAAAAAAAGTCACAATTACAAGACAAACTTGCAATTCTGAGAAAAAAAGTAACAATTGTGAGATATAAACTTGCAATTCTGAGGAAAAGTGTCACAACTGCGAGGTATGAACTTGCAATTCTGAGAAAAAAAGTCACAATTGTGAGATATAAACTTGCAATTCTGAGGAAAAAAGTCACAACTGCGAGGTATGAACTTGCAATTCTGAGAAAAAAAGTCACAATTACAAGACAAACTTGCAATTCTGAGAAAAAAAGTAACAATTGTGAGATATAAACTTGCAATTCTGAGGAAAAGTGTCACAACTGCGAGGTATGAACTTGCAATTCTGAGAAAAAAAGTCACAATTACAAGACAAACTTGCAATTCTGAGAAAAAAAGTAACAATTGTGAGATATAAACTTGCAATTCTGAGGAAAAAAGTCACAACTGCGAGGTATGAACTTGCAATTCTGAGAAAAAAAGTCACAATTACAAGACAAACTTGCAATTCTGAGAAAAAAAAGTCACAATTGTGAGATATAAACTTGCAATTCTGAGGAAAAAAGTCACAACTGCGAGGTATGAACTTGCAATTCTGAGAAAAAAAGTCACAATTACAAGACAAACTTGCAATTCTGAGAAAAAAAGTAACAATTGTGAGATATAAACTTGCAATTCTGAGGAAAAAAGTCACAACTGCGAGGTATGAACTTGCAATTCTGAGAAAAAAAGTCACAATTACAAGACAAACTTGCAATTCTGAGAAAAAAAGTAACAATTGTGAGATATAAACTTGCAATTCTGAGGAAAAGTGTCACAACTGCGAGGTATGAACTTGCAATTCTGAGAAAAAAAGTCACAATTACAAGACAAACTTGCAATTCTGAGAAAAAAAGTAACAATTGTAAGATATAAACTTGCAATTCTGAGGAAAAAAGTCACAACTGCAAGGTATGAACTTGCAATTCTGAGAAAAAAAGTCACAATTACAAGACAAACTTGCAATTCTGAGAAAAAAAGTAACAATTGTGAGATATAAACTTGCAATTCTGAGGAAAAGTGTCACAACTGCGAGGTATGAACTTGCAATTCTGAGAAAAAAAGTCACAATTACAAGACAAACTTGCAATTCTGAGAAAAAAAGTAACAATTGTGAGATATAAACTTGCAATTCTGAGGAAAAAAGTCACAACTGCGAGGTATGAACTTGCAATTCTGAGAAAAAAAGTCACAATTACAAGACAAACTTGCAATTCTGAGAAAAAAAAGTCACAATTGTGAGATATAAACTTGCAATTCTGAGGAAAAAAGTCACAACTGCGAGGTATGAACTTGCAATTCTGAGAAAAAAAGTCACAATTACAAGACAAACTTGCAATTCTGAGAAAAAAAGTAACAATTGTGAGATATAAACTTGCAATTCTGAGGAAAAGTGTCACAACTGCGAGGTATGAACTTGCAATTCTGAGAAAAAAAGTCACAATTGTGAGATATAAACTTGCAATTCTGAGGAAAAAAGTCACAACTGCGAGGTATGAACTTGCAATTCTGAGAAAAAAAGTCACAATTACAAGACAAACTTGCAATTCTGAGAAAAAAAGTAACAATTGTGAGATATAAACTTGCAATTCTGAGGAAAAGTGTCACAACTGCGAGGTATGAACTTGCAATTCTGAGAAAAAAAGTCACAATTACAAGACAAACTTGCAATTCTGAGAAAAAAAGTAACAATTGTGAGATATAAACTTGCAATTCTGAGGAAAAAAGTCACAACTGCGAGGTATGAACTTGCAATTCTGAGAAAAAAAGTCACAATTACAAGA
This sequence comes from Cirrhinus molitorella, assembly GCA_033026305.1. Taxonomy (NCBI): domain Eukaryota; kingdom Metazoa; phylum Chordata; class Actinopteri; order Cypriniformes; family Cyprinidae; genus Cirrhinus; species Cirrhinus molitorella. Next base: position 33,128,972 of record CM065123.1, on the reverse strand, counting down.
CAAACTTGCAATTCTGAGGAAAAAAAGTCACAATTGTGAGATATAAACTTGCAATTCTGAGGAAAAAAGTCACAACTGCGAGGTATGAACTTGCAATTCTGAGAAAAAAAGTCACAATTACAAGACAAACTTGCAATTCTGAGAAAAAAAGTAACAATTGTGAGATATAAACTTGCAATTCTGAGGAAAAAAGTCACAACTGCGAGGTATGAACTTGCAATTCTGAGAAAAAAAGTCACAATTACAAGACAAACTTGCAATTCTGAGAAAAAAAGTAACAATTGTAAGATATAAACTTGCAATTCTGAGGAAAAAAGTCACAACTGCGAGGTATGAACTTGCAATTCTGAGAAAAAAAGTCACAATTACAAGACAAACTTGCAATTCTGAGAAAAAAAGTAACAATTGTGAGATATAAACTTGCAATTCTGAGGAAAAAAGTCACAACTGCGAGGTATGAACTTGCAATTCTGAGAAAAAAAGTCACAATTACAAGACAAACTTGCAATTCTGAGAAAAAAAAGTCACAATTGTGAGATATAAACTTGCAATTCTGAGGAAAAAAGTCACAACTGCGAGGTATGAACTTGCAATTCTGAGAAAAAAAGTCACAATTACAAGACAAACTTGCAATTCTGAGAAAAAAAGTAACAATTGTGAGATATAAACTTGCAATTCTGAGGAAAAAAGTCACAACTGCGAGGTATGAACTTGCAATTCTGAGAAAAAAAGTCACAATTACAAGACAAACTTGCAATTCTGAGAAAAAAAGTAACAATTGTGAGATATAAACTTGCAATTCTGAGGAAAAGTGTCACAACTGCGAGGTATGAACTTGCAATTCTGAGAAAAAAAGTCACAATTGTGAGATATAAACTTGCAATTCTGAGGAAAAAAGTCACAACTGCGAGGTATGAACTTGCAATTCTGAGAAAAAAAGTCACAATTACAAGACAAACTTGCAATTCTGAGAAAAAAAAGTCACAACTGTGAGATATAAACTCAATACTGAAAAGAAAAGTTTTCAAAATTGCGTGTTTGCATCATGCAATTCTCAGAATTTTGAGATGTAAACTTGCAATTATGAGAAAAAAGTCAGAATTGTGAGATAAAAAGTCGCCGCCTTTGCTTTTCATTCAATGGCAGAAACAGGCTTCCATACTTTGTGGTGACATTCATGCGCGTTTAACTTGTAAATACAATCTTTCTGACATGACTTGAGCACACCAAGTGTTTCACTTCAAACTACCCCAGTCACATCCTGAAATGCCTATTTACAGTCAATTAGCATTCTTCTAATTGACTGTCCTTTGGTTAAACAAGCTACTTCAGCAATCTTTACTCTTCTTCAAAGCATCATTAACTATGAGCCATACATGTTTCACACTGCACTTTACAATTAGGTGTCATGATTTCACAAGGTACACAAGCAAAACCCCTTACCTGTTTTAATAACTGCTTGTTCATCTATGGAAATGTAAATTCACTATGGCTGTCTTCAGTCTTCTGAAAGATACAACAGAAACAAAAATTGAAAGGAAAACAAATCAGAATTTGCTGTCACTGTTGCACGTTTTAATTAACAAATGCATTCAGATGCTGAAATTAAACACAAACAAGCACGTTAAGCTCATAAATATTTAATAAGCCATGCATTGAGGCAGTTTATTATTGGTTGCCTGGTTACTTCTACTGTTTAAAAGTTTGGGAAGATAAGATTTTTACATTTTTGAGAAATCCAAAAATATTCATTAACATTTTTTGTAGCAAAAAATATATTTTTTGGTATTCTCTGAAAGAAATGGACACTTCAATGAAATTTGTGACATCTACACAAATTTAAAATCACCCTGGACCACCAACGCTGCATCTATTTAATCTAAAATACATGAAAAAAAATACTGAAAATAGTCCCCAGCTAACTTCCATCGTGACCGACACTAAGCCAATAGTAAAACAGCTGGGGACTATCTTCAGGTGCTAAGTAATATCATTGCGCCTGCTGCACCCATGGTACGGCAGCAAAGTTCCTTGATTATTACGCTGGAATGAGAGTATAGTTCCTATCCATATCAGCCTAGAAAATCACAACTTTTCATTTTCTGTCGGTCTTAGTACATAATGTAACTACAGAAAAGTCAAGTTTTAAATAGGAAAAATATCTAAACTCTTTGGTCGTTTTTGAGCGAGATGCTAAAGGTGGATTCAAAAACTGTAAAACATATCTGTTTAACTTTAGGGGAGTTGGAAAATGAGTCTATTTTTTTTTTTTTTTTTTAAAGTGGAGTGTTCCTTTAAGTTCAGTGTGAAAACTCTTTAATGTAGAATACAAACCACCATTTGAAAGAGAGATTTCCACAACTGGAAACCATGGAAGCTGTTCCCGTGTAACTGAGGTGATATTTGGGTGGCAGCCCTCATTTTAGGATGTCATGACTAAGTTTCTCACGGGTTTCTTGCCCTACCCATCGAGTTATCGGTCTCTAGCGGAACAGGCTGTGCGCATTTCTCTTTGGAATAGTCTAATAGAGGAGACATCAGGGAATCAGTGATAGTTTTGTTCTTTTTTGGGGCGTGGGGACGACTGAAGCTGGCATGCAGCAGAGCATGGCACGGTATGGAGGGTGTGTGAGTGTGAGAAAGACTGTTTCCACGTATCCCTGCTCTGCAATTGAAGTGCGAGCAGCTGTTGCAGTCCGGATCTCATGAGCTGTGCGGTGGATTAGCACTAGCAGCTCCTGTCTTAAACCCACACATATGACCTCTGACCCCACAGCAAACGCTCAGATCATCTTCAGAGGAGTCAGAACAATGATGCTTGATCTGGATGTGTCTGCATGAGCATGAGTGTTTCTTTGCTCAAGTCTGGAGTATTTAGTCTACACATGAAGAGCTGTCGGCCCACAGAGACAATCTGATATTTTCACACCACAATAATGTGTTCAGAGCTCACATTTTCTCCTGCAGGTGTCAATACTGAACTTTAAGAATGGCAAATATAGTAATACCTCATTTCTTCATACCCAGAATTATTGTCCAACCCGCACCTGACACATTAATATCATTCCACCAGTTAAAAAGGATTTATTTACATTTCAATCCTTATTAATAAATTAAATGTATACACAGTATCTCACAGAAGTGAGTACACCCCTCACATTTTTGTAAATATTTTATTATATCTTTTCATGTGACAACACTGAAAAAAATGACACTTTGCTACAATGTAAAGTAGTGAGTGTACAGCTTGTATAACAGTGTAAATTTGCTGTCCCCTCAAAATAACTCAAGACACAGCCATTAATGTCTAAGGGGTGTTTTCACACTTGGTTCTTTTCAGGGGTCTGAGTGCAGTTTGTGTGATTTTTGGCCCATATGTGAACACTCCAAACGATCTCAGACCCCTCAGAATCAATAGTGATCTGTGCATTACTGTAGTTCTAGTACAGCAGCATAATAAGAATTAGTAGAAGAATTTTACGACTAATAATTTTTTTCATTTTATTATTATATTTCATACTTAAATACTGCTTTTAATTTATTTATAATGTACCTGAAAAAATTAAAACAGTTTATTGTGTTTTCTTTTATTTTTCCTTTTTTTTTTTTTTCAATGTCATCAATGCCTTTTCCATGGGTCCTTAAAAAATCTTAAATTTAACTGTACCAAATTTAAGGACATAAAAAGTACAATGGGGAAGGAATGACAAGTATTACCATCTAGTGTAATGTGAATATTAAAATAAAAAGGTTATGATCTCATTGGATAAATATGAGCACTGCAAGTTTCAAAGTCAGGTGATGTGCTGCTTTGTGTACTGCTGTTACAATGGAAACCATTATATTAATGAAAAAAGCACCACCCACTGGCAGAGAATGAATCAGGTTAGCATTTTAATCAGCCCTTCTTCTGGTTTAATATAATTAATATGACACCAGGCATTAAACCATAAATATAATCTAATATATATATATATATACATATATAACCCTGTAGGCCCACCTGAACTGTAAATCATGCTTTTTTACAGTCATTTTACAGTTTAATATGTTACCGTGGACGTTAGACTCATAAGGCATTAATTTAATCTAAAAAGTCTAAATTTGAGCCTAAAAAACCCTGTGTGCTATGAAATAAACATGATTAAACAAGGAAAACAATTCAAAATAAATATTACAAAAGGTGTACAAAATGTATATTTTTGTGCAAAAGATAAAAATATTCCAATTTTGGAGGCCATAATGTCAGCCATCAAACTGAACTGAACTGGACTAGATCCAAAAAGCAACAGTCTGAACACAAAGAGGTCTGAGACACCATTGCTGCTTAAGTGGACCAAAAAAAAAGATCTAAGTCCTCTTTCAGGAACAGCGACAGTGTGAACAAAGTAAACTGGGTCCTTTTTCACTTGGTCCACTTCTTGGTCCACTTAAAGGGTTTGGTTCTTTTAAAGAGGACTCAAGTGTGAAAACACCCTAAACCGCTGGCCACAAAAGTTAGTACACCCCTAAGTGAAAATGTCAAAATTGGGCCCAATTATCCATCTTCTCTCCCCGGTGTCATGTGACTTATTAGTGTTACATGGTCTCAGGTGCTCAGCGTCATATCCAGAGGTTGTGTTTGGGAAATAGATGTGTGAGTGCTGCCAGCATTGCTGCAGAGTTGAGAGATGATGCAGGAAAGCCACAGGAAAGCCAGCAAACAGTTTGCTGAAGACAAGCAGCCTAAGGTCTTGGTCTGATGAGACCTAGATAAACTTAATTGGTTCAGATGGTGTCAAGCGTGTGTGACGGCAACCAGGTGAGAAGTACAAAAACAAGTGTGTCTTGTCTATAGTCAAGCATGGTGATGGGAGTGTCATGGTCTGGGGCTGCATGAGTGCTGCTGGCACTGGGGAGCTACAGTTCATTGAGGGAACCCTGAATGCCAACATGTACTGTAACATACTGAAGCAGAGCATGATCCCCTCCCTTTGGGGACTAAGCCGCAGGAAAGTATTCCAACATGACAACGACCCCAAACACACCTCCTAGATGACCACTGCCTTGCTAAAGAAGCTGAGGGTAAAGGTGATGGACTGGCCAAGCATGTCTCCAGACCTAAACCCTATTGAGCATCTGTGGGGCATCCTCAAATGGAAGGTAGAGGAGCGCAAGGTCTCTAACATCCACCAGCTCTGTGACGTCGTTATGGAGGAGTGGAAGAGGACTCCAGTGGCAACCTGTGATGCTCTGGTGAACTCCATGCCCAAGAGGGTTAAGGCAGTGCTGGAAAATAATGGTGGCCACACAAAATATTGACACTTTGGGCCCAATTTGGACATTTTCACTTAGGGGTGTACTTACTTTTGTGGCCAGCAGTTTAGACATTAATGGCTGTGTGTTGAGATATTATGAGACAGCAAATTTACACAGTTATACAAGCTGTACACTCACTAATTTATATTGTAGCAAAGTGTCATTTCTTCAGTGTTGTCATATGAAAAGATATAATAAAATCTTTATAAAAATGTGAGGGATGTATTAACTTCTGTGAGACAATGTATAAGATTGGGGGACTTTAAGATTATTAAGCCTTTTTAATACCTTTTTAATACCACCCTGATATGAAAAATGAAGACCTAAACCTGTAACGGAAATACATATTATATTGCATACATATATGTAACAGTTAATGTGTTTAATGTAAAAAGAAAACACAATTTCATCACTGTCATAAATTATGTTTGTTACTACTTAATTATTAATTATATAAATACAATGAACTTTTCATATCAGCAGACAATATTCCACACAAAATATCCCCATAAAAGTATTTTCATCCGTGCTCCATCAGGTTTTACATACTCAAATCTCAATATTTTAATTACCTTTATAAAGGCCTATTTTTAAACTTTTGAAATGTATGCACCCCCTTTCATGTTAAATTATTATAATTTGTCAAATTCTATAGGGCTGTTACCACTCAGTTTAAATGGTTCACATTGCAATAAATTATGTTATGAGAGTAATATTTTAAATACACGTATAAATACACAAATAAGTGGGGTTTTTTTTTGGTGGGGAGGGGGGTGCATACTTTTACTAATCTACCAGTAGGTGGCGATAAGTCACTTAAAGAGTGAGTCAATATGAGAGTTATTTCAACTGATTCATTCAAACCACTGAATCATTCATTAACAAAACACTGCCTAGTGTTGCTTGGACAATGTGCTGCTGTGATCCTTGTTTGGAACCATTTCCGATGGTGAAATGGAACAAAACAGTAAATATTGTATTTAAAATGTAAGTAACTTAATAACTACTTGACTAACTACTTGTTTACTGATCTAAAATCAATGTAACATTTGCAATTGTGAGAATATTCTGCAATATTCTGCATTTGGGGGGCAGCCGTGGCCTAATGGTTAGGGAGTCGGACTTGTAATCAAAAGGTTGCAGGTTCGAGTCCCAGGTCCGGCAGGGATTGACGGTGGCGGGAGTGAATAATCAGCGCTCTCTCCATCGTCAATACCACGACTGAGGTGAGACCCTTGAGCAAGGCACCGAACCCCCAACTGCTCCCCGGGCGCCGCAGCAATGCAATGGCTGCCCACTGCTCCGGGTGTGTGTTCACGGTGTGTGTGTGTGTGTGTGTGTGTGTGTTCACTACTGTGTGTGTGCACTTGGATGGGTTAAATGCAGAGCACAAATTCCTAGTATGGGTCACCATACTTGGCCTCATGTCTCGTCACTGTCACTGTCGTCAAAGCTCTGTTGGTATGTTATGTACTGTTATAAATAAACTACACATTTTGTGCACTCTTTATGTGCACAAACATAATTAACCGTTTCTCTCATAATTAACATAAACATAAACATAAACATAATTAACCGTTTCTCTCATTTGTTTTCAAGTCTCTCACAAAGAGACAGGCAGCGTGATTTTGATACCAGAAAAACACTATCCATTATCAAACACTGTTTATGTTGTATTAAAATAGTTTGGTTTTACTATCAGAGGAATAAATAACTTATATCTTTATCTATATCTCCTTATCTTTATACCCAGAACCTCTGAAAACTATTTTGTCACTTAAAAAGTATGCTGCTGGTATAGTTTTTTTTTTTTTAAATAAATGCTACTTTCTTAGATATTTTAAATATTGCTGGGGTCAGTAAGATTTGATTGATCAGCTGACTGATTTAAATTTTATGAATTTTACTTACCAAAGATTAATTACATTTATATACAAGTTTGGGGTCAATATGATTATTTGTTTGTTTGAAAATGTATGTGTTTATTCATCAAGGATGCATTAAATTGACAGTAAACACTTTAAAAAGATTGCAAGGTTGCAAAAGATTTCAATTTCAAATGAATGCTTTTTTGTATTCATAAAAAAAAACAATAAATAATAATAATAATAATAATAATAATAATAATAAAAAAAATGTATCATGGTTTTCCCAAAACTAAAATAGCACAACTGTTTTCAATGTTGATATTAATAATAAATGTTTTATGAATCCTGTGACACTAATATATAAATGTAAAATAAATAAACTTTGTTACCATCAAATGCCTGAAATGTTATCTTCAAATATGAAATATTACATCTTATTGAATACTTTCACTATCACATACTTTAAACTGCATTCATTGTTGTTTTTCTCATTGTTTTCTCTGGAGAAGAAAAAAACAAAAAATCACACAAGGTTTTGATTGGCTGACTCTATTTTTAAGGACAGTGTCTCAGAGCTGCAGTCTCCATCTCAAATGAGAAATTCATCGTTCCCAAATCAGTGAGTGCCACACTGGGTGGGACTGTTACTGACTGTTGTTTCCAATGTGAAAGGTCTCATTTTTCCCCCCGTTCTTGCATTGCTGAGTCTGCAGGGGCCTTTTGTTTGGAGCTCCAGTGAGCTTTAATGCCACTGAGTAATTCTCTGCCATTCCAGATAATGGGGTTTTAGTTGCTGCAGCCTTTTCCACAGTGTGTCAGTGGCATGGGACTGCCCACACAAGAATGCCTTTCACTTAGACAGCCTGCAATAGGCCACAGGACACTACAAGATGCCAGATAAACAAGCAAAATATTGCAGTCAGCATTGCACTTACTGTACACAAACCAATGCAACTTAAACAATTACATAACACACAAAATATGCTTCATTCATTCACAGTCCATTCATAAACATACACTTTAACACTTCACAATGAATCATATTGAGACCAACACTCAGCCGACAAAAGAATTTAGTAAGTACTGGTCTCATTAGTATTCTGAAGCAGCGTCGGAGTGCTTGCTTTCCTGTGCCAGGCTTGTGTAGGTTTTCTGCAGAACAACCCAGCAGAAAACAAACTGAATGACTGCTCTGACCAATAGGAGATGAGGATAGTATGATGTCATTAGGGAAACAGCTCATGTGGATTTAACTAGCAAAGATGATTTAATATACTTTGAGTATATCCTTGCTGAATCTTAAGATTGTATTTGGTACATTTGTAAATCTAAACCATATTTTAAGGTTGATTACCTGTCTTTTAAAATCTCTTAAATGCACTGATAAACAATTATAGGTAGATAATGAGAAGTAAAACTGTTTTAACCCATTGTGTATATTAGACCTATATTTTTGTTAACTTGAAACTTGAAACTTTTTTGTAAACTTCTAGATTTGGGAAAGTTAACACAAAAATAATATTGCAATATAATCCTCCTTTCTCCTCTGGGAAGGTGTTGCATGAGGATGAAGATGATCCTGAAGGACTTCACTAAAACTAATTCAATCAACTAGTTGCATTGTAAATGAATGGTTTGATCCACAAACAAAACCTCCCTCTCAACAGCCTTCTGCCAAGACACTGACCTGCAGTGACGTGAGAACTGACCTGGAAGTAGAACCTCTCTTTGGTCGCCACTGGGAAAAGGTCATGTTTGTTTAGCTTGCCACCTTCTGGCATGTGAGACCGGCCGTGATTCCACAATAGCAGGACAGTAGAGGAGAACCGGCCTGGAAACAAAAGACGACATCTGACATTAACCCACAACAGACCGTCAACATCAACAGGCCTGTTCTGCTCAGTAATCATCACCTCAGGGTGGACTGAGTCAATCTGATGTGTAGTTTCTTGAAAATAATTTCCTTGTATATCAGTAAGTAGTGCATTTAATAACATGGAAAATAATGAATGTGCAGAGTAGCATTTTTTGAACTTGAGATTTATACATCATCTGAAAGCTCAATATACAAGCTTTCCATTGACGTATGGTTTGTTTGGATAGGAAAATAGATCTGGAACCTGGGAGTGCAAAAAAATCTAAAATATTCAGATAATCGCCTTTATAGTTGTCCAAATAAATTTCTTAGCAATGCATATTACTAATCAAAAATTAAGTTTTGATATATTTACAGTAAGAAATTTACAAAAAAAAAAAAAACATACAATGGCTACTGCTAAAAATATACCCATGCTACTTTTTTTTGGTCTGGTTTTGTGGTCCAAGGTCACATTTAATGTTTGACAGGAATGAAAATGAGTTTGTGAGAGACTGAAGTACAGTGCAATGGATCATACTGTTGTTTAATGCGATTGTTCAGATTTTTGCTAAAAACACCTATTTCAGAAGAAGGCTAATGTCTAATGTCCTAGACACAGAGATAGGACGAAGCTTTAACAGTCAAATGTTCACACAATCAAACAATATAACATTTAATATTAATTAAAGTTACTCATAAACAGTGTATGTGCAAACAAGTGAAAACTTGTAAGAGTATGTGCAGGCCTAAATGTGTGGCAACTTGAAAACTCTACATGTGTTCTATGTCGTGAAAACAAGACATTTTAAAAAGAAGTCTATGAAAACTCTATGGGAACAATGTAACAACGAACACAAAGTAGCGGGAATATAAACTGATTTGCGTTGTATTAACTTTGTTTACAGTTACACGGTGACACACAGGTGGACTAGTGCAAGAAACAAGAGTGGAATTCATTATTAGTTACTTACTTTCTGTTCGCGCCATCACTCAAACTCCCGGTTCTTCTTATCTCATTTTCAGTCATTCATGGTCAGTTAAGTGAGTTGTTAACAGTAGCAGTCCAATTCGTTAATGAATCACTCACTCAGTGCGATTTCTGTACCTGTTCTGGTTTGTTCTGATTCAACACGGTAATCGAAAAGAATCGGTTAAAAAAAGTGATTCATTTGAATCGCGTTTCGGAGCGGTGGTTTTTTTTTCGGTTCTAAAAATGTTACATAAAATGTAAAAGATTTAAAGGTAAACAAACAATTGCACTTTAGAAATTAGAAATTCCTTTAGAAAGAAATTAAAAACTAAAGTTTTACGTATTTGAAACATACACAAAATATAGATATTTGGGGGGAAAATGTAAATATACAGTAAATATATCAAACTTTAATAAAACTGATTGAAGAAATTGTAAATATACTGTAAATATATCAAACTTTGATATATACTGTAAATATATCAAAACTTAATTTTTGATTAGTAATATGCATTGCTAAAAACTTCATTTGGACAACGTTAAAGGCGATTTTCTCAATATTTAGATTTTTTTCACCCTCAGATTCCAGATTTTCAAATAGTTGTATCTCAGCCAAATATTGTCCTATTCTAACAAACCATGCAAAACAACAAAAAATGTACCCTTTTGACTGCTTTTGCAGTCTAGGGTGATATATATGAACGCCACTGTTCGTAAACTTTGAATTCTCCTATATTTACAATTAGCACAGTTGCACTAAAGATGAATAGTTAAATCATGAATAAGGATACTACATTTCTAACACGTTAAAGGTGCTGTAACTTCTTTCACGTTTACATCACGTACAGCACCTGAACACAGACAAAAAGCCAGTTCTGATGGACCATTTGAGACAAATGCTCAACAGAAACATGTCCACCATGAAATGTGCAGCACCTGCTGAACATGCTGAAGTCATGCCCTGCATTATATCTCTGGCCCAGTTTTGTCTTTGATTTCCAGTCTTACATTTTCCATGTCCCCTTTTCATCTTTCCATGAGAAACTGGCCGCAAACTCAAAGTAAAAAGGCTGGAGCGTCTGTTTGAGGATTTAATGCTGATCAGCATCATGTCTGCAATATATGACGTGTAAGTGCTGATAAATGAGAGAGGACGGCATGATGGGGCATGGACATCAGACAGAGCCAGCATAAATGGTGGGAAGTGTACGATAAAACCAGGAAATGAGTCATAGTCATCTCAGGGAATGACAGAGGTAAAGAAAGAGTTGGAAAGCAGATGAAAATAAAAAAGAAGAAAGAGAGCTATGGGGGAGTGCAGGATCTTTATTTATTTTTTGTTTCAAGGTTTCCTCAAAAACATTGGGCAGTACAACTGTTTTCAACATTCAGTTATTTCTGCTCTCTTCTACATATGCGTGAGAGAGTAAAATGCAGATATCACGGAGAGGATGAACTCATACCAGCATGACATGTGAGGGCTGAAACAAGAGATTTGACCCCAAACATGGATCCAGCGATCTTCACCTGTTGAGCATCTATAATCTCACCCAAAAGACTTACAACCACCTCAACAGTAATGCCGCTTCACCTCGTAACAGGAGAATGGATGGATGAGTTATGGGTTTTGCTCACCAACTATTCATCTCCCTCCTTCAAGCTTCACATTCACCCTTCACAGAAGTGTCCATGTCTGGCAGGTCAGTTCACTGTCAGGTTGAATGTTCAATTACATGCTGCATGTCACTACCTCTACAGTATATCAGCAGCAGGGTTACATGTCCATCCTGAACTCTAACTTATCTTCTGTGAATATAAAGAAAGTAGGTCAAGAATGCCATGCTGATGTCATATCTCTTTAGACAAATAAATCTAAATAATAAATCAAAATCAAAATTAAAGGGATGATTGGATAACTGTTGCACTTTTGTTTTTGTTTTATACACTTTTATTTATTACAATTTCTAAGACAAAACATTTGTTCTGTATTTGTATTTTATATCATATCCTACATTTCTGCTGTTCTTTCTGCTGACAAGACAAACAGAGATAGTCACCAGCAGCATATGGTGTGTTGGTGACCCCAGCAGGCCTCATGCTAACTTTACCACAAAGCAAGCAAGCTATCTGTCTACAGTTGAGGTCAAAAGATCCATCTTTTCACACTGAGGGACTCATATGCAACTATTACAGATGGTTCAAACACTCACTGATGCTCCAGAAGTAAACTCAATGCATTAAGAGCCAGGAGGTGAAAAATTTTTGTATACATAACTTTGTGTACATAACTTTTCTGTTTGTCTTCTAGGGAACATGTATCTTATGTAGCTTCTGAAGGGCAGTACTAAATGAAAAAAAAAAAAAAAAAGGCAAAATAAGAAAAAATTACACATCCTCATTTTATTCAAAAGTTTACACCCCTGGCTCTTAATGCATGTTTTTTTCCCCCTTCTGAAGCATCACTGAGCATTTGAACCGTCTGTAATATTAGCTGTCCTCAGTGTGAAAAGATGGGTCTCAAAATCATACAGTCATTGTTGGAAAGTGTTCAAATGCACAAAAATACTGAAAAACCAACAAATCTGTGGGATCTAAAGGATTTTTTTTTTTTTTTCTGAAGGGCAGCGGACAGTTTAACTGTTCAGGACAAACAACAGACTCATGAACAATTATCACACACACACACAAAAACAGTTGTGGATCATTCAGGTAACAACACAGTATGAAGAATCAAGGGGATGTAAACTTTTGAAACTATTAAAAACTATTATTTTTTCTTGTGGACTATATGTAGCATCTTTTATGTGAAATATCTTACTTGGGTCAGTACTAAATAAAAATATGCATTTTGTATGAGTATTTAAATGAATCATTCAGCATGATATGCTGTAGTTTGCAGTAGTCCGTTTAATGGTATTTGCGCCATTATTTAACGCCCCCAAAAAACATGTCTTAACCCATCTTGAATAAATGCCTCTTCCAGTGAAAATGACTTTTTTTTTTTTTTAAATGCCACCAACTTTGGTCTTCCCAAGGCCAAACTCATTATTTCCACAATACTGTCAAATATGGATGTGTTTGACCACTGCATTTCATCTTGAGGGTTTCTGAAGGTGATCTTGGTTTGGCTCGTCTGGGTGGTCTCTTTGAGCTTGTCTGCAGTGTTCGCTTCTACTCCTGAGGGAGTCTGAGATGAGGCTAGACAGCCCAGCTTCTCTCTTTCTAAGCTAACTGGAGATGTGCTGGTCAATTTGGTCTGGCTCTCCACACTGATGTGCGGGTTTTTCCTGTGGAAAAGGACTGTAGGACGACTGTCAAAGGGTCTTTCATTCAGTTCTGTATGCCAGGCCCTGGCCCACAAACTATGAGGCCACTATCCTTTATTCTGTGGGCCAGACACACTCCAAATGTCACAGCTTCAGCTGATAAGCTGCTCTGGTGATCGACTCTATCGGATTTCACTGTACATTTGTGACTTTCAGTGCATGTGACTTTAAATGCAACATACAACACTTACAATACTAGTGTAAACCTACTAGATTACTGTACGAGTAGCATTTCTGCAGGGAAATTAATTGAATTTTCACTCTGTATCTGTGGTTTAATCAGCTATGCTCCTCCACAGAGAGACATAAAGGCTGTTATTCTACCGGTCTGTGGACAAAACACGAGGGTGAGGACCTTTTCACAGAAACGGCATCCCTGCGGTGCATCATGAGACTGGATACATCACGTTCTCCGCTGTATCCGCTCTGCTAGAGAGCTCTTTCTGCCCTGATGAGCAGACAAACATTAAAGGCAATAATTAGAGCGATTCCTCCTGCACACATTCAGCAAAAGGTGCAAACAGCCGAAGTTTCCCCTCCATAAGTCTCTCCCTCTCCTCAGCGGAGTCAGTTGACACGGCCGATAGTGGCTGCTGGATTCCTAGAGGAAATTTACCAGTGAGGTCAGAGTGGTTCAAATGGCCCCGTGCCACAGCTGAGTATAAGGGCGAGTTTAAGTTAGGCCAGTGAATTAAACTCCCCACGGATGCATATGTGTGTGTGTATGTGTGTGCGCATGTGTGTGTTTGGTTCAGTGGAAGAAACCTTGAGGCAGCTAAACAGAAATCTCTTGCAAAGTTGTGCCCGTTAAAATGGCATTTTACTAACTAGTGATGTTTGCAAAGCAAGAATCCCTACTAATTGCTGTTGCTCGTCTAATCTATAATCTATTACTAATTTATAATAACTATTCCTTTAAAAGCTCATTTATGCTAAAGACACCAATTAAACCTCAAATGATGCATTCTTATGGCTTATGGAGGTGTGTGTTCATAGCTTTCCCAAGTAATCAGACTTTGAACTGACAAAAAAAAAAAAAAACAGATAAAACTACCTATAGCCATCAGTGTTTACATGTGAAATAAATATATATGTAACCATTGACCACAAAACCAGTCAAAAGTGTAAAAATTTTTTTAATTGAGATTTATACATCATCTGAAAGTTGAATAAATAAGCTTTCCATTGATGTATGGTCTGTTATGATAGGACAATATTTGGCAGAGATACAACTATTTTAAAATCTGGAATCTGAGGGCACAAAAGAATAGAAAATTTGTTCAAATTAAGTTCTTAGCAATGCATATTACTAATCAAAAATTAAGTTTTGATATGTTTACAGTAGGAAATTTACAAAATATCTTAATGGAACATGATCTTTACTTAATATCCTAATGATTTTGGCATAAAAGAAAAATCAATAATTTTGACCCATACAATGTATTTTTGGCTATTGCTACAAATATACCCCAGCGACTTATGACTGGTTTTGTGGTCCAGGGTCACATATGAATTTTAAAGAAACTTAGAATTGAACATTTGAATTAATAATAGAAATTACTTTATTTTGTAGTGAAACAGCAAATGACATATAATAGTTTCAAGGACGTACTCAATAAAAAAACAAAAAATTGCGCATTGCGTTCTTCCATAAGATTTGTTCCACAGGTTCATGGCCTCAAAATGTCTCTTAAATTTATTTTCAAATCTGTTTAACTAAAATTATATCCATCATAAAGTAACATTCTGCCTTCTGCCACTAAATATGTATTGGTAATATATACATAATCGCCCATCTGAGAAATATTAACTTGTGTAATCAGTGCTCCATATATATCTTTTTTATTTATTATAGTGTTTATGACAACCCAGGCATTTTTTTCTTTATGTCAGAAAATCCATGCAGTGTCATATACAGAATACTCAGAATATATGGCCATTGACAGTATATGCAAGTATCCAACCAATGGTACAGTATTTCGCACCAAGTTCAGGTCAAGATATATTGTTTACTGCCTGCCGCGGCTATTATTTTACAGGACAAGAACAGCATGGAGAAATCACAGTTCGTAGCGGAAACACTTTTGAAACATGAGGAGCAGTTTCAGAAACAAGTGTATTTTTTCTTTATTATGTAAGACAGTGAGATAAGACGGGAATAAAATGTAAATGGTAAAAACTGTAAAGTGTGCTGTCTGCATGTGGGAGGTCTTACTGTGTGCTAGCAGAAAATTGATTCTGTTTCTGAGAGCATTATATTGTGAGCAGCACCCTGGCATCATAGGAATATTTTCATCCACACGCTGTGGTGGCTAAGAATCTATGGCTACACTGTAAAATCCTTATTGTCTGCAACCCATCTACAATCTTGCATATTTAAACAAAAACTGTGGCTTAAAAATACATTCAGATGGATGTCAATCACAGATATTTACACAAAAATTAAAAGGGTTACTCCACCCCAAAATTAAAATTTTGTCATTAATCACTTACCCCCATGTCGCTCCAAACCTGTAAAAGCTTAGTTCTTCTTTGGTACACAATTTAAGATATTTTGGATAAAAACCAGGAGCTTTGTGGCTGTCCCATTGACTAAGTAAATAACACTGTCAAGGCCCAGAAAAGTATGAAAGGCATTGTCAAAATAGTCAATCAGTGGTTCAACCATGTCTTGTGAAATTAAATATTAACTCATTCTGGTGCTTGATTTGAAGACAAGGGCTTAGACTAAGCCAGGATTGAGCCATAGTTCAATTAGGACATTTAAGTAATTTTTATAAACGTGCTAATGAAAATATAAAATATGAAAATTATATATTTTAAGATCAGTCCGTGCAATTTTCCTTCATTTGAAGCAGCTCAGACTTACATTTTAGTCTGGGACTAGGTTTAAGCTTTGTCTGTGAAACCGGGGGCAAATGATCTGAATTACCCCACAAACAAAATAATAACAACAGAGTCTGCTCTATTAACATTAACATATGTCCAACCTATACAACTGGGAATTAAACCTGTCAAACTAGATAAGAATTTAAAAAAAAAAAGGCATGATATTAACTAACAGATCAGAGAAATAAAGAAAAATGAAAATTAATTTAAGTGTACTTACATTATGATTAAAAGAACTTTCAGCAACTTCTGATATTTGACTTTTAGCAAAATTTTCTCTGCATGTGTTGAAATGATGCTGAGTAAACCAATGAAGTTTTGCCATAGTAGCGAGCTTGGAAAAACTATGTCATACATTGAGATAATAGTAATAACTTATTAACAATAAGAGTAAGCAGTGTATAGATACAGGCAACATTGCAACAAGCACGTAGCCATCTTTAGAAGTCTTTGAACTTCCATTTTTGCGGTAGCTCTATAACCTTGCTGTTGAAGAGTTGTACTTGTTTACCTTCGTGTTGTGAAAGTACAGAAAGAAGAAGTGCTGAAAAGGGGCTGAGTTACATAAGGTCTATACACCTTTTTCTGGAAGTAAGCCTATGGGTGAGACATCTGCCTCAATATCTACTATGGGGCAATAACAAGAAGAATAAAAACATGCAATAAATGGTAAAATATTGCTAGCTAGAATCACACCCTCTTTCAGCCCAGCCAATCAAAATAATTACAGAAAAACAAAATGATCCCCTCCTACTTTTAGCCTATGTAAATATTTTACCAATATATGTGACTACAATAATCTTGAAATAAAAGGTATAAAGATAATGATAATGAATATTGCATGTATGCATTATTTAGCCACTGTTTTTTAGACATTAAGCGATTGGCGAAAAAAAGTGCGTTTTGTTTTAAAATAAAATGTTTTCATCAAGCTTTAACGAGAAGTTTTTTTCTGTTGGGTTGTATGAGTTTTTATCTGTACTTAAGTACCATACATACATTTCTGCAACACCATAATTACGTACATTACTGCACGTTTCGCGGCAGTTTTAAAGTGAAATGCCCAGAGAGTGGCGCTAAAACACACGTTTTTATTAAGCTGCAGCTCTTCAGAATTTCAGTATCCGGGGCGTATCGCTAAAGGTTAATGCTCTAAGGTATTGGAAATATCCCCTACACCAAATCCAACCCTAAACCTAACCTATCGTGTTAACAAATGCAAAAGTGCTTTAAAAACCTATTTGTTGATGCAGCCATGCTATTTTCACTCTCTCGTGTGGATTCGAGCTGTTTTGAGAGCCAGAGCTCTCCACCCAAGTGCAGCACTGTCTGCATTAGAAAACTCATGCATATGAAGCTGTTTATGTCACGACAACGTACATTGCGCAGGATGTTAGAATTTTTTGAAGTCTATAATATTCTGCAGCAGTAATTGTCTGAAAATTAGGCTTTATTAATCAAAACTCTGTGTGTAAATCATACTTTGTGTGAAAAGGAATAAAAGTTTATCTGCCTCTAGTGTTCATTTCAACTGGAAACTTCAGTGATTCGTACATAAAGGTATGTTTTATTCACGTTTGCGAAGTGTGTGTGAAGAGTTCAGATGCAAAAACAGCTAAAAGCCATCTCGGTCAAGAATGAGATAATAATACTGAATGAATGCTCTCGACACATATTATACATCCATCCAGTGGTGGATAGTAACGAAGTAGTTGTAATGATTAACGATAAATAAAATAGCTCATGCACCTTCACATTTTCCTGCTGCTGCAATTTTTTAAAAAGCTGGGTGACGTCTGTTTTTTTATTATCAATATTTATCGTTTGGATCAACTATGAGTAGACAGATATAGGTTTATTCATAATAACCATACTGAAAATAAGTAAATATTGTTAGCTAGTGCTAACTATCTAGCTAACAAGCTTGTTGGTGCTAAGTTGAGGTAATTTTTAGATATAAATATGTTTATTTAACCACCTAGATAGATTGCATCTGATGGAAAATAAATGGATGTGATGTTCAGAACATGGTAACTACAGTAATTATCGAAGTGGGAAGTGATTTGGCCAGGGGTGTTTTTATTATTATAAAAATATATTATATATATTTGGCCAGGGGTGTTTTTATTATTATAAAAATATAATTATATTCTTAAAATGTTCTTAATAACTTCAGGCCTCATTCTCATATCATATAACTGTGACTTTCTGCAAAACAACAAGCTTTAAAACACTTTTTTTCTTACAGGTGAAAATTTGATGTTCACCTGGCAGTGTAAGCTTCACAGTGAACATTACTACATCACTCTCATCAATGCAGTCCATATCAACAACAAAAAATTATCTTGACTCCATATAGTGGCTATTTTGGAAAAATCCCAGGTATTTTAAGCAGTAGGATTATAAAAAAAAATATGTGCTAATATAAAATTAAATTAAGTAGCCTATATAAAATTGCTAAATAAATCTATCTTTACTTTTTTTACTTAAGTACATATAAAATCGAGTACTTTTGTACTTTAACTCGAGTAAAATTGAAAAAGGAGTACTTTTACTTTTACTGGAGTAATATTTTATTATACGTATCTGTACTTTTACTCAAGTCCTTGATTTGTGTACTTCAACCACCTCTGCATCCATCAAATATTTTAGTTCAAACTCGCTAAAATCCCACCCTCAGCCCAATCAGAAGTACCACTACTAACATGAAAACTTATACATAAAAATGCATTTTTTAAAGAAAGATGTCAGATGGATTTAGAGGCTTTTGCATCTGAACTCTTCGTATATAGAGGCACGTATTTCCAATGAGCCTAAGTTGTTTAAAAGTGTAGGCTTTACACTACCTTAATTTGAATTAAACATGTAGGACAGCGGTTACTTTTAGTTGGTTAACTTTTTTACAGGGTAGATGTTTGGACCCTCCTCTCATCAGGGGTCCGGAGCTCTTACGCACAGGTGTGGGCTGTGATTGGCTGTTCGAAAGCGCGTGTGCAGCTCACCGGCGTCCGAGCTGCTCCAGACATTCACTAAAGCGCACTGAGCGGAGACTCTGAGAACATCTGCATGAGCAATGGCACATTTATCCTCAACCACACTCCACTAATGCGCTGAGAGAAGTTCTCCAGCATGCTATCGGATTTGGAAATACGCTGTCAGGATACAGATCATGGAATCGGGATCGCGTTTACTGCACCTCGCTGATGCTGTATGAATAAATTTAAAGTGATTCAGTGAGAGCGCGGCGCGTATTTGGATAGGCGCAGTGACTGTTTCTGGATAAAAGTCTCTAGGAGACATGGCTTGCTCGCGCTCTGTGCCAACGAGGAGGAATTATACCGCATCCATCTGTTCTGTGCTGTTCATTCTCTTTTTTACACTTGGATGCCCGCAGGTGAGCAAACATACGCCTGTTTCGTCATTATTGCTTTCTATTGCAATGCAAATGATGCATGTTCACTGTTTGTCCATGTAGAGATCTCACTGTGCATCTGCAAGTCTTCATGCTGGTCCTCATGTAAAGCATAAAGCTCTGCTGGAAACACTGCGGTTACCTCACAACACAGGTGAGAACGTGATTGACAGCTGTCAGTCGTATTTTCATTATATAGGTGATCTGAGCAATTTATTGATATTGCATCATTAATTTAGGTTGTCTCCCAAAATTAAAAGAAAGAGACTTAAAGATATCTTTGTAGGAGAAAGACTTTATTACCCTTGCACTGGACATGGGATGCCGTCGGCAGGGGGCGCTAGATATCCTAATTAACCTGATCCCTATGACAAATGCACCCTAAAATACAAGCTCAAAACTGTTGTGTTGAGATGATTAGGCTGTTTAAAAAAAACAATAATACTTGCATTAATTATAACAGTGCACTTCAGTGCTTTCTTATTGTGACATTTATTGCCTACAGTGTGAGCAAAACCTAACATGCATGCATGCACACACATTTATTTAGCTTTGTAAATAAGGATACACCATAAAAATAGCACAACAACTTTGTTTTTATATAAAGCTTATAATAATAATCCAAGGGTTTGGTTGCAGACTAATCCAAAACCTTCTTCTAAAAGAAGACAAAATTGAATTATAAATAAAAGCATGTTTATTTCATATATGAATCATTTGTTCCAACCAAGGGTGTCCCCAGATGTCCCCAAAAAGAGGTTTTGTTTGTCGCTTCTGCGGACAATTTTGTACACACACACACACACACACACACACACACACACACAGAAGGAGGGGATGTGTAGCATAAAGATTGGCATGCACTGGGACTTTGTGAACAATGAACAAAGGCAGACACTTGAAGAAGCTCTCCATCAATCAGCCAAGCTTTACAAACAGTCTCTGTGTGCACTTACTGCCTTTATCCTGTGAGGAGTCTCTGCACTGTTTGGCATGAGCTTAGAGACTGGAGTAGCCAGATATAATAGTGTATGTGAGTGTGTGTGAGAAAGAGAGTGAGAGCGTGTGTCTCCGTATCACAGTGGAGCGTTAAGAGTGTGTGTCATCAGTGTGTGTCTCACCCCACGGTCAGAGATCATAAATCTGTCTGCTCATGTCTGTAAAAGCATTTATAACTTGAGCCACCAGACCACCGCGAGGATGAGAGGAGCGCGAGTGTATGTGGAGGTCAGAATCACACAACATTAAAACACGTCTTCTGACCTTCACCCCATGAGCTGCATCTCCACGGACCTTCCTATAAATCACTTCAGCTTGCATTTGAATGGATAGAGTTACTTATTTTTTATGCAACAACAACAGTGCATTTGCTAGATATGATCTTTTTTTTTATCCTGATATAAATCATTAAATGATATATGACCTTTTAATGTTCTCAGTTCATTTCTTTTAAGATCTGTATTTTGACAATAGAAACTGCAGTCAGACATTTATATCTGACAAACCTTGGTGTAGAAAGGTGTAGTTTTCCCTCAGAAATTGCTAGTATATTTCACAAATAATAAAGAAATGGCAAGCAACACATTGAATCAAACAAAAGGTAGAAAAACTTGAAGTACTTGTAAAATGTACTCAATAATCTTTGTTTTTATGAGTACAAAAATTATGTTTTTCAGTATTAAATACTTCTTAACCAGCTTATGCAGAGTAAACCATTTGCAGGATGATCTACATGAAGAAAGTGTAAGACTGTGACTGTTTGTTTGAGCATCTTAACCAACATTGACTTAATAAAAAAAAGAGTCAAACTTTATATTAGGTGACCTTAATTACCGTTTAATAGGACAAACTTATGTAGATGCATGTTGGTGCATAGTAAATTTAAAATACTTACATTTAATTAACATTTGTGACCTGTTCTGGCAAAATTAGTTGGAATGCGCATGGTCTAATTTTTTAGCTCCAAGTAGTAATTAAACCTCTTTAAATGATCTTTATTTGTAAGTTTTCTAAGAGGAGCTCACTTCTGTATGACTGCTGCTGTTTCTCACCACAAGTTGTAGGTCTATTGTTGCAAAGCGCAGAATTTAAGCTTTGTGAATATTCATATCGAGTTCTCAATGAGTCCAATACAGTGAAATATGATTTTCAAACCCATACTGATGAAAACAAAACATTCACACTGACTGACATTTGCAAAGAGTCCGCGTAAGATGCACCTCTCTGAGAGTGTGCAGTCTTCCTATAAAGTACATTACTGCGAAATGTGTTTTGGCACGATTCACACAAACATAATCTGTTTTACATAGGTCTTACTATAGATCTGTCTCAGTGTTAGTCAAACAATAAAAGAAAAGACGGAATCACTCACCGCTTTTGATTAAACTCCTGTTTATGTGCATCTTCGTTCTTATTTTTAATAACAAAGATAAAATAAAAAATAGCTATATTGTGATTAATAATATAGTAATTATTATTAAGAAACGAATTGGGGGATACATGCAACATTGCTTGGTGATTTTGCTTTGAAATCTTCAGAAAACCTCTTAACTTGATTTTCTCGATATTTCCGTAATTTTTTGTCAGATTCTGACAAGTCATAGACTACGTTCACACTGCCAAAAAAATCAGATTTTTTCATTAAATGTGACCCATGTGAACAGACAAACAAAAAATCAGATATGAGCAGAAAATCGGAACTGAGCATTAAGGCTTGCAGTCTGAACGTAGTCATATATGACCCTGGACCACAAAACCAGTCATAAGGGTCTTTTTTTTCTACATTGAGATTTATACATCACCTAGAAGAGTTCCATTGATATATGGTTTGTTAGGAACGGACAATATTTGATCGAGATACAACTATTTGAAAATCTAGAATCTGAGGGTGCAAAAAAATAAAAATGTTGAGAAAATTACCTTTAAGATGTCCACATGAAGTTCTTAGCAATGCATATTACTTTTCAAAAATTAAGTTTTGACATATTTATGGTAGGAAATTTACAAAACATCTTCATGATACATGATCTTTACTTAATATCAAGTACCAAGACTTCCCACTTCCAATACATCCACAACATGCTGCTGTAAGCATGTAAGCAATACTGCTGCTGCACATATAACATATATGAATAACCCCCATAGCATACATGAATCACCTCGTAGCAGATCTATACAGGTGGAGCTGGGGAGGGTGGAGGGTTTCTGAAGCATGCTGCAAATTGTTACATCTAGCACTAGTCATATATTTAAATGTTGAGCAGTGAGCTCATTAGCTACTCATACAGGAGAGAACCAATCGGCTGTACCGCGTGATTATGATGTCATGTTGTCAGATTAAGTTAGACCCATTGGACTGCATTCTAGAGTTTCATGCCAGAACTTTAACTTTACCCCTGACCGTAACTCAACCCTTACCCCAAAACCTGTAACTATAACCCTTATAAACCTAACCCTAGGCTTACCTTTACCCCTATACAATACCTCAAACTCATTAGCAGTAAGTCTGTCAATTTTCCAAAATAACATGTAGTTACACCGTAAATCCATTGTTTTGTGCACATATATTAGACTGATCGACTGAAACCTGAAAAGAAATAATGCATTCAACTCAAGCTTTTAATGACCTCACTTTCTTCTTTATGTAGAATATGAAATCGTAGCTCCATATGAGGTGGATCATCAAGGGCGTTACGTTTCCCATGCTGTGACCCACCATCACCGCAGGAAACGCTCCACAGAGGGTCAGGATCACGACCACATTGTTCACTTTAGGCTGCGTGGATTAGGACAAGACTTCCAGCTGGACCTGCAGCCGTCACGCGACCTGATCGCTCCCAGCTTCACCGTACAAACCCTGGGCAGGACCGGCACCAAGAGCCTGCAGCCTTTTCCTCAAGACGACCTCTGCTTCTACCATGGGGTGCTGAGGTCAGAGGTCAACTCATCCGTGGCCCTGTCGACATGTGCAGGAATGGTGAGTGGATTGATGGGTTATCCTGTTACAGAACTGATTATGGTCGTTTAGGGATCAGAGGCTTAATAGCAAAACTAGTCTTAAAAGTTTGTCTTTCTGTTTCTCTATTGTATTCCCTATGAAACGTGAAAAATGTATACAGCACTAACCCCAAATGATTTACGCTATGTTGTTCAAATATGTTGATTATGATGGCGATAAAAATAGACCAGAAAAATTTTTATCTTCTCCTTAGAGAGAAAAAGACCCACAACCTCAAGCATTTTTGGCATGAACTGTAGAGCGATAGCTGTGCCATCATCAATGTGTGTAGGCTTTTATGAGTCTAGTGTACTCATCATCCCATCTGTTTGTTTTCTCCATGGATTAATGTTCGGTGCGCAGAGAAACCGCAACCCTCCAGAGTGCTTTTGTTGTTTTGGCTCCCAGACCACACGAGATTCAGATCCCAGTAGGCGCTGGAGGAGGAAAGTGACTGTGCTGCAGTTCTCATGACTTTACCCTGACTGGACTGACATAAAGTGCCCCGTCCCATCAATAGAGCCCGTCTAAAAGCCCAGCATTCAAATCCCCTTAAACCAGTGACTCAATAACCCACATAAATTTGGGTCAGGGGAGGTTTTACTAAAGAACAGAGACTCCCTTTATTAGTCAGATCGACATTTGGAAGATCTATATTCGTCCTCAGTGGAAACAAACACATATTGTATTCACATAAGCTTTGATACAAGATGTTTTATTTGTAAACAGTTTGTTTTGACAAAAAGGAGATCCACAGCAACATTGAAAGACTACAATGAGCTCTTCTTCAATATGCAAATACTCTATTGCTGTGTCCCAATTCACATACTATCCATCCTAAATAGTATTTGAAATTAGTGTGTCCACCCGGATGGTTTACTATTTCCTGTGGAAATTCAAAGTACAGATCTGTGCACACTCTAACGGCTAATATTGGCCACAATCTGTTTTACAATGGATGGGGATTCAATTAAAAGCTACAAACACAAATAAAAAAGTCATAAAAAACACAAACATGGCAGACTTGTGAGGCTGATAGACAGGTGGAAAACTGGGATGTATTAAATATTAATATCATGATATTTAAAAATAATATTTATTTATTGGTATTCATGTTATATTTCATCTGCGACAACTTTTATAAAGATACATTTGGTCATTAACTTTTAAATGCATTATCGGCATGCGAAAGGCAGATCAACCTGCCTCTTCATTTCTCTCTAATCTTTAATTAAAATAAATTAAATGTCGATGATGTTACCTGTGACAAGAAGATTGACAGAAGTATTTATGAAGAAGAATTGTGTCCCAAAGCTTGCTTACTCTTGTTACATACTCAAAAGTATGTACTGTTTATTCACAAAAAGAGTACATACTTTTAGGACATAGTATAAGTAAGCGAACTGAGACACAGCATATGTTTTCCTTTTTACTGGTATGAGGTCTGCTTGCATTGCATTATGACTCCATATCTGAATGTTTTTTATGCTCTTCACAGCTCTTCACTATTTCAGCCCAAACTGAATATTCTCAGTTGGGGATATTTCGGTGTATCCTTCTTTGTAGTACTTGGTGTAAAACCAATGTTGGACATGTTGGTCCCGGATGCACAACTTCTCAAATTATAATAACCAGATGATAAATCAGTGTTCTGTAGCTACGTTATGGTTCATTGAAAGCACACAGCCATATGTGACACATCTGACCCTTGGCTTTAAAATCTGCATCAGTAGTGTTCAGTGATTTTCACAAAGTGTTGGTTGTCTGGGTGCTTTAAATCCAAGGAAGTTTTAACACCTGGAGAAAGCTATCCATTTGTATTTCAATTTGCCATCTTTGTACATGATCATCTGTGGACATGTTTTTTGAGTGAATTGTGTGAGGCATTGGTGCCAATGTAATGGTATGGCTACAAGCAGAGACTAATGTTCATAAACCCTGTTCAGACCTTGATCCCTTGGTTAATACTGGCCCATGTCACAAAAAATGGAGATTTACAGTGTTAACAGTACTACAGCACACTTGGTGTAAATGAAGTTGGTGTTAAATCTAAGTACAACAATCATTGTGAAAGAAGTCTTAACAAGAAGTGAAAGATGAAACAGGATCCGTATCAGATTTTTTTTTACTCAGAGTTAATCTTGTGGCAGTTCATTTCCCAAAGGCTTTTCACCTCTGTGATCATCAGCCTTTAAACGGAGGCAGCTCAAATCTTACTGTCACTGTAAATGTACTGGGTCTATAACTAGCTGAAATATGTGCTGGAAGTGTAATGTTGTAGGCTATCACACTGTCCCCAGCTGGATGTGATTAGCAGCGGTGCACAGTCATTAGTTAACTCAGTCTCTCCTTACGTGCCCAGTAAAGTCTGTGTATAATTTCACTTTGAATGGCTCAGACCGGCTTGGCAGATCACCACTGGAGGTTGGCAGGGCTTTGATGACGGTCAAAGTTTGTCATAAAAGGTCCCAAATGTGAGTTTAAAGGCGCGAGGGCTGGACGATTGAGGCCCCAGTGATTTGGCTTTATACAAAAAGGTACAATAGCTGACTTTAGTGGTGGCACATGGGATGCCAATTAGGAGGGTCATTGGAAATGGCAGTCTGGGTTGAGACGGGTGCCGTGCCATGGAAACTCCACGCTAAAAAGTCTTTCTGAAGTGTCGCCAGTCTGCAATAACAGGCTAATTGTGAGTGATGTCAGCCATAAAGTAAAGCCATAAATCTACATTTGGACACTCAACCCCCAACACGTCTGACACAATGCTGTGGATAACATGGCTTAAATAAGCAAAACATTAATACTTACTTAAGGGAAGGTTTTAAAAGTCATCATATAATCCAAATTGACTTTCGTAGTACATTTTACTGGTCTTATTGTTAAAGGAACCCACAGATCCTGCTATTATTTACTCACCAAACTTTTCTGTATTCTGTAGAACACAAAAGAAAATATTTGATGAATGTTTTAGCTGTCAGTAAAATGAAAGTCAGTGGGTTCCAAAACTTTCAAACACTAACAGTGAAAAGTAGCCCATACAACTCCATTCAGGCATGGAATGGCCTCTTTTCATAATCCAGACAGTTTCTGATGATAAAAATCATTCCCTACATTCCCGCTATGTTCCATTATAGTTCCAGTACTGTTATATTGCACTGATTTTGTTCACTCTTAATTAAAACCAAGGACAAACTCTCAGTCCCCAAGAAATCATGTTTGATTTCTGATCCTAAGCTGCTCCATAGCAGAACCTGGTGCATAGGTTCATTGTCGTTCACCAAATTTTCCATAATGCTTATGATTTGGCATTCATCGTTAGGCTTTGAAAACCAAGCCACGCAACCCCCAGCAACTCTTCAGATCTCTTGTCCAAAATATATACATTATTATCCCTCATAAAACAATTCCATGTTTCACTCTACAGGCTTTGAATGTGGCTTTGATGGACTGACAGAATTAAAGACTAACATATTTAATTATAATGAACAGAAATGGAGCGTAGGACGATTTGCCCTGTGAAAACAGAGCAGAAAGAGGCGCCGCGGATGACTAATTGTTGGCGGGAGGTCATCGTTAATGTGCGAGGATAAATGCGGTCCTGCTGGAGGTGGTGTTTCTGAGGAGCTCAAGTTGTTTAGTCTCGATATATGCAGTCAGTGTTCACGCAATGCAATCTCCAGGAAGGAGTTAAGACTCTGAATCAGCTTCTTCACGACAAGAACAGCAACAGTTAGTCACTGTGATGATGTAAGAGGATTTAAAAAACGAATCATTGACACCCTTCTCAAATAGTTTCAGCTGGCATATAAACTCTTATAGCAGCTCGGAGGAGAGTAGAGGTTTGGTTTCAGCTTCTAAAAGCAGCGAGGCAAGTACGAGCCTCTCTCTCATGGAAATAGGAACAGCGTCAGGTGCATCGCTCTGAGTTTCCTCATATCCGCTCAGCTCCTTTGATTAGAGTTGCTGTAGGGTCGTGCCTGGATCTGCCCATTTCCCTGAGTGCAGGAGCGCAGCTGTTATTTTTCTCCCAGGTAGCGCCCCAGCCCGTCTCCTGGCACTTTATGACTGCTATTTGCACCTTGTAGCTCTCAGTGTGTAATTTCATGAGAGGTATTTAAAGAGGCAGCGCAGACATTTGTTTTTAGTTAAGCTTGTCATGGACCTGGGAGAGCGAGGCGCAGATTTGTGGCGGATGATTCTTACGTGTTACTTATGCAGGAATGCGGTCAGCAGCGCCACTCCCGCTTGACAACATGGATTTGCTCTGTTTACTTACTCTAAACTGTATGCTAAGTGTCATGTGTGTAAATTGATTTACATTTTCGAGTCTCCTCCCGGCAGAAATGGAAAGGAAAAGATTTCCCTGGATAGATTAACAAATTTATGGTTTCCTTCAAAATTCTCCCATTTCTCGTTTGGCAGTTGCTTTAGACCAAATTTGATATTTATATTGTGCCTAATATAAATTTGACTGAAATTTGATTTGTTTATCCATTACATCATCTAGAACAGCATAATTCAGTTTTATACGACAACAGTGAATTTGATTTCAGTGTTGTAAATCTTTGTCAACACATCCTGCATCTTTCAAAAACGGTAGAATTCATTTCTTCTCTCAGCAGAGAATGGCAAAAATAACAGTCCCAAAAAGAAGTTCATTACTTGTATTTTGCTCTTAATAGCTCAACTTATGTTGCATTTGATTTTGTATACTGAATATAAGAGAGATCTTGACAAAACCTTGAGTTGAGACCTATTCAAACTCTAGAATGAGATTACTGGGATCTGTCTCTCAAGATCAATTGAGAAAATTAGTCACAATGAGCAAATTTTCAAAAGTTGTTTCATTAAAAGACTTTTTAATGGAATCGGACAAAAAAATTACTGAGCTAGACAAACAGAGTCAGCAAAGTCAGTTTTGAGAAAAATCCAGTTCAAGTTTTCTGAAGGTTCCAAGCAAAATCGCCTAGCAACATTGCATCTTTTACTCCAGTTTTTCTCTTAATAATAATTAATATGTTAAGAATCACAAAATAGCTATTTTTATTTTATAAATAAGAACAAATGCAAAAGACAAACAAACAAACAAAAACAGTAGAACAAATATAAGAACCTTTTTCATTTTACATCTAAACAAAAGCATTCAAATAAGCAAAACAAATAATCAAATGTAAAATCCCTTTAGCGTGTTCATTACAAATAAATTTATTATTAATACTACAAAAGCAGTTAAATCAAGAACAGCGAGTGACTCTGTCTTTTGTGACACAGTTGTCATAATTTCTGCTCTGTATGCCAGAATAGAATTAAAATGAAACAATCAAGATAAAATTAAAGTGCAGACTTTAGGCTTTAATTCAAGGGGTTGAACAAAAATATGACATAAAATGCTTAGGAATTACAACATTTATGCACAGTCCCACCATTTTTTAGAGGCTCAAATTTAATTGGACAAATAAATATAATCAAATATAAACAGTGTTGGGGAAAGTTACTTTTAAAAATAATGCATTACAGTATTGTGTTGCTCCCTAAAAAAGTAACTAATTATGTTACTTAGTTACTTTTTATGGAAAGTAATGCGTTACATTACTTTTGCGTTACTTTTTAAATCTGGGCAGGGCTTGCTTGTTTGTCTTTAATGTAAAAACGTTCGATTCTTAGTAAATGTAAAAGCCCTTTCACACCAAAATGAAATTAAGTGAATAAGCCTAAGGCTAAAGGAAAATTAAATTCATATCTGTACAGTAGAACTGTAGGAAAAGAAAGTTCAACACTCTTCAGCAATGAGGGGGAAAAAAGGCACAAATGTTAGTTAATATAAAGTAAGTTTTACTTATTAGTACACTGCAAAAAATGCTTTTCTTACTTAGACTTTTTGTCCAAATTTGTCCATATTTTCAACCAAAATATCTAAAAATTCTTAAATCAAGAGGATTTTCTAGACAAGTAAAAATGATTGTATTGTTTTTTCTGAAAACAAGTCAAAATGAAGTGTGTTTTGCTTGAAACAAGCAAAATAATCTGCCAATGGGGTAAGCAAAATAATCTTACCCTATTGGCAGATTATTTTGCTTGTTATAAGCAAAAACTCACTTAATTTTGACTCTTTTTTTTTTCTGAAAACAAGAAAATTATTATTTACTTGTCTAGAAAATCTTGGAAATCTTTCTTGGAAATTAAAAAGTAATGTGTTACTTTACTTGTTACTTGAAAAAAGTAATATTATTATGTAACTTGCGTTAATTGTAAATGCGTTACCCCCAACACTGAAAACAAATAAAATGTTCATTTTAAATATTTTGTTGAGAATCCTTTGCAGGCAGTGATTGCCTTAAGTCTGGAACTCATGGACATCACCAAAGACTTTTTCCTCCTTTGTGATGCTTTGCCAGGCCTTTAGTGCATCTGACTTCAGTTGTTGTTTGTTTGTGGGTCTTTCTGCCTTTAGTTTTGTATTCAACAAGTGAAATGCCTGCTTAATTAGGTTGAAAACAGGAGACTGATTTGGTCATTACAGAATATTCCACTTTTTTACCTTCAAAATCTCCTTGGTTGCTTTTGCTGTAAGTTTTGTGTCCTCGTTTAGTTGTGCTATGAAGCGCTACCCAATCAACTTTGCTCCATTTGACTGAATCTGGGCAGAGAGTATAACCATATACACTTCAGAATTCATCCGGCTGCTTCTGTCTTCTGTCACAACATCAATAAACACCAGTAACCCAGCGCCACTGAAAGCCATGCATGCTCATGCCATCACACTGCTTCACCATGTTTCAGAGATGATGTTGCATGCTTTGGATCATGAGCTTTTTTTCTCAGAATGTTGATTTGGCCACTCCTAATGTTTCTGATATCTCTCTGATGGATGTCTTTTGTTTTTGAAGCCTAACAATTATCTGTTTCACTTGCATGCAGAGCTCCTTTGATTGCATGATGTGGGTTCATAGCAACAGCTTCCAAATACAAATACCACATTTAGAATCAACTCCAGATCTTTTACCTGCTCAACTGATGTAGAAAAAATGAAGGAATAGCCCACAACTGTCTATGAAACAGCTTTTGAGTCAACTGTCCAATTACTTATGGTTGAAAAAGGGGGAAGGTACATATTAAAGAACTGTAATTCCTTAAACTTTCCTTCAATTTTAATGAGAATACCCTTACATTAAAGCCCAGAGTGTGCACTTTAAGCCCATATTCATTATGTAACGTAACTTGAATATGTTTTGGTCAACAGCTAAAATAATACAGTTTGTGTCAGTGTCTAAATATATATGGACCTGACTGTATTAAAACCTACTGTAATGCACAAATGTAAAATAATGTTGCACATCAGATGTTTTTTTCCCAACATTCCCCAAATGTTTACTGAAGACATAACAGATTATATTTGTGTGAATACTTAAATACTGTAATTCTGTCTATACATGTATACGGGATTGCTTGCGGCACGAAGCACCATTATTCGGGCGCTTCGGATGTCAGTCAGCACAAGAAGTGAGCAGAGAAAAGTTTCTCCTCTCAGAAAATGTACAAATGAAGATAATATTAGATGTTTAATTATTATTTGGAGCATTTGGGATCACTAGATGAGGACTTAATTAACTCTTTTTTTTTTTTTTTTAAACAAGCCTGTGCACACTCATTTTGCCAGCGTATGTCACAATTTGAGAAGGAGGTTCATGAAAAATTGCTTTTGAGTCAACTGTCCAATTGTCCCTTGAAAAAGGGGGAAGGTAGGCTACATGTTAAAGAGCTGTAATTTCTTAACCTTTCCTCGAATTTTGATGGGGATACCCTTAAATGAAAGCTCAGAGTATCTTTAAGCCCTTATTTATTATAGAACTGTAACTTGAATATGTTTGAACAGCAAAAATGTGACCATGGACCACAAAACTAGTCATAAGGGTCCATTTTTAAAAATTGAGATTTACATATCATCTGAAAGCTGAATATATAAACTTTCCATTGATGTATGGTTTGTTGTGATGGGACAATATTTGGCTGAGATACAACTATTAAATGAAAATCTAACAACTATTAAATGCAAAAAAATCGAAATATTGAGAAAATTGCCTTTAAAGTTGTCCAAATTAAGTTCTTAACAATGCATATTACTAATCAAAAATTAAGTTTTGATATATTTACAGTAGAAAATGTATCTTCATGGAACATCATTACTTAATTTCCTAATGATTTTAGGCATACAAAAAAAATCTATAATTTTGACCCACAATGTATTTTTGGCTATTGCTACAAATATACCGCAGTGACTTAAGACTGGTTTTGTGGTCCAGGGATACAAATAATAAAAATTGTATCAGTGTGTCCAAATATACATGGAATGGAATATACAGTTTCCCAAACATTCACTTAGGACAAAACAAATTATGTTTGCATGAATACTTAAATACTGTATTTCTGTGTATTTGTATTTGTCACTTTTTCACAGCTTTTTTTTTTTTTTGGCCTGTAACTCAAAATGAACCTGTGTGCATTCCAACTCATTTTACCAGCATGGGTAACAATATGAAAACTGTATCCATGATTACATCATCCAGCAAGCAGTTCTAGAACTGAGGTTCTCAGCTCTGCCCCCAGATGTCCACTTTGTAGAGTTTAGGTGCAGCCATAATCAAACACACCTGAACAAGCTTAGTCTTCAGAATTACTAGAAAGTTACAGGTAGGTGAGTTTAATCAAGGTTGGAGGTAAACTCTGCATGTAAGTGGACCCTGAGGGCCAAAGTTGAGAATCCCTGGTAGAGAATACAGCCTGAGCACAGTTTGCAACATTACTTGGAGATTACTGGGAACTTTTTTTCTCAAGATCAATTTTATGAAGAAGAAGGTTGCTCCTAAATTATACCTCTTTGCTGTCTCAGAGGTATTGGGGAATTAAAGGGATGGTTAATCCAAATATGAACTACCAGCAACTGAATTATCTTTTATGTTCAGAAAATCCATACAGGTGTTTTGAACAGTCCATTTAAGAGATATCGTTTGTGATTTTTCTGCCCTATGGAGTGGCATTAAATTTCAAAGAAATTACACTTGCCAGTTTTGTTTTCTTTGTTAGATGGCGAAGGTGAAGAACATGTTGCATGTATTTAATCTAAACACATTAACTAAAACTGATCACAGTTCAGCAGGTTCTCTGTTGTAGTATCTCTGGAAACTATTTCCAGTAGGTCTCCAGCAAATTAAAGTTCTTCGACAGTCTGGGGTAAATCGGGCTCAGTAACTGAAAGTGATGTCACAGAGGATGAACACTAAGCATAGTGCATACTATCTGAGAGACCATGTGGATTTAATCGAATGAAAAACACGACAGGGGTCACTGCAAGGTCGTTCACTGTCTGTCTGAATTATGTCACTAAGATCCCGTACTGTCTTCCTCAACTAAATAGAAGCCATAATTGCAATCCTGTGGGATTTTATTGACTAAACTTTGGATGGATAGGAGGACTGACTGGAAGACGTGCAGCAAGCGTGTAAACAGCATGAAAGCGCAATCGCCATAAATCCACTCGACTTTGGGAATTAGTCTCGACATCGGCCGAAACTCCCAACATGAGAGCAGCAGGCTGGAGTCATGCGGAGTGACCAGTCATGCCTGAACTTCATCCTATGTCTAGCCCAAAAGCCTCGGTCCAGGCAAAGGTCGCTTCTGTTGAGTAAACCCTGTGATCTGGTGACAGAAGACGAGCGTATCTCATGAGGATTGCTGCCTTGACACCAAAACAACTGGGTAATTTTGCTCTTTGAAGTCCTCAGCGTCCAATAAAGGATCAAATGCTTGACTGTAGGACCTTTGGTCTTGGGGTGAGATTAAGTCCCAGGTGTTGTTCTCCTGATGGAGTCTCGAATCACTGCTCTGGAAACGCCTGGATTAATCTGCTTACAGCTGCTAATGATATGAACTAGCCTAACGAACTTAGATCTGATCCACAGCCAGTGGTGCTTGACATGTGACTTTCTTTTTTTTTTCTGCCTTTATTTCTGATATTTTTAGGCATCCGCTTCAATTTTATTGCTGCTTTTTTCAGCTCTATGAAATACTGTCATCAGCATGGGGTGACATCAATTCCCATCCAAGATCATAAATTAGAGCTTCTTTTTACAGTCAGTCATCCATGTTCATAGCTTTGTATTAATGGATCAGTTATGTTGTTCAGTATAGTTGTGTTTTTCACAGGGTTTGCCTGGCTGGAGTGAGATTTTGATGAGATGAGGTGAGATGAGATGAGATGAGATGAACTAAATCACCTGTTTGAGGTTTTAAGGATCCAACAGTTCAGCCTAATGTTGTACTAGATGCATTTTTAGAAACTGTCTGAAATTACTTTATCTATAATATACACTACTTAGTTTGCTAGCTAACATTACCAGACAAAAATTACATTATTAAAAAAACAGAAATTGCATTTATTTTGTATGCGCTACATTGTGTGGCAGAAAGATGTTGAATATAGTAGGTGTACTTGTTGTAGTATATAAAAAGTGGTGCCTGCTGTACATTGAAAATGCTTTAAAGGTTGCAAAATTGAAAATGTATTGATTGATATGTTTAACATGTCCAAGCAAAAACTGTAGCGAAATGATATGTGCATCAGTCGGAGTGTAAACAGTGAGAGATCTTCAGGCAGGTGAAACTTGTTTGGTTAATGGTGAATATTGACCTATTGTGCGTCCTATTGCCAAGCCCCGCCTTGATGTAATAATTGACAGGCTCAGAATGCATTTTCAAATCCACATTGACTACATTTATTGCGGGGTATTCAATGAATTTAAACAGTAAAAGAAAAGTAAAAGACATTTCAGTTATTATTTTGCTACCCTTTTGCTGCACCTGCTACAATTATCACGTGGTATTATGATGAAAATCCCAAGTCCTAC
The DNA here is from genome assembly GCA_033026305.1 of Cirrhinus molitorella. Lineage (NCBI taxonomy): Eukaryota > Metazoa > Chordata > Actinopteri > Cypriniformes > Cyprinidae > Cirrhinus > Cirrhinus molitorella. Next base: position 33,094,453 of record CM065123.1, on the reverse strand, counting down.
CCCTAAATCTAAATGCATTTCGGGAAAACAGCACTTAAATTAACATTTTTCTATAGTTTTTGCTTGGAAATGTTAAACATGTCGAATCAATTTGGGTAATACATTTTTATTTAATTTTGCAAAGCAAAAAGCTTAAAATATGTTTTTGATTTGCATTTTAAAATGAAATGGCAAATGTAAATTATATAATTTAATTTACATTTTGCACTAAATGTTGCACATATGTATGGGAAAATGTACATTTAAATACAGAAATACATAACATTTTTATTTTTTTTTTATTAATTAATTTATTTTTTTTGCATATTGTCATTTTGCATATTACATTTCAGATTGAATATTGCTACCCAATCGCTTACATAATTTTTGGGTGTAGATTCCTAAAATAGTGTCTGTTTTGCTTGAACACATAACACTTTTTCACAAAATATGATGAATTTCGTAGTATTTTTGCTTTCAACAACCATTTGTGTGTTGAAGATGTCTTGAATTATCACTCATCAACAGAAAAAACTGCTAAACATGATTCATAGATTGTAGCTATTTGTTCAATTTGCAGCATTTTTTCACATATACAGTATGAATGATTCTGAAGGCACAATTTTATGCCAAATCCTGATTTCTACCTTCTCCACTCCTTTGCAAACTGTTTCTTTTGTTATTTTATATTTTATTATAGAATTTTACTTATATTTTACTTGTATATATAGGTAAAGATTCAGGACTATTTTATAGATAAAAAACAGTTACACTTATAGAAATGTCATTTCTTTTCTATATTAATCTAAAATAACGTACACATTTGCACTCTTGTAGTTCGGTTTGGTTATACTTTATGTGAAACTGTTGCAAAATTGAAATATGTGCATATATAAAATGGTAAAGCACTCTGTTGTCACCTGATGCAGTAAGCAGCTCAAATTAAAACTCTATGAATGTAAGTCCCTTTGAAGTTCAAGGCAAATTATTTTGTGTTGTCTTGTTATTTTCTGTAAGATGTACTGTAGTGTCTCACTGCAGTGTTTGAGAGTTGGAAACCCTCTTTTTTTCAATACTTCCGTGTAAACGTACAGTTTGTGTGCTGTGTTAATTAAAATGTCTAATTATCATTGCACACCAAGGGCGGCTCCAGAATCACGCGAGCGTTGTTTGAAAAGTGTTGAAATCTGTCAGCAGTTACCTCCCATACAGGCGTTAATTACGTGACGAGATGTGTATCCTCTACACACACTGTGATCTTGGATCGAGGTTGTTTAGTCTGGCGAGACCTGTATGGCTTCGCTCGCTGATTACTTAAGCGTGGAGTGAGACCAGAACTCTACTCAAATGTGTAGGCATCAGAGTCTGGAGGGGGGAAAAAAGAGCATTAACCAGTGTTTTCAACAGAGTAGATCAATATTAACCTTTGTAGACAGGACATGCACCCTTCAAAGCCACACTGATGTAAGCGTTTATGAGATGTTGACGATCGTGAAAAGGCGTGTACACAAAAACATCTGTTCAACTCACATTATGGGCCATCATAATGGACCTCAAGCACACATTAGAGACTTCAGTCCTTGATTGTACTTGTGTCCTCTGGATAGCTCTGAATGTGTCTCTCATTCACCTTCACGCACAAGTCCTCAACTCCAAAGCAACCCGCTTTGCCTCTGTCTTCTCTTCCCAGAGTTCAGCATATGTTTTACAGCCTATTGTGTGTATGATTGCTGTGCAATGAACTTAAGTGTTGTTGGCAGTGACGAATGATAATCAGACACACATTGGGTTCAAACAGGTTCTCAGAAGGGCTTTTCTGTTTGTTTGGAGAGGAGCTTATCCTCGGAGCCCAATTGAGGATAATTATCAGACCGCGCTGAAGCGGGGGCGCAAATGAGTTCTCACTCTGACCCAAAGTGACATTTGGATGAGGGCTTGAAGAGTCCTTGGGATCTCCAGATTGCGAGGGACGTGAAGCTTGTTAGCGTTAATGACAGCGCAGCTCTCCAAAGCAGTGTAATTTGGGCGTTTATGTCATAAACTGAGCTCAGTGTCGGCTCGATGTGCGAGTACTGCACCTCATATGTGATCTGTACTGCTTCTTGAACAGGACTCACGCTTTGGAAATCAGACTCCTAATACATCTTCAATCCAGATGGCTTTTGCTTTTGAGAATCTAAAGGCGTCTTGAGAACATTAACAAAGTGTCTGTTTTATGTTCCAGAGCACATTAGCATTATGACAGTGCTCGCAAAAGCCTGTGCTGGTGTTCCTCAATCATCCGGCTCAGCGTCTGTTCTCAGCCTCTTACACGAAGTATTAAACATCAGCGGATAATTCAGCCTGAACTGCTTAATGGATGGACTCCATTCAGATTATTTCATTCTTAGGTGTGCTGTTTTTATTTGTTTATTTATTTCTTTTTTAGAAATTGATTTAAGATTAGTTAATGAAATTGCAATTAATCTTCTTCCTTGCATCTGTTTTTTTTTTCCATTTTGATGATTAGTGTACAGCTTATGAAAGTCAAAAATCCAGTATCTCAAAATATTAGAATATTTGCTATAAGATCAAAAAACGGATATGCAAAACAGAAAAGTTCAAGTTCTTTAAAGTATGTTAATTTATGCACTCAATACTTGGTCGGCTGCACATATTACAGCAAGTGACTTGCTCCTAGCACAAATTACAGCATCAGTGAAGTGTGGCATGGAAGTGATCAGCCTGTGGCACTGCTGAGGCACTACTGAGCCTTCAGATCATCTGTATATTGTCAGATTGACTGTTTCTCATCTTTCTCTTGAAAATATCCCATAGATTCTCAATGTCTGGCCAATAAAGCACAGTAATATCATGGTCAGCAAATCACTTGCAAGTGGTTGTTGCACTGTGGGCAGGTGCTAAAGTCCTGCTGGAAAAGGAAATCAGCATCTCCATAAAACTCGTCAGCAGATGGAAGCATAAAGTGCTCCAAAATCTCCTGGTAGATGGCTGCATTGACTTTGCACTTGATAAAACACAATGGACCAACACCAGCAGATCTCATGGCACCTTCAAGCAGCTTGGATTCTGTGCCTCTTCAGTCTTCCTTCAGACTCTGGGACCACGTTTTCAACATGAAATGAAAAATTTACTTTTATCTGAAAAATCTGACTTTGGACCACTAAGCAACAGTCAAGTTCTTTTTCTCCTTAGCCCAGATAAAATGCTTCTGATGTTGTTTCTGTTTCAGAAGTGGCTTGGTAGTCCTTTTCCTGAAGATGCCTGAGTGTGGTGACTCTTGATGCACTGACCGGCTTCATTCTACTCTTTGTGAAGCTCCCCCAAGTGTTTGAATCGGCTTTACTTGACAGTATTCCCAAGCTTGCGGCCATCCCTGTTGCTTGTGCACCTTTGCCTACTGAATTTCTTCCTTCAAGTCAACTTTGCATTTAATATGCTTTCATACAGCACTCTTTAAACAGCCACCTTATTCAGTAATGACCTTCTGTGACTTACTCTCTTTGTGGAGGGTGTCAATGATTGTCTTCTGGACCATTGCCAAGTCAGCAGTCTTCCCCATTAGTGTGGTTTCAAAGAACAAGAAATACCTGAAATTTATTTTGTAGGGATGGTCATTTAATGAAACTCAAATCTAAATATTCTAATATTTTGAGATACTAGATTTTTGACTTTCATAAGCTGTATGCTCTAATCATCAGAATAAAAAAAAAACATGTAATGAATCTAGAATATATGAAAGTTTCATTTTTTTCAACTTTTTCTGCTTGAGTTTTCTTATCACACTTTTTATTTTGACTATAAATATTTATTTTATATATATATATATATATATATATATATATATATATATATATAGCCTATGATTATTATTAAATGCAAATAATTACAATTACAATACAAAAATCAATTTCCACTAAAAAAATTATATTTAATAAAAATATATAAAATTAATCATTTCATACTACAACTGTTTAAAAAAGAAAACTCATATTTATATATGAGTCTCTTCATTTTCAAATGTTAAACCATCTACCTTTTATTTTGGTGGTTTGTCTGCAAATAAATGTATGTGCTGATGGTTTTAATGTGAAGCGTTACTCTGTTTATTTAAATGCATGCAGCTCATAATATTTTGTTTCAGCATCTCAGATCGCCTGAACTGACTCTGAGACAAAAAAAAAAAAAAAACTGTGTGGTACATACAATATATTTATTTAATTAAATCCCAGCCTTCGACCACATGTGTAGCCTAAATGAAATTTCTCTGGATGGGCTTGCTTTCCTGTCTCTCTTTTCAGGAAATGCACGTCATGAGTTTAAAGCATGAAGAGTGCAGGGTTTCTTGATCAGATGGCGAGTCACTGATGAGTGTGTTTTCCCTCTAGTCAGGTTTGATCAGAACTCAGGATGCGGATTACCTCCTGAAGCCGCTGCAACCTCATCAGGCACTTCTGGAGAACTTCTCAGCACCATCTGACCACCATCCCCACATCCTGTACAAGAGATCCACACCAGCAAAGACCAACAGAGGCAGAAATAGGAGGTCAACTGAGCCAAAGGCGGTCAGCAGAACAGATTCAGCTGTCCCATATCTGTGGAGAAGCACACAGACGGATCTAGAGGAGTACCAGCGTATGCCACACAATCATGATGGCACACGGCAGAGACAGCACTTCTGTGGAAGACGGAAGAAATGTATGTAAGGGCATTCTTTCTCCAACCGCACCTTTAGAGTCTCTAACAACTAAGCTGCTTTCTATTACATGGTCATATCTATTGCTGGACTGTCAAAGACACTCATTAGGAAGGGGGGGCGGAGGGGCATTTTAGACAATGTTCGTATTTAAAGAGGTCACAGCTGTTCAAGGGTCAGTTTGAACATGTTTTCATGACATCATCACACCTGTATTGTGTTTGGTCAGGGATGAATTATCTTCACCTACTCTAAACAAACACCACATCCTCACACTGCGTTTGAACCCTGAGTAATATTTTATGAACCGAGTAACCAAATCTTATGTGGGATGTGAGGTAACAGCTAATACAGTTTGACACACATGGCGTGCATTAATATCTCGTATGGGCCGGAGATTTCCAGAAACAGATTCAGTTTTTTGCTGAACTAATAATGCATTTTCTTTGGGGAACTAGCGTTGACTGTGTGAGCTTGTGTTGATATTGTCTTGGTCCTGTGTTTCAGATATGCCTAAACCTCCTGAGGACGATATCTATATTTTTCCGGATGAATATAAGTTCATGCCCAGATGGAAACGTGCCATAATGTACAAACCTCAAACTCACCAGAGGCTAAATGTGGAGACCCTGGTGGTGGTCGACCGCAAGATGATGGATAATCATGGCCATGAGAATATAACAACATATGTGCTTACTGTTCTTAACATGGTAAGTCATCCGTCCATTTGCCCATTCATCTATACATCCATGCACCCATGCATCCTTCCATCAATTCTTGAATCCTTTCATCCATCCATCCATCAATCCATTCTTGCATCATTTTGTTTATCCATCTATGCAACCATCCATCCATAAATCCATTCATTCATCCATGGATCTATTCATGCACAAATCCATACATCCATCAGTCCATCTGTCCATTCATCCATCTTTATATTCATCAATGCTTCCATCCAGAAATTGATCCATCCATCTGTCCATCCATCCATTCATGCAGCCATCCAGTTATTCATGCAACCATCCAATTATCCATGCATCCATCTAGGCATCTGTCCATCTTTCTATCTGTCTGTCTGTCCATTCATGCATCAATCCATTCATGTATCTGTCCAGTTATCATCCATCCATCTATCCATCATTAACCTTCACAGACCATATTGCTGCTACAGCTCGATCCTGCAGATTTGCCTTGTACAACATTAGGAAGATCAGATGCTTCCTATCAGAGCAGGCTACACAACTTCTTGTCCAAGCTCTTGTCCTATCCAGACTGGACTATTGTAATGCACTCTTGGTGGGCCTTCCTGCATGCACTTCCAAGCCTTTGCAGATGATTCAGAATGCAGCAGCAAGAGTGGTCTTTAATGAGCCGAAGAAAGCCCATGTCACACCTCTCTTCATCAGACTGCACTGGCTGCCAGTAGCTGCTCATATCAAATTCAAGGTACTGGTGCTTGCCTACAAGACAACCACTGGCACTGCACCAGAATACCTAAACTGTCTAATCCAACCTTATGTCCCCTCCAGAAGCTTGCGTTCTGCAAATGAACGACGCCTTGTGGTGCCATCCCAAAGAGGCTCAAAATCACTTTCACAGACCTTTTTGTGGACTGCTCCCAGCTGGTGGAATGACCTACCCATCTCAATTCGATCAGCTGAGTCATTGGCCATCTTCAAAAAACGTCTGAAAACCCATCTTTTTCGCCAGAACTTGACCAATTGACACTAGCACTTTCCTACTCTTTTCAGATTTTCTATATATTTAAAAAAAAAAACTAAAAAAAAACTAAAAAAAAAAAAAAACCTTGCAAGATCTATCATGTTTATCTAACTGAAATTTGCCACATCACTTATACACTGTTGCTCTCTTGTTGCTCTGATTGCTTCCATTGTAAGTTGCTTTGGATAAAAGCGTCTGCTAAATGACTAAATGTAAATGTAAATGTAAATCCATCAGTCCATCTTTCTTTCTGTCTGTCTATTCATCCATCCACCCATCCATCCATCTGAATTCATGCATCCATCCATTCATGTATACTTCCAATTATCCATCCAGTTATTTATGCATCCAATAATTATTCATCCATCTATTCCTGCATGCATGCATGCATCCATCTATCCATGCACCCATGCATTCATTAATGCATCCATCTGTCTATCTATGCATCCATCCATCCATCCATCCATGCATGCATTCATCAGTTCATTCATCCATCCATTCATAGCACCATCCAGTTATCCAATAAATCATCAATTATCCATCCATTCATGCATCTTTCAATCTTTCTATATGTCCATCTGTTCATTCATCCATCCATCTGCCCATCTATGCATCCATCCAGAAATTGATGCATTGATCCATTCATCCATCAGTCCGTATTTCTATCTGTCCATCTATTCGTCCATCCATCTGCCCATCCATCCATTCACCCATGCATCTATCCAGAAATTGATGCATCCATCCATTCATCTATCCATCAGTCAGTATTTCTATCTGTCTGATGGATAGATCCATGCATCCATCCATTCCTCCATGCATCCATCCAGAAATTGATGCATCCATCCATCCATCCATCAGTCTATATTTCTATCTGTTCACCTATTCATTCATTCGTCTGCCCATCCATGCATCCATCCATTCACTAATGCATCCATCCAGAAATGGATGCATTCATCCATCCATCTGTTCATTCATGCATCCATCCAGAAATGGATGCATCCAATTTTCCATTCATCTTTTTTTGTATGCATGCATGCATCCATCCATCCACACACCCATGCATTCATTAATCCATCCGTCTATCTTTACATCCATTCATCCATCCATCCATGCATCTATCCATCTTTCTATCTGTTTGTCCATTCATGCATTATCCATTTATCCATCCAGATATTGATGCATCTATCCATCCATCCATTCATCCCTGCATCTATATTGCTGTGCAAAGGCAAAAGACCGTAACTTTGATTTTGGTCGAAAATTAGTTGTTGATATTTTTGCGACATTCAAAACATCCTTTATCATGTGCATAAGTATCCTGAGTCAGTTTAGTTGTCTTTCCAAGAAAATAATGGGTTGTTTTAACCGTAACTTCAAAAAGCCCCAGAGAAAGCAAGGCAGAACACCGTATAACACCAGTTACCACTCTATCACTTTATTTGGAACGCCTTTGTTTAGCCATGCTTCAATATGAAGTTATGGTGCCGGCTTGGAGTTATACGGTGTTCTGCCTTTGTTTTACTGTCCAACAAAGTGTGCCGCATTTTAATTATGGTGTAGCTTGTATACTTTCATACATTTGATATGTCACTGAAGCATGAGACAAATGAATTAGATATCTACCAAACAGCTCCATCTAAAAAAAAACACTGTAAAGAGATAATGCAGTTTATTTAGCAGGCTGTCACTTCTAATTGGACACGTGTGGACTCAAATACCATAACATGTTGCATAATCAATTATAATATCAGTACTAACAGTTTGCAATTAAATCCATATCCTACCTTTTCTTGTAACTCGATAAAATCAATCCACGGTGATGAACGCCATCGGAGATGTTTAATCCACAAGCATTCCAATTCCTTCTTGCTGGCATTCACATCAATCCACAAGTCGTTCTTTTAGGTTAGGCTATTTCATTCAAGTCAATATAAAAGCAATTATGCTTATGTCTAGCATTCTCTTATGTTACTGAGCATCGCAAATAAATTGGTTGCAAAACCGTATCCACTCACATAACATGCTTGTTATGGTCAAAAAACAGGTAATACAATAACATTGCTATATATGCAATAGCCTATGAGACAGCCCATGACCACTAGATTTTATACAGGTGTTACTATTAAGATTTTGCAAATGGTGATCAGCAACCTAATATTTATAATTTGGAAGGTACTGCCATTTGCCTGGATGTGACTTCTCACTTTTTGCAAACAATGCAAAGGCAGAGTACAGTAACTTTTGAGTTTGAGCTCACAATTCATTAATGTAGATAATTTGCATTACTAAAACATCTAATTGTCAAATTTCCAGTGTCTATAATTAATTTGGCAGTGTCTATAATTAATTAATTTTATTGACAAATAAACATCTTTAAAGTCATTTTTCACAATTTCCCACAAGGTCTTTTGCCTTTGTAGGGCAGTAAACATGTCTCCATTCATCCATCTGTCCATGCCTATGTCTGTCTATTAATGCATCCATCCATTTGTCCAAAAATATTGATGCATCCATCCTTCCATTCATTCACCCACTCATGCATTCATGCATTTCTCCATCTATCTCTCTATCCATCCATCCATCCATCCATTTCCCAGTATTCTGTGTTTGAGTATGCTCTGAATGCATGGAGAATGATGTCAAGTTGAGGTCAGAGCATGTGTTTTCACTTTGTTGTGGCATATCTGGTTGACCAAATGGACTAGTTAATGATTGGTAAAAGTCAAAGCAAGTCTCTTTGGGGTGAGCATAGTGAAAAAATGTAAGCACACATGAAAACATTTTTTTAGACTAATGGAAATAGGATTGTGTTACATGTTGTGAACATATCTATCAAACTCAGACTTTGTGAAGTTGTTTTAAGAGTCCTGGTTTACAAAGGATTAGTGAAATACTGACACCTGAAACCAAACTGGTTGCCTCTTGTGTTGGTGTCAGTGAAAACAAAGAAAGAATAGCAGGAATGAAAGACCTTGCATTGGGACTAAGTGTTTGTATTTGTGATACCTGAGCACTTTAAACCATCTCAGGGATGTTATGTTCTGCTCTGTTTCAAAGGCCATTGAAATGTGGGATTAGGGATTCCCTTAAGTACATGTGGTATGCATCCAAGGAAGTGAGGCTTTGAAGAACTTTTAGAGAAACATCCCAACCATACGCTTCTCATTTTTCCAAAGAGACACTTTTGATTGCTTTGTTCAAGAAGGTCATTTGAGTTTAGATGCCTCTATATAAATGCACTACCCTAATTCTGAATTTTCCCACAAAGGTCTCAACACTTTTCAAAGATGGCACAATTGGAGGTGACATCAATGTTGTAATTGTTGGACTAATACTCCTGGATGAAGACCAGGTGAGTTTAAGGTGCCATGATTTTATTGCACTGGAGATCTTGACTCTGTTGCATTGATAATGCATGTTCAAATAAATATGTTGCACAAACACCAAATATATATTTGTAAAATGAATGAGAGTTAAAGCCCTCTGGAGGCAATTGACGTCATGGACCATAAGAGGTTTAGATAACCCAGAGCTTTGAAACCAAATGAAACATTGCTTTAGAAGGTGGATTTTATTGTCCTTGAGAGGCTTCTCTCCTTCTTTCTTTTTGAGACGCTCTATCTGAACAGGTCTCGTTTTTATGATGACAGTTTAATTGGATACACAGCATTCCTTTGGATTCCTGCCAGACGAGGGACGCATCTGTGGGAAAGCGGGCCAGCAAACCGCTGAAGGGCTCCGTTACCGATACACCTGTGTTAATGTTAATGAAGTTCACGTTAGCCACCAGCAGAGGAATGCAGAAAATTGCTCTTATCCCCCTTTTGATTGGAATAATTAGCCACAGTCAGTCAGGATCAGTGATGAGGGGCTAATTACCCATAGACTCATTTATTGAGGTGGGGTCAGCAGAGGTAGCTGGTAATTACTCAGCCCAGCACATGATAAGCAGTTTGAGTTAGTTTCTCACCAGCAGCATGAGATTGTTTTGTTCTTTTGACTTCATTCTGCTCCTGACTCTAGTTAACTCTGTACTCCCTCAGGATGGACTTGTAATTAACCATCATGCAGATCACACTCTGAACAGTTTCTGCCAGTGGCAGTCGGGATTGTCCGGACGAGAAGGTCGCCGACATGATCATGCCATTCTGCTAACTGGTCTGGATATCTGTTCCTGGAAGAATGAACCGTGTGACACTCTAGGTATGGACAACATCTGCTGATCTAACATGCGCTAGACAATCATGTTTCTTTGCAACATCTAATTTATGGGTTACACTTTATTTTAAGGTGTCCTTGTTACAGTGTAATTATACATATAAGTACTGAGTAATATTAATTGACCTATCGGTAAGCCCAGTCCCCCTTAGTTACTGTTGCTGCCTCGGACAAACAAATGGAGCTGCCCACTGTCTTACAGTGACAGCTGTTAGTGTGAAACCTAGTCAGAAGATGTTTTTCATAAATTTTGAACACAGAAGGACCACCTCTCATTGAGAATCGTTCAAGTAGGGCTTAAATATGTCATGGAGAGATATATAAATGATTTTGAAATAAATATGGTGAGTAACATGATTAAGTTGGAATCAAGGGTTTACAGATTACAATATAAATAGTAGAAATCTCATGTTGCGATCATCACGATCGCAGATGGCAACATCCAGGATCAACGCTGTTCATGTACCACAGTGTAAGATTAATTATTTTAAATTTAACCAGTTTAATATGGAGAAGCAGTGAAATGTAGGACTTTGTTTATGTGTTTTTGACCTACACTGTACATGACGTGAGTATAGTTAGCTGAGGTTTGTACGTTAGCATGGACTCATTAACTTTAATGTTTTAGCTAGTTTTAGCCAGAGATATTAACATACATTAACAGCTTGAGCAGATCAAAAAGGACACTTAATGAGAGTATGACAACTATAAAATGAACGTAGAATAATAACATAAATTCGAAATTCCGTTGTCAGTCCTCTCAGGATACATGGAATCAGTGTTACAAGTACCTCAGGCACATCGTTTTATTATTTTTTAGCATAAACACCATTAAAACGACGAGAGCTTCGGATCTTCCAAAGTTTCTCTATGGCACTGAAACCTACAGATGTCCGAGGTTCAGTCTCAGTGCAGCTGAAACTCAACTGCCATTGGCTCATCTGCGCTCGAGGGGAGGGGCTTACCGATAGGTCAAACTACTTATACTTACTGTACGGTTAAGGTAGGATAAGGGTTTGGCTTAGGGTGCATAATGATTATTATAATAGCAAGTATGTGTAACGTGTAACAAGTACACCTTAAAATAAAGTGTTACCCATATATATATATTTCAAGATTCAGTTTCATGTTTAAAGAAGTTTAACTTTTGATTATGTGTGTTTAGACACAAGCTTAAGCTTGTTGCTTAAGCCCTGTGCGGTTATACTTTGAAAGCACCTTTTTTTGTTGCTTGCAGTGTTTCTTTGTTTTTCACTATTTGTATTGAGATAAAAAAAAAAAAGCTATTTAGCTGAAAAATACTTGACTAACCCTAGTGAAAAATAAGTAAACTAAAATTTATTTAAAATACATTTATTTAATGCTAAGTATACCAAAAATACATTTACATATTATGTACTTAATAAAAATACCCTGCAATTGTACTTTTAGTATAGTAAAATGGTATATTTAAAGTCTGCTAAATTGCTAAAACTGCTAAAAACCCAAGTCCAATGAAAGATATACTTAAGTATATTTGATTGTGCTAAAGTGGAAGTATTGCAAGTATACTTTATATTGTACACATGTACTTCAAATAAAGTTTTATTAAAATTTTAAAATCAGTAAGTCTTGAACCATATGTCAGTAAATATGTTAATAGACTTGAACTATGCTTAAATAAATGCATTTAAAATGTATTAATTTTTTACTAGGGACACACCACTGTTTTAATTAATTAATTAATTCATGTATTTTTATTTAATTGTATCCATATGTTGTATTATAGTCATTATGACTTTTTTTTTTTTTTAATGGTGGTTAATATTATTGCATTGGACTAAAAAAAAAATACTTGTTTTTCAGATTTTTAATAGGGAACACAAAATTAGGTAAAGGATTTTTATTACAGCACAAGGGTTCAAAATACAACTAAAAAACACAATACATCCTGAATGTAATATTGAACAGGGAGGGCAGTATCAATTCCTAGTAAGTATTACTTGGGTAAATTGCTTTGGATTAAAGCGTCAACCAAATGCATAAATGTAAAATGTATATTTACATGTCATTGGAAACAGAAATCCTTATGCTTATTCACTTATGCTGCATTAAAACCACTATTTGACAGTATGAGACAAAAACAATCTTAAAAGTTTCTTCTTGTCTCATACTGTCACATAGCGGCGTTAATGACACTAGGTGTTACTGTAAAGTGTGGTGTGACATTTAAGATTAATGACCTAATATATACTGTTTGCATGGTGATGACTGTACTTAGTTATCATTAAACAGCTCCACTCAGCTACTGCTAAACTGTTCAATTATTAGAGGTACAGTAAGAAGCTTTTCCTCTAATAACCCGTTTCCTCTGAGAGCTGAAGCTGCGGTCTCCACCCTGTACCACATAAAAGAATCTTTCCCCGCTAACCCCTAACCCCATTAGCAAAGCTAGCCATGCCCCTCAAATGCAAGGCCACGGTTCAAAGGCTGCTGGGAACACAACATTTGTGGAGTGTCAATGATTAACACTTGAGCGAAGACTCACGCTCAGAGGCCAAGAGGTCAGGGGTTATGGGAGATTTCACGTCCCTCACAGGTCACGGACTGGAAGATTAAAGAGCTTCGCTAAAACGCTGAACCTTTAATACCACTATACACTATTTACATACAGTACCACTAGTCTGAGAAAAACACTGTATGTGTCTTAAAGGAACACTCCACTTTTTTTGAAAATAGGCTCATTTTCCAACTCCCCTACAGTTAAACAGATGAGTTTTACCGTTTTTGAATCCTATACACACATGGTACGGCAGCAAAGTTCCTTGATTATTACACCAGAATGAGAGTATAGTTCCTATCCATATCAGTCTAGAAAATCTTTGGTCATTTTTGAACGAGATGCTAATGGTCTAATCAGATTCAATGATTTATGCTAAGCTATGCTGAAAGTGCTAATGGCAGACCCAGAGATCGACTGAATGGATTCAAAAATGGTAAAACTCATGTGTTTAACTCTAGGGAAGTTGTAAAAGGAGCCTATGTTTTAAAAAAGTGGAGTGTTCCTTTAAGAGAAAGAGATATTGAAATATATATCTGTGTTATAGTATTGAAAACCCATTTATGAGATGGTAGCATGTTTTAATAACAAATGCTTTTATTTTATTTATTTTACAGCACAAGAATCAATATATCAAGTGTAATGACATTTTTAGTATGACTTGTTTTGTCCCAGTTGAGATTTTGACTACGGCTAGAAGACACAAATAAATCACAACATGCTCTGGAGCAACACATTCGTGCAATACATGCAAGTATTTAATCACTCTGTGCGTATGTGTCAGAAAACAGCACATTTATTAAATGATTAAATCAAAGGATAATAAATCAGACTCCTTTGGTCCTTTTGGGGTTTGACTTTGGTCCAACATACACTGGACTTCATCGCCATAGGTTTTGTATTAAAGAGTTAGAAAGTCATAATTTGTCATAAAATACAGTGCTCTTAGATCTCAGACCCATGTAGCGACACTTATAGATTCGTTCAAAGCATTTTGTGAGGTTGCCTTTCTTTTTTCATGCTTTCTGCAGTTAATATACTACTCCTAGCTGTTGAAGGTCTAGGATATAATGTGTTTCAGATTCATACTGGGTGAAGTAACTCATATAGCTGTTCAGATTTCCTGCAGTGGACTTGAAACAACTGGATTTGATCTCTAGCTCTTGAACTAGCAGTGGTGAAACAAAAGCACTTGAAACCTTGATCTGATTACAGCAGTCTATCAGTTGCAGTCTTGCACAGGAAAAAAAAAAAGTGTTTACTGCCCTTTCTGCTGGGCAATATGAATTATGTACATGACCGTTCAGAAGTTTGGGGTCAGTACGATTTTTATTTACCTTTATTTTGATTTTTTAAAGAAATGAATACTTTTTTATTCAAAATGGACTCATTAAATCGAAGTGCCAGTAAAGACTTTTATAATGCTATAAATGACTTCTGTTTCAAATAAATACTGTTCTTTTGAACTTTCTATTCATCAAAGAATCCAGAAAAAAATTAAATATATCATGGTTTCTGCAAAAATGTTAGGAGCACAACTGTTTTCAACAATGATGATAATCTTTCTTGAGCAGCAAATCTTCATATTAGAATGATTTCTGAAGGATCATGAAATAATGATGCTGAAAATTCTGATTTGATCACAGCAATGAATTACATTTTAACAGATATTCACATAGAAAGCAGCAACTTTAAATTGTAATAACATTTCACCATTTTTACTGTATTTCTGAAAAACAAATCTTTCCAACCTTATACTTTTGAATGGTGGTGTACAGTTGAAATGAGGAGATCTGGTGTAGATTTATTTTCGCTAGCTCTTTGGCCCCTTTTATGGGTTGTACTTCATAATAAGTTGCAGTGGTCCACTAGCCTTGACTTCTGTACCCCTCATCATTCAATCATTGATCCATCCATTTATTGTTTTGATTTCAGGTTTTGCTCCAATCAGTGGAATGTGCAGTAAGTACCGCAGCTGCACGATCAATGAGGACACGGGTCTCGGTCTGGCCTTCACCATCGCCCATGAATCTGGACACAAGTAAGAATTCAATATATATTAAACCTTTGTTTGATTTCTTAAATCCAGTTGCTTGTACTGGATCAATGAAGGCTTTGTCTTTCACAGCTTTGGAATGGTCCATGATGGAGAAGGCAACGTGTGTAAGAAGTCAGTTGGAAATATTATGTCTCCTACCTTGGCAGGACACAATGGTTTATTCTCTTGGTCATCCTGTAGCCGACAATATCTAAACCGATTTCTGAGGTGAGTTTTATTTTGACATTTTTAAATCTGTTGCACGAACAACAGTTTAGAGTGCCAGTATCATTAATGCAATTTTCTACAGTGCATCAAAGCCGTTACAGTGTTGTGGCTGATATTTGTAATGAACTTTGAGTCACTTGGAAAGACTATCCTAGAATCACATGCTCTACTCATTGGCAGCCCAAAGCGGCATTAGAAAAACAGTGCAAAGATATTAACAACCGTGCCCTTTACTGAGCATCTCCTGTCCATTAGTCATCCACACAGAATCACCCAGCATGAGCCCAGTGAGAGTCTAGACACCAACCTCATCTTTAAAAGTAGTATTTGTAGTGCTGTTTTGGTTCTGATATGTAAAAGTGAACAGCTCCAGCAGGTTTTAAATTTCACTCTCTGTCTGAGAGCCACGTCTGTGCTTGTGAAAGTGGATCAGCTTGACCTGTTGCCCTTAAATTAACCAACGTGTCAAACGAAGTGGCCTTGTGCTCAGTTATCGTGATGAGATCATCCTCCTCACTGCCGCCCAGATCAGTAGCTCTAGGCCTCAGTGGAAGAAGGGATTCCCTGCCAGGCGTTTGTTAGATGCTCAGAGCTGCTTTACCCAATTACTACAGCACGTCTTCCAGCAAGGCTTCATGTGAAGACTGAAGAAAATAGGGCTTGCAGCAATCTGCAGGATTTTCAAACTGGTTACTACAGCAAAATGCGCAGGATGCAGATGGATTCAGTCTCTAGATTCAATGGCGCAGTAATATGAAAAATTAAGTTTAGGGAAGTATGCTTTCTGTGGCTTCCTATAGCTCAAACAGTAGATCATGCAAGACCAAGCTCATGGGTTTGATTCCAAGAGAATGCATGAAATGATAAAATGTATACCTTTAAGGGATACTCCACCCGAAAATGAAAATTTTGTCATTAATCACTTACCCCCATGTCGTTCCAAACCCGTAAAAGGTTTTATCATCTTTGGAACACAATTTAGGATATTTTGGATGAAAACCGGTAGCTTTTTTTGGTAGCCGTGTGTTGTGGCTGACACAGAACAGCGTACGCTGTTTACGTCCAGTGGATACTTTCCAAAATGGTGCTATGTGACATAGAGGAGACGAATTGTTGACTGAAGTTGTTATTTTTGTTTTCTTTGCATACAAAAAGTATTCTCGTAGCTTCGTAAAATTATGGTTGAACCACTGATGGCAGATGGACTATTTTGACTATGTATTTATATGTTTCTGGGCCTTGACAGTGTTATTTACTTGGCAGTCAGTGGGACAGTCAAAAAGCTACCTGTTTTCATCCAAAATATCCTAAATTGTGTTCCGAAGATGATCGAACCTTTTACAGGTTTGGAATGACATAAGGGTTAGTGATTAATGACAAAATTTTCATTTTGGGGTGGAGTATCCCTTTAAATTCAATTTGTACCTCAAAAATCATAATGGATAAAAGTGCATTTAAAATTCTAAAGTTCAGTAGAGTCCCATTCAGACCATTAGCGACTTTGGCTATTTTTACACTAATCTGAATACATTTGAAAATAGCATTTTTGTTTTAAAACTCTGTCTACACTAGCGTTTTTAAAGTTTGAAACCTAGGAAAATTTAAAAACCATCTTGCAAAATGTAATAAAAGTTCACTGAGATGAGACAACAATCATTTTATTAGCATGTATGGTCTAAAGCTTACCCTCATATTTTGCCAGAGGACATTAGATGTGAGTAAATCTTTGCAGAAATGTAATATGAATATTTTGTCAAGTAACACATCTTTAGCATCACTGTAAAAAGTCATGTTTTAAAATACCTCTGTTTTCACAATCCACACTACAATGTACAAGCATTGTTTTCAAATTTATCTACTTGGGAGAGCATCAAAAGATTCATTTTCACAGAACAAAAATGCCATCTCAGTATTGATAGAAAGCCAAAATGTATAGAAAAAGATGTTTCAAATGTATCTGGATTAGTGTAGACAAAGTCTTAGTCACTGTGTGTTGCCAGTGGCTAATGATTATGTTGTTAGTGGGCATTCCAACTACTGGCTGCCTAGAAACAGCTACATGGGAGCTGAGGTTGGACAAGGTCCATATTCAGCAGTACGTTCAGGGAGACCTGGAGTGAACACCATTTGATTATAAAGGTAAAACCAAGCACTGTGGCATAGCATTGCAGTGATGATGTATTTTTGTAGGCCAAAAGTTACATTTAAGCTTCTAGTCCCATTATTCTGAATTATCCCCCCCCCCAAACCCCCAACCCCCCCACCCCCCCCACGGCTTCACCGTGGGCCACCATCATGGCTGCGGCCTGGTTCTTGCCTGACTCCTTTTGCTTCGGATCCCTTCTGTCCTTCTGACTCCTTCCTCCATCTAATCCGCCCTGCAACCTTCTGTCTCCTCCCTGGCTCCTCCCTCCGTCGTCTCCACCCTGTACTTTGTCTGTTGTCCTCCTCCCGGGTGTCCATCCTCCACCAAAGCCTCCACCAACGTGAACTTCCTCTTTCCATCTCACATCCACTCCTTTGTCCGTCCCTAAGTCACCTCCATCCATCCTTTTTTCTGGAGGCCGCGTCTTCCAGGAGGGGGGGGTAAGGGGTGAAATGTCACAACCCTATGGGCTGGTTTTGTTGGTTTTCCCCTCTTGTGCCCTTTTTTGGTCCTTCCTGTTCCTGTCCTCGTTATATGTCATTATTAGTTAATCACCCACACATGTCCTTGTATCATTAGTCTCCCTTGTAGAGTTGTTTGAGTTCTCTGTCTCTGTGATCCATGAACTGAACTAACAATCTGATGATCTCAATCAGGTGTGTTAAATAAGGGAGACATGCAAAATGTGCAAAACAGGGGTCCCCAAAGACCAGGATTGAGAACCACTGCTTTAGACATTAAAGAGACATTTATTAATGTCTTGTCATCTTAATTTGTTACTTTTTTATCTTTAATGTTACACATGGCATGAATTCTCTGTTAAAAAAAGGTCTAAAATGTCAGAGTCCATGTCAAGTTTGAGTACAAGTACACCTCAGTGTATCCAGGTCAAAGTTCATTCATAAATGGAGTTGGAGTCTACCAAAAGCCAATGGAAAATCCTTGTTGAGCCCAAGTCATTAATTAATTGAGTTTTAGTGGGAGACATTTATTAATGTCTTGTCATCTTAATTTTGTGTTGTTATTTACAAAATGTCAGAGTCTGTCAAGTTCAAGTCAAGTCCACCCAAGTCTGTAATTGCAGCCTAAGTCCAAATCTGACTTAAAATACCCCAAATTTACCAAAAAAACATCCCCCTTTTTTGTATTTTGAGGTGATTCTAACATCAGAGCAGCAGTCTAGTTCCCTGATTACTACATATTCCATTGAGCTACACAGACTTCACTCTCATTGGTAGTTTCCAATTTGGTACTTTATTTGCATAATGGTAAACTTTTCTTTATTTTTCAAATCGCTGAACACACCTGCATCCCAATCACTGTCACCATAGAAATCCAGCTTTCTTTTGAAAATAAATGGGATCATGATGCTTTGTTGCTGACAGTGTAAACTGGGCTTTAGCCAAAGGAGTTTGTGTTTTAAATTCCACTGTCTCACTTAGTTCTCCATCCTGAAGCCATAAGTGTTACAAGCAGGTGTAAATTTGGAACCAACCAATCAAACAAACCAAACTGCATAGTCAAATAAGACATACCCAAACCTCCAGTGTGACTGTGATCCACAGCTTTTCCAGGACTGTCTGGGCATCTGAAGGTGACAAAGTGCAGTACGATCATCCTTCATTTCTCTTTCCACACCCAAGACACCCCAAAAACAGCAGCGCCCTGCAGATAAATCCGGCGACTCTGTCTCCGTCAGCTGTCCTCCCATCTGTTTCCCATTCTTCATCCGCAGCCTCACCTACGTCATCACGGGCCTGTCGACATACAGCCTGCAGATCACAGGACCTTCAAGTAGCTGCTCTAAGACCTCCTGTCCTTCCTCTCCATAACCCTTCGCTTTTATCACTAATAAAACAGAGCTTGAAAGGGAATCTGGCCCGGGCTGCTCTGTCTTATAGCTGTCGCTCGCCTTAATCTGAGGAGGAAACTTAAAGAGGTGACACTGGGAGAACTGAGTGGTGATGAGGAACTGAATCCGATTCATCCGACGCTGACATTCCTGGCTCTGTGGGCCAGATGCTGCCACATTGATCGGTCTTCAGATAATTGGAAGCAGGGTTTATGTGCACTGCAGAAGAGCAGGGTTTCCCTTCACAGGATGAACTGCATCATTGAGGGATAGCTGGATGTGGAAGACTCAAACTTTGTAGTGGATTGTTCTGCAGTTGCATAGTGTTGCTCATTTTTACTAGTCAACTAGTCATTCAGAAAAGCATAAATTGGCAGCATATTAAGAACAAGTGGAGTCGTTAGAT
Organism: Cirrhinus molitorella; assembly: GCA_033026305.1. Classification (NCBI taxonomy): domain Eukaryota; kingdom Metazoa; phylum Chordata; class Actinopteri; order Cypriniformes; family Cyprinidae; genus Cirrhinus; species Cirrhinus molitorella. The sequence goes on along the minus strand of CM065123.1, from coordinate 33,074,629 downwards.
TCCTTCTAAATCGTTAGATTTCTTCTTCTTCTTCTTCTTCTTCTTCTTCTTCTTCTTCTTCTTCTTCTTCCACACTTGAGTCTATGGCCGTCCACAGAATCGCTTGCGGGAAGTTATGAAATTTGGTACACAGATAGTGGACAGTCTCAAATTTAACCACAGCATGTTTGGAGTCTCTAACTTAAACTCTGTAGTGCCACCACTTCGTGGCTAATGCCGAGTTGAATGAATACCAAAATTTTTAAATCATAAGGTCAAGTTATTTCACTTTTTTAATAGTTCGTAAAACCTACTTTTTCAAACTCGTCCTAGATGGTTTGTCTGATTTTCACCAAAATTGACTCATGAGAACATGCTGGAAAAGAGTTCTGGAATTCAAGTTGATTAGTCAAACCGTTCTCGAATAACACATGAATGAATTCTACGAAGAGCATGCAAAAATGGATGTGATGCTATATATCTGTTTGGCGTATTAAAGCCAAACTTGGTGTGTTATAACAAGCATGACCTAAGGCTACCTGCACAGTTTCGTCTCTCTAGATTCGGAGGAGCATGCCAAGTCGAACCTTACCCAGTTTTCCCATGTCAGCCATTTTGGGTGTCAGCCATTTTGAATTTTATCATCAAATGCTATATTTTACAAATGCATCAGCATATCGTTACAAAACTCGGTATGTGTCTTCAGCACATTGCCCTGACGGTATTCAAAAAGTTATACAGAAATTTGAAAAAAATGCTACTAATATTTGTTTAAATTAGCCTATTGTAAAGTGATATCAATATATTCCTTGCGTCATGCCGAGAACGCAATACTGATTATGCCAAAATTGGCCAAACTTCCTGTCCGCCATTTTGATGAATGTTGAAAACCCCCTTTTTCAAACTCCTCTTAGACCGTTGGTCCACTTTTCACCAAATTTGACTTGGATCATCTTTAGACCATGCTGAAAAAAATTATGGATTTCGTGTCAATATACAAAACAGTTTTGGATTAGCACATCAACGAATTTGCTGGAATGATGCCAAACTGCATTTGAGGCTGTATCTCTGCAAAGCTTTGACATATTGACACCGAACTTTGTATGTGCCATTGACACCTCACACTGACCACGCCACATCAATTTGGTAACAGCGCCACCTATTGGTCAAGAGTGATAAACCATTTATTAACCAATAATTATGACATTTCCAAAAATGCTATAAAACTTGGTCATGCTGACAACATACATACAAGTTATGCCAAACTTTCTGCTAACAATTATGATTTATGTTGAAAACCTACTTTTTCTAACTCCTCCACAACTGTTGGTCTGATTTTCACTAATATAGAGTTAGATTACCTTCAGACTGTGCTGACAAAAAGTTAGGGATTTCTTGTTGATAGATGAAACGTATTCATACAGCGTTGCAATATCAAGGCATGATGCCAAAATTACTCTGAGGCTGTATCTCTGAAAGCTTTGACACACTGTAATTTTGCCATTTTCACCTCTCAATGACCACACCACATCAATTTCATAAGACCAATACTTTACTGGTCAACAGTAATTAATCTTTTAATCATATTAATAGTGGCTGTATTTTTTGGTTGAGCACCTGTATTAATATATATTTTTGAGATGTGTGTGTTTGATATATTTAGACCAAATAGACCAGTCTATGTGACCTCTATTACAAACATACATCCCACACAGAGTCACATACTGACCCAGTCTCGTCATGGAGCGGGCGAGCAGCCCGGAGTGCCTGCTAAAGTACTCAGAGCTCATTCAGGGCTTCACTGTGTGTCTGATTGTGTGAAACACACGCTATTAAACAATGTTAAATGCTTTCTCATGATCATTGATATCACTTACACACGGAGACTCAATGTCGGCCCATATAATAAAGACAGCATACGTAATGATGAAGTCAGAAGATGTGTTGAAAAGAGAAATGTCTAAATGTAGCCGAGGGAATGCCAGTTGTTATGTTGTCATGGTTCTTGCTCTACTGTACAATACTCAAGCTGTTTTACAGTAGTGTTTGTGTCTCAGCACTGCACAGGCCACCTGTCTGTCTGATGAGCCCAGCGCCATCCAGGAGTACAAGTACCCGGAGAAACTGCCTGGAGAGCTGTACGACGCCGACACGCAGTGCAAGTGGCAGTTTGGAGAGAAAGCTAAACTCTGCACGCTGGACTTCAAGAAGGCAAGTCCATTAATATCAGTATTTCGCAATGTTTTATGAACTCCCTAATCACGTCAGATGAGTTGAGTGCACATGAGCGGCACCACATGACTGAATCATTTGTGTACTGTAGAAGATGAGCTATTTAAGCTTGGCAGGAAACGCTGCTCATTTAGCCTGTTAATGAGGCGAACGTTTACTCTACAAAACTACCACACCAGGATGATAAAATACGTAATTAAAGCATTACACACCTCATTTTGATCTCATCCTGTTGTAAAGAGCTTTCTGTTCTTGTCAGGAAGTGAAAAGAGAGGAAGCCTTATGAAATCACCCAACACATACATGGCACTTCGATCCAAAATCAGAAGAACACACTAGTTATGACTTCCAGACTTACAAATTGGAATTTCCTCAAAGCTCTTGAAGGCAGCATTAGACAGCATCAGTTTTCATGCTGCTGCACGCTTTGTGTTGGTCTATATAGCCGTACTGTTCACCAACAAACAGTACTGCTCAACCAAGCATGATCTTTCTGATAAAGCTAGTTAAGAAGACTTGTTGTAGTCTGCACACCTGCTTCCAAACATTAGCTACCAATCAAAGGTTTAGGGTCGTTAAGACTTTTTAATATTTTGAAAAGTCTATTCTGCTTACCAAAGCTGCATTTATTTGATCAAAAATACAGTATAAACAGTAAAATTGTGAAATATTATTTAAATTAAAAATATTTCAAATGTCTGTGTGAATCTATGTTAAAATGTAGTTGATTGCTGTGATCAAGTGTGCTGTCCAGTATTTTTGTAGAAATTGTGATACATTTTATTTTTCAGGATTCACAGATGAATAGAAAGTTTAAAGGAACAGCATTTCTTTTAGTAATGAGAATTAGAATGAGTAAATCTCATTCTAAATATGAAGAGTTTAGATGCAAAAGCCTCTAAATCCACCTGACATCTTTAAAAAAAAAAAAAAACATTTTTATCAGGCACTGATGTATAGGTTTCTATGTAACTATGTTTCTAGGTTCTATGTTCTATGTATATTCTACTGGTACTTCTGATTGGGCTGAGGATGGGATTTTAGTGAGTTTGAAGTAAAATTATTAATGGACGTATAATATCGTGTCGAGAGCATTCACTCAGTATCGTCTCATTTTTGACCAAGATGGCTTTTAGCTGGTTTTCCATCTGAACTCTTCATATATTCACTCATACATTAACAAATTTTAACCAATTTAATGCGTCTTTGATTGATAAAAGAAAGAAAGAAAGAAAGAAAGAAAGAAAGAAATATATATATATATATATTTTCCAACAGTAACTGTAGGATTTTAAGAGGCTACAGAAGATTGTTATATGTTTCCCAGAAGACAAAATAAGTTAAAGTACATAAGTTAAATGTAACTTATTTTGTCATCTGGCAAACATGCAAGTATCTTCTGTATCCTCTGAAATGCAGTACTAAATGGAAAAAAATATGATATTTAGGCAAAATAAAAAATTTTTTACACATCTACATTCTGTTCAAAAATTTTCACCCCTGGCTCTTAATGCATTGTTTTTCCTTCTGGAGCATCAGTGACGGTTTGAACCTTCTGTAATAGCTGCTTATGAGTCCCTGAGTTGTCCTCAGTGTGAAAAGATGGATCTCAAAATCATACAGTCATTGTTGGAAAGGGTTCAAATACACAAAAATGCTGAAAAACCTGGGACCTAAAGGATTTTTCTGAAGAACAGTGGGCAGTTTAACTGTTCAGGAAAAACAAGGGACTTATGAACAACTATCACTAAACAAGAAAAAAAAAAAAACAGCTGTGGATCATTCAGGTAACAACACAGTATTAAGAATCAAGGGAATGTAAACTTTTGAACAGGGTCATTTTATAAATTTATTAATTTCTCTTGTGGACTATATGTAGATATCTTTTCTGTGAAATATATTATTCAGGTCAGTACTAAATAAACAATAGCATGCTTTTTGTATGATCCCTCTTATTTTGGTTAAAGTAATTAACATTTTGCATATACTGAATGTGGGATGTAAACTTTTGACCTCAACTGCATGTCTGTGCTTGTATATATAATATAATATAACATCCTCACAGGTCTATTTAACAGGAATATTAGACTGATGTCTTTGATCCAGCCTGAGCCGTGTTTATGGTTAAAGTGGTCTGATAAGAATCCATTTGTGTGGTTGTTATCGTGGAGTTTAAGGTTGTCATTTTGAAAGAGAATCCGGTTAAGGTTCAGTGGTAGAGCAGGATCAAGAATGACAGTGTGACTGAGAGTTGTGCCTCACCTGAGACTGAGCAGAAACTGTCATGCCGCACCACAACACACATGTGCCACATTTTCTATATAATCAAACATGCATGGCCAAATCGCCTGTTCAGAGAGCTCCAGTGGTCATGATTTAGAATGTACAATCAATGGATGTGTACAAAAGTTTCTTTGTTTCATACAATTATTTCATTTTAAATTTAAGGTGAGGTCACAAATATTGTTGTTTTGTAAAATTTTGCATGCAAAGTCCATGCAACCAAAGGTTTTGCATGAGGAAGACAAACTTCCCTTTCAGTTCCGCTCATTTTCAAGTGCACTGAGCAATAAAAACATGCTTCGTTTGGAAGTGACTTCTGTGTCAGCAGTGCTTATTACATCTCTACACTGTAAAAAAAACAATTTGTTGAGTCAACTTAAAATAATTTGTTACCTGGCTGCCTTAAAATTTTAAGTTCAGTCAACTCAAATAAAGTTTAGTCAACTTGTTATGTTTTACAAAATACTTGAGTTGATTCAACCAACAATTTTAAGGCAGCCAAGTAACAAACACAGCTGTTAAGCTTAACAAACTAATTTTGTTTAGTCAACTTGAATATCTAAGTTGTCACTTAGTACAGTACAACTTAACATTTCAACTTGAATAAACTTATTTGTCCAGGGTAACAAATTATTTTAAGTTGACTCAACAAATTGTGTTTTTTTGTTGTTGTTTTTTTACAGTACATACTATTGTGAAGAGAAAATGGACTAAATGCAAAAAAATAAAAAAATAAAGCATTAAAATATTAACCCCTTAACATTCCTGTCAAATTAGCTCAATGCAAAACGTCCTGTGGGAGGAATGTTGGAACGCTAAAAGGTTAACAATTAACCTTTATTAAAATCTTTTTTTATTATTATTATTTGTAACATTGACAAAAATCTCACAAAACCATGAAGACATAAAGTAAAGCAAGGTTTACATTTCTTTTACATTCACTTTTATTTACATGTGTGCATATGATATTTGCCCACCAAAATGATCGTGTTCACAAGGTAAAAAAAAACTGGGGTTTCCAAATATTCTTTAAAAACATGAAATCTTCTAATGAACGGTATGAATAGTTTTAATTTTCACTGAACTCCAATTATAAACATCCACCAAACATTTAGACACAATCAGTAGAAGAAGAGTGTTCAGGAGTGTCAGGAATGCAACTCTTTCCACACTTTTTCCACCAATGTCTCTGCGATGCATGTGTGCTTTCTGTGAACATTTGACCTGCATCTGAGTCTGATGCACAAATGCCCTGATGTGTTTTATATTCACATCTGATTACTCATAACATCACTACAGCCTGGGAGAAGAGTCTTTATTTCTCTATTGCTCAAATCAGCTGTAAAGTGCAAGAATTCAGGCTGTCTGAACTCAATAGAGATTTGCTGAAATTATTTTTCCGCTGTCTAGTCTATACATCTAAAATTGGAGCTCTCCGTAGAGAAATCTGCTGGAGTGTGGCTCTGGCCGATCTCTCTTCAGTCCTGCTCACTCTTGTGAAGCAGACGCAGAGCTAAATATACTTTGGAGAGACGCCAGTGGGAAGCTCTGTTCACTGCGCTGCTTTTGTCCTGGTCTCACCTATATGTACTGTACAAAGAAATGTAATGAGAGACTAGGCGCTGATGCCATTGACTAGGATAAATCAAGATGATGGCTATACAATGCTAATTATACAGCACAGAGACACCTATGACAGATAATTCACCCAAAAATGTAAATACTCATGTTGAAGTAAGAGTTGTAAGAGTTTCTTTATTCTGATTAACACTAAAGAAGATATTTTTAAAGATGCTGGGAAACAAACAGTTTCAATAGTATTTTTATATTTCAATAGTATTGAAAAATACTATGAAAGTTAATGGCTGCCGTCAACTAGTTACCAAGCTATCCCTTTTATCTCACTTGAATGTATGTCACATATTTTAAGCTGCATGCCAATGTATACTAATAAAGTCATTTACTAGAGGTTATTCACAGTGGACAAATTTATCGAAAAAGACATTAAATTGATCAAAAAGTGTATTTAAAGATGTTTATAATGTTAAAAATTATTTCAAATAAATACTGTTCTTTTGAAATGTTTATTTATCAAAGAATCCTGAAAAATAAAATGTATCACAGTTTCCACAAAAATATTGTGCAGCAATTGTTTTCAACATTAATAATAATCAGAAATATTTGTTGGGCATATTAGCATATCAGCATATTAGAATGATTTCTGAAGGATCATGTGACACTGAAGACTGGAGTAGTGATGCTGAAAATCAGCAGATAAATTACATTTTATAATATATTTACACAGAATACAGTTATTTTACATTGTAATAATATTTAAAATTTTTACTGTATTTGTGGACCAAATAAGTGCAGCCTTGGTGAGAAGAAGAGACTCAAAAACATTAAACAATCTTGCCATCCCCAAACATTTGAACGGTAGTGTATAAGTAGATACAGTTGAAGTCAAAAGTTTACATACACCTTGCAGAACCTGCAAAGTGTTAATTCTTTTAGTAAAATAAGAGCGATCATACAAAATGCATGTTATTTTTTTATTTAGTACTGACCTGAATAAGATATTTCACATAAAATACATTTACATATAGTCCACCAGAGAAAATAATAGTTGAATTTATGAAAATCACCCTGCTCAAAAGTTTACAAACACTTGATTCTTAATACTCTGTTGTTACCTGAATGACCCACAGCTGTTTTTTGTTTAGTGATAATTGTTCATGAGTCCCTTGTTTGTCCTGAACAATTAAACTGCCTGCTGTTCGTCAGAAAAGAAACCTTCAGGTCCCAAAAAATTCTTTGGTTTTTCAGCATTTTTGTGTATTTGAACCCTTTCCAGCAATGACTGTATGATTTTGAGATCCATCTTTGAGATCCCACAACTGAGGGACTCATATGCAACTATTACAGAAGGTTCAAACGCTCACTGATGCTTCAGAAGGAAAAAACTGTGCATTATGAGCTGGGGGTGTAGACTTTTGAACAGAATGAAGAATTTTTCTAATTTTGCCTAAATAACATATTTTTTTTCATTTAGTACTGCCCTTCAGAAGCTACAGAAGATACTTGCATGCAGGAAGACAAAATTAGTTAAATTTACCCTGATCTTCAAATTCAAAAAGTTTTCACCCCCTAGTTCTTAATGCATGGTTTTGCCTTCTGGCGCATCAGTGAGCATCGTGTAATATTTGCATATGAGTCTCTCAGTTGTCCTCAGTGTGAAAAGATGGATCTCAAAATCATACAGTCATTGTTTGGTTCAAATACACAAAAATGCTGGAAAACCAACGAATTTGTGGGTTCTTTTTTTCTGAAGAACAGCAGTTTAACTGTTCAGGACAAACAATGGACTCATGAACATCTATCACTAAACAAAAACAAAACAAAACAAAAAAAAAAACAGCTGTGGATCATTCAGGTAACAACACAGTATCAAGAGTCAAGCATATGTAAACTTTTTAACATGGTCATTTTTATAAATTCAACTATTATATTTTCTGGTGGACTATATTATTTGAAATATCTGAAGAGTTCAGATGCAAAACCCCCTAAAAGCCGTCTTGGTCAAAAAAGAGATAATAATACTGAGTGAATTCTCTCGACACATATTATGCGTCCATCAAATACTTTTACTTCAAACCCAGACTCAGCCCAATCAGAAGTACAGGTACTTAGAAAATAACTTATACATCGGAGCCTGATAAAAATGCTTTTTTTAAAGAAAGACGTCAGATGGATTTAGAGGCTTTTGAATCTGAACTCTTCATTTTATTTAGGTCAGTACTAAATAAAAAATAACATGCATTTTGCATGATCCCTCTTATTTTGCTAAAATAATTAACATTTTGCAGATTCTGCAAGGTGTATGTAAATTTTTGACTTCAACTGTAAGTGCCTTTGATCCAGAAAAAGTTAGGAGCAAGCATAAAAATGGAAGAAATGTGCTGATATGATTACTGTATTAGTATAGTTTATAATATAGCAGTACAAAAACATGACAGTGTTGGAGAGTGTTTCTAACTCATCTGTGTAAACATCAAGTGGAAACTGAAGATGAATTTATATTAGACTGTACGAACAAAGCACAAAGAGGGGTTCCTCATTTCAGAAGAGCACCAGACGTCATTGAATGGGACAGAAATGGCTCTGTTGATGTTCTTCAGTCACGCTGAGGTCCCTCTGCTTTCACAGCGAATTAGCATCTCGATATCGTCTGGCAGCCGGACTGTGATGGGCTGAGATGAGCGCTGTATGATCGCTCTCCTCGTGCTCAGCAGGAGCAACAGGGATGGATTCGAGGAGGTCTCGCTTTAACACACAGCTGCAGAACTTGTGCTGGGATTTGGACCGGGATCAGTCTGGCAAACAGCCATGTTTTCCTCCCATCTGTGCTCCCATTGTCAGAATATGATACAATAATCCAGATGTGAGTAATACGGACGCATAAAAAGTGCGGCCGTTCCTCACTCTTCTCACAGAACGAGTGAATGAGAGAAGCGTTGCGTTGAAAATGTAGATATATGGGAGCCGTCCTTACAGAACAGTAAAACACTTTTAGGATGTCTGATGAATTATGATGTAGGTTTCACAAATCATTCTTCAGTGAAGGACATTTTCGATTGCTTAATCTAAATGAATGAAAAATGAATCTTCTTCAAACTATACTGAATTTATTAAAAAAAATATAAAAATTGCATAGGTATGATCAACATAGTATAATGTATAATGTGCCAAGTTAGATATTTTTACATTTGTAAAAGTTCAACAAAAGTGTTTTAAATTATCCAATATTCTCCAAGCTGCTCTCATATCTGGAAGTTAAATTAAAAGCATTTCTGTTCGAAGAGTTCAGCGTCTGGCTGAGATGCGCTAGCATGTCACTTTTCATCTCCATGATAACAACCACAAACTCGATTGTTCTCTAAATGTTTGATGCAATAGTAATGACAGCAGTATTGAGCACAATCAATTGAGAACAGAGATTCTTTGTTATAAAACATTACAAAAACAAAATGAACTGAAAACATGATTCTTAATTGTTAGAAAATAAGCAGAACATTTATTACACTCAGTTACCACCCTACAGTTAAAAAGTAGGCAATTCTGGCGTATTTAAATCCAGTAACTAAATTAAATGAAAAGCATTTCATTAGTTTCAGAATCACCCAAATACAGAGTGTTGGTATATGAAAAATTACTGTGATAATAATTTAAAATGTGATAAAAATTATTATTATTATTATTATTATTATTATTATTATTATTATTATACTGCTACTAAATACAAATATTAAATCTGTAAATAAAAACAAAATAATGCACATTACTATTGTAATACATCTGTAATACACTCTAAAATACTATTACTACTACTACTACTATTACTAAGCATAATAATAATAATTGTTTAATATTTAAGTATTATTAGTAGTAATTTCTTCATTTTTGAATGTTTTAAACTTTTATTTTGTAGAATTCTACAGATTGTTACACTTTTTAAAACTATATCAATGTTAAAAGGAAGTTAATGGTGATAAGGGTAAAGCCAAAAGTAGAGGAAATTCTGGCATATTTGCTTACTTAAAAATTAATTAATTAATTAAATGCAAAAAGTATATTCTAAACTATATTAACACACACACACACAACTCTAAAATGTTCCCTTGGTTGCCGAATCACCCTTAGAGTGTTTGACGAAAACAAACCAGACAGGTCATTATTATATCCAGATAGTCTAAACAGCCTGTCATTATTCTGTTGAAATGCTTTTTGGACTCTACAGCAGTCGTACAGCACATAAAGTACATCTATCTGTTACATATGTGTGTTGTAATCCTTAATTTGTTCAGTATAGCCGTTGCTCAGACTTCTGTCACAGTTCTTGGCAGATCTCTGCTGGTTAGTCTTTTATCACAGCAACAGCTTCTTTAATACATCCATATCAACGCGTCTGTTTGATGTGTGTCACGCAGGACATCTGTAAAGCCCTGTGGTGCCACCGGGTCGGAAGAAAATGTGAGACCAAGTTCATGCCGGCCGCCGAGGGCTCTGCTTGCGGTCCAGAGATGGTGAGTCACGCTCACAGGACGCATTCATGTCTTCAGAAGCAGCTCATCTTAAAAAGAAATCACATCGCACTCATCACACAAGTGGCACAAAAGCCAAACGCTCTGTTTCTTGTCACTGAAAGGGTTTAATCATTAACATCCTCTCATGGTCCTTCAGCGTGTGACATTAACCCTGCGGGGGAGAAAGCCTTTTAGGGGTTTTGTTGTTCTTACAGATGGGTTTTTAACAGATGTTTAGTGTCTTAAACGAGTGTATCCAGGGAGGCCGAGCAGAGAGAGGCTGCTGTAAATGCCAGCGGGCTGAATGGGTGAACAATTCATGCTGATAGTCACAAAAACACGATCTAGAACGTGACAGTGACGTTCACAAGAGAAGCTGAGGAGATTCACATGAAAATCAATGTGCTTCATCAGTTGGACAGCACATGTGCTGCAAATACTCGCAGCAACAAACAAATACAGAAACGTTCTGCAAACACTCACAACACAACCAAACACAAAAAAGCGCTGCAAAAACAGAAACGCGCTGCAAATATTGAGAACACAACCAAACACAAAAACGTGCTGCAAAAACAGAAACGTGTTGCAAATATTCACAACACAACCAAACACAAAAACAGAAACACGCTGCAAATAGTCACAATACAACCAATCAAACATATAATTTTGATGGCGAATTGACTGACATTAGTTTATATTCCAGTTTTAAATGTGCATCTGAGGTTAAAAGAAAAATTTCTTTATATGAAATTTGAATGGCATGACAATTAGAGACTGTAACCTACAGAAATTGTAATCCAACTCTAATAAACACTAAATACACATAGTCACACAATGTTGTTAACATTAACAATTTAATAACAAAGTATAACAGTCAGTGTTGGGGAATGTTACTTTTAAAAGTAATGCATTACAATATTGCGTTACTCCCTAAAAAAGTAACAAATCACTGCTGAGGGTGAGCTGAGGCAGGACGCAGATCTCGTTGACTTTTCTTCTGAGGACATTATCATTACAAATCAAGTTTTCCAGCCCACCCTCCCTGTCTTGCCTCAGCCTTGTGCATCAGCCATGCCACTGCTGTCACTGGACAGCCCCCATGTTCACCCTTAGCCCACCATCTGTGTGGTGGGCTCGCCACAGGTCTGCCCTTCTCCATCGGCATCGTGGCTGGAGGATCCCTCACCATCTTCTCCAGCCTCTGAGTCCCAGACTCCGCCTCAGCCCTCCGACCTGTCAGCTCCACCTTGGCACCTAGCTCCCTCATCTCCACCATCGCCCATCAGCCTACCAACTCCACCGGACTTCCTCATCCCTCCAGCTCCGCCTTGGGCGATCGTTGTCCTGCCATCGCCTCAGGACTCCACTCCACTGGCTACAACTCGTCACTCTGTCCCACCGGCTCCTTTGGGCTCCTCCCTCCCTCCAGCTCTGCCTCGGTCCTCTGTCGCTCCCTCTCCGCCACGGACCTCCGGATCTCCGCCTCGGTCTCCGGTGCCATCTGCTCTGCCTTGGCCCTCCGGATCCTCGGCATTGCCCTGGATCATCCTGCTCCGCTTCCGTCGGCCGGCTCCTCCCTCCCACCAACATGGCTGCGACCTGGGTCTCACCTGACTCCTCCTGCTCCGGATTCCTCCTGTCTCTTCCCTCCATCATCACCACCCTGGACATTATCATTACAAACCAAGTTTTCCTGCCCGCCCTCCCTATCTTGCCTCAGCCTTGTGCATCAGCCATGCCACCACTGTCACTGGACAGCCCCTCTGCTCACCCTCAGCCCACCAACTGTACGGTGCGGTGGGCTCACCGCGGGTCTGCCCTTCTCCATCTGTGTCATGGCTGGAGGATCCCTCACCATCACCTCCAACCTCTGAATCCTGGACTCTGCCTTGGCCCTCCGACCTGTCAGCTCCACCATGGCAACTAGCTCCCTCATATCCACCATCGCCCGTTGTCCCACCAGCTCCACCTTGGTCAGTCGTTGTCCCGCCATCGCCTCAGAACTCCTCTCCTCCGGCTGTGCCTCGTCCCACCGGCTCCTTTGGGCTCCTCCGGGCTCCTCCCTCCCTCCAGCTTCGTCTTGGTCCTCTGTTGCTCCCTCTCCACCGCGGACCTCCGGATCTCCGCCTCGGTCACTAGTGCCATCTCCTCCGCCTTGGCCCTCCGAATCCTCTGCGTCACCCCGGATCATCCTGCTCCACTTCCGTCGGTCGGCTCCTCCCTCCGTCGGCTCCATCGTGGGCCACCATCATGGCTGCGGCCTGGGTCTCACCTGGCTCCTCCTGCTCCAGATCCCTCCTGTCTCTTCCCTCCATCGTCACCACCCTGAACTCTGTTCATTGTCCTCCTCCCGGGAGTCCGGCCTCCATCGTAGTCTCCTCCTACCCGGACTGCCTTTTGTTTTTGTCTTCCAGCCCTATCCATCCCTATGTTCCCTCCTACATGTCATCTGTCCTTCTACAGCGTGGGGTCGCGTCTTCCAGGAGGGGGGAGTAATGTAACATTCCTGCCAACTGTCTGTTTTGGTTTCTCCGTCTTGTGTGCCCTTATTTGGAGTTCCTGTCATTATCGTTATGTTCTTCACCTGTTTGTTCATTAATTGGTGTCCTTATAAGTTTGCCTGTGTTCACTGTCTGTTTGTCAGCCTACAAGATTACATTATGTGTGTGTGTGTGTGTGTGTGTGTGTGTGTTTCTCTGCCTATTCCTGCCTTTGGATTATTCTTGTGTATTACTATTAAAAGAACTTTGATGTTTGAATATCGTAGTATTGTGCCTTTTCCTACATGACACTGTGACAACAGGGCTGTTACCAATCAAATGAAATCGTATCAACAAAACCAATCTTTTCACTAAAGAGGAAACAGAAGCATCTGAAGTGACAATTGGATGCATTTACACATGTTTAATAAAGCTAAAATGTAGCATAAACCCTTTACATTACATATATGCCAAAAAATGAATTTGCACTGCTGGTGTGCACCTCATCCACCAGCCATCCATCCACACAAATGGACAGACAGACAGATCAGTGTTGTGTAAGATACAGTATTCCTCATTGCTCTCCTCCCTCTCCTGTCGTCCCGTAGGATGCCTTTCCACTGATTCAGGCCCTTCACAGCAGATTGGGTTTAATGAGCTCATGCAAGCCTCGGCTGACCTCCTGGGCCGTCTCTTTATAAACATGCATTGCTGAAGTAGGTTTGGGTCACGAGGGTAATTACAGACCCTTCCTGAGGTCTGTCGATCAGGGAGGAAGAGCACTTCTCTTACGAACACATTCTCCTCGTCTCTGGCTGATACGGAGGCCAGCGCTGGTGGTCTGGATGTCTTTCACACGTGTTCCTCGAGGGGCGGTTCTGGAGGTGTTTGCTTTGTGATATATTAGACACGACAGTTTAATCCGAGTGAGAGCCAGTGATGGTACGCAGCGCTAATGATGACGGTCTCCTCTAGGAATCCTGCCCATCTGCGTTCATGAAATATCAGCTCCGTCACATGAGCCAGAGACTCGGATTCGGTTACACAGCGGGTGTGAAGAGCGATGGACTGAGACTACCATTCATTCACTTTTTAACCTCTCGCAAAGAGCTGAATCAGATGGAATGGTGCCTGATGGGAATTAAAATTAATCTGTGAAGCTAGAAAACGGTCATTTTCACACTCTCATGTTATTCCAGACCTTTCCAAATGTTACTTCAGTTAAACACAGAAGATGAATTTGTGAAGAAAAAAAAAAGTCCTTGTATTGAAAGTGAATGATTGCATTTGCTCAGATTTGTTATGGCAAAATGGCATCATAATGTGTGACTCATGCACAGTATTCCAAGTCTGCACGATTAAGGGAAGATGTAATTGCAATTTTTGAGAAGATGGTTAGTGCATCGCATTTCCAAATGCATGTTAAAGTGACTCAAACTCAGAGCAGATGGAGTTCATGTGATGCAGTTTACTGAGAACCGAGACGATCTGAGATGCTGAAAACACTGAATGATGAGCTGCTCACGTGTAAATAAACACAGTGCTACATGTCGTATTTAATTAAATTGCAGGCTTTGTGATTTGATAATAAAGTCATTAAACAATTATAGTTTTATTCCGGTGAATCATGCAGCCCTAATTCAATACCTTCATATGATTCGACAACCCCAAACTGAAGTCGCTACTCATTGAAAATCCATATCTCAACCACAGCTATTGACATTAGTGACTTATTTTTCAGTCCAAATTAATCTAATAGTCACTTGTCAGCTAATAATGACTAAGTTTAGTCCAATGCTCGTCATGTAATTCTAGCAGACTTTAATTACAGTGCATGCATCTTATTTGCCATTCCTATTGTGCTTTCATGATGCTTGTTTTTACATTTTGGAGAGTTACATTCATTATATGGAAAAGAGTGGAAATTATGTTTTTTAAGACATTGCTTTTTGTGTTCATAAAGGTTTGGAAGTTAAGAGAATGATGCCCGAATCTTTATTTTTGGGTGTACTGTCCATTTAAATATAAAGACTGCAATCACTCAGACTGATGTGTGTGTTTTTGCAGTGGTGTCGCCGGGGTCAGTGTGTAAAGCAGGGTGATGAAGGTCCTAAGCCGGTTCATGGTCAGTGGTCATCCTGGTCTGGCTGGTCGAGCTGCTCAAGAACCTGTGAGAGTGGAGTGACCTACAGAGAGAGACACTGCAGCAGCCCCAGGTACATTCAGTTATCAAAAACCAAGACTCAGTACTTGAAATGAATTTGCTCCATATGCAAGACAGGATTAGATCCAATGCAGATGCAGAGCAAAAGAAAGTGTTGAATTTTAGTTTTTTGGAAGAATTTATTTTTAACTTGCCATCCTGTAACATGTGAAATGAAAAAGTGTGCAAGATCCTTCATTTTTTGTCAGTGAATTATTTCATGTTGTTTTATCTTATTGCAATCAATCACTACTTTTTAAAAGTTTGACACAGTACGAATTTTTAGATATTTAATTTATACTTTTATTCATTAAGGACACATTCAGTTGATCAGAACTGACAGTAAAGACATTTACAAAAAAATTGTATTTCAAATAAATGCTGTTCTTTTGAGCTTTTTATTCATCTGTGAATCCTGGAAAATAAAACGCATCACAGTATCCACAAAAATATTGGGAAGCACAACTGTTTTCAGCATTGATAAAAATCAGAAATATTTCTTGAATGTTTCTAAATCAGCATATTTAAATGATTTCTGAAGGATTATGTGACACTGAAGACTGGAGTAATGATGCTGAAAATTCATCTGTGCATCACATAGAAAACGCTACTTTAAACTGTAATAATATCTCACAATATTACTGTTTTTACTGTATTTTTGTCAAATAAATGCAGCTAGAGTTAAGGTCATTGCACACTGAGTCCGAAATTTTCATCTGAAACTTCCGCACGTTAAAAAATAGATACAACCTCAAGTTGTGTCAATCGCATTTACACAGTTCTTCCGAAACTTTCGTTCGTCATAAAAAAGGTCGGTTCAATCATCCGGTTCAATTTTCTGCATTTTCGCATCCGTAGCAAGCATTTTGATAGGAAAGGATGACGAATATGAAGAAACACGTAAGAAAATTTCAGACTTTAGAATTACGAAAATTTGAAGATTTTTGCAAAAAAAAAAAAAAGTTGATGAATATTTTCAGACTTTGGTTTGAACCAAAATTCTCTGTAATTCTCTATCTGCTAGCATTCCCATTCATCTCAAGGCAAGCACAAAACTCTTCAGAAGTACTGTTTTTAAATTCTGTATCATCTTTGCTCATGCAAACACAAACCATCTGAGCTGTAGATGCCAGTAAACTCTCTATAGTAGAAGAAAAGCAATAGGGTACATGTGATCCTGTGAAATACTGTAGTTCTACATGATTTTTCATTTCCCACAAGGAGGAATATAATAAAACTGCTGCATGGAAAATTGCTGGCATTGTAAGTGGGTTTGATTCATGCGCTGATAATCACTCGTCTTGTTCATCATATGATGCTTTATGCACTGCTGCACTTTATATACAAACACTTTCCTCTGCAGAAATTTCATTTTAAGCGTCAAGAAAATGGATTCCTTGTCAAAATAGAATGACATCTTAATTTTATTGGCAATGTATCTCATTACTACAACAAACATTACAGCCGCTTGGCAACCGTGAGTGATTGAATGAAGTTGCTGTTGCTGTAAATCAGCATGTGTCTCGTGATCACTTTTTTTTCCCATCTTTTCTTCTCCCTCAGGCCGTTGTATGGCGGCAGGTTTTGCGAAGGCTCGTCTCGCTCTTATAAACTGTGTAACACCGCCGACTGTCCTCAAAACGGCATGGACTTCAGAGCTGCCCAGTGTGCCGAGTTCAACAGCAAACCCTTCCGTGGATGGTACTACAAATGGAAACCCTACACACGCGTTGACGGTTGGTCTAAATGTGTATTTCCATCGCTTTAGAGGATGTTTGAAAGAAATGAACCGGTGCTTTTGACAAAAATCTGGATAAAAGCATTATTTATGAAGTTAGACTGAAATGAAGTATGTTCAGCCTTCACATAACATTCACCCCCTTGAATTTTTCACATTTTGTTTCTGTTACTCCTCCAAATTGTAACACATGGAAAATGTGTCTTCCTTCCACCACATAATAAATTCAACACATTTACGCACCAAAAGAACATTAATGTCTATAGAACCAAAGACGTTTCCCTCCCCCCAAAGTCATTATTTTCTACACGGTCCTTTAGAAACGATTACAGTCATGCATCTTCATGCAGGTATGAGTGGAATCTCTATTCTTCAGCACAGAGTGCCTTGATATCTGATGAATTAGATGGAGAAAGTTGGATCGGGTTCTATCACAAATCTGGCATATTTCAAATTACCATGTGCTTTCGTCACTGGATCTTCATACAGATCTTTGGATGACTGAACAAGTTCTCATGAAGCGTCTTTCTGTATTTGGCTTCATCCATGTTTGCCTTAATGGAAACATGTTATTTAGTTCCTCCTGAAAAACAACCCCAATGCATGAATCTGCATTCTCTTCCATTTTTGAGCACTTCCACTATCCATATTCTTGTTTGTTCTGGAACCACATTTATATCATATATTTTAGGATTTGGGGTTAAGATTACCAATGTGAAAAATAAGTACACTTTAGCATACTTATCAAAAGAGCACTTATTGTGTTTTAAGATTGGGGATGGGGCTACTTCAACAGTCTCGTTGACCAGTTCCCTTTGAGTTTAAGGCAAGTTAATGTAGGGATTGAGTTGGGACAGAGCTTGCAGTGCTTCTAGGAAGATTCAGAGCTTTGTCAGTCTTTCTATAACTATTTCCAGCTGTTTTCCTCCTAGCAGATTGATCTCAAAGTTCCTTGGGCTTCATTAGCTGTGAGACTCACTGAGTCAGTGAAATTTGGTGTGCTTTCAGAAAATTGAACACAGATGGATTTGAAACCAACACAGTTGTACCTGGTTAACATATTTTTCAGAGTTTACGTTACTAGTGTGATTAAATAGTTTACACAAATTAGGCTATTCAAACCAATCAATTAAGATAAATATCCCATGCTTTCATTTCACAATGCCACAAAGCAGGAACTAATCAAATACTTTATTTACTGTCTGCAGATTAAAGTATGTGTGTTTTTAAGGGACCAAGCCTGATATTTCCTTTGTATGTGTGTTTGGGTTGTTCCAGATCAGGATGTGTGTAAGCTGTACTGCTTCGCTGAAGGTTACGACTTCTTTTTTGCCCTCTCCAGTAAAGTCAAGGATGGGACGCTCTGTACACAGGACAGCTCTGATGTCTGCATTGATGGCATTTGTGAGGTAATGTACAATATTCACACGTTTTGTTTTTAACTCAAAACAATGCAAATACTGCATAACCTGAGGTCTTAACACATTGAAGTCCACCAGCAAGTTTAAAGTTGTCATTTTCCTTTTATAAGTATTTTTCTAGATGTGATACATGTTTTATTTCTCAGTGACATGCTAGTAAACAACCAAATAAAAGATGTTAGGAAAAAAAGAGCCATTGACTGACTTCCTGTAACATGAGGCTGTTAACTTCCTTCCCCTACTTCCAGGAAGCATGGCGAGGGCAAACCCTCCCCCAAAAAAGTTAATTTTCATGTTACTAACAAGTATTTTTTGTTATCATATATATATATATATATATCTACATAATCATGAAGGTCTAGAATCATCCAAAAAAAAAAAAAATCTTACAAGAGATCTATAGTTTTTTTGTATACTTAGTCAAAAGTACCAGCGGCAACTATAGTTGCCAGTGGGCAAATGCCTTGTAAGTACATATAAGATAGATGATTGGAAAATTGGGTATACTGTTGCTAGCATTATGCTAATCACATTAACAGCTTGTTTAAAACATGTTAACATTATGCTAGCAAAATGCTAATTATGCTAATTTTGTTTTAACATTTTACTTGTGTTAAAATTTTGTTAGCATAATGCTAACACAATTAGCATGTTGTTAACATGATGCTAAAATGATTAGGGCTATTATTAGTGCCTAGTGCCGAGTTCTTCTCACAGTAAGTACCACTTACATTTTCTTAAGAAAATGTACAAATATATTTATTTTTATTTATTTATTTTCATTTAACTTTTTGATACACAATGCACTGTTGGGGCAACTTAATGGCTGCACTATGTTCCACCACTTTAAGAGAAATGGATTTGTTGTCTGTTGTCTCATATTCAAGACATTATAAGCTAGAAGGAGCTTTTTTGGGTTCATATCGAATGTTCTTTGACTTTTATACACAATAAATCTGTTTATGAATAAAAATTGATTCTCCCTACTGAAAAAAACAGCCAAAAACAGCCTAAGCTAGTTGTCTGATTTTAGCTGGTCATCCAGCCTGGTTTTAACTAGTTATAGCTGGTCCACAGGCTGGTTTTAGGGGGGGTTTGGCCACTTTCTTAGCTGGTCAGGCTGGTCTTAGCTGGTCATGCTGGGAGACCAGATGGAACAACCAGCTAAAAACCAGCCTGACCAGCCTAGCCAGGCTGGGAGACCAAATAAAACCAGGTACTTCCAGCTTAAACCAGCCAACCAGCTTAGGCTGGTTTTAGCTGGTCATCCAGCCTTGTTTTAACTGGTAAGCAGGCTGGTTTTAGAGGGGTTTTGGTCACTTGGTCACTTTCTTAGCTGGTCAGGCTGGGAGACCAGCTGGAACAACCAACTAAAATCAGCCTGACCAGCCAGGCCAGGCTGGGAAACCAGCTAAAACCAGCTACTTCCAGCTTAAACCAGACAACCAGCTTAGGCTGGTTTTACCTGGTCATCCAGCCTGGTTTTAACTGGTCAGCAGGCTGGTTTTAGAGGGGTTTTGGTCACTTGGTCACTTTTTTTGCTGGTCAGTCTGGGAGACCAGCTGGAACAACCAGCTAAAATCAGCCTGACCAGCCAGGCCAGGCTGGGAAACCAGCTAAAACCAGCTACTTCCAGCTTAAACCAGACAACCAGCTTAGGCTGGTTTTACCTGGTCATCCAGCCTGGTTTTAACTGGTCAGCAGGCTGGTTTTAGAGGGGTTTTGGTCACTTGGTCACTTTTTTTGCTGGTCAGTCTGGGAGACCAGCTGGAACAACCAGCTAAAATCAGCCTGACCAGCCAGGCCAGGCTGGGAAACCAGCTAAAACCAGCTACTTCCAGCTTAAACCAGACAACCAGTTTAGGCTGTTTTAGCTGGTCATCCAGCCTGGTCTGAACTGGTCAATATATGGCAAAACAAAGTAACTGGCATTACTTCTCTGAAAAAGTAACTCAGATATTTGCTTGTAAACGAAAAAGTAATGTGTTACTTTAGCAGTTACTTGAAAAAAGTAATCTGATTACATACTTTGTCTTCCTTGTAATGCTATAAATCCCAACACTGGTACTGTCTGGCCTTAGTCTAGTTACTTGCAAGTAACTGATTCATTTAAGTAATTCTCAGTTGAAAGTGTGTTGAATAAAAAATATACTTTATTTGTAATTGTTGTATTCTCTATGCAGTGGTTTGTTGAGTTGTGATACATGGCTACATGTAATAAAAGCATGATGCTGTTGGTTGTTTTGTTTTTTCTCTGGTAATGGACTACTGACACAGTGTGTGTATTATCATCAAAGCCAGAGATTTTCAAGAGGATTCATCTGTAGTGAATTCTCCCAGTGATTGGTTTTATGTTTTCTTCTGCTGTGGAAATCCCTGTTGAGAGGCAGAGCGATCAAATGCATTTCATCTCAGTTTGGTTTAGAGAACTAATAAAAACATATTTCTGAAGACTTTCCTTCAGAACACACATCAGTTTCATATTGCATGTTTGGATGTTTGTGGTGAAAGAGCCAACTACTATTTTGTTCCATTAAATTTGACTTCAGCTGCTGCGTTTCACTGACAACATTTAAAATCTGCTGTTATATTAAAAGAGAAATTGTGTTAGCATGAAATAGTGACAAACTGCAGCGGACCAGAACAATTGTAGTTCAGCAGATTTAGTTTAAATAAGCAGTGATGAATGATCGGAGTCATTTGTCATTTCATGTTTTACATTACACATGAGTCGATGACATAAGTAGTTCGCACTGAAAACATTACACAAAGAGTATTTTTATACACTGAACATGAACATACTATTCAGCTGAGAGCATTTGATCTGTGTGTGTTTGGACATGCATGTTGAAATCATTACGCTCTTGTGTTTCTCTACATTATCTCTGCAGTTTGGAGCATCTTGTACCTATTTATTAAAAAAAACATGTTTACATGTGAGCTTGCATAGTAGTGGTTTGTGGTGATCTTCTGAAATTAGGAGGCTAAATCCCATCTCTGGTTTTGGGTTTTTAGCCCTTGGTAAACTGAAAAAAAGATGAAAAAAATTCACTTTCGCTTTCACTTTCAAGACTGGTTCGGAGGGCGTTTAGTGTCTCAGCCAGCAGTAGTGCCTTCAGTGCAGCTGAAAGGAGATAGGCTATTTTAATTATTTATTAATAAACTAATGTATTCTGAGTCAGTGTCGCAAGATCCTGACTCGTAATCTCCTCTCTGGACGCGCCTTTAGAGAGAAATGCGTCTTTACAGGTTACATAATGAAAGAGTTTTTGTTTTCGATTTATTTTATTTCGTTAAGTAATCATTTAAAGCTTTATATATATATATATTTATCATGTCTGTGAGGCATGTATTCGCTGAGTTTTGGTTAACTTTTGTGAAGCGCTTCTGTTCAAGAACAAAATAGTAGAAAGCGCACCATGTTTGTCGTACTGCCTTAAAATTTTAAGTTTACTCAACTCAAATATCTACGTTTTCATGTAGTACAACTTAACATTTCTTGTTGACTAAACGTTTAACATTTAAACTAATATTGTTTTATACTTAAACAGTTTTACATCTAGAGATTTTATTTTAGGCAAGTTGAGATCATTTGAGAAGGCAATTGATCAAACAGACTATGAACAGTCTTCCGCTGGCCATTATTCATTACTTTAAAAAAAACAACTTATATTTAACTAACAAAAAATGCTCCAAATGTTTTTCTAAATTAACCTAATAAAAAAAAAATCACTTTGCCATTACATACAAAATTGAACTATTTTAATAATAACAAAACAGAAGTATAAGCTGTTTTGTGTGAACTGGGAAAAAAGACGGGCTCAGGTCAGACTCGGGCTGAGAATTTTGATAAGCTGTCGAACAAGGGCCAGGCTAGGGCCTATATTTGAGGCCCATGCAGGGCTCTACTTCCTCTTCTCCCCTGACTTTTTGTCTGATTTTACTGAACTGTTATAACTAGAATGGCGAGTGCTTCGTTTGTGCTTCTGTACTTGCTGAGAGGTCCTGCTGTGTGTTTTCCAGAGAGTGGGCTGTGACAGGGTACTGGGATCCAATACCGTGCCAGATCTTTGTGGCGTCTGCAAGGGTGACAACTCCACCTGCAAGATTTACAAAGGACAGTATACCAAACAACATCACCTCAGCCGTATGTGTCTGTCTTTACTCTCTGAATACATGTCAAGTCAATGTAGGCATCTGTCTAAATGAACCAGTTTCAATTTTAACAGCAAATTTGGATTTAGTCTTAGGCATAGTCTTTTGACTAAAATTACATTTAGTTTTAGTCATATTTTAGTCATGTGAATGTGTTTTAGTCTAGTTTTAGTCGACTAAAAATCATACCCAATTTAATGGGTTTAGTTACAGTGTAAGCATATCTCTAAAATGACCAAACTCATTGTATAGGTTTGATATTAACATTTTATCATGAAAGACTTGACTGCTGTGACACGCAACATGCCTTTATATTAAAATTAAACTTAACCATTTCTCATAAAGAAACATCTTTTCAATGAAATGACAATGGTTATATAGGGTAATTATGCATTCTTTATAACAACTTGTTTACAACATTAGTCATTCTTTCAAGCAGACATATTTATATAACTAAATAAATTTAGATTAATCTTTATTAGGGCTACTAAAGTGATGTAACCATGTGTGTTAACATGAATACTCATCAAAAGGGACAATTCGACATTTAAAGTTTGTATTTCTCTGTTCATGAGACGCAAGAGAGTAGGCCACTTTTGCGCTGTGTGACAGGTGCTTCTTCTATGTCTACGCTCGTAAACTGGAACGAATTAGGTTCTCTTTTGCATCGACAAATTTATCCATATATTTATGTTTTCTAATGTTTTATGAGACGTGCAGCAAATGTATGCCAGCTTATGTCCCGCCGTATAGATCAATAGGTTGCAGTTTAAATGTACGCAGGAAATTAGTTCTGAATGAATCTCTTCCGAAATTGTCCCTCCCTAACATTTTCGTCTTGTTTTTATTCGTTGACGAATATCAGTAGATCTTAGTCATAGTTTATATCATTCTAAATGAATTTTCGTTTCACTATCATCTCAGTTTTGTCAGTGAAAAAATGATGTTGATGAAAATAATGATGAAAATTATTTGGCAACGAAATTAACACTGGTATAAACAGCATTCTAACTAGGACTGAACATGTTCTGCTTTGTCTGTCGTGTAGAGTACTACCGTGTGGTGACCATACCGGCTGGAGCGCGAAGTATCCGTGTGATGGAGCTCAACTCCTCCAGTTCTTATCTGGCCCTGAGGAATCTGCAGCGGAAGTACTACCTGAATGGACGCTGGACAGTGGACTGGCCCGGACGACACTCCATCTCAGGGGCTGTGTTCGACTACAAGAGACCCTACAATCGTCCCGAGAGCCTCACCTCCACTGGACCCACCAATGAGACGCTGGTTGTCGAGGTAGTAGTTGCCTGTAACTTTTTTTCTTCCTTAATTATGTGTTTATTCACAATTAATTGTGTTTATTCTGTTTTTTGTGCTCTGTAATGGGTCTGTCTAATGAAAGTGTTGGGCATATGTGTCACATTGCTGTGCAAGCGTGCATCTCATTTACACTGATGCATTTAACATAGATTTATTTTAGAAAAGAAAAAAG
This sequence comes from Cirrhinus molitorella, assembly GCA_033026305.1. Taxonomy (NCBI): domain Eukaryota; kingdom Metazoa; phylum Chordata; class Actinopteri; order Cypriniformes; family Cyprinidae; genus Cirrhinus; species Cirrhinus molitorella. Next base: position 33,050,566 of record CM065123.1, on the reverse strand, counting down.
AAAAAGAAAGAAAACCTTAAATAAATTAATTAAAGGAATAGTTCACCCAAAAATGAAAATTTGCAGAAAATGTACCCTCAGTCCATCCAAAATGTAGTAGATGTAGATGTAGAATTCCATCACTGTTTCACCAATGGATCCTCTGCAGTGAATGGGTGCCGTCAGAATGAGAGTCCGGTTGATAAAAACATCACAATAATCCACAAGTAATCCACACCCATAGGCGGAGTTTCACATTTTTGCTTGGGGGGGCACCTACCGGTAGACCACAAGCTCTGATTTTTTTTTTTTTTTTTTTTTTTTTTTACACAGTGTATATACCTTATTTTGCCACTTTTCAATTATTTATGGTCTATATGTGATGCTGTGATCTGGGAAAACCTGTCGGATGTCGCACTGGAACGTTTTAAGGAAATTAAAAAAATAGGTCGAATGTCAATATTTTGTCAAAATTATGTTTTCATTAAATTATTATTCTATAACATCTTGTCTATCATCTCTGAAAATATATCGGCAAAATTCACTTGTTAAGTGCAGAAAAACTGCGATTTATTGCAGCAAGCAGAAATGATTGTCATATGCACAGTGCACAGTGTGTTGCGCTCGTGTTTCTAAATGTAAACTATAATTACATGGTACATTATTCGTGCTATTTAAACATACCAGAGGTGACAAAAAATCGGAGACTATACCTATGATAAACAATGGAAAAAAGACGTTCCTCTTCAGGAACTCGCGCTGCATCGAACGACGCTTTGGGGAACGCCCTTGGCGGAACCACGCTCTGAATGCATGAGTAGCAAATGAAACGGCAGCGGTGACGTCAGAGGCGGGTGACGTCAGCGACCAGGAAGCTATAAAACCACGTGCGCCGAGACGGCGTCAGCTTCTGTCTTTCAGCGGAGCGCTCTATGTGTGTGTTTGTTGTCACTGTTTTTTGTGCCAGTTTGCACAGCTTTTATTTGAGTGACAATGTCTGATAGGAAAGATATTCAAAAGAAACAGCTTGTTGTTAGGGGAAGTGAAGGCAGACCGCGTTTTAAACCATGTGTTCCTCCCTGTAAGCGGTTTATTGCTGAAGGGGATACACATGGTTGGTGCGTGGTCTGCCTGGGAGAGGAGCATGCGGCGTCAGCCCTCGAGGGGGCTGGCTGCCCGCACTGCAATTCAATGCCAGCACGTGTGCTCCGCTCCCGGAAAGCCCTCTTTGAGGAGGGGGCTTTCTCCAGCGTTCCTCATGGGTCTGGTCCCGCTTCGGCTGAGGCTGAGCGGCGGCTGCACTCATGGGGTTCGCAGTTAGATCTGTTGGAGGGGATGGAGACGGGTGAACCCCTATCTCTTTCCTCACCCAGCAGGTCTGAAGCCCGCTCCCAGGGTTCGGAAGCCCGCACTGCGGATACTTCCCCCCGGGGGTCGGGCTCGGCCCTCCGCTTGTCCTCCTCTGAGGAGGGGGATGAGGGGGGTGCCGCTGATGTTTCGCTTCCCCAGTCTGTTCGGTATGAGGAGCTGTTGGAGGTGGTGACTCGTGCAGTGTCCAGGTTAAAGATAGACTGGCCTGCCGAGAGTCAAGATGAGCCGCAAGGAAGCAAGTTAGATGAACGCTTCCTGCGGACAAAGACACCACCTCCACGAAGGAGCCTTCCTTTCTTCCCCGACCTCCATGCTGAGGTGTCGAGGTCTTGGGGAAGACCATTCTCCTCTCGCTTGTTTGTCCCTTCCTCTGATTACTACGGGAATGTGGGAGGGCTTAGTGAGAGGGGATATAAAACGATGCCACGGGTGGAACAGACGTTGGCCACCTATCTGTCACCCGGTTTGGCGTCGTCTTTGAAGGCTCCTTCCTTGCCTTCTAAGCCTCTAAGAACAACTTCAGGGCTAGTTGGCAAGGGGTACACGGCAGCGGGTCAGGCTGCTTCATGTCTGCACACTATGTCAGTGTTGCAGGCATATCAGGCTGACCTGCTGAAAGACCTTAGCGACGGCGAGGAGATTGACGTTAACGAACTGCGTCGTACCGCTGATCTTGCTCTCCGCGCCACCAAAGAGACCGCTCGCGCTGTAGGGCGGTCTATGGCAGCTATGGTGGCTGCGGAGAGGCACCTCTGGTTGACCTTGTCCGATATGAAAGAAAAGGACAGGGTCTTCCTTTTGGACGCCCCGCTTGAGCCAACTGGCCTATTTGGCGACGCCGTAGACTCTGTCGTCAATAGGTACCAGGAGGCTCGTAAGCAAGCGGCGGCGTTTCAGCGGTACCTCCCTCGCCGCATTATCGCTGGGGCTGCTGGGCGGGAGCAGCCCCAACCGTGTACCAGCTCCTCATACCGCGACACACAAAAACAAAGCGTCGCTGCTCGTGCTCCTCCATCTCGCGAGCAGCGGCGCCCGGGGTCTTCCAAGGCGAGGCCCGACTTGAGAGTCGTGCTGCAGTTGAGGAAGGCCTCGGGGAAGCGGCCCTGACGGTGGTTCCTCAGGACCGTTGAGGGCAGCCCCTCTCGGGGGCGAGCGGGTAGCACCGCAGTTCACGGTGTCCGTCTCCCCTCGAGGCCCTCAGGAGACCAGTCTGCTTCTCCTGCCGGAGTTACAGGGCGCAGCAGTCTCCAGCGAGCTAAAACCCCAGCTTCTGCCCGCTTGCGTAGCAGGGTTGGGGGGCTCACAACCCCCACGGGGGTCCCTAGAGCAGTTAGTTCTTTCTCCCCTTTCTGGTCCAATTATTCAGGGCGAGCTAGCAGCTCAGGGAAAATTAGAGGCCAGTCTCGAGAGGCTGGTACCCTTAGTAGACTTTCTGGCAGCGTGGAAGCTACTGCCGAATGTCTCTCAATGGGTCCTGCGCACTGTAGAGAGAGGTTATTATATCCAGTTTGGCATACCACCGCCACCTTTCGACGGGGTTTTTCCCACTCTGGTGGGCCCCGAGCAGGCTCTAATAATGGAACAGGAAGTAGCTACTCTGTTGAGGAAGGAAGCCATAGAGCTGGTTCCTCCTCAGGAGAGGCAGTTAGGGTTCTACAGCCGTTATTTCATTGTTCCCAAAAAGGATGGGGGTCTGAGACCCATCTTAGATCTCAGACGTCTGAACCGCTCTGTGAAGAAACTGAAGTTCAAGATGCTTACACTGAGTCAAGTGGTGTGTCAAATCAGGTCCGAGGACTGGTTTGTCACAATAGATCTAAAAGATGCGTATTTCCACATCTCCATCCTTCCTCATCACAGGAAGTTCCTGAGGTTTGCTTTCAGGGGCCAAGCATACCAATATCGTGTTCTTCCGTTCGGCCTAGCACTCTCCCCCCGCACGTTTACAAAATGCATGGATGCAGCTCTTGCTCCTCTAAGACTCCAGGGGATTCGTATCCTCAACTATATCGACGACTGGCTTATTTTAGCCCAGTCGGCCGAACTGGCAGCTCAACATCGAGATGTTGTGCTTGCCCACATGAAGGCGTTGGGGTTGAGACTGAACACCAAGAAAAGTGTGCTGTCTCCATTACAGAGGACCACTTACCTAGGTGTAGTGTGGGATTCGACTACGATGCAGGCACGTCTGTCACCTGCTCGGATCGAGTCGATTCTCACCTCAGTCGCGAGAGTCAGAGAAGGCCAGTCACTCACTGTAAGGGAGTTTCAAAGACTTTTGGGTCTGATGGCAGCAGCGTCCAACGTGATACCTCTTGGCCTACTGCACATGAGACCCCTACAGTGGTGGCTCAAAACCAAGGGGTTCTCCCCGAGGGGAAACCCGCTCCGCACTATCAAGGTCACGCGGCGTTGCCTCCGTGCCTTGGATATGTGGAGAAAACCTTGGTTTCTATCTCAGGGCCCAGTGTTGGGAGCTCCTTGCCGCCGTGTCTCGCTAGCGACGGATGCGTCCCTCACTGGTTGGGGAGCGGTCATGAGTGGCCGCTCGGCCCAAGGTCTATGGAGTGGTCGCATCTCGAATGGCACATAAATTGTCTAGAGATGCTGGCCGTGTTTCGTGCTCTGAAATACTTTCTCCCAGACCTGAGAGGTCACCATGTGTTGGTGCGCACCGACAACACAGCGGTGGTCTATTACATCAACCACCAGGGGGGTCTGCGTTCGCGTCCTTTGAACAAACTGGCACACCAGATCCTCCTGTGGTCCCAGGACAAACTCCTTTCGCAGAAAGCAGTTCACATTCCTGGGCATCTCAATGTGGGAGCAGACGTCCTGTCGAGACAGGGGCCGAGGCCCGGGGAATGGATGCTTCACCCAGAGGTGGTGCAGCAGATTTGGACCATTTTCGGTCGAGCTCAAGTGGACCTTTTTGCTACTCAGCAGACATCGCAATGTCCCCTTTGGTTTTCTTTAACCCCTCCAGCCCCACTGGGGCTGGATGCCATGGTACAGACGTGGCCGAGGCTTCGTCTGTACGCTTTTCCCCCGGTCGCTCTGCTCCCAGGAGTTCTGGAGAGAGTACGTCGGGACGGGGTCAGCCTAGTTTTAGTAGCCCCGAACTGGCCAGGCCGAGTGTGGTTCTCGGACCTGATCTCCCTCCTCGACGGCTCTCCGTGGGAGATTCCTGTCAGGAGGGACCTTCTCTCTCAGGCGGGGGGCTCCATCCTTCATCCCCGCCCGGAGATGTGGAAGTTGTGGGTGTGGCCCCTGAGGGGGCACACCTCATAGCTTCTGGTCTCTCAACTGAGGTTGTTGAGACCATCCTCCATTCCAGAGCTCCCTCTACGAGGAAAGCGTACGCCATGAGGTGGAGGCTCTTCACTTCATGGTGCGAAGACCGCCAGCTAGACCCAGTCAACTGCCCGGTTGGTACAGTTCTGGAGTTCTTGCAGGCCCGTTTCTCCACTGGGATAGCCCACTCCACCTTGAGGGTGCTCGTGGTGGCAATATCGGCCTACCACACCCCTCTGGATGGTATGTCTGTGGGCAAGAACCCCCTTGTTATACGCTTCCTCCGTGGTGCGCTGAGGCTGAGGCCTCCAGCACGTGAACACGTCCCTACGTGGGACCTGGCTGTGGTACTTGAGGCTTTAAGTAAACCTCCTTTTGAGCCTATTGATGAGATCTCCGATCGTTTTTTGTCTCTGAAGACCGCTCTCCTTCTGGCCCTCTCCTCACTTAAGAGGGTCGGGGACCTGCAAGCCCTTTCGGTGGCCCCCTCATATCTTGAGTTCGCCCCTGGCAATGCTAAGGCTTTTATTTACCCCAGAGCGGGGTACGTTCCTAAGGTCCCCACTTCCACACCACAGCCTGTAGTGCTCCAGGCCTTCTGTCCTCCTCCTTTCCTTAATCCCGACCAGGAGAAGTTACACTGCACCTGTCCTGTCCGTGCTTTAGATGCTTACGTCCACAGAGCTGCCCTGTGGCGTAAGACGGACCAGTTGTTTGTATGCTATGGCAAACCCCAGAGAGGTCTACCTGTGTCTAAGCAAACTTTAAGTAGATGGATAGTTGAAGCCATCTGTGCTTCCTACGAGTCCTCTGGTCTCCCCTCACCTTTGGGGGTCAAGGCTCACTCCACCAGGGCCATGGCCTCTTCTAAGGCTCTCCTCTCGGGGGTCCCCATCCAGGATATCTGCAACGCTGCGGGGTGGTCCACGCCCCTCACCTTCATGAGGTTCTATAACCTTGACCTTCGGGCCACTCCCGGTTCCTCAGTCCTCGTGCCTTAAACACACTGGGCAGGGACTTGAAAGTCTGGGGGCGTGGGCATCTCGTTCCCCAAAGCGTCGCTCGACGCAGCGCGAGTTCCTGAAGAGGAACGTCTAGGTTACGTATGTAACCATGGTTCCTCGAGGGAACGAGACGCTGCGTCTCTATGCCATACTTCCTGCGTCCGCTGCGAGCGCTCGCTTCAAGAGTTCGAAGCTGACGCCGTCTCGGCGCACGTGGTTTTATAGCTTCCTGGTCGCTGACGTCACCCGCCTCTGACGTCACCGCTGCTGTTTCATTTGCTACACATGCATTCAGAGCGTGGTTCCGCCAAGGGCGTTCCCCAAAGCGTCGTTCGACGCAGCGTCTCGTTCCCTCGAGGAACCATGGTTACATACGTAACCTAGACGTTAGTCTGTTTGTGTAATAATGCAGTATAGCGCTACTGACATCTAGCGTTAAACCCGTGAAGTGAAAGTGAAAGTCGTCTCACTTCAAACTCGTTTTTCTCAAAATTCCATTCCTGAAAATCATAGCTATCAGCCAACTTCAGACAGCTATAACTTCAGTTCTGATCAAGCTATGGACAAAATAAAAACAGTTTTGGAAAGGACTGGAACCCAGCTTTCATATGGCATCAAAAACCAAAAAAGGTACTGGTACTGCACGTTCCCGGGACGGAGGTGTTCGCGGCCTCAGTTGCTGTGTCAGTATCAGCTGCAGTAGAATAAATGTCAAAGTCCTCCACGCTTTTTTGCGCTGGTTTATTAAAATAACGACGAACATCCATTTTGTTTATTTAGCAAATCTTTGCAGATTAAAGCAGGATTAACAGAACGAGAAAAGAGTCCACTCACGCCATACTTTGAGATTCGATAGTTGTGCTAGTAGCTTTTTTTAAAGGCATTAATTACAAATAATTTAGCCTTAATGTACTCATTAAAATACGATAATGCAAATAAAATGAGACAATGTGAAACTATTTTTGTTTTAATAATTCTGACAAAACCCACTGGCTCTGGTCTGGGGGGGCAGTGCTACCCGGCCCCCCCCCCCAAACTCCGCCTATGTCCACACCCCTCCAGTCCATCAGTTAACATCTGGAGAAGACAAAAGAAACCGATCCATCATCCCACATCAATCCATAATCCAAAAAAACTTTTTCTCTTGTGAAAAATCTGCACAGACCAAGCACAGTTTACAAGCCGGAAGGCTAGATTTTGATGTAAGAGACAAAAGGACATGGACTTTTTCAGATAATTTTATGACAGTTAATTTGTTTTTTTCATGACAAGTTGGAATATGTCATATGGTGCAACTTCACAAAACTTTGAAGTTTATAAATGTAATTCATAAATATACTGTTTAGCTTAAAAATGTACACATTTACTCAATGTGAAATGAAAATATATTATTACTGTCATTAAAAAATACCACATGACATTGTTAAAGCTGCTAAATTCAAACATGAAAAGGGTATAAAAACTCTTTTGAAAACCACATGAATCATTAAACAGTTCATTTCTAAGCTCTTTTCTTAAGTTTAATTTATAAAAGACCTTTATTTATTTGTTATTGACTCTTATATCATGCAAATGTAAACTGTTACTCGTGTTATTTTAATTATTTGGAATTAATATATAATACCTGCATGCAACACATTTGAATGAGATAAAGGCAGAATGTTCTGATAGCGGAAGACACTGTTCAGCGACGCAGCATGTGGGCAGCGTTCTGTCATAAAACAGTCAGTGCTTGCTGTTCTAAGTTTTAATTAAAGAAGAATGGTTTTGATATTACCTGTGTGTTTGATGGTGTTTATTAGTTCTTTTGTGTTTGTCACAGGTTCTCATGCAGGGCTGGAACCCGGGCATTCAGTGGGAATACACATTGACCAAAGACCATACAGAGCGACGCAACCAGCCCAAACACAACTACACGTGGGCCATCGTCCGCTCGCAGTGCTCAGCCAGCTGTGCAGGAGGTACTGATCAGTCTGAACACAACCTGCTGCCAGTAGATGAAAATGCCAAATGTAGGCCAGACATTACACTCCAGTCACATGTTAAAACATGAACACTTTAGGACCAAATCAGTCTGTCACAAATCTTCTGTGATTCTGATCCAGCTCAAGCTCATCATGCCCTGTTGATTGCAGTACAGCTTAAATCTTTCCTACACACTGATTGCATTCACATGTTCATTATAAAATGCATATTTGCAGAAAATAGATCTGAATCAATTTATTATATTTGTTGACGGTTTTACATTTGGCAGATACTTTTATCCATTGCATTCAAAGTATTGCATTTTATTGGTTCATGCAACGCTACTATTTTAAACTGGTATTCACTGAAAACCTAGACATCCATCCTAGCTCTATATGGCACATTCATGAGAGTTTATGAGAGAAGTAGTGATATCTGATTTGTCAACAAATCATTTTGAATCAGGGCCCGTATTCACTAAACATTTTATCTTACCACTAAGAGTTCTCCTAAATATCAGTAAAAGTTTTTAGCTAAGAGTTTTCTCCTAAAACATATTCACAAAGCTGCTGAGACAATTTTTTACTAAGGAATAGAGAGAAGTCTTAAGATAAGAGTAAGGGCGGGGTTGACCTTGATGCTATAGATGATGTCAGCATGCTTACTAACTATGCACACAGCGATTGGCTGATAGAGGAGATTTGTCAGAGATTTGTTCATAGATATATTGTAGAGCATGACATTGTGTTGCCATATTAAAATAAAGGTTTACCAATTAAAATGTTGCACATTCAAAAAAAGATTTTAAAATGCAGGCTAAAGCCTTATTCGGACAGGAATAGTTAAATTTTTTATCACCCGATGTCTGCAATTTTCATGGAATAATTTGGACAGGACCAATTCTTTCTCAGAGGATCACTGAGTTTGCTGAAAAACAGTAATTTGCTCTGGAATTATTACAGAGGTTGTGTGAGAAAAACACAGATGCAGCAGATTTGGACGGGATTAAAATCAAAAAGTAGTTTGTTAAACAAATTTCTCTAACGACCCCCTGTAAAACCAGTCCTGTCCAAATAGGGCTTAAATGTCACTAATTAAACAAGTATTTGTTAAACTAATTGTCAGCCTCTTACATGTATGCTTCTCATAGAAAAAATAGCAGATATGAATATAAACAGCCTTTTTAATTAACAGAGTAAAATAATCATGGCTGATAGTAAGACATGCAAATGTAAAAGAAAACCAAACTGGACGCGAGAACAGCTGTTACTTCTTGCTTAACTTCGTTAATGAAAACAAATATATAATCAAAGGATTTGTTATCGTAAAATGTTTCTAAAATGTTTACATTCCGAGGCAGATTGCTGGCAACAGGCATTTTAGGATAGTTTGTAGCTTGGTCTTAGTGACTTAGGAGTCCTCCTCACTAGTGTTTCATATAGATTTGGGAGCTAGTTTAAGTGCTAAAACGCTTTGTGAAATACTCTTGTAGGCAAAAATGCAAAAATGTAGGAGTCCTATAGTCATTTAGGACTGACACGCCCATTATTTTTAGGATTTTCTCCTAAATCAGCAAGTTATGACCTACTTTTAGCCTTAAGATGTTTTGCCCAGGGCCCATATTCTTAAAGCTTCTAAGAATCCTCTAAGAAAGCTCCTAATTTAGCTTTAGAAATTTTATGTAGGAGTTTTAGCTTAAAAGTGATTCAGGACCAATCTAAGAGCAACTCTTGTGTATCTTAGTGAGGAGGCAGTTAATGTCTTACTTAATGTATTTAAAACAAAATCAACAAGGTAATTGTTTGTGTGAGCACTTTGCTTGTTTGTGACATATACACTCTTAAAAATAAAGGTGCTTTACGATGCCATAGAAGAACCTTTTTGTCTAAATGGTTCCATAAAGAACCTTTACCATCTGAAGAACTTTTCTCTTTCACAAAAGGTTCTTTGTGGTAAGAAAGAGATGGTTCTTTAAAGAACCTTTGACTGAACATTTCTTTGTGGAACCAAAAATGTTTCTTCTATGGCATCACTTTGAAGACCTTTTAAAGCACCATTATTTTTAAGAGAGTACCCAAATATGTTAATGTAGTTAATTTGGTGATTACTTCCATTTCTGGCAGTATGGCATTTCTGTGCTATGACGGAGATGTTAACATGTCTCTAATAAGATCAGTCACAAACACGATCTAATGTGTAGCAGTATCTTAATAACTCACTGTCATGCATTGCGTACAACATGTTTCTTCCCCCTTTTCATATTTCGTCCATTTTCTCCACTGCTAAAGAAACTCTTAAGCCTCTTAAATGTCCTCATCCGTATTCCTAACAATTTTGGACCCAGAGGGTTAAGATGCTTTCTGAATTACTTTTTTCTTTACTAGGTTGTTTTCTTTAATTTGAAGAGGAAAAACCTACATTTCTAAAAATGTTCTTAGAATTTTGTCACTAAGAGCAACTTACTGCACTAAGAATTTTCATGAATACAGGCCCTGTTTAATTTAAGTGAAATGTAGAACTAAATCTTAAGTGTCAGTCTTCGAGATGATTCACAACACTTTGTTGTGCCACAAAACAGCTTCCGGGTGATGAAATACACATGGACCAATCGCTAAACAGATTTTCTTATTTAAGATTATTCTCAGATAAATTCACTTTGAATGGTTAAATTCCTGATAGGACTTTACATTCAACACATATTTGACAATACAGAATTTTCAAGAGAATACATTATGACAAGGAAACGAAGCGTCATCACAACCTTTAATTTAGGTTTGTGCCGTTAGACGATAGTATTGTGTATTGACGGTATTCAGAGCCTGTTGCTGATGCTGATTTTTAAGTGTTGACTGAGGGGACACTTAAGTGTTGTGAACTAAATACAATAATGTCAACCCAAAATGGCCGCCTTTGACCTCTGATACAGCCAGTAGTGATACACCTCTGATACACCAATCATTTGATGCAACTACAATGAAATCATTTAATTAAGACACTATTTAATATTTCAAAATATAAAAAAAAATGCTTTGCATTGTGCAAAATTATCACAAATGATTATTGATGCTTTGAAATCCTTTTCTGTTGGTATGTCTCTTCGTTTACAGTTGGAGCAATGATGTAAACATGAGATCCATCAGCAAAGCCCACAATCCTCATAATCCAGTGGCTTGTTTTTGCAGCATGAAGTGTCATATAATAGTGGCCAAAACAAAAACAAACAAAAAAAATGTGTTACTCATTTTGTAAGCGTATTGCAAATTTGCTTGGAGTCAATTATTTTATTTCTGATAATAAGCCAAAGAAACATGCCAAAGTGTGCAGTCATAATTTTTGGTCATGCTGCCATACAAAGAAATTATGAACATATGCAAAAACAAGAGAGGACCAACAAAGTATTAATAACTGATTGTTGTAGCCAATGTCGATGTTGCCAATTTAGTGATTTTGACTAGATTTTTTTTTTTATTATTCTCAAAAGCCCAGTAACAAAATCAATTTCTTGGACAAACCTTATTTAGAACACTCTCCCACTGATATATTTTTATTATAGATCAGTAAACTCGCCATTGTGACCTCATCCTCATCAGCTACATGTAGCGATTGTTTTAGCTACTTTCAATTGAAAGCAGTTAGCAAAACTGGTCAGTGTTTTGTTTTTTGTTTTTTTCTTTCCTTTCTTTCATATTTTGATGGCTTAAGAGAAATGTAAGGTCATTCAAACCCTCCACACATCACTTTTAGTGTTACAATATTTAAGACCCTGCTTACTGTGTCATCGCCGGTGCATTGCTGCATTTTTCCAAATTTCCAGTGAAAAAAAACATAATTGCTACTTTATTTCTGCATTAAAGTATTGATTTGTGGAGTGGAAGAAGTTAATTTTCTTACTTTGTCAGTTACAAAAAAAGTTTTTTTAAATAATTATAATGATACTTTTTTTTTTCGCTTGATCAAGTTTTTATCATTCTGTCAATTCCATATCATATAATTCCAATACGTCATATCTTCATTGGAAAGTGTGTGTCTCCTCTTCTTTGCTGCCATCTTGTTACTCCTAACCAGGTTAGGAGAACTCTTCAGCTCTCTTAAATAATTTAGGAGCTGAGACCTAGTCTTAACACTTAGGAACCTTTATCACTCTTAATCTTAAGTCTAGGAATAAGAGCAAAATTACATCATTCTTAGAATTTTGACACACTTAAGATTAAAATTTTACTCTGAGCGGCTTTATACATACTTCCCCTGATCTTTTTAAGGGGAGACACTGCAGGCAACAACGCAGTTTTTTTGATGCACCTCTCAAACTGAGATTTTGGGCTTTTTGGGTTTTTATAAAGTGTTTTTTCAGACTAGCGGAAAGAAGACACCTAAAAGACACTGTTAAGTGTTTATTTTATAGCACTGTATCTATTTGTGTCAATAGATTTCAATTACAGTATGTATTTTTAAAGGCCATTTTCTCAAAATGAGTTTTTTCTTCTAAATCTCCACTTCAGTAGCACTTACACACACCAAACTTTACATTTTTTATTCCTGTCTATATCCTAAAGGTTTTTACAGAGGGATTTGTTCATATATAATTTGCCTGATTATATACAACATTTTATTTCCCCAAATATATTGTTCCCCCTTAAATTATTTTCTGTCTGTTCTAAGTATTTACTGAATTTTGGAGTGACAAAATGAAATACCCCAAATCCCCTCTGTAAAAACATTTGACTCTAATGTGTCAAAAAAATTAAACAATCATTTTGGGTAACACTTTATTTTACGGTTTCTTAACTAGTTGCTTATTAGCATGTATGTTACTAGAATATTAGCCATTTATTAGTACTAATTAAGCACATATTAATGCCTTATTCTACATGACCTTATTCTACATCCCTAATCCTACCCAATACCTAAACTTAACAACTACCTTACTAACTATTAATAAGCAGCAAATTAGGAATTTATTGAGGGAAAAGTCGTAGTTAATAGTCAATAAGTGTTTCCTATTCTAAAGTGTTACCTAATTTGGAATCCAGTGTTTAGGGTTTTTGTTCTAGAAATGTATGTAAATTAGTGCATATTTCATTAAATAATACCTAATTTGCATATGTAAACCTAAGAAAACTTGTTTTAGAAAACGTGTAATACTAAATTTTTTAGCAGTTATCAATGTAATCAATCAACTGGGTAAGTAAGATGATAACTATTGGTTGTTTTTTTTTTTGGTCTTTTTTTTTACCCTATTCACCTGTAGTGTCTTGCCTTAATGAATCAGTTGATCCAGTTCTCAAAATCACTCTGAATGATTAATGAATTCTTTTAAAGTATATTATTTCTTTTTCACAAGGGTTTCTATAAAACCTATTGCACTTTTTCATTAATTGCTTATCTGTGTTTCAATCTAAATGATCTGAGGGAAACCCAACAGCATTGTTGTGTGTTTCTCAAGCGTGTCTGGCATTCTGTGCAGGTGTAACTCTAGAGTTGAGCCTCAGGTGAGTCAGCAAGGTCTGTTCCCATCAGTAGTGCTGACATGGGCCATACCCACCTATTTTTTCACACCAGACCTGATATTAGCTCTCTGTGATGGTGTGTGGAGAGCCTGAGGCGAGGCCAGCTGAAAGAACAATACATTGTGTCCTTTAACCCAGAGGTCAAACACCCTACAGGCAACCTCTGGAAAGCTACTTCTTCATCTTTCATTGAGTTCATGATGATTTCGTCTGATGTCAGTTCATCAGGGGAGTTGAGTTGTTTATATGTTGTTTGTGTTTGCTCCTCAGGTCAGATGGTCAGTAAATCAGTCTGCTACAAGGATATGAGGCTTCAGGTGAACACGTCTTACTGTAACTCACGATCTCGACCGTCCACCGGTGTGACATCCTGTAACACACAGCCCTGTCCCACAAGGTAACGTCATCACTGACTTAATAAAGTTGAAATTACGTAAGTGTATTATGCTTTAAGCAAACTGTTTTTTTATTATGCTCATGCTGGTTACCATGTGGTTAAAATTGGCTGCGTGTATCTGACACGAGGCAGATGTTGTGTAATCTCATGTCACTGCAGCAGATCTCAGATCAGTGTGTATTTGGTTTTAAACCTCACTGCTCATGTTTTCTGGTGTCACTCATCAGATGTTTCAACCGTGTCTCCATGGCAGCATCATGCAAAGCACATTTTTGTCTCACATATCGAGCTTAGTCCAGGGTAATTCCCAATAATGTCCCATGGCTTGGAAAGGTAGACACAGAATGACGCTCATCCCCGGCCTGCCAAAATCACAGAACTGGGTTTGTGCATCCCTGAGGTCCAGTGCAAAGGCGTCTTTACAGCTGACAGAGTTTTGTTTCTGAGAGCTGCTCTTAAAGCATTAGAGTGTCTGAAACTCCCGTAAACCTGCCTGATACTCAGCTGATTGTTTCCCAAGTGTAGCTGTGTTTTCTTTGGCAGTGAGATCCGGTTCTTTTTTTCCCTGTCTCTTATTCTTTCTCAGTTTCTCCATTTCTCTCAGTTTCTCACATATCTTGAGTGTAGGAGGCAGATCATGCACTATAATCCTGCTGAGCATCTGCATCTGTGTGCCGTCATTAACACAGCGAACACACAGCTGCTTGTGCTGATGGGAAAACACTGCGCTGCTGCTGCTGCTTCTCCTGTTTTCCATTTCAATTTATAGACCTGAGCATCTCTTAACAATAGTAAAAAAAATCATAATTACCATAATAATATATTTTAAAAGAACACATACAAAAAATATCAACTACACTGTAAAAAACTATTTGTTGAGTCATCTTAAAATAATTTGTTACCTGGCTGCCTTCAAATTTTAAGTTCAGTCAACTCATAAACCGTTTAGTAAACTTGAAATGTTACGTTTTAATAAGTGACAACTTAGATATTTGAGTTGATTCAACTGACAAACACAACTGTTAAGTTTAACAAACAATTTTTTTGTTTAGTCAACTTGAATATCTGTTGTCACTTAGTACAACTTAACATTTCAACTTGAATAAACTTATTTGAGTTGATTGAACTTAAAATTTTAAGGCAGCAGGGTAACAAAGTATTTTAAGTTGACTCAACAAGTTGCGTTTTTTGTTTTTTACAGTGTATGTATGTTCACTACACTGTAAAAAAAAAAACGTAAAATAATGGTCAAATGACTGGCAGCTACGGCTGCCAAACAAAAACCATAAAATTACAGCAAAACATCCTAATTAAAATAAAGTGCAAAAACTATAATTTTACAGAAATGTTCATTAAAGGTTTTACAGGGGAAAAAAATTATTTTACAATTTCCCCTCTTGTTTCAATTACATTCTTTTACTTTAATTTTACGGTTTTTGTTTGGCAGCCATAGCTGCCAGTCATTTGACTGTTTTTTAACAGGACAATTTTTACAGTGTAAAACCCTTATTTTACAGTTTTTTCCTTGTTTCATTTACATTCTTTTACTTTAATTTTACGGTTTTTGTTTGGCAGCCATAGCTGCCAGTCATTTGACCGTTTTTTTACAAGACTTTTTTACAGTGTACTGTTCAAAAGTTTGGGGTCAATAAGACTTTTTGTTTGTTTTAGTTTTTTTTTTTTTCAAATAAATTAATACTTTTATTTATTAATGATGCTTTAAGCTGATTTAAAATGATGGTATAGACATGCATATTGTTGCAAAAGATTTCAAATAAATGCTTTTCTTTTAAACTTTCTATTTATCAGAATCCTGAAAAACAAAATGTATCACAGTTTCAACAAAAATATTGGGCAGCACAACTGTTTTCAACATTAATAATAATCAGAAATGTTTCTTGAGTAGCTGTAAAATCCAACAGTTTATAATTAGTTATCTTTACTTAGTTGTTAAACTTACTAGGTTTAATTAAGTTACAGCTACTTTCAAGGCAAACTAAAACAATTTGCTTGCTGTTTTGAGTGACACTTACTTAATATATTTAAGTAACCACACAGGAACCAATTACATTAATACACCACTTTGGAAGTCATCTTTTTGTAGTTGCATTCAGTCATTTCCCAAAGTCATCTTGAATGTTAAATTGCAAGACAAATGAAAAATGCGAGAGAACATCTGATAAGCTGACTTCATAAATTGATGTTAATTTTCCTAAAATATTTTTAGTTTGATCTCACCATTATAGTGGTTAGTGATCCTTTTGGTTGGGCGCTTGGATCTTCATTTAAACTTTTATAATTCTCTTTCTATATCTCTTTCTACTAACTTTTAATTAAATCATTAGCTAGTCTACTTTTCATGTTACTTAATGAACTTTTACAGTTTTAATGCTTTTCATAAACTCTATGTGATGCTTTCAATTGGGTTGATATAATCCTTTAATATTTGTGGCAATACCTCACAACCGACCACACTTCAGTCACACAAATTTCAACATTCAGCACACTATTTTTATTAATTGTAACAATAATCATTTTATTTGCTCTTTTTGTTGTGCTACTACTGACACAAGACAGCAAATAAAATTGGCAAATAAAAACAACAACAACAGTAAAACAAAGCAATTGCATAATTTATTCATTGCCCAATGCATTCTGGGAGTCAGTAATTCTGAGCAGCATAGTTACTCTCAGTTTTCCTCAGATTCCTCAGATCATGTGACACTGAAGACTGGAGAAATGATGCTGAAAATGTAGGGTTTCAGAACACCAATGAAATATATTTTACAGTATATTCACATAGAAAACAGTTGTTTTAAACTGTAATAATATTTTACATTTTTATTTTTTATTTTTGATCATGTAAATGCAGACTTGGTGAGCAGAAGAGACTTTTTTTGTCAAAACATTAAAAAGTCATGAATAGTAGTGTATGTATGTTTCTAGGTTTTTTATTTATTTATTTTTTATAAATTATTTTTAAAAAGTATATAACATTTTAATCTAATACATTATATGATATTCCTATAAATTAAATTAAATTAAATTACATTAAATTAAATAGACAGGTTTTCAAATAAAAAACTAACATGAGAGTTTAAATGCCTATAAATGAGCTTGTCTGATTTCCATTGGTAAAAGTTTCCAGATTTTAATAAAGCATTTTAAACCACTAAAGCTGCACATTCACCTGGACCGAGAACCTACATCCTATGAGACTCTATAGTGCTACATATGAGTTCTGTGATTGAGACAAACAACTTATTTTCCCAGTGCATTTGAGTATATGCTTCATCCATCATGTTTGCATGAACTTAAAGCTGATTTGATGGCTGACAAAAAAGGGCATTGCCCAGTAAACATTGCTGAGATGAATAGGCCAACTGATGGGTTTCTGGCAGACCGGTTTGGGCGCGGTGGACGTTTGAGTCGTGGGGTGAAGGGTCATATTGGCCAACTGGCACGTCTTGGGTGTACCCTACATTACTCACATGTTGGCATCACCGTTCATCCATTCCTGGGACAGTGACAAAGGTGACCTCACCACCCTGACCCCAGATCAGCAACCAAATCTGGACAATCGTAGACCAGCACGCAGACATTGGATTTGACAATTCATGACAGGCAGATTCGAGAAAACAGCGATCACGATGTTGCTCGCTAGACACGCGTGACAGGCCGTGCTGCGTTTTGTAGGTTTGTTGTTGTTTGTTGTTGTTGCTTCTATGGTTTTTCATGATGTTTAACGATCAGATGCCAGTTTTTGTGATTTCAGATGTCAGAACTGTTATTATTTATTCCGCATGATTGTGCAACAACCTGTTCTGACAGAATAATTTGAGATGAGACAATGCAAACAAGAAATATCCGTCTCTGTCTTGACATGTGCAGTAATACGGCTAATACGCTGATTTATGATGGAGGATATTGAATATGCAGTGAGCTCATGGGTCTTCAGGAGACGCTGGAGAAACGCTCTCATGATGAAGGTTCATGCTTAACCTGCTGCTGAAAAACGAGGGCTTTAGAGGGATGAGAGCACGTCCTGTAGGATTACCGTGAGGGTTTTGGGTCTGCTGGGACTGAGGAGAACCAGACGGGACCGGCTCGAAGGCGGGGGAAGAGTGACACGTTAAAACTCTAAGGAAACAGACTAATGCGGGACACATCGCTGCCCGATCACAGCATGACACACGGGGCTGAGCACATGAATAGGTGTTTTTCTACCAGTGGTCAGTGAAAGGTATTTCAGAACATTATTTCAAACCTTATATAGGTTCATAAATCATATCAAATCATAATATGATATTTTTGCTATTCGTTTTTATAATGTTTGCCATTTTTGAAACCTTGTAACATTTTGAATGTGAAGAAAACTAGGCTACACTCTAAAAACAAATGTTTTGGCTAAAAATAAATGTTATAAAGCATTGATCATTATGTTATGACAACTTCTAATGAAATTATGTTCAACCAACATGACTAAATCACACTTTATTTAATAGTGCACTTATTTTTTTTTTTTTTTTACATTTATCCTGCTTATCTAGTCCTGTGCAAAGCATGCTGAAACTAGATATCCACTAATTAAGGCCATTTTATTACAGTACATTAAATCAGTTAACACATTTTTTTTTAAATATTACACACAATATTGAGATGATTTAACAGAACTCACCAACATAATGTTTGCAGCTTAATTTAAGTCAGTCCATGTTTAATTTGCAACCATGAATATACTGTTCTTAAGTTATGGTAACACATGCCTTGAATTTTCTTTTTAGAATGTAGGAAAAAAAAACTCAGCTGATTCATTTATGTGATTATGATTTGCAAACAACACCAAACACACTATATAAAGAGCACAGCTAATATTTGACGCTTATTATAATGAGTTTTCGTTCTATTAATGTTTTGTGATTAGTTTATTAATCATTTATTAACAAGCTGATGGTTATTAGTTGTAATGAGTGGCTATAATTACTCATTTTACACCTAGAAATGAAAAATGTCAGTGTAATAGATCCATCAGTGATGAAGGCTGTTATAAGAAGCCATTAAACAAATATTTAAAATAATAAATATTAAAAATACTATCTTTATGATGTATATAAATGCATTTGAACATTTAGTGTGAAAATGTATATTCATGATGGGAAATTTAAATTTTAGTTGTGATAAATAACAATTAACTGCAATTTTAGCCCTTCAACTGCCACTCCCATTTTTGAACACAGACGTGAAAGTGCACTATACAAACTTAAATTGTCATAATTCATGAACAAACACATTTTCTAATATTGATTTGAAGTACCATTTCCATGGTAATGCAATGCCAGGTTTGAAAATAACTTTCAAAGGATGAATTTTGAGGTTTTTAACTTTCAATGGATATATAATTTATAATTTTTAAAAACATGATAGGGGAAAAGGCAATGAAAAAAGATTTTTGGTAACAAAGGTCAGAACTCCTGTTATGATGTAGATTTTTGAGGTGCGTTCTTCCCATAAACTATTACTGTTCCTACATAATTCGTAACAAAAACAGTGGTAAAATATCCATTTAGGAGACCTTTTCCAACAATATATAGTTTGTCATGATTAGATTAGGATTTAATTGTAATATAGTGAAGTAAACTTAGGCATCCCTCTGAGGGGATGAATGACAGTTAAAAGGTTAATGACCAACAGCCCTAGAAAACAGAATTTAAAACCTTGTGTGACTGCATTTTCATGCAGTAAACATAGTATGTTCAAAATGATTTAAAATGATAAAATAACATAAATAATATACTGCCCTGGTAGCACACATACATCATGAAAACATCTGTTTGACGTCTGCATTTACATTGGCAAGACATTTCTTAGTGCTTGCTCATCTCCAATTCATCTATAGGAAGATGTTTATGATTTCGTATGTATGTAAAATCTTAAAGATGTCTGTCAGATGTTTGTACACAGCAGATGCTTTCAAGACTAAACGATCTTTAACAGACATCTTACAGAACAAGTAAAGAATTGTTATATGCAGTTGAGAAGGTCAAGACCTCTGAGTTGAGATCAGTTTAAGAGAAATGAGTTGTGCTTAATAGATAATAGCTTGCACAACATATTTAAAAGCTCTAAGTGAAGTTAGTTAGTGACACACACACACACACACACACACAAACACACACACATTACAGATCCATATGCACTGGTGATGGAGAACGGGCCTGCCCTGCCCTGTTTTCCGTAACGCACTGGTGATGAGGGACGCACCGCTTTACTGTCAGCGAAAGTATCAAACAACATATCAGCAAGTGTTGATGGCTTTAGAGACAGAGAGCTCGCTGGTCCCATCCCAAAATCACACCTGTCATTACTGTTACCTCAGCTTCTCATGAAATCATTGACAATGAAGGATGATAAGCACAAGATCCAGTTGGCAAACAGCCTAGAAACTGCAATATAAATTCTCTAAAACGATAGCAACACCCTGGCAACCAATCATGGCACTCTCGCATCATGGCAGGGACTTCAGCACAAACAAGCATCTCTCTCATTTCTGCAGTGTAGGGTGTTTGTAAGATAGACGTCCGTGTGCCTGAGCCAGTTCAGTCGACTGCTCTATCTCTGGATTAGTCTGATAAATCCGGTTTCCCTGGCACACAGATGATCTTCTAGTTAGATATCTTGTGTCCTCTTATGTCATTCTTCCCAGAAAATGCTGACATGGTCCTGTAAAGTGATCCATCCAAGCATTGAGTCTCCATGGGCTTCCTGCCCTGAGAAAGAGAGAGTGTCACTGAAGATGCCAAAACCAGCACCAAAGGATAACTAACTATATATATAATGACTGTTGTATAGTATGTAATATAAGAAGCAGTGTTTTTGGTGAAGACCATCACAGTCCCAGTGTCTGATCTCTCAAATGAGACTTTAAAGAATCTTGTGAAAAACAAGTACATTTTAGCATACTTTTAAAAACAGCACAATTTGAGGAAACATTCTTTACAAGAATATACTTGAGTGTGAACTGAATGCAGTGTTGCCAACAAATTTTCAGGAAAAGTTGCTAAAGGCAGGTTGATTTGTTGCTAAAAGTTGCTAAATGACATTGTGATGCAAATGTCAATCTCAGCAAAGAAAATAATTTGAAATATGTTCGTTAGAACACTTTTTAAAAAAATAAAACATTGAATTATTGAAAAGTTACACATTTGTGAACAATTACAATTTATGTGTTTTCCAAATAAGTAGCAAAAATACACATGAATAAAAATTATAGTTTTAAGCAGTAAATTGGTAGTAAGGTAAATGCTACACTCTAAGGAAAGTCCATCAAATAGGGCACAGTGTACTTCATATGCTAACATGTAGGAATTTTCTGTATACATTTTTCACCATCATATTTTAAATGACACAATGCATTTACAGATAGATAGATGCTCTGTGCAAGTGATTTGACATCATTACAAAGTGCACTTTTCATAAGCGTACTTAAGTGTGTTAAGAAACAGAAAGTGTTTCTCTTTAAGTACACTTAAGTGGTCTTTTTTTTTTATTAATATTATCTGCAAGCACACCCTTGTGAAAAATACAAAAATGTATTTGTAATATATTTATGTCATACTAAATATACTACAAATACATTTACATATTTATGTACTTAATAAAAATACCTAGCAGTTGTACTTTTAGTATACTAAACTGTTATACTTAAAGTCTGCTGAATTTTGTACTTAATGCATTTTAATTGCGCAGAAGTAGTGCCGAAGTCCAACTAAAGATATTCTGAAGTACACTTTATTGTGCGAAAGTGGAACTATTGCAAGTATGCTTCAGGTACACTTGAAATATATTGCATTTAAAGACCGATATTATTCAAAGATCATAGAGTCATCATCAAGATTATTTATGAAATAAAGGTTAACTATAATTTTTATATCAGTAAGTCTTAAGCGATATGTCAGTCATTTTTTTTTTTAAAGATATCACATATTTTTTTACTATTGCAGTTTTTTAAAATATACTTTTAAGATTGGATATACACTACAATTACTCATACAGTACATTTAAGTGCATTTGTTTTTCATGAAGTGTCCCTTGTGGCAACACTGAAACTGCAGTATGTGCTTGAGTGTATTTTGGAAGGCCCCAGTGTGAGAATTCAAACTTGTGTAGCTAAAAACATTTGCGTTCACGCTCATAGAGATTATGTTCAGGGGTTGCGAGACACTTTTGGGTGAGAGCACAGCAGTGAGTCATTCTGTGTGTCTCCCTCTTGTAACAGCAGCCAAACATGTGCTGGTGTCTATTCCAGTGTCCTGATGATGGCATTATGATGTCACGACTGTAACAGGTGCTGAAGGCAAGAGCTCAGCCAGTGAGCACTACCGTGAAAATACCGTTTTACTGGGGGTCTGCATCTCAAACTCTCTTTCTCTCAGTGTTTTCCTGCCTCATTAACTGGCTTCTGTAAACAGCATTTATTGCATCACGTTTATCTGATGTCCTGTGTGTTTGACTTGAACTCTTTGGGTTTACGAGAGGCCAAGGTTAAAAGCCTTCCAAACTCAGCACATAGTTACACTGTTAAGGTGAAGGACGCACAAACAACACACACTGCATTAGATAAAAACATTAAAACCATTTGCAAGTCTGTCTGAATCAGGTTTTTTTGTTGGATTTAGTGGATATATGAAGTCAGTTCTGCTCAAGTTTACACAGAATCACATTAATCAACAACATCATCCACTAATCACAAACACTAAACATAATGCTGTCTTCATCTTCAGCGCTACACCTGCTGTTATAGTATTACAAACCCAACTAACTTCTTTTAAAATGTTTTGTAGAGTATTTTAAAAAGCTAAATATAAGGGAGTATACTGAGTCTATTTTTATGTATGTTTAAGAGATATACTTGCCTTATGCTAAAAAAGTATACAGAAAAGTATAGTTTTAGTTGTCTAAGTAAGAATAGTAAGTATAGTTTAAAAAAAAAGTATTTTTCTACTGTTACATTTAAAGTACACATAAATGTATACTTTTACAAACTAAGTCAATTTAGTCCTAGGACGTATTGAAATAGTGTACATTCAGTATACTGTTAGTACACTGATTTTAGTATACTTACTACGTAAAGTGTACTTGGA
Organism: Cirrhinus molitorella; assembly: GCA_033026305.1. Taxonomy (NCBI): domain Eukaryota; kingdom Metazoa; phylum Chordata; class Actinopteri; order Cypriniformes; family Cyprinidae; genus Cirrhinus; species Cirrhinus molitorella. The sequence continues at coordinate 33,027,909 of CM065123.1, read as the reverse complement.
AAATACACTTGAAGTTAACTTAAGTTTGCCTAATAAAATTAACTTGAAGTATGCTGATTTTTGGTAAGATTTATTTTGACATTTTGTTTTGATTGAATGACATTCACATGTTTAAGTGTGGCTTAGGTGTCCAAAAAAACATTTATGGTCACATTATCATTATAAACCAAAACGTTGTATATTGTGTTATAAATCTAAAAAGTGTACTTAAAAGTATACTTTAATAAATTAAAGACTGAGCCAGTCTAAGAAGTATTGAAGTGCACATACATATTGCTAGTACGTAAATTTTAGGATACTTACTACATAAAGTGTACTTATAATATGTTCTTCAACTTTACTTAAATTTAGTTAATACATTCATTTTAAGAATACTTCTTTTTGCAAGTTTTGTTTTGAAATTGTGTATCTAATAAATGACATTCACTCATTTAAGTGTGACTTAGGTATCTAACAGATCTTTATGGTCACATTATCATAAGTATTTGAGTCTATTTTTATATATGTTTTAGAGATATACTTAAGTATACTTGCATTATACTAAAAAATTATACAGAAAAGTATAGGTTTAGTTGTCTAAGTGAGAATAGTAAGTAAAAGTATATTTGGTGTATACTTAAGGAAAGTGCAAAAATATTATATCATAGTATAAGTATACCTGCAGTATAAATACTAGTAAACTAGAAGTTTTCTGAGAGTATATATTTTAATTTCATAAACTAAATGGGCTAGAAATATAAAACTAGTAAACTAATAGTATATCTATAGGTTTACTGTAGTATAGTTGAAATGCTAAAGAAAAACTTAGATGAAACCCCAGGTTTTCTACTGTTACGCTTAAAGTACACTTAAATGTATACTTTTACAAAGTACTGAAGTGCACATACATATTGCTAGTACATACATTTTAGGATACCTACTACATAAAGTGTACTTATAATATATTCTTCAACTTTACTTAAATTTAGTTAATGAATTAATTTTAAGAATACTTCTTTTTGCAAGTTTTGTTTTGAAATTTTGTATCTAATAAATGACATTCACTCATTTAAGTGTGACTTTGGTATCTAACAGATCTTTATGGTTACATTATCACAATCAACCAAAATTTGGAGAATATTGTGAAATAAATGTTTGCTTCACCCACCTCTACTCTCAAGTTTACACTTACACCACTGTTACATAAGTAGTCAGTTGTGTGTCATCTCCTTAATACAGACAGTATGCGTAGACACACTTATGGAGTATTTTAGGATGCCACATTATTTGATCTTCAGTCCTTAGTGCCAGAAAGGATTATGGAGAAGCCATTACATCATGGAAATAGGTGTAGATTCACATTTAGAGCCTGACATCACTGTGGTTGTGTAAAAGGTTAATGTAGGACATGTGTGATCAGCTTCCTCCACATAGAACATCTATTCTTCTTATACTAATATAACAATGTTCATTTTTAATACTTGAATTTATATATATATATATGTATATCATGTCCATGTTCAGTCATATTTATTTACATAACACATAACATATATTCCCTATGATATGTCATTAAGCTCCTTTAATTATTACAACCGTCTGGCCAAATGTACTTTTAAAGAGGATGTCGTTGTGAAACGTCTCCACTGCTGTTTTAAGATGAAAGCAGATCCGGTCACTAGAGCGATGGATGGCATTGGACAGAGCTGTTGCTCATTCCAGTCCGATGATGTGCTCTGCTATGAGAAATAACCTTTAGCATGTTTGAATGTGCTGACAGGGCATTTCAGGTTGTTTGGGGACTTTAGGGTGAATTGAAGGCATTTATGAACTGATGTTTTGACTGGTGGGATTTGCTGAAAGTCAACAAACCATCTGCCCTTGATAATCAAGGTGTCTCAATGTTAACCCTTTTATAACCAGAGCTGAGACTTGTGGGAAAGGACACTGTAACTACATTAATTTGATACATTCAGATTAGCAATAGCACCATAATATTCTACTGTTTCTTGATTCTTGATTTGATTTGTACTTAATGATGCAGAAGTACATTTTGAACTAATATTTTAACTCTTGAAATATCTCAATATTAAAAAAAAATATATATATATATATATATATATATATTTATATATAAAATAAATTTGTCATTTTTTACACTTTCTATTAAAAATTTTAAAATTAAGTAACTGTACCAAATATAATAGAGCAAAACATCAAAGAATTCATCAAATCCACTATTTTATTCATAGTAACTGTCTAAAATTATGTACTGTACATTTTTAAAAACTGTGAAATGTATATGAAGGGGGCATAAAGGATATCTTTGTATTGAATTGTAATTACTGTTAAAATGCTTGTCATAATGTTTAAAAACAGTAATTTTATGTAGTTTACAATATACTGGGCACTGTGTAATATGCAGTACATAACCTCTACCTCAATGCAAAGAAATGCTCTGGGAACGTTCTGGTTGAACTCTGCACATATGATAAATATTAGTGATTCTTTAAAGCTCCGGATGTCAGGCACTTATGTGTGCGTGTGTGTTTGTGTACACCACAGCTGGCGTGTGGAGGACTGGAGCGTGTGCAGCCGCAGCTGTGGATCCGGAGAGCAGATCAGACAGGTGCGCTGTGTCCAGAAAACAGGCCCGGATCAGGTAGACACGGTGACCGATGACCAGTGCGCTCAATCGCCGCCGCCCCGCAGACAGACCTGCAACACACACACCTGTCCACCCGTCTGGAGCGTTGGACCCTGGTCTCAGGTTAGTGCTCAGTCAGATATCTCAGTGGATCAACATATGTCTACACAGGAAACTACCTTTCTGTGTAAATGACAGAAACACTCTACATAGCAACATCCAACAGCATAAAAAATACAGATCACCCAAATATTTTATTTTTGAAATAGTACATGAGGGAAAAAATTATATGATCCCCTTCTGATTTAGTATGTTTGCTTACTGACAAACAAATGATCAGTCTATAATTGTAATGGTAGGTTTATTTTAACAGTGATAGACAGGATAACAAAAAAAATCCAGAATAAAGCATTTCAAAAAAGTTTGATTTGCATGATTTGCATTTTTGAAGAGTGAAATAAGTATTTGGTCCCCTATCAGTCAGCAATATTTCTGGCTCCCGGGTGTCTTTTATACAGGTATTGAGCTGAGAATAGGAGCACTCTCTTAAAGGGAGTGCTCGTAATCTCAGCTTGTTACCTGTATAAAAGACACCTGTCCACAGAAGCAATCAATCAATCAGATTCCAAACTCTCCACCATGGCCAAGACCAAAGAGCTTTCCAAGGATGTCAAGGACAAGATTGTAGACCTACACAAGGCTGGAATGGGCTACAAGACCATTGCCAAGCAGCTTGGTGAGAAGGTGACAACAGTTGGTGCGATTATTCGCAAATGGAAGAAACACAAAATAACTGTCAATCTCCTTCAGTCTGGGGCTCCATGCAAGATCTCACCTCATGGAGTTTCAGTGATTATGAGAACGGTGAAGAATCAGCCCAGAGCTACACAGGAGGATCTTGTCGATGATCTCAAGGCAGCTGGGACCATAGTCACCAAGAAAACAACTGGTAGCACACTATGGCATGAAGGACTGAAGGAGCTGAAGGTTTGAGTTGCCCAACATCAGCCTCCAAACCTTAGTGACTTGGAGAGGATCTGCAAAGAGGAGTGGGACAAAATCCCTTCTGAGTTGTGTGCAAACCTGGTGGCCAACCACAAGAAACATCTGACCTCTGTGATTGCCAACAAGGGTTTTGCCACCAAGTACTAAGTCATGTTTTGTGAAGGGGTCAAATACTTATTTCACTCATTAAAATGCAAATCAATTTATAACTTTTTTGAAATGCGTTTTTCTGGATTTTTTGTTGTTGTTCTGACTCTCACTGTTCAAATAAACCTACCATTAAAATTATAGACTAAATTTCTTTGTCAGTGGGCAAACATTCAAAATCAAACGTAGCTTCACATGTAGCTTCTGAAGGGCAGTACTAAATGAAAAAATATGATATATAATGCATCATTTTTCCTTTTGAAGCATCAGTGAGTGTTTGAACCTTCTGTAATAGTTGCGTATGAGTCCCTCAGTTGTCCTCAGTGTGAAAAGATCTCAAAATCATACAGCCATTGTTGGAAAGGGTTCAAAACACTAAAATGCTGAAAAACCAAATAATTTGTGGGACATGAAGAATTTTTCTGAACAACAGCAGACAGTTTAACTGTCCAGGACAAACAACGGACTCATGAACAACTATCACTAAAAAAACACAGCTGAGGATCATTCAGGTAACAATATTAAGAATCTTAAGAAAGTGTATGTAAACTTTTGAAGCCATTTTTAAAAATTTATTATTGTTATTATTATTATTATATTATTTATTATTATTTTCTCTTGTGAACTGTAAACATCTTTTATGTGAAATATCTTATTCATCATTTATGTATTCAGTTCAACTTCAAGGTGCAATTTTTACCTCATTTTACTACAGAAGTCTGTGTTATCTCATAAAATAAAATAAACAAATTGTGGCTTGTGAATTTTGAACATTGCATCTGTATCAGAAAACATTTGTTTCATGATGCTGCATCCACTGACCAGCAGAACATAAACAAACAATGCTGAAATGCACTACTAATTCTACAATTAAAACTTCACATTATGTATTTTTTATCCCACAGTGTTCTCGTAAATGTGGGAAGGGAGTGATGAAGAGAGCCGTGGCGTGTGTGAGCAGTGACTCTTATTCCCGCGTGCTGCCGGACGCTTCATGTGGTGCTCTGGTCAAACCCAGCATCCAAGACACCTGCATGATCAAACGCTGCCACAAACAGCGCAAGGCCCAGTGGTTCGTCTCCACCTGGCAACCGGTAAAACCCTCCGCAGGACACTTTCATTGCATTGTGTACAGTGGGGTGATGTGGGGTGAAACGACAGCAAATATTTAGAGTAGTAACCCCACACTGCCCCAAAAGGGATTGTGCTTGTAATAAGTGCACTTAAAGGGTTAGTTCACCCATATATGAAAATTCTGTCATTGATTACTCACCCTCATGTCATTACGAAACCGTAAGACCTTTGTTGATCTTCGGAACGCAAATTAAGAAACTTTGGATTAAATCCGAGAGCTTTCTTACCCTGCACAGACAAGGGTCCTTCCACATTCACACAAGGTCCAGAAAGGTGCCAGAACATCAACAAAATTTTGGCACTAGGGTGAAGCAGAGGAGAAGAATTGTTGAATAAGGGGGGTTTCACACAAAAAGTATTTGTTTAGCTTCATAAAATTGCGGTTGAGACACTGATGTCACAAGGAGTATTTTGTCAATGTTCTTGGTACCTTTCTGGACCTTGAATGTGGTAGGACCCTTGTTGTCTATGGAGGATCAGAAAGCTTTCTGATTTCATCAAAAGTATCTTAATTTGTGTTTTGAAGATGAACGAAAGTCTTACAGGTTTGGAACAGCATGAGAGTGAGTAATTAATGACAGAATTTTCACTTTTGGGTGAACTATCTGTTAAGCATTTCTCCTTTCACTCTTATATTTTACATTTACAGATATGTGTTGGATTTTTAAACAAGGTTCAAAGTCACTTTCCAGAACCTCCCTCTTTGAACTTGCACATGACAACTGTACAACCCTAAGCCAGTGCATTTTTCAAAAATAATCATTTTCTTTCCTTTCTTTACATTTCTGCTCTGCTGTAGCTTGTTTCCTAATCTAGTGATCTAATAAACATGGAATGGCTTATGCTTCTCCATTGTAAGTGTAATGTAAATGTTGCATTCAGGGTATACTTTTTTATTAATTCATGCCTTCCTGGAAATCAGACCCATGACCTTGAGCACATTTTATAATGCACAGACGTGTTTAATGTTCTATCTGTCTCTCTGCAGTGTTCAGTGTCGTGTGGTAAGGGGCTCCAGCTGCGTGTCGTGAAGTGCGCAGAGAAGGACGTTGCAGGAAAATACAGAGAATTGTCAGCCAAAAAGTGTCAGCATGTGCCCAAACCCTCCATGGAGCTCCAGAGAACCTGCTTCCTGGCAGACTGTCCCGTGGCCTCTCCTCCCAGCAGACCAGACTGGTACTCATCACCATGGTCTCAGGCAGGTCTTCCCTCATCTTACACTGATCTGCTATGAGCTCAGCAGAAAGTGCAGGGAGTTTGATTTGTCTCGTGTTGGTCTGCAGTGTACAGTGTCGTGTGGAGGAGGCGTTCAGGTGCGCTCCGTGCAGTGTCTCGTTCATGGACGTCCTTCTTCCGGCTGTGTCCTACAGATGAAGCCTGTGATGTCCCAGGCCTGTAACACTGCATTCTGTCCCCAACCAGACAAGAAAGGTCTGTCCTGAGCTGTAATATGATTTCATCCCATACTAATGTGCTTCAGTAAAGCAAGTTTAGTTATGTAACCAATATATTTTGAGAAGAGAGTTAATTTAGTATAGAGATACTATTATAGCTTCTTTTTTAAAAATATGTCACCTTGGAGCACAAAACTAGTCTTAAGTAGGATGGGTATATTTGTAGCAATAGTCAAAAACACATTGTATGGGTCAAAATTATCATTTGGATAGTAAGTAAAGATCATTTTTTTTGCAACCTCAGATTCCAGATTTTCAAATAGCCAAATACTTATTTATTCAGCCGTCAGATTGATAAATCTCAATCTCAAAAATTACGACTGGTTTTGTTGTCCAGGGTCACATATTTTGAATTTTAATTTTAGTTAAAGTTCTAGTTTTTTTTTCTTTTTTGTCTTTGACATTTTTCTTTTCTTAATGACTATTTAGTTTTTTATATTATTTTTAGCTGTTTTAGTATGTTATTTTACTTTAAGTTATTTAGAACATCAAAATAAATTGAAATGGGTGCTGTCGGCATATAATAATTCTAATTCTACTAATTAATTGTGATTAAAATCATGATATTTTAATGCAGTTTTTTAATGCACTTAAACAATGTTTAATTAACTAAATTTTAATCAATATTGATAGAGTTTTGGTGTTGTTTTAATTAACTAAATATTAAAACCCTATTCGCTAATTTAAAAAAAGCTTAAATAAAATATAAATATTTGATTTAAAACTTAAAAAAAAACATACTTATTTAAATTACTAAAACTGACATAAAAATAAAGTTAAATAGAAATAGAATAACATAACAATTACAAAAAATAAAATTACTTCAACTTAAATGGAAACTGAAAATATACAAATAAAGAGTAATTCAAAATATTAATAAATATTATAATAACATAATACTAAAGTTAAATTGGCGTGTTTTCATGTATAGGTGAAATGTCTTATTTGTTGATTGTAAAGAGAGAAAACTATATATGGAATATAATAGTGCGCAAAAGTGTACAGAGGTCAAAAGTTTACATGCACCTTACAGAATCTGCCAAATGGTAATTATTTTACCAAAATAAGAGGGATCATACAAAATGCATGTTATTTTTTAATTTAGTACTGACATGAAAAAGATATTTCACATAAAAGATGTTTACATATAGTCCACAAGAGAAAATAATAGTTGTCAATTTATAAAAATTAACCTGTTCAAAAGTTTACTTACACTTGATTCTTAATGCTGTGTTGTTACGTGAATTATCCACAGCTTTTTTTGTTTAATGATAGTTGTTCATGAGTCCCTTATTTGTCCTGAACAGTTACAGCCTGCTGTTCTTCAGAAAAATCCTTCAGGTCCCACAAATTCTTTGGTTTTTCAGCATTTTTGTGTATTTGAACCCAACAATGACTATATGATTTTATGATCCATCTTTTCACACCGAGGACAACAGAGGGACTATGGAACTATTACAGAAGGTTCAAACATTAACTGATGTGATTCACTGGTTATGTGATTCAAAACTTTTGAAAAAAATGGAGATCAGAATGGTTTACATTTTTCTTATTTTGCCTAAATATCATTTTTTTTTTATTTAGTACTGCCCTTAAGAAGCAGAAGATACTAACATGTTTCCCAGAAGACGAAATAAGTTAAATTGACCCTGATCTTAAAATTCAACAAGTTTTCATCCTCTGTATGTAAAGCGTATGTAAACTTTTGAACGGGGTCATTTTTATAAATTCAACTATTATTTTCTCTTGTGGACTATATGTAAACATCTTTTATGTGAAATATCGTATTCAGGTCAGTACTAAATAAAAAATAACATGCATTTTGTATGATCCCTCTTATTTTGGTAAAATAATAAACGATTTGCAGATATGTAAACTTTTAACCTGGACTGTATGTTGTGAATATTTTATTTTCTATAAAGGAATAATGAGTAAGGAAAACACAGCTCCTTTTTGTAGATTTTTGCTTGATGTCTTCTTTTTTGTTTGTGGTTTTTAAATTGGTCAAAATGAAATGATCAGAATATATATATAGACAATGCTGTAATGGCTATTCTGTTTATTTATTTTATTTTATTTTTGTGTGTGTGTTTTAAAATATATTGATCAATTATAGCTTCAATAAGACACATATCCCATGCTAATGTGTTACATCCATGTATCTCTGTGCAGATGTGATCTGTAAGGACCATTACAGCTGGTGTTATCTGGTGCCACAGCACGGCGTTTGCAACCACAAGTTCTACGGGAAGCAATGCTGCAAGTCCTGCTCGCACATGAACCCGTGAGAATTTCTGCTCTAGATGTTTGACTGTGACCTTCTGAGCCTTGAAGGAGCAGAGCCCTGCCCACTCTAGTGCTGCGCTCAACACATACTGAACACAAAGACATTATTAAGGACTCAAAGCGGCTTGTCTGCAGAATGGCACGGCCGATACCGGCGAGACTGTCAGTGTGTCACTCTCTGCAGGAAATGACATCATCGACAAAGCCCTCTGGAGGTGATAGCATGTCAGTGAGGACTCCTTTAATTGTGTTTCACAGAGCTTCAAGCGAACTGGACGTGCTCTGCCTCTTGTTATAGACTAGACTGAATCCATGTGGCCAAATGCATGGACATGTGTTATGTTTTTCCATGAACGTGCCTCATAATCTCATGTGAATCACATAAACTGGCTTAATGCGTCTCATAGCGGCAGCAGGGAGAATATGGCGTCATGTAGTAGAGCTACATTTATTTTTGGTGCTATACGTTGGTATTAATGGCAGCTGAGCAGCTGTTGCATAACAGGGGTTTTAAATTAACATGACAATGAATCAGCGCTTTTGTATGATTGATATTAATTCTCTTATTTATTAACAATACTGCAGTATACCAGAATGCTATTCTGCAGTAATATTGTGTTATACGGCTTTCCTGTTTAACTTTGGGTATAGTTGCACGATTGGTTCTTTTTGTATGTTTTAGCAGTACTGTTATGTATTTGGGTTTCATTATTTTCAAGGAAAACAAAATGCCAATTAAACTAGTTTAATGAACTGTAAGAAGTGTCACGTTTAACAAAGTCAGCTCTATTCACGGGACGTTTTTAGCAAGCGCGCGACTGCCAAGAGCTGTAAATCTGTCTTTGGTCTAATGGAGAGACTCTGCACATATGGGTTTTGAAGAGAGCCGCATCGCACAAGTGACTTCCATCATTTACAGTATTTGCATTTGTTGTACAGCAGCAGTAGATGAATGTAACCGCTCGTCCACAGCGAGTGTTATTCTGAAGAGTGGACGTAGGATTTGTTATAAATGGCAGTGCTTATTAAACGTGATTCGTGTCACATTGCCATCACATTACAGGCTGTGTCGTTTTTCTCTCTTGGCCGTAGGAAGCAGATATGCAGATTGCTCGTGATCGGCTTCGCTAACGCTGAGTCAGAGCTTTTTCTTGTTCTTCATGCGCTATTGTTTCCAGATGGAGTCAGACGAGGCCGCTGGAGCGCAGTCAGGAATTAATATGACTTGTGAGCTTTTCACCGGCTTCTAACGCACAGCTCTGTGAAGACTTTAACAGAAAACACATACATCACTTTATGTTATTAATGTCTCAAGGCATTCGGTAAGGCTTAAACCATGTTTTGTTAGAGTCTTTTGAAAGTTTAGATGAATGGTCAGAATATTCTTGAAGCAATTCTGTAAGTGGAGCTGGTGAAGCAAGAGCAACTGCTGCTATCGCAAGCAATAAAACTGATGAAAACAATCCGATACTTACACTGAATGAATACACGATGGTCTTCATTGTTGCAGTGGTGCTGTACTGATCAAGTTCAGCATCAGCTCTGTCTGCAGTAAAGATGGAATGTCTTAAAAAAAATTCAATCTCAGTGTTTACACCCTGAAAGAAAACACAGTTTATTTAAATAAATAGTTCACCCAAAAATTCTAATTTCCTGAAATGAACTCACCCTCAGTTCATCCAAGATGTAGATGAGTTTCCTAATCAGTTTTGGAGAAATGTGTCATTCCGTCGCCTGCTCACCAATGGATCCTCTGCGGTGAATGGGTGCCGTCAGAATGAGAGTCCAAACAGCTGATAAAAACTTTACAATAATCCACAAGTAATCCACACCACTCCGGTTCATTAGTTCAAGTTTTGAGAAGACAAAAGACACAAATCCATTATTAACCATTTTCAACCTCAAACCATTGCTTCTGGCTATAATATAAGTCTATGATGCTTGAAAGATGGCTTGTCTGAATCAGGAGAGAAATCTGCACAGATCAAGCACCATTTACAAGCCAAAACAACAAGAAGTATGTGGATGGAAATGTAGGCCAGAAACAAAGGTTTGAAGTAAAAAACATCTAAATGATGGATTTGTTTCTTACAAACACACAAATTCTGGTTTCACAAGATGTTAATTAATGGATTGGAGAGGTATGGATTACTTGTGGATTATCATTCTAATGGCACCCATTCACTGCAGAGAATGCAATTAGAATAATAAGACATCTCAGGGCTGTTACCAATCAAATGAAATATGCATATACAAAATCCGTCTTTGCACTGCAGAAGTGGCACAGAAGAAGCATCTGAAATGGTATTTAGGTGTATTTACAAAGACTGTATAATGCAGCATGGTGGCATGAATGCATTTACACTGCACTTACTAACTGCATACATTATTAATAAATTATTATTAATATTATGTGGTTAATGTTTTACATATAAAACATTTTAAATATATGTAACCCCTTCACCCGGGTCCAACACGCACCCGCTCCAAGCGGGTCTCCGACATGGGAGGCGGGAGCACTAACAAGGAAGCTAAAAGCTGCAGCCCCTAACACTAGTGCACCCTTTGAGGGTCAGGGGAGTGAGGTTTATTTGCACAGCACCTACCACTGGCCTCCACTGAACTCACCCTGCTAAACCTCACTCCCATCTGGGTCATGGCACCAATGTAACCCCTTCACCCGGGTCCAACTCACACCCGCTCCGAGCGGGTCTCCAGCGTGGGAGGTGGGCGCACTATCAAGGAGGCTATAGACTGCCGCCACTAGTGCACCTTTTGAGGGTCAGGGGAGTCAGGTTTTCTTGCACAGCACCTTCCACTGGCCTAGGGTTTCAGTCAGGGCCTTCAGTAAGCAACTGTAAACTACATATACACATCTTTGTTACAGCTAATGCAGCCATGTGCATATGCTCATATTATGCCACAAACAGGCTCTCAACAACGACAACTGATCACCAATTTTTACGAGTAGGCTAGATTAGGATGGATTAAATGCGGAGTAAATTTCCCTACATAGATCAATAAAAGTAATCCGCCAATACATGGGTCATCCACACACCACGTACATCACCATAACAATGTACACAATAAAATACTCGACAAATAATAAAGCACTTACCTGTCACTTGCAAATAAAGTCCATACGCCTGTCACTCCATGTCCCTTTACTTGTATTAAAAAGTAAACACGGCCAACCAATTAAATGACTTCTTGCGCTCGGTGCTAGCTGTTAGCAACTCATAGTTGCAATCTTTGAAATGGTGCACAAACCCTTTACAACCTTTGTCTGCAAAAGAACGCCTTTAAAAAGGTGTTTTTAGTAGATCTGCAACAAGAGGCGCAGGCGACCGCTGCTGTTCTTTTCATTGAATTTCACTTTCATACCGGGGAAGCACTGGGCACGTAGCTGGACCCAGAGGGCGTACTGTCATTGAACGTCAAAATTTGATTGGCTGATGATTCTGTCACTCAAAATTTTATAAGGGAAGCACTGTCTGTAGTGCTGGACACAGAGTTTTTTATGTAGGATATTCCAGTTTAACCTCAATAAAAATAATAGAAAACTTTGTGGACATTACACAAAGGAAAATGATACCTAAATAATCAATAAAACATTTTTTACACAATTCAATTTGTATAGGGCAAGCAGAGAAGGTCCTGCTGGCCCTGATGGCCCACCACTCCCATTACATAGAAAATACTTTAAATATGAAACTAAAACTGCAAGTAGGTGATGGCAAGTCACTGTCCTATTCAGTCACTGAATTATTGATCCATGCAATTTGTTCAAAAATGCTGAATTATTCAGGAGCAGACCATGGTTTACTGGAGATGCAACAGTTGTGGTGTGACTTGGTTTGGTACTATTTTCATGGCGGAAAAAAGAGCAAAAACACTTTATTGCATCTGAAACGTATGACACTTCACACTGTAAAAAATAAACAGTTGAGAAAAAAAAAACAAGGCAACTCAATGCAGTAGGACTTCTGAGTTTTCTCAACAGTACTTTTTTATCTCTTCTCAGTAAAGATACTTTGTTTAGCCAATGTACATTTGTTGGTTAATGCAATGCTGATTGTCTTATTTTGCTAATAGAAAAATTCTTGTCAAATCAACTGAAACAACAATTGTATGTAATGTATTTTTCTGGATGAAAAAAAAGAATGTCACCACATGATCAATTTTATGTTTATTTACAAATGACAAACAGTTAATTGTTATAGAAACCTTAATGGATAACCTTGTCTAATATATAGACAACATTGTCTTTACAAGACAAAGATATCACAAATATTATTTAAAAATACTTTAAATATGAAACTAAAACTGCAAGTAGGTGATGGCAAGTCACTGTCCTAATGAGTAATTGAATTATTCATCCAACACATTTGTTCAAAACGGCTGATTAATTCAGGAACAAAGGCAAGTGGCCATCTTTATGAATGCGGCATTGAATCATTGACCTAAATCAGACAAAAATACAAAATTATTCAGAAACAAAACACTACAGAGTTTTTTTGAGATGCGACAGTTATGGTTTGACTTGATTTGGTACTGTTTTCATGGCGGAATAAAGCAAAAACACTATTGATTATATTGTGACATAGCATATTTAATTTAATTATCCAATTTTATAAAGTATTAAATAGAGGTAGGACAAATGAGAGGACAAAACGAGACTCTAAATTGTGTACATTATGCACTCGCTGAGATAGACATTAACAGTTGTGCTCAGAGAATTATTCATCCATTGGGAATCAGATCCGGACGAATGAAGGAGCTAACATAACAACATCACAAACAACACGAAAGTACTGGATGTAAGGACAGGTCAAGCGGCCTCGAGGGTGGACAATGAGGAGGAACTGAATGAGAGGCAGAGCTGATTTATGGCTGGTCAGCTGTGATGTGCTCATTTGGTTCTGCATGTGTTCTTGGTCCTCACAAAAATGATCTCACTAACCTTTCTGAATCCGTCATCAGACACGGAGGATGTTTGGTAATAGTTCAATCCAAAGTGTGGTGGATGTGTTTCCACTGAGCATTACGTTAGCCTGGAACTAAACAACAACATATGGATCTGGAAGAACATTCCTGTTATATAACCATAGTGACCATCCCTAACCATTAACTAGCTCTCAGTCTCAGACGGCACATTAATTCCGATATCTGATTTGTCCATGCAGGGGAAACGTTTTGGGATCAATATCCTCTGTTGGTCATTTATATCAATCAGATTGTAAGGTTAAGGCTGAGGTTGAAGATTGAACAAAGTTCTTATCAACCTGTCATTTTGCTCTGATTTTAGGGTTAGTGAGTGGTTAGGGTCAGGGTTAGTGCACCCAAACTGACCTTCACACCATCTCAGACTCCCACCTTCCAGTTTGTCTTGCTGAATTTTCCTTTTTAGTGATTTTTGCAATTCTGGGCTGCATTTTCCAAAAGCATCGTAAGCCATTAGTTAATTATAGTTCTATTGGTGACAATGACAAACTTAGGCTTATTAGGTTTTTGGGAAACACAGCCCTGCTTGATGCTGACGGTAGTGTAGAAAACCGGCTACGCACTGGTCTCAAATCTTTTTTAATAATAGCCTTGTTTTTTAAGGGCACAGATGCACAAAAAGTGAGATACACTCAATTACTCTACATACAGAAGTACCTGTTCATTGTGTGCATGTTTTGTGAAGTTGACATTAATATTAATCAAACACTAACAACAAAAAGAGAGAATCACTCACTGCTGTTAATTTATTTCTATGCTTCAGGCTGTTTACATGAATAATTAGGCTACATGAAAAAATTATTACCCTTTTCAAATACAAGGATTTTGTCCAAAAGCATTTTTTAAAGATTCATGGAACATTATTGTTGTTGGTTTCCACCACTGAAATGTTGGTACGGTCAGAATACTAATTGAGAGCGTTTTAGTTCATGTGTGAATTCTGGCGATTGCCACAAAATAAAAAATAGGCATGTAAACACACCATTACATTACACATTACATTAATTTAAAAAGGACTGTATTTGTATATAGGCCCTACGTGTTAAAATCATGTAGATAACACTTCAGTGTGCAGGAACAGTTGTACACTACTTTTCACTAATACACCAGACGCCAGACGTCTGCTGCCCTCGTGTGACTATCAGAGGAAACGCAGCTATACTTTAGGTAAGAGAGTAAAGACCCGGCCTGAATGAAATCATAAACGACAGCAGATTTTTAGCATTTAAATTCTTTTAAGAAATCCTCAAAAAGATATATTGCTGCTCAGTGGTTTTCAACATTCAAGGTTTTTTTCTGCTAAAAACAGTAGCATGTCATCGGATGCCCATTTTCCACAAGTTTTCCACAAGATTCTTTAGGGTCTTAAAGGGGTCATAGCATACAAAGTTTTTTTGTTTGTTTGTTTGTTTTGTTTTGTTTGTGTAAGTACTAGTGCTGTCAAACGATTAATCGTGATTAATCGCATCCAAAATAAAAGTTTATGTTTACATACTATATATTTGTGTACTGTGTATATTTATTATGTATATATAAATACACACACATGCATGTATATATTAAGGAAAAATATTTTAGATTTATATCCAAAATATTTACATTTATTTATAATCTAAATTGTATACAAGTATCAATATATATAAATATTTTATATAAATATTTAATTTTAATATATACTGTATGTGTGTGTATTTATATGTACATAATAAATATACAAAGTAAACACACATATAGTATGTAAACATAAACTTTTATTTTGTATGCGATTAATTGCGATTAATCGTTTGACAGCCCTAGTAAGTACACATCTACCATATAATGATAAAAAAATAATAATTTAATCTGTAAAAAGTAATTTCCCCTTTTTCAAATCAAGCCATTCTCAGCTTCTTGGAGAGCGGTCTTGCCAGGCTTCCTTGAAAGAACAAACTCGGAAGTACGCGAGAACACAGGTTATAAGGAGCGAGACAGCAACACGCAATGTACAATAACATCACAAACAAATGCCATAATGCTTTAAAAATATTTATATTTTATTTTATTATAGACAATGGCTGTGTCCAAAAGCTCTGAAATGCTGCCTTCGGAGGAAGAGCAGGAACAGGCTTCTGTATGTAGTCTGCCCGCAGCGTCTTCTGGGATTTCTAGAGAGAAGAGAGGGCGTAGAGAGTAGTGCTCATTTGCATTTAAAGGAACATGCATTAGAATCAGTTGATTTTTTTCAGAGCTGATTTTGACAAGGTAAAAGGGTGTTTTTTTACACTACAGTTGAAAATTTTTAATGTAAACAAATTCAAAGTAAACTTTTCAAGAGTCATATTAACTTGTGGAAAATTTGCATCCGATGACCCCTTTAATGAAAAGTCTATAATATACTTTGGTTAAAAATTCTCAATAGTAGTGAAAAAAACACCCTTTTACCTTGTTAAAATCAGCTCTGCAAAACTGATTCTATTGCATGTTCCTTTAAATGCTTTAAATGAGCTCTTCCTGCCCCACCCCTCTCTTTTCTCCATAAAGTGACAAATTTGTAAACAGAATTTAAATATTACAAATATAAAAAAACAGGAATATATTTTCTGATTTTTATTTTGGAAAAAAAGAGAAAAATCATGATCGAAATAATTAAACACTTCTTACTTCAAAATTCAACTATATTACATATATACAAGTATTTTTGTGACACCGTGTTGCACAGTTTTCATTCAGGAGGCTTTTTTGTTTATACATGCACACATTTACACATGCATACACCTATA
Organism: Cirrhinus molitorella; assembly: GCA_033026305.1. Classification (NCBI taxonomy): domain Eukaryota; kingdom Metazoa; phylum Chordata; class Actinopteri; order Cypriniformes; family Cyprinidae; genus Cirrhinus; species Cirrhinus molitorella. Next base: position 33,011,494 of record CM065123.1, on the reverse strand, counting down.
CATTTACACACAGAAATTACTGTAATAACCCATATGTTGCTGAAAAGCGCAGGCTGTTTGCTGTCAGGAGCAGATTCAATTATGTTGATAGTGCAAACGGTTGAAGAGCTATGGTAACATGAATGCAGCTTGGTTTAATGTGTTGGCGCTGACACATCTGGTTTAAAAGGGTTTAAAAAAAATCATATACTCACTTCTGCTGTAAGTGAAGCTGGATCACTGATGATCACAGACGTATTTATGTAGATCGGGAGGCCATTCCATTCACAAACAAATGTCATCCACTGTGTCTTCAGCGGCTCAGATGTCGGGAGTAAATGAGGACTACTATGTTCATTATTACATCCAACAAAAGAACACCTCAATCGCTTAGGAGCCATTCTTGTCTACGTCCCTGCTCCGGTATCGAAACACTGGTGATCGGACTGTTACAGCTCATTCAGGGCTGGTCTAAGGTAAGATGTCTGTCAATCAATCTATCGTAGGTGTTACGTCACACAGACAAGAAGCTGAGAATGGCTTGATTTGAAAAAGGGGAAATTATTTTTACTAATTAAATAAAAACCACAGGGTGGATTTGTATCATTATAGGGTAGATGTGTACACACACTGGCAACACACATTTATGTTCAAACAACATGCAAAAGTGAACTTTGCATCCGATGACCCCTTTAATGTTGAAGCAACATTTACATTTTCAAAGTCCAACTACACATTTTAATTGAAACAAGTGTTCTTATAATTATTGTATTTACAATATAATGATTTATTGCAGGGTATTTTTGTATTAAATATGTAGGCTACTGTTTGTAGTAATGTAATTTTAACAAATTGTATTAAACTTGGTGTTAAATTAAGGGAAGGGCAGTTATTGCATTACAATTAATACAGAGATTTTATATAAGACATTTTAAATAAGAAATGAAAAAAGTTATAATAATATAATATAATAATATATTATATTATTTTAGAATAATAATATAATATTTAAATATATATATATATATATATATATATATATATATATATTATAGACTGATTCTTATAACATCAATTAACAGACTCCGTGAAAAAAGTGGTTATATTTCAGGAATAATAATAATACTCATGAAAACTATAGGTCCTGTGGCTCCAAATAATAAAATAAGTCCAAATTTACTCCATTACTACTATATACTTCCTACTATATACTAAAACAGAAGGATTACTCCACAATAAATGTTTAAAACTGCAGTATGCTGTATCCAAGTTTTTTTATTATTAAGTGTAAGTGTAATGTGTTTTTAGATCAAATCTAAGTGAAGAAAATCACAAGTTGTTCATTTCAATTAGTATATCAATTAGTTTTGTATAGACCTTAATCAGGTTTGGGACAGACTTCTGTCCAATCTTAACAATAGAATGCACCACATAAAAAGGTTCAGATCATGTAATTTTCCCAACTCCCAACTTTCAAAACTGCATTATAGAGTTTTTGTCTTCTGAAATATATATTTAGAAAGATGTTTCATCTCAACAGTCGATGTGATTTAACAACAGTAATGCATTGAATGTGCTGTACTTCACACCCTTACAACCTCATTTTCATTCCTGTCAAAATTTTAATGACACTACACTGACTAAGTTCTGTTCAGTGTTGTAAACAAACAATGTGTTACAAACAGTAGAAATTATGCCTTTACAGAAGCACATTAAAGGTTTGATTCAAACCAAGCAATATTTTTCTTTTCTTTCTATTTTTTTAATAAACAAAAGGCCTGCCCCAATACCTATACGTAATGTGGGCGTCTTATGTCTTAACTGTCTTATGTCTGAAAAATGGAAAGCTTAGTGACCTTAACACACATTAAATCCACTAAATTTCTAATAGTGCTTCAGAGTGGTATTTGAGGCAAAGCGTTTCTCACTACTCATTATGTTCAGAAACTCAAGTGCCCTGAAACTGCAAGATGTTGAGAAAAACTTTGCAGTGCAAGTTAATTCAGTTACATATAATTTATATAAAATGTGAAAAATGGTTTACTTTTTTTGGTATAGAAAGATGTGTATGTGAATTTACTAAAATGTTTGCAACTGCTTTTTATCACTGAATTAGAAGCACCACAATTTATAGGGAATTGTGGTGCTGAATACTGAATAGGATATAGTAGTTTATTTTAAAGTGCAAAGTATTAATGGATACCAAAATGGGTAAATAAAGCTCTGCAAGTCCTTTACTTGCATTTTTAAAACACTTTGTTATGTGTCCCACTGTTTATTCAAAAGTGTGAGTATTAGGCCAGGCCCACTATAGTTCTTAAAAATAACCATTTGAAGGCCCATTTAAAATGACCCACAATTCCTTTTGAATGGAATGCACATTCTCCTTTATGCTGCGTATTTAGTGCAAATGTTGTGGGCTAGATAAACGCAAACTGTACTCAGTATTTATTACTGTTAGCATGACACGGTAGTACTAGTACCATACTAGAAAGTATGGTAGCATTGTATTATTCTGGACGGAATACTCGCCCCCTGCTGGTGGTTTGTAGCAGTGTAGCGGCGCCCTCTGCTGGTGCAGCGCGGTTAAATCTTCCAGTGCGGCGCTGCTGCTGGGAGTGAAGGGAAGATGGCGGCCGGACCTGGAGCGGCCAGCAGTGGTCACAGCGGTGGCCGCGGCTCGTCGGCTGCTTTGGAGTCATCGCTGGACCGACGATTTCAAGGAGTCACCAATACGATGGAGTCCATACAGGGATTATCCTCGTGGTGCATCGAGAACAAGAAACATCACAGCCTCATTGTGCGCTGCTGGATGAAGTGGCTGAAGAAATGTGAGTTGCTAACGTTGCTAATGAACACACACACACGCACAGACTGACGGATCTGAATGCACACCTTACCCCTATGACAATGCATTTTCTCTTCAATGCAGAGCGTTTGAGAAATGTCGGGGTTTGATGTGAACGCGCTGGTTTGTGTCGCGCGTGCACACTGAGCTGGATGTCTCCTTAAGCCCCAGCATGTTAATTTCACACTAAAGCTCAGTGCTGGGTCAAACTTTCATTTAAAACAGAAAGTTTGACAGTCTTTAGCAGCTCTTAAGAGCGTTTAACAGCATTGTGCATGAACGGATATCATGCAAACTCATCATGCGTTAGCCTCACATAGATAAACAGGAGTGTGGGGCTTAGTTGATACAGTGATGGTCACAACACTGATGAGATGTCAGTGTGATTCTGGGGTTGTATGGAGTTTGCGGATATGTTAGTGGTCATTTAGGTATAGTGATGAATGTCAGGTCTGGTTATTAAAGCTTTTCATGCTTGTTCTTATTACTGTTGTTTGACTCAACTAAAGACTGCAACCTTTCATTCCTATATTCTTGAATAACAAGAGGTTATGTCTGCTAGAAATCACTGGATTTCTCTATCCTGCAGTCAGTGTTTGCATATTGCTCTTCAGTTTACGTAATGTTGATGTTATGTGTTGTAAGTTCATCCATTCTTTGGCTGAGAGCTGTGTGCATTGGAATATTAATGTTCACATTAAATCTTGTAAGTTAGGTATTTAGTTAAGTTGATGACTGGATGTGTAAGTCTATAAATGCTGTGTTTAGTGTGCATGAAGGGGAGCTGAACTGCAGTGATGATGATGTTTTCTGAACATGCCATCACTGTTCTAGGATGTTGTTTTGGTTCAGTCACCTTAACAAGTTAATAAAACAAAGTTTCTCATGCAAACCAAGCTTTTTTTTGTTGTACTTTTGGTCAATGCAACAAATATTATGCAAGACAAACTTAAACAGTCTTGGAAGTATTTTAAGTAAATGCTATTTAATGCAAATCATGCAGATATTTGTGTGTTTCCATTACTTCTGATGGTTATGCAGCTGAGCTGACGTCTGAATAAATGTTATTTAAGCTGAGAGAGCAATGCTGTCACTCACTGTTATCTGTGGTGCTCAGACTGCAGGTCTGGACTTCATTCTGGTGTCAGTTCATCTCCAGCCAGCGCTGTTGCAAACATCAGTTTGACCTTAAAGTCAGCATGAAGTGAAAGTTGCTTCAAATGTCTATTTAACAGGCAAAATGTATTGCTGGACTTGATTTTATCCATCAGCTCTTGATTGGATTGTAACATTGACTATTGTACAAATCTTTAATCAAAACTACAAGATGATTAAATAAATACAAGAATGAATAAATAAGTCATAAGCCGTATAATATGCTTATGACAAATGAAGCTTTGATATATATTTTTTTTATTATCCTAAATTAACACTCACAACTGTACGAAAAAAAAACTGGACAAATGTACTAAAATACCTTTTACATGAAGTATACATTTATTTGAGCATATATGAGCATATTTTCTCAAAGCCTGATTTTCAGCCTCTTGAAAAATGTGTATTAATTATCAATGACTGAGCAGAGAACTGCCATACTATTTATGACACATCTCCTGATAATACTTGAAGTAATCAGTATCTTTAATAAAATGGAGATTACTCTGTGGAGATACTGTCACAATCTGCTGCTTTATTAGTGCAATTGTACATTGCTAATTCTAATACTTTAGATGTGTGCTGACAACATACTGTTAACTAGGTCTAGGCAAAAAAAAAAGATTTTTCGATTAATCTTTTTTTTTTTTTTTTTAATTCGATATCAATTCTCAAAATACATGAATCAATCTTTTCCTGTATTTATTTCAGCAAACATTTAAAACAAGATCTGATTAATGTGAACAGGGCCTAAAACTAACTTTTTGCCAAATTTTACAAAATTTACCGGCATTTAAAAAAAATAAAATAAAATAAATATTTTTTTTTTTTAACCAGCCATGAAAGTCTTTTTGCAAAAACAGGCAGTATTTACTACTACAATGACTAAACATATTTACAATGCTTTTAATTTGTCCTGCTATCTACTACCTATTAATTATAGCCATTCAACATTAAAGTATAATTAACAGCTATCATTTCTTATTTTTAGGCTCTGAAATATCACATTTTTCTTTGATTTTCATCAATGACAGACTTCATCAGGTTTCACTTTAAAAGCGGTGTGGTCTCTTTAAAACCTGATGCACATGACGCGTCATTTAAGACTTTATAACTCATTTAAGAATATGTTTACGAGGTAATTTGCCATTTTTACGTAATTGTGTGTTGTCGTCTGTTGAAGCACTACTCTGCTAATCTGAAGCGGCTCAGCAAAAGCGCACAGCCGAAAGCACAACCTTTCATACTATACTTCACTGCACCGTTTAGGCGGTGTAACACCAGGTATGTGTCGCCACATTCTTGGGTAATGAAGAATAAAGATAGAAAAAAGTTAATTATCCGAAATGAAGTAGTGGTGTGCACAAATAGTCGAACATTCGAATATTCGGTCTGTAATTATTATTTGAATTATAAAAACACTATTTGAATTTTACTATGTGTTGATTTGCTGGCTGTAAATGCGGGGAATCTATGATAAATCCTAGGCAGTTATAATTAAATGCACTGGGTGGCGGTGTGGAGCGTGTTAACAAGTTGATAGTATTTGATCACAGAATGTTGTCATCCGCCTTGCGAAGTTAGTATTTACTTTGATCAAAATTCTTATTAAATGATCTGACAAAATGTAATTACTTCTGATCAAATGAATTAGTGAAACTGATTTATCATAATATCACCACCTCAATGAGAAATCACATGAAATCCAAACACAGTCGACTGAGGTAAGACAGCTGTCCATCACTGCATTCACGACTGCAGGTATAAGCTGAACCCGAGTGAGGCGAGAATAGAGTTTAGCTGATAGCAAAATGATCTTGAGACATATATAAAGTTTCCTCAAGTGGTTTAACACAAAGCGCTAAACTGTTAGCACACATTATTGTTCTTATTGTTATCAAGACTAAAAAAACTTTCACCTGGGCATGTGGATATTGTTGTTTCTCTCAGAATTAACATGTGAAATGATGTAAACACAATAAATATAGGCTGACTGGAGTATATGTATGTTCTGTACTGTAATTGGAACAGTCTGCTTGTTTTTTTGTTTTTTTTTTGGCTCCGCTTGATCTTGAATGCTTTTATGTATATATTTTTTGTTTACACATGTTTTCAACCAAAATAAAACCTTGAGATATAACGTACCGTTGTTGTGTAATGGCTAATCATAAGCTTCAGAAATCGTGATGACAACTTGATAATTAAAAATTAACCTAATTTAAATAAACTAATATTCAAATATTTGTGTTTTATGAGCCTAAATATTCAAATGCATTATTTTTGGAAAATGCCCATCACTAATATTTCTTTATAATGCACAACTTTTTGAGTAGAAAAGTAGCCAAGAAAATTTAAAATGCAAAATGAGTGGTTTGTTTATGTGTTTGATCTTTATGTTGGATTTGTGTAATAGATTGTATTTATTTATGAAATATAATAAGGCACTAGGGCTGTGCAAATAATCGAATGCGATTACCTTGCACATCTTGTCATTAATGTTGGTTCTGTGATTAGACGTGAATCACCGTCACATGCTGTCAGATGGAGTGGCATTTACTAGGGGTGCTCCGATCAGGGTTTTTGAAGCAGATCGCCGATCACAGGAAACAGTATCACCGATACCAATCTTTTTAAAGCCTTCTTTTTATCATGTAGAATTATTTATAGTGATGCTCCAATCAGGATTTTTGGTCATTTATTCAGGGCTTTTTGAAAATTGGGGAATTGCCTCTTAGTTGGCTCTTGCGAGATGGGAGTTTTTTTTTATTTGAGGGGTGGAGTGGAGCATTTTTATTTTTTTTTTTAGACATTTTTGAAAAATTTATATTTATCTCACCTAAATGTTTGATCATACAGTGCATTTTTGTTTTTAAAATTTTGCAATTATTGCACAATAGCTTCTATTATTTTGATTTCAAATCCATACATTATTGAAAAATTTTTTTTTTCAGCATTGTGATATGTTTTTTTACACAGTACTGAGTACAGTAATCTTTTATAGATGAGTTTAAATGCAGTAAATATAAGCAATACATTATTCAGGGATTTTTACTGAGTTCCCACGGGTCCTTGAAATCATTGAAAGAATCTGGAAAAAAAAAAAAAGGTGGAAAGTTATGAAAATGAATACACATGGACAAAGGTATTATTTTGTGCAAGAAGTTTTCTAAAAAAAAAAAAAAAAAAAGTTCCATATTATTCCCTCCGGTCCGCTAGTGTGTTATTTCACTAACACTTTGCGGCCTATGCATACTAGTGTGCTTGATTTATGTTAGTTACACTCATTTTCGACAAGTAGAATACCAGATATCTGTCATATGGCCCAAAAAAATGCTTTTTTGCGTAGTTGTTTTTGGTCGTGAAAACTGTAACAATGTATCTTACAAGGTAACACGATGCAACCTTGCTCTCACCTGAAATATGTCCGCACTGGGGTTTTTAAAGTACAGAGTTCGGTACTTTCGGTACTGAAGTTTAAAAAACATCCATTTCTGTTCCACATCTGTTGAGACGATTTTTAAACATCACTGACTGGCCACTGTGTTCATGCGCTCAACAGATATGACTGTGATTGGCTACAATAAACAGCGCTTCACGCTCCTCAGCGCCGTTGAAAATCAGAGTTGCAACACACTTTGATCTCGCCGCCGCCCGGTCACGTGGTTCATGGAGCTCTCAGTAGTTCAAACAACTCTGCGCTGTCAATGTGTTTGAATGGATTTAAGTAGGATAGACAACAGTTTTACTATATTTGCAGCCATTCCGAGTAATTACTAACACATAATGTGCATTGATTGTGTATTGATAGCTACTCTGAATACGTTTTACAATTGTATTTTATTCCGGGGAGTGATGAAGAGACAGCATTAATATGTTCTCATACTCTTTGACAGTCATATGTGACCAAACACCTTAAGTGTAACTCTTATTCAATTAAATAATTGTAATATATAGTTCAGTTCTATTTAGTTAATATTTTGAGGAGGTTTTTTTTGTACTAAATAATGTGTGCAATAATCCTGACCATTTAAAAGAAACATTTTCTAATATAGTATTTAAATTACAGTTAGTGCATTTAGTATTTAGGGTTAAATACATTTGAATGTGCTTTTGGACATGATCAAACACTCATTTTTTTTATAGGTTTCGATTTAACAATGTAATATTAAATAAAAAAAAATACTGAATTATTAAAATAAGTAAGTGAATTATTAATGTTATTTTATGATATTCACATGTACAACATGAGTGAATATTACAAAAGGCAAGCAAATATGGCATTTAACATCATAGAAAAGTTTAAAATAATGTAATAAAAAAACATAAGGCAACCAGTTGCATTCAGCATAAATTGTATTGTATTTCTTGAATGCAGTCTTTACTGAAACTCATTCAACTTCTGACAGGGAGAGAAAGATTGCAGAAAGACTAAAAACTCACGTTATTGAGAACATGTTAATTATAGAATAACTGTTTATTATCTAATGATAAACATTAACTATAACACGCTTCGTAAAATACCACTACTGGCCAGATTTCCGAGAGGTCAACTGGTGCGTTAAAATGTTAAAAAATGCAGTAATTTCTTCAGTTTACCAGCGACTGTGCTTGAGAAGTTGTTCTGTAAAATAAAATTAAAAAGTAAGACAAAAATAATAACAATAATTACAACAGCTCTGTTAATACATGTATAACATTCACATAGTGTTCAAATTGGGATCTGTAATATTTTTTATAATGTTTTAAAAGAAGTCTCTTCTGCTCAGCAAGGCTGCATTCATTTGTACATTAAAAAAACATGCCTCATTCAAGAACAGGGTCTTAAAAATGGCCAAAGAATATTATTTTACTAACTTATTTATTTTAAGTTAAATTGTGCTTTGTTGGCAGGCTATAATGTCTACTACAATGTTAAAAATGTTCAGTGTTAAGTAAATATTTTTAAATTTTTTTTTTATTATTATTATTTTTTTTTTTTTTTTTAAGTACGACAAAACAAAAAAGCACATTTTGGCTTTTTAATTTTATGCAATGGTAAAAAAAATGGCAAAATACAGGGGAGGGAATCCAAAAAATCGTATTTGGTAATCCGCCGTTTGGCCCAGTGTTTCATTTTGTTCGGTTTCGACTTTGGCCAAGAATTGTAATTTCAGTGCATCCCTAATGTGAACACTGTTGCCAATCAGCGATCTGCTCAACAGCGCTCAAATGTTAGCGAGAAATGGATGCTTTTAAAATTTCAGCACCGAAAGTACCGAACCCGGTACTTTTTGACAATTCTAGTCCCCACATTAAAAGCTTGAATTTGAGGGTGTAGGACCTGGAAAGTCCTTGAAAGGTCCTTGAATTTGAAGTTAACCAAGGTGTGGGAACGCTGTTTTTACTTTTGCATTTACTTCTAGATTTATATATTAAGTTGCTCAAGCAAGTGGCAGCATTTTCACTACAGCATTTTCTTTTGCATTTAAAAATTTTATTACAAGCAATCCAATCCAGCTGTAATAAAAAAAAAAAAAAAACTTTAATTTCCTACTTCCATGAGTGCCATCTATTATTTAGGGATGCACCGGTTGACCGACCATAAAGCCATCTTTTGTCTTTTTTTTCCGGTCTGTTTTTCCGGAAGTGCGTCCATGTGCACATAGGCTACTTCTAATACCCTCTTGATGCGCATTATTCAGTATTGTCCTGCATTAGCCAAAATCACGACTGTCCACCACATCCAGTCATATGTAAATAAATGCAAATATTCACTAAAAAAAGATGGTGATGATGCGGTCAGGACCGTGGCACCACCTTGCTTTGAAATATGTTTGATGACTGTGCCTGATGCGCCCATGCCCGCTCCGCAGATGCTGCCTGTTCATAAGCGAGAGCATATCGGGGTAGACGTGCGAGTGGAAAAAGTACTAATTATTATTGATTACTGATTTGAATCAGTTTATAATAATGAAAACAAAACCTTACGAATAAAACAAAGCAGTTTTTTACGATCAGAAATTCCTTAAACCGGCAAACTCCTATAAACTTTTTGTTAAAGGATTCTGTAAACGAATGAGTTCAAATAGTAAGTTCAAAACGGCCCCAACACAGAGAAAACCCAACCAATTGTATTAGAGATTGCGGAGAGTCACGTTGGGGGAACGGGGGATGAAGCGTATACTCACTTCTCCAGGCACCACTACACCACTGGGTCTAATCATTCATGAACATGTTATTTGTGTGGAAATATTTCGAAATCTGTGCGCAGGACGCGAAGATTGCAATCTGCAATGTCTGCAAAGGACAAGTTAATCGCAGAGGAACGACGGCGAAGACATTCCTCACCACGAATTTGATAAGACATTTAAAAGATTAATTGTCCGTGGCCTGCACAAACGTTGACAGTGAACGTTTGTTCAGCTCAGCTTCTCACGTGTTGGATGAGAAACGAAATGGACTACTGTGTGACAAAGCTGAAATGCTTCTTTTTGTAAAGAAGAACTCGCATACACTTTTGAAAAGCCAGAAGTAAACGTCAGTTCTGTAGGCTATAGGACTGTTATTATTTATTTTTATTTTACCTTAAAATTACATTGACTTAATTTAATTTAAAAAGGGTTTGTTTAGGGTTGTGGAAATGTCGCCACAGTAACAGACCGGTGTGTCTGAAACCATGACATATTTTAAAGATTCTTTGTCGTCAACTTAATTTTTTACATTCTTTTGAAAATCCAGCATTTAGTTGATCCCAATAGTCAAAGTTGTAAACACGACAGCTTTCTTCTTTCGTGAGGGGGCTGGGCGTCGCAGCATTTTTGTTTCCATGCGGAAGGTTAAAGAACGCAACGTGCGTCTCCCGGAAACCCGGTATGATCTAACCAATCCGATGATGACTTCGAAACTCCTGAAGTGTTTCCAGATAAGTGTGCCAATCGCATCAGCAGTTTAGACAGCGTTCCGTGGCTGTGATGTCTGAGGCTGAGACTACATATGCGTTCACTGTGAAACACACTGTAATTGTATGCATTTATGGTGTAATAATGACATTTTCGTGTCAACAATCCAAACAGTGAAATACTGTGACACAGTAGTCAAAGATACTAAATAACTTGGCAGACAGAATACAGCATTTCGTTGTGTGTGAACAGGATCTCAGACAGATTAAAAAACTGGATTGTAAGATGCATTGCTAAACTGTGGACGAGATAGAAATGAAAACAAGCATCTGAATGTTGTGTCTCTCTTCTGCAAAGAATCTTAGTGAACCAGGGGTGTATTTCAGAAAACAAGGTTAACTTACCTTAATGTATACCCTCGGTTGATTAACCCAAGCGCATATATATATATATATATATATATATATATATATATATAAATCATAATTATATATATACTTAAAAAAATGATATTGTTTGTTTGATGATAATTGTGTCATACCAGATATGTATTTTTATTATAGAAAAATAATATAATATAATATAATAAACATTACCTTGTCATAAGTGTTTGTAAGTTATACAGATGACCATTACATAAGGCAATAAAATAAATATATATTATAATATAGTGTATATATATATATATATATATATATATATATATATATAATATAGTATATAAATAGCCATAAGTTGTTATGGTTATTTACTTACCCTGAGAAAGTTACCTCTGTTTTTGGAACCGAAAGCTGAGTTTATCTGCTTACTTACCCTTAAATATACCCAGGTATGTCACATAACCTGCTTTCTGGAATACCCCCAGGTACATTGGTCTTGCCGGATCTTGCTATTAACAAAAGTCAAATATAAACAAGCATAAAATACACATGAATCCAAACACATTATCTTGGAAATAAGCCACATACCAGAATATCACAAGCTGCACCTTCTTAATTTATTAACTTGGATCAATGAAATGGATACTATGATTACAGTGGTGTGAATTCAGTTTCATACTCATGAAACTGTAATTTTTGGAGATCACTTCTGTATTTAAATCTGGTTATCACTCCTGAAACTTTAGTGTGTATGTGGCCTATCACAACTGAAAAATTACATCCCTAATCCAGTGTGTTCTAGGGCTGGGCGATTATATAAAAATTGGTATCTTGTTATTGTCAATTTTTATGATATTCAAAATATATCAAATATTTGCATTTGTTTTTAAATAATTTTTTATAATAATGATTTTCTTTTGCCCCCATTAAAAAAAACAACAAAAATAGAACAGCTATTGTCACAAAGTAAATACAAAATGTTTAGTGCAAATTTAAGCAGTTAAAAAGTCTAGACCAAATGATCACTTACTGCTTTTTATGAAATGAACACATGTATATGTAACTAATGTATCAGGGCTCGCAAAATTTCAAAATCTCTGGTAGCCCTTTGGGCTGGTACTCTTCAGATTTTGGTAGCCCGAAAATGAATTTAACTAGCCCAAATAAAAAAGACATTTTTAAAAAAAAATAGAAAATCAGATAGGAGTCTAAATGACAATCAATTTTTTCAGTACACAAATATCAAGGAAGGAATTTTATGTCACTATTTACAGGGTATCTGCAGAATTTATGAGGCAATTTATGACCCTTTTTAACAGCTGCACAAGTAAAATGAACGGTATGAGTGGGGTTGGACAATGTACGGTAATGTATTAAGCCATATAATGACATGATTTACAGTTCACATACAGGTTTTCACAAAAACAAAAAATCGTATACAACCGCATTTTAGCCTTTAGACCATTAAAAGGGATAAATCAAGTATATAATGTATTATGATGTATTAAAACATAAATATTACTGTTGTAATTGTTTGGACTTTTAGAAGGCACATTAACTTCATTAACGGGGCAGCCGTGGCCTAATGGTTAGGGAGTCGGGCTTGTGACTGAAAGGTTGCAGGTTCGAGTCCCAGGTCCGGCAGGGATTGTTGGTGGGGTGAGTGATTAATCAGCGCTCTCTCCACCCTCAATACCACGACTGAGGTGAGACCCTTGAGCAAGGCACCGAACCCCCAAACTGCTCCCCGGGCGCCGCAGCGATAGCAATATGGCTGCCCACTGCTCCGGGTGTATGTTCACGGTGTGTGTGTGTTCACTACTGTGTGTGTGCACTTGGATGGGTTAAATGCAGAGCACAAATTCCGAGTATGGGTCACCATACTTGGCCACACGTCACATCACTTTCACTTTCACTTTCTTTCACATTTACAACTCTGTGTATTTGCTGCATAAAACCACAAGTCAATATTTCCAATAATCTGACCATAAACTGCAGAAAAAATTGTTGGAAATGCAAAATCATTCTCTGCCACGTGGTAGCGCTTTAGGGGCACTGAAATTTTTGTGGTTTCCTTAGTAACAGTTGTACACAAAGCAGCACAGCACTCATCAATGCTGTTTTATCATAGGTAAGAAAATGCCAACGACACGTTTCTGAGGACAGTTGGTTCGCTTCAGATAGCCTACATTCATATAAAGACATCCGTGCCGCGTTTTGACTTTGCAGCGCGCATATTTATTCGGTGACATCATTGCCCTTTGAAGTTTAATCCAGCCCTATCGCAATTCTTGTCCTTCCGTGTGCAACTGTAAGACATCTTAAAACAGGGCTCGCAAAATCGGTAAGCCGACGTCCTGGGGCTATTGTGTTTTCCAGTCGGCCTACCAAAAATTTTCACCGCCCTGCCCGACGGGCTATCTTTAAAGTAAAGGGCTCCTGCAGATCCTTAAATACTCCTCAATTTAGTTGTATTAAATTGAAGGCCATAAAAAAAGTTTTCAATACGTTAAATAGTATAAGAAAAGTCTTTTAATCATAATTTTAAGTCACAGTTGGGGACGGAAAGACAAGAATCGCGATAGGGCTGGATTGAACTGAATAAATATGTCTTTTGAAACGTGTCCTTTGCATTGTCATTTCATCCTACCTATAATGCCTGATAAAACAGCGTTAATGTGCATGGTGCTGCTTTGTGTACAGCTGTTTCTATGGAAAACTGTAATATTTCAGTACTCCTAAAGCGCCAACTCGTGGCAGAGAATGAATTTGCATTTCCAGTCATTTTTGGTCAGATTATTACAAATATCGACCCATGTTTTTTATGCAGCAAACACATAGAATTGTAAATGTGAAAAGTTAATGTGCTTTCTAAAAATCTAAACAATTAAGACAGTAATATGGTATAAAGGCTAAAATGCTGTTGTATAACATATTTGTTTTTTTGTGAAAACCTGTATCTGAACTGTAAATCATAATTTCATGGCTCAATATGCTACCATACATTGTCCAGCCCTACTCATACCGTGTTCATTTTACTTGTGCAGCTCTTATAAAGGGTGATAAATTGCCTTAATTTGATATTTAAAAATTCTGCAGATACCCTGTAAATAGTGAAATAAAATTCCTTCTCCGTCTAAAATATTTTTGATTGACATTTAGACTCCTATCTGATTTTCCATATTTAAAAAAAAAAAAAATTATTATTTTTTTTATTTGGGCTAGTTAAATTATTATCGGGCTACCAAAATCTAAAGAGTACCTGCCCGAAGGGCTACCAGAGATTTTGAAATTTTGCGAGCCTTGTTAAAATTATAATTAAGACGTTTCTTATACTATTTAACGTGTTTAAAACTTTTTATGGCCTTAAATTTGATACAACTAAATTGAGGAGTGTTTAAGGACCTGCAGGAGCCCTAGTTTAAGATAGCCCACCGGGCAGGGCAGTGAAACTTTTGGTAGCCCGACTGGAAAACACAATAGCCCCGGGACGTCGGGCTAGCGATTTTTGCGAGCCCTGCCTTATACTGCAAAACAAGTACAGAAAGTGCATTCTGTCTTTTTTAGTGCATGCAACACAATTTACACTGTGCAACTATGGAAAATAATTAAACTAGGATAAGTATTTTTTTTTTAGCTACAGCTGTTAACTGTCTCTGAATTAAGAAAAGCTTTGGCATGAAACTATGTTCCCATTGGCACTAAAACCCTCTCAGATGGGGAGCTAGTTGCTGGAACACAGGTATTTCTTAACTAATTTACAAATTTGGGGAAATGGATGCTTAAAGGAACACTCCACTTTTTTTGAAAAACGGCTCATTTTCCAACTCTCATAGAGTTAAACAGATGAGTTTTACCGTTTTTGAATCTATTCAGCCGATTTCCGGGTCTGTCATTAGCACTTTTAGCATATCTTTGCATAAATCACTGAATTAGATTAGACCATTAGCATCTTGTTCAGAAATGACCAAAGATTTTCAATATTTTTCCTATTTAAAACTTGAGCAAAGTTCCTTGATTATTATGCCAGAATGAGAGTATAGTTCCTATCCATATCAGCCTGGAAAATCGCAACTTTTCATTTTCTGTCGGTCTTAGTACACAATGTAACTATAGAAGAGTCAAGTTTTAAATAGGAAAAATATCGAAAATATTTGGTCATTTTTGAACGAGATGCTAATGGTCAAATGAGATTCAGTGATTTATTCTAAGCTATGCTAAAAGTGCTAACGGCAGACCCGGAGATCGGCTGAATAGATTCAAAAACGGTAGCACTTATCTGTTTAACACTATGGGAGTTGGAAAATGAGCCTATTTTCCAAAAAGTGGAGTGTTCCTTTAACAACTATGAGCACAAATCAATGTGGACTCATACATGGTTTATTTTACCTCATCTAGTGTACTGATTCGTTATAGGATTTATATATATGTGTATATGTATATGTATATATGTGTATATATAAATCAATACCAAAGACCTATGCACTCTCTCTGTCTAAATTATGAAAAATATTATAACAGTGAAAATCCTAATGTTAATTCCAAATTGCAATAGCCTGTGTTTCTCTATTCAGACAACAGCGGTTGAATAAGTGCATTTATTCAGCGATCACAATCGCAAACAATACAGTCGAGATCTCATAACAGAACTCAGACTGGTTGAGTGACGCTTTCATTTTGATCGCTAAACTGTTTGTTGGTGTTTTCAGATCGGTGGCGGCGGCGCTTCCACAGTGAGGAACGTAGCTTTAGTTTATTAACCTTTATTGTTGTTTCATCTTCGTCTCGTCTTAGTCATGGGAAAAAAGCTTATCAATGAGCATTTTTCATCATAGTTTTAATTAACGAAATTAACACTAGTCTCCATTTTGCTAATATGTGAAAAAAGATCAGATTCATTTTCCTGCAGAGTTTAGCTCCAATTCTAATCAAACCTACCTGAGCATCCTAATCAAGGTCTTCAGGATCATTAGAGAATCACAGTTTGATCAGGGTTGGAGCTAAACTCTGCAGTGCATTGTATTCCATGCAGTGTATCCTGGTTGCATTTTTTTTGGCCTTAATTCTGTTTGTGTTGAAACAGTCAGTCTTCTGAGAGAAAGCTCCTTGTGTTGTGATATGATATTATAGTTTGACTCAGTGTTGTACCATGCAGGCTGAGATTTACAGACAGAAACAAAGACCATAGATGTGGTCCATTTAAAATCAAGTGCCTGAAAGTCATTTCAGTGCCATAAAGTCATCCATTAGAACTGCAGCGGTTTATCCGGATACGTGTGAATGGATGTATTTGGTAGGGAAAATGTGAGTTCAATCGGTCATTCTGATGTTAATAAGCACCATTATGTTGAGTAGCTTTAAAGTACTAAAAGATTGATGTCATGAGGGTTTGTAAATCTAACCCTCATTTCTCTAATTTACAACTTCATCAACAATTTGGAAAAGCCATCCTGACATCATCACACAAGTACTCTGCTGCTGTGGGATGTGTGATTATAAATAGATCTAGGATTTTTGTTGGTGTTGGAATGGTTGGACATAATTGTTTAGTAGGGATGGTACCCATGAGTATTCCCTAGTGATGATTAATCAAGAAAATTATGATCATGCAAATGCCATTTATTGACTTTTTTTCATAGCAGTGTTATTTTTTCATTGCATGTTTACATTAAAATTGCTTCTTGTCACAGCTTCAAAAACATGTCTGGAAACACTTGACAGTAGTAGTGTATGTATAGTTAAAGGAATAGATCACCCAAAAATTAAAATTATCCCATGATTTACTCACCCTCAAGCCATTTCTTCCAGACGAACACAGTCAGAGTTGTTTAAAATTTATCCTGGCTCTTCCAAGCTTTATAATGGTGGTGGATAGTGGCTGTTAATTTGAAGCTCCAAAAAGCACATATATCTGTCGTAAAACAAACCCATATGCCTCTAGGGAGTTAACATATGTCTCTTGCAGATTCATGCTTTTTCGCTGACCTCTGACTCGACCTATGACTTAAGCCCCATTCGTAGTGTAAGCTCTGGTGAGAATAAACAAATGAGAATAGAACAATACTAAATGCTGGTAACGAAATAAAAGTAGAAAATGAGAAGTTAAAAAAAAAGTCAGCGGATTTCACTATAAGATAAGAAGATCTTGAGTTTTTTGGCACAGTCTTATTTGTTTGAACCGGAGTAACGTTACACCGACCAGGAACTCGACTCTCAATGCGCATACGGCCACTGCCGGAAGTCAGTGATTTGCGTTTATAATTTTAAAAATATATATTTTTTGTCATAAAAACCCATATATCTGCTTTAAAAGACACGTGTCCCCCCCCCAGGAGGCGTTTGGGTCAGTTTTACTACGTATATACACGCTTTTTTGAGCTTCAAAATTAGGGCTGTCGGATAACCGCAATATCACAATACTGCGCTATTGACGAGCATAACCGCAGAGGAATGCCAAAACCACAGCAACCCGTTATTTGCATGTTTTCTTTTTTTCATAAGGTTATGCCCTTCTCGTTTTACACTTCATGCATGTATACAGTCATGGCCAAAAGTTTTGGCAGTGACATAAATTTTGTGTTTTGCAAAGTGTACTGCTTCAGCATTTGTAGATTATTTTCCACATGTTTCTATGGTATACTGAAAAACAATGGTAAGCATATTATAAGTTTTAAAGGATTTTATTGGCAAAAAAATTATAATCAGTCAATATTTGTTGACCCTTGTTCTTCATAACCTTACCTAACCATATTAGCTTCTGGGTCAAATCCTGACTGATGGCGATCCATTCTTGCCATATTAGTTGACCATAATTTGTGGGCTTCTGCTTGTCTGCTTGCCTTTTGAGGACTGACCACAGGTTCTCAATCGGGTTGACATCCGGGGAGTTGCCTGGCCAAGGATCCAAAATTTCAGTGTCATGATCTTTGAGCCACTTCTTTATCACTCTTGCTTTGTGACATGGTGCTCCATCATGCTGAAAAATGCACGGATCATTACCAGATTGCTCATGGATCATTGGAAGAAGTTGTTCTTGCAGGACGTTTTGACTTTATTCATGGCAGTGTTTTTTGGCAGAATTATGAGAGAACCCACTCATGGATGGTCTCAGAATGTTTAACTGTTGGCACGATGTAGGACTCATGGTCACCTTTTCTTCTCTGGACAATCGATTTTCCAGATGTCCCAAACAGTGGGAAGGGAGCTTCATCAGAGAAGCTTCTGCTGTCCAAGCCTGGTACTTCCTGCAGAATTTTAGTCTGTCCTTGATGTTTTTCTTGGAGAGAAGTGGCTTCTTTGCTGCCCTTCTTTACACCTGTGCGAGCAGATGCTCTCAAACCCACCTGTTGCCATTCTTGAGCAAGCTCTGCACTGGTTGTGGCACGATTTTCCTCAGGAGGAGGAGTCTTGCTGGACACTCTGGGACGTCCTGAAGACCTTTTTACTGCAGTAAAGTATTTGTTGAAATGGTTCTTTCAGGTGCAATATTCTTTGTAGCAATTTCCTTGCACGTGAGGCCATTTTGATGCAAAGCGATGATGGCTGCTCGTGTTTCTTTGGAGGTAACCATTGCTAACAAGAACACAATGATTGGAAGCTCTTCTTCCCTTCTTTTATTGCAATCAGTCTGCTGTTACAATCTAATTGGCATGATAGTGATTTCACCTAACTAGTGCTCATTCACACTTTCACATGTGCTGCTGATATTAGTCAATTGGTGTTAGCAGATAATTTTGTGTCAGGATCAAAGAACAGTGAAATTAGTTGTTTTGTGCAAAGTTAGTTTTTTTTTTTTACCAAGATTCTAGCAATTATATAAAATGCATCTGATCACTCTACACAATAATCTAAAAACAATGTGAATGAACACCACAACAGCTTAAGCAGCAAACCTTTCAAAACACAAAATTTATGTCACAGCCAAAACTTTTGGCCATGATTGTACTGTATACTATTAAATAAGTTAGTAATGATAACATAATGTGTACCATGCTAATTTGTGCAGAGGCTCAGTAGATTTGCAAGCCTAAACAGACAGCGAATGAGAGAGAGATCGACTGAGCGTATGCGATTACCTGCGTCTGTCCTTCAGGACGAGCCATGTATATTTGTGAAAATAGGTTGTCATGTCCAAGGAAAGAGAAATCTCTGTCTTAGCATGTTCTGTTATGTGGACCGTTATTTTGTTGTTCTCTTCGGTTTACTTTACTTCCTGTTTCAACGCAATTTAGTTTCGGTTTCATTGGTTTCTGAATATGACCTGCTTACATCGGGGGTAACACATTAAACAAATATATGTTAAGTTATGCAATCAGATTACTTTAAGTAGTACAGTAATGCATTACTTTTTTAATTTACAAGAGTTACTTGCCTAAATAAATAATGCCAGTTACTTTTTTTTTTTTTTTTTAATCAGGAGTAAATGCAGAGGCATTGTGAATGTTTGTTTGTTTGTTTACTGTAGTTCTATAATAAATGTCAACATGCATTTACTCATCTAAAACAGATTCTGTATTTCTCAAATTGATTAAAAACATTAAAATGCAAACTTAAAAAATGCTGCAAACCTGCAATATTCAGGGTTCCCATGGGTCATAGAATTTCTGGAATATCATGGCATTTTAAAAAGTCTATTCCAGTCATTGAAAGTCACGGAATTTGACATTTGGCTTAGAGTGGGAACCCTGAATATTATGCTTTATGCATTTCCCATTTTAACCATTGTCTTTGCTGACAGTGATCTAATTCAACCATACCAATAGCATGGTTGTGTCCTGTACTTTTATACAATCCAGAATGGCAGAACAGCTTTAGGTTGAGCTGCACCCTTTAGTATATAGATATAGAATTTACTTTTCCTACATTTACATTTCACTTTTCATGTGAAAGGGCTATTACAGTTGCCAGAACTTTTTAAATGAAAAAAACAAACAAGCAGGGTCCGATGAGAAAAAGTAGCGCAATAGCAAAGTAATGCATTACTTTCCAAAAAAAGTAACTAAAGCCCCTTTCATACAGATTCCGGAAAATACACGGGTAATACGTTCCGGGAACTGTCCCGGGATCGTTTGGTTTTGGTTCATTCACACTGCCAGTGATTTTCCAGAATATGTGCGTGCGTTCACACACAACCCGTAAAGATCCAGTAAAGACACATGACCTTAGCACAAGGTTATAATGCGACGTGTACCGTTTCAATCCCGGGACGTGGTTGCGTTCACACAGAAGGCACTCCGGCAATGTTACGTCAATTTTCCGGAATCAACTGGCAGTGTGAAAGGGGCATAGGTGACGCAGGTAGTTACTATTTTAAAAGTAACTTTCCCAACACTGCTTACACGTTCTGATAAGAACATACAGTGCAACTTAGTTCAAGTTCAATTGTGCATTTGTTGTCCATTTAATCTCTTACAGGATGCATTAGGTTAACTAACCCAGTTGCAAAGCTCTTCAGTTTTCCAGAGTCCATTCATTCTTTAGCTTCAGTTCATGCAATCTATAGGGAGTATAAATTTAGATACAGATGCAATTAAAGAAAATAACAAAGGCGTGATTCTGTAAGAGCTACTCACTGTATTTGCAAACAATGAAAGGACATTTTGAGGAAGTTTTTAGGAATCAGACTACGGACAGTGTGAACTGTAATGTATAATGGAGTGCGTTTGAGTAAAGGCTTTATTGGTGTCAGTGGACTCCACCCTTTAGAGCTAACAGTTTGCACTTTATCATAAAGTGTCAGACTTTTCTAACCGCTCAGCTTTAAGCTCTCACACCCAGTAAATTACATGGACTGATCCTCTTTAGAGTGACCAGTGCCAGACTGTTCTCAAGTTCATACTGACTCTTTATTTAAAAGAATCAAAATCTGCTAAGGGGCAATAAATGTAACAAATCATGTAAAACTGTATCATCATTATCAGAAAATTTCACAAAAAAAATCCATCATATGTCATACACTGTTTTTATCGGGAAATGGATTGGCATTTATCATCATTAGCATGCAGTAGGGCTGGGCGACATTATCATATATCGCTGATGTGTTGTAAGTATCATGATGTTGATGTCAGCAGTCAGGCAACAGGCGATTGCTGACATTATCGGAATTATTTGACAATATCAAAACATTGTACATAGCCCCATAGGCCTACCATACAAGTCTTTTTGCATGCAAGAATTAAATAATTTTTTATAGAGGGATGGTTACAAATCGAAAAGCTATTCCAGTTTGGAAATCAGATAGTCATACTTGTTATAAAATTAAATTTCGAATTTGTTTCTTGATTTCTGTATGCGCATTTAATGTGATTTTAAAAGATTCAACTGCAAAAAGACAAAAATAGAACTCACTTCTGCACTTGCGCGCTGTTTTCTGTGCTGCACGCACAGTCACACAAAAAACGCCTCTTATATACAGTCAAGCCCGAAATTATTCATACCCCTGGCAAATTCTGACTTAGTTACTTTTATTCAACCAGCAAGTTTTTTCTTTTGTAAGATGTAGTACAAGAGGCATCATTGTGGAAAAAATTATTACTCATCTTTTATTTGCATTTGAACAAAAAGTGGCATGTCCAAAATTATTCATACCCTTCTCGATAATCAATAGAAAAGCCTTTATTGGCTATTACAAAAATCAAACGCTTCCTATAATTGCTGACCAGCTTTTTGCATGTCTCCACTGGTATTTTTGTCCATTCATCTTTAGCGATGAGCTAGGGCTGGGCGATATATTTATATCGATATTATGCGCATTTCATCAGAGCCATAGATCACTGGGAAGCTACGCAATATCGGGTTCAGTTTCGCGGGTGATTCATTGGGGTAGCTTTTCAGTGATCTACGGCTCTGTGTATTAACTGGCGCTCCATTTGAAAACAGGTGATGGAGATTTACCGCTAATATATGTATATATATCGCCCAGCCCTATGATGAGCACCAACTCTTTCAGGTTGGAGGGTCTCCTTGCCATCACCCTTATCTTTAGCTCCCTCCACGGATTCCAACTGGAATTATTTCAGGACTCTGGCTGGGCCACTGCAAAACGTTAATGTTTTTGTCTGCTAACCATTTCTTCACCACTTTTGCTGTATGTTTTGGGTCGTTGTCGTGCTGAAATGTCTACTGGTGCCCAAGGCCAAGTTTCTCTGCAGACTGCCTGATGTTGTTGTTGTTGGGAATTTGGATGTATTACTCCTTTTTCATGGTGCCGTTTACTGTGATAAGGTTCCCTGCTCCACAGGCTGAAAAACAGCCCCAAAACATTAGGTTCCCACCACCGTGTTTGACAGTGGGAATGGTGTTCTTACGCTGCCGCCTGTCATTAATGTTACAAAAGAGAACATTCTAACATGTTAAACGGCATCAGTCGAATGTTAAAAAAGACTTATGTTTGTGATCTTATGTGGCTTCTTATCACAGAATGAGGCAGAAATACAATATATACTCTATACTATATTAAAGGTTATGTCGATTAGCAATGGATTATAAATATACTTCTGGTTTTAAGAACACAGACAAACTATATATTGTTGCAATCGAGTGTTTATTGTCTTAATATTTAATCATTCAAAGGCAAATCGATTCTGTCTTCTTTTATTCAGTTACAGCTGCATTTGCCCATATTAGGATTTCCTGCAGTGTTGTCAGTTATATTGTATCTGTTCTGTTAGCAAATTTTCTGAGTGAGGGCACCCTCCGGCTTCCAGTATGAATGAAACATGTATTTATAGCACTAAATAATGTCCAATCCATAAAAGTAATACTTCTCTCAAAAGAAATTTAATCTAGACATACGATATGTTTTCTACAGTGTACTGGAATTTTTTAATAGCATTTTAAATTGCAAATGCTTTGATCCATCAGAACCAAACTGAAAATCGTGGCAAAAAGAAAAACGTATGTATTAAACCGTGGGCTTAACTGCACTGTTGCAACCAACACTACATATGTATTTTGTTCAAGACATATTACTATGTGACATCAATGTGCATTTATTATTCTTACAATCATGGCCAGAATGTCCAACTTCAACATGTTGAACTTAAAATTGTATTCTATTATTTTCCTTCTACAGTTCTTCTCACAAAACGGAATTTGTTTCAAACACAATTTGAAAAGAACGGAGTGAAAATTATTAGCAACTCCAACATAACAGCAAAGCTGATGTTTTCTGTTGAAGCACAAATGAAGAAAAGTATAACCAACCTTTAATGTGTCTAAGTAAGGCTAAACTGCATGGTGTGTGATTTAGGGTTGGACGATGTCTACAGTAAAACATTGTGATGGACGATGACATTGTCAGGGGGCGCTCCTAAAGCGAGCCGCTAACGGTTGCATGTTAAATTACAGAACATTTTATTTACCACATAAACAGAGTAAAGATGACTGAGGACGCTGGCGAATGATTTGTGGATCCTGAGCACCACTGACAAGCATATCGACTTGTAAAATGTTTAAGAACTGCCACACTAGTATACATACTAGATATAGTGTGATCACGAATCTCAAAAGTGAAAGTAAAAATCGATCTTGTATTCAGAAGCAGTTTCAATGGCCAGCATATTAATAGTGGCTCCCTGATGCCCGCAATTTAAATCTGATTAAATCTGAGGTGGTGATGCAGCAATAACACAAAGTTATTATTGCAGTTGAGAGAGAGCACAAGTGCGAGTGAGTGTTTAGGCATGAATTACCTCTGTGACTCTGTCCATCTCTCAGGTGTTTGGTAGCAGCGTCTCTGCTATAGTGAAACTCTAAATTCAGCTGCTTACAGATCCGCGCCATTATTACCCTGCTAGTGAGGTGTGACATGTAGCTTTTTAAGTTGCTAAACTATTTTGCTGCTATTATCGTCAGAGCAGCGTTAACAACACGTTTCTCTGCGGGTGTGTTTACATAGCACTGTATGTGTGTGCATCTGCAGGGCTCGAAAAATTTCAAAATCTCTGGTAGCCCAGGGCAGGTACTCTTCAGGTTTTGGTAGCCCAAAAATTAATTTAACTAGCCCAAATAAAAAAAAACCTTTATATTTTTTATATATGTAATATCAGATAGAAGTCTAAATGTTAATCAGTATCCACAAATATTAAGGAAGGTATTTTATTTCAGTATTTACAGAGTATCATGCAGAATTTTTAAAAATCAATTTAAGGCCATTTATGACCCTTTTTAATAGCTGCACAAGTAAAATGAACACAGTATGAGTGGGGTTGGGCAATGTACGGTAACATTAAGCCAAAATCACATTATTTACAGTTAAGATACATAATCTTACATAAATCTTATACAGTGGCATTTCAGCCTTTATAGACAATTAAAATGGATAAATAAAGTATATAATTTATTATATTTATTAATATAAAACATAAATATTACTGTCTTAATTGTTTACATTTTTAGAAGCCACAATAACGTCTTTCACATTTACAACTCTAAACAACTATGTGTTTACTGCACAAAACATGGGTCGATATTTGCAGTAATTTGTCCATAAACAGCAGAAATGCAAATTCATTCTCTGCCACGAGGTGGCGCTTTGGGAGCGCTGAAAAATAGCAGTTTCCCGGGTATGTACACAAAGCAGCACCACATTTATTAACGCTGTTTTTAAGATGAAATGAAAATGCCAACGATACGTTTCTGAGGACAGTCGGTTCCCTTCAGATACATTCATATAAAGACATCCGTGGCGCATTTTGACTTTGAAATGTGCAGCCCTCATATTTATTCAATGACATCATTGCGTTTGGAAGTTTAATCCAGCCCTATCACGATTCTTGTGGTGATTCATGTGTGATTCCCAGCGACCTCTTTAAAATTACAATTAAGACTTTTCTTATACTATTTAACTTATTTAACACTTTTTATGGCCTTAAATTTGATACAACTAAATTGAGGAGTTTTTAAGGACCTGCAGGAGCCCTGTACTTTAAGATAGCCCATCGGGCAGGGCAATGAAACATTTTGGTAGCCCGACTGGAAAACACAATAGCCCCAGGACGTCGGGCTAGCGATTTTGC
Source organism: Cirrhinus molitorella (assembly GCA_033026305.1). Taxonomy (NCBI): domain Eukaryota; kingdom Metazoa; phylum Chordata; class Actinopteri; order Cypriniformes; family Cyprinidae; genus Cirrhinus; species Cirrhinus molitorella. The sequence goes on along the minus strand of CM065123.1, from coordinate 32,986,236 downwards.
GAGCCCTGATCTGTTTGGGAGCGAGAGCAGGAGATGTGTTTGTGCGTATGTGCTTTTCATGCATCATAAAACGGAATTTTGAAAAACATGGATATAATTTGTCATTTGTATCCTGTTGTTTAAATTATGTATTTTTATCATTGTAGTTTAGGCTTTTGGTTATTTCCCTGTAAGGAGTGGGACTTTTGAAATAACTAAAATTGTTTAGCAAAGCGAGATGTATTAACTCCATGTGGAAGCAGAATGTCCGCTGACCACATGAAGCAAGTTTTCTTCTTTCATTACCATAGAAAGGTTTTAAATGAGTGAACAGTTTGAATGCACACTTAGTCTTAGATATGCCAAATGCTGCCAACGGACCAACTGCAATTCTTCACAGGATTAAACTTTGCAGCAATTTTAAATCAATATTTTAGCATTGTTTAATGTTAACATAATTCAGTGCATGTTTTTATTATATTTGTTTAAGGGGGGAAAAAATGCACATTTCTGTTGTGTCTCTGCAGCTGAATAAACAAGATTTAACTGCTTTCATTGATTCACCTTGACTAATAAACGCACGACTACAACAGTATATGGTTTATCTGAGATCGTTGTATTAGAATTTTCCTTTTAATACAATATATAATAATGCAATACTTTTATCACTGCTTGGAATACTATGCATGCCTTATTCTGTGTAAAAAGCCACAGCATCTCTCAGAAGGATTTATTTCAAATGCTCGACTGATGTTCTGAAGTGAGTTCGGAGTAAAAACTTGTTAAATGTGGTATTTTCACGTGCTTTCAGATGTAGCAGCAATTCTACACAGAGCCGTAGTTCACCAAGAAGCTACACAAACGGCTGTCATTATCGCGAACGATTTCTGCAATTAAATTATCTGCGATTAATGAACAAGATTAAGCATAGCTTTTCAGTTAACTACGGCTTTGTGTAGTACATGCTGCTCCATCTGAAAGCAGGTGCTTAAAATTATGCAACCGGCTTTACTGGCAAGATGTGCATGACAATCGCCTTTGTTTAATCTATCTCAAAGGAAAGGAAATTAAAAAAAAAATAAAATAAAAAGAGACATGTTGGTAGAGCGAGTGACCTCTTCACCTTTCCAGAACGTGCAGACACGTGCACATGGTGCAGTTGTCAGTCTGCCACAAAACTACCATAAATTCTCTAGCGGTCGTTACAACATTGTCATTACCCGTGAGAACACTTTAGTACAGTTAGTAAAAGTATTACAAAGCCAAGAAAAGGAAGATCAGGTTGTTGATGTTTGCCTGCCATTCTCGCTCTGTCTGCACAGTGTACGTGAATGTGCTGATGTATGCTGTCTGCGCGAACAGGGTGCGAAGAGGTATGCAAATACATATCTCACAATCACCGCTCTTAATCAAAAACTGATACAGTACTGATAAAAACTATACAGTTTTCAATCACAGTTTTAAATCAAATTACTGTGATTCTGTAAAGAAAAAAGCAAGCTTTGCTGTGTCAGTTCATTCCAGCTTTCAGAAGAATAATATCCAATCCAAAAATGTTATCTATTTTACTAAAATTCCTTGCGCTAATCTCTGGTTTATTCCTGTATTGCACTCTGTGTAGTTTATCAACAACTAAATGGCTTGTAGGGATGCACTAGTTGAACTGTTTCAGGTTGGTCACATTAGAACTTGGAGGCAATTAAAGTAAACTAGATTTCTACAAGCAGAATTGTAGATTCTAGTTAATTCTAGCTGTATATTACTTATCTGTTTTGATGACGCATAAGTGGCGAGTTTATCTCATCATCTCAAGTGTGATTGTTTCTCAGAAGAACTTATGAGAAATGGGTGCTCATATATCTACAGCATGGATTTTCTGTTTACCATCTTATTCTCACTTCATCAGCCGTCTGTCTGCACAATATCTTTTAGTTGAAATTTGAGTTGCTTAATGGAAGCTATTTGTATTATGGCATTGTTACAGTCTAACAAATCCTGTTTTCTTTTTGTTCTTTGTGCAGCGGATGCCAATCACAGGCTGAATCTCTTCTACCTCGCTAATGATGTCATTCAAAACTGCAAAAGGAAGAACGCTATCATTTACAGAACCACCTTTGCTGACGTGCTGCCAGACGCCGCCCTGCTGGTCAAGTTAGTGAATCGCATGTTTGTGTATGATTGTGATTATTATTATAAGTAGCGACATGCTGTGACTATCTGTGTGTTTGTAGGGACGCTAAAGTGTGTAAGTCAGTGGACAGGATCTTCAGTATTTGGCAGGAGAGGAACGTTTATCCTGAGGAGCTGATCTCTGAGCTGAAGGCCAGTTTGCAGAAGAAAGAGAAAGAGAAAGAGAAAGAAAAGGAAAAGGAAAAGGAAAGGGAAAAGGAAAAGGAAAAAGAGAAGAAGGAGAACGTGAAAGAGCAACAGCCTTCTCCTGGTCAGTTTCTGAGCTGTACGCTTCTGGTTTCAATGCTGGACTCAAGTCTAATAGTCATTTTTAAGCTTCATAATACAGTTTTGTAAATTGTAGCTCTTGCATTGTTTACCCTGTGTTTGCCATGTGTAACGGAGGCCAGCTAGTAAGTGCTGTGCAGGTAAACCTCACTCCCTTAATTTTAACAGGCTGAATACTAATGACAAGTGCATAACCAAACAAATAGCTATCCAATAAATTACAGTGCAATAAGTGACTGAGTGTAAAAAAAAAAAAAATAAAAATAAAAAAAATCCCAAAATAATGTGACCATGTGTTTCTTTTTATTTTTCTGCAGCTCCAGTCAACCCCAAAACTGCTCTGAAGTCTAAAATTGTTGCGGAGTTTGTAGTAAGTCATGATCTGTCTTTAGGTTTGAACTTTTCCCCTATTTTTATTATTACACTACTAATTAATGTCTTGTTCTCTTTGTCAGCCGCATGATTTTGTAGAGCGGTTAATGTCTTATAAAAACTCTCTGGACGAGAGCGATTTAAGAGAGAAGCAGTTAACTGCTCTCAGAGTTGACGTCTGCAGCACCGAGGCGCTCAAAAGGTTAAAAGGTAATGTAATATTTCCCAAAAACGGCGCTATGTAACTGCTTGGGGAAAGTCTTTTCAAACTCTTTCTCAACTTGCATCCATAGATAAAGCAGGAGGTAATAAGTTCTCAAAGGACTTTGAGGAGGGAAGCACAAAGCTGCAGGAATTTGTGACGTTCCTGGAGGGCCAAATAAAAGCAGGTCCTCCGCTGCTGGAGGCGCTGGGAAATGCAGACATCTTTTACGAGATGCAGTACAAAGAGGTCAAAATTGTTGCCAATGTGAGTTGACTCTGATGCGTTGATGCTAGAATTATTCACTTTTGCTAACAAGATTAGTGAACATTCTTTGGCAAACACCAGTAATTACTCTTGAAAATCTTCTTTCTGAGGTTAGACTTTTGTGCATCAACCAATTAAGCACGGTTAATAGCGGATGGTAATTTCATAGCCAAATATTGGCCTTTTGATTTATTATTAATCATGTATCCTCATATTGTGCTTCTGTCAAACCCCTCACTGCTTCCCGTAGGCATATAAAGCTTTCGCCAATCGCGTCAGCAGCCTGAAGCGCAAGCTTGATGCTCTGAAGGCCACATTGCCCAGTATGGATGACTCTCCCATCCCTTCCCCTTCTGAGGACGCCCCGTCCCCCACCGGCTCAGAGTCGCCCTTCCATGGCATGAGTTCCAGGAGTGGTTCGGGTAGTGGGGATGGAAACGGAGGGAGAGGTTTGGAGCAACAGAAGGACAACAGAGACATAGAGGACATGGACATGTCTGAAGAAGAGGAAACAACAGCAAATGCTGGAATCGTTGGTGAGAGAAAGCAAAGGGGAAATTTAAAAGAGAAATTCAGATGAGTCACAAATGTAACATTTAACTGACATAGTTATTTGTCCTCTAGTTGACGAGAGGAAAGAGAAGTCAAGTCTTCCATCCTCATCCAAGATGACAAACTCGGCAACAAAAAGCTCCCAGTTTACCGCTTCTAAACCATCCCCGGTTTTGGCAACTCCCACAAAGACTGTATCTGGGTCATCAACCAATCAAACACCTCCTGCAAACACTACACCCATTACAACCACACCTGTACCTGCTCCTGTTGTTAGCCCCTCCCCCCTGCAGGTGAACTTGGCCAATGTAGATCTGGGCAAGATCAGCTCCATTCTGAGCTCTCTCTCCAATGCAATGAAGACCACTGGTGAGTTTCCAATTTGCAGAGCACAACAGAAAGATTCCGGAAGTAAAAATACCATTCAGATATGTTGTTTTTGTGTTTAGAATGATAAATACAACACTCTCATTCCTTGCTGATGTTCTCCCTACTGTGTTCTCTAGTGGGCAAATACTAAAAGCCAAGGCCGTTCAAAGAGTTTGAGTTGTAGCTCACGTGTTCTCTTCTTTCTCAACACCCAGGTGCCAGTCCTGTGTCCCGTCCTTACCCTGGCACACCTACCACACCATCCAGCCTTGCCTCCTCCTCCAAAGCCACACCTTTGACCCCCGGCAGCATTCCCTCATCCAATCCTCTGGCTAGCATCTTATCTAAAGTGGATTTCTCCCCCGAGAACATCTTAAATGTTCTCACAAAAACACAGACTCACAGCCCCAATCTGCAGGGTAGGACACATTACTTGTATACTATTGATTTCTAATCTGTTTGTCAACATGGAAGATGGAAAAAACCTATTTAAATCCAGGACTTATTTTTATGTTCATTAAATCTCTGTCTTGCAGGTTTGTCCTCTCTCCTTTCATCAGCTCGTTCAGGCACTCTCACCTCTCCAGACCCTGTTCCATCTTCATCTGCCACTTCTTCCTCTTCAGCTGTCACTACAGCTGCAGCAACCTCCACCACAACAACCCCAACAACTCCGAAGGCCCCAAAGCCCACAGGCAACAATTTTAAGCGAGAGTCTGAGCGAGAGAAAGGGAGAGAGTGGGAGAAGGTAAAAGAAAGGGAAAGAGAAAAAGAAAGGGAACGAGAAAAAGAAAGTGAGGCAGAGGCTGTGGTAGTCCCCAGTCTGGAGTCAAAGATCAACAGTTTCCTTCAGGGAAATCCTGGTTTCAGCTCTCTCGGACTTGGCTTGGATGACATGGGCAGCAATAGCCCTCTCCTCGTCGGTGGGGACAACCTGGACGGCACCCCTGTCCGAGATGAGAGCGGTAGCACGCCCACCCAAGATGAAATTATGGACTCTCCCCATGCACTCGGTGACCCCCAAAGTGCAGTTCTGTCTGCAGGTCATAACCTTTCACCTACAGCCTATCACAGTGACCCGTGGGATGCCGTGATCACTCCTCGAGAGGCTCTGGGAGAAAACGAGCGGAAAGACAGGGATTACCGCACACCACCACCCTCACGACTTGCCGCCTTCAGCCCAGGTGCGACTAAAGTCAAGGCCATGACTAAAACCAAAGAGGAAGAAGGCCTGAAAAGAAAAGTACCGGGTTTGAACGTTCCATCTGCTGCCACGGTGCAGGATCCGAAAATAAAGGCAAAGATGGACGGAGAGGGAGAGAAAAGTGCATCCTCCCGCAAGCCAAGTGTAGGATCTGACGATGGGACAAAAGACAAGGAAAGAAAACCTTCAGCTGACAATGAAGACCACTACCATCGCATTGAGACTCTTGTTTCTTCATCCAGCAGTGAGGGCGCACCAATCGAAACCCTTGATTATGGCAACCGCATCCAGACGGTGGAAAGCATCCGCGTGGTTGGGAGAGGCCTGAGAAGAGGGAGCAGTGCTGGTTCTAGAGTGGGTGGGTCCTGGTATGAAGAGGAGGAGTTTATGGAAGCCCCGCCTCCACATCACCCTCCTGGTTGCAGCCATGAGAATTCTGAGGAGTTGGCATTGGTCCCTCCTCTTCCCCTTCCTCTTCCTCCTCCTCCTCCTCTTCCCGCTCACCTTCCACCCCCTTTGCAGTATCCACCTCCACCCTATGCAAACGAAGACCCCACACGACCTTCTCATGGCATTCCTCAGCACCATCCACCCCCTCCGTTTTTTCCTTCCTCCATTCCTCCTATCCCACCATCACTTCCTCCCATCCCTCAAACACCACCTCCTTCCAGAGACTTCCCCCTTTCCTCAAACTCCACCGTTATGGTTGGAGGTGTCCTTGTACCTATAGACAGAGTCCTACCCTATCCACCTGCCAACCTCCACCCTGATGGAGCGGGGCATGGAGGTAGTGGTGGTGGTGCCCCTCCTAGAGGTGGCAAACCCCAACTCCCTTCCTTGTTAGGAGATCCCCCACGCCCAGGTACGGTGAAAGAGCAGTTTGTCTTGCGCCACACGCCACCTCTTCACCGGCCTGGCACCCCAGGAGTTCCTCCACCCCTCCTGGGCAGAATTCGAGAGGGGCCCAGTCCCAAACCACCATCACCCTCTACCCCAACCACACCTACTACTCCATCCCCTGTTGGGGAACCCCATCCTCATTTGTCTGGCCCCAACCGCCTACCCCTGAACACCCCAAATCAGAGACCCCGCCGCCCATCCTCCCCTCTGCCCCTCCTTCAATTACCAAACCAGCATCATGCGCTCCGTTCCCCACAGTTTCCCAGAGGTTCCCTTCCCCTAGCGCCCCACCGCGAACCCCTTCTACCTGGGACAAAGCGTCCTGGTGCTGGTTTCAGCAGTGGGCCTTTCAACCAGCCCAAAAGGCCGTTCATGCCCCCTCGATATTAGCGTCTTAGAATGAGTATTAAATGCTCTGTACAACCTGAAATAGGAAGTATAGCAAGTTGCATTACCTGCTAATCGCAGCGTGAGAGTTATACTGCATGTAAATACACATGCACCGACAAACCCTGCCCCAGAGCAGCCATATGTTACAGCACTACTCTTCCCTGAGAAAGAAGTTTTCAGATACCCTAAAGATGAACTAGGAGGAGGAGAATGTGGAGATCCAGAAACATCCATGGAATATGAGGAAGGCAAAAGGTGGTTATCTTGTTCAATTGGTGTAATGTGAGAGAGCGGTTGTGGAGTGTATAAGTGTGTGTGTGGTCTATGAATGACTTGTAAGTAGATACGCTATCTCTTTCCTTCCGGTAACTGTTCCTTCACTTCACTTACCTTCCACCTTATAACACTTGCTTTTCAACTTTTTTTTGTATGTAAAATACTTGTTTCTGCTGTTTGACGGGTTACAGATCACTGTTTTTCGTCTGTTAACCTGTTACTCTTTCACTTTGAGCGTAAAGCCAGTGGATTTCAACTTTGTTTTATTCCTGAGTGATTAAATTATTGACAAAGATGTAATGCTGGGCAACCATAATGGCTTGTAGTGATCTTTAAGCTTCATAAAGCAAAAACATTTGCTTTTTCAACCTTCACCAAGATGTGAAGATTTTGGCTCACATTGCGTACAATATAAGCTAACCAAGCGTTCAAGGCATAACTACTCGGTAGTTTTCTAATGCTTGTCGAGAGTTCCTTTGCGTTGTTTTTTTTTTTTTCCCCTTGATAGAGTTCCTACATGTATTCTGATTAATAAAAGCATTGTGACAAGAAATATTATTGAAAGGAAGGAGACTTTTCTTTACAGGTCATCTCATGCTTTGTTCAAGAACAAATGTACCTGGAATAATTTCTGTCATTTTGTCTTTACTTTAACAGCAGTTCTGTTCTTTCCTGTAAATCTTATAACTGAATGATGTCCAACATGTTTTCAAGAACATGCAGAGCTTCAATACACAGCTCTGAATATTATTTCCAAACAAAAGTTGAGGAAAGAATTAGTTTGGTTTAATTATTTTCAATTTTCCATTGTATCTGAAATGTTCATCTTTGAAGTCAGTTCTTCGTCTCTAGGATTTTTCAGTTAGTTTAACCCTTTATCATGTACACATGATTGAAATGTATGAGTTCCTGTCTTTGTTCTACACAAGCCACTCTTTCATGCATTGCATTTCAGAATGTGATGTCACATGCATTGTTCGTAAAATGAAAGCAAATAGTACATCTTTTCACAACAATGTTGATGCATTGCTTTTCAACAAAATGTTTGACAACTTAAATGTGAATATAACATGTACATTGTTGTAGTTCTCATGCATTGTGTAAGGAAAAAAAATAGTTGAAATCTTTCCTTCAAGTGCTGAAATGTTGATTATTTGAGGAGTGTGGTTTGGTGTCTTCATTTAGACATTTGCATTCATTGCAAGGAGTATTTCAGAGAACGTACACACTTATTTAATGATATGAGTTCAGAATGAGTCTGTAGGATATGTACAGTTGTGATGGAAATGTGAACTTGTGAATCACTTCAGTTAAATCAATTTCTATACATTCTGTACCAGTTGCACCACAGGTTTACTTCTCAATCTTGCCTTGAAATCTGGTTTAATTCAGTCATATCAAAGGTACAGATAGCTGTCTGGGTGTACTAGTTAATTAAACTAACATACAGTACTATTCTGAGAAAACAGAACATTGAAGTGCCTAATTGTTTTGCAACAACCGTCAAACGTTCCTCACGACAGATGCCATAATGACTTCTCTCAGAAGTCCAGTCAATTTTCTTTGCAAATGCAGTTTATTCTCAATTAGTAAAAACAGACTTGAGTTTTGTGGCCCTAAAGTAATGATATTGATAAGTTATGGTAAGCTCTGTATTCAGAAACTGAACAAACAGCACATTTAAACGTCAAGTTCTACTTTTTTGCTGCTTCACTTTCGACTTTTTTTTTTTTTTTTTTAATGCATTTGTATTCCAGACTCTTATCCTTCCAGAGATTGGGACAACATAGAATAGACTGATATCTCTACACCATGACTTTAACAATTATTGATTACAGCATATTTTGTTGTTCTAGTGGATTCTTATTCATTTAAAGGGAATATGTCAGACATCTGCGCAAATATCCAGTTAAACATCATCAGACTAGATGTCATGTCAATTAGAGGAGATCCTTATTTCTCACATTGTGACATCCCTAATGCTCACTGATACTGTATGTGCAACCAAACATTGTCACAGTATTGTATAGTATATTTAATGTCACAAATGATCAGTGATTACTCGATTGTGGTGTTTATATCTGAAACATTGTGCACTTGTTGATTTGGCTTAGTTTTGTAAACTTAGCAATCCTATGGCAGTGAAGGGTCACTCATTTTCCACAATGTTAGACAAAACACTTGCTGTCCATTCAAACTTATCATGTGTTTGCACTGAGCCTAAGTAGTTGAAAGCTAATAGTGAAAGGATTGTGTGTGAATATAATGCAAACAGACAAAAATCAAATTTAAACATTTGGTTACTTGATACTGAAATGACAGAGCTGTGTATGGAATACTTACATTGTACTTACAGGCAGATTACTTAAATTTAAATGCATGGTAAACTTTTTTTTACGTTCTGAACGATTTATCAAGTAGTAACAAGTCTGTTTGCTTATCTATAATTGCTTTTATCAACAACGTGGAACAATGTCCTTATAAAGGCTCCCCCAGAAAACAGCACTTAGTGCACTAGTTTAATTAGACCCCTATAAAGGTATCTTATGCATCTTGCATGTCGTCTCTAGGGTCCTGTAGAAAAAAACAGAGTGCTGTTGTGAGTGCATGTAGCTTTTTTTTTTTTTTTTTTTTTTTTACCCCGTACAGATACATCAGATCAGGCAATTGGATGCAGAAGTGATGGAGCAGAGGACTTTAACTTGAGCTTGTTTCTCTAAATCTATTCTTTTGCTTTGATTCGAAACGCATGTAGTTTTCCCGCTCATAAACCTTCGCTATTGTCTATTTTTCGTCTCATCGTAAAATCCGTTTATCTAAATGTGCTGTGTGTTTACATACAGGAGAATCCGGAGCGTTTAGCTGTCAGTGAATGCATTTACTTGCGCACTGAGGGGACGCTAGTGACGCACGTCAGGCTTCGCTTCTCATTGGTTGTTCGTCACGCAGAGCCCGCCCTCCTTCGAATTCCTTTGCGAATCGGGTTTCTTGCTCTGTGACGATGTAATAGTTCCGGTAAAATGGCGGCCCACTGAGAGAGGGCAACATTTGATGTTTGGAGGAGAAATTATGGAGCCGTAGCTTTGAGTTTGGAGTGTAAAATGGTGGTAGCTGTGTTCTCGAGGTGGCCTGTCTGCCAGGCGGCAGTGAGGGCAGCGGTCCGGGCCAGCAGATACTACGGGAAGGTGTGCAGGACTGTGTGTGATGTTACTGATGCCAGTGTGCAGGAGGATCTGACACATGCAGCACTGCAGTGATGCTCTGACACACTGACATGTCATAATGTGACACATGGATCTAACTCGTTTTAGTGTAACTTTGAGAGTGGATAATGAAAGTTTTGTATATAGATGTACTTTTTGAATAATAACCTTGTATTATGTGTGTATGTTTTTATTTAATTTAAGCACTGTTTTTGCTTGTATTTTTTTTATTTAACATTTGTTTGTTACTACAAATATGTAGTCTATGTAAATACTAGTGTAGTGTAAATATTATTAGTACAATGGGACTTAAAAAACGAAGACCACATTGCACATCATATTTTAATAAAATATTTTACATTTAGGATTTTGAGAGAAAAAAAAATCTTATTGAAAATATTAAAGATATTTCATGAAAATAAAGAAGAAATAAGACAAAATCTGACTGTTCTTCTGTAGATCATCAGATTTGGTTTATGTAGCTTCAGTGCTGCTTTTTACTGAATTAGAAACCAAATACATAGACACAGTCACATGAGTTTTTAGTTAAACTTTTCACTAAATTTATAATTCTAATATGTAATGAAATGAATTCAGCACATTTTTATCAGTGGGCTATTATTTTTGGGCTTCACTGTATTGTTACAAATGTAGTGATTCTATATGTGGTCAGTCTGATCTAATTATGCATTAATAAGTAATTTACTTCTCTGACCTTTAAGTCTTACTTTCATACAGATTACTATTTTTGTTTTATTGTTATTTTTCCATCAGAGACAAAAGTCTGTGTGATTAAGGTCCTACAGGAGTTCAGTTTAGTCTGTGTTTTCTAGTTTGTTTTCTAGTTTTTTGTCTGTGAGAGCATTTCCCCTTCTTTATATTTACTTCTAAAGTGCTTAAACCTTCCCTATAATGTCATTTAATGAAAATGTTTTTCAATGAGTTATCTGTGAATCTCAGACTCACACGTTCTTACTCTCTGTTCCAGCTGCACCTGTCTGCCAGTCAGACTGAGCGCTTACGGATTTTTGAGTCTCTCCGTGATCGGCACGTTACTGGAGCCACTGAGGATCTCACAGCATCAGGACAAGATCTGACCATCCGATTGGCTGATGGCAAGACAGTCAAAGGGTCAGCTGGTGTAACCTCACCATTACAGATCGCCAAGAATGAACGGTAAATATCAGCCACAGACTCAAGCCTCCTGACTTGCTATGAATGGTACTTTTTGACTTAAAGGTTTTTAATCTTTCTCTTTATTTATTATTATTATTGTTGTTGTGTTTTATTTTTTGTTTTTAGAAATATTCTAAACTCTTATGTGTTTTTTATATATATATATATATATATATATATATACATTACCCTACCAGTCAAAAGTTTGGACACACCCTCTCATTTAATGTTTTTTAAAGAAGTTTCTTATGGTTATCAAGGCTGTTTTCACTTGATCAAAAATACAGGAAAAAAAGTAATATTGTGAAATATTATTACGATGTAAATCAATGTTTTTCTATATTAATATACATTAAAATGTAATTTATATCTGTAATTAAAGTTGAATTTCCAGAATCATTACACCAGTCTTCAGTGTCACATGATCCTTTAAAAATTGTTCTAATATGCTGATTTATTATCAGCGCTGAAAACAGTTGCACTGCTTAATATTTTTTGGGAACCTGTGATACTTTTCTCAGGATTTTTTGATCAATAAAAGGTTAAAAAAGAACATTATTTAAAATAGAAAGGTTTTCTAACAATATACACTACTGTTCAGTCAATTTTTATTCTTTCTTTTTTTTTTTTAAACCTTATTTGCAAAACCTTTTATTCACCAAAGATTAAATTAAATTAATAAAAAGTGATGGCATAGATTTACATTGTTAGAAAAGATTTATATTTTGAATAAATGCTGTTCTTTTTAACTTGTTATTCATCAAAGAATCCTGAAAAAAGAATCACAGGTTGGAAAAAAATATTTGGCAGCACAACTGTTTCCAACATTGATAATTCTAATAATAAATCAGCATATTAGAATGATTTCTGAAGAATCACGTGACGCTTAAGTCTGGAGTAACAGCTGATGAAAATTCAGCTTTGCATCACAGGAATAAATTATATTGTAAAGTATGTTAAAATAAAAAACATTATTTTATATTGTAATAACATTTTAAAATATTACTGTTTTTTTCTGTATTTTTGATCAAATAAATGCAGCCTTGATAAGCATAAGAGACTTCTTTAAAAAACAATAAATGAGAGGGTGTGTCCAAACTTTTGACTGGTAGTGTATAATTAATATATATATATATATATATATATATATATATATATATATATAATTTTTATTAATATATTCATTAGAATAATTTTTATGAATATTATTCCAAGGTAAATGTTAAATTATTCCAGTGAATATATTAATGTAAAAATGATTCATTTCTAAAAAATATATATAAAAAACATAATCGCTTAGAAATTGTCTTTTTCTTCCCCCAATAACCACTTTTCCTCTTTGGAAGTTTAGTGAGGCACTTCGATGAGAATTTTTTTTTTTTTTTTCAACGTTTAAAATAAATAACAGTTTTCATTCAGAAATTGCTAGTTAATGTCGCAGATAATTAAATCCTACACTTTTTTTCTTAGGTGTTGCTTTAGACTGTTGTTACTACTTGTTATGTCTGCCATAATGTGCGCATCTGTGTGTTTACAGTGTTAAAGGTGCAGTGGTGGGCAGAGTAAATGGAGATTTGTGGGATTTAAGTCGCCCTCTTGTGGAGGACTGTGAACTGCAGCTGCTGGGTTTTGACTCACTAGAGGGCAGACAGGTACAAGTTTTTGAGTCTCCAAGAGATTTGTCTTAAAGGCTTAACTTTTAAAAACATGTCTGAGTAATATTTCAACAAAAATATCAAATAATAATATACTTTAATGTTTGATGCTGATGTTGTTTTGCATTGGGGGTGGTGTTTATTTAATGGTTTTTGTTTTATTGATTTGAAATGTGACTTGGGCATGTTTAGCTTTAATTGACAGTAAATCTGTTAATAGTTGCATGTGTTTGTTTCTGCTGTAGGTGGTGTGGCGGACAGGAGCGTGTGTGTTAGCGAGTGTGATGGAGAATCACTTTAGCGCTCACGTGTGTCGAGAGGGAGTGTCTGACACGGGCCTGTTCTGTGACTACCAGCTCCGAAACAAGTAAACACTGTCTGTTCCCTTCCAGCCCCTGATATAAGCCAGTCTACTATACTTGTTGTTTATTTTAAATGCATTGAACTGAACTTAAGAAGTGAAATATGACTAAAGTGTAGTGCTATATGTGTTGTAGCACTCTCTCTCTGTTGGACGTGGAGCAGAGGTGTAAGCAGATGGCAGCTGGGAAGATTCCCATCATCAAGATCGAGGTCACGGTACATGACCTGAAAGAGCTTTTCCAGGTCAGCTTTTCCTCTTGTTTTTAACCTTTAAAGTAGGTGTGTGCGATATGACTATTTTTGACCATGGACGATAAAATGTCTTCACGATCTGATTTAGAAAAAATATTGTAGTATTGTGCTACAACGTGCCTCCGTCTCAATATGCTGTACAACACTACATATGCCTACATTCACTCACGGGGCACTGCACATATTCGCAATCACAAAAGTACACAATTTGTGTGTTTTAAAGCCTTGCCGGTTAAATAATGTTTTTTCTGGCGTGCACTTCATTAGCGTGTATACCTAAAGCGCACGCTAAAAGCCTGTCAAACAATGCCTGATTACTGGACTAAGCTATCTTTCGCGTCTGATTCGCTAATACTGTCAAAAACACACAAGGATTACATAAAAACACAGTTGGCTATGTCTAAAGTAAAAGTAAACAATACTTTCAAAACAAAAATGTACAGATTTTTTATTTTTATTCACCTCCTTGAATGTTCATCCAAGATGTCCATGCCTTTCTTTCTTCAGTCCTAAAGAAATTGTTTTTAAGGAAAATATTTCAGGATTTCTCTCCATATACTGGACTTTTATGGTGCCCCCAAGTTTGAACTTCCAAAATGTAGTTTAAATCCAGCTTCAAATGGCTCTAAACGATCCTAGCTGATGAAGAAGGGTCTTATCTAGTGAAACGATTGGTTATTTTTAAAACAGAATGACAATTTATATACTTTTTAATCTTAAATGCTCATCTTGTCTTGTCTTTGCGATACAGTTAGGGTATATCGAAAAAATCATCCTACAATGCTGTTTTACCTTTTTTTGTAAAGGCCATTTGATCTTCTTTGTATGTTCACTTTGTAAACACTGGGTTGGTATTTCTGCGGTGATGTTGGACAATTTTGAAGTTGGGGAAGAAAACGAGATACCCTAACTGTATTGACCCGGATCATACAAGACGAGCATTTGAGGTTAAAAAGTATATAAATTGTACATTTGTTTAGAAAATAAACCGATCATTTCACTAGATAATAGCCTTCTTCCTCGGCTGGGTTCATTAAGAGCCATTTGAAGCTGCATTTAAACTGCATTTTGGAAGTTCAAACTTGGGGACACCATAGAAGTCTATTATATGGAGAGAAATACTGAAATGTTTTTCTCAAAAAACATAATTTCTTTACAACTGAAGAAAGAAAGAATTGAAAATCTTGAATGACAAGGGGGTGAGTACATTATCTGTAAATTTTTGTTCTGAAAGTGAATAATCCTTTAAAGCGACAGAACTAAACATGCTGCCGATTGTCATAAGGGACAGTTCACCCAAGCATTTACTCACAAGTTGTCCCAAACCTCTATTAATTTTTTTTTATCTTGTGCTGAACACAAAAGAAGATATTTTAAAGAATGTGGATAACAGTAGCTGGTCCCCACTGACTTTGATAGTGGGAAAGAATAAATAAAATACTATAGGAGTAACTGGGGACCAGCAACTGTTTGGTTACCCACATTCTTCAAAATATGTTTTATGTTTAAAAAACACTCAAAAGTGAGTAAATGTTGACAGAATTGTCACTTTGGGGTATGGTAGGCTAATAAAACAAAACACAAAGACGCATCACTCACTACTCTTGACTGAAGAACTTCTTAATACAGTTTCTTTAATAAGACTCAATGTATAAAATGAATATAATGAATATGAATATAATATGGCCACGTACACACTGCAGCTAAATTTGGTTGTCAGTTCACTTTTACTCCTTAATCGCGTTCTGTACACAAATAATTCATTAAAATACAGGAGTGACAACCGCATTCCACAACCGCATTAACTCCCGAAAAATACAGGTAGTGACAACCGCATTTACAAAACTTCTGTGCAGTGTGTATGGAACCGAACTGAACAACTAGTTGTTAATGACGATCTAAACGCGCATCTGTACGTGAGATGCAAGAAAATAACGATGAAAGAAGCTTGGACACGGGGCTAGGCTAATTGTGTTCACGTGCCCTGCAGTGAAGTGTCAGTGTTGCCAGATCTTCATAGAAAAAAAACAAACAAACAAGGACAAGTGCAAAAAAATAGTAAAACATCCAAATGCTTTATATTTTATAACACAAAAAAAAAGTCTCTCATATCTGCCACAAACTTTATCAACTTCATAAAGTGCATAGCTTTATTAGCTACGACCAAATAACATGCCTAAAAGCACTTGTAAATACGAGGACATGACTACACTGCAAGACTGCGCTCTCTCTAAAGCAGTCTCCCAAGCATAAACAAAACACAGCGTGTTTGTCATTGGTAGTTTAGTTAACATCGCGGGACAAAAAGAGTCTTTAGCCAAAAAATGGCAGATACTAAACAGCTAAATTCTTATTCACTGCAAGACGGCAAAATGTTTCTATGGTTACTAATGCAGGAGAGGCTGTTCCGTACACACATGGAACGATAATTTACGGGACTCACTCCCGCATTTAAATACGGTTGTCACTCCTGAAACTTGCAGTGTGTACGTGGCCTATAGGGTTTCATATTTGTTGATTCAATTTCTTGAAATGCTACTGCTAAATACACCTAATGTACCTGAGAATTTAACCACTGTTTGTTTTATTTGTATATTATGTGTATTTGTAACACAGCCTGTCTTTGTTCTTATTTTGTAATAACAAAGATTAAATAATGACAACGATTTTTTTCTTCGCCCACTTTGGCCTAAACATCTGCCATTCTTTTTATTTTATATTTTGTAACCTGGTAAGGCTTTAATTTTAAAATTAAAATTTGTTTTGCTGTATTGCAAAATAGTAAAGCCAACATGACAAAGAATTGTGATAAATCGTGATATTTCTGGAAAAAAAATTTGATACCCATGGTTTGTTGCGTTTGTTATTTGGCTTTCCTTGAGCTTACTTATGTAGATAAAGCATGAAAAAAAAAATAGAATCTATGGATTTATATAGAACAAAATATTCATTTTTCAATCTATTTGATGCGTTCTAGGTGGTTAAATATATGCATTTGATTTAAAAGTGTAGTGTTTCACAGTGACTTGTGTGTGTTTGTAGGATGATGCTTTCAGACTGCAGCTCGCTGAAGAGCAGATGATGGGAAACACACTCAGTGTCTACAGGTCTGAAGTCTCTCAGTGTCCTGCTGGAGCAGATGGTGTGTGTTTTTTGTCTGATGTGTGTGTGTGTGTGTCTCTCTGTCAGGTGTGGAGACAGTGTGGGTGTGTGTTCAGGTGTTCTTCTGCCACACACAGGCTTCCTGAAGGCCTTCAAGATGCTTCAGGTAACTCACTCTTCTCCTCTCTTGGTGTGTTTGACTGAATGTGTATGAGCTGGAATGGCATGACAGAGGACACTCAAGTCCTGGGGCCAGTTGCATAAACAGTCACTGTGGTAACCAGTCTTACTTTTCAATTCAAAATAGATCAGTCTACCATTTTAAAGTCTAGAAGTAAACAAAAATTGCACGACTGACATTTTAAGACAGGTCTAAGCAGTTTATGCAACCGCCCCTGCTATTCTGTTGTCATAGTAACAGTGCTTGCATTATTATAGCATGGTTTCCATAGCAGTTTCCTGTTGATGGCATTAGTATCTCTCGCTCTTCCTGTTTTACACTTTCCCTTCTCTTTCCACTGACTGTTGTTCTTTCTTTAGGATCGTGACACGGGTCTCAGTTTTATTTATGGAACATTTTGTTTTCAGTCTCTTCTGAGCAGTTTCTGCAGCGTTTCTAATTTTGTTTAAATGAGAGTTCAGACCGCTCTTGGTGTTGATATATTCTTGTGTTAATGTGATGATTAACTTTTACGTCATGCCTTTGTTTATATGCCACATTAGTTTGTAAACTACAGTAAACAATCTTCATGCTGCTTCTTTCTACATGACATTTTGTTGTGACCAGTGCCGTTTAATACCATTGATATACTATTGTAGATTTGCTTTTTTTTTTTTTTGATTTGATTTGTTTGTGTTTTTTTGTTGGAAATTTGTTATGGGCGTGTGTGTGTGTATATATATATATATATATATATATATATATATATATATATATATATATATATATGCCGGTCAGAGGTTTGGGATCAGTAAGATTTTTTTTTTTATGTATTTTAAATAAGTTTCTAATGCTCATCAAGGCTGTGTTTTGTCAGGATTCTTTGATAAATAAAATGTTAAAAAGAACAGAATTTATTTAAAATATATATATTTTTTCTAACAATATATACTACTGTTCAAATGTTTGGGGTCAGTTTTTTTTTTTTTAAAGAAATGATTTTAAAGAGAAGGATGTGTTAAATTGATAAAAAGTGATAGCAAACACGTACATTGTTATAAAATAATTATATTTTGAATAAATCCTGTTATTTTACATTTTTTATTCATCAAAGAATCCTGAATCACAGGTTCCAAAAAAATATTAGCACAACTGTTGCCGTTATTGATAATTCTAATAATAAATCAACATATTAAAATTTCTGAAGGGTCATGTAACACTGAAGACTGGAGTAATGGCTGATGAAAATTCAGCTTTGCATCACAGGAAAAAAAAAAATCTTAATGTATGTTCAAATAAAAACCATCATTTTATTATTTTCTTAGTATTATTGATTTTTTTTTTTCTGTATTTTTTTAATCAAATAAATGCAGTCTTGATGAGCATATGAGAATTCTTTAAAAAACACAAGTCTTACTAATCCCACATTTTTGAGCGGCAGTGTGGATGTGTAGATATGTATATGTATATTTAATGTGTATGTTTTTAAATTTAGGTGAAGTTTATTTTTATTTCAAGTAACAAAAATGTTTTTGACCATTGCTGTCACCCTCCAAAAAGGACAAAAATACCATAGTTTATGTTTTTGAAAAAAAGTCTCTTCTGCTCACCAAGGCTGCATTTATTTGATTTAAAAAATAAATAAATAAACAAAATATATATATATATATATATATATATATATATATATATATATATAAAATTACAATTTAAAATAACAGTTTTCTATGTGAATATATGTTAAAATATAATTGATTGCAGTGATCAAAGCTGCATTTTTAGCATCATTACTCCAGTCTTCAGTGTCACATGATCCTTCAGAAATCATTCTAATATGTTGAAAACATTTTGTAGAAACTGTCACACATTTTATTTTTCAGGATTCACAGATGAATTGAAAGCTCAAAAAAACATTCTCCACTGTCACTTTTAATCGATTTAATGCGACCTTGATGAATAAATGTATTCATTTCTTTAAAAAGCCATGCAATAGGCTCCGATTGTGTCCACATCAGATTCAGAAATTATGCTTCAAGTCTCCTCACGTTCAGTATGGTCTTGCTCATAATGCTTATTTTACACCATATCATTCTCTCTCTCTCTCAGGTGTCTCCTGTAACTCTGTCCGGTTCAACAGAGGCTTCAGGTATCCTCAGGATGATCGGTGTTGCGTTTCCAGGAGAAAAAGAGCGAGAGGAATGGGAGAGAGAACAGGAGGCGGCCAAAAAGAGAGACCACAGGAGAATCGGGAAGGTAAGTGCAGTTAGTTGTGCTGCTGAAACACACAGATCGTCCTACAGTAGTTGTTAGGCTCACCGCGTCATGAATATACAGAGTCAAAACAGTCTTTATTTATAAAAACGTTTTTGCTTTGTGTTTCATTTATGCTAAAGTGTGTCCAAGACAAGTGTCATCTCAGCCAGTGCATCATAAACCCCAACACAGTTTTGTCTGTTTGTACAATATTTCCAGCTATCTCTGATGTTGTTCTTGTCTCAGGCGCAGGAGCTTTTCTTCTTTCATGATGTCAGCCCTGGCAGCTGTTTTTTCATGCCTAAAGGAGCTCATATATACAACACCCTCACTGACTTTATAAAGGTACAAACTTGTTCCACATCAGCACAGTTTCACCCTCACACTCTTGCAATGTTTATTTCACACATTCAACAATAGTATGTCATGATGCATTGGTCCGTAAGAGAATAAGCACACACATACTGTGCATTACTGAGTGAATGTGCCTTGCTCACTGTCTTGCTAAAGTGAGCACTCTAAAGGGTGGAGGTCATTACAGAGGCCAAATACATACTACAGCACTTACAAATTTGGACGTACTTGCATTAAATTAGGTTTCTCATAATCTTAACCCTATAAAACTACTGTATCCAATTAGATATGCACATTTCTAAGGTCTCTAAATAATCAACATAATCAAAACTTTGCTGTTAAACTTGTCACACACAATCTACTCCAGTTGATAGGTCTTTTAGTACAAATGTCCACCTTTAGCTGGTGCTTCACGTGTCTTTTTGCTGTCAAATCTGATATTTATCAAGCAAACATGAGAATAACTTGAGTAATATTTCCAGATGAACAGCTTGGCTTTACTTGATTCTCCATGAATCATTTTGTAGAAAAATCTGTGAGTCAAAAAATCTTTTGAGGGATGTTTTTTTTTTTTTTCCAGAGGCTTCACTTTCACCGTTCCTCAGAGGAGGAATGATCTTCCCAAGCCTCCAACACATCTCACATTTTTTGAGGAACACACGGGAAAAAAAGGGGTTTAGAGTTGTACCTTTTGGGGTACAACAGCTTATCCCTGTAGCAGTACCCTTGAAAGGACATATTTGTACCTATTACCTTAGAGTAGTAATAAATACCCTTAAGATACCTAATTAGGGGTAAAAAAAAAAAAAAAAAGACAAGCTGTTGTACCCCAAAAAGTACAATTCTGGCACCTTATCTTTCTGTGTGAACGTTTATTTCTGTTATCATTGGATTGCATTGCATTATATTTATATGGATCATTGGAGATGTAGAGTGACCACTAATGTTTTAGATCATTGTATGCCAATATCTGCTATACTGTCACAAAAATCTCATTACAAGTTATCAGAATTCCATCTTTTTGTTTTTGATATGGACCAAATTTCATGTTTGTTTTTTTTTTTTTTTTTTTTTTTTTCAGTTTGGGCTTCTGAATTTAATTAAGCTCTTTTTTTCCTTCATATTCTTACTATATCAGACTATATGAGCCAGTGGATCAAATATAAAACCCAATAAAAAGTTTCTGCATACATATACTTGCATATTATTACAAAGATTTGATTTCATGTTATCATTATTATATATGTGTTCTTACTCCAAACAACATCTTGAATACCGCTCTGAAGCACTATTTGAGGCTTGAGTGTATCCCATCATGCATCATGTTCTGGAAACAACTCTTTGCCAAGGTCTTGCGAGAGGTCATGGAAACCTTTCCACTGTAATTGAAATAATAATACAATACTTAGATATTACATCTAATTTGGTAGTTGCACGTTTTATTGATGCAAAGATGAGTAGTGGTGATATTTATTATGTACAACATTTGCAAATTCACAAATTAAATTGAGTCATCTCTTATAGGGACTACTGAACAGACACTTAGAAGTTGATTTTAAAATACAAATTATTGAAAATAAAGCATTTTTACAACACTAATAGTGTATCAGGTAATGAAAAGTTCGACACACACTTGAGGTCTTCATTCTCACTTGAACACTTGGGCCAAAAACAGGAAATACATTATATAAGTAGTCAAGTGGTCAAGTTCAAAGACTGCAAGTGTGGGTATTTGGATAAGGCAAACAAATGTGCTCATATACTAATGTAACCACTTCCTCTTCCTGTCAGAGTGAGTACAGGAGGCGGGGCTTCAGTGAGGTTGTGACCCCGACGCTGTACAGCACATCTCTGTGGGAGCGATCGGGTCACTGGGAGCATTACAGTGAGAACATGTTCACAGTGACCTGTGAGCCACACACCTTCGCTCTCAAACCCATGAACTGCCCCGCTCACTGGTCAGTACCACTGAACACAGACACAACTGTTTTTGACACTTAAACTATACGTACTGTTTTCATAATTCTCTGAAAAACATCTAAATGATTAGGAAATTTGACCAAACCTCCCCACAGTTGATCAGGGTTCGTACAAAGTGCTTGAATTTGACGTTTTAAAATTTAAGTCCTGGAAAACCCTTAAAAATAGCCATTTTTCTGTAAAGGTACTTGAAAAGTATTTGAACTTTTTTTAAAAAGCAGTAAATATGAAAGTGTTGAGTTTTGTTTTCGAATAAAAACTACCTTTTCACTGAAACTTAAAAACACAGCGTCATTTCACCTAGCTTTCGGGAGAGCATGAGATCTCGCAATATTAAACGTGACAATGATACTCTCACGATATCTGTATAAAGTTGAGTTTATGGTAAAAACCTTTGATAGTGCTTGCATTATATTGTTCACTCTTTTATTGCATGTGCTGTTTGTTTGGGTTTCCAATCAAGTACATTTGGGAAAGCAAATAAAGACTGATGCGCTTTGTGTTGCACTGTTATCATTTGCAAGCGTGCGGCACGTCTCCATCTCAGCAGCTCGACACAATTTCTTAAAAATAGTATTAAATTATTAATTACAAAAATTATTTAGCTTCATCTCGTAAAATAAGCGTATTGTCACACCCATAGTGTCTATGAGTGTGATATAGCTCATAATTTTCCAAGTATATGATATGGCTTTCATTCTTCAGGTCAATAATATATTCAAAAAATCGCTATGAATAAGGAAAGCGATGAGGAAAGGAAAGATGACAGAAATATATTTTTAATATTTGGAAAGTATGTAATACTACTACTACTGTTGAAAAATAAATAAAACGTTATTTTCATAAAGAATTAATTACACAATATTTCTTTCATGTTTAAATTTTAATAGTAAATCCCCTTTACTTGCCAAAGTAGTACAAAGGTAAATTAAATTATCTGTTGATAACCAGAAAAATATAAATACATAACACAGAATTTCTGAGGGAATAAAAATGCACAAGGCTATTGTAAGAATAAATAAGACAATTAGACATGCTAAAACCAGAATTTGGTAACTATAAAGTACAATATTTCATAGAGCCCTAAACATGTCATTTTTGTTAATAACAATAATAAATTGATGTTAAATTGTATAAGTTTCATGATTTTAATTAATTACACATGCTTTTTGGATTAATGAGATTTTATTTAAATTTTAATGGAAAAAAAGCGAAATTTAGAAAAAAAAAAAAAATAAAATAGATTTCATAGGGCCCTATGTGACACTCCAGACTGGAGTAATGATGCTGAAATTTCAGCTTTGATCACAGGATTAAATTACATTTTAACATATATTCACATAGAAAACATCTACTTTAAATTGTAATAATATTTCACAAAATTGGTGTTTTTGCTGTATTTGTGATCAAAAAATGCTTGATCTTTCAAAAACATTAAAATGTCTGACCAAACCCAAACTTTTGAATGTTGTTTATTAGAAAATGTAATTTTAATTTACATTAATTTTTTAAAATCCTAAAACAGATGTCAGATTTTTTTTTTTTTCATATGAATGGAGTCATGAATCCTCCACCCGTGTCTTCTGTGCAGTGTGATGTACGAGCAGCGGGTGCGGTCGTGGCGAGAGCTTCCCATCCGCTGGGCAGATTTTGGCGCATTGCACCGTAATGAACACTCGGGGGCACTGGGAGGTTTAACCAGAGTCCGGCGCTTCTGCCAGGATGACGCTCACATCTTCTGCACACCTGAACAGGTAGAGCTTCAAAGGGTTGAAGGGGGTGTAGGAAACATAAAAGGACTGGTCTTTAATTTCCAAGTTTATCCCCAATTTTTAGGAGATAATTATTGTATTTAAGAGGTTTGTTTTACTTGGCCACAGAGCAAAGTAAAATCAGAGCAAAAGTAGAATCAGACCAAACAGAAGCGTCTGTCTCATCTCATGATATTAGAGCTAATCAGTTCCTTGTTTCTTGTGTCAGCGCACTTTAAGCGTCGGATGTTCAGTAATAATTGAGTTCATACAGTTGGAGTTGTTCTAGTTAGCTAAACTTAATTACCACAAGGTGCTGTGCAATTTAAAATCTTTCAAATTGCAAAATAAGATTACCAATGTGACTCACTGGCACAATCTAATCAAACATATATAAACTACTAAATTAAACCTCAGTGACAACCTTGTGTCTTCTAATTTGATTAACAGAAACCTAATTTCTGACCCTGTTTACTTTTAGTTTCCATTTTTGTTTCCAAAAGTAAAGTATGTTAATTTCCTCTCCCTTGAGAAACCAAACAAGCTCTTTATTCGTCATCTAACAGAGTGTTTTTTTGTGGCTGTATGTTTATGCAGCTCTCGCTTTGGTCTTCAGTGTGAAGGAATGTGTCTCGCTCGTTTAGTGTTTGGACTGATGTATGATTTATCTGCTATAATGTCAGTGTTTATACTGTCTCTCATACACACCCTTCATATGTTTATCCGCTGCTTCTTCTCTTTTCTGTCTCTTTAGCTGGAGGAGGAGATCACTGCCTGTTTAGACTTCGTGAGGAGCGTATATCGTGTGTTCGGTTTCACCTTTCACTGTCTCCTCTCCACGCGCCCCACTCCCTGTCTGGGAGAGCCCGCCCTCTGGGACGCTGCCGAGCAGGTACACCTGTCAATCACATTTGCTGACCGACGGCCACCACAGTGTGTGACAGTTTTAGTTTAGGATTGTTTATAGACTTTTGTAGAATTTATTAAGATTTTATATGCTTAAAGTTTTTTTTTTTTGGTTAATTTATTTCTTTGAAATACCTATTACAAATCAAATCTTGCTTCATTTTTATTTCAGTTTAAACTTAATTATTGCAATTAAGTGCTAAGGCAATGTTTTTAATTTATTTTATTTTATTTTATTTTTAGTGTACATTTTTCATGTAGTATTTGGTTTGTCATTTTAATTAATTTTATTTTTTTATATTTCTATTTAACTTTATTTTTATTTTTGTTTTACGTTTGGTAATTTGAGTACTTTAACTAAAACATATTTATTTCAGTTACTTACTAAGGAGTTTGTTTTTCATATATTTAATTTATAGCTCGTCATTTGTATTCTTCTTCTTCTTCTTCTTCTTCTTCTTCTTCTTCTTCTTCTTCTTCTTATTATTATTATTATTATTATTATTATTATTATTATTATTTATTTATTTATTTATTTATTTATTTTTATTTTTTTTATATATGTGTCTAATTATCTTCAATGTATTCTTATTTCAGTTTTAGTAATTTAAGCTTAGTTTAGTGGCCAAGGCAAGATTTTTTATTTTTTTTGTGTGTTAAATATTTTATAATTTAATAGATTAGTTTGTGTGTGTGTGTGTGTGTGTGTGTGTGTGTGTGTGTGTGTGTGTATGTATGTGTGTGTATATATATATATATATATATATACACATATTATTGTGAAATATTATTATTTTTACTTAAAATGACATTTTTCTGTGTGCATATATCCTTGATGTTGAAAACATTTGTGCTGCTTAATATTTTGTTGTTGTTTTGTTTTTTGTTTTTTTCTCCCCTAGGATTCTTTAACAAATAAAACGTTAAAAAGAACAGTGTTTTATATAAAACAACAATATTTTGTGACAATAAAAACAACCATCTAAAAGTTTGGCTACTGATAAAAATGTAGTTTTGCATCGCTGAAATAATTCTATTTTAAAATATATTAATATAGAACACCATTATTTTAAACTGTAATAATATTTCACAATATTACTTTCTTCACAATATTTTCATTATATATAAAAAAAAATATATATATATATATATATATATATATATATATATATATATATATATATATATATATATATATATATATATATATGTCTTATTAGCTTTATTTATTTATTATTTATTTATTTTTTCATTTTTAAATTTGAATATTTCAACATAAACATATTTATTTCATTTAATTGGCAAGGCAGCATTTCTGATGTTTTTAAGTTTTAAGTTTATTTGAGTTTTAAGCTCATTTTTTAATCAAATATTTATATTTTTCTGTATTAATTTTATTTTCATTTTCTAAAAACAGTTGTTAATGGTTTTAGTTAACAATAGCGTGTGACGGTGCTTTTCGGAGGCTGTTTTTGTTCCTGCTGTAGTGTGGGGATTGTAAGATCCTGTCTGTGCAAGTACCAACGTACAGTATGCAGCGAGACAATATAAGAAACATGCGCCTTAAGTGTAGGGCAGGTCCAAACAGATGGCTAACGTGTCAGAGATTCATTAATGTTGATCAGGGTCACAGTGTGGAATGAGACAACAGGTCATGAGCATCAGAGGAGGGAAACGAACAGCCAATCGGAGCTGAGTATGCAGAATATAAAGCGTACTGCACACTACAGGAGCTCTTCAGTCAGCGATAGTTCACCCAGAAATGAAAACCTGTATGAGTTTTTTTTTTTTTTTTTTTTTTTTAAGCTGTTGAAACATTTGATTTTGGCCACTGACATTCGTAGTATGGAGAAAAAAAATACTATGGAAGTAGGGCTGTGCCGATAAACGATATCATATCGAATCGCGATAAAATGTATGTCAATAACGACGAGATGCTCTAGGCATTTTAACTCGATATGGATTAATATAAGAGCCAATCACACAGCAGAAATATGCAACAACAGCCAATCAGCGTGCAGCATTTAACGTTCACGTCAAAGAACAGTCAATTTCATACAGCATTTTGCAAAGCAAACTCGACGGCAAAGGACGGCAAAAATGAGTGGAAGCAGCGACGAAAGTGAAACTAACCTCGAGTTAATAATTAATTGTAAAATAAAAATGTCAAATTTTGACAAATTGTGTGCAATTTCTAGTTGTATAGTTTCATGTTTACATCAGTGGCGGAGGCAGAAATTGGTTGGTGGGTGGGCCTCTGAAAGGGTGGGTGGGCCTGAATAAGTCGCATCACACGGCGAATGCATGCATTTCATA
This sequence comes from Cirrhinus molitorella, assembly GCA_033026305.1. NCBI lineage: Eukaryota > Metazoa > Chordata > Actinopteri > Cypriniformes > Cyprinidae > Cirrhinus > Cirrhinus molitorella. Next base: position 32,959,797 of record CM065123.1, on the reverse strand, counting down.
ACCAGCTGGACAAGTGTAAATGCATCTGGTTGTTGAACAAGATATTGATGTTACCACAGCGCTATGCAACACGCATCTCCACTGATATGACCCGCCGTGGACGAACCTCCCAGGCAGACGCGCAAACTGCCCAAAATGAAACTGAAATTTGGCGTCGCATACAGCCAGGCACTAGTGTATGCATGGTGCTAGAAGAAGCGGTATACGCTTAATTTCTGATCGTAAAAACCTGCTTCTTTCATTTTTAAGGTATTGCACACAATGGGCTAAAACTTGTTACAAAGCACCGGCAAAATCTCACAATGCGCCTTTAGAGAGAAATGCATTTTTACGGATAATTACAAAATGAAGGAGTTTTTGTTTTTAATTATTTTTGTTTCGTTAAGTAACAAATTAAAGCTTCAAATCTCTTGTTGCTCTTGCAAATTTTCATGCGTTCATTCACTTTGCTATTTGGCCGTCGATAATCTGTTATGAGACATAACAGATTATGGGGTTCTGCAGTCTTGTTGCTTATTACGTGCTGCTTGTGACCGGAATGATCCTTTCACAATAAATTCAATTTGTTTTGTGCCGAATATCTTATTCAGGGCCGTCGCAGAAAATCTTCAGTGGGGGGTGCATTTCGTTTTCATAGGGGGGAACAATGATGAGAAGCTACAAAAATTATAGTAAATTTATAGGCTATAGGCTATACAAATTATGCAGTAAATCAAAATTTATAATGGCGTTCGTTATAAACATATAGTCTAACCAAAACGAATTTAAGAAACAGACACATAAAATAAAACACAATTTATAATGTAATTCGTTATAAACATATACGAACCAAAACAAATTTATTTAAGAAACTTGTAAAATAAAACGCAAATTATAATGGCATTTGTTATAAACTTAACTTAACCAAAACAAATTAGGCTAACTGAAGAAACAGACAAATTATAAAATAAAACAAATTAGAATGACAAAAAAACAAAAAAAAGGACACGTTATAAAATAAAACACATTATAATGGAAATCGTTATAAACAACATACAAAGTCTTACCAAAACAAAACAGAGCGCACCGACATCTCTCATTCGCCAGGAAAACAAATATTTTCCAAAAGAGGCACCGGCACGATCGCTTAGATTTTTTTTATATATAGGAAAACAACGGAAACAACTTAAAATACTGTCATTTTTGGACACATAGATATAAGACATTATTCGGAACTGTAAAAGGTTCAGAGCGCTTTACACTACTACCCCCTAATAATAAAATAGATGTCCACAGAGTGGTCTCAAAGTCCTGTGGTATTTTTGAAATTTGAGTATGATTTCACAGGTTCATGTAAGCTATCATGGCATGTTCCCTAAAATGCCAATTGGTATACTATTTAGAATTTATTATTATGAACGTAACATCACCATACAGCTGTCCCCCGACTTCTAAAACGGCTGCTACGCCCCTGCTTCCTAATGATATTTTACTCTTCCCTTACCCACCTTTTTGTGAGCAAAAATGACAGATCATTTTAAATTGTTTTCGCTGAAAAAATGCAAGTGATCGTGCTGGCGCGTCCATGTACTGCAAAGCGGCTTTAGCTTCCACTCCCCGCATAAACGATAGGATAAACACTCAACAGCGCACTTTAATCTAGGTTTAACATTTAAATTGTTTTATAGGCTACTTAAATTGTTCTGTCTCTGTATGTTTTACTTTAGTAAAGTCATGATGATTTGGGAAGGCATATTGACCAAACAGCCTATCAACTGTCTTCCTCTGACCGCTGTTTGTTACTTTAAAAAACAAAAACGTATATTTAACGAAGAAAAATGCTTCAAACGTTTTTCTAGAAGAACTTTAAAAAACGCAATATAATCACTTTGCCATTGCATACAAAACTTAACTATTTTATAGGTGCTCTAGTTGGAATCCGGGCAGCGCGAAACACGTAGGCAACTGGCTCAATGCTACAGAGGATTCAATAATTCGAATTATTATTATTGTTAATTATTATAGGCTCGTTTTTATTAAACACAACACAAACATAAATCACACGTTTAAGTAATAAATTTACAATATTAAAAGTTAATTTAATTGTATTCCAAAACAATATGTATTTCCTTCGATCTGACTGGGTCGGCAAGCTGTCAATCTGGGTGGGCCTGTGCCCAGCCAGGCCCACCCGTGGCTCCGCCCCTGGTTTACATTTTGCACATTTAATCTACCTCAGCCAGACAATGTGGACAAACTTGGCTTTCTGCACAAGAAAAAAACTTACAAATTATGTTTACAACAGTTTAATGTTTACATTTTGCACATTTACTCTCATTTACCTTCTTTTGTCACAACTTTTAATTTTTAATTTATTTATAAACTATACTTTAAAATTTAATTAATGAACCCTCAAATTTTTGCGGCTTCAGTCATAGTTAGGATACTCTTTTAAAGCTGGCAGCATTAACATATATCGAAATACATATCGTTATCGATCAATATGGGAAAAAATGATCGAGATCACATTTTTGCCATATCGCCCAGCCCTATATGGAAGTATAGCTACCTTTAAATTTTTAGGTGAACTATCCTTTAAATGTATAACATGCACATAGACTTTGCTTTATAAGGATGGATGTGGTTTCCAGGCGGGGTTGTCTGGTATCTTTGGTTTAAACAAGGAAACTGTAATCTCTCTGCTAGCACTCTTTCGCTCAAACTAAGCTGCTTTCAGCACTGCATGTTTTGGGATTATTGAATTAGATGTTTACAGGAGATTCTTTTATTAGCGTTTCCCGAGCCAAACCCATACACTGACACATTCCAGGTTTTCCTCTGTAATGTGTCTCTCTCTCTTGTGTTTGTCCCGGAGCAGCAATTGGAGAACAGCCTCAAGCAGTTTGAGGAGCACTGGGAGTTGAATCCCGGAGACGGGGCGTTTTATGGACCAAAGGTGAGGCTGGTGGAAAGAAAAAGTTGTTTTCTTCCCAGACACTGCATGAAAAATTCATTTGTCACTCCACGTCTGCTCAAAATGAACTAGTGAAGCAAAATGGTAAAAAGGTACACTTACGATATTCACCTTCCCTTATACATTCATATCATTTTTAATCTTGATGTTGATAAGTCCATTCGTTATCTGTCAATTACCCAATATACACTAAAATTTCAGGTCAGTATTTTTAAATGTTTTTGAGACTCTTCTGCTCACGAAGGCTGCATTTTTTTGATAAAAAAATACAGGAAAAACAGGAAAAATATTATTAGAATTTAAAATGGCTGTTTTCTTTGTGAATCTATATTAAAAGTAATTGATTTCTGTGATCAAAGTTGAATTTTCAGCATCATTACTACAGTCTTCAGTGTCACATGATCCTTCAGAAATCATTCTAATATGCTGATTTGCTCCTCAAGAAACATTTCTGATTATTAGCAATGTTGAAAATATTTTTCAGTGATACTTTGTGGCAACGGAGATACATTTTAATAACAGCGATACATTTAAATAATTACAATAATACTGAAAATTCACCTTTGTATCACAGGAATAAATTACATTTTTAGATATATGCAGATAGAAAACAGTTATTTTAAGTCGAAATAATAAATATATACAGCGGGGAAAATAAGTATTTGACACATCAGCATTTTTATCAGTAAGGGGATTTCTAAGTGGGCTATTGACACAAAATTTCCACCAGATGTAGCCATCAAGCCAAATATTGAATTCATACAAAGAAATCAGAACATTTAAGTATACAAGTTGAGTCATAATAAATAAAGTGAAATGACACAGGGAATAAGTATTGAACACATGAAGATAACAAGGTGCAAAATGGCATAGAAAGCCAGGAGATCACCTGAAATCTGTCAGTATTGAGAGAGAAACCCTGCCCCCTATCAGTACCAATTGATATCAGCTGCTTTAGTCCTAATTGATGGCCTATAAAGGCTTCTCATTACCCAGGAGACACACAGGAAAGACTTCATGATGGGTAAAAGCAAAGAACTTTCTCAAGATCTTCGTTATCTTATCGTTGAAAAGCATTTTGATGGGAATGGTTATAGGCGCATTTCCAGAATGCAGAATGTTCCTGTGAGCACTGTGGGGGCCATTATCTGGAAATGGAAAGAGCATCAGTTCACCATAAACCGGCCACGATCAGGTGCTCCATGTAAGATCTCTGTCCGAGGAGTCCAAAGAATAATCAGGAGAGTTCTCCAAGAGCCAAGAACCACTCGGGCAGAACTTCAGGAAGACCTTGCATCAGCAGGTACTGTTGTTTCAAAGAAAACTATAAGCAATGCACTGAACCGCCATGGCATCCATGCACGCTCACCACGCAAGACTCCACTGCTGAACAAAAAGCATGTTGAGGCTCGGTTAAAGTTTGCCAAACAGCATTTGGAGAAGCCTGTGAATTATTGGGAGACTATAGTATGGTCAGATGAAAGCAAAATTGAACTTTTTGGCAATCATTCTATACACCATGTTTGGAGAAGAAATGGCACTGCCCACCACCCCAAGAACACCATACCAACAGTTAAGCTTGGGGGTGGAAGCATCACGGTTTGGGGCTGCTTTTCAGCAAGGGGTACTGGCAGACTTCATATTATTGAAGGCAGGATGAATGGAGAAATGTACCGGGACATTCTGGATAAAAATCTGCTGCCATCTACCAGAAAGCTGAATGATCCCAAACACAAGACCAAGGAAACAATGAAGTGGTTTCAAAGAAAGACATCAAGTTGCTTGAATGGCCCAGTCAATCACCTGACCTAAATCCCATAGAAAATCTATGGAGAGAACTGAAGATCAAAGACCATAAAAGAGGCCCAAGGAACCTTCAAGATTTAAAGACCGTTTGTGTGGAAGAATGGTAAATGGTAAGAATGGAGTGGTAGAATCACTCCTGAGCAATGCAGACGACTGGTCTCTCCATACAAGAGGCGTCTAGAAGCTGTAATCACCAACAAAGGCTTTTCTACAAAGTAATAAATAAAGTGTGTTCAGTACTTATTCTCTGTGTCATTTCACTTTATTTATTATGGCTCAACTTGTATACTTAAATGTTCTGATATCTTTGTATGAATTCAATATTTGGCTTGATGGCTACATCTGGTGGAAATTTTGTTTCAATAGCCCACTTAGAAATCCCCTTACTGATAAAAATGCTGATGTGTCAAATACTTACTTTCCCTACTATATATATATTTATATATATTTATATATATATATATATATATATATATATATACAATGTGCATTTTTTTTAGGATGCACAGATGAATAGAACGTTTAAAAAAAAAAACAGCATTTATTTAAAATAGAAATCTTTTGTAACAAATGTCTTTACTGGATCAATTAATGCATCAATGCAGAATAAAGGTATTAATTTAAATTTTTTTAAAATCCTATGACCAACGTAGTATTCATCTATGACTTTTAGTTAGACAGAACTTAGTTTTTCAGAGTTTTTGGCCTTCTCTCTGAACAGCCTCTGCTTGGCTTGAGGGTTGATGTTTCTAAACAGACTGTCTGCTATTGCAGCCGGTCAGATTTATTCTCTCTCTGAGTGTTCACATTACTGCAGCTCTTATATATTCATGTTTTTGGCACTGTCAGTCAGGTTTAGTTTCTGCAGGGCTGTAAAGCTATTATATCAGTTGCGCTGCTTTTGCTAGGTGACTAAAGAGGTGTTTGGTGTTCATCTGACATTTCATTTTGTTCTTTTACGATCTGTTCAGATCGACATTCAGATCCGTGACGCTCTGGGCCGACAGCACCAGTGTGCCACGATCCAGCTGGACTTCCAGCTGCCCATCAGATTCAACCTGCAGTATGTCGGGTAAGATTTCTCCTGACGGTCACAGATTAATGTGCTTAACATGTTTAGGGTCACATTTTACCCCAAATTTGAATAAAACATGGCAAATATGAAGCTATATCCGTTACACTAAGACTGAAAGATTTTTTTGTCATTATTTTTTCAATTAAATTAAGCACATTTTACTTGAAAGGTTTTTCAAAACCATTGTTCTCAAAGCTAGTAAGATTTACAATAACATTACAGTAATACAATGTGTTTTTATTTTAATTAGCATGTTATATTTTATGAGAAATAAGTTGCACCTGAGTATTGCATTGTTCAGAGAAAAAACACTCAAGTCATCAGTGTAAAAGGCACATTATAATTGCATAAAAGTAAAATGGTGATTAAAAAGGACAACTTTTCAAACATAAAAAAAAATATGTATTTTAGTTCTAGTATTTAGTTTTAGTGTAAATGTAGCATTTTTTGAAAATATATTTATTAGAATATTATAATATGTATTTATTGTAAATAATACAGTATGTTTAATATAAACTAAATACATATTTTATTTTGAATACATTGTTATTTTGGTATTTTCTGTTTTTGTTTATAAAGTTTGGACACACCCTCTCATTTAATGTTTTTTAAAGAAGTTTCTTATGCTTATCAAGTCTGTTTTCACTTGATAAAAAATACAGAAAAAAATGTAATATTGTGAAATAATATTATGATGTAAATTGTTTTTCTATATTAATGTACATTACAATTTCATTTATATGTGTAATTAAAGTTGAATTTCCAGAATCATTTCTCCAGTCTTCAGTGTCACATGATCCTTCAGAAATCATTGTAATATGCTGATTTATTATCAGTGCTGGAAACAGTTGTGCTGCTTAATATTTTAGTTTATTCATCAAAGAATTCTGAAAAAAGGATCACAGGTTGCAAAAAATATTTCAACATTGATAATTCTAATAATAAATCAGCATATTAGAATGATTTCTGAAGGATCACATGACACTTGAGACTGGAGTAACAGCTGATGAAAATTCAGCTTTGCATCACAGGAATAAATGTGTGTGTGTGTGTGTGTGTATATATAATATAATGTGTGTGTGTGTATATATATATATATATATATATATATATATGTGTGTGTGTATATATGTGTGTGTGTGTGTGTGTCTGCAGTTTTCATTAATTTTATTTCAGTTTACTTTTTAGCTATTTTAAGTTGTTTAAACTAATTGAAAATTAAGAATGTTGCTTTGGCAACTTGCTAAAATAAAATAATTTTAAGTTTGTTTTATTACAGTTAATATTTATTTTCATTTCAAGTAAAAAAAAAATGTGTGGTAGTAGTTATAATAACCCTATTTGAAAGAAAAAGAAATTAAAAAAATATATATATATATATAGATCTATAGTGCCATTTATTATAATCGCCAAGCTTAAATTTAAAGCAAAATTGAGACTATCAGTGTGTGGGATATGTACAAATAAAACTTGGGCTCATGTCCCACTCTCAGTCAGCACCAGTACAGATGTGTGCACTTTGTGTATGTTTGTCTCCTTGACGTTAATTGCATTATACAAACAACTTTGGAAAACAAGTCACAGCATGTTTTAGATGATTAAAAAACACTTCTTCAGAAAAAATACAGTAAATACAACAAATACTGTCTGGTTGTCATATTGATGGTATAATGCCTAACATTTTATTTTATCATCTGTAAGTCAGTGTCATGTGATTGAGCCATCTGTGTGTTTTAGGGCTGATGGACAGATGTACAGGCCGATCATGATCCACCGGGCGGTGCTGGGGTCCCTGGAGAGGATGATCGCTATCCTGGCAGAAAACTTCGGAGGGAAATGGTGTGTGTGAGTTCAGTGTTTTTTTTTGTTTTTTTTTTATAATCAGTAAAGTAAAATTTTTCTGTTTTTCTCAGGCCTTTCTGGCTGTCGCCAGCACAGGTGATGGTCGTGCCTGTAGGGGGCAGTAGTGAGACATACGGACAGGAGGTCAGAGGAAATACAACACTCTGGACAAACTTATTTTATATCGTTATAAACAGTTTATGGGTATGTGATGCATTCTTCTGTGGTTTAAGGTGGTCTGCAGACTGAGGGAAGCTGGATTCATGGCTGATATTGATGATGATCGCGGAAACACCTTAAATAAAAAGATCCGCTCTGCGCAGCTCGCACAGTACAATTATATATTTGGTAAGGACTAATTGAGATGTTTTCATACTTTAAAAATGACACAAATACTACTTGTGTCCCAGTTTGTTTGTGCAGTCGTATGTGGGGCAGAAATGACAAACTTCACCTTTAAATGTTTTAATGATTTAATTGTTCCCTGCTGGTAAACATGTAAAGAATGAGTGTTCTGGGGCCTATTAAGAAAAGGTCAGATAAACTAAACCCTCCCTGTGTTTGTAATGCAGTGGTTGGAGAGAAAGAGCATGAAAGCCGCACCGTTAGCGTGCGGACGAGAGCGGGGAAGCAGCTCGGCCAGAAATCACTGGAAGAAGTCATGAGCTCACTGACTGAACTCAGACAGACACGCAGCAGTCAGGAGGAGTTTTAAATGTGAGGAACGGAGATGACTCTCAACACACTGACACACACCATGACTTTATATGAGCTGTCATCAGATTCATCAGATCCCTGCTGAGTTATACAGAGACACAAACACATTTCACCAGTGGATCTCTGAACCTGATGTGCTGCAGCTGCATTAGCTTTTTTATTTATACTAAAATAAATAACTTTTAATATTCAGCCTCTTTGTTTCTCTGTCAGCATAGATATTAATTAAGGTCTATGTTGTGTAGGTCATTTTCATTAATTAGGGGACGCTCTAATTACTTCATAAATGCATATGAATGTGCGGAAATCAGGGATTATCAAATTGGGGATTGGGTTTGTGGAAAATTTCATAGAAAAAGGTAAAAAAAAAAATGCTTTGAACCTATATTTAGTGTGAAAACCAATTTGAAATGTTATTTTTAATTATTAATCATTTATTTTAGCTTTGGTATAGTGATAACCAATGCCAATGTTTTTATTTTTAATATCACACTAGTATTTTTCTCAAAGAGGACAAACAAGTCTTAAATTGGATATATGCATTTAATTAAATTTTAATTAAATTGACAGAAAAATTGACTAATATGCATTAACTAATAAATGGTTAAGCGCAGTGTTGGGAAGGTTACTTTGGAAATGTAATAGGTTACAGATTACAAATTACCCTATTCAAAATGTAATAAGTAGTGTAACTTTTTAATTACTTTATAAAAGTAACTGTAACTGATTACATTTGATTACTTTTTGATTACTTTCAAGTTTCTAATGGATATTTCCAACTAAATAATTTCCAAATATTTATAACTTTACAGTTAACCTTGCAGTAGTACTCAACTCTTGTTTACTGTTAGAATTTCAAAATCTTTCATCACTTGAATTAAGTTTATATTAATTTAATTTTTACGTTTCAAACCCTTGAAAAAAATAGGTTATAGTTTTTGAAACAAAACTGCAGCAGATTGTCATCATTCAAATCAAAGTTACGTTTCAGATGTCATGCAAATCATGCAGAAGCATAAAGCACTGATTTTACAAAGAAAGGACACTCAAAATTAAAATAATTGTAAAATTGCTATGGCCAGAGGAGTCTGTTGAAACTAAAGGCTCTGTTTTTATTTCTGTACAAGCACAATAATGACAAAAACTATATGCTTTTATAAAATAAAGAAAGGCTAAGTTACATACCTGCAGATGCTTCCTCAGGTTCGACATTGAAGCCTTTGAAGTCAAAAGCATTTTAACAGCAAACTAATTTTGCAATGAACTTTTATATTACCACCCTTATCGGATTTCAGGATGAAATTATTTTTAAATTTCCAGCATTGAAATGCCTTTTTATCACTCGCCATGGTGGCAATTCTTAGACTGGTTATAGTAGCGCAAGCTTTCGGCAGAAATGTGGCTTAAAGTAATTGGCAGACGCGGTGCGCCGCATATTCAAACCAAAGAACCAATCAAAGACAACCAATCAGAGAACCAATCAGAACAGCACCACTTTCAATTAGGGAGTGCAACAAATTATTATTATTCAACATATCCTAGGTTTTTAAAGAAATTGTTCAGATGTAACCCTATTTGTAATCTTTAACATTTTCATAAGTAACTGTAATTTAATTATACATTTTTTCTCAGTAACTGTAACGAATTACTGTTACATTTTTTTTGTAATTAAATTACGTAACGCCGTTACATGTAACTAGTTACTCCCCAACACTGGTTAAGCGTTATGTTAGCTGCAAGAGGTTTTTTTATTATTTGTAATAAAATCACTTTAAATTCCTCTGTTTCTTTGTCAACGTACATGTTAAAGGAACACTCCACTTTTTTTGAAAATAGGCTCATTTTCCAACTCCCCTAGAGTTAAACAGTTGAGTTTTACCGTTTTTGAATCCATTCAGCTGATCTCCAGGTCTGCCGTTAGCACTTTTAGCATAGCTTAGCATAAATCACTGAATCAGATTGGACCGTTAGCATCTCGTTGAAAAATGAAAAATATTTTTCCTACTTAAAACTTGACTCTTCTGTAGTTACATCATGTACAAAGACTGACAGAAAATGAAAAGTTGTGATTTTCCAAGCTGATATGGATAGGAACTACTCTCATTGTGCCTGCTGCTCCCATGGTATAGCAGTAAAGTTCCCTGATTATTACGCCAGAATAAGAGTATAGTTCCTATCCATATCAGCCTGGAAAATCGCAACTTTTCATTTTCTGTCGGTCTTAGTACACAGTGTAACTAGAGAAGAGTCAAGTTTTAAATAGGAAAAATATTGAAAATATTTGGTCATTTTTGAACAAGATGCTTATGGTCTAATCAGATTCAATGATTCATGCTAAGCTATGCTAAAAGTGCCAATGGCAGAACGGTAAATATGGTAAAACTCATCTGTTTAACTGTAGGGGAGTTGAAAAATGAGACTATTTAAAAAAAAAAAGTGGAGTGTTCCTTTAAAATCTATGTTGTGTAGGATATTTTTGTGTATTTTGTGTAGGATATTTTAAATGATTAGTAATTCAATGCATATGGTTTAAATCAGGGATTTTCAAACTGGGATCTGTGGAAAAAGTTTTTAAAAATGCTTTGGATCAATATTATGAATAGGACTTATTGTTTTAATTATTTGTCATTGCTTTAGTTTAATTGTCAATTTATAATTTTTTTTTATGTCAGTATTTTTGTCAGAGTACAGATGAATATTAAATTATATAGCTGCATTTATATTTTAAGAAGCAAGGTTTTTTGCAAAGGGGATCATATTTTACAAAAAAAAAAACTCAAATTAAAAAAAAAAAAAGTTTAATTTAAATACACAAAAAATGAGTTATTTGTGCTAATAAATGGTTAAGCATGGCATTGTTAGAATAAGATTTTAATGGTTTTGGAAGAAAACAGGAGGCTGTTAAAAAAACCACAAAACTTTTAATGCTTTTTGTTACTAGACTATTCTGGTGGGCGTTATCCAAAAGCAACTATGGTTGCAAGTTCCATCATCACCAATAGAGTTCAACAGAACTTGTGATCATAGTTGGCTAACCGTCCCTCTGGGAAATGCACGCCTGGATGGTTGCTATAACAAGGCCCCACCCACAATCAAGCTCTATTTAATACTGTGTATTATTAATAATTCATGTTATTTCACCTTGTCAGCATTTCAAGGTCTCCAAACTTATCCATTTGTGTTAATGCATAAATAGCACCAGCATCATCAGTGTATGAAAATAACCGATGTGCTTCAATAGAGAGCAGTGCGAGTGTTTGACTAAAATAGGACTAATTCATAGAAGGGGGGTGTGTGTTGTTGATGAAACAGGATAAAGCAGCACAGGTCAGGGACGGCCGAGACCCGCTGGTGTTTTTGCCTTATTAGAAGAAAGGCGTCAGAATGGAGAGAGGACGTGACTCACGTGGGCGGAGGTCGTGGCCGAAACATGCTCACACCCCAACAAATGTATACCGGATCCACAAAGGGCACCAAAAAAGACGTTTTATCTGATGCACTAATGAAAGAGGGTGACATGCTGGAATATGTGCAGGAGTTATGGGACCTTGGGACTTTCTCCACACAACGAAACCAAGCCAGAGAGAGAAAGACGTAACAATGTGAAGAGTCTGAGACAAGTTCATGGCCTGGTTATGCTTGAGAACTCATTTAAGTGATCATAGGTACTCTTACTGCAGCATTCTAACTTCCACTGGACCTGGGAGAAGACATATGCTACCTAAAAGTTTGGGATCAGTAGCACACTCAGGTTTAATAGTTAGGGGTTTAGTCACACCACTAATCCTACAGTAAGTATGTGCAATAAGAATGCTTAAATTGCGCTCTCTTGAAGTGTCAGTTCTTCTTTCTTTTTTACTTCCTCTTGGAATCTGAAAGCCAAAAAAAAACGTTGAATTAATTTTATAAAACTACATCATGTTAGAGATAAAGTCATGCTAGACACAAAGGTCATTCTTTATTCAGTGGGCAGTGCTGCAGAAGTTCATCAGGGGTTATTTTAGGCCTGCCGCACTTATAGGAGTGTTTACAGCTCCGGGTGTATGAGGCGGCGTGTTTGATAGTATATAAGTACTGGCACGGGTTTGCTAATGGTGTCAGGGCTGCATATAGATGTGTAAAACCCTCCTGTGAAAGAGTGGTGACACTGACATAAACTGAGGGAAACGGGAGGCCTTCCTGCATTCTACTGAGAAGGTCTGACTATCAGGGAGAACATGTCAAGCAGGAATGATTAAGGGACACGCTTAAAATAACCCGCCGTGAGCTCCTGCTGCGCTCCCTTTCCTTGATAAAAATAAACCTGTACGGTTCACGGCCACTGAAACAAAAACAGGAGGTAATTTACTAATTTGTCATTCATGACTCAACGAGACCTACAGTACATTAGTTGACTGTTCCCATTCTCCTGAAGTAATCTTATGATAAGTGTTTTGTTCAAGGCCACAATGATCGTAATTCATGGATCACACCTTGGTTTGGACCTACATCCTTTTGGTTAGCAGCCCAGAGCATTAACCTCTAGGTTACACCACGCTGAGATATGTACAAAGTGGTCCTGGATCTACATCCTTGTTGGTACTTGAAGAACATTCCAATCAACTAGTAAAATTTTAGGGTAAGGGTCTTAAGCAGAGATGTCCAAACCTGCTCCTGGAGGGTTAATGTCCGGCAGAGTCCAAATTACGCCAACACACCTGCCTGGAAGTGTCTAGTAATCCTGAAGACTGATTAGCTGCTTCAGGTGTGTTTAATTGTAATTGGTGCTAAACTCTTTAGGACACTGGTCCTCCAGGAGTAGGATTGGATGCCCCTGCTTAGGGTCTTAAGGTTAGGTTTATGTCTTGCTGCCATTTCCCACTTGGGTGGTCCCAGACTGGTCAATTTTCATTTGCATGGTATGCATTTTTGTACTAAAAAACTGCAAAAGCTAACTAAAAGTGCCAGATCCCTGATTGTTGTGGATGCACAGGTGTTTATCATTTGTTCTAGAAACAATGTTACTGGCCTGGATGCTACAATCAGCTCTTCTGCTCTTAGGAAAAAGATATGTTAATATGTCTGAACATCTTTGATTACCCAATCTCATGTTTATCTCTCATGTAGCCAGTCTGGTGGACAATGTGGACATTGTAGCTTATTTCAACCAAGATCCGCTGACTTTAAGAGTAGAAGGAAAAAATGTGCCAAAAAAGTAGTGAAGTATAAAATAAATTACTGTCTCCCAGGACTGCTTTATAGAAATTGATGACTAACACTTGTACTATATAGGGAATACTGAGCATTTTGTATCCTGGTACTGGATACTCTAACGCCGTCTGTCAGGAAATTAAATGGTAAAAGTCGTTAAACTGTCTCAGTGTCTTTTGATTGTCTAGAAATGAAACCTCAATGTATTTCCAGTGTCGTATTGTTCTGTATTTGTACCTGTTCTCTTTAATGTCAGAAAAGATAAAAAATGTACCTTTAGCGGTACAACAGTTTGCCCATAGGGGTACCAGCTTCAATGCCCCTTCCTGGGCAAACCTTGGTAAATCCAATGTGGATCAGTGTACCCCCTGACTCCCAGATCTTGCATAAAACAGATGACAGTTTTGCTTAAAGGATGCATTAGGTAGTCAGTAATTGGTGACTTGGCATTTGTCAGGCATCCAGTTCCCATCTAAGTGTGATATTCATTGTCGGGATAGGCCAAGGATGTCTAGTCCTGCTTCTGGAAGGCCACTATCCTGCAGAGTTTAGCTCCAGTCCAAGTCAAACACACCTGAACCAGCTAATCAAGGTCTTCAGGGTCACTGGAAACTTCCATGCAGGTGCACTGGGGCAAGTTGGAGTTAAAATCTACTGGACACTGAGCCAAGATTGGACTTCATGGAATAGGCTATGGACCAGACTTTACACCATGTTAGATCACTATGCAGTTTGTTACAGGGGGAGTACCCTGAAAGGTGCATAGTAGTACCTTAAGGGTACATATTACTACTCTAATGTACCAATATGCACTTTTTAGGAGTAAAGTACAAAGTTGTCCCTTATAGGTTTCTGCCACAGTGACAATCTGTTGTACCCCTAAATGTACCATTTTTGTGTGTTTTCTGACAGTAAAGAGTCCATCTGACACTTTTTGGGGCCGTTTTGGGGCAGGTTATCTTATAGTTGATACCACATGAAGATGCCAATCTAGAAGACAAAAAGAAGTGTCTGTGTTTAGACTTTGGAATTGTAGAAATCTGAATTTCTGTTTCGCCAAAAGTTCTAAGAATTAGACATACAGCAGAATTTACAGTTGGTCCTCAACACTACAGCTCATTGAATCACCAGGAGTACATTTGGACACCCAAGGCCTAGAGTGGTAATTAAAAGGTGTCTTAAAACTAAGTAGCTTTGATAAATTCAATACCCCTACTTGGACAAACCTTGATAGATGCAGTGTGGACCAGCCAGCCAAACGGACGACAGCTCTGCACTTGCCAGTTTTGTTCACAGCATGCATCAGATAGTCAGTAATTGGTGACTTCGCATTTGTCAGACAGCCAGTTCCCATCTAAGTGGGGCATTCTTTGTGGGATAGGCCAGGGATGTGCAGTCCTGCTTCTGGAAGGCCACTATTCTGCAGCCTAGAAGAAGTGTAAACGTGTAGACATCAGAATGGTAGAAAACAGAATTTCTGTCTGGCCAAAAGTACTAATCATTCAGCAGAATTTACAGATGTGCTTCTAGTTGTCTAGTGCTATAGTGTTCATTCCTACTCCTGGAGAGCCACTATTCTGTAGCATTTAGCTCCAGTTCTAATTAAAGACACCTGAACTAGAGATTTGTGTTGGGCCATGCTGGAGCTAAACTCTACGGGATATGAATCCCCCAGGAGGTCTATTGGTCTAGTCTATTAAGGTCTACAAGGTACCTTAAAACTAAGTAGCTTTCAGAGATTTGATGTGCTTAGTTGAACAAACATTGATAATTGCAATGTTGTTAAAAATAAATGCTTTTTTCCCATCTGGACTGGTGCACCTCTGACTCCCAGAAGCTGTGCAAACCCGGCTATCCAGATGGCAGTACTGCTTTTGTAGTTTTGTGTACAGTATGTATCAGTTTTGTTTTGTGTTTTGTCAGTTTGTGTTGGTCAAACGACCAGATTGTCTAAACAGGGCATTTTTGCTTTGCACAGTTCAGAGCCATACAATCCTGCTCCTGGGGCACCGCTATTTTGCAGAGTTTAGCTCCAATCCTAATTAAAAACGCTCAAACCAGCTAATTAAGGTCTTTTGCAAATGTCTAAGCAGGTGTTTTGCTGCAAGTTAGACAGGAGCAAAATTGGACACCCTTGGTCTAGTGTGTTAATTAAAAAGCGGATTAAAACTAAGTAGCTTTTAGAGAGTCATTACCCTTATTTGGACAAACCTTCTTAAAGGCAGTGTGGACCAGTGTACTCCCTGACTTCCAGAATTTGCATAAAGCCAGCCAACCAGATGACAGTTGCCAGTTTTGTTTACAGCATGCATCAGATGGTCAGAAATTGGTGACTTGGCATTTGTCAGATGGCCAGTTCCCATCTAAGTGGGGCATTCTTTGTTGGGATAGGCCAGGGATGTCCAGTCCTGCTTCTGGAAGGCCACTATCTTGCAGAGTTTAGCTCCAGTCCAAATCAAACACACCTGAACCAGCTAGTCAAGGTCTTCAGGATCACTGGAAACTTCTGGGCAGGTGCGTTGGAGCTATATTCTACTGGACATTCAGCCAAGATTGGACACCAAAGGAATAGGCTGTGGACCAGACTTTATGGCATGCGAGACCACTTTGAAGTCTTTCTAGACTGGCTTAATTGTAGTGTTTTTAGAGAGGGGTGAAAACATGTGGTATATTTCTCTGGAATACGCTTTGACACATATTTGGGTAATATGCCGCAACTCAGTACACAGTTTCCTCTGTCTTGGTCTCAATAAAATTCATTCACGTTGATGTAGAGCAAAGAGAAACGGTGATAAAGAGACCAGGCTGGAATCGGCTTAATCGCTTGGCTTGAGCGTGCCAGTCTACTCAACATCCTCGCTTACACAGAACTTTCCAGCGATCCATCTAAAGCCCATTGAGAATGTCTTATCCTCCTCTGAGCTGAGCACAGCCCCTGCCATTTTCTGGATATATTTGCAGGACGATTACAGCTCTTGCCCGGACACTGATGCTGACCCCGCGGTAGGCCGTAATGCATAACAGTCCCTAACAGAGCAGCTCAGTTCAGCTCCTGGCGGCCATCCACTGTAAACCATTCATGCAACTCCACTCGCATAAGATGACCCCAATCCAAACCCTTTTTTATTTCTACACAGCAGAAGCTGGCACCACATCGTTTATGTTTCATCACAGAAAGACGTCCAGACAAATATTAACTCTGCATGAACAGGTACAAACACAGACCATCAGACACTGGGAAAACACTGAGGTTTCGTTTCTTAACAATCAAAAAATTCGGAGACCGTTTAATGATTTGGTTCTCTCCCAACCCGACGGCGTTAGGATTGAAAGCACCAGGGTAGAAAACACTTACTGTTCCCTGTATAGTACGCTATTTGAGGCTTCACTCATAAAATTTTATAAAGCAGTACTAGTAAACACTATAATTTCTTTTATAGTTCACTATTTAAAACTTCCAGCGCACTGATGCTTGGAAATGAATGCTTTATTAACCATAATCCAATGGCTCAGGTCCCATCTTCAATGTGTATGTGCAGTATTTTTTCATCTGGTAAAAATGGTGCATCTGATCACATAGTAAAGTAACTAAAGTAACAGCACACCTGTAGAAAAAGTATTTTACTAAACAGGGCAAACTGTGACCGGTATTCCATAAATGCGCTGATGGGAGTGTGAAGTTGATCTACTGACAATCTGTAAATTAAAGAACACAGTCACAGCTCATTTGCATAATGGCTAATCTACCAAGAGCAGTGTGAAATTAGCATCTATCACAGACATGACAAGCACAAAATGGGTTAAGACATTTTGGGGTGTTAAATAATGGGGCAAATACCAAGAAACTGATAAGTACAAACCTTAGTAAATCACCTTGCATACATTTAAATACACTCCTACCCAAAATTCATAGTGTTATTTTTTTACTGCATGTCTTTAGGAAATCCTGACAGTAGTTTCTAATGCCAAAAGAGGGTTTGCCTTGACACACACCATTAGTAAATCCAGCCCTTAGGCAATTAACAAAGTAAAAGTATGTGCTCTGTTGATAGCACGTTTATGAGCATGAACTTCAGAGGTTTGCTGTACAATTAAACCTAATGTGAGGCAAAGAGAGTGATAGTTATTTATATTAAGTTCATAACAAAGATGTTCAGTGTTTAATTTCTGCTAAGTACAGATGCAGAAAGAAAAAAAGCACAAACAAACAAAAACATTTTTGGAATTTTCTGATGATCTTTAAAGACTCTTGAAGACCTTCTTTAAATAATTTTAAATCTTATTTTGAAAAGCGGGGAGACGGCATGAGCGTCCACCTCAAAAGTTGCTTCTAACAGTGTAAATATATTGTTGGTTTGAGGAGCGACTTCCCTTAAGGTCCATGTTTATAATGGTGACACGCTCTGATTCCACAGCACTGCTGGAGAAAAACATGTCTAGAGTGCTGGATTGCTTCATCCCAGTGTGCTCGAGGAATATGTTTGCTTTCATGGGATGATCTTCCAATTATAATCAGCAGAGCAGAACACTTGACTGCCATGTGTACAATAGAGCTCTCATAAGCACTAATGTCGCTAGTACCATGTTCAGTTTTTTTACCCGTGAGAAAGTTCTTCACAGAAGCAACACAGACACCGCAATGACCACTCTTGACCACTCGTATTATGGTCTGTTAGATCACAATTAGATACAGTTACGCTGAAGCTATCGCATCGATTGTGACCGCAGTTTCTGAGACTGTCATATAAAGGCTGTTAGAAGAGCTTCCATAGATCAGACGCTTCCCTCCCCCTCATGTGAGCACCATCTCAGGCCGTACGGGATTCGGCAGAGAGCGTTGTGAGGTGATGAGGAACAGCTGTAGGATTAGGACAGTGGGATTAACAGTTGGCCCATTCTGAAGCCAAAAATGTTTGATATGTGATGCAGCCCATGTCTGTAAAATGACACAGATATTCGTCATTCAGCAGATGCTTTTTGTCCAAAGTGCAGTGTACTTACTACAAAGACAGTATGGTCCCTCTGGAGCACTTTAAGTGCTTTACTCAAAGAAATAATGTGGATTCATTTGGAATAACCAAATACTCATACTTACTCAAGCATGTGTACAGTTTTCAGCAGAACTTGCTGAATGGGATATTATATAACTATCTGTAATTGCCAGAGTGAAAATGATGTACAGTTGGGATCGAAAGTTTACATACACCTTGCAGAATCTGCAAAATATTAATTATTTGACCAAAATCATCATACAAAATTCATGTTATTTTATATTTAGTACTGACCTGAATAAGATATTTCACATAAAAGACATTGTTCAAAAGTTTACATACACTTCATTCTTAATGATGTGGCGTTACCTAAATTATCCACAGCTGTTTTTTTGTTTAGTGATAGTTGTTCATGAGTCCCTTGTTTGTCCTGAACAGTTAAACTGCCTGCTGTTCTTCTGAAAAATCCTTCAGGTCCCACAAATTCTTTGGTTTTCAAGCATTTTTGTGTATTTGAATCCTTTCCAACAATGACTGTGTGATTTTTAGATCCATCAACTGACGGACTCATGTGCAACTATTACAGAAGGTTCAAATGCTCATTGATTAAGAGCCATGCATTAAGAGCCAGGGATGAAAACGTTTGAACAGAATGAAGATGTGTACATTTTGCCTAAATATCTTTTTTTCTTCTTCTTCTTCTTCTTCTTCTTTATTTAGTACTGTACTTCAGCAGCTACAGAAGATACTTACATGTTTCCCAGAAGACAAAATAAGTTTTACCCTGATCTTTAAATTCAAAAAGTTTACCCTCCAGCTCTTAATGCATTGTGTTTCCTTCTGGAGCATCACTGAGCATTTGAACTTTTTGTAATAGTTGCATAGTCCCTCAGTTGTCCTCAGTGTGAAAAGATGGATCTCAAAATCATACAGTCATTGTTGGGAACGGTTCAAATACACAAAAATGCTGGAAAATCAAAGAAAACCTGAAGGATTTTTCTGAAGAACAGCGGGCAGTTTAACTGTTTAGGAAAAAACAAGGGACTCATGAACAATTATCTCTAAAAAAAACAAAAACAAAACAGCTGTGTTCAGGTATCAAGCATATGTAAACTTTTGAACGGGGTAATTTGTATAAATTCAACTATGATTTTTTTTCTTGTGGACTATATGTAAATCTTTTGTGAGTTATCGTATTCAGGTCAGTACTAAATAAAAAATAACATGCATTTTGTATGATCCCTCTTATTTTGATCAAATAATTATATTTTTGCAGATTCTGCAAGGTGTATGTAAACTTTTGATCTCAACTGTACTTAAAATAAAAAAGTTCTTATCACAGAAGTAATGTATTTTAAAAGAATACACGTGTGTGGAACGAATTATATGTTTTCAGACACTTAATTGCATGTTATTTGTAATTAAATGAAAATGTATTATAGTTAATTAAATGCTGATCTTTAGAGTGCTTTTTGACCTACTTACAGTAAGTGCATCTTTAGAATTAATTTCATATTTACTGGTATTGTCTTTGAAACGTGGTTAAAGTGTTACAGCTGAATGTACTTATAAGAATTAATGATAAACTAAAATATACTTTATATTTTAGAATATAGTATTTAAAATATATTAACTTTACTATATTAAAGTTTATTAATATTAAATATATTAACTTATTAAATGTAATATTGAATAACACATTACAGTTGAAATGATAATCAAGTACATGTGCTTTAATATGACAAAAGATTATTTAAATATTTAAAATGTACTTTAAAGCTTATAACTTGACATTTTTACAAAGTATTAAGAAAGTCATGAAAATGGCTGTGTTTAAGTACACTTAATTGGCTTTCTGTTTCAGTAATATATGTAAGCCTGGACTACAAAACCAGTCATAAGGATCAATTTTTCAAAAATTTAAACCTGAAATCTGAATAAATAAGCTTTCCATTCATGTATGGTTTGTTATGATAGGACATTATTTGGCAGAGATACTACTATTTGAAGATCTGGAATCTGAGGGTGCCAAAAAAATCTAAATATTGAGAAAATCACACTTAAAGTTGTCCAAATGAAGTTCTTAGCAATGCATATTACTTATCAAAAATTAAGTTTTACGGTAGGACATTTACAAAATATCTTCATGGAACATGATCTTTACTTAATATCCTAATGATTTATGGCATAAAAGAAAAATCTATAATTTTGACCCATACAATGCATTTTTGACTATTGCTACAAATATACCCCAGCGACTTAAGACAGGTTTGGTGGTCCAGGGTCACATATTGTATTATCTGCAAGTTTTCAGTTTATACATTTAAGACTTAAAGTACACTACAAGTGCACATTAAACAATTACACCCAAGTGTACTGAATGTGCACTTGTAGTGTACCTAAAATCCTAAAAGATATTTTCTTAAAAGTTTTTTTTTTTTTTTCAAAAGTGTGGAAATATCCTGACATTGTTGCATTCTGAGTAATGTTTCAAACACTTGTTTGTTTATTCATTAATATAGAAGACGGTGTGCAGTAAGCAGTATGATGGTATCCCTTTTCAAACATAGCCTGGGTGTTTTCAATTTAATTGTTTGGCACTTTAATTCATAGTCTAGTGGAAAGAGGACAGGAAATAATTGGGGAAATGATGGGGAAATGTCTGCAAGATCTGAGCTTGCATCGTCCACATGACTCAATGTGTTGAATCATGCACAACATTACCAGGAATCCAGCTATAGTTGAACTCCATTGTGACCGCTCCTATAAGCATCTACAAAATGACAAATACCCAAAATTTCAAAGCATTAAGCTGTCGTGAGTGATGGAACGCATTCTGAGTTATGATTATGAACTGGAGCTCTTATGAGGTCTTTATTGCTGTTTCAATTGCTGTTAGTTTCCGTTTTCAAACTTTCCCAGCAATATTTTGCTGTATGGACGTGTGCTAAGCATTTCCTGTTCAGGATGGGTGACTCTGAGCGTCCTGTTAAACACATTACACCAGCATGAGGCATTTGGACTAGCGGTGTAAAGCCATCTGTCATTAACTAACGTGACCTGCTGTGATGAGTGTGATGTTTGCACTTCAGTTAAATAGATGTGGAGACGATGTAGAGCACTGTCACACTTCACTGTTGTTGCTGGTCTGTCTCTAAATGGGACAATAATGTATCATTTATTTTTAAGGCCATGAGATGGAGATTGGTAGAAGTATAATATAATCATACAACTGACTATATTTCTGTTGATTTCAAATTCACCTTCCAAATGAATCTTACGCATTATTATTTCTTCTTTTCACCAGTGTTCAGGCGAATTCAAGTAAAATACTGCTATCAGACAGACTCGAGTCCACGCCAGAAACTTTCAGACACACGAGCATGACACTCAGATGGAATCTCAATTATGGGACTCCGCTCTCCAGGCGACTGCAGCATCAGGTCTTTGCTGTAGATTTGACCTGCTTTAGGTTACTTGCCGACCGCGTGGTCAGACGGGTCAACAGACATAGTCTGTTTGTTTATTATGTGCCCATGTGCATAGGGTGACCCTCTTTTTGTCCTGGTAAGTGGAATAACATCGCTGGACGTCTATGTCGGCCAATTAACATCCGTTCCTCCTGGCCTCGGTGACCTGAAGGCCGCTGGCCCTGGTGGGTGTCCCCTTTACAGGCCCCTTGTGCATCTTGTCTCCTCGCTTCAAGGATGGAAATTAGTAGACTGACTGTTTCCTTCGTTTTTTCGCTCGTTTTACACAGACGCAAGAGCACACAGTGTGTTCTTTGATCTCCAAGGCCATAATATCACTGGAATGAAGCAAATATTGACTCCATCTGACCCAAACCAATCATTCCTGTCTGAGTCTCTCCCTCTCTTGCTCATTTTTTCTGTTTGCTGAATGTAAATGTTTTAGGGCAAAGTTTTTTCTTAGCTTCTAAAAAGTGTTTTCTCAACAGGCATGTTTCTTTTCTTCTCTCTCTCTTTACCTTCTTTCCTCCATTGTGTCCTTTTTAGCCACTCAGTGCCCTAAACTTGGCACATTTTATTCCCTTATTAGTAATGTTTACTAGAATGACCTACTATTATTGTTCATGCTTACATGTTACCAACTTAAACCTTGGCATGTATGACATTTCAAAGCGGCTGTTCCTCTTTTTTAAAATAGACAATCCCTTTGTTAAAAATAAGTGTGCTTAATTCTACTGAATGTGAACTTGTAGTGTACTTAAAAGTTATTTAAGTGTGATTTTAATCTTGCAGATCATATAATATTACTGAAATAAAAAGCTGCTTAGGTGCACAAAGAGACACTTTTGTATTTCATAACACACTTTTAAAAAGTGCACTTTGTAATATTGTCAAATTAAAAGTTTTACATTTATGTTTTGAAAATATTTTGTCATGCTTTAAGAAGTACACTTACTTTGTGTTCATTTTAACTGTAGCGTGTTATTTCATCTAACATTTAAAGTTAATACATTTTAAATGTACTAAATTGCAACTTCATTATAAATGTGTTATTACAAATATATTTAAATACATGATATACAAGTTTCAACAAAAATGTTTAACATCAAAGTGTATTATAGTTTCAGCTGTAACACTTTAACTGTATTTCAGAGACATATTTATGAAATGACAAATAATGGTGTAAATAAGTCCTACTTAAGTGAGTCAAAAAAGCACTCTAAACTACACATAATTGCATTTAATATTTACATTTCCATTTAGTTATTTAGCAGATTCTTTTATCTGAAGCGACTTACAAATGAGGACAATGGAAGCAATTCAAATCAACAAAAGAGCAATGCTCTGACAAGTGCTATGACAAGTGTCAGATTAGCTTAGTGCAGTATACGTAGCAAAGTTAGAATAGAAAAAAATAGAGCAAGCTAGTTTTTTGACACAAAGAATATTTTTTTAGAAAAGAAAAAAAAGTTAGAAAAGATAGATGACAAAAAAAAGAATAGGTTTTTTTAGAAAAAAAGAAGAGAATTTTTTTTAAAGAATAAAAATAGAAATAGAATAGAGAGTGCTCGATTGAAAGTGTCACATAAAGACGGAAAATGTGTTTTTAGCTGATTCTTGAAGATGGCTGAGGACTCAGCTGCTCGGATTGAATTGGTAGGTCATTCCACCAAGAGGGAACATTTAAGGTAAAAGTCTGTGAAAGTAATTTTGCGCCTCTTTGGGAAGGCACAATAATGCGCTGTTGACTTGCAGAATGTAAGCTTCCAGAGGGCGCAAGTCTGAAGTAATGAATTTAGGTAAAGGGGTGTAGAGCCAGTGGTGGTTTTGTAGGCAAACATTAATGCCTTGAGTAATAAGAGTAGTAATAGAATTATGAAATTACATATAAAGATGTACTTGTGTCTTCCTGAAATGTGACTCTGGACCACAAACCAGTCTCGATAGCACAGGTATATTTATAGTAATAGCCAAGAATACACTGTATGAAAATTATTGATGTTTCTTTTATGCCAAAAATCATTAGGATATTAGGTAAAGATCATGTTCCATGAAGATATTTTGGAAATTTCCTCCTGTAAATATATCAAAACTTATTTCTTAATTAGTAATTAAATTTATGCATTGCTAAGAACTTTATTTGGACAACTTTAAAGGTGATTTTCTCAATATTTAGATTTTTTGCACCTTCAGACTCCAGATTTTCAAGTAGTTGTATCTCAGCCAAATAGGCTTAACAAACCATACATCAATGGAAAGCTTATTTATTCAGCTTTCAGATGTTGCATCCGTATAATAAAAAAAATATCTTATGACTGGTGACTGGTTTAGTAGTCCAGGGTCACAAATGTTACATAAAGCACTCTAAAGGTCATCTAATTGCATTTAATAAACATTTCAACTAGTGCATTTTATTTCAGTCAACATGCACTTAAATTTCCAAAAAAAATTTACATTACATTCAGTTTGCATTTTAATATATTACTTCTATAATAAATGTTTTTTTTTTTGTTTTTTTTGTTTTTTTAAGTATGCTGAAGAGAACTTCTTTTTCACAGGATAACCCTCAACTTTAACATGATTTGCTACTCGTTACTGAGTAGAGCACTAGCAAATAGATGAGTTCGAATCTATGCAGTGCTCCAATTTTGATTTCATGGTTAAAATGCAAATATTTCAAATGTTTTGCTGCTGTAACATGAGGAGGGGTTAATGTCACAGCTGAACTTTCTGGAGAATTAGATGGGTCAGTCAGAGGCTGTTTTAGGGTCACATAAAGGTCTGGCTGTGCTAAGGTGAGACCAAACTAATTTCAGATTAAGTTACAGATATTGACACACAAGTACATGCAAGAACACTGATAATGCATGTTGGAACATCACAGTCCACAGCATAGTCAATACATCATTGTCAGTAAATGTTCTTACTCTGCTTATTGCTTTCGAAGTACAAAACTGTTCAAAACTTTGGGGTCAGTAAGATTTTTTAAAATAAATTAATTATTTTATTCAGCAAGGACGCTTTTAATTAATCAAAAGTGTCGTTAAAGATGTCTATAATGTTATACATGATTTCCATTTCAAATAAAATCTGTTCTATTTAACAAAGATATTGGGCAGCACAACTTTTTTTAAAATTGATAATAATCAGAAATATATATTAGAATGAAATGCATATTAGAATGAATGAAGAGTCATGTGACACTGAACACTGGAGTAATGATGCTGAAAATTAGTTAAATTGTAAAAATATTTCATAATATGTCCATTTTCACTGTATTTTTGATCAAATAAATGATAAGCAGAAGAGACTTTCAAAAACATAAAAAAAATCGCACTGACTCCAAACCGTTTATATGAGACTTAAGATCTTTGGCGTAATATTTAAACGTGCATTTTGTTTTTGTTTAGCGTTCAGCTTCTCTGTACTCTCATGAATCATTTTGTTCCTCTAGTCTAGCAGCTTTCCTTTCTGCTTTACTCAGATTTGCCATTATATCCAGAGGTTATGATTTAATCTAAGATAGGTCAGAAAACACCCAGATAAACAGGCATGAACTTTATCCAGTGCATAAGCAGTGAAGCGTAGCCGTCACCCAACATTTCTCTCAGTGTGATTACGATATGCTATCTTGTTTGTTAGATACACATTATCTTTGTTCTGCTATATTGGCATGATTACAGGCTTTGAACGTCTCTCATGTAGTTTCCTTTCACCTCTAACAGCACTTTGTTTATGCGGCACCTCCTCACAGATGAAATCATACAGTGGCCCTATATAGTTTTCCTCTGATCTCAAGTAGCTCTCATGATTCATCAGTCATTAGTTGTGTATCTTGAAATGCTTGATGGACCTCGTTCTCAGTGGTTTATAATTTATGCACCCCTCCCTAAACAGTAAACAAACGCCATGGGTTTCATGCCACCACGTTTTCTACACTGTAAAAAGTTTTCACCAGTTTCAACTTAAACACTTAAATTTAGCAGCTGCTAAATTTCAACTCACTACAATAAAATTATTTAAAATTACTTGTACTTTTAAGTTGATTTAACTTAATTTTTTAAGGCAGCTGCTAAACTTTTTTATTGAAATTTTTTACTTGAAGTTTTTATTCTCATTGAAGTTATGGTGATATATCTTTTCTTTTTGAGGTCTGATTAAAAATATTGGTCTCAAACACAGTTCAGAACTGAACTAAGATAGATAGATAGATAGATAGATAGATAGATAGATAGATAGATAGATAGATAGATAGATAGATAGATAGATAGATAGATAGATAGATAGATAGATAGATAGATAGATAGAATGCTGTTCAAGAAACATTTTTATTATTATTATTATTATTTATTATTATTATTATTATTATTATTTATCATCATCAATATTTAACAGTTTGGGGGTGGGTATATAAATTAATACTTTTATTTAGCAAGCATGCTTTAAATCAAAAGTGACTATAAATACATTACAAAAGAACTCAATTTCTGGTGCTGTTCTTCTGAACTTTCTATTCATCAAAGAAACCTGAAAAAATTCTACTCTAAAAATCAGATTTGAAATCACAGGAATAAATTACATTTTAAAATATGTTCAAATAGAACATAGATTTTTTTTTTTCTTACTTTGGATTAAATAAATGCAGGCTTGGTGAGCAGAAGTGACTTCTGACTGGTAAATATAAACTTTATTAATTATTTGAATTATGTTGTCATGCTATGCCATTAAAAATTAGATTTTCAGCAATATTTAAATAGTAACTGAAACGATACAAAAAAAAGGTATTTTAATTAACATGAGTATAATTTATTTTTGTATTTTTTTGTTTATCTTTGCATTTTGCATATTCTCATCTTTCATACATGAATAAACAATAATACAATTTATTTTATTTTTTTCATAAATACTGTTTATATTTTGCTGCAGGTTGCATTATTCCGTCACATGTTGTGAAAACATGCTCCATTACTGTTTAAAAGGTCAATGTGTGATCATGTGTGCTTTCCTGGGCCATAATGTTCAATGCAGTCTTGACATTTTTGTACAAAAATGGATTTTAATTAATAATCCCACCCTGTAATAAACTGGGGAGAAGTTTGAAAACTAACCCTAGTCTCCATTATATGTGCTGATACTGAAAGTAATTATTATGAACTAATAATAGTGCTGTTTCTGTGTGATACTGAACTCATGTGGCGTTCATTGCTGAACAAATATCTACACAGTTTCTGCTGAAGAGTGATGACACATGATGTACAGGTGTGTGTCAGAGTGAACAAAAGACATGAAGAAGGAATTGAGTGCTATGAAGGAGGAAAGGGGAAGAAAACAGAGAGAGAGAGAGAGAGAGAGAGAGAGAGAGAGAGAGAGAGAGAGAGAGAGAGAGAGAGAGAGTGGCCCCTGCAGGCCCCTTAGCTGTCCAGCATCACACCAGCTTTACACAAGGACAAAAAAAGTTGTCGGGTGAATGACAGGAAAAAAACCTACACCCCTCCCTCTCTTACTCGATGGGAGTGTGTGTGAGAGTGAAAGAGAGAGAGTGTGACAGAATAGAGAACTAGTCTGAAGAAACGAGGAAAACTTCACCAAACAACTCCTTCAACTCCGCGGATCTTGTGTTTGCTTCTTCGCTCTTTCACAAACTTGACGCAGAACGGATCCTTGCGGGAGACAGACGCCAGTGTGAGGAGTTCACGCACAGGACGAGAGAATGACGACTGGATCTGTGAGCAGGTAAAGCGCACATGCATTCGCACAATGACAGCGCAGACGCGCGGGTTTGGGCACGTTTATGACTTTTGCGCATCATTGTATGGGATGGAGAGACAGTAAGTGTCTATTGAGTCGCGAATCCAGTTCGTGCCACTGGCTGCGGGCGCACGGGGGAAAGAATTCGGGCACGGGTTCGAATCGGGCTCGATCACAGCCACAAGAATTACAATAGACGGTTCCTGGTTAGATCAGACCACTGGACTGGGCGGCTGTTTATATGTAAATACATATTGCTAATGTATATTTTATATATAGTACGCTAATACCAAATCATCATTTGGAATAGATCCTAATGGTCTTAAAGAAGCAAAGGCTATACAACATTTCTTTTATGTGGCTCTAGGGTATATTTATGTTAAGTTGAAAAATTTGAAAGTCTTGATTAGAGGATTTTAATAGGCCTCTAATCATGCATGATGTATACCTTCACTCGTCTCATTTTTCTGAGTTTCATCATTTTTTTTCTTAAGTAATTGAAAGTGGAAGGAAAAAGTCAGTGCACTTCGCAGCAGGTTGTGATTGCGTTGTTTTAAAACGACGTTGTAAACGTTTTAATGACATTGTGGTGAAGTGCATCGAATTCTGATCCGTGACATTCCTTTCGGATTATTGGGCGCGTTTAAATCGCCAGTAGCAGAGCTCTTGTATCTGGACTCAGGCTTTGTGGCGGGTTCCTGCAGTAGTCTGCAGCGGGCGGGTGAAAAACGTGGCCGGAGGAGGGGGGTCGTTATTACGGCTTGAGCGACCCCGTTCCGCGCTCTGGGACTCTAGTTCTGGCCTGATGCTGTGCTGAGGTTTCCGTGGTGCGCCGCTTTAACCCACATGTATGATTACGGGTCTGCGGCAACACTCAAAATGTCATGCATCATTTTACACTGTTCTGAAATACTAATAGTAGACCACAGATGATGTGAAAACTCATCAGACAGATAAACATTATTGTTACAAACAAGCCTCACGTTCTCTTGAGACAGACTGGGGTCCCGTAGAACAGGGATTTTGAAATTAACCCGTTATGTTCACTTCAGAAATGTAAACAGTGTTCCTCTGACCTATTTACTACAATACATACAGATGTTGCTCTAAGTGGTCATGAACTTTCAGAATCTTGATTGTTGTTATTCAGGAGAGTAACATCGTTTCTGTTTCGAGTCTATTATAACATAAAAAATACAATTCACTTGGCATTTCTAATCCAGGTTTTTTCTTAACGCGAAGTAAACAGTTCCATGTACTGTTATTTTGAGTTAGTAATTAATCATTTTGAAACATTACACACATATTCAGATACTTATCACTATAAATTGAATATTAAGTAAATATTCTGAATATGTAAACAACATGGTTTCCATAATCAGATTAAACCAAATATTCTAGTTTCTTGAATTCTAAATAAAACAGCTGAAATATGTAATTATAACTTTTTCCAAACAAAGGATAATGTTTTTTGATTATTTTTGACTTTCATTTACTAACATTTGAAAGACTTAGAATGATTCGAAAATGATGTGGCTGTAAACACAATCATTAACTGCTCGTCCAGTATCATTATATTATTCTGCTAATAAACAAAACATTCTCATCAATTCCATGACTAATGCATTTGCTGTGAGTGTTCCCTCTCAGATGCTGAACTTAATCATTAATTGGCATTTAGTGGGTTAACCACTTTGGCACTTCATGATGAGTTGTCTGTCGCCAAACCTCACTGTAACATTTGAGCACTGCATTGTTTCACACTGTATATCCTTGGCAGCACCACAGTTCAGGGTTAGCAAGTGTAAAAAGTGGCTCAGAAAAGTCATTACCCTAAATTAAGCCCTGTTCACACCAACACACAAGAACATTCAGTTTATTATAATTAACCCGTTATGTTCACTTCAAATAAGTAAACAATGTTTCTCTGACCTGATTACTACAACACACACAGATGTTGCTCTAAGTGGTCATGCACTTGATTGTTGATATTGTCCTAATAAAATTAAAAAATGCAATAGCTACACTTGGTATTTCTAATCCAGGTTTATTCTTAAAGGAACACTCCACTTTTTTGAAAATAGGCTCATTTTCCCCTAGAGTTAAACAGATGAGTTTTACCATTTTTGAATCCATTCAGCTGATCTTGTTCAAAAATGACCAAAAATTTTCAACATTTTTCTTTGTCTTTGTACACGATGTAACTACAGAAGAGTTTTAAATAGGAAAAATATCGAAAATCTTTGGTCATTTTTGAACAAGATGCTAATGGTCTAATCTGATCCAGTGATTTATGCTAAGCTATGCTAAAAGTGCTAACGGCAGACCCGGGGATCGGCTGAATGGATTCAAAAATGGTAAAACTCATCTGTTTAACTCTAGGGGAGTTGGAAAATGAGCCTATTTTCAAAAAAAAAGTGGAGTGTTCCTTTAACACTCAGTAAACATAATCTTGTTCCACGTTTCACACTGTTACTTTGACTTTAATCATTTTGAAACGGTTTGTGTGGAACCATTACAAGCATATTCTGATATTAATTAATCTAAAGTGAATATTGAGTAAATATTCTGAATATGTAAACAACATGATCTGGTTTCATGATATCTGATTAAAACAGCTGAAATATGTAGTTATAACTTTGTCCAAACAAAGGATCATGTTTTTTTTATTATTATTATTATTGACATTCATTTACTAACATTTTAATGACTTGCACAGTATACTTGGAAAATGATGTGGCTCAGATAAGTCCTTACCCTAAATTAAAGGATTAGTTCACTTTCAGAACAAAAATTTACAGATAATGTACTCACGCCCTTGTCCTCCAAGATGTTAATGTCTTTCTTTCTTCAGTCGTAAAGAAATTATGTTTTTTGAGGAAAACATTTCAGGATTTCTTTCTATATAGTGGACTTCTATTTTGCCCCCAAGTTTGAACTTCCAAAATGCAGTTTAAATCCAGCTTCAAAGGGAAACAAATTGACAATTTATATACCTCTAACGCTTGTCTTGTCTCATTTCTGCGATGTGCATGCGTAGTCTGTGTAATCCGGGTCAATACAGTTAGGGAATGTCGACAAACTCCCATTTTTCATCTTCAACATCAAACCCTTTTTTTGGGGAAGAAAGCGAGATGGGAGTTTTTTGACATACACTAACTGTATTGACCCAGATCACACAGACTACACATGCACATCGCAAAGACGAGACAAGATGAGCATTTGAGGTTGAAAAGTATATAAATTGTCAATTTGTTTCAAGAATATTCTATCATTTTGCTAGATAAGACCCTTCTTCCTCGGCTGGGATCGTTAAGCTGGATTTAAACTGCATTTTGAAAGTTCAAACTTGGGGGCACAACAGAATCCATTATGTGGAGAGAAATCCTGAAATGTTTTCCTCAAAAAACATAATTCCTTTACAACTGAAGAAAGAAAGACATGAACATGTTGGATGACAAGGGGTGAGTACATTATCTGTAAATTTTTGTTCTGAAAGTGAACTAATTCTTTAAGGCCTGTTCACACCAACACACAATAACATTCAGTTTATTATAATTAACTAGAATTAAATAAATAAAGTGAATATTCAGTAAATATTCTGAATATGTAAATTACATGGTTTCCATAATCAGATTGAACAAATATTCTGGTTTCTTCTGAATAAATAAAAAAAAATCTGAATAAAACAGCTGAAATGTGTAATTATAACTTTATCCAAAGAATGGATCATGTTTTTTATTCTTTTATTTACTAACATTTTAATGACTTATAATTGGAAAACGATGTGCCCGTAAACACCGTCATTAACTGCTTGTCTAGTATCATCACATTAATATGCTAATAAACAACACATTCTCTTCACTTCAGTGACTAATGCATTTGCTGTGATTGTTACCTGTCAGATGCTGAATTTATGATGAGTTGTCAGCTGCCACACAGCTCACTGTAACATTTGAGCACTGCTCAATTTGTATATCCTTGGCACCACAATTCAGGGTTAGCAAGTGTGAAAAGTGGCTCAGAAAAGTCCTTGCCCTAAGTTAAGGCCTGTTCATACCAACACACAATAACACTGTTTATTATAATTAACCCATTATGTTCACTTCAAAAATGTAAACAATGTTCCTTTGACCTAATTACTACAACACACACAGATGTTGCTCTAAGTGGTCATGCACATGATTGTTGTTATCCAGGAGTGTAATACTGTTTCTGTTTCGGGTCTATTTTGTGCCAATAACGTGAACAAATACAATACACTTGGTAATTCTAAGTTCCAAGTTTTTTCCTAACACTGAGTAAACATGATCTTGTTCTATGTTTCACACTGTTCCATTGAGTTAGTAATGAATCATTTTGAAACAGTTTGTGTGGAACCATTACAAGCATATTCTGATACTAATCAATATAAAGTAATAATTGCGATAATATTCTAAGTATATGTAAATGACATAGTCTCCATAATCATATTGAACCAATATTCTGGTTTCTTGAAATCTAAATAAAACAGCTGAAATATGTAGTTATATCTTTGTCCTAACAAAAAATCATGTTTTTGATTGTGGCCGACTGCTGTTTTTGGCTGACATTTTTTTAATCAGTAATCTGCTGGAAAAAAAAAATCTAAAAAACTGATTCCAGTGATATCCTATTGTGAGAATGAACATGATTATTTAAACATTATAGTTATTGCCCTTGGCATAAACAGGCTTACTAGAATATTCAATGTGAAATTTGACTTGACCATTGTGGATTAATTGCTAACCCAAAGTAAAGAACAAGATAATCCAAGATCTGAATGTTTAATATGTGGTTTAACCATTTCAGGTGTTGGACCTCAAACAGAACTAACCTTGCATTTATCATTTGAAACATGTTATGTTGAATCAACTCGGAATTTTGTTCAAATCAGTTTTCATAAAACTAGAACAACAAATATTAACAATGTGAAGTATTTTTTTACAAGGAAAAGCCACCAACCAGAACCTTAAGATGTGGGTTAAAGGCGTTGCATTGTGAATGTGGTTGATATAGGAATGTTTTGAGGATAAGTCATATCCAGAGAAACTGCCAATAGGAGCCAGGCAGGGTGGGGAATGGTCTGTCAGGAGGAATTCTGAGAGAGTCATTGAGGAGTATTGGAATTCATCAGCTTGTTAACACATTGTCCTAATTGTCCAGAGATTAATCTAATCCGGCTCTTGTAGACTCTATAATTTACAGTGCTCATCGTGTGTTGATATAGCATCTCATTATCACAGTATCATTTAATATCACAACATCATTAAACTGAAATTAACTTTTCTTCTTCCAAATACTCATCGTCATATGTTTTTCCTCCTCTTCCTCACAGATTGTGTGTGTTTTGCTGTTGTGTGTTCGCTGTCCTGCCCTTAACAACAGCTGAGGAAGCAGAGAAGCCGGTGAGTGATAATGAAGAGGATGATGACTTTGCATTCGCATACTCTACTATTAGAGAGAAGTGCTTGTCCGAGTGTTGCCATATGTTTGGCTG
This sequence comes from Cirrhinus molitorella, assembly GCA_033026305.1. Classification (NCBI taxonomy): domain Eukaryota; kingdom Metazoa; phylum Chordata; class Actinopteri; order Cypriniformes; family Cyprinidae; genus Cirrhinus; species Cirrhinus molitorella. The sequence goes on along the minus strand of CM065123.1, from coordinate 32,926,487 downwards.
AATGAGTCTTCTCTGGCTCTGAGAGAAGTGCAGATAAACTCTGTCAGCCCCTACGGCCAGTGCTGGATCTGACCATTAAATCAGGCCGCATGATCTGATCTTTCCATTGTTTGGTCATCTGGCCTCTGATGTGGGATCGTCCTTTGGGAGCCTGTGAGATGTGGCTGTGATTGGGCGTTGGTGTGAAAAAAATCACACTCATATGTAAGCAAGCGAGCAGTTATGCTCGGAGTAAGCAAACACACATATGCACACACACAGAGAGGGTGAGGACCACCAGAGATTCAAGAGGAGCTGCAGTGGCACTGCTCGCTGAGAGTTTAATGTGCGTGTGTAGTTTGTACAGCAGACTGTTATGCTCTATTTCAACAACAGTTTACTGTAGAAATACTCGGAGACAAATGCCACAGAAAACTAGAAATGAGTTTGTTGTTTTTCCTTGCATTTCAAAGAGCACTGCATGCTAGATGTTATAACAGGCAGGAAATCATACGCATAAACAGATTATACTGGCTACTGCAGCTAATGCAGCTCCAAAAACAATCTGTCTATCTATCTATCTATCTATAGATCTATCTATCTATCTGTCTATCTATCTGTCTGTCTGTATGTCTGTCTGTCAATGCATCTCACCTGCATTACACACACTGACACACACACAGGCTGGCGTTGTGTGACCTTGATGGCAGTTTAGACAGGATCAGAGGTGCATTACAGGCCTTGTTCACTTGCCTTTTTTTCCTTTCTTTTTTGCAAACTGAATGGATTCTTTTGTTTGTTGCTTTCTTCCCTTCTACCTCTGCCTGCCCTGCAGACGCTCAAATTCTTCGCTCCTGATTGATGAAATGATGTTATATAAGTAACTGGAATTAGATCAAATCTTCATCCAGCACTGTAAAGAATGTCATTCCACTGGGCTGAACTCCAAAGTCCAGCCTCTTCCTGAATGCAGCAAACGCCATTAGTATAATTATGCCTCTTTCTTAGCTATAATGTCATTCATCACCGTGCGTGATAGAACAGGACATGTGTTTCAACTTGCATGTTGTTGGGTGTAGTTTGGGGAATTATTCTGTTTTTCAAAACAATTGTTCATGCTTTGCTTGTTTTATCTTGCGATTTTAATTGTAATTTGATGTAATTTGATATTGATCAGATTTCTTTTGAAATAATTATGGCTGGTTATTAGGTTTCAACATGTAAAATATGAGTCTGAGACTTTTTTATATACAGTTCATTATTTTTCAAATAACTCCCAAGTGTTGTTTAACAGAAAGACGATTTTATCAACACAGCATTTTTAAACATAATACTTTATTCAGGAAGCTTTTAGGGTTTGTAATACAAATAGAAATAAATGTATAACCAAGAATTTTAAAAAGTCTACTGGTCAAAATTATTAGCCCTCTGATGTTAATAGTCAATAGTATATCCCTTTTGCTTGATAACAGCCTTTAGTCATTTGCTTTAGTTCTCAACAAGTTTCAAGCATGTCTCCTGAGGAATGACAGCCCATTCTTTCCTAGCAAATCTCTCAAGCTCCTCCAAATTTGGTGGTCTTCTGGCACAACTCTGGACTTTAGTGTGCCCCACAGATTTTCTACTGGATTCAAGTCTGGACTTTGTGCAGGCCAGTCAAGTACACTCACTTTGCTCATTTGGAGGTATTTCTTCACCAGAAGTGAGGTATGCTTTGGGTCATTATCATGCTGGAAGACAAAATGTCAACCCAAACAAAGTTTTCTTGCAGACTGTCTGAGGTTGTCTTTCAAAATCTTCTTATAGTCTTCCGTTTTCATGTTTCCTTCAACCCTGATGATATTCCCAGTTCCAAACGCACTAAAACATTCCCACAGCACGATACTTCCATTATACTCTTGGGGTTGAATCGCTTCTTTCTCCAAACATAGGCAACATCTCTATGGCCAAAAAGCTCCTTTTTTGTCTCATCTGACCAAAGGACATGTTTCCAGTATGCATCACATTCCCCCAGGTTGTCCTTAGCAAACTTCATTCTAGCTGGGAGGTGTCTCTTCTTCAGAAGTGGAGTCTTTCTTGGTTGGCAACCTCGCAGTTCATTCCTGTGCAGGGCTCTAGTGACTGTCTTCTTTGAGACATCAATTCCAGACTTGGCTAGGTCATTCACTAGTGTCTTGGCAGTTGTTCTTGGGTCTTCAGAAACCTCTCTCACTAGTTTTCTTTCCAAAGTTTTTGAAATCTTTCGCTTCCTGCCTCTGCCCGTCTTGTTCTCCACTGTGTTGGTCTCTTTAAACTTCTTGATAATGCATTTCACTGCAGTTCTTGACACTTGAAAACGCTTCGATAAACGTGTGTCCTTCTCCATCTTTATGAGCATGAACAATTCTTTCTCTCAAGTCTAAACTAATTTCTTTTGTCTTTGCCATGATGACAGTGCATATTATTTTACTAGTTGTTTCGCAAGATACTAATCCTCAGCTTAAAGAGCAATTTAAAGGCTTAACTAGGTTAATTAGGTTAATCAGGCAAATTAGATTAATTTGGCAAGTCATTGGACAACACTGGTTTATAATATCTTAAGGGGGCTAATAATATTGACCTTAGCAGTGTTTTATTTATTTATTTTTTAATTATTTTATTATAATGTGAAAACATTCTCTTGCTCTGTTAAACATCACTTGGGAAATATTCTAAATTAAAATGTAAAATTTCACAGGGGGGCTAATAATTTTGTCTTCAACTGTATATAAAATGTTTTCAAAAATTTCATGGGGAAAAAATTTGAGCCCTAAGGTAAATTTAAAAATGAACATGACTTTAAGAATGTCATGCAGCATTGGCACCAGAGTTACATGAACAAAATCTGACAATTATATTCTCAACCATGATTTGAGATGATCTCAAGAGCATATTGGGCTTTACAGGAAATAAAATTTTGAATCCCAGGTTTTCAGACATTTGAACCCATTATAAATACTTCATCATCTTTGTGCATGTACTGCATGTGGCATATTAATTTACTGTATATAATTATGAGGTCTTCTTTTGACAGGCAACAGGACGACAGTCTCGTCAGGCAGAAGAAGAGGTGCTTGAAGGAGTGTGGGGTCCATGGAGCGAGTGGGTGGAGTGTTCTCAGAGCTGTGGAGTGGGCGTGTCTGAGAGGCAGAGACAGTGTATGTCACCGCCCCAAACTCCGCCTCTTATGTGGAACAGACAATCTTACCTTCAACCAGGGGTCCCGAATAACACCCCTGTGCTCTCTGCGGTCAGACCCTACTACAACTCCTTGTATCCCGTCAATGAGCCCCCTCCGTATGGAGCAGGGGGTGCTGAGAGGCCTCCTTACTTTTCCCCACCTCTCCCAGCCAATCCGAATCCTGGATTACCGCTCTACCGAAATGAAGCTGGTGGCGATGGGCCGGTGCAATTTGCTCCACCCAATCAGGAGCCGGTTTCAGTCTACCGTTCACCTTCCTCATCCTCTGCACTTCCATACGGGAGAGTTCCCGCACGGTCGCCCAATCACGGCAGAGCTGTAGGCAGTGGAAGCAGGAGGTCAGTTTCCCCCAATAGGGATCCAGCATCTGTAAGAAGGTGAGCAGGACTGGTCACCGTTTAGGGAGGACCTTCCTGTTTACATAAGCATAGCTCATTCATAGCTTGGGCTCTTTGGCTTTTAGTGGCCAATAAAAGCTTATATTGTGCATTTTGGATGTAGATATTCACTTTATCTGTATTCACACAATTACAAGCACTTTTAACTGCTACAACATTGTGTAATAATTAAAATCTTCAGTATATAGTATCAATAATTCAGCAATACACCATACTGTTCAGAAGTTTGGGGATGGTAAGATTTGTTAATTTTTTTGAAGTCTCTTCAGCTCACCAAGACTGCATTTATTTGATCAAAATACAATAAAAGACAGTAATATTGTGAAATATTATTGCAATTAAAAGAACTGTTTTCTGCATGTTAAAATATAATTGATTGCTGTGATCAAAGCTGAATTTTCAGCATCATTACTCCAGTCTTCAGTGTCACATGATCCTTCACAAATCATTGTAATATGCTGATTTGCTGCACAAGAAACATTTCTGATTATTATAAATGTTGAAAACAGTTGTGCTGGCAAATATTTGTGGAAACCGTGATGCATTTTTATTTTTCAGCATTTATTTGAAACAGAAATCTTTTTTAGCATTATAAAGGTCTTTGCTGTCACTTTTGATCTATTCAGTGCAGCTTTGCTGAAAGAAAGTATCAGTTTCTCTCAAAAACAAATACTAACCACAAACATTTGAATGGCAGTGTATTTTGAAGTGATATAAAACATGAAGAAATAAGTAGGTTGACCCAATCACAACTAAAAATCCACTCAAGTTGAGTTACAGTGTGAATGCCAAGAGAACTGGGTTCCCGGCTGAATCACTGAATAAGGTCTGACTTTGATTCTTTTAAAGAGAACCATTGTGAATTCTCTAAAAGTCTGTCTGTTGTACAAAACAGGACAAAAAGTGAAAATACAAGGAATTGGTTTTCACACACCTCCTTGTTCAACATAATCTGTTTTAATGAGATTGTATGACTTTATTTTTCTTTTAGCTTTGATATCTTGATGTGTAATCCTTGCACAGTTCTATTCAAAAACACTGTATTTGTCCTACAGGCCTGTTTCTAGCATGCTCATACATGTTTTTTCTGTCCCTGTCACATCAGGTCCAGTTCTTCTATTCGCCCTGGACAGTTTGGGTATGGCAGGGTGCCGTTCTCTCTTCCCCTACACAGACAAAACCGTCACACGCGGCACACAAGACGCCACAATACCACTACTACCACAGACAGTCTTGATGCTTTCAATGTGAACTCCAGCTTACATGTGGATAAAACACAGGGAGAACTAGAACAAATTATTCCAGACACTGTTACTAGAGAACGAAAAGAGCACGAAAAGAAAATGGAGGCAGCAGATGTGGAGAGTGATGCTGCAGCCGAGAGAACAAGTGATGGAGAGTCGCACAGACGTGTGGAGAGAGTGCGGGAGCATGAGCGAATGCCACATTCATGGCCTCTGACCCAGAGACAAGTGGCCCGTGACAGACGCCAATCTTCTCGCCAAGTCCCACACTCCTACACACACACTATTAACCGATCACACACTCCCAGAGAGCCTCCTCCCTACGGCCTTCAGACTCCCACAAACCAAAACCCTGAGCCTTGGGTCCTGCAGAACGCCGCCCAGCCCTCCAGAAATAATGCCGAGAGGGAGTGGAGGCCTCCAGCGGCGGCCCACAACTACAGATGCTCTGGACGGGATAGAGAGTACCGCAGGTGCAGCCTACAGGTGAGTCCAGTGACCTTTCATTTTAGCAATATTATATAATCTGTAAGTACTCTCTTTAAAAACATAGGATTTTAAACACAATACAAGTGCACATTTAGTCAAATTAAGTGTACTTCTTTACACAAGGCAAATAACATTCCGAACTCTGAGCTAGACTCTTTTGAAGCTAAGTTACAAAAACATCTCATTCATAAATCTTCATGATTGTGATGCTGTCATTAATATATGATAGTCATATTTACATATCAATCACTTTTCCAGTATTTATAACTTGGCTCGCTCTAATGAACGAGAGCTGGTTCACGGACGTCAGCCAGTCATAAGATAGGTCATTTGTCAAATGCAGCAAAAACAGCATCATTCATTTTACGGGCGAGCAAGAGAGTGGAAAATTCTCATGAAAAATGGAACTGTGACTGTTGTGGAAACCTCAAATACTATTCTAAATGACATAAATGAAATGCTTTAAGTGTGGCTCCTTTAACTGGCTTTGTAAATGGCCTAATCAGAGTTAAATCTCATTCAGGCTGTTTTAGACTTTCTAATACCAATATTTACCATTCACATAATGACCTCAGCTGCTAAAATGGAGTTTGCATGTGTTGTGAATGATCTCAGCCTCTCCACTCAGCCAGCAGTAGTGTGAGTTTGGAGCAGGACTGACTGAATTGTTGGATGAAGAAAGGAATCGGAAATCACTTGATTTTGCTATTATGTTTGGTGAGATGACTTCAAGGGATAATTCACACAAAAAATTTAAATTTGCTGTTAATTTACTCACACTCAGGCCATCCAAGATGTAGCAGAATATTTTTCTTCAGTAGAACAGTAAAGACATTTTTTTGCTGAATCTGTGGTCCTTGGTGATTTATAAAATGCAATTCAACAGCTACTGGCATTTTAAGAGTCTAAAAAGCATATACAGGCAGCACAAAATGAATTCCTGTGGCCCCAGATGATATATTGAGGTCTTATGAAGTAAAACGATTGGCCTATGCAAGAAACTGAACATTATTTACAACATTATTAAGCGCAAGCCTCAGGTAAACAGGGAAATATGATTCATTTCTGAGAACTGGTTCTTTTGGATAGTTTGCCCATACAATTATATTGTTATAGTATACAAAAATAATGTGAAATGTGAATGTCAAAAACATATAAAGCATGCTTTTCATCAGCGTCTCATCTGTCTTTCATCCAAGTAGAACTGTTTCCTCAGTTCAGCGACTGTTGGAGGAACTGTAGCGCTGTATCAGTTCATTCATCGATCATATATGCAGTATTTTGGCTCATTTCAAGTTGGAATGACTGTCATTCGTCTGAAAGTAAGTAAGTGAGTTTCATCAAGTAACTTGTAGATCAAGTAACTGTGCTGCTTGAGCCACGAATTGTGTCAGATGCTTCAGTCCGATTGGTGAACTAGTTCAACTGATTCACTAAAAAGAATAGGTTCAAAAGAATGATTCTTTCATGAACTGGACATCACTCCAGACTGTTTGTCTGAGGCTCTGGTTTACAGGTAATAATGTTGTGAATAATGTTCAGTTTCTTGCACAAACTGAATGTTTCGCTTCATAAGACCGCAATATATCGCCAGGAGTCATGGTTATTAATTTTGTGGAACATGATATGCTTTTTTGTCTCTTAAAACTGTTCCACTGAAGAAAAAAAATTCACCTACATTTTAGATGGCCTGAGAGTGAATAAATTAACAGTACAACAGCAAATTTTTGAGTGAACTGTCCCTTTAAATATACTGGTTGGTCTAGAGTGACACCGTTTCATTTGCACTGATTATAAATGTTCCCATTGGAAAGTCCCATGTTACATCACTCAAGAAGCTCTTTTGCTCTAAATCAACCTCCCGGATTAAACCACAGTTTGGTGAAAGTGCTTCATCCGAGCCACTAGTAATTATCGCTTATTTTCTGAAAGATTTCATGAAACACTTTCATCCCAATGTGCGTTCTTCACGTCAAAGGGATGGATTTCCCCCTATTTCAGGAGCCGGTTGTCCATCCATCTCTTCATCTCAGAAACTCTGCAGCAGTCTTTTTCTTCAACTTTCCTTCCAGATAGACTTGGTTCATTTGAGCTGAGCCTCGTTCTCACTCCCCTGTCGAATGCTGACTAGAGCCAGATTCTTTGCAAATCATAAATCACCCAGTTCTCTTTAATCCAACTTTCCAGGATCAGCCTGGGCGGTAGTTATATTATACATCACCGAATCGTTCCAGCGACCCAGGGCAGCATGTGAGCTCTCAAAACCAACGTTAGTCATTTTTGAACTGTGGTCAAGTTGATGTGGTGAAGCAGTTTCCTGCTGTTGGTGGCGTGATACACACAGCAGACACGAGTGACACACTTAGAAGGATTACTTCAGATAGATCCAAACACGCTGCAGTGTTTGTGTTACCGGGACACATCGATCTTGTGGGTCATGAACAAGTGCTGAAATCTGAACGAGGGGTCTGGTAAGCAGGTTTGCCTCAGCTGTGATTGTTTTTGAATAATTCACCAAAATTGACAGCATTTATCCACCCTCATGTCACTCTAAGCCACTATTATTTTCATATGCGCACAAAATATGAATTGCTTTTGTGTTCCCATCCATTTTCCCTGTTTACAAAAGAGCATCTCAGACATATTGTTCAACATCTGCTTTTGTGTTTCATTAAGAAAAGAATCTGCTGTAGCTCACATATTTTTTATGTATATTATTTTAATAATAAGAACTGTATTTAAAAGTTTGCTAAAGTACACTTCTTTTTCAATAGAGAGTGTGAGTTTAAGCAGTATCTGTGGGCCAAAAATCCCTAAGGCAAGGGATTCCTTCAGATGCATTACAACATCTTATCTCTCGCCCTTACCTAAGTGCTTATGCTAAACATTTCACAATTGTTTCTGTCATAACACAGCATTGGAGTTGTTCTTGCTGTAGTTACAACATCTCTCACTCTTTGTGTTCACTGGAAGTGAGATGTGCAATTCAACACAATGAAGCTAGATTATAATTGCTATGTAAAAGCTCTTTGCAAACACTGTGTAAATCACAAGTGATCAGTCTCATGACACAGTCAGCCATTGCCGTAGATTTCCACTAATTCCTCAAAGGACCTATAGGTTAAATCCCTCATTTTTATGGGGACTTGGTTGCTAAGAGTTTTTCACGCAACACATAACTGAGTACTTTGGGTTTGTAACCAGGTTTGAAATGCCACAGATGGAGGTGGAACCCAGTAAAAGTTCTCGTTGGCCCCTTCAAGGGCTGTTTGGCTATACATAGCAGTGTGTGTGTTTATCTTTATAGTTTGGAGTGTGTGTTGAAGGGACGGTGAGATTACTGGGCACAGAAAGACAAACTCATGTGTTTTGAATGGAAGTAGAGCTTCTGAACACTTGTAAAACTTGATGACCATCCTGTGCGTGCTCTATTTCTCGCACACACATGTTGTTTTTTATTTCCCTTAATATTCTATATTAAACTGTGATTAGACTTAAGAAAACAGAAATATAAATACTTAAAAATAATTATTTAAGGAATGTCATGGCAAAAGAAGAGGTTTGCTTTAAAGACGTGTTTTAGTCACATTTCAAAAACAAGTCCCTTATATAGCTACAGGCAGCAATTAAGGGTAATATGAGTAATGAGTAATTAAAGCCATTTTAGGATCATTTTATTCAAAATGATTGACAAATCTCAAATAAAACCTCTAGTAATATGATTTAATGGGTGATCACTTTTGACCAATAGGTGGCGCTGTTATCAAATTGATATGGTGTGTTTCGTTTGAGGTGGCAATGGCACACACAAAGTTTGGTGTCAATTTGTCTGAGGCTGTATCTCTGCAAAGCTTTGACATAGTCTTGCATCATGCCTCAAATTTGTTGCGGTGCTATACAAAAGAAGTTTTGGCTATCAACATGAAATCCATACATTTTTGTTGCCACAGTCTGAAGATGATCTGACTCGATTTTGGTGAAAATCGGACCAACAGTCTAGGAGGAGTTCAAAAAGTAGATTTTTAACATAAATCAAAATGGTGGACAGGAAGTTCAGCCAACTATGACAAATTTGGTATCTATGTTCTCGGTATGACCCAAGGAATATTGAGGCCAAAATATGAGTTTGATTACAGTAGGCTAATGTAATTAAAAGTTATTAGCATTTTTGAAAATCATTAATTCTTAATGATTAATAAATGGTTTATCACTATTGACCATTATGTGGCGCTGTTGCCAAATTGATGTTGCATGGTCAGTGTGAGGTGACAATGGCACATACAAAGTTTGGTGTCAACATGTTAAAGCTTTGTAGAGATACAGTCTCAGATGCATTTTGGCAACATTCCAGCAAATTCCTTAATGCGTTAAAAACGATAACTGTTTCATATATCAATATAAAAAAAATCCATACGTTTTTGCCAGCATGGTCTAAAGATGATCTGAGTCAAATTTGGTGAAAATCAGACAAACAGAAAGTTTTATAACTTTCCCGCAAGCGGTTCTATGGGCTGCCATAGACTTACAGTGTGTAAGAAGAAGAATAATAAGAACACCAATGGATACAATTATACCTGCTATGCAATAACCAAGTCCATATAGACTCTGGTGAGTTTAATCATTTTTGCTCTTATTGTTATTTAGGTTATTGTTTATATGTTCTAGTGACTAAATCAGTTGCGATTTTGCACCATCTCGCACATGACACACCATTCAAAAAACATGGCGCTCATGTTTAGATGTGAAAATTTAAAAATGCATTTTGAGACCACATGTTTTTTCCTCGTATCACTGCCCATGTTGGGCAGTTTTGAAGCAAAATCACATTCTCTGTGTGTGGCCTCTGTTTGTAGTAGAAAAAAAGTGCATATTTGGAGAAAACAGAGTCACCTAAAATTGTTTCTCTGTGCATAAACATTGATTCATTTCAGTTCTGCAAGCAGTTTTGTTCTTCTTGATCAGTGTGTGTAATATCTTGTTCTGTATGTGTAAACCATAGAGTGTGTGTGTGTGTGTGTGTGTGTGTGTGTGTTATTATGGGTTAGATATCTCAGGAATGTTATTGGGTGTACAACATTCTATTTGCAGGATGATAAACTATAGTTATGTGTACTTTATTGAGTGTGTGTTTGTGTGTGTGTGTGTGTGTGTGTGTGTGTTTGAGAGAGAGAGAGAGAGAGAGAGAGAGAGCAGCAGGGAACTGAGAGTAGAGGAGGAGAGGAAGTGAAATAGAGGAGTGGAGCGAAGGGGCTTTCTGGGGGTGTGACACAGTTACGCTGTAGCGCAGTGAAAGACGCCACTGTTTAAAACACACACACCCCCTCCAGAAATAGAGAGGGCAGAAAAACAGATAGAGGGAATGAGAGGCCTGGAGTGAAGTAATAAAGCAGAGATGAGGGAGGAAGGAAGAGTTTTGCTGGGAGAGGGAATGGAAAGAAAAAGAGAAGAGAGGAATGAGAAAGAAGAGTTAAAGAAAGAAAGAGAAGGGCAGTGAAAGGTCTTTCTGTGTGAAGTCATTGAGAGAAGGCTGGGCTCTGCTCTTGCTAAATAAACATTTACATTGCTGTGTCAGAGGCCAAATCTCTTCACAATGGCCTTTCAGAAACAAAAGCGAGAACTCATCTTAAATTTGCCATATGATTGAAATGCTGACTGAGAAAATTGAGTAATTTGATCACATGAACTGAAAATATGTGATTATTATCATAGAAGAACAAACACACACACACACACACACACAAACATGTGAAACTAAATTGTCTTGTCATCATGTGCTTACCAATTATTCAACACAAATGTGTATGACTTTCTTCTGTGTAAAATCTGCTTCGCAGAATTTCACAACTCCTGTTTTTCATCAGAGGTCTTCCACATAACACAAGCAGAGCAAATTTCTATGTAAACTGTCACATGATGAAGAATGCTTTGTGGTAATGTAACTTGCATCATGCGACAGTTTATGTAATGAAAAAAAAGCTGAAAAACTGTTTCATGAATGAGGCCCGATGAAAGTTAATGTATACTGGGACTATACACTGGGAATGTATTTACAAAGCATCACAACAGTAGTCCATACAACTTGTGTGTTGTACTGTTTGTGTGAGGAAAAAACTAAAAAACATTGTTCACCTGTAAATGAAAATGTGCTCACACTCAATCCATCCGATACGTGCTGTAAATAAGTTTGTATCTTCATCAGATTTGCAGAAATGTTTAGTTCCATCACTGTCTCACCAATGGATCCTCTGGAGTCAATAGGTGCCGTCAGAATGAGAGTCCAAACATCTGATAAAAACATCACAATAATCCACAAGTAATCCACACCACTCCAGTCCACCAATTAATGTCTTGAGGAGACAAAAGACGTGTTTATAAGAAACAAATCCATCATTGAGACTTTTAACTTCAACCTGTAATCCATAATAAGAGTTCCTCTTGTAAAAAAAAGTTGCCTGACTAAATCAGGAGAGAAATCTGCACAGATCAAACAGTGTTTACAAGCCAAAACAGTCTATAACAGCTCTAGCGTTATTATGGATTATGCATTTGCATTTTAGATGGAAGCAATGTTTTAAAAACATTTTAATGATGGATTTGTTTCTTACAAACACACAGCTTTTGTCTTCTCAAGATGTTAATTGATGGACGAGTGGTGTGGATTAACTGTGGATTATTGTGATGTTTTTATCAGCTGTTTGGACTCTCATCCATTCTCTGCAGATGATTCATTGGCGAGCCAGTGATGGAATGATGCATTTCTCCAAATATAATAAAGAAAAAAACTCATCTACATCTTGGATCGACCAAGGGTCATTTTTGAATGAACTGTTTCTTTAAGTAGCTATTTAGATTAACTGGAAAAGACAAAGAGCAACATCAACATTCTATTAAACATCTTTGGTTTTGAGTGACATGACGGTGAGCAAAAGAATTTGCATTTTTGGGTGAACTAGTCCTTTAACAATAGTTGAAATATTACCAGAGGGTCCCTTTCATGTGATGCGCCTCGGTCCAATCAGTGTCCTCATGCTAAAGGCCATGTTTTCAGACTGAAATACATTACAGATGCTGGTAAATTCCTCCGTTTTAACAGGTTGGAGAGAGTTTCATTTGTGGGGATTTAAAGAATTTAGGTCATAATGCTGATATGGGACAATATATCAGGAATTTGGCAGGAAATGAGCTCAAATCTCAGCTGGGACTGAAATCGGACAGCTGTCCATCACCTGTGCAAACCAAACGCTGTTGTGTTTGCATTGCATTTCATGAAATGTTTACCCAAATTATTTACTTTAACACAGATAAACTTGTGTTTCAAAATAATTGTGTTTGTTTGTAATGGATATTCTCCCTGTTATACTCTCTCTCTCCCTTGTTTCCTTCAGTCATATTCTCTTAGCGTCCTCGAGGGAGGCCTATAACGTTCACGTTTATTCGTCTGTAATTCTCAGCGTTTATTCTCTTCAGGTCTAGTTTGTAAAGGCCCACTGTTTTACAGATGCTCTACCCTTCCCTCCTCTTCCCTCTTTTTGTGCTCCTTCTCCTAGCTCAGTCTAACCTTGTTTAACACACACACATCCGTGCAGGATTTACTGTGCATCAACTTTAAACTCACAGACACAAACTCAGGGAACCATATCATAAACCACATATTAAAAACACATGTATGTTACATCATCACACACACACACACACACACTTGGACACAAAGAGAGAAGTGTATAGCCCACATTCTTTCTGTGCTGCACAAATGAACCCCACATGCTCAAACTCTCTTTCTCATACACACAGAGCTTGTGTAATCTAGTTGGTGGTGTTTGCTTAGTCAAGCATGACTATTACTATTAATTTAGCTATTATTTCTACTACCACTTAAGCTTATAGTCTAAGAATTGTGTTGTGTAATTCATCCTGCAACATTTGTACAGATTTTGGGGATTTTTTTATTTATTTAGCCAGTAAGTAACTTTTGTGAAATCAGCCAGAACACCTTCACAACCACAACAAACATTAAACATTGGCTGTGAGTTTTGTGCATATCTTGCAGTGTGACATGCTATACATCTAAACCTGTTTTAACAAACATCATTTTAACCTAAAATCTTGATATTGTTAGAAAAAAGCTCCTGGATCTGTTATGCATCAATTTTCCTTTTACAAATGCACATGGAGCAGCACACAGAAACGTCTGTGTGTGCACATTTCATCTGTGTCTATTCAGGTGTTTTTTGTTTCTTGTTTTCTCAAGTACCTCTCCTGAAGAGTGTGTGTGTGCATGTTTCAGCACGCTGCTTTGTTAAATGTGTTTACACTGACCAACTGCTTTTGTTAGCTGGACACAGAGACAAACAAAAGAATGAGGCATTCAGAGAGAAAGAGAAAAGTTGTGTGCGTGTGTGTGTGTGTGTGTGTGTGTGTGTGTGTGTGTGAGTGAGAGAGAGAGAGAGAGTGAGTGACAGCTGTTGTGCCATTTACTGTTCACAACATGTGTGAGAAAATCTTGAGCTCTCACCACATTCATCCACTATGGATGAATCTGAGCCAGCCATACATTCATTCACGTGTGTGTGCGTGCGTGCGCGCGTGTGTGTGTGTGTGTGTGTGTGTGTGTGTGTGCGACTGCTACACCCTGATTTCCCACTGAGCTTGTAAGCACTCGGCTTCTCCTGTAATAAGATCCCATCAAGCTCCTTTTGTGTGTGTGTGTGTGTGTGTGTGTGTGTGTGTGTGTGTGCGTGTGCAGATGCGGTCTGACCCGTGTGTGCCCCTGTTTGACAGTGGCCCTATTAACGAGGAAGTAAATGTGGCCTAAGGAAAGGCAATAAAGCATTAGCTCTCTGTCTCTCAGCTTGACTTCTAGTAGATGCTCTGCTATATTACAGGAACTCTTCTGAACTCTTTGACTGGTACATTTCAACTATATATTACCTCTGTGTTGTTCTTCTGCTCTGCTAGCAAGTAAAATCCTCTTTTGGGTCAGATCTCACAAATGCTTTTGCCTTTGTGTTTTTATGGAGAATTCTTTAAAAGAGTAGTTTCAACTCAAATTTCAACTTCAAACCATCGCTTCTAGCTAAAGTCCATAATCCATAATAATGCTTTCTTCAGTGAAAAAGTGGTCTGGTCTGAATTAGGAGAGAAATCTGCACAGATCAAGCACCGTTTACAAGCCAAAACAGATCAAAACAGCTCTAAACAAATATGTGGGAGGATTTTGATGTGAGAGACAATACGAGATGGACGTTTTCACTGGAGAAAGCGTTATTATGGATTTTAGCTGGAAGTAAGCACTTACAGTGTAGCTTTATTTATTATAGTGTACACTTTATTTTAAGGTGTCCTTGTTACACAAGTTACATGAACTTACTATTATAATAAACCCTAATCCTAACCCTAACCATATGGTTAATACTTAAATGTATAATTACACCGTAACAAGGACACCTTAAAATAAAGTGTAACCGAAAAACTAGTTGTGTTCTTAAAGTTTGCTAAGTTCTTAATGTTACACTTAAATACACTTAAAAGTATAAAAACTGGACAAATTTAGTACACTTAGTAGTACAGTGTACTATACATTAATATTAGTATACATACAACAGAAAGCATACTTCAAAAACATACTTGAACTTTACTTAAATTCAGTTAATTAAATAAACTTAAGTATATTTCTTATTTGAAAGGGGTTTCTTGAACAGCATGGACATTTTGCTAAATATCTCCACTACTGTTATTGTAATTGAGACACTATTATGTTTTATATTTATTTATTTTTATTTTGCTTGTAGTTATATTTTAGTATTTTAGTTAATTGTGCGTTTTTGTCATTTATATTAGTTTTTTGTATTTTTTTTTTTCTTAAATATGTGATCTTGGACAACAAAACCAAACATTTTATACAGTTTATAATTGATTGATTTATACATTAAGCTGAATATATCAGCTTTTAATTGGACAATATTTGGCCGAGATACAACTATTTGAAAATCTGGAATCTGAGGGTGCAAAAAAAAAAAACTAAATAAATAATAAATAAAAATATTGAGAAAATTGCCTTTAAAGTCCAAATGAAGTTCTTAACAATAGATATTACTAATAATCAAAAATGAAGTTTTGATATAATTACACTAGGAAATGTACAAAATATCTTCATGGAAAATGGTCCTTACTTAATATCCATATTATTTTTGGCATAAAAGAAAAATTGAGCATTTTAACCCATAAAATTTATTTGTTGGCTATTGTTACAAATATACCTGTGCTACTTAAGCCTGGTTTTGTGGTCCAGGGTCACATATGTCTTTTTAAAAATAGTTTCAAATAGTTTACAAATAAGAAATGTTGTTTTAGAAACTAGCTGAAATAAAATACAATTGTAAAAATGTTGACATTTATTTTGACTGAAGTAACACAGATGTTTTTTATGGTTTTAGTATTTTCTACTCTTTATATCTTTGTTCTTAACTATCATTAATTCAGTTGTTTTTAAACAATTCAGGAGATTTTAAACACTTCAAAACCTAGCCAGTATTTTGAATGTTTATAAACATCCATCAGCATTGATGTAGCCTGCAACTAAACGCATGTATATATGTAACTATCCTAACATCGTAACTGCTTATGCTGTAAGCAGCCAAACCACAGATTAATTCAAGTAAATCAACGAACATGAGTTTGAGCACTAAACCCCTAGAATAAACGGAGCAGAAGTTTTCCTGTGCAAACATACTCAGACCTGTAGTAAATATTTAGGGCTGGTTTGTGGAGACCCACAGTGTGTATGCTGTGCATTAATGGGCTGGTGTTTGGCCATTAATGGCCGCGTGTGCAGTGGTCTGTGAGGTGAAATGACACCTCGATGACCCTGTGACTCTTTCATTTCACTCCCATTACTGTCCGCAGCTGTCTCTGCCTGTCTTTAGTGTCCTGCACATCCCTCTGAGGATGGTTCCTATCGTGTTCAAGACAGGAAGAGGAAAAAAGCAAGAGAAAATGAGCAGTGTTTCCTGATGTCATTGGCATCGTGAATGAACACGTGGAAGATCTTTAGACGAGCACCTGGTCCAAACCAGAGCTGTGCTCTAGCTCTCTCAAAGCTGATATAGGTCTGATTTATGACGCCATATGTTTTTATCCTGATGTCCCGTTCTGTCTGGCCTGTGGTTTGGGGATTGTAAGGAATTTATTGATTTTGCTAACATTTCCACTTAACAATTCTGGTTTCTTAAACCTGAACATTTGTAATTTGGGAAGATCATTCCTCCACTGATGAACAGTAAAAGTAAAGCTTCTGGAAACAAACATTCCTCAAAAGATCCTGATGATCAGATTTGAGGCTCACTGATAAAGTGTAGCCAAGCAGTAAGTGTATATCTGGAAATATTACTAGCAAAATTATTCTTGTATTTAATTTTATTTAAGTTAAAAGATTTGACTGCAAAAAGAAATCAGAAAAGCAAGCTGAAGGTGGATGTACAATTATCCTAAAAGATCTTTTACTTGATAAAAAAAATCCTAACCCTAGTGGTTTGCCAGTGTTTCATTCCTTCAAATGTGTGTCACTTTGAGTCGTCTTCTTCTGGGCTCTTGTCTTGGTCTGACTCCGTAAACATTGGCCAAATGTCTGTCTCTCCTTCTGGAGATTTATGTGAGTGCTTCCAGGTTCACCATTATTTTCATATGGTAACTAATGTATCTCTGTCTGTCACAGGTTGACCCAAAGTACACACACACACATTGCCACGCATGTCAAAGTGACCTACTATAAGTCTCTCTCTCTCTCCCTGCAGGCTTGTCCAGGTGCTCCAGTAAACTCCAGGGCTGAGCAGTGTGCAGCGTTCAACAATCAAGAGTTTATGGGACGTGTGTATGACTGGGAGCCTTTCACAGAAGGTTAGAAACGGAAATTGAAGGGGTGTAAAGGGGAAAAAAGAAGCAATAACAGAGGTGTGGTGGAATATTACCCTGGTACTAATTTCTCTGCCATTGTGGAGCAGAATTTGGAGTTTATTGTCTAATAATCGAGTGTACTGGAAATCTGCTCACACAATATTTTCCATTTACTTCTTTTCACTTAGGTTTTCATGCTCAGACTGTTGTTTTGCATTTGAGTGCATTTGAGCTCTTTTCTAAAAGATAGTGTGCTGCATATTTAGAAAAAGGTATCATATACTACAGTTCAAAAGTATGAGTTTGGTAAGATTTAAAAAAAAAAAAACTCTTCCTCTCAGCAAGACTACATTTATTTG
Organism: Cirrhinus molitorella; assembly: GCA_033026305.1. Lineage (NCBI taxonomy): Eukaryota > Metazoa > Chordata > Actinopteri > Cypriniformes > Cyprinidae > Cirrhinus > Cirrhinus molitorella. The sequence goes on along the minus strand of CM065123.1, from coordinate 32,908,909 downwards.
ATCAAAAAGCAAACATTTTGAAATATTTGTACTATTTAAAATAGCATATATGTGAATATATGTTAAAATGTAAATAATTGCTGTGATCAAAGCATCATTACTCCAGTAACTTTTTTTTTTTAATAGGGCATTATAGATGTCTTTAATGTCAGTTTTGATCAATTAAATATGATCTTTATCTTCCCAAAGAGAAAACACCAAACAATGCCACTGTAGCTGAGTTTCAGATGCAAAGTCTATTCCAAAATGCCTAAGATGTCTCGTGGCTTGCATACAAAGAAAAAAGATGGCTTAGAAGTTGAGAAAAATGTTGATTATAAATGTTAACTATTTAAACTTTTATTTCATATTACAAAAAATAAATAATATTAAATATGTTGGATGAGTATTTCCAGGTCTGTTCAACGAGTTTTGCCATCTTTAAATTCATTCAGCAGAGTTTCCTTCCACACTCAGCGTAGAAAATGTGAAAAATGTGCACAGATTCCTTTAAGACTGACACGGCCTTAAACAGTTAGTGATTCTAAGAAAGCTCAGAACTAGCAGATAAGCGAGAATAAAGGCGTTTTTGAGAGGCTGTAAATGACCTGAGCCATAAGAAGGCAAAGTAGATGTAGAATGAATGGAGAGAGGAGGAGGGTTGACTGCAGGGGTCATGGGTATTACTGTACAAGCAAAGACTCTTTGTAAGAGGAAAAGTATAGAGAAAGAGAAGTTAAAGAGAAGCACAGAGTTAAAAACAGAGGAATGTGTGACGGGCCGTTATAAAAGTCACCGGGACCGAACACACGTACCAGACCGCCACTATAAATCAACAATACAGAGAGAGGAGAGAAAGAAAAAGAGGGACTTATAGTGGGGAAATCGGATGAGGGAGGCGGAGTCAGAGAGGACAGAGGTTAGGGAGTCATAGTAACCGAATGAAAAATGCTGCTGTTCGGGATGGATGGATGGATGGGATGAAAGGCTATGTGAATGAGAGGAGAAAGACCTGAATGGAGGAAGAAAGACCTGAATAGTAAGTGAGAGGCTTGAAAAAGGGGGAAGTGAGGACAGACGTAACTGAAGTGACACCCAATCTACTGTTGGGGAGAGAGAGAGAGCTGTCTGGCCCACAAGGGAGAGACTCCAGTGTGCAGGAAACCCTCTCTGACAGATGGCCATACAGACACAACCACAAATCATTAGGACAGGGCCTTAAATCTTCACTTTATATCCTTGTTCTTGAATGCAGGACCCTGATTCTTTAGTTTAGAATTTAGAATCTTGAGTGTAGAACATTGAATTTGGATTAAGGTTAAACACATGAATTTACAATCTTAAGTTTAGAGTCTTCAGTTAGAATCTTGAGACTTGAGTTTATGACCTTGAAACTTGAGTCTGCAATCTTGAATCTTGAGCATAGAACCTTATATTTAGAATTATATTCATGAAACCTGGTTTTATACAGTTGAATCTTGAATTTACAATCTTGAGTTTAAAACCTTTAATCTCAAAACAAGTGTAGAGCCTTCTATGGAATCTGGAATCCTAAATATTGAGTATAGAATGTAGAATCATGAGTTTAGAACCTTGAATTTAAAAACTCATATAATTAATACTGACTTTAGACAATTGAATGTTGAATTTATGATCTTGAGTTTAGAGTCCCGACTCTTGAGTTTAGAACTCTAGGTGAATTTATGATCGTGAGTTTAGAGTCCTGACTCTTGAGTTTAGAACTCTAGGTGAATTTAAAATCTTGAGTTTAGAATCTTTAGTTTTGAATGCTAAGTGCTTTAAATCTTGAATCCTGAGTACAGAATCTTTATAACCTTGAGTTTGCAATCCTTACTCTTGACTGTAGAGCCTTGAATCTAGAATCCTAAAAACTGAGTATAGAATCTAGAATCATGAGTTTAAAGCCTTGAATTTAAAACCTTGAATTTGAATTTAGACACTTGAATCTTGAATTTACATTCTTGAAACTTGAGCTTAGAGCCCTGATTCTTACATTTAAAACCATGAATCTTTAGTTTAGAATGTTGAATCTTGAGTTCAGAAACGTGGTTTTTGAGTTTAGAACTTTAAATCTTGTGTGTAGAAACTTAAATTTAGAATGACAATTTACAAACTTGAATATTGAATTCATAGTCTTGAGTTTAAAACCTTAAATCTTGAAACATGTGTAAAGGCCTAAATCTAGTATCCTAAATATGAGTGTAGACTACAGAATCATTAGGTTAAAGCCTTGAATTTAGAACTTTGAGATTTGAATTTTAGAATCATGAATACTGACTTTAGACACTTGAATGTTGAATTTATGATCTTGAGTTTAGTCTCTACTCTTGAGTTTAGAACTCTAGGTGAATTTAGAATCGTGAATACTGAGTTTAGACACTTGAAACTTGAATCTACAATCATGAGTTTTAAACCTTGATCTTGAGTTTAGAATCTTTAGTTTTGAATGCTAAGTGCTAATTTACACATTAAACATTTAAACACATTAATTTACAATCTTGAGTTTAGAATCTTCAATCTTAAATTAAGGAATCTTCATTTTGAGTGTAAAAACTTCTAGAAACTTGAGTTTATTAGCTTGAAACTTGAGTTTACAGTCTTGAATCTTGAGTGTAGAACTTTACACATAGAATTATGAAACCTGGTTTTATACACTCAAATATTGAATTTACAATCTTCAGTTTAAAACCTTAAATCTTAAAACATGAGGCTTAAATCTAAAATAATGTAATCATGAGGTTAGAGCCTTAAATTTAGAACCTTGAATTTGAATTAGAATTGTGAATACTGACTTGATACACTTCAATGTTGAATTTATGATCTTGAGTTAAAAAACTCTTTTTTAAAGTTTAAAAGAGTTTTGAATCTTCAGTTTTGAGTGTAGACTCTTGAATCTTGAGTAGAGAATTTAAAATCTTGATTTTTGAGTTTAGAACCTTGAATCTTGAGTGTAGAATCTTCAGTTAGAATCTTAAGTCTTGAGTTTACAACCTTGAGAGTTTTCCATCTGTAATACTTATGTAGAATTGTTAGTTTAGAGCCTTGAATTTGAACTATAATTAAATCTTAAATGTACTTTTTTTTTCTTTTTTGAGTATAGAACTTTAAATATAGAGTTTAGCAACTTACATTTACAGTCGTGCAGTATTCAATAATGAATACTGAGTTTGAATACTTGGATGTTGAATTTACAGTATTGAGTTTAAAACCTTATATGTTGATGTTAGAATGTTATAACTTGAGCTAAGGACCCTTAAGGGTTTAGATTCTTCAATTAGAACCCTGAGTCTTAACCCTGAGGTTAGATCTTAAACTCTTGAAGTTGTTTACTGATGAATTGCTGCTAATGCGTTAGCTGACGTGTTGTTTGTATCTATAGAAGTGAATCTTTTATCACTAAGCTTTTTCTCATCATGGGTCTGAGAATATTTATGATATCCCTCCTGCTTCCAGTCATATTCAGTAAATCATTTCTAGATGAGGAAAAGCTTCTGTGATATTAAAGGAATAGTTTTACAGAAGGAGAAAAGATCGTCTACTGATTGCATGTTATTACTCCAATCCTTATAATGCATAAGGCGCCAGAAAGTTTCAACAACAGAGTGAAATGGTACACAGTACAGTTAAGATATAAGGTTTGGCACGTTTTATTTTTGCGTACATGACTGTAGAATGTTTGCTTTGAATGGCAGATCAGTTCAGTGTAGTGTTTATTTGAGTGTTATTAAACCAATTGATTTATTCATTCAGCAAATTTATTTATTCACCAAAGTGATTTATTCATTTAGCAAATGCTTTTATCTGAAGTGACTTATAATTGAGGAATGCCTGAGCACGAATGATTCATTCTAAGGAGATCGTGTAACATGAAGAGGGCCAAAATGACTTGGAAAAGTACAAGCTAGAACAGAGATGAAGGTGTGACACCGTGAAACAGAGTGTTTTATGGTTTGAGGGTAAGCATGTCAATAGGTGAGCGACAAATGCATATCTTAAAGCTATAACTTTTATTAGACAGAGTTCAGTATTGAACAGGGTTCAGAATCAGATGCAGTTCAGTATTGGACAGAGCTAAGCTTAAGTATGGGACAGTGCTGATGTCCTACAGGGTTCAGTATCAGGACGAGTTCAGTGTAAGAATTCAGTTACACTAAAATGACAGAGACATGACGCTCATTCACCCCTCTGTTTATTCTCGCTTCTAAATCTGCTTTTATGTAGAAATGAAATGAAAACAAATCCCTCAGGGGTATTCAGGCCATGAGCTGTTGCGAAAGAGGCCTCGGTGTGACAAGGCGACGCTGGGACTGTGTGTGTTTTGCTGGTGTAGGAGGTATTAAAATGTGCTCCAATTTATTAAAAGTAAAAGTGTTGTAGTTTCCAGCAGTTATGTGAGCTATTGTTGGACGGGGCACTGGGGGTTTGGCTGTATGGTGAGCATGCTTTTGTTTTGTTGTCCCTGGGAGATCATTTTTTGGCAGGCTTAACACTAAAAGATCATTATGTGATTGAGTGTGTGTGTGTGTGTGTGTGTGTGTGTGTGTGTGTGCAGTAATTGTTACTGCATGGCGCTGCTGTGCAGTTCTGTGTATGATTTGGCTTGTTCTCAGTGTGCCAGAAGGTTTATAAGGGACATTTTTAAGAATTAAGTTCATTGAAAAATGAAATTCTGTCTCATTTACTCACCCTCGTGCCGTTCCAAACCCGTATAATGTTTGAGGAACGGACCAAGATTTTGTTATTCACAAAAAATGGTGAACAGACCAAAAACTGATTTATAGAAAATGTTAGTTCTCCTTGGCACAATCAAAAGAGTTCTTGAGAGGAATAAGTATTACAGGAACAAATCAACCTTTATAGTTGGACAGATTCAACAAATCAGTTCTCAGAACCAATTTGAATGATTCTGTCACAAAAATGACTGGCCTGCTTCAATGGAGGGAAGGGGAAAAGTATCAAATTACTTAAGGAGGTTTATATAAGGCCTAAATATTAGCTGACCATTTTTTATTATACATTTTGTATTTCTGTGTCTCCACTCCCTTGTTTGTTGTAATTTAATCATCAAAACATGATTTTATGGCTCTTTTATGGCTTTTGTATTGCTCATATAGATAAAATTCAGCTTAGAATGAAAATCAATAAGATCTTTTATAGCAGTATATTAGAATACTTTTTTTATAAAATGATATAAATATCAGTTATCACTCTATATTGCCTATAAAATGTCTTAGTAAGATGAGATTTAAATGCTTAAAGGTGCAATAGGTGATTGTCTTCAGAAACATTTTTTTGTTATGCTGGTTGAAAGTCTCTTCACATCTGGATAGCAATCATTAAAGGGTACATAACATACACAGTTTCACCTAATCTCATGTTAATCTTGAGTACCTATAGAGTAGTACTGTATCCTTAATATCTCCAAAAAGTCTTTAGTTTTATCATATTTATAAAAGAAAAATACAGCTTTCTAATTAACTCGGAAGAAAAAGGCGAGTTTCCGGAGGCGCACAGTGGGCGGAGCTAAGTTCGACGAGTACTTTTATTGGCTAGGATTGCCAATAAAACTCAGACATTTGATGCGGTTTCACTTACCATCTGCAGTTCTGAATCATAACTGGGATCTTTTATAGCTGAGACCGCTCCATCTTTCAGTATCAAACAATGTGCAAATCCAGCATCGAATTGGGCCTTGTATATGAAACGTTCGTCAACAAACATACTTGCAAAACTTCATTGCTGCCCTGGAAAAAGAAACTGCATCCACTGTTCATGTAACCCTGGGTTTTTCGGGAAGCTGAGCAAAATTATCTTTGCCTTACAACCAAAACCACACTTCTTTAGAGACATTCTTCCCAAATAAATCCCTTCCAGCAGTGCAGCAGAATGAAGCGCGTTAATAGGCGCACTCTTTCTCGCGCTCTAGTCTACTTGTGCGCGGGTGCGCTTTTCCAGGAGAAATGCTCATATAAGGAGTTCCACCACCTATTATGTCATTAAAGCCACGATAAAAAAAACAGCGAAACTTGTACCAACCCGGAAGTAAGATTTTCGGCACAGAAATTCTCTGTCATTCATCCAAATTATTTTTTTAACTTTGGCCATGTTTAGCATGAGAATCCAACTCTTTAACACTGTAAACAACTCTGAATACACAAAACACCATTGTATCCCCCTTTAAGTGGTCTAAATGTATTTGTATGTATTAATATATTCTGTGGAATGCATAGGACCAAGAAATGTTCATACAATTCAAATGTTCTGAGTTTTTATTGACTTTCCTACCTGCCTGTCACATGTATCACATAAGCTGTGCAGACAGAGCAAGAATGGCAGGCAAGCATCAACAACCTGATCTTCTTTCCTTGTATTGTAATACTTTAACTAACTGTACTATGAAGTGTTCTCACGACTAATTGCATATGATGTTGTAACGGCCTCTAGAGCATTAACAGTAGTTTTGTGGCAAACTGCGTGTGTGCGTGTGTCTGTACGTTCAGGTGACTCGCTCTACCGACATCTGTCTCTCTATATTTTATTTATTTCCTTTCTGTTTGTGACCTGAGCTGGATGCATGCTTATGTACATTTTTCCTCGCTCGATCCTCATGTATGTGGATGAGTGTGTCGATGCGTGAGGCGTTTTATTAAACTCAGGAAAATACACATCTTCCCATCTCCCGTGTGTACTGATGAGTGCCACTAGGGGGCACTAATGTTTTGAGTAATTCTTTGTGTTTGCGAATAAAAACAATGCTCATCGCATGTGAAACGGTGTTCCTATGTCAGTGATCTGTACTACAGATAAATGAAACACTGTGCATTATTGGCACAATACAGTTTTTCTGTCTGAGCTGTTGAACATTTCAACTTGGTGTGAAAATGTATTGTAGTAATGCTGTCTCTGGTCTGTGTGGGTAACGTTGGATGCGTTCAGGGGGCGTGGCTTTAGAAGGCGATTTGCAGGGAGGGTGGGACTTCGCTTTCAGTGCTATCAGGCTAAAGTTAGCATTTCCTGAAATCTCCTATTGCACCTTTAATTTGATGATCCAAAATATAATCCAATGCAATCCAATGATTTGAGAGGTGAAGAAATAAACCCTCCTCAACAGCCTGATGATCATATTTAATACTCACATTTATCCAGTTCAGTAAGTGTTCATCTTGCAGTATTACTAACAATGTTATTATGTTCACTTTATAAAAATCAGTAAAGATTTGACAGCAAAATGACATGTGAAGCACAAGCTGAAGGTGGACGTTTGTACAATTATACAAAATTTTACTTGCGAAAACATCTAAACTATCAATCAGACAACAGAAAACATGCAGTAGATTGTGTGCAATAAGTTTTAGCAGCAAAGTTGATCATTTAGAGGAAGAAGTTTATGTATTAAATATGCATTGGACTTTAAAGGGGTTAATGGAAAAGCATAGCCAGTACAAGTCCACATAATTTCTTTTTAATTCCATAAAAGAAAGAAAGTTATGTGGGTTTGGAGTAAAATAAAGGTGAAAATTTTGAGTGAACTCTCCCTGTGGGAGCATGATGGAGAGATGGACGGAGATCCAAGTGAAGGAGGAGAAAGAGAGCGTGCATGAACAATGAAACTGAACTCCTCTCTCTCTCATTTAGTTCTCACTAAACATTCCCTCCTCTCGTTTTCCTTGCGTTGGTCCAAATCCCTTGCTATTGTATCCGTTCGCTGCCAAAATCTCTCCACCCAGCTCAGAGATTATTAGAGAGCTGGATGTGTTGGATAAACGTGTATGACTGAGGAGCGAAAGCAGCGGGATGGCTGGGGACAGGGGGTGGGACAAGGACGCAAAACTGTAAACAGAGCTTTAGGGGAGTTGGGAAGGACGGCTGTTTGACTGGCCAGAGCAAGTGAGAGAGTTTGAGGGAGGGATGGAGACACAGCTGTGTTTGTGTGAGAGAGAGACATGTGGGCTATCAGAATAACACACTAAAATGATTCAGTCCTCACCACACTCACACATGGAAGAGCTACACTTACTGCTTTTTAGTTTATATACTGTGCACATTATGCAAATATTCTGTATGCATGTTTTGCACTAGATGCTTTTCAGGAATACTAAACACTTTGGTGTCCTGTTACATCTGTTTCTGTCTTTAGAGGCGCAGTTCCCACAGATGCGTTCGTGTTGACTATACATTATTCAGTACTGTTGTGCAATTTACTGTAAGAAAAATGGTTTCATAAATATCTTTAATGTATGGGAATTCTTGAAGTAATTTTGTGGAAGTTTCAGTCACAGAATGAAAAATTTAAAAAATGTTTAATCTCAAAATTCTGAACTATATCTTTCAATTCTGCATTTATGTCTTGCAAGTCTGAGAAAATTGCAAGTAAATCCAAACTGCGAGATATGAACTCAGAATAGAAAAAAGACTTTTTTACTGAAAGAAAATATTTTATAGGTTTCAAGCCCTATTTTTGCTGTCCCACAATGCAATGTGCTTGATTTTGACCTAATTTAGTCAGATGGCTTAAAGCCAAGATGTTATTTTACACAAACATTTAATTGAAATTTAAGTTTCAACAAAAATGACATTAAAGTAAATTTTAGTAGGGTTAGGGTTAGGGTTACATTCAGTAGTAACACTTTAATCATATTTCAAAGACATTAGAAGTAATTATGAAACTACATATAAAGATGTACTGAAGTCCTACTAAAGTGGGTTAAAGCATTCTGAAGTACTCTTCAGAAAAAAATATGCTGAAGTACACATCTTTTTCATGCTACTTGGCGTTACTACTGTTGGAAATGTTTTCAAGATGTCTACTGCTTCAATGAGTGTTTTGTCAGTTTTCAGTAAGTAGTAAGCTAGTATTTCATTTTGAGCGGTGCTGGAGTGTGTCATCTGTCTAAGATCATAATGCAGACTCCACGAGTCTTCTTTCTGTAAAGAGCAAACAACCTTTAATACCATGCAAGAAATGTGTAGGATGAGGTGTGTGTGTGTGTGTGTGTGTGTGTGTGTACATGTGCGTGCATGTTTCTGATGAAATTGCCTTTGATCAGTAATCTGGGCTCGTCTTTGCATAACCTCTGCCCACTCTGTCGGCTTTTACATCCAGAATGTCTGAAAATGTGTCTGTTTTGGTTTTGCAGGGAGGTAGGCCAGGATTCACTGTGTAACATACACGCCAACTCTTTTTCAGCCAATTGCAACACATTTACTTTATTTTATTTAAGTTGGGAATAATTAAGAGACACATTTCCTAAAGTAACATACACTACTAGTCTAAGGTTTGGATTAATTAAGATAAAAAAAAAAAAATCAAAAGAAGAAAAATAAAATGTATCATGGTTTCCACAAAATATTGGGAAGCACAACTGTTTTTAACATTGATAATAATCAGAAATGTTTATTGAGCGGCAAATCAGCATATTAGGATGATTTCTGAAGGATCATGTGGCACTGAAGACTGGAGTAATGATTCATCTTTGATCACAGCAATCAGTTACATTTTAACATATATTCATAGAGTAAACAGATATTGTAAATTATAAAACATTTCATGTAATTATACATTTTTTGATCAGTAGTGGCCATAAATATGCAGAGAAACAGTTTAGTTCAATTCACTTAAATTTGCATTTATTTGTATAGCAATTTACTTTAAAGCAGCTTCACAGAAAATTTAGCTTTCAGGAAAGCTAGATCCAGACTGAAGCTTGTGTAATCTCTTACCTCGGGATGTAAAATTGGGGTAATATGATCATATTTTCTTGACCTGGTAAGGACTTTAGCAGCCATATTTTGGACTACTTGTAGCATGTTTATTGAAAATGCAGGACAACCACATAGCAGTGTATTACAATAGTCTAGTCTAGAGGTCATGAAACAGCTAACATTTTTTGTAGTTTGACAGTGTTTTTAAGATGGAAGAATGCTGTGTAATATAACACCTAAGTTCTTGTGTGTAAAGAAAGTAACAGTATATCTGTCTAGACGCAAATTGTAATCTAAGAGACTCTGTGTTATATTGAAAATAGCAGTGGACCTAAGACAGATCCTTGTGGCACTCCATACTTTATTGGCGTTAACTGAGATGATTCCCTTTTTAAATAAACAAAGTGGTAATGGTCGGACAGGTGGGATCTAAATCATCTTAAAGACGTCCCTGAATACCCATTTAGTTTAGTAATAGATCTATGAGTATGTCATCATCAGATCAGCGCTATGAGATGCAGCCTTGGTCTGATGCAAGGAGCAATTATAAATTTAACAAGTGCAGTTTCTATCCTATAAACGGGAGTGAAATCCCTCATACGATTTCTAAAAATGTTTCTAAAGAAGAAGAAGAGTTTAAATGGGTCTGTTTGGCACTTCTAGTTGTGGATTCTTAACGAGGCTTAAAGGCACGCTCCACTTTCTTTGAAAATAGGCTCATTTTCCAGCTCCCCTAGAGTTAAACAGATTAGTTTTACCGTTTTTGAATCCATTCAGCCTATCTCCGGGTCTGCCGTTAGCACTTTTAGCATAGCTTAGCATAAAGCACTGAATCAGATTAGACCATTAGCATCTCGTTCAAAAATGACCAAAGATTTTTAATATTTTTCCTATTTAAAACTTGACTCTTCTGTAGTTACATTGTGTACTAAGACCGTTAAATAATGAAAAGTTGTGATTTTCCAAGCTGATATGGATAGGAACTATACTCTCATTCTGGCGTAATAATCAAGAAACTTTGCTGCCGTACCATGGGTGCAGTAGGCGCAATGATATTACGCAGTGCCTGAAAATAGTCCCCAGCTATGTTACTATTACCTTAGTGGCTTAGTGCTGGTCACATTGGAAATTACCTAGCTGGAGACTATTTTCAGGCACTGCGTAATATCATTGCGCCTGCTGCACCCATGGTACAGCAGCAAAGTTCCTTGATTATTACGCCAGAATAAGAGTATAGTTCCTATCCATATCAGCCTGGAAAATCGCAACTTTTCAATTTCTGTCGGTCTTAGTACACAGTGTAACTACAGAAGAGTCAAGTTTTAAATAGGACAAATATAGAAAATATTTGGTCATTTTTGAACAAGATGTTTATGGTCTAATCAGATTCAATGATTTATGCTAAGCTATGCTAAAAGTGCTAACAGCAGACCTGGAGATCAGCTGAATGGATTCAAAACCAGTAAAACTCATCTGTTTAACTGTAGGGGAGTTGGAAAATGAGCCTATTTTCAAAAAAAAAAGCGGAGTGTTCCTTTAATAACCCAGATAATAACAATAGTTTGCATAGTGTTACTGTCTAAACATTTGAATTTGTTAGTAAAATGCTTGTATTAAGAGCTATAGAAACAAACTGATTCAGTACGAATTATTTATTAGTCATTATTTAGTAAAATACAAGTAAACAAGTAAATAATTTGTTAAAGGTTTGGAGCATCAGTGTTATTTTAGTGTAACTCAGATACTAGTTGCCACGACCTGGTTCTGTGTCTTGTTTGGTATGGACTTTTATGTTGAAATGTATTCCCTGTTATGTTCCTGTGCTCACTTCCTGTGTTTAGTTTGTGTTTCTCCTTGTTGTTATTAGTTACTATGGTTGCCATCATTAGACTCCCCTGCAATTAATTATTTTTCTTTTCTTTAAGTATTTAAGCTCTTATATTTCACTAGTGTTTGGTTAGTCATTGATGGTGTTCATATCTTCAATCTGGGCTGCTTGTACATTCTTGTTTCTCTTTGTGTTTTCCCCTTGTTTGGAGTATTTAGTCATTTCCTGGTCTGGATTTTCTGTTTTGTCTTTTATTGTTAAATCTGTGTGAGCGTTTGAATTTGGCCTGACCTCATCCTTGCACACCTGTTACACTATCAAAGTTTTTATTAATATTTTGAATTAGTTTTTATTTTGATAATTATTATTTTTTTTTATTTATTTATTTATTTTTTATACATTTGTGACCCTAGACCACAAAACCAGTCATAAGGGTCAAATTTAGATTTATACATCATATGAAAGCTGAATAAATAAGCTTTCCTTTCATGTATGGTTTATTAGGACAATATTTGGCCGAGATACAACTATTTGAATATCTGGAATCTGAGGGTGCAAAAAAATCTAAATATTGAGAAAATCACCTTTAAATTTGTCCAAATCTAGTTTTTAGCAATGCATATTACTTATCAGTTTTGATACATTTATGGTAGGAAATTTACAAAATATCTTCATGGAACATGATCTTTACTTAATATCCTAATGATTTTTGGCATAAAAGAAAAATCATTTTGACCCATACAATGTATTTTTGACTATTGCTACAAATATACCCCAGCGACCCCAGGTTTTGTGGTCCAGGGTCACATTTATATTTTATTTCTATGGCTATATAGATTTTATCACGTAAAATTTCAGTCTTTGTTTTTGTTACTTTAGTACATGAAGTTAAAGTAAATAAAAATGTGAAAATGCCTTGGCAACAATTTTTTTATATTTCATTTTATTTTAGTTTAAGTTTATTTTATTTCACGTAATGAAATTCTTTTATGGTTTTAGTTAACTTTGTTGAGCATTGTACATATAATTCACAACCACATATTCAAAATGACATTTATCGTTGTATAATTTCAAACTGAAAAGATTTGTTTGTTGTGAAATGTTTTCCAAGTGAGGCTGAAGTGTGTGAATAGTTTTCAGGGTCGCCAGGCCTCGCACATGCTCTTCTTCTGACATTCCAGCTCTTTCTTTTGGTCTTTCTGTATATCCCTCTTTCCCTAAACGGATTCCTCTCTCATCCTGTGCTTTTCTTTCTTTCTCTCGTCATCACTCGGTCTTCCTGTGTTGTGCACCGCTTGTCTTACTGAGTTTGTTTAGAGACAGAGATAGTGGGGAAGTATATTTAGTCTGAATAGACTCACTGTCTGCACACCAGAGAAAGAGAGAGAGTGAGAGAAAGAGCAAGAAAAAAATAGGAGAAAAGAAGATAATTCTTACATATTCTTGCTTTTGCCTTTCTTTAAAATTTGATATTGATACTTTAGATATGTTTATTTAGTTTCTTTCTCATGCATTTCTCTCTGTCTCTGTGACCGTCTCTCTCTCTTTCTCTCTCTCGACCATTGTCTCCATCATAATCTCTCAAAGATAACTGTGACGGAATGGGAAAAGACAAGCTTGGAATCTCTCACTCTTTTGTCAGTGTCAGCTGATTCTGATAGTTGGACAGACAGACAGTGAGAGAGACGATCTCACATAACCTGACCTTTGACTGACCAGTTAAAGTCTGCTACACATTACAGCATTTTCTAGAAGAACTGCCCACTTAGACAGGAAGAGAACTGATATGACTGACATGTGACAAGTGACCAACCACAGTTTTGTGTTTAGGGGCAGGATTATTTAAATTAGATTATGGTACATCATAGACCAGCATAAATAATGTCAGAGTAGTCTTTATGAGTGCCTATTGAACTGTTTATTATCCCTGTTTTATTTTAGTATTATTCAGGTGCTAATATAATATTTATTCCTATGTTGTATTAGCATTTTTTATATTTTATTTTTCATTTTTCTTTTATTTTAATTGTTATATTTTGGTCACATACTTTTGTCTGTTATATTTTTTATTATTCATATCTCATTTTGGTATTATTTAAGTTCTATTGTATTATTTATTTATATTTTTTAAATACATGTATTTTTTTTAGAAGGTTTTATTGATTTGATTGATTTTTTTATTATTATTTCTAATTATCGTTGTGTTTTATTTTAATCTTACTTTTAGCTTATACATTTTATTACATTTTTTTGTGTGTGTGATCCAAATTTCTGGCCTTTGAAAAATAAGAAAGGCAGCCAGAAAATGCCTCAGAATATACCAAAAAAAAAAAAAAATAGAATAGAATATACAACTCTTTCACAAATTTGATGTAATTAACTAAACTTTGTCAAGTCCAGTAAGAGTTCTTGACTGAATTAGCCCTGGCAGACTAATTTAGTCCCTGTGCTCTCTTACTGCCGGATATCAGCCAATCAGATCAGAGCTTGCCAGATCATGAAAGTGCTCTTTGTGTGCTTCAGATGAACAGACCGTAAGCCAGCTGAGACTGTAAATAGAAAGAGAGACCAGAGGGCAAAAGGATGGATTGACCGATAAGCAGATGTTCTAAATATGTAACTAGATTTTTACATTTCCTGGAAAACTATGAATTGTTTTTGCATCCAGATTGTGCTGGTGCATTCTGGGTAATGTTTAGCTGGTTACTTACTGATCTGAGATAAAAGAGCCAAAGTCTGTATGATATCCAGAGTGTTTCCACAGTCGCAGAAAGCCAGGAGGTATCAGCGATAACTGTGATTTCCAGACACACAGATAAAGTCCTAAATTGCAAGTGTGTTGTATCCATGTTAGTAAACACCATCAATAATGAGTGTTTCCTGTATATGTGACAGAGGTTTTGATCATGGCATCGATTGGCTGTAATTAATAGCTCAGGACTGTGTTGTGTTTGTGAGAGAGAGACCGGAGTGGCTCGCATCCGCACCCGAGGGATTTCTTGAGGTTCACAAAAAGGACAGATGCAACAGAAAAAAACAAGCAGTTTTCAGAAGAGTCTCGTTCATGAGGGCAGAAGGATGAAAGTTTTCATATTGTAACTTTTTTATGCTGTTTATTTCCATCCATCTGTGTTATTTTATTATGATTTATATGCTATTTGTGACCCTGGACCACAAACCAGTCATAAGTTGCTGGGGTATATTTATAGCAATAGGCAAAAATACATTGTATGTCAAAATGATTGATTTTTCTTTTATACCAAAGATCATGTTCCATGAAGATATTTAGTAAATTTCCTACCGTAAATATATAAAAACTTAATTTTTGATAAGTAATATGCATTGCTAAGAACTTCATTTGGACAACTTTTCTCTTTTTTTTGGACAAATTTTCTCAATATTTTTATTTTTTTGCACCCTCAGATTCCAGATTTTCAAATAGTTGTATCTCAGACATTGTTCTATCAAACCATACATCAATGGAAAGCTTATTTATTCAGCTTTCAGCTGATGTATGAATCTCAATCTCAAAAAGTTGACCCTTATGACTGGTTTTGTGGTCCAGGGTCACATTTGTGCATTTATTCATATTTTAAATTAAAATTAGCAATTATTTTTTATATTTATATTTAAGTTTTAAGTTTTAGCTACACTGCCCTCCAAAAGTTTGGAAGCACCCCTGTAAAAAAAAAGACAGGCAAAGTGCGGTTTTGGATGATATCAGCATAAATCCTTATCAATTTTTGGTGCAAATACATTAAAGTAACTTGACATTATCCTTAAAGACCATCATGTCTGGCATGGAATGGCCTCCCCAGTCACCCGACCTCAACCCAATTGAGCTACTATGGGAGGAACTGGACCGTGATGTCCATAAGAAGTGTCCATCAGTCCATAAGAAGTGTGAATCATCTTCGGGCAATCCTTCAGGAGGCTTGGAGTAATATATCAAGTCAATGTTTGAAAAAAAAAAAACTGACAGCTCGGATACCCAGATTATGCAGAACTGTAAAAGCTGCTAATGGTAGATATTTTGATGAATCGAAAACTTACATTTTTTTCTATGTATAAACTGTTTATGTAATAAAATATGTCTTTGTAGTTTGTGTTGTCCCTTATCAGTGCAAAATTATCACAAATTAACTTAAATACACTGCCCTCAAACTTTTGTACTTTATGTACTTAATTTTTATTTTGCAATGACCCAGCCAAGTTGTTTAATACTGAAATGGTATGATACTGCATGCGATACATGATACGCAAACATGGGCAATCATATTTTTCATTAAGCTCACAGCTGTGACGTCTATACTGTGACTAATAATGACTTATTTTTTTACTTATTTTCAAAAAATGGTTTGGTTGGACTAGTTATAAATGTTATCTTCTTTCACATAGACACCTAATAAAATATTATAAAGTAAAAGGGAAAAGCTGCTGCAGTGTAATAACTGTTACGTGAAATGGCACTGAATGATGTGTGTTTTTCTCTGCCAGTGGGTCTGGAGCAGCAGTGTGAGCTGACCTGTCGGCCAGTCGGGTACCGTTTCTATGTGCGGCAGGCGGAGAGGGTACGAGATGGAACACCATGCGCAAATAACACACCCAACGATGTGTGTGTGGGAGGACGCTGTCTGGTGAGAAAACAGGCCGACGTGCACAAATCTTATCAATTCCAGTGCTAAAACTGTTAGGACAGCATTACAGATCTAAATCTAGAATCTGGCAGCTTCATGTTTCACTGTAACCGTAATAAAGTGACTGTCTCCTCTGTGTGTGTGTGTGTGTGTGTGTGTGTGTGTGTGTCTGTGTCAGAGCGAGGGCTGTGATGGTGTGTTGGGCTCAGGGTTGGTTCGGGATCGCTGTGGTGTGTGTGGTGGTGGTGACGGCACCTGCGAGAGGGTCACGGGAAGTTTCATGAACACAAGTGTCCCGTTGGGTTACCACAAAATCATGGATATCCCGCCCGGAGCCACAGCCATCAACATCACGGAGAGACGAGCCAGTCCAAACTATCTGGGTACGAACTCCAAATATCTCCTCTAGAACCCCTGAAATATTTTCTGCACTTTTCTCTTTAAAGAAAAGGCTTAATTAAATTAATTACTAAATAATGATACAAATGTAAAACTGCCTAAAGCTTTGTGTGAGGGTAAGGTTACAGGTCAAAAAATTTAATTAGCTCTGTATATCACACAGACATGGTGCATGTGTGTGGTCATTTTTGTTGTGTTTGTTCTTCCTTATGGCGACCAAATGTCCCTGCAATAGTAAAACCTGGAAAACGTTCATTATGGGAACTTAACTAGTGGAAAAACAGCTTCATAAAGGAACTAAATTCTATCTTATTTCATACATTTTTGGAGCATGTCCCTGCAAAGGCAAATGCATGAACTATGTGAACACTGGAGCTTGCAGGGGACAATAGTTCACATAGTTTTGGGATTCAAGCTAGAAAAATGGAGTACAAAATTACTTCACTGAAAATAATTTGTTGTAGACAAATATAGTAGTTTTTCTTAAATTATTTATAGTTTGGTACAAACTTAAAATGTTGATTTAATGTTCTATAATATGAAAAATATTGCATAATATGAAAGTAGAATTTCCACTTGAGATAAAACTGAAAACATTTTGTTAATATTAGCTTACTTACTGTTAATAGAGAATATTTGCTTTAAAAGACCTTGTTTATTATAATGTCATTTTATTTTTTTTTATTTTTTTCTGTTACGTACTAACAAATCAGTCATTTAATCAATTAGTTAGTCTACAATAATTTCAGCACCCATTAACACCAGTCTGTGCCCATCAACACTGTGGTCTCAAGCCAAAATACTATTAAAACAACATTTTGTTTCTATGGAGACTTTTATTTGCTTTTAATAAAACTAAACAAACAGAATTTAAATGAATGAAGCAGACATTTTGCTTTTCCAATGGGAAAATTTTGGGAGCTTAACAGTCTTAGTC
Organism: Cirrhinus molitorella; assembly: GCA_033026305.1. Classification (NCBI taxonomy): domain Eukaryota; kingdom Metazoa; phylum Chordata; class Actinopteri; order Cypriniformes; family Cyprinidae; genus Cirrhinus; species Cirrhinus molitorella. The sequence continues at coordinate 32,891,406 of CM065123.1, read as the reverse complement.
TTCATTCAGTAAAGGAGCAGCATGAATATTACGCTAATCTCTTAATTTTTTGTTTGACAAAAGGGTTGAGTAAATTATGATATAATTTTATCCCGACTCAAATCATTACATTCATGAGCGTGTACATGTAACTGTGAATGCAAGCACATGCTTACATCACATATCAGGATATGTTTCTACTTGCTAATGTGAGATTAGTGTGAATTGGTCATTGTTCTTTGACTTAAACTCAGCTCAGAGTTCAGGCCTCCAGACACTCGTTCAGCTCATAAACAACTGCGATCACTGGCAGAGAGGTATTTTTTAAATTCTTCACAGCTGCTGTTGATTTCTTCAGATGATCTAGAGCGTGTGCGTCTGAATTCAGATGATAATGTCCCATTGTTTGAGCATGCTGTGCGTTTGGGGCAGCGCTGAGTCACTGTCCTGAGAGGGATGCTGATATTACGTTCATCTTAGTATTAGCCTGAACACGACTCAGGAATGCACATACTCACGGCTGATGATGCATAGGTTTTTGGAAGATCTCTTGGCTAATGCAGGCATGTTTTCATAAGTGAATATGACCCTGAGTCAGACTCATGGACATGTCTGTGTTTGTTTCTCCATACGCCCAGGTCCGTTTCTCTGTATGTTCTCGTACGGTGTGATTGTGCCCTGGAGGCAGACTGCTGTAGCAGACAAAACACTTACCGGGCTACATGACAAATCAGCTCTTTTTCTCACTCTGACATCCTTTTTTTGGCTTTGCTCCCTTTTGTGTCTCTTTGTGATTCTGTCTGACCCAGTTTTATTGCTCAGAGGTGTTAACTATCACTGTTATTATTGTTTATATTTCCTCTAGCACTGAGTATTATAGTCCAGATTGTGTGTGTCTGTCATCCTGCAGTGTTTGTGCAAACAGCACCTGCCCTCAGTAGTGCGCTGGAAACCACCCACAATTCTTCAGCATCATCACAGACAGTAATATTTGTGTTGTTTAGGTATGACTAGTTTAGTCATACTATTTTAACTTGTGTAGGTGTCAGTAATTTGGGTAGTCATACTAGTTTAAGTATCAGTATTGGTCTAGTTTAGGTATCGCTAGTTTAGGTATCACTAGTTCAGTGATACTAGTTTTAACTAACTGGTATGAATATTATCATTTGACTAGTTTAGATGTCAGTAGTTTGGGTAGTAATATTAGTTTAAGTATCAGTATTGGTCTATTTCAGTTATCACTAGTTCAGTGATACTAGTTTTAACTAACAGTATTTGTCTAGTGTGGGTGTCAGTAGTTTTGGTAGTCATACTAGTTTAGGTATCAGTATTGGTCTAGTTTAAGTATCATTTGTTCATTGATACTAGTTTAAGTATCATCATTTGACTAGTTTAGGTATCAGTATTGGTCTAGTTTAAGTATCATTTGTTCATTGATACTAGTTTAAGTATCATAATTTGACTAGTTTAGATGTCAGTAGTTTGGGTAGTAATATTAGTTTAAGTATCAGTATTGGTCTATTTCAGTTATCACTAGTTCAGTGATACTAGTTTTAACTAAAAATATTTGCCTAGTGTGGGTGTCAGTAGTTTTGGTAGTCATACTAGTTTAGGTATCAGTATTGGTCTAGTTCAGGTATCACTAGTTCAGTGATACTAATTTTAACTAACAGTATTTGTCTAGTGTGGGTGTCAGTAATTTTGGTAGTCATACTAGTCAGTATTGGTCTAGTTTAAGTATCATTTGTTCATTGATACTAGTTTAAGTATCATCATTTGACTAGTTTAGATGTCAGTAGTTTGGGTAGTAATACTAGTTTAAGTATCAGTATTGGTCTAGTTTAGCTATCACTAGTTCAGTGATACTAGTTTTAACTAACAGCATTTGTCTAGTGTGGGTGTCAGTAGTTTTGGTAGTCATACTAGTTTAGGTATCAGTATTGGTCTAGTTTAAGTATCATTTGTTCATTGATACTAGTATGAGTATTATCATTTGACTAGTTTAGATGTCAGTAGTTTGGGTAGTAATACTAATTTAAGTATCAGTATTGGTCTAGTTTAGGTATCACTAGTTCTGTGATACTACTTTTAACTAACAGTATCTGTCTAGTGTGAGTGTTTAAGTATCGCTAGTTTAAGTATCGCTTTTTTATTGATACTAGTTTAATTATTATTATTTGACTAGTTAGGTGTTAGTAGTTTAAGTAATTATATTATTTTAAATATTGGTCTAGTGTAGGTGTCAGTAGTTTGGGTAGTCATACTATTTTTAGTATTGATACTGGTCTAGTTTAAATATTGTTTATTTACTGATACTAGTTTAGGTATCATCATTTAACCTGTTTAGACGTAAGTAGTTTGGGTAGTCATACTAGTTTAAGTATCACTTGTCTATTAATACTAGTTTAATCATTATTTGACTAGTTAAGGTGTTAGCAGTCTGAGAAATCATATTATTTTAAACATTGGTCAGTATTGGTCTAGTGTAGGTGTCAGTGATTTGGGAAGTAATAATAGTTTAGGTACTGGTATTAATTTAGTTTAGATGTAACTTGTTTATTTGTACCAGTTTAAGTATCAGTATTTGACTAGCTTAGGGGTCAGTAGTTTGGTTAGTAATACTAATTTAAGTCACAGTATTGGTCAGGTGCCACTAGTTTGAGTAGTCATACTAGTTTAAATTAGTGTTTATCTAATTTGAGTGTTAGTAGTTTGGCTAGTCACACTTACTATAGTATTTGTCTAGTTTAAGTATTAGTATTTGGATTAGTCTTTTTTTTCTTTGTGAGTAGTTTGGGTATTCATACTAGTTTAAGTGGTCAGTCTTTGTATAATTTGGGTATCACTAGTTTGATGGTACTTGTTTAAGTATCAGTATTTGACATAATTTTGACTAGTTGAGGTGTCAGTAGTTTTGGGAAGTTGTACTATTTTTCGTTATGTGTTCGTTTAGTTAATTATTTGTATTTATGTAGTGATACTACAGTAAATACAGTAAATATCAGTAATGGTCTAGTTTAGGTGTCAGTAGTTTGAGTAATCATACTATTTTAAGTGCCAGTATTGATCTAGTGTAGGTATCACTAGTTTTATGATACTAGGTTAGCATCACTTGTTTAGTGATACTATTTTAGATATCAGTATTTGTCTCATTTATCATTCTGTTATTTTAAGTGATATTATTTATTATGAGTATTGGTCTAGCTTCAGTGTCAGTAGTTTTGGATAGGCATACTAGTGTAAGTCTCAGTGTTTGCCTATATTAGGTATTACTAGTTTAATGACACAAGTTTGGTCTAATTTAGGTGTCAGTACCTTCTGCTTAGTTTTAGTTCCCTCATTTCTGTGCTACATCCTTTCCTTTTCTTTCCACTTTCTTTGATATGTTTGCTATGAACTCCTCTTGGAGGAGAATTCCCAGTTACATGTGATATGTGATTATGGTAGGAAACTCATAAAAAGGTCATCAAAAACAGAACTGAGATCTGTAATTACAGACAGCTAAAAACAGCCTTCTACACGTTCCACAAACAAATAATGACTGTCAGATGAATCTTAAAAAATCTGTTAGGAACATGTTCAACTCTGTATGTTCTGATCTCATTTTATTATTGCATGTGTTTGTGTCTGCAGCCCTTCGCAGTGGAACAGGTCAGTCTGTGGTTAATGGCCGTTGGGCGGTTGATCCACCAGGAGAATATCAGGCAGGTGGAACGACCTTTCTGTACAGCCGACCCAAAGCAGGTCCTCAAGAGCAGGGAGAAGAGAGAGGAGAAACACTCACTGCTCCTGGACCCACAACAGCCCAGCTGCAGCTATACGTAAGCACGCACACACACGTTCATGTAGTATATTAGAGTAATGTGGAAAGAGGTAGACAGGTCTGGCTCTTGTGTGATGGAGCACAAACTCTGAACTGGGAGGTTTAACTGCAGGAATGGATGGAAAGAATGACCCATAACATTGTTTATACAGTGCTATTGTGTTTATTGATGATGATATAATATGAATGTAACACTTCTGCTAACTCATGTTAGGAGCTCTATCATTTTTCTGTTATGACTCATATAATAAAACCGTGTGAGACAATAAAAGAAAGTATTTTAAAGTAATAAAAATACACACATTGTCAGTGTTTAAGTTGTAATGCTAGTTAAATATCAGTATTGGTCAGGTATCAATATTTTGGGTAGTCATACTAGTTAAAGTCAGTATTCGTCCAGTTTGGGTATTACTAGTTTTATGATGCTAGTTTACGTTTTAGGGGTCAGTAGGTTTGGTGGTCATACTGTAGTTATTAGTATTTAGTTTAGTTATCAAAATGCAAGCAGTGATACAGTATTTGTCTAGTTTGGGTATCAGTCATTTCGGTAGTCATACAAGTTTAGTTATCATTGTTTGTCAAATTTAATTATCAATATCTTAGTTGTAATGCTAGTTTGTGTCAATTTGTCTAATGTAATTGTCAGTATTTATCAATCTGGGTGTCAGTAGTTTGGGTAGTCATACTAATTTAAGACTTACTAATATTAGTTATCACTAGTTTAATGATAGGTTAAGTATCAGTATTTGTCTACTTAAGGTGTCGGTAGTTTAAGTAGTCACACTACTTGATTATCAATATTTTATGTAGTGATACTAGTTTAAGTATCATTATTGGTCTATAGGTGTCCATATTTTGGGTTGTCATACTAGTTTTGGAATCAATATTGGTGTGGATTTAAGTGTTAGTGGTTTGGGTAGTCATACTAGTTTAAGTATTAGTATTGGTCTAGTTTAGGTGTCCATAGTTTGGGTTGTCATACTCATTTTGGAATCAGTATTGGTGTGGTTGTAAGTGTTAGTGGTTTGGGTAGTCATACTAGTTTAAGTACTATCAGTATTAGTCTAGTTTAGGTGTCCACAGTTTGGTTAGTTATCCTAGTTTAAGTATCAGTATTGGTCTATTTAGGTGTTAGTGAATTAGGTAGTCATACTAGTTTAAGTATTGTTAGTATTAGTCTAGTTTAGGTGTCAGGAGTTTGGGTTGTCATACTAGTTAAATATCAGTATTGGTCTAGTTTAGTTGTTAGTGATTTAGGTAGTCATAATAGTTTAGTATTAGTATTGTTGTAGTCTAGGTGTCAGTGTTTTGAGTAGCCAGACTAGTTTAAGTGTCACTATTGGTCTAGTTTGCGTGTTGGTGGTATGGGTACCCTTACTAGTTTAAGCATTAGTATTTGTCTAGTTTAAGTGTTAGTGGTTTGGGGAGTGATACTAGTTTAATCAGTATTGGCCTAGTTTAGGTACCCATAGTTTGGGCTGTCATCCTAGTTTAGGAATCAGTACTGGTGTGGTTTTAAGTGTTAGTGGTTTGGGTAGTCATACTAGTTTAAGTATTATCAGTATTAGTCTAGTTTAGATGTCCATAGTTTGGGTAGTTATACTAGTTTAAGAATCAGTATTGGTCTATTTAGGTGTTAGTTGTTTAGGTAGTCATGCTAGTTTAAGTATTGTCAGTATTAGTCTAGTTTAGGTAGCCATACTAGTTTAAGTATTGTCAGTATTAGTCTAGATTAGGTGTCAGGTGTTTGGGTTGTCATACTAGTTAAATATCAGTATTGGTCTAGTTTAGCTGTTAGTGATTTAGGTAGTCAAACTAGTTTAAGTATCAGTATTGTTGTAGTCTAGGTGTCAGTGTTTTGAGTAGTCATACTAGGTTAAGTATCAGTACTGGTCTAGTTTAGCTGTTAGTGTCTGTTAAGTGTCAGTATTGGTCTTGTTTAGGTGTAAGTGGTCTAGGTAGTCATACTAGTTTAACTATCAGCACTGGCCTATGTTGGGTGTCAGCGGTTTGGGTTGTCATACTAATTTAAGTCATGCTAATTTTAATTTTCACTAGTTTAATTATACTTGTTTACTCTTCAGTATTGGTATAGTTTAGGTGTCAGTAGAAGTCAGTTGTTGACCCAGTAACAGTGTATCATGGATAGCACAGCTCTGATCACATGGAAAAATTTGATGAATAATGATGAGCTCATATTCATATACTCCATCTTTAAGGTCATTCAGATATTAGGAGAAAGAGCGTTCACATACTGCGGTGTGCGTGAGTGTGTAGGAGTGTGTTCTGAGTGTCTGTGCATCAGTGATATACAGCTGATACAAGCTGGAATGCATTCATGGAGTGAGACGCTACCATATGCTGGAGTTTATTAACCTGTTTTTACTCTGTCAATCTCTCTCTCTCTCGCTGTAGATTATTTTCCACAAGCAGAATCCAGGCATAGACTACGAATATTACATCCCAGTGGAGAAACGAAGGGACGGAGAGAGAGAAATACAGCGAGAGAGAGAGCGAGGACGGTCGGCACTCAGAGAAATCAGTGAGTTTTCCTGCAGTCTTCTTGTCACATAAAGTCTTTCTCTCCTTCTCTCTCAGTTTCTATTTTTCTCTCCTGGTGATCTTCTCCCTCACTCTAAATTTATAGTGTTTATATGTGGGTGCCATGCAGATGTATTTCACTTGAGCAGTCTTCTCTTATTTCTCTCATCACTTATTGGCCACTGCTGAAACCTTTTAAGGTCATTACAGGAGAACGAGTCTGCGATTGTGTGTGTGTGTGTGTGTGTAACAGAGGATGATGTTTAGCAGAGGTTTTATGAGAATGGGGTCACAGTGAGAGTGTGTGACATGAGGCAAAAAGCAGGAATCAGGCTTTAGTTCAGTGCCAACCCTGCTAAAAACAATTTTTGGTGGAACTTGGGAACAGGCTAGCAGACCAACTAAATCAGCTTAAACCAGCTAATACCAGCACACCACCGGCTGGTTTAAGCAGGTCTCTTCAGCAAGGAATTATTACCTAGTGAGACTGAGCGTCTACTGCTTGGCAGTACATTCAGAAACACTTCAAAAACAAAATATGTAATTATGAAATTACATTTGAAAATGTACTTTAGTCCTAAATAAGTGAGTCAGAAAACACTCAATAATTCAGCTAATTGTATTTAATACACATTTAAACTACAATAATTGTAATGTAATGTAATTAACATTACATTGTTCTTTTTTAAGTATATTTAATTTCCATATTACTCTTTTTAAAAGAATGCTTAAGTGTATTTTTTTTCCACAATGAGTCAGAATTTTTGTCTGGAATTTTTGCACATTGAAAATAAATATGACCTCAGGTTGCGTCCGTCGCGTTTGCACATTGCCTCAGGTTTGATTTTCGCATCCGTAGCAAGCATTTTGATAGGAAAGAATGACGAATACGGAAAAAATGAAAACAAAAAACGTGGACTCAGTGTGCAATGACCTTAAATGTTAAGTGTTTAGTTCTAGGTAGACAGCATGCTAGTGTTTGAGCTGCTCTCTCTGTGTTTCAGGTGGCGTCTCAGTGGCAATCGAGAACCCTATCGCTCCTCCTCCTGTGTTGTCTTCTGCCTCCTCGCCTCCATTCTCCTTCCCTTCCTCCTCATCTTCCTCATCATCGTCCTCTGTACCTGATCGATGGCCACCAGAGAGGTCCCGCCCACAGGGCTTAGGACCCAATCGCAATGCTCGGATTCCTCCAAGAACGGACCTCCCATTGGACAATCAGCCTTTGTTCGTATGGCGAAGAGGCGCGCTGACAGAATGCACTGCTACCTGTGGAAAAGGTATTATAGTATTTAGGTTTTTAGTATTATAAAACCATTATAAATCCATGGTTTCACTCAGCCTGGATCTACGCTTCAGATTTTACACCAGTTGACACCACACAGTACTTATTTGAGAAGCTCTTCTTTAAACCTGTGATTCAGAGTGGACATGGTGGATTATTGCTGTGTTTATTTGTAATAGGAGAGCTGGAAACACTCAGAGAACATGAACCCATTGCCTACTGACATGCGAAGAAAGCCAAGCACTGTGGAACAGGGTGTACATGTGCCAAACTATTAGGGAGTTTCTTTGTAGGGCTGTGTGTGTTTTTGAGGGGTTTCTCAGCCGCTCACCACTGGTTTTGATTAATCTGATTTGCCGAGTGTGATTTGCTCTCTGCCGCCTCCTTCTGGTGTGTTTAAAGAGCTGCAGACTGACACTGTGCTCTTATGTTAGTGGTATTTTCTAAGGCAAGCATCACTATTACTAGTTTTAGAGTGATTTAAACAAATCTCTATACTTGTAGTCCACCTTAAATATTTATAAAATGTACTCAACCTCAGGACATCCAACTTGTAGATGAGTTTGTTTCTTCATCAGATTAATCAGAGAAATGTGTCATTTCATTACTTGCTCACCAGCAGATCCTTTGCAGTAAATGGGTGCCATCAGAATGAGAGTCCAAAAAGCATAATTTAACATCTTGAGAAGGCAAAAGCTGTGTGTTTGTAAGAAATAAATCCTTCTGATGGCACCCATTGGTGAGCAAGTGATGGAATGCTACATTTTCCAAATCAGATGAAGAATCAAGCTCATCTACATGTTGAATGACCTTGAAGGTGAGAACATTTTAAAATGATTTTCATTCTTGGGTGAACTATTCCTTTAAAAAAGAAAAAAGCTAAGGAATCCAAGCAATATCTAGAGGAGAGAAGATCACATAGACTTAATGGTGTAAACAACTACCCAGAAAACTTGACGTCATTTTACACCGCACAGTTCTGTATTATGTGTTTGTTTGCTTGTTTTTTGATGTGTTTATATGTTTGTGTGTGTATTCAGGCTCTCAGTACAGAGAGATTGTGTGTGTGAATCGACACTCAAACCAGGAAGTCCATGAGAGGAGGTGTGATTCTGCAACCAAACCTGTGCCAGAGGAAGAACCGTGTAACATTCATCCCTGTCCACCATTGTGAGTAACTCCGTTTGTATTCTATTTCAAATAAATGCTAACCTTTTGAACTTTCTATTCATCGAAGAATCCTGAAAAATAAAACACACCGTTTCCACAAAAATATTCAGCAGCACATCTGTTTTCAACATTGATAATCATCAGAAATGTTTCTTGAGCAGCAAATCAGCATATTATTAGAGATTTCTGAAGGATCATGTGACACTAAAGACTGGAGTAATGATGCTGAAAATTCAGCTTTGATCACAGCAATCAAAAAATATCTTTCTTACTCAACTTTTCATTAATCATTGTTCACGTGGAACTAACTCAGGAATTACATCAGTAAGCATAAACAGAAGTTCTCACATCTAGAAATGCTGTAACTTTACAGATTAAATATGAAACAGTTTACCCTAATCGTGCCTGTAAGGGCTCTTATAAAACATCATATTTCTGCTATCCCTTACCAAAAAGAAGTATACTTCAAGTTTATTTTATTGAGTATACTTAAGTAAAGTTCAAGTACATTTTTTAAGTATACTTTATGTAGAAAGTTTAAATATCAGTGTACTAGTAGTATACTTAGGTGTACTATTTCAGTTCTCTTTGGGATTAAATTGGCCCACTTTCTAGTATATAAAAGCATACTTTATATGTATAACAGTAGTAAACTTTGAGTACACACCTAATTTACATCTGTGTTTTCAGTTTGTACTGCAAGTATGCTAAAAGTAAACCTATAGGCGTACTGACAGTTTACTAATTATACTTTATAAAAATCACACTTTAAGTATACTACTATGTCCCTATTTGGGTATGAATTTGTATATATATTGTTATATGAATATCTGAACAAACAAAACATCAAAAAAAAGAACAGGGTATCTGCTTGTAAACAAAAATTTTATTCTAGCTGCATGCATTCTTTTTTTTATAAACACTTGAATGTAGGTAAGTTTCATAAATAAATAAATATAACATTTTGAACAAAAAACAAATGTTATAAAAAAAAGACTATTCATGATAATCAAAACATAGATGGAGTTGATCAACACCCCAAAGCTTGACAGTCATTATTACCTCTTCATGGGTCGACATTTTATTCCATAACGTTACACAGTTTTACATATCTATGGTTTCATGCTGTTTTATGTCTTGGCGATTGTGTTAGATTACATCGCATCTGTTGTTTCGGTTTCTTCTTCAATTGTGTCTTGGAAATTCTATACAGAAAATGTGCAATAGTGTCCCTAGCGTATATCAATGAAAACACAGACTCTCAGAGCACAAGTATAGCTCAAATATACTTTTTCTAAGTATAAGTCAAGTATACTTAAATGTAATTTTAAGTATATTTCTGAGAAGTATATAAAGCATGTTTCTGAGAAGTACATAAAAAGTATACCGAAAGTATACTTTACTAATTTAAAAGAAGTATACTAATAGCACACTTGAGTAAACTTCTTTTTCGTAAGGGATTCCGCTTCCTGCGCCACAGATTTTCTGTTTGACTATATTAGGGTTGCTGTATAGTGTGTGCATCTCAGTGAACTTGTTTGTGTGTGTGTGTAGCTGGGATGTGGGTGCGTGGTCTGAGTGCAGTGTCTCCTGCGGCTTGGGTGTGCAACAGCGTCACATACAGTGCAGGCAGAGTTTTGGAAATCGATCAACCATGGTTCATCCTCAGCGCTGCACCAGTCTCACCCGTCCCAACGCCACACAGCCCTGCAACCCGCGCATGTGCTCGCACTGGGAGGTCAGCACCAACTGGAGCACGGTAAGACACACATGCGTGAGAATTACTATGGGTTATTTACTTAGAATTATTTAGTATGTTGTTTTTTATATGCAAAGCAATTTTTTATTACTACAGCCTTGGATAACAACATTAATTGTGATATACAGTTGAAGTCAAAAGTTTACAGAATCTGCAAAATGTTAATTATTTTAGCAAAATAAGAGGGATCATGCAAAATGCATGTTTTTTTTTTTTTAATCTGACCTGAATAAGATATTTCAAATAAAAGACGTTGACATATAAAATATAATAGTTGAATTTATAAAAATGACCACGTTCAAAAGTTTACATACGCTTGATTCTTAATACTGTGTTGTTACCTGAATGATCCACAGATGTTCATGAGTCCCTTGTTTGTCCTGAACAGTTAAACTGCCCACTGTTCTTCAGAAAAAATCCTTCAGATCCCACAAATTCTTTGGTTTTCCAGCATTTTTGTGTATTTAAACCCTTTCCAACAATGACTGTTTTGAGATCCATCTTTTCACACTGAGGACAACTGAGAGACTCATATGCAAATATTACACAAGGTTCAAACACTCACTGATGCGCCAGAAGGAAAAACCATGAATTAAGAGCCAGGGGGTGAAAACTATTTGAGTTTAAAGATCATGGTAAATTTAACTAATTTTGTCTTCTTGGAAACATGCAAGTATCTTCTGTAGCTTCTAAAGGGCAGTAATAAATGAACTTCATTCTGTTCAAAAGTTTACACCCCCAGCTCATAATGCATAGTTTTTCATTCTGAAGCATCAGTGAGCGTTCTGTAATAGTTGCATATGAGTCCCTCGGTTGTACTCAGTGTGAAAAGATGGATCTCAAAATCATACAGTCTTTATAGGAAAGGGTTCAAATACACAAAAATGCAGAAAAACCAAAGAATTTGTGGCACCTGAAGGATTTTTCTGACGAACAGCAGGCAGTTTAACTGTTCAGGACAAACAAGGGACTCATGAACAATTATCAATAAACAAAAAAGACAGCTGTGGATCATTCAGGTAACAACACAGTATTAAGAATCAAGTGTATGTAAACTTTTGAACAGGGTGATTTTTATAAATTCAGCTATTATTTTCTCTTGTGGACTATATATAAATGTCTTTTATGTGAAATATCTTATTCAGTTCAGTACTAAATAAAAAATAGCATGCATTTTGTATGATCTATATATATATATATATATATATATATATACCATACGCACACTCATTTCTCAGTACACACATACAGACCACACTCTATTCCATATCCATTCCAGTCTACCCACAAAATTATTTTGGACTTTTTTCAGCAGAAGCAGAAAACAGAAACAAAAGTATTTGCTCGATGGGCCAACCCTGAAAAAATGGTGCCAACAGGTGGAAAATAGCTCAAATTAAAATAAATAAATAAAAAGTAAAATTTCTGGCTTGCCCAGAAAATAAAAGTCTATTAACAAAGAATGCATAATGTTATGCTTAAAATGAAACTGGAATAAATATTGCAGTTTAAGGTTTCAATTTAATGGGAGACATTTTTGTTCTAAATCCTGAGTGTAACCAATATTGTACATCGTTTAAAATAGATTTATGAAAGTAAATGAGGGTGAAATTAAAAAAAAAAAAAAACACACACACACATTTTTGGCTAAATGTTTTGCTGTTTGCCAAAAAAAAAAAAAAGGATTCCTAAAAAATGTCTCTAAGGATGCACAAGGGTCAGTGCTCCTATGCAGCTGTACACATTGCATTGTATCTTTCACAGTTTTTGTCCCACCTTACGCATTGCATTTTTAAGATGCTGCGTCAAGCTAAAATAGGCCAAGTTTTAAAAGTGTGTCCTGGGAATCGAGACATCTGCATTGTTCCATACTGCTTATAGCTGTTTTTAAATGCAAATTCTTTTCTTGTGTTAATTCCTCCTATGAAACGTGTTTGATATGGCCAGAATGGTTAATCCTGGCTAGTTGTTCAGGCAACCCACTGACTAGCTGTTTAGAAAATATGTGGGCTTGCTCTACTTTGTGTTTAAGTCTGGTCACATAGTCATGTTGGAGCTGTCTGTGTGTGTATGTAAATGTGTCTGTTTCCCACAGTGCTCAGTAGATTGTGGAGTTGGAAAGAGAACCCGGAGTGTGCGCTGTGTCAGTGACCATGGCAACACTGTGAATGACAGGGAGTGCAGTGACAGGCTCCGCCCACAGCGCACTGAGGACTGTCACATGGGTCCTTGTGTCACTAACTGGTATTTCACAGACTGGACAAACACTGTGAGTACTGACCAGTGAGATTCATGCTTCAGATTAGGGTCATTGCATTCTAGATTTATGTAGCAATATTTAATTAAATGTGAGACATGTTTCACTGTCTTTCTCTGTCAGTGTTCTGCGACGTGCGGGCCAGGTGTCCAGCGGAGAGAGGTGGTGTGTTTGACTGGTGGAGGCAGGAGAGAAGGAGACGGAGGAGTGGAGTGTGTGGGGGAGAAACCAGCTGATATGAAGGCCTGTAATGGGGGTCCCTGTACACCCACCCACCTCTGGTACACTGGACCCTGGGGACAGGTGAGGACCCTCTGCCTACAGCAAATACCAGTGAATTATATCCCAATGTTTAGGTCAGTAATAGAATAGAATAGAATAGAATAGAATAGAATAGAATAGAATAGAATAGAATAGAATAGAAAACACATCAAATTAAATAGAAAAATACATTTGAACAATAAATAATAGAACACATTCTATATATCAAATATAACAGAATAGTAGAGAACAGAGCAAGTCATTTAAATGAAGTTAGAATAATTCAATAAGAACATTCTAAAATAGAATAATAAAGAATATAATAATCTAATAAAGACCTAATAAAATGTAATCGAATTAACAGAAAATTAAAAAGGTAATAGAACAGTGTAGAGATAAATAGAACAGAATAAATGTGATTAGAATAGAACAAAGTGAAATATAAATTTGAACAGAATAGAGTATAACAGATAAATTAGAATACATTTTAAATAATTTGATTGTTTTAAAAACATAATAGAATAATGTAGAATAGAATAACAACAAGGAAAACCAACTAAATCAATAGAACAAAACATAATAGGATAATGTTAAATAAAATAACTGAACAGTGAATACATTTGCAAAGAATGAAGACAGAATAGAACAAAATGAAATGTAGAACAATATAGAATATAATAATAATAATAGTATAGAACAGAACGAGTGAGTTAGAATAAAGTTAAAATAATTCAGTTCAATAATATAGTGTTGTAAAAATAGAATAATGTAGAATAAAATACCATCAAAGGAAACCTAATACATTTAAATTAATCAAAATAAAATCTAATAGATAAAAAGCTGAATGGAATAACGCTGAATAGAACAGAATAACATTGCATAGAATATAGATAAATAGAATAGAATGAAGTTAAATGTAGAACAGTGTAGAATAGAATAAAATTCAATAGTACAGAACAAGTCTAATTAAGTTTAATGAAAACAAATAAAATGAAATAGAAAAACATTAAATGCAATAGAGCAATGTAGAATTCTCTAAAACTAGAACAGAACAATGTAGTAAAATCTAATTAAATTAAATGAAATAGAACAATGTAGAATAAAATAGAATGAAGCTGCATATAATAATGATGAACAGAACAGAACACAATAGAATAAAATAGAATAGAATAAAATTAAGATGAATAAAAATAGAACAGTGTCACATTGAACAAAAGAATAGTACAAAACAGAGCAATATAATAATAAAGTTTGAAAAAAATTGAATTATAAAGAATAATTCAGTTTAAATCTTCTAAAATAGAGCACAAAAAGAATACATTGAAATAGCATATAATACAGATACAAAGAATAGAACAAAGTTAAATGTAGAGCAATTTAGAATATAATAGCATACACTAGTATGCCTAGTCTAGTCTAGTCTAGTACACAAGTCTAAATGATGCACTGGGCAACTTTGCCAAATGTTGCCATCAACAGGCAGCCAGGTAAGATACAGGGCCCACAACTGATCTAAATTATCCATATGGAATTTGTTACCCATTCTCAATGGGAAATTGCCCAAACAACATTGATAAAAAAAAGTCGCCCCATAAAATTGCTCAAAAAGTTGCCCCGTGTGTCATCAGCTTAAGTCTGAACTCTGTCTGTTGAACAGTGCAACGCAGCATGTGGAAACGGCACCCAGCGCAGGGACATCATCTGCGTGAAGAAGACAGGAAGTGACTTCATTGTAAGCCCTCCCAGTGAGTGCTCCCACCTGGAGAAACCATCTCCTGTGCAGCCGTGTGAACTGCAGCCCTGCAAACCCCAGTGGTTCACCACCGAATGGAGCACGGTGAGGATGACTTCATGAATCTATCCTCCAGATCTTCCCTTTCTCTACTGTCACTGACTTCCCCTTTCTGTCTGTCTGTCCAGTGCTCTCGGTCCTGCGGTGAAGGCATGCAGACGCGGGAGGTGCGGTGTCTCACAGCTGACAAACAGCACAGCACAGCCTGCGATCTGGACTCGGAACCTGCGCATGAGCGCTCCTGCAACACCATACCCTGCAGTCCCTTTGAAGGTGTGTGTATGAGAGTATATTTGCATTTTGTTTAATGATTCAGATCATAATCCCTCTCTCTCTCTTTGTAGACGAGAACTGTAAGGACAGACGGCATAACTGTGTAATGGTGGTCCAGGCTCGACTCTGTGTCTACTCCTACTATAAGACCGCCTGCTGCGCGTCCTGCACCCAGAGTGCTCAGCGGGCCAAAAGACATTAAACCTGCACAAGTCAAAGAGATGCCATTTTCAGAGATTCATCATCAGAGCCAAAACGCCAATCAGTGATCGCGTCATAGTTCTATCACAGCCAATCAAAGGCTATTCAGGTTCAAAAGGAATTTCGGGAGAGAATTCCAAGTTGACCTGGGCTGAGATCAGGATCCCTTTGAAGAGAAAGTTATCAAATTTTACAGTATATGGGCTCATAGGCTCAAATGATTGACAGTAGCTCTTTCCCCATTGATGAAGAGTCAGCGGCAGTGCTAGGGCGTTTAGTACACTATACTGTCAAATACTCAACCATTCCTTAAATTATCTTTAAACAAATGGACTGACGCTGCAAGTCCACAATCTGGACACGTATATGAAGATATTAATAAGTGGGAACAATTCTAGAAGTTGCCCTAGTGCTTTTGTCACACATGAAGTGTCTCATAACGGTTTCTGTTCATTTTAATTAAGTCAGTGGAAACAGAATCTGGTATTTAAGTATTCCATCTCATTTATTGGGTTTATGAGTTGTGCGACCAAAGTATGATAAAACATGCAGATGAAGCATGTGTCTATCGCTCGTAATTATTTTTCATTAGCACTAAAACTTACTGTTTTTGTTAGCAAGTGAAAAAGAAAAACACTTTCCAATTAAAACCATGAACATGCATTATAATTACATAAAAACTTGAGCAGGGATACATGCTTATGTAAACATTGATTCTCCCCTCAAACACAGTCTCTTTAGCCTTGTCTCAGTTCCCTAAATGGCCCTTAAGATAGCAGTACTTCAGTAAAGACATAAATACTACAGTATAAGTGCTCATGGCTGTCTAAAAATAGCATATTTAGTGCTGGCAGTCAGTATGTGAGAGCAATGTGAACAGAAATCTGGAAATCTACTATGAATCTAGTCCACGTACATGGTTGTTAAGCTATAAAGAGAAGAGCATCCATGGTCAGCTCTCTGTATTTGTTGCTGTTTTTCTTCTCTAAGTTGGTTTTGTCTGAATGTATATCAGTCATTTTGGTGTTTTGTGTTTTTGTCTTTTTTTTTGTGTGACTTTTTGTTAGTTTTTTGTTTTTTGGCTTTATTGTTATTTCTGGCTGTTTTTATTTGTTGCCCACATTGAAAAAAATGAAAGACAGTTCAACCAAAAAATTGTATTTGCTTACAGGCTAATGAAACCATTGCAGTGGATGGGTGCCGTCAGAATGAGAGTCCAAACATCTGATAAAAACATCACAATAATCCACTCCAGTCCATCAGTTAACATCTTGACCATTATTTGCAATGTTTTAAGATGAATGCACACTTCTCTCCTGGTTCAAATGGAGGAAGTGTTATTATGGATTACGGACTTGTATTTTAGCCAAAATCAATGGTCTGAAGTTAAAAACCTCTTAAAGATGGATTTTGTTTCTTACAAACATGCAGCTTTTGCCTTCTTAAGATGTTAACTGATGGACTGGAGTGGTGTGGATTACTTGTGGATTATTGTGATGTTTTTTATCAGCTATTTAGGCTTTCATTCTGACGGCACCCATTCACTGCAGAGGATCCATTGGTGAGCAAGTGATAGAATGCTAAATTAAAAAAAAAAAAGTGAGGGCCTGAGGGTGAAAACATTTTCAACAAATTTTTCATTTTTGGGTGAACTATTCCTTCAAAATATGGTCATTACACAATCAAAAGGCAGCATTGTGTAGTTTATTCACTGTGTAAATATTACACATGCAAACAATATAGTGATTTCAGCCAAAGTCAGGTGCAATGCAACACCCTTGCCCTGGATCAAAATAGGGTTAAAATACTCTCTAGTATTATAACGTGAGTTTTCTGTTACCAGCCCATAGCTATAACCACTAGGCGACCACAATTTCTTGAGCAACTAATTATATATATATATATATATATATATATATATATATATATAAAGGCAGTAGATAGGGTGGATTTTTGTCTCAGTAACTTGACTCAGTCCTGATTGCAAAAAAAAAAAAAAATTTGGTATATAAAAACAGTCTGTGTGTGTGTGTGTGTGTGTGTGTGTGTGTGTGTGTGTGTGTGTGTGTGTGTGTGTGTCTGTGTGTGTGTGTGTGTGTGTGTGTGTGTCTGTGGGTGTGTTGCTTGTGCACGTGTGTTTCATGTCTGAGAATTTATGTACATATTTTGTATGTATATTATCACATACAGTTAGACAGATCGCAGATACTCTTTAGAAGAATACAAAGATGCTTTTATATATAAAACAGGAAACGGCTATTTATCTATGATAAAATACATATAATTTATTTTTTTTCTTAAATGGATTAGTTACTGTCTTTGGAAATTCAAGATCAACTTCTTGTTGCTATACATTTATGTTGCCTTTTATGGAATAAACAGTGTGTGCCGATTTTACAACAATTATTATTCATAATAAACAAACCTGAAACCATACTACTGTTTTGTCATCTATGCTGAAGTTTCAGAGCTAAAACTGATGATTTCTTATCATCTAAACATTTTATTACATAAAGGTGTACAGTAAGGCGGCACAGTAAGTGAAGTTACTTCTGAAGGAAAAAATAATTCTAGCATCATTTATTTAAATGACATTTGAAATGCAGTGACAATCACACATCAGATTATTATATTATAATTAGCCTATTGTGGACACTCTATGTGGAAATAGTAATAAAACTTGAATGTATAGGTAATATAACACTTTATAATGATATAGTGTAAACAGTGTTTGAATTGTCAAAGCTCTTGGGGGTCCCCCTAACCACCCCTCCAATAAATAAATAAATAAAACCTTATATGATTCATATTATTTTCTTGTCACTGCAAAAACCTATTCAAAGATAAAAGTTTATTTTACAATGATCAGTGAATTAGGTGTAGCAAACAATCACTAAGCAAAGAAGAATTAATTATCTAGCCAAGGAAATTATTATTTTCTAACGTTTAAAGTGATTTTTTCCTTTTATGGACATTTTTTACCTTTATAAAGCCATTCTTTTTTCTGAAAGTGCATTATCTTTTGCATAAAATTGTTATATTTAAGCAATAAAGTCACTTAGAATACTAAGACATTTTAGACTGTTACCTCACAAGTAAAATCATTATCAACAAAATTAATCTTTTCAATGCAGAGGAAACTCAGACGCTTCATCTGAATTGGCATTTAGACGTATTTACCCACTGTTTAATGCAGGACATGAATGCATTTAACCTGCGGATACAAATGCATAAATAATGTTTTGATATTTTAATCCTAAAACTACGACGGCGTTTTAGTGCCATGTAAAAAAAAAAAAAAAAATCTAAGATTCCGAGATTAAAGTCGAAACTCCGAGATTAAAGTCGAAATGTTTCGAGATTAAAGTCGAAATGTTTCGAGATTAAAGTCGAAACTCCGAGATTAAAGTCGAAATGTTTCGAGAATAAAGTCGAAATACTTCGAGAATAAAGTCGAAATATTCCGAGAATAAAGTCGAAATACTTCGAGAATAAAGTCGAAATGTTCCGAAATACTTCCGTGCGGAAACAAAGGCCGCTGTGACGGTGACCTGCTTGATTTATTAGCCTAATGTTTATTTGATGTCTGTTTTTAAAAGCACGGAAGATAATTTGTGCTGTTCTGTATGCATTTAGAGACAGAACATAACAAAACATAACGTTTAGATATTGTTTCAGCTATTAAAACAGTTTCGTTTTGTATGTATGGCAAAGTGATTTCGTGTCTGTTTTTATTAAGTTAAGTTGGAATGTTGTTGGGAGGATTTTTTATTTGTCAAATATAATTTTTTTTTTTAAGTAACGAACAGCTGCCAGCAGAAGACTGTTTGTTTGATCATTTTGCCTTCTCAAATCATCACGAATTGACTAAAATAAAATCTATAGATATAAAACAGTTAAAGTATAAAACAATGTTGGTTTAAACGTTAAATATCGTGTTCTAGGCGCATATCCATTCGTTTGTGCGGAGAGTGGAAGCTAAAGGCATGCAGGCCGTCACTTGCACTTTTTTCCAGTGGAAACAATTTAAAATTATCCATCAAAGCAATACATGCCTTACAGGCATGATAAAAACATATATGGAGAGCTTTAAATTATTTCTTAACGAATTAAAACAAATCAAAACCAAAAACTCTTTCATAATGTAGATAATCTGTAAAGATGCATTTCAAAGTGAAGATTTCTAGTCAGGATATTTGCGACACTGATTCAGAATACACTAGTTTATTCATAAATAATTCAAATGTCCCCTTACGCTCCCACACATGCATTTGTTATTTACAAGGAATACACCTTGATGTAGACTAATATAAAATAAAATAACGCATATCGTATATCGTTTTAATAAATACAAATCAGCAAACACTGTGGAACCAAATAAATATGAAAATTCCACTATCTTAGATAAACATTTAACTGTGAGTTAAGTTTTTACAGATCAGAATAGTGATGTTAGTGACACAGGAAAGGGTTAACTGACAAAATTATACTTTAAAACCTTTATCAGAAAATAGAACCCAAGGACTCAAGGAAAGGTAGCCTATAACAATCAAACTGTGGAAGGTCACAATCAAAATACAAATCGCGATAGTCACAATAGTCTATCAGTCTATCAGAGCTGGGTATGATGCATCTAATGGCTTGGAAACCGTTATTCGCTGGAATGGCAAACATTATGACACAAGAAAATGGGAGCAGTGCAAAGACAAGCGATAAAAACTTTTCACAAATCAGGTTTGACCTAAAAACAATATTTTTGTATTCGAGAAGCCGCAAGATACACCTATCTTTCACATTCCTTCCTGGCGGACTTACCAAGGGGTTTACGGACAAGAGCTTTGCTGCAAAAAAATCCACAAATCAAGCTGATGAAAATGACAGTTTCAATCTTCTAAGTGTCCAACTTTCTGAGCGATAGGCATTATACAATTAAAAGTATCAATGATTAAAACATTATTTCGGCCAGGAGGACGCCGTCACCTGAATTCATAAATCATGGAGAATGGCATTCAGTTTTATTTTCATGTCTATGACAGCGCACGGTGTATTTATAGACAAACGAAATCCGCAAACTATCTTTACTGCGGTAACTTAAAACAGAAACGAAATGCCATACATACAAAACGGAACTGTTTTAATAGCTGAAACAATATCTAAACGTTATGTTTTGTTATGTTCCGTTTCTAAATGCATAAACAGAACAGCACAAATTCTCTTCCGTGGTTTTAAAAACAGACATCAAATAAATATTAGGCTAATAAATCAAGCAGGTCACCGTCACAACGGCCTTTGTTTCCGCACGGAAGTATTTCGGAACATTTCGACTTTATTCTCGGAACATTTCGACTTTATTCTCGAAGTATTTCGACTTTATTCTCGAAACATTTCGATTTTAATCTCGAAACATTTCGACTTTAATCTCGGAGTTCCGACTTTAATCTCGGAATTTTAGATTTTTTTTTGTTTTGTTTTTTTTAACATGGCACTAAAACGCCGTCGTATAAAACACTGAATGAAAGGTACTTTAAAAGTGAAATTAAAAGTCACTGTTGATAAGTGAGTCATTGCGATTGAACCTAATCATTTAAACGGTTGATTCATTCAGGAACGAAACACCATCATGTTATTTAGTAACGCAAAACAGTGCTGTGGCTGTGTTTGGAATTATTTTTGTTGGCGAAAATGAGCAAAACTAGGCAATATGGTATCTAAAATGTAAGTCTCTTGATATTAACTTTCAATAAAACTAGTTTATTGAACTGTTGTATAAAATCAATATCACATTTGTGAAAAATGGCACTCTTTGCGTGATATTGATTAATTATATGAAGTAATATAATCATATCCTGAATTGTTGGAAAATGCATTGTATTACACTGAATCAGCCAGTGAAAGAAAGCATGCTAAATGAGTCCTTCTAGCTAATATTTAATGATTCATAACTATTCTTATAATCAATGAAGCTGTCCATAAACTGTATAATAAATGAATCTCTTACTGACATAGTTCGCAGGCCTACATCTGCACTGTTGCTTATGATGACGAAGTTCGCCAGTCTGAGCAAAACTCAAAACTCAGCAATAACTATTCTGGACGCCTCTGATTGGCCACTGCATTCTAAATAGTCGTGTGTGATTGGTTATAGTGAGCAACATTGTAAAAATGTGTAAAAATAAAATATGATTTAAGGTGAGTAGGTCTAAATTTAAAACAGCAATCGAATATTTTCATTTAACTTTAAACTTCACTTGTTTCATGTTTGAAGTATTATAGTTTTATTAAAAATTCAGGGGACCCTCCAAGTATATTTTTGGCTGTTATGAGGAGTCCCTTAATGCTAATGACCCCCCCCCCCCCCCCCCCCCCCAAACCCCCTCAGTTCGAACACTGGTTGTAAAGTAATGTTATAATCTAAAGTTATCACTTACTGAGCGCAAGACAAAAAAAAAATCAATTCAAATGTATTTCTTTCGTCACCACTTTACTACTTGATTGCAATGCTTCAATCTCACCAGCAGAGGACAGTGTGATAGTGCCGCGCTCTGCTCGTTCACGTGAGCAGCGACAACTATGTTCTAATCATCTGGTAGCCTATCAAAGTAGATTTTTGCTAAAGTCCACCTAATTCATAGACTTGTCTGAGATGATGCAGGGTGTTTGCCCGTACTTAATGTGTGACCTCAGAAGGGAAAAGGAGGGGGCCGGATCTGGATCTGGGGCCACTGGAGGCAGATGGTGACCTTTTCACAGTAAATCAGTCTGAAACCTGTCACATCCCACCAGGCGCATTTGGGTCACGGGGCTCCGAGTGAAAAAGCAAGGGTTAAAATGTCCCACCCTTTTGGCGGATCATTTAGACATCAGTATGATGCCGTAATTGTCAATAAATAATCATATTTGTTATTAAAAATAAAAGGCGAAATAAACATTTTTTAGTCATATATGGTTCTTTAGATTCCTTGTAGGCTGTCAAATAACATAACGTTCTAATACAGAATTACATTTATATTTTAGAGTTGCGTGATTATCTGTTTTACGAAGGCTTTTTCATCCATTCAATTTCTAACATTAAATTGCAATATGATGAGCTGCCTGTATGCAAAAGTTAATGACGCGTGATAATCTAGGACTGACAGCAGTTGTGAAGCGCGTGCTCGTGTAAAGCGTTCAGCACCACGGTCAGAGCTCAAGGCGAGAACAATAGGAGCTTCAGGGACTGTCGACAAATAACACGAATTCATCCAAAACACAAATCAACACTTCACTCGATCACCGGTGTGTGAGATTAAAGAGATAATTCGGCCAAAATGAAAATGTGCTGATTAATTACTCTCCTGCAAGTCATCCAAAACAGTAACAGTAAATAACATCTTTAGCTAAACCATGGTCCTTGGTGATTCAAGGCATTTTGAGAATAATAGCATATTCAAGCAAGACAATACTAATACCTGTGGCTCCTGTTGATTAATTGAGGTCTCAAGAAGTGCAACAATTGGTCTGTGCAAGAAACTAAACATTATTTGAAACATTAGGAGGAGGTCTGATTCTTTTCTGCAAACCAGTTCTATCAAACCCTCATTTCAATGAACTGGTTCAAATAACTGATTCACCATTTTGTTTACATAATCATGCAATGGCATAAGGTATACGCAGGTATATTACTAAAGTACCCAATAATGATGTGAAATGTGGATGGTTTACATGTCTAAATGATCTAAAGTGAATAAACTAGTCTTCATCAACTCACTTTTTTACATAAACCATGACAAACCATAAAAACTTTGAGTGTTCAGTTAACGCATGCAGATCAGCAGCTCATCTGTCTATGCTCCGAGTCAAACTTTTTACTCAGTTCAGTGTCTGTTAGAGGAACTGGAGCACTGAATCTGTTTATTCATAACACTGTTTTGGCTCATTTTGTGTCACAGTGACTGTCAGAAGTCGGAAAGTGAGTTTTGATTGAGTAACTTGTACATTTCTGCTGCTTGAGCCACAAACTGTTTCAAACAGTTGGTAAACTGGTCCATTCAATTAGTTAAAAAGAACCATATCAAAAGAATGATTCATTCACAGAATGATTCATTCACACATCACTCCAATTTTGCCTGAGGCTCTGGATTTCAGGTGATAATGTTGTGAATAATATTCAGTTTCTTGCACAGACTGATTGCTTTGCTTCATAAGACCTCAATATATCATCAGAAGCCATGTATATTTTTATAGTTTTTTGTTTGTTTGTTTGTTTGTTTGTTTGTTTTTTGTTGCCTGTGTGTTTTTTTTTTTTTTTTTTTTTGACTCTCAAAATGATGATAGCCATTTTATGAATCAGCAAGGACCACAATTTCAGCTAATTTTTTTTTTACTCTTCTACTCAAGAAAAAAATCACCTACATCTTGGATAGTCTGAGGATAAATAAATTAAAAGCACATTTTTATTTTTGGGTTAACTGTCCCTTTAAGGGACTTGAATTTCCTCAAAATGTGATAACTGGGTCTGAAAGCCAAGTATTCTTTTTAGCTATATCCTACTATAAGTGTGTCACAGCATTTTCAATCGATGTTTCAGTAACCACAAAAACTTCAAGTCATTCAGAGTGTGCTAGGATTTTTTGTGTGTGTGTGTGTGTGTGTGTGTGTGTGTGTTTTCTTTTGAGACTTACACATCACCTGAAAGATGAATAAATAAGCTTTTAATTGATGTTAAGATATGACAACATTAAATTGGCCAAGATACAACTATGTGAAAACCAGGAATCTGAGGGTGAATAAATAAATAAATAAATAAATAAAATCTAAATATTTAGAAAATCGCCTTTAAAGTTGTCCAAATGTAGCTTTGATATATTTACGGTGGGACATTTACAAAAAAATATCTTCATGGAACATAATCTTCTAATGGTTTTGGCATAAAAATCGAAAAATTTAACCCATACAATGTATTTTTGGCTATTGCTACAAATATAAGTCAAATTTAGGTGGAAGAGATAACTATAACAACACTCTATCGCCGTACATGCATAAATTATGCTGTAACTTCTCTTTTGTAATAATATTAATTGAAATGTTAGAGTCTACAGTTCTTATAACAGAGCTGTAAGTTGCAGACGTTCCCTGCCCGTTACATCACGAGCTTGACAAGAGCTCGTGAGAGGGAGACACCGGCGTGACGTCACACCTCGAGCAGCATTAATTGGAAACAAGAACAAACACGTAGTAAACCGCGCTGAATGAGATAAGCGCAATAACACGTGTTGTGACAGAATATTTCAAATGCATTATTTTATAGCGTACAACACAAATTATATCGATAACAACAAGACATTATAATAAAATAAATTGGGCGAAACTGTGATTTTACGAGAGATGTTAAGCGAAATAGTGTGTGAGAGACAGTGAGTGACAGCGAGCGCAAGCCGGAGGAGGGTAACAGTCACGCGTGGATCTCTAAAGACGTAACACGGATCTATAGTCATCCGAAGACTGCGATAATAAACACCTCTAGGTGAGCTGTTTTCACTCATTTATGTGTGTATGCTCCTCTCGTGTAACCATAGACCGTTATCCGATAACGGAGACGGACAAAGAGACAGAGCCTCCTCCGCCTAAACAAAGGATGCGCTCGTACTCTATGCTCATCTGTTTATTTATATTCATCTGTCATCATTCTAGAAATCATAGCCGTCTTTGTTCTGTTGAACGTGTACGGATGCCATTTAGTAGCTATGATTTGTATAGCCTAATTGCTGTAATTACTGGCAAACGCAAGAGCTTTTGTTTTGTTTCTCGTTATTGTTCAGAATTCAGAGCTGTAATGCATAATTTGTGTTTTTTTGCTTCATTTATTTATTTGTGAAATAGTCAGTTGACGTCCGCTTATGTTTTAATACAGAAAGAACCGTAATGAAAGATGGACTGTTTTGTAACCAAATTGGTTTCATTTAAGATATATAAATCAACATAGACACACTAATTATGTATTTTAAAGGGTTTTGGAGAGTAAAAAATGCACATACAGTATATTTACTTACTTTTTTACTGTACTAACATTGGTAGCTCTTTTCAATATGTTAACTACAATAATAAACATGAATTAATGAATACCAAGCAGCATTTAATCGTGGTTAATGTTCATTTGTACATATCCATATTAAGATTAAAAACAAATAGTATATTTATAAATGAGCATTAACTGAGATGTCTATATTATTATTTTATGATAGATAATGAATTAATATAAACATAGAAGAACACTTCACAGTAAGGACATGGAAATCTCAAAAAATGATGCTTGAATTGACGATCCAGTCATCCGTTCATTCATTGTTTTGATCACACCCCGCCTCCGCAGGCACCATCCACAGCTCCATCCTCTCTCCTCCGCTCACTCTCCGCACGTTCATCTCGCGTCCTGACCCAGCCAGAGCCTCTGACTTTCTCCACATCGTCGACCCAATGAAGGAGCCCGACGCCATCAAACTCTTCATCGGGCAGATCCCGCGCAATCTGGAGGAAAAGGACCTCAAGCCCATCTTTGAGCAGTTCGGCAAGATCTACGAGCTGACTGTGATCAAGGACAAGTACACGGGCGTGCACAAAGGTAAGGAGACGCATGAGTTTACGCTTCAGGAGGGGATGGGGCTAAGCGTTTCCCAGTCACGACTCGCACGTGTAGAGCGTATTTAAATAAACAGTGTGATTTAACCCTTTCTTTACACTGATGTTCATATGCATGCCCCTGCTACACACTAAATGTGATTCACTCCAGCTTGTTTGTGTTTGTAATGAAATCAGCCACAAACAGGCATGCTGTGCATTTTCTTATAGTATATATGTGTGCATATGAGTAATGTTTTTGTCATGGGCTGGGCAGCTGTGATGTAGAGGACAGTGGCAACAGCACACGCCTGCAGGAGCTATAAGCGTGACGATGCACAGCATGAGTTCTGTTACTATAAAAAGGACACCAGGAAAGCTCTCTCTCCGTCTCTGTTTTGTCTTCATGAACTTCGTATGCTTTCTGAGCCCTGTGGTTGAGGGTTAGGTTTCCACTCTGTGGTGTAACTCTGTTCTGGGTGTTTGCTTACACTCGTGTCATTCAGGGCTGAATGAACCCTGTCCGGGGGCTCGACCGGGATTTAATCATGTGGATTTGTCAGTGGTTTAAGGTCACTGAGGTGATAAAAGAAGAAAGACCTTAAGGGAATAGTTCACTCATGCATGGAAAATGTGTTAGCGTTTACTCACTCTGAAATCCTTAAGAATGTATTTCCTTTGTGCAATACAAAAGGTGAATTTTTGATGAAAACTGTGTATTTAGAAGAAAACACGCAGCCTACACGCAGCTTTCCAATTAAGGCCAGTCAAGATCCAAGAAGTGGTCGTCATCATGACTCATGCACTATAGTCCTCTGAAGTCATTAGATGAGTAAGTCGTTACTCACCAAAAATCTTCTCTATGTGCTTTAAAGTCAAATGTGTTGGAATTAGACGGGTTTGATGTTAACAGTGCTGGGTAGATTACTTACAAATTGTAGTTACTTTTTACGAATAACATCATGGAAATTACACTTTGCATTCTGCATTCTGACTCCTTTTGTATTACTTTTAGGTTACTTTTCTCCCAAAATATATTCCATTCTTTGTTGTCAACATCATGAAGTGTTTTAAAGGGTTAGTTCACCCAAAAATGAAGATTTTGTCATTAATTACTCATTAATTACCCTCATGTCATTCCAAACCCTGTAAGACCTTTGTTCATCTTGGGAACACAAATTAAGATATTTTTGAAGAAATCCGAAAGCTTTCTGACCCCGCGTAGACAGCAATGTAACTACCAATCTCAAGGCCCAGAAAGATAGTAAGGACATCGATGAAATAGTCCATGTGACATTAGTGGTTCAACCATAATTTTATAAAGCTACGAGATTACTTTTTTGCACAAAGAAATAAAAAAAATGACTTTATTCAACAATTTTGAAGAATAACATTATTAAGGCCCTATGAAATCTGTTTTATTTAGTCCAAAATTCAGTTAAAAAAAGGTCCAAATTCCATTTTTCCATTTTTTTTACTGTTTTTTTTTTACTGTAAACTTGTAACAGTAAACTTAAATTTAAACAGTTGTATTCATCAAAAAGCATGTCTAATTAATTG
The DNA here is from genome assembly GCA_033026305.1 of Cirrhinus molitorella. Classification (NCBI taxonomy): domain Eukaryota; kingdom Metazoa; phylum Chordata; class Actinopteri; order Cypriniformes; family Cyprinidae; genus Cirrhinus; species Cirrhinus molitorella. The sequence continues at coordinate 32,863,915 of CM065123.1, read as the reverse complement.
AAATCATGAAACTTACAGTATAAACAGCAATTTATTCAAAGCTGAACTAAAAAATACATTTTTAAGGCCCTATGAAATATGTTTACTTTTTTTTATTTTTAACAAATTCTGTTTTCCATTAATTTTTCTGGATTCCTTTAAATATTAATAATCAAAAGCCTCTCTTACTAATTCATTTTATAAGATACATATTTTATTATAATTATTTTTTATTTTATTTTATTTTTCCAGAAATACTGTGTTGTATATTTACATTTTTTCTGCTAAATAAAGTCTGGTAAATTATTTTTCTGGTAAATATTTCTTTAACCCTTTAACTGTCACTGCCATATTTGAACATAGACATGAAAATGTATTCAGTATTCAAACAGTATTCAAACTTTCACTGATTCACAAACAAAAACGGTTTGTAATCCGATTTTGATGTACATTTTCCATGGTAATGCAATGCCTGATTTTAAAATGGGTTTCAAAGGATGAATTTTTAGATTTTAAGTTTTTAGCTGATATATAATTTTAATTTGTGATTTCTAAAGCGTAATAGGGAAAAAGACAACGCAGAAAGTCTTTCCTTTCCAAAGATATATAGTTTGTCATAATTAGATTATTATTTCTTTGTAAAATGGTGAAACTTAGGCATCCCACTGAGGGGACAGGTGACAGTTAAGGGGTTAAAGATTATGTATTACTAGTAGTATCATTACATCAATTAAAATTTCTGTCATGGTTTCTTTAAGTAAAGCTGAACTTTTATTTTGACGGGTTGCTGTGAAAACCTTAAGGTTTCTGTTTATATATGAAATAACAGCTTTACTCCAAAGAAGCACTAAAATGCTTACAGTCTTACAGGACTGAAACGACATGAGCGCGAGTAATGAATGACAGAATTTTGGGGTGAACTAACTAAAAAACAGCAAATACAAATAAAATCCTAGTTAAAATATTAACAAACAGTAATAGTATATCAGTGATACTAAAATAAAACTGGCTCAAACACACTCATACCATTCTGTAAAGACATTTGTTCGCTTTGCTTTGTGGTTTGCATGTGCTTTTACACATAGAGTTTCCAATCACAGAAATAAAGGCATAAGCTAGCGCCTGATTTCTTTGTAGCTTTGTGTGTGTGTGTGTGTGTGTGTGTGTGTGTGTGTGTGTGTGAGAGAGAGAGAGAGAGAGAGAGAGAGAGAGAGAGAGAGTTCATGGTGAGATATCCCAGAAGCCTCACTGGGAAAATGTAATGAGTGTGAAATTACATTTCTGTCATTCATCATGTGTAATCATGCTGCATATATTATTATTTTTGTTTGTTTTTTACTGAATTTCAATTTCAAAATGTAGGTCATTACTTATAATAAATGTATATAATTAATAATAATATTTTAATATAATTGATGATGATGATGATAATAATAATTTTGCATTAATGAAAAGTGTCTATTTATATAAATGAAAATATACCTAAATTGTCAATGAATACTAACAGTGTGGTTTTTTGTCTTAGGATGTGCCTTTCTGACGTATTGTGCACGGGAGTCAGCCGTTAAAGCACAAAGTGCTCTTCATGAACAGAAAACCCTGCCAGGGGTGAGTCCTTTCTCTCTCTGTGTGTGTGTGTGTGTGTGTGTGTTTATGTTTGTGTGGAGGGCATGACAGGGGTCTCACATCGTTTTATCCCCTTTCATGTCCTGCCATCTCTCTGTGTGTATATGTGTGTGTGTCCAGTCTCAGCTCAGAGAGTGTGTGTCCATCTGGATTATTCCACTGGTGCGACGAGCTGTATGCATCCGCAGAGATTATTTGGATTATTCCCCACACCTTTTCAAGCTGCAGGCTCTCTATAATATGGCATTAAAATGTAAACGCGGTGCAGAGCTGAGCCCGAGAGCGGCTGTTTGTCACAGAGCGGGACTGGAGAGTGATGACAGTGGGATGGAGGGTCGGTGGGGTGCAAATGCAGTAATTAATCCTATTACCAGCGTGACACCAGGCTGACCTTTTCGCTGAAGATCACTCTGACAATCTTCTCTCTATCCCACCACTCTGCCTCCTTCTGCTTCTGAAAACACTCTTTGCATGGACAGTTTAACCCTTCCTTCTTTTCCTTCACTCCTGATCTGTTGCATACTCTGTCTATGCCCCCGATTTGTTCTTTTTACTTTTGTATTAAATGGTTTTGTCTTCATTTCATGCTCAAATGTGATATTGGTAGTTTGATAGTTTATCAGATGTTATATTGGAATACAAACGATTCTTGCAGTAACAGTGGTTGTGGGTGACAGATGGCCCTTTCTGTGCATCACTGAAGCACAAACACTGGTTTAATTTCAGGAGAGGAAGACAACAAGACAATGGGCATTAACTGAGGGCAGCCAAAGACAGACATTATACTGCTTGCAGCTTTTCCTTTCATCCATTATCTCTCTTTCTGTGCTCCTTCATTCTCTACGTCTTCTGAGGAAATGTTGAAGCGTCATGTCAGTGAGGAGTGTGTTTGTGTTTATGTGTGTTGTGGCCTCACTGTCCTCTGGGAAATGCTATTATGAGCAGTTCACTCCGTAATGGTTCTGTGGTGTGTGTGTGTGTGTGTGTGTGTGTGTGTGTGTGTGTGTGTGTGTGTGTTTCCTCTTCAACAGGACATTTGTGGGATGTTTAGTAGTTGACTTTGGTCAGCAGTACTCTGGGTGCACTTCTGACTTTATGTTTATTAGTGCTACATTACATGCTCTTTGTGTAGTTTTAGGAGTAAAGGCCTGTTCACACCAAGAGTGATAACTGTAAAGATAACTATGGCAATAACAATAACTATATTAGCATCCACACCAATGCATGATAAGTATACCGATAACTAAAATAATGACTGCAGTGATAGCTTTATAGCCAACCCAGGCTTACTAGAAATATGTGCTTGTGGAAAGTGCATTCAATATGTGACTATGGCATGTTTTTATTACATTTCTCTAGGCACATTTTGCTGTGTTTTTATTATGTTGCTTTAGGAGCATATTGTTGTGGTTCAGAATTCAAACAACTGGTGAGTGTCACTAAAAGGTTAATGCTCTGTTGTGTTGGAAAATAACATGCCTCCTCCACCAAACCCAACTCTAAACCTACCCAATAGTCTTAACAAATGCAAAAGAGATATAAAAACACATATTTTAACTTCCTTATATGCAGATTTGAGCTGTTTTGTCAATTCATAGTTTCATTTGATTTGTTCCAGGCTTCATCTCACAAGTGCAACACCGTATCAGTTTTAAATCTCGCAGCATATTAAAATCATTTTAAAGTAATATTGTGCAAACTTAGGCTTTTAAGTTAGACGTAGGCTTTCTTAATCAAAACTCTGGCCCTGTAAATCATACTTTGTGTTGAATGGAATACAAGTTGCCTCTAGTGTTCATTTCAACTGGAAACTGCAGTGATTCGTACGTATGGATACGTTTTTTGAATTTTACAGGAACATAGATACAGGCACATATTTCCAATGAGCCTGGGTAGCTATTAGCTTTCATACCAACAAACAATAACTACAATGATAGCTAGGCTAGCTTCTAACAATACAGTAAATATAATGATAAGTATATTTTGTCCACACCAATGGATGATAACTATAATGACAGCTTTATTAGCATTTACACAAACAGACAGTATCTATAGCAATAGCTATGTTAGCATCCACAACAATAGATTAAATCTAAAACCATAACTACATTAGTGTTCACACCAGTGGATGATAACTATAATGATAAATATATGAGCATTCACACATTAGCGCCCACATCAATAGATGATAAAACTCTGTTTATTATAATCGCATTGCAGCGCTGTCATAAATGCTTAAGCTTTTTAAATCCTTGGGTACAAATTTAGAAAAAAACAAGCTAAAGCAGCATATTTGCGATTGTGTTTTTATGTCACATTTGCTTTTAAAACGTCACAGGGCATTAAAGTTATAGCGCTACTTAATGGACATTTCAAGTCAGAACTGTGAGACGTACAAAACCAACATTACATAAAATGTACCATCTGTTCCGGGGGAAAAAATGTAACACTTTTTTAGTGCCACTCAGTGGACATTTCACATCGAGTATGTCAGGAAACGTACATGGTGGTATGTATTTTGCGTCTTGTAAAAAAGTTCCAATTTAACTATACGGTAGTTTGGGTGTAATGTTTGTGTTTTTCGTTAGAACTGAGGTTAGTGTGGGGTTAGCCTATAGAATGTATAACCAGCTGCCTATAAGAACAATAGAATTCTATGGAAGGACCCCATTGGGATAGATAAGTAAATGTGTGTGTGGTGGAGCATGTTTATGTTTTTATGAAGGCATATATCACTTGCTAATTACACTTGGGGGGTGAGGGGAGGGAGTAGTAAGGACATAAATCACAAACACATTAGTCTAAATGTAATTAGTGGCCATTAAGCACACTGTGCTTTTCATTTGAAATTGAACACACCCACACACACACTGCTTTTAGACAACAACTTGTATGCACTACTCAGCCCTAAAATTAATTTACATTTAAATGATATAGTTATTTTCATGGTGTATACTACTTCCCTCCTAAAGTATCTTAGGCGGTGTCTCTTGGAGTGCAGAGATGAGGAGGCTCATATCGGTGCTGCCAGTGGCCGTTCTGGGACATATACTGTCTGATAATGGACTGTAATGGATTGTGGGTAGTGAGGGGTGGAGCAGAGGCTGTGCTGTAACAGTACACAGAAACAGTGACATGAATCCAATGGCAGCAGCTGCTGAAGTCCAGAGCAAAGCCAAGAGGATTTCTAGAGGTCAAACAGGAGTCACGCAGCAGAGTTTGGGATGGGTGTGAAGTGAATTTTGATTGAGCAGTGAGATATATACAGTTAAGTAGTAAACTAGAGCTCGGAATTAAAAGACAGATAAATAGCCATCAATCTAGCCTGTTCGTTTAGTGTAGGTAGAAAAAATTAGTGCACAAGACACAATCAAAAAGTTTAACATGGAGCTTTTATGCCTCCAGATCCTGAAAAATGGAAAGATGTGATACAATAGACAAAGGCATCCACTTAGTACAGATTTGCATCTACCAAGCCAGAAAACATGAACACAAAACACAGTTTAGAGTCTCAGCCTTGGAGAAGGCGAGAAAGCAGTGGATTTATTGATTTACTTATTGTATATTACGCTGCTGCCACACAGATCTAATATAAACATGCCATTTCTTTCCTAGCTGTTTACCTCCACAGACATAACCCACTGTTTTTCTAACTCCTGTGTGTTTTAAACATAAACTTGTGTGTATTTGACAGTTTAAGCGCAATAAGACATGAAAGAGAAGTACTAGTTTAGTACCGTGTGACAGCCGCTTTATGTGTGTGTAGGTCGGATGTGTGTGCTAAAAAACATATCAGAACTAATATGGTTTAAAATGCATGATTTCAGTGTGCTAGACATGATCATAAAAACCAAACAGATGAGATATGAGCTGTAAAGGCACAGTCCTGTTCTGGAAAAGGGGACGGGGAGCAGAAGCTCATTTGCATTTAAAGAGACATGCACATTTTTCTGCTTCCACTTAAAATAGGTATTCTCAAAATGAGATAATAAATGATTTATGGTGTATTTTCAGCTGAAACTTTACAGACACATTATGGAGACACATTAGACTTGTGAAAAAGGGGGCATAATATATCTCCTTTAAAAAAATATATACATACATGAATAAAATGTACAACAGTTTCCACAAACATTTTGGGCAGCACAACTTTTTCCACCATAATAATCATAAATGTTTCTTGAGCAGCAAATCAGCATATTAGAATGATTTCTGAAGGATCATGTGACACTGACGTCTGGAATACTGATGCTGAAAAACTAAAGATGTGATACAATAGCCAAAGGCATTCACATAATATAAGTGCACAGAAGGACTTACTCTTCAGACTTATTGTCTCAGAAGAGACAAGAGAGCAGTAGATTTATTGATTTATTTACTGTATATTGCTGTATATTACACTGCTGCCACACAGATCTAATATAAACATGCATGGTTTCTTTCCCAGCTTCCCTCACAGACATAACCTACAGTTTTTGTAATTCTTGTGTTTTTAACATAAACTTGTATGTATTTGACAGTTTAAGCGCAATAAGACATGAAAGAGAAGTACTAGTTTAGTACTCACTTGCCGTTTGACACCTGCTTTCTGTGAAAAAAAAAAAAAGCTGTATCAGAACTAATATGATTTAAAACGCATGATAATAAAAACCACACAGATATCTTTTATCAGAGTATCTGAGGTATGAGCTGTAAAGGCACAATTCTATTCTGGGGCGGGGCGCAGAAGCACATTTGCATTTAAAGAGACATTTAAACAGTCAAAATAGGCATTTTCAAAATTATATAATAAATGATCTGTGGGGTATTTTAAACTGAAATTTCACAGACACATTCTGGGGACACCTGAGACTTACATTATTTGTAATTACAAATTGTAAAAAGGGGCATGGGCATAATAGGTCTCATTTTAATATATATAACATGTAAATGGCACCCAAGCCTCAAATTTCAAAATGGATTGCTTTGACTGTAGTCCAGTTCTAGACCTGTGTGCAGTGATTTCTAACAACACATTTTATGTAGTGATTTACTAGTCTGCCAGAATAAAATCTTTGAGTGATCCTTATTTGGGTGTTTTTTGTTTGCAAATACCAATGTGTGCCACTAATAATAGTTAATTCAATTAATTAATCAGTATATCATGCAATTAATTAAGTTACATTCCTAAAAGATAGATGCAGACTGTACATAACTGCTAAAAATGTGTGGTCAGTATGATTTTTGTCCCTGATAAATTAATACTTTTATTCAGCAAGGTCTCCATAAAATGGATCAAAAGTGACAGTAAAGATATATATGTTACAAAAGATTTCTATTTCAAAAAAACACTTTTCTTTTGAACTTTCTATTCATCAAAGAAACCCAAGGTTTCTATAAATATATGAAGCAGGGCAACTGTTTTCAACAATGATAATAATCATAAATGTTCTTGAGCAGCAATTCTGAATATTAGAATGATTTCTGGAAGATCATGTGACACCGAAGACTGGAGTAATGATGATGAAAATTCAGCTTTGATCACAGCAATCAATTACATTTGAACAGATATTCACAGAGAAAACAGCTATTTTAACATCTAATAATATTTCACTGTTTAACTGTATTTTGATCAAATACATGCATCGTTTGAAAGCAGATAAGACTTCTTAATGTTAAACAAATCTTACTAACAAGGCATTGTATATACACCCACTTCTGCTAAAATTACACATTTTAAAACCTCCACAAATATCCAAAGCTAAATTGCAACAGCATTTATGTTTAAGATCTCAGTTTTTTTCTATTTCCTAATTTGATAATCTCTTTTTCTCTCTTCTCTGGTCATCATCTGAAGGATAAAGAGGTTGGGGCAGTGTGGAGAGTTGATTTGAATGAGCTCAGAAAGAGAATGAAGAGATGAATAGGACTGTGGGAGGATGGGAAATAAACCTTTGCCGTAATGAGAGAAATACAGCTGTCAGTCTACACTGAGGCATCTGACAGGGTTAATCTGATGTGACCCACAGAGTTTGTGGGCATTTCCTGTTCTGTATCTCATTTTGTCAGCTTCTAGGAGATATGTTGTATTTGTTTGTGAGGATCTGAACAACAGCAGCTTTTTTAGGAGTGTGTGTCTGGATATGTAGTCATTCTAATACATAAACATCACCACTGAGCCATGAATTAGTGGTGCTGTCAGAGGGAGATTATTAATGCTGCTTGTTGAGGCTCATACAGTATCAGATCATGTTTGTTAAGGAGATCTGTACTGTTATTAGATATTTTAGGTTACTGTTTATTTTTTAAGTACTAGAATATCACAGCGACACAGACAGTGCAACACATTTTCGTATTAATATTACTAACACACACACACACACACACACACGGTATAACCATCGGGAAGAGGAGATCACTGCTAAGATAGGAGATGGAAGGTTGCTAGGGAACATGGATGATGCAACAAGTGAATGTGGAATGGAAATGTTTGGGAGAGAAAGAAAAATTATATTGTGCATGTTTGTGTTGTAAAAACCCAATGATTGTTTGTGCGTGTGTTTTATATTGTAATCCAGCATGAAAACAAAATATCAAACTAGCATCACTCGCACACAGTTGACTCCATGTTGGCTGGGGATGGAGGGTGGAAAAATGCAATTTGTTGAATAATCCTCAGATTTAATACTCCATAATCCATGAAAAATCCTTTCAGAATGACTGCAGGGTCGAGATTTACAGCGCATGTGCATCTTGCTGTGTGTGTTTTGTAAACTGTACAGGAGGAATGTGTGTGTTTTAAAGGAGAGAGAGCAAGTGCATGAAAATCTATTTATGTGTGAGAGAGACTTAATATAAGCCCTACAGATGTGTTTAAATGAAAGCCTCATCTAGCAGGATTATGATGAGGTGCCTGAGGATGCTGCTGCGTGTATGTGTAGATATGCTTTATTAAATAATCATTTAATATTTCATCTAGAAGAGAGTGTGTTTTGGTAGCTTTTTCAATACCTCTTTTAATTTATTTAATTGCTCAAGGACATAAAGTGAAGAATTAGCCCCCAGCCAATTACATCTTAAGCAAGGGAAAAATCAAGCATCACTATTACTAGTGTTAGTCATGTGATCAAAGCTCTGGCACTGAAGTATTAAAGGTCAGAGCAACTTCACTTCAATTATTTTAGTATTATAGACTGTTATAGTTTTTGTTAATAAATTAGATTTTATATTTACATTTTAGTTCTGTCATGACAACTCTCAGAGGGATTGGCATGGTAATGTACATGACAATGTTAATGTATTTGGTCTTGGCGGAATAGATCTGCTACGCTGCTGCAGCTGCGGCAGAGCAAGTATAGAGACTTGCTTCTGCCAATACATCCACAACATGCTGCTGTAAGCACGTAAGAAATACTGCTGCCGCACATAGAACATATGAATAACCCCTATAGCATATATGAATCACCTCGTAGCAGATCTATACAGGTGGAGCTGGGGATGGTGGAGGGTTTCTAAAGCATGCTGCAAACTCTAGCACTAGTCATATATTTGAATGTTGAGCAGTGAGCTCATTAGCTACTCATACAGAAGAGAACCAATCGGCTGTGCTACGTGATTATGATGTCATGTTATCAGATTGAGTTAGACCCATCGGACTGCATTCTAGAGTTTCATGCCAGAAATTTTTATTTAAGTTTTAGTTTTTCATTTTAGGTTATTTACTTGGAGTTATTTTATTATTTCAGTTTTTTATATGTTATTTTATTTGATTTAACACATTTGTGTAGCACATATCAATAAAAACCCTGGATGCAGGTTACATTAGATTACATACATTAGCAACTATGAAACCATAGCAACACCCAAATACCTTAGCAACTACAGAAATGCCAGAAAGGCATGGACAAATATTTAATATTTTTTTCCTACTCTCATTGTTCTCTTCCTCTTCTAATTGTTCTTGTTCTCTCTGCTGTCTCTCTCTCTCTCTTCCTAATCCTCTATTTAATGACTGATTTGAACTGTTGCCCCTGGCAACAAGCATCCTTATTTACCTACGGTCAGTGTGATAATGTGGTCAGCGTGCTGCCATGACAACGGAGGAGGCTGTTGACTGTGTTACCATGGCAATGTTGAGTGTCATTGTGTTTCATCAGTAATGAATAGTAAATGCACCAGAAATGTTCCTAGTGGTTTAGTTGCTAGACTTCTTTTTTTTGTCTTGTATGTTGATGTTGTGGATTAGTCTTTCTCAATCATGTTTTCTTTCTCATTCCTCACGGTGTGCTTTTCTCTCTCTCCCTCATTTCTCATTCATGTCTTCACTGTGTTGTCTATCTGAAATTTGTCCTTCACAGTTTCTCAGTCCTCCTGTATTCTCGGTATCACTATCTCTGTCCATGACTAAGCACATCGCTGCGCTCGTGACATTTTACAAATGAGCTTCGTGACTCTCCAGGAAACTAGAGCATGTCTTTTTCTCTCTCGCTCTCGCTTTCACTCCTACACTGAAAAAAAAGGTTTGTAATTTCAGCAGAAAAGCATGTGGAATACTACTATTGAAACCTGTTAACTGTAAGTTACCTTGCCATGCAGTATACTAGAAATATATATATATATATATATATATATATATATTTCAAATTAAAAATGCTGTATTTTGAAAATGCATGATTTATAATTTATGCTGACATTATCTTTTAAGACAATATGTTCAGTAAAAATAAAATGCTTTCAATGTAAAAATACAACCCATATTTTAAAGGGGAAAAAAGAGCTTCCCATCATATATTAATGAGTGTAATTATTTTTGTGCTAGAGTACTTTATGTTGTATTGTACACCTGAATTATTGTAGCAGATTTTAGTAGATTAATGTGTAGATCCGTTATTAATGATTCGTCCTAATCCTGCTGATCAATAAACCCCAAAATTATGCAAGTAAATCTGCTAATTATGCACAAACCATTGCTATCCTAAGCTGGTTTTAGCTGGTTTAAGATGGAAGTAGCTGGTTTTAGCTGGTCTCCCAGCCTGGCCAGCTAAAACCAGCCTGGCCAGCTAAGGAAGTGGCCCAAACCCCTCTAAAACCAGCCTGCTGACCAGCTAAAAGGTAAGCTGACCTAACAGTATTACAGCACTTATTAATCTAGGTCAATAATTATTTATAAATGATAATTAAACTAATACATGTTTAGTATGTTAACATTACTTACTACAGTATTGATTTAGTATCAATACCGAGGCATTACATTCTGGTATCGTACCGAAGCCAAAATTATGATATCGAGCCATCCCTATGTGAGAGTCATAGGAATGGCAAGGTGACCTCTGGTGGAAAGCACACGGAAGAACATGGACCAGATTTGTGACAATAGTTCTGTGAAAATGCATAGATAAACAACGCTTTGTCAGAATCTAGAATGACAAAAACAGTAGTAATTTGTTGTATTATAAAGATTAAATTTAACTTGAAAGATTGCACATTTTCAACATTTTTTTTAAGATGACTGAAAGGAGGAAAAGTCAAAGTGAAGTATTTATTTACTTAACACTATAACAGTAAATAAATATTGGTTCTGCATATCGGTTATCGGGCACATAAACATGCAAATAATTGGTATCGGTTCTAAAAAAATCAATATCGTTGGCTAATTAAAACTTATTTTTTTAGAAATTACATCAGAATCATCAGAATTATTGCACTTTCACCTATCCTCACCTAATTTCAACACATACACATGCTTACGTTTAATTCAGCAAGTTTCCTGATTTATTGCATTATCATAAATATAAATACACTCTCTATATTATGAAAACTGGTAAAACTTAAAAGCTTCTCTTAAAAGCTAAAAGAGTGACATTCCTAATATTAATTCATTTTTTTCTAAATTATATTCATGTCTTTCCATTACAATAACCAATGCTGGGTAGATTTCTTAAAAACTGTAATCCATTAATGATTACAAATTACAGAAATGTAAGTTAGTAATGTAATATGTTGGTTTACACATGTTTATATTTTATGTATTCAAACTAATTTTTGATTAGTTTTAGATATCTCTTGACCTAACTTGAAAATAAGTGTCCTTCTAAGACAGAAGCTCAGGTTGGGGGATTTAAACTTTTGCGATCTCACGAACACTTGGAAATGTTTTCTCCCCTCTTTTGTTGAAGAAAATATAGAGAAATTTTGTATATAGAGTTTTTACATTTTTAAGATACATTTTAGTCTGGTCTTTTTGTCAGCGCTATCATTAACAAAATGAACACTACTAGCAGCGCCATGGCAACACATTATAAATCAATGTGCTTCAAGTCCCAGTGATTCCCAGCATCTCGCTGGCGGATTCACACGTTCTCTCTTTCACACACAAATGCTGTTCAGTGTAATCCAGTGTGTCTCTGTAATCCACATCAGATGGCATCATTCTAAAGCTGATCGCTACAATCCTGTGCACATTAGTTGAAGTGCAGGGCAGCAGGTTCAAAAGGTCACAGGATATAAAAGCTGAAGAGCATATGGAAATCAGCATTAAGCATTAATGCAAAGCGAGTGACTGCAGATTGCAAAAAGTGATACCAAAATTAAAAAACTAGCATGGGAAAAATAGGTGTACAGTAGCAGTCATCAAGGTTATGCAAAAAAATACAAGGCTATGGTCCATTGGTAAAATTATCTTGTATGTTGCATGAGTAGTCTGTATATTGTGTAAACTTATACTTAATTATTTGTATTCTTGTTTGTTTTTCAGATGAATCGGCCAATTCAAGTGAAGCCTGCAGACAGTGAGGGGAGAGGAGGTAAATCATCTGTTATTCACATCTATATTTGGCTAATTATAAAGATTTTTAATGATTTGGAGAGATCTTCCGCTCATCATGGCTGCATTCAGTTGATCATAAATACAATAATATTATAGAGTAATATGGTGAAATGTTACAATTTAAAATAACCATTTTCTATATGACTGTATGTTAAAATTGCTGTGTTCAAAGCTGAATTTGCAGCATCACTATTTCAGTCTTCAGTGTCATGATCCTTCTGAAATCATTCTAATAATGAGAAATGTTTAATTTCTTACTATCATCAATGCTGAAAACAGTTTGCACATATGCATGTAAATTCAAAACCATTTGTTCAAGATAAAATGTATTTATTGACTGGCTCTGAATACTTTCATTGATTTGCTGAGATTTGCTGATTAGAAACCACTACAAACACTAATGGAAAAAGTTTTAGTAAGGCATTTCAACTACTACAAGTAACACAAATATAAAGCTGTACACATTAAACAGAAAATAAAAAAATAAGAATTGCATATAGTAAAAAAGAACAGAAAATATATGTAATAGCAAAGAAAGTAAAGAGAGTTTTGATGAGACAGTTTTATAGAAACTGAGTTAATGCACTGTGTGAAGGTTACAAAGATTGTCATCTTACAAAACATTCAATAAATTAACAATAATACAGCTAATGCTCACACAAACACATGGAAAACATTGTCACTTATTTCATGTTTAATTAACAGTGTCTTTTACACTAACATTTAATGCTGAAGTGAGTAACACTGAAACTTGATTATTTACATTCAATTCAGTTTGATCGTAAATGCTTCAAGTAAATTCAATTCCACAATGGTCAAAGTTGACCTCACTAAATCAATATTTGAAATAACTTTTTTGCAGTCTGTTATACATCAGAAACACTGTGAAAGCTCTATTGCTTGCAGTGTGAAACAGGCCTTGTTCCACCAGATTAAAAAGGCCTGGTGTTGGAAGACTTATTTTCTGTGAAGTTGCTCTCCTGAATGGGACTGGACTCCACTGACTGACTTTCACTGGTGGGTGATGTTGTGCCGATAGCAGGCATCAGCATAGAGACATTTTCAGTGGTGTCTTCCTCACTATTCTGAATGGCTACATCAGATGTGGATTGCGGTTTGTGTAGTTTTATGGTGATCACATTGGTGATCACACTGATGACTGAGATGAGCCCAAAAACTACAGTGAGTATGATTATTTTGTTGCAGTCTGTTTGGTCCCCTGGACTGGAACGTTTCTCTGTGTGAATCAAACAACAGAATTATAGACTGGTAACATGACATGTCATATTTAACCCTACAATGCAATCAAGTTTCCCAGTCTTACCGTTCACATGCAGCACATAGGCGTGTGGGTTTCCTTTAACTGTTTCATCATCCGCAAAGCAGCGGTATGTTCCGGCATCTGCTTTGTGAACACCAGTGATGGTCAAAGAGAGATCGCCGGTTTTGAACCAGTCCTTCTCCAGCGATGCTCTTCCCTCGTAGTCTTTGCTAGAGTTCATGGATCCATCCATCTTGGAGTGCATAACATTTTTGTTGTTATGCAGCCATGTAACATCTTCGGCATTTTCTGCATAACAGTTGAGGGTGATGTTGTCCATCTCTACAGCGCTCACGTTTGGAGCATCTACAGGGAATATGATTTAAATCAAATGAGTCAATGACTATGCACTGATGATCTACTTAAGTAGCTCTCTTATACATGACCAGTCAAAAGTTTGAGGTAATTATGTTTTTTTTTATGTTAAAAAAAGGACTCCTATGCTTAGAGGCTGCATTTATTTGTTTAAAATACAGTAAAAACTGTGATATTGTGAAATATTATTACTAGGGCTGTCAGTCGATTCAAGTTTTTCATGTAATTAATTGCATGATGTGTCTATTAATTAATCTAGTAATTAATCACAAATTATTAAAATTATTAATTAAATTATAAATTAAAGCCATTATTGTGTTAAATGACAAAGTATCAAGTAGACATTACAAATAGTAGCTTTAGAAAGCAATATTTTCTTTGATTCAACATAGGGCTGGGCGATAAAACGATAACGATATGTATCGCGATAGACACGTGATCGATATCAATAAAAAATGTGTTCGATAAAACGTTCGATATTTTGTATTGTTCGTCGGAAGGCGAAGCAAGTTTTGTTGCATTAACAAAGGCACTCGCTCTCTGGTAACCTAGCAAAGTAGGGAGTGACACGCTGTGACCAATCATGTAACAGTATCATTTTGGTTGCGCCATATCGTTGTCTCGTGCTGGTCTGCTGGATTCCTCTTCAGTAACCGGCGACTGATAAGCAGATTTAACACTTTGCACTATTTTATTACACTTTATTAAGCATTTCTTACATTTTCTTTCATTTTGCACCTTGAATGTTAAGAGATAACTGTTAAGTGTTCATTGTGACTTATGTTTACATTTTAATATTTGAGTTTTCCATGGTTGTTGACATTTCTGTCTTAATAACTGAGGGGATTATGGTCAGAGAGAAGTTAAGTTTAAAATAAAAATGTTTAAATGTAATATATTTTTCTCCTGGTCCTTATTTTAAATGGGTCATAAAAAATATCAATAATTATCGATATCGACCGATATGAAACACTGATATCGTGATACAGTTTTCAGCCATATCGCTCAGCCCTAATTCAACATAACATTTATTACACATTTAGGCTACAGTGGCCTAGCATAAACTATAAAATAAAATATTTTAAAATAAACTATTTTATAACATAAAATGAAGATAATTTGAGAAACATCTTAGTATTTTTGTTCATACAATGAAAGTCCAAAAAAGCTTAGTTACCAACAGTCTTTTTCATTTTTTTTTATGAAATGATACTCTAAATAAGAAACTAAAACTGCCAGCAGGTGGCGGTAAATGTCTTTATAATTCAGAAATGAATTCTAATTATAATCAGTTTATTAATAGGCTATTGAATAACTGGATTCATTCAAAATGCGTATTCATTCAAAAACTTAAGGATGTGTTTGCTCACAAGTGCATATCAGTTCTGCGGTGGCTTTAAAGGTAATATTTTCACTGCACAATTGAGCAAAACAGTTAAAATATAACAATATTGACTTCTGAACTGTTGTATAAAATATCATATGATATAAATATGAGGCAAAAGCTCATACTGGGACATTTTTACCCCAATATCTTTAATTTTAGGACCATAACTGCATTTATGGAGTTCTAACCCTGCATCATATTTGTCATCATCAGTCAACTGTATAAAATGTAAGATGACATACAGATGTGGGGGCGGGGCCAGCGCATTAACTGCATTAAAATATTTTAATCACGTTATTATAAGTTAACACGTTAAAATTAATTTTACTAATTATTACTGTTTAAAATAGCTGTTTTCTCTGTGAATATAAATAAAATGAAATTGATTGCTATGCTGAATTTTCAGTGTCACATGATCCTTCAGAAATCATTCTAATATGCTGATTTGATTATTAGTAATGTTGAAAACAGTTGTGCTGCCCAATGTTTTTGTGGAAACCGTGATATATTATTATTTTAAATCAATGAAATAATACTTTTATTCAGCAAGGATACCTTAAATTGATCAAATCTTCAGTTAAGACACTTATGTTATAAATTATTCCAAATTTCAAATAAATGCTGCTTTTATTACATTCTATTCACCAAAGAATCCTGAACTAAAGTTCCATGGTTTCCACAAACAAAAACATAAACAAGAAAAACCAAACCAAAATTATTCCAAATGTTTGACTGGTAGTGTAAAAATCAGATATAGTAAAACTTACACAAAACATCCAGCTTAATTTGAGTTTTATCCCCATCACAGATGAACTCATAGCTCCCCTTGTCATTGTAGTTTGCTGATTTGAGGAGCAGGTGGTTGTCTTCACATCTAAATTCGTCCTCAAAACCTTTTTCAGGCATGCACATACGTTTTTTGCATGTGGCGATAGTGGCGTCTTTGGGTAAAATCTTTCTCCATTCAGCGTGATTACAGTCACTGGCATTACCAGGAAATGTGAACGGTTGGTTTAGTAACTTTGACTGAATATTCTTGCAGGACGTTCCTGAAACAAAATCACAGAAGAGATAGACTCTGAAGGGAATTTTGGCTACACTTTTTAAAGATGTCATTGTTACAGTGTAATTAGAAAAATAAGCACTGAGTAATATTAACAATACACTCTTAAAAGTAAAAGTTGTTTATTGTCATCTGTGGAAGCTTTAACATCCACAGAACATTTCCATTGCACAAAAGGTTCTACAGTGGAAAAAGGTTCTTTAAAGCAAAAAATTAAAAGGGTTCTTTCAAGATCTGTTCACTGAAATGTTGTTTGAGGCATCACTTCAATAAACATCCTTTTGGAGCCTTTAATTTTAGTGTACCAATATAGGTTTATGTAGGATTTAGTTTGATTTAGCGTTAGTTGATTGTCATTTTTTAGTTGATCACAATTTACTGTTATTATTATAGTAAGTTTAAGTAAAACGTGTAATAATGACATTATAAAATAAAGAGTTACCAGGAATTTACTGTAAACAGCAAGGCAAACATACTGTATAGTGAACAGATATACAGCTACACATATGCATGCATTAAATTGCAAAAAAAATGATTACTCAGCCATATACATAAGAAATATACATTACAGTTCTGTAGTACTGAACATCAGTATGGCTGTGATTATAACTTATACTGTATAAAGAAACAATAACATACAAAATAAGAAAGTTAAAGTCAAAAAAACAGAGAAGGCCTACCTTTGTAAAAGAAAACCGTAAAAGCCAAAACCAGAATAGCTTTCATAGTGATCCACTGAAACACACATTAGCAAATACCGTTAGAGTATGTGTCACGTCAGTCTCATTCTCAGCTTCAAATACAATCAGAATACGGTGATTTATATGAGGCATGATGGTCACACTTGTGGGCTGATTAACAGTAAGTCGATTAGCTACAGATTTATTAAACCCAAACACTCACAAGTCATAGCTGTGATTTTTTGTAATGCAGATTTAATCAGACAACGTAACTGTTGCAAGATCAAAAGCACTCAGCAGCAACAATATAAAGGCTCTAAATATAGCTAGAGCTCTTACCAGAGCTGTCGACGTTTCCTAATGAGCCGTAAAACGTTCGATTGTAATGCTATGTTTGACACATTATGGTAGTGGCTAGCATATTATTTTATGATAGCTTCCGCTTCCGTATGTAAGGACATGCGCAGTTTGGCACACAACTAACATTTAGCTCCTCCCCAGCTATGGCAAGACATTTGAACATTTAAATAAAAATTTGCTAGACTAAAAAGTCGTTTATTTTAGTTAAAATTGTTAATTTTAGCATTTGTATGCTACTTTGTTTTATTATAGAATTTAATATAACAGTGTCCACTGGTTTTTCAACAGTAAATATGTATTTATTTTACTAAAAAATATAAATACAAGTACTTTTAATTAAAAAAACATTCTAAATTAAGTAGGCACAAGTAGTATCTTTTCTCCATAGTATGCAAACAATGTTAAATAGTAATGCAGCCATATGACAGACATGAGATTTCTGTTTCAATGTTTTATACCATTTTATACAATATTTATCTATTTAAGCAATAGATGTTAAAACAGCCTGCCGTACAGTGGGAGTGAATGCATTGCGTTGCATTACTACTGTAAATAAATAGCAGGAATAGTGATAAGATGACGTCAGAGGTGTGTTGCAACACATTCACACTGAGTGAGTTGTAGTAGTGAGGATACTTGGACCTCATAAGTATAACAGTACACACACACAAACACAGTTTTTATATTACAGTCCGCCTGCTGGAGACTGACAGTACTGCACCCTTGTTGACACACTTCACAAAAAAATCAGATATATGATGTTGGATAACAGATCATGACTAGTTCTCGCGTTTTCACAATTTTTTAGAGGATAGAAAGCTGTTTGTGGGCATGCTGGGAAAGCAGCAGTCTGATGAGGACGTGAGGAAGATGTTTGAGCCTTTCGGCAGCATTGATGAGTGTACAGTACTAAGAGGACCTGACGGCACCAGCAAAGGTCTGTTAAAGGAATAGTTCACTCAAAAATTTAAATATGCTCAAAGTGTGTTCACTCTCAGGCCATCCAACATATAGATGAGTTTGTTTCTTCATCAGATTTGGAAAAATGTGTCATTCCATCACTGTCTCACCAATGGATCCTCTGCAGCAAATGGGTGGTCATATTTTGGCCAAATACAGCTGTTTAAAGTTAAAAACATCCTAATGTTGGATTCATTTCTTACAAACACACAGCTTTTGTCTTCATAAGACATTAACTGATGGACTGGAGTGGTGTGGATTACTTGTGGATTATTGTGATGTTTTTATCAGCTGTTTGGACTCTCGTTCTGACGGCACCCATTCACTGCAGAGGATCCATTGGTGAGCAAGCGATGCAATGCTTGCTAATGCAATTGCTACATTTCTCAAAATCTGATGAAGAAACAAACTCATCTACATCTTGGATCATCTAAGGGTGAGGGACACTGTGTGTAAACAAACTGATGTTTGTGTTGTTTTGACAGGTTGTGCGTTTGTGAAGTTCCAGAGTCATTCAGAGGCCCAGTCTGCCATTAACAGTCTGCATGGGAGCCGAACTTTACCTGTGAGTGAGTCCTCCTCTCTCCTCCAAGTCTCTCCTCCTCTCCTGTCAGCTGTAATCTCTGTCTGTCTGTGGTCAGGGTGCCTCCTCCAGTCTGGTGGTGAAGTTTGCAGACACAGAGAAGGAGCGCGGGATGCGGCGCATGCAGCAGGTGGCCTCGCAGCTTGGCGTCTTCAGTCCGGTGACACTCAACTTTAACGCATATAATGCCTATACACAAGCAGTGAGTATAACATACAGACATACGCACACAAACACAAATCTGGATTTATTAAAGTAGCATTACAGACATTTCCATTTCAAAGAAATGTTCATTTGAACTTTCTGTCCAACTGTAAATCCTGAAAATGTATCAGTTTCCACAAAAATATTGGACAGCGCAACTGTTTTCAACATTGATAATAATCAGAAATGTTTCTTGAGCAGCAAATCAGCATATTAGAATGATTTCTGAAGGATCGTGTGACACTAAAGACTTGAGTAAGGATGAGAAAATTCAGATTTGATCACAGAAATAAATGACATTTTAACAGATATTTGCATAGAAGACAGCTATTCTAGATTGTAATAATATTTTACAATATTACTGTTCTTACTATGTTTATAAAATACAAATAAAAGGCTTGGTGAGCAGAAGTGACTTCTTTCAAAAGTCTAAATATTTTCCTTAATAATTATAAAACCACTGTATTATTTTATAAATAAACAAGCTTTGTTTTTTGAGTCATGCTGTATGACAAGTATGTTCCATGTACATATTTACAATGTTGGACCTTATTAGTGGACAAAGTAAATAAACTAATGAGAAGATTTTATTTACTTAATTTTCTTTTGTCTACTAAGACAAAATTGCCCATAAACAACCAAATATTCTAATTTTTATTTTAATATTTGGAATATCATATCCTTATAAATATTAGTAAGTAGATTTCAGTTTAGTTTAATGTTGAAAGTCTATGTCTAGGAACTAATAATAATAATAATAAAAATTATAAAAAATTGTTGCAATAAAAATCAGCTGTGTAGCGTTAACTCTTTCCTCTCTGTCTGTCTCAGCTACTTCAGCAGCAGGCGCTGGCTGCGCAGTCGGCATACCTGTCACCCGTAGCAACAGTAGCAGCGGTGCAGATGCAGCAGATGGCAGCACTCAATGCTAACGGCATCATAGCTGCACCCATCACCCCAATCACGCCCTCTTCAGGTGATAACTAAAATCACCACACCGGCATGTATGGTTTGTTAGGACAGGACAATATTTAAAAAAATCTAAATACTGAGAAAATCGCCTTTAAAGTTGTCCAAATTAAGTTCTTAATGCATATTACTAATCCAAAACTAAGTTTTGATATATTTACGGTGGGAAATTTACAAAATATCATCATGGAACATGATCTTTACTTAATATCCTAATGATTTTTGGCATAAAAGAATTTTTTTTACCCATATAGTGTATTGTTGACAATTGCTACAAATATACCTGTGATACTTATGGTTTTGTGGCCCAGGTTCACAAATATAGTCATGAAAGTGTCTCTCTTTAATTCAAGTTGTCTTTTATTTCATTACTATTATATTATCTGCAAGTAGCTTTTAAAAAATATACTTCTAAGATTTGAAGTACACTACAAGTGCACATTTATTACAGTTAAGCACACTTCTTTTTTACGCAAACAGCTTTACCCTTCTTATACTCGTCAATCTAAACTCTGTGCTGCTCTGTGATTGGCTACAGGTGCAAACACTCCGCCCACTATTGCAGCCACGCCCATCTCGGCTCTGCCTCCACCAATAGGAGTGAACGGCTATAGTTCCGTACCGGCAACCACCAATGGACAGCCAGCATCAGAAATCTACACCAATGGTGTTCATCCATATCAAGGTGTGTTAACTGCCCAGAACATACTAGAGATTACCCACAGTCCCGTAGAATCACGGCAGTGACTTTAGCATACACAAAAACCACTCACATTTATTCAGAAAATGCAAAATGCTTTCTCTTCATTATCTCTCCAGCTCAAAGTCCAGTGGCGGCGGCGTTAGATCCACTCCAGCAGGCATACGCAGGCATGCAGCACTATACAGGTGACTGAGCAGCTGCATCTCTCATGGATGATATTTTGTCAAATCGGTCATCAGCATATGTCAAACTCTTTGTTTCACAGCAGCCTACCCGACTGCATACGGATTGGTCAGTCAGCCGTTTATACAGCAACCCACCCTGGTTGCCCAACAACAACCACAGCAACAGAGAGAAGGTGATGTCATTTCCTGTTAAAAATAAGGACATTTTGTGTACTTCTTCAGAAAGTTGGCCTGTACCCTTGTGAATTAAAGTATGAACTGAATGTAATGTTTCAGACACTTAAAGGAGCACTTCACTTTTTTTGAAAAAAAAAAAAGGTCCTATGCATATCAGCTTGAAAAATCGCAACTTTTCATTTTTTGTCATTCTTTGTACACAATGTACAGAAGAGTTAAGTTTTAAATAGGAAAAATATTGAAAATCTTTGGTTATTTTTGAACGAGATGCTAATGGTCTAATCTGATTCAGTGATTTATGCTCCTTAACTGTCACTCCCATTTTTGAACATAGATGTGAAAATGCACTATCCAAACTTAAATGGATTAAATTCATGCACAAAAACATGTTGTAATATGATTTTGATGTACATTTTGCATGGTAATGCAATGTCTGATTTTAAAATGGCTTTCAAATGATGAATTTTGAAATTGAAGTTTTCAACTGACATATACTTTCTAATGATTTCTAAAGTGTAATAGAGAAAAAGGCAACAAAGTAAGTCTTTTTGTGTTATGCTTGCATATGAGTTTCTTATTATGATGATGATGATGATGTCGGTCCATAAATCTGACGTTGAGCGTGTATGTGTTTTTGTGTGCACTGCAGGTCCTGAGGGGTGTAACATCTTCATTTACCATTTGCCTCAGGAGTTCACAGACTCAGAAATGCTCCAGATGTTTCTGCCATTTGGTAACGTCATTTCTGCCAAAGTCTTTGTTGATCGGGCCACCAATCAAAGCAAGTGTTTTGGTAAGAATGAGCATCGTATGTGTTCCTGAAAATACTAAGTGCCAGATTTACTAACAGCTTTTGTCAGCATAAAGTTAGGTTAGGGAGTCTGACTTGTAACCAAGAGGTTGCGAGTTCGAGTCCCAGGTCCGGCAGGGATTGACGGTGGGGGGAGTGAATATCCAGCGCTCTCTCCATCGTCAATACCACGACTGAGGTGAGACCCTTGAGCAAGGCACCGAACCCCCAACTGCTCCCCGGGCGCCGCAGCAATGCAATGGCTGCCCACTGCTCCGGGTGTATGTTCACGGTGTGTGTGTGTGTGTGTGTGTGTGTGTGTGTGTGTGTGTGTGTGTTCACTACTGTGTGTGTGCACTTGGATGGGTTAAATGCAGAGCACAAATTCCTAGTATGGGTCACCATACTTGGCCTCACGTCTCGTCACTTTAAACCGTCTTTTGGCGTTAAAATAGTACTGACTGGATTTACTAAAGACGTACAGTGATGAATTAGCATAAAAAGGCATAGACACAGTTATTTATGCGCCTGTGGTAAGTTCCGTATGGACACTGAACATTCGTCTCTCTCTTTTTTTTCTCTCTCTCTCTCAGGCTTTGTGAGCTTTGATAACCCAGCGAGTGCTCAGACGGCCATCCAGGCCATGAATGGATTTCAGATCGGCATGAAGAGACTCAAAGTGCAGCTCAAAAGGCCGAAAGATGCCAACAGACCCTACTGAGACAGAGACAGGTAAGAGATGACAAAACATAAAAATTCTGCAGGGATTTTTCTGAACAAGGGTGCTAAACACACTTATAATGCAGAATAGGAGTAAAAGAAAACTTTTTTCACAATAAGTACAAAAAACAATGCAACAAATTAAGAAATATGACATTAACAAATATATAAATCCCTAATTTTTCTAAAGTAACACACTGTCATCATTTTTTTTTTATTAATTTGCACTTGTAATCTTTAATTAAAAACAATAACCACCCCCTCTCAGTAACATCTCTTTATGACTTAAGACCTGAAAAATGCGTTGGCCTTTTAGCATGCTTTGCCAGGAGTTTGGCTGACATGTGATCTGACCAATCAAAACACTGAATCCTCCATACCATCTGATGCTTGAGCATGTGTATTTCATACAGTAACTAGCAGGAAGAGATTGATTCACAATTGAACCGCTAAAACTGAGGCACTACGGAGATCGGTCACATTAAAGAGCCCCAAAAATGCTATTTATTTCTTTAAAAACTCACAAAATTTGAAAGCAGAGATTTTGTTTAATACCAAAGGTCACCTGCTGTCTTGTCTGTCTAAACATTGTCAGTGTCCTCTTTGCTTTGTTGATGTATTTTTCACTGCATGATAATGTGTGGCATGAAAACGCAATCAGTTCAAGCAGCACTGTCTTTACTTCTAGTTATAGCATGAAGTAAACATGAATGAACATTACAGTTATGTTGTCTCAACCGCGGAAAGACAACAGTACACCATAGTCCACTGACTCTGCAAACATTCCAATATTGCATATAATTTTTGCGCATCAGGGAGCCGCTATCAATATGCGGGGTATTTAAATTGCCTTTGTTAACTGTCCCTTTTGATTTCATGATATTGACACACGCACTGTAAAGGGAGCACATCTTATGATATAACACAGTGTTCTAACTAGGCCTATACGCAACGCCAGGACATGCGGTAAAATGTATTATTTCCATGTTATTTAGAGTTTTTGTCCTAACTAGCCACAACGACAACACACAAAATTTCTGTTTTAGAATCGGTTTCTATTTCTGTGAAATCGCGGCTGAAACAACAACACAAACTATGACAGTTATAATCTTAGGTATGTTGCGTTGCGTAGTTAGGACACAATGTATGATTTTTGGACAATAAGCTCAGAATCTCTTGAGCAGCAGTCTTCATCAGGTGCATCTGAAAGCTCTAAAATGCTGCCTTCGCAGGCAGCATTCCAAGGCTGGAAAGCATCATGTCTGAATCCAAATTCTGCTTCACTTACTGTCTCCGGAGGTACCCTCATCTGATCGAATTTTGAAGGCAGCATAGATGTATCCTTCGCTGCCTTCGATTTCCCACAATCCTGTGCATGTGCATCATATAGGCTATATCAATAAAGATATTCTGGTGAAATTAAACTTGTTACTTCATATAATAGATGACATATTGACCAGGATATATTTTATGAATAATAATAGTGTAAAAAACATAATAAGCAATATTATTCGCAATAATAGTATTTTATAAAAATGTTAAAAGGGTTCAAATAAGTAGTAAATAAGAATAATATACAGCGGGAAAAATAAGTATTTGACACATCAGCATTTTTATCAGTAAGGGGATTTCTAAGTGGGCTATTGACACAAAATTTCCACCAGATGTAGTCATCAAGCCAAATATTGAATTCATACAAAGAAATCAGAACATTTAAGTATACAAGTTGAGTCATAATAAATAAAGTGAAATGACACAGGGAATAAGTATTGAACACATGAAGATAACAAGGTGCAAAATGGCATAGAAAGCCAGGAGATCACCTGAAATCTGTCAGTATTGAGAGAGAAACCCTGCCCCCTATCAGTACTAATTGATATCAGCTGCTTTAGTCCTAATTGATGGCCTATAAAGGCTTCTCATTACCCAGGAAAGACTTCATGATGGGTAAAAGCAAAGAACTCTCTCAAGATCTTCGGAATCTTATCGTTGAAAAGCATTTTGATGGGAATGGTTATAGGCGCATTTCCAGAATGCTGAATGTTCCCGTGAGCACTGTGGGGGCCATTATCCGGTAAATGTAAAAAGCATCAGTTCACCATAAACCGGCCACGATCAGGTGTAAGATCCCTGTCTGAGGGGTCCAAAAAATAGCTGCCATTCTCAGTCGTCTTCTCCGACACGCAGACCTTCATCGAGGCAATGACACTGAGGCCTTTATGTATTGTTAAAGCATTTATATATAACTGTATAAGATCGTTTTTCTCCAAAATGTACAATTTAACAGTTAGATAACCTAACAACGTCGTCACGTTACGCTGCCTCTGAAACCCGTCCGAAACTGTTCCAAAGTTGCCTTCGAAGTCATTGCCTAATAGGGCAGCGAGGCAGCAAGTCAGCTGCCTTGGCTTTCGGACACAGCCTCTGCGTTTGAAGGATTTGGACTTACTACTGTCCCTTTAGCGCAAAGAGCTTTATTTTCCCTCTTCAATAAGTTTTGTCAATTGTTTTGTTTATTGGTCTAATGATTGCTTCTGGTTTATCTTTCTAATTAACTTTACACTGAGTTAGTCACTCGGTGTATTCTCTTTTGCTTCATTCCCCCCCTTCTGAATTTTGCTGCATTGATAAGGAGTTATCACAAATGAAGGGTGTTTAGTTATCTTACAATCAACATATCATACATATATAGTAAATATAAGTTAAGTTGCCTATGTAACCTGTTAAAACTTGAAGTGGTGATGAGGTCTTAAAATGTATGAAAAGAGTCTTGAAAAGGTATTGAATTTAACTCCATGATTCCTGTATATACCCTGATTATGGTCAGATCACCTGTCAATCAAATTCCCAAAGAGTGCAATCCTGCTCTACATTCCATAAGCTGTTTCCCTTGGATATACGTCACAGTAGGGAAAAAAAAAATACTATTGCAACTTCCGTTTCATGCTGAATTAAAAATAAAAAAGCCTAATAATAAATAATATTATGCAGTTCTGGGTGATTGATGCCGCTCTTTGTATTCTCTCTGTGAAAATCACAAACCACATGACAAGCTCCAAACGACCATAAATGACGGAGACCCTGTGGCCATGGTTATCTAGCAACAGATAATCAACTACCTCTGAAGTTGTAGTAAGTTGGCCTGTTTTCGGGTTGCCATTGGCAACTGCCTGTGTTTGGGTTGCCGTGACGACTGCCTGTGTTTGGGTTGCTCTTTGTTTTTCTGCCGTCGCCCCCAGCGACTGGCTGTGAGGTGGGGCTGCATGCAGTGTTGCCGTGGCTACGATAGATTGTTTGGTGCATTTGTGACTTTGATTTCGCTGATCAGTTACAGTGAGATTTGACTGATTGATTGGAAATGAATTGCACATTAGTAACCCTTTCTTTCACTCTCTCTCTCTGATCCTAAACAAGACTGCAGTTTATAAAGTGTTCAATTTTGTGCTGGTGGTGTGCTTATAATTATGAATGCACCTTTTAACTGTGTGAAGGTGAATGATTCAGAATGTTGAGAGCAGGTAAATGCAGCTGTGACTAAAATATTAGTTCAGCTCAAAATAAAGATTATGTCATCATTTACTCACCCTCATATTGTTCCAGACCTGTCTTTCTCCTGTGAAATATAAAAAAAACATATTTAAGTCTTCTGAAGCCACTGTGCAAATATAAGCCTCATATTCAAACTCAAACAGATGTATAAGACAAAAGATGAGGGTGAATAAATGACGTTTTAATTTTTGAAGTACCTTCTTCATAGTGGAGCATCTGATGGTGATGTTACAGTAAGTACAGTGCCTGGTGCTCAATGGAGAAAACGCCAACAACACAGGAATTCTGGGGAAGATTATGTTAAATGTCAGATTAGTATACCTAATCTTAATACCAATTGTGTTTGTACTGCAAAAAAGAGTAGCTGATCAGTTCTTTATCAAGTACCCAGAATTCCTTTTGCAACTGAAAGCAGAAAGTGATGCATGTTGGCTGCAACGAGAATCGCTCATAAATAGATCTAAATGCACACAAATAATATAATGTGCACATGTAATCATCATCACAACATTGCAATATGAAAGCACTACATGATCTCCAGAGCTAGAGCTTCACTGTGACCTGCATGGGCAGCGTGAATGTGTTTGTGTGTGCAAAAGCACATCTGATATGGCATATATGCAGCATCTAAAATATTTGACTGGTTGTGAGTAGATTTCCTAAGGTTTTAGGACAGGTTTGGCTTTCTTCAGTGCTGAAGTGTGTAATTTTATCAAAACTCCCTCTCATATCCTAAATGAATACTGACCTTGTAGGTTAAGTCCTGTGTCTCTGTAAATCCTTGATCTTTTGATTTGAGCATCATGAATAGGGCTGGGGGGAAAAAAATCGATTTTTTGATTAATAATTTTTTTAAGACTATATCGATTCTCAAAAGCCGCGAATTGTATGGCAAGCCGTTTTGACTTTTATTCATTCACAGGATATGAATTCTTGATATCAACAATTCAGTTTTCACTAGTTAAAATTATAATTCTTGATATCAGAAACTGGATTTTTACTAGTAACAATGGCAATTTTTGATATCAGGAATTACATTTCCACTAGTATAAAGGTTAAATCTTGATATCGAGAATTGAATTTCAACTAGTAAAAACTATAATTCTTGATATCAAGAATTGTATTTTCACTAGTTAAATGTCACCATAGACTCCCATTCAAATTTAATTGTTGATATCAAGACTTGATTTCTTACTAGTTAAAATTCCAATTTCACAAATCAGAAATACAATTCTTACTAGTAAAAAACTTTATTTTTGATATCAATAATTACATTGTTACTAGTAAAAATACCTAGTCGCTAGTTGAAATGTCAATTGTTGATATCTGTAAATGTATTTCTACATGTTACATTTGTTATTTCTGATATCTGAAAATATATTTCTGTTATCAATAATTAGGAGAGTAATTTCAGATATCTAAAATGGCATTCTTACTAGTAACAATCCCATTAGTGAAATCAGAAATGGACATTTTCACTAGTAGCAATTGAATTGTTGATATCAAGAATGGACATTTGCACTAGTAACCACATAATTATTGATATCAAAAATAAAGGTTTTTACTAGTGAGAATTGTATTTCTGATATGTGAAATTGGAATTTTAACTAGTAAGAAATCAATTAAATTTGAATGGGAGTCTATGGTGACATTAAACTAGTGAAAATACAATTCTTGATATCAACAATTAACCTTTTTACAAGTGGAAATGTAATTCCTGATATCAAAAATTGTCATTGTTACTAGTAAAAATTCAATTTCTGATATCAAGATATCCTGCGAATGAATAAAAGTCAAAACGGCTTGCCATACTAACTGATCTTTTCCAATATTTATTTCAGCAAACGTTTAAAACAAGTGATTTAAAACAAGTCTTTGGAAAACGTCATTATTTTTGTACCTACATTTAATGACAAAGTTACACACTTCACTGTAAAACTGCAACTTGCTCAGTTACAGGAATATTTCTGTAATGCTTTCCAAAAACAGCATGTCTGATATTTAGCATTTTTGTCACAGAAGTGATTTGATGCTCACACAGAGATTTCATAATAACAAATGACATCCGGTGATTCATTACATTCATTAAAACCATTCAGTGATTCATTATAAGAGCCATCACAGAAATCACTTGACTGGGAAGAGTGTCAGAACACCGGTAGGTCATCTAACATGAGCGAGATGACTGGGTGTTGATGATATGATGTTTTCATTCACACCGAGGAACCTGAAGAGACTGACATTAACCTGAAAGCCGGATCACTGTCTTTGACCGGCTGCTTTTTGCCTGTGATCCAAAGCAGAGAGTTTAACAGTATAAACATCAATGTAATGCAATCAATCTCTCTCTCTTTCTGTCTGTCGTAGGATGGAGATTATTGCAGCATTCACGCAGGAGACAGACTCCAGACGCTGAGCTGCACGGGCTGGATTGCTAATGTGAGATGTTTGTTATCTTGCACACTCACGTGTGTGTGTGTGTGTATATGCAAAGGACAAATAAAAGATCATGTACATAAATCACATGCATTCAAACACACAAGCACACATAGTTACAGAAAGATGTCAATGGTATTAACACACACACACACACACACACACACACACACACACACACACACATAAAAACATGTTACTTCCTATGGACCTTCTTGGCTCTAAAAATGTATAAAATAGTATCATTTTTCATACAAAATATAAAAAAAAAAATAAAAATAAAAATGACAAATAAAAAGAGAAAAGACCATCCACAGTAAATGACCATAATCAGGTTTAAATAATTAAGCTTAAAAAAATATTTAAAAAGAAAATAAGAATAGTTGCATTAAAGCAAAAGACAATAGTTACAGTATTATTGTTGTTATTATTATTATTATTATTATTATTATTATTATTGTAAGAAAAAACATCTTAAGATTTCTACTTTTTCATTATAAATGTGATGTAAGGGGACTCAGGAACTTCTGGGCAAGTTTTAATATTTTATCTTTTTATTTATCTATTTATTCATATTTGAAAAACATGGTTTGGGATGTGGTCTCTTGGTTTTCATGTTTTTTAGAGAACTACATTAAAGCAATTGTAAAACTTTGTAACTTATTGAAATATGAATTACAATAATGAGATTTATGTCTTAACTTTTTTGACCAAACTTTTGCTTCTAATTTAAATAAAATAAAGATATTCAAATACAATTCTGTCAGATGTTTTATTTGCTCATATACAAGGATCGAGGTCTGTGTGCATCAGAGAGGAAGCATGTCTCATACTGAAGATGCTGATATGCGTAGATATTAAGATTCTTATATTTCAAGAAAATGAACCAGACGTTCAGGCCTGACACATGCAAAAAGAGTTCAGTAAAATTTGCAGATGAGATTGTTTCTTCATCAGGTTTGGAGAAATGTGTCATTCATTCACTGGCTCACCAATGGATCCTCTGCAGTGAATGGGTGCCGTCAAAATGAGAGTCCAAACAGCTGATAAAAACATCACAATAATCCACAAGTAATCCACACCACTCAAGTCCATCAGTTAAAGGAATAGTTCACCCAAAAATGAAAATTTCCCAATGATTTACCTACCCTCAAGCCATCCTAGGTGTATATGACTGTCTTCTTCCAGACGTACACAGTCGGAGTTGTTTTAAAATGTATCCTGGCTCTTCCAAGCTTTATAATGGTGGTGGATAGTGGCTGATATTATGAAGCTCCAAAAAGCGCATATATCCGTCGTAAAACTAACCCATATGCCTCCGGGGGGTTACCACATGTCTTCTTAAGCGGATCCATGGGATTTTATAACAAAAATATTTCTATTTTTTAAAATTAAAAACTCAAATCACTGACTTCCGGCAACGCCCGTATGCGCATTTGAGGTCCCCTGTCGGTGTAGCATTACTCCGGTTCAAACAAATAAGGCTGTGCAAGAAAAAACTCGAGCTCTTCTTCTCTTCTTTTCTTCTTTGAAATCTTCTTTGAAAGACTTTTTAACTTCTCATTTCCAACTTTTAATTCGTTACCAGCGTTTAGTATTGCTCTATCCTCATTTGTTTATTCTCACCAAAGCTTACACTACGAATGCGGCTCACATCATACATCGAGTCAGAGGTCAATGGAGAAGCTGGATCGTGACTAACACGAACGCGCATACGCCATTGCCAGAAGTCAATGATTTGAGTTTATAATTTTAAAAATAGAAATATTTTTGTTATAAAATCCCATGGATCCACTTCAGAAGACTAACCGCGTATGGGTTAGTTTTACGACAGACATATGTGCTTTTTGGAGCTTTAAAATATCAGCCACTATCCACCACCATTATAAAGCTTGGAAGAGCCAGGATAAATTTTAAAACAACTCCGACTGTGTTCGTCTGAAAGGAGAAAGTCATATACACCTAGGATGACTTGATGGTAAGTAAATCATGAGGAAATTTTCATTTTTGGGAACTATTCCTTTAACATCTTGAAAAGACAATATCTGTGTGTTTGTAAGAAACAAATCATCAAGTTTTAACCTCAAAGAGTGGATTCTCGCTAATACAAGTTTATAATCCATAATAGCGCTTCCACCAGTGACAGTTTCCCATTAAATAAATTTTGTGGCCATTGTATATTAAAAAAAAATTAAATAAATTTAGTTTGAAAGACATTTCTTAAGTCTTCATTTTTTCATCTCTTTGTGTGACTGCCACTGAAACTCCCGCACTCATCTTCACTGGTGATCACAACCAGTGTTGGGGGTAACATAATAATATTACTTTTTTCAAGTAACTAGTAAAGTAACACATTAATTTTTAATTGACAAGAACTTATCTGAGTTACTTTTTCAAATAAGAAATGCCATTTATTTTTCCCCCATTTATTGATTAAAAGATCTACTTGTCCCCATGTTAAGAGAAATCAGGAGTAAGACATTAGTTCTAGAATAAATGTGAATGTGTAAAAAGTACAAAAACACTGATTTAGCATTCTTCAAAATGAATAAAAACAGAGAAATTAAACTCAGAATATGAAGCAAACCTGAAATAATTAAATGTGTTAAATAATACAGATATCCTTTATGTATTTATTCCCATTTCATTAACCAGTGTCTTGGCTCCTGACCTTCGATGATCCAGTTCATCCATACTAAAAGAAAAAAATTACTCAAGATAATTGAACATTTGTTTTCCTTTTTTTTATATTGCTGCAGAGTTGACATTTTGGTGTGTGTGGTGTGTTTGTGTAGGTGTTGTGCGCATGTTTTTGTGACACATGAAGACACACATTCGTTTAATGACATGGGTATGACATCACCGTAAAAAACAATTTGTTGGGTCAACTTAAAATAATTTGTTACCTGGCTGCCTTAAAATTTTAAGTTCAATCAACTTGAGAAAAGTTTAGTAAACTTGAAATGTTACGTTTTACTAAGTGACAACTTAGATATTTGAGTTGATTCAACTCAAAATGTTAAGGCAGCCAAGTAACAAACATAGCTGTTAAGTTTAACAAACAATTTTTTTGTTTAGTCAACTCGAATATCTGAGTTGTCACTTAGTATAACTTAACATTTCAACTTGAATAAACTTATTTGAGTTGACTGAACTTAAAATTGTAAGGTAGCAGGGTAACAAATTATTTTAAGTTGACTCAACAAATTGTTTTTTTTTTTTTTTTTTTTTTACAGTGTAGGTATTACAAGGAGAGGGTGACTTATGAGAACATTGCCCCATGTCACCAAAAGGCTTATAAATCATACAAGATGAGTTTTTTGACAAAGTATAAATGTGAGGGCTAGTTTAGGTGTAGGGTCGGTGTAGTAGGGTGATAAAAAATGGTTTGTACAGTATAAAAACAATAGAAGTCTATGGAAAGTCCCCACACTTCTCAAAAACAAACCTGTGTGTGTGTGTGTGTGTGTGAGAGAGAGAGAGAGAGAGAGAGAGAGAGAGTGAGATAGAAAATTCATTCCACTTTGAGTTTATGCTAGGACCAGGCCTTTATTTAGATGTAAATTATTTCATATTTAAACTGGATTTAAAAAATAAATAAATAAAAATGTTTTTTCAGTTAAAAAGTACAAAAGCAGCGTTTATACAACACTGCATTTACATACACATGAGATTTTTACATCTCATGATCATTACATCTTATGTTTAACCACTACAGAGACATCAGAGCCACCTGTAAATTACAGAAGATCTGGTCGTTTTGAGATTGCTCTCAGGCGGATTCAGAAGCACTGAACGCTTGTTGACCATCTGGAGCCCACATGAAAATTTTCAAATAGACATTATCTTTATTAACAAATTGCATATTCAAACTATAAACAATACATTCTCGCCTGAAAACCTCTTAAAACTACGTTACATAAAAACAGTAATATTTATAAAATTATACTGGATTTGGGAGTCCGCCATGACGCTTGCTGTAAGAAGTACCGCAAGAGGAGTGATACGATTACAAACTGTGAAATGGCTGTTGGACTTCTGATATCGCTCTAATATCAATCAGCAAAATTAGTTTTGTACAGCTAAAAATAGATGGGGTGATGTGAATGAGACCGGAAGCCAGACACATTAAATTTACAAATGGCTTTACAATGGATTTACAAGTGGATCCCGCCAATTTTTCCTACCTTAAGGAGAGGAGCTCGGCTGAGATCAAATTTTTGTTCATTGGCCAACATTAAAAGGGCGGGCCAATGAGAACATTTCAAACAATACCGTAAGTCTGGTGCGGAGCTAACAGTTTGTACGATAAATTGTGTTTTTAAGGGAAAGATTAATAGTTAGAATAGCCACCAAAACAATGATTTGATATTTGTGTGAATACCATTAAATGTTTTGTACTTCATAAATGCGAGGAACATTTATCATAACATTTTAAGTACAGATATGTGGTAGTCAAAGGGTGTTTTAAAACTTCTTTTTTTAATGTCATATCGAGTCCGGAAGAGAGTGATTCTCTCTCTCTCTCCCCCTCTCTCTGTCTCTCACATGGGCGCGAGCGTCACGATGTTTAAGTCCCGCCCGTTCCGTTATTCCCCCTCTCTCTCTTTCTCTCTACCATCCTGCGTGACTTACCGACGCCTGTCCCACTCCCGTGCGCTCATCACCGGGGCCAAGCGGAAGAAACGCTCTCTGAATCGGCCGTGATATCCCACAATCAGGAAATACCATTCAAACTCATCACAGCTGTTGCTTTGTGGAGCTACTTTCTCAGTTAAACCGATTTTTACCAAGTAGAAAACTTTTTTTGTTTGGGGAGGAGAGATGCGGGTGGTAAACAGTGTGGCCGAACCGTGAATCCACTAACGGAGCATTAAAAACCAGCGGAGAGAACCGGAGAAGCGCTTGACGAGCGACAGCCATCATCACGGTTCGCTGTTTCTGTTGACCGCCAAAACAGAAACGACTGAAGTAAGATTATTTACAGCATTACTATGTGTGTGTGTAACGTTAGCTGCTTAACCATATTTTGCTGACAAATTTGTATCCAGGAGTGAGCTAAACCTGACAAAACCTCCTTTTGGGGACGTCCTCATTTATAAAAACAGAATAGGGATAAATAACGTTTTTTTTTTTTAAATGTAGATATGTAGAAAGTGTTCTGTTAGTGTTAGGCTATAGTATTTATAACTGTCTTATAACAATATAGCTAAGCATAATGACCCTATTTAGATAGCTAAGCGTGTTTGAGTATAAACCAGACATACTTAGAGTCAAGATTTCTTAAATAATTCCCAAAGTTTGCTAAAAAGTAAAAAAGCTCTCATTTTAATCTCATTCCTCATGTTGTTCCAAACCTGTATTAGTTTCTTTCGTTTCTTTCTTTGAACCCTTGTAGTTGCCCATAGTCATTGACTTCCACTGAATGGAAAAAATACTCTGAAAGTCAATGGTGATGGTCAACTGTTTGGTTACCAACATTTTTCATAATATCTTATTTTGCGGAAAGATACATTTATATAGGTTTGGAACAACTTAAATGATGACAGAATTTAATTTTTTGGATGAACTACCCCTTTAAGTGAAATTAGATTTTGTATTGACCCCAAAGTGTATGACTACCATCAGTATTTAATATTGATGGAATAATATAATAATGTATAAACATGAATAGTTAAAGAAGACTGTTTGATTAAAAACAGATTACTACTGTGTAATTGAAGATAAAGGGGGCTTTTATTAACCCAAGTGTGGGATCAAAGGTCAGAGGGCAAAAGGCCCTGGGGAACTAGTGATAAATGATGCATGGGAAGTAATATGACAAATATGGTTACCATATGCAAAAACTTTTCCTTACTTATTACAAATTACCTGCAAAATAGTGTCTTTTGGCATTTTGTTAGATTTTCTAGGAATTGTTATTTTTATTTGAGTGCTATATATCTTGCAACTGCACTATTTCTATAGGTGTATTTGCTATATGAATCTCCAGTGTGATTTAATCAGTCAGTGTGAGCTCACTTACGGAAAACATTGCACTGTGCTACAGGCATTCAGCATCCTCATCTGCCAGACTAGCAGTTTTTAGTGACATTTTTAACCAGACATGTTAGATATTTTTACTCCCTAT
Source organism: Cirrhinus molitorella (assembly GCA_033026305.1). Lineage (NCBI taxonomy): Eukaryota > Metazoa > Chordata > Actinopteri > Cypriniformes > Cyprinidae > Cirrhinus > Cirrhinus molitorella. The sequence continues at coordinate 32,828,974 of CM065123.1, read as the reverse complement.
ATAAAGAAGGCTTTTTAAGCCTTCACAAAATCAACAGGTGTTTAGAAAAGTTCTGTGATGGTGTTTGCTATTTAGTTTTATTGGTATTTTAGTGGGGGAAATAAAATTAAATAGGCATTTTACTACAACAGGCCTCTAATTAAAATCTGAAAAAAAAAAAAAAGTATTTATAATTAAAATAATGAGCTGATTTTAAAGAGTAGAGTTTAGACGTGTGTGTCCATTCAGCTGGATCATATGATAGACCACAGTTCAAGGGTCCATGTGTTTTTCTTTCGTCAGCCCTTTCTGTCCATCTGCTATGAAACATTCACCCAACATTTCCACTTCCTCAGGCTGCACGCACGTTTGCGCTGAGATTTCATCTTAAACTGGAACATTCCCAAAATAGAAAGCCTTAAAATGACACACTAATACGAGACATCAGTACTGGTGAGTGTGCGTCCGTTTGAACCATGTATGGAAGATGTGACTAAACCATCAGCTAAAAGACCAGCATGACAAACTTCTGCTGTCTTACCTTTGACCTAATTACAATCCATCAGGCTCCAGAAGTGACAGATACAAGCAGAGGAGACCGAGAACTTGCCTTTAAACTTATAGTGTAAAGCAATAATGAAAATCATGTAACAGCAAAAACGTCCCTATTTACTAGCTCTCAATATGATAAAAACTCATGTCTAGGTTATTAGTAATAAACCATGCAGTGGGAATCTCAATGCCAGAGCTGTTAAACTTCAGCTCTGAATTAAAGCGCCTGCCACTTGGCTCAAATGGTTTCCATCTAAAAGAATAATGTGATCTATAAAACATTTGTGAAGCTCTAAAATGAATTCGCAGTCGCTCTGCACTGAGTCTGATTTTAATACCCAAATGAACCCGACAGCGATGCAAAATCACTCCCCTAATGTTCCATCTGCATGATGGGGTGAGTTAGGACATCTGCTTTTAGATGTTCAGGTGTGTTTAACACGTTTTCCCACATCCAGTGATCCGTAAAGCTTGTCTTTCATCAGTTCACAGGGAGCTAATGTAGTCTAAACTTTCCATTCATCACCTCTGGTTTCACGATTTTGAAGTAAATGATTTGTGTGTTATCAACATGATCACTTTGACCAACGCCTGATATGAAGGACTGGCAATGTCTGATTCAATTACAGGAGAACAGTGCAACTAACAATCTTCAGGATATGAATTCACAGGTCAGAGTTTAACAAATTTGAAAAAAACTCTGAAAAGCAATGAAATTTGCCTGAGCTTGCGTTTCCTATCCACTCCATTCATATTCACAGTTCATACAAAGAAAGTGTAGAGTGACTGTTCCTTTACTCTTTAGAAAAATCCAAAATCAGTTCTCTAATAAGATTATTGTGTTATATATGATATTTTTTTAACACAATTTACATAATTCACCTTTTATACAATTAAATTTGCAATTTACTTTTTTAAAATCAAGTGGAATGTCAGTTAGGTTGATATAATAAAATCATTTTATTATGATTTTTATCTAAGCATATTATTTATTTTATCTTATTTATTTTATCTAAGTATATTATATAAGTACACACTACGAAAAAAGACTAATGTAAAATGCCACGCAGGCCCTCAGTGAATTGTTTTTTAGACTGTTCATTGACATGATCTGTGTATTTGTGAGAGAACGGATTCACTAAAACATCTTTAGACTTCTATTCTAGAGCAGGAGGGTATTGTAGGAGTGTGTTTGATTATGAAATCACTAGGCGGACCAAATAGTTCTCTATCATGCTGCTATTTGTACTCCATTACTGGAAAATGTATTATCATGAAAACATCTGAACTAATGTCACATTAGTTGGTTACACCCAGCACTGAATCTTTACAGAAAATGATAGTCGAAAACATGCTGTAACGCATTTGTGTAGTGGCAAAGTTTGTTTTGTCTCTTCAGAACGGGAGCTAGAACTCTGTGACACAGGATGCTTGCGGACTAGAATTAGAAACGGATGGTTTAATTGACTGACTCTACAGGGAAACAAGTGGACTTGCTATTATACAGACACACTGGTGTTGGCTCAGCTGCCTAAACAGACGTATCATCAGCAGAAATCATTCTCACACACCCTCACCAGGCAGTGTAATTACTACACACGGCAGACCCGTTTACACAAGGCCAGTGATGGACATTTGACTCCCAAATATTTGTCGCTGACTTTACAAATACTGAGCAGGCTGGACGTGCTGCTGTTGATTAGTTTACTGAGTTCTTGGCTTGACATTGATTGGCATGAATGACTTCACATGCACAAACCACCCCACCATTACTAAGCAAAACCTGCTGGAAATCTGACAGCTCCACCTGGACTCGTCCATCACTTGAGTCTGTTGAGCCAGCTGTGATTCCACTGGGTGTCTGAAGTGATGTTGATATGCCAGAAATGTAATTATGTAAATTCTCTTTGAAATAGCAATTGCTCTTGCATAAACAATGTTTCTTTCTGTTTCTAGAGTAAATGTTGTGGTGCTTGATTGTGGAAAACTCACAGACACAATAGACTACAACAGTTGGGTACTGGGTTAATCGATGCTATAGGCTTTTATTTAAACTTATTTGCAAAAGAATCATGTTTAACAGCTGTATTTGTGGTGGAAAAACTACATTACCTATAATGCTATATAGAAAATTCCACCAATCACAAAGTCTTGGCAAGTAAATTGTGCCAAAACATGAAGTAATTGAGTCTTGCTATGCTATCTACATACATGTGTGCCTCAGTAGATTAGAATGTTGTGGAAAAGTTCATTTATTTCAGTACTTCAACTCAAATTGTGAAACTCATGTATTAAATTATATCAGTGCACACAGACTGAAGTAGTTTAAGTCTAACAAATTAGAATACTTCATAAGTCCAGTAAAAATTTTTTTACTTAATACTTAATAGGTGCTCTGTTTGCTTTAATTACTGCCCCAATTCACCTTGGCATGGAGGTGATCAGTCTATGGCACTGCTGAGGTGGTATGGAAGCCCAGGTTTCTTTGACAGTGGCCTTCAGCTCATCTGCATTTTTTGGTCTCTTGTTTCTCATTTTCCTCTTGACAATACCCCATAGATTCTTTATGAGGTTCAGGTCTGGTGAGTTTGCTGGCCACTCCAGCACACCAACACCATGGTCATTTAACCAACTTTCGGTGCTTTTGGCAGTGTGGGCAGGTGCCAAATCCTGCTGGAAAATGAAATCAGCATCTTAAAAAAGCTGGTCAGCAGACGGAAACATGAAGTGCTCTAAAATTCCTTGGTAAACGGGTGCAGTGACTTTGGTTTTCAAAAAACACAGTGGACCAACACCAGCAGATGACATTGTACCCCAAATCATCACAGACTGTGGAAACTTAACACTGGACTTCAGGCAACTTACGCTATGAGCTTCTCCACCCTTCCTCCAGACTCTAGGACTTTGGTTTGCAAATGAAATACAAAACTTGCTCCCATCTGAAAAGAGGACTTTGGACCACTGGGCAGCAGTCCAGTTCTTCTCCTTAGGCTAGGTAAGACGCCTCTGATGTTGTCTGTGGTTCAGGAGTACAAGAGGAATACAACAAATGTAGCCAACTTCCTTGACACGTCTGTGTGTGGTGGCAGTCTATTCCTTGTGAAGTTCACCCAAATTCTTGAATCGATTTTGCTTGACAAGCCTTTCAAGGCTGCGGTTCTCTCGGTTGTTGCTTTTTCTTTCACACTTCTTCCTTGCACTCTGTGAACAGCCAGCTTCTTTGGCAATAAATGTTTGTGGCTTACCCTCCATGTGAACGGTGTCAGTGATTGTCTTCTGGACAACTGTCAGATCAGCAGTCTTTCCCATGATTGTGTAGCCTAGTGAACCAAACTGAGAGACCATTTTGAAGGCTCAGGAAACCTTTGCAGGTGTTTTGAGTTGATTAGCTGATTGGCATGTCACCATATTCTAATTTGTTGAGATAGTGAATTGGTGTTTTTTTTTTGTTAAATATGAGCCAAAGTCATCACAATTAAAGGAACCAAAGACTTAAACTACTTCAGTCTGTGCTCACTGAATTTAATACACAAGTTTCAAAATTTGAGTTGAATTACTGAAATAAATGAACTTTTCCATTACATTCTACAGAATTGGTGCAAAGCCAGAGTTGGATACATCTTTGAATATTTTCTATATCTTATATATTTTTTCTTTTTTCTAGGGATGGCAGTTTAATGTGTTAATCAATTAGTTATGAAAAAAATTAAGTAATTAAAATATTTTAACGCAGTTAATGCACTAGCCCCGCCCCCAGATCTGTATCATCTTATATTTCATACAGTTGACTGTTAACAAATATGATGCAGGGCAACAACTCTATAAATGCAGTTATGCCCTAAAATTCAAGATATTGGTGGGAAAAAAATGCTCCTGTATGTGTTTTATCTCATATTTATATATATCACATATCACACCAGCAGCAAGTGCAATATGACACCAGTGCTGATTTTGTCCCAATCTATCACAAGCTTAAATGTGATTTTATACAACAGTTAAGTAAATAAGAGGTAGATGTGTTATAGTTTAAACACAACACTATGTGTTTTTGCTCAATTTTACCTTTGAAGCCATAGCACAACAACTGAATGGAATCCATGTTGAATCAATGATTTAAAGGCCCATTCATAAGGAGAGCCATTTACTTAATTCCTGAATGAATCAGACATTGGAATGAATCAATTAGAATGAGTGAATGTGTCATAAAGACATTTACCGCCACCTGCTGGCAGATTTATTTACTTTATCATCTAACACAAAAATAGCTTTAAATAATCTTTTGTAGGTATTTTCACAGACAAATTTATTTTGCGATTAATACTGAAATGTTTTCCTCAAAAAACATAATTTCTTTACGACTGAACAAAAAAAATCAGACATCTAGGATGACAAGGGGGTGAGTACATTATCTGTAATTTTTTGTTCTGAAAGTGAACTAATCCTTTAAAGCTGTCAAGTCAGCAGTCTTATGCTTTTGTCTGGGTTTTTTCTTTTTTTTTTTTTTGCTTCAAATTAAAGTTCATAATGTTGTGATTGAACAAAGACTTTTTTTAAATCCCTATGAGAAAAATGAATGAGAAAAATATTTTTGGAACAAACAGCGCTGTTGTGAGATAAGGTGTTGTAAGTGGTTACTAGATGTCCTGAGTGGCTGTTGACATATAGCAATGCGGTTGCTAGGAGGTTTCTTCTGCCTAGTGAAACAATCTTGTGGTCTGTATGTATGACTCAGCTCCCACCTTCAGTGGAAGACTGGGGGGTTTTATTTTACTGCTTTAATCATAAGTATAATTGCTTAGAATAGTGTATTCACTAGAGTTGAGAGATTTAATGGGTAGACTTGGAATTGAAAATTTAGTTGATCTTTTCAGTTAATTTTGATTGATTCCTGTCTTGTGATTGTTTCCCTAGTGAGAAGAACCCTAGTGAGGTTTAAATTCTTCATCATTCTCATCATCTGATAATCTGATAATCGACAGACAGTGTGAGAGCATTTGACCTTGTTGCATGAATCATTTATTAACGCCTGACACACATCTGGGATTGGGACGGCTGCCATTAGGCATCATTAGTGCTCTATAGATAGACCATAATGAGTCTTCGGTGCTGTCAGACATGCAGTACAGTGTTTTCCAAAATACACAAACATACAAATCCCAAGGGCTCAATATTTGTCTGGTTAGCCTAGTGCAATTTAGCTTCTGCTAGTTGATCATAGCTATAACATCTGCTTCTCTTATAAACTGCAAAACCGATTTTGCATATATTTCACTATTTTGAAACAACAGTGCAAGCAAGTGTACTGAAATGAATGGCAGTGCCAAAGGATAGCATTCTGAATGTATTAAAAATATCTGTGAATCTACACCCTACTTATTATTCACACACTCACTCTTCTGACGTCTGCTTGAGTTTCCAGCACTCAACAAAACCATGTTCCTCGCAAAACGCTTTACATACTTCCTCACGGTCCTGCCAGACACACACAGCACACACAGTGCACTGATAGGTTGAGCAGAGAATGGCCAGAGTTGAGTCACATGACCAGAGCGACCAATGAGAAGCTCAGGAAGCGCTGTCGTGAGCGGGACGGGGGCGTCTGACCCTCACAGGCGTGTCTGACTGTGGTGAAGAGGAATGCTTGCATTAACACAAGTTCTGAAACAAAACAGGGAGAGTATTAAACTGAACTTTATCTGACCTCGTACTCATAGCATGTTTGCAGCGCTGATGGATTTGACTTATAAACACAGCCTTGTGAAAAAGAAATACACATTTAGCATTTAAAAAAAATAAAGTACAATTATATATAATTACAGAAATAATATACTTAAGTGCAAACAGAATATTTTCAGACACTTTTTAACTGCAATTAATTTTATATTATTACAATTTAATTTTAAATTAAATGCAAATGGTGAACTTTAAAGTGTTTTAAAACTTGTATGTCATGTATTTAAATATATTTGTAAAGAAGTTGCAATTTAGTATGATTAAAGTAAGGGATAATCAGTGGTTTGCCATGCATTTAGGATTTTAAATGCAGGACATGGAGCCTAAAAACCACCCAACACAAAGTGCATTTACACATCAAACATCAAAATAAGTGTACTTCTTTGTTTACTTCTTAATAAAACATAAATAAATAAATGTGCTTTATAGGATTTTTTTGTTATTTGAGATTATTACAAAGTGCAATTTTGAAAAAAAGTGTGTTAAACACTCATCCTTTTATGTCCTATTTGCAAGTACAGTGTTTTAAAAACATAATTTTAAGATTTAAAGTGCACATTCAGCAGAGTTGAGCGCAGTTCTTTTTTACAAGGTCACTGACTGTTATAGTACAAATGCAATCTGGTTGATTTTGATCAGGGTTCATTTAGAACTGTTGTTTATGAACTGCTCTTACAACAGGAAGAACACAAACGCTGCACCCAAACATTAAAACAGAAGTGTGTTACCCTGTCACTGATTCAACTTCTGTTTTATGAAACTGTCATCTCTTAAATGTAACTCATGGGACTTAAAGGAACAGGTTACCTAAATGAAAATGCTGTCCATTTATTCACTCTCAAATCTGTATGTCACAAAAATGAGAAATTCTGAGAGTTCATAGTTCATACAGAACACAGCAAAAACGCTCAGTGTTAAATTAACACTCTGAGTGTGGACACATATAGACTGAAGTAGTGTTAAAATAACACTGAGCAGTGTTGAAGTTAATGAGATAATTGGGTAATTAGCAGCTGATGATTAAACATTAGTATAGACACCTGATGATAACAAGCAGAATCACCAAAGGAGAAAATCAACATTTTTAAGCAACTATTATAGTGGTCAGTGTTTGCATTAGTTGGGATCTTGACCCTTATATCTTTAATATTAGATTTTGTTTGGCTGCTGTATCTATGTTAAACAGCCAGACAAGTCAAGAGCAGCTGTCATCAGGTGATCATGGTAATGCTTTAACAGTTTTCCTTTATTGACTATAACAGTCTTGTAAACCAACAGCAACAGATCCTGTGTTTTCTATACATTTTGAAAAGATTTCTTTCAAGCAGTTCTGAATTTTACATATAGTTTAGGCACACACAGACATCAATAATCAGCATGAGAATCACAACAACGGTGAGCATCAAATAAGCATGTTGTAGCCAATCAAAACTCATCCGTGGTTCCCATCATGCATTGCCACATTGTCTTTCTATTTGTTTTGAGATCATCTGTTTTTCCGAATAAGCTGCTTATCACCATTGTTGAGATTCATACGCTGTTTCTTGATGTTTGTGTGTGCCTAAAAAAGTATTTTCGAATTTTGAATAAGAACTGCCTAAATGAAATTTCTCCAAAATGTATAGAAAATACAGGATCTATTGTTGTTGGTTTACAAGGCTGTTAATATCAGTAACAGAAGAATAACTCTGAGATTAGACGCTAGGTGAAATAACAATGATGTTAAAACATAACCATGAGCACCTGATGACTGCTGCTCTTGGCTTGTCTGTCTGTTTTAACGTAGATACAGCAGCCAAACAAAATCTAATATTAAAGATATAAGGGTCAAGATCCCAACTAATGCAAACACTGACCACTATAATAGTTGCTTAAAAATGTAGATTTTTCTCCTTTGGTGATTCTACTTGTTATCATCAGGTGTCTATACTAATGTTTATTCATCAGCTTCTACTTACCCAGTTATCTCATTAACTTCAACACTGCTCAGTGTTATTTTAACACTACTTCAGTGTCTATATGTGTCCACACTCAGAGTGTTAATTTAACACTGAGGGTTTTTGCTGTGTACTGTCTTACAGGCCTACAATTTCTGAAAAGCATAATATAAGTATATTAGCTAAAGTAGTTTCATGCAAATCACAGATGGAAATGGAACTTATCACTGACTGAATATTTTCCCATCCCTGCAGCACATCTCAAAAAACACAGCATCTATTGACATGCAAAGTTGCCTTAACTCACCTAACCTGCATGAACACTTTGACATGCTTATTTTCTTGATGTATCTGTTTATGTAGCACACACCGCCAGTTTAACCAAACGTTTGAAAACTCATGAACAATCCAAGACTAATTCACATAAATGTTAAACCTGTTGATGTTTACCCCTCATTACATTCGTCTGAACTCATGAATTCATTGCTAGTCTTCTGAGCGGTGTGGTGTTATTGTTCTGTGATGGATTGTGTGAGCAGAGAAAAACAATGAAGCTAATGTTCAGGCCACATCTGCTGGAGCTTTGTCCTCTCAGAGGGGTCAGCGAACGGAAACGCTCTCGGTGAAACAGATCAGTGTCATTGTGCACTTTAATACATGCATGGAGCTCTAATATAGAGTGATCAGCCACTGTTGACCTCTACCTTTTAAACCTACCTATTAGGGCTGCACGATATTGGAAAAAAAACTCAAATTGCAAATTTTATAGGTGAGTAAATCAACATTGAAAATAAACATTGAGAATTACAAACATAGATAAATATAATAGAACAAAGAAAACAGTGTTTTATTTTTTTTAGGTTAGCCCAACAGTGTTCAGGTACAGAAATTGAATAATCAAATGTAAAATAACACTGCATAGTCTTCACTGTATAAATTAAATCACAAAAAAGTGATTTTTTGCTCTGTTTTGCTGTTTGATTAACATTCATGATACAGAAAGCCTCAGGAACATTAAACTGCTGTGAACCTACTGTTACACGTTCCATTTTCTTTCTCAATTGTTTGCCTTCAGCTAAGCCATAAGCAACTGTGTTTACAAGGATACCAGTGTTGCCAAGGAATTGGGCTACTTTTACACTGTTGCCGCGTGTAGTTTTTGATGTCTGCGGGTTGAAGTGACCCCAATAATGTCATATTTAGCCTCTAAAATACAAATTTACCAGGGGAACTCCAACAAAAAAACGTGTATATTATCCCCCGGAACTAAAGGAATTTAAAGGAGGATGCCCATCAAAACAGATCAGGCTAGTTTTGGGCTAGTTTTGAAAAGCAGTTGGGCGGGTTTTGGTGTGAAAACCTGGCAACCCTGAAGGATAATTGCTGAGAACTGCATCTTGTGTATGTGCCATTTCAGGCACAAATAGCCACGGAAGTGAACGGAATTCACATGCATCTGCATGGCTCTCATCCAGGGTTGTCAGGTTTTCACACCAAAACCCGCCCAATTGCTACTCAAAACTAGCCCAAAACTAGGCCAATTCGTTTGAGGGGGATCCCCCTTTAAAAAATTGAGTTCTGGGGGATAAAATACAAGTTTTTTTGTCGGAGTTCCCCTCGTTAATTGTATACTGTAGATCATAGATCTCATTATAATCAGTGATGCTCTATGCACTGGATGCGGCGCGGCATGACAAATCCCCGACAGTAAACACAGCCACGTTCTATTTATGACAAACTCACACAAAGTTCAAATTAAATGCAAGGGTCGCGTCCAATGTTTAGACAGACTTTCACTTTTGATGTTGCGGCGCAGACAGCTGTCGTGTCAAGTGTAGACAAGGTGATTGTGAGCAAAGAAAATGATCAGTATAAATAACGATCAGTATACTAAACATCGCCATCCTGCTATGTGACTATTGCGGATGCGCTATATCACAATATCGATGCTGAAACGACATATCGTGCAGTCCTACTATCTATACACCAAACCTGCAACTAAACTTACCTGTTTAGCAATTCAACATAAGCCCAATAGGTATTGTACCTAACAATTCATTATCTTATTATTAAGTATATTTAGAGACACCTAATATAAAGTGGAACCTAACACCTGTATGTTTTTATAAAAAGGATATGTTGGATTTTCATTTTCATTCGCTGATTTTGTAATCAGTATTTCTGTCTTTGCAAAAGTAATAAACACACAGTGAAATATGCAGCTCTGTTGCTGCTGCATGCTGCAGACAAAATGCAAAGATTTAATGCAAACTTTGGCAAATCCAGCAGGGCTCATTGTAGCAGTCTGGTGCTTTGTAAACACAATTTTGTTTCCAGGTGATCTGTTGTAAACCTGTGCACCCTAAATCACAGAAGGACACTCAATCAGATCAGAGCTGTCCTGATGCTTGCCATTTTTTTTTTTTTTTTTTTTTTGTGCAGTATGCATCAGATGGTCAGAGTGTACATCAAGCACAAGACAGGACTGAGAGATTTTCATCAGATTAGCAGAAAAACAGTAAGGAAAGAACTAGCTTATCTGAGGAATACCTACTTTATGTGATTGCCGTAAGATGACTATGTTTGACACTGATATATTTCCCCATTTTCACTAAACATTTCTTTGATATCAGCTGTGAAATCATTTGCAGAAACTATTGCATCAAGTAACAAAAAAACAGTGAACTGGGTGGTTTTATGCATAGATCCGGCAGCTTTTTCCTGTCTAGGCAGTCTGTTGCTATGACTCTCCAAACATGCAAAGTTTTCAGAAATGTTTTGTGTTTTCAAGAGTGACGAATCCTCCATCCATCTTTTACAATTCTGCAGTGCTTCAGTCAGTTGCATCAGTGACCACATCCTTCCACTCTGTGTTTTTTTCTCCATTCAATGAAATCTAAGGGCGAGCTGTTGAGTGCAGATTCAGGCCTAAAATGTTAAACGTAAGGTCAACGTGTTGTTTCAGTCCTAAATTAGACTGTGTTATTGGGGTCTGATGTTAAAGCTAAGACTAGCCGTATGATTTGAGGAATCATTCACGTCTGGAGCACAAATGCTACAACATGACGCACACAGTGAACTTTAAACTGTAGAATTAGAACTTTAGAAAAATTCCTAACCCTTAATGTGAGTGATAGACAAAGCATTATATTCGTCCAAAGGTGGATTTTATATGTAAAATAAACTGCATGCATTTTGTGAAAACAAAAGCAGTGATAGTCACACATTCACATGTGTGAATTTCATCAGTACAATTGACTGGAAATTCAATCTTTTGTAAAGAAGTATAAACAGTGTTTTATTTCTTAATTTCAGGGCTGCCCCCTCACAAGTGCATGTAATAATAATCCAGCAATAATAATGCAAGGCTTGGCAAGCGGCAGTAATAATTAGGAGACCACTATAGAATCACCACATCACACAAACCTCAGCTATACTGTTCAGATCACATACACACCTCACATCTGCCTCCTGCCCTTTAATGTTAAACAGCACGCATGCTCTTCCTCTTCAAAATAAAAAGAACAACCACTCAAACTTAGCTGTGGTCTGTCTTGAGGTAACATAACTAGTCACTCCACCCAGTTGAAGCCTGTGCATGATCTTTTTAAGCAGAATGTAAAGATGTTAGGAGCCAGAAGCATCTGTGAGCACGACACAGCTGGAACAAAGCTGTAAGCTTTAGAGATGCAATGTGAGCTCAAGTGATGTCATCTGTACACTGTTTAACATGGCCCAGTGCATGTACTCGTATCGAATTTTATAACACAGTTGTGTTTGCTAAGGCAGCACTGTTATTTTCACTCATACTAATGGTTTAGAAGTTGCATTGGCCTGCAGTGCAGTGTTTGTGCTCCAGACATGCATGATTCCTCAAATAGAGGATGTTGTTGAGGAGAGTGTGCTGCTGTTGAAGTAAGTGATAGGATGCACCATTTTCATCTGCTGAAGCATAAAACAGGTGAAATGGTAAAGAGATGCACAATTTTTACTTTTTTTCCCTCTCAGAACTGCAAGAAATGAACTCACAATTCTGACTTTTGTTTCTCAGAATTGTCCATTTTTACATTTGTTTTGTTTTAACACTGAATAAGACTTTTTTTTCACAATTGCCAGTTTATATCTCACCATTCTGAATAAGAAGTGTTTATACACTGCCCTCCAAAAGTTTGGAAACACCCCTGTGAAAAAAGACAGGCAAAGTGTGGTTTTGGACGATATCAGCATAAATCCTTATCATATTTTGGTGCAAATACATTAAAGTAACTTGACATTATCATTAAAGACCATCATGTCTGTCATGGAATGGCCTCCCTAATCACTTGACCTACTATGGGAGGAACTGGACCGTGATGTTCGTAAGAAGTGTCCAACCAGTGTGAATCATCTTTGGGCAATCCTCCAGGAGGCTTGGAGTAATACACAAGTCAATGTTTAAATAAACTGACAGCTCAGGTGCCCAGATTATGCAGAGCTGTACTAGCTGCTTATGGTAGATATAAAGTTTTTCTATGTATAAACTGTTTATGTAATAAAATATGTTTTTTGTAGCTTGTGTTGTCCCTTATCAGTGCAAAATTATCACAAATTAAAAAGGATTCATAGAAATATTGTCCAAAACCCCACTTTTCTAGGGCCTTTCAAAACTTTTGGAGGGCAGTGTATTTTGTAATTCTGAGGTAATATATCACATTTTTGAGTTTTTATGTCTCAATTGGGATTGCTTTTCACAGAATTGTAAGATTTTATTTACACCCAGAATATCCTAAAATATCCAACATCCTATAATAGTAATGTGATTAAATGGATGAATGGATGGATGGATAAATAGATGATGTGTGTGTGGGTGGATGGATGGATGGATTGATGATGGGTGGATGGGTGGATAGATTGATTGATTGATTGATTGACTGAAGGATGGATGGATGGATAGATAGATTGATGATTGGTGGATGGGTGGATAGATAGATGATGGGTAGGTGGATGGATAGATGGATAGATGATGGATGGATGATAGATGGATGGATAGATAGATGATGAGTGGGTGGTTGGATGGATGGATGATAAATAGATGATGTTGGACAGATGGATGGATGGGTGGATGGATGGATAAATGGATATGATGGATCGGTGGATGGATGGATGGATGAATGGAAGGATAGATAGATGATGGGTTGAGTGGGTTAATGGATGGATGATAGATGGATAGATTGATGATTGGTGGATGGATGGATAGGTAGATGATGGGTGGATGAATGGATGGATGGATGGATGTATGGATAGATAGATGATGTTGGACGGATGAATGGGTGGGTGGCTGGATGGATGCATAGATTGATGGATGGATAGATAGATAGATAGATAGATAGATAGATAGATAGATGTTGGATGGATGGATGAATGGATGGATGGATATGATGGATGGGTGGATGGATGGATGGATGGATGGATGGGTTTGTGAATGGATGGAATAGATGATGGATTGAATGATGGATGGATAGTTACAGTAGAGCATTTCATTAGCGATAAGGTTATGGGTTTGCTTCCCAGGCAAAGCAGGAATGTAACCTTGAATGCAATGTAAGTAATTTTGGATAAAAAGTGTCTTTCAAATGCATATCTGTAACTGTGTGTTAATCTGTGTATCTCTGTTCTGCAGTATGCTGGAGTGGCTGAGTGAAGTGTTCTGGCAGGAGCGTCTGTGGTTCCCAGAGGGTTTGGGATGGGCTGATCTGGAGGACCGTGATGGACGAGTCTACGCAAAAGCACGGGATTTGTGGGTGGCACTGCCAATTGCCGTCCTGTTTCTTGTAATTCGACAGGTCTTTGAGAGGTGGGTCAAAGCTCAGTCTTTCTCTTCCTCTGTGATTAACTCCACGCAAAGCATTCTCTCCCTCTGCCTCTGTCTGACCTGTTTATAAATAGATCTTTAGTTCTATTTATACATGTCGATGTGCTTTTTGTCTCTCGCTTTTCAAACTTTAATGTCTTCTCTCCCTGCGTCATGCTCACATTTCTCTCCCTCTCTTATCCTGATCTGTCTCTTCACATCATCTCTTGCATCCTCAGTCATCCTGTGAATTTTTAATAACTGTGAGTCTCAAAATTAAGGAACAAGAGGCAGAATTAGGATCAGTGTACTAAAATACACCTAATTACATATTCTGGTTAGAACTATAATAAGCTGCCTGACTAGACTGTGAGACATCTTACTGGCATTTGGAACAGAGACACAGTCTCAAGTCACTAATCATTAATTGATCTAAACAGGCCATTTGAACATATCAAACACATCATTTAAAATGCATAGACCAAAAAAAGTTTTTAATGTAAAAAAAAATAATGTATGAAGTCACTGCTCACCAAAGCTGCATTTATTTAATTAAAAATACAGAAAGACATAGTATAAATTGTGAAATATTATTATCTCTGTGAATATATATTAACATGTAATTGATTACTGTGATCAAAACTTCAATTTCATTACTCCAGTCTTCAGTGTCACATGATCCTCCAGAAATCATTCTAATATGCTGATTTGCTACTGTATGTTCAGATATGTTGCTATACCATTAGCCTCTCTGCTGGGCTTGAAAGAAACAGCCAGGCGGCGAGTTACACACAACCTCACGCTGGAGTCCTACTATTGCAACACAACTAAAAACCCTACACAGGTGCGTGAACTGCTCTTACACACGAATAACAGACTGGTCTACACCAGTGCTTCAGCTCTTATTCTGTTTTTTATCCTCCAGAGTTCAGTAGAGAAACTGTGCAAGCAGACAGGATGGACAGAGCGGCAGGTCCAGCGCTGGTTCAGGCGGCGAAGGAATCAAGACAGACCCAACCTTCTCAAGAAGTTCCGTGAGGCCAGGTGAAAAAAAACACTCCAACAGCTACTTTGCTACTTTCCTCAAAAGCACTCATTGTAGTCCGGTTACCATTGACCGTTTCCTGTGAGATGAGCTTTAGCTGCTGATGTATGAGATTAAATGGTGCTTTATGACATTGGTTTCTGTAAGTGAAGTGCTAAAGATAAAGTCAGTTGTATAAACGGTGAGTCTGATCCTCTGAAGTGTTCCTACTACTTAAATTATTCATATGTTTAGTAAAAATTTTAAAGGCTTGTTCACATGCAGATGTTCTCAGTATTGGTCCTGGAGGACAACAGCACAGCTCATTTTTCCAGCTGAGGTCTTAAAGCCTAATGCATTACATTACATAGCAAGAAAATTTGCATTTAGGTTCAGCATAGTGAGCAAGGAAGATCTCAGTGAGTATCATTTCCATTGATTTTAATAGTGCAAATTAAATTAAATTAATGTAAATCAACGTCTGTACAGTAGAACTGTAGTAAAAGGAAGTTCAACACTCTTCGGCGAAAAGAAGAATGAAGCACAAATGTTTTTGTTTGTCCTGAACAGTTAAACTGTCTGCTGTTCATCAGAAAAATCCTTCAGCTGCCACAAATTCTTTGGTTTTCCAGCATTTTTGTGTATTTGAACCCTTTCCAACAATGACTGTATGATTTTGAGATCCATCTTTTCACACTGGGGACAACTGAGGGACTCATATGAAACTATTACAGAAGGTTCAAACACTCACTGATGCTCCAGAAGGAAAAAAAAACATGCATTAAGAGCCTTTGCATCTTAACTTAAATTTACCATGATTTTCAAATTTCTCTTAATGCTCTTAATGCATGTTTTTTCCTTCTGGAGCATCAGTGAGTGTTTGAACCTTCTGTAATAGTTGCATATGAGTTGTCCTCAGTGTGAAAAGATGGATCTCAAAATCATACAGTCATTTTTGGAAAGGGTTCAAATACACAATGCTTGAAAACCATAGAATTTGTGGGAGCTGAAGGATTTTTCTGATGAACAGCAGACAGTTTAACTGTTCAGGACAAACAAGGGACTCATGAACAACTATCACTAAACAAAAAAACACAGCTGTGGATCATTCAGGTAACAACACAGTGTTAAGAATCAAGGGTATGTAAACTTTTGAACAGGGTGATTATTATAAATTCAGCTATTGTTTTCTCTTGTGGACTATATGTAAATGTCTTTTATGTAAAATATCTTATTCAGGTCAGTACTAAATAAAAAATAACATGCATTTTGTATAATCCCTCTTATTTTGCTAAAAGAATTAACATTTTGCAGATTCTGCAAGGGGTATGTAAACTTTTGAGCACAACTGTATATATACATAAAGATTTGTATATGAATTTAATTTGCATATAAGGACATTTTTTGTATTGACTTTTTAATTGTATAATTATGTTTGACTCATTTCATGAAATATAAACAGTGGCTGTTGTTTTCATGACAGATTCATGCAAACATACAATAAATAATGAAGACAACAGGTTAAGTAAAAATAAAATGATGTAAAAAATATGTGATATAGTTCAAATATTTATCTCATGAGTTCATTGTCATTCATAGTCATTGAATGGCTTTTCTGAGGTAAACGTGATGTTGCATTATTGTTAACGAGCTGTTTTACTGATACTGATGTCATTCCACATTTGAAACACTGATAAAGCAATTACGAGACAGGATATATTTGTTTGTTCTGTTTCTTTCAACAACTTCTGGCATTCATTAATGCGTTTTTCATGCTGTAACTAGTAGTAAAAAGGAAGAGTTGAACAGTTCACATAAGGCTACTGCAATCTGTCACGCCACATTAAAGAGTGTCAAAACAACATTTATTAATTGTTTTTCATGATAAAATTGACAGAATATGAAAGATCAGACATTGTTTCAGATCAAAAATAACAGCACCTATTGTGATTATTTGATGGCGTGCACTAAAAAATAAAGTTTACTTTTTACACATTTTTGTTAAAGATCAACTGAAAAGATTCATCCAAGGTTCATCCAAATAAAGACTCATTAAAATCAGGAAATACATATTGTTAATCCAGCAGTAGCCTCCACACAACTGATGTTTACCTGATGTAGTTTAAGCATATTGTGTGCATAAAATAGACACTGACAGTCAAAATGTGTCATCACAGAATGCCATCACAAATATAGTGAAATATTTGTTTGTATGTTAAAAAATGCATACACTTCTTATGAAAGACCACATTGGAAAAAAGATGTTTCCCCCATAACAGTTTAGTTACAGCATCTAACACCTGGGTTTAACTGTACTAACCAAATCTTGTCTCTTTTGCTCTTTTGTAGCTGGAGATTCGCCATTTATCTCCTGGCCTTCATCGGTGGTCTTGTTGCACTAATAGATGTAAGCCATTAGCAGTTTCAGCCTGTTTTAACCCTGTTATTTCCTGTGCTGATTTATTACATAACACAATCTGCCTTGTCTGTGTCTTTCTCTAGAAACCCTGGTTGTATGATCTGGAGGAGATGTGGAAAGGTTTCCCCACTCTAGTGAGTAAAAACATGGCATCAAAAACATCTAAACATGTCAAGCAGCTTTTTTCTGAAGTGTTCCTTATTATTTCCAGAAAATACAATAAATTGTTGTGAATATACAGTGACTTTAAATGCACTTGGAGCACAAACTACAAATTTAGTGCATGGGAACTAAGCATTTCCATAGCCAACTAACTTTAAATAGAGCTGATGTTGCACTGATGTCAGGTCTGTCATTTATTTGTTTGTTCAAAATAAGAGAGATTCCTTTATGAAAAAGATTTAAGGAATTAAGGAAATGATGTACTAATGATATAGAATATATATACAAGTGTACTTAACTGAATGTGATTTTTCATTTATTACATGTTATTTGCAATTTCATGTATTATAGTTTAACTTTATATTAAATGTAGTATTTGCAGTTTTTTGACCCAGCAGTAGGAATTAAGTACATCTTTATATGTAACTTCATAATTACTTCATTATCTTTGAAATATGGTTACTGCTGAAAGTACTGATAAGTATTTATGATAAACTAAAATATACTTTAATGCCATTTGTATTGAAACTTATATGCCATGTTTTTAAAATAATTTTAATTACACATATGTAATGATGATGTGTAGTGCATTTAAAATATATTAATTTTTAAATTATGAAAGTATACTACAGCGCACATTCAATATAATTAAGCACCCTTCTTTTTACAAGTTAAATAATGAAATCAGATAGTGAAGTATCTGTCTTTTTTAAAATTTAAAACCTATAAAAAATAATATGTAAGTATTTAGTTGAAGTGATAATTTAAAAAATCATTATCAGATGGTTATGTAATATATGTGACCCTGGACCACAAAACCAGTCATAAGTCGCTGGGGTATATTTGTAGTAATAGCCAAAAATACATTGCATGGGTCAAAATTATAGATTTTTCTTTTATGCCAAAACTAATTAGTATATTAAGTAAAGATCATGTTCCATAAAGATATTTAGTAAATTCCTACCGTAAATATATCAAAACTTAATTTTTGATAAGTAACATGCATTAGTAAGAACTTCATTTGGACAACTTTGAAGTCCATTTTCTCAATATTTTAATTTTTTTGCACTCTATTTGCAACTATTTTCTAATAGTTGTATCTCGGCCAAATATTGTCCTACCATACTTCAATTAAAAGCTCATTTATTCAGCGTTCAGGTGATGTGTAAATCTCAATTTCGAAAAATTGACCCTTATGACTGGTTTTGTGGTCTAGGGTCACATATAGAACATTTGTGAGTTTAATTTCCAGGAAAATAGCGTAATATATGATATTTTAAACATGATACATTACTCATTCCTTGATTAAGATTTTTTCTCATATCGCCACTTCTACTAAAGAAATTTGATCCGCATCAAACTTAATTTGCAGTCAAGTAATATCAATAAAGTTTGTTAATAACTTTTTTTATTTGGCAAGTATATACTGTACAGTATTCCTAAAGTTGATAACTGAGTGTACCGTCTCTCTCTTTCATTCAGACACTCCTGCCATCTCAGTACTGGTACTACATGCTGGAACTGGGTTTCTACACTTCTCTTCTTTTCAGTGTGGCATCTGATGTCAAACGCAAAGTAAGTCTGCCATCAGTCATCATCATTATCACACTCCAAACCTCATTTTTGCATCTCAATGAATCATTTTATTCAAACACTTAATCCATGTGGACTTCAGCTTTTGAGCAGTGCAGTATTCAAAGCAGGAGCTAATGTTGGGAATCACTGCAGGCTGTTTTGTTTTTGCGGTGGGCTTAATGACAGATGTTTAGATTATATTTCCATAAGCTACTTTCTGTAATAAGTCTCTGGACTTGTTTTTTTCCATATTTTTCCATATTTAATATGATACTTTAGGATGTTAATGAAGTTCTTTATCGCATTTTCTTAAACAAAAGTTTTAAACGTATTTCTGTTTATTTTATTTTTCGGGGGGCTTGTTTTGGTATGGTCAGGGCTCTACAACAGTTAAATAAACAAGAAGTTAACATTAAAGGAACACTCCACTCTCATTTTCCAACTACCCTAGAGTTAAACAGATGAGTTTTACCGTTTTTGAATCCATTCAGCCGGTCTCCGGGTCTGCCGGTAGCACTTTTAGCATAGTTTAGCATAAATCATTGCATCTGATTAGACCATTAGCATCTCGTTCAAAAATGACCAAATATCTAGTGTGTAATAAGACAGACAGAAAATGAAAAGTTGCGACTTTTCAGGCTGATATGGATAGGAACTATACTCTTATTCTGGCATAATAATCAGGGAACTTTGCTGCCGTACCATGGGTGCAGCAGGCGTAATATTATGCAGCGCCTGAAAATAGTCCCCAGTTCCTTTAAGTGACTGACATTGTCTGACTATAACACTATTGCCTGATTTTGCTCTATTTCGTTGTCAAAAATGGCCTGAAACAAGTCACAACTGAGCCGCTGCACATCTCCATTCAAACACAGTGGTGTTTCGTATATGAATGAACATGCGTTTTTTGTGAGTCAATGATTAATTTTCCCAAACATAAAGACTCTAGCTTTATTCCTGAATGAATCAGCCGTTCGAACGAATTAATGAATGATATGATTCAGTAATTAAATCAGTGACTTGCCGCCACCTATTGGCAGATTTAGTTTCATTTTTAAAGTGTCTTTTCAGTTATTTAAATCATTTAATATTTCTATATTCTATATTTCTATATTCAAAATGTATATTCACTCATGCCACCTCTGAGCCTCATTAAACATGAAAATACACCTACAAGCCACATTTGTGTTCTCTGTAGTACAAATACATTTTGTTAATACTGTTAATACATGTTAATAATTAATTAATAATTAATTAGCCTACCTGTTCTTATTCTGTTGTTTTAATTAGAAATTTTAAAGAGCTTTTAAAATATAAAAAAAATGACATTAAAGATGACATACTTGTAATAAAGTTGCCAAAAATGCCATTACAAAGATAAAAACAAAATTCCCCTGTAAATCACTTTAAGGAGTCAAATATCACCTCGTAATGGGAAGGCTAATTTTTGGTCAGATTTTTTTATTATTGATTAGAAGGTGCTCCTGAAATTTTGACTGTGCTCCTGTGCTTTTAGGAGCACAAGTGGTCCTAAAAAGAAAAGTAAGCATAAAGCCCTGGGTATGGTAACATAGCAATACCTGGCAACACTGCAACAGAAAAAAAGCATCAAAAAAGCTCATAAAGAGAACAAGCATGTTATAAATACTAAATTATGACAGGAATCTTGAGTAGCATTATAACTGAACTTGATGGGAAATATGAGCTGTGTGAAATATGAACTAGTAATTTGATTCTGTTTTCTTTATAATGAATCTCATTAAACTGGCGGGCATAGAATGAAGATCTCATAGCTGTGTAATGATATTAGCATTTCTCACCGTCTCTTGCAGGACTTCAAAGAGCAAATTATTCATCACGTGGCCACCATCATGCTGATCAGCTTCTCCTGGTGTGTTAATTACATCAGAGCAGGAACGCTCATCATGTTCATGCACGATTCAGCTGACTATCTGCTAGAGGTGAGAAGAACAACCGCACAAACATCTGACAACATTTCACACATTTACACAGATTTTACACAGTTTAACTCTGTAACAAATGTTAAGTGGAGACAAGGGCATAATGGGACGTCTGTGCCTCATATTCATATTGTCAACACAATAGAGTAGTTTAGATGTTATATGCAGACATATGCACTTAAAGTATGTGCTTTATTGGAAAGAATAGTGTAAAAATGTGCAATAAATTATAAGGGTATAGTATTCACAGTACATTTTGGCACATGTAGTAGATCATTTTGGTATTTTGTGCGTGTGGAAAATGTGCACATTGGCACTACTGATTAAAAGTTGTTTTTTTTAAGAAATTAATACTTTTATTTAGTTATAATGTTGCAAAAGATTTATATTTCAAATAAATGCTGTTCTTTTAAACTTTCTATTCATCTGTGAATCCTGAAAAAATAAAATGTATCATGGTTTCCACAAAAATATTGTGCAGCGATTATTGATAATAATCAGAAATGTTTCTTGAGCAGCAAATCAGCATATTAGATTTCTGAAGGATCATGTGACACTGAAGAGTGGAGTAATGATGCTGAAAATTCAGCTTTGATCACAACAATACATTACATTTTAACAGATATTCACACAGAATTAGGCCTAAAACCATCCAGTCTTAATTTTACATGCTGTACAGTATAGATGATGTGAATTTGGATGCGACCTGAGTAGAAAACCCATTTCCGTCTGTCTCCTACTTCTGTACACATCAGTTTCTCCCCCTCATATCATCTCTCTCTCTCTCAGTCTGCTAAGATGTTTAACTACGCGAGATGGAAGAACGCATGCAACTACATCTTCATCCTGTTTGCTGTGATCTTCATCGTCACACGCCTCATCATCTTCCCTTTCCGGTACACATCTCATTCGTCTCTCTGTTTCCCTCCACACACATGCTCATCAAACATGCCATTCCTGATGTGATTATGATACTGTTGTGGTGTGTGATGATAATACATAAAACCAGGTGCTAAATAGTTTGACTGAAAACAAAGATGTGTGTAATACTGTATAACATTGCAAATTAGTGTGATGTCTTAGAAGGCAGCTGTCAGTGTTGTTTTTTCATGCATTTCTGTCTTTCCCTCAGGATCATGTATTGTACATGGGTGTATCCCGTGACTATATACCCTCCATTCTTTGGATATTACTTCTTTAATGGGCTGCTGATGATTCTCCTGTGTCTGCACATCTTCTGGGCTGCACTGATCATACGCTTGGCCTTCCGCTTCTTGAGCAGTAACGTATGTCTGCATGATTTCATATTTACATTTACACATACAGTAAGCTTTATCGGTAACACTTTACAATAAGTTCATATTAGTTAAAGAAACTGAATTTGTAAATTTGCCTAAAATGTCCTCCCTCTCAGGTCATCCAAAATGTAGATAAGTTTGTTTTTTCATCAGATATGTGTCATTCCATCACTTGCTCACCAAATGATCCTCTGCAGTGAACGGGTGCCGTCAGAATGAGAGTCCAAACAGCTGATAAATACATTACAATAATCCACAAGTAATCCACACCATCCATCATTAAGATGCTTTTAACTTTAAACCAATGTTTCTGGCTAAAATAGAGTCCATAAAAGAGTCCATAATTCATAATAACACTTTCTCCAGTGACAAAATATCATCTGTTATGAATCCGGAGAGAAATCTGCACAGATTCAGCACTGTTTACAAGCCAAAACAGCTCTAAACAAATATGTGTGTGGATTTTGATGTGAGAGACAAAAGGAGATAGACTTTTTCACTGGATGAAGTGTTATTATAGAATATGAACTCATATTTAGCTGGAAGTGAAGGTTTAAAGTTAAAAACATTGTAATGATTAATTTGTTTCAGCTTTTGTCTTCTCAAGATGTATTCAGCACCTGAATATATTCCCCAGCTGTTTTACTATTACTTTAGTGGCTTAGTGCTGGTCACATTGGAAGTTACCTAGCTGGGGACTATTTTCAGGCACTGTGTAATATGGTACGGCCCATGGTAGGGCAGCAAAGTTCCCTGATTATTACGCCAGAATAAGATTCCTATCCATATCAGCCTGGAAAATCGCAACTTTACATTTTCTGTCGGTCTTAGTACACAATGTAACTACAGAAGAGTCAAGTTTTAAATAGGAAAAATATTGAAAATATTTGGTCAATTTTGAACGAGATGCTAATGGTCTAATCAGATTCAATGATTTATGCAAAGCTATGCTAAAAGTGCTAACGGCAGACACAGAGATAGGCTGAATGGATTCAAAAACGGTAAAACTCATCTGTTTAACTCTAGGGGAGTTGGAAAATTTCAAAAAAGTGGAGTGTTTTAGAATATCATACTTTTTGTTCTCTGGAAAACACAAAGTCATACAGGTGCAGCATGACGACACATTTCAGTTTTGAGTGAACTATCCCTTGATGTTTTGTGTATATATTTGAAGATCACATTCTCACACTGTCATTCTTCCTCAACAGTCATCAGTAGAAGATGAGAGGTCTGATCGAGAGGAGACAGACGAGTCAGAGGAGGAAGAACATATGAAAAATGGAGAGATCAAAAAGAACGGACCAGCTCAGAACGGCCATGCTACATATAATAACAACCACTCTAAAAAAACAGAGTGATATCTTGAGAGGACAGGACACAGAAATGTTCAGAAACCCAGAGATTTTTCCATTCCTGAAGCAGAACAGACTTGGGTGAAGAACAGAGGATCAATTGCTGACACTACAGACAAACACACAAACATGCCGTCATCACACAAACACGGGCACATTGTGCCAAACTCCTCTGCCCGATGGGACGAACAGGGAGCAATGCTGCCTCTACAGACTTAAGCTTAGATGAGCAGATCACCTAAAAATCTACATCATTTACTGATGCAGTTTCATACCTCTGTGACTTTCTAGCAGTCATTTATAGCAGAATGTCCAAAACTGCTCTTCCCCATACAATGAAAATCAATGGAGACCACAGCATTCAAGCAAGATTTTCAGTCAGTTCCTCAAATCTGTTAAATAATATCTCATATGGACTGCTTTTATGCTGCAGTTTTGTGCTTCAGAGAGCTTGAAATCCTCTCATTTCATTGTATGGAAGACAGCTATGGAATAAAAAAATAACAGGTAATTGTGACTTTTTTGTGACTCACAATTCAGAATTAGTTTCTTACAATTCTGAGAAAAAACTGAATTCCAAGATATAAACTCAGAATTCAGACTTTTTTTGTGAGATGTGAAGTCAGAGTTGAGAGAAAAGTCAGAACTCTGAGATAAAAAGTCTCAGTTAGCTTTTTTAATTTTATATTCTGTGGCAGAAATGGAGTAAATGATGACAGAATTATTTTAGGTGACCTGTGCCTTTTAACAGTGCCTTCCTTTGCTATTGTTTGCTCATTTTCATGCCTTGTTTTTAATGTTTAATTTAAAAAACTGCAATCAAAGTATAAACATTCATCTACAATACATTATTTTTCCACTGAATACTAAACACATTTAGATACCAAGTAAAGTGCGCTCACAGTTCACTGGCAGAAAAAAAATGAATCATCCATTGTCATTAGTTTAGCGATATCTGAAGAACATCTCACACAGAAGTCACTTTCAACCAAACATTTCTGATTACTCAGTCTGCGTGAGGGAATCTTTCACCTGTTGTGGCACCTGTTTTGCTCACAAAAGTGTTTTAGTAATGCATTTTCACACATGGAATAATTCTGCAATAGCAATGGTTACTAAAAACATGTTTTGTCTGATGCTGCAGCCACAACTTAAAAGATGATCTGTAGGGACATCATAAACCAAAAATGACTGAGTGCTTCTTAAAATATGGCCACATGTCACTAACTTTCTAACGTAGTGTGTAAACCAAAGTAAAACCATGCAATTCACTGCCAGTTCTTTTGACGAGAAAACCACTGCTGTTCACTTTATGAATGTGGTATTAAACCCATATTTAGAAGTTCCTAAAACTGAACAAGGACGTATTGGCCAGTTGTAGCGTGTTCATTTTTACACAGATTGTGAATCTTCACAAGCTGCCAGCCAAAGATAGAATGAATGTGTAGACGTGTGTGTGTGTGTGTGTGTGTGTGTGTGTGTAGATGCAGTCTGAGTGGTTTGTCACCACTGAAAACGTCTAAGATATAGGATCTTCTCATTTCTCTGCAGTGCAGCAGCCAGTACTCTCTACAGATTAAATCCCATAGCTCTGACTAACCTGCTTCATATTAATCATCTCATTCACTTCGCATTTCTTTGTACTGCTCTGATTTCATCATTCCTCCCATTGTCCTTTGTCAGCTGCCCATTGTTCTGTTCAGTACATAGTTTCAGATGCAGTCGAATTGATTACAGTGTTATCTTTATTTTGTATGTTCCTGTGTTTTGTAATATGATGATATTATTATGGAGGATGTTGATAATAAAATACTGAATGTGAGTCACACTTGATGTGTTTGTTGGATTTCTCTGTTATAAATATTGGTTTTGTAAGGTCCACCATATTGGCCCAAGGAAGGTATCCAATGGTGGCTGAAGGTTTCTTGCATGCAGTTATTTAATTTAAGTTAAATTCAAATCTGACTCCATTTTATTATCTAATCTGATTTTTTACGACCTTGCATTTAGTTTAGAATGTGAATGATCATTGATTATTCATAGGAGAATTTATCTTGACATCTGATTATTCAATTTATTCTTTAATATTATTGTACTCATTCATTCGGGTAATCCTGTTGCTTAAAGATAGCGCTTCGGAACGTAATCTACTAACGTTACAGTCAGGGGTGGGAATAAAACTAAACACTACAAGTTTAGTTTTATTTGGAAATTAAAGTGATTTCTATATTTTATCCTTTCAAAACACTACGATATCGAACTCAGTTCTGCACAGAAAACGTAGCGCAGTGTGGACTAAAACTTAGCAGTGTATATGGTTCGCTGCACAATACGTTTTATGTGATTGGCCATAATACCTGCAGAATGCAGCCAATAAAAATGCTTCTCTATCGGTGCGCGTCCTGCTCACTAGTGTAAATACATTTCGCAAAAGTGAAACTGAAATTCTACTACTATACTATACTAGGCCTACTAACTGTTTTATACATTTTTGATTTTATACAAACGTTAATATTAAGTGACTTACATTTGAGGAACAATTGTCTGATTGTGCTATATTTCGTCAAAATAAATAAATAAATAAATAAATAAATAGTTCCAAACCGTCACAGCTGAGCCTCTGCTTATCTATAGTCTTTGACAAAGCGCTGTTTAATTTCTGAATGGAACTGCGCTTTTGAACGAATCGATGTGATGAATTATTCAGTCACAAAGACTTTGACTTACTGATACCTATTGGCGGTTTATGAAATGCATTATGAAATGTTATTATGAAATGCATTAATGCCACCTCTGAATCTTGTCAAAAATCAGTAAATATTACTTAATTCCACATTTGTGCTCTTCTGTGGCGTGCAAAGGTGAATTGTTGTTGCTGGTTTAATTTGACTGGTAACTTATTCTTCCTAATTGTATCATATTATTTTAAATAAATGTATTGTTTAATTAAAAATCTTGAAAAAATATAAATCTATTTTTTTGGTCACAAAGGATGACATACATTTAATAAAGTTAGAAAAATGCCATTACATAATATAATTATGTCAGTGATTAGAAGGTGTTATTAACTTGTTTTTTTCAGTAGGAGCACACAACACACAACATACAACAGAGTCCTAGAAAGAAACGTTTATTTACATATTAAACATTAAATAAATAAGTGCCTTTAAATGTATTGAATGTGCACTTGCAGTGTACTTCGAATCATAAGAGTATTTAAAAAAGTTTTGCAGATAGCCTAATATAATATTCATTAAACAAAAGGACACCTAAGTACACTTGTAATGATGCCAATTATAAAATACATTTTAAATCATTTTGTTTTAATATTTTAATGTCTTGACTAACATACTAAAGTACATGTAAAGTATTGGCTTATTATTTGAACTGTAGATAAGTTCATTTTAAATGTGCTAAATTTCAACTTCATTACAAATGTGTAATAACAAATAATTACAAAAAACAGAAGTAATTATTCTTACAAAAATTAACCATGGTTTTGATTTTGATTACCATTTGTATAATAACAGTTTCACTACAAATACCATGGTGTAGCAAAAACATGGTTAATTTGTGGTTACCATGGTTTATTATAGTAACCATGTTTTTTGGTTTCATTTGTAGTAAAACTATGGTTAATTTTTGTAAGGGTAAGCAATTACATATAAAGACGTACTTACGTTCTACTTAATAAGCACTAAATTAACTAGTATTCATTTTAATGAAACTGCATAAGAGTCAGAAAGCACTTTTTTCCGTAAGTAGTCTATTAAGTGTGCTAAAAAGTAACTCTTCACAACTGTCGTCTAGCTGTTTTTACGTTGTAGGACGTAAACAATGACGAAAACTGTTTTATAGTGCACTTCTACAGATGTCGCCTGCGCAGTGTTTAGGGAGCACTGAGCAGTGAACACTGCGTAGGAAACGCTGTGAATCGGAATGCAGGTCATGAATTTACCGCAAAGATATTTTTTGTGAATGGAAGGAGCGCCACTCTAGAGACTCTTCCGCGTTGAGTTACGTGATCTCCAAAGTGTACTTCGATTGGTTGACCTTGTGATATTCAGAATATACTACTGTTACACTTATGAAATCTGAGTGATCATTTTTACTTTCTTAATGCAAGTTACTGTCTTATTTTGCATAATTTATCGGTGCACGTTAAACAAACCAATAACAATAACAAAGAAAAATGTAGATCCGTTATCAAAATATAATAATTTTCTCCAGCAGATGTCATCAAATTTCTTTTATATTTTAACCCCGTCAGACCAACAAGCTTTCACACACAGACCACATCCGGTCCCTCCCTACAACAGATGACAGATATAACTTGCATAAAAAATGATAATAGCTTTCCGGGAAAAAGAATAAATGAAGGGGTTTACAATATAGCCTACATTTAGTACCTTATTGCAAAATCACATAAACATATAGTAAGTATGTGGAACATACCTCACGAAGTTTAAACGGCGTTCATTACAAAAATCACACATATATATATATATATATATATATATATATATATATATATATATATATATATATATATATATATATATATATATATATTAGCGCTATTAGATATTAGATATAGTCAAAATACATATTTTTAAAAAACTATAGGTCATGTTATATGTTAAATGCATATTGTTGTGCAGCTTTTCTTTCCCATATTTTAGTTATTTTAGTGTGTTTTACTACTACTGCTTTATTACTTTATAATTGCAATTCCATTTCAGTGTATTTTACTGGATATTTTATTGTACTGATTGATAAAAAAAAATATATTGACAAAGCAATAATAAAACCATAATAATAAAAACAATAATAAAATAATAAAAAACACACAATAAAAAAATAACAATTAATTAAAATGAAAAAATAAATAAATATATAAATATATAAATAAATAAAATACCAGAAACTTTAAACAAAAAAAATACTGTACCCTCCAGGCTGGTTTCTTTCCATAATACTGGCTGTGGACAGAGAGTGGCGCGGCTGCTCCGTGTAGATTCTCTGGTTTCCTCCTCTGACGCGCTTCTGTTGCTTACTGAAAGATTACGGGCGCCATCTTGGATCAGGGGAGGTTTTTAAACTGGAAAAAGTCAAAGAGCAGGAAAGAAAAAAAACAACTATAAAACATCGGCAAACTCGTCCGTTCGGATCGGCGGCGAAGATGACACTCGGTTTGAAGTCATGACATCTGTTTTAAAGTACTTTTTAGAGACTCGGACGAAGTAAAACAGCAACAAACAGTGGAACAGGGACGTTTTCTCGTCAGCTGGGAAAGTTGTTTTGTATATGTTAGGTTGCACGAGAACACTTTTACCTGTCGGATATGACATCAGCCAACCCAGGTATCATATAAAAACACAATTTTTTCTTCTTAAATGGTTGGTTTGTGTTGATTTTGCTCGTTAGACGCAGTTGTGCTGGTTAGCTAGAGCAGCTGTTAGCTCAACTGTTGTGATGTAGCCTATAACACAAGCTTATAGAGTAAAAACTGGACAAACATCTGTCGTTTGTCGTGGGAATAAGGGTTTGTTTTTATTAGCAACGAGCAGCGGGACCGGTGACAGCATGATCTGACACTTGTGGCAGTGTATGCTTCAGCTGTCATTCGCACACAGGCCCAAAACAACACTCACATGTCATTGTACGCATACTGTTGCTCATACTGGGCTAAAGTACACGGACATTTATTCTGATCTTTGTCCAGGTCTGAAGCTGTGCTCATGAAGTGATTTACTGAGCTGTTCTGCATGTTGATACAGTACAGCATCAGTTTTCTGATTGCTTGCCCTGTGTCTTTCTCACTTTGTCTCAAATATAAACCTGTTTTGTCTTGTGCAGTATAAGGTATTTGATTTTGACACAGGATTAAGGTGGTTTCTACAGTTTGTACGTTTGCTTGAAATAAACAAGCCATTGCTAATAGTAAAGCTACATATTCCAACCTAGCTGTCATGGTGGACCAGGGCTCTAGACTCATTCTTCCTACTGGTCACTCATTTGCAACTAACTTTATCAGTTGGTCGCAGGAGCACATAATTTGGTCGTATTTTTTATTTATGTATATTTTTTGCTACAACATGAATCAATGAATGCTGGTGAACTGTTATCATAGTTTATAGTTATATGGTAACGAAAGTGGTTAACCCTCAAACCATTCTTTTTCATCAGTACTATTATTTTTGGTTTGAGTTTTGTGAACTTGAGTTCCTCTTTTGCTGTGTTATAAGCTGGGCTTCAGACGCTTTCACTTTCATTTTTGAATTTGCGATCTTGTCACGTTTTTCAAGAAGTTTTGATATGTTTACGGTAGGAAATGTACAAAATATCTTCATGGAACATGATCTTTACGTGATATACTAATGAAGAAAAATCAGTCATTTTGCCAATACAGTGTATTTTTGGCTATAGCTACAAATACACCCCAGTGACTTATGACTGGTTTTGTGGTCCAGGGTCACTCATGAGCTGTTATATTGTTATATTTTTGGAACCTTCTTACCAAAATGTGTAAGATTTCTGTATATGGAATCATTTAATTTCAAGTTTAATTTTAATCAAGTCAGTTTTATTATAGGAGTTGAAATTGTTGATGTTTATTGTATCTTATTGCCTGTGTGTTTTATTTTTGACATGTAACTAAATAAACTAAAGTCACTCTGTAGGACCTGCTTAGCTTGGGACCAAGTGCTGGTTTATAATTATTGATAGAAATTATTTTAAAGACATTTGTGACCTGGGACCACAAAACCAGTCATAAGGGTCAATTTTTTTAAATTAAGCTGAAGGAACAAGCGTTCCATTGATGTATGGTTTGTTAAAATGGGACAATATTTGGTTGAGATACAACTGTTTGAAGATCTGGAATCTGAGGGTGCAAAAAAATATTGAGAAACTTGCCTTTAAAGTTGTCAAAATGAAGTTCTTAGCAATGCATATTACAAATCAGAAAGTAAGTTTTGATTTATTTACAGTAGGAAATGTACAAAATATCCTAATGAAACATGATCATTACTTAATATCCTAATGATCTTTGTTGAAGATTGAAGAAAAATCAATTGCAAAATTGGCTATTGCTACAAATATGCCCATGCTACTTAAGACTGGCTTTGTGGTCCAGGGTCACATCTGAGTTTAAATGCAGTCCACATTACAGTGTGTGTATAAAATTTATATGATATTAAACATTTTCACTTAATTTTTCTTAATTTATGTGTGACAGAATGTGGGCCACAGCTAATTATAATTTTGATAATTATTATTGAGACTCCGTAATTACAAATTACAGGAATGTTCAAAAGAGGAGTATTTATTTTTTTATTTAATGGCAATAGAAGTCAATAGAATAGACAATAGAATGTGGGTGTATATGGGATTTTATGCCACTACAAAGTCACGGGACACCTAATTGCACACTATTTGTTAAAAGTAGATTTGGAAACTGTCACATATCAGTCTGTCATTTTATACAGGCTTCGGAGATTAAAGCACGTGAACAATTTTACTGGTGATGATTTGAGGTCATCTAAAGCATTGTGGTGCAGTTCTTTAGCCTTGTTTTGTATCAAATACATATTCTGTATTGTTATTAGTCCTGATTGTTTGATGCTGTGTGTGTTTCAGATATGCCTGATGTGCCGTCACTGGCAATGGCCACACAAGCTAGCAGTGCTGCCGGTGTGACTAAGTCCAACAACAAACGACAAGCCACGTAAGTCTGTCTGAGCCGTCTACATGACGGATATAATAGTACTAATCATTATTAAATGCTTCTGGCAGTGTTCAGTTGATCTCCATTGTCAAAACGTGCTTCTGTCATCATTTCACATTGCTGTATTCTGTGAAGCTCAGAAGGAAATCTTTTAGAAAATGTGAAACTGGAATGGAATTGCATGGGCACTGGTTTAAAAGACAGTTCATGTTAAGTAATATTATCAATTTGACCGCATTGACGTTGTTTGTTAAGAACAAAACTTGAATGAATTGAGCTGAATAATGACTCTAACTTCAGCAAAATCAAAACATATTGAACTAAATTGAATCAACTCTGAACTGACTTGATCTGAATAATGACACTATTGTCTTGTGTCAAGCTGCTTTACAGCAGAAATTGAATTTGTTTCATAAGTGATGTATTTTGCAATGTGAACACTGTTATTTTTCTGTTTATTATTGGGAAGCCGCTTTGAAACCATCTGTATTGTATAAAGTGCTATAAATATATGACTTGACTGAGCTTTTCGAGCTCAAAACAGAACAAAAAAAACCATGATTACTTGTACACTATGTTCCTGACAGCATAACTGAAGGATAATACGAATTTGATGGCACTTTATCGTGCTTTGTATCATTTCTCATTTGTCGATGAAGAGCAGTGTGAACATTTCTCCAGATGTCTCCTTTTGGGTTACACAGAAGAAAGAAAGGCACATGTGTTTGGATGATAACAGACTAGTAGTTTTTGGACGACCTGTCACTTAACACCATGCGTACCCGAAGAGCTGAACGTGGTTTTGCTAACTGTGGTTTTCTAGAGGCAAATTCATAGGAATTGACACTTGGTTTTGGCCAACAATGGTGTACTTGTTTTTTGATTCGCTCTGTTTGTTCGAGTGGGTGGAGAAATACGGGAATGTTTGAATGTCATCTTTGCAGTTGTGCAATATCATTGACTAATGTGAATTTCCCTGGTTTCCAGCTCGGACTTTGATGATGACGATGGAGGCAAATTGTTCAGGTTAGTCATGATGTGTGACTCAAGGGTTCGACTGGGGTTTAAACTGTGATGATTTCAAGATGGTGTTCAACAACGTGTCTTACTTTTCATTTTGGCTTCTCAGGTGTGATGATGATGATGGTGGTGGATCAAATGACAAGGAAAGATTTGCCAGGTATTGACTGATGGAAATCAGAGTGCATGAAAAGTACAAATATGGTCTTCTGATCTTCTGTAAGTTCTTAGGAATCAGATTGTGATTGGCATCGCCTCCATGTGCTGGCATCATTATAGCATACACAGTGAAGTTTCCAAACATGCTTCCTGTCTTCTGTTGTTTGGACAAACAGACAGTACTGACCCAGCTCCTACAGATTTCTCTATTAACTTCTTATTTTGAACAAAATCTCTGTCTTTACTTATTTTATTGGACTGCCAATTGTACTAATTCCACAAAAAAATGTAAATGTACATTTAAAAATGTACATTTATTTTTACCAAGATGATGGATGCCACTCCCTGAATTAAACATCAAATATGAGTTCATGTGTGGAAAAAAAAAAAAGTAGCTTACTGCTGTTTGACACATTTAAGGCAAGACTCTACAGGCAAAGGTATTTTTACATGCGCTGATCAATTTTGAGAGCCATTTTGCTTTTATGACATGTCTTTATTCACACTAGAGGAAACATCCAAAGATAAACATTTAAGTTATCTTTTTTGCATTTGATTTCAATTACAATACATACATTATCAGTCAAAAGCTTTTAAACAGTAAGATAGTTCATGTTTTTAAAGAAGTCTCTTCTGCTCACCAAATCTGCATTTATTTGATTCAAAGTACAGAAAAAACTTTAAAAACAGTGAAATAGTTTCACTATTTAATAAAATAAAAATGTAATGTATTCCTGTAATTTCACAGCAAAATTTTTAGCATCATTACTTTAGTCACATGATTCTTCAGAAATCATTCTAATATGCTGATTTATTATCAGTGCTCATTATGCACTGCTTAATATTTTTTTGGAACCTGTGATACTTATTTCTTTTATCAATAAAAAGTTAAAAAAAGAACAGCATTTATTTAAAATGGAAAGATTTTTTAACAATATACACTACTGTTCAACAGTTTGGGGTCAGTAAATTTTATTTTTATTATTATTTTTTTAAGAAGTTAATACTTTTATTCACCAAGGATGTGTTAAATTAATAAAAAGTGATAACATAGATTTACATCAGCATTTTAGAATGATTTCTGAAGGATCATGTGACACTGAAGACAGGAGTAACAGCTGATGAAAATATAGCTTTTGCGTCACAGGAATAAATTATATTGTAAAGTATATTAAAATAAAAACCATTATTTTATATTGTAATAACATTTTGCAATATTACTGTTTTTTTTTTTTTTTGAGAGGGTGTGTCCAAACTTTTGACTGGTAGTGTATATACTTTTTTTAATGTATGTTAAACTGTTCTTTTTCTGATTTATGGAGTTATAAAAGCAATTTTGAACCTGGCTTTAAGTCCCTGATATATTTCAAATGAAATCGAAGAACAAACTGCTTCACTTTGAACAAAATCTGGCCAAATTTTTTTGGTTAGATTCTATAGGTTGAAAAAACTGAAGCAACACAAACTTTACAGCTGTTTCTTTACACCAAATTTAAACTGCCATGATGAAGCCATGATTCAGTCCATAATGACTGAACTTTGAACAGAAAAAAGCTGCTGGACATATTATTTCTTGAAATCAGTACTAC
Organism: Cirrhinus molitorella; assembly: GCA_033026305.1. Taxonomy (NCBI): domain Eukaryota; kingdom Metazoa; phylum Chordata; class Actinopteri; order Cypriniformes; family Cyprinidae; genus Cirrhinus; species Cirrhinus molitorella. The sequence goes on along the minus strand of CM065123.1, from coordinate 32,794,655 downwards.
CGAGACAGTATACACTGTGTAGTATGCAGTAATACTGTAATCTAGTATTTCAATCAGAATGAAACCCACAAGTCTGCCAGTGTCATGCACTGTATTTCATGTTTTTCTTTTGAGCGTTTCTTCCCTCTCTTCTTTTCTCAGGCAGTTTGAAGAGGCTTTTTCTTTCAGCTCTCATAAGATCGCTCATACACATTTGTTTTGTCATGAATAGATGAGCATCGTCTCATTTGACAAGCACATTGATGCAGTCTTTATTTGCTTATTCATCCATCTCTCTCTCTTTCTCCTCTCTCGTTTTTTGTCGTCGTTGCTTTCTCTCGACCTTTTCTCTGTTCCTGCTCTCCTCATGATTCCATGTGCTGCCCATCTATCATGACCTCCTGACCGCAGGGAGAATCACAGCGAGATTGAACGCAGGCGGAGAAATAAGATGACCGCTTACATCACAGAGCTGTCAGACATGGTGCCCACCTGCAGCGCTCTGGCACGCAAACCAGACAAACTCACCATCCTGCGCATGGCAGTGTCGCACATGAAGTCGCTCAGAGGGACCAGCAGCACCAGCACCGATGGAACATATAAACCCTCCTTTCTGACAGACCAGGTCAGATATAAACTGCATTGGTTATAGAAATATATGAATTCCTCATTGCACATAAACCAGGGCCCAAATTCATAAAATGTTGTAAGGAGTAAAATTCTTTTTAACTGCTGTTCACCCAACAATTTAAATTGTTTTTATTTGTGACCCTGGACCACAAAACCAGTCTTAAGTTTAATGGGTAAATTTGTAGCCATAGCCAAAAATACATTGTATGGGTCAAAATGATCAGTTTTTCTTTTATGCCAAAAATCATTAGGATATTAAGTAAAGATCATGTTCCATGAAGATATTTTGTAAATTTTCAAATTTTTGTACATTTTGATTAGTAATATGCATTGCTAAGAACTTTAAAGGTGATTTTTATCAATATTTGGATTTTTTTTTTTGGCATAGTTGTATCTCAGCCAAATATTGTCCTATCCTAACAAACCATACAGCAATGGAAAGCCTATGAACTCTTTTCACTTTTTGTTTTGAGATTCAGATGAATCTCAGTCTCAAAACTTGGCCCTTAAGACTGATTTTGTGGTCCAGGGTCACATTTATCAACCCTCATGTTGTTCCAAACTTGTTTCATTCTTCTGCTAAACTTAAAAGATGATGTTTTGAGAAATGTTTGAAACCAAATATTTGTCAGCCCCCCCAAATATTTATTTAAAAACACTTTTTAATTTGTTTTAGTTGATGGTAATACCCATGTAAACAAAAATAGTAGATGCGATTATTATGACTAATCTGCAGGCAACGCAAAAAGTTGCCTTTGAGGTGTTTTTCACTGAATTGATTAGCATGTCTCTCACAGTCTCAAAATACATTTGTTTCTCTCTCCTCTCTCTCTAGGAGCTGAAGCACCTGATTCTGGAGGCAGCTGATGGTTTTCTGTTTGTAGTGTCGTGTGAGACTGGCCGTGTGGTTTATGTGTCGGACTCTGTCACACCGGTTCTGAACCAGACTCAGTCAGATTGGCTCGGATCATCGCTGTATGACCAGCTTCATCCAGACGATGCAGAGAAACTCAGAGAGCAGCTCTCCACCAGTGAGAACAACAACAGCGGTGAGAAACGGCTCTACGTCTGCCATCCTTTGTATTGACAGTCCTTTACTGTTTAACTCATGTTCTTCTTTTCTCACTGTAGGTCGGATGTTGGACATGAAAACAGGCACCGTGAAGAAAGAGGGCGGGCAGGCATCTGCGAGGATGAGTATGGGTGCACGCCGCTCTTTCATCTGCAGGATGAGGTGAGCAACAGGAAGAACAAAACAAGTAACAGACTTAGTATAACTGAAGTGACAGCCCCCTTCAGCTGGTGCTTTATGTGTGTTTTTGATGTAAAATCTTTATTGAATTTTATCAAATGAACAACTTTAATAACATTTCCGGATGAACACATACTGGACTGAAGCAGCTTGGCTTTACTTGATTTTCCATAAATCAGGGCTCGACATTAAGCCTTGTCATGTGCTTGTCATTCGGACAAGTAAATCAGTCATCCACTTGTCAGAGTAAAAAAGTTACTTGCACGGGGCAAAAAAGCCTTTTTTTCCCCTTCCGTTCTGTAATCCATTCTGAAACAATAGTCTCATCACTGCTCTATGAGATCTTACTTTAATCAGCATATTTGTGACCCTGGACCAAAAACCAGTAATAAGGTTACATTTTGGGAAATTGAGATTTTTACAGCATCTGAAATAAGCTGAATAAATAAGCTATCCATTGTATGGGTTGTTAGGATAGGAGATACAACTATTCGAAAATCTGGAATCTGAGGGTGCAAAAACATAAAAATATTGAGAAAATCCAATATCCAATCCATTTGTTGTCCAAATGCAGTTCTTATATTTTCTTAACCTTACTAAATGTACATGTCATCATTTATGTCGAATTTTTACATTTTATCAATGCATTCAGTTAGAATAATTTGAATCTGTATGGTTGTTACCATTCAAATGAAATCAGTATCAGCAAACTCCATCTTTCCACTGTGGAGGAAACACTGAAGCTGCATCGAAAGTGCCATTTAGATGTATTTACTCTGTTTAATAAAGATAAGAGATGTCATAAGTGCATTTACAATAAAATTGCAAATGCATAAATAATGTTACAAGATTAATATTTTACTTTTAAATGCAATACTTTTAAAAATGAAACCAATCCACCAGTAGATGGTGTCAAGTCACTTTTCAGTAATGTACTCACCCCCTTGTCATCCAAGATATTTCAGGATTTCTCTCCATATAATGGATATGTATGGTGTCCACAAGTTTGAACTAATTGCAGTTTAAATCCAGCTTAAAAGGGCTCTAAATGATCCCAGTTGATGAGAAAGGATCTTATCTAGTGAACGATCGGTTATTTTCGAAACAAATTGACAGTTTAGTCTACTTTTTAACCTTAAATGCTCGTCTTGTCTCGTCTCTGCGATACGCATGCGTAGTTTGTGCGCTCCGGGTCAATACAGTTAGGGTATGTCGAAAAACTCCCATCTCGTTTTCATCTTCAACTTCAAAATCATCCTATAATGCTGTTTTTTCAATTTTTTTGTAAAGGGCAATTGATCTTCTTTGTATGTTTGTATGTTCTTTGTAAACACTGGGTTGGTATTTCTGCAGCGTTGCAGGACGATTTTAAAGTTGGGAAAGAAAACGAGATTGGAGTCTTTCGACATACCGTAACTGTATTGACCCGGATCACACAGACTACGCATGCGCATCACAGAGAGGAGACAAGACAAGCATTTGAGGTTAAAAAGTATATAAATTGTCAGTTTGTTTCGAAAATGACAGATCGTTTTGCTAGATAAGACCGTTCTTACTAGGCTTCTTACTTAGAGACCTTTGGAGCTGCATTTAAACTTCATTATGGAAGTTCAGACTTGGGGACACCATACATATGCATCATATGGAAAGAAATCCTGAAATCCTGAAGTGTCTTTATGAATGGCTTACTGAATCATTGACTTCAAATCATTTGTTCAAAAATGCTGAATCATTCAGTAATGAAACCGCTTTGTGTTGCTCTGAAATATGCGACTGTTCTGCTGTGACTTTGCTTAAAACTATTTTCGTTAGCAAAAATAATGTCAATAATGTGTCTAAAATGTAAGTCAGTTAAAATCAACTACTTTATTCAACTACTGTTGCAGAAAATCAGTGTGACATTTGCAATCATGCTGGCGCTTGGTTGTGTGATGTTGCTTACATATATCATATGTAATATAAAATATTCTTTTTTAAATATCTTTTTTTTTTTTTTTTTTTTTTTTTTGCTGTTGAGCCCATTTGTTTTGCTTTTTCCATAAATCCCCACTGAAACAACCTTGGTACTGTCCGTTTTGAGTTACACTGAAAGTAGTCAAATCAGAATCATTCTCACCAAAGTTTCGGAGCTGCTCTAGTTATTGTTTGTTATTGATGTTTTGATCAGGTTACATGTCCGGTTGGGCAAGTAAAATTCTCTTTCACTTGCCCCTTTACTAAATCCACTTGTCCCGAACAAGCGAACAATGTCGAGCCCTACATAAATCTCAGTCTCAAAGTCTCAAATCTGACCATCAGGATCAGAGGAGGAATGATCTTCCCAAGCCTCTAAAACATCTCACATCTTTTGATGTTTATTTGTTGTGAAATATCTCATGGATATCTATGTGGATTGTAATGTGTTGTGTGTGTGTGTGTGTGTGTGTGTGTGTGTGTGTGTGTGTGTGTGTGTGTGTGTGTGTTTTTCTCTGTGTTCAGATGTGGAGTGTGTCCTGTAGAGCCGGTGTCCATGAACAGACTAAACTTCCTGAAAAGCAGAAACAGGTAAGGCAGCTCTTCGTCTGCATATAGATCTTAGTCTGCAAACAGACTTAGATGAAGACCATCTCTTCTTCTGCAGAAATGGACTGGGTCCTCCTAAGGAGGGTGAACCGCAGTATGTAGTTGTGCACTGCACAGGCTTCATCAAATCCTGGCCTCCTGCAGGTAACACTATTCACAAAACAATACACAGGAAGTGGCCTATTGTTTACAGAGAGCTGAGCTATGTCCCCACTGTCCAGTCAAAACACCACTGAGACTCGTATTGTCTGTTTATCCCCTCTCTCAGGAGTGACTCTTTCTGAAGAGGAGGCTGATACTAATCAGGGAAATCGTTTCTGTCTAGTCGCCATTGGAAGGCTACAGGTACTTTTCTCCTTCCATTTTATTTCAGTTTCCAATGAATTAGTTTTGTTTCATATTCAAAGGAATAGATTGCGCAATTTTGTCATAATTTACTCGTACGTTTACTCATAAGATATCAGATATCTCATTGATATCCAATACCTTTAAAGGTGTAATAAAACTGTCACGTATGATCATCAGGCTTGTGAGGAGTGTTTATTTGTTCATCTCTCATTATATGTTTGATCATCAAACTAAGCATTTAAATAAGACATAATTTTTCCTCAATTTGGGCCTCTGAATAAAAAAAGCTGTTTTTCATCTATATTTCATACTCAATAAACCATGAAAGCTTTACAGATTAAATATGACACTAAGCAGGAAAAACACACAGTTTCTCTTTTTCAAGATTTTCGTTTAGAGGTTCAATAAACATTAAATTTAGAATTTTGTCTTTCCAAACCTGTATGACTTTTGTTCATCTTTGAAACACAAATGAAGATATTTTATTGAAACCTGAGAAATTTCTGTCTCTTAATTGAAAGTCTATTCCACCAAAAGTTTGACAGTTCAAAACAGATTGAATTTACATGTAATTGCTGTTTACATATAATTGACTTTTATTTACATATACACACTGACCAATGCGCATTCAACAAATATGGTAAATAAAAGCTCAAATAAGCTTGTTTGTCCTTTGAAAGCCTGGATTAAAGCTCTCAACGCATGATTTTATGAACTTTTTGAATCATAAAAGTTTCATATTCTTAGACATCTAGGAGGAGCAGAAATCTGTGATGTTTCATTAAATATCATCATTTGAGTTTCAAAGATGAACAAAAGTCATACAAGTATGAAACACCATGTTTAGAGCGTGTAACTGATGACAGAATTGCAATTTTTGGGTGACCTGTCTCTTTAAGATCCTCTCTGACCTCTGTTTGTCATTCAGGTCACATGTTGCCCGAGCGACACAAACATAAATAACATCAGTGTTCCAGTGGAATTTATTTCCCGCCACAACTGTCAGGGTCTCTACACCTTTGTGGATCACCGCTGCCTGGCAACGATCGGCTACCAGCCTCAGGTAGGAGTCAGGGCTAAATGAGGGTCAGTTCTGAAGAGCAGGAGGTTAAAATGGATCTGCGTTTGTTGAGTAAAGCTTCTGTTTCAGCCAAAATAGTTCTGGAGGGCCAGTTTAATTGACCTGAATTGTGATGCTTAGCATTTCTTTAATGGCACAACATGGATAAACTAAAAGTAAACATGTCAGCTGTGTGGACGCTAGAAGTGGATTAACAATATAGATTTCTCAATTTTAATCAGTCTTCGTTCAGATGAACAGTTTTATTTTGTTGTTGTGTAAAAATCTTTATTTGTAGCAAACCTACCATGCTGTAATCACATTGATATAAAAAATCTTTTTTAAAGTTTAAAGTCTCAGTTTTACCACAAAATACAAATAAATGTGGTTTTGACACGGTTTCATGTGAGATCACTGTGGCCTCAGTTCAAGCGGCACGTAAACCAATCATCTCTTCCTCTTTACTACTAGTTACAGCACTAAATAAGCATGAATGAACATCAGAAGACGTTGAAAGTAGCAGAACAATTTACTGAACTGAGTCCTGTCTTGTGTAAGCGATCAATCAATGTTTCAGCTCATCATTTATATACCTAAAAAAAATAACAAAATAACTAACTAAATAAAATGAGAAGTTATTTTTAAAAAATAACCAGTGCAGTTTGATAAATATTTGCGCTGTTACATATTAATTTTATTCTTAATCTGTTGTCTTCATTAGTTAATGCATGTTTGATTTTTTTTTTTTTTTTTACAGCCACAGTTTAAATGTTAGTATTTCACATTTTTGGAGTAGAAACATAACTCTTTAATTAAACATGCAATTTAAATGTTTTTAACTAGTTTTATTTGATTACCAATTATGAAATAAATTTGTTAGTTAATTGATCATTTAAAAAGAAAATTGTTGGTTTCTTTTTTTTTTTTCAGCTAAATTAAAACATTTGGCAAAATATTAATTTGGGTGCATGCCTAGTCTTGCAGTGTTTTTCTCCTTTTCACCATGGTCTTGTGTAATACAGGAGTTACTGGGGAAGAACGTTCTGGAGTTTGCACATCCAGAAGACCAGGGCTTACTGCGAGACAGCCTTCAGCAGGTGTGTGTGTGTCTGTGTGTTAGGGCTGTTAAACGATTAATCGCATCCAAAATAAAAGTTTGTTTACATACTATATGTGTGTTTACTCTGTATATTTATTATGTACATGTAAATACACACAAAAAATATTTATATGTATATATATTTATACCTGTGTACAATTTAGATTATAAATGCATATAAATATTATAGATATAAATCTCAAATATTTTTCCTTAATATATACATGCATGTGTGGGTATTTATATATACATAATAAATATACACAGTACACAGACATATAGAATGTAAATATAAACTTTTATTTTGGATGCGATTAATCGTTTCTGTGTGTGTGTGTGTGTGTGTGTGTACGTTCTTTTACATAACACATCAAGCTCAAATATTCAAGACTGTTACATAAGTTATATAATATAATAGTTATATAATAGGCTATGTGATCATGGCTGCATGTGTCATTCATTTGACCAGAATGTATGTTCTCTTCAAAACATACTGTGGCTTTACACTGGTCCTCAATCCAGTGTTAATGACCTTTGACCCTCAATGCAGGTGGTGAAACTGCGAGGTCAGGTGCTTTCGGTGATGTTCCGGTTCCGCTCTAAATCCCGCGAGTGGCTATGGATGAGAACCAGCTCGTTTACCTTCCAGAACCCTTTCTCTGAGGAGATCGAGTACATCATCTGCACCAATGCCAATGTCAAGTTAGTACTGAAATGCACCATGTAAACACAAAATCACACACTGTCTTCACAGCAAAATGTTTTTGCATTGATATTTGATTTAATTGCAGTTAATGATGCTGAAAGACTTTTTAGGGCCACTGTTTAATACTTTCAAATTGTTTATGCTTCATGTTATTCAGCGTTGTCTAATCCAGTAAGGCGATACGCAGTATATCATATGCTTTTATGATCAAAGGTTAATTCCTGTGAAGGCACTCAAATGTTATTTGGTTTGTTTGAAGGCGCGTGTGTATGTCACGAAAATGTCTGGGTCTTATTTCACTCCAAAATAATAATACAAAAAAAATTATATAGAAAAGACTATATAGAATACATAAATACTCTATTTCTGCTCACCATGGCTGCATTTATTTGATCAAAAATACAGTAAAACCAGCAATATTGTGAAATATGACTACAGTTTAAAATGGCTGTTTTCTCTGTGAATATATAGTAAAATATATTTGATTGCTGAGATTAAAGCTGAATTTTCAGCATCATTACTTCAGTCTTTCATTCTAATATTCTGATTTGCTGCTCAAGAAATATTTCTGATTATTATTAATTCTGAAAGCAGTTGTGCTGCTGAATATTTATATGTAAACTGTAATACATTTTAATATTTAGGATTCTTTGATGGATATAAGTTTAAAAGAACAGCACATATTTGTAACATTTGAAATGTCTTTACTGTCACTTTTGATCAATTGAATGCATCCTTGATAATTAAAAATAATAGTTTCTTTCAAAAACACAAAAGTTGCTAATCCCATATTTTTTATGGTGTATTTTTTAGTGTTTATCTTTAATTTATGATTAAAAATAAAAGGTGATTGCATTGCAGTAATGTGAATCACCACTAAAAATTATAAACAAATATCTGGACACATTATGATAAAGTAAAATGTGCTTAATTGTATTGAAAAATTGTTATGGTGCAAAAACAAATCCAAATCCTGGATTTTTTTATTTTTATTATATTTTTTTTTTTAATGCAAACATGTCTTTCTTCTTGATTTTTGGGGTCAATTGAGTTTGAGCCATGTGTGTCTGAGAGTGAGCGTGCTAATTCAGCTCTGCTCTCAGTTTAATCTGACCGCTTTCTCTCCACCAATCCCTCCGGTTTGCGTGACAGTAGAGGGCCGAATCAGGATTCCCTGTCTCCCCTCTCTTCCCCGGGGGTTTCACTGCCCCCTTCACTGGGGCAGAGCAGTCCTAACTGCCCCTCCACCCCCAGTCCAGGGCAGGTCACAGCCAGGTGAGAGCAGACCAATGGCGTACTGGGTCTTTTCTTCCTCCTCTCCTCACACTCGGGTGACCCTCTTTCTGTCCTCTCTGCTGCTGTCGGTGGTGGATTAACCAGCATGCTCTCTTCCTGTAGGTAGCTGTGCTGTTCGTGGTAAGCTGAGAATGCTGTAGGTTGGCCGATGGCGGGTGTGTCGGTGGTGGGTCAGATTGGTCATGACAGTAGGACTGCTCTCACACCAGTGTTGTTTTCTCTACTGCAGGCAGTTGCAGCAGCAGCAGGCTGACTTAGATGGAGGAATGGGACGAGACACACCGTATGATAACAATCAGGTCACTCTTCCTCAGGTAAACTTCCTTTCTACACCAGACTTGGCTTTATGATGTCAGAATGTCTGATGTTTAAATTCATTTAATTGATTTGCAAATTAAAATAAAATAATAATTACAACTGGTGCATTGAATGAACATTTAACAATTAATTAATCATCATAAAAGTATGGAAGCCCATTTCCACCACTGCATAAAAATAAAAAGGTTATTGATATAAACTTGCAATTCTGAGAAATAAAGTTGCAATTGCGTGACATAAACTCGCAGTTGCGAGAACAAGAAGTCAGAATTCTATGATATAAACTTGTAATTGCGAGGTTTTTTTTTTTTCTCCTCAGAACTTGACTTTATGACTCACAATTGCGAGTTTATATCTCACAATTCTGAGAAAAAAGTTAGAATTGCAAGATGTAAACTCGAAATTGCGAGCAATAAAGTCAGAATTGCAAAATGTGAAGTCGTAATTGCGAGGTGAAAAAAGTCAGAATCGTGAGTTTATATCTTGCAATTTTGACTTTATTTCTTGCAATTGTGATATATCCTGCAATTTTAGTTTTTTTTCTCAGAATTGTGAGTTATAAAGTCAGAATTGCACAACATAAAGTCGAAATTGCGAGGAAAAAAAGTCTGAATTGCGAGTTTATATCTTAAACTGCTAGATAATTGGCTGTTGTGAGTTATTTTAGTGAAACTTTTATTTATTTATTTATTTTTTTTTTTTAATGAAACATTATAGCCACCCTGAAATGGTCACAATAGCATTATGCACTCATTTTGAAAATGTTGGTCATTTAAATCATATTTAGGTCTTATTTATACATATATTTTATATATATATATATATATATATATATATATATATAAACCTGGACCACAAAACCAGTCATAAGTCACTGGGGTATATTTGTAGCAATAGCCATAAATACATTGTATGGGTCGAAATTATTTTTCTTTTATGCCAAAAATCATTAGGATATTAAGTAAAGATCATGGCATGCTCCATGAAGATATTTTGTAAATTTCCTACGTAAAAAAAAAAAAAAAAAGTAATATGTATTGCTAGAACTTCATTTGGACAACTTTAAAGGCGATTTTCTCAGTATTAGGTTCTTTTTTGCACCCTCAGATTCCAGATGCATAAATGAATATTCAAACTTTTAGAATTTTTCGATAGTAAAAATCTGAAAAATTAAGAAAATCTAAGAGAATTTATGTATTTGAGCCAGATTGCTACCAAAAAAAGAAAAGGAAAAAATATATATAACATGGCTTAAATAAAATCATTCAAAAATGAGTGAACAGCACAGAAGGGGTTAACTGATTACAAAACATGAATTTGTGATGTGAAGTGGCTTCTGTTGTCTCACTTAAATAACAGAAATCATTTTCCCTTGAAGTCTGAAAAAAATGAGCTCTATTGAGATTTGCTAACCTGTTCACATAGTGAAGTGAGTAACAACAACATAATGCCTGGCTGTCTCCATCTGTGTTTGTCTCAGGCTCCAGTGCAGAATGTGGGTGTAGTCAGTGCTGATCACAGTAAGGCTCCTTATAAACACACACACACACACACACACCTGAAGATATGCACCAAAAACATTATCACAGTATTTTTTCCGTTTTATTTGATATTGAAATCAGTTTTTGATTATTTTATTTTATTCTCTTTTGTGAATTCTGATCATACAAATAATACAATTCTGTTTAATAGAAATTATTTAATACAAATTTATCATAAAAATGTTGCATTGTGAAGTAAAACTTTACAAATTTTTTAAATATGTAATCAAATAAAAATCATAAATATAATAATTTACTACAAATTATTTTTTGTCAGATAAGGTGCTACATTATTGAGAAGTACATTTTGCTCTACCCTAGTGAAAAATAAATATACTAAAATGTATTTAAAATACATTTATTTCATGCTAAGTATGCTACAAATACATTTACATATTGTGCACTCAATAAAAATACCTTGCAATTGTACATTTAGTATACTAGACTGCTAAATTGGAACAACTAATTTTGTACTTAATGCACTTTAATTGTGCTGAACTCCAACTAAATATATATTTAAATATATTTGATTGTGCTAAAGTGGAACTATCGCAAATATACTTTAGGTACACTCTTAAGTATTTTGCATTTAAAGACGATATTATTTAAAGATGATACAATCCTCATCAGTAGTGACATTAAAACATTTTAGGCTTAATATTATGAAACGTACATTGTGCACAAATAGTACTCCAAATAAAGTTTAATAAAAAAAAAAATTATCAGTAAGTCTTGAGTGATATGTCAGTAAATATGTTAACAGACTTAAACTATACTTATAAAAAAAAAAAAAAAAAAGTGGATTTTAAATCTGTTACTTTTTACTAGGGTATATTTCTGTCATAATTTACGTTTGTAGTTAAACAGACTTTTTATTTTTGTTTTTGTTGAACAGACCTTTTAGTTTCAGTGTGTATTTGTCATTTGAAACTGAAATGAATTAGTGTGTGACTAAACTGTGCTGCTCATACATGCAGACCCTACAGACTCTGGATCATTGGTGAAATGTCAAAAATGACTCAGAAGTTTATTATTGAAATCGTTGATATTTTTTCAATAGTGATCTATCACCAAGGCCTAATTCCTAGTCACAGTGATTGACAGGTGTCTGTCTCTCTCAGACTCTAAGGCTGTGTCCTCCAGTGGACAGCAGGTTTACCCACCAGCAGCATCGTTCCCCAGCACTGCACATCCCAACGAGCCCTTCAGGTGCCACACACACCCTTCTTGTTTATCCTGTGGTGGTCTGTCATATATGTGGTGATTTGCATTCCCAGCTTCTCACTCACTCTTGTCTGATCTCAGGTCAGCTGGAATGGCCCAGCAGATGGTTCCTCATTCAGCAGGTCAGATGTTGGCACAAATGTCCCGTCAGAGCACACCGTCTGGAGTCAACGGCAGCAACAACAGCCCAATTCAGCCCCAGACGGGACCCACAGCGCCTCCTGGAGTCTGGTCTGGTGCACAACCGCCCTTTAACACACAGGTACACATTTAAAGTGTGTATGTATATACACTACCAGTCAAAAGTTTGGACACACCCTCTCGTTTAATGTTTTTTAAAGAAGTTTCTTATGCTTATCAAGGATGTTTTCACTTGATCAACAATACAGAGAAAAAAAAAATAATATTGTGAATTAATTATTACAATGTAAATCAATGTTTTTCTATATTAATATACATTAAAAAAAAATTCATATCTGTAATTAAGGTTGACTTTCCAGAATCATTTCTCCAGTCTTCAGTGCCACATGATCCTTCAAAAATCATTCTAATATGCTGATTTGTTATCTGTGCTGGAAACAGTTGCGCTGCTGAATTTTTTTTTTTTTTTTTGGAACCTGTGATACTTTTTTCAGGATTTTTTGATCAATAATAGATTGAAAAAAAACGGCATTTATTTAAAATAGAAAGTTTTTTAACAATATACACTACTGTTCAAATGTTTGGGGTAATTAATACTTTTATTCACCAAGGATGTGTTCAATAAATAAAAAGTGATAGCATAGATTTACATTGTTAGAAAAGATAAATATTTTGAATAAATGCTCTTCTTTTTAACTTGTTATTCATCAAAGAATCCTGAAAAAAGAATCACAGGTTGCAAAAAAATATTTGGCAGCACAACTGTTTCCAACATTGATAATTCTAATAATAAATCAGCATATTAGAATGATTTCTGAAGGATCACGTGACACTTATATTCAAATAAAAACCATTATTTTATATTGTAATAAGATTTTGCAATATTACTGTTTTTTGATCAAATAAATGCAGACTTGATGAGCATAAGAGACTTCTTGAAAAAACATTAAATGAGAGAGTGTGTCCAAACTTTTGACTGGTAGTGTTAATTTGGGTCAATACGGTATTCAATCTAATGCACTTTGAGAGTTCAAAATTAAAATCTACAACCCAATGTCAGCAAATTTACTTGTACCTGAACTTTAAAGGGGACTCAACCCTTATTTTAGTTGTTATATATTGTCTCAGTCTAAATTACATTCACAATGGTGATTTAGGAAGCCAAACAACTTAGAATATAATAATAACAACAACAACGACGACAGGAATAGCCATATATTGTAAAACAACCATACTGTAAAATTAATAAAAATAAATTTTTAATAGGTATGTTATTTTTGCTTTACACTACAGTAGGGAAATTATACCTCTTTCCTAATTTCTACTCTTGAAAGGGATTTTTTTTTTTTTTTTTTTAATTCAAATTATCTTTTGAATTTGGACTGCAGTAAACTTACCCATTTAAACCGTTAGCTGTCAGCAATTCATACTGCACTTTTAAGCTTTTATTTTGATGGAAACAACAGTAGAGCTTTTATTTTGAAAGACAACTCCAGCTTCAGTGAAAACAGGCTTACAAAAACACATCTCATTACTAATCTAGTGAAATCCTGTAATCATCTGCCACGAAAATAAAACATAACCGATGACCATTGTGTTCCCAAACGCACACTAAACTCACAGCACATCCAATAAACGAGTTCACTGCATTAATTCACAGTGAACTGAGCCGTTCTGAGGTGCGGAGAACACCGGATCACAAGCTAATCGCCTGAACGAAGTGCGCACTGTGCTTTGAAATGACTTGATGAAGGGATTAAGCAATATTGTACTATCGGTTTTAGTTGGTTTGACAGATACTGTGCTAAAGCATAATGACCCAAAACACATTTTAAGACCTGTAACAATTAGAAGTTTAAATATATTTTAAAACTACTCTTTCGCCCAGAAGTTTCATATCGTCATGTGACAGTTATGCTCTTGTGATATCACCATATTGATAATACTGTTACATCCCAAATTATTTATGATTATTATTAGACTACTGTTCATTTTTTTTTGTGTTTTTGAAAGAAGTCTCTTCTGCTCTTGTGCTCACCAATGCTGCATTTATTTGGTCAAAACAGTAATATTGTGAAATATTATTACAATTTAGAATAACATTATACATTTACTTACAGTCCTTTTTGAACAATCATTACATCTCTGATGATTTTTTTTCCTTAGCCCTGGTGGTATCACAGTTTCCACAAAAATCTTTAATCAGCTCAACTGTTTTCAACACTGATAATAATCATAAATGTTTGTTGAGCAGCAAATCAGCATATTAAAATGATATTTGAAGGATCAAATGACACTGAAGACTGGAGAAATGATGCTGAAAATTCAGCTTTGATCACAGAAATAAATGACATTTTAACATGTATTCATATAGTAAGAGTTATTTTAAATTGTAATAATATTTCATAATATTATGTTTTTACTGTTTCAAATTCTTGTGATAGAGTGATTTTTAGGTTGTGAATACTCTCTTTGTCCAGCAGATGGCAGGTCAAGTTGGAAAGAGTCAGTCACCTCAGTTTGCCATGGGAGGTTTCAGCTCCGCCCCTACATCCTCCACTTCCTCTTCCTTTGGCCAGATGGGCGGAACTTCAATTTCAATGGCAAACGCATCAAATTACCAACAAATAAACAGTCACAACAACCCTTCAACTAATGGATTCGGTAAATATTTTGCAGAATGCTTAAAATAATAAACCGTTTTTCCTGTTCCAACTCTGTTTTGCTCTTTTGTTTAGGCGACATGAATCAGATGGGCGTTCAGCAGTTCAGCTCCAGGCCTACAGATGGAGTGTCAGGGTGGCAGCAGTGGCAAAATCAGCCACACACACAAGGCACTGCAGATACACACCAGCAGCCTCAAAACAACCAGCCAGAGATGTTTCCAGTGAGTAGAGCACACAACCAATCATGTTCTGACTGAAGGAGTAGTTCACCCAAAAACAAAAAAAGTACTCACTCTCAGGCCATCCAAGATGTAGATGAGTTTGTTCATTCATCAGGTTTGGAGTCATGTATAATTTCATCACTTTTTACAAGGAGTGAATGGGTGCCGTCAGAATGAGAGTCTAAACAGTTGATAAAAACATCACAATAATCCACACCACTCCATTCCTTCAGCTAACGTCTTGAGAAGCCAAAAGAGTCAAATCCATCAAGACATTTTTTAACAAATTGTTAATTTTGGGTTAGCCTTTTAAGGAGTCTAAGTCCTGTCAACATGTGCTTATTATTTTCTTTCTTCTGTTGAAAGAAACACTGACTGATTGTCATTTTGCATGGTTTATTCCTTTAACGTCACTCTCTCTTTCTCTTCCCAGGATGTGATCTCCATGTTGGATCAAACTGGCAGCTTTAGCAACGACGACTTCGCCGAGATGCCCATGTTTCCTCCTTTCCCCGAGTGATTCTGCTTCCTGCCACTTCCTTTACTCCCTGTTGCTCTCTCATGCACTATTTCTTACTCTTTTAACCAAATCAATGGCAGAACTGAGGCACAGAGGGATCTAAAAAAAGAGTTAGACTAATGCTTTGTGGGAAAGGAAGTTATAAGCCATAATGTGAGGATACAGAGTAGCACACAGAGACAGACAGGTGTTGTTGAAATGTGTTCACTTTAAAATCACGCACAATTGCACACTTTGAGCACGAGCGGTCTCACACTGTCTGTCGTACACGCACATGCTTTGATGTATGAGATGGCGAAGGGTTTGTAGAGACACACACAAACAAACATACACATATACATACACACAAACACACACACAAAGGCAGTCTGGTCTGTCTGTCTCTGACTGTGATTGTGTACCGATTGCACTGCCTCTTCTCTAATGCCATGTGACATTTTGATCCCAATGATATGTGTGAGAATTGAATTCAGCAGTTGTGATCTGGAGTTTGGCCTCAGAAAGTCGCTCTGAAAGTCACAAGTCGAGTGAATGTGTCGGTCAGGTTTATTGTCTGTAACGCAGAAGCTGCAGCATGTTTTCTTTGTTTTTGAATCTGTTCACAGTTGTGAACAATCAGCTTTGTTTCCATTCATAACATGGAATTTAAACTGAATTGAATTTGCTTAACAGGATGTTGAATTTGAAATACAGGAAGATGAATTCCAAATCTACTGAATTGGAATCTTGCATTTTCAATAAAGAATCTTGTTTCTAATGAAATTCATACTTTGAATGTTTTTAAAAACTATTTTAAATTCCATTTCATTTGAAATGTTGCGAACACTTTATTTTACAGTGTCCATGTTACACTTCACATGTACTTACCATAGTAATATCAGTAATTTATGCATAATTACATGCAGCTAACCCTAAACCCTTACATTAACCCTATATAGTAAGTACATGTAGTTAATTCCTATTCTTCTGTACTTACACTGTAAGAAGGACAGCTTAAAATAAAGTGTAACCTTGCTTCCTAATCTATTCTGCATCCTGTTTGCTACCTCAATTCAAATTCAGATGTTGAATTATTTTGCTTCAGTTCATGTTGGTGCAGTAACACAGACGCTGATGCAGTAAAACTCCTCAAAGATGTTTTCTCTTATTAATTCTGCTGCTTTATCTGTAAAGTTTAGATGGACAGATGCATCTCCTCCTCTTTCCGTGCGTTTGCCGTGTGCCAGTGATGTGATGAGGTTTCACTCAGGCATGTTTTTGTGAACGCAATGAAAAAGATTGAAATCAAGCAATAATGAGCTGGATCTGTGTCCTTCAAAGCCATTTTTGTTGCTATCCTAATTATTGTCATAATGGCTTCTTTTAATATAGAAAAGAAGAAACCTATAATGCTTCATCTGGGATGTCCGTATTTGCTGTTGGGCTTCATCTCTTCATGTGTTCATTTGGAAATCGTTATTCTGAGTTAGTCTTGTACAGAGAATATTCCAGGACTTCTATTGGCGGGTTTGATTTATTGTTCATTTTCTTTAGATCAAAAGCTTTTTAATTAAATGTTTGACGATTGCTTTTGAATGTGGGTGTGTCTGCGTCTTTTTTCAGTACTTATGTGCATTAAATCGAGTACTCGTGTCACTTCTTCTCGGATATTAAAAGGGTCAGTGCTCTGGTGTTTTTTTTTTTTTCTCTGCTAAAGTTTTGAACTGCAGTTTGTGTACAACATATAGAAAAATAAAAATATATATATATATGTATGTATAAGAAATATTAAGGAGAATTGTTTGAGGTTTTTGTATTAAATTGCTATTGTCAAAAAAAACTTTGTTGGGACCTTTATTTGAACTGTGGACATTCTTTGACAAGTGTATTAATAGAGTATATCCATAGTACAATACATTACTTTTCATTTAGCCATTCTATAATGAACAATAACATCAGCAAAATATAACAGAATTTATAAATTAACATTTTATCAATGGTTTGGGTTCAGTAAGATTTCTTTTTTTTTTTTAAAGAATACTTTTATTCAGCAAGGACTTATTAAATTGATCAAAAGTGACTCTCCAAAAGGCCAAAGATAGAGAATCTGGGTGTGTGTGATGATTGTGACCAAAGATAGAAATACTCCTGAATGACTACTTGAGAGTTCCCGAGGTTCTAATCCCGGACGAGCCCCCATATTGTTATGACCCTTGGTTACAAAAATGCTGCAACAAAAGAAGGGACACAAAGATAGAGAAGTCATATGTGTGTGTGATAAAACCACTCATGGATTCATGCATCTTCCAAAGATGGGGGAGTTGGACAACACATACTGGATCATCACAGCCCTCCCCTTAAACAGGGGTTCTGTTAGAAATCCCAGTAAACAAAGAACAAATAATTATAATGTACAAGTCAATGTCAACATCGTCAATCCTTTTATCCATTCTTAAGTTTCAGAATCAAGGCTACAAAACAGCAAATTAATCACAAACAGGCACGAGACAATGCATCCACAATATTTTCTGCCCCTCGAATGTGTCTAATGTGAAGACTTTATGACTGCAAAAACAACCATCATTCTTTGGTTTGGACACTGGAGAGAGTTTAGAAATGTCAACAGATTATGAACTGTTTCAACTAGCTGACTTGAACTAACATAAACAGCAAAATCTTGAAAAGCCCAAGTTGGTAACAGGTATATTTCCACAAGAAAAAAACTGACAGGATGAACGGCCCCTGTTGTGTCAGACTGTTAAAGAGCAGCTCCTGCATCCACCTGCTAAGAAAATGACAAGGTGTGGCCAAATGCACATTTCCAAATGCTGTCACACAGTTGACAAACTTTACCTTGCTTTTCAAAAGATCGGTAAGGGGGGCTATAACAGTAGGAAAATTGTGACAAAAAGGGCAATAGTAGCCAACTAAACTCAAGAACCTCATCAGTTATTTTTTGGTGACAGGCACAGGGAACTTTAAATGGCAAACCTCACCATTTCCTAACACTTTCTCAAAGTCCTGAAAATACTCTGTTCAGAAATCAAAAGATGCTGAAATGTTGCCGGTGCATTCCTTAACCCAAAACTCAAACCTTTGTAAAAGTAAAATCCCATGGGTTGACAAATGAGGAACTATCCTGAGCCTGCTTAGTTAAAGGCACCTGCCAGTAAGTCAAACTTACAAATGTGGCTGAACCTACCTGATCCAACACCGTCCTCAACATGAGGAAGCAGGAACCAATCTGGTTTGGTTACACTGTAGACTTTATGGAAATCAGTGCAAAACTTCACTGACCCATCAGCTTTCCCAAAGAGAAGATAGGGGGATGCCCACTTTGAGAAGGACGGCATAGCAATATCATTTTCCGGTGTGTACTTAATCTCACATTTGTCTGGGGAAATGCGATAACTGTCACTTTCATGCTCTATTTAATCTGTACAGGATGGAGTGTCACCAAACAAATTCAGAACACTCTTCAATAATGAAATTATTTCTGCATGTTGCAATAGAAGTAAATGAGCAAGAATGGTATCTAGTCACTTTAATGACTCAGAGTTATTTAGCCAACCACGCAAAATACAATCATCAGGAACGGAATTTGAATCCTCTGAATTCCTTTTAACAGTTTGACCAGCCCGATCTCACGGCAAATCGTACGTATTTTACGAGGTGGCTTAATCGTACAAATTTGTACGACCTCACTTGTACAAATTCATGCGTTTTTGGCTAAATCATACGTATTTTACGAGTTCCCAATTCGTATGAATTCGTACAAATGCCCTTCACCTAACCCCGCCCCTAAACCTACCCGTCACTGGGGTCTAGGGCAATTCCCATGAGATTGCGTTGGTTTGACTTTCATAAAAAGGTTTCAGCAAATTACCATGACACTGCTTAGGATTTTTTCTTATTAATTGTTGTTACTTACTTTGCGCTACACAACATGCGAACCATCAAATTTGGCCTTAAAAGAAGAGTAAACTGAAGCAGTGCTTCTCAATGCCAGTCCTGGGGGCCCCCTGCTCTGCACCTTTTGCATGTATCCTTTATTTAACTCACCTGATTGAGATCATCAGCTCATTAATTCAGCTTGAGGATCTTTGTGTGAATTGCTGATAGAGTAGGGGTCTTTGTCAGAAACTTGTTCATAGCAGTATAGCAGAGCATGATATTGTTTCGCCATATTCAAATAAAGATTTAAAAATAAAAATGTTGCCACATTCAAATGAAGATTTTAAAATGTGTCACTAATTAAACAAGCATGAAGTATGTAAGAACAGCTGTTACTTCTTACCTAGAAGACTGACGACAGAAGATCTACTAACTTTGGCTGCTTTAAATGGCCAAGGCCCACCCATTAGGTCATATGACTGACAGGTAAACCAATCACATTTTGTTTTGTGTCGTGTCGTTTAGGGGTGTGAAAATGTCGCCACAGACCGGTGTGTGAAACTCTCTGACATATATTAAAGATTCTATGCCGCAAACTTTACATTTTTCACATTCTTTTGAAAATCCAGCATTTAGTGGATTCTAATAGGCGCTTGTCGTCACAGTTCTAAACACAACGGCTCTTTTCTTTCGTGAGGGGCCTGGGTGGCATTTTTGTTTTTCTAGGCGGAGCGTTAAAAAGAACGTGACGTGTGTCTCCTGGACATTCTGTATAATCTAACCAATCCGATGACGACTTCAAAACTCCTGAAGTGTTTCCAGATAAGTGTGCCATATGCATCAGGCGTTTAGCCAACGTTCCGTGGGTGTGAAGTCTGAGGCTAAAACTACTACTTGCCCAAGGATATAATCAAAGTCAAATTTGGAATTGGGATAACCTCCAAAACCCCCCCAAAAAAAGATGCGTGGGAAAACATATATGTGCAAATAAATGCAGCATATTTCTAAAATGTTTATGTTCCCTTTTAAAAGTCATTTTAATCCTGCTGAAATAAACAATAAAAACCATCACCGAATTTTTGATGTTTTATCTGGTTATAGTGGGAATTGTATTGGTTTTAATAGTAACCGTAATGGTGCTTATTGGTCTCTAATGGTAATTGGTCGCCTTCTACTGGTGGCTTGTTAAAACCATTAAATCCTAATGGAACATGTCCCAAAACATACTACAGGAAACCACTTTTTAATGGTTTTAATGATTAAAAAGTTGATGGTTTGCAATGTTTCTAGTGTTTTTTGTAGTGAAAACTGTTTTTTTTTTGTTTTGTTTTTTTCAGCAGGGAGGATATTTTGTGACTTGGTCTTAGTGACTTAGGAGTCCTCTTCACTACTCCTACCATTTCACAGATTTAGAAGCTTGTTTTAAGCACTAAAACACTTTATTAAATACTAAATTAGGAGTTATAAATTTAGGATTGGCACACCCATTATTTTTAAGATTTTCTCCTAAATCTGTAAGTTAATGGTCAATGGTACGATCATATAAACACTTCATCACTTTTTGTTGTTTCTCAAGCAGAACTCTTGCCAACTTTCATGCTTAAACCAACCATTCATGACCCTAAGACTCTTAGCATAGCCAAAAGTCCACAAACATTTAGTCACCAAAATCAAGGTCAATGGGACTAAACCCAGTGCTCTTCTGTACTACCTCACCCATCATTTGCCAGGGTAATCTGTCCTCCCAATATCAATCCAACTACACACAATAAGCCTGTAGAAGAGACTTTAAAGTCTAGTGGAGGTTTAAAGCCTCTCTAGTGCACTTTAACTTTGGGCATGGTATGCAGTAGCAAGATGATGTTTAACACGCTGTTGTTTTAAAACCTGCTGAAAGGGGAGGTAAGGTTAGTACCCTGATCACTCCGGATAATTTTGGGAACACCTAAGATAGACATAATTGGTCATGTACGATTTTAAACAATGCCTTTCGAAATTTAGTCCTGGAAGAGCCCCCATTTTGTTTGCTCCAAAATGCCGCAACAAACGAAGGGACTCAAAGATAGAGAAGCCAGATGTGTGTTAAGGAATCATACATCTTCCAAATACAGGGGAGTTGGGCAACACACAATATATCAAAATATTTATAAAATGTATTACATTTTTTACAAAAATATTTATTAGCTCAACTGTTTTTAACATTGATAAATGTTTCTTGAGCAGCAAATCAGCATATTCGAATGATTTCTGAAGGATCATTTGACACTGAAGATTAGAGTAATCTAGAGAGTCTTCACAGACTGAACTCGGGTTCAGACCGGGCAATTGAACCAAATGTGAAAGCACCCTAAAAATCATCCCAACCCAAAATTTTCTGCACTGGATCTGAGCAACACTGCTGGTCTTTTTGTCATAATGCTTCAACATCGTAGCTGTGTAACCATTAAAGGGGGGGTACAATGGTGTTTCGTATTAATGGTGTTTCATCAAAGTTGTTTACAGTGTTAAAGAGTTGGATAATCATGTTTGGCCATGTTTAGCACTCATGCCGCACATCAACGCGGTTCATTCGGCTGCACTCAGTGCAATGCTGCAAGGGATTCACTCGGGAAGAATTTCTCTAAAGAAGTGTGGTTTTGGTTGTAAGGCAAAGATAACTTTGCTCAGCTTCCCGAAGAACCCAGCGTTACGTGAACAGTGGATGGAGTTCCTTTTTCCGAGGCAGCAATGGAGTTTAGCAAGTGCGTGTTTGCTGACGAACGTTTCATATACAAGGCTCAGTTTGACGCTGGATTTGCACATTGTTTGATACTGAAAGATGGAGTGGTCCCAGCTATAAAAGATCCCGGTCAAGATTCAGAACTGCAGATGGTAAGTGAATCGGCAACAAATGTCTGTTTTATTGGCAATCCTAACGCAAGTGATCGTCGAACTTAGCTCCGCCCATGGCGCGCCTCCAGAAGCTCAGGTTTTTCAGGTTTTTTATAAATATGATAAAACTAAAGAATTTTTGGAGATAATAAGGATACAGTACTACTCTATATGTACTCAGGAATAACATGAGATTAGGTGAAACTGTGTATGTTATGTACCCTTTAAAATTTACTTAAAAGTAAAGCTTCTTTATTAGCATTGATGGTTCCATGGAACCTTTCCATTACATTCTTCAAAGTGGAAAAAGGTTCTTTAGGTTATTAAAAGATTCCTAACACTCCTAACGGAAAGGTTCTGTGGGGATCTGAAAATTGTTCTTCAACCCCCTTTTGTAGTTCATGGATCAGTCCTTGTAGGTTTAAACCAACAAGCTTTCAGTTTCCAGTTCCATCACCATCTGAACCCCATCAATCTGTGTCCTTATCTGTCTTCCTGAGATCTGTCAGTCCTTCATCATTCTCAGATCTCCCACCGCTGGTAACACATGAAGTGGCCTCTAGTGTTTCTGAATCAGTCTAAAGGGGCGTTTTAAGCCATATAAGGCCTGATTGTTACCAAACTCCTGTTTAACTATTCATCTGGGACACAGGTGCCAAGTGTTGGTGTGTATGTCTCTCAGGCCAAAGGAAGACATGCTAATACCCGAGATAAGAGAACACATATCCCTGACCGACGACTGCAGGGTGAGCCAGCGACAGGATCAAGGTATTTCTTTCGAATGTCTTCATTTTGCACTGCTTGAGAATGAAATTTTGAGATCAGAAGAAATTGCTTGCAATTCAGCAGATCGGTTTAGTTTCAAATGCGCATGAATTCTCAAACAGGTGAAGAACAGAGCTTCATTTGTGTGTTGGAATGTGAGACTCATCTGATATCAGCTGTTTTACACCGACAGAAGCACAACACCGGCGACTACGGTTGCTTTTGACGAGAGCAACTGGGAATTTATGGGAAGAGCTCACATTTGGATGCAGTCTACCAACGGCATGACCAAATTCACCTCATATCTTGGATGTTTAATGCTATAAATCATGAGTTTGGCACTCACTAAAGCTTTGACTCACTAATAAAGTTGACACCTCAATAATCATGGACCTGCCTCTTCCGGTGTCTCGACTGGACGTTGATGTGGATTTAGGCTTCGCTCTCTTCTTCTTGGTCCTGCTGTGTTTGTTTCTGATGGTTACAGTGGTTCGCTGTGCTCAGATGGTCCTGGATCCATACAGTGCGATATCTGTGTCCACCTATCAGGAGGAACAAGTGGAGGGATGAAGGTTAAAGCAGGCAGATGGAGAACAGTTGGATTGTAGAAGAACTTTAAAACAGATGCTTCTGGAAATATTCAGTGAACACAAGTGGAAACATCTACACTTTCTCTAACCCTCATTGTGTGGAGAGACTCTTGGATTTCATTGGAACTCATCCGGGAAAAGGGATCTGAGTGTCATTATGAGATCTCATTACCACCAGAAATCATAAAGCGCAAAAAAATTGAACATAACTGTGTATCAAGGTCAGAAATCTGATGCGGTTGAGTGAGAGTGTCTTTCAGAGGTGAGTAACAGAATAAATGCAGTGTCTCACTGAATATTCTGGCTTCTATTTTTGGTTCAGTGAGTCTTAACTGTATTAACTGTAGTGCTGTGAAACTAAAAACCACATGGATGGATCCTGTTACACTTTTCCAGCTGATCACATGGCAATTATCAAAATGTGAGCTTTACGTATTGGCACAATATAGTTAAATTCTGAACATCTAAACAAGTGTGAAGTGTTTAAGTACGGGTCGTTGTTGTTGTTTTTTTCAACATCTACATTTAGGAATGTGGCAGATGCTTCAAAGCAACTTACAAATGAGATTTTAATTAGTTAACGTGCATGCATTAACATAAGACTAGACACATTATAAACTACTGCACACATTACTAGTTGTTAGTTCATGCACACACAAACACACACTGGTTTCTATGTTTTATAGGTTAATTCCATAGGTGTAATGGTTTTTATACTGTACAAACTGTATTTTCTGTCCCCTACCATAACCCTAGACCTAACCCTACCCCTCAGATAAAACTACAGGCATTTTTTAGATTTTCAACTTTGAATACTTTTCTAAGTATTTAGATGTTATAGATACATGTGTTATAGATAATGTTGCTTTAAATAATTTAAACTTCTCAATCTTAACCTACACTGATTTAAGGGACATCAAGGCAATTTTAAGCAAATCGAAACAATGGTTGCACAAGCTATTTGTATGACATTATTATATGCTTTGCGTTAATGGATAAAAAAATATTTTTCTGAGAAAGGTTGTTCAAAAAAACTATAAAATAAAATTATTATTAAGTAAAATGGCATTGGTGAGATTCTATCCAATGTTTATGTTAACATATGTGACCCTGGACCACAAAGCCACTCTTAAGTAGCGCGGGTTTGTAGCAATAGCCAAAAATACATTGTCAAAATTAATGGGTCAGAATTATCAATGTTTCTTTAATGCCAAAAGTCATTAGGATATTAAGTAAAGATCATGTTCCATGAAGATATTTTGTACATTTCCAACCATAAATATATCAAACTTCATTTTTTATTAGTAATATGCATTGCAAAGAACTTAATTTGAACAACTTTAAAGCCAATTTTCTTAAAATGTTTTATTTTTATTATTATTGTTTTTTATTTTATTTTTTTGCACCCTCAGATTCCACATTTTCAAACAGTTGTATTTCTGTCAAATATTGCCCCATCCAAACACACTGTACATTAATGGAAATCGTATTTATTCTATGAAATGCTTATTTTATGATGTATAAATCCCTTTTTTTTATTATTATTATTATTTTTTTTTTATATATATAAAAATTGACCCTTTATGACTGGTTTTGTGGTCCATGTTTACATATATGTTTTTGACATGTAAGTTGAAAACTATTATAGAAAAACCAATATAAGCTATTCTACAGAACTCGCTTTTCCACAAATTTTGCATGTATGCAAATTGTATATTATCCAAAGTACACTTTTTTGCAGTTCTACAGTTTTGGAATATTTGTCCTCTCCCCAAATTTGTCACCACCAAAACCAGTAATAATAATTTAATAAGAAGGGTTATATTGACCTGTTAAGATTTTGCTTTCATCTTCCATGTAAGTATATATATTCCATTTCATTTACAAGTTTTCATGATGTAAATCAATATTTATGAGATTTATCGTATTTTGAATCCAATTTTTCGGCAAAAAGTTGATCATTAGTTGATTCTTTAATTTGACTATACATTGAACCAAACACTATCATAACATCTTAGTTGATAATCAGTATACTTTATTTTTAACAGCACATTTTTGGTAGTGACAGTAATGTTTTGGTAGTGACCATATCATAACTCACATACTAAGACACTACTAAAACATTTCAAAAATTTTGCATTACTGTACTAAAGTACAAAACTTTTGTTTATTTCCCCCAAATAAAGGATTATGTGTTCCCATTTGTCACTACCAAAACAATCATGACATGTTTCAGTCGTGACTGTTTCAGTAGTGATAATTTCACTGGTTAACACTCAAAAAATAAAGATGTCACTATACCCAAACTATACACCAAATGTTTCGGTAGTGACTTTTTCAAAAGAGACAATTTTAGATACTGTTGAAGCTAGCTCAAAGATGCTAATCAGCACATGGTTAGCTTGCACAGTAGTGACATTCTTTAAAGTTACAAACATATTTTCCATATTTTTAACACATTTATGTCAAAATGATGGGACCTATCTACTTACCATGTAGCTATGAGAGAGAAGGACACAGGAATATTTTCTGATGATAAATGTAAGGGGTGTAACGTTAGTTAAAATCAGTCTCAGCCAGTGGACTAAAACACACTGTTTCAGTAGTGACATGAAAATGCCAGGCACATTCTTTTACATCAGGGGTGTCAAACTCAATTCCTGGAGGGCCGGAGCCCTGCAGAGTTTAGATCAGTGGTTTTCAATCCTGGTCCTGGGGACCCACTGCTCTGCACATTTTGTATGTCTCCCTTATCTGACGCACTCAATTCAATTCATGGATCTCTCTCCTACCGAGCTGATGATCTGAATCAGGTGTGTTAAATAAGGGAGACACACAAAATGTGCAGAGCAGTGGGTCCCCAGGACCAGGATTAAAAAACACTGGTTTAGATGCAACCATAATTAAACACACCTGAACCAACTAATCAAGTCCTTCAGACTTAATTAAAAACTGCATAGTATGTGTGTTGGAGCATAGTTGGAACAAAACTCTGCAGGGCTGCGGCCCTCCAGGAATTGACTTTGACACCCCAGTTTTACATCATAATTTACCAACAAAATATAAAATAAATTATTTAAATGAAATAATTTTTAATAAATACTTTTTTTTTTATTACTTAAAAACAATAATGGAATAAAATGCAACAATTATTTCAATATCATTTCCAAATGCAAGTACCCACTAAATGATGCTTTTAAATATATATTAGGCTTACTGATCTTTTAAATATTATAATAGATAATAAAAATGATCTTAATAAACATCTAAGATTGTAATACTTAAATGCTTTTTTTATTTTTTTTTTATTTTTATTTTTTGTTGTGGAACAGCAGTTTGCACAAATCCTGTAGAATGGCCCATATATACATCCAAAATCGTTACTTCTGTCATTTGACTTTTAATTTGAAAGATAAAATGCAACAATTATTTCAATATCATTTCCAAATGCAAGTACCCACTAAATGATGCTTTTAAATATATATTAGGCTTACTGATCTTTTAAATATTATGATAGATAATAAAAATGATCTTAATAAACATCTAAGATTGTAATACTTAAATGCTTTTTTATTTTTATTTATTTATTTTTTATTTTTATTTTGTTGTTGTTGTTGTTGTTGTTGTTGTTGTGGAACAGCAGTTTGCACAAATCCTGTAGAATGGCCCATATATACATCCAAAATCGTTACTTCTGTCATTTGACTTTTAATTTGAAAGATAAAATGCAACAATTATTTCAATATCATTTCCAAATGCAAGTACCCACTAAATGATGATTTTATATATATTAGGCTTACTGATATTTTAAATATTATAATAGATAATAAAAATGATCTTAGTAAATATCTAAGATTTTACTTAAATGCTTGTTTTTGTTTGTTTGTTTGTTTGTTTTTGGTTGTGGAACAGCAGTTTGCACAAATTCCGTAGAATGGCCCATCCAAATCGTTACTTCTGTCATTTGACTTTTAATTTGAAATATAAAATGCATTGTTGATTATGATGGGCAGTCGTGGACTTTTATTTTGAAAATTGCTTAATGGCTGCAGCAGGAGTATGTACACATGGATAACACACTGATATCGCTAGCTTTATCTAGAGGATTTCAGAACATTTAAAGTAACGTTATATATCATCGATCGGCCATTTAAAAGCAACGAAGATTCACAGAAGGTAAAGATTACTTTTAAAGACTGACTTGAGCACTCGGCTGGATCTAATGTCAGTGTGCTCGCAACTGAAGGTCATGATTAGAGTGATTCATGAACATATTTATCATTAATGTAGATGTAATATCTGATCTCTGGAGTCTAAATCTGCATTCTAATCGTTCTTGCAGCATGTCTGTGTTTGGAGGACTGTTGAGGAGCGCGGTGACCTTCTGTCAGTCATCGGCTCTGCTGTGTACGAGAAACTTCAGCACAGGTGTGTGATTCTCTGCTGATCCCTCACTGAGTTTTGATGCGTGAAATATGAATAATGTGTTGTTTGATGGGTATCCTGTATGTCACAGGTACTTGTGCTAGAATACGAATGCACGCTATTCCCAAACTGAAAGAGGTGGATCGATGGACGGAGAAGAGAAGCATGTTTGGAGTCTATGATAACATTGGGATCTTGGGTAAGCGACTTTTTCATTTTCATCTTTGCATTTCAATCGTTTTTTTCTCAGCGTCTGCATTTCATTCAACTTTTTTGTGTTGCATTGATTTTCATGCAGTTTACCAAACATCTTTGCTCTCAAATCAGTTGCATGCATAATGTGAATTTACAGTCAAATCTTTTTTACTAAATGAACACATTTTTATTTATATGCAAAATAACAATACGAAAATAACAATACGCTGCAAAAAATATATATATATTTAACAAATTATTCTTTCTAGTTCTAATGAGGTTTAAATTTAAGATGATTAAAACATGTTGGAACACTCTTTTAACTGGGTATCATGACACTAGAATTGGTTACAAAAACGACCAGGATGGTCTTTAGGAAACATAATATGCTTAAATGCATATTTTCGGTAGGAATTTCTGTAATATCATGGAATTTTAAAAGGTCTATTCCAGACATTGAAAGTCAGCGATTTTTTTGTTGTTGTTGTTGTTGTTGTTGTTGTTGTTTTTAGTTTATCAATGTAATTTTTCTATACTTTTTATTTTGTGTTGTTTCACGCTATTTTTTTCCCTTTCCGATTATCAACTGGCAATCACTTGAGTCGAATGCAGTCATAAGACTGTTAACTAAGGCAAAAATACCAGAAAAATGTCAGAGCCAAGAGGTTTGGCTACAAAATTACTTATTCAAGGACTGGGTGTTGACAGTAGACAACAGAAAACTGAAAAAAACTAAATGTAAAGAAATTAAAAGACTGAATGATGAACTTGATGACAAACAAAATCCTTCAGAGCATTTAACCTTTGAAAGCATAAAAATTATAAATTAATTTCTGTAGAAATAGTGCAGAAAAGTTTAACTTAGTTTTGTACTAAAACATCTGTGAACAAGCAAAAGCTTGCAAATGGATGCATTTAAAATACTGTCTTTGGCTGTGTCTGCTCATTGCTCAGCAATTCATTATAGTTCATGGAAATTCACCTTTTTAGTCAGTGAAAGTCAGGAAAAGTAAGAGAATTTGACATTTGACGAGTGGGAACCCTGAAAATATCTTCATGGAACATGATTTTTGGCATAAAAGAAAGAAATAATTATTTTTGCCTATTGCTACAACTATAACTGTGCTACTAGGACTGGTTTTGTGGTCCAGGGTCAAATATATCATCCAGCACTAGGCAGTATTGTACATTGATCAGCAATATTGCTGTCACATCCTCATTGTTCACAGCACCTAACAGGCTTTGTCTGTGTTTGACTGCAGGTGATTTCAAAGCTCACCCAAAAGACTTGATCCGAGGACCCGTGTGGGTCAGAGGTTTCAAAGGAAACGAGCTTCAGAGGCTCATCAGGAAGAAGCGGATGGTGGGAGACCGAATGATGACCGAGGACAAGCACTCCCTGGACAAGAGGATCAGCTTCCTGTACCGCCGCTTCAACAGATACGGCAAACACAGATAGACTCAACGACAGCTGTTGTATGTGTTTGTACTAATGTGGAATTCATTTTTGTGTCAAAAGCTGCAGTTCTGTTCATTAAATTGTGAAAACATCATTATTACAACAGATGGAGTTACATTAAAAAGATTTATTAAAAAAAAAGTCATAATTTCTCAACAAAAATGTAGAGTTGCATGCTGGCAGTTCAGTGGAGTCAATAAGGGAGCTTCAGTGTGATCTGGTGTGGGATCAGTGAGACAGCGAACTAGGACTGGGGAATCCTGTGAACTGACCCTCCGTCATGACGGGATGCTCTGACTCCATCTGACCAGAACAAACAAAACAAACAAACTCTAAAACAGCCATTATAATGGTGTTCACAAAGACAAATGTCACTACAACTACTGTTATGATATTACAGCATTTGTGCACCAATGATTTCTTCAATGAGAAGAGGTGTTTTGTAGTAAGAGTTATTGGACATGTACATGATTCAGCCATGCAGTTCAGCTGACATGAATGTGCATTAAGGAAATAAACAAGGTCAGTTCAGACTGTAATGTCTAAAATTACATTTAATCTCGATGGAATATAATATTACACACTAATGGGTCATATCGGTCGCTGATACACTACTGTTTGCGCTAGGTAAGATTTGCTTTTCAGCAAAAGACATTAAATGATCATAAGTGACAGTGAAGATATTTATAATGTTCCAAAACTTTCCAGTTAACTTTCTATTCACCTGTGACAGCAATCAATTACAGTTTAACAGATTTTCACAACGAAAACATGTTTTAAATTGTAATAATTTTTCACAAATTTTACTGTTTTTGATCAAATCAGAAAAAAAAAATCTTTCAAAAACAATCTTAAAGGAACACTCCACTTTTTAAAAAAATAGGCTCACTCCCCTAGACTTTTGAATCCATTCAGGTGATCTCCAGGTCTGCCGTTACCACTTTTAGCATAGCTTAGCATAAATCATTGAATCTGATTAGACCATTACATCTTGTTCAAAAAAATGACAAAATACTTTCAGTTTGTTTTTCTATTTAAAACTTGACTCTTCTGTAGTTACATTGTGTACTAAGACAGACAGAAAATTAAAAGTTGCATTTTTCCAGACTGATATGGATAGAACTATACTCTTATTCTGGTGTAATAATCAGGGAACTTTGCTGCCTTTGCAATGATATTACGCAGCGCCTGAAAATAGTGCCCAGCTAGGCTAGGTAACTTCCAATGTGACCAGCACTAACCCACTAAGGTAATAGTAAAATAGCTGGGGACTACATTGCATAATATCATTGTGCCTGCTGCACCCATGGTACGGCTGCAAAATTCCTTGATAATTACGCCGGAATGAGAGTATAGTTCCTATCCATATCAGCCTGGTACTTTTAATTTTCTGTCGGTCTTAGGACACAATGTAACTACAGAAGAGTCAGGTTTTAAATAGAAAAAAATATCGAAAATCTTTGGTCATTTTTGAACGAGATGCTAATGGTCTAATCTGATTTGAGCAGTAGTGTAGGATCAGTAACTACCGTATCTGTCGCTGGTTTCTATTCTTTAGACTGCTATCTCTGGGTTTCTTATACCTGTGTGTCTCTCTCTCTGTCCTTTGGAACCCGGTGTCTCTTTTTCTTTGGTCCACCTACTGACTGATGAGGAAACGTTGGAGAAGAGCTGTCTTCATCAGCACCAACAGCTGCGTCTAAACTAGCCTTTCCTTCATCCTGTTTGAACACAAAGCATTCAATGTGTCAGCAGCCTCTGATACAGACTACAATATTATTACTATTAAATTGAAAACTCAGAGCAGAATTGGGTGTGAACAGCTTTATGTTAAACGCAGTTTAAATGAAGCTTGAGTTGTAGTGGATCATCAGCGTGTTTCTCACCTCTAGTGTGATGGTGAGCTGTGCTGTCCTGTAGTCATCTCCATACGAGTCTAGAGTCTTCATCAGAAACCTGACACACACAAGTTCAGCTGTTAGACATGCTGTATCAAATGTACCAAATGAGAGGTTCACTGTATACTTTACAGCATTAGTTGTCAGTTACAAATTGGCATGTACCCTTAAATATTAAATAAATAATACAAATGCCTTTTCAGTTATAAGTTGGACTAATGGACATTTTTATTACTGATAAATGCCTTTAAATTCTTGGCACTTCATTTTTTACTTTGGGAATTTTTTATTTGTAAAGAATGTTTGAATAAACTTTTAAAATGCAATGGCACGAGTAACTTATTTATTAGTAAGTTAACCAAAATATTAATCAACTAATCACTTCTAATGGGTGACAAAAGGTTTGTTACATTAATCTGGGGGAAAGAGGGTCAAAAATGATATTGCCAAAACATATTTGCAGCGTTGAACAATGTAGCCAATCACGCAACGCAAACAGAACGCAATGACCAGAAGTGTTTACGTTAGAATCCACTCACAGCGCAAAATGCCAAGTTTGCCGAGTTCTGCAAGCTCGGGAATCCTCGCTAACAAACTGTACTTAATATCTACTGTCGATTCCAAACTGTCTATATAAATAAGAGATTCATTATGCAGTGAAGAGAGCTTATTAACGATCGAAAGAGAACGTGAGTGACAGCTTTTAGTGATTATATGACGGAGCGCTCTTTGCGCGCATTCAACGCTGTATATTACTGACTGTCTCAGAACAAAAAAAAAAAAAAGATTTTTAATAATAGATTACATTTTCGATTTGTTTCTCAGCAAACCCTACCATATGCCTTCAGAGAACACTTGTAATATGGAATAAGTTGCATGGGATAATTTCATGTTTGTAAAAATATTGTAAAAGTTTACAGTTTATTAAATGGAAAGTACAATTTTTTTACTTCTTTTGTGACCTGAAAAAAAAGGTAGACCTAGCTTAATATGGCTTTAGAATGGCATTAGATTGACTGGTTGTGAAGAGATAAACTATAAACAATGAGAGCAGGCAAGCAAAATAAGAGGTAGGTGTAAAAGAACACATAATTCCTGTGTTGAGGGACCATACCTCGAATTTGCTTAGGGCCCCCCAAATCACTAAGTCCGCCACTGGTCTCACCAATGGATCCTCTGCAGTGAATGGGTGCCATCAGACTGAGAGTCCAAACAGCTGATAAAAACATCACAATAATCCACACCACTCCAGTCCATCAGTTAACATCTTGAGAAGACAAAAGCTGCGTGTTTGTAAAAAAAAACAAAAAAAAATCTATCATTAAAGCATTTTTAACTTTAAACTCTTACTTCTGGCAAAAATATGAGTCTATAATCTATAGTAATGCTTCCTCCAGTGACAAGAGAAATCTGCACATATCAAGCACCATTTACAAGACAAAACAGTCCAAAATAGCTCTAAACAAATATGTGGGTGCATTCTGATATACTTTTAACAGACTCATATTTTGCCCAGAAACAACAGTTTAAAGTTTAAAATGCTTTAATTATGGATTTGTTTCTTACAAACAGAGCTTTTGGCTTCACAAGACGTTAACTGGTGGACTGGAGTGGTGTGGATTACTTGTGGATTATTGTGATGTTTTTATCAGCTGTTTGGACTCTTATTCTGATGGCACCCATTCACTGCAGAGGATCCATTGGTGAGACAGTGATGGAATGACACATTACTGCAAATCTGATGAAGAAACAAACTCATCTACGTCTTGGAAGGCCTGGCCAATTTTTATTTTTGAGTGAGCCATTCCTTACACTGATAGAAAAAATAATCATCAGTAGCAGCCATAGTTAGGACTCTTATTCAGTCTTATGCTTTTAGTAATATGCACATACCTTCTTTCTTTCCTAAGTCGGCGTGTCAGTCTTTGTACCTGGTGAAGACGTCCCAAAATTTTCTCATTTACCTGAGAACAGGTTCATATGACATTTAGTCAGGAAACTTGTACAAAAATCAACATTTGCTCATCATTTCATGCTAAAACTCTTTTTCCCCCCATATAACAAAAAAGGTGAATTTTTTTATAGAGTACTGACCACTCTTTTTCCATTTTAGGCTCAAAAACGTAACTTTTGTGTTTTATGGAAGAAAGAAAGTCATTGTTCAGTGGAAATCTGTTAACCTGTTCAATCTCCTTGCATCTCTTGCTGAGAGCTTGATACTTCCTCTTGTCCAGCTCTCTTCTCTCATCTTCCCCATCCTGTGTGGGGCCAGACGGGGCCTCGTCGTTATCCAGGAGCTCACTGCCACTGGGGCCCAGCTCCACCCCACCCGTCTCCAGCTCCGCTTCCAGAATGTGACCCCCAAACAACGGAGGCAAAGCAAGACCTGAGAAATCCTCCATCATCTGAAGCACATCAACAAACAGAACAATGCTCTGACTCACATCAATGAGACGTGCTGTTCATGAAATGGAAAATGCATTCAATAAATTATACAAGATTTAACAGCATATGTGTATAATCTTAATAATTAGGCACAAACTAAGCGTTTCTGTTCTGCAGTATCAATATGCTTGAGAATACGCTATGAATTCAAAGCTTAAAAACAATTGATTTGAACTCTATACTCACCTTTAGTTAGTAATATTGTAAAGAGCCATACATGATTCACTCAGTTCATTATAAATCCTGCACTTGTTTTGTACTCCTCATCAGTTCCGTCTATACATAATTGAATCGACACATCTAACAAAAGCAAGTATTAGCCTATTTCTATAATAAAACAAAACAAACATCTAACGTTACATTTTCATCTACAGTACAGCTCACGAAACAACAAGACGCGTTTTAAATACGTCATCGCCCGTTCAGCAAATCCACAGCGAATGCGTCACCAACATTCGAACTACAATTCCCTTGATCCCTGACACAGGACTACAGAAGCAAACATGGCGGCCTGTAAGTATATTTTTGCGTGCTAGCCGTTTTAATAATGTTGTGTTTTATTTTAGTTCTGCTGGATCGTTTCTACAATAACAGAATCAGCAGGGAGTTCGTGAGAGCTTTTATAATATATTCGTGTACTAAAAGTAACGAGTGTATAATGTGCGAATACGAGAATGACCTTGGTCTCATACTAAGTTAGATGTCGTTTGCTTTGCTTTAAACATGAATGCATGCTATATATTGATATGACACAGACCTCTAGACAAAATATTCCAAAATGTACACGCTAAAAACATGTTTTAATTTCGACGTGTACCACGATATTCTAAGAAGTGTGTGGCTTACTATCAAGTACCGTGGTATTACCATATGATACTATTACTGTGGCATTAAATGCAATTTATGCACTGTAATCAAAGTCTGTGTTTCTGTAGTTGGCAGGTTTTTGAAAAATGCTTGGAATAAAGAGCCTGTGATCACAGTTTCCTGTGGAATCGGACTGCTGGGTGTGTGAGACTTTTTAATACACATAATCACATTATGGATCTTCCTGCTTTATAAATCTAACATTTCTCTCTATATATATATTGTTTTCAGCTTGCATTTTGCCAGCTGTGAGTCCTTTTACAAAGTACACAGGAATGATGAACCAAGCTATTCCATACAATTATCCAGGTATATTATCCTTATGCAATGTGTGAATGCTTGACTTCAAGATTATCTTTAAAAATACTGTTACAGTTTTTAATAATGTTTTTCATTTTTATATTTTCTGTTTTCATTTTAATTTGAAAGTTTCAGTAATTTTGTTCTGTGTTTTTGCCCTTTTTAGTAGTTTTACTATATTTTAGGTACTGAAAATGTTTTAATGGTTTTAAGTTTGTTTAGTTTCAGATTTAGTTTTAGTTAACCGTAATAACTAAAGTGTTTTAGTTGATCTTTTTAATCACGTTTATCTCTTTAGTCCCAGTTCGAGATGATGGAAACATGCCAGACGTTCCAGCGCATCCCACTGACCCACAGGGGAAAAACCTGGAATGGCTGAAAAACCTGTGAAAAGTCCTTCAGAATTCTGTACAGTCACACCCACCTTTACTTCAGTTTCAATAAAAGTTCTTTATTTAATGATCCTCTTGTTTTTATTTGATTAGTCTTCACATAATAGATTTGACAAATCAGCAATAAATGCCAGTCATATCTGGCATTCTGCTGTAGTTTAGTAATGCATAATAATGTATTTTTTATCATAATTGTTTGTGAATAGAGACCAACACAAGACAAAACCACAGAGATTACCTTTGTTTATTGAAGTTCATAAAAAAAAAAAGGAAGAAAGGCTATACAGTTATCTTCAGGTTAAAACATTCAAGACTCCAAAATGTATGATTGATCCATAGTGTATTAAAGCAGTGTATTGTCAGGTGGCTTCATGCTGCTTATGAGCATTTAATAATCAAAAGAGTGCGGCAAAGCAGCCAGACTGACATGTACATTGAAGTCCTGCTTTAAATGTTCAGTGTTCTCAGGGATATTTAACAAAAGCGCAGACTTTTAGAGCACACTGTATTACAGTATATTTGCATATATAAGGTTGGAGATTAACCTTTTTGCATTATTCACTTTAAGATATCTTCATAATAGAAAAGGTTAATAAGTGAAGGCATCAGAACAAACTCACCCTGGAGTGGAGAAATAATTCAAACATTTATGAACAAAGGCCTCACCATTAATAATTAGTTATATTGGTTTCAGTGTAAAATCTTACAACGATAAGCAATTTTTAAGACAATTTCAGAAACCATTTACTTCAAACACAAACTTCTTTAGGTTAATTTCAAACCAATGGACATAAACATCTTTAACTACGTCTTCTGTCCAAGTATAATGGCAGAAAAGGGTATTTTATTTCTCATCTACAGCTACAGCACTTCACCATAGTCACGTCCTCCAGCACATCTACACTTTCCAGAGCCTTCTCTCACATCTTCAAATCTCCTCTCTGCACAGTCTCACTCTTAGCCTTCAGATCCCTCGCCCAGAATCTGCTGCAACTCATGACTACAAGCTTTAGTTTTAGAGGTTTGGGGTTCAACAAAATACATAAGACAGATAGAAGGGGAGACAAGAGACCAGAGCTGAGAGCCTCTTCACATCAAACTTTCACAAACATAATGCTTTTCCAAAATTCTTTCCAACTCTTTCAAAGCCTTTCTACATAATATCAGACTCCATTTTCCACTCAGCAGAGTCACACTTTTGACTCCAATAGCCAGTTCACCTGCTTCTCACAGAATGCTCTAGGATACCTTGTCTTTATTCAGTTTTAAAAAATAACATTTTCAGACAAAGTATCTTATTATGTGTGTGAAGTACACTCAAAGGAACAATTCACCCAAAAATTCTAGCACATGTGGAATGACATGAGAGTGAGTAAATAACCATAGAATTTACATTTGGATGAACTTTTCCTTTACAAAGTTTGATTATGAGATCAATCTAAAATATTTCATGAAACTAAATTGTGAATCAGCTTCACAAAAATCAGTTGCACAAAACATATCTAAGTTTTGTCATCATTTTCATTTTGTAAATGATTGTTTCATTGTAGACATCATGCATTACAGTAAAGGAATTAAAATACTGAAGAATCTCATCCCATGTGCACTCTTCCAAAGTATATAAAAACCTCTTAAAATATCTCATTTTCTGATACGGTAATATATATATAGAATATACATTTGATCTGCTAAATCCTAAATGATCTAAATGCAGTTAACTGTACTTAATTATCTGATATTTGTTATTGTCTGAATGGATTTCTATTGGCAAAAGTGTGAAATCTGCCTCTCAAAGATTCGGTTATTCAGTAAAACAAAGAGAGTAAACATTAGTGGCCCTGTTACATCAGCATCTCTGGCTGTCAATCAAAGCTCTACTGTATTAGTGGCGCGGAGCGATCATTGGTCACCGTCTTCCTGAGTCGAATATGGGCGAACGGGTTGATCCTGTGAAGAGGTAAAGTTTAAGTTAACTAGCCTTTCAGACATGGAGAGTGCTAACATGCTCTTCTGAACACGGGTGACTAGCCTTACCTGGTGGGTGATGGAGGCGGAGAGGTGAACTCAGTCGACATCTGAGGAACATAAAACCACACTGTCAGCAGTGTATAAGCCAATATACAGGTGCAGCTCAAAACATTTGAATATCATAAAAAATTCATTTTTTTATTGTAACTTATTTTTTAAAAATGAAACTTTCGTATATTCTAGATTTATTACATGTAAAGTAACATTTCAAAAGTTACTTTACATAATTTTTTTTTTTTTTTTAATTTTGATGATTAGAGCGTACAGCTCATAAAAGTCAAAAATCCAGTATCTCTATATTAGAATATTTACATTTGAGTTTCATTAAATGACCATCCCTACAGTATACATTCCAGATATATTTTGTTCTTTGAAACCACACTAATGGGAAAGACTGTTGAATAGGCAATGGTCCAGGAGACAATCACTGACACCCTCCACAAAGAGAGAAAGTCACAGAAGGTCATTACTGAATGGGGTGGCTGTTTACAGAGTGATGTATCAAAGCATATTAAATGCAAAGTTGACTGGAAGGAAGAAATGAAGGAAGACAGGAGAGGCACAGAATCTAAGCTGCTTGAAGTCCAGTGTGAAGTTTCTGAAGTCAGTAATGATTTGGGGTGCCATGATGTCTGCTGGTGTTGGTCCATTGTGTTTTATCCAGTGCATGGAGCCATCTCCCAGGAGATTTTGGAGTACTTTATGCTTCCATCTGCTGGCAAGCTTTATGGAGATGCTGATGTCCTTTTCCAGCAGGACTTTAGCACCTGCCCACAGTGCAACAACCACTTGCAAGTGGTTTGCTGACCATGATATTACTGTGCTTTATTGTCCAGCCAACATCCCTTACCTGAACCTCATTGAAAATCTATGGGATATTTTCAAGAGAAAGATGAGAAACAGTCGATACAACAATATACAGACAATCTGAAGGCTCATTAGTGCCTCAGCAGTGCCACAGGCTGATCACTTCCATGCCACACTTCACTGATGCTGTAATTTTTGCTATCCTTTGGTGTAATATGTACTGCCGACCAAGTATTGAGTGCGAACGAGAGTCCAAATAGCTGATAAAAACATCACAATAATCCACAAGTAATCCACACCACTCCAGTACATCAATTAATGTCTTATGAAGCCAAAAAACTGCATGTTTGTTGAAACAAATCCATTATTAAGACGTTTTTTAACTTCTAACCGTTCATAATAACACTTCCTCCAGTGAAAAAGTGGTGTGGTTTTAATCAGGATAGAAATCTGCACAGATCAAGTACTGTTTTCAAGCAAAAATAGTGAAAAACAGCTCTAAACAAATATGAGGCTGGATTTTGATGTAAGAGACAACAAGAGATGGACTTTTTCACTGGATGAACCATTTTTATGGATTATGAACTCGTATTTCAGCTGGAAGGAATGGTTTGAAGATAAAAACGTCTTTATGATGGATTTGTTTCTTACAATCGCAGCTTTTGTCTTTTCAAGATGTTAACTGATGGACTGGAGTGGTGTGGATTACATGTGGATTATTGTGATGTTTTTTATCAGCTGTTTGGACTCTCATTGAGACGGCACCCATTCACTGCAGAGGATCCATTGGTGAGACAGTGATGCAATGCCACATTTCTTTATTTCTCTGCAGGTGAGCACATTTTCAGCAAAGTTTAATTTTATTTAAATTTTAATACAGTCACAGTAACAGGTAGTGGTTTCTCTTACCCTTTCCTTCAGACGCAGTCTTGGGCTCATTCTGCTGGTCTCAGGGTTCATCATGCTATAGGGTCGTGGTCTGAAGGTGCTGATGCGCTGAGATATGACGCTTCTCTCGTCCTCAGAGTCAGGACTGACCTGCGGCATCTGACCCGTGGGGGGAAGCCTGTCCAACTGACCCATACTGGTGCTGTTCACCTTAGACAATGCAGGAGGACTGTAGCCATGATGAGAGACACAGAAAAAGTGGGAAATTATGGAAATGCCTACCCTTTTGAGGCGAAAATATACAGTGTTTTGTTTTTCCTACAGACCTAAGATCTTGTCCAGGGGTGTTGGGGAATGGCTGTGTGTAGGAGAAGGGAAACCAGCCTTTTCTGTGAAGGAGAGTTCAGAACATCAGCATAACAATAAGACGAGCAACTGAATAGCTAAGACACCATAAACCTAAACAGCAGCTCTCATAATCTTTCAAAAGGCCTGTTCATACAAGACCGAAAAGGAATGACTGCTGACAAAGAAAAATCTGTTCACACTAAAGTCTTGGTTTATGCCAAGCCATTGTAAAACGACTATATAAGCCTTGTTGTAGGAACAGATCCCTCAAACTGCTACTGAAATTGTTTAGTTCTGCACCATAAATCTAGGGCTGCCCTCGACTAAAGTTTTTTCTGGTTGACTAGTAGTTGTTAATTTTAAGCATTAGTTTACTATTGGTCGCACGTTTATTAATAAACCATATTAATCATAATAATGAGCCTTTAATTGCCTACATAACCTAATAAGCCTTCAAGCGCACGTAAAAAAGCTTGCCACAGTGCAATAATATATTTAGATATATTATTTATATAATAATTATGAATGTGTCAGGGAAAAACAGCAAGGAGACTCCATTAACAATTTATTTAATTGATTGATAAACTAGTGATTTCTATGTTTTTGGCTTAAGAGATGAAGTCGCGCGTGTATGCATGTTTCATACAAATTACATAATCTGAGAATATTTGCTGTCTATTTGAATTGGTTCATTTAAAAGTAAACATTTCAAGTATACAGAGTTTCGTGCTCAAGTTCACAGAAACCAAGACAGCAGAAAGCACATTTTTTTCAAAAGATGTATTACTTTTATCTCTATGAACAAAAATGACTTGAGAGTATTTTAAGAGCAAGTGACCACACTGTGCCTCCATCTCTCATGCAGTGAGCGCACTCACACTCTGCACAGGCACTTGCACGTTCATTTTTTCTAGGTTAACATTAGATTGAGCGGCCATGTAAAGTTGCTACTACATGTCTTTCAGATGAAAAGCCATATTTGCGGTTGATGAATGATAGTTGAGCATGAGTCCTGCCCAATGTACTATATTTCCACATAGACCAGGTGTTCACGATCTGTCTGTCACGGAGTGCATGACTTCGGAAATGCATGGAATTTTTTTTCTGCGTCTATGCGACTAATACAATTTTGGTCCACCAAGCCTCTTCTCACTGACTAACTATTAGTCAACTATTAGGTTGCAAACCTATATAAATGAGTACAAAATGATGCATAGCTAATGTTTAATTGGCCCTGACTGAAAGGCTGATGTTCAGATACCGTCCTGTCCGCTCATTCTGGCCATAGTGCCAGCCGTCTCTGGGTTCACTGATCAGCAGGGAAAGTGTGTCTCCAGGTAGGAAGGACAGCAGACATGAGCCTCCTCCTCGGTCTCCTGCCTTCTCTCCCTCACAGGAGTCTGGGGAGTGAGGGAACAGAGCCTCCACACGGGATGGAGCAGAGAGGGGAAACACACGGGGAAGAGTCGAGCCTGAACCATCACAACGATAGCATACAATTAATGGACAGAAAGAAAAGATCTTTAAAATTCTCCTTTTTTGTTGTACCACAGAAAACATATGGAAAGATATGGAAAAGTTAAGTCTGAAACAGTGTTGTTATTGTTCTAAATGTATAATATATAGTTAAAAAATAAAAATGGTTTCAGTTTAAGTAAAGAAAAGTTTAAGTACTAAAATTACTAAAACATAAATAGATATAAATATCAACAAGTATAAATAAAGCTATAAAAAAATTAGAATTATATATATATATTTATTAAATATGATATAAAAAAACTAATTAAAGCACAAAAATGTCTTACTAAAAAAACAAAAAAAAAATTTCAAATGAAAGCTAAAAATTTATAAAATGTTAATATATACTATAAATAATACTAAAAAACAGTTTTGAAACATGAAAATTAAACCCATTTTATG
The DNA here is from genome assembly GCA_033026305.1 of Cirrhinus molitorella. Taxonomy (NCBI): domain Eukaryota; kingdom Metazoa; phylum Chordata; class Actinopteri; order Cypriniformes; family Cyprinidae; genus Cirrhinus; species Cirrhinus molitorella. The sequence goes on along the minus strand of CM065123.1, from coordinate 32,753,021 downwards.
TGAAAAAAAAATCACATTTTTACTACTGTAATGCAATAAAAGTATATTAATTAGATTGAAAAGTACATCTATAATTATAGATCGTAATTTTTGCTGTTATTATTAGTCATATTTGTATAATAAAAAAACATTCATTATTGTATTGTAATACTGAGAATGACACTTTCATGTCACAGGAGGTTTAAGCATCGATAAAAAGTTCTTAAACTACACTAAGATGACTAAATATTAATATACTTCTTTTCTTTTTTGGGGGGGCTGAAAAAATAAAATATGACTTGGAATTTGACAAAAACAAACTCACACACACCCATGAATCCCTCGCGAGTCTCATTGGACTGTCTCCTCGGCAGCGGCAGTGTGGAGGTGGAGTAGAGATCGGGACCCTTCGGCACATTGAAGGCAGCGGGGGAGCTGGTCAGGGGGACAGGTGTGAGTGCGCGGGACAAAGGGGCGCTGTGGGGCAGCGGAGGGCTGTGGGGGGCTGTTAGGGGTGGAGTCAGACCCTGCAAGGAGCTGTGGGAGGTGTGGCTAATGGAGGGAGGAGACTGTAGCCCGGACACGCCCACTGCTGGCTGGGAGTGGGCAGGGCTGGCTGCAGAACCGGAGTGGGCATGTCCATTACTGGAGGGGTTCTGTTGAGACTGAAGACCTGGGACAGACTGTGAGAGGCTTTCAGACTGAGACGAGCGCTGCTGCTGAGAACGGCTGCTGCTGTCACCATTCAACAGAGGCGGGACTTCCTGTACCGACAGCCTCTGAGAGAGGAGAAATTAAGCGGCATTAGCAACCATTAGGAAACCAACATTAATGTTATAAAATATGCCTCTTCCACAGCAAGATTGTTTTGTCCTTCTTTATTTGGTAATACCTATTTAAACAAAGAATGGAACATGTGAAACAATTTTTTTTAATAACAAAATTAAAGAAGTGTCCTACAAAATACTACATATGACTTATCCAGTTAAGCATTTGAATTTAATTTTGTGGACTGGCGAAAAAAAAAATATTTTTTTAGAATGACATTTTGAAAATGAATTTTTTTTTTTTATTATTATTTGTTTATTATTTTTTTAGGAAAATATCATATAAAAAAGTAGGCTCTTTACAAACTTTTTCCCCCACCTTTTTTTATGAGAATAAATTGACAATAAAAAACAACATTTTTGAACAATCTAAAAACAAAACAGTGCTGAAAATGTAATAAATCTTATAAAAGCACTGTAATGTAGTATTTAGCTATATTATATTATATTATATTATATATTATTATATATTGTTATATTATCTTATTTTATATTATTTATACCATTAATAAAAATACTAAGTCAACAATTCTATTTAAAATTATGTTTTGCTGATTTAGATAACTCATTTATTAACCAGTGACAGACAAAGCAGAATCCCAGTAATAGAGATTCATCTGATTCACTCACTTGTTTACAGGGATATCAATATTTACATATTTAATTACCAATATTTTAATTAAAGATGTCTTAATAGCAACACTGGTAAATCAGTTTCACTGTAGGTTTTAATTAATTGTGAAGATGTCTGAAATGTACATCTAACTCATGATATTATATATTAACCCAATTAATTACAATAAGTATTACATTTTATAATAATAATATTCAACTTTGAGCATAGCCATTCATAAAATGTGTTGAGATGCTAAGAAATGTTAAGAAATATCCCTATTTCACTAAAAATCTAATCTGAAAGAACGAATTTATTTATTTATTTTTTGCATTGTGACAATGTAAAAATGTAAATATGTTTGGATAAACCAGAGCTGCTCACTTGTTCCCCAGTTTGAGTGATTCCCAGTTTAGCGTTGCGCAGGACCTCTGCTAGTCCTGCTCCTCCAGAGCTCTGGGGGGCGGTGTGACGCAGCAGGTTCAGCGCTCGCTCTGGAAGTTTGGTTGGCTGGACACATGACTGTTGCCAAGATGACAGCTTCTGAGACAACAGCTCTCTCACCTGCCAAACAAAATCAGTTATTTAGACAGCTGATTGCTATATACACAGCTAACAACAGAGGTGTTGTTTTTAATGTTTAAGTGTGTCATTTCTGCACCAAACTAGTTTCAGACACTTTCGCTATGGAAGAAAATTAATGACATATGTATTTGAAAGAAAAAAGCATGTTGAACTGCACTAACTGAAAAAATAATGCATTGCATTAACAGTGCTTGCATTTTAATGCCTTGTATTTTCAGGACTTGCATTTTTAGGGGCTGAAATTTAATATAGTTGTTTATTTAAGCTGTGAATATTTCAATTCAAAATATTTCACAGATATTTTCAGAATTAAAAATTCAATAATTCATATTCACCTTCCAGAGTTCACTTCCGCAGTATTCAATCGGTTTAAAAATACGATGTATAATTTTCGACCGGCAATTTTTGGTCCATTTTATTTCACTTTATAAATTCGCTTCCACAAATTCACTGGTTCAAATTCGCCTGAATATTCAACATTGCACATCCGGGAGCTGCAGGAAAAGCAGTAGAGCACCGATGCGTAATCTCAAGCTAATGTTAGTCGCTCACCAGCAGGTGGCGCAATCGGGTGTTTGACGAGAGAGGTAGTACTCTCAGAATGTCATTTGCCGAGATGGCCCAATCACAAAAGTAGCGTTTACTTTTATAGGCTAATCAATGTCTTAGACATTTATATTTGCCCTCCTGTACACGTAAGCTGTCTTTCCAACTTGACAACGAAGGTCGAATCTTAGCATGGCAGCTGCCACAAAAACCTGCCACTCGACCGCTATGGCAAAACGTCACCAAATTGGGCTCAATCATTTGTGCTTCGTTTGTGCCAGTAATATTTTCGTTTGTGCTGCTTCGGCTTTTAAAATATTAGACATTACATTATAGGCGATGACGTCACCAGCCCCCCTACACGCTCCAAACTGACCCCAAATAGGCTCAATCGTTTGTGCTTTGTTTGTGCCGTTAAAAGAAATCCTGTAATTATAAAACGCTGCTTAAATATAAGGAAAACAAAACTTTGTACAAAAAGTGTCCTCACTCTACACTCCGTGCTATCGAAATCATTCCAAACCGGTGTCATTCGTTTGTGCTGGATTTGTGCCGGTTTGTGCAATTAAAGGAAACCATGTAACCACGATCTCATAACGAAAACGCCGGTTTAGCGTGGCCGCAGAGTTTTAAAAATAGGTCAGTTTTCGTGCTGCCTTAAATTAGATTAGTCAGCCCGTTCTTTTTCCCTTCTCCCAAAACAGCTTATAGGCTACTTTTCAGCTATTAAAAGAGTTCGTTTTTTTTTTTTTTTTTTTTTTTTTTTTTTTTTTTTTTTTTAAAAACGTTTTTTGTTCGTGAAATGTAGCCTAAGTTTTTTTTTTTTTAAGTAAAGACCAAGCGGTCAGCGGCAGACAGTGAGTTGATCGTATCATATGATAAATTAATCATTGACCAATTTAGCCTTCTTAAATCATCACTTAAAATAAAATCTATAGATATAAAACAGCTCAAGCATATCACGTTAGTTTAAAGCTTAACCTGTGCGCTGTTAGATGCATATCCAATCCTTTGTGCGGAGAGAGGAAGCTGAAGCGCGCTTTACTCGACATGGCACCAGCGCTATCACTTGCATTGGAAACATATTTATGCCATCATTTTTGCTAGGTAGGTAAAAGTAATACAGCATTCAGAACTGTAAAGGTTCTATTTTTATTTGTGTGTACTCACACTCGCGTGCCCGGATCAAAGGGAGTTTCATTGAACTTAAAATTGTGACAAACATATTACGATGCTTCTCGAAGTAGTAGTATATTATATAACAACAACAATAGTCTAATAATAATCCTATAATTATGAAAAATTAATTTTTAAAGGAATAACTTAAATGTTAAATTTTTACAGTAAACCTCTGCTGTACAGCACTTTGTTTATGAAAATTAAAAGGAATTGGTACATTTTCTTTTGATTAGGCTACATTTTGAAATGTAATTAAATTTTTGATATTTCATTTTTTTAATGATTGTGTAATAAATTAACAACACAGAAAAATGAAAACAAACAACATATGGATATATTGTTGTAAAAATTTTAATAAAATATTAGGATGTTAAAGTTTCATAAATTCAATTTATCAGACGTGTTAAGATGACTAAAATTGAATTAACCCATTGAATTTGAATCCAGGAAATTTAAAAATGGAAATTCCAATACCAGTACAAATTACTATAGCTATGCTTAATCACTGTTATAATTATGAAGGAATTATGAATTATACAGATAATGGCATATTAAGTGTTTTTGGATTTTTCACCTTTTAAATAGGCTATTTAAGAAGAATTTTAGTTGCAACCAGAATTTCTTCGTTTCATGGAACAAATCCAGCACAAATAAACGCGGCATTTCGTGTGAACAGCGTCTCCAGGCTATAGCCTAACCTAATTAATATTAATATAAATATATATCAATATTATGTTTTCGTTATATTTAAGCAGCGTTCATAATTACAGGAGTTCTTTTAACGGCACAAATCGAGCACAAAAGAATGGCACCGGTTTGGAATGATTTCGATAGCACGGAGTGTAGAGTGAGGACACTTTTTGTACAAAGTTTTGTTTTCCTTATATTTAAGCAGCGTTTTATAATTACAGGATTTCTTTTAACGGCACAAACAAAGCACAAACGATTGAGCCTATTTGGGGTCAGTTTGGAGCGTGTAGGGGGGCTGGTGACGTCATCGCCTATAATGTAATGTCTAATATTTTAAAAGCCGAAGCAGCACAAACGAAAATATTACTGGCACAAACGAAGCACAAATGATTGAGCCCAATTTGGTGACGTTTTGCCATAGCGGTCGAGTGGCAGGTTTTTGTGGCAGCTGCCATGCTAAGATTCGACCCTCGTTGTCAAGTTGGAAAGACAGCTTACGTGTACAGGAGGGCAAATATAAATGTCTAAGACATTGATTAGCCTATAAAAGTAAACGCTACTTTTGTGATTGGGCCATCTCGGCAAATGACATTCTGAGAGTACTACCTCTCTCGTCAAACACCCGATTGCGCCACCTGCTGGTGAGCGACTAACATTAGCTTGAGATTACGCATCGGTGCTCTACTGCTTTTCCTGCAGCTCCCGGATGTGCAATGTTGAATATTCAGGCGAATTTGAACCAGTGAATTTGTGGAAGCGAATTTATAAAGTGAAATAAAATGGACCAAAAATTGCCGGTCGAAAATTATACATCGTATTTTTAAACCGATTGAATACTGCGGAAGTGAACTCTGGAAGGTGAATATGAATTATTGAATTTTTAATTCTGAAAATATCTGTGAAATATTTTGAATTGAAATATTCACAGCTTAAATAAACAACTATATTAAATTTCAGCCCCTAAAAATGCAAGTCCTGAAAATACAAGGCATTAAAATGCAAGCACTGTTAATGCAATGCATTATTTTTTCAGTTAGTGCAGTTCAACATGCTTTTTTCTTTCAAATACATATGTCATTAATTTTCTTCCATATTTCGCTGTCTGCCATGTACAAATGGTAGAAAGATTCAAACCAGTCTCACTGGAAAATGATATTACTTTTCCTTTTATGCAGATTTTGCAACACTGTTAAAGTAAAATGAAACACATTTGCTGAGAGAACCATGAGCCACGAGTCTTTAAACTCTCATATTGTGACATACTACAAGTGCAAAGCTGTACCAGGTGTGCTACCGAGCAAGTTTACTATGTCAGAAAAGCCACACATTTGGAGCTGGTTGTGTTGTCAACATGAAATTGCATTAGTTTATTAGTCATGCACTCTGGAAAGAGTGTTTTGAGCTCATAACTGTATGATAAAGCAAAGAAATCGGCCCCATATTTAAAATTTTAATAATAAGGAACAAAACTTGTTGATGTTTTACTGCTTTTAGTGTTCATCTCAGCTGGAAACTGCAGTGAATTGAACATAGAGGTACTTTTTACCTATGTATGTTGAAGAACATTTTCCAGTGTGCCTGTTGTATTTGCTAGCCTTTTACAACATTATTATCTGGTTGAAGCTCTGTTGTGTTACCTTGCAGTGGTAGTTGATGAGGATCTTGGTGACTGAACACTGACGGTCCACCAGAAAGCAATAGCGCCGCCTTTCTTCTGTCAGAGCGGAGCGGTAACCAACTGCAACCAGAGAGTCCAACTCACCCTGTCTGCGACTCATTAGCTCCACATACTGTTACAGAGAGAGAATTAACATTAATTTAGCTTTAAATAGAATATTAAAAATGTATGGTAAAGTATGGTATGGTATCTTTATTTTTTGTTTAGAATTTGCAGCTGGACTTTGTGTGTCTCAGTCTACATTATATCAACACTAGTGTTTTAAGAATCTAATCAAATTAGATAATAATAATTATAATTTATGTTTTAACTACTTATAAAAATATAAGTTTATTATTATAATTATAGAATAATTTAATAAAATAAAGTATATAATAAAACAATAAAATAAATCGTTTTAATAACAATAATGATGATGATACATTACAAGTTAGAATATTAATATTTATGCATTTATTAACTCATTAACTCCCATTTGGGAAACCCTTCCTTAAAGGTTCACCCATAATGTTCCTTTAACCGAACTTTTCATTGAATATCTCTGTCATTTTCTCCTGTATTTTTCTTTCTTAACGTCTTTCAGACTGGGGTCCTGTTTTACTTTATCATTTCCCCTCTCTTGTTCCAATGTTTTTTCTATACCTCAGCGTTACTTTTTTCTAGCCCCAAATCTAAGATGTTCCGGATATCTGCTTAATCCCAAAGTAAATGACTTGTTCTTTCTCTTTCTGACCCGAAAACATGTTTAGAGTAATGTTCGTGATATCACAGCCCAGACCTACACAAACAGAGATAGACTCACTCCTGAACAAACACGTGCTGGAGACACACATGCTCACATAAACAAACACTTGTTCACACACGGAGGAAAAAGTCTTCCACTCACAAATCAGCTTTAATATGTAGGACACTGGGCCGCACAGACGGCATTCGCTCCGCTCAATCGGCCATTATGAGTCATTGTATACAAACTGCAAATGACTGGTAGTACATGACATTCTACGCTAAGTCTTCAGTAATGAACACAGCAGTCAAAGAACTGGCAAGCAGCACAATAACTCAGTTCTTTAGCAGACGCTTTAATCCAGAGCGACTTACTGTTCATTTACTGCCACGCCAATCAGTCTGAAGTGAATGTGGTTTTACTTTGAAGGTAATTGTGACCAGGCCAAATTGGGATCAAATTCACTCTAACAGCCTTAAAGTTACTGAGTCACATTACAAAATGTTAATATTATTTAAAAGTTTGGTGCCAAATCAAATGTCAGGGAAGCTATTTTGCTGTCATGTGACAAGACAACCATAAACAGGAAGTGATATCATAGACACAACTGCTGTACACCCTACAAAAACTCTAATTTTATTCCTTACACCCTGCAGAAACTTAAATTTATTCTTTTCTTGTAAATTTGTTCAGACGTTTTCGTTTGACTTGTATTCCCATTTAACCAAACCCCCTATCTTTGCATCTTTTAGCTTAAAAGATGCTATTTGTTATTACTCTGACTCTGCGCTTGCATTTCTACATCCAAACTACAACTACAAGGTACATTATTTGTGCTATTTAAACATACAAGTGGTGATCAAAAGTTCGGAGACTATGGCCATGATAAACAACGGAAAACAGACATTAGTCTGTGTAATAATGCAGTATAGCGCTCCTGACAGCTCTCCTCAAACCCGTAAAGTGAAAGTAAAACACGTCTCACTTTAAACCCATTTTTCTCAAAATTCCATTCCTGAAAATCATAGCTATCAGCCAACTTCAGATAGTTATAACTTTTGTTATGTTCAAGCTATGGACTAAATAAAAATAGTTTTGGAAAGGGCTTGAACTCACCTTTCATATAGGTATAAAAACCTAAAAAAAGGTAAAATGTCACCATGTGTTGGGTTTTCCCACATCGCATTACATATATTTTTTACTTTTTTATTTCGTTTGGCAAATTTTTCATCCATAAACAAAAATGTATAGGCTCAACTCCTACTCTGATTAAGTTTAGGTAGCTTTCCTTCATTGCCTTATTATTATTATTTTTATTATTATATATTTATTCCCCTTTATGCTACATATCCCCTCATTGTGTTTTATTTCTTTTTCTTGCTTCTATCTTCTTCTCTTTGTTAATGTTCTCCTGAAGGTAATTTTACATTTTCATCCGATTCTTGAAAAAATAAATAAATAAAAAAACAGATACCAAGTACCACCTCAGAAAATATTTGGATCTCCAACTACCACCATAATGACCAGCATTAAAATACAGTAGCGTAGTAGGCCTAGCTATTCAACTACAGCTCTGCACAGTTAAAAAATGAGGTAGTTTTATTCCTAATAAGAATATTTGTTGTTGTCAGCCACTTTAACACTGTAAATAATACACAGTTTGAACATTAACACTGGACATTGCTTACAAACAGGTAAATAAACAAATAATAATTCAATTAAAATGTGTTGTACCTAAAAGTGAAATAAAAATTGTACTGTACATGTAAAAGTAAAATAAATAAATAAATAAATAAAAACTTTACTGAAATAAAGAATAAATTAAATTGTATTGCGTTTTAACATTATTTTATATTTAATTTAGTGATTCCTCTGCGTACCACTAGAGGTACTCGTACCACACTTTGAGAACCACTGGTATAGCAGATACTTACATAAAATTATATAAATATCAGTTGCCACTCTATATTTCCAATAGAGATGCGTGGTATACCAGTAATGGAAAAATATCGGTATATATTATATTTCAAATGGTTCGATATCATCATTTTGCCCAGTTCGGTATTTCATACGCAGCTGTTCCGATGTTCGCCTGTAGGTGGCAGTCCTTTCCAAATTGCTGCAAAACCAGTAAACATGACAGCAGAAAAACGCGGTGGATCATCATACAGATGAAACTCCATCAACACGCTCGAAATAGTAAATAAAGACAACAGTAGAAGTGATATATGGCATTATTTTGCATACTAAACAAATAATAAAGGTGAACGAACTGACCTTACTGCACCTGTATGCAAGCATTGCTATAAATCACCAAGCATTTGTGACTTTTAGAGGAATTTAGAGATTGACAGGGTGAGTGCATCATTCATCAATCAAAAATTCAGATTTTAATACCTTTTATTCACAAATGACAGTGGACAGTGGTGAAGTATTTTTGTTTTACTCAAGTAATTTAAAAAGTATCTGTAGTTTATCAAAGTGTTTTTCTTTGGAAAATTTGTACTCCATTCCAAAGCATAATGTCATATTTTTTTTCCTAAACTACATTTCAAAAATACAAGTTGTTGTTTGTTTTACCTTTAATAATTAAGAATATTAACAATGTCATATTTTCTTGTATTCAAGTAAATTATAGAATTACTTTTACTTGAGTAAAAGTAAGTGTCACGAACTGTACCGTTGTGGCTCCCTTTTCTCCCCGCTAGAGGGAGCCACCCCTCCACTGTGTTTTTGCATAGACTCTGTAGAGACTCCATTTCCCATAACCCCTCTCTTATGCCCCGTTCGTCACCTCTCACCTCTACCCCACTGTCACTTCCTGTATAAATAGAGCGTCATTTCTGTTCCACCTTTGCGAAGTCATAACTTGCCCCGGCCGTTATTTCTGAGCGTTTTTCCCTAGTCCTTGTTTTCCCGTTGTCGACCCCTCGTAGTTTCCTGGTTCCCGCTCGCTCCCATCTGACCCCTCGCCTGCCTTACTATGAGCATTTATCCTAATAAAAGTCTGCATATGGATCCTCACGCCTCCTGTCTCGTCTCTGGGGCTATCGTTACAGTAAGAAAGTAATATATTTCTAATGTAATAAAGTAAATATTTAAATATTTAATATGAAACAGTGCAGTAAATAGCACAATACTATGCTTTGGAATGTTGTGAAGCAAAGTTTTCTAAACAAAAAACTAATAAAGTACAGACACTTAAATTAAAAAATACTTCTTTGAGTCTGAAATCTAAAAACAATAAGAGAGACAAGATAATAATTTGATTCTGAATATTTTGACGGTTAGAATAACACTTTACAACAACCTTTGTTAAAATTCTGTAGGTAAGCTGACCTAACAGTATTACAGCACTTATTAATCTAGGTCAATAATTATTTATAAATGATTAATAAACTAATACATGTTTAGTATGTTAACATTACTACAGTATCGATTTAGTATCGATACCAAGGTATTACATTCTGGTATCATACCAAAGACAAAATTATGGTATTGAGCCATCCTAATTTCCAATAATGTCTTAGTAAAATGAGATTGAAATGATCCAAACATATAATGCAATGCAGGCCAATGATAACTGAGAGATGAACAAATAAACTTTTCTCGAAAGCATGACCATATTTGAGACTCACATGTTAACATGAATTTTGAGTGTTTATCTGGAAATTTTGCTAACAATATCCAATTTATTCTTACGTTTACTTGATAAAAATCTGTCAAGATTTGACCGCAAAGACACCAGATGATGGTGGACATTTGTACAATTTGATTAAAAGACCTTTTACTTGATAACAAACTCTAAACTATCAATCAGACAACAGAAGGCATGGACTAAAGTTTTGATTATGTTGATAATTTAGAGGTCTTAGTTTAGGTAAATTCATACCTGCATCTCTCTGTCCCCATACTTGTTAGGATGGCGACTAGCTTGACTCTTTCTCCGCAGCTTCTTCAGCTGTGATTGACAGCGCTCAATGGACTCCACCTTTGACTTCCTCTCACTCTGGTACTTCTTCAGTGTTGCCTGGACAAAAGTTTTCATACAGCATATCACGTTTCTGGCTTTATTTCAATATTTATCCTTTCTGATTAATTTCCTCAAAGCGTTTACAAGACAAACTCTGTGTTTACTTGTTTAAGCTTCCCAATTTAGTAAATTCAGTAGGTTGTTTAGTTAAACTGTAATGTCTACTCACAGTCAGATATTTGATGTCTAACTCCAGTTTCTGCTCCAGTTGAGACAGCAGCTCTGAATGAAAAAGCTTCAGCTGCAGACAGACAGAAAACATGACATTCAATCAAATACACTGAGTATGGAAACAATTAATCACTCCAGCCTCAGAACATTTTACTAAACTAAACTAAACTAAACTAGAGTTTAGTATTGTGTATCTGTTGGCACTGATATGCTTCTTAATTTGTTGTGTCTGACCAGCATTTCTTTTGACACTGTTCTGTCTCAGAATATGACTTCTCAACAACAAAACTATACCTACAGGCAGGCCAATTTGCACCTGTTTATTCTTTTTAAAAGTGTTAAACTTAAGTTTGAAACCTAACATAATACAACACTGAATAAGACAGTGATTTGCTACATTTCTACATTTCTACCACACTAAAATTCTAAATCTAAAAAAATTAAATAATACCAAAACATGCAGTAAGTTCTCATTTATTTTAAATCTAATTTAAGGTTCTAATTTGTGACAGTTAACGATTAATGATTGGTTAACAAGCGTCGGTTGTCAGTCAGGAAAATGAACCGAAATAAACCGCATGACCTGTGTGCCCCTGACAAAAATAACATGAAATAATATTTATTTCTATAACTTTGATGGGTTTTTTTCTGATATCTTTTTAGGTTATTAGAAATTACGGAACAGTTTTTGTCATCATTTGTAACTTATTTTTTGTACAATAAATTTTTTAAAGTTTCATCAAGTTGTGTTTGGACGAGTGCATTTATATCCACGGACTGTTAACTGAAAAACAATGTCTAAAGAAATAGGAATTCGAAGTTTAGCACAACTCCCCAGAACTAAGCAATGTTGGGGCATGTTGAGCTCGGCTTGTTCTTTCTGCAGCTTTTTAAGGTTGTTATTATTTTAATAATTTATTGGCCAAAGAATGGGTTACAAAAGATGACAAAAACTGTTCAATAATTCCTATTAAACTCTAAAGATATATAAAACAACAAAGTTATCGAAATAAATATGATTTTATGTTATTATTGATAATATAATTTGCTGTTTTAAGAAGACTGCTTTATTAAAGCTGCAGTCTGTAACTTTTTTAGTTAAAAATTATACAAAATAAATTTCTGAGCAAGTACATAACCAACCAGTGTTCAAACCTATCGCCTTACTTTAGCCCGATTCACAATGGTTAGCTTATAATAATGTTTTTTAAATTGAGTGGTACGTAGGTTTTCGCAGGAAATTCAAGCATGCCATTACGTCACATTTGTAAACATAAAGAAGGCGTCGAGCTAGTAACATAATCACATGTGAGAATGCTGCAGGTGCCGGATCGTTTATAGCCTTTTCTCACAGCGGCTGAAATAATTAAATTTTTTTTTTTGGTTGCAGATTGTAATCCAAAAAGTGTTTATGAAACACAAGTGACTGAAATTAGATTACTCCAGTTTTAAATATGCATCTGTTTGCAGACAGCCTACGTGGGATTACACAAATTTTGTATTTTAAAGAGAACACCGGTCCTAAGGAATTTGCTTTTTTGGCTAAAATAATTTCTTGATATGAAATTCGAATTTTTTGACAGTTGGTTTTAGACTTGCTACTTACTCTTGACAATATCCAATGAAAATTCTTATTTGGGCCATATATTTGAATCTGTCAATCTGTGATTCTTAAATACAGTGAAAATCTACAAAGGTGCGGTGACTGACAGCTACCAAAACTTTAGATTCATCCGCGCTGGGTTGTTGTAATTAACCACCAAACCGCGTGATTTCTTGCTTCTTCACCACGGTAAGAAAAAATCCCATACCGTCACAGCCCTACACTAGAGTGAATAAAATGTGGACTAAGACATACAACAAATGATGTTGATATTTACTGCTGTGCCAAGCAGTTTTGTAAAAAAGGTCTACATCTTGGTAGTGTTTTGCGGTCATTTGTTTTAGGTCAAGTGACAAAACGTGTTTGTTGGTTGACAACCTTTGCTATTATGGAGAAATGAGGTGATCACAATGAGCTGATCACATTGAGATCACATTTACTCACCACATCCTCTAGTTGGACCTGGATCTGCCGATGAACCTCTGCCATCTGGAACAACGTGTCACCTGAAACAATATGAGAATTATGAGAAGATGTCAAAGACATTGCACACAATCAGAAGAACTCAATCATGAGAGCTGTATCACAATTTACAGATGTATTAACAAACATACTATCATACGTGACATGAAAATGACATCTCACTCACATAAAACTGACTACATAAAGTTCACAATAGGGTCATTTTAGAGTTAGATCTATAATGTTCAATTTTTTAAATGCATATTTATGAACTATGGACTGTGATGTATGTGCAACTATTTGTCTGAACATAGTTGAAAAGAGCAATTTCTTCCTGTAGAGCAGTGGTTCTCAAAGTGTGGGGCGCGCCCCCCAGGGGGGGCGCAAGAGTATTGCAGGGGGGGCGCGGTCCATCTGCAGAAAAATAAAAAAATAAAAAAAAGTCGGGCGTAACTTAGAATGGGAGACGGATTGGTCTGTGAAAGCAACAAATGAAGTCGCACAGACCCAGGCAGGTGCTAGTCATTCAAAAGCTAAATGCAGAAAATATGAGGAGACGTATCTTAAACACAGCTTCTCTGCGTCTACACCGGACGCTACAGTTTTCACGTCGCAACAGCTCTAAACGGGACGCAACAAAACTACCATTGTAAACATGCTGTCTATACTCAATGTGGAGCGCGATAAATCCCCGACATTAAGCTGATGCCTTTTTTTGTTTATGACGTACTGACACAAAGTTAAAATGATTTGCAACGTTCGCTTTGTTGCGTCCAGTGAAGAGCTTTTGCGCTGTGACGCGACGCGACAACTGTAGAGTCCGGTTTAGACACGGTGACTTAAGTTTATAATGGGTACTGATTAAAATAGGTTCTACTGTATTTTGCCGCTCGCGTCTGGTGTAGAAACGGTGTTAATTGCGTAGGTGAGGAGGAAAGGTCTGTATGTGTGTGTGTGTGTGTGTGTGTGTGCCCTATGCCTTGGGGACAGCATAAAACAGCAAAAATAAAAGTAATACAGTTATTCTCTCAGTGCTATTTTAAGTTTCAAGTGTTGCAGATGTTTTTTTCCCTTTTAGATTTTTACAATTAAAAAAGCATTATTTTTTTTTGTAATGGTAATAAAATTATTTGTTAGTCTCGGGTGGGATGGAAATTCGGGAAGAAGGGGGGCGCCAGATTTTTTTATACGTTTAAAGGGGGGCACGACCAAAAAAGTTTGAGAACCACTGCTGTAGAGGGTGTGATATGTGTGGCATTGTCTGTCCATTCTTGCGTTTTATTGAGGGTGAATTTGTGGCATGTTTTGTTGTTGGTTCCAGTGGGCTGAGCCGTGGATGTTGGCCTTTTTTATCCCCTACTGAGCAACAGTGTGTGTGCGGCTTGGCATCTCTCCGTCCTGCCTTCCTCCCTCCCTCTCGTCCACCCCCGCTGTTTTCAGCAGCACAATGAGATCATGTGGTGTTGTTAATCTTTCAACAAAGACCTCTCTCTCTTTTGCCCCTCTCTCGCTTTCTCTTACTTTCTTCATCTCCATTTTATCGTACAGGCTTTGCCTCTTCATTCTCTCTTTACTCACTCGTTTTTAGGCTTTCGTTTCCTGTAAACGCTGATGTACTATGCACTTAAACAATGTAGTTATATTTACGTACATTTTCACAATCAGTTCTCACAACTAACTTTACTCTGCCGGAAGTGTCACTTTGAATAGCCATAGTTAACTTAAACTAAAATTAAAACCATAAAAAAAGATTTGTTTTTTCAAATATATATAAGCTAAGAGAACTAATGAAAATGAGAAATTTTGGCAACTAGCTGAAATAAATCTAAATATATATTTTAGCCAGTTGGCAAATTACATTTTTCATTTCAATTTAGTTTAATCTAATATCTAAATAACAAACTCTAAAATGTAAATAAGGCTTAATAAACAAAAACTGTATAAAACTAAATAAAAACTAAAAATAACAAAAACACAACAATATTACTAAAACTTTAACTAAAATTAGATTAAAATTAAATATAAAAATATATAAAAAATATGCAATGGTACTACAGTAACACTGGATATAAGTCATGGAAACTGATCATTGTATATTAAAAGCATTCGCACACACACACACACACACACACACACACACATATATCTATATATATATATATATATATATATATACATTACCAGTCAAAAGTTTGGACACACCCTCTCATTTAATGTTTTTTAAAGAAGTTTCTTATTAAAACTTTTCATCTGATCAAAAATACAGAAGAAACAAAAATGTTGTGAAATATTATTACAATGTAAACAATGTTTTTCTATATTAATATACATTAAAATTTTATTTATATCTGGAATTAAAGTTGAATTTCTAGAATCATTACTCCAGTCTTCAGTGTCACGTGATCCTTCAAAAATCATTCTAATATGCTGATTTATTATCAGTGCTGGAGACTTAATATATTTTTTTGGAACCTGTGATACATTTTTCAGGATTTATTGATCAATAAAAGGTTAAAAAAGAACAGCATTTATTTAAAATAGAAAAGTTTTCTAACAATATACACTACTGTTCAAATGTTTGGGGTCAGTAAATTTTTATTCTTTCTTTTTTTGAAAGAAATTAATACTTTTATTTACCAAGGATGTGTTAAATTAATAAAAAAAAAAGATAGCATAGATTTACATTGTTAGAAAAGATTTATATTTTGAATAAATGCTGTTCTTTTTAAGTTGTTATTCATCAAAGAATCCTGAAAAAGAATCACAGGTTGCAAAAAAATATTTGGCTGTTTCCAATATTGATAATTCAATAATAAATCAGCATATTAGAATGATTTCTGTAGGATCATGTGACACTTAAGACTGGAGTAACAGCTGATGAAATTCAGCTTTGCATCACAGAAATAAATTATACTGTAAAGTACATTCAAATAAAAACCATTATTTTACATTGCAATAACATTTTGCAATATTACTGTTTTTTTGTTGTTGTTGTATTTTTATCAAATAAATGCAGCCTTGATGAGCATAAGAGACTTCTTCACAAAACATTAAATGAGATGGTGTGTCCAAACCTTTGACTGGTAGTGTATATACATAACTGGATGACTTAACCTTGGTGCAATAATTAGGTTGTGAACCTGATTGTTGTGAACAATTAGTTTGACAGATTATTTAACTCTGAGGACATTTATTTACTCAAATCCTTCTGGTATGTTGACTGTGTTTAAAGTGTCTCACCCAATTCTTTTGAGCCCTGGCTATCACTGGCCAGCTCTCCTAGTTTAACCAGAGCATCAAAATAACCCTTCGCTGCCACTGTGACGCCTGTAGAGAAACACAGACAGAAAAAGAGAGGGGGGTGGGGGGGGCATGTTACATCAGTCTGTGTACTACAAAATACATGATTATTGTTTGGCAGGCAAAGTGCTAATGAACATTCATCAAAGTTCACAGTGATTTACAGTGGACTTTGCCCATTACAGGAAAAAATGAACTATTAAATAATGATGCCTGACCCGTCAGAGCCTTTTCATAGTGTTTGCCCATGGTGACAAAATTCTTCAGACTGGGGTTGAACTGGTCCAAAATGCCCTGAATACAGAATCAGTAACACATTCAATCAGGACACAATTGTAAACATTTTAATCAGTAATCAAAATACTGAAACAGATACATGGAAGAAATGATCAATGGACAAATACCCAATCATAGCCTGTTTTGGCTAACATAACAGGACAGAGTGATACATGAGGTGGAATAAAGGAAAATGGTCTGTGTGTCAGTTATGTTTGCTTTTTATTTTTATTCAAAATACCGTTAAAAATATAATTCATAGTAGATATAATGACTGAAATGCAGCTTTAGAATTAATTTCTATATTTCCGTGGGATTTAAAATAAAACAATTATATTTTTCTAATTTTGTCTATTTTTTCAAAAAAAAAATAAAAATAAAATATTTATTAGAATTTGCCTTTTTCACACTTCCGTGTTTCTGGCTTCCGGATTGGCGCTTACAGGGTAAAAGTTTTCCGGTGACAACGGTGACCGTACTTAACAAAAATAGGTTTGGGAATCAAAAGCTATTTTTACAAATTAGATGCTATGAAAACGCTTAAACTGCCATTGTTTTATTCTACAAAGAGCAAACATTTAACAAATAACTTTTTGCGTCAGCTACGGGTCATCACAAATAAATTAAACTAATGTTTGTTTAATTCTGAATGTTGGGACTTATAATTCAGTTAAAAAGAATAACGGAATAAGAAGCACTATTTGAGAAAAGGGCATACTAATATAGTAGGATGTATGTAGCGGAACTTTACCCTGCACTGACGTAAATTCAGATTTTTGTTAAAAAGGCTAATTATATTTTCATTTTGCTCTTGCTCTCTCTACATATAGACATACAGTCATGTGAAAAAGCAAGGACACCTTATTGAATTCTATGGTTTTCTGTATCAGGACATAATAAAAAATGATCTGCTCCTTGGTAGGTCTTAACATTTGGAAACATCCTCAGATGAACAACAAAGCCAAGATGGAAAAGCCATGTGTGACCAAGTTAGGACACCCTGTGATTCAACTGCTTGTAGATCCACTTTTAGCAGTAATAACTTGAAGTAATAATTTCCTGTATGACTTTATCAGTCTCTCACAGTGTTCAGGTGGAATTTTGGCCCACTCTTCTTTACAACATTGCTGTAGTTTACTGAGGTTTGAGGGCATTTGTTTACGGACAGCTCTCACTCTTTGACTAGGCCACTGCAACACCTTGATTATTTTCTTTCCAGCCGTTCTGTTGTAGATTTGCTGGTGTGCTTGGGATCATTGTCCTGTTGCATGACCCAATTTTGGTCAAGCTTTAGCTGTCAGACGGATGGCCTCACATTAGACTTTGGATTCTTCATGGTTGCCTCAATGACTGTGAGGTCCCCAGGTCCTACAAATCAAGCCCAAAGTCAACAGCCCTCTACCTGCATGTGTGACTTTTGATATGCAGTGTTTGTGCTGATATGCTCTACAGGTTTTCACCAAACTTGGCGCTGTGCATTATGGCCAAACATCTTCATTCTGGTTTTGTTGGTTAAAAGGACATTGCTCTAGAAGTCTTATGGTTTGTTCAGATGCAACTTTGCAAACCTAAACCATGCTGCCATGCTTTTTTAGATAGAAGAGGTTTTCTTCTAGCAAGCCTTCCAAAAATCCCATACTTGTCCTTGAGCTCTGGAAAGGCGCTTTGTAAATAAAACGTATTATTATTATTATTTGTCCCATATTTTTCTAATTGTACTATCATGAACTTTTTCATTTAAAATGTTAACTGAGGCCTGTCGATTTTGTGGTGATGTTCTTGGGTCTGATCTTAGGGTGAATTTACTGAGACGTCCACTCCTGGGAGGATTGGTGTCTGTCTTGAATGTCATCCACTTGTGAGTAATCTTCCTCACTGTGGAATGATGGATTTTAAATTGTTTGGAAATGGCCGTGTTACTCTTCCCAGATAGATGGCAGCAACAATTGCTTCTAGAAGATCATTACTGATTACTTTTCTCTTTGGCATTGTGTTAACACACACCTGAAAGCTCTAGACCAGCAAACTGAAAGAGTCTGCTTTTATAGATGTGCTAACTCTTTCTGATGATCAATTAATCAAAGGCATTTGATTAGCAGCGCCTAACTGCTATTTACCCTCTTAAATCCTATGTTAAGAGTAAGGGTGTCCTAACTTTGTCACACATGGCTTGTCCATTTTGGCTTTATTTTTATTAAATAAATAATGACATGGTGCAATATGTCATGCATTGTTGTTCATCAGAGGTTTTATTTTACAAATTTTAAGGCCTGCCATATATCCTAAACAGGATTCATAAATAGGTTATTCATTTTTTTTCATTATTGTCAATTTTTTGTATGTTTTTCTCTTTTTTTGCACAAAAATGTGTAAACACAAAGAAAGCATTACATTTCTAAGACCTTGGCGCATGTGTTTAAAACTAGATTTTTAAAAGATGGATTGTCTTTTTATTATTCTGTTTCATAGAAACAAATACTGTCACACCCCTGTGAACTGTCGGTTTTGGTTTCTCCCTCTTGTGCCCTTATTTGGTTTTCCTGTCCTCATTGAGTGTCATCACCTTCACCTGTCTGTGTTTATCAGTGTCCTTTACAAGTTGCTTTCACTCTCTGCCTTATTGTCCGGTATTAATGTTAACTTTGGTTGTTCGGTTCCCTGCCTGCCTATCTATTGGATTACCTGTTTGTGGATTATTATTAAAGACTCTTTACTTTGACTTCGTTGTATATTGTGCTTCATTCCACGAGCATCCGTGACACATACCTTGTAGACATTTTCTGTCATTTTGTTGACCTCATCTGAGCGTGACATTGTGCTTCTCTCTCCAGATCAGTTCACCTCACTTCTAGACGTCAGGAAGTCACAGCACACACTGTAAAATGGAGGTAAAAAGAGCAAGAATGAATCTGGCTCATCAAGTGTGTTTGAATTAGCTAGAGATCTGCCTTAAAAAAAAGAGTATTGGTAACCAACCAGGTCACGCCATCCAGTGTTTTTTTTTTCCCATACCATGGAAGTCAATGGCTACCGCCAACTGTTTGGTTACCAACATTCTTCAAAATATCTTCTTTTGTGTTTAACAGAAGAAGAAACTTATACAGGTTTGGAACAACTCAAAGAGGATAAAATTATGACAGAATTTTCATTTTGGGGTGAACTATCCCTTTATGAAATTGTGACTAGAATGTTTAGATCATCAAGTGTTCACCTGCTCTTATTCTAAAACACTGAATCTAACTGAAGTTGTAATAACAACCCCACTGGCCTGAGGAATGCTTTCCTCTAAATATTATAACATTGCTGAAGGGATTTGCTTCTGTTCAAGCACGAGAGCATTAGAGAGGTCAGGCATTGTGTGATTGTATCATTAGGACTTGCAGCTGTCTGACCAGTTTATCTCAAAAGTCTGGACGCATGAAGATTCTCCATGACTGTCTTGACAAACCATTTTTTATGGATGAGCACAAGGATATTATCGTTCAAAAACAGGAAACCAATGCCACGATGTTGGAAAAAAGGAATGGTCTACAATATTACTGCATACTATACTGTCAGTATTTTCTTTCAGTCCAAACCACGGAAAACCCGAAAGCCCCATAGACTGAAACCAAACCATCAACAGAAAGTGATCTTTCATTTCTCCAGAAGAATTAGGCAGAAATGTATTTTTCCTTTGACCGTTTTGTTAGACAGGTGGATCCTATGTCATGTTTAAGCAAAAATGTATTCGGCATGCAGCATTGCTTTTAACAAGTAAAATCAATTTTATTTTTTTATTTTTTTTGTATAGCACCAAATGCACATTGTTTTGAATTAGTTTTACAGAAACTCATAATGTTAATTTATTAATTTCTCAAAGTCACATTTAGTAGATTAGAGTTGGATGATAATATACAGTCAAAAGAGGTCAAAAGCTCCTTGAAGATTCTGAAAAATGTTAATTATTTTACCAAAATGATAGGGATCACACAAAATGCATGTTACTTTTTATTTAGTACTGACCTGAATAAGATATTTCACATAAACAACATTTACATATAGTCCACAAGAGAAAATAATAGTTTACCCATGACCCAAGTGTTCAAAAGTTTACATACACTTCATTCTTAATATTGTGTTGTTACCTGAATGATCCACTGCTGTGTTTTTTTGCTTAGTGATAGTTGTTCATGAGTCCCTTGTTTGTCCTAAACCGTTAAACTGCCTGCTGTTCTTCAGAAAAATCCTTCAGGTCCCACAAATTCTGGACTGTATGATTTTGAGGGCAAATGAAGGACTCATATTACAGAAGGTTCAAATGCTCACTGATGCTCCAGAAGGAAAACCACGCATTAAGATTCAGGCGTGTAAACTTTTAAATAGAATGAAGATGTGTACATTTTTCTTTTTCAGTTTTCAAACTTCTTGTTTTTTTGGTACTGTCCTTCAGAAGCTACAGAAGATATTTGCATGTTGGTCTTTTATGTGAAATTTTCTTATTCAGGTCAGTACTAAATGAAAAATAACATTTCATATTTTCACTCTTATTTTGGTAAAATAATTAACATTTTGCAGATTCCGCAAGCTGTATGTTAACTTTTCCCCTCAACTGTAGTTACATTTTGCAAGCTTCTCAGATTTGCTATATAGTATATATAGTTTTACATGAGTATGTTTGCAGATAGGATGTACTATACATCCAACTTTTAATACAGCATTTTAATATAGCAACAATTTAGCTTGATGGTTATTTGACAAAACATTTAATGGAGCTTTTAGCTTGTAAATCTTTTAACATATACACTTATAATTTTGTGTAAAACAAGGACCACCCCTGTTAGTGATGTTCAAGAGATTTCATAGCCTGAGTCTGACCAAAGCCATCCTAATACACTATTATTGCATGTCTTAAGTTCATGAAATTGAGTCTGACATGTCACAGTGCCCTGGAGGAGAGCAGTTCTTCCCAAGCCCAAGCGCAAGAGTCAAGCCGCTGAACAAACACTGCACTCACACGGTTTCCCTTCTGGAAAGATCGCGAATAAAAGATTCCAGTCAGGATTACCCATCACATAAAGCTTCAGCTCTGAAGGCCAGTGTTTACAGCAGGTCAGCGCTCTCATGTGTGTTATTAGAGGAAGATTAGGAGGAAGAATTTGACCTAAATGAAGTGATGAAGTGAGACCCCTATAAAAAAACAACATTCTCATCATATGACACTTCATCTAGCGTCTTCTCTTCCCTTGTTATTCTGTGATTCACACTGACAGCAGATGATTGACTAATGGTTCAACCATTACCAAAAAAACCTGCAGTGATTCATCCACAATTCATGACATTTATTTTTGCTTTGAGTGTCATTAAAGACTACATGACATGGCTTGACAAATGCAGCTCTCTTTCTTTGTGTTGATTTCCATTTGAAACTAACTAACTAACATTCCTATTAAGAAAGCTCTCAGATTTCACCTAAAATATCATAATTTGTGTTCTGAAGATGAGGGACATGAGGGTGAATAATTAATGACAGAATTTTCATTTGTGGGTGAACCATTCCTTTAAAGTTACAACCTGTTGTCCATAAAGGTATAATTTTTGTACACTTTTTCTTAGAGTCACAGCCATGAATCATAATTTCCATTTTTCTATAGCTAATTAGAAGCAAGTGGTATTAAGGGCAGGACATTCTTATTCTAAAGTGCATCTGATTGGACAAAAATGTGTCAGCAGCTCTAAGTGCAACATGAGTCGAATTTATGTCTATTTTCCTGGAAGAGAAAGGCTGTACATTTTCAGTGAGTGCATCTGCAAAAAGCTACATTTTTTCAGATTTTTTAAAGAGTATAATTAAAAGCAGATGACCTCAAAGCAAAAACGCATGATGTGATGGGTTACTGGCTATGAATCTTTAGGACTAACACCACATAGAAACCGATTTTATTTCTACTTACTACATATGAAACTTTAATCTTCAGAGAATTGTGTGCCTATTTTTTCTCTACATTGCCACAAATAAATACCATTTATTTCTATAGCCTACCTAAAAAATGATGTTTTCATTGCTGACACCTGTTCCCTGTTAGAGCTGGTGATTAAAGTGATATTATTGCAATATTGAAAATATGAGGTAAAAGGTGCTAATGCTAATGTAACAGTGAAAGACTGTAAGCACTGGAAAACACGTGATGATATGAACATGACATTTCAATAGTTTTCTTCATTTTTGCTACTTCTCAATTCAATAGCCTAATTTATAATTATCCAACCAATTCTTTGGCCTGGAAAAAGATTAAAAGTTTATAAATACAAACTTAGCAATTTCAACTTTATCATCCTGAGAATTTACAATGCCAATCACGTCCATTAGCGGTTTAATAATCGTGTTTTCATATATCGCTATCAAATGGCACTTGTTGCACATTTAGTAGATTGTTAGTTTCTGTATTATCAAGTGAATGAACTCCATTGTTTTGTGTTATATGAAGGAATTTCCTACCTTTTCACTGTTCATCGTTTCCTGAGCGCTTTGTCTTGTGTTTTTTCTTCTTAGTCGCCGCACTTTTCCTCCTCTGACTTTCCCTTCTCCTTCAGTGGTGGGGGTAGTCAGTTTGTTTGACCCAGTAAATCCCTCGTCCACCCCTCACCCCTCACCCTGTCTCTCCCAAACTCCTCACTGAATCCAGGTCAGAACACACTCAGTGCTCATTGTTCTTCCGATCACACTTCTTCATGCTCACATCAAACTTTAATCTTCATTCCGTTCAAAATGTCCATTTGCCGTCGCTATGCAGAGCTCGAGCGGCTCGGTCGCTGTCTCTGTCCCGGACAATGTCTTCTTACTCTCTGTCTGTGTCTCTCACTGGGACTGAATGTCAATGAGGTAACGGGACAGCGCTGTGAATAGCGCCTCTGCTCATTACAGGAGCCCCACACACAGGGCTCTCTCATTCATACATTCATACACTTCACTTTTAATTCCATGAATACAATATCAGAAGTGGCATGTGCAAACAAATGATGCTAGACACTTTCTCACGTTTCTTTTGATTGGATATTATTTCTGTTGCTTTTTTAAATTCAAAATATGGAACCAAAAATGGTTCTTACGTGACATCACTGTGAAAATCCCCTTTCAGAGAATTTATTTTTAAAACGAATTACACAAATAATAATAATAAAAAAAAACG
This sequence comes from Cirrhinus molitorella, assembly GCA_033026305.1. Lineage (NCBI taxonomy): Eukaryota > Metazoa > Chordata > Actinopteri > Cypriniformes > Cyprinidae > Cirrhinus > Cirrhinus molitorella. The sequence continues at coordinate 32,729,186 of CM065123.1, read as the reverse complement.
GTTCATTGCATTGCTTTCAAACAAAAACCTTGCTTAGCCATGCGTTGCAGAAAATCATAATTAGAGGGTCAAGCCTCAAACACTGTTGTACTTGCCAATTATTACACTTAAAGATAAGAATCAATGGGTATGCATGTGCATATGGGCTTTGGTTGACATGGGGGCCCGCTGAGGGGGACCGTTTAATTAAAACGAGGGAATGTATTCTTAATTTGTGGTCTAAATACATAGTCTGCATGTTATTTGCATTTGTTATATTGCTTCTGTAGAACTGCTGCATTGCTTTGGCCAAATAAAATAGCTAAAAAAAAAAAAAACCTTTGTGACTTTGGTAGCTTTAGCTAGTTGAAAAAACTACATCACAGCTGTCACATCTAGCTTCAGTGACACCTGCACCGTTTTTATTCTCTTTCTTTTGTTTTAATTCTATCTATCAAATCTATCTATAAGACCATTGAAAGTAGCTATTCTTTCCATTGAGAATACATGAAGCCTTGAAATTAAATACCAAGGACATTGTGGATGAATTTGCTGGAAGAAACTAAAATGTGATTTTTTTTTTCTTTTTTTCTTTCTGTGTTATGCATTTTGGGCTGCTGAGTCAAGAGTGTGTTCGCATTAAGTAGTGTAGTAAATATGGCAGCATTTCAGTCCCATAATATTTTTAGAATAAAGTCAACATTATGAGATTAAAGTTGTGTTATATTGCATGAATAATGTTAATCAACTCCAAAAAAAAAAAAAAAAAATTGTTATTGGCAATTTTCATTCGATTCGATTTTTCCTTTTCTAAATTAGGATTTTTTTCAACATGTCTTCAAATGTCTATTCCTTTTTATTTTGTGCTGTAACTAGTAGAAAAGAGAAAAAGATCATTGATTCACATGCTGCTGGAGCGAATACAATGATCTCATGTTACATTAAAGAGCGGAAAAATGCATTTATACTTTGTATTTCGTGATAAAACTGACAGAATTTAAAGGCTGCGATTGTGTTAAAAGTAACAAAAAGATTATTGCATTTATTGAGAAGCTGCAATTGAAAACGCTAAAGCATTTGTGAAACTGAACCACAAAACCAGTCATAAAGGTTACTTTTTTGAAATCTAAATGCTGAATAAATAAGCTTTCCATTGATGTATTAATGTTTGTTAGCATAGGATAATATTTGGCTGAAATACAATTATTTGAAAATCTGAAATCTGAAGGTGCAAACAAAAAAAAAAAAATATTGAGAAGTTCTTAGCAGTGCATATTACTAATCCAAAATTAAGTTTTGATATAATAAAGGCAGCACATTTACAAAATATCTTTATGGAACATGAGCTGGCTATTGCTATAAATATTTTACTTAAGACTGGTTTTGAGGTCCAGGGTCAAATTTATACTGTCAATAAAACAGCTTGTGAATAGTCATATAATGTGATTAGGCTCGTTTCATGGGCCCATGCAAATGCTTGTGCATATGGACCCAGGGCTGACTTGAACATATCACTGGCCTAACAGCAGTCCAGTCCATGGAAGATGTATTACATTTTGTATCACATTTACACCTGTATTACACGTTGGTGGATTTGAGTTTTAAGTGTTTAAATCAAGACAACAAGAACAACACAAGAATCATTCAGTTTCAGGTCTGAGTGTATTGCATTTCACTATCATTTCATGTATTTTGAACCCTTTGGTCATTTATTTTCCTTATTACTTTGAATATGTATTTGATTTCTGTCTACTGATTAATAAGGTTTATAGTTAACAGTGATTAACGAGCATTAGCTAATAATGAATAACGGGGTCGGTGGGTTTGCTATAAACCATTAAAGATTACTTGATTAGAGAGAATGACCACCCTGCCCTCCTGTTGTCAATCACTTTGAATTTTCTTTTAACGTCTTTAAAGGCTCTTTATGATGTCATATTAAGATTTTATTTATATAATAAATACGTACTGACATATTAGGCCATAAATACCAACATAAATAACAAAAACATATGCACACATGATCATACAAATGTCAATGAATTTCTGATGCAGGGCGTTACAGCAGTTTCTAAATGATCAGCCATTCGTCTCAATGTGAGTGACAGAAAAAGGCTGTAACAGTAGTCCACTAGAGGGCGACTGACTACAAGATAAGAAATCCAGTGTGACAGTTAAATTGAATTAGTTTGAAAAGAAAACTAAGGTGATTAGGTTTATAGAATAATAAATAGTACCTTAGATTATATATATATATATATATATGATTAGCTTTGAAATTGAACCCATTTTTGTCATTTGCCAGACATAACTTAATGTGTTGTTTACTAATTGTAAACCATAAAAATTAACTGTGTCATATTTTAAAACTATGTGCAAATTCTGCATTGCCATGGCCAAATAAAATAGGTGTAATAATCAAGATTTTTTGAAAATGTTAACCTCTCACCCCCTCATGTTTTTCCACTAAAAGTATGTAATGTATGCAAAATTCCATCCAGATAATTAGGGTAAGTGTACCCATTAAACCCACTTTTAACTTTGAAGTCAAAAAAAGAAAAGGGAAAATCATATTTTATGCTAGTCATTATTTTAACCAATCTAGTGATTTGTTAATTCCTTAACATGTTTTATTGCATACCAATCACATTTGGCAAAGTTGAGTTAGCCCCACTCATGCTGTCTCAGGGTACCTCATGCATGTTTTGTGACCTTCAGAAATCAACATTTCTGCTATTTTCAGCCATGTCTTTGTTAAGTACATTGATATAATGTCAAACAATGTTGTCTGAATTTTTTGTGTATGAACAAATAGTACTTTATCAATTTTTCTTTGATGCGTTTTATTGACTTGCGCACAAATCTAATCTCAAGGTCAAACCATTAGCCTTACTGAAAGATGGACTGCCGAAGAAATCAAGCATGTGAACTGCAACACTAAATGATTCATTTTACATTAACGTACAAATAAATACATCATAAATAGTTTTGCAGAGCAGATTATATTCATAAATTAACTTCTTTTTTTTAAAACTACAGTCTACACAAGCTACTCTTAAATGAAAAAAAAAAAAAAGTAACATTTCTTAATGTGGGCACAATGAAAATTACTAACATGCTTAGTCTGCAATATATTTAAGCTTCATGCATGTCTTTGTAAAGATATCTTACATTTTTAAAGGAAAACATTTTTCACCATTACTCACTGTGGAACCATTTAAGCCCATATGTGTTTCAATGAGAAATCCCTCTAATTACGAACTTTGATCAATTTTCTGAGTGAAAGTGTTTAATGATAAGTTCTTTGTGTGCTTTTACCTTACTAATATTTTACCTAACCTTACCTTAATTTACAAATGTATTTACATATTTAGGCCACAAATGTAGTTAGAATAGTGTGTCTTTGTGCTGTCCTTACAGGTTCTGTGTGGCTGGGGTTAAATGTTAAACATAAGTAAAATAATTTTTTAAAATACGTCTGTGTCTAATACATCTGTGAATAAATATAGTTGTGCTCATAAAATGACATACCCCTTGCAGAATATGCTAAATGTTAATCATTTTAACAAAGTAAGAGGGATCATGAAAACTGTATGTTATTTTTGATTTAGTACTGTCCTGAATAAACTGTTTAACATTACAGATGTTTATATATAACTGAATTTTTATAAATTACCCCGTTTAAAAGTTTGCATACCCTTGATTCTTCATACGGTGTGTCATTTCCTGGATGATCCACTTTTCTTTTGTGATAGTTGTTCATGAGTCCTTTGTTTGTCCTAAGCAGTTCATCTGCCCGCTGTTCTTTAGAAAAATCCTTCAGCTCCTACGCATTTTTTGTTTTTTCCAGCATGTTTAAACACTTTCCAAAAGTGACTGTATGCTAGAGATAGAGATCCATCTTTTCACACTGAGAACAAAACTTTTTCTTATTTTATTTACAGATTTTTTTTTTTTCATTTAGTATTGCACTTCAGAAGCTAACATATTTACATGTCTCCCAGAAGACATTATAAGTACAATTTACCCTGATTATCCAATTGAAAAAGTTTACACCCCTCGGCTCATAATGCATTGTGCTGCTTTCTGGAGAATCAGTGAATGTTTTCATCTTTTGTAATAGTTATGCATGAGTTCCTCAATTGTTCTCAGTGTGAAAAGATGGCTCTCAAAATCATACATTCACTTTTGGAAAGTGTTCAAATATGCAGATACTGCTGGAAAACCAAAAAATGTGTACTGAAATATTACCGAATCCCAGGAATGACCCCTATGCTGGGGAATATCTCTGAAAATACACAAATACATCAAAGATGATTACAACTTATGTTGAACAACTTATGTTGAAATATCATAAAAGCATTATTTCCAAGTAATCTCTCTAACACTGGTCATCTCTGTTCTTGTGACTCTCTACATGGAGACAACAGTATAAAAAACATGGTAAGTTCAGTAACGTTAGCCTGAATTTTTACAATAAAATCAGCATGTGATTCCTTTGAATACATCAGAAAATCCCTGTATTTCTGATACTGGTATTTTAAATTAGTTGTTTTCCAAGTTTGACGCTCTTCATCGACTGTTTTGAGCACACTAGTGAAATCAAAGGAAACCAATAGAAATCGTGAAAGAAAAGTCATGTGGCAATCAATTAAAAGCAATTGCTGCTGCTACTTTATCACAAGCTGTAAATGCATAAGTGGAGTGTTTAAAGGCATTTAATTAACACTGAGCACAGTGGATATTTAAAGACGTCATCATGGACACACTGAGCTGCAGTTAAATGCATGTTAGTTTATTATTTAATTATAATTATTATTTATTTTTATTCATTCATTACATGAGAAAATACAGATTCAGTGTGTGATATTAAAAGCAAACTTTGGGAATGTGGCTCTCATGAGTTTCACAGTTTTTTAGTATTCTGTCAGTCAGTATTTGTGTATTTCAATGTAAACCTGTTGTGCATGTTTTTCAGCGGATATCTATTTTGGTCCCTCTGCTTCCGCACACCTCAGTTTTAGACACTGACGCACAGAGATAAAGCGATACAGGAGCTCCACCTCACTGGGTCTAGCCTAGTAACCGGATGACTCACCCGTCTCCCTCGCTCTGTCTCCTGTAGTATCAGATGGAAAAGTGAGGACAGCATCTTTCTCAGAACTCAGCAGACAGCAAACTGAGCTCCTGAATGTCTGTGCTGGTGTTGCTCTAGTTGGCATCCTGCCTGAGATTAAACTCTTCTTCCAAAACACCCATTAAACTCATTCGGCCTCACCTCAACATCCCACCAGAAAAGACTGCTTTAAATGTACAGTACAATTATAGGAGGGACCAGGGCTAGTTGTCACGTGGGAAAATTGTCAGAACTGGGGCGATGTATTTCAGTCACCAGAATGTTTTGTTGTTGTTGTTTTTAATAATAATAATAATAATAATAATAAGTTTAATGGGGGAAAAATAATGCAAAAACAGTAATATTATTACTTTTTAGAATAACTGTTTTTTGTTGTAATATATTTTAATTTCTAAATTAGTCCATAACTCCAGACTTCAGTGTCACTTCATAAATTATTATTATATGCTGATTTGCTGCTCAAGCAACATTTCTGATTATTATCAATATGAACAGCGGCAGTTTAACTGTTCAGGACAAACAAAGAAGGGACTCATGAACAACTATCACTAAACAAAAAAAAAAAAAAAAACAGCTGTGAATCATTCAGGTAACAACACAGTATTAAGAATCAAGGAGATGTAAACTTTTGATCGGGGCCATTTATATAAATTCTATTATTTTCTCTTGTGGACTATATGTAAACATTTTTATGTGAAATATATTATTCAGGTCAGTACTAAATAAACAATAACATGCATTTAGTATGATCCCTCTTATTTTGGTAAAATACATTTTGCAGATTCTGAAAGGGGAATGTAAACTTTTGACCTCAACTGTATTTCTGTGGAAACCATAATAAACTAGTGGCATTCAAAAATTTGGGGCAAGTAAGAAAAAAAGAAGAAAAAATTAATACTTTTATTCAACAAAATCAACATTTTATATTTTAGACAAAATATTAAGTTATATATATACAGGTACATCTCAAAAATTATATTATCATGGAAAAGTTCTTAATTTTTTGTAATTTCATTAAAAAAAGTTTTTTTGTTTGTTGTTTTAATTTATATGGTTATGATTTACAGCTTAAGTTTACAGCTTATTTTCTTGAAGATCAATCAAAAAAAGATTTGCAAAACAGAAATGTTCAAGATCTCTAAAGTAGGTTTGATTATGCACCTAATTCTTGGTTTTGGCTTCTTATGCACAAATAAAAATGTTTGGAATATCGCATAAAAAATAGCTAAATTCTAAAAATGCACATAAAACACTTACGCACACAATTGAGTAGGATAAATGTTTTATCTGATAAGAAAAAAATGTGCATAAACTAAAATGGAAACACATTTACCAAATAAATTCCTCCATGCGCATTTAAAAAAAGTCATGTTACTGCACGATGGGACTTCACTAACCAGCAGACTGATCTTGTTGCACAGCATCAGAAATGTTGCTTTGGTCATTTTCAAATGCCTAAGTAAAGGCTGTCATCAAAGTATTTCTGTATAAGTGTCTTACACAACTGTGTTCCCAAACAGCATGCATACACCTCCGAAAGAAGTGACTGCATTTATTGTGTTTCATCTGCTTGAGGCGCGAGTAATTTATTATATAATGACAATTATTATATTCCGTGGCTTCTCCTACTTTTCTTATTAATATTTAGTGCCCGTTTATCAGGAAGTGGCAATTTTCTTCTCTTTGACTCGTTGGATGGAAACAGTGCTTTATTTGCAAATGTTTTATGTGATATTCCAGTTTTGCGCATAAGTTAAATTCGCATTTTTGGATTGAAAAATAGATACAGATAATTATAGATAATAGAATTATAGATAATAATCTGGTTCAGGTCAGGCGAGTTGGCTGGCCAATCAAGCATAGCAATATCATGGTCAGCATCATGGTCAGTCTTGCTGCAAAATTAAATCAGCATCTCTGAAAACTTGTCAGCAGAAGGAAGCATGAAGTACTCTAAAATCTCCTGGTAGACGGCTGCATTGATTTTGGACTTGATAAAGCACAGTGGACCAACACCAGCAGAGGACATGGCACCCCAAATCATCTCTGACTATGGAAACGTGCGCATAAGTTCACACTAGACTTCAAGTAACTTGGATTCTGTGCCTCTCCACTTTTCCTCCAGACTGATTTTTAAATGAAATGCAAAATTTGAAAAGAGGATTGTGGACCCTGGTGAGACGCTTCTTACATTGTTTCTGGTTCAGGAGTGGCATTAGGAATGTGACAGCTGTAGCCTATTTCCTGAAGATGTATGTGTGTGTGGTGGCTCTTGATGTGCTGACTCCAGCTTCGGTCCACTCCGTGTGAAGCTCTCCCAAGTTATTGATTCAACTTTTCCTGACATTCTTCCCAAGGCTGTGTCCTTTCCCATCCCTGTTGCTACCTTACCTTTTCCTACCACACTTTTTCCTTTCAGTGAACTTTCTATGAGTATATTTGAAGAGTTCAGATGCAAAAGCCTCTAAATCCATCTGATGTCTTTCTTTAAAAAATGCATTTTTATTAGGCTCCGATGTATAGGTTTTTTTTGTTATAGAAGTACTGGTACTTCTGATTGGGCTGAAGGTGATATTTTAGCAATTTTTAAGTAAAAGTATTTAATGGATGTATAATATGTGCCGAGAGCATTCACTCAGTATCATTAATTTGTTTTTGACCAAGATAGCTTTTAGCTGGTTTTGCATCTGAGCTCTTCATTTCGATACAGCACTATGTGAACAGCCAGCCCTTTCAGCGATGACCTTCTGCTTGCTTACCCTCCTTGTGGAGAGTGTCGATGATCGTCTTCTGGAAAACTGTTCTAAACTAGCCCAGGAAATACACAGTATTTATACTCAAAATTAATCAAACTAATCAAGCTCAAAATTGAATATTTTTTAAGATATTAAATTTTTAAATTTCCTAAGCCGTAAGTCATAACCATCAGAATTAAAAAAAAATAAAATAATCAGTTTGTGTGCAATGAATCTAAAATATAAGAAAGTTTTTCTTTTTTTATTAAATTACAAAAAAATAAAGAACTTTTTTTCATGATATTCTCATTTTTTGGGATGCACCTGTATATCTGTGGACATATGGATATCACCGTGTTTGTGTCTGGTAATTAATTGTAAAAGATACATGCATGTTGACAGAACTGCTTATTAACAGTACATGATACACTCACACAAGAGGTGAATTAAGGTAATGCTATGATTGATTCAGTGGTTTATCATAATGCCATAAGGGTTGTGTGCGCAGACATTAGGTTAATTCTCTTTCACTCTTCGTCAGCACAGACCTGACCTACCATATATGATGCTACTGTGCATTGATGATGAAAGTCTTCAGTCCTATGACACACACTAGGACATACAAAAACGTAAATAAATTACTGACGCTTGTTCTCTGAGTAAGTAATGAGACTCTGCGTCAGTCAGTTTGGCTAATGCTGCTGATTTGGCTCCTTTAAAGAATGTTGCATGCACTATATATACTGCTGGACACAGAAATAACAATGTTCAAACAGACAATACCTAGGAACCAGGTGTAAACTGACCAGACTGTCACCACACAAATGTCCTCCAAAGAAAGTTAATTGAGCACATGGTTGACCCAGAGTCTCATAGAAGGCAGAGCAGCATGCATGCACTTTGTGTGAAGATCCGTGTAAGGTGTGTGAGGTGCCAGTGCCAAGCTGAAACAAAGCAGTCAAAATTGGAATGGTTTGCACCCAAAAGCGAACCTGAGAAATTTCTTGTGTCTCTGGCCAATCTGAATGTGGAAATAGGCATCCTTCTGATTTACAGTGACAAAGCAATGTTCAAGTTGAATCTGCACCAGAATCTGCTTCTGAGACAACATCTTGAACTTGCTATTTGCCATTGCATGGTTTAGATGATGCAGATCCAGAATAGGACACAGACCTCCTTTGTATTTTGTATTAGAAAAGAATGGATGTAGAAACTGCTCTCTTCCTTTAAAGGAGCGACTTCCTCTGTAGCTCAGTTCTCCAAAAGAATTTGCCTCAAATCAGGACCCTCCTCTAATTCACTATAGTAGGAAGCACTGACACTAAGCACTGACAGGCTGAACCCCCAGCCCTTCAATATGACGCTGAGCATATGCACTTAACTTCTTTGGTCAACCATGGCGAGGCCTGTTCTGAGTAAAACCTGTCCTGTTAAAACCGCTGTATGGTCTTGGCCACTGTGCTGCAGCTCAGTTTCAGGGTCTTGGCAATCTTCTTACAGCCTATGCCATCTTTATGTAGAGCAACAATTCTTTTTTGCAGATCCTCAGAGAGTTCTTTTCCATTGAGGTGCCATGTTGAACTTCCAGTGACCAGTATGAGAAAGTGAGAGCGATAACACCAAATTTAACACACCTGCTCCACATTCACATCTGAGACCATGTAACACTAACGAGTCACATTACACAGGGGAAAGAAAATGTCTAATTGTAGGTATGATGACATAGCAGCCACTCGCGGCGAACATTCTGTCTCAATTCTGTGTTCCAAACTGCGTGGTAATGTTAGTGTGAGTGTCATTCAATATCTACTCCTGGCTGCCTGGCGGGAGTATGTTTTTCCTAAATACGACGGTAACTACGTCGAGTGCAAACCCCTGTAGCGTTGGACACTTCGGGATTTCAGCCCTGAGGTATTTTCAGGTCACCGCGACTTTCGGAAGATTTGCGTGGCTTTCAACCGGTCGGCGGGCTTCATCTAAGCTTTGGACACTAATGAAAGATAGTTGGACATAAATACATAGCTTTTATCTTGGTACTGACGAAATTTCATCAAAATCCATAGAGGAGAACGTACTTTACTAAATCGCAGAAATTGGGTAGTCACATTTTGTGGCAGGTAGATTAGCGAACGCACTGTCAGATGTATCAGATCGTTCTAAAAAAAAAGTCTGTTAGTTGTACTTTTGTGAATGACAATGAATATTTTTTTGTGTACTTGTATGAATATGAATTAACATGACACAATTTCTTTACGACTGAAGAAAGAAAGACATAAACATCTTGGATGACAAAGTTATGAACAAATCTGTACATTTTTGTTCTGGAAGTGAACTAATTCTTTAAGCTTCTCTACACTGTAAAAAATGACAGTGAATTTAACAGTAAAAAAATAAATTGTAAATTGACATGCCCAGAATTCCCTGTATTACAATTTTTTAAAATTGGATGTTTTTATTTTTGTTGAAATAACTCTTTCTTCTTAGTTTTTTTTGTACATTAGGGTTGTATGTTATATCTAATGTTGTTAAATGAATGTTTATTGCATTATTTCAGTTTCATGTGTGTTATCATGATGGTGTTTAGTGTTTGTGTGAATGACACTGTGCACCTTCTATATATGTTAATATTTAAAAGCTGCCTGTGATGGGCTTTAGTTTATCATGTGACTTTCTCATCACCACCTGGTTTTGGTGGTTATCAGTGTATTACAAAGGTATAAAACAGATTTCAGTACTTATAGGTTGGTACATTACAATTATATTAGTTAATGAAATGACCGTATTAATGGTATAACTGTAAATTGTAAAACGTTGCTACTGTATTTTTTACGGTAAAATTCTGGCAACCACAGCTGCCGGTTTTCTACTGTGAAATTTTTTATGGAATTTTTTTACAGTGTACAGCGCAAGAAAGCACATATAAAGCATGCTGCATCATCAGCCAATGAATATACAGGGGTTGGACACTTAAACTGAAACACTTGGTTTTAGACCACAATTAGTACGGTGTTGGGACTCCTTTTGTGGCCAATACAGCATCATTTCGTTTTGGGATTGACAAATACATTTCATGCACAGTAGCCAGAGGGATTTTGAGCCATTCCTTTTATAGAACAGTGACCAGGTCACTATGTGATTCTGGTGTAGGAAAATGTTTCCTGACTCGCTCCTCCAAAACATCCCAAAGTGCCTCAATTTTATTCAGATCTGGTGACTGTGCAGGCCATGGGAGATGTTCAACTTTACTTTCATGTTCATCAAACCTCTCTGTCACCAGTCTTGCTGTGTGTGTTCGTGCATTATCATCCTTATACATGGCACCACCTTTAGGGTACAATGTCTGAACCATTGGGTGCACATAGTCAACTGCGCAGATATAGCCATGAAACCTCCAACACTATTTTGGCCAGTGTTTCATTGTCCAACCCCTGTACATGTGACTTTTTAGGCTTCAAACAACTGGTACCACTCAGGGGTGTTCCCATAGCATTAGCTATGCAGGATCAAAGTGAACATACGGAAGGGAAGTTATTTTCAATTAATACTTCACAGTTTTTTAAATAAACAGCAAAAAAACAGTAAATGATAACCACCAAAACAATACAATTAGTCAAATGAAATGACACAATGGGTAAAAAAAAATATTTGATAAATTAATTAAATAAGGTTCTGCAACTTTTTACATTATTTTACATGTTTGGTTGTAACTAAAATAAATAAAAAATATTAGAGATGGCTTGAGAGTTTCAAATAAACTACACTGACAAAATGGTAACCTGTTTCACAGTGTAGCTAATGGTGTCCAGTTAAATAAATAAAAAAATCAGAGTTGTTTTCTCCAAGTAACCCTGTCTTGTACTTCCATGTGAACTCATTTTAGTGTTGCCAGTACAGGACATTTACAGGTGAGCTGACCTCTGACCTCTGGCTGTGTGCCGAGCAGATTTCTGTCTTCCTGGAAACAGAAGCAGAGCTGACACACAAACACCCAACATCAGGCCACAACAAACACATTTACACAAGTTAAATAACCTGACTGGAAAACAATGTGATAATGATACGAATGTCTGCATGGAACAAATTCCACTGGAAAGCATGAATCTGATTTATCAATCAAGACACTGGGCCTCCTTTATAAAGACAAATTTGATCTTAGAGTGTGTGTACGCTTTAATCCACGCCAGCTTTAATCATATTAGTAAAAATTGCCTTTGACATGGAAAAGTGCTTAGCGTCACGGCAGGGTCTGAGCAGGCATACACACTTTTTCTTGTCGAAGTAGTGCAGGTTTTTGTAAATGTAAGCTGTTCTTGCAGCTTGCTGTTCTAAATGAAAGGATTTGGATGATGACTAGTGATCTTTTATATGTTAATGACATTAATTAGGAGTTGTTTACAAGGCAGAGAGCTGAAACCATTCAGTTGCACGCAAGTTCAAGATAATTTGCGATTCATTGATTTCACATCTGACTGAGACGCGTATGTGCCTGTTCATGTATTTTCTGTTCATTCCATGAATCACACGTACGCATATTTGAGAGATGATCGTAAAATCAAATTTAGGTTGGTTTCTGTGCAACATTTTATGAATGAGGCCCACAGTTTTGCTTAATGTGCTAAATTTCATACATTTCTGTGGTAGTTTCATGTGTCTTATATCATCCTATGGTCTAAGACAATATGATTAAAATACACGCAGTATTTCATTTTCCTGTACAGCCGCAGTTTACATTTCTATTCTGACAAGCATTTTAAATTTAATAATTTTGTCTAACTTCATTGTTAACGAGTCTTTAATCTTCCAAACTGTCTGTGACATTGTGACTAGGATGGTAATTGTTGAGTCACTAATGTGAGCCAAATCTGTTCTGATCACCGTTCTCTCAGTCTTTCTGTGCTTTGTGTATGTGCATATTCCCTCTGACCTCAATCAGCGTCCATCTGTCTCGGTGGCCGCTGCGCTGGATTCTGCTCAGACTTTAATTAGGCCGGTTATCTTGTTAAGACCTGTGACAGCATGCGGCACAACACTGCCTCCAAAGAAGAGAAGAGACTCCATGTCTACAGTCTAACAAGCTTCCTGAGCAGTAGACACAGACTGTTAACAAAGTTGTGATGTAAATGACTAAGAAATATTTAAGAGAAGACTCAGTCACTAATCAAGTGTGTCAAATCAGAAAAAGCTCTTTGGATTATCATCTCAAATCATGCTGGTTTTGTTAATGTAGCTCCAGTACTGCTGTCATTAAATCAAAAGTGAAGCACCGAATTTTAAAAGTTATGTTCGTTTTGTAATTTTACATTTGCAGTCATGCATTTAGCAGATATGTTTATTCAAAGCAACACGCAAAAAGGAACAAAAGCAATTTGTCACAGAGCAGGTTTAGTTGACAAACTAAAACCATAAAAAATTACTTCAAACAAAAAAAATAAATAAATAAAAAACGAACTAAAATAAAGATATACAAATAAAAACTTAAAAAGTTAAAATATCAATTAAAACTTTAATAATACAGTTAAAAGTTATGTTTAAAGATTTACAAATAATTACAATGAAACAGCAAGTAATACAACAGCAATTAAACATGGAATTTTGAAATAGAAAGACTGAAATAGTGTTGTTGTTTTTTTTGTAAAATATACTTCAATAACTTTTTTAACTTTGAAAAGTATTTTTTTTTACAGTGTATCTATGCGAAAACAACCAGTGTTGGGGAAAGTTACTTTTAAAAGTAATGTATTACAATATTGCGTTACTCCCTAAAAAAGTAACTAATTACGTTACTTAGTTACTTTTTATGAAAAGTAATGCATTACGTTACTTTTACGTTACTTTTGTGTTACTTTTTAAATCTGGACAGGGCTTGCTTGTGTTTTTAATATAAAAAAGTTTGATTCTTAGCAAATGTAAAAGCCCTTTTATACCAAAATGAAATTAAGCGAATAAGGCTAAGGCTAAAGGAAAATTAAATTCACGTCTGTACAGTAGAACTATAGGAAAAGAAAGTTCAACACTCTTCTGCAATGAGGGGAAAAAAAGCACACGTTAGTTAAAGTAAGTTTTGCTTGTTAGTACACTACAAAAAATGCTTTTCTTACTTAGATTTTCTGACTTGTTTCTAGCCAAAATATCTAAAACTTAAATGAAGAAGGATTTAAAAATGTATTGTCTTTTTTTTTTTTTTTTACAAGTCAAAATAAAGTGTGTTTTTGCTTGAAACAAGCAAAATAATCTCCCAATGAGTAAAGCAAAATAATCTTGTTTTCTGTTTGAAACAAAAAAAAAATTGCTTACCCCTTTAGCAGACTATTTAGCTTGTTCTAAGCAAAAACACTTAATTTTGACTAGCTTTTTTCTGAAAACAAGAAAATAATTAATTACTTGTATAGAAAATCCTTTTTGAATTACATTTTTTTTTTCTTTTGGCTGGAAACAAGACAAAAATATAAGTAAGAAAAGTATTTTTGCAGTGTTTGGTTGAATTGGATCAACAAAGGTCAGCTGCAAAGTCATTGGTTAATAAAATGGGATTAAATACATAATTACTTTTTTAATACTTTTTTGAAAAAGTAACTCAGATATATTCTTGGAAATGAAAAAGTAATGCGTTACTTTACTAGTTATTTGAAAAAGTAATATTATTACTTAACTACACTGTAAACCCAAATTTGTAAGCAGAACTCAAAAAATTTGATGTAACTCGTTGCCTCAAATTTTTTAAGTTCATGAACTTAAAAATGAAATATTTCAAAAGTTAAATATTTAGATTGCATGCTACATAAAACTTTTCATTACAGTTACATTAAAACTTGTTATGAAATCAGCTTAAATATTTTTAGTTACAGTGTATCAGAAAGACTCTCAATATATACTTGCATTGAAATTGTCAAAAAAACATGCAGTATATGTAGTCTTCAAATTTTGCTGTCCATCCTCAACCTAAGAACAGGCTCTCTTTACCACAACGGTAACACTACAAAACCAACATAACAGAAATCTATGCAAATCCTAACATATCTCAACATTTAAATACTAACTTATGTCTCCCTATGTTCATCTTGTGCAAAAAAACACACAAAATAACACCTAATTTCAACATTTATTTTCCATGTTGTCTGATGCAAAGCATGCTGGGAGCTAGAAAACTCAACCATTCTAAGTTCACTTTACTACAACGGCATTTTGAGTTTACAGAACTTATTTCAATTAAGTCCAATGAACTTTCATTGTTATTTGAGTGAAAATAACTCATTTCATTTAATTCATTTCACTGTTCGGTTTTACAGTGTAGCGTTACCTGTAATGCGTTACCCAAACACTGAAAACAACACACTCAGAGAGCCAATAACAAAGGGTGACCATACGTCCTCTTTTCCCCAGACATGTCCTCTTTTTGGACTTGAAAAAATACGTTCGGCCGGGATTCCTAAATAGCCCAAAATGTCCGGGATCCAGCTTTTGCTTTCTACAGTCGCCATTTATTGAATATGATTTTCGCGCATCACTGAGTCGCTATCAATATGCGGAGTATTTAAATCGATTTGGGTGCACCTCGTGTTGGATGTAGTGCTGCCAAATCCGCATTTTTTCCACGGAATTGGGCTGACTTTAAAATTTTGCGGCGGGTTGATTTTCTTCCGTGGGTTAAAAGTTTGAAAAATTGCATAAATTCCATTTGACTAAAATGCTTGTATTGAAATATTTTGCATTCTACTTGTGATAAAACTGTGGTAAATATTAGTTTTGTGAAGGCTGGCCACTGTGGTAGGAAGCTTAGCTGTGTTTATGATCAATCTGCATAACGGTGACTGTAAAATATGTAGTTTTGGTATGGAAATGACATATTTTGATACCAAAACTAAGACCCCAACCCCACCCGATGTGCTATGTCCTCTTTTTAAACACTAAAATATGGTCACCCTAAATAACATTTATAATATACAATTGCAGGTTTATTAGCCAACTAGATGTCAATTAGGAATTAAACATTTCTGACTCAAATTCTCATGCTAATACTGTAACGTGTTGATCCCGCTGTTTATATTTTCTACTTTGACAGCAACAAATGTCAAACCTAAAGGTCTTTCTAGCCCATCCCAAACATTTCATCACACCATTTAAACATGACAGTGAAACTGTAATGAAATTACTAACTACAAGCTCCTGAGGCTTTTAGGCTGCTAATGAGCACAGGACAAAATAGACTTTAATTGCTGTTGATCAGCGGGGGCTACAAAAGAGAAAAGGTGGAGGTGGAAAAAAGAGGAGGAGAGGAGTGGAGGGGAGGCGTGTGTTAAATAGACTCTTCTGGATTAAGTAGCCTACCTCACAAGCTGTTTGGTGACTGAGTTGGACTACAGTACAGGACAAACACAAAGAGACCTGCAGGAGTCCACAGATACAAACAGCCTCAACACAGGACATCAAGACAAATGAGATACAGCATCTGCACTATTACTGTAAGTCATACTAGATCTCTCGCTGCTTGTGTTTGATTTGTGGATTGTTGTGTTTTGTTGATATCTGTAGCACAGATAAAGAGATGAAGATGATCTGATGTGTTACTGACAGCTTATGAGTCTTACTCCAGTGTAAATGACACTAATGGATGTGCTCTAGTTCCCTGTGTGTCTCTTTATATCATTCTCTATATGATTATAAACAGTGTATATGCAGGATTACTATGGCTGGGGTTATTCATTAGAACTTAAATCAGCCTTTTTCTTGTATTTGATTGTTTCACTGCTCATTTTCAGAGGTCATGTTTTATTAATTTGGTCAACAGATGTTCATGTCTTAAAACTCTAAAGATGTTTTCCGAATGAATTGCGCTTTGATTGCGGTTGTAAATGAGGAGTTAATGATTCAAACATTTGCATTATTGATACAAAAATCTATTTCTGCCTATATAAGCATTTAACATAATAATCATAACTGTAACACTGTTTAGTTGGTATCAGGGGCGTCGTTAGGCCTATTTTAGGGGGGCTGAAGCCTCTCTAAAATATTCTTAAGCCCCCCTAAAATAGGTGGGGGTTTATTTAAGTTTTTTTTTTTTTACTTATTCTACTTTTTTCTACAAAAATTGCAGACAAATTCAATATAAAGACGGACTAATATGAGTTTAAATAAATAAATAATAATATAAACCCGTCACTATTTCTGATCATAAATCTGTTAAGGTAGCGTCAGCTCTTCGTTATTGAATCTGTTCCAGTTGTTCATAGGGAACACCCACATGTTGAAAATCCAGTCTAAGTTTTCACTGCTACTTTACGCTCCGCTGCATCTACTCCTGCGGACACATATACGTACATACTACACAGAGCGAGAGAACATGGATATACGAAAGTTTTTCAAGAAAGTAAGTCTTCATCACTGCTGGTACCAGTTGGGGGCTAAGCCCCCCCTGTCCTTAAAACCTAGTGACGCCTCTGGTTGGTATTGTTAATATGTCATTCAAAAGCTTCAAAGCTTCCAGGATCTTTTAGTCTTTTGTAAAGTTCATATCTCTGAGGACAGTGGTTGAGTTAACAGAGTTTTGTTTTTGAATATTGATATTAAAATACCCTTGTGAAAAAAGTGCACTTGTACACATTCAATAAAAAAAAAAAAAAAAAACTGTACTAGCAGATAGTGTAAAATTAATGAAAATTTAATGAAAGTTAATTGTATTTAAAGAGAAACATTTTCTTAACACACTTGAGTACACTTTCACAAGTAATCCTACTTAAGTGGGTCAAAAAACACTCTAATGTTCAACTGCATTTAATATAAACTAAAAAGGCAATACTTTTTTTTAAGTGTCAAGCATTCTTAAGTTGCTTCTCTTTCAATTAGGTAATTGCATTTATTTCCCAGACAGATTTTTTTGGCCTTAATTCATATTTACAGCTGCTGTAGCATCACAAATGCTCTCAAAACAGTGATAACAGTGATATTTAAAATAAAAGATTACATATTATGCATTAAATATGACATTTTTTAAATTTTGTGTTATGACTAAAGCAGAATTAACAGGCATTTGAAGATCCAGATGGTTCTAGATATGGTTCTTAATACTGTTTTATGGATTCAGCAGAAGGCGCATTAAACTGCATTGTGTGTGTCTGACTTAAAAGTTCTGCCTTCATTCGAACCCGACAATCAGGCTAATCATGTGGATTTAGACAGGAAGATAAACCAAGATGAAGTGCGGATTGAGAGAGACTGGGGAAACGGCTTCACGCTGTTCTCAACTGCTGCCATCTGTCTTGCCTTCTAAGCTCATGACACGCCTGATCTTCCCACACACACATGTGCACGCGAACACACGATCCGTGGAGTCTAGTTCTGATCATGCGGTTCTTAACTCATGAGTGAGATATCCTTTCTGTATATGAGCGGCTAAAGTTGTATGTGCTCTTAATCATATTGTTTAGAATTGAAGTCAAGTGTACATTTTTTGCTTTCATCAAATGCTGTCTGTCTGACAGCAGAATCCCTTCTCAAGCCAACACAAACCATTGCCAGTCGCACTGACCCAACAGACACAACTGCTACTAAACAAACCACAGGCAAAATCCACACAAACTGTAATCTAAGTTGTCTGTCACTGACGGAGAGACCGTAAGGCCTGTATTTATTTGAATCAGAATTTTATTTATTTTATTTTTATTTTATTTCAGGGATGAGTAACATTCAGATTCAAAGAACTGTTTCTCTTTCAATTCACAAGAAGAAATTTAAAGTGAATTGGACAAACTCAACATGATGTTGAATTAAAGCTGGAATTGGAATGGCAGAAAGAATAACATATAAGTTACTAGACATCTTTCTCAAATTCAGTAATGTCACAACAATTCACAGCCATCAAAACAAATTAGAATTTTGTCAGAAAGCATCAGAATGTTGTTCACGTTTCAATGCCATGAACCCAAAATAGGATGTTGAGTTGGAATAAGACTCGGAATGACAGGAAGACTAATTGAATGAAATGAAATGCAAAGACATTCAACAAAAGAATTTCCATAGTAACAAATATTAATGCAACTGATTATTTTAATTTATTTGGGGAAATACCGTACAATTTTCTCTCAAGTTCAATAATGACACTACAATAAACAGCATCTGCCACAATTTTAATAACTAAACCAAAAAACTGACTTCAAAATTTAAATCTATTGATTATATGTTGTTGTTTAGCTCAATTTTGAAGAGCTCAAGTGGATATTCTGGGAAATTATATATTCTTCCACTTTAGTAAATATAACAAAATTCATAGAAATGAAATACAAATGTGACCCTGGACCACAAAACCAGTCATAAGTGTCAATTTTTCGAAATTGAGATTTAGAAATCTTCTGAAAGTTGTAAATAAGCGTTCCATTGATGTATGGTTTGTTAGGATAGGACAATATTTGGCTGAGAGACAACTATTTGAAAATCTGGAATCTGAGGTTGCAAAAAAATCTAAATATTGAGAAAATCATCTTTAAAGTTGAAAACAAAGTTTTTAGCATTGCATACTACAAATCAGAAATTAAGTTTTGATATATTTATAGTATGAACTTTATAAAATATTTTCATGGAACATGATCTTTACTTAATATCCTAATGATTTTTGGCACAAAAGAAAAATGTATCATTTTGACCCATACAATGTATTTTTGGCTACTCAATGCTCTTCTTTAAGTTGTGGACAGTACTAAAAACTCCAGCTGCCTTCCTCCCAGCCATCAGTCCAAGCACTTAATGAATCCAATTAATGGGCAAAGTTCAGCAGGTAGAGTAGATACAGTACCGTTCTGAATGCACAACACACTCTCTCTCTCAAACACACACTAATTGATGACGACTCTTTTCTTGATTTATCCTCATTAGGAGAGACTCTGACGTACACACATCCACTTGTGCGGGCGTAAATGTTTGTCCTGTATTAATTCAGTGGCTTCAAGGAACTTAAACTGATAATCCTAAACTCTTAAATGAAGCGACCTTCCTGAAACCTTCTTTCAAGGAGTTCTTGGTTCTTCAGATTAGTCCTTGAAGTATCAGTAGATGCTGTTTAGAAGAACTAGAGAATAAAATTTCATTGAAGATCATTATCATCATATTTTTCTATTCTGTTTTCTTTTTATTTATATATTTTTTGTAAAAACTTGCTTTGTATACTGCATTACGCTAACTGAGACTTGTCATAGCACTTACATATCATTGTTCATTTGTTGATTTTGATTGCTTCTATTGTCCTCAATTGTAAGTCGCTTTGAATAAAAGCATCTGCAAAATGACTAAATGTAAATGTAATTTTGGGGACCAATTCTCACTATTAAGCATTTAATCAATAAACTCCTAATTTGCTGCTTATTAATAGTTAGTAAGTTAGATGTTAAGTTTGGGTAGTTAAGAGTATTGCGGGATCTAAAATATGGTCATGCAGAATAATGCATTAATATGTGCTTTATAAGTATTAATAAACATCCAATATACTAATATGCATGCTTATGCTGTGCAATGGTGGAAATGTTTTGATGCATTTATAATATGTTGATCCTACATTTGCTTAAAAACACAGAGTAAATTGTGTAAATTTCGACTTCATTCTCAAAATATTTTGAAATATTTTGACTTTAATCTTGGAATAATTAAACTTTATTCTCGAAATATTTTGACTTTATTCTTGTAATTTTGTCTTTATTCTCAGATTATTTTGACTTTATTCTCGTAATTTAGATTTTTGTCTCAAAACATTTCAACTTCATTCTCAAAATATTTCAATATTTCACTATTAAGCATGACTTTTGTTTCAATAAACTTCTAATTTGCTGTTTATTGATAGTTAGTAAGGTAGATGTTGAGTTTGGGTATGGGGTTTAAGAGTATTGCGGGATCTAAATATGGTCATGCAGAATAATGCATTAATATGTGCTTTATAAGTATTAATAAACATCCAATATACTAATATGCATGCTTATGCTGTGCAGTGTTTTGATGTATTGATAATATGTTGATCCTATATTTGCTTAAAAACAGAGTAAATTGTGTAAATGCGGGTAAAGTTGTAATGTCAAAAGGTCATAAGTGTCATAAGGGTAACTGACCTTGTGAAAAACAAGTGCACTTAATTGTATCAAATGTGCACTTGTAGTTTACTTACAACTATAATGAAATAGACACTTTTAAAAATGTGCACTTTGTTATAATGTCAAATTAAGTTTTAAAGTACATTTGAATTCAATATGTATTAATAATCTTTTGTCATGCTTTAAAGAAGTACACTTATTTTGATGTGTTGACTAGCATACTAAATTGCAACTTCACTAATTACAAATGTGTAATTACGAATGTATTTAAATACATGACATAAAAGTTTTAATAGAAATTACATATTTTAGCTGACCATAAATGCTTGTCAGTACATTCAGCAGTAACGCTTCAACCATATTTCAAAGACAATAGAAGTAATTATGAAACTACATATAAAGATCTACTTAAGTCCTACATAAGTGGGTCAAAAAAGCAATTTAGGAGCTTGGTGCTCCTGTTTTCTGAAAACGTATAATGACAAGAGTTTTCTTTTTTTCTTTCTCCAGGCTTTAGACGAGACACTCTGAAGAGGCAAGAGCAGGATCATCAGGCGGATTACTTGTAAATACACATGGTCTCTGAACGGCTGATAACCTTGGAGAGGAGAAGGCTGAGAAAGACATAGTTAGCAGCAAGAGACAGTTTCACAGGATTTAGAAGACGAGGACAGATACAGTGCAATCCTGCAGACGAACTAAAGAAGCAGGCCTGCGCTTGCTTCACAAAAGATACAAGCTTTAAACATCAAATAATAGACGGATAAACGTCAATCTGATCAGTTCGACTGTATCCATCCAACTAAAATGCATCCAGCAAGCTCAAGAATGAGCAAACAGCTTTTCTCCTTCTTCTTCTATGCCATCTGTCTTTCCGCATGTGCTGGGACAGGAATGCCGGGTTCAGACTACAACCCTCATCCTCGTTTCATCTGCACCCCTATTCCCGCTGATGCCGATCCTGCGTGTTTCCCCACAGCGGGCGGCCCGGCCGGCCCCAGTCCCGGACACCATGGCGGACCGAGCGGGAACAGCAATGGCTGGTGGGGAATGTCTGAGGAAGCTAAAGCGACAATCCTGCACCTGCGGGAGAGTTTGGTGCAGCAGAAGGAAACCATCCTGGACCAGAGGGAGACCATCCGAGAGCTCACTGCCAAACTGAACCTGTGCGAGGGCTTCAGCCGTGGGACCGGCAGCCACGACGAGCACCCGCACCGCACGCCCGCACAGCTGGCCCATCACGCCCACCACGCCTACCCCACAGCACCCGACACCGGACACCTCGGGTGGGCCCCGCCTGATGGCCATCATGGGCTGGAGCTGAGTCACTATGGAGATGGGGTCGGAGGGCATCATGCTGGGAAAGCAGCTCTGAGTGAGAAGCACGTGACAGGGGAGATTCCTTCACCCTCATCCACGCCGGAGCAGATGAGCAGGATGCTGCACAGCCTCAAGGAACGGCTGGACAACCTGCAGGTATATATTTACATGTATTTCTATAGCATTTAATGCAACAAAGATGGTTTCAAAGCAACCTTACAGCAATAAACAGGAAAATAACAGAGTTGTACAGTTATCAAAAATTTCAAATGACTGTCTTTCCGTTGCGAAGGTAAGATCGTTTGGATTTATGTATAAACCACTTGTTTTAAAACCTTGCTGGTCTACTGACATTTGATATGACATCTACTTTAAACATATTAATGCACGTGATAAATTTCATCAACTATCCAATAAGTAAATCCACTTCACCAGCTAATTACTCTTCTATAAACCTGCTATAAAGTTACCATAAAAATGATTGCAGCACACTTGTTTCTCTGACACATGTCTATGAAGGAACATCAGAAGGCATGAAAAAAACAGTATAGTCTAATTTAATGAAACGAATGACTCATTGTAATCAGAAAGATGATTGATTCACATGCTCCTTAAACTGGGGTGAATGCAGATCTGTCAAGCCACATTAAAGAGCATGAAAAACACATTATTGTAAGACATTGTTTGAAAGCTGAGACTTTGGAATTTCTCCCAGTGCTCTCAATCCGGGCCATTTGCATGCGCAAAATAGGCCAGAATATACTCTCAAAATATTAAATAATATAAATAACTTTAATCTCATAATTGCTACTGACTTAATTCTTTTCATTTTGACTTTATTCTTAAAAGTTCGACTTTATTCTTGAAATATTTTAACTTTATTCTCAAAATATTTTGACTTTATCTCATCATTTCAACTTTATTCTTGAAATATATTGACTGTAATCTTGGAATATTTCAACTTTATTCTCAAAATATTTTGACTTTATTCCTTTAATTTTGACTTTATTCTCAAAATATTTTAACTTTATTGTCGTAATTTCGACTTTAATCTTGAAATATTTTGACTTTATTCTTGTAATTTTGTCTTTATTCTGAAAATATTTAGACTTTATTCTCGTAATTTCAACTTTATTTTTTAAAAATTTCAACTTTATTCTCTGAATTTCAGCTTTATTCTTTAAATATTTCAACTTTATTCTCAAAATATTTTGACTTTATTCTTGTAATTTTTACTTTTTTCTCAAAATATTTCAACTTTGTTCTCAAAATATTCAGACTTTATTCTCGTAATTTTGATTTTTGTCTCAAAACATTTCAACTTCATTCTCAAAATATTTCAAGTTTATTCTCGTAATTTCAACTTTATTCTTGAAATATTTAGACTTTATTGTTGTAATTTTGACTTTATTCTCAAAATATTTCAACTTTGTTCTCGTAATTTTGACCTTATTCTCTAAACATTTTGACTTTATTCTCATAATTTAGATTTTTTTCTCAAAGCATTTCGACTTCATTCTAAAAATATTTCAACTTTATTCTCGTAATTTTGACTTTATTCTTTAAACAGTTTGACTTTACTCTAGAAATACTTTGTCTTTATTCTTATAATTACTTTATTGTTGTATTGCTATGACTTTATTCTCGTAGTTTTGACTTTTTTTCTCAAAATATTCTGACTTTAATCTCATAATATTTAAAAAATATATATATTTTTAATGTGGCACTAAAACGCTGTCATAGATATGCAATCTGAATAAACTAGGGAAAAAAGAAAAAAAAATGGACTTCATTCTGGGCTTTAAGGTCATAAACCTTGGCTGTTTATATTAAAAAAAAAAAATCTGACCTTTGGAAATGAATGGGAAAGACCCTTAAAACAATTCTTAAAATACTTTGAAAAAAATCTTTTTTTTTAACCAGATGGAAGTAATCTTATACTGGCTTTATATACTCATAGAAGTGTAGATTTTTAATTGTAGTGAAGTGCTTATTTGCTTATAGAAATGATGGTAAAACTGAGAAATGTACACATAAGTAAGATCAGAATATAATAAAAAAATATATTAAAATTACCTAAATCCCAAAAGAAGTACATACTTTTTATTGCAACTACTTTAAATTCGCAAAACTGACTGACTGACTGACTGAACATTACTGGATAAAAAATGACCCCCGACAATCAAAGGGGGTAATTAGCAGCTTAGGTGGGGTAAATGCCTCATTTTATTGTTACTACTTCACTGGTGTAGGTATATGTTTCCTTAGGGTAATGAAAATAAATCATCCTGCCAGTTTATCAAATATTATAAGATATGATGTGCTTTTTTCCATGGCAAGTAGTTAGTAACCATTACCAGGATCAGCAGCATACAATACAACAGTGCTTAGGCCTTTTCTCAGACCGCTGTTATGTTTGCAGACAAGAAACACCTCCACCAGCTACTCCAGCTCACTAAAGGATCTCCTGCAGAGGAAGATCAGCGCTCTGGAACAACAAATGCAACACCACTCTTCATCGCTAACCAGCACCGCTCACACTGACCACGAGGATGAGGATCATGGCGGTCACCATGACGACGATCACGACGACCACAGCCATCATGATGACACAGACCACGACAGCCATGATGACCACAGTGATCCTCATGACGAGAGCCACCACAGTGATCATCATGATGACGATCACCATGATGACGATCACCATGACAACGATCACCATGACGACGATCACCACGAGGGCGATCACCATGACGACAGCGATCACCATGACGACAGCAACCATGACAACGGACACCAAGACAACGGTCACCATGACAATGAGGTTTCTGAACATGGCTTTGAGAGGTTGACATATAACCTGCAAGGTCACAGAGAAGCACAGAGTGGAGTTCACAGCAAACTGGACGCGGTTCTCAGTCAACTGCAGCACAGGCTTACTGACACGGGTAAGAGCGCAGAAAAAGACAGCGGATTTAGGGTTTAGATGAACCTTGCTGGAGAACCCAGATTAAGACCAGTCAGGCTGGTTTTGGTCCTTAGATGCTCTAGATCAGTGGTTCCCAACCACATTCCTGGAGGCCCCCCAACACTGCACATTTTGCATCTCTCCTTTGTTTGACACACCTATTTCAGATCCTGGAGTCTCTACTAATGAGCTGATGATCTGAATCAGGTGTGTTTGATTAAGGAGACATGGAAAACATGCAGTGTTGGGGGGCCTCCAGGAACGTGGTTGGGAACCACTGCTCTAGATTGTTCAACAGCTGAATGATGACCAGATAGAAGCCATCATCAAGTTCATTAGATGATTAAAGCTGGTAAACCAAGTCAGTTACCATGTTCTAAGTTGGTGGTATGATCTGTGTTTACCTTTCATCATGATGCAAACCAAACCAAACCAAAACAACAAAACAAATCCCAGATGGTTTATTTATTTATTATCGAGTCAGAATGCCATCATTGAATTTTTTAATAGAACTTTTTTAGAAAGTGCTGGGTAGATTCTGTTACTGATTACAAATAACATGGCAAAATGCGTACTTAGTAACGCAATCTATCTAAAGGTTTTTGATTACTATATTTGATTTTTAGATTACTTTTGACTAATCACATAGTTTTAAATAAAATTATTTTGGACCATTTTGATACAAAATTACACAATGAAAAAGATTACTTTTAGATTACTTCTTAGAAAATTTTACACTTTTTTTACAATTTACAAGTTTTACTTTTTACAAATTATTTTGATACAAAATTACACTAACAGAAAGAAAATAGTCTTTAAATACTTTTAGATTACTTTTTAGAGTAATTTTAGATTACTTCTGACCTAACTCGTTTATCACATAGCCTTAAATAGAATTATTTTGTACCACTTTGTACAAAATTACACAAAGAGAAAAAAAATGCTTTTGATTACTTTTAGATTACTTTTTAGAGTATTTTTTGATTACTTTTGACCTAACGCATTTTCACAGTTTTAAATAGAATTATGTTTTACCATTTTGATACAAAATTACACAAAGAGAAAGAAAATAGCTTTTGATTACTTTTAGATTTCTTTTAGCGTAGTTTTTGATTACTTTTAGATTACTTTTGACCTAACTAGTTTATCACTTAACTTTAAATATAATTATTTTGTACCATTTGTATACAAAATTGCACAAAGAGAAAGAAAATAGCTTTTGATTACTTTTAGAGTAGTTTTTGATTACTTTTAGATTACTTTTAGATTACTTTTGACTAACTAGTTTATCACTTATAGCTTTAAATAGAATTATTTTTGCTATTTTGATACAAAATTATACAGAGAGAAAGAAAATAGCTTTTGATTACTTTTAGATTACTTTTGAGAACTAGTTTATCACTTAGCTTTAAATATAATCATTTTTACTATTTTGATACAAAATTACACAAAAAAAAGAGAAAGAAAACAGCTTTTGATTACTTTTAGATTACTTTTTAGAGTAGTTTTTGATTACTTTTAGATGACTTTTGAGCTAACTTGTTTATTACTTAGCTTTAAATATAATAATCTTTTTCCATTTTGATATAAAATGTCACAAAGAGAAAGAAAATATATCCCATTCTTTGTTATCAACCACATTCTTTGTTACCAACCACATGAGCTGCTAAACATTATTCCAATTATCCCAAATAGAAATTATGAATAATTTACTGTGTGAATAATATGTAATAATATTTTTGGAATCTGATTGCATCTAGGATCCAGAAAATACATTAAATAAATTAATAAATTAAATGATAATCGCGATTAATCGCATCCAAAATAAAAGTTTTTGTGTGTGTACTGTGTATATTTATTATGTATATATAAATAAACACACATGCATGGATATATAAAAAAATACGTTTATATATTAAATATATTTATATATATATATAATATAACTTAAAAGAATATAAATATATAGCCTTAGAAGTGAATACATGTAAATATATTCAAAATATATACTGTATGTGTGTGTCTTTATATATGCATAATAAATATACACGGTACACACACATATTATGTACACAAAAACGTTTATTTTTGATGCGATTAATAGTTGTCTTAATTTAATTTTATTTTTTTTTCTTCAAAACTGATCTGAAAAATAAAACTGATTACTCCTTGACTAACTGCAAGCTTGCCAAAGTAGTTCTTAGCACAATAGTTATGTTTATGTAACCGTAAACAGTGTCGCACATGTTTTACTACTTTAAAAATAAAATCTGACCAAAAGTAATGCAAACCCTGACACTGGTTATTATATACACAGGTTCTAGAAAGAAGAGCAAACCCACCGAAGCTTTCCAGATCGGCTTCCCCATGAGAACCAACTACATGTACGGTCGGGTGAAGCGTACGCTGCTGCATGAGATATTCTCCTTCACGCTGTGTCTGTGGATGAAGGCTGGCATCGGGCATGGACTCGGGACGCCCTTCTCCTACTCTGTGCCTGGACAGGCCAACGAGCTGGTGCTCATTGAGTGGGGAAACAACCCGATGGAGCTGCTGGTTGATGACAGAGTGAGTACGCAAGATTAAGGATTTAATGGAGAATTTTATTTTTGCATTACAACTACAGTTAAAAAGTTTGGGGTCAGTAAGATTTTCAATGTTTTTGAAAGAGGCTGCATTTATTTGATGTAAAGTACATTCAAAACAGTAATATTGTGAAATATTACAATTTCAAGTAACTGTTTTCTATGTGAATCTGTGTTCAAATGTAATTGATTACTGTGATCAAAGCCGAATTTTCAGCATCATTACTCCGGTCTTCAGTGTCACCTGATCCTTCGGAAATCATTTTAATATGTGACCCTGGACCCCCAAAAATGTTCCTACTGTAAATGTATCAAAACTTGATTAGTAATATGCATTGCTAAGAACAGCTTTTTTTGCACCCTCAGACTCCAGATTTTCAAATAGTTGTATCTCAGCCCAATATTGTCCTATCCTAACTAACCATTTTCAATGGAAAGCCTATTTATTCAGCTGTCAATAAAAAAATTACCCTTATGACTGGTGTTGTGGTTTAGGCAGGGTGACATATGCTGATTTGCTGCTCAATAGACATTTCTGATTATTATCAATGTTTAAAGCAGTTGTGCTGCCCAATATTTTTCAGAATTCACAGATCATTCAGAAGACCAGCATTTATTTGAAACAGAAATATTTGGCAACATTATAAATGCCATTACTGTTACTTTTGAACCATTTATTGCATCCATACTAATTAAAAGCATTAATTTCTTAAAAAAAAAATCTTAGTGACTCCAAACTTTCCTAAAAGCTCCTAAACAGACTAGTATGATGACCAATAATAGAAGGCCACTTTTAGACTTTAAAAAGAATGTCAAATATACTTCAGCTCTTCTGTCATTTCCTTGAACTGTCTAGTTATACCACACTGTTTAATATTATTCAATATTTAATAAGACTCCAGCAGGAATTTTAGTTCATCCAGCAGGATCTTATTTGAATCTTAGAGGATTTTGATTTGATCCCATTTGGATCTTTGAGGATTAAATGATGAAATAAATTCCAAAAACAAGCTCAGTTCACATTCCTTAAGGATTTTTTGACCAGACAAATGAAGGACAGTTGGTGAAATATCAGGAGAGAGACAACAGAAAACAAAGTCCTTATCTGTGTGTGTGTGTGTGTGTGTGTGTGTGTGTTGACAGGCCGTTACTTTACCGCTGTCAGTGAGTGATGGTAAATGGCACCATGTGTGTGTGACGTGGTCGACGCGGGATGGCCTGTGGGAGGCCTATCAGGACGGAGTGAAGAGAGGCTCAGGAGAAAACCTCTCGCCTTGGCATCCCATCAAACCTGGAGGAGTCTTCATACTGGGACAGGAACAGGTAACATACAAACAAACTCAAATCAGATGCTTACGCAAAAAACAAGAACGCATTAGTAACTGCATAGCAACATCCTAGCAAATTTATACTGTAATACATATATTTTAATTTAAGGGGAGACACTGCAGTCAAAACCCGAATTTTTTCATGCACCTGTCAAGTTTGAGATTTTGGGCTTTTTGGTTTTTCATAAAGTGTTTTTTCAGACTAGTGAAAAGAAAACAACCAAAAGACACTGTTAAGTGTTTCTTTTATAGTACTTTATCTATTGGTGTCAATAGCTTTCAATTATAATACATATTTTTAAAGGCTGTTTTCTCAAAATGAGTTTTTTTCTCCTACACTGAGCCATAAATCTCCACTTCAGTAGCACTTACACACACCAAACTTTACAATTAAATTCCTGTCTATGTCCTGAAGGTTTTTACAGAGGGATTTGTTCATGTATAATTAGCTTGACATTTTATTCTCCAAAAAAATGTGAAAATATATTGTTTTCTGTCTGTTCTAAGTATTTTCTGAATTATGGAGTGGCCAAATGAGATACCCAAAATTCCCTCTGTAAAAACACTTGACTCTAAAATGTCAAAAATATTAAACAAGATTTTTGTACTAGAAATGTATGCAAATTAGCTCATATTTCAATTAATAATACCTTATTTGCACATTTAAATATAACCAGTGTCAGGAAAGTTACTTTTAAAAGTAATGCATTAAAGTACTGAGTTACTTGCTAAAAAAGTAACTAATTACGCTACTTAGTTACTTTTTATGGAAAGTAATGTGTTACGTTACTTTTTAAATTTGGGCAGGACTTGCTTGTTTGTTTTTAATATAAAAAGTTCTATTTTTGGCAGATGTAAAAGCATTTTCACACCAAAAGCCTCAGGCTTAGAGAAAAGTAAATTCACGTCTGTACAGTAGACCACAGAAGAAAAAAAATGTCAAATGTCAAAAAAGGAAAACAAATGTTAGATTATTTTGAGTAAAGTTTGCTTATTAGTATGGTCGAAGGTCGGCAGCAAAGACAGTGGTTAATAACATGGGATTAGATACATATATTTTATTCATTACTTTCATTCGTTACTTATTTGAAAATGTAATTCAGATATTTTCGTGTCAATTAAAAAGTATACTTTACTACAGGGGTGTCCAAACTACACCTGCGGCCCGCTATCAGTCCTGTGACGGCCCGCGAGGGATTTTAAAAAAAGATACGAATCTGCAGAGACGTTTTCATCCGGTCCGTGAGGCAGTTGTTTCAAAATGGATATTTTGATGCAATACCAGTAAAATCCAATAGATGGCGCTGTAGCCTGTAGTGCGGAATATAACCCCTGATTTACATCATCGCGCATGTTACAGAAGTGAGTCTTCGCGCCGGGTCAAAGCCGCACAACAAATACAAAATAAAAGGTCAAAATATACACCCTACAAAACTTCCACAATTGTAAATAAGTTACTTGTTTTAAAAATGCTTAAAAGGATCTGTAGACTTTCCAGTAGGAAAACAAATGCCAGTGTTATAAGGCAATAACTATTAGTTCATTTTTTACCCTATTCACAATGTCTCACCTTAATTGCAAATAACATGCAAAATAAGTGTCTGAGAACATTACACTCAGTACTTAAGTATAAGAACACTTTGATAAAGTGTGCTTCTTTTTCACAAGAAAAGTCATACTACATATATGAATAAGTACAGCTGCATTCATTAAGTCATCTTTATGTATAAAACAAGTGTCAGAGTAACACATTCTCAGCTAATGATGCTGAATCTGTTTGGTGTTGCTAATATAATATTTTTAAAACTTCTCATTTCTTCCAGGACACACTGGGTGGTCGTTTTGACGCAACGCAGGCATTTGTTGGTGAAATCTCAAATGTTCAGATGTGGTCACATGTTCTCACGCCACACGACGTCTACAGCCTGGCGTCATGTGGTGGTCACATGACCGGTGACATCATCGCCTGGGCAGAGTCAGTGGTGGAGCTGCACGGCGGGGTCACCAAATACCCCTTTGACCCCTGCCATTAAAGAGGAGAAGAACATCTGTTTATAAGCATCAGAGTGATTTCACATCAGCTAGTTTTGAAGCATTCTAAAGACAAAATTCATTCATTATCACTTTAAATATATTGCCTTCTGTTTACATGAGAAACTTGAACGACCCCATGACCTCCAGGATTTCAAGAGAGACCTGTTTTGTATTGTTTCAGTGTTTTGTGTAGCAAATGTTTTCTTAATGAACGTTGTTATTTTTATTCTATAAATGGCTCTTCAGTGCCATTCAATGTTTGATGCAAGTATATGACATATTGTCATAACTTGGATAGAAACCAGAAATAGGATGTGAAGACAGAAGTGCTAAGATGTAGATGTAAAAAATATAGAAAACTGAAAAACTCGAGGCTGAGTTGAAGTTAAAAGATTCATTTTCTTGTCCAGTAAGAAGAATCTAAAGATACAGCAAAACCAAAGAGAAGAGTCACACACGCTGCTGCTGTGTTTGTACATTGTTTTTTCACATTCTAAAACATTCTTAGTTATCTTAGTATATCTTACTTTTGATATGTGTTGAGTTTCAGATTGTCATAATTTGATTTAGTTTAATCTACTGTGTTCAATTTACTCTAAATGTGTTTCAAAAGAATATCATTTTTCATTGTCATGTCTGTGCATTTGAATTATGCATTTACTGTTTTTATTAACCTGTTTTGTCTGTTGTTGTTGTTTACAGTTTTGAAAGCAGAAATGCAATAAAGGGACTGAATTTTGAAAAACTAATTCTAAAAACTTCTTTGCGCAATAATGTAAATGTTTTTTATTGCATTTCCAAAGTGAATTCTTTAGGCACGTCTGCAGTCCTGCAGTATTGATTAGCACAAGCCTCTCAGTGAAAGGGCAACCTGGTCTTACTCTGGTCTTCACTGCTATTATTAGAAACTAAGCTAATTAAGCACGTGAAGCGTTTGATAGGGACCTGCAGAAAATACATACAGTTGAAGTCAAAAGTTTACATACACCTTGCAGAATCTATGTGAGTTATTTGACCAAAATAAGAGGGATCATACAAAACGCGTTATTGTTTATTTAGTACTGACCTGAAAAGGATATTCCACATAAAAGCATTTACATATAGTCCACAAGACAAAAATAGTTGAGTTTATAAAAATTATAATTAATACTGTTTACCTGAATGATCCACAGCTGTTTTTTTTTTGTTGAGTGATAGTTGTTCATGAGTCCCTTGTTTGTCCTGAACAGTTAAACTGCCTGCTGCTCTTCAGAAAAAAAAGCCAAATTCTTTGGTTTCCCAGCATTTTTGTGTATTTGAACGCTTTCCAACAATGACTATGATTTTGAGATCCATCTTTACACACTGAGGACAACTGAGGGACTCATATGCAACTATTACAGAAGGTTCAAATGCTCACTGATGCTTCAGAAGGAAACACGATGCATTAAGAGCTATTTTGAATTTGAAGTTCAGGGTAAATGTAACTTTTGTCTTCTGGGAAACATGTATCTTCTGAAGGGCAGTACTTGCATCTCTTAATGCATCATGTTTTCTTCTGGAGCATGAGTGAGTGTTTAAACAATCTGTAATAGTACTCCTCAGTTGTCCTCGGTGTGAAAAGATGGATCTCGAAATCGTACAGTCATTGTTAGAAAAGAGTTCAAATACACAAAAATGACGAAAAAACAAATAATTTCTGGGGCCTGAAGGTTTTTCTGAAGAACAGCAGGCAGTTTAACTGTTCAGGACAAACAAAGGACTCATGAACAACTATCACAAAAAAAAAAAAAAAAAAAAAAAAAATATCTTATTCAGGTCAGTAGATAAAAAATAACATGCATTTTGTATGATCACTCTTATTTTGGTAAAATAATTAACATTTTGTAGACTCTGCAAGGTGTATGTAAACATTTGACTTCAACTGTATTAGGACACATATTTTGAAGTGAATTTCTACACAATGTTCTGAGCTTAAATGCATGTCTTCTGTGGTATCTGTGGTCTGCAGTGGCACAGAATAACAAGCACTAATTGTTCTAGTTCTAGTATCAGTCAGGAAATGAGCTAACAAGCTAAAGAGAAGTAGGTTGAAAAACATGACATCAGAGCAACACACTTACAGAAGTACACCACCAGAAGACATCTCATCAATCAAAAAACCAGCAATTAATCAAAACACTCACAACATAAATGTCTTTTCATCCATTTTGTTTATTAGAGTTGATTGGCACCAGTGTACCATAACTGAGTTTTCATTTTGCTACATGAATTTTCCAACAATCTGTACCATTCTGTGACCAATCAGAAACAGGGAGAAAAAACAAAGAGGAGGAAGAGGAAATGCTTTCATTTGTCCTGCTGTATTCACAGACTAGCTGAAAGGCTTTGGCACCTTTGCACTTCTCATCAAGAATGCCCAGATTTAGTCTCCAAAACATATTCAAGTCATTCTACCGTCTTCATCAGACCACGTCATGCCTGAAATATGAGTTTACACACATAGCTTATATCAAGGAATGTACTGTTGCAGTCAGCAGGTGGTGCTATTTAACACTTGGAGTCTCTCAGTCACATACGGACGGCCCGTGGGTTTCGCATACAATACAATGTGAAGCAGATTCACTTCAAATGATTTGATACGGATGCTGTATACTGGCATCCTTTACATGTGCAGCAAAGCTTAAACCAGTTAAGAACTGCAGTACTAGTTACATACTCGTAGAGGGCACTAGAGAGTCAAACAAGCTGTGGTTTAGTCAAAACTGTGCTGAACTCTATTAAAGTGCCATAAACATGGATTCTAACTCCAAACTATTAAATATGTCTTAAAGTCAAAGACATCAATTACTATAGCCAAGCTTTATATTAATCGGGAAAAATCACAAAAGTCAAGCAAAATGCACTGCTAAACAATTCTCAGTATTAACCGTTTCATAATTAGTATATTTAAATAGAGCGGTTATTATGTTAGACTCCAGACGCTATTAGTGTTCTGTATGATCAGTCATTTTAAAAGACACGAGGAATGTTTCGTTTCTGATTTTGTTACTGCTTGTAAACCGTAGCCCATTTTAACAGCAATGCCAATTTATTGACCAGGTGAGTTTAGAAATACAGAACGCTAATAGTCGCCCAAAACAACAGCGTCAGATTCACCCTTTACAAAAGACGCTTCAGTTCAGTACAACATGCAACCCCCATCCATTTTTCTCACAAAGAAAGAACTGAAAAACAATAAATTAAAAAATGCTATCCATTTGTCTTGTAAACAAACATAACGACATGTATTTACAAACAGAAAAGGCAAAATATAATGTACATCAGAAAAAAAAGCTGCCATGGACTCCTTCAAACTAAACAGCACTGAGTAAGAGGAGTGACTAGTGTTTCACACAAGCAACAATACAGGTCATTGCATTGTCTAGCACATATCTTAGGATCGGGAATAATAATAATAATAAAAAAAACATTTTTTCATGGGGGTAAAGCAGCAGACACATCTTTCTCTGCCACAGCAAACACATTCTGAAAGATAGGACATGTTAAATTCAAATACTTCACCCAAAAATGAAAATTTGCTGAAATGTACTTCCCCTAAGGCCATCCAAGGTGTAGATAAGTTTGTTTATTAAAATTTGAAAGAATGCGTCATTCCATCACTTGCTTACAGTGAATAGCTGCCATCAGAATGAGAGCCCAAAAAGCTGATAGAAACATCACAATAGTCCACACCACTCCAGTCCATCAGTTAACACCTTGAGAAGACAAAAGCTGTGTGTCTGGTAGAAACAAATTACTCTTATTCTGACGGCACCCATTCGCCGCAGAGGATCCATTAGTGAGCAAGTGATGAAATCCTACATTCTCCAAATCTGGTCCAATGAAAAAACATCTTGAAAAGCCCTGAGGGAAAGCACATTTTCAGCAAATTATCATTTTCCTTTGTTTATTTGCATGTTTTTTCATCCAATTAAGACAGTTTGCTTGTACTAAGAAAGCGAATCTCAACAAATCTGTCAAGATCATAGTCAAATTTCATTCCAAAATTTCAAAGTAGTAAGAAATTAGATTTCATTCCACCAAACATCTGTATGCATTTAGGAGCAAATGTGCTTAGTTATGATAATGGCAAATAATAATAAAAAAATAAATAACCCCCTAAGATCAGCTTTATTTTCTTTACACCACATCTGTTTTCTTAGTGTGCGATATAATCTGGACGTGTTTTTGTGAGAACAGTTTTCCAGCCCCTGTGGTTGAGTTTAAACCTAGTTAGTTTAGTTGAAACACTAGTATAAGAACATTCAGAAACAGGGCTGTGGGACTTTTAAGGCTCTTTTCTTAAGGTTAAGGATTCACATATAATGAGGCGCGTTTCTACAGATGTTTTGATGGGTCAGTGAAGTTTTATACAGTTGCTATCAACTGTGCACAGGAAAGGGATTATCAATAATAGTGTAAAACGCATATCTTGTTTCATAGATATGCTGGAAGTGATATGTAAGTAATAGGTAAACTGAAGTGATACGCTCAAATCCATAATCAGTCTTGATACGTGGTGTGAATAGCAATGACCTTCATTTACATCTTCATTTATAACATGTAAATAAACTCAAATGAGTAAGAGATAAATAGTGTCAGTTCAGGTATAATAACTTTAAGTCAGGCAGCAGAATAGACTCA
The DNA here is from genome assembly GCA_033026305.1 of Cirrhinus molitorella. Taxonomy (NCBI): domain Eukaryota; kingdom Metazoa; phylum Chordata; class Actinopteri; order Cypriniformes; family Cyprinidae; genus Cirrhinus; species Cirrhinus molitorella. The sequence goes on along the minus strand of CM065123.1, from coordinate 32,693,371 downwards.
GTAAATCAATAGCGACCGAACTAACAAAAGTTAGATCCGTCCCTGATGATGGTAGTGTTGAAGAGTACATCAGGCTGTTTGGTCGTCTACCCTGTTTGTGTAAGAACTTCACAGTAAAATGCTGTAAATAGCAGGAACGGCGGTTAAATGCCACCAAATGTGATAGCGGAGGAAGTAGAAGGTAGTGTGAGATGAGGATGGAGATTACTGCAAATTTATGAATGTTACGTTTGTCAGTGAAGTCCTATGGAATGTCAGCGTAATATAGTGAGTACCTGTACAGATTAGTGTGACAGACTAGAGTGAATAACACTGTGTAGTGTGCAAGTGTAGGCGAAGTATGGAAATAAGAGATGCAGTCCAGACCACCGGAATCCAAACCGAAGATGATGACGTTTAGGTTTCCCTACGACATCAGTCTCTCCACAAAACCAGCATAATGGATTCATCTGATGAGAGGATGAGAGCTACCTTAATGAAGGATCATTGGTTTCTCAGAGAATGGAGGGAGCGTATGGATGGACTGAGGAGGAATGGAGGACTTTCAGGGTTGCTCTTCTTTCTTCTTTAGGGAAATGCGTTTCTTCCTGGCTGCAAGCATCTCGTAGAAGGGGTCCACGCTCACAGCGGATCTAAAACAGAAACACAAGATCATCTCATGCTCCATACTTAAACCTGTCAAGTATACTTGATCATATTTGATGCTCAAACTTCTAAATGATCAACAAGATCACGACTTCGCTGTTAAACCTGTCACACACAATTTGCCTTTTTGCTGTCAAATCTTTACTGGTTTTTACCAAGTAAACTCAATAATATCTTTGATATTGTTAGTAATATGTCCTGATGAACACTTAATGGACTGAAGCAGCTTGGCTTCACTCGATTAGTCAACTCATTGATTTCTTAACTGAAAATTGTATTATGGATACTTTTCAGTCTGGATTTAGAATTAAGCACAGTAGTGAATCAGCACTATTAAACGTTACAAATGATATTTTGTTGAGTATTGATTTGTAGTAGTAGCCTTAATGCTGTTAGATCTGAGTGCAGCCTTTGACACAATAGACCATGTCATTTTAGTAGAACGCCTCAGAGACTACATAGGAATAGATGGTGTTGCCCTTCAATGGTTTTCTTCTTCTTTGAAACAGGACATGTACGGTAAACATCGGAATTTTTGTTTCTGACCCTGCAATTATATCTTGGGGTGTTCCACAGGGATCAATTCTCAGTCCAACCTTGTTTCCATTATATATGTTGCCTTTGGGGTTGATTCTTAGGTAACATAATGTAAATTATCATTTGTATGGCGATGACTTTCAACTGTACCTTCCTTTTGAGTTCGATGACTGTACATCATTTGAAAATCTTTGTGTTTGTCTGAGGTAAAGGGATGGTTGTCAATTTTTTTTTTTTTTTTTTATTAAATTAAATGAGGATAAGACCGAGTTTATTATATTTGGGAGTCGATTCCCTAAGAATGATCTGGCTGAGAGTTGTGGTCTATTGTCAAATAACAAGCAAGGTTTTGTGCCTTTTCAGTTGCAGCTCCAAAATTTTTCAGTTGCAGCTCCTTGCCGTTATTTATAAAGGTTTTGTCAACATTGGACAGTTTTAAAAAGAACTTAAATCAGGCTTTTGGGGGTCTGAATGGGGCTGTTAAATGTGAGGGATTTTTTATATTGATGTCATGCTGTGTTGGCCTGCATGTTGTATGTTGTTTTATAGTTTTAATTATTCTTGTGCAGCACTTTGGTCCATTCCTATGGTTTTGAAAGTGCTTTATAAATAAATGTTGAGTTGAGCTGAATCAATTTGCATTCAAATCAGTGAGTCTCAAATATGATCATAAGGCATTTGAGAAACATTTGTTTGTTTATCTCTCAATCACCATTTAAAGATCATTTTACTAATACTCTTATTAGAGATATAGAGTGACAACTAATATTTTCGTACATTTATATCTCAGTATTTGCTATACTGTAAATATGTCATTGATTTACATCTTGATTTTACTTTTTGTCCATATAAATATCAGCATCTGCACCAAATTGCAAACTGCACTGTGAAGAGCAAACTCTTTAATATTATGTTGGTGGTGCACTCTTAAAAATAAAGGTGCTTTAAAAGGTTCTTCACAGCGATGCAATAGAAAAAACATTTTTGGTTCTACAAAGAACCATTCAATCAAAGGTTCTTTAAAGAACCATCTCTTTCTTACCTTTTTATAATCTGAAGAACCTTCTTTCACCACAAAGAACCTTTTGTGAAACAGAAAGTTTCTTCAGATGTTAAAGGTTCTTTATGGAACCATTTAGACAAAAAAGGTTCTTCTATGGCATTGTGAAGCACCTATTTTTAAGAGTGTGAGGGACATATCGGAAAGCTTGTGTGCTCAATATTTACATTTCTATCTGCTAAAATCTTTTTTGTACTCTTAGGATTTCTTTAGCGTATATATTTCTATTCCCATCCGGAAATGCAAATTTACTTCAGCTATGCAAACATTTGTCAGATGCTGATAAGAGTTTGCACTGAAGTTAGTATGAATAACTCCGGCGCGAACATTTCCATTTGCACCCCTTGTTGTTAATAGTCCTTAACTCTTTCACATGCTGTGTCCTCTGACATCTTCATGAATCCCTTCAGTGCTGATGGTTTACTCACTTGATGCTGTGGATCCATTCGTCCTTCTCTTCTGGAGTTGGAGCTGAGATCCGGTACACCATGTGGTTTCCTTCCACCACCCGACCGTCTGCCTCAGTCTTACATGCTTTGATCAGCTGCCCGCGGTTATTAGGGATGTACAGCTCAAAACAGTTCTGCACAGAAAACAATAGAGACCACAAACTGTTTCTGATATACTGCCCAGCCCAAATGGTAAATAAAGAAACCTGCAGCTGATCTAAGTGTCATGGAAATATTCTATAAATATAAATATGTCATGTTATATTTAAATAGCTGTATTTGACTGTTTAATGACAATGTCAACAGACTTACTGGCTTTCTGGGATCTTCAACCTCTCGAATGCTCAAGTTCTCCAATGGTATGATGCCTCTTGGCTCCTTATCCTACACACAGACAAATTCAGTCCTTTTATTATTTATAATACAAAGGTTTGAGGTCAGTTTACTTCTTACCAAGACTGCATTTCCCCCCCTCACAAAAAGGTAGTAATATTGTGAAATATTATTACAATTAAGAATAGATGTTTCTTATGTGAATACATGCTAAAATCTAATTTATTGCTGTGAACAAAGCTAAATTTTCAGCATCATTACTCCAGTCTTCAGTGTCAAATGACCCTTCATTCTAATATGCTGATTTGCTGCTCAAGAAACATTTCTGATTATTTTCAATGTTGAAAACAGTTGTGCTGTCCAATATTTTTGTGGACACTGTGATACATTTTATTTTTCAGGATTCACAGATTCAACAGAACAGCATTTATTTGGAATAGAAATCTTTTGTAACATTATTAATGTCTTTACTGTCACTTTTGATTGATTAAAAAAAATACTGACCCCTTACTTATGAACAATAGTCTACATAAGGTATAATATGTGACCCTGGAACACAAAACTAGTCATAAGGGTCAATTTTATACTATTTATTTATTTATTTATACTATTAAAATGGTTTGTTAAAATAGGGCAATATTTGGTCGAGACTAACTATTTGAGAATCTGGAATCTGAGGGTGCAAAAAGTCAAAATATTGAGATAATCGCCTTTAAAGTTGTTCAAATAAAGTTCTTAGCAATGCGTATTACTAATCAAAAATTAAGTTTTAATATATTTTCAGTAGGAAATTTACAAAATATTTTTATGGAACTTTTTTATGATCTTTACGTAATATCCTAATAATATTTTTGGCATAAAAGAAAAATCGATAATTATGACCCATATACTGTATTTTTGGCCATTGCTACAAATATACCAGTGCTACTTAAGACTGGTTTTGTGCTCCAGGGTTACATATGCTGTACAAACATTATTAGAAAGCTCTCTGGAATCCTAGATTCTCATTGGTCATTTGCAGCATTTAGTGCTCAAACAATTTAGCAAAATCATGCTGAAGTGTGTAAACGAATGTTGTCCTGAGCCAGTGATTTGTACATAGAGATTTGAAACAAGCACAACTTATATTACAGTACAATAAGTTGATGTCCATTTATTTATTCGGTTTCATGTCAGGGTCCTAATTGTGATATGACAATCATGATTCATTATAATTAACAAAACAGTCATTTTTAAGTGCATTTTACAGAGCTGTGTAATAAGATGAAATATGACTATATGTGACCCTGGACCACAAAACCAGTCATAAGGGTCCATTTTTGGAAATTGAGATTTATACATCATCTGAAAGCTTAATAAATAAGCTTTCCATTGACGTATGGTTTGTTATACGGACAATATTTGGCTGATATACAACTATTTGAAAAATCTGGAATCTGAGGGTGCAAAAAAATCTAAATATTGAGAAACTCGTCTTTAAAGTTGTCCAAATGAAGTTCTAGCAATGCATTTTACTGATCAAAAATTAAGTTTTGATATATTTTCAGTAGGAAATTTCCTAAATATTTTCATGGAACATGATCTTTACTTAATATCCTAATGATTTTTGGCATAACAGAAAAATCGATAATTTTGACCTATACACTGTATTTTTGGCCATTGCTACAAATATACCTGTGCTACCTAAGACTGGTTTTGTGCTCCAGGCTCACATATGCAGTACAAAAATTATTAGAAAGCTCTCTGGAATACTAGATTCTCATTGGTCATTTGCAGCATTTAGTGCTCAAACAATTTTGCAAAATCATGCTGAACTGTGTAAATGAATGTTTTCCTGAGCCAGTAAATTTCTACACAGTTGTGCTTGTTTCAAATCTCTTATATTACAGTACAATAAGTTGATGTCCATTTATTTATTCAGTTTCATGTCAGGGTCCTAATTGTGATATGACAATCATGATTCATTATAATGAACAAAACAGTCATTTTTAAGTGCACTTTAGAGAGCTGTGTAATAAGATGAAATATGACTATATGGTTCTTGACTTACTGTTGTGTACTCAAAGTAATAGAGGCAGTTATCAGTCAGAATGAACCACCGTCTCTTCCATGTTTTGACACGACCTCCTGAGAAAGAAGATTATACAGATTAGAGGTATAAAACACACAAGAAATTAATCATTTCCTCTGTGTCAGCGTGCTAATAAACTACACACTCAGCAAGACTTGTCTACACATGTTATATTATTAGTGGAGTACATAGTCTTGAAAAACCCAACTAAATTCCTACTAAACTAAATTAACTAGATTTTTAGGCCCGATGGATGATGTTTGTCATGTTTGCCAGTCGAAAACTCTTCACTACGATGCTAGTGAGCTGTGAGTGATTGCCTGAGTAGCTCATGTCCAGGTCTCTGTTAGTATATATGTGAGAGGCAGATCACTTTGCAGGTCTACAGGAGAAAATGGTGCATCTCAGTGTAAATGCAACAAAAACTCAAGATGTTAACAAATTTATAAAACCATGTCCATGGTAAAAACTGCATAGACACTGGTTCATGTGTTCACAGATTGTGAAACGTGTGAAATTTTGAAACAGTTATGTCATAGCAAAGCCCTGATTACTCAAATCACAAGACTTTGGCAGTTTGATACATGCTCTGAATTGCTGCTTTGAAACAATTTTGAAAGGTTTTCGAAACACCATGAAGCAGTTTTTCGGAAACTGATTACTTAGTAAAGTATCAGCACACTTCTCTTCAACAAGCAGCATTATTTGAGGAATTACGTCTGGAGCTCAAATGCTATAATGATGCTTTGCAAACATCACTAATAACATCAATAAGCACCAATCTGAGATGTCCCTTTCTATCAGATGCTGTAGTAAGGGAAAAGAGGCTGTACGTACCTCCTGAAGGGTGGACAGCACCAGCATCAGCAGAGAAATCACAGGTCAAGCAGAGCAGGAGCCAGAAGAGATCGGAAAAAGGGAACGGGGGACGGATCACAAGAAACAGAAAGACAGATACGGGGAGAGGGAAGAAGATTTAAAAGCTTTTAGTGCCTGAGAGATCACAGAGCTCGCCATGCAGAAAGAAAGTAAATCTTTGAAAGTGCCAAACACATTAGAAGTGATTTTTCACTTTTTTTTTTTTTTTTTTTAGGAAAACAGAGCAAAGCACAGCAATGAAATAACAGAAAATCATGCAACGGCAATGATAGAGACCCTGCCAACAACTTTGGTTAAACAGAAATGCTCTAGGCGAATGTCAGGAGGGACTCACCCAGTTTGAGGAGCCAGCCTTCCCTGTCAGGGTTGAAGAAAGTGTGCGTCAGGTCATTCCCATCATCCTCTGGGATCTTAAACGGCTCGTTCTTGATGCTGTCATACAGATTCTAAAGAAAAAATCATTGTTTATTTAAAAAAAAAAAAAAGTGAAGCAAATGTGAAGCATTATTATTAAAAAACTCAAGGGTTATTCACCTTGACAGTGACTTGGAGGTAAGGCCCTAATTGATCAGTAATATATATATTAGTGCTGTCAAATGATTAATTGCGATTAATCACATCCAAAATAAAAGTTTATGTTTACATACTATATACTTGTGTACTGTGTATATTTATTATGTATATATAAATACACACACATGCATGTATATATTAAGAAAAATATTTTAAATTTATATCTAAAATATTTACATTTATTTATAATCTAAATTGTATACAGGTATAAATATATATATACATATACATATTTTGTTTTAATATATACATGTATGTGTGTGTATTTATATGTACATAATAAATATACAAAGTAAACACACATATAGTATGCAAACATGAACTTTTATTTTGGATGCGATTAATCGCGATTAATCATTTGACAGCCCTAATATATATATATTTTTTTTTACAATTTTAATTTTTCTGGATCCCATTTTAATGATTAAATTAAATCTTGGTCATTTTTAGTATTCAAAAAGCATGTCTAACTTATTACAATCATGAAATGTATGCAACTGAACAACAATTTATAAACAGCCTAACAAAACGTAAAATTTTCTCTGTTTTCTGCTTTCATTTTAGGGTTAGTTTTAAAGGTTTAATTATATTTTGTAATACATTTCTAATTTAATGGTTTAATTATATTTTGTAATGTCAAATCAATTGAACGCATAAAACTAGCAAAAGCCTTTTATAAAATGTATACATCTATTCATTTTTTACAATAAGAGCCATAGGAAACGTTTCATTTTTCAGAAATTCTGTCCGTTTTAAATTTTCAAGATGATTATAATTTAATACCAATGTATTATCAAAAACTGGTAATCGAATGAAAGGCATAAAACACTAACAAGTTATATTATCTTTTCAAATGTAATCAAACTTTTTCCAAAAAAGCACTGCTCGAAATTAATTACACATTAAAACATGATAGAAAAACTGTGATAATACTTAAAGTTTTAATAAAAAAAATTATTAATATTATTACCTAAGAAGTACATTCACACAGAGATACGCAGTGTTTTTAATAACTGCATCTTAATAATTCACTGATTGTAGTTCATATAGCAATTTGATTAAGTGTATTTCTCTACTTGTGATGTATTCATTTAATTGGCCAAATTCTGTAACATTTTACGTTGTACTGTTAATTCTATTTAAGACTGGATTCCGCAATTTCATCTGCATTACAGAAATTCCAGGGCCCTACTGAAGTCATTAATTTTCATTATTTCAACATTCAAAAAAAAAAAAAAAAAAAAATTTCACTCTTCACCTGTAAAACTGCATTAATTCTGCTATAAATTTTTTTTTAATTACAATACATCAATCACCCGAGGCATGATTTCATGTTCACACTCACTCTGAGCAGCTCCTCTGGTAAATCTCCTCCATCATTGATGCCTCGGTTCATGCTGATAAAGCGCTCCACCGTGGGCTTGTCCCGCACATTGGGGTTGTGCAGACTGGTGTTCAACATGATGATGGCAAACGACAGCACATAACAGGTGTCTGCAAGGAGTACACAGAGTTTAAGGACTGGGAGACATAACGCATCAACCTGAAACAAACTCTCTAAAAAATAAAATACTCCTGAATTGTAGTAGCAACATGTTTGTGGTTGACAAGTTCCAAAATGTTCTCTGAATAACACCAGCAGTCAAATCAGACACACCTACTCAATTATGGTAAATGCTGTGTGTGCTTTTGGCTAACAGAGAACTAAAACACCAATGGCAATCATGTATGCAAGACCTGTGCTCTGGAAGACTCCAGGATTGCAGTGACAGTATCTCTGCGCAAAGGCCTCCATCATCCTGTCAATCTTCTGAGCCTCGCCGGGCAAACGGAAACTCCACAGAAACTGCCTGTAGTAAACACAAACGTATGGACACATCAGGAACACAAGGAGTACAAGAACACTGTTTGAATATTACACAACAGTTCCTTTTTTTTGTTCGAAAACAAAAACAGAGGAAAACCTAAAAGAAAAAAAAAGAAGAGGCTTCTAGACCACATTTTCTGTAGAAACTTCTCAAAAAAGATAAAAAAGATAAAATTTAGCTGACTTACCGCAGTGCTTGTACCAAATTCAGATCCGTGAATTCGTGAAGATCAACAAAAGCTTGCAATACTTTGATATTGAAGTCATCTCTGAAAGTGAGGGAGAGTAATATTTTAACAGGATTAACAATCAAACACATACAGACGAAGTACGTCATTAACAACTAGTTGTTCAGTTCAGGTCTGTACACAATGCATAGAATTTCTGTAAATACAGTTGTCACTACCTGCATTTTTTGTTGTCGAAAGTGGCTGTCACTTACGTATTTTAGTGAATTATGGGTGTACAGAACGCAATTAAGGTGTAAAAGGTGAACTGAAAACCAAATTTAGCTGCAGTGTGTAAGTGACCATTGTTTCAGTGTAGCTTTACAGTACATCATGATGTTAATGCTTATAATATTTTAACATCTTCATGCCTATATAACTGATTTTGAAACGGGCTTAAGATAAGTTGTTTCTTCTACTGCTTAACCAATTGTAGCATATAACTGTAACACAGGTAATAATTCACAGTACCTTTCACCCAGATAGTCTCCTATTGCTGTTTTATTGAGTCCTTCTCCTTTGTACAGAAACTGGGCAATGTCCTCTGGAGTGTGTCTGAGAAGCTCATTCTCCACTAGGAATACAATGCCCTGTACATAGAAAATTTATGAATAAAATTAAACAATAACAAGATTTAACATAAAAACATAAAATATTGTATGTTCCTCCGACGTAATAATACAACAAATATTCTTGTAACATGTTTTTAATTATTTTTATAAAAAAAACTTATGTGTTTTTGATTAATTATTTAAAATAAATAAATAAATAACATTATTTATTTAGCAAGGACATATCAAATTGACAGTAAAAACATTTACAAGGTAATTTTTTCCTTTTTTATAGTTGTCGATGGATCATGGAATAAAAAAAAAAAAAAAAAAAAAAAAAAAAATCACAGTTTCCACAAAATATTGGGCAGCACAACTATTTTCAACATTTCTAATTATTAATAATGTTTCTTGAGCAGCAAATCAGCATATTAGAATGATTTCTGAAGGATCATGTGACACTGAAGACTGAAGTAATGATGCTGAAAATTCTGTTTTAATCACAGTAATCAATTACATTTAAACATATATTCATCTAGAAAACACTTCTTTTGAGTTATATTTATTAAAATATTTCACAATATTACAGTTTTTACTGTATTTTTGGGACAATAAATGCAGCTTTGGCAAGCAGAAAAGACTTAAAAAAAAACATAAAAAAGCCTGAATAAATAAAAAAAAATTCTAAGCAGTAGCGTATTTTATGGTCTGTATATTAACCCTTTAACTGTCACTCCCACTGAGGGGACCTTTTTTTTTTTTAAACAGGATGGCTTACCTTTTTCGGGTCCATGTTGAATTTTTTTCTGCCCATGGCCACATGGCGACTCTTCTGTAATGTTTTACTACAAAAATAGAGGAGATCAATATTGTTTTCACGTTTCAGCTGTGAAATACCAGGACTCACTTTGAGCATCCTACAAACCATGGAGAGTTCAAGTTCATGTACTGTATACACAGATACTGAGAGATAACGTACGTGTGTGTGTGTGTGTGTGTGCACAATTTTATTTGAATGTTATCTATCAGAGAGTGCAAATTGGAGAACGAAATAAAGCAAACACTGGAGCAATTCTGGCATAAAACCAGCAGAACAAACCGGTTCCCATCAATAAACAGGTACATGTGAGACTAACCTGCCCTCTGTGCTGCTCTCCAGCCCCTCCACCTCTATAATGGCTTCTCTCAGCTCCTCTTTCAGTCTCTGGATCTCCAGAAGCAGCGCTCCTTTTCTGCGGCGGATCTCCTCCAGCTCAGAGCGCTCCTCTGGGCTCAGGTCCGCTGGGACTGTGGAGACACAGAAAGGGGGGAGAAATGAGGACACAGGGTCCTGGAGAGGCATTTCAGCTCCCTTCCTATTCGCTGTACATCCAGGCCTTTTTCACACGAATCACGCGTTTTCCACGTTAACAGTTTTTTGTTTTCCTGCAGCACTTGACATTCCGTAACTGCTGGCCTGTGTCTAAAATCATTCAGTTTATGATGTGAGATGGAAATGCAAACAGGGTTTGGGGCACCGCACATGCGCAGGAGCTGTTTACATACTGGAGACGTTTACATTCAGATTATCTGTGGACTAACGGACGACTCTTACGACACCAGCTGGTGTTTGGAGGGTTTAAACGGAGCAAGCCAGGACAGAACAGAGCCAAACCCACAGCAGCTCAAAAAGCAGCGCCTGCAGGCAGGGACACATACTCTGACGTTCCTCAGAAAACAAATTTTCACAATCTTCAAATCAAATCCTCAAGCTAATCACTTACGCTTTTTAAAAAGAGTCAGTGATATACAGTACAATGGGGTGAAAGTGTGAAATCACAAGTGAAATGCTTCTACTTTGCATTTTTCTACTTAATACAAGTTGTTTCTATTACATTTCAAATTATCAGCATGGCAATTTTATGTTAAATTTGGACATTTGAAACAAAAATAGCAATCCACATCGAACTCCTCCCTGTTTCAAGTATTTTAATTTAAAAGGCACAAACTAAGTTACATTTTATTCTAAAACAGCATTTGCAAAAATTTTCAAACATAAGTTAATGCTTTAAAAAAAAAAAAAAAAAAAGGCAATTTAAACGTCAGTTTAGTCATTTCATTTTTTTGTCTGCAAAACCTAATTTTGTACAGAAACTCTAAATGTTTTTTTTCCTTTTTTTTTGTTTAAAATAATATTAAAAAATAATAACACAAAATTATAAATGTCTCAATATTTGGGAGTTGTCTCTGTGTTAAGTGTTAAATCCAAAAATACCATCAATCCCTTATTCCAACCTCCTTACCAGACATTAAACAATGTATAAAATAATAATTAAAAAAATAATAATAATAATAAACAAATCGTTATAGTATAACAATTACAAATAAATCAGCAAATTCAGATTATAAAAGTTTTGTCATTTCATCATATTTAGTTTAATCAGCAAATTATCAAATTATACATTGTTTCTTTCATTAATTAATGCATGTGTTCATTTATTTATTTAAGCTGAATAATAATAATAATAATAATAATAATAATAATAATAATAATAATAATAATAATAATAATAATAATAATATGAATTTGAGTCTTGGAACTACATGAACAAAACCTAATGATCATGTTCACCACCAGCATCATTTGAGAGCATCTTGAACTTCAGCTGAAGAAGAAAAATCTGACTGAACAAAATCAATCACTCATCAATGACACTTATTTACTTACATTTGATTAGTCACATACAAACTGAAATTATGAGTTGATCATACTATTTTTTTGGCGTTCAAATCTCATGTTTTTAATGTGGCCTCAGACTTTTATACGTCACTATCCGTAGGCCTCCAGCCTATCTTCAAGATCTTCTAGTAAGGTATGAAGTATGCAGACTGATGACGACAACACATGTCAAGCAAAATAAAGTTGATCATTTACTAATTATTAAGTTGTGACAAGCCTGTATCTGTTTAAGGTTCCAAAAAACCAAAAGAGACTGCAATTTCCAAGAATACCACCCAACAGATGTGTGATGAACAGCTGAAAATATTACATTATGTCTCTAAGACACTATGAAACACACAATGTTGACATTAGTGTATTCAGTTTCTGATAAAAACCAAATAGACACATTACAGATGTAAACAACTGAAGGAGGCCAAACATGAATGAATGCAGAACAATGACTGCTGATGAGCGGCTAAACGATGTACTATAGCTGCAGAAACGACAGATGTGACAACAAACAGCTGACATTAGCGTTTAAACCTTAAACAGAACCAAAGCATCCTTCATCATTAAGCCTTTCCAAGGCTTGTGTGAATAAGGAAACAGGCAGTCGTGATGCGGCACTAAACACAGCGCTAAACCAGCTTTACTTACTGTAGTCCAGATCATCCATTTTGGGGGCTTTGCTTTTAGGCATATATGTGTCGGAATCGAATGTCATTCAATAACCGAGAGATAAGGATATATAAAAATATACCCCACAAACGAAAAGGAAATAAATAAATAACTAGGCGGAGGACCGAAAGGACTCAGACAAAGGAGGAGTTGAGAGCGGAAGTTGCGCCCGTCAGCCAGTAAAAACTCACGACCCGGAACGGCGGCCATCTTGGTAAGGGCTAGTTCTGCTTAGTTCGTGAACAAAAAATATATTTCTAAATAATATGTAATAGTGTAATACTTATTTATTATATGCTTGAACTTACTAAGTACGCGGCGGTTTTAGTGTTGTAACACTTTTTCTTTTAACGTCTGTAGCTCATTGACGATGCGGTTAACATCAGCTGAGGCGAACAGTAGGTAGGATGGGAACATGGTAAATATGGACATTTGTTTAAATTTGAACATGAATTGATTTTGTAATTCAAAAAATACCAATCCTCATAAACCCCTTTCCCAAGAACATCTAATTTTAAGTATTAAAAAAGGTACAAAATGTGACCCTGGAACACAAAGACAGTCATAAGGGTCAATTTTTTTGAAATCGAGATTTATACAATTATACATGCTGAATAAATAAGCTTTCAATTAATGTATGGTTTGTTAGAATAGGACAATATTTGGCCGAGATTTTGCACTATTTGAAAATCTGGAATCTAAGTGTGTGCAAAAAAATTTAAATAACTGAGAAAATCGCTTTTAAAATTGTCCAAATGAAGCTCTTAGCAATGCATATTACAAATTAAAAGTTAAGTTTTGATATATTTACAGTAGAAAATATAAAACATTTCTTCATTCAACATGATCTTTACTTAATATTCTAATGTTTTTTTTTTTTTTTTTGCATGAATAAAAAAAAAACAATCTTGGACCCATAAATTTGGACCCATTTTTGGTTATTGCTACAAATATACCCATGCTACTTAAGACTTGTTTTGTGGTCTAGGGTCACAAATAGTAAACATTCTCTGGTTTCACGTGCTTATTCATTCAATACCAATAATTATTCTTTATGTATAGGCCTATAAGAAAAAAAGTATTAAACCAAATGTTCTCATTATACGTGTGCTGAAATGGCTGTACAAAAGAAACATTTACTACTTGTGAAAATAGTATGAATGAGTGTTATTTTTTTTGTCAAATTACAAACTGTCCTACAATAATTAGATTATGTAAGGTATGTAATTAGGTAGTCACCTATAATTTTGACATTCTGTGAGTGGATTATATTTAGCCAGCTAATTTGTGTTAGTGTGTGTTTTCATCCATATTTACTTGCATCATGTGATCCAGAGGAGGAAGAACAAGATTCATTCTTACTTTCTCTTCTTTATGAGCTTTATGGGTCATTATCGCCATTGGCTCACTCACTAAATATAAAGAGCTATATCAAGAGTCTGATGATTTATGAAAATTCCTAACACATTTCCTGATATGCTGTTTAAAGTGATAAGCTATAAGTATTTATTTACTTTGCCTTGAAAACTATTCATTCAACTGTATGATGATGTTTTATGAGTCCATGTGATAGAATTATTAGACAAATAGATGTTCAGAGAAATCACCACAACAAAACTTTATTCTTAGAGAACAAATATTTATTTATTTATTTATTTAGTTTTTTTTACCAAATTTAATCAAGTCTTGTAAAAAAAGAGCAGAAATAGGATTGGCAAAGCCCTATATTAAGCATCATAATTATAATCCTTAAAATCATAAATATTTTCCAACTCTTTAAAAAATACAGGCAACACTTCAATAAGATAAAATACCAATATATCAAATATAACATTGAAATGTAACAAAAATGCCATAACTGACAAGTTACACTGTAACTATAAGGCAGTGCCAGATATTACAGAAGATTATAAAGCTTGTTTTGTTGTGATGTAACAGTACTATGAACTATGACAACCAAAAGGTAAAATAGTTTTAGAACAATACAGTAGCTGGGATTTGGGTTCTGTGTAAATATAAAACAAAAGGTACAGTATAATGGAAAAATGCCATGTGTGTGGTCATACATCTGTGCATCATTCAGCCTTGTTCACTAACATATTAGTGTTTTACTCTGAATCTATCAGAATAATGATTGCTTTTATTTAGGGCACTTAGTATTACAGGGTTCTCCCGACTGGAAGAGTCCATAGACACTAACCAAAGGGAACATAGTCAGGGCACCTAACATAGAGCCCAGCTGCACCACAGCTCCACACCACACGAGGGCGCTGTGGCCTTCATCTCGCAGGATCACTCCAATAATCACCTTCACATAGGATAAAGTGAGGACAAATATGACCCAGGTGATGACCTAAAGATGAAGGGAGAAAGAGAAAACAGAGATTATGTAAGTTTTGTTGCCCCTGAGTCACATTTGTGCTGAGGAATGTAATACTTGCACATTATGTAGTATATATACTGAATTTCTCACAATAAATAGTAACCTACGCTGTTAATTTTTTATTTATTTTTTCCCTAAAGAACCTATTAGTAAAACTTCCTCGAAGGAACCATTTGTGACCCTGGACCACAAAAAGCACTCATAAGTAGCATGGGTATATTTGTAGCAAAAGCCAAAAATACATTGTATGGGTCAAAACGATACCTTTTTTATGCCAAAAATCATCAGGATATTAAGTAAAGATCATGTTCCTTGAAGATATTTTGTACATTTCCTACCGTATCAAAACTTTTTTTTATTAGTAATATGCATTGCTAAATACTCCATTTGGACATCCTTAAAGGCAATTGTTTTTGCACCCTAAGATTCCAGATTTTCAAACAGTGGCATCTCAGCCAAATATTTTCCTATCCTAACAAACCATACATCAATGGAATGTTTTTCAGCTTTCAGTTTTAGAAAATGGACCCTTATGACTGTTTTTATGGTCCAGGGTCACATTTGTTTTTCTTAGTGTGAAGAACATTTTGATGTTTGTTAATGTTTTGTTGAATTTTGGTTGTGATGTCAGATGACCAAAATGTAATTTCAGTTTACCATCTAATGTCAACATTAATTTGATGCTCAATACCGACATCAGCTTTGTTGTTTTTTGGTTGTGTAACCAAAATCCAACATTAAGTTACGTCAAACCTGTCAAAATTTTCATTCTCAACCAAAATGCAGTGTCTGTCTGACATTGGGGTCCAATGTTAACCTGACGTTATACTGATGTCTGGTGCCTGCTGGGTTTATTTTTAAGGAGTTTAAGAACTCTTTAAAACTAGGTAACAGTGGCAAAACAATTACTTTACAGTCATATTTAGTCACAACTATGACCAGTGGAAGGTATGTGTGTGAGTCTTACGATGAGTGCTGCTCCTAGGTCATGATTGACCAGCAGAGGGCAAGGGCTTAGTGCTGCCATGGCCATTATATATGCTCCAAACCCTGTGCCGGTCACTGTCAGAACCCCCATCAGCACCAGAGACCTTGGACATTATTAAAGAGAGTTAGCATGTTGGCCAATCAAATGTAATTCAGAAATGGAGTAGTTGCATGAATTTAGTGCATCATTGTTCTCACCTGATTGGTACAAACATGGCAATGAAGCAAGCCACTGGATTTGCTACTGAAGACAAAGTGGCTGCAAGATGGTAGGCCTGATTGCCGTATGGCAAACAGGAATAAGACTGGACCGTAGGCAGGACTCCATTGGTCAATGCATTAACCCAGGCCAGAACTACAAAAATGAAGACCAGCTCTATTCTGTTGTAGGTTCCTTTTCCAAAAGAACTGCGTTGATTTATCACAGAGTCTTCTGGGAAATCCAACATGGGCCTTTGTTCTGGAGTTTCACTATTCTGAGACTGGCTTATGTCAATCTTCTCCACCCGCTGAGAATCATCAACATAACCTTTGCCCTTGTGTTCCCGTGCCACAGCTGGGTGGAAGTTAAGTAACAAGAAAGCGCTGAGGCACACTATCATCATCGCACTGAGGAACAGGAAGAAACCTTGAGCTGAGAAGTTGGCCGGCTGATAGTGTGCCTGCAGTTCTCCGTCAATGCCCCAGGATGAGTTCCCCAAGCTAAAGTTTGCATTAACACTGGCATTTTTACAGTGGACCACTCCTACACCTTGGATAAGAGCCACCAGCGCTGGGACCAGACCGCTTAGACCCTCTCCAATGAAGTAGGTTGTGAGGTACCGAGGCTGTAGACGCATCATGAAGGGTAGAAAGGTAACGGATGAGGTGCAGTCCACAACAGACAGCAGGAAGCTGAGGCACAGTAAGGCAGCACTGTGTTTGCCTTCTCCAATAGTAAGTGTGTGATTCCAGAGGAAAGCCAGGAGGAAGGTGGCCACCACACCGATCGTCACAATTGTGTAGATAACGGGCCGCTCGTCCAGCATGCCCGGTCTGAAGCGGTGCATGAGCGTGATGAAGAGAGGGCCGATGTTGGCCATCTGGATAATGATTGTGAGGTAGGAGGGCAGGTACCAACCCTCAGGAATGGAAGGCACAATCAGAGGTAGCTCCACCCACATCCCATTAATGGCCACCCATGATCCGATGCCAAAGAGGCAGGCCAGCACATGTGTGAACAGCAACATGATGAAGGCACCAAGGTCCGCACAACAAAAAGGTGACTGGTTTTTAAAGATAATCTAAATAGATGGAAACACAGGCAAACTGATTAGTTTTACAACAGCCCTTCCATTTCTTTGACTTCAAAAGCACTGTCAGAAAGCGTAAATACATTTGATATAATGACGCAAGGAGATACTACCAATTCTTCTTTAACATTGTACTGTGCATAACAGAAATGGGAATATTCAAGAAGCTGAGCAGCCTTAGCTGTCAGATTTTGTGAGGTGAAATGAGTGGTGCTCAGTGCCACAGTGTTTTCCAAGGTGTTTCTAAATGGTCGCCAGGGTGTTTTGAGTGGTTGGTTGTGTATTGCTGTGCTACTGACTTTTTGGGTGGTTGTAGGTGGTTACTGAGCCAAGTCAAAAGTCTCTGTGATCCTCTGGTCCCTCCTTCAGTGTAAATCTGTGGAATGTTTTTATCTGTTTTACTGTGCAGGGTGCATTTTCTGTACAATTAAATAACTTGCTGCTTAACCACCATAGATGCATCATTGGAGAAATTAACTAGTTACTTGTGCAGTTGTAGTAATAATGTCACACCTTTCTTGTTTGAACCATGTTGGTTCAGCAACATGACTGTCATTAATGACATTATGTGTAGGTGGTGGAGTAATTCATTCTGCTAATTCATTGATTCAAGGGCACCTATTACACAAAATCTGTAAAGACTCTACATTAATTTGTGCACACTCACAATAACAAAACATTGCACTTTTGTAAAATGATGAAAGCACACAGGATGCTTTTTTTGCCGTCTCAGTCTCTGTAAACTTGAATGTGAAACTCCAAAACTCTGTGTATACTTGCCTTACAGACATGAAAAATATTTATAAAGAGCAAAATGTACGTTATTTTAAAACGTCACAGAGAATTAGAGTTACAGCGCCGATCAACGGACAAAACCAACGTCACATAAAACCGACCATATGTACGCTCATCTGTTCTGGGGGAAAAAACACTCTCTCATATATATATATATATATATATATATATATATATATATATATATAGGACGACTATGCACTCCTATTACTTATGAATAGGAGTAAGTGCAATGCTTTTTCTCCCATTCATAAGTGCCAATTGTGAAAGAAGACCCTGTCCTGGAGATCTACCTTTCTGCAGAGTTCAGTTCCAAACCTGATCAAACACATGTCTGTAATTATCAAGTTCTCCTTTAGAACAAGTGCTGATTCCCCTAAATAGTTGGTTCAGTTGTGTTTGATCAGGGTTGGAGCTGAACTGTGCAGGAAGGTATATCTCCAGGAACAGGATTAGTAGCTCCAGTTCCTAAAGAAACGCAGCATTTGCAAACTTGTGCTCATGACTGTGCATGTGCATTGGCTTTTCTAGCATAAAAAAAAAACTTCTTTTAATGGCATTTGAACATAAGAAACATGTTTTATAAGACTGTTGTTGTCGAATTTCTTTGGTGTTTTCAAATATGAACTTTAATCGTAAGCTTAGAGAACCGTTTTGGAGATTTGATGTTTCCCCATTCAAAGAGATAGGAGCTACACTTTCATGCCCAAAGGGGGTTTCAAATATGGCTGCCGAGTGAAATGACTTGTCCTAAAGGGACTTTGGCTGCTTAAGGGTGGAGAAGATGACAGACAGTGTCGAAATGGCTGAGGGTGGAAATATGCTAATACGGGACAGTCTGTCAGCAGTTGTAGGCGGGGCCTCGGCAGTATGACATCATACTGCTCAGAAAATCAAAACGGCTTGATAATTGAGACAGTATTTTGGGGACTTGCACACACTGCTAAGACACATTTATATGCAAACACCATGTAAAAGTGAATTTTGCATGCCGTGTCACCATTAAACTGAAGGATATCAAATGAAATGCATGCTTTCTTGCTTATTGTGCCCAAAAGTGTTATTTAGGTCCAAATGTCATACTCACAAAGAAACTATGCTTCTAATAACAGATTGAGGGTTGTAGCTGCAACCACACCAGTATGCAATGTGGTTTATTAATGCTCGTTAGAAGTATGGTTTTGGAAAATGCTGAATTGTTGGTAATGACAGAACTCACAACCATAATTGGCTAACAATTCTTTGGGAAGCTAATCCAAAGAGGACCAACCCAGCTCCATCTTCTTGCAGAGTTTAGCTCTATCACACCTGCCTCTCATCAGATGTTTAATTATGATTAGAGCTAAACCCTTTATTGTCCTATTGTCCTAGTGATGTATGTCTGAGCATGCACCAATAATTACACTGAAAATGTAATAATTTTTTTATAGTGTATTTACTTCACTTAGCAAGTTCCCTTTTTACTCCTTTTGGATTTTTGCAGCTCTCTATTATATTTCTGCTTTGATGTTTGAAATCACATTTTGCTTCTGCTATGTCACATGACCTTTCTCATTCAAACTTACAGTAAGCCGAAAAGCACCACCGATTACACATTAACTCACCAGACTTAATACTACACCAACAGTTCCAGTAATTACCACTGTATTCACTCCCTGATCACTTTCTTTGTTTATGACATAACCGTTTCCTCCCACCTGATTACACGATTAATTCACCTCATTCACAGTAACTAGTTTGTGCTCATACCAGTGGCTAAGCATTCTTTAGTGCCCTTGATTCTCCTTTTGGTTCTTTGGTTTACAAAACACCGCTTTTAGTGCACTAAACTGGTTAATAAAAAACAAACACACACACACACACACACAAACACATCCCACCTGATTGTTCTGAGGTTTCAGTACATTCTGACAGCAGTTTCATCAGCCTTCAGTGAGTTTGACCTCTTATTTTCTCGCTCTTTTATTCCTGCTCCTCGGCTCTCTATCTCTGAAATTCACCTGTTGGTAATAAGAGCATGCAGGCTCGAGCTGTGTGAAGCAGGGGTCCTTTATCCCAGTGGGCTAACATTCAAAACCATGTGCTCGGCTGCCCGTCAGAGGGTGAACAGGGAAGGCGAGTATAAGTGTGACGCAGTAACCCCTCCCCTTCCCTCTGTATCTCTCTCTCTCTCTCTCTCTCTCTCTCTCTTTCCTAACAACCTTGACGTTGAACCAAACAGGAAGTGTAGCATATTACATGACAGAGGCTGAAGCAGCTGACATTCAAGTGATCCTTTAACCCTGAAACTCTGGCAACAATCGTTACAAACAACATTTTTTTTTTTACTAAATACAAGTTAAACACCAGCAACTCACAGTCTAATACTGTCATAACAGTTTAGAGGAGCACATTTAATGGGGGAGTTGAGACTTTTTTTATCATTGTGATGACTGGGAAAATGGTCCAATTATCCTGAATTAAACCTATAATTAGAGTCTCTCAGCATGACAAAGTCACAAAACCTTTGTGAAAAAGAAGTGTGCTTAATTGTACTGAATGTGAACTTGTAGTGTTCTTCAAATTTAAAAAACTGTATTTACAGACAAAGTAATATGTAAAAGTAATAAAGTGTAAAATAAAGTGAAACTTAACTCACACTTAAGTACACCTTTAAAAAGTGCACTTTGTATTATATACTACTTATTATATACTTATATAAGTACTTATATAAAATTAAAACGTTTTAGAAAATGTACATTTGAAATAATTAAGTTTTAAAAATCTTTTGTTATGTTTTAGAGAAGTACACTTATTTTGATGTGTTGACTAACATTCAAAGCACATGTAAAGTACTTGGTTATAATAATTTGAATACAGTTTTGTTATTTGATGTACTATTTAAAATGAATATATTTTAGATGTACTAAATTACAACTTTAAAAATGTGTAATTACAAATATTTTTAAATACATGACATACAAGTTTCAATTTTTGTTTGCCATAAAGGCTATTCATTTTCAGCTGTACATTAACCATTTTTCACAGACCTGAATTGAAGTAATTATAAAAATATGTATAAATAAGTAATTAATCAGTTGTACCTGTGTGTCATGAATCACTCTTCTACGGCTCCCTCTTTTCACCACTTGAGGGAGCCATCACTATACACTGGACCATTTCACTAACTCCATTCTCTGGACTCCATTCCCCATAATCCCTTTCTGTGACTCTTGACCCTGTTACCTTTACTCCTGTCAGCCATTTTGCTAATCACATTTGCAGTATATATAGACCTCCATTTTGTCTTTTAGTTTGCAAAGTATTGTTTAAGCCTAGCCTTGCAATTCCAAGCGTATTTCCTAGTGCCTTGTTTTCCTTGTTGCCAACCTGTTTTTTCTTTCATTTCCCGAGTGTTTTCCGCCAGCCTTTCTACCCACGCCTGTATTTCTGGATTTCGTTTGCTGCTTCACCTACTACATTTCTGTCTGCCGTATACTGACCCTGCCTGTACGACTACGAGTTCACCTAATAAAGTCTGCGCATGGATCGCCCCTGTCCCGTGTCATCTGTTACAGAATACTTCGCCACAACTGGATCCAGCAGCTTTATTAACTCCTCTCCGCTCTCCAAGGACCTCATCCACCAACTGCTTCACCTCAGGCAAAACGGTATGCGCATCGAACAGTATGTCAGAACCTTCTCTAATCTTATGTACCACATCTCCTTTTATGATGAGGCATATTTTATGGACTTATTTCGTTGTGGACTGGATGAACCATTAAGAACCAGACTTAGATATGAAGGCCCTCGTTCATGTCTCTCTGACTTTATTGGTTATGCCATGTGGTGCGGGGGTTCATTATACACTGTGGATTTCATGGATTATGAACATCAAATGGCAGCCCTGCCCGTGGCCATTGATGAAGTCCTCATTCCCTCTGCATGCCCCTATGGCCTTATATCTAGTCTGGGGGACCCACCAATAGAGTCAGTCAAGTCTGCGCTCACCAGAATTCAGTCTGCCCAGTCTCCCAAGTATGACAATATGGCCGCCATATCAGAGGTTGCACATGTCAAGATGGCCGCCATACCACAGCCTGCACCAGTCAAGATGGCCGCCCTTCCAGAGTCAGCACCTGTCATGGCCGCCCTTCCTGAGACAGCACCTGTCATGGCCGCCCATCCCGAGTCAGCACCCGTCATGGCCGCCCATCTTGTATCCAGTCAGGTCACAGCTGTTCCAGAACCAAGCCATATCACAGCGGCCACTCTCATGTCAAATCATATCACTACAACACTCGACCGGTTGGATGACATCCTCGCTACACTCCGCAAGTTACGACCAGCTGCAGCTGCTCCGTCTCCTGAGTAAAGCGTCTTCGCAGCTGCTCCGTCTCCTGAGTCAAGCGTCTTCGCAGCTGCTCCGCCTCCTGAGTCAACAGTATTCACAGTTGCTCTCCTTTCAGTATCAAGTCCCACCGCTGTATCTCCAGAGTCAAGTTCAGCCGCTGTTCCAGAACCAAGTCAAGAGTCACGTCCTGCCTCAACTGTCCATCTAGTATCAAGTCCAGCCACAGCTGTCCATCCAGTGTCAAGTCCAGCAGCCGTTCCAGTGTCAGGGCCAGCCGATGTACCAGAGCCAAGTACAACCACAGCTGTTCTTCCAGAGCCAAGTCAGATCGCAGCTGTTCTTTCTGAGCCAAGTCATTTCGTCACAGCTGCTCGCCCAAGTCAAGCTCCAATGCAGCTGCTCCTCCAGAGTCAAGCCTCGTCGCAGCTGCTCCTCCAGAGTCAAGCCTCGTCGCAGCTGCTCCTCCAGAGTCAAGCCTCGTCGCAGCTGCTCCTCCAGAGTCAAGCCTCGTCGCAGCTGCTCCTCCAGAGTCAAGCCTCGTCGCAGCTGCTCCTCCAGAGTCAAGCCTCGTCGCAGCTGCTCCTCCAGAGTCAAGCCTCGTCGCAGCTGCTCCTCCAGAGTCAAGCCTCGTCGCAGCTGCTCCTCCAGAGTCAAGCCTCGTCGCAGCTGCTCCTCCAGAGTCAAGCCTCGTCGCTGCTGCTGCTGAACCCTGTCTCTACACAGCTGCACACACACCCGGTCAAGTCACAGCCGTTGCTCCTGAGCCAAGCCCTATCACAACTAGCATTCCTGAGCTGGCTTTCACTGAGGCCATGCTCCTCCTCAGAGTTGCTCTAGGGGTCATCTGGGCCACGTATACCACCACCGAGTCCTCAGAGGTGGCGGCTCTCGCTGCAGAACCTCTGAGGATGGCTCCCCTGGAGGAGGTGGTCGAGACCACGGATCCTCGTGCCGAGGGGGGAGCCACACCTGCTCCTTGCACGGTGGTAGCTCCCAGCAACCCACATCCCTCTGGTGAGCCCTCACCCAGTTCTGTTTCGGCCACTGAGGTCTTCAGTAAGCTGGGGGCCCAGCTTGACCTGACCCAGAACTTGGGCTTCGAGCTCTCTCTCTCTCTGTGTTTGTTTGTCTATGTTCCAGGCCTGCCTGTTCTGGGGGGTTCCTGTCCCGTCAGATCCGCCCCGGAGGGCTCCTGTCCTGTCTGCTCCGCCCTGGGGGGATTCCGCTCTGCCCTGGAGGGCTCATGTCCTGTCTGATCTGCCCTGGAGGGTCCATGTCCTGTCTGATCCGCCCCGGAGGGTGTCCGATTTACCTGATCCGCCCGGGAGGGCGTCGGATTCTCTCTCTCTGTGTGTGTGTCTGTCTATGCTCTACGTTACAGATCCGTCTGCTCCGCCCTGGGGGGGATCCCGTTCCGCCCTGGAGGGCTCCTGTCTTGTTTGCTCCGCCCTCGGGGAATCCTGTTTCGCCCTGGAGGGTTCCAGTCCTTTCTGCTCCGCCCTGGGGGTTTCTGTGCCGCTCTGGAGGGCTCCTGTCCTGTCTGCTCCGCCCTGGGGGGCTTCCGTGCTGCCCTGGAGAGTTCCTGTAATGTCTGCTCCGCCCTGGGGGGCTTCTGTGCTGCCCTGGAGAGTTCCTGTCCTGTCCGCTCCACCCTGGGGGGCTTCCGTGCCGCTCTGGAGGGCTCCTGTCCTATCTGCCCTGCCTGATCCGCCCTGGAGGGCGTCCGACTCGCCTGATCCACCCTGGAGGGCGTCTGACTCATCTGCTCCGCCCAGGAGGGTGCCTGCTCCACCCCGGAAGGCTTCTGATTCTTCTGTTCTGCCCTGGAGGGCGTCTGCTCCGCCCTGGAGGCTGTCTACTCCGCCGGCTCTGCCCTGGAGGCTGTTTGCTCCGCCTTGGAGGCTGTCTGCTCCATCTTGGTGGTCTCCTAAGCATCTTTGGCAGCTCTGTTGCTCTGCTACCATTCCGGCAGCTCCTGGACCATTTGCCCTGCCTAACTCTGTCAGCCCGCATGGACCTGGTCCTCCCCTTTGTACTCTGTCCCACCCCCCCTCCCCTTGGTGTTATTGGATTGTGCTGAGCGCCTAGAAGCCGCTCCTGGGGGGGGTGCTCTGTCATGAATCACTCTTCTACGGCTCCCTCTTTTCACCACTTGAGGGAGCCATCACTATACACTGGACTCCATTCTCTAAACTCCATTCTCTGGACTCCATTCCCCATAATCCCTTTCTGTGACTCTTGACCCTGTTACCTTTACTCCTGTCAGCCATTTTGCTAATCACATTTGCAGTATATATAGACCTCCATTTTGTCTTTTAGTTTGCGAAGTATTGTTTAAGCCTAGCCTTGCAATTCCAAGCATATTTCGTAGTGTCTTGTTTTCCTTGTTGCCAACCTGTTTTGTCTTTCATTTCCCGAGTGTTTTCCGCTAGCCTTTCTACCCACGCCTGTATTTCTGGATTACGTTTGCTGCTTCGCCTACTACATTTCTGTCTGCCGTATACTGACCCTGCCTGTACGACTACGAGTTCACCTAATAAAGTCTGCGCATGGATCGCCCCTGTCCTGTGTCATCTGTTACACTGTGGGCCCTGTTTGAAATGTTTTCATTTGTATTTTTATTCTGTTTATTTATTTGCGCTATTTACACAATGATTAAGTTTTTCAAGTTTGTAGGTGTCCAGATACAGAAGCTGTATAATCAAATGTAAAATTGCACTGCATAGTCTTTACTGTATAAATGAAATATAGATTAATTCTTGTTAAAACTACAAAGTAATTCAGCCAAGAGCAGTCATCCTTGTTCGTGGTTCAACATTAAGGACACTGACAGCAGCTAGTAAATTAGGCGCGGTCACTTTAAGAGACAATGCATCCAATATAATAATGCACATACAATTTCTTTCTCGATTGTTTACTTTCACATAACCAACAATATTTCCTGGTGATCTCAACTGACTGGCTGAAGTCAGCCTAAAAAGATGCACAGGACAGTTGACTGACCACTGCTGCACGTCGTCACGAAAGCTTATCATTTGCATGTGTTTTAAGCTTTGCCAGTTTTAACATTCAAAACAGTTTAAAGCATTCAAACACAAGATGCTGAAAAACTCAACTGAGTACTCGCGCACCGTGTTCGATGCTCAGTGAGAGCTGCATCTAACGAATAGCACACAAACACCGAACCGGGCTCTCCTTCGTGTCCTCCTCCACCTAAGTTAAACAAACAAATACAAATCGCCAGTTTAAACATGCAAACACAAAAAGATGAAAGTGCGGCGCACAGGATGCACGCAGAGAAACAGCTAAAACCAGCCTAGGCTGGTTGGCTGGGTTTAGCTGGTCAACCAGGCTGGTTTTAGCTAGTCATAGCTGGTCAGTAGGCTGCTTTTAGAGGGGTTTTGGCCACTTTCCCAGTCTGACCAGGCTGGTCTTAGCTGGTCAGGCTGGGAAACCACCAGCTAAAACCAGCCTGGCCAGGCTGGGAGACCATCTAAAACCAGCTACTTCCAGCTTAAACCATCTAAAACCAGCTAACCAGCATAGGCTGGTTTTAGCTTTTTTTCAGCAAAGTGCTTGAGCATCGAATTTGCCTCTTCTTGCTCTTGAACTGACAAAAACATACAAAATGATGTTGAAATACCCATCTTAGAGAGTATCCTCTGAAAAATTGTCAGTTATGTTTTAAGTGAAAGTAAACAGCTGAGAAAGAAATTGCATGAGAGACAAGAGCGCATTTAGGCCACGCCCACACCGGGGTGCAAACAATCCAACGCTCTCCATTGACTTTGTATTGCGGGAAGCTGCCTTCTTGTCATTTCTGACTTATAACACAAAACAAAACAGTGTCTAAAGTTGCTGTGTGACAAGGTGTACAGTAGACAAGCTAAAGAACACAGAACTGTGTTTTTATAAGATGTCGACCCCAAAAAACTAACGTTTAAGAACACAAATAGTTGTAGATGTCAGGGAATTTCAAGATAGGCAATTCATTTGGATAATTTCTCCAACAAATGGAAGGTAAGGAAAATGAGCACTAACACAGACCAATAAAATTTAGTTTCTCAATATATCTTACATACGGTGGTGAAATAATCCTTTGACATGGTTCAAAATAATTAATGTTTACTGTTGCCGATTCAATTTCCTGCCAGTGGGCGTAGTTCTCTAGTAATACGACACGTTGCGCTCTACTTTTGTGTCTCTAAACGCTCATTTTTTGGGTTGACAGTTTATAAAAATGTAGTTCTGTGTTTTTTAGCTTGTTTACTATGCACCTTGTCTCATAGCAGCTTTTAGACATTGTTCTGTTTTTTGTTATAAGTCAGAAATTACAAGAAGGCAGCTTCCCGCAATACAAGGTCAGTGGGGAGCGTTGGATTGTTTTCCCCCTGGTGGGTGTGGTACTTTGTAGTTTTAACAAGAATTAATCTTTATTTAATTTGTACAGATATATACACTATATCTGGATACCTACAAACTTAAAAACCTTAATCATTGTGTAAATAGCACAAATAAATAAATAGAAAAACATACAAATTAAAACATTTCAAACAGGGCCCATGGGTACAACCTGCACCAGGGCCCCGCGAACCCCAGCTACGGCCCTGTTGCGCATCGAATGTGGCGTGTGAGTACTCAGTTGAGTTTTTTCGCATCTTATGTTTGAATGCTTTAAACTCTTAAATGTTGAAACTGGCGAGGCTTAAAACACATGCAAATGATAAGCTTTCATGATGACACGCAGCAGTGGCCAGTCAACTGTCCTGTGCATCTTTTTAGGCTGACCTCGGCCAGCCCCTATAACCATCACCACCTTTCACCCAACTAGTGACGGCCCTGGTCCAATTTGACGTGTGTACGTTTTCAACTTCGCCCCTGACTGCAACTGGCTGATCTCGTTGACTGCCGTCTGTAGCTGTAGGTTAAGTCGAACACACCTAATATCACAATATTATGTTGATTGCAGTGGGTGTAAACTGGCTCTGTCATTCATCACCTGTTACTCAAGTCATGTGTTAAGTGAGGCTTTTTAAAGTTCTTTCTTTCTAAATGGATTTCATGTTCTCTAAACACAGTACTCCTATTGTATGTAGCTGACTGACACTCTATTAGGGCAAATGCCAAAAATGTCTAGATTATAAAATGTGCATGCTTAATGAGATTCTGAAAGCCTTTACTGTCACACAATGGTAGCCATCACAACATACGAACCACAATCATTTATTATTTAGAAACCATGAGAAACAACTGGCATTTGGGGAAAAGGGAAAAGGGAAAAGAAATTGTTTGTCTGGTCATTCTGACTTGAGAGCTATTGGTACACTGGAACTGCTATGATCACTGATTTGGGCTCCATTTTATGAGGTTCTCTAGATTTGTCTGAATGATTACAAGTAACCAAATAATAATAATGACATAACAAATGTCAAATGTAAAAAAAAGTGTTTCTGTTGCTCATGAAAACGTTTCTGAAACATCTGTGTATTTGACAAATATTTCATTTTTTCATCTGTGATAGAGTACGCAAACACTCCGTGAGCGTCACTACCGAGAGCAGAAAGTGTCCGACTCGGGGCCATAGCTGGGGTTCGCGGGGCCATGGTGCAGGTTGTACCCGTGGGCCCTGTTTGAAATGTTTTAATTTGTATGTTTATTCTATTTATTTATTTGTGCTATTTACACAATGATTACGTTTTTCAAGTTTCTAGGTGTCCAAATACAGAAACAGTATAATCAAATGTAAAATTGCACTGCATAGTCTTCACTGTATAAAATAAATATAGATTAATTCTCGTTAAAACTACAAAGTAATTCAGTCAAGAGCAGTCATTTATTTTCTTTCATTTATTTTCTTGGTTCAACATTAAGGACACCGACAGCAGCTAATAAATTAGGCGTGGTCACTTTAAGAGACAATGCATCCAATATAATAATACACATACAATTTCGTTCTCAACTGTTTACTTTCACTTAAAACATAACCAACAGTTTTTCCGAGGATAGTCTCCAAGACAGGTATTTCGGCATCATTGTGTGTGTATTTGTCAGTTCAAGAGCAAGAAGAGGCAAATTTGATGCACAACGCTTTGCAATGAGTCTCTCTGCATGCGTCCTGTGCGCCACACTTTCACATCTTTTGTCTGTATGTTTAAACTGGCGATTTGTATTTTTTTCGTTTAGGTGCAGGACGCGAAGGAGAGCTTGGTTGGGTTTTTGCGCGCTGTTCGTGAGTCGCGGCTTTTTTGCGCATATTGTGTTTGAATGCTTTAAACTTTTGAATATTGAAACTGGCAAGGCTTAAAACACGTGCAAATAATAAGGTTTTGTGATGACGCGCAGCAGTGGCCAGTCAACTGTCCTGTGCGTCTTTTTAGGCTGACCTCGGCAAGTCAGTTGAGATCGCCGGGGCCCCCCTCGTCCGCCGTGGGCCCCTATAATCGTCACCACCTTTTACCCCACTAGGGACGGCCCTGAGTCCGACTTGACGTGTAAGTTTTCAACTCCGCCCCCCCGAATGCAACTGGCTGATCTCGTTGACTGCCGTCTGTGTAACCGTGGTTCAAGTCGAACACACCTGATATCACAACATATGTTGATTGCAGTGGGTGTAAACTAGCTCTGTCATTCACCACCTGTTACTCAAGTCATGTGTTAAGTGAGGCTTTATAAAGATATTTCTTTCTAAATGGATTTCATGTTCTCTAAACACAGTACTCCTATTGTATGTAGCTGACTGACACTCTATTAGGGCAAATGCCAAAAATCTCTAGATTATAAAATGTGCATGCTTAATGAGATTCTGAAAGCCTTTACTGTCACACAGTGGTAACCATCACAACATGTGAAGCACAATCATTATTATTTAGAAACCTTGAGAAACAACTGGCATTTGGGGAAAAATACAAGGGAAAGGAAAAGGTTTGTCTGTCCATTCTGACTTGAGAGCTATTGGTACACTGGAACTGCTATGATCACTGATTTGGGCTCCATTATTCTTTGGACAACATTTTACTGATGTATTGGACACATTGCAAAAATGACTGAATACTTTACTATTTCTGAACTGCTTTTCTGTTAATTTTGCACTTTATTCTACTTTGGTACTTTGAAAAAAAATATGTTTTAGTATTTGTCTATATTAGCATTACTTTTACTATTTTCTCTCGTGGATTAGTTGTCTCTATTTTAATTGTCTTGTTTGGCCTTATTCTCATGTTATCCTCAATTGACAGATCAAAGAATGTGCCAAATGAATAAATGTAAATGTCCACTATAGACCACATATCAAAAGTGTGCTGTGCTGTGTTTCTATTGTAAAAAGGTATAAAACTATGAAAATATGTTTGCTCAAATGAAAGGATGAAGACTCATTAACACACCCATATTTTATAACAACACTTTGTTGTAAAATAAATTAATCAAAGGTGATAAATACACATCTATATGAACAGAGTGATTTTGCATTATGCTGCATCCACACCAATAGGTGTCAGTATAAAGTCTAATATGACTTGCTTTGGCCAGCAAAGTATAAACAAAAAAATAGTTAATGCCCTCATAAGGGTCAAAGTCTGGCTGGTTGTCATTTGTAATTATCCCCTGCTGATAGATAATGTAACTACTTACATTTATGCATCTGACAGATGATTTTATCCAAAACAACATACATTATATTCAAAGTACACATGAATTTAATATATAAATCACTAAAATCTGAATGTCTATGAAAGATGGCAGCAACCAGGTCATGTAGTTGAATGCGCCAGCTGAGTATCTGCCATTTAAATATATAATATGCTGACCTGAACATTTGTCATTAATTTCAAACTATTTTATTATTGAGGTTCTCTAGATTTGTTTGAATGATTACAAGTAACCAAATAATAATAATAATGATGTAACAAATTGCCTCTCTGTACAAAGTATCTGGTAAATGCGCTACAGAAATCTCTGTATTCTCTAGCAACTCTAATGCAAAACTTGTCAAACTTGCATAAGGAGGTTAAAATACAACCATCATTGTTTTCATCATGCATGTTTACTTACCTGGTATTTTATCTGCTTTATTCTTCAGTTTATAAGTCGGCGCTCTGGATGTGTTGAACCGCTGCTGTCAGACAGACCCTGAGAGAGAGAGAGAGAGAGAGAGGAGTACCTCAGGTCACACATGAGGAAGTGTCGATCTTCTACATGAAGAGACTGCAGAGAGAGGCACGTGATTTCAAGAGGCAGGGTTAAGTGCTTTTTGTTCAACAATAGAGTCCACAATGACCAAAGAATAGTTTTAACTTAAAGGAATAGTTCACTCAATATTTTCTCACCCTCATGTCATCTCAAACACATATGACGTTCTGCAACTTTTGAAGCAAACCTTTTTGATTTAACAGTTCATAGTAACCATAAAGCTCCAAGAGGAAAGACATTCCTTACATTATCTGGAAATGTCTTTTTAAAGCATTATTCCTCACTTTCAACCCAGGAAGTCCCAAAGTGACATATAATGAACACCCAGGTTCAGTCATGTGACAATGTATGCATTTTTTGTTGCCATGGCAGCATTTCCAAAATGGTGGTCTGTCTGGTTAGCACATGTTGCAGTGTCAGCGATTTTTAAAGAGACTTGTTTTTGCTACTATAGGTATGTTTCAGCCATGCAGCAATTCTAATGTTTTAATAACCTATCTTAGATCACACGTAACCTGTTTTTAATACATTTCTTGAACAAATTAAAACAAGTAACGAAAATATTGTGGTGATATATATGTCACATCGGGCTGTTAACCTTAAACCGGTAGGTGGATTTTAAATGTGACGTATTTGTCACATTAAGAAAAATGGCAATGAGCTGCTCAATTCATTTAGCTGATTCAATTATTTTAGTGTTATATATTTTCTGCTGCTCATTTCAAAGCATATTTCAACAAATGTCAACGTAAAAATAATGTCAAATAAATTACATTGTTAATGAAATGTATTTTGAAAATATTTTGCATACCGGTAACAAGATGTTTATATCATATGTTGGTCCTGTTTTAAGGTTAATTTATCTTTTTGTAGTGAGAATAACATGAATAGATTCCAGAAAAAAATTGGTGTCCAGGATGCATTGAAAATTATCCATGGAGATGATAATGAGTATGAGGGACAGAGCTGGGTAACTGATTACATGTATTCTGGATTACGTAATCAGAATCCAAAAATTAAGTACTTAATTAAATTTTTAAAATACTCATAAACAGACTACAGTTACTTTTTATGGATTGCATGATTACATATTATTCACATAATAGCAATAAATTATTCATAATTCATAATTTCTCCATAATTATCACTGTAGGTTTTTAACCATGTTTTATTGTCTTTAGAAGGCTTTTGTCTTTCAAACTCATTAAAATGCATATATTCACATTATTTGTTATTACAAAACTTTTATGTTATCTAAACCTTCACCAAATATATTCACCAAATATAATTTAAGTATATACTTCACTTTAACTACCCCTGAGATTTTAAAATAAATATTTCAATAATTAAGTATCACATTTGCATGTTCGTGGTTTCTTTGATGTTCACATGGTCACATGGCATGCAGGTAAATAAAAATATTTGATCTTTTTTAGTAAGTGTTTTATTTTAATTGCTATTTTAAAGCAAAGATGATAGAAATACCATTGAAAGGGACTTTGTTTCAATTTTTTTATGATTTAATTAATAGTTAGCTTTTCATTAAACTCACAACCCCCCTGAAGTTCCTTTACAAACCCTAGTTTGATGTAATATAATATTTAATGCACTTCATGTTGTAAATTGCAATGAATGGACCATATTTTCTTACTCTTTGCATTTTTTACATCATTATGATACAATATTATCCTATTTAAATCAATGTGATCAACAAGTTGTCAAAAGTAATCTGAAAGTAATCCAAAAGTAATCTGATTATATTACTTAAAATGTGTAATGTAACGGATTGCATTACTGACTACAATTTTATTAATGTAATCTGTAATCAGTAACGGATTACAATTTTGAAGTAATCTACCCAGCTCTGATGAGGGATGTAACATTGAATCGGATAAAGACATTGTTGACCCTGATTATACTCCTAACATTTCGTATTTGTTGTGGAAAAGCAAATAAACAAAAAAAATATTATGCAGGAAAAATGTTTTATATGCCCCATTATTTTTCTATAAGGAGAAATGGGTCCGGGTTCTTATGGGTTAAATGAAATTTAATTGAATTTTATATTAAATGCAATTAGGTGAAGAGTGTTTTTGACTTACTTAAGATGGACTGCAGTACACAAAGGACCAAAAGCTAGTCCATTTCATTTGCGTCATCTGAAGATTTGAGTAACATACAAAATGTAGTTAGTTATTCACAAAAAAACATGACTCTTTACAAGCACTCTTTATAATATCAATTCTATTCTTCACACAAAGCTATTGTTTGACATAGTAAGACATGGAAATTAGTCACATGATATTAAAATGTTTTTTTCAGAGCCTCATGGAAGGGGTCAGACTGAAGACTGTTGGATTGAAGCAGCTTTTTTCTTTTCATAATTTTAAGATTTCTCTTTTCAAGGTTTTATGCGCTGCATGTTGTCAAGTAAATTTCCATGAATTATTTATATCAAAAGTACTCTGACACTGATGTGTTCTGGCTGCGAAGTGTGAATTTTTTCTTAACTTCACCTCTGCCAAGAGTCTAGCTCCATGGTCACTTGTTAAGATCGGCTCCTCCAAGGCCTCGCAGCGAGAGCTGTCAGCATTTTTAATACCCTTGAACGGCATGAAGTGTAAATCAGTGGTAGCCAATAGTGTTTGGAGTATGTAAGCACACAAAGAATGTTGAGGCTAGAGAAGATAATTTCTGAATAAAACAACCCCTAATAAACCTAAAAAAGTCTGGTGTAAGACACAGCAAAATCAGCACATGCAACTACTGTATGTAGCGTACATTTTATAATGTCATACTGTTAAAAAATATCTTGTCATTTTTACAGAAAAAACAGCCAGTTTTGTAAACATATTTACAAAAAACTCAATTTTACAGTTTAAAACAGCAAAAAATTACAAAAAATATGACATTTTAAACCAGTAAATCCAAAGGCCTTCTCCTGCTGCATTGTCAATGCCAGTCTGCTATTAAAATCTAAAAACTAATAGTTAGTTTAATATATAGAAGGTGCAAACAAACAAAACAGCTTTAAAACACTGAAATAATGCAAATAAAGGAACATTCATTTAAAGGGGTCATCGGATGGAAAGTTCACTTTTGCATGTTGTTTGAACATAAATGTGTTTTGGCAGTGTGTGTACACATCTACCCTATAATGATAAAAATCCACCCAGTGGTTTTTATTTAACCTGTAAAAATAATGTTCTTTTGTTGGATGTAATATTGAACAGAGTAGTCCTCATTTACTCCTGAGCCGCTGAAGACGCAGTGTATGACTTTTGTTTGTGAATGGAATGCACCTCCCGATCTACATAAATGTGCCTGTGATCATCCGTGATCCAGCTTCACTTACAGCATAAGTGAGTATATGTTTTTTTATTATCTTTGCAATCGCCTTTTCTAATAGCGTGCTAGTTAGGAAGTTTTGCTGCTAAGCGCACTAATGTAACAATGGCTCATCACTCCACAGAGAGAAGAGAGGGACGGGGCAAGCAGTGCTCATTTGCATTTAAAGGAACATGCAATATAATGAGTTGGTTTTTTTGCAAAGCTGATTTTGACAAGGTAAAAGGGTGTTTTTCAAATCTATTAAGAATTTTTAACCAAAGTATATTGTAGACTTAACATTAAGACCCTAAAGAATCATATCAACTTTTGGAAAATATGCATCCGATGATACCTTTAACAACAGAAGATAACATAAAACCCTAATGTAGATAACTGATAACAAACAATTAAGAAACAGCTATTTAAATGAAAAACATCAAATGTGAGTTCTCATACAGGGAATTCTGATGTTTTTTTTTTACAGAAAATTGAGACAGACTTTTTCATGTTCTTTTTCATATCCATGAACTGTAAATAGCTTTTAACATCAAAATTACATTAACTGTTACATATCCAAAAATGCCAAAAATATTGCCACCCTTGCAATTCTGTCAGAAAATGCAATTGGAATTGGAACAACACAAAAAAAAAACAGAAAAGAAAAGTCAAATCAGATCTGACACAGAACCCCAAAAAGTGCATTGGACAAAATTATTGGCACCCTTAACTTAAAGGATTAGTTCACTTTCAGAACAAAAATTTACAGATAATGTACTCTCCCCCTTGTCATCCAAGATATTCATGTCTTTCTTTCTTCAGTCATAAAGTTTTTTGAGGATCTCTCTATATAATGGACTTCTATGGTGCCCCCCAAGTTTGAACTTCCAAAATGCAGTTTAACTCCAGCTTCAAAGGGCTCTAAACGACCCCAGCCGATAAGGAAGAGTCTTATCTAGCAAAAAGATCAGTTATTTTCTAAACAAATTGACAATTTATATAATTTTTAACCTCAAATGCTCGTCTTGTCTCGTCTCTGCAATGCGTATGCGTAATCTGTGTGATCCAGGTTAATACAGTTATATAATGTCATGTCATAATGTTATGGAATGTCAAAAAACTCATCTCATTTTTACCTTCAACTTCAAAATCAACAGTGTTTTACCTTTTTTGTATAGGGCGTTTGATGTTCTTTCACTTTGTAAACACTGGGATGGTACTTCTGCAGCAATTTGGGGGTGGTTTTGAAGTTGGGGAAGAAAACGAGATGTTTTTCAACATACCCTAACTGTATTGACCCAGATCACACAGACTACACTTGTGCATTGCAGAGACAGGACAAGACGAGCATTCAAGGTTAAATTGTCAATTTGTTTCGAAAATAACCAATCGTTTCGTTTAGAGCCCTTTGAAGCTGCATTTAAACTGCATTTTGGAAGTTCAAACTTGGGGACACTATAGAAGTCCATTATATGGAGAGAAATCCTGAAATGTTTTCCTCAAAAAAACATAATTTATTTACGACTGAAGAAAGAAAGACATGAACATCTTGGATGACAATGGTTGAGCACATTATCTGTAAATTTTTGTTCTGAAAATTAACTAGTCTGTTAATATTTGGCAGATCTGGATTCATTGCTGGCCATTTCAGAACTCTCCAGCCTTTTGTTTGTAACCATTTCTGAGTGCTTTTTGAAGTGTGTTTTGGGTAATTGTCCTGCTGGAAGACCCATGACCTCTGGTGGAGACGCAGCTTTCTGAGACTGGCCACTACGTTGCACCCCAAAATTCTTTGGTAATCATCAGATTTCAGGATACCTTTCACACAGTCAAGGCATCAAGTGCCAGAAGCAGGACTGAGGACTGTTCTTTTCTTTTGGTTTTGTCACATAAACTCCAGTCTTGCTTTTTTATGCCTTTGCGTCAGCAGTGGTGTCCTATCATAGCGTCTCTTTTTATTCAGATGGCGACGGATAGTGCAAGATGACACTGTTGTACCCTGTGTCTGCAGATCCGCTTGAATTTGTTTGGAAGTGAATCTGGGTTCTTTATCCACCATCCAAAATGTTATCAAGTTTGACTTTTCTTCTCTTTTTTTTTTTTTTGTGTGTGTTGTTCCAGTGCAAACAAAAACAATAAGCATGTGAATACCAAAACATCTGCAATTGGAACAATTTGTAAGAAATTAAAGAAGTGTTGCATTTTCTGACAGAATTGCAAGGGTGCCAATATTTTTGGCCATGACTGTATATGAAGAGTTCAGATGCAAAAGCTTCTAAATCTGACGTCTTTCTTTAAAAAAAGCTTTTTTATCAGGCTCCAATGTATAGGTTTCTACCTATATACCGGTACTTCTGATTGGGCTGAGGTTGGGATTTTAGCAAGTTAAAAGTAAAATTATTTAATGGATATATAATACGTGTCGAGAGCATTCACTTTGTATCATTATCTCATTTTTGACCGAGATGGCTTTTAGGGATTTTGGATCTGAACTCTTAATATATATATATATATTTAGAAATTAAAAGATCCTATTTGTTCCTCTTTCTGTCAAATGATTTATCATGGAGAGTGCTTGGTGACCATCATTGTAAAAAAAAAAAAAAAAAAATCTTGTATTGGTAATTTTCTGTCAGGACATTATCTATTAAGTTTAGAGACATTACCTTTAACCCTAAAACACAACACAATAAAATGCGTAATAATAAAAATGGGGAATATTACCACAGTACCTCACCCCTGGACTTTTCTTAGTGCTGCATTTTGCAAAAATGCACAAAGCAGTTTATAGACCATTTTATACACAACATTCTATAAAACATTTTATTTGAACAGATTTATAATTACAAGAAATGTTATAATTAGTGTCATTCCACAGCTAGGCCCTAAAAGTAATGCAGCGCTGAACACAAATTCTATGTAACCTTATTTT
Source organism: Cirrhinus molitorella (assembly GCA_033026305.1). Taxonomy (NCBI): domain Eukaryota; kingdom Metazoa; phylum Chordata; class Actinopteri; order Cypriniformes; family Cyprinidae; genus Cirrhinus; species Cirrhinus molitorella. The sequence goes on along the minus strand of CM065123.1, from coordinate 32,656,564 downwards.
ACAAAATCAGAAACATACAGTAAATAAGCAATAATCCTACTGAACATACCATTATTTACAGCATCAGAGATTTACAGTACATTATAATAGCAGGTGCATAGCAGAAGAGGATCTCTTTCCAGTGTTTCCAGAAATTATGATAAACCAGCATTTATAAGGTGATGAATAATTGCAGAAGTGAAATGGATTTTGAGTGTCAAATGGATTTTGCATAGATAATCAATCACTGCCAGGCATTATTATTTTTGCCGGGCAATAAGACAATCATTATAATCCTTTCAACTACAAATCATCAAAATAACACTGACCACCTCAATTTGCAAATATATGTGCCATATTTTTGGCCATATTACTTTTGCATCTATTATTTTTGGCCACATGTTGTATTATTAATGCCTTCATTTGATGATTCACAGATGGAACAGAGCAAAGCAAAGCAATAACTCAAATGCTGCAATCCCGAACCCTCAAAACCCATTTCAACTCACCAAAATTAAGAGAACCGAACTGCATATGCACAAAATTAAAAGACGCACATATTTGATATGTAATTTGAATCAAATGCTACATCCATAACACTTGGTACAATGGTATAAGAATTCAACCCACAACATTCACAAATAGGTTTAAGGCAAAAAATGAATACAGCAGACTTTGCCCTGAGCAGGACACTGTAAAAAAGCAGGTCATATTATTGTGGATTTGTTTGGCTCAAATAAAAGTAAAAAAAAAAAATAAAAAAATCACAGCTGGTGCTGATAAAGGAGCATTTGTGATGAGTATTAATTCAGCTAATCTCATTGAGACCTACACTTTCATATCCTCAAAGGAAGTGATTACAACCGGTGGCATGATTGTTCAAAATCAAATAAGACAGCTTTTAGCGAAAACAAAGCAAATGCTCTCTAAGTGTCTATATACTGGAAATTACACTAATATACATTTTACAGACATTGAGACATAAAAGTAGGGAAACATACAGTAAACAATGCTAAAATGCTAAAGAACATCCCTAAACAGACTCAAAGTTCAGAAACATATCAAGTATTTAAAGACCTCATAAAATGACTTATTGAGTGCAGTTTTTTCTATGCTGACTTGTGTTCAAGTCATATTGGAATGATTGTATTTACACACCTCCATGAAGTGGAGGAAGTAGGAAGTGGATTTTCTTACGCTCCAACTTTCACAGTTAGTAACGTGTTTATCAAAGAATCATGGCAGATAGTTTATTGATTATAAGAATTTTGACAGTACAGTGTAGTTTAAACACATTTTGTGTATTAGTTGCAAACCAGACTGATTGGAAATGCGTGACTTTGCCTACATTTCGGCGAAATTGCAAAAAGGTACCTATACATACATTTCACTGCAGTTTCCAGCACGAATCAGTAAACAACTTTTGTTCTTTCTCACACAAATTATGATTATCAATGAATAAAGAATTATTTCTGCATGGTTTCTTGCTCTGTTATGAGCTCAGATATGCTTTTACCATAGTGCATTATTTACAAACTACAGGCATGAAAATGAGTCAGGGGTGAAAAAGGTGAGAAGGGTGCTCCAGGGGTGATGTGGCCTCGGATGGGGCCGGGAGGTGGGGGGACTCCCACAGAATAAATATTACAGCCTCATTAGGGGACATGCTGTAACTTAACTTGTTTATTCTAACTTGTTTATTCTTGTTTTCTACCATTTTCGAAAAACATACCATCAACCACAAATGCCATTTGCAATTGCAGACAGAGCATGCCAGAAAAAAAGTTTGTAGTACTGCAAAAATAATGTTTGTATTAGTGTTAACGATACTTTAGTATTAAATGTAACTTATCTTCTTAAGGGTACGTTCACATGAAGCGTCTAAAAACGCGTGGAAAACGCGAGGCGCGTCGCTTCCTCCACCAATTTCAAAGCGCTTGGGCGTTCGCGCTTCTGTAGCGTCTGTCGTTACTAGGCAACCATGAAGGCGCTGTCAGTTACAATAACATTTCTGCTTTGGATTTTAAACCGCGCGGCTCCATTGAAAATAAAGAGCTTGCGCGCAAAAGGCGCTGCATGTGAACGGCATCTAAGCCTTTCGTGACACATAAACACCACGAAATTAAATTGTGGATATCTCCCCTGTCGTCTTCTCCTACGCGGATTGTCCCGCAGGAAGAAATGGCGCCCTGGATGTCAGTGGATGCACGGTCTACGAACACGGGACGCTCAGCTTTCACGATTTGAAATGGCTCAAATCCACTTTATATTAAGTTTTAATTAATCAATAAATACCATTCAAGACTGCTATTAAGAATGTAGAACACGTCAACACATTCATAACAATGTATTTTTTATTGTGTCACGAAAGGCTTCAGAGGGTGGTTTGTTCAATGACTCAATTCATCAAGCTGTACCAAACAACGCCTATGTCAACAAAGCGCCTAGGTATACCAGAAAATATAAAAAATGATTGAAACATCACTCACTAAATTCAGTCAGTTGAGTTTCCAGCTTCTAAAGGTCTGCAGATATGTCTTTGATGTGCATGCTCTGTTCAATTAGAACCCCCCCCCCAAAAAAAAAACATTTCTCATCGAATCTACATGATTCACATGGGTCACCTGTTTTGGCTTCAAAACGGCGAATTTCGCCGAAAGGTGACGGATTTTCATGCCTGAAACTAACACATTTTGACATCACATAATCAGCTCCATATATGTGGCATTTCTAACGCAGTAAACTTGCTCGGTAGCACACCTGGTAAAGCACTGCACTTGCAATTAGCAAGCTGAAATGGCATGCTTGCTTCAGCAAATGTGCTTTTATCTCACATTTGCTTTTGTAAACAATATAGGTTAGATTTTATTGACGAAATGCCACGATATATACAACAACCAACGTAATAAAACATTGCCACAGTCACATTTAACTGCTTTGGAGATATTTGAACACACTATTTAGCATCAGACACTAGACCTTTTAATTTGAAACTGCAGTGAAATTTGCTGTAAGCAACACAATATAATTTTGCAACCATTTTGTATCCACAGGCATGTTTTATAAAGAAAAACAATGTAGCTTATAATGATCCTTTTGAGTGTGTCATCTAAAAAGTACATTAAAATGTATCTGGAACAATGCATTTCGGGTTTTGATATTTGTAATTTATGCATTTCCCAAAATGTAGGCATAATCATGAATTTCTTGGGCTCATTTACCACCATGAACCATTATTTACTTTTTGCTATTGCTAATGGTGGCAGGTGGTATATTTCATGTGGTCTTTAAATTCACACTCTAGACCCTGAAATATTCCAGCACTTCAAACCTGAGAATATAATAGCCACACCTACACAAAACATTAACATGGACCCCTAAAGCAGAGCTTATAAAGCCTAAACCATAAGACAGCAGTATTTTGGTTTGTATTTTGCATCACTAACTGTGGGGTGAAACAAATACAAAGGCAGTGGCTTTACTCTTGAGGATGCAGGGTCAGATTAAACATTTGCCCCTACATCAGGCAACAACAGAAAATACAGACATCTGTGCATATATGCTGTGTAAAGCGCTACATAAGCTATTGCTCTTTGATACTACAGGCGTCGTGCTGCTAAAACCCATGCGAAACATTCCAGCGGTCTCTCGTTACACACAAAGCAAGGAGTCCATTTTGTAAAAACAAAGTCTGTGAAGGTAACAAATACATGTTGTGATATGAAACGGATGGCATAACACACCTTAGAGCACTAGTGCAGCAGAGCTCATGTGACCGGCCATGAGAGGCTGTACTGAGTGAACTGTCTGAATGTGGCCACTGATCTGAGGCCTGCTGGGGTGGTTTTTCTGTCCATCCTGCGGATCAGGAACACCTGCCTGGTTGAGCTCATGGTACATGATACATAGGACAAGATGTGGTCATGTTGGAGGTCTTTCTGCTTCGTCTAAAGAAAACAAATACAAAATCCGTCAATGTGCTACAAAAAAAAAGACGAAAACTAAACAAAGAAGACAAAAACAAATTGCAAAGTCTTTAAAGTCACAAAATGTGAATTAAAAATAACATTTAGACAGCGAAGATAGGATTCACACTGGAAAAAACTTAAAATTAATATAGCTTTTTAGAGATTTTTAAAGAAATGAATACTTTTGTTCACTATGGTCAAATTAAATTGATCAAAAGTGACAGTACAGCCATTTATAATGTTATAAAAGATTTTTTATTCCAAATAAATGCTGTACTTTTTAACCTTCTATTCATAAAAGAATCCTGAAAAATCAAATGTATCATGGTTTCCACAAAAATATTGGGCAGCACAACTGTTTTCAACATTGACAACAATCATAAATGTTTCTTGAGCAGCAAATCAGCATATTAGAATGATTTCTGAAGGATCATGGGACACTGAATGATGCTGAAAATTCAGCTTTGATCACAGAAATAAATTACATTTTAAAATATATCCACATAGAAAACAGTAAAAATGTTAAATATTCTTACCATTTAAAATAACTGTTTTTAATGTATTTTTAATAAAATAAATTAACCATAACCTAAAGAATTTTACATGTAGATATATTTGTGTGAAAACAAGATATAATATATGGTAAGTGCAGACTGCAGCAGTTTAAACCCAACTCACTAACCTGTAGGTGATGGTGAGTCAATGTCGGCAGAGAAATGGTCGCTCCCCAATGCTGCAATAGAGCTCCTGGGTCGAATGCACCTCTCACCAGAGAAACTTCTGCGTAGCAATGCCTGTGTCAGTGCGAAAAACAGTTACTTTATAAAAAAAAAAATCAATCTAAACAATGACAGACAGGCACATGAAACATTTAGAGCTTCACGGTACTGATGCAAAGACTGCAGTTGTTAGTTAGCAATTAGCTGGTGTACCTTGCGTGTCAGCGGGCTGCTGGGAGCAGAAGCACTGCTGTATAAACTCAGGCTGGAGTTGGATCTGCTGACAGTCAGGCCTTTAGCGCTGCCTCTGCGGCCTGAGGCCTCAAACCCGTCCGGAGAGAGATACTTCTCCTTTATCTTTAGGTTTGTGCGTCCCTTTACTGTGTGTGAAGAAGGAATAATGAATACGTCTTTACTAACACTTTACTGACACTACTCTAATAAATACATCCATTTAAATAAGGAAAACTGGAAATAGGAAATTAGAAAATTCCCAGCAGGGATGCGGCGATAAATCAATTCGATTTTTGATATTCTAAATGCATTGCGATTCTCTTTGGAATCAAGCTGAGCTTAGTTTTTAACAGCAGATGGCGCTCTAGGCTAGTTTTTAACAGCACTCATGACGAGTAATGTAAGTGGTTAAATGTACTTGCACCTCTGCTTTTATGCTGTTATGATGTGAGATTAATGTCATATTTTATTAACATTTAATAAATGTATAGCAAATAAACTGTGATAATGTGAGAAATGTTGAAGATGTCTGAATACATTTTGGTTTGACTGTATCTTTACACCTACTTTCCAGGCTGTCAGTATAGTGTTTGTCCGCTACTGATTTCCTCTACAATAAGCATATGTTGAATAGGTGTGAGATATTCACCTCTACAGGGGTCGTTCTTTACTAGAAACTCATCTAATGCTGTCCATCCACCACCAACTCGAACCATCAGAGTGCTTCTGAGAATACGAACCATCCGCAACTGCTGAGAGTCTCCAAACTGGTGAAAAAATCACAGATTTTAATGAAAATATCATTAGGCATGTAGTCAGGCATAAATATATAGCTGTGCTGCCCCATTTACACCTGGTATTAACATCTGATTTGAGCATTAGCATGGCACTCGTTGGTTCTGGTTTTAGACCATTTATTTCTGGTTCACTTAGAATTCACACTGAGCAACATCTCATGATGACAACATGATGAGAAGAACCAGGTATGCTTGAGAATTCTGTAATTTTAGATCTTGTGACATCACATCCTGTTTTTGGTTCATTTAGATGTCTTTGGTCCATGTTGTGTTCATATATCAGTCAAACTAGTTTGGATGGTAGCATCCACACATATTCAAACGAGGAGACATGTTTGAGACGCACTTCACAATCAATGGCAATCTGTGTCACCTGATTAGTTGTGATCAAATCACCAAGACCAGTTGTGAATACAAGGTATACAATGTCTTTTTTCACGTTTTAAATTACTTTTTTCACATCAGTCTACACTCCACACTCTACAAACTGGTTTGTAACAACTTTGCACATTTATTAGAAATAAAAAAACTTTGAAACTACACTTGAAATGTAGCTCAGGACCCCTCATATTGCTTGTAGATGTTACTACACTTTGAGTGATGTTAAACTGTGGCAAATTCATTTGAATGAGTATGATTTGTAAAGGTACACACCTTTCAAAAAAAGGTCTAACAGCTAAAAATGCATCATCAGAGCGTAAACTAATCCCTGAGATCAAAATAACTGCCTGTAGAACTCAGAAATCTGCTGCACTGACGATTCACAGAAGCATGTAGCCTCCATTATCCATAATGGAAGATGCTTGGAACAACTAGGACACTTCCTAGAGCTGGCCTCCGGTCCAGACTGAGCTGCAACACTCCATCAATCCGGTCTTTATGGCGGTGTGGCCAAACTCAATAATGTCCTCATTGAAGACACATGAACCCCCCGAAAAAAAATGAATGTGAGAAAATGTGAGAGAATGTGAGAAAAAATATTCTCTGGTCTGATGAACCTCAATTCCAAGCATGTTTGAAGAAAACCAAGCACTGCTCACCCCCAGTACCATCCCAAAAGTAAAGTGAGCTGGTAGCAGCCTTATGCTGTGGGGCTGTTTTTCAGTGGCAGGGACTGAGGGACTCAAAAAAGAAAAGCTCAAAACAGCAAAATATCGAGCCTTAAAAAAAAACTAGTCCAGGGCATTCAGAACTTCAGACTGGGCAGAAGGTTCACCTTCCAGCAGGGCAATGAGCTTAAGCACACAGCAAGAGTGGCTTATAGCCAACTCTGTGAATGTCCTTAAGTGGCCCAGCCACAGCCTGGGCTTGAACTCAATCAAATATTTCTGGAGAAACCTGAAAATGTCTGCCAGCCCCAATCCAAGATGACAAAACTTGAGAGGTGAAGAGGCGAGGCGAAGAATGGCGGATAATTTCCAAATGAATATGTGCAAAGCTCATCACATCATATCCCAAAAGACTTGAGGCTGTTAAGGGGCTTCAGCTAAGTACGTAAGTAAAGTTAAGGGTATGAATACTTATGCAATGTACTTATTTCAGAGTTTTATTTGTAATAAATTTGCAAAGTTGTCACAAATCTGTTTTTTGCTTTGTCATTATGGTGTATGAAGTGTAAATTTATGTAGGGGGAAAAAAGTCATTTAAAGCAGTTTGCAAGGTTGCAACATAAAACGTAAAAAAATGAATACTTTCGCAAAGCACTGGAAACAGCATGATTTGTGCCTAGAATTTCACTCACCCTGTAGCGGTTTGCGCTAATTTGCTCTACTTGAAATCTCTTTGGACAGTTGCATTGAGACACCTGACGACTCACCTGCAGAATTGAGTTCTTCGTTAGTCGTCTTACAGAAACATTCAATGTATCTAAAAATGTATAAACAGCTACTTATACCTCCTCATTGATTTGGTCTGTGTCTATCGTCCTTCTGTAAGGGTCTCGGCTTGGATGGAGGGCACTCACAAATTCATAGTAGTCAATGTATCCATCGCCGTTAACATCAAATATGTTAGCAACTGCAGTCATTTCCAGGGAGTTGGTGGGAAATTCTGTACATATGCACAGGCAAATAGTGCAAAAAGTTACATACATCAAACCAAACAACTCGATGCAAAAAAAGCAACCAAGTGCGTTAAAACTGCTCACTAGAGGCCAGAACACTGTCGATGAACTCCTTGTGAGTGATACGGCCATCCTGATCTCGATCGATGCTACGAAAAACATCTAGTATCCGGGATTTGAGGTGACTTATCCACTGCATGTATCTTTTCCGCCAGATGTTGAAGTCAAAATTAGCAAACTCCTCCAGCTGCGTGTGCCAAGGAAAATGATTCATTATGGATTTGAACACAAATGTATTGTTTTATCAAACCCACAGCGCAGTCATGATCACCTCTTTTAGCCTCTGCAGATGTTCCTCTAGTCTGCTCTGTCTGTTGTGGGCCAGGAGCCAGAGTTTCCTCCATTGACTCACTAGCTGACACATCATGGGCGTCTGAGGGTCCAGTTTCTCCAGTGGAAGAGGAACAGATGGCAAGGGCTTTGCTGTGCCTCTCCTCTCTATGTATGAATACAAACCAAGGAGATTACAGCTGAATGCGTGCACACAATAATCACATCAGTGAATCACACAGGTTCTTTACTCACTTGCTGGTGCCTTCCGACTGGGGGAAACCTGCTGCTTGGGAACCAGTTTGTGTTTACAGGATTTTGTGGCGTTTTCAATTTCTGGTACTTTCCCTTTCATCTCGTCCATAAAATCCTGTAAAAACGCATACAGGTTTGAAATGACATAAGTGAGTAAATGCCAGAATTGTCATCTATTCCTTTAGGCTTAATGGGAATAGATTATTATTGGCTATTATTACCGCGTGCTGAGTGATGAGGTCTGCAGTGAGCTCTAAGTCTTCAGGCAGTGGCTCCTGTTCCTTTAGATTGAGAGACCCTTCAGTGGAGGAGATCCAGTCCAGTAATCGCTGTACCTCCTCTCTCTCTGCCTCGAGAGTAGACAGTGTAGTCTGGATCCTCTCAGCCTGTTGCTTCGCCCACGTCTGGACCTGAGCCATGAAATCACACTTATAACATACTTATACCTCTTTGCACAGTCAGAGATATCCAGTAATGATTGCCAAGGGCTTTTTTTTTCCATGGGCATTAAAAAATCCTACATGAGACAACATTACTGACCCTGCATTTTGGCCAAAAGTACTTTTGGCTAAACCCTATAGAGGGTTTGCACTTATGTCACAGTTTGGCAAATGTCACTTATGTCACTTGGATGTAAACAACAGCATGGATAATGTACTACTGAATACATTGTCTTGCTGCAGTGAGAGGAAAAAAAAAGTAATCACCAGCTCATTTTATATGTTTGCCCGCTGACAAAGAAATGATTAGTCTATGATTTTAATGGTAGGTTTATTTGAACAGTGAGAGACAGAGTAACAAAAAAAAAATCCAGAAAAATGCATTTCAAAAAAGTTATAAATTGATATGTATTTCATTGAGTGAAATAAGTATCTGACCTCTTTGCAAAACATAACTTAGTACTTGGTGGCAAAACCCTTGTTGGCAATCACAGAGGTCAGATGTTTCTTGTATTTGGCCACCAGGTTTGCACACATCTCAGAAGATTTTGTCCAACTCCTCTTTGCAGATCCTCTCCAAGTCATCCTCTCCTTTGTTGCCTTCACTGTTTGTTTTGGGTCATTGTCATGCTGGAATACCCATACACGACCCATTTTCAAAGCCCTGGCTGAGGGAAGGAGGTTCTCACCCAAGGTTCTCGCCCTGTCCATTGTCCCTTTGATGTGGTGCAGTTGTCCTGACCCCTTAGCAGAAAAACAACCAGTTCTCCTCTGAACCATTCAGATGTTCATTGGGAAAATTCAGACGGGCCTTTCCTGAGCAGGGGAACCTTGCGGGCGCTGCGGAATTTCAGTCCTTCATGGCGTAGTGTGTTACCAAATGTTTCTTGGTGACTATGGTCCCAGCTGCCTTGAGATCACTGACAACATCCTCCCGTGTAGTTCTGGGCTGATTCCTCATCATTCTCATGATCATTGAAACTTAACAAGGTGAGATCTTGCATGGAGCCCCAGACAGAGGGAGACTGACAATTATTTTTGTGTTTTTTCCATTTGCGAATAATCGCACCAACTGGTCTCACCTTCTCACCAAGCTCCTTGGATATGGTCTTGCAGCCCATTACATCCTTGGACAGCTCTTTGGTCTTAGCCATGGTGGAGAGTTTGGAATTTGATTGATTGATTGATTGCTTCTGTGGACAGGTGTCTTTTATACAGGTAACAAACTGAGATTAGGAGCATTTCCTTTAAGCGAGTGCTCCTAATCTCTGCTTGTTACCAGTATAAAAGACACCTGGGAGCTAGAAATCTTGCTGATTGATAGGGGATAAAATATTTATTTCACATAGTAAAAGGCAAATTAATTTATAACTTTTGTGAAATGCATTTTTCTGGAATTTTTTTTGTTGTTATTCTGTCTCTCACTGTTAAAATAAACCTACCATTAAAATTATAGACTGATCATTTCTTTGTCAGTGGGCAAACATATAAAATCAGCAGTGGATCAAATACCTTTTTCCCTCACTGTAATTTATGCTGTCTAAACCATGAAAAAAAACTTGTGGAAGCTGCTAAATCATATAGAGATGACTTAGTAAGCAGAAAAGTGTGGTAAAGAGTAGTATTAATTAAGATATAAGCCTAATATTTCACCTGCCTGACCCAAAATGATAAGAACAAACACAAATGTTGTCAAGATTCTCGCCCTTGAAATTCTGGTTCAGTTGGCCAACCACAAATGTTCTTCAGACAGACTTTTGCAGTCTTCTCCTTGATTTGTTATAACTTTTGGCAGTGTATAGAACTCCAAATGTTTTTCCTGGTCCGACCGATTAGTACAGCCCAAAACATGACAATAATTGACCATTTTCAGCAGCAAGAATTAGCTAAATTTTTAAGTTCCATTCATTTCAGTGGAGTTTTTTACGTTCTGTGCCACCAATATGGCAGATTGATGATGCGTTGTGAAAACACTCTATAAAGCCGACAGTATTATATTTAATATCCTATTTTCCGAGGCAATATGACTTCTGTCATCTGATTGAGTTTTTTATTTTTCTTAACTACTCTAATTGTACAAATGTCCAAAGCTGAAGGCTTGTCTTATTGCTATCTAATCTTTAATGATTGTTATAAAGTAAATGTAAAAATAACTTTGATATTATTAGTCATATTTCCAGATGAACACTGAAGCAGCTTGGCTTTACTTGAATCTTTACATGAATCATTTTTTTTGTCTCAAATCTGATCATCAGGCTTTTGAGGAACATTTATTTGTTAATCTGTCAATCATTGGATTGCACAGCATTGTATGTTGTGATCATCAAACTCAGCATTTAAATATCATCTACTAAGACATATAATTGACGAATGTGACTTCTAGAACCCTGGACACTTTTGCTCATCTACTGTAGTTGTCAACTAACTGCAACTAATTAATATCTAGTAATCACTGTCTAACTCGACTCACCTCTTCATAGCGAGTCTTTGTGATGCTGATCCATGATTTGATAGTGATGACAGAATCCGGATGGCAGGAGGACAGAATCTCCTCACCTAGTCTGTGAATGTTCTCAAGTGCAGTCTGTTGAGCATTTAAGAAACTCATCGACTCCTGCAAATCACAAACACAATGATGTGAAGCTCATATGATGTGACTCTCTGGAGTGCAGTAATCAATGAGTAAATCCATCTTACCTGATGACAGGTACAAAATGCCAGAAGAGCTTCCTCTTCTTCAGGCAGCACTCCGTACTTCAGGACCCTCTCAACATCCGAAAGATGATCCAGGAACGAATGAACCATTTCATCGAACTCTTCCGCCTGAGAAGAAATATGTTGGGATTATCAAATATGTCTGTACCTCACAAACATTCATCACATCCAGGAAAAAAGATGTAAAGTACAGTGTTATTACTACACTTCATATTTTTTAATAATTTAAATTATTTTTTTTAATGTTTTCCCTTTTTAAATGTCTTATATACATTTTAGTTTTTTAGTTTGCAGTTTTAGTAATTTTCAACTTAAGCTTATTTTACTTCAGCTAGTTTCAGACAAAATTTCTACTTATCTTTTAGTTTAAAGTTTTTTTTTAATTACTGTTGTATCTTATTTCTGTAGTAAGCAATGTGTTGGGATATCAAATATTTATAAATGCACAATGTGAATAAGAGGGAAAAAATTCTTTTTAATTGTAGTTAAAGTTTTAGTCATTTAAAATTTGTATTTCAATTTTAGTAATGCAAAGAAATTTGCAAATAACTGAAATAAAATAAGTTGTTTTATGTTTTCTTTCTGTGTGCAATATGCTGGGATTATCAAATATGTTGTATATCTCATAAACATTCATCACCATAAGTACAGTGTTACTTAAGTAATATTATACTTTGTATTTATTAATAATTTGAATTTGTTTCTAAATGTTAAGTTTTTATTTTAATTGTAGTTAACGTTTTAGAATATTTGTAATGCATTTAATCAATTTGATCATTTTTTTCTTTTTAATGTCTTTTATTAATTTTGTAATTTAGAAACTAAAAACAGACATTTTGCCTTTGCAACTATCAGAAATATATAGTTTTTTAATATTCCATTTAATTTCTGTTAATAATTGTTTTATTTATATGACTGCACATTTAAAAAAAAAAGAGTTTACAGTAACAACACTACAGTACATTGAATGTCTTTGGATAAAAGTGTCATGCAAATGCATAAATGTAACTATAAGTGACTAAAAATGATAAATTTGTTTGTGAATGATGGTCCCATGATTATCAGTGGTGTGTGCTGGTACCTGTTGAAGTGCTTCCTCTAGTCGAGTTTGTCTGGACACTGAAAGTTTACACACAGCCTCCCAGCGGGTCTCCAGCTCCTCCATCTGCTCCTGCAGCCAGTGGGCATCGGCTGTGCTGCTCCGCGTCAGATCCCTGACTGACCGCTTCAGTGTTCGGATACAGCTGGCACGCTTCCCGAGCTCCCGCTGGAACACCTGCGCATCAGAGAAGGTGCAAGTATCACCTATAGCAGCTTAAACACACTAAGTTAACATATCCTGAGATGAGCTGTACCTTGTGCTTGTCAATCAGATTGTTGACCAGGTCTTTTTCACCACAGACAGGCACATCTTCAGCCAGCTGTGGCTCGGCTCTGTACAGCCAATCATTAAGAGCCTGCAGAGCGTCAGTGAATCTGCCCGAAAACAGCAAAGCTTCTTCCAGCTTGTGTTGCCTTGGGACAGAAAAAGCAGAGTTTAGAGATCAGAAAGAGACTCAGTTCACTACAGAGCAGCTGTCGCAGCTCCCGTCAGCTCACCTCTCACTGGATTTGCCGCTGATGGTGTCCCATGAGTCTCTAAGCTCAGACACCATGTTCTCCAGGTGCTGCGTGTCTTCAGGACTCTGGGCTTTGTCCTGCAGCGAACGGCCACTCTTCAGACAGGCCTCATACATGGGCCGCTTCGAGCGGAGCAGTTTCTGGAACTCCTGAAAATATACAATGCACTTTGTAAATGAACATTCGTAAAGAATTGACTGCTTCTGTGGTGAAATGTCCAGTGTGGTTTATACTTTTTTAAATAGATTATTTACCTAACCCTACTAACAATAGACTTTTATAGGAGTTTATATGTTGCAGTTGTGTTGTTTTTTTCACAGAAAAAGAAATAAAAAAGGTTATAAAAAGGCAACTTTTTATCTCAAAGTTTTGATATCTTTTCTCACATTTTCAGCATTTTTGTGTATTTGAACCCTTTCCAACAATGACTGAGATCCATCTTTTCACACTGAGGACAACTGAGGGACTCATATGCAACTATTACAGGTTGCTTAGCTCCTATTTAAGGTTCAAACACTCACTGATGCTCCAGAAGGAAACGTGACGCATTAAGAGCGAGGGGTGTAAACTTTTGAAAGGAATGAGAATGTGTACATTTTTTTATTTTGCCTCAATATAATTTTTTTCATTTAGTACTGCCCTTCAGAAGCTACAGAAGATACTTACATGTTTCCCAGAAGACAAAATAAGTTCAATTTATCCTGATCTTCAAATTCAAAAGTTTTCACTCCCCTGTTTTACTGGCCGATACCGATCATTGGGCAATACATCCCTAATTCATTGTTAATCCTACACCATTTTTTCAGTGTACTATGTCATTTTTTTTTCAAATACAATATAAAAGTTTGGCACCGCGGGACTGGCCAAAATGTCACTTGACCCGAAGCACTCTCACACTGGCCTTGGACCAGTGTGTCATCCTTGCTGTGTCCTGAGAAGTGCAGTACCTTTTGTTCAGTAAGCTGCTGTTTGATCTCTTCCTGTGACACAGCAATCTCTTTGTGTGTGTCCAGTGTCTGTTCAACCTCTGTCATCCAGTCCACCAGTAAGTGCCATGATTCATTAAACTGTGTAAGCAAAGAGCACAAAATTTTAGTATTTTCCAAATAAGTTCCTGAGAACAGAGGTTTCTCTGTCGGTGTTGTAGTTCATATTAGAAGTGAATACCTGTTTAGCATGTCTCTTGACATCCTCAAGTGTTTTCCCCCTCTCTGTGGTGTGTTGAAAGAGTTTCTTGTATCGGTCCTGAACGGTCATGATGAGGTTCTGCACCACATCGCAGTCTTCCTTCCTGCTGAGCTCCGAAAGACGCGTGGCAGCGGTTTCCACGCTTGTCTTCCTCTCTCCATAAGACTGCACCTCACCTACCAGCACCTACAGACAACACGACTGAATCACACAAACACTCACAGCTACACATGTACACAAACAGATGCAGGTGCAGACGCACATACCCTGTGCTCCTGAAGCTGAGCGGTGACGGTGTCCAGGATGAAGCTGGGTGCAGGCAGAGTGTTTATGGTCTCCTCACACTTGGCCATTTTGGTCAGCAGGTCTTGGACATTACTATTAAACTCCTTTGCGAGACCAAGTCCCTCGGTTAACTTTGCCTATAAAATATATACCAGGGATATTACAGTTAACTAAACTAAAACAAAAATATTTGAAGAACATATTAAAGCCTCTAAATCCATCTGACGTCTTTCTTTAAAAAACACATTTTTATAAAGCTACGATGTATAGGTTTCTACCTAAGTACCGGTACTTCTGACTGGGCCAAGGCTGGGATTTTAGCGAGTTTGAAGTAAGTATTTGGTGGTCGTATAATGTGTTGAGAGCATTCACTCAGTATCATTATCTCATTTTTGACTGAGATGGCTTTTAGAGGGTTTTGCATCAAACTCTTCCATTGTTACTTCAAATTAAGTGTTAATTAGTTTTACAAATAATATGTATAAAATCCTTTTAAATTCAAGAAAATTAAACTCTCAAAACTGTTTTTGTAGAAACTGTAGATGTAGGTGGCTATTTTTATGCAGAATATGCTGTCATCACCTTTCTTTCTTGCATTTTAGCGTAGACAGCGCTCCACTTCTGCTCCAGTATGCATAAGCTGTGCTCTGTGCTGGAGCCCCGGGCCACTTCACTGCCCTCCAGCATCCTGTGGATGGCGTTGCGGACATTTGTGTAGGCGTGCATTTTAGAGTCCATCTCGTTACACAACTCCTGCAGCACACCATACAGAAACAAGTCAGACCTCATTGTAGGATCATGTTTTATAAACACAGTTTGCAGGGTTAAGACTCCAAAAGTTCAGCATGCAGAATTAAAGTCCTCATTACCAAATGAGTGTTCAGTCTCTCATTGGCAGAGTCTGGCATTCCCCACACTGTCTTACTGGATGACAGTCTCAGGTCTGTGTGTTCCAGCCACTGCAGGAGATCCTGGATCTCCATGGTTACGTCCTGAACCTGAAATCCAGTCATAAGGGCTGAGTTTAAAATACACTGCAAATCGGCAGTGAATTATCTAAAATATATGTATAAATATAATTAATGACCCTGGTGTGCCCCAAAAAGTGGTTAATTTTTGTATGTTTTTTTTTCCCCAACCTTTTTATGCTTTTGAGCATAAAAGTGAACCTGCTGAATTGGCTAACAAATTACACAGCTGTTGTGGAGTCACCAACTCACTGATTAATTTATTGATGTTGTCAGAGTGGGTCTTCAAATTCAGTTAAAGGGGTCATGAAATAAAAAACTGAAATGTTCTTGTCTATCTATCTATCCATATATATTAGGGCTGCCCTCGACTAATTTGTTTTTCTGGTCGACTAGTAGTCGTTCATTTTAAGCATTAGTCGACTATTAGTCACGTTAATAAACTGTATAAATCATACTAATGAGCTTTTAATTGGCTACATAGACTAATAAGCGTTCAAGCGCACCGGCAGAAGTGTATCAGGGAAAAATAGTAAGGAATGCTTTCTTTGCTTTCAGCTTAATAGATGAAGTCGGCGGATTACATAATCTGAGAATATCTGTTTTCTATTTGAATTGATTCATTTGAAAGTAGACATTTCACTCTCTATAGAGCGTCTGTAAGGTAAGTTTGTAAGTGACTATTAAAATTTTGGTCAATCAAGCCTCTTTTCGTCAACTAACAGTTAGTCGACTAACAGGAAGAAGTGTGTACTTTTTTGAGAAAAGGGTTAAAAAAAAAGTTTTTTTTTGTGCTTTTTGGGATTTGGTAATAATATGTATTTTTTTTTTTTTTTTTTTTGAGAAAAGGAAAATGTAAACATATGAGCACAATGAGACTGAGACTACCTAAAACCATTCTGTATTCATGAATACTATAATCTGGTTTATTTGTTGGTGTTTGTGGTCACCTGACTGAGGTTATTTTCCAGCTCTAGCTGTCTGCGCTCTGTCTCACAACGCACAAATTCCCAGCGTTCATTCAGCTGTTCCAGACGAGTCTGCAGGACATGTGAACTGTCTCCCGCACCAGACTCCATCAGGTTTCTGCCGGCCTGGTTCAGAGAGTCTACCGTGTGTACATGGGACATCACATCATTCCGCAGAACCTAAGAGCACACAACAAAAAATTTTGTTTAAAAATAGTAGCCAATATACAGCATAGACTCTGTGTGTAGAATGCTGTAAGCAGTGACTGGAGTGAACGTGATTTCACCAAGTACAACGTGTTTCTGGACAAAATTCCAGTCAACCAATCGGAATTGATGGATAAATTTACAGGAAATCAGTTTTAGACAACCAGTATTGATTGCATGCTTCTGCACCCTGATTTTAGAGATTAATTATGGTTAGGTTTAGAGGTAGAGGTAGGGACAGGGTTAGGTCCATGTTTTTGGACAGTAATGTTGTATACAGTATTCATACCCCTTCACTTTTTCATATTTTGTTATGTTGCTGCCTTATGTTAAACAGTTTTAAATTACTTTTTTCCACATCAGTCTACACAAAATTTTCACAACAATTGTCACAACTAAATTTATTAAAAATAAAAAACTGAAATAAGTATATTGCATAAGTATTCACTCAGTAACTCACATTAACTCAGTACTTAGTTGAAGCACCTTTACAGCCTGAAATCTCTTTGGGTATGATGCAACAAGATTTGCACGTAAACATTTGGTAATTATTTGTCATTATTTGCCATTCTTCTCCTCATCTCTTCACCTCTCAGGTTCTGTCAGCTTGGATGGGGGCTGGGAGTTGTCTATAAGCCACTCTTGCTGTGTGCTTAGGGTCATTGTCCTGTTGGAAGATGAACCTTCTGCCCAGTCTGAGGTGCTCTGGACTGGGTTTTCGTTAAGGCTATCTCAATATTTTGGTGCAGTGAGCTTTTCTTCTACTCTGACGAGTCCCTTAGTCCCTGCCACTGAAAAACAGCCCCACAGCATGATGCTGCTACCATTGCACTTTATGGTGCATGATAATGCATGGAATTGAGGTTCATCAGACCACAGAATCTTGATTCTCACAGTCTGAGGGTCCTTTGTTGTTGTTGTTTTTTTTTTTTGTAAATTCCAAAGGTGTTTTGATGTGTCTTCACTGAGGAGAGGATTGAGTCTTGCCACACCACCATAAAGACCAGATCGGTGGAGTGTTGCAGTGATGTTTGTCCTTCTATAAGTTTCTCCCATCTGCATATATGATCATGGAGCTTAACTAGCAAACATCA
Source organism: Cirrhinus molitorella (assembly GCA_033026305.1). NCBI lineage: Eukaryota > Metazoa > Chordata > Actinopteri > Cypriniformes > Cyprinidae > Cirrhinus > Cirrhinus molitorella. The sequence continues at coordinate 32,638,735 of CM065123.1, read as the reverse complement.
GGTTCTTGGTCACCGCTCTAGCCAAGGTCCTTCTCCATCAATTGCTCAGTTTGGCCAGGAGGCCAGCTCTATGATGAGTTCTGGTTGTTTCAAACTTCTTCCATTAAGGTTAATGGAAACTACATGCTTCTGTGAACCTTCAATGCAGCAGATTTTTTGTAATTTTCCCCAGATGTGTGGCTTGATGTAGTCCTGTCCCTGAGCACTACAGGAAGTTTTTTTTTACCTCAGGGCTTGGTTTTTGCTCTGATAGCATTTTGAGCTGTAAGACCTTTTATTAAGCCTTTCCAAATCATACTCATTCAACTGAATTTGCCACAGGTTAACTTCACTCCATTTCATACTAAAATGAGCATAAATCACTGCAAAAGTGAGGAGACAGCATTGACAAGAATGCTTGTATAAAAACATGCAGACAACTTAGAGTTTGCATTTGTACCTTGTGTTTAGCTAGCTCTATCTCACAGGTTTGCAGGTCAATGCTGATTGGCTGAGAGGCTTGCAGCAGGTCCGCCGTATGGGAGAGCCAGGAATGCAATTCATCAAGAGTGTTCTGGAACTGACCCAAGCCCAGCAGTGCACACTCCAACTGGTGCTGCTCGAAAACACAGTGCTCTTGTTGAAGTACTGTTATGATGACGCTGTATATATATATATATAAACATTTTTTTTTTTTTATTCGATGAGATTTTACCTGTCGGCTGACAGTCTCTGACTCCAGGTTGTCCCATCGCTGACGGAAGTCGCACAGTGGAGAGACAGACCCAGGCCGCTCGGTGCCCGGGGAAAGGCGACAAACAAAGCGATGGTTTAGACTCTCAATCTCGATCTTCTTCTGATAGAGCTCTCGCTTAAATTCCTGAAAGAAGAAAAGTCACAAGGTTACAAATTTGCTTATGACACAATTTTCAGTTTCTCAAGGTAAGTTTGTGTGGTCTTACTTTCAGGTCGCATAGCTGCTCTTTAACTGATCCCAGATCAGATCCCACTGAGAACTCCTCTGTGGATTTCAGCTCTGCAGACTTCAGCCACTCAAAGAGTCCCTTCAAGAGAAGATCATATTTTTAAACTTGCTTTTGTAGTGTTCTTTTGACCCATCCTATAGTATATGAATATTTATAAATGTCAGTTTTTTTTTCCATTGTCTCGTGGAGTCAACCAACAAGAGAATTCACTGACATATGCTGGCTTTAATCCAAATTCTGTATGGTTAGCTTTGGTCTCTCTCACAAGGGCATCCAAAGGTCCTGCCAATTGGCAGGAAATTGGCCAGTCTGTTAGAGACTCTACAACCACATGGAGGCATGAATACCGAAATACTACAACTGTAGACAGAGACCTAACACCACTGGACGATACAAAATAGAAAAAGTGATGAACAGACTATAAGTTTGGATTGTACTTCATTGTTTTCTACAGTAAGTACAAACTTCATTGGGTAGGGTGATCATATATACTATTTCTAAATTGCCTAAAATTTCTTGGTTTTGGCTTTGTTTCCTGTTGTTTTCATACTTGGTGAAGGTAATTACTAAAAAATAGTTTAATTAATAGCGTTGTAGGCATTGTACAAAATTGACCTATCGTGGCATGCAATGGTGGGATCAACACAAAACAGTCAAAGTCATTTATGAATACAGCAGAGAGAACATCAATAGGAAAACAAAGCTAAAACTTGGACATTTTAGGCATTTTAGAAAACTTGTTTTAAACTTTTAATTTAGGAATATGAGGCATTTAGGAAAATTAGGGAAATGACTTGTGGTTAACTCACCTGCATGCTGTCCTGATAATGGAGAGCCATTCGTAAACATTCTTCTAGCTTACTGTTGCACTCTGTCCAGATCTTACTGAGATTGTTCCACGTGCCATAAAGCTGCAGAAAAGATCAGTTAAATGAACAGTTAAATGTGAACAACTGACTGCATGATGTACAACATTTTCTGGGGGGTTTAGTGTCATTTCATTTTCAAATACAAACCTCATCCAAACTTTTAGTGACCTCTGGCTTGTCTGTTTCACCACAAGCTGACATGAGTTCCATTCCCAGAATTCCTAGTGTATCCAAGTCACCTTGCAAAGAATCAATGTCTTCCCTGAGTGTCTGAGAAGACAGGATAAGAGAGTTTGGATGGTATGAAGCAATGATTTGATTCTGAACTTTTAGGATGCAATGAGAAAACATCCTTAGATAACCCTGCTGAGCATATGTTCTGTTTTCGATGTTAATGCTAGCATGGGATGTATTGCTAAAGGCTGTTAAAGCAAATCTAACAATATTACTCTGGTCAACCAGCTTGAACAGCATTTTCAGCTTTTCTGGTTCAGCATCATGTTTGTACCCTACCTGCATGGTCTCCAGGCTCTGTCGGATGGTTTCTGAATCTGATCGACTGGAGTTGAGGTCTAGAACAGCTTGCTGGGCATCATTCAGTCCAGTTGTCATGTCACTTAGATCAGTCCAGAACCTGACTGCCAGATCCAGAAGATTGAGAAGAAACTTCTCCCTCTCCTGAGCTTGCCTTTGAGCCTCCTCCCAGCGGCTTGTTAGACTGCAAACACGCTCTTGAATAGCTGAAATTGGAAGGGGTATTACCAAGATCATCATAGACAGACCATGCTATTGAAACAGCAATGGTTATGACATGCTGCATCATGTAATGCTGTATGTGGCAGAAGATGTATGTGATTCATGCTTGAGGTACCTGTGCCAATGGAACTGTCCCCAAGAGCCCCTGTGTTGGTCAGGAGCTCCTGAGCCTGTGTCCTCACACTGCTGAGGTCCAGATCCATTTTGCAGAGCTCAGATAGTGTGTGCTTGTTGTCCTGTAGCTGCTCCTGAATTCGTGGGGTGAGGCCCTGAAGAGCCATTGAGGCCTGCAGGTGACTACACAGACGCTCCAATCTCTCTCCAATCAGAGTCATCCTCTCATTCAGCTGACATGGACATACAGAATGTCAGGAGTGAGCTAGCATGTATGCAGCTAAAATGTGGCAATGACACATTGCTATACCAAACCATGTTAAACCAACTACCTTAGGAAACTGATTTATCTAGATTATCTAGTACAGTTGAAGACAAAATTATTAGCTCCTTATAAAATATTTCATTATTTTTCAAATAACTCCCAAGTGTTGTTTAACAGAAAGACGATTTTATCAACACAGCATTTTTAAACATAATACTTTATTCAGGAAGCTTTTAGGGTTTGTAATACAAATAGAAATAAATGTATAACCAAGAATTTTAAAAAGTCTACTGGTCAAAATTATTAGCCCTCTGATGTCAATAGTTTTGCTTGATAACAGCCTTTGGTCGTTTGCTGTAGTTCTCAACAAGTTTCAAGCATGTCTCCTGAGGAATGACAGCCCATTCTTCCTTAGCAAATCTCTCAAGCTCCTCCAGATTTGTTGGTCTTCTGGCACAAACTCTGGACTTTAGTGTGCCCCACAGATTTTCTATTGGATTCAAGTCTGGGCTTTGTGCAGGCCAGTCAAGTACACTCACTTTGCTCATTTGGAGGTATTTCTTCACCAGAAGTGAGGTATGCTTTGGGTCGTTATCGTGCTGGAAGACAAAACGTCGACCTAAACCAAGTTTTCTTGCAGACTGTCTGAGGTTGTCTTTCAAAATCTTCTGATGAGATTCCCAGTTCCAAACGCACTGAAACATCCCCACAGCATTATACTCCCACCACCATGTTTCACTGTGGGAATGGTGTTCTTGGGGTTGAATGCCTCTCCCCTCTTTCTCCAAACATAGGCAACATCTCTATGTCCAAAAAGCTCTAGTTTTGTCTCATCTGACCAAAGGACACATTTCCAGTATACATCATATTCCCCCAGGTTGTCCTTAGCAAACTTCATTCTAGCTTGGAGGTGTCTCTTCTTCTGAAGTGGAGTCTTTCTTGGTCGGCAACCTCGCAGTTCATTCCTGTGCAGGGCTCTAATGGCTGTCTTCATTGAGACATCAATTCCAGACTTGGCTAGGTCATTCACTAGTGTCTTGGCAGTTGTTCTTGGGTCTTTAGAAACCTCTCTCACTAGTTTTCTTTCCAAGTTTTTGAAATCTTTCACTTCCTGCCTCTGCCCATCTTGTTCTCCACTGTGTTGGTCTCTTTAAACTTCTTGATAATGCATCTCACTGCAGTTCTTCACACTTGAAAATGCTTTGATAAACGTGTGTATCCTTCTCCATCTTTATGAGAATTACCAATTCTTTCTCTCAAGTCCAAACTAATTTATTTTGTCTTTGCCATGATGACAATGCATATTATTTTACTAGTTGTTTTGCAAGATACAAATCCTCAGCTTAAAGAGCAATTTAAAGGCTTAACTAGGTTAATTAGGTTAATCAGGCAAATTAGGTTAATTTGGCAAGTCATTGGACAACACTGGTTTATTCTATAGCTGATGAAACTAATATTTTCTTAAGGGGACTAATAATATTGACCTTAGCAGTTTTTTACTTATTTATAAATAAGAAATCAGACTTTCTCTAGAAGAAAAAAAAAAGGAAATAATGTGAAAACATTCTCTTGCTCTGTTAAACATCATATGGGGAAATATTGTTAAAAAAAAAGTAAAATTTCACAGGGGGCTAATAATTTTGTCTTCAACTGTATGCATCGTATCTCTTTCTTGCAAAACAATGCTGAGGCAGAAATTAGACTTTATTGCAAGAAGATAATAAAAGTCGAGATGCCTACAGAACATCAGACCATCTCACTCTCAGCTCATCCTTTTATACAGTTGTCAACCAAATTATCTTATTGCAGGTGTTCCCCTCCTAACACTCCCTAATTCCTCCACCATGGTCACCTCATTAATTGATCTTTTGTTCTCTTTGTAAGGATTGCAGACTGCCAACTAGCCAATGTCAAATTGTATCACAAAGTGAATATTTGCCTCATTTTTATTCAAGGAACATATTGAAGGCCATGGGGGCCAAAAGAGCAATTTAGTATCAGTGCGAATACCAACCACAAGTAACTTCAGCTAAAATCCCAATCTTTCCCGTGTGACTTTTCTCACAGTCATGTAGGCCATGAGGCATTCAAAGCACATATTTCTTTGACAGTATTCAAACTACAGTTCTACAGTTGATTTCTGTGTGATAAATAAGATGTTTCATCATATGCACCAGGAATCAGCATCCAATCTACATGTGTGTCACCTGTGTATAGCGAGGCAGAGATTCCTCCAGTACTCCAGCAGCTTCTCGAACCCTGTCTCTGATGGCCAGGTGCTGCACTTCAGTGTCCCTGGCTTTTTGGCAGAAGTCCTCTCCCTGAGCTGCATTCAGGTCTGATAGACGTTGGGCCAGCATGATCAGCCGTGCTATCAGCGGCTTATGCTCTGCTATGGACTCCCTGATGGCCTGTTTGGAAGTTATGGAGCACCACGATCAAACTGTTTGTATTAAATGATCTGAAACTAGTGTAATGATTTCATTACAAAGTTAAATAGATTTCCTATGTATGTGGGATGGGATCTTAATAGAATACTGAATACTGCACAACAATTATGCATTTACTAAAATGGCCAAACCAATGTGGAGTCCAATGTGTTTGAACTTGAGATAGCAAATGCATCTGTTGTTAACACTTTGCTCTGAAGAAGCAGGTTGTTTAGTACCTGTAAGAGGTCCTGTTGTTCTCGGAAAGCCTCGTAACTGATGGTGTTCAGGGTAAACTGACCAATAAGGGCTTCGGTTTCCTGTAACCATGGTAACACCTCAGCATAGCCCTCTGAGAACTGAGACAAGAGCGACTGAGCATGCTCCAGTTGAAGCATGACATGGGAATTAGTGGCAGTAGTGACCTGACACTGCTCCTGTAAGGTGTCTAATGAAGACTTTGGAGGAAAAAAAGACAGTAGTATTATGTTGGTTCTTGTCTAGGTTCTTAAGTCATAATATTTAAAAAGGTATTAAGAATGAACAGTAGCTTACTTGGAGTCTCAGGGTCTCCCCATCCTCAGTGTACGTCTGCAGGAGTTCCAAAATCTTCACCATTTTCTCAATGTTAAACTTATGCTGCAGTATCTCTACAGCAAGTATCTGCTAAACATAATTTTGAAGAATTTTACAGCGTTTCTAGTATATGCACAGAGAAAATTTTTGTGAATGTGCAAAAACTCACTTTCTGCTCATTGAGCTGGGATGCAATGACTTCTGGGTCCAGATTAATGGCTCTGAGCTCCTCCAGTGCCAGTGAGGTGTCTCTAAACCAAGCCAATTCTTTCTCAACAGCCTGCTCCAGCTGAGAACATGCAAACAGGTTGATAGGTAAGTAGGCATTTAGTAGCTGCTACACTTCAACCACTAAATTCACTACACAATCTGAATTTAGATGCCTTGCTTAGAAAGCAGCAAACTTCTAGTTGGCAGTTCTTATGCTTAAACCAATACTCCACAGAATGCCACTCTGCACTGATAACAGTGGGCCAGAATTAATTCTTTGTATGTGATTACATTGTGACATGGCTAAACAAAGGACAAAGCAATTATCCACCTGTCACTTACCTTCTGCCTCTCAGAAGAACACAAGACGGCATCCCCAGTCTGACTCTGGGCAGCAGGAACCAGCAGCTCTCTCTCGATACGACCAAGCCACAGGTGAAGGTCTTCTTGACTGGAGGTGCATCGACTAGATGCCTCTAAAGCCTGCTCCAGCCTCTGCAGGATATCAGCACTCCCCAAACTCATCACTGAGTACCGGATACGCAGACTGTCCACCCGCTCCTGCACCAGTTGGGTTTCCTCCTCTTTAGATTAACATGTGACATATCAAAAGATGTTTAAAACATGTTCTTGTGGGTACTGTAGAAGGTTGAGTGTATTCAATGACATAAAATGGGAGGTAACACCACCTGAAATCTTTTCGATAAGCTCATGAGCACATTGTTGGAGTTTCCCCAGGTCGACACTCTTAGCTTTTATCTCATCCATGACAGCCTAAAAGATGATAGAGAAATGATACTTCCTTCCACATAATGGAAATAAAATAATAATGGAAAAACAAAACATTTTCTAATGTTTTGCTAACCTTGGCCTGTCCTGTGGCTTCTTGCAGATGGAGCATCCCTCTCTCCGCAGAGCGGAGCTCAGCTAAGTCCTGATCCACAGATATAAGCCACTGCTGAAGTCTGTCTGTCCTCTCCTGGAATAGCTGAGCTCTTGGCAGAATGTCCTCTAGAATTCTGTGTCTGTCAGAACAAATCACATTCCATCGCTAATGTCAGATTTACACATACAAAGCATAAAAAGCATAAAAAGTTGTGGTTAGTTATTTTATATGTAACTACGTTTTTGGACCATAATGAGCTGCAATGTGGACCAGACTGACCTGCTGTTGGCGCCCTGAAGTAGAGCCTCCCATTTGAGTTTGAGCTGTGCGAGCTGCACTTTGGTCTTTTCACCGTCATTTCCCTGAAGCCCCTCTGCCAGGTGTGGACCCTCCTGCATCATTGTCTCCATACTGAGTCTCCTGTCCTCTAGTAGGCGCTGTAAGAGCTGCAGGACAAGAAACTATTTATTATATTTCCTTCAAGGGCACGGACTTGCAAGGAAGTGATTCTCACCCTGCATGCTCATCCCTATGCGTGTGAGAGCTTTGAAGGACTGAAGGGTGTAGGGGACCAAACAAGTGTTTCTTGAAGTGCCCTTCTGTGTCATCATCCCGTGACCACACAGAGGCACCGTCATCATACAAAGAATCTGTGCAAAAGATCATGGGACCCGAAGTATCCATCAGTTGTACTCTTTGAAATCCTTCATTCCGAACTGGCTAGTTTTGAGCACTTTGGTTTGGAATGATGCTTCAATATGGCGATCATGATTGTTTTCACTCCAAAGTGCCCTTCAAAGGGCGACATATCCCGTTTGAAACACACTATCAATCAGGATCAGAAGGGCCAAATCCAAAATATTATCTAGAAAAGCACCAAAATGTGCAGTTCTCCAGGACAAGAATTATGGTGGTCCATTTGTCAAACCTACATCAACCCTGCTCCTTGGTCAACCCTTCAACCCTGCACATGGGGCTCCACTTTTCTTCAACTTTTATCTCCAACTGGCTTCAGCACACATGGCTTGTGATTTTTTGAGTGATCCTGAAGACCTTAATTAGTTGGCTCAATGTGTATTTGATTAGGTTTTTAGCTAAACTCTGCGGGGCAGTCCCCAGGAGCAGGGATGAAGACATACGGTAAAAGATGGTCATGAACACCTCCTATGTGCCCTTTGGCACATTTTTGGCTTAAATGATATTTAACTGGCCCCTATTACAAATGCATTTTAAATGGCTTACATAAATCTGTTCATCTCTGTACAGGCTACTGAAAAAGCTTACAGAATTACCTACCTAAAGCCAGGTGTACACTGCACGATTTATAATAGTCCTTTACGACTGTTGCTTGTCCAGAGTTTTCCATTATCAACCCATACATGTTCAGTGACTGTGAGTTGCATTGCACATGGGGCTGAAATGTTGGCTATCATGCAAAGTCTATGAACGGTGGCAATACCGGTGTATTTAAGAAGATTTAAACAGTGTAAGTAGAGTTTAATGGTGGTTAGAAAAAATCTCTGCCATGAATTCTGATCATGACCTGTTTTTAAAAACAAAGACAATTTTAAGTTTGTCGTAGGAGAAAGTTTGTCTTTAACAAGACTACAGATTTTAGTATAGAATCCAAAGAATATTTTAGGATTTGTAAAATTTGTCTCAAAATTGTACAGTGTGAGCCTGGCTTAATATGTTTTTGTACAACACCCCCTATAATCCACCTTGTTCTTTCATTGTGGCACTTAAGCCAAACGCTTGTATCATGTGTCATAGAAGCATTGTGGGCATTCAGGTAAGTTTCACCTTACTAACCTAACAAAGATGGTGATCTCAAAAAGGTGAATTACTTTGTTTTTTTCGCCTCCATTCCCATATCATACACAAAGGCATTCAGAGGCTCATTATATGCATGACCTTAACCATCCCTGTTGAAAAAAAAAACAGCATATGCTGGTTAGGTATGTTTTGAAGCATGACAGCTGGTTTGAGCTGGTTTAAGCTGGTCCTTAGTTGGTCATGAGCTGGTTATAAGATGGTTATGATCTGGTTTAAGCTGGTCATGTGCAGGTCCTAAGATGGTCCTAAGCAACTAGCTCCTGCTCAGAAAGAGCTCAAACCAGCTGTCAAGTGTCAAAACATACCTAACCAGGATATGCTGTTTTTTTTTCAATAGGGATGCTTTAAGAAAAGTTTAAGCATGAGAAATTACTTGACAAGGCTTTTAAAAGCATAAGGCTTTTGTATATATACTAATGTATTCATTTTTGTTTATATCGCACCAAATGAGTTTGCAACATACCTTCTGTTCTTGCAGTTGGGCTTTCACCACTTTAAACTCTGAGGATGGTGGTTTTTGACTGGCTGTCAGCTCCTCAATCTCACAGACCCACGTCAACAGTGTTTCCAGATTTTGCTGGAATTTCAACGGATCCCTGAACTCATCTTTCAGAGCCAAAACACTTCTGCCATCCTTAAAATAAGACCAGACAATATGCTAAAATTCAACAAAATCACTTTTTTTCATAAAGAAAGTACAGTTTAAGAAAATTTAATTGAAATGTACCTTCCATTGATCTAGACTTGATTCCTGGTCTGAACTTGACTGACCATCACTCTGCAGCTGTGAATAAGAACATTTAATTGAATGCAAAATGAACAAATTGGTGATACATTGTTGATACGTTGTCTCCAAAATCTGTTAAATAAAAATGGTTAATGATGATATAAAAAAATAGGAATAAAGACAAATATGTTAGGTTCTCGATGAAGAAACTTAAAATTAAAAATAAATTGAATAACCTCTGCAAGTTCCTCAGCAGCTCCAGTAAGGACTCTAACTGTTCTGGTAACAATAGGGTCACCTCCTTTCCCCGCAGGAGGATACTCTGTCACCTCCACAATCTCTGTCACAATTGTCTCTGTCACCTCTGTGACTTCGGTAACCTCTGGAGTGTTCAGAGGCTTCCAGGACCAGGGGCTTCCAGAATCCCTTCTCTGCAGGCTGGCTCTCCTGTCCACAGATCCATACTGACTCAGGGGGGATCTTCTATACTCTGGAATATTACACCTTCTGGGCAAAGACCCATTTCGTGGTGTTTTTACTGGGGACGGAGTGCTTCGCCAGGCATTGTCCAGAGTGCTGGTAGTGGTGACAGTAGGGGCAGGGGAACTCCTCTGCTTGTCCGGTGTTGGAGTTTGTCGAAGAACATCTTCCACATCCTCTTTGCTCGTTTCTTCTTTAGGAGGTTCCGGGAGCGGCCATTCTCTCCGTTGCTGGTAGCACTCTTTCAAGACGCTCTCGTCTGACTTAACTTGTTTGGACTTTTGTCCCAAACAGCTAGGTCTGCTAATGAGGTTACCCATGATTCTTCAATCCAAGGGTTAATCGGGTCTCTGTGCCATACATACAGGGTCACCTAAACTACCTACAACACAAGGAAGGTCAAAGTGAGAAGATACTCTTCTTATACAGTAACAGTAACACCTATACCCTTCCAAGTAAACAGTATTAGTTTCCAGTTTCAACTGCAGTCTTCAAATGAGATTCACCCAGCTCTGATAAAGAACGCTAAGCTTAAATCTCAATTAGATTCCTTGCTATCCTACAAAGAACAGTCTTTCATGCCAACAAACAGCACCATCATTATTTGTACACCAGAGACGGTAACACTTGACTGAGGCTCTGTCCTGACCAAGAGGGGCCAGATTACTGCGGGAGAACTACAACATGGACACAGAATTTCTAGTACTAGCCATACAAATGCAAGTGACAAGCCTGTTTATGAGGGCAGTCTCCTCCAGGATACCCACGGTTCCTCCTGGCAGCCACAGCTACTGTCCTCTGCCAAGACTATCCCCGGGATGGCCCTGGGAAACCATTTAGCTCCTGATCAAATATGACAGGCATGGAAATGCTGCTTCATTTCTTTGCCACAAAAGAATGAACAGTGTTTTTTTTAAGTGCACGTGTTCATGGTTTACCGGGTAACACAGACCACATGCCTGAGGAGCAGGACAAGGATGAACACGTAGACACACACAGAGTTTAAAATGCAAAAAAAAATGCAAAATTTTTTTTTTGTAAACTAAAGACAAATGTATGCCATCATTCGGGTCTTTACTAGTGATAATCATTGGTTATTTCAACAGTGCTGTTTCAGTGCTCATAGAAGATTGCAGGTGGTATAACAATATGCAAAAGTGACCCACTTGTTTAGTGAATTTTCCTATAAATTTAAGACTACTAAGAAGTTTTATTTCACAATGTTGTTCATAATTTATTCGTTGTTTGAAATGAAATCATTACAATTAATAGGCCTAATTGAACATGTTAGACATTTTCTGTTATATTAAAATAGTTTATAGTTTAGGAGGCTTAGTGAAGTTAGATTATATTTGATTTATCAAATTACATGTCTCAGGTGTATCTCCTAAAATTCCTTAGAAAAAATTAATACACAGGAGAAACCGGAGCTACAAAAAAACTCTCATCACTATAATACCTATTTAAGTCTAATAATAATAATAAAAAAAAACAGTAAGACATACATTACGAGTATAGAGCTTTAAAAATGAATGTGACTAAAATTTCATTTTAATTTGTGGGTTCATATCTAAATCTCTGACTGTTGATACTTTGTCATACTTTAATGGCTACACATCTAATGTCAGGAGACATTAGATTACTGGGGTCTTTTTCAGAGCTAATAAAAGTAAATTAAACAGATCTAAATGTTCTTCAAGTTAAAAGCAGAAAAACTGTTACCTAACAAATTTGCAAACCTCTTATTTTAAAAAATGCAATGGCATGTTGGCCTTTGGTTGATGGTTTTGTTTGTGCAGGAACTACGGAGCTCTGTTGAATCCAGATAAGCATGCATGTTAATTGCACAGGTGATCTGGGTCAGTCCAGGTCATTGCGGTTCACTGCATGCTAATGGCGGGTGCTGAGGGATCTGGCTCCAGACAGCAGACAGACTCAGTGTTTCTAGATCACTGGAGCAGAAGACTTGGTATCAGCCCACATTCTAACAGGGTGGATTAACTTGTATAATGTGTGAATTGACATTGCTAACACGTGACAGGAAATACTGTAATGGTGAGGAAGCTAGCTTGATTGAGCTGAACTATTACTAAGATCTCTGTGAAACTGTTTTATTTATAAGACTTATTGGTCATGTATTTGCAACGCTACAACAGAGATGCTGGTGAATGTTAAACAAATGGCTTTTAAGAAACATTTTCTTCATTCGGTTTCCATAAAGTGAGTGCCATAAAATCTATGTAATCAATCTGAACAATGTCACCAATGACAAATGCTCTTCCTCAGATCGAGTTTAATTATATTAACCCATTCCATCCATCCCATGCCCATCTTAAATCCTTTATGGATTACACAAAGAGGATAGGAAGGAGGTTACAAAGTTGAAACAGTCAATGATCCCTGTTGAAGCCCATCCATTTGAATATAAAGATTTTCAAGCGTTATCACACCTACACTGACTGTTTGCATGGATTCAGAGGTGACATGTTACACCTCAATACTGAATATTTCATTAGAGGTGATGCCAGCTTTTGCATCTGATCATCTAAATGTGACCCTGGACACAAAACTAGTCATAAGGGTCAATTTGATTGAAATGATTTATACATCATCTTAATAAATAAGCTTTCTATTGACGTATGGTTTGTCAGGACAGGACAATATTTGACACAATAAAGACCATATTTGAAAATTTAGAATCTGACTATGCAAAAAAAATCTAAATATTGAGAAAAAGTTGTCCAAATGAAGTTCTTAGCAATGCGTATTACAAATAAAAAATTAAGTTTTGATATATTTATGGTAGGAAATTTACAAGATATCTTCATGGAACACTTAATATCCTAAAGATTTTTGGCATAAAAGAAGTATCAATAACTTTGACCGATTGGAGCGCTTCGAAACTGTTAGTGAATCATTTTGCAGCGCACTGGTTTAATGATCTGAAGTTTCAAAAAGCTCCCTCAATACTGTGTTCTTTGCTCACTTTATCTATATAATTTATTCGTTGTTTGAAATGAAATCATTACAATTATTAGGCTTAACTGTACAAAGTTGAAAAAGTCAATGATGTAGAAGTCCATCCATTTGAATATAAAGATTGTCAAGCATTATCACACCTACAATGACTGTTTGCTTGGATTTGTAGGTGACACATGGTACACCTCACTGCTGAACATTTTGTTAGAAGTGATGCCAGCTTTTGCATCTGATCATCTAAATGTGAACCTGGACACAAAACTAGTCATAAGGGTCAATTTTTGAAATGATTTATACATCATCTGAATAAATAAGCTTTCTATTGATGTATGGTTTGTTAGGACAGGACAATATTTGACCGAGATACAACTGTATTTGAAAATTTAGAATCTGATCGTGCAAAAAAATCTAAATATTGAGAAAATCGCCTTTAAAGTTGTCCAAATGAAGTTCTTAGCAATGTATATTACAAATAAAAAAATAAGCTTTGATATATTTATGGTAGGAACTTTACAAGATATCTTCATGGAACACTTAATATCCTAAGGATTTTTGGCATAAAAGAAAAATCAATAACTTTGACCGATTGGAGGGCTTCGAAACTTGTTAGTGAATCATTTTGCAATGCACTGGTTTAATGATTCGAAGTTTCAAAAAGCTCCCTCAATACTGTGTTCTTTGCTCACTTTATCTATATAATTTATTCATTGTTTGAAATGAAAACATTAGAATTAATAGGCATAACTGTACAAGTTTCCGTCATGTTAAAAACATTTTATGACATGACACCTATTATCTGGTACTTGCCTAAAAAGACGGTATATAATTTGCATTGTTAACAGATTACACTAACATTAGATTACTTAGGCTATAGTCTTACTGGAGTTACTGGACTCCGCCTATGGAGAGAGAGAAAAAAAGTGTTCAAAAGCATCCCCCCTCTGCTTTTTTCGCAAATCGCACCCTGCTAACATCCACATGCACCAAAACACAACATACTGTCCAACAGTGACCAGTTCAGTGCCTAAACAAATTAATGTAATTATCTAAAGCTTGAGATAAGTGATACAGATTGATTCTCCTTTGCATGTTTATCAAGGCTTATCTGAACCAGTCGTCCTCTAAACCCAACTCTAATGTATTCTCAGATTTAAGACCACCCTGTGTAGCCTCTTGATATTGATTTATGAGGCATGTCACAGACTGGCCCCCAGTGAGCTAGATGAACCCCTTTGATGGACAGCTTTGTGCATCAACAATCCATAAAGCATGATTAATATAGTCTCATCGCTTACAACAATTGACTCAAACTGAAAGATTCTTCTGTTATATTTGAATGAATAATAGTCAATCAAATAAAGCCGGCAGAGATGGTTCACTCCGCCTATCATAGCAATGGGTGTGGGTACTGTCAGAGAGCACCATGACAATACCCTTTCCTAATCTGACCTCAATATGGCAGACAGACGGTGTATACTGGTGTCATGCCACGTTCTGCTGGTGGATTAACTCGTATATGGAGCAGTGAGAGTGGTGGCTCTCTTGGGATGTATTTATGTCTTTTATGGATTTCCTAAAAGTCTGTGTAGGTGAGTTAGTGCAGTGCTCATGATAATGGTTTATCTAATTAAGACCCACTAGAAACTTAAGACTATCTGGTGTTAAGTGAATGCATATGAATAAACCCAATAATAAGGCATAATTAATACACAACGTTGTAGTTGAACTGATGTTACACTTTAGTCAACACGTTGATATAGAATCTAAAAGTCGATTCAGTTCTAAAAGTTGTTGCTAATAAACAAACTGAGGAAGAATATACCATTAAAATATTATATATTTACTACATGTACTAATTAAAAAAATAGATACTCACAGTACAGTGAATGCAGTTACACACAAGAGCAAATAAACTAATTATATCCAAATCCTCGCAAGCTGTTTCTACCCGCACCAAATTTGTGCCACAATCCCCTTCAGTGAAATTCAAGTGGTTTTGATAGCATCACTGTCTCCCTGCATCCAAAGCAGCATCTGGTTTCAGTGAGAAAGTTTGAATGAGCTCAGAAAGAGGTGGCAGTTGTGGCCGTTGGGGTCTCGGTGGTGCATACTTACCCCTGTGCATAGAAGAGGACAAACGGCTAACCGAACAATTCCACAAGTTCCTCCGTCATCATTCAAACAGGAGAACAAAAAACCTGTCTTCTCTCAGCATCCTTTGAGAGGCCTTCTATTCCAGACGTATAAACATGCGAAACCTTCACATTCACTTGCTCAAACAGGACCTCACTTACTCACAAATCCCGGTTTAAACACACACACTTTATGCAAGATGACCCATGCTTTTCCGTCGCCCACAGCCACAAGCAAACAATGTCCCTCTTTCCCTCCGGCTGCCCCCTCCCGTCAGCGGTATTCTCTCTCTCTTGCCTTTGTTGTGCACAGTCCCATAGAGGAATTCCTTGCTGAGGCAACCGACGGGATGTTCAGCTGCTGAAAAAGTCGTGTATGCTGTGTTTCAAGGTCCAGGATAGTGGGTATTCCCCGTCTGGTGGTTTTGGTAGAGTTAAGGCAGGTCTGTAAGTCGCAGCCTGTTGTGTGAACTCTTGTGCCAGACATTTAGACAGAGGAGCAGTCCCTTCACCTCCCTCTTTCCCTCCCAGCGTTAGCCCCTCCCCCAGATCCTCTTTTGGCTCACAAACTCTGCTTCTAATGAAACGAGGAGGATAAAAAGCTTTCTAAAGACCCCCAAGCTGCTCCCGAACATTCACATGTTAAGTGACAGCTGCCTCCAGCCCCTCGCTCTCGTTTTTCCCTCCCTCTCCGCAGCAAGTGCGGGGCAGACCGAGGCGGGCTACAAAAGGAGCCAACCATCCCGCACACAAAACCCCCATCACCATTCAAAGCCTCCGCAACAGCTACAAAGACGACTAATTACTGTAAGACATCTCTGATTACTTTCAAGTCACTTTCAGGCCCGAAATTGTCAAACAAACAAAGAACAGTAGAGAAACCGATAGAGCAGAGGACTCGGCTGCGTCTAGCCGAGTTTCATGGGAGTTGCGTGATGCTGTGCCTCCACTTTTGGAGTCTTTTCTGCTCCATTGCTGCTTGAGAATGGAAGATTCTATGTGTATAGGTGTCAGATCTCAAATAATCTCTCTGATTGGTTCCCATGGGGGATGAGAGGGAGAGTGAGGACAGGTGTATATAGCAGGTGCGCTGAGGGGGACGGGGGAGGGGGAGGTGACTCAGGTGTGTAACAAACACACAATTCCCCCATTCTTTCATCACACAAAAGACTCTGCCCAACACCTGCACTGCTACTTATCCTTTGTCCCACACAAGAAACACTCAGTTCCTCAATAGAAGAGGTCACTAACATATAGGAGAGAAGTGGAAGTCCTTGTGAAGCCACTGTCAATTTACAAGTGGCCCCAAAACATATTTGAAGCACACTTCAAAATGCATGATGTCATCGCAGTACAAAAATAATCGCAGATACAAAAAAGAAAAGAAAAGAAAACAAAAAACATTATACTAAGCTAGTATTTCATGCTTAGCCTTTCACAAAAGTACTTTCTTAGGTTTAAAATGATAAAACAATAGATCTACTTTTAAAAATGACAGTCTGGTACAGGAACCTGTGGTTCATGTGTTAGGGCACCTGTGAGAACTTAAGAAGAACTGACTCTCATACACCCACTACAAACCATCAAAACACCAGCTGATTCAGAAATGTCAAAAGTTTACATACACCTTGCAGAATCTGCAAGATGTTAATTATTTGACGAAAATAAGAGGGATCATACAAAATGCATGTTATTTTTTATTTAGTACTGACCTGAATAAGATATTTCACATAAAAGATGTTTACTTATAGTCCACAAGAGAAAATACTAGTTGAATTTATAAAAAATGACCCTGTTCAAAAGTTTACATACATTTGATTCTTAATACTGTGTTGTTACCTGAATGATCCAAAGCTGTGTTTTTTTGTTTAGTGATAGTTGTTCATGAGTCCCTTGTTTGTCCTGAACAGTTAAACTGCCTGCTGTTCTTCAGAAAAATCCTTCAGGTCCCACAAGTTCTTTGGTTTTTCAGCATTTTGTGCATCTGAACCCTTTCCAACAATGACTGTATGATTTTGAGATCCATCTTTTCACACTGAGGACAACTGAGGGACTCGTATGCAACTATTACAGAAGGTTTAAATGCTCACTGATGCTCCAGAACAAAACATCATCAGGGTGCTCCAGGGTGAAAACATGGTCAATTTAACTTATTTTGTCTTCTGGGAAACATGTAAATATCTTCTGTAGCTTCTGAAGGGCAGTACTAAATGAAAGGCAAAATAAGAAACAAGAAAAAAGGCAAAATAAGAAAAATGCGCACATCTCCATTAAAGTTTGCTCTTAATGCTTCGTTTTTCCTTCTGAAGCATCAGTGAGCATTTGGACCTTCTGTAATAGTTGCATATGAGTCCTCTCAGTTGTCCTCAGTGTGAAAAGATGGATCTTAAAATCATAGTCATTGTTGGAAAGGGTTCAAATGCAGAATTTGTGGGACCTGAAGGATTTTTCTGAAGAACAGCGGGCAGTTTAACTGTTCAGGACAAACAAAAAGGGACTCATGAACAACCATCACTAAACAAAAAAGCACAGCTGTGGATCATTCAGGTAACAACCCAGTATTAAGAATCAAGTGTTTTAATAAATGTAACTATTATTTTCTCTTGTGGACTATATGGAAACATCTTTTATGTGAAATATCTTATTCAGGTCAGTACTAAATAAGAAATAACATGCTTTTTGGTCAAATAATTAACATTTTGCAGATTCTGAAATGTTTGTAAACTTTTGACCACAACTGTAAATACAGGCGACAGATGAAACAGTGAAAACAGTGACAAGGTGTGGACACCCTTGATAATGTATGGGTAATATGGAAGCCCATTTCCACCACAGGATAACAAAATAAATAAATAAAATAAATAAATAAATTTGCAGTTCTAATCTCAGAATTGCATGATGTAAACTAAATGATGTACAAGATGTAAACTCAAAATTGTGAGGAAAAGAACTCCAGATTCTAAGATTATATCTTGTGTTTCTGACTTTTTCCCTTACAATTCCGAGTTTACATCACATGATTATGAGTTTATACAGGTGTCTTGTAATTCTCATTTTATTTCTCTGAATTCTGACTCCTGTGATTTTTTTCACCCAGCATGGCATTAAAAATAAAAAAGATAATTACAATTTTACCTCACAATTGCAAGTTTATCAAAATTGTGAATTTATATCTTGTTGCCATTTATTGCACTGACTTTAAACCTTGGGGCAGAAACCAGCTTCCGCAGGGTAAATCTAGACAATGCAGGGATTTATGCTGCCAGTGTCTGCAGGTGTTACAGCACTGAGCATGGTTCCTTCTGTAGGTGTAAATGTGTTATTGTCTTGCTCCATTTCCTGTCTTCAGGCAGTGTAAATGATCACAGAATACAGTGAGTGTGAGAATGTGAGTCTTGACCTTGAGCGTAATGAGCCGGGGTGACGGTGAGGTGTGGGTCGTCAGAGAGGACACCACCCACATTAGCTTTGGGACACACCCACCAGACTGAAGTGAGGGGCAGGACCCAGAAAACAGGGAAGTGGAACGAAGAAGAGAGGAGAATAAAGATGAAAGCTCATGAGAGAGCGGCAAAGTGCACACATCCGCTTTATGATGATGAATGTGTACCTCTAATTCAGTAGGGACCTGCAGAAGAGGGGACGACACAGCCACTACACTAACCACAGCACTTCAATTATTAACCCCAGCCCATCCCCCCATTGAGACAGCCAGAAAAATAAAACAGACAAAAGGAGGAGACCAGGAAAAAAAGCGGAGCAACAATGCCTGTCACCCTGACTGTCCTGGGAAAGGGAATTCAGTGCTGTGAACCCATGAGGTCAAGTTATTTAACCTGACCAGGCTCTTAAACAGAGAGAGGACATGAATTATGGTGCTAAAACAGACCACCCCTGAAATTCAGTTTTTGTGATGTATATAATTTCACATGGCAAGGATTTTAATTCTAGATCAGATTTGGGTAGCAAATCATATAAATATTTATATATTTTTTTTATAATGCCAGAATTGCAATTGCAAGATATAAAAGTCAGAATTGTGAGAGAAAATGTCATTTATTTATTATTTTTAATTTTTTTTTTCCGCTTGTTCATCGATACACTTATTTACTTATTTATATTCTAAGCATATCATGCGTCACATCACAATATTTATAATTTAAAAAATAAGCAAGAGATTTAATAAATAAATTCTATTAATTTGAACTTTCTATTTATCATATAAGTTTCCACAACAATATCGGGCAGCACAGCTGTTTTCAACATGATAATAATCATAAACGTTTCTTAAGCAGAACATCATTATTTTAGAATGATTTCTTAAGGATCGTGTGACACTGAAGACTGGAGTAATGATGCTAAAAATTCAGCTTTGATCACAGAAATAAATTACATTTTAAAATATATATTTACATAGAAAACAGCTATTTTAAATTGTAATAATATTTCACAATATTACTGTTTTTTTAGAAAGTAATGTATATTATCTGATTTCTTCTCTTATTCCGCATATTTTGTGTCTACCTTAATTATTATTTACCATTTTTATTTATATATTGCCTGTTTTTTTGAATCAGCACTTAAATCAGTCTTTTTGGACACTTGAAATGGCTCTTTAAATGGTAGTTTCATGATATAACCATCCATATATTCCTACTGATATACAGATGAATATCCAATGTAATAACTGTGGTTATATCCACATTTGGCAGTGCTTACTGCCATTATATACCAAATCTGACAGAGACACCTGATCCAGGCCTGTTCACTCACAGGGAAAATTGAATTGTCCTCCCATATCGGATACCCAGCGTGTGAATCATACGATAACATTACGGGAGTGGACTGTATTTACGTTTTTCATTCCCATGGCAATGCCAGTCCTGTGAGCTTACAAAATAACCTTCATGAACAATCTAAAAATGTATATACTTGTAGATTCCACAAAATCCATGTATTTTAATTATATATTTTGCCCTTCACATGCATATATTGTGCATACTAGACTGTATACAAGCAGTGATATGAGTAATAATTTAGCTCAGATCTATTGTGTGCCTCACATGTGGGCTGTATGTTCAGAGAGCAGCAGATGAAACAGCGTAATGCCAAATGGGTTGCAGATGTGGCCAAATTTGATCACGGGTCCCCTGTGTTTAAATACCCAGAGAGCCCTAAAGTGGATTAATCCTACAGACATGTTCTCCTCCCCCACCATTCCTGCTTCAAATCAAATAACACACAATGGCTCCTCCAGTATATAATTAGCACCTCAGCGGACAGATCGCACGCTGCCGGTGAGGCCTTCCGTGAGCCCTTTCATGATTAATGAACAACTACAGAAAGATCTCCTTTGGACAGCAAAATCAAAGTGTCATTCTATAAACACAGAGATGTGTCACCGTAACGGTCACTTCCCAAAACACACTGACGCTGACCGGCTCATTGTGAAGGGCTTCCCTGCTGGGATACTGGAAATGAAACCATCACAGGGGATTAAACACATGGGGCGACAAAAGAGGCTGACAGAGTGGTTGTTTGATATCAAGCAGTGAGTAAACCACAATCATGTCACCCTTTTGAAAGAGTAGTTACAAGCTACTAACACAGTCCCTACATACAGTACGCTGAAGCCAGTAAAGAGGCAACAACCTTTTAAAATATGTGACGCTGGTATTTGTAGCAATAGCCAAAAATACATTGTATGATTTTTCTTTTATGCCAAAATCATTAGGATATTAAGTAAAGATCATGCTCCATGAAGATATTTTATAAATGTCCTACTGTAAATATATCAAAACTTAATTTTTGATTAGTAATATACATTGCTAAGAACTTCCTCTAGACAACTTTAAAGGCGATTTTCTCAATATTTAGATTTTTTTGATCCCTCAGATTCCAGATTTTTAAATGGTTGTCTCTCATCCAAATAGTGTCCTATCTTTACAAACCATAAAGCAATGGAAAGCCTATTTATTCAATACATCTCAATATACCAAAAATTGCCCCTTATGACTGGTTTTGTAGTCCAGGGTCACATATGATAAAATAATCAGAACAAAACAATGAGGATTTTGTCTTTTTTTCAGCCTCAACGAATAAACATTTAAATAAACAACAAATTAACAAGCACTAAAACTGTTTTGATTTTGCTATATAAAATGCTGCACAGAAAATCAAAACATCATCAATTTATATCAGTTGTCCAAAAAAATCAGCCTAATGCTATTTAAGAGATATTGAGAACAGAATACCTTAATGCATGATGTACAGTACAAATTATATACTGAGTACTATTTAATTATTATCTGATTACTATTAGAATATACATTGCAATATGTGATGCATTGTGCAGTGCATGACAATAAAATACAATAGTATGCTATATTGTTGTACGTTCATTGCTGCATGTATAATTCAGCAAAAAGCTTACAGTGATGACACAATAAGTAATTATTTGCATTCTAACCCAATTTTCTAACCAACACTACCGGTCAAAAGTTTGGACACACCCTCTAATTTAATGTTTTTTAAAGAAGTCTCTTATGCTCATCAAGGTTGCATTTATTTGATCAAAAATACAGAAAAAAAACAGTAATACTGCAAAATTATATTACAATATAAAATAATGTTTTTTATTTTAATATACTTTACAGTATAATTTATTCCTGTGATGCAAAGCTAAATTTTCATCAGCTGTTACTCCAGTCTTAAGTGTCACGTGATCCTTCAGAAATCATTCTAATATGCTGATTTGTTATTAGAAATATCAATGTTGGAAACAGTTGTGCTGCCAAATATTTTTTTTGCAACCTGAGATTCTTTTTTCAGGATTCTTTGATGAAGTTAAAAAGGACAGCATTTTATTCAAAATATAAATCTTTTCTAACAGTGTAAATCTATGCTATCACTTTTTATTCATTTGACACATGCTTGGTGAATAAAAGTATTAATTTCTTTCAAAAAAAGAAAGAATAAAAATTTACTGACTCCAAACATTTGAACAGTAGTGTATATTGTTAGAAAACCTTTCTATTTTAAATAAATGCTGTTTTTTTTAACAAAAAAAATCCTGAAAAAAGTATCATAGGTTCCAAAAAATAAAAAAAAAATTAAGCAGCGCAACTGTTTCCAGCACTGATAATAAATTAGCATATTAGAATGATTTTTTAAGGAACATGTGACACTGAAGACTGGAGTAATGATTCTGGAAATTCAACTTTAATTACAGATATAAATTAAATTTTAATGTATATTAATATAGAAAAACATTGATTTACATCGTAATAATATTTCACAATATTACATTTTTTTCTGTATTTTTGATCAAGTGAAAACATCCTTGATAAGCATTAGAAACTTCTCTAAAAAACATTAAATGAGAGGGTTTGTCCAAACTTTTGACTGGTAGTGTACATCCTCCAGTCTATTTTGGCTTATTACTGTAAAAGCTTTTGTATTTTGAAAATTATTTTCAGAAACATAACTGACAAATGTACTTAAGTTAGTAGTATTGCAATTTTATTTTACTTATCCTTTACTTTTTTTGCTTATTATACAGTTGCAACTTACACACTGTGAAAACCTGCTATTGTTATTTTAAAGAGCTATTTCTACCTGATCTTATCATTACATTTATTTTTGTTGGAGTAGCCTAATATGTTTGGTTTAATTTAGCAATGTTAACTAACATTTTTTTTATTACCATTTTTTTCAGTGTACATTAAGCTGTTTGTGTGATGCATCTGAAGCTGCTTTGACAAACAGATGTGTGAAATTAATGTGACAGGATCATGTTCGGGCTCAACCTCCACACCTGAGTCAATTACTGTGTGACAGCTAGAGTCTCCTGTGAATACTGACCCACCCTGTTAACTAGATCTGAATATACCTGCTGTGATGACAGGACAATACTGTAAAACATCCAATAACAACATACTACATTTGTCAACACCAAGCATTTCTAGTGTACAAATGAGCTCATCCAAAAAAATGAAAATTCTGTCATCATTTACTCACCCTCATGTCATTGTAAACCTGTATGACTTTCTTTCTTAGATAATTTGAAATGAAAGCCAGTTAATAATGACAGAATTTACATTTTTGATTAACTTTATAGGATCGATTATTTGTGGACAGATATTTAACAACAAAAATGTGCACTACTATAAATCATATAATAATTTCATAATGAATAAAGCAATTTATGTTCTGGTAGCGCTTTTAAAATAAGGTTCCAGTGAATGAACAATGAAAAATACTTCTAAAGCATTTATTGTAAAGTGCTACCAATTTGTAGTAACATTATTTTAAGGAAAAGCTTCCACTATTAATTAGTTCCTTATTAGCATGCATATTACTAGAATATTGGCTGTTTATTAGTACTTATAAAGCACATCCTTATTCTCCATGACCACTGAGGCAAAAGTCGTAGTTAGTAGTTAATAGTTAATAGTGAGAAATTTTCTTTTAACAGTGAATAAAACTTAACTTTACTTATGCACTTGTGTCCTCTCCAAAGTTTCTTAAGTCAGTTTACAACAATAAATACGCAATTTACTGAAACAGTGAATACATTTTAAAAATTCTGTATGTAAGTGAAAGAGTCCTCTGCCTTTCAGAGGAAGTGTGAAGTGTGTTTGTCTGAGAAGGGGTGCAGAGGAGGAGGGAGCTGATGTTTGTGGCTGTCACTATAAGTGTTCTGATGGGAAAAAGGAGACCATGCTGTGCCGTAACCCTTCACCCTGCTTCATCACGGCTCTGTTTGCAGGTTATGTGTGTGAGGCTCATTTGAGATGCAGAGTTTGCCACAGGCTTAGGATAAAGACACACAGACACACAAAGACTTCACCGTTAGCAGGAAGCAATGGATGAGGCCCTGGGCAAGAATCAGACCCACTGACTCCAGTCATAAAGGACGACACTGAGAAACGAACAGCACTTTAGTGATGCACCAAAACTGAGCTTAAAGTTTACGTTTAGCCAAAACCAAACTCGAAAATAAAGTTTTGCTAATTACATTTAATATAATTTACTAAGACAAGTGACAAAGCTCATACTCATACTAACAACATTTTAGCTGTTGATACTCATGCAGCATTTGTGATCCAGACAAATGATTCCTTAAATCTAGTGCGTTGTTGAGAAGTGTCCTGATACTTTAAGTGATCAGACTTATTTAACTGCATAACAAAACAACAGGTGAGAATCCCAAAAATATACTTAAAACAATTGCATGGATTGACACTGAAGGGGGAACCTGAGCCATATCTAGAAACCAGACCACAAGATCACAGAAACTGACTTTAGCCACCACATAGAACATCTTGACAACATCAGAGCAACCTGCTAAAAACCCAATCAGAACATAGCAGCTGCATAGCAACACCCTGGTAACCATACTCCGCAGCTTATAGCATCATTGCAGTGTGATTTGAAGGGGCAAGAAGAAACCAGTGTAAAAATCCAGTTGATCATGTTCCTAAGGAAGCTTATGTTATTCTGATTGGGTTTTTAGCAGGTTGCTCTGATGTTGTCAAGGTGTTCTGTGTGGTGGCTAAAGTCAGTTTCTGTGATCTTCTGGTCTGGTTTCTAGATATGGCTCGCCCTTCAGTGTCAGTCCATGCAATTGTTTTAAGTATATTTTTGGGATTCTCACCTGTTGCTTTGTTTTGGAAGCCCCTAAATGAAAAAAATAAAAAAGGTACTGTAATTGCACATTTTCTTTCATAGTTATGACTTTTTTACTTGCAATTTGAAGTTATATCTTGCAATTCTGACTTTTTTCCCTAACAAATGTGAATTTATATCTCACAATTGTGAGATGAAAACTCGCAATTGCAAAAAAAAAAAAAAGTATATCTCACAATTACTTGTTATAAAGTCAGAACTGTGAAATATAACCTCACAAAAAAAACTTGTAATTCTAAGAAAAATCTGAATTGTGAGATTGTAAACTTGTGATTTTTTATTTATTTATTTATTTATTTGGTGGACACAGGCTTCCATATGTTTTCATCATGGAATTAAATTTATAAATAAAGCGTAATTGTGACGGTTCACCTGTGTTTCCCCAAAGACCTCACGGAGTTATGCATTAATAGTATTATTACACCTTTATTTAACCAGGAAAAAACGAGTGTCCTGGCCAAGATAGGCAGCCGTGTTTGCAAATACACGCAAATATAAGACACCAAGTTCTGTAACTTCATCTCTTTTTGGAGAAGATTCCAATCTGAGGCAACAGCATATTTAAAATAAGTTTTACCAAGCTCAGATTTTTCAAAGGGCACACAAAGATTGTAATTCAATTGAGAATGTAATGAATAATTGCCTAGCAAAGACCTTTGTATAAAGCAACAAAGATACTTTGGCAATTTACCCAATATTGCCTTATATATCAAGTGCCAATGCTTTTTTCTCCGAGTATGGTCTCCCCCTTGCTTTCTGTCCGGTGTCTTATGTCAAATGTTGAGCTGCATGTGTTATCCTGCCTGCCCTGTGTACCCCACATTTGGATATTAAAGTATTGTTGTCTGCGTTTATTTACGAGTCTACTCATTCCTTGTTCCTCACAGTAGCGTAGTGTGACAGAACATCGGACCTACAACAAAAATAGTTTATCAGCGTGTTTTCCCCCATTTGTTTCCGTGATTTATTTAGTGTTTTTTGTTTCCGTTGTTCCCCATGGATGCCCTCACCCACCTGGAATACATAGCTCGAGGACCTTACCAGAATGTTCCTGGCCCTTGCGTATGTTACCAGCTACCCCAGCACCCATGGTCCCGAAGCTGGGGCCTCATTTATAAAATGTTGCGCAGAAACCATCCTAAATTTGATCTTATGATCATCTCTCAAATATGCATACAAGTGATTAATAGAATGTAAAACACAAATTTCTGAATCACAAATAATATTGAACTTGTGTGCAACTGTATGATTTTTAGCTCTCTGCGTTGTGACGCTAAGCACTTTACCACGGCAAAGTCAGTTTTTATAAATATGACGTCACGTTGGCGTGATGGATTTAGCATATGCACACTTTATAAATGAGGCTCCCGGTCGTCAAGCGGATTTCACCGCCTTTTCCGAAGAGGATCTCGCCAGTTCCACTCCGGACCCAGAGCCCAGCCCACCATCTCCCCTTGTTGTAGAGCTTAAATCATAACTCACTGATGACAGAGAGCCGGGGCCCGCTGCAACCGACGAGCCATCACAACAAGGAGCGACAGAGCTGAGGATCGCCGTGGAGCCAGAGCTACGCAGAACATCAGACCAGGTGTGAGAGCTGGCAGCCACGCCCACCACGAGGGAAGAAGCCGTAGCCAGTGAGATCAAACAGGAGCTCTGCCCACTGCACCAAGGCTGAGGGTGAGACTATTGTGGATCTGGGTAAATGTAAAGTGGATGGAGACTTGTATGCCAATCTGCCCCCTCTCCTCCCTCCTTCGTCTGAGCCCTCTGACACTTCAGTCCAGAGAGGGCTCTTGTTTCCAAGTCCAGCCTTGAGAGAAACTTTGTCCCTGAGTCCAGCCAGGAGAGGGGTTCTGTCACCAGGAGCAGCCCCGAGAGCCTGGAAGCTCACAAATGCTGGAGGATCCTCTGTCGCCACCTCCAGCCTCAGAGTCCAGCACTCCGCCTTGGCCCGTCGACCCAGTGGCTCCACCATGGCTCCTAGCTCCCTCCTTTCCGCTGTGGTCCGACAGTCCACTGGTTCCGCCAGGCTCCCTCATCCCTCTGGCTCTGCCTTGGTCTGGCATACTGTGCCTTGGGACTCCACTCCCCCTGGCTGCGCCTCGTCCCTCCAGCTCTGTCAGGCTCCTCCTTCCCTTTGGCTCCACCTTGGTCCTCTGTCTCTCCAGCTCCACCGTGGCCTTTCGCATCCACGCCTCCACGTTAGTTGCCGGAGCCATTAGTTTCACCTCGGCCCTCCGGATCCTCCTCATCACCCTGGCTCATCTGCTGTCCGTCTCCGCCTTTGGCTCTTCCACCACCTGCTCCGTTGCCGTCGGTCGGGCCCCCTGGAGTCGTGAGCCCCTCCTCCTCCATGGCTCCTACCTTCGTCGGCTCCACTGTGGGTCACCATCATGGCTGTGGCCTGGATCCTACCTGGCTCCTCCTGCTCCAAGTCCCTCCTGTCGTCTCCCTCTGTCTGATCCGGGAAGGGGGTGATATGTCACGTCCATGGACTGTCAGTGTTTTTGTTTTCCTCTCCATGTGCTCCCATGTGTGTATATATAGTGTGGTCAGCCCCTTTGCTTTCTGTCTGGTGTCTTACATCAAATGTTGAGCTACTTGTGTTATCCTGCCTGCCCTGTGTAGACCGCATTTGGATATTAAAGTTATGAGTCTCCTCGTTTCTCGCTTCTCACAGTAGCAAAATGTGACAAAAAGTTGTAATTACTTTTTTCCTCCTTGGCGGAAATAAGCT
The DNA here is from genome assembly GCA_033026305.1 of Cirrhinus molitorella. Lineage (NCBI taxonomy): Eukaryota > Metazoa > Chordata > Actinopteri > Cypriniformes > Cyprinidae > Cirrhinus > Cirrhinus molitorella. The sequence goes on along the minus strand of CM065123.1, from coordinate 32,611,081 downwards.
TCCATATGTTCCTCTGTAGGCTGTAAGTACAAACCTAGTCCAAGACTGGCAGTGGACGGCTCAATTACAGTTGACGTGAGTGAGACACTGAAGAAAATAAAACATAGAGAGCAGCATTACAACATTTCCATTGTAGACAGATAAGAGAACATCCACTGTAAGATTGTGTGTTTTTCTCCAGCCTGTCAGCATCTCTTCGGAGTCTAATGTGCTTTCAGAGTGCTCTCTCATGTGTGCGCAGGGCCCCACACAAACCTGCACCCCGCTCTCCTCAACCAGCCTTAACACAAAAGAGCTCTCCTCTGAGGAGCTGCACCTCAGTTGCTCTCTCTCGCTCTCTCTCTCCTCTCATAGGATGGCCCTCCAGGGCTTCAGGATTTATGGCTATAGCTCAAGCATATTCTTTGAGCATATTTGATAGGGATGCTTACCCCAGCACCATGGGGACAGTGTGTTACAAGCCTCACATCGCTGCCTTTGATCAGCTTTTTTCTAATCAAAAAAGGCCTCTGCCCACACAATTACCACTCAACAAAGAGGCCTGCATATTCCGGATGTGCTCAGAATGTCTCATGCTTTTCCTTTCATTTATTTATTTTTTTAAAATGCAGGTGGTCATGTTCCCGCATATTTAAAAAAAGAATGACAAATGAAAACAAAACATATACATGTTTGGTTTTAGTTATAAATTAAGATCATTAGTCGAACACATAAACTGCATTGCATAAATGTTTCTCCACTTTTTTACAAACCTTAATGTTTATCTCTTTACAGTATGATGTCATGAGAAATGAGATGTTATACTTCATCACAAGACAAAAGGATGAAAATTTTGGGTGGACATGGCCAGTAGTGGCACAAAAGAAACTTAAGCTTATTCAATATTCAAATAAAAAGCTGGTGTATACCTAGTGAATGAAAAAATGGCCATGAAATGTATGTTTTGTGTGAAGAGGGATACAGAGGTCTATAAGCAAAAAACACTGCTCCGCATCATATTTGCTGAAGAAAATCCAACACTGGTTTCTTACTGATTTTGGGGCGCTGATTCCAGTCTGTTTTGCTTGAGCATGTCACATTTTCTCACAAAACATGATGCATTACACAGCATTTTTGCTCTCAACAACCATTTTAAGATAAATGAGTCTTGTCTGAAATTCACTTATCAGCCGCAAAGACATGATTCCTGTCTTCTGCTGAGCCGGATTACAATATGTTCAATTCTCAGCCCATTTTCACATGTATGAATGAATCTGAAGACAATATTTTATTCCTAATCTGGATTTCCTTTTCCACTCCTTTGCAAAAACTGTATGTGATGGAAAGTTTTTACCGATATGGACTCAGCATCATCAAAAAAGGTAATACCAGGACTTTTTTTTTTCAATCACAAGGTGTTTTTTGGAATATTCTCAAATCATGCTGGAGAACATGATCACCAGGTTTATTACCAGGTATGCAAATAATCTTGCAATTAAGCATTTCATATTTTTGTATTAAAATTGTATTTTATTTTTACATCTGAAGCATTTTCAGAAGTGTCCTCAGATGATTGGGCTGGAGTGTATGTGAGAGACTCACATCGGGATCTGGTGGAGGGAGTCTCTTCTCCATGGTCTTCAGCCAGTGCCGCAGAGCCCTGATCTGCCCTCTGAACTCACTCTGCCACTGACTCCACTCCTCTGAATCCATCCTAGCAACAGTACAAGAGCACATTCACACTTCACAAGTGGAGTTAGCAGAACTGGATTCTAGACAAAGAAGCAGCTGAAAAAAAGCTCAAAAATTGTTTTGCTTACTAATTCAGATACTTCCACTGATACTTCCATTTGTTTTGCTATTGCTCTTTAAATGTAGAAAATAATCATACACAATGAGTACATATATATATATATATATATAACACATGGGCACATTATTAGAGAAAGTTTAAAAAATCTAAATCAAATTGCCACTAAATTGTTCAAAATTATTCAACCCCCAAAAGTAACATTTGGTGCAGAATCTTTTATTATTTAAAACCACTGATAAACGTTGCCTGTAAGTGCCTAGAAGCTTCTGTTACTTCTCTACTGCAATCTTGCCCCATTCCTCACATGAAAAAGCTTTCAGATAACTGATAATCTTTGGTTTTCACTTTGTCACTGCTTTCTTCAAATTCAACCAAATATTTTCAAAGAGAATTAAATCTGGAGACTGAACAGGCCAACTCAATATCCCTGAACCAAGCTTAAGTAGATTTGGATACTTTTGGATGATTGTCCTGTAGGAAAGTCCACTGATCACCAGCTTTAGTCTTTGCACCACAATTAAGACATCACAATTTTCGCCCAACTGGCCTGATACTTCGAAGAATCCATGATGTCCTTTATACAGTCATGATTTCCACTTCTTGCTACAGTAAAACAACCCCATAACAGGACTGGCCCATCTCCATGGTCAAACATGGAGATGGTGTTCTTCTGCTTAGAATCTTTCCCTTTTTTCTTGACCAGACATACCGCTGATCCATGGGTCAAAAAAAGTTCCAGTTTAGTCACATCACTCCATAAAACATTTTTCCAGAAACAGGTCTAACCATATAAATTTTAGCATGTTCAAGTTTACCTTGATTTACCTTTTGTCAAGAGTGGTATTCAGCAAGCAGCATTAACATGAAAGCCATACTTTTCTGGTGTTTATCTTATACTCTGCATTGAAATATTTTCTTCATTTGTCAAGTCTCTGCAGACTGCAGATTACATTGCAGATTTTTTTCTCAGTTGCTCTGATCAAACATTTTATGATACTGTGCTTATTTGTTCAACGCCCTCAAAGATTTCTGGTACAACACATTTTAATCTAAGGAATAAAACTGCCAGCTGTGTCACTAGGAATGTTTATATGTAGCCTTAGACTTTCTAAGGTAATAAACTTAAATCTTCTCTATAGCTTTTGAGAGAGCTCTGTTTCTACTCAACTTCAGCACATGCACCCAGGACTAAATGTATGTATGTGTAACTGTGTAACAGGCCAAGCCAATTCAGTTTTTTTTTTTTTTTTCCCTCTCTAAAGGCTTGGGTTTTACCATAAAATAAGTGACGTAAAAACAGCAATAGTTATTAGGGGTTGAATAATTATGACATTCCTGTCATATTAAAAAATCCTATAACTCAAAAACATTACATTATATAATAATATATAATATATAATATTAATATAATTATTATATATAATATTATATATATATTTTTAATATTATATAATTTTTACTTAAATTTAAGAATAATTTTGATTGCAACTATATATATATATATATATATATATATTTATATGACACCTTTTGTCTATTGTTGTCTGTTTTGTTGACTAGTTTCTGTATTTATTTATTTATTTATTGTCCTTTATTAGTCAGAAAACATTCTGACAAAAGGCCCTTTAGTGTGTCATAATAGAATAGAATAGAATAGAATAGAATAGAATATATAATTTAGCAGTAATGTATACAAGGCTGTAAACAGTGTGTTTGTTAGATTGTTAGACAGACAGTGGTGTGACTATATTCAGTACAGCCTCAGTGTCTTATTAATTTCATAAAACACACACAGGGCACAAAATAATTAAAATGTCATCTTGCATATTTTTCATATATGATATGCTTCTGGAAGAAGAAAAAAAAAAAAAAAAAAAAAAACAGCCTGAGATGGTTTGTTGGCCTTGGCTGGTTTTGGCTAGTCTTGACTAGTCTAGCTGGTCTCTCAGTTTCAGCATCTGAAAAATTCCCAGCTATGACCAGCAAATCAGTGTAAGTTTGTTTAAGCTGGATTTTTAGCAGGTGTATATCTTCTGGAGCCTCCAGGATGGAACTGTCTATTTTAAAATAATCATCAGTAGCAGAGCTTGTATTTTTAACATGTCAGTAATATATATGTAGTTTAGGTGAAAGCTACATGACTGGTTTAAGCTTATATTGAATAACAAAGAACTGTGATGATGAATTCAATAGAAAAAAGTATTCACATTTAGGTAAAACATTTTCATGATAACATAAGCCCCCTCTCCCATCTCTTATAATATAATATAATATAATTAATATAATATTATTAGATGTTAGCTCAGGCATGACCATTTTGACCATGACCATGGCCTGAATACATTACATTTGTGGAATTTAATTTGAAAAATATAGGATATGGGGTTTATTATTAAATTAAAGCATAAAATGGGAAATGGACATTATATGTTTAGTTTACCCATACTGTCTTCCTTTCTGTGCAGCTGCTTCCTGAAACACAGGGACACGAACCAACACACTTATTACACCACAACAACCACATACTTCTTGATTCATTTACAGTTCGCTATTATGAATTGTAATTTGCATGAAAATGAATTATTTTCAGCTAGCCTTTTAGCTTTATCTCTCTGCTGAACTGAAGACATACCGTAGGGCCGCCATCATGTGGAAAAAGGCACGGCATGGGCACTGTTAATGCAGGAGGACCGGAGAGGCTGTCGGCAGTGTAATGGCACAAAGGCAGGCCATCCATAAACGTATCTCCCTCTGGGTTCTGTCTTTCAGCCTACAGATTTAACATAATGTCATCTGAGCCTGTAATTTAACTTCCCTACCACCAGAGGACAGCATCCACTGAACACTGATAGTTTCATTAATCTGAATCACACTTCCTATCTGTACGAAAGTAGTCTGGCGGTTACTTATCTTTGAGTAAGAAAAGTATTCTGCTACATAACTGCTAAAAATTATATGCAATAGTTATACATGGGTGATCAATTAGATCAGGGATGGGCAACTGGCGCCTTTAGTGTCTCAAAACATTTGAAAAGTAAGTCATGTAAAGATTGCTTTTAGTTTATGATGTTAATACTATCTCCAACCAGGAGAGGTCGCTAGTTTTAGCCTAGTAGGACGTGCGCTGTAAATACTCACTGACATTGCCAAATAATAAATGGAAAAACTGACTATGAAAATAGTATTGTTCAGTCAAGATGGTAAACAGATCTTTATTACCAAGTTGAGGGGGATAGCTATATATTTGCATTGTTTGGAAACCTCTATATTTCTTGTCAGAGAAGTAATTCGCATTTTCATTTAAGGGATAGTTCACCCAAAAATGAAAATTTGATGTTTATTTGCTTACCCCCAGGGCATCCAAAATGTAGGTGACTTTGCTTCTTCAGCAGAACACAAACGAAGATGTTTAACTCAAACCGTTGCAGTCTGTCAGTCATATAATGGCAGTCAATGGCTACCAAATTTTTGAGTGTAAAACAACATACACAGACAAAACCAAATTAAACCCTGCGACTCGTGACAATACACTGATGTCCTAAGACATGAGACGATCGGTTTGTGCGAGAAATGTCATTATATAGTATGTCAGGCGTACCCATCTATGATCAGGACAGATGGACGTGGTGACGAATCAGAGGTAAAAAAATGACATAAATACTGTTCGGTTTCTCGCACAAACCGATCGTTTCGTGTCTTAAGACATCAGCGTATTGTCACGAGTCCCATAGTTTTAATTTGGTTTTGTTTGTGTATGTTGTTTTTATTCTCAAAGATTTGGTAGCCATTGACTGCATTATATGACTGACAGACTGCAATGGTTTGAGTTAAAAATCTTCGTTTGTGTTCTACTGAAGAAGCAAAGTCACCTACATCTGGGGGTAAGCAAATACACATCAATTTTTCATTTTTGGGTGAACTATCCCTTTAAGCCCATCTGCTATTTTTGCTGCATATTTTTAAATGTGGATCTAATGATATGGATGATATGGATCTATAATGCTAATGCATTATAAAAATCCAAACCATTAAGACACTAAGATATATTTATATGTTTTTTTAAATGATAATTGATTGATATTGTTTAACTTGATGTAATAATTGGTATTTTTAAAGCATCACTTTTCTTCTTATTATTTTTTTAAGACTAGATGTGAAGTGCAGGTCCTAAAAGGTCCTAAATTTAAATATGCATATGGTACCATTTGGAATTATTTATTTATTTATTTATTTATTTTTTTCTCGAATAAGCTCTTTTTAAGTGTGCCCTTATGTTCTTTTGAAAATGTTCTGTAGGCCACTAATAAAAAAATAGGACCATTTGTTTGTTGCAAATTTACAGACAGTGCAATTGAGATGTTTATATTGGCTTGTTGGGGTAATTTTGCTGTCAAATGACAACAGAGTTTCCCTTCTGAACTAGTATAACTGCACATGTTTTATAGTTACATTAATTATACTTTAATTTCCTTCAATAAAAAGGTAATTGAGTAAGACAGTGTAAAAGGTGTGTGGATGTGGATTAGTAATCTGGTCCTTTGGTATAAAGGAGAAAAAATGCTGGCCCTCGTTACTGTCAAAGTTGCCCATCCCTGAATTAGATTAAACACAAGATAAAAGATAAAAGACAAACTCTACAAAGTCTGGAGCTGATCTTTCCAAAATATATTTATTTACACTTGAGTATAGTGTTATTAACTCACTCTTTATCACCAGTATCTCTTAAGGAAAAAGTTCATCCACCAGTTAGTATTTCATACATCTTGTACTCATATAATCTTCCATGTATTGGTATTAATTCAAAAATCTATTCTTCATCTCTTTTTAGAACACTTTATAGCAAGTTAGTAAAACATGCAAAAATATTTTACATATACAACATCAAAAAAAAAAAAAAGAAAGAAAGAAAGACAGAAAAAGTCAAGTACTTTCAAAATACACAACAGTACAATTAATAATAAAAAACAAGCAAAGAAATACATGGGAGCCAACAAGATCAAAACATGTTTTTTGGCACAGGAAATGTAAAAATAAAAAATAAATTGCCGTACACTAAATGAGCCTAAATACATTCAGTCAAAAGTTGTAATCTGTTTTTATTTGTGTTGTGTCAATATGTAATGCAGTACAAGGGTTTGCATAATGTATGTAATGCATTGAGTGCTTCATTTAAAATCTCATGTTGGGGCTAGAATCAATGTAGAGATTCTACATTGTTTTTTATTATTATTATTATTATTATTTATTCAATCCAATTCTTTTGTTGTTTTGATCGATTTTGTGTAAACTCCAAAGTCCAGCTCCCAGCTGATGAAAACAGGAGCGATCCACTAAAGTGTTAGTTCCTGATATGATATCCAAGGCAAACTTCAAGGTAGCCCTAGCCTCTAGTGTCTTCATGCAAATGGCGGATGCAATGGAAGGAGGAAACCCTCAGTGAGGCTCTAAAAACAACATTAAAACATGAAGCAACAAAATGAAAAAAGGCAACAAAACAGTGAATGAAGGGAAGCAAAAAAATACTTGATATCAAACATAGGTACATACAATGCAAAATCATAGAAAGGGGGTGAATGTTTAATAAATACCTGAATGTCTAAGGATGTGGGCTGCTGATGAGCATCATTTATCTCTAGATCCAAGACCAAATGTGTGGCACCATCAAGTCCTCCATATCTAGTACCTGGTGATCTCTGTGGGAGAAAAAACACAACAAAACACAAACTATAAATGACACAAGAACTATTATTTGGCTTAATGCTGTTATGAAAATCCTTTAGGAAAAGCAGGCATACAGAATGCCATTCAATTTATTAAAAAAGAAGCTGCTCAAGATGGCATAAACTTCTTCTAGAGGCACAGTGGCAGAACAGAGTAAGATATGTGTTAAGATAATAAAATTAAAATCAGTGTGGTCATTGTGGAAACAGCAGCAATAAATGTAAATTTAGTTCAACTTACAAGTACTACATTTCATCCAGATCTGTCCAGATGTTATGAGTGAGGAGGAATGGATCAGACACCTGAGACATCTGAAATCTTCATTGGATATCACATCAGCGGAGAATTGACAGTAAATCTGGGCCTTGAGTTTTGAAAAGGACTTTGAGACTGAATCCAGTAAATGAAAAATGGACTTGCTTAACAAGGGGACATTAAAATAGGCTTGTTGTACAAGTGCTTGCTCCTCCTTTAGTGTTTATGTATGTTCATGTTTAGATGTAGTGTTTTTTACATTCTGTGAATCCAGCTACAACTTTTATTTGATGTGATGGCTAGCATCCTCTAATATATCCATCTATCAAATCTATACAAATATGTAAAAATAACCACACTCTTTGTTAATCAAATCTCTCTTTTGTTTGTAAAACTTGGTATATTTTCGGGTATATTATCCTGAAATAAACCAAAGTATAAAAAGAATTTTCTAAGATAACATGTAGAAATGCAATAATAAGTAATATTAAATAGTCTAATCAGAAAAATAATCTCCAAAAATGTATTTGCTGCATTTAACATTTCCTGAATTTAGATGCTCTACTTAAGTATAAAATAAGGAAAAAGAAAAACGTCACTTTCAAAATATGCGAAATCTGTATGAACTGAAAAAAAACTAAATTAGACAGCTTGAACTATGATTAAAGCTAACCAGGTAATAGTTCTTAAGCATCCAAAATACATAAAATGGGAACTTAACCATTGCCAGGCAACGAGATACTGGTAGTTTTTGGAATGCATTTTCCTATACCAAACACATGCAAAGCAGAATAAAATGTTTCTTTTTTTCTCTAATCAATTTCTGTGTATTACGTAACTGTAGTGTATAGAGTCAGCATTGATATGAAAGCTGCAGGACCATGTGGTAGGTTTGTTGTGAGGTCCGGTTTTAAAATCTGCGGCTGTAACCAGAGGAAGTATACGAGGACGATGAGAAGTTCATGCTGAATCCAGAGCCAGTAGCATCAAAGCTGCCTCTTCTTGAACCTGACCTAGAGCCTGTCCTGGATCCAGACCGAGAACCAGAAGCAGATGCAGCACCACTGACATTGTAGGGACTGTAGAGACCTTTACTGGATACTGACGATGCTTCCAGAAGCCTGAGGCCAGATCCCTCTTCAACCATGCTTCTGTCCATGGCATCTTTGTAGGAGATCTTCAGTTTGGTTTTGGGACAGGTAAGATATTTTGTGTAAGCGCTCACATCTCTGAGCTTTTGTGCTGTACGGCCATCAATAGCACCTTTTCTGATAGCCTCCTCTACAGAGATTCTTCCCTCAGTCTCTGGCTCAATAAGGCCGCCAGTGAGGTACTGCACCTCCAGGAAACGCTGCCCTGCCTCATAATAAAGCCAGCCTTTCTTGAGAGCCTGAGCAGCTGACATTTTGGCTTTAGTACGAGGATCCTCAAAGCCGTGGAAAGCTTTCTGGGCTAAGTTGAGTCTGTCAACCATTATCTTGTCAATAAGACCCTTCTCTGTCGCTTCGACAACTGAGAATTTCTCTCCAGAAGATGGGTCTATTATGCCACCGGTGCAAGCCTGAGCCTCCAAGAGTCTCTGGCCAGTGATAGAATCCACTAAGTTCCTACGCATGGCTTCAGTGACGGAAACTTTTTCTAGGCTTTCTGTATCAAGGATTCCAGCCACAGGACCAGTCTCCTCAGTTGGGTCATTCCATATAGTTGCAGGAGTTTTGATGGAAGGTACAGGGCTCATTGGATAAGAGGAAGTAGAACCAAAGGAAGAGGATCGGGAACGGAAGCCACCAATGTTTCCAGACAACATATCAGCAAATTCTGTGATAGAAAGGGTGCCAGCGCGGTACTGCTCAATTGCACTCTGGTCAATAAGGCCTCTAGTAATAGCATCGTCAACGTCATACTGTCGACCTGATCTTCGGTCAATGAGTATAGACTTTTCTACCCCTTCTGATGATGTCATTGTGATTTCTTCCCATTCACACTCTTGCTCTGAAAGTTCAATGTAAGTCTGATGGTCAATTAGTCCTTTGCGATAGGCTTCATACACAGACATCTCTTTGCCTGAGTCAGGATCAACAATGACGACTCTGCGTTTGCGAACAGAGGATTTGGAAGAGGTCTTTCTCTCACGTTTCTTTTCCTTAAGAAGCAAGAGCACAAGACCTGTGTCTGGGTCGATAATACACCTGTCCATTAGTTGCAGGTAGGTAAGATTCTCCTCTGTGTTTGGGTCAAAGAAGCCCTTGGTGTCATCTGATGGGTCACTGAGGATCTCATTCATCTCCTCATCGAAAAAGCCTCGGTTGTAGGCCACTTCGACTGGCAGTCGGTGACTCTGTTCTGGGTCAATGATTCCTCCAGTAGCAATCTGGGCCTCAAGAAGACGAATTCCATGGTCTCTCAAAATCAGGCCCTTTTTCATAGCTTGGAACAGTGAGATCGTTTTGCCTGTATAAGGATCTCTATAGCCAGTCACTGCCCTCTCAGCAGACAGAAGCTTGTCCTTGAATTCTGGGCCGACGATTCCCATCTTGACCGATTCATTTACAGTTAACTTGAGGTTCTTGATAGGGTCAATGATATAACCTGTTGCTGCTTGAGCTTCCAGCAACTCAAAAGCAGTGCCTGGCCTAATCATATTCTTTTTCATGGCTTGGTAGATAGATAGACGGTCTTTAGTAGACTCCACAAACACGCCAGCAATGCAGCTTGAGCCCTCAAGATATTTCCGCAAGCTACTGCTCACCTCATCTACTGTTAGCAGTCCCTCATTAAGTTTGGTGACTGTTTGTTCATCTATGATTTTTGAGCGTAATAACTCTTCTATTGTTATTTCTTTTCTGAGACCTTTGAAGAGCAGTCTTTTGTCTCCTAGAGACAACAGATATTGACCATTGTTGTCAACCTTGCATCTCTTCAGAAGCTGAGAATATGACACTTTTTCATCAGTCAATGGGTCGACGAATCCTTTAACCTCATCGGAGACCTTTTCATTTGTCTCTTTGTTAATATAGCCACGTTGTGTGGCAATCTCTGTTGGCAAGTGGAAGTTATATTCTGGATCAATGATACCGCCTGTTGCTGTTTGAGCTTCAAGAAGCCTTAGGGCATAGTCCTCTGGGACAAGGTCCTTTTTCATAGCTTGGAAGAGGGAGACAACCTTTCCACTATATGGATCCTTAAAGCCAGTGACTGCTCTCTCTGCAGACAGGAGCTTATCATGAATCTCTGGGCCCACCACGCCTTTGCGCACTGCTTCATCTACAGTGAGCATTTCATTCCTGACAGGATCGATAATGAATCCAGTGGCCGCTTGAGCCTCCAAGAGGGCAATTGCAATGTCTGGCTTCATCAGCTCTCTCTTCATTGCTTGATAAATGCTCATCTTGGAATTTGAATCAGTCACCACACCAGCAACACTGCCAGTTCCATACAAATACTGCCTGACACTTTGCATCTCCATGACATCACGCATAGTCTTGTTCTCTTTCTTCAGTAGGTTGTAGGTCTCAAGGTCGATGATGCGGGCATTGTAGAGATCTTCAATAGTGATTTGGCGTCTTCTTGAGCCGCTGGTCTGGGCGTTCCCTCCTCTGATGATTTCTCTCTGCTCCATAATCTCAATTATAATGATTATCATTCGTTCCTTCGATAAATTGCCAGAGCGATACTCTTCCAGAAGCCGAGCCCTCTGATCTTCAGGTATGAGATTTGAATTCATGACATCCCAGAGAGACATAGAGCCCTGACCTTCAATGGGTAGATCAATCTGGGTATTGGATAGATCACTCTGAGTTTGTTCTTCACTGTAAAGGTATGTTTTCTCCACAACAGTTGGGGCCTGTGGTTTGGAGAGTTTTAGTAGATGTAAGCCTGTATCAGGATCTGCCATACACTTGTCTTTCAACTGTTTGTATGATATGTTCTCATCAGATGCAGGGTCAGAGAAGCACTTGCTTTCAGTAATGCTGCTGGCCAGCTGTTTGGTAACATATCCTCGTTGGATTGCAGTCTCAACAGGAATGCGATGACTGTTCACTGGATCAATAATTCCACCAGATGCAAGCTGTGCCTCCAAGAGTGGCATGGCATGTTCTTTGGGGATAAGGTCTTTCTCCATGGCTTGATATAGGGAGATCTTATTGCCTGTGAATGGGTCTTTATATCCAGTGACAGCTTTTTCAGCAGAGAGAAGCTTCTCATGAAGCTCTGGACCAACAAGACCTGCTTTAACAGCATCATCCACAGTTAGATATTCATTTCTTGATGGATCCACAATGAATCCTGTGGCAGCTTGAGCTTCTAGCAGGGCGATACCTGTGTTCTGTCTGAGGAATTTCTTTTTCATTGCTTCGTAGATGCTAACTTTCTCTTTTGTAGGCTCAAGGTAAACTCCAGCAATGCTCTCAGAGCCTTGGAGATACTTGTTGACTGAAGTGTTTTTGCTGACTTCTTTTGGTTGCATTTTACCTTGTTCCAGCAAATCATAGGTAGACTTGTCAATGATTTTGGAGTCAAATAATGACTTGGGTGGAACTGGTGCCCTAAGTCCCTTAAAGCAGCCCTCTTCTTGTTTCTTGGCATCTTTCTTAGTAACAATTTCCATTACAATCTTTATAATCTTCTCAATTGACATTTTCCCAGATCTGTATTGTCTTATTAAGTCAAGCCTTTGCTCTTCAGTGAGATAGTCAGAGTTAATGAGCTCCCATAAGGTAAGCTTTCTCCCTTTGAAAGGTCCACTTTGAACTTCAACAGTTGCCTGAGTCATTGCATCTTTGGTCTGGACATCAGTGTACTTCATCTCCTCTTTGGCATTGATGGCTTGTTCAGACAAAGGCAGAAGCTGAAGGCCAGTCTTTTTGTCAGTGACACATCGTTTATAAAGCTGTGGATATGTGAGATATTCCTGAGTGTTTGGGTCAAAGTATCCCTTCACTTCATCAGTTGGGCTGCTCAAAAACTTTTGGGTTGCATCATCAAAGCAGCCTTTCATGCAGGCAATGTCATGTGGAATACGGTGACTTTGAACAGGATCAATGATGCCTCCGGTTGCTAATTGGGCATCAAGCAGTCGAATTCCTTGGTCCTTCACGATCAGATCTTTCTTCATAGCCTCAAACAGAGAAACTGTTTTTCCAGTGTAAGGATCTTTATAGCCTGTAACAGCTCTCTCTGCAGACAGTAGTTTCTCGTGAAGTTCTGGACCAACAACACCTGCTTTGACAGCCTCATCTACTGTAAGTTTCTGGTTTTTAACAGGATCTATGACATATCCTGTGGCAGCTTGTGCTTCCAAGAGATGAAGGGCAGGCCCAGGTCTCATCATGTCTCTTTTCATGGCATCATAAAAGGACATTGTTTGTTTGGTTGAGTCAATAAGTACTCCTGCAATGCAGTTAGTGCCTTTCAAGGCGTTGCGCACATGCTCCATCTCAGACACGTCTTTTACCAGCAGTTGTCCTTTCTGCAACTTGTTATAGAGGTCTTTGTCAATGACTTTTGTTTCAAGTAGTTTTGTAGCAGGTACAGGTGCTCTCAGGCCATCAAAAGCAAGCTCATTCTTCTTCTCTTTTTCCTCTACCACAGATAGAACAATTTTGATGATCTTTTCAACTGTAATTTTTCCCGTTTTGTACTGGCGGATAAGATCTTTTCTCTGGTCTTCGGTGAAGTACTCAGAGTTTATAATCTCCCAGATGGTCACAGTCTTTCCTTTAAAGCGGCCAAACGGCAAAGACACAGTTGTCTTGTCAAATACATCTCTTGTTTCCTCATCTGTGAATATCCTGGCATTTTGAGCAGCCTCCTCAGAAATGGGCAACAGAAGAAGTCCTGTTCCTGGATCAGTGACACACCTTTGTATTAGTTGTTGGTACATCACATTTTCTTGGGTGTTTGGATCATAGAATCCTTTGACATCATCTGTTGGATTTTGTAGGATTTTATTAGTGGCTGCATCGAACTGGCCCTGCTTATAGGCTATTTCATTTGGCACACGATGACTGTTGACTGGATCAATAATGCCACCTGTTGCTATCTGAGCCTCAAGCAACCTAATGGCATGATCCACCCCAATGAGACCCTTCTTCATAGCTTCAAAAAGGGAGATCTTTGCCTCTGTGTATGGATCCTTGTAGCCAGTGACAGCTCTCTCCGCAGACAGCATCTTGTTGTGAAGTTCAGGTCCAATTAGACCCTCTTTAACTGCCTCATTGACAGAGAGCTTCTTGTTTTTAACTGGGTCTATTATGTATCCAGATGCAGCCTGTGCTTCCAGCAGCACGAGCCCTGTTCCAGGAGCAATTTTCTTCTCCTTGACAGCTTGATAGATGGGCATTTTCTGATTTGGATGAACAAGCAAGCCACCAATGCAGTTCTTGCCCTTAAGAACTGTTTTAAGTTTGTCTGACTTGCTGAGTTCTTCGATTGTGGTGCCGCCACTCTGGAGCTTATCATAATCCGTTTTGCCTAAAAGACCTATTTCAAAAAGTCTGCTTGCAGGCACCTTCTCACGAATGCCATCGAAGGATAAAGGAGAGAAACCATGTGTGCCATCAACTTCGTCAGAAATACTTTGGCCATTGAGGACTTTTCTGGAATCTGTCTGGATGTGAATCTCCTGGGTAATTTTTTGAGCAACCTCAAGCTCCTGAAGTTTCTCACGCAGTTTCTGGTTTTCCTCAGCAAGAATCTTTTCTTGTTCAAGCCTATTCCTCTCAAGTTCTTGCATTTCTCTCTGCTTGTTGAGCATCTCTTGTTCAGCCTCTTTCTGTTTTATCAGAGCAGCATCCATAGTGGCCTTCAGTTTTATCTTTTCATCCTCCATTTGTTTTCTTTGACGTTCCTGCTCATCTTGAAGGGCTTTTGATTTTCTGATCTCTTCTTCAAACTGGCTCTCTAACCTCTTCTTTTCATCCTCAATTTGTTTTTCCTTTTTCAACAGCATCTCCTTTTCAGACATAAATGTCTGCTGGAGAATTGTTTTCTCCTGTTTAATTTGTTCTTGCTGAGCATTCGCCATCTGTAAAAGAAGAAACAATGAACAAAGTTAAAACAATGCTTAAAAACATTCAGATAAATCATTTTCAGTGATGTAATTTTAAGATTAATGAGAAATCATTAGGGAATTTAATTAAAGATTAGAACATTTGTAAGATAAAAAGAAACTGAAAGCAAGGTTAGTTTTCGGAGAGAGGTTTAACAATGACATAAGCAGCAATTTATGCCATCTTTTACACAATACCTCTTTGGACTTTTTCTGTAACTCTTCAGCCTCTTTTTTCAATTTCGCCTTCTCTTTCTCGAGATCAGCGATGGCTTTGCGCAAGTCATCTGCTTCTTTGCTACTGCTCAATCTCTGTATTTCCAATGTTTCAACAACTGTCATTTTCTCTTTGGTGGCAAGCTCTGTCTCATGAAGTCGGGCACTAATGTCATCTGCCTGCTTCTTGAATTTCTTGGCTTCCTCCTCAGCTCTAGACTGAGCATCACTGAGCTGGGACACCTTAAGTCTAAGTTTCTCTGCCTCAGCTGTTATCTCCAACTGTCTCCTGCGCTCAACCTCCAGCGATTTTTGGAAGCCCTCAGTTTCTTTTGCAAGCCGTTGCTGCATCAGTTGTTTGTCTTCAAGCAGCCTTTGAGCTTGCTCTTGAGCAAGGTCTTTCTGTCTCTGTAGCATTTCTGCCTCTGCTCTAAGTTTAGAGGCCTCCTGAATGGCTTGCATCTTTTCTTTAAGCATCTTTTCAGCAAGCGCTCTTTGCTCAGCAAGGTCAGTCTCTGCAATGTGTCTCATGCGAGCAGTCTCCTGGGCCTCGATGCTGAGCCTGGCAGCGTCCTCAGCAAGTTTTTTCATGTTCTTGGCCTCCTCAGCCAAGAATTTCTGAGTATTATCTTTGTCCTTCTGGATGAGACGCTGGTTCTCCTCTTCAATTCTGAGCTTGAGTTTGATGAGCTCCTCCATTTGTATCTTGACCTTGAACAGTTCCTCCTCTACCTGGGCTTTCTGTTTAACAGCATCACTGACCTCGTCCTTCAGGCGATGAAGCTCGTCATCCAGGAGAGTCTTCTGTTTGTCTGTCTCATCCAACCGCAGTTTCACTTTAGCAAGCTCTTGCTCAACCTGGGACTTCTGCTTAAGTGTCTGCTCTGCAAGTGTCTTGTGCCTAGCCATCTCCTCATCAGCTAGTTGTTTTTGTCTCAGCGCTGCTGCCTCTGCCTGGGCTCGCTTTTCTGCCTCTAGCTCGGCCTCTTTTCTGAGCCTCTCAGCGGCTTCTTGGGCTTTGGCCTGATTGGTTGCCTCAACCTCGGCAGCCTGACGCTGACGCTCTGCATCTTCTGCTTGTTGGCGGAGGAGTGCCGCCTCTCTCTCTGCCTTTTCTTTGGCCTTTTCCGCTTCTTGGGCAAGCCTTTTGGCTTTCTCAAACTCCTCCTTGAGCTTTTTCTGTACCAGGCTGTCCTCTTTCTGCTGAAAAAGAACACTTTGGACTTGCTGTTCAGCTGTAACTGCTTTTTCAGCGGCCTCTCTGGCAGCAAGTATTTGCCTCTCAGCTTCTTTATCGGCATCTTCTTTTTGCTTTCTGGCTTCATCAGCTTTCTTTTTGAGACGCTCCACTTCATCTTGGGCAACCTGGCGCTGTCGAGCTGCTTCCTGCTCTGCGGCAGTAATCTTTTTTAGTTTTTCTTCAGCCTCCCTTCTTCTGTTTTCTTCCTCAAGGGCAAGCTTGCGTAGCTTCTCTGCCTCCTCCTCAGCCCGCAGTTTGCTTTGCTGTGTTTCGTCAGCAATATTCTTCAGCTTATTCAGTTCAAGCTCCAAATCAAGCTTGCCAGATGAAGCTTTCTCAAAGTTAACTTTCAAGATGCGAATTTCCTCTTCAACTATTCTTTTCTGTTTAAGAGTTTCATCCACAATTGTTTTCTGTCTGTCTAATTCCATTTCAGAGGACTTCTTGAGCTGTTCGATTTTCTGATCAATGTCTTGCTTGTGCTGGCTTGCCTGGTCTTCAAGAGCTTTTCTCTGGTAAGCCTCATCCTCAGCTTTCCTTCTCAGGCGTTCATTTTCGGCCTCTTTTTCTTTCAGAGCTATCTCTGCTTCAGTTTTCAAGCGAGTAGCCTCATTAATGGCAGTAAGTTTCTCTTTGAGAATTCTCTCAGCTTCTGCTCTCTGTCTCGCAGCTTCTTCCTCAGCCACCTGTCTCTGTCTCTTTGCCTCTTCAGCAATGGCACGGAGCTTGGCCGCTTCATCTGCAAGATCCCTCAGTTTAGCAGCTTCAGCTTCCAAGAGTTGTTTACTTTTTTCGGTAGTAGACATGCTGTCCTTTTCAGCTTTAGACTTCAGCTGCAAAAGTATGTCCATCTCACTTCTAACTCTGGAAAGCTCATCTTCAAGCTGCTTCCGCTGCTGCTCTGCAGCACTAACCTCATTCTTAAGACGGTACAGTTCGTCGTCAAGCAGTGATCTCTGTTGCTCGGCATGATCAAAATCAGCCCTCAAGCGTATCAGCTCCTGCTCTGCGGAAAGCTTCTGCTGTGCTGTGCTCTCTGCCAGCTTCCTCTGCCGCTCCAGCTCTTGCTCGGCCATGTCCTTCTGTTTCAGGGCAGACTCTTCAGCTTTGGTCCGTTTTTTGGCCTCACGCTCAGCGTCGTCTTTTTGTTTTTCAGCTTCTTCCTGTGCAAGAGTCTTTTTGTGGGCTTCTTCTTCGGCCTGGAGCCTTAGACGAAGGGCTTCATTGGCTTTTTGCCTCCACTTTTCAAGCTCTTTCTCAGCCTCCTCCCTTGCCTTGTCTGCCTCTTCCTGTTGCTTCTTGAGGCGTTCCGCCTCCTCCTGCAGTTGCATGACAGTCCCGTGCTTCTCTCGGAGTGATTCCTCAAGTTTGGACGTTTTCTCGACGAAGGACATGCGCTTGCTCTGCAGCTCAGCAGCGGCACTTTTCTGAGCTGCGTCTTGAGCGAGCTTGATTTGTCTGTCCTTCTCAAACTCTGCCTGCTTCATGTGCCTTTCTGCCTCCTCTGCCTGCATCTTGAGCTTCGCAAGGTCATCCAGGGCTTTCTGCTTCTGCCTGGCAGCCTCTTTCTCTGCTTCAGACTTCAGCTTTAACTCTTCCTCCGCCATCCGCTTCTTCTGGGTCTCCTCATTAACCTGCCTGCGGAGTTTCTCAGCCTCTTCCTGAGCCACTTTGCGAAGTCGCTCTGCCTCTGCGGCCTTGTCTCTAAGCTGTCTCAGCTCATCCTCTGCGGTGGACTTTTGCTTCACTGTAGTTTCCAGTTGAAGTCTTATGATACGGATCTCTTCCTCTATTTTGGAACGGCTTAATAGTGCCTCCTCCACTTGTTGGCTCTTTGATTTGATTTGTTGTTCGGAGAGGTTTTTGAGCTCATGCAGCTCCAGCTGGATGTTTTGTTTTTGCCTTTCAGCATCCACAGCAACAATCTCTCGTCTGCTAACCTCCTCTTGCATCATGAGCTTGAGCTCCTGCGCCTCTTTCTCCGCTTTGGCAATGGCCTTGGCATGAGCTTCAGCTAGCTGCTTCTGTTTCTCTAACTCTGCCTGCATCTCAGCCATTTTTTTCCTCTCTTCTGCTTTTAGTTTCTCAGCAGCTTTCTGTATTAGCGGAAGTAAATCGTAAAGAAAATCATGATTAAGAATAAGCATGACGGGGTGTTAAAGGAGTAGTTTACCAAAAAATGAAAATTCTGTTATTTACTCACTCTGCTATTCCAAAACTCTATTGACTTTCAATGACATTATATTTTTACTTTCTTCCATAGAACACAAAAGGTGATTTATATAGGATCTGTATGTATATATATATATATATATATATATATATATATTAGTGCTGTCAAACGATTAATCGCATCCAAAATAAGAGTTTATGTTTACACACTATATGTCTGTGTACTGTGTATATTTATTATGTATATATAAATACACACATGCATGTATATATTAAGGAAAAATCTAGCTCTGCCTGCTACAGCATTTTCTCCTTTTTGCATCTTTAGCATCTCTGGCTTCTGTTAACGGCTGTTTGCAGTTGATTTGTTTGCCCAATTGAAGAATGAATAGTTCTCTTACCATTAGTCAGAAGTGTATGCAATTAACAGGGATCTCTTCTCAATTCAAGACACTGTCTACATTGCTTAGCCACTTGTACCAGTATGCTTGTTTTTTTTTTTTTTTTGTTTTTTTTTAATTCAGACTGTTTCCGTTATTCAAACCGGTTTACTGTTTGAACCAGTATATCGCCCAGCACTATTATGTATGTATCTCGGCTACGTTTTTAACATAATTTAAAGTAACTGATAACAGCAGATATCAAACTTCAAAATGATAATAGTGATAGCTTTGATGAGGAATCAGCAAGTTGCTATTTAAATAAAAATATGAGCACTAGAATATTTTTTACTGAATAGTGATTAAAAATGTATCCCTATTGTATATCTTCAGAAATCTAGGAGAACACATAAGTTTTATGGACGACTGTTATCGTGTCATCACTTTTGAAGCTTGAAAACCTCAGATCCTATTCATTATTATGTTTCTCTTTTGTGTTCCATGGAAGCAAGTAAGACATTTGGGGTTTGGAATAACATGAGGATGAGCAAATGGTGACAGAAGTTTACATTTTTCAGTGAACTAATTCTTTAAGCGTTAAGGTGATTATTCAGCTCAAAGAAAGACAGGTTTAGATGCAATCATGACAAACGGGGTTAAGGTAAATTAACATTCAAATGTCATATGCAATCATTTGGATTATGGTAAGATGATATAAATAATGTATGGAGACACAACACATTGCTTTAAAACACTCCACTCTCACAACATGCGAGGGACAAACTCCCAAATAATAGCACTATGGAAACCATTTACTGCATTCCAATTAAACAAAGTGATTTACAAAAAATGTAGAATGTAATCTATAAACTAGATGACTAGATGAAACTAAGCACACAATTAATACAAACTTCAAGTGAGTTAAATAAAATCCTGTCTTTCTAAATATTTATCTTTGTTAAGAATGAGAATTTGATTTGGTGGCCTGAAAAAATGGTGAGAAGAACAGAACTAAATACAAACAATGCAGGCATGTGCTCTAGTTCTAGCAATAGAAAGTGAGCTATAAGTGTTAAAAGCAAAAATTCAGGGCAGACAAGCAGGTCCTTATCCACAGATAAAGAGGAAAGGCTAGCTTGAAAAGAAAAAAATAAGCACAGTAGGAATCTGATTCTCAAATAAGATTATTTACACCAACACCATATATATTATATAGGAAAATTGTAATTATACTATAAAGTATTCAGTGATTATTCTCCACAACATAAATATATTAAAACCATGACTATTTATTGTATTTACTTGATGTATTTTACGTTAGCTGGTGTGGAGACCATTTAAGTTAATTACATAATCCACCTTATGGGGAATGAGAATCAAAAAACTACATGAACCAAAGTACCATAACATTTAACTAGAAAGGGTAAATTATAAAAGCTTGATGGAAGAAAATGCAGAATATTCATGAAGAGGGATACTGGAATATGGGTATGAAATTACTAGAGCGTAATGAAAAGTTTTACCTCTTTAGAGCCCAAAAAAGATCAAGCAATCATCAAGACAAAGCACTGGCAAGCAGTTAAGAGAAGCAAAGAAATCAAAGGTTAGGGTTTGAAAGACATACAGTAGTGAGAAAAGAGAAAAAGTATACAGGAAAAGTCGGCCTCATATGATTTGTTTTTCCTAGTGTGTATCAGACACTGTCTGATCTATATAACATTTACTATACTGTTAAAATATGTTAAAATACCTTGTACGGCTAATCTTTCTTTCTTTTTTTTTGTAAAAATAAAAGTGTAAAAATAGAAAAAAAAAATTAATCACACTTAACAGATAATGTGATAATTAATCCTTAATATTTTAAGCAAGAAATAATTAGGACAGGACAAATTTATTCTACCCGTCTCGTATTTCTGAAACAGTTGCAGTATAAACTATTAAAAATATATTTTTTTATGTCCAAATTGTTTTATTTGTGTCGAGTCAACCATACATTAAGTATATCTAGATGGTGTTTTTCTGATGAGTGATTGGTTAGATTGGTTGGATTGGTTAAGGTTTGAGTGTTGAGTTAGTCTGGTATGAACAGGGTCCCCAGATGTCACGCACCTCCTCTTCCTCGATGCGCCTCTGCGTGTCTGTGATGAACTTGATGTACTGACTGGTCAACGTCATCAGTTCACTGTAGCGAGTTCTCAGAGTCACATACTATGATGAAAAAACAAAGCATTTTGACTCAAATGATATATGAAAAGTGCACACAACCTACAGTGAGGAAAAAAAATATTTGATTCCCTGTGGATTTTGTACATTTGTCCACTGACAAAGAAATTATCAGTCTATAATTTTAATGGTAGGTTTATTTGAACAGTGAGAGACAGAATAACAACAACATAAATCCAGATAAACGTTATAAATTGAGTTATAAATTGATGAGTGAAGTAAGTATTTGATTAAGTATTATCAATCAGCAAGGTTTCTGGCTCCCAGGTGTCTTTTATACAGGTCAGTGCTCCTAATCTCAGCTTGTTACCTATATAAAAGACACCTGTCCACAGAAGCAATCAATCATATTCCAAACTCTTCACCATGGCCAAGACCAAAGAGCTGTCCAAAGATGTCAACGACAAGATTGGAAGGTTTGAACAAGGCTGGAATGGGCTACAAGACCATCGCCAAGCAGCTTGGTGAGAAGGTGACAACAGTTGATGCGATTATTTGTAAATGGAAGAAACACAAAATAACTGTCAATCTCCCTTGGGCTGGGGCTCCATGCAAGATCTTACTTCATGGAGTTTCAATGATCATGAGAATGATGAGGAATCAGCCCAGAACTACACAGGAGGATCTTGTTAATGATCTCAAGGCAGCTGGGACCATAGTCACCAAGAAAACAATTGGTAACACACTATGCTGTGAAGAACTGAAATCCTGCAGCGCGTGCAAGGTCCCCCTGCTCAAGAATGCACATGCACAGGTCTGTCTGAAGTTTGCCAATGAACATCTGAATGATTCAAAGGAGAACTGGGTGAAAGTGTTGTGGTCAGATGAGACCAAAATCGAGCTCTTTGGCATCAACTCGCCGTGTTTGGAGGAGGAGGAATGCTGCCTATGACCTCAAGAGCACTATCCCCACCATTGAACATGGAAGTGGAAATATTACGCTTTTGGGGTGTTTTTCTGCTAAGGGGACAGGACAACATCACTGCATCAAAGGGATGATGGACGAAGCCATGTACTGTTAAATCTTGTGTGAGAACCTCCTTCCCTCATCCAGAGCATTGAAACAAAAGCATTACGACCCGTAAATGGGTATTCCAGCATGACAATGACCCAAAACAAACAGCCAAGGCAACAAAGGAGTGTCTCAAGAAGAAGCACATTAAGGTCCTGGAGTGGCCTAGCCAGTCTCCAGACCTTAATCCCATAGAAAATCTGTGGAGGTTCGAGTTGACAAACGTTAGCCTCAAAACCTTAGTGACTTGGAGAGGATCTACAAACAGGAGTGGTGGCCAAACTACAAGAACTGGTGGCCAACTACAAGAAACATCTGACCTCTGTGATTGCCAACAAGGGTTTTGCCACCAAGTACTAAGTCATGTTTTGCAAAGGGGTCAAATACTTAATTCACTCATTAAAATGCAAATCAAATTATAACTTTTTTGAAATGTGTTTTTCTGGATTTTTTAAATGTTATTTTTTTTTTCACTGTTCAAATAAACCTACCATTAAAATTATAGACTGATCATTTCTTTGTCAGTGGGCAAACATACAAAATCAGCAGGGGATCAAATAATTTGTTTTCCTTACTGTATGCAGCAATAAAACAACGCACATGTATAAATGTGAATGTTCTGAGCTCTTTCTAACCTCTTGAATGATGTTATCAGAGGCAGACTCCATCTTGGTTTTCTTCAAAGGAGAAGTCAGAGGTTCTACCTGAGCTTTGTAGGCAACCAGCTGAAGTTCATAGTCCTGGAATAAATAAATAAATAAATAAATAAATACAGAGCACTCTAATCACTAATTGTAGGTAGGTAAATAAATAAAGAAATGAACTTTCTCTTATAGAACTCTCTCTTACCTTAATGGTATCGATGTAAGCTTTGGCATATTTCTGACACTCATCAACTTTCTCTTTGTTTTTCTCAATCTCTTCAAGCAGTTTCTGTGAAAAAAGTCATTTCATTTTTAAATTGCTAAATGCACTGTACATTTGAAAATCCTGGGTTAACATTAATATCTGCATGATTATGAAATTAATAACACTATGTAAATACAGCAAGAGCATCTGATTTATTTCAATAATTGGTTGTCTATCTGTAGAAATGTCAACATGTGAATCTCTGACACTTACTACAGTATTACTGTTCATCACTGCAATTAATACATTTGATGTCACTGCTAATTGTTATTTTTATAATAATATCTGAGTGAGCTGAGGCAGTGATGTGGGTCTTGGCTGTTATTATATCAAAATGCTGCACAATAACTTTTTAGTGACAACCTACTTTTGAACTTCAAACTGTTACCCAAGGATTAACCCAGGTTAAGCACATGTGAAAACCACTATAGAGAAAGCCTATATCATGTAGTACCTTCTCCTGTGCAAGTTGTTCTTTGAGCGTCTTGCTATCGATTATAGGCACGGCCTGGATCTTCTCCTGCCGCTGTTTGGCGTCTGCGATCCAGCGGATGAGCCAGTCGTAGCTCTCCCTGTAGTAGCCCAGCTGCCGGCCCAGCTGCTCCAGCTCGCGCTGACGCAGGTCGATCTGGGCGAAGACGGCGCGCCAGCGGTCCTGTAGGTTGCCCAGGAGCTGTCGGTAGTGATCGAGCTCAGTGTCCCGCTCGGTGTGAATCTGAACCATGCGCTGGCTGACCGCCGTGGCCTTGGCCAGCTCGCTCTCCATGTCATCAAACACGGGCCGCTGGTTTTCTGCCTCAGAACGCATTCGCTGAACATAAATGAAAAAGGTGACTTAATCACAAATTTGATGTAACCACATTAAACACACAGTTCATTAGCAGGTATATTTTTTTTTCTTTAATTAAAATAACAGTAATAAAACATCCCAACATTTAGTAAAAAGTTATTCCCCTGTTAAAATTCTTTCTCATTAATGAATATGCTAATACAACTGTTTTGCGCTTCTGTTCAGTGAAAATCAAACTTGGTTTGAATGGACTTAAAATGCTGAAGACATCTTTTGTCACAATTTAACAAATTTATCTTGTATATACTAGGGTTGCACGGTTTACCGGTACTACGGTAGTATCGTGATACTAAGGGTCCAAAATACTGGCGGTGCCACTGTATTTTTTAAACGGTAGTATCGTCATTACGGTTCTACCGTAAGTAATGTTGTATGTGACCTGTGGGGCAGTCGCAAAAATATTCGAATCCTTGTGCCTGCAAATGAACCATTTAGCGTCTTTTTTTGCCCTATCGCCTTTCTGCTGTACCTTTAAGCGCGCAAAATACTGTGTCGAATTCGCGCCTTATATGCCATATAAGGTATTGTGTATTTTCAGATGATTCAGTTCAAACACGCGTCTGATTCAGTTCGTCACTGTGAGTACAATGAATTTAAATACGTTTGACCGCGACAGTCTCTTAAAAAAGAGCAACACACGTAGCGAAATATGGAATTACTTCGGATTTTTACCTGATGAGACTGGAAAACCTATTGATGACGGAAAACCAATCTGCCGTGAATGCCTACAGAGAATTCAAGCTAAAGGGGGAAACACCAGCAACCTCATTAAGCACCTTCGGACGCATCCCACATCTTTTGCAGAGTACACAAAGGTTAGTGGAACTTATTACCTTGCATAATTTCCCTTTATTTTTTCAAGATGTCCTGTTTAACATTACAGTAAAGAGTTGCACATTATTCAAGAGAGACTGAAAAGATGAATCGAAAACAACCTTTGCGATAAAGAATGCAGTTATATTCATTAACATGACAGCATTTGCAGTCTGTTGTCAGCCATTTATTCACTTGTAATGTTAAAATCCGCTTGTTTCCTTCCTAAATATAGTACGTGTTGAACAGGTGATTCATTCATGAAGGTAGTCTTTCTTTCCTGAAGCGATCAGACGTTTGTTGAATGATTCGGTTAATAAATAAAGAACGACTGCCACCTACTGGAAACTTAGTGCCCAAAATAATTTTTTTTTCTCAATATATCATGATTCATGCAGTAGTAATTGCAGCTTCTGTACCACTTCTGCAGTTCTAAAATGTTTTGGTTACAACAATTTCATTTGATTTAAAAAAAAATATATATGCATTTCACAAACAAACAGTATCCAAGTGATTAATTTCACCTTGTTTCATGTTTTTTTTTTTTTTTTTTTTTCAGAATCAGAACCATGCTGCTTTGACTGGAACCCAAAGCCATTCAGCTACCCCTTCCACCAGGAAGTTGCAACCCACCATCAACAGCCTCTTTGAGAGATCCAAGAAGTATGAAGCAACATCCAAAGAAGCAGCTGTTCTAAACAGAGCTGTGGCCGAATTCATTTGTCTTGACCAAATACCAATATATACAGTGGACAGGTTTGGATTCAAGCAACTTGTTAAGAAGCTCAACAACAAATATGAGCTGCCCAGCAGGAACTTTTTCATGAATAATGAAATACCGAAGTTGTACACAGAAACTAGAGAGACAATAAAAGCAGAACTTGAAGGATCTGGATTTTATGCCTGTACAACAGATCTCTGGACAAGCAGAACAATGCAGTCCTATATGGCTGTAACTGCTCAGTTCATAACAAAGGATTGGCAGATGCAGTCATGGTGCCTCGGCTGTGCAGAACTTAATAGTGACCACACAGCAGAAAGTCTAAGCGAGGCCTTCTCTGAGATGTTGGAAGAGCAGTGGGGACTCAATTTACATGACATGGCAGGAATTACAACTGACAACGCTTCAAATAACATCAAGGCCTTCTCTGATTGTAACTGGATTCCATGCTTTGGGCATAATCTTGACTTGGCAGTTCACAAGGGCCTCAGCGTTGATCATGTAGGCAATACCTTGTCTCGGCTTAGAAGAACCATCTCTGCTTTTTCACGATCTGCCAAGCTGACTAGACAGTTAAAGTCAAAGCAGGCTGACCTTGGTGTACCACAACACAAACTGATACATGACGAACCTACCCGTTGGGGGTCAGCATATGACATGGTGGAACGCTTTTTAGAACAGCAGCAAGCTGTTTGCGCTGTGTTAGCTGATAACAGAAACAAGTGGCACCTCATGCCTAAAGACCTGGATGTTACTGCAATGGAAGCAATGAAAAATGTGCTTGGACCTCTAAGGGAATTTACTGATGCACTAAGTGGAGAGCAGCATCCTACAATTTCCTCAGTCCTGCCTCTGCTTTGGAAAACAGAATCAATTTTGACAGTATCTGCCTCTGATAGCCAACTAAGTTCTCGTATCAAGGATTGCATACGGTCTGATCTGCAAAACAGATACAATCAGAAAGAGGTACAAACAACGTTGAACTGTTGTACATTTTTAGACCCGAGATTCAAAGACACCTTTGTATCTGATGTACATAAGGTGGAAGCACGGTTTCAGCAGCAGGCTGAGGAACGCTTGGTGCATGCAGTCCCATCAGCGAAGATCCCAAGTCAGCCTAATTTCGGGTGTCCAAAGGCTGGGCTTAGTGGACTTTTGGCAGGTATTCTGAATGAGAAACGAGGAGCAACTGAGGATGATGTTATGGTCTCTGCAGCAGAACCACAGGTAAGATTACATTTTGTATGTTTCTATTAAATTAATTTCAGCACTGTAGCTAATAATGTGAACAGATATGACTTAATTAAATGTTATGTATTTGCATTCACAGCAAAAGCTAAGGAGGGAATTGGAAATATACCACAAAATGCCAGAAACGGATGCAAGAGATGACCCACTCAAATGGTGGAGGTTAAATGAGGGCAGCTTTCCAGTCCTGTCTGTGTTCGCAAAAAGATACCGGTGTATATCTGCCACGAGTTGTGCATCAGAACGCATTTTTAGTACATCGGGCAACATATGTTCACCCCTCCGAGCAAGGCTGACCTCACATCATGTGGATATGCTGGTGTTTCTCGCGAAGAATCTGCACCAGATCAAGAAATTGGAAACCTAAACTGTAAAAAACGTCATCAATAATTTACTCAGAAACAGCAGAATGTTCTAATGTTCTCTAATTAAATTTTAAGATGAATATATAACTTCTTATTTTTTCGTCAATGTAATTTTTTTGTAAAATCTAAAAAGTTTTATAAAATTTATGAATTTTTCTTATCCAAATTAAATTCTTAATGCAGTGTTTATACCCTGAGGAGAGTTGCATTTTGCATAATTTCATTACTGTACAGATGAAGTATGTGCATGGCACATAAGCAGTTGCTTCATGACTGTTCTTGAGTTTTTCGAAGAGCCAGTTATTCATTCTCATTAAAAAAGGATTCTGAGGACAGTTTGGTTTGTTTTCATTTATATCTTCATATTTCTGACAATTGGTTTCATTTCGTAGATCTGAATTATGAATTAATACAATATGGCATCATTGGCATGGTATCGCGATACTACTTGGTATCGCGATACTTCAGCTGGTATAGTATCGTAACATATGTTTATGGTATCGTGACAACCCTAGTATATACATGTGGTTCTCAAAAAGAGGTCCACAGCAACAAAACAATGACTTTCTTGAATTAAAATAAGACAAACAAGCATTTTTTTTCCCAATTCACCCCCTGTAAAACTGGGATATACAAGAAGCCTTATTTTAAAAGTGTGATTTCTAAGTCTGGAAAATAAATACATTTTAAAAAATCGTTAAACTCCATGGACATTTTTATAAGGAATATACATTTTTGTAGTTATACCAAGCTCTAAAACTTTTTTCTGGTGTAGAAATTGCAAGTACAAACATTTTAAAACATTTATCCAGTAAAATACAAACAACTTGAAACATTATTAATTGGTTAAAATGATCAGGATCCTTGAAGAACATTAAGCTCCTAAAACGTCTGGAGATTTACACATCATTTGCTAAGCTTTCCACTGATACATGATTTGTTAGGATAGGACAATATTTAGTGGAGATACAACTATTTAAAAATCTGGAATCTGAGGGTACCAAAAATCTAAATATTTAAAAAAATCGCCTTTAAAGTTGTCCAAATAAAGTTCTTAGCAATGCACATTACTAATCAAAAATAAGTTTTATTTACTATAGGAAATTTACAAAATATCTTCATGGAACATGATTTAGTTTAGTTAATATCCTAATGATTTTTAGCATAAAAAAAAATAATTTTAACCCATACAATGTATTTTTGGCTGTTGCTACAAATATATCCATGCTACTTAAGACTGGTTTTGTGGTCCAGGGTCACAAATGTCAGGCTTTTGAACAATGTTGTGGACAGAGGTTGAGAAGGTTATCAAAAAGGTTGAGATGCACTGACCCTTAT
This sequence comes from Cirrhinus molitorella, assembly GCA_033026305.1. Lineage (NCBI taxonomy): Eukaryota > Metazoa > Chordata > Actinopteri > Cypriniformes > Cyprinidae > Cirrhinus > Cirrhinus molitorella. Next base: position 32,582,775 of record CM065123.1, on the reverse strand, counting down.
TTTTGTACATATTAAATAAATGGTACAAGGTCCAACTATTGTCATACAAGAAAAAAAAAGTTAAACCAGTGACTGAACATTAAATATTACCTTGAGCTCAGAACAGTAGTTGTCCACCTCATGAACATTTGTAGGAACTGTGTGAACCTCACGTAGGCGACTCTCATATTTCTTCACCACGTCTTCAGCTCCTTGTGTGTTCCGGATCACAATTTCTATTGTCTTAAGTCTACAGAAAAAAAATGGCTTGATCAGATCTTATGCTTAAAGTACAAATTACTTAGAAACAAAACATGAAGACAAGCAGCAATAGCAATGCTGTGCAAAAACAAATACTACAAAGGTGAGGTGCTCCTTACTTCTCCAGGTAGACTGAGGACAGGTTGTAGGTTTGGTCCATCTTCTGCAGGGTGATGTCCAGCTCTGAGCGCAGGACTGGAGTGCTGGATTGCTCTGGTGAGGACAGGATCTCCTCAGCTTTCTGAGACACTCGGTCCAGGTTCTTCTTAATTCCATCCAGCTCAATTTGCACTTTCTGTTCGAGCCAGAACAAAAACAAAATGAATCAGTGAACTAATTTCACATCATAATCAGAAAAAAACTGTACTTTGGGGTACAGTTAATTAAAACTGAAACTAAAAACCATTATAAAACATTTTTGTTCCTTGAAAAAAAAAAAAAATATATATATATAGAAATTCACCACTTTATGAGTCACAGATATGACTTAAATATGTATACATCTACTTCAGTTACAAAAGAGTTTTTAAATGGATAAAATAAAAAGAGCAAGAGTTTTGCGTCATACTCTCTGATCGGCAGTCTTCTGAATGCAGTCTCTGAGCGGATCTTTATCCACAGGTTGTCGGATACGGGCCACCGTACGAGACTCGCAGTCTTCGATCTGCAGGCGCAGGTTTTTGATTTGGGTGATGTATGACTTGCATGTGGATTCATCCTGCTCACCTGTAAAGAAAAAGGATTTGTTATTATGGTTTTCTAACAACACTAAAAGCAAACAATGATTTATGTCTTCCTTTAACGATGCGTTGCAGCCAGCATTCATGACACTTAGTCACGACACACACATTCCATCTGTATTAGTGGCTCACATTTCACCCCAAAATCAATGTAAAAAGTACACTGTGCATGAGTAAAATTAAGCCTATTTTGAGGACTGTTGCTTAAAACTTTATATCTGTAATTAAAGTTGAATTTCCAGAATCATTACTCCAGTCTTCAGTGTCACATGATCCTTCAAAAATCATTCTAATATGCTGATTTATTATCAGTGCTGGAAACAGTTGTGCTGCTTAACATTTTTTAAGGATACTTTTTTCAGGATTTTTTGATCAATGAAAGGTTAAAAAAGAACAGCGTTTGGGGTCAGTAAATTTTTATTCTTTCTTTTTTTGAAAGAAATTAATACTTTTATTCACCAAAGATGTGTTAAATTAATAAAAAGTGATAGCATAGATTTACATTGTTAGAAAAGATTTATATTTTGAATATAACATGTTAATAATATTTTTTAACATGTTATTCATCAAAGAATCCTGAAAAAAGAATGACAGGTTGCAAAAAAAACTGTTTCCAACATTGATCATTCTAATAATAAATCAGCATATCAGAATTATTTCTGAAGGATCACGTGACACTGAAGTAACAGCTGATGAAAATTCAGCTTTGCATCACCGGAATAAATTATATTGTAAAGTATATTAAAATAAAAAACATTATTTTATATAGTAATAACATTTTGCAATATTACTTTTTTTTCTGTATTTTTGATCAAATAAATGCAGCCTTGATGAGCATAAGAGACTTCTTTAAAAAACATTAAATGAGAGGGTGTCCAAACTTTTGACTGGTAGTATATATATATATATATATATATATATGCATTTAAATAGAAGAAAGTACCAAGTAAAACAAGCACTACCATGATGCAAAATACTTTTTAATATTTTTTTTTATTGTTTTAGTACTTATGTAAATAAATATGTAATGTAATAAAAATGACAACAGTATAACACCATTTCTGAAACTTAAAAAAATCACTAAAAACTAATAAAAAATGGCACCAAAACTATAACAGTAAAATATATTACAAAAAAATGATTTTGATGAGAGATGCGGCTTTGGCAATTCGTTTACGTTGCTTTTATATTTTATTTTAGAGATTTTATTTCAGGTTTTCTTATAGTTTTAGTTTTAATAAACTACGGTCCTGACATGTTTCACTGAATGGCATCTAAATAACAACATATATGAATTATACAGAGTCAGAAATGCAATGTTTCCCTCTATACTATGCTATTATATTGAGCATTTCAACACATGCACACTCTGTAGAGATGCGCTGATAGACAATGCACTGGAAACGAACAATGACAAATGCTGACACTACATGTTTTTCAATCATAAAGCATCTCATCTACGATAACCAAACTCATCACAGCCAGCAGGAGCACAAGACTCACCCTGTGCTCTGACAGCTGCTCCTGAAATGTGAATTCAACAGTTACCCAACAGTCACCCTCAATTGTCAGTGTGTCATGACATCAGTAATGCACAGTGGGCTTTGTAAGAGTTTTGTGTCCGTACCTTTCTCCAGGGTGCGGAGCAGGTTGTCATAATGCTGTACGGTCTCCTTATAGTCCCTCTCGATCTGCATGTTTTCATTGATATCGAAAAGCTTTGAGTCCTGGCTGTCCTTGAGGAAGTCCTGATAGTGCAGCTGGAGGTTCCTCAGCATCAGCTGGTACTCGTCTGGCTTCATCGTCTTGAACTGAAACATAAGTGAGCGAACATATAAAACATTAGATTCTTTTACTTTCAAAATGGATGTATACATTTGCATCTTTCCCTGAAGTACTGTGATTATTACAATGACAAAATTACAATGATGCTTAATAATCTTGATCTTGTCTGTAATCAGTGGCAAAACTATTCTCAGATGGTAAAACAGCAGAATCGTTTCTCCTCTTTAATTCATTTAAGAGAGTCCTTGAAGGTCCTGTTATTCAATAAAGCAATTTTCCTTGTTTACAGTCTGTTTCCTAAATATAACTCGGTCGTCTGCAACCTAACAATCAAGTTACTGAATTAGAGGTAAAATCCCTTGTTGTTTACTGCAGAACATGTCTTTTTCTTTAGTGAAATAACCAAACGATACATTTACTCCAAAGTTTCACAGCATATAACCACTGATCTCTTTCAGTAGCCACTACATTTCATCATAAATTATTTGGCTAAATCCTAAATGAATGAAGTGTAGAACTAACCATAGTGATGTTCCAGGTGCGGATGAGATGGATGTCTTTCATCAGGTATTGCCAGGACAGAAGACTCCTGAGGTCGACATGAAGTTTCTGCCACAGAGTCAGAGTCTGCTGGTGACCGGCCTCCAGACTGACAGAAACAACATAACATAACAGTCAAAACCTTACACTCAATGTGTTTCAGCGCATACTCTCTACTGAGAAAAGAGAAATCTGTGATCTTTAACAGAAGTACTTCAGAAAACAATGCTTTTACCTGGACACGCTATCCACAGCCTCTTTGTTGACGGGTGGCACCAGGAAGCAGATGGATGGCACGACGGCCTCATTTCCTGAGCGGTTCAGAACCTTCCACTTGAAGGGCTGCGAGTTATTGATGAGCGCGCACTCGTCGCCCTTATGCACCGTGATCTGATAGGAGACACAGGTTTAAGCGTGCAGCACAAGCACAGGGTAAGCAAGCAGACAGGGACGGACTTTACCTCCATCTGTTTAAAGTCACACACGGCCTGGATGGGGAGTTTGCCTTTGAAGGGGGTGGTGGGGTCACGCGGCTTCAGCTGGATGATGGATTTGGCTCTCTTGTTCAGGCTGGCGATGTCAGACTTGAACTCGTTCAGCTGGTCTCTTTCCTCCTGTGGTCAAACTCAGTTAGCTTAAAGTTACTTATCGATTTTACTTTTTTTATTTTAATACCGTCATAAGACATGTTTTTTTTTCCATCAAAATAAAAGCTGATGGCTTAAAGAAATTAAGACAGCCATAATTATTAGTAATATAAATTTGCAAGTGTAATGATTGCTTGATTGCTAAATAAACAAATAAAAATAATAATAATAATAATAAAATAAATAATATAAATAATAATAATAATATTTTTTAATATATATATTTTTTTAATTTTGTTCTGAATCAGTAATTTTTATATTTCTATTTAGTAATAATACTAATAATTATTATATTTTTCTTAAATTTGACCCTGGTAATAAGGGTCATTTTTTTTTTAATTGAGATTTATATATCACCTAAAGGCTGAATTCCACTGATGTATGGTTTGTTATGATAGAACAATATTTGGCCGAGATACAGCTATTTGAAAATCTGAAATCTGAGGGTGCAAAAAAATACAAATATTGAGAAAATCGCCTTTAGAGTTGTCCAAATGAAGTTCTTAGCAATGCATATTACTTAGCAAAAATTAAGTTTTGATATCTTATATATATATATTATCTTCATATAAAAATAGTAATATTTTATTTTATTTTATTTTATTTTCAGAATTTTGGCCAAACAGCCCTACAAACAAGCACAGCACAATTTTAATGCATTTTAAAATCGCATTTACAATTTTCATCAGTGCTGCGATTTTGTGTAATCAGTGTTGCAATGTTACAGTAAATAATCTCTACTGATAACTGTCCACCTGCAAAACGCTAGCATTGCAGTTTTGTTTTTATAAGCCAATGAAAAACAAACTCACAACAGCGTCCTGAAGTAAATCCTCCAGGCGAGTGGCAGTGGTGGTGCGGTCACACATGTACTTCTTCTTCATGGTCTCCTGCATTTTCTTTATCCTTTCCTCAGCATCTCTCACATCAGCAAAGAACTACAGGTAAAGCAGAAGAGGTAGGTGGAGAAAGAGAAGAACATTTCTTATACATCATTGACGAGCATGGTTGCACATGGTTACATTATATTGGATGGGCATTTGGTGATGCTGTACCTGGAAGTATGCAGTGTTCTCTTTGAGATGAGTTTCAATGCAACAGCACACCTGGAGGATCCAGCTCCACTGCGTCTGAAGAGCTGCGGTGAAGGCCTGAGGATCAACAGCACAACACATAAGTAACATCTACAATATATACTAGCCTTTAAAATGGTTTTCAACATTGATAATAATCAGCAGCAAATCAGCATAATAGAATGATTTCTGAAGGTTAATGTGACACTGAAGACTGGAGTAACGATGTTGAAAATTCAGCTTTGATCACAGGAATAAATTACATTTTAATATTTATTCACATAGAATACAGTTACTTTAAATTGTAATAATATTTCACAATATTGATGTTTTTCCTGTATTTTTAATCAAATAGATGCAGCCTTGGTGAGCAAAGACACATTAGCAGTTCACTCCGTACCTCAACAGTCTTCTTGCCTGGATGTCCATCTTTAATGAGTCTGTCTCCAGTGGCCTGGATGTCGTTGACCTTCTTCTCTCTAAGTTCCAGTTCTCGCATGAGTCCCTGAGGAGTTAAATAGACCATGAGAAACACTTCAAACTGTACAATATTCTCCATTTACACCTGGTCCAGCTGTAATAAGCAACAAGTCTTGCAGCAACCTATTTTTTAACCAATTATAGGCAAAATCCTAACCCTAAACAGAGGAACAGGTTGCTGTTTGCGGCTCTGCACTTACTGAGTAGTTCTCTTTCTTTGCAGCCATGTTGGTGTTGCGCTCGCTCCAGTCGTAGTTGACCTCCTCTTCTTCTTTGTCATTAAGCCACATCAGTTCCTTGGTAGCGGCGCTGACAAAGTTATACAGCTGGTCGAGAGTTCTCAGACGGAACTTGGAGGAGTTCTAGAGAGAAGAAAGACATATATGCTGACACTCTGCAAGGCCTAATGATTAATAATAGTTACTGGTTAAAACACTCACCAGCAGTTTGTTGTACTGTAGATCCAGTTTGCCCAGATATTCTCTGTAAGTGCCTTTACTAGTGGGCGAGAGCTGGTTCTGAAACACAAGAGGAAGAGATGTCACAAAAGCCATTTAAAATGAAATTAAAAGGAAAATTAAAATTTGTTGTTTATACAAATCACATTTTTTATATAGTGCTTTTCATGCATTAAGAACCAGTCACACCAAGAACGACAACTTTAACAATAACTTAAAGTTTTTATACTCATTTTAATTCTATACTAAGTCCACATCACATCTGTAATGATAACAACACAGAAAAACTATATAATATGAATCACTTTAAAAACTTTTTGTCCTGCTGAATGTTCCGCTTTAGAGAGCTCAAATATTTAAAGGGGCAGACAACAAAACTTACAGCTTGTGTATAATATACAAAATGCTATTGTCTGTTGATAATACTGCTAACATATTTATCATTATATTTATCTTTATAGTTATGATTCTTGATGTGAATAGGCCCTTAAAGTCACATTTAGTAGATTAGAGCTGGCTGACAATATAGTTTACATTTTGCCACAATATAAACAATTAAGCTGTTCAAATTAGCTATATTGTATATACTGCTTTACTTGAATATACTGTATATTTGTTGTTAAATTGGATATGTTTATATATCCATATATGGTTTATATATCCATCCAATGGTATAATTTACGTTTTGCAAAATAGTATATATTGCTTTACATCAGTATACTTTATGTACCTTATAGAAGTTTATTAGTTGTAATTTGTTATTAATTAAAAATGTGTTAATTCATTTTAATTATTAATTGACATTAATTTTTTACTAGATTTTTTTAGATTACTATAGTTAAAAGTTAAAGTTAAAAAAATTGTTAAAGTTAAAAATAAGTAAATTCTAGTTGATTAGTGAAATCTGGCAAATTTAATATGTATGATTGATTGATTTTTTTTTTTAATGTAACTAAATAAACAATATAAAAAAAACTAATAAAATGGTTTATAAAATATATAAAATGTTTTTGTTTGTCTTTAAGAAAAACAAATCTGGTTTCACTTCATTACAAAATCTTTTCATAAGAGTGAACTGAAAAGTCTTAGAGGAGTTGAAGACATCAACAGTCCATTAAAATATGCTTTAGAGAGGGGCATATTTAATATGTAGACAAAAAATAACAAAAAGCGTCTGAGAGACTGTCTCAATAAAAAAAAAGTGTTAACAAGGTAAAAAATTGGACATTTAAAGTACCTCATCTGCTCGTGCGCGCTCAATCTTAGCCTTGAAGTCCTCAATGGTTTGGTGAAGTCCTCTGTGGCTCCCCAGCTGAGACTCGACAGAAGGAAGATCGATGCCCCACTCGGCCGTATCGATCCGGCGCTGGTTCTCCTCCACCCAGGCTAACAGGTCCTGCGCGTAACGGAGGGTGACCTCATCGAGCTCGGGCCGCGCCCGCTGCACGGGCTTCTGGGTAATGTGTGTGATGGAGACGTGAGAGGCAGTGCTGATGCTGGACTTGAGCCTTAGGTTGTAGTCACTGCGCAAGTTCACCAAGCGCTCATGTAACCGGTAGACCCTGAGAAAAGACATCAGAAGTCAGTCTGTTTGCTTGCATTATTTGTTAAAGAATGACATAGTTCTTTCAGCCAGTAGAACTGCTGTTATCTATAATATCTATAGTAGTAGACTCACCTGCGATACATCTGCTCCGCCTGCAGGTGGCGCCCGTCTTTGAGCAGCTGAACGTCGTTAAAGAGGAGCCGGATCATGCCATCGGCTTTGTCCAGATCTCTCTCCACCTCAACGGTGTGCTGCGCTGGTTTCCCGGCATTTAGAAGACGGATATCCTGCAATAACAGTTGAAGTCACTTCAATGCAACGCTTATACAGTAGTTTGACATTTGACTGAATAGTAACTGTGTAAGTTTGATTTTTAGTATGTATGATCTCACCGTCTGCAGTAGAGTCTCAGTCTGGTTGAGCTGTTCCTCACACATGCCTGATTCCATCTGCACTTTACTGACGATCTGCTGGAGACGCTCTAACCTGGAAATGATCAGAGTTCACAGACAATTCAATTACATTTTAATTTTGTTCATTCGTAGTTCGTGGTCAGAATAAGCTGCAATGAGGACCAGATGTTATGCCGATTAGTCAAAGGTCTGATGTACACGAGACTATTACACAAACGACTGGAGTGAGACAGATTTTTCAATAGAATTAAGGGACAGGATTTTCAGTGCAACAAAAACAACCATTTTTATATGTTATATCCTCTCCGTGAAACTGTATTTGTTTTGAAACTAAAATAATACAAATGAGAAAAATATTATTGGGAATTACATACAACCCCCAAATCACCTGGACGTGAATCGGTTAAAAGTAATTGCAAAAGACAAGCAAGAAACTCACAGTTTTCCACGACGAAGCAAATACTCTAAACGATACGGGTCTGTCACAAAGGCCATTTTTTACCGTCCAACAGCGAGCAAGACTCTCCCCAAAAGGCATAAAAAACATGTTTTTTCTTGTTATAATCCTGTCATGGGACTCGGACGGACCAAACCACAGCCAGGATAAAGTTGTTGTGGCGCTTGGTCAGCCATTCCACAGTCCATAAAGAAACTGTGTGCTGCGTATTACTCTTGTCCAGCAAGTAGCAGCATTGTCTTGTGACAAGGGATGTGTCCTGTTTTGGATGATACTCCCTCGCCTTCAAGATGATGGATATTGATAACTATTTCATTTACTTTAGTCCAGAATATAATCGCAACATTCTTTATCGTTCTCACTGACAATGAAATCGGTAAACTTGCTATAGCATAACAGAAACTGAAGAGAACAATAAATACATTTATCTGGAAATCACTTTTTCTTGCCATAAGAGTAAATTGCATAAGCTTGTTTTACTGCTTGATATTGCAAATGAGTATTTCTTACCATATTATTTTATTTTATTTCCCTAAAGCAGCTAATGAACCGTATGTCTCACCCATAGACTTATTTCCAGGTTGAAGAATAAGATGGATATAACTTGGAAGGTTAAAAGATTTTAAGGCCAGAATTTTTAAAGTTTGGAAATGTATTAAAAGCAGTGTTGGGGTAATGCGTAAGTAACGTGAGTTGCGTAATCAGACCACTTTTTTCAAGTAACTAGTAAAGTAACACATTACTTTTTAATTTACAAGAAAAATAAAAAAGCAAACCTTCAATAATTAAATATTTTTAACAACACAAATATCCTTAATTTATTTAATCTCATTTTTTAACCAAAGTCTTTGCTGCTGACCTTCGATGATCGAGTTCAAGCATACTGATAAGCAAAAACAACGTTTGTGCTTCTTTTTTAGTGCTGAAAAGTGTTGAACTTTCTTCAAATGACTTTTACATTTGGCAAAAATAGAATTTAAATAGAAACATTAAAAACTAACAAGCAAGCCCTCCCTAGATTTAAAAAGTAATGCAGAAGTAATGTAACACATTACTTCCCACAAAAAGCAACTAGTAGCGTCATTAGTTACTTTTTTAGGGAGTAACGCAATATTGTAATGCATTACTTTTTAAAAAGTACCTTTCCCCGACACTGATTAAAAGTATAATAATGTCACTGAGCCAAACCAAAAAAAATTTATGTTTTACAATTAAACCAGAAATGTAAAATCTAATTCTAAGTTCTCAATTTTTTCAAATCTCAAGTATTTGACAAAAAGTTCAAGGTTTCTTGCTTCAAAACAGCTATAATTTAGTTTATAATTTAAAATACCTATATGTAAATGATCTCCATTATAAAGTGGATAAACGCTTTGCATGTGAAACTGTCATTCATTGTGGTATTGAATTTAGTGATGAAAATACATATAAAAAAAGTGACATCTCTTGTTCATACATAATATGATGGACTAAAAGTCACCAAAACAACAGCTGATTAGAAGTCACTAAGCAAAAATGAAGAAAAGAGAAGCTCTGTTTGTGGATGCCAGTGTTTGATATTTAATATTTTGTATCGAAAGGAATAAATGCATGCATTTTAAGTGTTGAAGTGCTACATTTTGAGAGCGCACTGAGATCTGATCCAGATGGGTAGAAGTGTATCATTCTCACGCAGCTCCCATTAGTCTAGAATGACCTTCATTGTGTGTTATAATGGCAGATGTAATGGCAGTTTTTGGACTAGCAGAGGGTTCTATGCTAGTCAGGTTCTTATACTCTCAATGACCACAATATAAAAGCCACAACAAAACTAAGACTGCGGGGTGATAGGTCTGTGTTATTAGACATGCTTCTTACCTCTCAAACTCTATTCTGAGCAGTTTCTCTCTCTCCAGAATGGCCACATGTAGACGCCCCCATTCCTTCTCAACGTCAATGGGATGATAACCAGGAGGAACCTTAACTTGACCAGCGTGAACCGCGCTCTGTGGGGAAATGGTGGTAAATCATGTTATGGCAGAGGAAATATATCATTATACAGATTCAAAACAATTGAATACAATACAAACTGGTCAAATAAAATTATTTTCATGTTTAAATCTTCAAGACTGTAGCATTATGAATTCTGACATCTGTACAAACCTCAAAGGTCTGGTAGAGGTGTTTGGAGCGGCCCTTGTCTGACTCTTTGGGGGGAAGTTCTGCTTCTTTAAATTTCAGAAACTGACGCCACAGAAGCTGAAACAAAAAAACAAGCACATTAATAAATAAACACACAGACATCTAACACATCTTCATTACTTGAAATAAAATAGATAAAGTAGATAAGTAGATAAGTAATTTTTTTTACCTATTTTATTTTGGATAAAGTACTAAAATAACTAAAACTTGATAAACTATTATGACTATTAAACTAACACTTTATAATAAACTTCATTAGTTAATCTTAATTATATTAGTTAACATGAACTATCAATTCAAATTTGGTAAAACTTGTATCTGTTAATATTATGGTAACACTTTAGGGACCAATTTTCACTATTAACTAGTTTATGTTTATTAGTACGTATAAAGCACAGAGTAATGTTTTATTTTGCATGACTATATTTTAGATGCCTTAACCCGACCCCATAAATAAACTACCTTACTAACTACTAATAAACAGCAAATTAGAAGTTTATTGAAGCAAAAGTCATAGTAAATAGTAGTGAGAATTGGTTCACAAACTAAAGTGTGACCAATATTATTCAATGAACCTGAGCTAATGTAAACTAACAATAAACAGGTGTATTTTTATTAACTAACATTAAAAAAGATTAATAAACACTGTTTATGAACTACGGTTAACTAAGGAAGGTTACTGTAAACTAAATTTCAGATGCCATTTAGAGGCTCCAATTAGAACATATCAAAATAATAACAAAAACTATAATAATACTGTATATCAGTGATAGTGAAATAGCATGGTAATCAGCTGATGCTGGAATACAAAGTAACAGCGTGACCCTGGATAACCCTAAGCAGGTAGATCTGAATGGTTCAGTGAGTATTTGTCAAAAGCGCCTGCTCTTTGTTATTCCTCCAGCATGAAGTGGTATGATTAAGGATAAGCTTCACAAAGCTGGTAATATAAGTAGCTGCCCTCAGATCACGATGATACGCATAACACAGCCGCCCCACCCTGATGAGACACAGCCATACAAACTCAGACAAAGCAGCTCAAAGGCAGAACGCCGCTCTTCATGATGTGGTGTCATGTGACATGACTCATGCTCCGCAAAGAAGGATTTCTTCCAGTAACATGCCATCGGATGAGGAGGATAGAGTTCTCTCTCTGTTATTAGAGTGTTGGGATCGACTTTTACAAGGTTTGCCAAGCTACCAAGCTAAGTTAATTACAGTTTTATTTTTTTTAAACTATATTTAAGGTATTTCAAGGGTGCAATGTTTATATATGAAGAGTTTAGATGCAAACCCACCTGAAAGCCATCTTGGTCAAAAATTAGATAATGATACTGAGCAAATGCTCTCGACACATATCATACGTCCAAGTGCCATTTGAAATGTTCTTCCAAAATGAGCTTTTTTATCAGGTTCAGGTTATGTAGATTAGATAATTTCACTTTAATGGCAGTGAAGAGGTTCTTTTCATTGCCATTAAAGTGAAATAACTGAACATAAACGCTAATTTACAAGAAAATTTCAGATGCCATTTAGAGGCTCTGAACTTTTCATTTGTGACCCTGGACCACAAAACCAGTCATAAGGGTCAATTTTTTAAAATGGAGATTTATGGATCATCTGAAAGCTGAATAAATGAGCCTTCCATTGTATGGTGTGTTAGGATTTATTTAGCCGATATACAACTATTTGACAATCTGGGCGTATTCACAAAACATTTTATCTTACCACTAAGAGTTCTCCTAAACAGCAGTAAAAGTTTTTAGTTAAGAGTTCTCTTAAAACCTATTAACAAAGCTGCTGAGACAAATTTTACTAAGGAATAGAGAGAAGTCTTAAGCTAAGAGTAAGGGCGGAGTTAACCTTGTTGCTATGGATGATGTCAGCATACTTATTAACTATGCACACAGTGATTGGCTGATAGGGGAGGGGTCTCTATCAGAGATTTATTCATAGAAATATTGTAGAGTGTGATTTTATGTTGCCATATTCAAATAAAGTTTTTAAAATGCAGGCTAAGTGTCACTAATTAAACAAGTATATGTTCAGCTGATTGTCAGCCTTTTACATGTGTGCTTCTCATAAACAATTAACTGATATGCATATAAACAGCCTTTTTATTAACAGAATAGAATAATGCAAATGTAATGAAAACTAAACTGTACGCAAGAACAGCTATTACTTTTTGTCCAACTTATTAAAGGAAAATGTGGATAACCTCCAAAACCAAAAATTTTGCAGGGGACAACATATGTGTGCAAATAAATGCAGTGTTTCTAAAAAGTTTCGAGGCAGACTGCCAGCAACAGCCATTTTAGGATAACAGTTAGGTTAACCTTATATTTATTTGTTACCACCTCCATCTCTATTTTTTATTTTTATTTTATTTATTTATTTATTTTTTATTTTTTTTTCCCCTTTATCACCAACAGCACAACTGTACATACCACTTATTTCTTAATTTAGTTTTCTATATATTTTTGTCTATTTATATTTAAATATGTATATTTTTTATTCTCACCTTATTGTATTTTTCTTATTGTCCGTGTTGTTGTTGTCTACTGGAAGCTACTGTCACAAAAACAAATTCCTTGTATGCGCAAGCATACTTGGCAATAAAGCTCTTTCTGATTCTGATTCTGATTCAGTTAGGATTTGGTCTTAGTGGCTTAGGAGTCCTCTTCACTACTCCTAGCGTTTCACAGCTTTAGGAGCTAGTTTTAGTGATAAAACACTTTGTGAAATACTCTTAGAGCAAACATTTAGGACTGACACACCCATTATTTTTATTATTTTCTCCTAAATCAACAAGTTTTGAGCTACTTTTAGCTTTAAGATGTTTTGTGAATACGGGCCCTGGAATCTGAGGGTGCAAAAAACATCTAAACATTGAGAAAATCGCCTTTAACATTGTCCAAATGAAGTTTTTAGGAATGCATATTATACGTTTAGATATATTTACAGTAGGAAATTTATCAAATATCTTAATCTTAATCTTAATACTTAGTATCCTAATGATTTTTGTCATAAAAGAAAAATCAATAATTTTGACCCATATAGTGTATTTTTGGTCTTTGCTACAAATATACTCCTGCGTATATAGAACTGGTTTTGTGTCCCAGGTTTTGTGAACAGATAAATCCACACTAGTTAGCACTCCAGAAGTAGTTGAAATTCTATGCAGTCTCCAGATCACAGCATATCTTGGTGACCAACTGCGACCAAAGACAGCAACCCAGATAGTTCTACACAAAACCAGTGTGTGACTCACAGACAGCACAGCATGACAGATAATGAAGTCTGCAATTCATTTAATAACCAAATAGGACCAGAGTAACTAGTAGCAACCTAGACCACACAACAACAGACTCACCTCGACCTCCTCGTAGCTGCTGGGAAATTTCCTCTCCTCAAAAATGAGTGTGTGATGTCTGATCCACTGGAGAAGAATGGTAACCAGCTCGTAATACTCCTGCCAGCGCAGCTCCAGCTCCTGCAGTCGGGAACAAAACCACACAAAAACTATTCAGAGAGGAACAGGAAGACTCTTTTGCCCCTGCGCTAAGACACTAAGTCACTTACCACATTCACTCAATTAGGTGTCAACAATCGTAGCCTTGTCTAATAAGAGCACATGAACGGAGGGACGATTTAAAGTACAGAAATAGCTGATACAGGTTTATTGATAGTGTGACACAACTCACAGATCATCTAATTCTCTTCTCATAACAGATGCTGATGGTGTGAAGGAGGAATGAAATAAACTGCAACTGACAGCAGCTGGAAGGCGTTATATAAGGGTGGATGGCAGAGATTCAGATCACACAAGGTCTATTACCTCTTTAAGTTTACATTCCTAAACCGTCTATCCTTCTTAAAGGTATAAACAAAGAGGTGAAAGAGGAGCCTTCTGTCATTTTGTAACTGCAATTTGAATACATGCAAATAAAAATATAAAGAAAACAATTTAATTTTGTACCCTTTCTTTACACAAAACTATAGTACACTTTAAAAATAAACGTTCTTCATCAGATTTAATGGTTTCATGAAGAACCTTTAACATCCACTGAAACTTTTCATTGCACAATTCAGTTCTGTAGATGAAAGAACCTAGGAGCTTTCTGTTGGATAAGATGGTGAATTTGCATAACCAACCAAAACCTGTGTGGGGAACTTTTCGTCTTTACACAAAACTTCATATTGTGTGGATTCCTACTGGATTTTGCCTGTGACGTTTCGCTGAGCAACTGTACTGAAAACAGCAGCATGAACATTCTGCTAAACTTCTTATTTTGTGTTGCATGAAAGATCATGAGATCCTGAACAAATCTGTAGATGTGGGTACATCTCTGACATCTTGTCATTGTCAGAGACTGGACACTGATGCTTTTTAGCAGTATTGTGGGAATGGGCAAGGGCAGGAAGCCTTAAAAAAACCTCATTCATAAAAATGCTTCATTAGTTTTATTAGATTTGGTTCGACGGCATATTAACTGGACTATGTGCTGACTGCCTAAGTCTGGAACTGGGTTGTTAAGTGGCAATTGCGTCATTGTAAAATGATGAGGGAAATACTCACATTGGATTTGACGCCGTCCTGGACGTCTGGGATACGTGGCATAGCATCGTAAAGGGAGGATACATAGGTGATGATGGACTTCTCATCAGGATGAGGCACATCCACATCTGCAGTGGGAAGAATTATAGTTTAATGAGCATTCAGTGTGTTCAATAAAGACATGAAAACGTATGATTGTTTGTGTGTCATTTGTTAAAGCAGACCGCATTTGTCTACTGCAACTTTGTGGAAGATCAGATCAAATTTCAATCAAACTATTTACATTTTTGTCTGCATGAAACAAAGACAGTGATCATCTTTTCTTCTCTGTTATGATGTACAGCTTCAAAGGGTACACATACTTTTGACACTTTTCAAGCGTGAAGCTAAACTTAATGAAAGATCAACCTACGGTGTTGTGTGACGGAACTAATAAGTTTATTCATGATTTAGCTTCAACACTGGGTGTTTATATCTATCTATTCTTTAAAATCAGCTTATAGCGGTTAAACATTACCCTCTGGGTCAAGCAGTCGTGTGACCCCAAGTTCTTGCTCTGCCACTGAAAAAGCCTGTTCCAGGTTCTCCAGGTTGGTCTGGCGGTACACCTTTCCCATGTCGACAAGCCTGGGCCTGGGGAAAACAAGAGAAAAAAAACAGCCTCAGTATATGTGTAATAAATGCAGCAGAAAGTTTAAATCACTGAAATGCTACAAGAAATGCATTGCAAATGCAATTCAGTGCATAAAAAAGTAACTTTTACAAAGTACCATTAGTTAAGATTACTTAATTCATTACTAACAATAAGCAATACATTTGTTACAATATGTAAGCTAAAAATATACTGAAAGGAGTCAGTAGATTGAATACTGCAGAATAAAATAAGTATACTAGCTGTTTAACAACAGAGGGACATATGAGTTCAGAGACGCAGGTAAAGTGACCACCTGCTCCATAAATCCAAAAAAACATCTGTCTCCTGAGGGATGCAGCCATAACTCACATGCCATGAATACTCAGATATGGGAGCGGCTCAAAACAACAGAGAGCGAACAAACTCTAACATTTACACATGATTCAAGCATTAAAACCTTTAGATTCTGCACCATAAAATAAATTAAGAAATTAAGCAAGCACCCAGTCATTACTGTGCCATGCATGCTGGAAGGCATGGCATAACATTCTCTTGCGTGGTATTGAACGTCTGCCACCATGCTCATATCATCCATCCTGGAGCCTCCATGGATCCGACTCAGGTCCCTCTCTGGTAAGTAGCTCACGGAGCTCCAGTCCGGGCTGTATCTCGTCTGAGAATCCTCGCTGGAGCGAGCACCTGGACTATGGGAGCCCCGGCCAGAGTCCAGGGAACCCTCGGATGGAATATCCTCACACAGCATCACCACACGGTCTTCCGCTTCGCTGCCAGAAGCTACGGTAATGCTGGAGCCAGTCCGACGCTTCTTCAAGGACAGCTGCATCTTCATGTTGAGCATCATTGTGTCCCAAAATGTGCTTCCTCGCAACGCAGTTCCAACTATATAGTTCTTGATTTTCCAAATATCAGTATCTCCTCTGAATGGTATTAGCTACTCTTCAGTTTCTGAAATCCATTTGCTCCCAGAGAGCTCGAAAAAAAGACACCAAACTGTACTTGCGGTGTTGTTTTCTGTGGTGCAGGTGGTGCCTGTAAAAGGCTCTTCCCCATTTCTGAAAGGAGGCAGATCTGACAAATCCTATGGGTGTTTCTGGCTGACAAAAGCATCAAATCCTCTCTACTCATGTCAGGGTCAGTTGGGCGTTCCCAAGCTCTGCAGGTACATGCTAACATTTGGGGAAAGATGCCCTGCGGGGAAGCCTGTCTCCACTAAAACAGGCACCACACCTCAGTATTTATCTTTTCAGCCTTCATTGTACACTTCTTATAAAACTATTTTCTCATTCAATCTTCTCCTGCTCTCTTTTGTCCTTGCGTCTGCATACAGAACACACCCGCATTACAGAAAAACTGCTTTTATGTAGCCTGAATCTGTGTGGCATGTGTGAACAGTTGTTCCTCGCTTACATGAAACTGTATCATTCATTTAATTGCTGCTCATATCGTTCCAAACCCAAGTGGAATACAAAGGAATATATTTTTAATAATCCACATGCTTCTCTTGTGTCAACAAGCTCCAAAAATGTAATGTCCATACAACTTTGAGTTCCTAAAACTGTTTTGACCTTAAAACTTTTAAATAAAAGTCTACTTTCTAGTGAGGCTTTCCCAAGTATCTCATAACTGTTTCTTGAGCTCGACAGCCCATCATCACTGTATACCACTGTATATCCAAGAGCAGCATATCTTCTCTGGTATTCATCAGAAAAAGAAAAGTTGGTAACACTTTACTAAAAGGCTTTATGTATAATGCATTACAAAAGCATTCATAATGAACGTTGTAATGCATTATGTCTTTACATTAAAATGCATTGTTTGTCATGTGTTTTAATGCATTATACTTTCTAAAAGTATAACAATGAATCTATAAGTATTGTAATGCTTATAAGGTGCATTACAAGACTTAATTAATGCATTAAAACTACTATATTCATATATTTATAATGCATTATACATAAAATCTTTAAGTAATGTGTTACCAAAAAATGTTTGAACTTTAAAGGCTGATTAAACTCTAGAAGACTGCAAGTATAAACTGTCATTCAGTGCTGATTTGACACGTCTATGCTCAGGGCATTTATCTCCATGAAAATATGTGCTGAATTCAGATCAGAGTATTTTACTCCATGGCATCAAGGACAAGTTTGATCAAGAGTGAATCTCAGGTAACATTTCTACATTTTAACATTGTGAAAAGAAGGCTGTATTTTTGAGTACCTATGAAACTAATGCTAAATATTTCACTACCAGGAAACACCAAAAAAGTATTAATTATGTGACAATGCATTGATGACTACAACTACGACTAACTATACAAGGAACATTCTGGTTTAAACTTGGGATTTAGTACAGAGGCACTTACTCGTGTTTGTGTATAACAGCGTTGAAGAGTTTTCCGTCCCTCCAGCTAGTGGTGAAGTTATCGCAGCGGATACCAGGGTAGCCCTCCACCATACGCTGAGACCAGAGAAGCAGCTTTTCTTTTGCTGACATATCATCTGACTGACCATTCACCTGGATATCTGAAATCTATCAGGCCAGAAATATGAGTTTCATTGATTTATTAACATGCGGAAGCAGTAGCCTTATGTTTATCATGTGCAAATCATAAAAATAATCATGGTAAGGTTTCTCACACAAATCTCAGTCATGCACTGCAATACAAATTCAGCCCCACTGAATACCATTGACCTCCTAAGACCCCTCTGAGACCTTCATTAAACTTAATGCAGGAACAAGTGTAGCAAAAACAACACAGTTCATTAAAAGAAAATCCAATTAGCTTGGAAACTCGTTTACTGTCAGTGCTGGGTAAGCTTTATATTTAAATTGTAGCTTGCCAAGCTTTAAAGCTACCCAATTTGATGCATTTAAACATCAGTATCTGCCACAAAAACTTGAGAAAATTGTGCATTTTTAGACTAAATATAGTTTATAAAACAAGCATATAACTAGATACTATATGTATTTGTCTACAAAAAAGACAAAAGCTATACTTCTGGCAATCTGGTCAATGAATCAGTTACAAAACAAACCATCTGACTTCCAGACAATATTGTTAGGATAGAAGAGAAAACTTCTTTTAGTCTCAATAATCTTCAAGTATAAGGTTGGCACCATCTAAAATCCTGTCATGAGATTTGCTTCTTAGTCAGGCTACATCTGTAAAAAGAAAGCTCTTTTATTTCCAGAGGAAGTGGGCAGGAGTCCATATGCCACATCTCTACATAAACCTCTTGGATGGTGGATGAACCAGAAGTCCTGCCAACTTATTTGATCAATCCAAGGAAATTAGATTCCCTCAAACACTGGAAGAACACACTCAAGCAGCACAATTGGCTGAATTTGTGTCAGCCTCCTTGCAGCTGTAACGTGACTGAGTTTTATATTCTTTTTAATTATCTGAGGTGGAATAAATCAGGGTGTGATTGTAATTGAACACCTTGAACAACAGATTCAACATTTAGATCTACAAAACATCCTGGATATTAGATTATGGAATTAGATTAGATCAGAGACTCTCAAATCCTCATGGCGCCTAAGACACTCAACAGAAACAAACAAAAAAAATGCTTCATTTTCACATATAAGGCTGTTGTGGTTAGATTATAATGGATATTCCTAATTAAAGGAGATTGTTTAAAAAAAGCACTTTATTGCATGAGGCAGATACTGGTGTAAAGCAAAATGATTGACCCTGTTGGTATTTGATTGGAAGGTATAAAATCAAAAATGACCCAATACACCCAAAGAATGAATAGAACCAGTGATTGACCCAGACTGAAGTGATTGCTCAGACCGATTTGGAGCCCAGGAGGAGGAGGTAAATGGTATGGGAACTTAACACTGACAGAATAGGAGACCTGGAAGTGGAGGATGATGGTCCATATGAGACCCAGTGTCAGTTTTGGGTTTCCGTCCGCAATGTCATCGTTTCTGATATTCACCAGCTTCACCTGTGATTTACAGAGAAGAGCAGACATTTAACATTTGAGTTCAAGTTTAATTTGAGAGACTTTCCTACAAAACAACTCGCAAGCAAGATGATATTTAAATACCGTCTACCCAAAAAAGAGGGATATAAAGCAAAAAATCCATGCTGCCCTTTTCCACACTACCCTGATAGCACACGTACATCTTGGAGACGTCTATTTGACGTCTGCATTTACATCTTTACTCATCTGCAATACGTCTATTGGACGTTTCCTATCAGATGTCAAATAGATGTCTATTAGATGTCTTTAAGATGTTTATTATTTAGAATGTATGTAAAACTGACATCTTACAGAGATGATACACAGCAGATGCTTTCCAGATCAAGAGATCTTTAACAGACTATCTGGGTATATAAGTGAATCGTTACCATGACTGATGACGCAAATGCATTTTATAATTCTTTGATGGTCAGTTTTGCTGCGACTAGAATATGGTCTCAAATAACTTTCACTTTAAGGAAGGGAGCAGCTTGAACAATCTTAATGAAGTAATGTCAGTAAGGACAACTGCCATTTTTGGACAAACTATCCTTTTAATTTAGTTTAGTTGGGTTGTTCTCGTACCTGCCGGTGTCTGAGGAAATCCAGTGCTATCTGCACATTCTGCAGTTTGTGGAATCGCATGCGTCCTCGCTCACGAGGCTGTGGAGACAGACAGAGGGTGAATAAGACTCATAAAGTTGTTGACAGAATGGGTGAGACTAAGGTGTGTCCTTGAGTGCCCCGAAAAGCTTCTTTGGAAGGTCTAAATGAAGGAAGAATGAAAAACAAGGAGGACCTTATAGGGAAGCTACAATATTTATGAACACTAATAACACTAAGCAAAGACATCAAAGACCTCATGAAATCAAAACATTGAGTTTTGTGGTTTTTAGTCCAAGTCGGCTAACATGGGGACAGAAAAACTACTATTTGCATGTCCCTATGCCACGCCCCAACTTCCTGTTTCAGTAGAAAATATATGCAAAATAATTCAATAAATAAATACATAAAATACACATCAAGTCATTTCATGGGGTCTTTACGCTTATTTGACAGAAGTGATGGTCTTGTGGCTTTAGGTGATGCAATGCGGTATAAAATTGTGGATGAATGCTCAAAAACTACTGACTTTCTGTATTATAGGAAAGACATTTGATTCGCCAAACACACTCCAAGTGTTTGCAGACATCATTTTATGACCTGAACATCTTTAACTTAAACTTTGTTCTGCACTCGTAAACAGTTAATTATAAATGCGGATTTATTTGGCAGTCACTTGATATCATTAATTCGCTATATCGGTCACACACCCAAATTAAGACGAGGTTCAGATAGATGATGTCATATAGAGAAACAGCATCGGTCATGCGCAAGCGGAACTGATTAAGAGTAAATAAAACAGGGCTACTCTAATATTATTCATAACAGTCAAAATAAAAGTCCCTCAAATTAGAAGCAAAAACATGCTTTATTAAGAAAGCAATGTTGTTTTGCACAACAGATCTTAAATCTTCTAAATCTTTATTTTTTTATTTATAAATCTTTAAGTTTTTTTTTACATTCAGCTATTCCTAGCAGTAAACTTTCACAATAAAAGTCTAAAATATAAAGACAAACATGCTATTTCTTATTACATTCTTTTAAATCTTAAATCTTTAAACACATTTTGTGTTCTTAATACAGTCATTAAACATTTAGTGGCCAACCTGGTGAATTATTACCCTGTAATCTTTATTCTAGTCAGGTGAGATAGCTAGCGTTGAAATATAGCCTTGAAGTAACACTAATAACAAATAAAAGCAAGACTACAGCAAGACTGGCGGACGTGACATCATGCGCAGGCCAGCCACAGTGAGTGACCCATGCCAATGAAGCATCTGCATCACTCACCAACCGCACGCTCCGCACAACGTCCCGCTCCCTCGGCTTGACCCAGCAAGAGAAGTGCAAAGAGAGCAGACAGAAGTCAAAGGGCAAAGGTCAGCAAAGAGATGGTGGGTCAGAGTCAAAGGAAGGTGGAATGACAGGCAGAGAAAGAGTCAAAGAAAAGCCGGAGAGTGATGTTAATGTCTTAGCCACAGCCAAGAAATTAAGCAGTTTGATGGGATGATGTCAATAATTTGCCTGGAATATCTGAACCCAGTGTTTTGGGTGTGATTCAACAAAACATGCTTTTTTTTTCGAATTTGAAGACGTATTCCAAGGCATCACCCATTACTATGGTGGGGTGTTCAGGTCAGGACTTTGGATTTGTTTGAAAGCTGAGGGCAAGGTTGAAGGTGGAGAGGTTGAATGGGATTAGAGATGAGTCTTCTCTTGACTGGTTGTTTAGCTACATTAATGGAGGAAGAAGTTCGGTTACACTCACCAGTGTTTCCCCGGAGAGGACCTCAAGAAGGGAGATCAGGTTATGTCCATCTCTGAGATCTTCATACAGGTCATTCACATGACGCTGAGTCTGGAAAATAAAAAACAAAGATCAATTTATGAGATTCACACTTAAAGAAATACAGAAAGAAAACAACAGATTATGTGACCCTACTCTGTGGTCAATTCTAAAGATTTCATTCTTAAATCACAATGTTGACTGCCTGAAACAAACTGAGTGTTTTCATGACGCGTCATCAATTGGCCATATTGGCAGGACTGAAAGTAAACAAAGCCACTGAACCGAATGACACTCTCATATTTTGATTATTGCTGCTGAAAATGGTCAATTATTGTCATGTTTTGAGCTGAACTAATTAGTTGGACTGGGAAAAACATTTGGAGTACCATAGCTGTATAACTGTCTGAGGAACAAAAGGCATTTGTGGTTGGTCAAACTGAACCAGGATTTCCAGGGCAAGAATCTTGTGTTTGTTCTTATCATTTCCGATCAGGCAGGTGAAAATATTGTTTGTCAAAATATTGCACCCTTTCCTACTTACTAAGTCCTTCTCTATATGATTTAGCAGCTTCCACATGTTTTTCCATGGTTTAGGCATCATAAATTAGCACAACAACATCTTCAGTAGTATATTAACATTAACTGTACAATAAATGATGCTGTTTCTATCTGAGTAACGTCAATCAGGGCTCTAGACTCATTCCACCCACTGGTCACTCTTTTGTGACTTTCTCAAATTATAACTTTCTTGCAATTATGTATATATATATATATATATATATATATATATATATATATATATATATATATATATATATATATTTTTTTTTTTTTTACAAAATGGGATTAATCAATTCACGCTGATGAACTTTTAGAATTGTTTATAGTTGTATGATAACAAAAGTGCTTCACATCCAACCTGTTCTTTTTCATCAGTAGTATTATATTATTTGCGTATACACCACATACTGTATTATATACCGACTAATAAATTACAGCACATTTAGTAGGGCTCTGCCGATATTCGGACGCGAATTATAATGCATATCTCGTCAGTAATGCCGGTTCTCTGATTAGCCGTAAATCTTATTCACCTGTTCATTCATGCAGCCGCGTTTACTACACAGAGCCGTAGTTCGCTGACAAGCTACGCAGTTTCACGTGCAGAATCCATATGTATCGCCTGCGATACTTGCGTAGCTTGTCAGTGAACTACGGCTCTGTGTAGTAAACGCGGCTGCATGAATGAACGTGTGAATGAGATTTACGACTAATCAGAGAACCTGCATGACTGACCAGATGCGCATGATATCGCGTCTGAAAATCGGCACAGCCCTAACATTTAGAAAACGCTGAGGAATCAAATAAATATAAAGTAAAAGAAAGCCTCCATAGCATAACTTGAGGTAAACGGCAAAGATGACAAGCTTTTCAAAATGAAAACAAATAGTGAAACTAAACTGGCTGTTGGTGACCGTGCTTGGATGTTTTTTTCCACAAGAATACCAACATATTCACCTTCTCTGGCTTAAGAAGCGGTCTTTTACCTTACTTTCGCTTGAAAACCAAATCCTCTGTCCGCCATCGTTTTCTCAATATACCTAATTTTCGCAGTGCACTGCGCACACCTTCGGGCTTGTGCTGACGTCACAAAACCTTTAAAAAAGCGCCTTTTGTTTTAAAGCGCCTCTATTCGATTGATCAATGAATTCTGACTCCTGCTACAATGTGCGGCACTCTGCAACGCTCGCTGTATGTAGAAAACGCTTTAGAGCAGCGAAGACAATGCATTCGTGGAAAGTGACCACGTCAAATTTTACCTCGCACATTCTCAAAAATTTTTCGCAAATGCCACCATTTTGGTAACTGACAAAATCGTAATGCTCTATACTAAACTTACAACTCTAATCCTAAATGTAGTATAGTAAAAGCAGTAGTAGTAAAAATGTAGTGTAGTAAAAACACAAATAACATGCCACAATTCTATTTGCAGTGACATATATTCCAATTTACATTTTACCAAATTTTGTGATAGTTTTTAGAGCTTGGCAGTATAAATCCATTTCCACTGTTCTTGTATAGGATAAAAACAGAAGCTTAGATATTTCTGCCTAACATCTAATTTTGTGTTTAAATGAAAGTAGAAAAAGTACAAGAAGACTTTTTTACCAAAATACCTTTTTCGGGTATCTAGTTAGTTATGACAGTTATGATTTAAAAACTGGGCTGCTCAAGCAGGGACTCTAAATGCAAGTATGTATGCCGGTTGTTATGAAGGAAAAAAAAACAACTGAATTCAAAGTGATTCATTTGCGTTTTGCTTAGCGAGTACATGACGGGGCAATGCATGGCTGCAGGCAGAAGAGTGGCTCACCTGCCCACGTCAAAAAAGACTTGTGACAAATGATTTATTGAGTGACAGAGTTTTAATTAAATTCTGAGGCCTTTTCTTTTTTTTCTAAATCAACCAAGTCAATCATTGTTTGGTTTATACAACCTTACTGAGTCACATCTCTGCTTTAATAATAAAAACATTCAGATGTTCTGTAGATGAAAGACAGACTGGGCTTTCTGAGGTATTTATCATGCAGCTACACCCAACAACATGCACTGCTATAAAACACTCTCTGCAGCACGCTTGAAAATCCTTCACAGAAAATCCACAGAAAAGTGACAGATCTCTGATCATTTATTCACCCTCATGTCACTGCAAACACATTCCAATCAGTGATATTTCAGTATCATTGATACAAATTGCAGGTTTTGTTATTATTAAAATATCAAATTGGATTTTATTTTTATATTTTCTGTTTTAAATTTATTTTAAGTTAACCCTTTAACTGTCACCCATCCCCTCAGTGGGACGCCTAAATTGACTTCACTATATTACAAAAAAATCCTAATCTAATCATGACAAACTATATATCGTTGGAAAGGTCTAAGACTCTTTTACCACTGTTTTGTGTTACAACTTATGTAGGAAAAGTAATAGATTAATTTATGACAAGAGTGCACCTCAAAAATCTACATCATAACAGGAGTTCTGACCTTTGTCACAAAAAGACTTTCTTCGTTGCCTTTTTTCCTGTCACTCTTTTGAAATCATAAGACATTATATATCGACTGAAAACTTAAAATCTCAAAATTCAAAACCATTTAAAAATTGGACATTGCATTACCATGGAAAATGTACATCAAATTCATATTACAAAATGTTTTCATTCATGAATTATAAAAATTTAAGTTTTAAGTTTATGTTTAAAAATGGGAGTGACTGTTAAAGGGTTAAAGGTTGGGTAATTTATATTTATTTGTATTTTTTGCGTTTTTTTTTACTTTTTAATTAAATTAAAATGAGAAATGTTAAGAAATATAGCTGAATATATATATATATATATATATATTTTTTTTTTACATTTATTATATTTCAAGTAACAGTTTAGTTTTAGCTTTAGTTTAACTATATGACCCTGGATCCAAACAAAACAAAACAATCCTTTTTTTTATTTTTTGGTATAATGGCAATCAAATCAAAAGTTTCAGGAAGGACTATATATATATATATATATATATATATATATATATATATATAAACTACATGAAAAGATAAAAAAAAAAGGTGAAAGCATCTATGATAAATTCAACAATTTTTGGTTGTTTTTGTTTGGCCTTACTGAGTTTGACAGCCATGGTTACTAAAATATAAAGTGAAAAATAATGGCATATAACGGCATATGGGTTTGGAAGAGCATGAGAGGTGAGTGAATGATGACAGGATTTTAGGATCAACTATTTTTTATCTAACAGTATAACACAGCAAAGCCTTTTCACAATTTTAAAAGCGAGCAACTTTGCTAAGTAAGTTTGTACACAGAGCAAGTGATGACTTCTTTTGCTGCACTTTGCATTTTTTCAGCATTTTGCATTTCCTTTGCTTCTTTTGCTGCAGATTTCTTCTCTGCAGTGCATGAGACTAAAACTAATGGCAACCAATCAGCCATTTTGGAGCTCAAGCTGTGAGCATCGTTCTACATTCCTCATGTGACAGCAGAAAAGCCTCAAGGAGGACAGAGAACTGAACATGCGAGTCAGCGAGAGAGCAGAGCCTGCTGGGACACGCTGACAGATGGACCTACCTCAGCTCTCCGGTGCTGGAGAAGAGGAAGAGACGATGAAGAGGACAGAAGAGCACAGAGAGATGAATGGAGTTACAATGATTAGAATGAATAAAAGGAAGAAAGTTGAACACTGAAGGGCCACATTAAAGGATTAGTTCACTTTCAGAACAAAAAATTATAGATAATGCATTCACCCCCTTGTCATCCAAGATGGTCTTTCTTTCTTCAGTCGTAAAGAAATTATGCATTTTGAGGAAAACATTTCAGGATTTCTCTCCATATAATGAGCTTCTATAGTGCCTTCAAGTCTGAACTTCCAAAATGCAGTTTAAATTCAGCTTCAAATGGCTCTAAACAATCCCAGCTGATGAAAAAGGGTCTTATCTAGCAAAATGATGGATTATTTTCTAAACAAATTGACAATTAATATACTTTTTAACCTCAAATGCTCGTCTTGTCTCGTCTCTGCAGTGATGCACTTTGGAAGTTCAAAGTCCATTATATGGAGAGAAATCCTGAAATGTTTTCCTCAAAAAACATAATTTCTTTACGACTGAAAGAAAGACAAGAACATCTTGGATGACAAGGGGGTGAGTACATTATCTGTAAATTTTTGTTCTGAAAGTGAACTAATCCTTTAAGATCAGTATGATTTTAAAAAAAATGTTGCTCAAACTACATTAGCTATTGTATATAACTGAAAATTCAGTCATTTACTGTATTCTGTTTTTATCATGTTTTGATATTTTATCAAAACCAGCAATTCATCTTTTTCCACTGACAAAGAATATTATATTTAACAGAAAGTTATATTTCATAGGCTGTTTCATCTGATTTGAACTTGATTTGTATGCAAAAAGCAGCCTGGGATGTTCTGCCAAATAACTTGTTTTGACTTCCACAGAAAAAGAAAAATCAAAGCAGTTTAAAAGTAAAAGAATCCTTTTTCCATCATGGAAACTTAACGTCATATTAAGTTGAATATTGCTATAACTTGATTTGTACTACATTTTTACAAATATCAATAGATATGAAGATATGAAATGTTTAGAATTGCCCTTTCTCTGCAAAAAGTGCAATATAATTGCATTTATAGTATATTTTAAAAGTCTTAATATAAAGCAGCTTTAAGCATTGGATACATGAGGAGTTTTGTGTAATATGAAGGAAAGGACAATGGACAAAAGCTACTCAGGCCTAAAGATAAGCCAAATTGGCATTACTTCTGAACTTCAAATCGTCTGAATAAAACCTCCAGTCTATGTTCTTTCACAAAAGCATCTATTCATTCATCTGACAGTGAAATGTCAAAGCGAAGTAAAGCCACGAACAAGCAGAAAAACAAAGGTTGAGCCACTAGAGGTCGCTGTTGATTCATTAAATGTTGGTCTATGCTACCTCAAAACCTCTTACTAGCAGAACCTCACACAAATCATACTGTCTATTATGATTGCAATGGATTTCATCACAATCAATCTTTGCTATACAGTCTATGTTAGAGTCATACATTGGCAAAACACCATTATTGACCTCACCAACATATGGGTGTATCATACTGTAATAAGTCTTTCGTACCATCAATCTCTATATATTTAACTGTTTTCCTCACACATACTCAGCTCAATCAGCACAAAGCAATAAAAAAATCTAATAAGTGCTAGATAACAGCTGATGACAAGTACAAACGACAGCACAAACAGTTGTTGTGAACTGTAAGCGTTTGTCAAGGTCAATCTCAAACATTTAGTCAGCAAACGTAGATGTGTCAGCGTAGATAATAGGCAGATTATTATAAAATAAGGGCTTACATTTGATATCATAAAGGGTGAAAACATACTCAGTGTTTGTACTAAATACACGTGATTTGAACATTTGCTGCCAAGCTAAATTATAGGATTCTGTAGGTGTGCCCTGGTTGCACCTCATAAAATCACTATGAAAAAACTAGATTTGTACTGTATGTGTTATAACTTGCTGCAAAATGCAGTGTGTTATAAATTATAACTTTGTGTATATACTTAATATAATATACAGTATATAAAACTATTGTTTTCCCAAAAACTTTTATTTGATAAAAGGTCAAAATAAATTAGGAGGATTATCAAACATTATAATCCACAATGACAGATATTACTATCCAGAATAGATCAGATTTTAGCAGAATTTAGGCTAAAACTGTTTATTTGCCCTGTAAGTTTTACTAAAGTTGTGTGAGGAAAACAAAGACATGGTTCAATTTTATAATACAATACTTATTTTACCGCCTCAAAGAAAATAGTGTGCTGATGAAGGGTTAAGATGAGCAGACAAAAAAACAGCCAAACATCTGGAGCACATGTGCTACTGTTGGCTGGACTGACAAGTGTTTATACCTCAAATATGATATGCGAGTTAAAAATGAATCCAGATGTTCTTGACATGCAGGTTTGTTTTATATCAGCTCTTTTGTTCTGAAGGAGTCTCTTGTTTTTCAGTCCTCTAGAGTCAATGAACAGGCTCGATTGATTAGTACAAGTGCTAATAACTTCCAGTCTTGTCCAGTGTTACATTTTCATGATCTTTTGTTTGGATTCTCAACACGCCCCCACTTACTGCCTAAATATTACACATTTCAGACTAGATGATGATTAATGAGCTGTGTGTAGATTTATCACATGTGTGGACAGGATATGATCTACTCCTCTACAAATATCTGTCCTTAAAAGAATCCTACGGCTGATACAAACAAAAATCATGTTCAGCCCAACAGCTGTTATGTCTCCATAAATGGAAGAGACTTTAAAATGAGTACACTAGTTTCTAAACTGGGTGTTGTGACATAGTGTTTAAAAATTAAGCTGGTAACTAATAGTGGTACTGTATGTGTGGGCAATATACTGAGAGACAAGATAAACTGGTAGTAATTCAACGAGTATTATCTCTGTGTCGTGGTTATGCTAACATGACATCGCAATGCTTTACTGTAATAAAAGCGTATGTGTTTTTAAGCCTTTCTTAAGTGTTTTTCTATGTGCACATACCCAAAGCTCAACTATAGAAAGCCACCTATCACAAATGTGCAACTATTTATTTTTCACTGTTTATTGCACTTAAATTGTTTGTTCTTGTTTTATTACAAGCTGTTTATATGTCTTTGATTATCTTGAAAATGTTGATAATGCTGTTATTAGTTTTTATAACAAAGCTAGTAGAATCACAATTTGAACAGGAATGGATGAGAACATAGAAGAACCAAGTACCTTTATTAAGTGTTTGTTCACCCATTTTGTGAAAGTCTTCTTCTGCACTCTGTCCCGTTCATCTGCAAAAGATAAGGAAAAAGAAAATTCAACACTTCAGAAGTGCTTAGAGTAAATGTCTGGATATGAAGGAATTTAAGCACATCAATATATGAATGTTAAAATACTGTTGATTATTAAAATTGTGCTTTGATGTTAAACTTCAAAATGCTAAATTCCTAAACAAGCAATTCAAGCTCATTTCACTGAACAGTCTCTGTGATGCTTTCAACTCATTGATCTGTTGCTTTGAAGGTTTTTCGCTCAGCCCAAAACAGCAACACTGATGCAACCATTAGTCTGAGTTTGTGACTTTTTAATAAAGTAACCTCAGAACTGCAAGTGAAGAGAGAAGTGCAGAGACATTTTGTGTAGGAACGCCTCACATCCCCTACCGAACTATTAAACCCTTGAGGCACACCCCTGTGCGAAAGCCGATCTCTGGGTGAAGCTGGAGCGTAATGACCGCAGGAAATGTCTAGACAGCTCCATTGTCAAGTAAAGACGGAGCACAGGTTTGGAGGGAAGAAAACGCCATGCGCTGTGATGCCTCAGGCTGGGAAAATTCACCATGAAGGCAGAATAGCTTTAATCCTAAATGTGCATCACTCATGACTAACCGAACACCTGAGACACACCTACAGCCTGCAGAATCATGTTCCTCCAGGAGAATTAAACATAAGAGAACACCATCCATACTGCTGCCTCATACAAATTACCAACACTTGAATCTGCCATCATTATTAGAGAACTAAAAGCTCTGTGTTGTTGTAATTTGAAGCGACATGCTCACATTTACGGTTAAAGTTCGTTGACCTTAGCTACACTACTGTGTATTTAACCATTTGATACATGCATGTTGGTACACTGCAATTACATTTAAAGTACTTGTACTTAATTAACGTGTCGTTATACTGTTAACTTTATCCCTAACTGTAACTCAACCCTTATCACAGAAACTAACCACTGTAACCCTTATAACCCTTGCCTTTACTCCTAAACTTAACCATTTAACAAACTCGGAAGGAAACATGGGAATTTTCTATTTAGCTACACAGTTAATCCATAATCTTTCAATGTTATTATATAGCAGTTAATATATTGTAACGTGAAGTCAGTGTTCAAAGTACCCTAAAGTAACTGTTGATTGTTGATATTTTTGTAGAAAAATACATAAAACAGCATGCAGAAGCATGACAAATAAGATCCTATGATAGAGATTTTAATACACCTCTTTCTGGGAGTGAATGCAAGTAGAAAACTGCTGTAAACTCAAATCATATCTCAGCTGGAGTTTGTCTAATTGTAAGTAGGATTGGAAAAAACACTGAACCAAAATATGAGCCAA
Source organism: Cirrhinus molitorella (assembly GCA_033026305.1). Lineage (NCBI taxonomy): Eukaryota > Metazoa > Chordata > Actinopteri > Cypriniformes > Cyprinidae > Cirrhinus > Cirrhinus molitorella. Next base: position 32,551,892 of record CM065123.1, on the reverse strand, counting down.
TGGCATCAGAAGCACAGGTCATCCCATTATCATCTTTAATTTGAAGGACGGTGATGACGGATCATGCTTTGACTGTGCCATTTTGCAACAAGGACCTTAAGGACTGAAAAATGTTTAAAGATATGAATGAACACTTAAAGAGCATTTTTGCAGTGATGCCATAAGAACCTTTCAGTGAACAGTTCTTAGAAGAACCATTTTAAAGAACATTTTAAAAATCTAAAGAACCTTTTTTGACCATAAAGAACATTTTCTTTATTTGAAAGGTTCCATGGATGTTCAAGGTTCTTCATGGAACCACTGATGCCATTAAAGAACCTTCATTTTTAAGAGTTAAGTATCAAACAATTCTGGAGAAATGCCAAACTGGACAATACAGCCAAATCCCAGCACCTCAATCTAATTAATTTATGGCTGTGCCGATATTCGGACGCGATATCATGCTCATCTCGTTAGTAATGCCGGTTCTATGATTAGTCGTAAATCTCATTCACTTGTTCATTCATGCAGCCGCGTTTAATACACAGAGCCGTGGTTCACTGACAAGCTACGCAATATCGCCTTCATTATATCAATAATGCACGCAAAACTGCGTAGCTTATCAGCGATCTAAGGCTCTGTGGTATACGCGGCTGTATGAATGAACACGTGAATGAGATTTACGGCTAATCACAGAACCGGCATTACTGACGAGATACGCATGATATTTCGCGTCCGAATATCGGCACAGCCCTAATGGTCTCCATTCAATCCTTAGAACAATTTTGCCAAATATTATATATTGCGATAGACAACTGAAACTGTTTGCTAAGTAATGACAAGAGTACTACACCCAGTGATTGTTGTGTTGAGGGAACAGCTGATTCAGGCCCACACAGACGCACCCGCAAGACTTCTGCTTCTGATGGGTGGAGTGTGACGAACATATTATGAAATATCATTACCATGGTGACTATCATGGGTGGAGGCAGTAAACCTTGACCTCAGTCTTTAATGTAAGATTTCCCTTTAGTGTCTGAGGAGTTGTACTTTAGGTCAAGATGTAGATAATTATGAGCACCTTTACAGGGGTCGTCAGCAGACATTTGTCCTTTGACCATCGTTTACACCTTCTATCCTCTCACATGTATAATGTTACAGTACTAATGTTTAAACCAACGCCCTTGTAATTCAGCACACAGCTCCTGCCCTCTAGGGTGTGAGAGGCACATAATAAAATTTATTTTTTGTCTATAAAATTAAATTTTATCTAGTGTTATGGATGCAGTGATATGTATATCTAGATATAGTGACAAATGCTGCTTCTGTGTTTGCCCACCACTATTTGCTGATGACATACTGAACGGGCCAGTCAGATGCAGGACTGTGATGACAGGACAACTGTGAATGTCATCTCAGTCCCACTTAACACATCTTTACACTAGCAAATATGTGTCATCTATTTAAATATTGAGGCAACGGCCTTGGTCAGGTGAGACAGCTTCTGTATGAGACTTATTATAGCGCAAATTATAGGCACCTGGGCTGAGCAAAGACAGTTTGCAAACATTATAAGGCTAGTGAAAAATCTTGGGTTGTTTACCGCTTTACTAAAAACTTAAAGACTTTAAAGGTGTTTTTAAAATAATAAGATCTTCTAATATCAGATATAATTATGTAAAATATATAAATATCTCATTATGTAACATCATAAAAAAAACAAATAAATAAATATTAATAATAATAATAATAATAATAATAAAACAGTTTTATAAAAATAAGATACATTTATTTGGAAAGGTACCCCATTTATGCTTAATCTGACACAGCTTCACTTTTCAGTTAAATTGATCTTGTTTTATTTCTGTAGTCCGTTTTATACATTCTACTCACTATGTAACTTTGCAACTACGTGCCAACTAACTTGAGTAATAACAGACTATAGGTTAGGTTAGTAAGCATTGTAAGTAGACACATGTTCTTACAAAGTCACTTATAGTAAGTGGAATATCTAATTGATTAAGGTGTGCTCCAGAAGAATGCTTCAATAATTTTACTAGAAAATACTGATTAGGAAACTGAACTAGAGAGACATTTATCATCCATCATGAGCAGGTATCAGAAAGCTTTCCTAAGTACCTTTCCTGCCCTCCAAGGCTTTCAGCATTCCCTGATAGTACAAGTCATCTGAAGGGATCCTGTCCCTCTCCCTCTCCAGGCTGTCAGCCGAATATTCCCTCCGTCTCTGCTGAGTACTCATCTCCTTTATGTCACACTAAAACCACAGTTCTTTACAAGCTCCTTATCTTCAAATCGAAAGTTGCAGCGATGTTCCCGTTGTGCTTTCTTTTGATTTAATCCCTGCTGTCCATTTTCTAGCTCTTCAAAATGATGTTACTAGCTACAGGTCGTGGGCCTGTTCTTGTGTCGTTCTGACTCTAGTGAGACACGGTGGTTGGAGGGCATTGCGGGATATGCTTGGCCCCGCCTCAGCGCTAAATTGTCATGTTGGTGAAGCCGAGGCAGGAAGAAGGGGTGGAATCAGGGAAAGTGAGTGGGAAGGTGTGTCCACCAGCATGCCTCATCTAGAATCCCACACCCTCTCCAAACATACACACGAAATCATTACAGTCTCTGAAGAATAACGCAATAGGAAGAGGACAGTGGCGAGTTGTGTAACCACGCAAAACGGAGTGCTAAACGAGTGTGTAGTAAGAGTCATTACAGGAACAGGATTACACAAGCACACTCTAAAACTACTCATGCCAATAGATATTACACCACACACACACACGCCTCTTTAATGATTAACCACTGTAGCATACCTGAGTAGTTGGGCAAGTATGACTAACTGAGAGTCTGTGCTGCCAATAAGGCAGGGTGAGGCTCTGGGATGGGCCGCTCAGGTCTACACACGCTGGAGATTAACAGTATTGAATCCAAACCAACCCCAGTAAAATACATAACCAGAGGCTGCAAAATCAACAGCCAGAAATACAAAGAAAATTCTTTATAGGAATCATTTCACTTGTTTGCATGAGTTTGTGTTCATGTGATCATGCTGAACATGCATGTGCACCATCTTCCATTACTAAAATGTGCGGATATGTTACTATTTCAGTCTATCCACTTCAAAATTTCAGAGTGAAAACTGTTTATACGCTAAATGTGACCCTTGAGCACCAGTCATGAGGGTCAGTTTTTTGAAACTGAGATTTATACATCGCCTGAAAGCTGAATAAATAAGCTTTTAATTGATGTATGCTTTGTTATGATAGATATGATATGAAAATCTGGAATCTGATCAAAATATTGAAAACATCGCCTTTAAAGTTGTCCAAATGAAGTTCTTAGCCATGCATATTACTGATCAAAAATTGCGTTTTGATTTATTTACGGTAAGAAATTCACAAAATATTTCCATGGAACATGATCATTACTTAATATCCTAATGATTTTTGGCATAAAAGAAAAATCGATCATTTTGATCCATACGATGTATTTTTGCCTATTGCTACAAATATACTATGCTACTTTTTGTGGTCCAGGGTCACAAATTTATTCCAGTATAGAAAGAGAAAGACTTATCTACAGAGATATATCTGCTCATGTCATAAAGACATAAACCTATAGCTCAGATAATGAAGATGAGGATGTGTTCATCACACGTTCTTCATCTGAACAGACCCGCACCATAAACTTTAAAGAGCTGCTCATTTGACAACCTGTTGAGGCTCGCCGTTGACTGTAACAGCCTGAACTTGACAGTGTTTGCAGGAGTGTCAATTTTTATGATATCTGACATACTCTTCAGCGGATATGGAAGCTGGCGCCTTCCTTTTATAGATTTCTAAATGACGGAGAAGGTATTAAGGTGTGGCACAAAAAACTACCAAGACCTACAACAGCATTTACAGCCCTTTTTTCCTCTATGATTTACATTTTTTTCAGTCTATGACTTAAACTATTTCCAATTATTTCGAATTATGTAACCTTACATTAGTCAAAACTGTGTAGTTATTCATGCATGTATTTATGTATGCGTTTATTAATTTTTTGATGTATACGTTTTTTTCTATGTATGTTTGGGGATTTTTTTCTTTGTGTTTATCTGTGAATCTGTATATCACGTTTTCTAGAAAAATTTCAAAGAAATAGTCATTCAAATTTATGTCGATGCCCTTTTATAAATGTGTTTTTAACCCACAGGATTGCCAGGAGTTTTCATGCAGCACAACATCACTCACACCCCAGCTGATACTTAATGCACACATAATGACAACAGCTGGCTGAGATCGGATTGGCTGGATTAACAATGAGCACTTCTGAAGTTCACAAGATGCACGGCGTTATACAAATATAGCCTTTTAGATATTCAAGAGTTTTGTTTGAGACACATGATATTCTTGAGCACACCCATATATTTAGATGAACTTGCCCTTAAATGACATTAAAAAAACCTGCAAAAACTGTGCTTGGTTTTCGGCCAGAGCTGCAATATGGACCAGGCTTTATTCCAACAGTCAAGTCTACACAAGACCAATCATTCAGCGATCCTCCACACGCGCATGGTGAAGCATGATACACTTTTTTGAATCAAAATCAAGTATTCATCTTTCATGCTGGCATTAACACACCCTAGATCTTTCTATGAACCAGATGCACACAAAATTGCTCTGGATCTGAAGTCAAAGATGCAGATTTTGTGTTCTTTTTTCTTTCATTTTTTTATTGAACAATTTCTTTCAAAAATGCATATCATCATATTTCATACATCAGGCTTTAATGGCTCACATCAAATCAAGGATAAATGCAATTTGGTGCAGATGCTTATATTTATATGACCAAAAGGTTGAATCAATGAAATCTTTATAACAGTGCAGCTATAACTACTTGCATAAAATGACATAAATACACTATATACCAAAAGTATTGGGACACCCCCTTTTAATGAACAGGTTTGACTATTTTAGTTATTTCCATGAGTACAAATCTTGATGTTTAAGCATATAATGATATTCTAGGGAATTGTTTGTTCTAACTGTATAGCAACAGTTTGGATAGGACCCTTTTATATTCTAACATGACAGTGCTGCTGTGTATAAAAGCAAGTTTCAAAAAGAAATGTTTGATCCAGTCAGTGTGGTCAGCGGAAAGCAAAACTCCAGCTGAACACCTCTGGTGTGACTTTAAATGCAGACCTTGAGCCAAAAACTCCAAACACCAATGACTTGTGCACACACTATATGGACAAAAAGTATTGGGACACCCCCTTCTTTAAAACAGAAAAAGGCACTGAGGCAACAAGAATGGAAACATAATTCATGTATGTAAAAATTGTATTTCCAATTACTAAAGTAGTCAAACCTGTTCATTAGAAGGGGTGTCCCAATACTTTTGGCAAAATAGTGTATCAGTCATCACTCTATATCTGCAATAATATGCCTTAGTAAGATGATATTTATATGAGCAAAACACACTATATAACACAATTAAATCCAATGATGAGTGAGAGATAAATTTGAGACTCAAGTAAAGCCAAGCTGCTTCAGGCCAGTAAGTGTTCATCTATTAATATTGCTAATAACATTAGTTAGATGCTTTTGAAAACTTGGTTGACCCAACTCCAATAAGACTATAGCCTAATAAACCTAGTGTAATCTGTTAACAACCCACTTTTTAAGCAAGTACCACATAATGAATGTCATTATGATTATCATTACTTACATTGTAAGTAATGATTTCATTTCCACTGTTATTCAATAAATACATTATATAGAGAAAGCGAGCAAAGAGCATCAACAAAGCTTTTTGAAACTCTGAATCAGTTACCACTGCGTCACAAAATTATTCACTGTTTCGAAGAGATCTCCAATCGGATCTCCAATCGGAACTCAAAGAGCATATCGCGAATCATTTGATTTATCGGGTCTTTGGATTCAATTAAAATAATTCCCTTGAATTAAAAATATTTCAGCAGAGGCAGGGATGCGTAGACCAGAGGTGGGGAACTCTTAAAAATAAAGGTGATTTACAAGGTTCTTCAAGCGATGCCATAGAAGAACCATTTTTGGTTCCATGAAGAACCATTTAGTTAAAGGTTCTTTAAAGAACCATCTCTTTCTTACCTTTTTATAATCTGAAGAACCTTCTTTTGCCACAAAGAACCTTTTGTGAAACAGAAAAGTTCTTCAGAGAACCATTTAGAGAAAAAAGGTTCTTCTATGGCCTCGTGAAGCACCTTTATTTTTAAGAGTGTGGTTATTCTTATGTTTATTTAAAAAAAATCATGTGATGCACAAGCTGAAGGTGGACGTTTGTACAATTATACTAAAATACCTTTTACTTGATTATAAAAGGCCAGAGATTGCAGTGTGCAGCAGGTTTATCAGCAAAGTTTTGATCATGATCATTTAGAGGCTTTATAAAAGTGATACGCTAAGCTTTACGGAATTAAGCAAACAAATTCTCATCCAGTAGCCTACAGGAGAGTTGAGAGTGTATAGAAGCAACCTGGAACATCACAGAAAAGACTGAAAGTTGTCTTCAGAGATAATGAGGGCGATGTTATAAGAATGGTAACTCCTCACATTCCTGTGCTAGGCGTAGCCAAACCGCATTAGCTGTGAAAGTGCCTCCCAATCCCAGCTTTCTCTCTCTCTATCGCTATGTCTCTCCCTGTGGATCTGTGTCTCTCTCTTTCTCTGCGTGTGAGAGCGTGCAGAGGGACGCCTGTCTGTGTGTCTGTCTGTAACACCCAGAGAGAGAGAGAGCGGAATGTGCGCACATCTGCTTTGATCCACCTGAATCACGGACACACCCTGTCCTTCCCAACCATAACAACACGGACACCTGAGCTCTTTCTCTCCCGCTCCTTATGTGGCTTTCCATTCGCTCATAATTCCAAGAGCTAGGAGCACTGATTCTGGAAATGCAGTGTTGGCTCTGTGCTTATCTAAATGTTGTAATGTGATAGCACAGGATTTGGGGAAATCTCAGTTTATCTGGACATTCACAACAGCAGCAGCTGAGGTCTAAAATAACCCATTAGAGCCTCAGCGCTCATCTCAGCCAGCATGGAAAACAGACGGAGCTGCCAAACACTTCTGCAAACTCACTCTCAGGCCTCTTGAAAATCATGACATGCACTTCAAAAGAGTAACAGAAATACATATTATACCCATCATAAAATTAAAATGCACTGGAATTACTTTCTTAATGCACATTCACCGCTAAACGATAAGATGTTTTTTCAAGTAATAACAAACAATCTCTTTCTTTGTAATATTCAATCTGCATGTTAAAACTTGCTCTGAACTTCCACTGAAGTTAATCTAATTGGTAAAACCAAACACGTTTCAGTCTGTCTGCTGTGAATCCTGTGAGTCATGCCATATTAGTGTAGAAAGCACAACGGAAAGTACTTTTTCAAAATTTTTCCCCTTCAAAAAACCCTGTTCCCCATCCCCAAACTAACCTTGCACAGTGAAAAGTAAGAAATATTAGAGAAAGTATCACTTTTGCCAAAAAAGTGAGTTTTGCTAGTGTTTTTCATGTTTAAATTAAATAAATAAATATAATATAAAATGTAAAAATGTAAGAGTATAATATAGTTACATATTTAATATACATTTAATACATCTATATATTAATAAATGTAACTTGTATAATGTATATTCATTTAAAACTGTGTATTTATTTACATTTTTTCATTAAATTTTCAATTAAATTATATATTTTTAATTTATATTTATTTATTATATTTATATTTAATATGGAATTGTTGTATTCGTTTATATAAAATTATTAAATATCTATCTTAGAAAGATCAAAATGCAATCCAAATTGCCCTTATTTTTTAATTTTAATGCATCCTGTTCATGATTCATGATGTAAATGTTATTATAAAGAAAAACGTTTGTTCACAATTTATGAATGATGAATCTCTATAATATTTTCTATATAATTTTTGCAATTTTCTTATTGATTATCCTGTTGCAATCAGCAACCATTCACATTATGGAGAGAGAAAAAAAAGTGACTTTAATAAATAATTTGTCTCCCTCTTCTGGCCAATAATTAGGACATAACTGTAAAACCTGGCAGGCAGTTTTACAATGACTGAGGTATCTGAACAGCTGAGGGAAACATCATCTCTAAAAGATAAACATGACGCACACAGCGTCTCATTGACCTGAATGAGATCAGATGAAAAATATGACACGGCTTCTGCTTTTGACTGCTTTGCCTTAGTGACATAATAACTGCTTACATCTGAGATGCTGATGATGCAGATCTAATGGACATCTGAGAAGAGTTGTCCAAACACACAGTAGCTATGGCAGCAGATGAGAAGAACAAGCTATTACTAATGTCCGTATTTATAGAAAGCAAATCATTCAGAGGAAGGACTGACCGACTTGGGAGGATTCATCACTTATTGTGAAATTACTGCACAAAATGAGTGTCAGATCACACTCCAATCAAACCAAAAACTGCTCATGAGTAATAGATAAACATGTAACCGTGGGCCTTTCCAGCGCCTAAAATATATGTAAATCCCCGGCTTTAAGGCCTAAATTGTGATGCCTGTTGACTTCGCCACTCACAAAAAGAGTGTTTGCTGAAGAGCTGAACATTTCAGTACTAGCTTCAGTAAATCAAGTCAATGTAATGAAACATTTATTTTGCTGACCAGAGTGAAGGGTTAATTCATAAATGTATGACTAAAACCTGAATTTCATTCAATCATAAAACCAGTCCATCCACTGTTTACCCTGACAGACTTACTGAGTGTGATTTTAATGAAGCACATGTCTTGTTTTATGCTCTTCAGTTGAACAAATTTATAGAAATTAAGTATTAAAATGAAAAGGCATCATTTTAACACTAGATGGCGACAAAACACACACATATATGTAGTGCATTTACCATTTTCTTTGTGAAATACCATGTTACATCCTTCCTGACAGATTTCACCAAAAAAGGTGTGTCTGTGACAGAAAACAGTGAAATTTAAGAAAATGACCTGCTGTTTCTTTCTAATCCACTAGTAGAAACTGCTTGTGAATCAATCATTTTGCATGTTTAGTTTCGTTGACATCAGATTGGCTGCTATGTCTTTAATAGGTGGGGTTATGGACATAAATAAAATAAAAATATATATATTTTTACTTACTTAACACAGTATACAGTGGATTTAAACAGTAGTACCTTACCACATTGCATGTAAATGGTGTATAGTCATTTTAAAAAACAAGTATTTTAATTGCATTCAGAAATTCTGCCTGCTGTGCCAAGTATAGTATAAACAGTGCAGTAAGACTAGTATAATATTCTAAACATAACTTTCCCCTTCAATAAAGTGCCAAAATTATTCAAAATTTGTGATATTTTTAGTAAACGTGTTATTAATCAGGTCATGAAAATATAGGATAATTGCACAAGAATTAAAATAAGTTTTTAGATCATGTTAACTTCCTGTTAGTATATAAGTGCATGCTATTCAGCATGTACTGCAGTGGAGCCATGTGATGTGAAAGCACATACAGTATCATGTTGCATAACAAACTGGCACCAGACTGCAAAAGTAAAGTGATTTAAGTGATTTGTAATTTCACCAGCAGGACCGAGACGATTAAACCAGACAGACATTACGTAAGAGTCAATGATGTGAAGAAAACAACAGTGGTGGGATTAAAAGAAAAGTTCTCCAGTGTGGAGCGGGAGTGACCGAGAGAGGTGTGTTCCTGTCAGACTCACCAAAACAACACATCTGACTGTATAGCGACTCCAGCCTTTCTCCATAACTGAACCGGTAAATATTTCCATCACTGCAACTGCTATAGTGCGAAACATCCTGAGACATGGCCGGTGTCTCCTGCAGTCATTCCTAAAGATGGGCTAATGATTTCCCACGCCTCCTATGACCTTTAGTCACGGCAATAAGGAAACTATATGGTCTCTATTATCCAATGGCTGCCTGGGTCATTTATCTGTCACTGAACATTTAAATAAAACTTAAAGGCTAACAGAAATGTCACACATTTTGTAAAATTCACATTTTATTAGATTCAAGAAATTATCCAAAAATACTTTTACAGTTTATGAATAGTTTGAATTCTTTTTATGTTTTCATTTTAATTTTCGGAGAAGAAATTTTCTGTGAATTTTGTTGTGTGTGTGTGTGTGTGTGTGTGTGTGTGTTCACTTGATCAAAAATACAGAAAAAAATGTAATATTGTGAAATATTATTAAAATGTAAATCATTGTTTTTCTATATTAATATACATTAAAATGTAATTTACATCTGTAATTAAAGTTGAATTTCCAGAATCATTTCTCCAGTCTTCAGTGTCACATGATCCTTCAAAAATCATTCTAATATGCTGATTTATTATCAGCGCTGAAAACAGTTGCACTGCTTAATATTGTTTTTGGAACCTGTGATACTTTTTTCAGGATTTTTTTGATCAATAAAATGTTAAAAAAAGGCATTTATTTAAAATAGAAAGGTTTTCTAACAATCTACACTACTGTTCAAAAGTTTGAGGTCAGTAAATGTTTATTCTTTCTTTTTTTGAAAGAAATTAATACATTTATTTACCAAGGATGTGTTAAAAAGTGAATGAATAATAAGGAAATGAATAAAAAGTGATAGCATAGATTTACATTGTTTAAAATATTAGTATAGTTAAAAATATTTATATTTTGAATAAATGCTGTTCTTTTTAACTTGTTATTCATCAAAGAATCCTGAAAAAAGAATCACAGGTTGCAAAAAAATATTTGTTAGCACAACTGTTTTCAACATTGATAATTCTAATAAGAAATCAGCATATTAGAATGAAATAGGATCACGTGACACTTAAGACTGGAGTAACAGTTGATGAAAATTCAGCTTTGCATCACAGGAATAAATTATATTGTAAAGTATATAAAAAAAAAAAAAAAACATTACATAAACAACAATATTACTGTTTTTTTTTTTTCTTTATTTTTGATAAAATAAATGCAGCCTTGATAAGAGACTTCTTTTAAAAAACATTAAATGAAAGGGTGTGTCCAAACATTTGATTAGTAGTATATATATATATATATATATATATATACACACACACACACACATATAACCTTAAAAGGACAACTTTGTACTAGGGCTGTCAGTCGATGACTTGTAATGACTTGATGTGTCGATTAATTAATCTAATTAATCGCAAATTACATTTGGCTGTGAAAATACTCCCGAAAGATGATTTAAATCTATTTTTGAGTTAAATGAGAAAGTATTAAGTAGACAAAATAATAGTAGAAAAAATAGTAGCTTTAGAAAGAAAACTTTTATAGAATTCACAAAATGTATTACACATAAACATCTAGGCTACAACGGCCTAACATAAACTATGAAACATAAAAGAAGATAATTTAAGAAACTTTTTTTCTTACAGGTTTTTAATGTAAATGATGACATTATTAATTTTTTCCCCCATATTTTTTTAATGAAATACTCTAAATAAGAAATTAAAACTGCCAGCAGGTGGTGGTAAATGTCTTTATATGCCTTTATTCATGCATTCGATTGTTAAAATCATTCAGGAATTCGGTATAAAAGGTACCCGATTCGTTCACAACACAGATACATTCAGAAACACCGCTGTGTTGCTTGGAGAAGCACAACAATTCTGCTGTGGCTGGCTTTAAATGTAATATTTTGGTTGGCAAAACTGAGCAAAAACAGATAGTATCTTGTATTAACTTCTTACTGATAAGATATATAAGATGAAGTACAGGTCAGGGGGCGGGGCTAGTGCATTAACTGTTCTTTGTTCATGAGTCCCTTGTTTGTCCTAAGCAGTTAAACTGCCCACTGTTCTTCAGAAAAATCCTCAGGTCCTACAAATTCTTGGTTTTCCAGCATTTTTGTGTATTCGAACCCTTCCCAACAATGACTGTATGATTTTGAGATCAATCTTTTCACACTGAGGACAACTGAGGGGCCCATAGCCAACTATTACAGAAGGTTCAAACACTCACTGATGCTCCAGAAGGAAAAACCATGCATTAAGAGCCAGGGGTGAAAACTTTTGAACAGAATGGAGATGTGTACATTTTTCTTATTTTGCCTAAACAGCATATATATATTTCATTTAGTACTGATTCCTTGACAATCTGATGGAATAAAGTAATTTTAATATTAACATATATATTTTTTTCAACTACTAAATAATTTGATATTGATCAGATTTGAGCTGAATAATGACACTATTGTCTTCTACACAAATAAACACAAATATAAAACTTATTTTATTGAAAATGGTTTATTATTATGATTATCTGATTCATAGTCACTAATGATTTTGATAATAGACCAGATAGCCAACCTAAATGAGTGTTCAATAATTCTGCCGTGGTATAAAAAAATACAAATTCTTAGTTTATATCTTATAATTCAGACTTTTTTTTCAGAATTGCAAGATACTAAATCAGAATTTCCAAACATAAACTCAGAACTGCAAGAAAAAAAAGTCAGAATTGTGAGTTTACATCTTGCAGTTATAAGTTTATATCTTGAAATTCTGACTTTTTCTCTCAGAATTCTAGGTTTGCATCTTAATATTTAAAAGGTCTTGCAATTACCTGTTTTATTCCATGGCAGAAACAGTCTTTTGTTGGACAAGCATGTGGAGAAGCATTATTAAAAGAAATTAAAACATCAGTTTGAAGAACAGAATTACAATGAAATAGAAGTAACTGGTTGAGATCCAGTTGAGATGTACCACAGTATGTTCTGAAACCTCATTTACGAGTAAAGGGCTAAGAATAACAGCCAAACTCAAGCAGAAGCATCCCTGTGTTCCATAAATCAAGTCCAAAGTCCTTTATGGCTCCTGAAGGCCAATCGCTGCACACGTTCTCTACATGCCCTGCTGCTCCCTAAAGAAAACACACTCATTCAAACACCCTACAATAAGCTAGAGTAAGACGGCACACCGGCCTCATGTTCAGCCCTCCAGCATATGTGCTGTTTACATCAGCTGCCTGGAACTTTCCATTATGGCAGTTTCATGAATAAAGATACTGTATGCGTTCTGATGGCAGCTGCCCTGTAGGATGACAAATTTGATTTGGGAATTCATACAGAAATGTTTGATGTTCCTCAGCTCAGAAAAACGTTTTATTCATGCACACAAGGAAAAACTGAGCCCCTGGACTTCCATTTGTTATTCAAAGTTTTGATGTCATTTGCAATTCAAAGTTGTGAATTACTGTGATACTGCAGCCTGCGGTGTGTTCTTCACATGAACATGAGCAGCTCTATCAGAGCAATACAGTATTTATACAGTACTCATAGTACTAGCAACTATCACTTTTGCTTTATCAACGTACTGTGTTCATACACTGTCAGTTAATTATTGTCAGATAGACTACAGATACAAGAATTTTTTACTATAGTCAGGTTCAACAGAGACACATAATCAACTTAACGTAATCAAAAACAGCACCGATGTGCTACTGGTGTGATAAATGCAGAATGTAGCCTACTGAAATTTTATTACTATCTTCTTACTAGTAAGCTGATTGAGGCAGGTAGGTAGGTAGCATTACTACCTTAATAGAATAGAAATATATTATTAGAATTCATTCATTCATTCATTATATGTTGTATTGACACCTGCATTATTAATGCATCTTATTAGTTTTATTTGAATGAATGAATGAACGAACGAATAAATGAATGAATATTTTGTAATGACACCACATAATTACTGCATCTTATTATATTTATTTGAATAAATAAATAAACATTTTGCACTGACACCTGCATAATTACTGCATCTTATTAGATTTATTCAATTAATCAATCAATCAATCAATCAATCAATCAAACAAACAAACAAACAAACAAATAAATAAATATTTTGTAATGACACCTGCATAATTACTTAATCTTATTAGGTTTATTTAATCAATCAAAGGCATCTTATTAGGTTTATTCAATCAAACAAACAAAAAATAAATAAATAAATATTTTGCACTGACACCTGCTGTCACACTCGGGTGTGTGTAGGAACACGCAGGCTCACGAAGATGATAATAAGAAGTCTTTTAATAATCCACAAAGAAGGGTACAAACACGGGAGGAGATTTCAGTAACACACATAACGTGAGGTCGAAGACCGGACAAAAACCACAGAACAGGAAGGAACTTATAAAGGGTAGAAAATGAGACACACCTGAAATAAATGACAATCAATTAACAGAAACTAGGTCACAGAGCACATGGGGAAGAAAACAAAACAACCACAGTCCAGGGGCGTGACAGTACTCCCCCCCTCCCGGATGGCGCGTCCTCGCGCCACAAACAGAAAGATGGAAACTTGGGAGGAGGAGAACCAAGGGAGTCCAGGGAGGAGATGATGGAGGGAGGAGCCAGGGAGAAGACAGGAGGGATCTGAAGCAGGAGGAACCAGGAGAGACCCAGGCCACAGCCAAGATGGCGGCCCACGGTGGAGCCGACGGAGGGAGGAGCCATGGTGGAGGAATGGCCACCGACTTCAGGGGGCCGACCGACGGCGGCGGAGCAGGTGGAGGAGGAGCCCGAGGCGGAGACGGAGAGCCGATGGGCCAGGGCGACGAGGAGGATCCGGAGGGCCAAGGCGGAACAGGTGGCACCGGCGACCGATGCGGAGACGGGGATCCAGAAGGCCGCGGTGGAGCCGGAGCGACCGAGGACTGAGGAGGAGCCGGAGGAAAGGAGGAGCCTGACAGAGCTGGAGGGATGGAGGGACGAGGCGTAGCCGGAGGAGCGGAGTCCCAAAGCGGCGGATGGTCGACGACAGACCAAGGCGGAGCCGGAGGGACGAGGGAGCCCGGCGGAGCTGGTGGACTGATGGGCCACGGTGGAGAGGAGGGAGCTAGGAGCCATGGTGGAGCCGACGGGTCGAAGGGCCGAGGCGGAGTCCGGGACTCAGAGGCTGGAGGCAGAGGTGAGGGATCCTCCAGCCATGACGCCGATGGAGACTGGCAGACCCGTGGCGCATCCAGCACACAGATGTTGGGCTGAGGGTGAGCCGTGGGGCTGACAGGAACCAGCAGCGGAGTAGACAGGAAAGGGTGGGTGGGCGGGACCTTGTGAATGTCCTCAGGGCTGAATTCAGGAGGGCGCTCTTGAGGAACGGGCACTGGAGGGCGCCGACGAGGTGCGGGCACTGGAGGGCGCCGACGAGGCGTTGGCACTGGAGGGCGCTCTTGAGGAGCGGGCACTGGAGGGCACCGACGAGGTGCTGGCACTGGAGGGCGCTCTTGTAAAGCGTGTACTGGAGTTTTGGGAACCACTTCTGGGCTGGACGAGACCAGCGGAGACGAAGGAGGGCTGGACGGGACCAGCGGAGACGAAGGAGGGCTGGACGGGACCAGCGGAGACGAAGGAGGGCTGGACGGGACCAGCGGAGACGAAGGAGGGCTGGACGGGACCAGCGGAGACGAAGGAGGGCTGGACGGGACCAGCGGAGACGAAGGAAGGCTGGACGGGACCAGCGGAGACGAAGGAGGGAATAAAGGGGCAGGATACAACTCCAGTTCTGTTTCCCAGTCAATTAGGTCTTCTTTTTCCATTTCCAGCAGCCCCAGATGTATAATCAGCTCACCCTCAGCCATGGTGCAGTGGGCGGAGCTCCACTCCGCGCTCTCGCTGTCACTGGCGTTCTCCACCGTGGCGTGCTCTGTAGCCGGCTCACGCACCTGGTCTGACTCCTTGGGCTCGGGCTCCGAGGCGATCCTCAGCTCTGTCGCGCTCCTAGGCGATGGCTCGTCGGTCGCTTTGGGCTCTGGCTCTCCGTCAGCGGTGGGCTCGGGCTGTTGCTCCGCGCAGCGGGGAGATGGTGGGCTGGGCTCTGGGTCCGGAGTGGCACTGGCGCGATTTTCCTCAGGGCGGATGGTGAGGGAGGACCCGTTTCTCGCCAGTGTCCACTCCACATAGGCGGCGAAGTCCGCTCGAGGACCATCTTCGGACGACAACGCTCTGCACGTGGGGTTCAGGCTGGCGTTATAAAATGTGCAGAGCGTGCCGTCCGGATAGCTGGAATAGTTCGCAATGAAAATGAACTGTCGTGTATGGTCCTCGAGCGTTCTCTCCCCCTGCTTCAGCATTAGGAGGAGAAATTCGGGGCTGTATATGGGGTCCATAACACGACAAAAACTGAAAATAAAAACTGTTCAAAAACGGAAAAGAAAAGACTGGGGAACATGACGCTTACTGTTTTGTAGGTCCGGTCTTCTGTCACACTCGGGTGTGTGTAGGAACACGCAGGCTCACGAAGATGATAATAAGAAGTCTTTTAATAATCCACAAAGAAGGGTACAAACACGGGAGGAGATTTCAGTAACACACATAACGTGAGGTCGAAGACCGGACAAAAACCACAGAACAGGAAGTAACTTATAAAGGGTAGAAAATGAGACACACCTGAACTAAATGACAATCAATTAACAGAAACTAGGTCACAGAGCACATGGGGAAGAAAACAAAACAACCACAGTCCAGGGGCGTGACACCTGCATAATTACTGAATCGTATTAGATTTATTTATTTATTTAATCAATCAATCAATCAATCAATCAAACAAACAAATAAATATTTTGCAATGACACCTGCATAATTACAGAATCTTTTTAGGTTTATTCAATCAATCAATCAATCAAACAAACAAACAAACAAACAAACAAACAAACAAACAAACAAACAAATAAATATTTTGTAATGACACCTGCATAATTACTTAATCTTATTAGGTTTATTTAATCAATCAAAGGCATCTTATTAGGTTTATTCAATCAAACAAACAAAAAATAAATAAATAAATATTTTGCACTGACACCTGCATAATTACTGAATCGTATTAGATTTATTTATTTATTTAATCAATCAATCAATCAATCAATCAAACAAACAAACAAATAAATATTTTGCAATGACACCTGCATAATTACAGAATCTTTTTAGGTTTATTTAATCAATCAATCAATCAATCAATCAAACAAACAAACAAACAAATAAATATTTTGTAATGACACTTTTATAATTACAGCATTTTATTAGGTTAATTCAATCAATCAAACAAAAAATAAATAAATACATATTTTGCACGGACACCTGCATAATTACTGAATCGTATTAGATTTATTTAATCAATCAAACAAACAAATAAATAAATAAATATTTTGTAATGACACCTGCATAATTACGGAATCTTTTTAGGTTTATTTAATCAATCAATCAATCAATCAATCAATCAAACAAATAAATATTTTGTAATGACACCTGCATAATTACTGAATCTTATTAGGTTTATCTAATCAAACAAACAAATAAATAAATATTTTGCATTGACACCTACATAATTACAGTATCTTATTAAATTTATTTGAATAAATAAATATTTTTAATGACACCTACATATTTACTGCATCTTATTACATTTATTTGAATAAATGAATGCATGAATGAATGAATTCATTAATTAATAAATATTTTGTAGTGACACATGTAGTCTGTATTACATGTATTACATGCATTACTGAATCTTATTAGGTTTATTCAATCAATCAATCAATCAATCAAACGAATAAACAAACAGACACTTGCATAATTACAGAATCTTATTAAATTTATTTGAATAAATAAATAAATAATTTTAATAGCACCTGCATATTTACTGCATCTTATTAAAATGAATTATTCAATTCATTCGAATGAATTAATGAATGAATAAATAAATATTTTGTAATGACACCTGCACAATTACTGCATCTAATTAAATTGATTTTATTAAAAAAATCAATTAATAAGTAAATAAATGCATATTTTGCATTGACGCCTGTATAATTACTGCATCTTATTAGGTTAATCCAAAAAAAAAAAAAAAAAAGAATTTTACAAATAAATAAATAAATAAATAAACAGATACAGGTATCAATACAAAATAAAAATATTTCATAAGATTTCATAAAAAAAATTGAAGTTCATTCATTAATTTTTTCATTCTATTGTGTTATTTATTATGGGCATTTTGTCCTCCATATGGCAGGTCTGGTTAGTAACATAATAGACATGTAGATTTTTGTAAGTGTACCTCATACTAAAGGATGGAAAGAGGTCAGATCCTCTCATACATGTACACACCTTTCCCCAGAATAAGGCATATAACACCATCATTCTCCCCTTACAGATTACACATTCAGCTATCTTGGACCTATTTATTACAAAGCAATAAAGTAATCATCTGTAATAAGATCTGTGCTATCCTGTATATGAGGTTTATGATCAAACAAACAATGATGAAGGAGGCCGACAGGAACTGTTTTGATTTAGAGCAGAGTGTCAGTGACACACACCACCCGCCAACCGCTAGCAGAGGTCACCGCTGTCACAACAACACCACGGACCCTTCTGGAAAACAGCTCCTTACGTCTGTACAGACGCTGCACTTAAGCAGAAGAAGGGATTTCTCAACTGAAAGCCTCATTAGTGGCCTGCTGAGGGGCTTCTGCTTGAAAGAAGTTTCCAACTCCAGATTCCTTAAGAATTATTAAAGAATTGCACAATGCCATTCTCAAAAATCAACTGACAAGTTTAGACACTTTTTTAATAAACTCGTCTAAATATAAGCTACAGTACCAGTGCATCTTCAACCTTAAAACCACACCTATTCAGTAAAAGATCTTGATCACACACATTTGAGAGGCGAGAATGAAGGTGTAAGAGAAAGTATGCATGCATGGGACCTCTCTAAATACTTGACAAGTCATCTTTCTCCAATGAACACTAACATTTGAGAGGTCGCCGACCCCTTTAATGAGCAACCTTCACATGCAGAACATAATGAGATTTAAGACCTGTGTGATGGTCAGTCTGACTACTGGCTTAGACTACAGAGGACACAAGGACAATTTTTAAATTAACTAAAATAAAAATGAAAACAAAAAAAACGTAATGTTTCCCTTCAAAGGTGATATCTATTACTACTTTCTTCTGAGCTTCCAAAAATAACATTTTAGGTTAATATCAAAGACCAAATGGTTTTCGGCTTACAAAATAGATACAAATAGAAGAGATATATTTATTATCATTACCAAAATCATCAACCTCATTTTCTTAACCTGTGCATCATTACCACAACATGGGTTAATTTAATGTTAATCGAATATATGGAAAAATAGTGGTTTGTTTTACAATCCATGTGCAGAATCTATACATAATGCCGTTCCAAGTTTGGCATATTATTCTGAAAATATGTCAGGTTTCAGTGAAATATCAAAAAAAAAAAAATAATAGGATGAACTGTAAATTGTAAAATGTGTTGCGGTAATGAAGAAATATATTATTTCAGAGTTTTAAGTAACTCCACATAATTATTAAAAATATATTTTTTTTTAATAGTGGAAGAAAAAAAAAATTGCTTTCCTAATGGTATTGTTATTTTGAGACCGACTTTTGGAAAATATGTGTAAAAAAATATGTTAAATAGTCAGTAAATGTTTCTAAATGAATGCTCAAATGCTTGAGGCCTTGTTTTTAATGGCAAAATTTTTTGACAATTTTATATATTAGTTTTTTAAAAAGTTGTAAATTGTGAGAGGTGTTGCGGTAATGAGAGAAATTGGTCAAAATCAACTAAAAATGTTATTTTAAAAATAAATATATTATTTCAGAGCTTCAGGTAACTGTGCATGACTGCTAATAATTAATTTTTAAAAATGTGAAAATGTATTCACTTTTCTAATGGTATTGTTATTTTAAGATTGCTGTGGTAATGAGATTTTTAAAGACTTTTGGAAAATATGTTTAAAAATGTGTTAAACAGTCAGTAAATGTTTCTAAATTAATGCTCAAATGCTTCAGACATTGTTTTTAATGCCTAAAAATGTGTCACTTTTATATATACTTTAATTGTAATTTTTTTTTTTTTTATGTTGTAAATGATGAGATTTGTTGCCGTAATGAGAGAAATTGGTCAAAATCAACTAAAAATGTTATTTTAAAAATAAATATATTATTATATATCAGTTTTAGGTAAGTGTGCATGACTGCTAATAATTAATTTTTAAAATTGTGAAAATGTATTTGCTTTCCTATGAGGTTTTTAAAAACCTGGAAAATATGTTCAAAATGTGTTAAATAGTCAGTAAATGTTTCTAAATTAATGCTCATACACTTCAGACCTTGTTTTTAAATGTCTGAAAAAGGTTTCAATTAAATGTATACATATTTTTCTTGAAAAAAAGTTGTAAATGGTGAGAGGTGTTGCGGTAATGAGAGAAAAGTCAAAATCAACTACGATGTTAATTTAAAATTAACAATTAAATATATTCAGATATATTTAAATATGTTCAAAAATGTTTTAAATAGTCAGTAAATATTTCTAAATTAATGCTTAAATGCTTCAGACCTTGTTTTCAATGACTAAAAATGTTGTAACTTTTATATATACTTTTATTCATAAAAAAAAAAAAAAAAGGTTGTAAATTGTCAAATGCGTTGCGGTAATGAGAATTTTGACAAAAAATCAACTAAAAATGTTAATTTAAAAATAAATATATTATTTTTAGAGTTTCAGGTACCTGTGCATGACTGCTAATAATTCATTTTTAAAAATGTGAAAATGTATTTGTACTTTTTTAAAAAAAGTATGCCTATCCATTTGATAAACTGCATGCAACTTGACAAAGTAAAATTATTCCCATAACCACTCCTCTCTCTCATCTGACCTCCTGGAATCAAAATACTCTTCTTGCCCACAATGTTCTGGCAGAGCAAAAGAAGCGGAGACGAATGTCTACAAGATGAAACAAGCTGAGAACATGAGAACAACCAAGACCAATTTAATTCGCTACTGTTATGAAACCTCTAACTTTCACCTCTGTGTTTCCTCAAACACCAAACTGCAATCACAGTGACAACGTGCCCCAAAAGCACCAGGGAGGGGACAGCGGACTGCGAGGAGCTCAGCGGCATTAGGGCCGAGATCAGCCTGCATGAGTCAGGCAGCAGGAACAGGTGGGAGCGGATGGGCGACATGGGGTGTGTTCCCTAGTTAGGGGTGAGTGCATACATTTAAAAAAAGACGTCAATGCAGCGTCTCTCAGCCAAACGTGGAGTCAAGCGAGATCTAGTAACTTTCTCCTGATTCTGAAGGGAGTTTCCTCCACTACTGCATCTTGTCATGTCTACATTCCTTCCATCCGTTCTCACAGCCCTTCCCATGTTCTCTAACATGCTGAAAACACACCTGCAGCAGCTGAAACATCACTGTGCATTTATTTGCTTGCTTTGCCTGACTTGTACTAGCAAAGTGTGAACATGTTTCAGAAAAGTTTCAGTAAAAAAGATGCACATAAAACCAGCATGTTTGAACATTTAAGATGACTCCAGGCTTTGCAGAACCTGTTGAGTTTGAAACCAGAAGCCACACCTAGTCTCTCGGGACAAAGGAGTTCAAGTACCTTTGGACTGATGAAATAATGATACACCCAAAAGCAATGGTGAAAGAAAGTAATCATTAGTGCTTCAAAACAACCACCCATCTTCACATTACAGACAATTTATACCAATTTTAAAATATTCATACCTAATTCAGTTTACGTAGAAGTCAATATGTAATTAAGAACGGACTGTTTACATTAATTCTGGTTTTCTGAACGATTCATCAGTGCTGTTCTGTATTTAGAACAGATTATTAATAGAGCATTACTAGACTGCTTGTAAAATATCTGCTAACATCTTATTTTAATGGTTCCCAACAGACATACAAGACTATAAGTAACTTTGCAAGTACATCAACTAACTCTGAGTCCACTAATAGTCTAATCAGAGTTAGCTGACACATATTTGCAAAATTACTTATACTTAAATTAGACTATCACAACCACCAATTCTTTCATTTAATTTACTCCTCTGAAACAGCAGTTCCTTTTTGCTGACATCACCTATTATTCATTTTCAACCTTTTGACTCCATTCTGGTATGTAATGTCCATTTGTGACCCTGGACCACAAAACCGCAGCCAAAACGACATTGTATGGGTCAAAATTAACTTTTAATTTTTCTTTTATGTCAAAAAGGTAAAGATGATGTTGCATGAAGATATTTTGTAAATTTCCTACCATAAATATATCAAAAATGTTTTTGATTAGTAATATGCATTGCTAAGAACTTAACTTATATATACAATATTTTATATATACAATATTTTAAGATTTTTTGGCACCCTAATATTGCAGATTTTCAAATAGCTGAATCTCGGCTAAATATTGTCCTATCCTAACAATCCATACATAAATGGAAAGCTTTCAGGTAATGTATAAATCTCAATTTCAGAAAAAAAAATTACCCTTATTGTAAATGATGCTGACTTTCAGGTCTATTGGCAGTTATATGTACTGTTGTTATTGTTAGCTAAAACTAAAATGATCAAAAATACTTTTTTGAAAGTAAGCTAAAATAAAATAAAATAAAAAACCTGAAACACTTAATTGAAAATTAAAAATGTTGACTTGGCAATTAATATGTTTAAGGTTTAAAGGTAAAAGGTTTAAGTCCTAAAATGACTAAAATCTAAAATATAGAGAATGCAGACTGAATAATCTTTTAACAGGATTTCTTAATTTCATCAGTACATTTGGACATAAAATAAGAATCTATGTTGGTTTTTGAAACCAAAACAACTTTGGAGTTACAGTACGGTACTTTTCCTGCTGCTCTCTATTATTAAAGTGTGAGAGAAGGCTGCTTCAAGCCCGAAACAGGTGGAAGCGTTTTTACAGCTCTCAAAAATAGCGCAGATACGGGACACCTCGCATTCCCATGTAGATCGAGAATTTCCTTCTGAAATCCAACTCTCAGCCTGTTTTTCTACCCGCCCACTGCGCTTTACCACGATAAAACCGTTCGTCAGACCTGGGGAACGTAACTCCTCCAGGTAGAGCTGGAGGACTAGAGCGCTGACACCTCATCCGCTGCGGGACGGCAAATAAATAACTAACAAATCTTCCAAAACTAAAACTAAAGATCACAGAAAACTAAAGTGGGAACGCATTTAATTATGGAATAGAATTCAGACTTTAATGTCTGAAAAAGAATCATTTTGTATGTCAACACTGAGAATTTCCCATCCTACCTCGAATAACAATGTTTCACACACAAACAAACATATAATAAACCACACACACAGTCAAACTCTGACCTACCAGGTATGATCTTCATGAAGTTAGTGGAACACCAAAGGCGGACAAGCAGAGCAAGAACTTGCCAATAAAGAAAGAAAAAGAGTCTGGGTTTGTTTGGTGGCCACTGTCCCCTTCTTATTTTTGACGGCCCATGCCTGCTGTTTGGATATGTCAGCGCTGCCCCGGTGGCTTTGCAATTAGGTGGGCGGAGGCAGAGGGTCGGGACGGGGGGCGAGCGGGGCGCTGAGAGTGGGGAAGGGTAAAACAGCACACTGTGGATATAAATATCCACCCGGGCAAGTTGCTCACACTGGCACAGATAGAAACTGATGAAATCTGCGGTGACCTCTTTGAAGAGAGATCAGTTTGTTCCTGGATGATGATTGAGTTATTCTATGACATTGCATCACAATCTCTTGGCTTTACTCTCCCTCAATGCCTTCCTTACTGACACCAAGATGCCAGTTTCATAGAAGTTTGTGAGAAATATTTGGCATAAAATGGCAGAATACTATGAAGTGATGAAGTGCGCTTGATATACTTCAAATCTTAGAAGTTTCTAAAAAAGTTTTAAAAAAATGTACTTGCAGATAATATAATATTCAACTCAATCTGAACAGTCCTAAATCAGCTAAAAACACATCTTTTCCATCTTTATTTGACCCTCTAACTTTAGCACCCTCTTTTCTAATTCTATTCTTTAAAAACGTAAAATAAAAAATTCATTTACTTACTGCTTGAAAAAAAAAAACGACCAACACTAGCTTTTCTCTACAAAATTAAAAACAAAAAAAGAAGGTCTCTAACACTAGCCTGCTTTTTCTTTTTTTATTCTATCTATTTTCTTTTTATTTATTATATAATTAAAAAAAAACCTTGCTACATGTACTGCGTTAGGCTATATGAGATTTGTCATAGCACTTTTGTTGATTTTCATTGCTTCCGTTGTCCTCTTTTGTAAGATTCTTTGGATAAGAGTCTGCTAAATGTCTAAATGTAAATGTAAATGTACTATTAATGAAAAAAGGCCATTTAAGTGACTAAAGAGACACTTTCAAGACTGTCTTAACACACTTAAGTACACTTTTAAGAAGTGCACTTTGTCATAATATCAAATTAAAAATGTACTTTTAGTTTTTAATTTTTTTTTAAAGCACATGCTAAAACACTTGATTATTATTTTAATTTGCGTGTTATTTGATATCATTTAAAGTTAATAGTTTAAATCCACTAAATTGCAAATTCATCACTACAAGTTTCAATAGAAATGTCAGTAAAGTATATTTTAGTTTATTATAAATCCTTGTCAGTACATTTAGCAGTAACACTTTAACAATATTTCAAAGACATTAGATGTAAAAAAGATATACTTTAATCCTACTTAAGTGGGTTAAAAACACTCTAAAGTTCAACTAACTGCATTCAATATAAATTTAAATTACAATACATTTTATTTTAATTGAAAACAACATTAAATATCTAAAACACTACATATTATTGTTTTAAAGCATAATGTTTTCATAACAAATACTCTTTTTTTAAAAAGTATGCTGAAGTGTACTACCTTTTACACTTGGAAAAGCACAGGGTTCCTGTTTTTTCATTTATATATGGAATGGGATTCCTGGCATGGCTGGAAATCTCTTGTGCCGTATCACAGGTCTTAAGTGACCACCCATGAAGCCAGACGTATGCTATATATAGTAGAGTTTTACACCACAATCCACTGAAATTAGCATAAGGCACTGAATTACGGTGTTGACAGAGTGTCAATTTCATTTTCCCCACATGTTTACAGCGCTTATGACTGTGATTAAATGAAGTATTTGTAGGCGTCTAATTTGAAGGACTTGGCATGTGAATTATTTGGAAAATGAAATAAGCATTGACTGATCAAAACTAGTACTCAGGCCCAGTCTGACTCCACTGAGGCTGTTTAATACATTATAAATAAATACAGTGGGTCAGCTTTACCGTTTAATTAACATAACACTTAAATGAATCATCTTGATTTAGCATGTAAATGATAGACTAATGAAACATACAAGTTTTATAGGTACTTATTTTGTGAACAACATGACAATTCAATTACTAGTAGTATTTTAAGTGGTCCTATTTTGATTTTCATGATGCTTCATCCACACCAGTAGGTGTCAGTATTATAAAGTCTAAGACCCCTGTTGTACACTAAAAAAGTGTAGGATTTAAATTATTTTATCTCAGAAACTGCTAGTAAATGGCATAAATAAATATAAATGTCACATGAAATTTTAAGCAGAGAGACTGAAATAGTATTTTCTTGAGAAATGTACCTTAGTAATCTTTGTTTACCTTAAAACAAAATCGTTTTCTGAGTCAAACAATCATTTGTACGAGCCAGTGAACGAACAAAACAAACACACAAAATAAAGGGAAATCAGTTCCTCAGTGAAAACTATGAGTTCATGTGTGTCATTATACTTTCACCTGGGGGGGTTTAGATTTGTGCTGACAGAAAAGACTCTGCAACATCAAAACAACTTATTTCAGAGGAATGTGTCATAAATCTTTTACGTATTTCTGTCAGTAGAAGCACAGATGGTTTACTGATGCATGACTAGGTCTGGACCATACAATTTAGTTTTCCTAATTTAGAGAGTTTGTTATTGTGTATTAATAAAGTTAAATTAGTTTATTATCTTAGTCTGAGCCAGTGCATAATCTCTTGGTTTAGGCAAGATAATATAAAGCACCAATAAAGATACAGCAACCCGTTTTATACATGCATGCATGTCAACATTTGCCAACAGCTAAAAGCCCATAATCCTAACAGGTGTCAAACAAACCCATCCACTGACATCTCATAAATATTAAACAAGAAAGTAGATGTAGAGGAGACCTAGAAAACTATGCATGGTATACAGTAACTATGACATTTGAGTAACTATAACTTCAATTAACTATAAAAGTCCAATTGCATAACTGGTTGCATTACCTGTGTTGATTTTTTACATTAGGAGTAACATCTCTTTACATTCTGATACATTAAGAATTAACAATAAAAATATTATATTTATAAATGTAACCAAAATTAATAAGAATGTGAGGATTCTTTAGCAGTGATATTGTGTGTTGTATGTTGACCAGGTAGTTTTATGATGTTGTAAATGTTATGCATTAAATCTACACAAAATCCAATATAATATTTTTTTAAAAAGCTTGAAAGCTTGAGAAATTTAGGCCAAGACAGAAACTGACTTTCAAATATAGCCCTACACTGATAAAATTTCACTGGAGTAAAAACTACAACAACTACCCTCAAATTCATCTCTAGCAAGAATATGGACCTGTCTCTACAAAAGGAATCCCTTCACAAGAGGTGAAGGGCCAGTTATAAAAGTCACAGCACCAGACGCTGACAGAATGTGTCTGATAAGACTTCTTAAAGGTCAGATTCATTTGGCCACTCTCAATTGACTGCATGACTCATGAACTGCACCACAATCATGTGGCATTGAGAACATCAGAGCACGCCTGTCACAACATCACAAACATGCAGGAATTTATGGTGGAGGCGGACAGAAATACACACTTGCACAACACATTGCTTCTTGAACAGAGAACAGTACAAATGAAGATTTCAAACCTCTGCTTATACATGTCCTGCATATTACTCAAGAATTATTTATAAATAAAGTATTGCTTGTAGGCCATTACACAAGAACAAAAAGGCATTAGGTACAAAACAAAATCATTTCCGTTATAGCTGTAGGGTAAAAATTCACTTAAGAACGCATGACTGAACTTCTACTGAAACAATCTACTATACTTCTATAGACAGATCTGTAGAGATACAGTAGGGGGCAGCAGAAAATTGCAGAGATGTAACCTCAAGCACATCTGACTTGAGTTAGTTAGTCTGAGCATAATATTGTATAAAGTCTTTTTCCTCTTCAAATCCAGTTATGTTTGGTTGAAATACTACGGGAACCATGGCTTCTCAAAAAACTGGCCAAGATGAAGTGATAAACACAAACCTTCACACAAAAGGATAATTGTTTTTGGATCGTTCCTCTGTGATACACCTACCTAACACACCCATCAGACTGTGCAAACTATTTAACTACTTGCTGTCATTTCTTAATGCATTTACACATGATTCAATAGCTCCAGTATCTATACAGAAACACTAATCAATAGTTCCTTTAAATATCTTCAGCATAAACTGAAATGCACAGTTTATAAAACAACAAAGCAACTGCAACACACATTCCAGAGATCTCTGTTGAAGGGGAGGAAGACAATGGTGGAATTTGGGATGGACAGCTGTAGCTGTGGTATGTCCCATTACATAATACACAAAGTGACAAAGCAGAAGTCTCCAGTTAATAGTTGACCACTGGAAACCAGAAACCAGGGATAACAAACCACAGGAAATAACCAAACACACGTGCTTCCTGCAGAAGTGGCACACTGGGTCCACTAAGCACAGCATTGATTTTCAAAAGAGCTTTTTTTTTTCTTTTCAGAGAACAGAGAAACTATAGCAGTGGTTTGTGTTTGGCAGCAGGGAGTGGAGAACTGACTCCAACCATTATTGTATTGTCAAAAACACAGTGCTGCTTCAACTGCTCATTACCAGCAGTCTGGTATTCCCCTTGAAGAATGAAACCTTGCAACAAAATCACAAGCTAGTCTCAATATGCCACACAGCAAAAGGGTGGTTGCGAAACATTGCATGCTTAATTTGATGTTTTGGGTGTGGATGTGGCGTGTATCACTGTGAGAGGTTAATTTCTTGAAACAACTAGAAACATATTAACCCAGATTTGTGCTTGTGGAAAAAAAGCAGCAGTGACAGAGAGGACACGCTGGAAAAATATAACTAATAACATGGCTAATGCCATTGTCAACTTTGCACAATCTGCACAACTTCTAAACCAACTTATTAACGCTTAATTCACTTAACATCAAACTGAGGCAGCCTTCACTCAGCGTGCGTATAAAGTTACACGCCTCTCAAGAAAAGCATGCTCATCCGTCTAATAACAGCACAGCTATTCCGACACTAAACCAGTCACCTTGAACTTCCCACACAACAAACACGGATGGAAACCGGAGCAGTGCAGTCAACATCAAAGCATGTTAGTGGAAGAACTGAAAAGAAGTCATACCTTCTATGAAGTTGGGGAAGGTTTTGCCTTCTGGCTCTTGTAGTGAATGATCCCAGCAAGTCTCTTCAACGGGACCCTGCAGGACGCCACGCTCTATGGCCAGTTCTTCCAAGACATCATAGTCTAAATCATCTCCTGCAATCTCTGGCACTGGGGGTGTAACAGGTTGGCCTGCAACAGGACTGGCAATCTGTTGCACTTCAATCACTTCCTCTACCACAACGATCTTCTTCCGCATGGCGTCGTCTAGGGACTGCTGTTGTGCGTCGCAGGTATTCTCGTCGGCAGGAAGAGGTCCAGTGATGACAGGGGCCTTGGTATCCGAGAGCCTGTGCTGCTTCTCTGCACTCTGCTGTGTGTCAGGAGCAGGCGTGTGTTGTGCAACGCTGGGAGGTTCCCCCTGCTCGGGAAGGGGGGTGAGCTGGGCCGAGGCTGCTGCTGACGCTGAGGCTGCCGGTGCTTCCCACTGTCTCTGTGAGGAGGATGTTTTTCCTTTCAGAACCTCCCGTTTTTCAGCCGAGGGCTGAGCAGGCTCCACCTCCCCTTTGTGAGCCGGGGCCTCATTCTGTACAGCTGTTGGCTGCGTGCTCTCCACAGCGTGCATTCCTTCAGGGGATGTCTTTGCAGAATCATTTGTTGTAACTTGCTCGGGGACCTCAACCTTAAGAAGGTCAACCTGACCGGCATTCTCGGTCTTTACCTCTATTACCTTTGTCTCAGCTGTAGGCGGTGAGACTTGTTTTACAGCTGAAGTTTTGCTTGCAGATTTATGCTTTTTCTTCTTTCCTTTTGAAGGCTTTGACGCATCCTCTGTATCTCCATCTTTTGCAGCTGTGACTATAGGTTCCTCTGTCAGTTTTGCTGGTGATGGCTGTTGTTGAACAGAATCAGAATCTTTATTGGTTTCAAATTTCTTAGGCGTTTGTGCAACTACTTCTGAAGTCTTGCTGGAGTCAGCTGCGGTAATCTTTACTTCAGCACCTGTAGATAGGGACTGAGATTCAGGGTTGGGTTCGGGCTTGCGACCTTTAACCTCTGCCTTGACCTCAGCAGCAGAAATGGCACAAGGAATCTCCACCTTTTCATGAACTTTAGTGTGGTCATCTTTAGATGCTTCTTGGACATCCTTTGTTTTTTCAAGTGGCGTTGCAGGTTTTAGAGATTTGACAGGCACCTGGGTGCTAATGGAGGTAGATGACTTTGTCTCATCGGCATGAACAGCAGGCACGTCATGTAATGCAATGGTAACGTCTGCTTTTTCTTTTTTTATTGGTTGTTCTTGCACATTTTGGGCCAGCATGGTTTTCTGTGTTGTCTCCACTTTTGGTTTTGATGGAGAAGGATGAGGAGCATCTTCTATTTTTTTGCTATAGCTTGTGGATGTGGTTTCTACAGAGACATTAATACACACCTCTTCCTTGGATTTTTCTTTGACTGCTTCAGTAGATACAGAAACTACAGAGGATTGCACTGCTGGTGTCTCCATGCTTGGTATATCCTGCACATCTTTAGTCATTATGGTTTTTTGCATTTTTTCCGTTTTTGGTTTCGATGGAACAGGACAAGCAGCATCCTTGTCCTTTTTGCCACCACCTTTGGGTGTGGTTTCTTGAGAGACACTGACACACACTTCCTCCAAGGGCTTTTCTTTGACTGCTTCAGTAGAGACAGAGGATTTTACTGCAGTTGTCTCTACTGCTGATGAAACAGCTGGCACATCCTGCACAGTTTTAGTTTTCTGTGTTTTCTCCACCTTTGGTTTTGATTGAGAATGATAAGGAGCATCCTTATCAGTTCCTGTGACTGTAGTTTCCTGGGAGACTTTTATAAACACCTCTTCCTTGGGCTTTTCTTTAACTGTTTCAGCCGAGACAGAAAATGCAGAGGATTCCGCTGCTGTTGACAAAACGGTTGGTATATCCTCCATTTTTGCTTGTGATGGAGTAGGACGAGGAGCATCCTTATCCTCTTTGCTATCACCTTTGCATGTGGTTTCTTGAGAGACACTGACACATACTTCCTCCTTGGGCTTTTCTTTGACTGCTTCAGTAGAGATGGAGGATTTCACTGCAGTTGTCTCTACTGCAGATGAAACAGCTGGCACATTTGTTTTCTCCACCTTCAGTTTTGATTTAATAGGATGAAGAGCATCCTTAGCTGTTTTGCTATCATCAGTTACAGTGAATGTAGTCTCCTGGGAGGCTTTTATAAACACCTCTTCTTTCGGCTTTTCTTTGATTGCTTCAGTAGTGACAGAAACTACAGAGGATTGCACTGCTGTTGTCTCCACTGTTGACAAAATGGTTGGTATATCCTGCACATTTTTGGTCTTTGTCGCTTTTTGCATTTTTTCCACTTTTGGTTGTGATGGAACAGGACAAGGAGCATCCTTGTCCTCTTTGTCACCACCTTCAGGTGTGGTTTCTTGAGAGACACTGACACACACGTCTTCTTTGGGTATTTCTTTGACTGCTTCAGTAGAGACAGAGGATTTTACTGCAGTTGTCTGGACTGCTGATGAAACGGCTGACACATCCTGCACAGATTTAGTTTTCGGTGTTTTCTCCACCTTTGTGTTTGATGGAGTAGAATGAGGAGCATCTTTAGCGGTTTTGCTATCATCAGTTCCTGTAAATGCAGTTTCCTGAGAGACTTTCATAAACACCTCTTTTTTGGGCTTTTCTTCGACTGCTTCAGCCGAGACAGAAATTACAGAGGATTCCACTGCTGTTGATGAAACTTTTGGTATATCCTGCACAGTTTTGGTCTTTGTGGTTTTCTGTATTTTCTCCACTTTTGGTTGTGATGGAGTAGGATGAGGAGCATCATTATCTCCTTTGCAATCACCTTTGGGTGTGGTTTCTTGAGAGACACTGACACACACTTCCTCCTTGGGCTTTTCTTTGACTGCTTCAGTAGAGACAAAGGATTTCACTGCAGTTGTCTCTACTGCTGAAGAAACAGCTGGCACATCCTGCACAGTTTTAGTTTTCTGTGTTTTCTCCGCTTTTGGTTTTGACGGAGTAGGATGAGAAGCATCCTTAGCCATTTTGCTATCATCAGTTCCTGTAAATGTAGTTTCTTGGGAGACTGACATAAACACCTCTTCTTTGGGCTTTTCTTTGACTGCTTCAGCCGAGACGGAAACTACAGAGGATTGCACTGCTGTTGTTTCCACTGTTGACAAAACAGTTGGTATATCGTGCCCAATTTTGGTCTTTGTGGTTTTTTGCATTTTTTCCACTTTTGGTTTTGATGGAACAGGACAAGGAGCATCCTTTTCCTCTTTGCCACCACCTTTGGGTGTGGTTTCTTGAGAGACACTGACACACACTTCCTCCTTGGGCTTTTCTTTGACTGCTTCAGTAGAGAAAGCGGATTTTACTGCAGTTGTCTCTACTGCTGATGAAACAACTGGCACAGCCTGCACAGTTTTAGTTTTCTGTGTTTTCTCCACTTTCGGTTTTGATGGAGTAGGATGAGAAGCATCCTTAGCCGTTTTGCTATCGTCAGTGACTGTAAATGTAGTTTCTTGGGAGACTGACATAAACACCTCTTCTTTGGGCTTTTCTTTGACTGCCTCAGCCGAGGCAGAAAATACAGAGGATTCCACTGCTGTTGACAAAACGTTTGGTATATCCTGCACAGTTTTGGTCTTTGTGGTTTTTTGCATTTTTTCCACTTTTGGTTGTGATGGAGTAGGACGAGGAGCATCCTTATCCTCTTTGTTATCACGTTTGAATGTGGTTTCTTCAGAGACAGTTGTCTTTACTGCTGATGAAACAGCTGGCACATCCTGCACATCTTTCCTCACCTGAGTTTTCTGTGTTTTCTCCGCCTTTGATTTTGATGGAGTAGGAAGAGAAGCATCCTTAGCCGTTTTGCTGCTGTCTTTTATAAGCACCTCTTCCTTAGGCTTTTCTTTGACTGCTTCAGCAGAGACAGAAAATACAGAGGATTCCACTGCTGTTGATGAAACAATTGGTATGTCTTGCAAATTTTTGGTCTTTGCGGTTTTCTGTGTTTTCTCCACTTTTGTTTTTGATGCAGAAGCATCCTTATCTATTTTGCTATCCCCTGTTAATGTGCTTTGAGAGACCTTGATGCACACTTCTTCCTTGGGCTTTTCTTTGATTTGAGCTGTCTTCACTGCTGATGAATCAATCGACACATCCTGAACATTTTTGGTCACAGTGGCTTGCTGTGTTTTCTTGACCTTTGATTTTGACTCTTCCTTAGGCTTTTCTTTTGCTGTTTCAGTAGTGACAGATGACACAGATGATTTGTCTACTGTTGCCTCTACTGTTGATGAAACATCCTGCACATTTTTCACCACAGTAGTTTTCTGTATTTTCTCCTCCTCCTGTTTTGAGGGAGTGGGTCGAGGAGCATCTTTAGAAGTTTTGCTATCACCTATAAGAGTGGATGTAGTTTGCTGGAAGACCTTGACAAATTCTCCTTCTTTTGGCTTTTCTTTGACTGCTTCAGTATGGACCGAAAACAGAGAGGATTCCACTGCAATTGTTCCCTTCGCTGATGAAACCGCTGGCATATCCTGCACATTTTTTGTCACAAGGGTTTTCTGTGTTTTCTCAACCTTCGGCTTGGAGGGAGTAGGATGACGAGCATCCTTAGCCGTTTTGCTCTCACCAGCTGCTGTTTCATGTGAGACTTTGAAAGGCACTTCTTGTTTGGGCTTTTCTTTGACTGCTTCAGTATGGACAGCTAGCAAAGAGGATTCCACTGCTGTTGCGCCCACTTTTGACGAAATGGTTGGCACATCTGGGCTCGGATGAACCTTTTGTGTTTTCTGAACGAATGCCGTCTTGGTGCATTCCTTGAGTTCCGCCATCTTTTCCTGCTCAACTGGCTTTACATGGTACGTTTCAATAGGAGGCATTTGGGAGGCCGACTGCATAGTGACCTTCCTTCTAACACTTGGTTCCATCTCTCTGGTGTAATCGCGAGCATCAGAACGCATGGGCTGCTCTTTGGAATCCCATGATCCTTTGGGTCTGCTCTGAGTGCTAGCCATGGGACGGCCTCTAAATCTTGGTGTTCTCTCACTGGATTCAGTCATTTCAGCCTCATCCATGGTTGCCGTTTTGCGACGGTACGCCTGTCGGTCCAGAAAAGCCTCTTGCATTTCTGCACCCATCTTGCCTGGTTTGGGAACATAAGAAGTTGGACCCTGAACAGCTTGGACCCGGTCCGCCCTGCAAGCGATGGCCAGAGTTGCGGCTGGCCGCCGTACTCTCTGCAGCGGCGTAGGAACGATCTCTGGAGGCAAATGCAGGTAATCGCGCAAGTAGACAATCCCTTCGTTAGTTAGGTACCAGTAGTAATGCTTCCACGCAAAGGTTTCCCTCACATATCCCCTGGACTTCAGCGAGCCCATGGCTCTTATCACCTGCAGGTTATCCACACCAGGAATCTCAGGGTGCTTGGTCTGAGGCCGCTTGTCTTTCTTGGCTACAATGACGCCATCCCGAAACAGATGCTCATAGATGGCCTTCAGGTTGTCCAGAGGCATTACCATTCCAGCAACCATTGTGCTTCCTTAGTCGTGCAGCGTCTGAATAAACAGGAACGGCTATGCCAAAGAAGAACAAGTCACTGAATGACCTCACTCTCCAGAGTCCTGTGGCAGAGCCTGCTGCCACGTGCTATCAATTCAATCAAAAAAGACGCTAAAAATAAATACAACCTGCTATTCTGTGCTTGTCCGCTGTTGTTTAGCTAACTTCCCTCCTAATCAAAAGTGTTTCTTCTTTCTTCTCAAACTTTGTCAGAGGCAAAGGAAAAACTTAGAAAAGGAAAACTGCTCTCTCCTTTACTCAGCCTTCCTTGGAAGTGAGCATAGTCCGGACTGGCAGAGCTGCAATGAGAGGGGGTGTGTGTAAAAGAGAGAAAGAGGGAGAGTACTATGATCTCGACGGCCACTCCCACCTCAGTCAAGCAAGGAAGAAACTGTTAGAATCAAACTGCCTGGTCGGCAGACTCTTAACAGTTGTGAATGGCTTGAAGTCAACAATTGCAAAGATAATCAGCAAAAGTACAGGGAGCAAAAATAGAACTCTAAAAATAGAAAAAGAAGTGCCGGTTCAGCACACCTATATCTCACTGAGGCATATGCACAGCAGAGTCTAGGAAGAACCACCCACAGCTGTGCACAGCACACATTACACACCTCCGGGTGTGTTGGACCATCTCAGAAAGAGAGAGAGTAGATTGGTCAATGAGAAGCTAGGTTACAGAAAAGGAGACACCTTTCACGTATGTCATCCAATAGGTAAAAGACACAGTTATTAACACCCTCCTCAGGCAACCAAGGTTTACACACTTCATATCATGTGACGGGACACTCCTTTTGCCCTACAGACACTTGAATTCCTCAAAACATTCCTTAGAGCAACTCCTTTGGATATGAGATGAATAGGTTAACACAGAACATTTGAATACGCATAACTGACTTAACTGTTAAATCAGTGCGGATACCACACAGGAAGAAAGCATGAGACTCCAACAAGGGAAAAAAGCACATCGTGTCCATTGTTAATGTTATTATAAGCGCAAACACAAAACATATGTTACTGTTTAGCTTATTTGAGCAGCTGGTTAATGTTTTGCATAATGACACATTTGTATTCTATACAGTAAAATCCATCTTTAACTATAGCGTTTAAAGACTGCGCACACACAGCATTACTCTAAGCACGTTTTTACAAGCACTGCTGGCAGTCCAGTGACATGACGCAACAGACTGAAAGAACCGTTGAAGAATTCTTCTAGAGCTCTATATATCTTAAACCTCAATATAGCTGCTGAATTTGAGTTTCCTATGAGAGAGTCTACTAAATAAAGAACGGCGATTTACTGTTAACCTTTCAAAGGAACCAAGAACGTGGTGTGTGTGATTTAAGAGGGAGAGTAAGGCTAGGATAGACACAGACAGATGCAGATACAGAGAGCAGAAAGTGAGAGGGGTAGAGTTGCACCGATTGTCTCTAATGCCTTCTGGAAAAACTGAACGGATACTTCTTAATGACTGCCGCAATTACCAATTTTCTGAGTATATCTGGTAGGAATGAGTGGTAAGGATATGCCATACGCAGCACTTCGTACCTCAAACGGACAAATGTTTGTGTTTTAATCACCATGGAAACAGCCAGACAGTGTGTCAGTTCCGGGAAACTCAAATATCCTCTTTCACGTCCCTCCAACGCCATGAAAATAACTTCTGGGCAGCTGTGCGGGACATCACAGTGCTCCTAAGCAGGAACAACCTATCTGTCATAATCAGCACTGATGAATGCTGGCAGTGTGTACGGCATAGAGAAAATCATCTATTTGCACTCAGTGAAGACATTGGATATTAGGCTACTACTTTTTTTGGTAGCAATGTCATTTTAATGCGTTTCATTATAATTTATAATTATTATTGCCATGATTATTAGAATTATACTACCATTCACAAGTTTGGTGTCAGTAATATATATTTTTAAAGAAAATATTAGATTTATTCAACAAGGATACATTAAACTGACCAAAAGTGACAGTAAAGACTTTATAATGTTACAAAAGATTCCACTCATCAAAGAATTCTAAAAAATGTACCAAGGTTTACACAAACATATTGGGCAGCACAACTGTTTTGAACATTGAGAATAATCAGAAATGTTTGTTGAGCAGCAAATCAGCATATTAGAATGATTTCTGAAGTATCAGGTGACACTGAAGACTGGAGTAATGATGCTATAAAATTCAGCTTTGATCACATAAAATATATTTTAACATTTATTCACATAGAAAACAGCTTTTTAAAATACAAAAATATGTAATAAAATGAATAAATGCAGCCTTGATGAGTAGAACACATTTAAAAAAACATTACAAATCTTACTGACCCCAATCTTCAACCCTGTATCATTTAAAATGTATTAAAATTATCATTCTAGATCTTTTAGTTAATGTTTTATTGACCTAGAAAAGAACAGCCCTAAAAAGAGCATTGAAGCATATCTCTCACTCCCTTATTTCTTAGCTGTTTATCAAAAGCAACTAAGAGAGCCACTTTCGGTTTGTCAGGTTCTGACCAGGCTCAGCCAGAGTGATTTTAATGGTTTTATAAACAACCGAGGCTGTAAAACCAAAGATGTGCTCCATTTTATAACAGTATACATTTCAAGACTTGTTTCCAGGTGCGCAAAAAAAAAGTCCCAGCGTTTGTTTGAAAGCTTTCGCTGGATGAAGACTGTTTCAAATCCATCTTCAGGTAATCAGTGAGTTAGCAACCATGCATAATCATAATAAACATAACTTCCACCGATAAAGGAAAAAAAATCTTCCAGAAGTGAAATTTCTTCATGATGAATAAGCAGGGGTGATTCACTGATCATTATTTGTTCCTCAATTATTCCTATGTGCGTCATTAGAGATACTTACATTTGCATTGTAATGACTTCAGTGTAGAAAACCTCTTAACATTAAACAAAAGATGAGCAACAAAGAGGTGGAAGAATGAATATAAGGTCACCTAATATAATTTAGCTCATTTCAGCTCTTTGTATGTGTGCCAAGTTTGCCCAGAATAGACATGATCTGGCTCTCTTCCCACTGTAAAGTGTCCACTAGTGCTCAGAAACACATGCCTTCCTCCTTCAGCCTGCTGACAAAGGTCGACATGCCCCAGAGGTCAGATTTGCATGTGTCCCTGGCAACAGATAGACAAACCAGCTGGAATATAATTAAAGAAATTCTTCCTTTTTTAACATCCGTGTATTAGATTTTATTTTAGCTTTCACATGACTTTTTCTCACTTTAATCCTAAAATAACATTCAAATTGTGACTCGATAACTTTGTGTAATCAGATATGACTGGCAGATGCACCAAACACGAGTGCCACGTGAGAATGTGTCACTTCAGAGCTTTGTATGTAAATGAGAGCAAACTGTGGTGGAGTTTGTGTTTGATTTATATTCAGCTAATCTTCTAAAGAATCTAAACAGAATGCTTTTCAGATCTGCTGGATGAACAGGGCTGAATATGATTTGCAATAATGATGTAGAATGCAAATCTATCTGAGCACACAGAACACACCCCTAACTATCAACAGCCTCTCTAAACTACACGCTACATGTTATAGGTGTAACAAATAGTTTTCTTTTTCCATAGTCTCTGGTGCATGATTGTTAGATCATCCTTCATTCATTAATTCAAAAAAAAGTTATGCACATAGTGCTGTAAAGGTTGAGGCTTCAGCTGTCACAAATGAAGATGTGTCAATACCAATACGGACTCTTTAGAAGGCTATAGTGTCACCTCTAACCTCAGCCACCTGTTCACAACCAGAGGAAACCGAATCTAACTCTGTTCTCAGCTGATTGGGAGCTATATATAGACAGAACCAAGGAGTTCTAATACACCTGTAGATGCCAAACATGATCCTAATTTCAATAACTGCCAAAATGTTGTGAGAGAAACTACTCGCCTGATTCTCCAGCTTATCATATGACCTTAAGGAAGTAATAATCACTGGCAGCTTTTGGAAAAAGTGCCCCAAATGTTTCTGTTGAACCATATCCAACAAGGATTTCTTATCATGTAGGCTTTTAATTTCCTGTTGTACTTATACTCCCACTTGAGACACTCAAAACAACCAATCTCAGAGTCATTTGGTGCTAAATGAGGCATACAGTGACAGTGATAGGGATTCATGCCATATTAAGCGTCACTAAATAGACAGTAATCTTCTGATTGAAGCATCTCAATGCGAACAAGCACGCCTAATCAACACTCAAGGGGAACGCTTAGTTTTGAAATGTAGCAATTACCAACACAATATGACAGAAGCGCATTTCTTTTCATTGTGCACGAGCAGCGCACGTATCACCGTATACTCTGCACGCGTTCAAAAGCACGCTCGAAAAATGTGATAAGATTTGCGTGAGCAATTCCTATCGCGAAGATTATGGTAAAATGTGCGATCTATCTGAATTCTGTTGAGAAACTGACACTTAACATTATCTTAAAAAGGCAAATAAACCAAAAAGACTGACGAAAATAGAAGAAAACAATATTCTACCAGCATTATATCTTTTCTCATGACCACCTTTACTAGAATTCATCAAGTTTTATTGTAGGCTTATTTATTGTGGTAAATGTTGTCTAACTTGTTGTAAAATGTATAATAGTTCATCTGTTAAGAGAATAGAGTTTTCCTATAGAATTATATTAAAACTGTGGCATATCTATTTTTTCTAAATGTACAGGCTGCTGTTTTTCATAACAAATGCATATAGATTAACAATAAAAAGCTCATTAATGGCCTGGTAATGATAAATACAGTACATACTACAGATAAGAACTATATGGTACACTTTCATAAGAGCAAGTACAGTCAAGTCATGTGTATAAAACCTTGCCTTTATATATTCCAGTGAACTGAAATAAACAATATCAATATAGGAAAATGTTAAGTTCGATGGACTTTACCATGGCATGCCATGCTGAATTAGAACATATTGTCAAACTATAGACTGTAAATGCCTAAATAATATAAAATACATTATATATCCTATGTAAACAAGCAATTGTTAACTAGAATATTATTTATTGCAGTTATGCTATCAACCAGCTTTTCTTGTGTGGGTTATTTTACAAAAATAAACATATAGCCTAAGCAAACAAACCAATAAATAAACCTTATGGGGGAGCATGACCTGGGAATCCACTAAAACAGTTTACGCTTCAACCCCCCCAAAGTTCAAACCAAAACTACGCCCTTGCATGATGGACATGGTAGTAAAAAGTGGGCA
This sequence comes from Cirrhinus molitorella, assembly GCA_033026305.1. Lineage (NCBI taxonomy): Eukaryota > Metazoa > Chordata > Actinopteri > Cypriniformes > Cyprinidae > Cirrhinus > Cirrhinus molitorella. Next base: position 32,512,719 of record CM065123.1, on the reverse strand, counting down.
AGTTTCTTTCTAAAAAAAAAACATAAGAAAGCTAGAACAAAGAGAACCTAACTTTATCAGCATGTAAAAGATAAACAAGAGCACTGTACATTTCTGATTTTATTTTTTTCTAAAACTAAAACATTTGACATTGAAAAAATAAAACAAAAAGCGTTGTATGCTCTATGATCCAGATGGCATGATCTTATAGGACAATAAGCAGCAGAAAGAACCAGTAAATGCTGATGTTGAGTTTTTTCCAGCCAGACCTGGTCCAAGCCAAAGAGCTGTTTCCAAAATGAAGCTCATAAATATTTGTGAAATGCTGGCAAATTTATAATAGACTTTTTCAGTTGCAAATTAGCTATTAACATCCATCCATCCATTTATTCCTCAAACTGCTTGTACTATGTAGGGCTGCAGGAGAAAATTCATAGCATGGTCAGAAAATAACTTTTCCATTAAGGGGCAATGGAATTGATTTCCAGAGGCATTTTTTTTTACATTCATGAGGGCAATTTTTATAATCACCTTATTATTATACAATACAATACATATTTATAAAACACATTTAAAAAAACAACTGGAGTTGACCAAAGTGCTGTATAAAATAAGAAAAACAAGAATATAAAATTTAAAACCACAATAAAAACCAACAATGGAACCAGGAGTATTGAAAGCAAGCGAGAATATAAAATATAAAAAACATATGTTGTCTTTAATGTCAAATATATACATTTATCCAATTACTTTATTCAATATTTTAAATTGTTGCCAATAACAACAGACAAAAATTGTATCTAAATTATACATGTAAAAAAACATGAGCTCATAGGGCTGCAATATTATGGCAAAAATCATTATTGTAGATTATTGCTCTTAATAGTGATTATTAATATCGATATAGACAACAATATAGAATTTTGTATTGTTTTAGGCATGTCACATTTTGGAATCTGCAGTTTGATGCAGTGTGAATGAATCTAAATGTAATTCTGTGAATGACACTTTTCATTCATTTTCACTTTTCATTTTAATTGTGGCAGCCACAATACATTGTTTAACTGTGCAGGGGAATTTTGTCCTAAATTTATGGGGCATTTGTGTTCATTTTGGTGGCAAGCCCTCTTACATTTCCTACCCTAATTCTTAAGTAGTTGAGTGAATCTAACAAAACTAGCCAAAACCAAGCCACAAGCAGTCTTTAATTAGATTTTGGCAGCTATAAACTAGTACTGTTAAGAACTAAAGCATGTAAAAGGTGATAAAGCAGAACCAGCAGTCTGTACCTGCACCATGCAGGTTTGATTTCTGCTTAACAGTCATTTTCTCCAAAAACAGAGCCACATTGTTTTTGGAATGACTCATGAAACGTTAGAACAATGGTCAGAACTACCGTTTGTGGGTATTCATTAAAATGTCTACACGTTTAAGTGAGGCACACAGCTCTGACGTCTGAAGCAGCGCAAGTTCCTTCTCACACTGGCTACACGTGTCTTTGGAAAAGTAGTAAAATTATGTAACATGGCAAAAATGACAAGTCTCCCTTGTGTTCTCCACAGCATGAGTCATGGATCACTCCAGCTTGTCCATTTCCTAAATGGAAAGAAACACAAAGTCTCCGATTATCCCTCACTGAGCACCGTCACCCGTCTGGCTGACACCCAGAGCCCCAGCAAACGGGCAGCATGTGAACGTGCGTTGGAAGGCGTGCAGGACCTTCAGCTCACCGGTCATCACGGAAAACTAATGCCACAAGTTATTTATTCGCTGTTTTTATAGTCCACATTTTCAACAATCTAATCTAATCTTCTGATACATTTCTACTAATGAATCCCAGGTTTGGAGTTGGAACATGATAGTGTGGAAGTAAAACCCAAGAATGCTTTGTGAGCAGTAAACAGCTCCAGAGGAAAAAACTCCCAATTGAGGTTGCTGGGAATTTAAAACAGGCATGACTTCCCAGCTATCCCTCTGGGAGCGCAGTAGGAGAGGCAACGGCGTTCAAGAGGCACATCAGAGTGGCAGAGGAAAAGATTTAGCTTTGTTAGAAAAAGACCGGATGGACACCTCAAGACCAACTTGAACTGTATTTAATGGTCATTAGTATTAGCACATGGCAGAAAAAAGGCCAAGATGGTTGTTTAGAAGCACACATTCTGACTCCAACGGACTGCTTAAAGGATTAGTTCACTTCCAGAATAAAAATTTACTCATCTCCATGTCATCCAAGATGTTTGTGTCTTTCTTTCTTCAGTCGTTTTTGAGGAAAACATTACACTATTTCTCTCCATATAGTGGACTTCAATGGGAGCAGTCAAATTGCAAATTGCAGTTTCAATGCAGCTTCAAAGGGCTCTAAACAATTCCAGTTGAGGAATAACCAAAACGATCGTTAAATTTGTATACTTTTTAACCACAAATGCTCATTTTGCACTAGCTCGACCTCATGCTTTACATAGGCGGAAGTACTGACCAAGTGTTTACAAAGCAAACGTTCAAAGAAAGTGAAACGCCCTTTACAAAAAAGGTAAAGTAACAATTTAGAAGTTGGAGGAGAAAATTTGTTTTTCACCCTATTTTTGAACTGTAGTAGACATTCTATACTAGCTAAAAAGTATAGAAATTATTATTTTTTTTTTAGAAAATGATCGTTTCGCTAGAATCTAGATGCTTACTCCTTGGCTGGGATTGTGTAGAGTCCTTTAAAGCTGCACTAAAACTGCAATTTGGACCTTCAACCTGTTGGCCACCACTGAAGTCCATTATATGGAGAAAAACCCTGGAATGTTTTCCTCAAAAACTTAATTTTATTGCGAATGAAGAAAGAAAGACATGAAAATCTTGGATGACATATGGGTGAGTAAATTACCAGGAAATTTAAATTCTGGAAGTAAACTAATCCTTTTAGCAAGTCTTCCTTGGTCAACTAGCACCATGAGAAAAATCATATGAAAATGCATTTTACAAAGCTGCACATAACATAGGGCAAACACTATATTTAGAGTATCCATATTATCAAGTGAGAGATGAATTTGCATCAAAATACTGTTGTTCTGTAGACCTTCTGTCACTCTTATCTTATTAGTCACCAGCACACATCTAAACTATCAAGATCATGTTGCATATGAAAAAAAAAAAATGCATTTCGAGAAAATAAAAAGTATATAACATGGGATAAATAGTGGGTCAAATGACTGTATTAATAGTAAGTGAGAGATGTAGAGTTTAATTGAATGTATTTTGTCCTCTCTTTTAAAACTTCCTAACTAAACTTCTCAGGATACAGACCGAGGTCACAGTTGGCATGTGACAATTCTTTAGTAGACCATCTGTAACTCAGATTCTGTAGACCAGCACACATCACGACTTCAACAAACTATCAAGACTTCCTTAGTGAACCGGCATCATGAGAAAGATCATGCTGGTTAAGCAGCTCCATCATAAACTAGAATAAACCAGCATGGGAATTCACAGAAGTCTAAGCTGGGGCCAGTTGCATAAACAATGTGTCTTAAAAACAAGTTTGAGTAGCAGTTAACCAAGTGATAATTTTTGGGATTTAAATTAGACCAATCTAAACTTTTATATAACTGACTTAAAAAAAGATGACCAGTCTTGCAGAAAAAAATGAGGTGACTAACTTTTAAGACTATAGTCGAAACTATTTATGCAACCAGGTGTTTTCAACAGACATAAGAATGTCTGCCTGTGCAAATGTCATAGTTTTGATAGCACTTCATACAATACAGATTATTTAATAAGTTTCACAATATTAAACAGGAAAGTAACTGGATCAGCGAAGCAAACTTCAAATATGGGGCAAATTAAATTCAGCTGTAAATTTGCTCTAAGAAGACAATAGTGCCACTATTCGGTATAAGTTAAAATCAGTTCAATAACTCAACTGATAAAGCAAAATCATCACTTATAAAACCAATTTGATTCAGCTATTAAGATCTAAGTGTCACTTCACAAGATTTTCTCCATTTAATTTGAGGAAAAACTATCATCAAAATACACACTGATACTCAAAAATCTTTATGACAAACCAAAATAAAAGTCTGGTTTAATGTAAATAAATTATGACAGAAATATATTTTTTTTTATGAATATACTTCTCAAAGTAACAACAACAATACAACCAAGATATTTTCCTCGAATTTTTAAATTTATACAGTTCTGTTGTGCAGCTTATTTGACAAAACATACAAACAAATAAACTGCAATGTTTTGTTGTAAATTCATTGTTATAGCTTCATTTGATTACACTTTAAAAATGCTTTAAGTTGTTAAAGTTATTTACTTCTTTCACTAGATGCATTTAATACATTTGCATTAAATGATAAAACGCAGAATTTGGAAAAAATAAAAGTGTCACTTCACAAGATTTTCACCATTTAATTTCAGGAAAAACTATCGTCAAATACACACTGAAACTCAAAAATCTTAATGACAAACCACCAAAATAAAAGTTTGATTTAATGTGAAGAAATTATGATAGAAATATATTACTATTTTATGAATAGACTTTTCAAAGTAACAACAACAATATTTTTTTATTTAAGGAATATCATTCAACAAAGATGTGTTTCGTCATTTTTTTGTTTTGTTTTGTTTTTGTTTTTTTATACAGTTCTGTAGTGCAGCTTATTTGACAAAACATACAAAAAATAAACTGCAATGTTTTGCTGTACATTTATTGTTATCAATTTTTTTTAATTGATTAAGTTGGTAAAGTTATTTGCTTCTTTCATTAGATGCTATTTTTGAGGATACATTTGTATTAAATGATAAAACGCAGAATCTGGAAAAAAATAAAAGTGTCACTTTACAAGACTTTCCCCATTTAATTTCAGGGAGAACTATTTTCAAATACACACTACAACTCAAAAATCCTTATGACAAACCACCAAAATAAAAGTTTGGTTTAATGTGAAGAAATTATGATAGAAATATATTACTATTTTATATATATACTTCTCAAAGTAACAGTATTTTTATATTTAAGGAATATCATACAACCAAAATATGTTTCATTGATTTTATATTTTTATTTACACAGTTCTGTAGTGCAGCTTATTTGAAAAAACATACAAACAAATAAACTGCAATGTTTTTGTCGTAAATTTATTGTTATAGTTTCATTTGATTACACTTTTAAAAAATGGATTAAGTTGTAAATGTTATTTACTTCTTTTGTTAGATGCCATTTTTGATGATACATTTGTATTAAATGATAAAACGCAGAATCTGGAAAAAATAAAAATGTCACTTCACAATATTTTCACCATTTCATTTCAGGAAAAACTATCATCAAATACACACTGAAACTCAAAAATCTTCATGACAAACCACCATAAAAGTTTGGTTTAATGTGAAGAAATTATGACAGAAATATATTACTATTTTATGAATAGACTTCTCAAAGTAACAATAACATTATTTTTATATTTAAGGAATATCATTCAACCAAGATGTTTTTTTTTTTTTTTTGCTGTACATTCATTGTTATAAAAAATTGCTTAAGTTGTTAAAGTTATTTACTTCTTTCATTAGCTGCAATTTTGATGATACATTTGTATTAAATGATAAAACGCAGAATCTGGAAAAACAATTAAATGGAAAACATAATTTAGGGAAAATAAAACAGATTTCATAGGGCTCTAAATTAAATGTAGCTTACTCTCTGAAGTTTAATTGTTAACTAACAATTTACATTCATTCTGAAGTTGTAACAAACATGTGAAAAGCATTTCTATCCCCATTAATTGTAAATATTGTGATAAATATCAATATTATGAGAAGTGATAATATTTTTAGGCATGTTGCCCAGCCCTAGGTGCAAGGATGTTTTGGGTGGTTGCCACAGTATTGCTCTATACATTTCTGCGTGGTTGCTAGGTGGTTTCATGCTGGGCCAAGCCAAAAGAGCCAAACACAAAGTCTCTATGATATTGTGGTCTCTGGAAATGAGTCACCTTCCTCTACTGCTTTGTAAACACTATTAATATGAAATGACGTTTACCTGAAGAGCAGTAGAGCAAATAGAACATGAGCTAATTAAGCTGTGATATGGGAATCTCCATCCACACACTACACTACAGTCATCACCTACCTTTCTTTCTGCTGCGCCAGAAGCGATCACCCAAAATATCGCCCACATCCAGACTCATCTGACAATGCATGTTTGAACGGGCCGTCTAACCGCACCACCACCACGTCTTCCCCATGTGGACAACACCACCCCATCTGAAACCCATTCTCCCCGTAACGCACAGGACGGGGCAAGCGGAGCAGAGGGGGGCACTCTAGGAGAATGACAGGGGAATGCAGTGGAGAAACAAGAGCTTCTTTTCATGTTCTGCCCACAAACACACAAAGTCATGGAGTCCATAAATCTGTCGCGTCCTGCCCCCTCCTATTCTCCCAGAGTCCCATACATCTGCCCCGCTCCAGCAACACTTACTTACTTCCACACAAACACTGGCCTGTTCTGCCACACCAACAAATTCAGCCTGCAATCAATGATTATTTTGAAAGAGAGCCGGACAAATGAAACTTTTTTATACTAAAACAAAATTCCGAGGCATTTTAAAGGATAAAACTAATAAGCTGTCACTGGCTGGATCAGCTTCTGCAGTGTTTGGGATAATAGGGTGGGGAAGAGCATTTTGGACTGTTGATATGCATTATTAGAGAGAAGGCCTTACGGCATGAGTGTCTTTCCCATAGCAACTACACGCCCAGACAGCTGATTTACCACTGCCCGAATCTTCTGTGTCGATTTAAGTAGTTTCTTTTGTCTTCATAGAGAGGATTATTTGGTAGATGTTCCTGTTCAACTTAATCTTGAGAAGCCACACATCGTCTTTTGAGTTTCTTATGCACATTGCTGTTATTTTGCTTGCTTGTGTTTATAATTGTGTACAATGCTTTACCAAAATTATTTATTAAACAGAAAAATGCATTAAAAAGGTAAAAGTGTGATATATCAGCATATAACATATATTGGGTCAAATACTGTATTAATACTCTTCATATTTATATTTTTAACTAATGAATTTGCATTAGAATTCGTTAAATTATGATTGGATGCAAGTGTTTTCTTCTCCCAAATAAAAATAAAACAATAGAGCTGCTAAATTATCGAATTATTATTAATTATTAAATTATAAAAAATAAATAAAAATCATCACTGAACTTCAAAAACTGTTTTTAACAATAGATTTCCTTGTCCTTTTAAATTTAAATTAATTTAAAAATAATTTATTTGTTTTCATAATTACTGAAGGACAAAATCTGTATTGTAATTGAAAATAAAATTTGATCAAGTGCAGAGCCTAACCAGAAATTATTGTTATGACGCAACCTACCAGTTGAGAACCACGGTTTTTTTTTTTATTATTATACGACATAATCATAAAACGTTATCAGTACAGAGAATGTTTATAGGATAAACAAATATCCAGTCGACAGTGTACATAAACTGTCAAGATGAACTTAAGGCTAAAGAGATTAGCTAATTACCGAAAACATTTTTTTCTTAGGGTCATTGCCCTGTTGGAAAGTGAACCTTCTCTGAGGTTCTGAATGCTCTGGACTGGGTTTTCATTAAGGCTGTCTCTGTTGTGTTGAGCTTTTCTTCTACTCTGACGAGTCCCTCAGTCCCTGCCATGGAAAAACAGCCCCACAGCATGAGGCTACAACCACCACACTTTACTGTTGGGATGGTACTCTGCAGCTGATGAGCAGAGCTGGTTTCCTTAAAGCATGATGATTGGAATTGAGGTTCATCAGACCAGAAAATAATGTTTCTCACAGTCTGAAGGTCCTTTAGATGCTTTTTTGCAAATTCCAAGTGTGTTTCATGTGTCTTTACTGAATAGAGGATTGAGTTTGACCACACCACCATAAAGCCCAGATCAGTCAAGTGTTGCATTGATGTTTGTCCTTCTGTAAGTTTCTCCTATCTCCATATATGACCATGGAGCTCACTTAGAGCAAGCATCAGGTTCTTGGTCACCTCTCTAGCCAAGGTCCTTCTCCATCAGTTGCTCAGTTTGGGGCCAGCTCTAGGAAGAGTTGTGGTTGTTCCACACTTCTCCTATTCTCTGATAATGGAAGGTATAGTACACGATTCTGTGAACCTTCAATGCAGCAGAATTTCTTGTGAACTTTTCACACAGTTCTGTCTCTGAGCTCTACAGGCAATTCGTTTGACTTCAGGGCTTGGTTTTCATATCTTCTGATATGCATTTTTAGCTGTTAGACCTTTTATTGAGAGGTTTGTGCCTTTTCAAATCATACTCATTCAAATGAATTTGCCACAGGTTAACTTCACTCAAAGTGTAGCAACATTTATAAGCGACATGAATGTTCCTGAGCTCCTGGGAATCTTTTTTTTTACATATACGTTTTTATATACATTTCTTACAAATCTGTATTTTTTACGATGGAGTGTAGATTGATGTGGGAGAAATGTAATTTAAAGCAGTTTAACATAAGGCTGCAACATACCAAAACCTGAAAAAAACCCCGAAGGGCTAATACTTTCGCAAGGCACTGTATAATGATTTTATTGCACTAATATGAGGTGCACTGTGGTTCATCTTCACTAGCAAAAACATCTGCAAGTCTTCCACCACAACACATCTGAAATGCTTCAGATTCCTGTCTGCACATGTTAGTCATTTTTCACTGACATTCATTGTGAAATCAAAATTCATGCTATTGCAAGTCTTCTGAAAAAGATGGTTTGGATTCTGACGACAATTTACCACAGTTTTAATGTAGTAAATCTGTACTCACACACTAAATCTATTATTATAGACCACACAGAGGAGTCATCCATGTTTTACCTGTGGTTACCATTGTCTTAGTAATAAACAGTTAAACCACAGTATAGTTTCTATGCACCAGCTACAGTTGTTGGTTGATATCTAAGCAACCTATAAAAAGAAAACTTGGGTAAGTAATATAAAAAAACACGAGTGATTTGTGAACACAGGGCGCTGAAATATCCCAGCAGAAAACACAAAGCAAACTGCATGTTTGTCTCGTGAGTCAGCAGGACGGTTTTACACCACATCAGGGTGTGGTCAGCCCGGCCCCGTGGCTGCTATGGGAACATGACTCACAGACGGGCCGCCGACTGGTAAATACACCGTCTGTCCTGGACTTAGGTCAGTGTTACCTAGTAACAGCAAAGCAAATCTCATACAGGACGCCATGCGGAAACGGACAGACTCCTATGCATTTGCATCTAAATTTGAACGTTATGAACTGACAACACAGTATTTACCAACTTGAAAAGGGGCACATATATAAACACTTAATAAAGTAAGCATGCAGACCGCACATGCATATCTGTCAGTAACATACTGCACACTCGCCAGCATGCATTAAAGTGATTTATGAAATATCCTCTGCTCATTAAAAGCTGAGTTGCACTAGAGAACGAGCGCAGTTCTTTCCAGAAGAAAATAATGTTTTATTCATCTGAGAAAGAATCATGTGGGAATATGATGAACATATAATTTTACTGTCAGACATTATATGCATCTTCACTCCGATCTCTCTGCTGTCCATTAGTACACACTAGCAATTCAGCCCAGTTTTCTCAGGTCTGTGAACTCTGTAGTTCGAAAAACTGCACTTTTACTGTAAATTCACAATGTAGTTTTAGTTCTGTTTGTTTGCCCAGGGGAAATGAAAGATTAGCACATCCCTTTATGACACAGGTAAAAAAATATCCCAAAAAGCTCTGGACCAGCTGGTTTAAACAAGTCTCTGACTAGCCAAACTAGTGTTTGACTGGTTTAACTGGTCAGTAAAGTTGTGAACTGTGAAAATACATTTTTTTTCATGTTACAAATACCTTACTATTCAAAAGTTGTATTATTTTTTTTCAAAAGTAACTTTTATTAATCAAGAATGCATTAAATTGATCAAAAGTGACAGTAAAGATTTCTGTTTCAAATAAATTATGTTCTTTTGAAATTTCTTTGGTTCATCAAAGAATCTTGAAAACTAAATTGGATCAAATTTTCCACACAAATGTTGGGCAGATGTTTTATTAAGAGGTTTAGGCCTTTTCAAATTGTACTTATTCATGTTTTCAACGTTAATAATAATCAGAAATGTTTCTTGAGCTGCAAATCAGCATATTAGAATGATTTCTGCAGGATCATGTGACAATGAAGACTGGAGTAATGATGCTGAAAATTCCCCTTTGATTACAGGAATAAACAACATTTTAACATATTTACACAGAAAACAGCTATATTACTGTAGTTCACTGTATTTTTAATCAACTAAATGCAGCTTTGGTGAGTCAAAGAGACTTTAAAACATTAAAATATTACTGACTCCAATGAAGTAGCTCCAAAAAAAAGTAAAAAAACTCACTTATATATATATATATATACATATATATATATATCAGTGGCGTTCCATCCATATAAGCAGCTAATGCTACGCATACCCAGGCCGTCTGAGAGAATGAGTTTACAGGTTAATTAATATAAACATGATTATAAGTTGATCCCTTGTCATTTGAGATGTAACTTAAGCTTAATAATGAGTTGTGAATAAGTATATCAAATTATTTATTTGACAAATAACAGTAATTTTCTGTAAATCTATGTCAGTTAGCTTCCAGGCAAGTGTATTCTCCGCAGCTTTCTCGCCTCCGCTCTATTGCCAGGACTCCTCACGATTCATGCGCTGTGTTTTGCTGTTATGCACGTGATTTAATGGGAGAGGTAAGCTGTCCGCAGGGCACTCCCCCAAGCGGAAAAATGCGCTGTTGTTGCCAGATCTCAGTTGCCGAAAATCACATTGTAGATGTAAAACTAACTCGAATAAATCCAATGAAATAAGCATCGTAACTATATTGTTTTCTATACATGTTTTCTTAAGCAAAGCAAATTGAAAATATATCATAGACAGTGTTGAAGATATATGTTATTGTCAACATGCTTAAGTGGTAAATTAAAATAAAAAAGTATATAAAAATGTATATAAAATTTGTAAAATAATAAACATCAGGGAAAAAAAATAGGAAATAATAAAATCTGATTAATTCTCTGATTTATTGTTGTTTGTAACGTTACTTGGCCATATTTTAAAGATATTATTATTTTTGGCATTTTGCATGGTCGTAGTATCACCTGGGTGGGAGTTTTAACTCATATTCACTGGGAATTAATAAAAAAATAATTCAGTCTAAGCTACCTCCCTACCCTCTGAATATTACATACGTATCATAACGTGATACGTGTAAACGTTGTTTGGCAGTTTTTACTTGGAAAAAGCAGCTATATGTTTTTCTGAAATATGTATGAATGAAAAAATATGGATAAACCTGAAACGATGGAAGAAGGATTGGAGATGAATTTAATTTACAAATAAGGTATGTGCATACTTTTAAATCCACACCTGCCATGGTGTTTCCCTCATTGAGTTTGTCCTGAAAGCCCAAAATGTGGGTGTCTTAGCACTCAGCATACCCGCTTAAAAAAAGTTACCGCTCGCCACTCATTGACTGTTTTCAGTTATCAGACCAGATCATGCGTCAATCATCCCGATGAGACGCTCAAAAAACATATCAATAGAAAAGAAAACAATTGATAGTGGCAGCCCTTTAATCTCAGTTCCTGTGAGATTACCATCTATCTCACAGCTGAGGCAAATCTCTTCTTGAAGAGTCCAGTCTAGGCTAAATTCCTCCAGTGAATCAATCCAAAACCTTGTCCAAGTCAAAGAATGCAGAGTACTTTATGATCTCTCTGTAACTCCTAAACCCATAAAGCACACTGTGTTACTTTCAGTAAGCCAACTTTGTTGTTGTCTCATCCTGCATGGAAGGATTCCCTTGCACACCCAAGTGAACACTGGGAAGTTGCGCTCCCCACCCAGCGCTACAGAGCAGCTGAATGTCAGGATTTGTGCAGCGGGACGGGTGCGGTGCGGCACGCCAAAGCCTTTGATTCCCACACAACAGACCTTAGCGAATCATAAAAAAGCACAAAGGCTGATATCTCATATCAGGAGCTCTGTGATCATTTCTCCCTCAGTCATTGTTATGTGGTAAAAGCCCTTGATAAGGCTGCAAGGAACTTTACAAAGTTGCCCAAATGTGCATTCATGCTTTGAATTTTGGCTTTTAAAAGCACAGTTTTCATATGATAAAAAATGGCGACATCTTTTTGCGCAAACACACAAGCGGTATTCAGAACAGCATACTATTTACTATTCCTGCAAGATAGCAGTATTGTAGAAATAGAGCAGTATAGTATGCTATTGCTAACTTGGCCACAGTCTTTAGTCACTGTAGAGAACAACAGTCAGCTTCCAGAAGACAAATTCCATTGATTTTCTCTACAAAGAAATTATTTTTGCCAATAACTTCTAAATCTTTAATAACAGACCTGTTGTGAGCTCTTAAGTTGTTAATCGATGATTTGGTTCTTTTAACTGTGATGATTTTGGCTCACATTTAACAAAAACCCACTAATTCACTTCTAAATAACAAATTAGAATATGGTGGCATGCCAATCAGCTAATCAACTCAAAACACCTGACAAGCTTCCTGAGCCTTCAAAATGGTCTCTCAGTTTGGTTCACTATGCTACACAATCATGGGGAAGACTGCTGATCTGACAGTTGTCCAGAAGACAATCACTGACACCCTTAACAAGGAGAGTAAGCCACAAACATTCATTGTCAAAGAAGCTGGCTGCTCACAGAGTGCTGTATCCAAGCATGTTAACAGAAAACTGAGTGGATGAAAAAGATGCACAACTAACTGAGAGAACCGTAGCCTTGAGAGGCTTGTCAAGCAAAATTGATTCAAGAATTTGGTGAACTTTACAAGGAATGGACTGAGGCTGGGGTCAAGGCATCAAGAGCTACCACACACAGACGTGTCAAGGAGTTTGGCTACAGTTGTTGTATTCCTCCTGTTAAGCCACTCCTGAACCACAGACCATGTCAGAGGTGTCTTACCTGGGCTAAGGAGAAGAAGAACTGGACTGTTGCCCAGTGGTCCAAAGTCTTCTTTTCAGATGAGAGCAAGTTTTGTATTTCATTTGAAAACCAAGGTCCTAGAGTCTGGAGGAAGGGTGGAGAAGCTCATAGCCCAAGTTTCTTGAAGTCCAGTGTTAAGTTTCCACAGTCTGTGATGATTTGGGGTGCAATGTCATCTGCTGGTGTTTTCCACTGTGTTTTTTTGAAAACCAAAGTCACTGCACCCGATTACCAAGGAATTTTAGAACACTTCATGCTTCCTTCTGCTGACCAGCTTTTTAAAAATGCTGATTTCATTTTCCAGCAGGATTTGCCAAAAGCACCAAAAGTTGGTTAAATGCCCATGGTGTTGGTGTGCTTGACTGGCCTTCAGCTCACCAGACCTGAACCCCTTAGAGAATCTATGGGGTATTGTCAAGTGGAAAATGAGAAACACAAGACTAAAAAATGCAGATGAGCTGAAGACCACTGTCAAAGAAACCTGGGCTTCCATACCACCTCTGCAGTGCCACAGATCACCTCCATGCCACACCGAATTGAGGCAGTTTAATTAAATCAAAAGGAGCCCCTACCAAGTATTGAGTACATATACAGTAAATGAACATAGTTTCCAGAAGGCCAACAATTCATTAAAATTGTTTTTTTTTTTTTTTTTGTCTTATGAAGTATTCTAATTTATTGATTTAATCAATTAATTATTGGTGAATTGGTGTTTTTTTGTTAAATGTGAGCCAAAATCATCACAATTAAATTGATTTAAACTACTCCAGTCTGTGTGCACTGAATTTATTTAATACACAATTTGAGTTTCACAATTTGAGTTGAATTACTGAAATAAATGAACTTTTCCACGACATTCTAATTTATTGAGATGCACCTGTGTATACAGAAAGTTTCTTTCTATAATCATAGTGTTATATTTCTCCATTGTTTTAAATTTAATTGTCATTTGCAATGCTTTTTTGAAATTGTAGTTCTTTGCGAGAGTTTTGTACCTTTCTCTTTTTGTCCTATTATCAAATTATTATTATTATTATTTTGCTTCAAATCAAAGCTTGTAATGCTGTAATTAACCTCAAAGCTGATTAATCTGGTTCATGGCTTACAACGCTTTAACAAAATCTTCAACAAAATCTTCTTTGCAAATCACTTTGAAAAAAATGAATGGGAAAAAAAAGTGATTTTTTACTAATTCTTGTTCTGGTCAGTATGACAGTGTTTTGGGCTCTATAGTGACATCTGTCCGTGTGGATGCCATGTCCCACACACAAAAAAAGTTTAATTCCTGTATAGAAACACCTTATTTGCACTGTCAGAATTAACTCACACATTTAAATTGTTTTAACACAGCGCAATAGAATCGTAAGTGTGAATTCACTTTATATAATACAATATGCACATTATAATTAGAAGGTAGGCCTATTGTGGCAGGCTAAATATTGCTGGATTTTGTCATTAACAATAATGCAACAACTTTATGTGTGGAAGCCTGTTTCTGCCACAAGATCTAAAAAAAAATAAGTTGATTGCTACTTTTTAATCATAATTTTGAGATTTTTCTGTTTATATTTGGCAAATTGTATTTTTTTTTTCTTAGAACTGCAAATTTATCTCTCACAATTCTGCATTTATATCTTACAATTCAGACATTATAAGTTGAGCTGCAAGAAAAAGGTCTGATTTGTGAGTTTAAAAAATATATATCATTTTTGATATCCTGAGGGGGGAAATAAGCCTCCATACATTATACTATCAAGCCAAGAAAATGTCTGAAACAAAAAGTGAAACAAACCTTGCCTGTGAACAAACACACCTTAAGCCATAAAACTAGTAAGAAAACATGATAGCTTCTGCTACGTGCTGGCAATGCCATAATCCAAACCTGACATCACACAGCATGTGCGCGGATGGGTGTGTGTGTATTTGTGTTCCGCCATCTCAGGTTACAGCAACGAGAGTGTAAAGAAGGTTTGATTTCTTTAGGAAACAATGAAAATAAACTCCACCCTAGAAAGTGAAAGACAGATAATCTAATGGAATAATGTACCTGGCCGCTCTTTACACACCGTAGGCCGAGAGTACACCCAGAGGATGAGATGTTTATGACCTGGTTTTCAAAGACAGCTGTGAGAGCAAAGGCCTTGAACCTGTATGTGCTGGAAAACAACGTCCATCGCTACAAAAGAGCCCTACCACACCCACGCTCAACAGTCAACACTCGCTAACACCCAGAACTACAGCCGATTACATCCATCTGTATAGAAACCCAACTGCTACGGAGAAAAGTCTATGAAAGCCACCACCTCTGGGTGTTTTCGATTTCAGCGGAGTGTAAAATGGAGTCGTGGTGTGTAATACTTGTGATAGTGACTGTTGTTCCCGCTTATCAGGACAGCAAAATGAATGGAAAAGTTCTGCAACTCACCTGGAAAAGACAAACACAGAGAAAAATGGCATTAGCTCACAGCCTGTGGATACAGGGCTGATTACAATAGATTTAACACCGAGATCTACTTTGTAGGATGTTTGTGCCAGGACTGCACTCTGTTAACACAAGCCTTAGGGAAAATTCATATCAATGTCACAGACACAGAGAGATTTATTACAAGAGAATGAAACAACACACGCCTTTCAGTGCAGAACAAATGCGTTTTCAAACACTGCCACCTGCTGAACGTTAAATGTTACTGAGCACAAAGAGAGACTACAGCACCTTTACAGACGAGGGACTGTTTGACACACTCATATGTTACCCTGGACCATAAATCCGATCTTAAGTAGCGTGGGTATATTTGCAATAGCCAACAATACATTGTATGGGTCAAAATTATATTTTTTCTTTAATGCCAAAAATCATTAGGATATTAAGTCAAGATCATGTTCTATGAAGATATTTTGTAAATTTCCTACCGTAAATATATCAAAACCTAATTGTTTATTAGTAATATGCATTGCTAAGAATTTCTTTTGAACAACTTTAAAGCCAATTTTCTCAATAATAATTTTTTTTGCATCTCCAGATTCCAAATTTTTAAATAGTTGTTTCTCGGTCAAATGGTGCCCCATCCGAACACACCATACATCAATGGAAAGTGTATATTCAGCCTTCAGATGATGCATAAATATCGATTTTAAAAAATTGACCCTTATGACTGGTTTTGTGGTCCATGGTGACATGCTATTATATTTGATCAAAAATCTATGATAAATCAACCATTAACGTAAGAAACCATCACTATCCATATGTGCTTATTGCATGTAAACTACCATACAAAAGTTCAGAGTTGGTAAGATTTAATGTTTTTGATCAAGGTCTCTTCTGCTCACCGAGGCTGCATTTATTTGAATAAAAATACAGTAAAAACTGTAAAATTGTGAAATATTATTGCCATTTAAAATAGCTGCTTTGCACGTGAATATATGTTAAAATGTAATTGATTGCTGTGATCAAAGCTGCATTTTCAGCATCATTACTCCTGTCTTCAAAGTCACATGATTCTTCAGAAATCATTCTAATATGTTGATTTGCTGCTCAAGATACATTTATGATTATTATCAATGCTGAGAAAAAATTTCCTGGAAACTGATACATTTTATTTTTCAGGATTGTTTGATGAATAGAAATTTGAAAAGAGCAGTATTTATTTCAAATAGAAATCTTCTGTAACATTATAAATGACTTCAGTGTCACTTTTGATCAATTTAATGCATCCTTGATTAATAAAAGTTAAAGAATTAATTTTAAATAATCCTTCTAACCCTACATTTTTGAACAATAATGCATGTACATAAAAACAGTATAATATACATCACAAACATGTCCCAACTAACACATGATATCTATAAGATAAATGTTGCATAAAAGCTTAAAGCATATAATGTACCTAAAGTATTATTATTGCACAACTCTCATAAATAACTGACTGAACTGAACTGTATAATTTAATGTATTTTTTTTTTAAGTAGCTGTATTAGTTATTTCTTTAATGCTCTATTCTCACATAAGATAATCATAGATTCATTTTATGTCTAGTACAGTCTGTCGAGGCTTATTTTATGATGACATCCGACTAATTGCACATTATCCTCTACATACTGCAATCTTTCTTTCTGTACTCTATTATAAAAACAAATGCCCTCTAATGAAAAATCCTTCTGTCCCCAAATAAGAGTTTGGACAGAGGACAATCTTTAGGTGTGATCTGGTGACAGGACCACAGACGGGAAACTACCAGACATGGAAGGTCAAAGAGGGACATATTCACTATCAATGTGTGCAAGGCCTTTGAACAGTGAGCTGGCATTGGCATTAAACTCGAGACCTTTCCTCTGAATATTTCCATAAGCTCATAGAGCTTTACATGGCATTGAGTGAATGTCAGAGAGCTTTGGGTTCTGAATGAGATGTCAGAGCAGAACAGAGAGCTTTAGTTCGTCACAGACACCATGGAGGCTCTTCTGACAGACAATTCATTTCCGAAATGCCACACAACCACAGAACAGAGAGTTCAGCTGTAATGATTCTGGTAATTTTCTTATAAACGACATCCAGTAAAGACATTGCATCTGAGTGTGTGTGAGTTCATACAGTATATGTATGTGTGGGTTTGCACGTACTTCTTCATTCATATCCGCATATGTCCACCTGTTTAAATGGATCACCGAAGATCACTACCAGTCATTGTACGCACACTGATAAATTCACTGCTGCCACACAGATCTAATATAAACATGCCATTTCTTTCCCAGCTGTTTAAATTCACAGACATTTGTGTAAGTCTGGTGTGTTTTTAACACAAATTTATGTGTATTTGACAGTTCAAGTGCAAAAAGACATAAAAGAGAGTTAGTTTAGTTTTCACATGCAGTTTGACGTCCGCTTTCTGTCCGTGTGTGTCGGATGCGTCAGAAGTTTAAACTAATATTGATTTAAAACGAGTGATTTTAGTGCAACAGACATGATAATTAAAAACAAAAATATGTTTTTTGGCAGAGATCTGAGATACAAGTTGTAATGGTGCAGCTCTATTCTGAAAGAGGGGGCAGGGAGCAGCAGCTCATTTGCATTTAAAGAGACATGCACGAAAGCAGCGCGTTTCTGCTTCCACTCAAAATAAGCATTTTATAATAAATGATCTGTGGGGCATTTTGAGCTGAAACACAGACACATTCTGGGGACACCTTAAACATATATTCCAGCTTGTAAAAGGTCTTCTTTAAATTAAAATGCTACTTTTAAAGAAACTGCTAAGTAAAATCTTAACTTTTGCTTCACTGGGGGTGTGTGCAATTAAAAAATATTTAGGCCTAAATGTAAGATTTATGCATTTGGATAAAAAAAGAACATTCAAAACAACCTAATAAGATTATTGTGATGCATATTTGTCAGTCATTCATTAAATCAAACGGGTACCATTTTTGCAGAAAAGTGGATATTATTATAATATTATCACCCCTTAATCTGCACGTTTCCACCCACAGCGCTGTCATTTTGATTTTACAAACGACAACGGTGTACCAGTTATGAAACCATGGCAAAAGTTTGAGTAAAGCATGCTAACTGTTCTGTAGTTGGCTGCACAGATGAGCACAGAACACTATTTAGAATCCCAGCCTCAGAGGAGAAGAGAAAGCAGTGGGTTTATTGATTTATGTACTGTATATTATGCAGCTGCCACACAGATCTAATGTAAACATGCCATTTCTTTTCCAGCTGTTTACCTTCACAGACATTTTTTGTAATTCCTGTGTGTTTTTTTAACATAAACTTGTGTGTATTTGACAGTTTAAGCGCAATAAGACATGAAAGAGAACTTAGCTCAGTTTTCACATGCAGTTTGACGGGCCGCTTTCTTTGCGTGTGCGTCAGATGTGTAAGAAGTTTAAACTAATATGGATTTAAAACGTGTGATTTTAGCGCAATATACATGATAATTAAAACCAAAAATATATTTTTGGCAGAGATCTGAGATACGAGCTGTAATGGTGCAGCTCTATTCTGAAAAAAGGGGCAGGGAGCAGCAGCTCATTTGAATTTAAAGTGACATGTATGAAAACAGCGTGTTTCTGCTTCCACTCAAAATAAGCATTTTATAATAAATGATCTGTGGGGCATTTTGAGCTGAAACACAGACACATTCTGGGGACACCTTAGACTTATATTCCAGCTTGTAAAAGGGCCATAATAGGTCATCTTTAAATTAAAATACAACTTTTAAAGAAACTGAGTAAAATGTAATTTTGTCAACAAACCCAAATTCAAGGATTTAAGCAAACGCCTTTATATCAACAAGTTTTCAAATTCATGATAAATATGAAAGCTTAACTTTTGTTTCACAAACTTTTGACTGGGGGTGTATGTACTTAGGCTTAAAAAAAAATTCAAAACAGCTTAAGATTAATGTGATGCATTTGTCATTCATCAATCAAACAGGTAAGATTTTTGCACAAAAAAAGAAAGAAACATTATTAAAAACTATTAGCATATTTTTTAAATAATAATCATATTTTTTATCTTTATTGTGAAAATTAAACTTATTCAGTTTAAAATTATGAAAATGTTTAAAATACAGCTAGCTTTTTTTTACAAGCCATATTTAATGAGTAAATATATATTGTGTATTTTAAACAGATTTTGCCTGCAAATATGCATGTTTATGCTAAAATTGTGTAATCCAAATGGATAGAAATACTATATGCAATTCAAATACATAAATGTATATATATAAAAAAAAAATACATCAAATACATACAAGCATTTAAAAAATATAAAAAAGAGCAAGTTTGTGTCAACTGACCTAAATACATGTCGATATTGTTGAGACAGGGTTGAGCTGAAATTTATTTAATTTATAAAAAGTTACCTCAGCATGCATCCAATCACAGCCCTGCACTTCCCATCATGCTTTGCTTGTCAGAAAACCATTAGAACTCATGCGCAGATATTTAAATGCAATTTATTTATAATTAAAAACTGACCCCAATAGTTATTGCTCCTAAATTCTTAGTAATCATATTTGTGCTTTACTGCTTAAACAAATCAATTTTTATAAAAACGTCATACATAACAGACATCAATTTAACACAATATTCTCACAGTACATTGTGGTGTTGAAGAATAACGCTGAATTAAGCTAGTCTAACAATGAATCTTTCTGACAAGGCATTTGATAGAAACTAAAGCCACTTCACTTCACCTTGACTCTCATATGACACTCTCATATGTTATGTGCTTCACTAGCCAGTCAGCGTCTTACACCTGCTATCTACGGTTCCACTCTGTTACTAAACTCAAGTGTCTCCTACCTTTACTGGAGCAGTACAGATTCATCCTGCAGTGTGGCGAGGAGGAACTGCTTACAGCAGCACTAGTCGACTGTTTTTATTTACTGTACGATTTCTACTCGCTCTAGGTCGAATGCCGATTTCCTCCGTCACTTCTCTGTCTCTCGTATTGCGTGTCGTTTTCCAGAGCTCCAGGTGAAAGCGTTTCTCCTCCCACCAGGTGAGTGCAGATATTCCCACACTACCACTGGCTGAGAGCCTCTTTGTAGAAAAGAGGGTGTATCAGTAAAACAGCAATAAACCTCCACTACAGCTCCACGGCCTTTGTTGAAATGAAACTCTGGTTTAAAGCGGTGCGTGTATCCCATCTCACACACAAAGGATCGCACAGAGCAATGCATTCAGCAAAAGGTCAGATGTGTCATTTCTGCATCGCCATACATAATTACAAAAAAATTAGTGTTTAACGAGGATTCCTAAATCAATGTTGTTGATTTAAGACACAGAACATGTGATGTGACTCGAGGGACAAAGAGACTATAAAGAAATAAAACCATAAAACAGATCATTATCCCTGTGATTCATAAACATTATCAGAGGAAAGAATGTAAGGATTTTCTGCTGATATCTTTAAGGACCAATCATTTGATAAGTCAATAAACTAATAAACAGTACTTTACCACCATCCTAATCACCAAAACAAAACACAGGGAAATCAATTACAAAACAACAGCTAGAAATACAACACATTTATAGTGGTGCAGTACCTGGTCTCACAGACTCTTATAGTGAGTGCATTACTGTAAATATGGTTATTATTTGTCTTTTATAGAGTAAGTGACAAGACTAAATCATGTCCAGTGTTAATCGACAACATGTCACAGATGCTGTCCATACAGCTTTAAAATCACTGATTTCATCACAATTTCTATTATTCCAAAAGCTAAACTGAAGATTTTTTTATTTGTTTACATTAGATTCCAATTCAAAAGTCTAGGGTATGATTTTAAATGTTTAATAAATTAATACTTTCATTCAGCAAAGATGCATTCAATTGTTCAAAAGTGACAATAAAGACAATTTATGTCACAAAGACTTAAAATAAATTATGTTCCGTTGAACTTTTTATTCATCAAACCTTGAAAAATTAAATGTATAATAAAATATTGGTCAGCACAACTATTTTCAACATTGATAATACTCAGAAATGTTTCATGAGCAGTAAATTAGCACATTAGAATGATTTCTGAAGGATCATGTGACACTGAGGACTGGCATAATGATGCTGAAAATTCAGTTTTGATCACAGCAATAAATTACATTTCACACTATATTTACATAGAAAAAAATAATTAAAATAAAGAATTGTTTTTTTTTTTAAAATAATAATATATTCTACAATATTGCTGCTTTTGCTGTGTTTGATCAAAAATGCAGCTTTTACAGTGAGGCAAAAATATTATTTAGACTGATCCCCCGCCGATTTTGTATGTTTGCCCACTGACAATAAAAATGATTTGTTTATAATTTTAATGGTAGGTTTATTTGAACAGTGAGAGACAGAATAACAACAAAAAAATCCAGAAAAACACATTTCAAAAAAGTTATAAATTGATCTGCATTTTAATGAGTGAAATAATTCTTTGACCCCTTCACAAAACATAACTTAGTACTTGGTGGCAAAACGCTTGTTGGCAATCACAGAGGTCAGATGTTTCTTGTAGTTGGCCACCAGGTTTGCACACATCTCAGGAGGGATTTTGTCCAACACCTCTTTGCAGATCCTCTCCAAGTCATTAAAGTTTCGAGGCTGACATTTGGCAACTCAAACCTTCACCTGCCTCCACAGATTTTCTATGGGATTAAGGTCTGGAGACTGGCTAGGCCACTCCAGGACCTTAATGTGCTTCTTCTTGAGACACTTCTTTGTTGCCTTGGCTGTGTGCTTTGGGTCATTGTCATTCTGGAAAGCCCATCCACGACCCATTTTCAATGAGGGAAGGGTTCTCACCCAAGATTTGCTTGTACACGGCCCTGTCCATCATCCCTTTGATGTGGTGCAGTTGTCCTGTCCCCTTAGCAGAAAAACACTCCCAAAGCATAATGTTTCCAACTCCATGTTTGATGATGGGGATGGTGTTATGGTTCATAGACAGCATTCCTCCTCCTCCAAACACGGCGAGTTGAGCTCGAAATTGGTCTCATCTGACCACAACACTTTCACTCAGTTCCCTTCTGAATCATTCAGATGTTCATTGGCAAACTTTAGACCTGTACATGTGCTTTCTTGAGCAGGGGGACCTTGCAGGCACCACAGGATTTCAGTCCTTCATGGCGTAGTGTGTTACCAATTGTTTCTTGGTGACTATGGTCACAGCTGCCTTGAGATCACTGACAAGATCCCCCCTTGTTGTTCTAGGCTGATTCCTCACCGTTCTCATGATCATTGAAACTCCACGAGGTGAGATCTTGCATGGAGCTCCAGACCGAGGGAGATTGACAGTTATTTTGTGTTACTTCCATTTGCGAATAATCGCACCAACTGTTGTCACTTTCTCACCAAGTTGCTTGGCAATGGTCATGTAGCCCATTCCAGCCTTGTGTAGGTCTACAATCTTGTCCCTGAAATCCTTGGAAAGCTCTTTGGTCTTGGCCATAGTGAAGAGTTTGGAATCTGATTGATTGCTTCTGTGGACAGGTGTCTTTTATACAGGTAATAAGCTGCGATTAAGAGCACTCCCTTTATGAGAGTTCAGCTCGTTACCTGTATAAAAGACACCTGGGAGCCAGAAATCTTGCTGATTGATAAGGGATCAAATACTTATTTCACTCATTAAAAATTCATTACTTTTTTTAAATGATTTTTTCTGAATTTTTTTGTTGTTATTCTGTTTCTCACTGTTAAAATAAACCTACCATTAAAATTAAAAACTGATCTTTTTTTTGTCAGTGGGCAAACATATAAAATCAGTAGGGGATCAAATATTTTTTTTCCTCAATGGATGACAAAAAAAAGTTTTTTTTTTCAAAATTATAAAAAAAACCATCCCAAACATTTGAATGGCAGTGAGTATTTGTTCAACATTTTTGTTAAATCAATAATGATTGAGGTACAATTCTGATTAAAATGTGTTTCCCCCTAAACATCCCCCGAAAATGCCATTGAACTAGAGGGAAACTAGTTAAAAAAATAGCTGTGCTGGTGATTTATTTGGTCTGTCTGTTGTTGAGAATCCAGACAGAGTTATATCAGCAACAGAATGACTAACGCAGTATCAGTGAACAACTGCAGTAAACACTGCTTACCGTCAGAAACAGCCTGTGTGGCCTCAGAAATCTGAACAAATAAACAACACAAGGTTGTGTCTGAGTGAATGAGAGCCTCTGATAGTTAGCTGCTGGCAGAATCAAACATTAAAAATGGCTTGGTGGAAACCTCATAATTCAAGGCCTGTCTCTGCTACATTCATTGCCAGCCTGCACCACTGGAGCAGTGCCAGTGCCACTATAATGGAGATCCTCGTCTCATCCGGTGAACACTGTTAAACATCCAAAAACAATGAGAATGGGGTGAAAACAGAGCCTGTTTCACATCTAGTGCATATTTCGCTCAATCAATGAGAGCGGCTCTCTACACAAAGCACTTGATGATGCTGCTGTAATTACTACTTTTTCCTTTCTCCTGCTGTAGGGTTATAATCTAAGCATTACATTTCTCTGGAATGTGTAATTTACTAAGGATTACAATCTCAGTAAAAATGAATGACCCTAGAGCATTACTGATGACTAAAAAATGTTTTGTTGTGTCTGCATACAGTGTGATTTAGAAGAGGCAACATTAACAGTGGAATACATTTAAGACTGTATGTGTTAAGACAAAGGGTTTGGAGACTCATAATAAGCTTAAGTGTACTCTGAACCAAAACCTAAGTGCAAAACTGGGAAGAAAATATCACATTAAAGGAATAGCTAACTTTTAAAAAAAGAAATTCCGAGACCATAATGTTGTTACAAATCTCTATGGCTTTTTTAGTACAAAGAACATACATTTTGCTCACCATTTAATAAAAATGACAGTGAAATCTGTAATATTGTGAAATATTACTACTATTTAAAATAACTGTTTTTGATGTGAATATCTGTTAAAATTTAATTGATTTCTGTCATCAAAGCTGAATTTTCAGCATCATTACTCTAGTCTTCAGTGTCACATTATCCTTCAGAAATCATTTTAATATGCTGACTTGCTGCTCAAAAAAAATCATTTCTCATCATCACTTCTTTGTAACATTATAAATGTCTTTATCATCATTTTTAATCAATTTAATGCATCCTTGCTGAATACAAGTGCTAATGTCTTTAAAATAAACTTTTGAATCTGCAAAAAACTCACAAACTCCTATACTGCAAACACAACAGTGGGTCTTTCATCTCAAAAGAACAGATTCCTTACAAGTAAACACATCTGTAAATCTTCACGTGCTCCCCATGCTGTCTTCCTGCCTTTGTTATGAACCTCTTTGAGCTCAGAGTCAATAGACTAAACACACACACGTATGAGGAGTCCACTCAAACTCACAGGCATACATGTGAACAAAACTGAGCTTTTACCATGGTATTTTGTGTAGTGTGTTTAGCACTGATTTCTGCAGTCTCTAACGCTGCTGATTCTGCTGTAAATGAGCAAAACAAAACTGAAGGTTTCTGACTCTTTATAACTGACTGATTATTAGAAAATCATAAGAAACTTAAAAGCACAAAAAGTGCTTTTACCCAGAGTACTGTGAAAAAAATGACCAACTAACAAACTAGGTTGTTATTTTTTTGTGTTTGCAGCAGGTTAGGGCTAACTAACTAAATAAATAAATACAAATCAGTCAATTTTTTTCCTTTTTCTAATTTTCATCACAATCTGGTCTTCATGCAAGAATAAAGTGCTTTTTTTTGTGCAGTCATGACTAAGGATCTACAATAGAGTCACAACAACTGAAGAAACTCAGACTCAACTAGGCCACTGGACAAGAGAACAAACGAAGACGTATGAGACCGATGTCAGTTTGAAGCTGGCACGACTGACTTTTGGAGGCGAACACAGCTGCCAACTCAAGCTGCTGAATACTAACCACAGTGTCTGTCCAAGAGAGCCTGCACAACATCACTACTTGTTTACCAAGAACAGCGATTAAATTACATTTTATGCTTCAGTTCCAAGACCACCAGAGAGACTGCTACCTAGAAAAGAGTCAAGGTTTGTTTAGCAGGTCCTTGTGAGCCTTTAATTATAAAAGCAACTATCATTCCAGACACAAAACGCACTTTTTTTCCATTGAGAGTGACTTAAAAGAAGAATAAAAATGAGTTTAAGATAAGACTTACCAATATTTATCCACAAAAATGTTATTCTTTACAGACTATTTCATTAAAACATGCCGTCATGAGTAATTATGGTAAAAGTAATTACTTTGTAATATTTTTTTTAGATTGATTAGCCCTAGAAAATGTACATATATTTTGAACAATCAAACCAGTTTCAGTATTAAACAGCTTTGAGTTTACTCAACCTAAGGAAAAAACATTGCTGTATCAACTTAAATAAAGTTATATATATTCAATAAGCTTGAATTTTTAAGTTAAGCTGAACACTGACATTAACATAGAAACTAAAACTTTCTTAGTTTGTTAAATAGTGATTCGAAACAACACTTTTACAAAAAACACTAGAACTAAAACAACTATTATTAAAGAATAACAAATATTGGTCATACTAAATGCCTTAAAATTGGCATCATTTAATTTATGTTGCCAACTTTTTCTGAACTGGAACATTTTTTACAATGCACTCTATGCTTGTCTTTCAGTTTTTTGCCACTCAAACTCTCCTCCTCACCATGAATTTGGTTGATATAGACACATCCTCTCTAAGGCAGGTTTGTAAAATTTTCTCTTAATTATTGGCCTGATTGTGTAAATGGGGATTTTCAAAGTGTTAGTTCTTTTCTTACAGCCACTTTCTAATTTGTGAAGCTTCAGAACTATATTTTTTGGTTTAACTCCTTGTGATGGATGATTAAGGGAATTTGGCTTTTGTGTTCCTTATATTTGAAATCCTTGAAGTCATGGCTGGACAATTTCATGCTCCTAGTCACCCTGTTGTGCTAATATATATATATATATATATATATATATATATATATATATATATATATATGAATGGGAAAATAATTTAGAAAAAAATACTCATAAGATTTTCTAGAGGTGCCAATAATTGTGGTCAACATGAACTAGAGAAAAACATTTCATAATGAGATTTTCACCCCACTTTTCATTGTTTTACATCAATGAAAGGTCAGTATTTTGTGAGTTTTTGAATGAAAGATCAAAAAGACTATGCCGATTTATTTCCACAGCTGCCTTTATTTACCAAGGGTGCCAATATTTATGAAGGGCACTGTATACATATTATTACTAATTTGTTTGTGAATAAGAAAAATGTAACACAGATGTTGAGGATGTTGTGGTGTCATCCACCAATCAGTGACAGCTTCCTGTGTTTCCAGGGTGATTTGTCAAAAAGAATTTGCTCAGGCTTAAGTGATTGGCTCAAAAAAGACTGTAAGATGGCAAAAGCCGAATCCAGAATTCTCCAGTTGAGCAATTCAGCTGCCATTGTGATAAATAGTACTGTAAACAGACATTTTCCAGGATTATGGAAAGAGGAAAGCCTTCAGGATTTCAAAAAAATAGTCAACATCAGATGGAAATCAGCGCATTGCTGAAGAATTAGGTTGAGCGTATTACATCTTTTGGTGCAACATATGAACTCATGCAGTCATCTGTGGGCTTCATCGGAGAGCATGACCGCTGTGGAAAACAGGGCTGGGCCCAGCCAGTGAAATGAGCAGCTCAGGGGAGGAGCGAACAGGAAGTCAATGAATGTGAACTTCTCAATGCAAACTTACAGGAAAGCCCTGGGAATTCCCTCCCACTATGAGAGTCCTGCTATGTCTGGTAGCATGAGTCAGTGTTAATGACGGAGACGTGATGAGCAGTGAGTGTGAGAGGGGCGAGAAATAGCAACAGCCTACAAAAACATTATCACTGTAAAGTTCAAAAACCACAGAAGCTGTTGATCTATAAATATCTCCGGCTCAATATCCATAGGGACCCATAACATTTTCTTGTAATCACTGCAACTTCCTCTAGTAGCTAATTGTTTTTGCATAATGCAAAGTCTCTTCTGCTTACCAATGATGCATTAATTTGACTGAAAATATAGTAAAAAACAGTAATATTGTGAAATTTACAATGTAATATAACAGTTTTCTATTCTAATATATTGTAAAATGTAATTGATTGTTCTGATCAAAGCTGAAATCATTCTAATATGCTGATTTGCTTTAAAAAATATATATTTCTGATTTCAAGGTTGAAATCAATATGCATAGGCAGTGGAAAAAGACCAATCATTGTCTGTTAGGCATGTGGAATGTGCCGTCATGTTTAGTCTTAGCACTATGACGTGACTTAATATGTAAGAAGACATTCACAGTGAGGCTCAAGATTCACAGACGCCCGATAATGAATGTCTGCTGAGAAAAAACTGAACTTTCCTCTGTAACACAGCGGTTTCACGCAGCCTGATTCTGGCCACGTTCTGAGACGCACTTATGCGAGCTAAAAGGATGAAAATAAACCAAATTGATGATAAATCGCTTTCACATACACTTGTGGCATGGGGAAAGCAGCGTGAGAATCCTCACACGCTCCAAGGAGAGGTGAACACTAGCATTTGTGATCCTATCGATCAAACTAGCTCATCCTGAGCATGCATTAGATCTGACAGGACATTTGCAGTGTCAAATAAACCATTATATTGCTGCATTAGAACTTCTACTGGACATAAATGCCCATTTTCATGGAATTTTTTTCATCTCAGATGCTATAAGTGTCCGTTAAAGTGATAAACCCATAGTCATCAGGGATGCACTGGACACAAGAAGCACAAGGATTTCATATTAAAGGGTAACTTTTTGACCAAAGAAACTTTTAACTGTTTTTTTGTTCATTATTTTGTAATGTATTCACGCTGCATTTGGAATGTAAAAAGGATATGTTAAACTACAGCGAAAATTACAATCACAACTAGTTGCATTCTCTAGTTGCAAAACTATTGCATTTTTGAGAAAGTTTGTGTTCTCAAGCAAAACTATTCCACTCTCATTTTGCATTTTCCTCTACCTCATATTTGTAAATGAAAAGTTCTGCAAACCAACACAGGAAAATGTGACCATCACTGAATGTTGATTTTATTGCAAGGTTAACTTTTAATATGGCAAAGAAACTTTTAACAGCTAGTTGATTGCAGCTAGTTGTATTCTGTCAGAAACCTTGCTTTTGCTCACAGAAATATTCCATTGTCTCACAAAGCTTTTGCATTCTCCCACAAAACTATTGCATTCCCATGAGAAACTTTGCATTCTCCTGTAAATCTATTACGTTCTATCATAAAGTTTTGCTTTCGCTCACAAAACATTTGCAATTTTTCTTCTCCACCTCATATTTTCACCACAGTTTTGCAACTTAAAAGTTCTGCAAATCAACACAAAAGTACTCAAAAATAACATTTCCACGTCCTTTTCGAGGCTCAGTAGTTTTGTCATATTTAGTAGATCTCTGGGGACCATTTTATGCCCAAATGTTGCTAATTTTATCCCCCCACACACACATATATATATATAGAGAAAGACAGTCTGTCTGAACTTCCGGTCGCTCTAAAACAATGCCACAGCCGGACGCCCCTCCCTGCCCACCCAAAACAATGACAACATTTCTCTTACTTTTCTTTCACAGCATTATCATGGAAAATTTAGTAATGTATCTGACATTAAATGTAGTGTAACAAAAAATGAAACCTTCTCCTGACCTTCCAAGCTTCTTTCATTATTCTCCTAGAAAGAGAATCCCAAACACTTGAGACTAAAGAGTAAAGTGAAAAAATCTCAATAAATCTGATCAGACTAGAGTTGTACCTTTCAGAACCGTGATCTCATGCTGAATGGATCTGGACGTCATGACTGATTGGTGAATATCTTCAGAAAGCTCTGTCTCTCAGATTTGTCCTTGAGCACCTGCTGTCAGGTAACACAGTCTTTTCTTCAGTCTTTTTGGCTTGTGGTCATGCGGTCGGCCTGTGGTCTTATTGCTCCTGTTCGTCACTCACATACGGTCTCACGCCCACACTGTCTCCCTGTGCTGGAATCTGTTTGTGTGCTGCCCATCCCTTCCACCAAACTCACCCTGAACATCTGAGCATCCTGCCTGAGCCAATCCACATTCATATTCATGAAGGCCCGCCCAATCCCTTCTCTGCTACACGCATACATTAGTGATCAAAGCCATGAGCAACAGGTTCTATGGACAGAGAAGAATCTTCAAGAATCATTATATAACTTAAGTAAGCAATTTACATAAAAAGGCCAAAAAATAAATACAAAAATTCAGAACACTTAATAATGTGCATGAACTCCTCATAAATCATAAATCAACCAAGTCTGAAATTTTAAAAGATTTTAAAAGAAGGTTTAACTTTCCTTCTCACCATATTTACATGCACTTGTTCAAGAGTTTGGAGTCATTAAGTTTTTTTTTTTTTTTTGCTGAATATTTTTTCATACAGCAAAGATGCATTACATTGATTAAAAGTGCATTTATAATAATACAAAAGATTTCTATTTCAAATAAAGCTGTTCTTTTGACATTTCTGTTTATACACGCATGCTGAAAAAAAAAAAGTATGACTGTTTCCATAAAAATTATGAAGCAGCGCAACTGTTTTCAACACTGACAGTAATCAGAAATGTTTCTTGAGCAAATCAGCATATTAGAATGTTTTCTGAAGGATCATGTGACACTGAAGACTGGAGTAATGATGCTAAAAATTCAGCTTTGATCACAGGAATAAATTACATTTTAACAGATATTCACATAGAAAACAGCTATTTGAAATGTTAATAGTATTTCACAGTATTTCTGTTTTTACTGTGTTTTTGATCAAATGAAGGTAGAACATTTGAAGTTCATGCATGTAAATAATTCTCTTTTAGATTTGACAAATTAAATGTATTAATTTATTACAATCCTTCAATACGTTTGAGTTTATTTAGGAACAGTTTAGTAGTATTTTTGACAAAAGACAAACACTAACACCTCTAACACTAGCTTGTAGGGCTGCCCCCTAATAGTGGACTAAGCGTTAGTTGACCAGAAAAGGCTTGGTCGACCAAAATTTTATTAGTCGTTTAGTTGCAGAAATAAATAAATAAATAAATCTCACGAATTATCTGAAATGTAAGTAGTAGCAAATTTACATGTAATGTTGTACAATGTAATGTTAACCTAGAGCAGTGGTTTTCAAACTCTGGGTGGGTAGCGGGACTTAAAAAATAGGTCGCCAGGACGATTTAAGGAAGATGTAGCTATATGTATGTAACAAAGTTCAAGATTCAGGGAGAAGGATGCAGGAAGCTGCAAACGTAACTTTAATAGCAAAATAAACATCAACAACAAAATGAAAGTAAGCGGCAGCCGTCTCAGGCCAGACTCCAGTGCGTATCTGTATTTGCCTTTATCAGTTAGTATCCACTCACCGCTGAAAACGCTGGACTTTTTGTTCAGTCCTAAATTCTGCAAGCTATTTAATCCTGTCATTATAACGAAGCCTTTAGACGCGCCTGTAGAATGCACTTTCAGTACCGCGGAGAGTTTCACGCAACCGTTAAAACGAAAGTAAAACGCGCGCACGCATTCAAAAGCAATTTTAATATCCCGCGTTCAGAGAGCGACCATCCCAATGCGCGGAAATTAGACTATAAGTTATATGTATTAAAAAAGTTTGAAAACTACTGACCTAGAAAAATGTGCGCTCTCTGTGTGGAAGCTGAACAGACATGCGCTTACTGCAGGACAGATGGATGCGTCGGTGAGGTAATTTGCTCTTAGAATAGCTTACTCCATCATTTTTGGGCATACAGGTAAAAGTAAAACATCTTTTCGAAAGACGCATATTCGTGTACACTCACAATAAAAACGATACATTGCACTTTTGTAAAATAATGAAAGCAAACATGATGGGCTTTCTGTCGTCTCTTTTCCGTGAACTTGAGCGCGAAACTCAGTGTATATCGTTGGCTTTCAGACATTAAAATAGATCTATAGAGAGTAAAATTTCTACTTTCTCAGATTATGTAATAGCCTACACATGAAACATGCATTCAGGAGCATCACAACTGCGGAGATGACGAGTCGCCGACTTCATCTTTTAAGCCGAAAACAAAGAAAGCACTTGAAATTAAAATGTTAATGCAGTCTACTTATTGTTTTTCCCTGACACATTTATAATCATTACATCTGCGGTGCGCTGTGGCAAGCTTTATGCGTGCTTGAGCGCTTATTAGGATATGTAGGCAATTAAAGGCTCATTATAATGATTTAAATGTTTTATTAAGAAACGTACGATTAGTCGACTAATGGTTAAAATGAACGACTACTAGTCGACCAGAAAAATCCTTAGTCGAGGGCAGCCCTACAGCTTGCTCTATATTCTTTTTCTATCAGTTTTCATTCTATTTATTACATATCTACAAAAAAAAAAAAAAACCGTGTTAGGCTAATTGAGACTTGTCATGACACTTGCATATCATTGCTCTTTTGTTAATTTTGATGGCTTCCATTGTCCTCATTTGTACTACGCTTTGGATAAAAGCATCTGCTACTGTAAATGACTAAATGTAAATGTAAAAGGAATATTTGATCACATTCTCATGGAGCCTTGCATAAAAAAAATCTGAAAAGAAAATATATTACAAATTTTTAACATTTGAAACATTAAAATATTAAAATACATTTCTAAAATGATTAATAGTAATATTTTGTGCTATCCCGATGCAGTCATTTGTTCTCCTCTGACCTGTTTCACAAAGTATTTTTTCCAGCTGACTGGAGAAGAAAAGCAGATGAAGTGAAAGTATTTTTCCTAGACAGAAGCAGGGCTCATCTCTGAATATTTGCTCCCCTGGACATCACAGAAATAAACACCCCACAGAAACAAACACATTCCCAGCATAGTTCACTTCAAACCCAATATAACTGGCCAATAACAAAAGCATTTCATGAGTATCAGAATGTGCTCACAAAGTTTAAGTTATTTCATGTCAACTATGTATCAGTTTAAATGTATTGATTTAATCCCTCTCTTTGAATAAAATGTATCATTTACTGATGAGGTGTAACTTATGATGTCCATTTCTCCACACGGATATAGATAGTTAGAGATAGGCCATTAGCAGTGTATGTGTTTGTGTACTGGTATTCACTACATTATGAGGACCAAATGTCCATTTTTAGGTCCCCATGAAGAACCAAACTTATAAATCTTAGGAATGAAATGTTTTGAAAATCAAAAATTTCCTGTAGATTTGTGTGAGGGGTAGATATATCTGCTTTTTGAAGAGTATGATGGTTTGGATGAAAGTCAGGACTCTCATTGATTGTGAAAAGAGTGTATTGTTTGTATATGAACACAGAAAAGTACCTGTACTGTAAATAAAGTACTTCTGGTGTGAGCAGTCTCAGAAAATATGCTCATTAATCCATCTGAAATGCCTACAGATCACATTCATCCTCCCTGTTGCTTGGCTCAGACAGTCATGGAACATGCATGAACGTTTAGTGATCTTTCTGGAGAGGTTTAGACACCGTAAGCATGAGGGAATCTAAACACAAGCACTCTCAACAGAAATAAACACGGCCATAAAGAGAAGGCAGCCCAACTGATTACAGGAAACACAACTTCTGCAAACAATAGCAACACTCCCAGACCATTCACTGCTGCTCCACCTGCAAATTAAACAAACAATATACGCACAATTTACCTTCACATACCTGTGAAACAAAGCCTCTGAGTCCCAATCTGACACCTGTTACACTGCAAAAAAGCTTATCTTTCTTAGTATTTTTGTCTTGTTTCTAGTCAAAATATCTAAAAATTCTTAAATTAACACATTTACTAGACAAGCAAAATGACATAAGATATTTAGTCTTGTTTCCAGGGAAAAACAGCTAAATTAAGTGCAGTTTGCTTAAAATAAGTAAAATTATCTGCCAGTGGGGTAAGTAAAATACTCTTTATTTAAGAATATTTTACTTGTTTCCGGGGGGAAACAAGTAAAATAACAGTACTGTATATTTCAACTTATTAGAAATAATACTTACTACTTATTTAGTCGTAATTTACTTACAAAAACTGACATTGCAATATCTAGTTTTTCTGCTACATGAAAAGATACAGGAATTTTCACTAGATGACTTGAATAAATACAGAGTTCTGGCATGAAACTCTAGAATGCAGTCCGATGGGTCCAACTCAATCTGACATCATGACATCATAATCACATGGCACAGCCTATTGGTTCTTTCCTGTATCAGAAGCCAATGAGCTCACTGCTCAACATTCAAATATATGACTAGTGCTAGATGTAGCAGTTTGCAGCATGCTTCAGAAACCCTCCACCTTCCCCAGCTCCACCTGTATAGATCTGCTATGAGGTGATTCATGTATGCTATGGGGGTTATTCATATATGTTATATGTGCAGCAGCAGTTTTTCTTACATGCTTACAGCAGCATGTTGTGGATGTATTGGCAGTAGCAAGTCTCTGTACTTGCTCTGCCACAACAGCAGCAGCAGCGTAGCAGATCCGCCAAGGCCACATACATTAACATTGTCATGTACATTACCATGTCAGTCCCTCCGAGAGTTGTCATGACAGAACTACATTTGGTAATACATAATCATTTTAGAATTACTGGGAGCAAATACAGCCATGTACATCTACATACATACACACAGCCACTACATCTGCATAAAACGTAAAAACAAAACAAAAAAAGAATGTAAATGTCTGAAAATTACTTTTTTTTTTTTGCTAAAAATTACAGTAGCCATAAAGTGAACAGTTTATATATATATATATATATATATATATATATATATATATATATACACATATATAATCTCTTTCCACTTGAGTTGCTATAGGCCAATGTGTAAATTAGTGAATCTATCCATGTGCAATTTGTCCTACTGAATTGAATGCAATATTTGATGTAAGAATGATTTTGAGTATGATTTACTTGAAAATCTCTAATAAGAGAAGCTGTATGGACTGCCAATAGAGGTTATTTTACTCACTTAGCTCACAGACAGGCATCCATCAGTGGCCCCCAAAGCTACATTACAGATGCCCTGAAAACATTCCAGCCCTCTGAGGTCATACAATCCCACAATCACATCTAAATTTGCTGATCTGGCTCTTTGTGCTCTGCACTCCATTGAGACACTGTTTCAATTATCTATGGCCCGTGAATAGAAAGAAGTAATGCTATGCAAACATACTAGAATCTGAGCAGATGAGACTCTGGATGAGTGCGTGTGTGTGTGTGTGTGTGTGTGTGTGTGTGTGTGTGTGCGTGTGTGTGTGGAAACACTGGGACCTTTTGGCTCAGGATCTCCTCTAATCACTTGTCATTGTTTTAGCCCAATTGTTACTGTTCCAAATTCACTCACAAACACCTGACAGGATATCCATGTGTATTCTCTTCGAATGCACAATTATTGTTTTTGTTTCCATTTAAAAAATGGACATCAGCATTTTTCCTTAAAGGGTACATAACATACACAGTTTCACCTAATCTCATGTTAATCCTGAGTACCTATAGAGTAGTAATGTATCCTTAATCTCCAAAAAGTCTTTAGTTTTATTATATTTATAAAAGAAAAATACAGCTTTCTGATTTTCTCCGGAAAAAGCCGAACTTCTGGAGGCGCGCTGTGGGCGGAGCTAAGTTCGACGATCACTTGCGTTAGGATTGCCAATAAAACAGACATATGATGTTGTTTCACTTACAATCTGCAGTTCTGAATCATGACCGGGATCTTTTATAGCTGGGACAGCTCCGTCTTTCAGTATCAAACAATGTGCAAATCCAGCGTCGAACTGATCCGCGTATATGAAACATTCATCAACAAACACACACTTGCTAAACTCCATTGCTGCCCCAGAAAAAGGAACTGCATCCACTGTTTGTGTAACGCTGGGTTCTTCAGGAAGCGGAGAAAAGTTATCTTTGCATTACAACCAAAACCACACTTCTTTAGAGACATTCTTCCCGAGTGAATCCCTTGCAGCAGTGCAGCCGAATGAAGCACGTTGATGGGCGCGCTCTCTTTCTCACGGTCTAACCGACGTGACCGTGGGCACCGCAGACACGCTTTTCTGGGAGAAATGCTCATATAAGGAGTTCCACCACCAATTACGTCATTAATGCCACGATCGAAAAAAATGTTTGGCCATGTTTAGCATGAGAATCCAACTCTTTAACACTGTAAACAACTCTGAATATACAAAACACCATTGTACACCCCTTTAAAGTCACCTCCTGAAATTGAATCTCATCAATTTTCTAAATGCATGCTATTGTGAATGACTCATCCACACGTTCCATGTTTACATATTTATCTCACGTTTATCATGACATGTATAAAAAATGCCTTGACCTTTGTACAATCAAAAATCCTGCAGTTTTCAGAGCTTAAACATCCTCCTAAAACACCCTCCTCATTATAAACAAAACATTTATATAATAATGCTTCAAAACAGCTTGTTTTTATATTTGGGGATTTGTGATGTCACAAGGGTGTCCACATGCTGCCTCCAGAGCAAGACATCGACCAATAGTTACATGTCTTCACATCACAGACCCCGCTCATTAGCATACAGTGAATACAGTATGAATTTGTTTTTCCGTATGTTTATTTAATTTGCAAGAATCTTTGTTAATATTATAAGTGAACTGCAAGGAACATATTAAAATAATATATATTTTTTAAAAATCATGTCGAAAAATCAGAATCCGCAAAATGTTCATTATTTTACTAAAATAAGAGGTATAATACAAAATGCATGTTATTTTTTTGCTTAATACTGACCTGAATAAGATATTTCACTTAAAAGATGTTAGGTAAAGTTCACAAAGTTAAATATATAAAAATAACCGTTTTGATTTTTTTTGTTTTGTGATAGTTGTTCATGAGTTCCTTGTTTGTCCTGAACAGTTAAACTGCCGGCTGTTCTTCAGAAAAATCCTTCAGGTGCCGCAAAATCTTTGGTTTTTAAGCATTTTGTATTTTGAACCCTTTCCAACAATGACTGTATTATTTTGAGATCCATCTTTTCACACTGAGGACAACTTAGGGACTCATATGCAACTATTACAGAAGGTTCAAACACTCACTGATGAAAAACCATGAACTAAGAGCTGGGGGGGTGAAAACTGTTAAAATGTGAAGATCAGGGTAAATTTAACATATTTTGTTTTCTTGGAAACATGTAAGTATCTTCTGTAGCTTCTGAAGGGCAGTACTAAATGAAAAAAAAATAGGCAAAATAAGAAAATGTACACATTTCCATTCTGCTCAAAGGTTTTCACCCCTAGGTCTTAATGCATAGTTTTTCCTTCTGGAGCATCAGTGAGCGTTTAAAACTCCTGTAATAGTTGCATATGAGTCCCTCAGTTGTCCTCAATGTGAAAAGACGGATCTCAAAACCATACAGTCATTGTTCGAAAGGGTTCAAATACACAAAAATGCTGAAAAACCAAAGAACGTTTTGTGGGACCTAAAGGATTTTTTCTGAAAAAAATCTGTGGATCATTCAGGTAAAAACACAGTATTATTAATCATGTAAACTTTTGAACGGGGTGATTTTTATAAATTAAAAACTATTATTTTCTCTTGTGGACTATACAGTATGTAAACATCTTTTATGTGAAATATCTTATTCAGGTCAGTACTAAATAAACAATAACATGCATGTTGTATGATCCCTCTTATTTTGTTAAAATATTTAACATTTTGCAGATTCTGAAAGGGGGATGTGAACTTTTGACCTTAACTGTATGCATGACTTCTCCAATCATTAATGCTCATGTTCATCTGCATACACTTTGGAGTGCCCGCCCAGATCTCAACATCCAATCAACAGCAATGCACAGAACCAAGTCCTGCCCTACATTTTTTCTTGTCCGAAAATCTGTTGCACTTGAAAGTACGTCACGGAAGAAAAGATCTATCGCTACTTCTCTATTAGCGTGCCTTTAAAACGCATTTAAACGAATCATGCTAACAACAAATCTCTTTTTAGGCAGTTCATTGCACTATAAAGAACTTCCTCTTCAACCAGGCTGAAAAAGTGGCTTGTTCTCTACGTTCCTCAGCTTCTCACTCCAAGCTGTGGAACATATAAGTCCAGTTGGTGTACAAGAGTTCAAACCACTTGAATCAGAGAAAATATGCAATATTAATGCCAGTGCACACACTCAGACTGACACCGCTGGGGAAACTCAGGCCCTGGCAGACCATTCCTTCCAGTTCCAGGAATGCTGAGACTGAAGGAAAGAGGAAGTTGTTAGAGATTCGCAGGTTTCCTTTGTTTTGAGTCTCACGTCAGTACCCCTACACACAAACACAGAGTCAGAGACGAGGTCAAGGGCAAGTGCCACACACCAAGGGCAGGGGCTTCATTAGTTCAGACAGTGACGCACACAGACATCTGGAAACCCTGTGTGGTTTAACAGAATATTTCTGGTAGGAAAAATGTAATTATTCCCACGATGTTATAGAGGAAACAGTCCACTAGAGGCTGTGCTCACACAGTCAAATGACAATTTGTTAGTTGTCTTTCAGACTGGACATGTCAAATCCAAAATACTGAGTTGATAAAGACGAACAGAGAAAAAACAACAGATGATGTCAAAGTCATTACTGAAAATGACTTTGTCTTTGGACGGCTGACTTCGGATATCTAAATAAAGCTCTGAGTGAAAGTTCATGTAATCCTGCCAATCTAAAGGTAGCAGAAACAGCTGCTTATCTCACTTTTACAACAGTTATTCTGGCGCTGGTCCAGTCCAGACACAATGAAACCATCTACTAGAAAAGAGCTCAAGAGGATTTATGATTTGACACACACAAGCTGATGCTACGTCACAAAATCGTGATGTGTTTGCAAGAAATTTAATGTTTATTCAGCAAGGATGCATTACTGTCACTTGTTAGCAATTTAAAGAAATTCATAATTTTGCAAAAGATTTCTATTTCATAAATATGCTGCTCTTTTGAACGTTTTACTTGTTTCAAAATGTTTCTTCAAAATGAGCAGGAATAGATATTAGATATTCTAATAATATTCTAATAATATTTTACAATATTACTGTTTTTACTCATCAGATAAATGCAGCCTTGATGAGTAGAAGAGACTTACCAACTTGACTTTTGAACTGGAACTTGTACAATTTTGTTACAACAAACTCTGGAAGCTGCATATTCTTTCAATTTAGCAAAACTAAACTATGTCCTGCAACCACTAGTAAAAAATATATATCAAAAATTATATCTGGTGTCTGAATAATTTTCGGTTTGACTAAGTTTTGCTGAAGTTCATGGAGAAAGAAATCTTTTTGAGATAACAGTATATATATATATATATATATATATATATATATATATATGAAAATAAAAACAACAATAATATTGCTTATTTTAAATTCTAATTACATTTTACAATATTACTGTTTTTACTGCATTTTTCATCACATGAACGCAGCCTTGTCTTTAAAAAAATAAAATAAAATACCAACTCGACTTTTGAACTGGACTAAACTTGTAAAATTTTGTTCCAACAAACTTTGGAAGCTGCATATTCATTCATTTTGCAAAACTAAACTGTTCACTGCCTTAATTATAATCTGGTTTCCATAATTAGATGTGGGGGGAGAATATTAATCACATGATCCTTTCACAATCATACCAATTTATACAAAACAGAATATATTTCTGAATATATACACAATGAGTGCTGCTACTCGGCATGTCACATAATAATCAAGACAAAATAAATGTGGCTGGTAGTTCACTGTATGAAGAATTTTTTAGGTATAATATGTCACTGGCCCCTTTTCCAGTGGAGGCTTTCTTGACACAGCTGGCTCGACCAGTACCTGACCAGAATCCTGTTTTGAGATTTGTTAGAGAAACTTGGAAATTATATCACCAAAACTTTAAACAAAACCCATGGCTGACACCCAGAGCCTCGATCTGGTATAATACTAAATTAAAAATAGATAGGAGGCCATTCTGCTGGACAGAGTGGGCCAGTAAAGGGATATGGCTCTTGGATAACCTTTATGAAGGCGAGCATGTGGTCTCATTTAATCATTTAAAACAAAAATATAACCTGCCAAATAATGACTTTTGGAAATACCTGCAAATAAGACATTGTCTCCTTGCGACCATTAAAAATGGTCCTGATCCACCAACGGATATACAGCACGTATTTGTCACAATTGGTCATAAAAAGGGAGGTTGTTCAACTTTCTATTCGTTAATCAAATGTTAATGCGCCTAACTTAAGTGGACTTAAAGTGGCTTGGGAAAGAGATCTGGGGGAAACAATCAAGGATGAAAGCTGGAAGCAGACTGTATCTGAATGGCACACTAGTGTTCGTGAAATTCAAGCAGGATGGCTAGACTTAAATTAAAAGATAACGACTTGTACTGGCGATGTAATACTGATATTGGTACTATGGCTCACATGTTGTATGAATGTGATAAGGTTAAAGAATTATGGGAAAAGATTGTACATTTTGTTAATAACATTTTCAGCCTCACACTACACAAGAACCCTGCTCTCTGTATGTTGGGTATTTTACCCGAAGATGTGTGCCTTTCCCGGCAACAAAGGCAATGGTGCCGTCTAGCTATGGTGTCTGGTTGTAGAGTCATTCTGAGACATTGGAAATCTGCTATACCCTCTTCGTTTGATGAATGGCTAGAACTTATGTCTAATATTGCCAGCTATGAACGTGTGGCATTCAGAGTCTCAGGACACCTTGATCGGTATATGAAAATATGGGGTTCTTTTCTTGCATTGATTGAGAAAATAGTATAAAGAGATTAGTATAATACCAAGTATGCTCTGTCATTTTAAGATTATATGTAAAGTCTGAAATGTCTTGGTGTGTCTAAACCCTAAATGTGTGTATATACATATATGCATATATGTATTTATTTTACTCTATTATTATTATTTATTTTATTTGTTTATTATTATTATTATTATTTTATTTATTTATTTTTATATGTGGGTGGGATGTCCAATTGTTAAATATCATTTTCATGTCAAATGTCATATCTCTGACAGTTATCGTTAAGTATTATATTAAGTATTTTATAAGTCAGTTTTGTTACTGTCAATTGTTTAAAGGAAGTTTGGACTGTTTTACTGTGTTTAAAAAGCAAAATAAAAAAAAAATAAAAAAAAAGGTATAATATGTCACAATTTACTATATTTTGCTATCCTCACTTACATAAATGAAGTGTAGTGTCCTGCATCCACTAGTAAAAAATATATATATATATATATATCAAAAATCTGGTGTCTGAATAATTTTCAGTTTGACTGCAAGTATTGCTGAAGTTCATAAATATTTTTGAGAAACTGCTCTTAAAGATACATATTTTAACTGAAACCTACGTATGCAAATAGATAAAATAAAATTACATATATATATTTTTATTTAAAACAAAATTTAATTTGTATTTTGTTGTCTTTCCACTGGTCTGAAAGAAGACATTTTTTATGGGAGCAAAATAGCTCAAAATCTCCAAACTGGCCAATGCAAAAATAATAATAATAATAATAATAATAATAATAATAATAATAATACAAAAAAACAGGAATTTAATCAGAATTTCAAATGGTTTCTAAATACTAAATTTTCTAATATATGCACATAGATATTGGTTGTTTTAATTCTAATAATATTTCACAATATTAATGTTTTTACTGCATTTTTCATCGGATAAATGCAGCCTTGTTGAGCAGAAGAGATGTCTTAAAATAATAATAATAATAAAATTACCAACTCAACTTTTGAACTGGACTAAACTTGTAAACTTTTGTTCCAACAAACTTTGGAAGCTGCATATTCATTCAATTTTGCAAAACTAAACTGTTCACCGCCTCAATTATAATCTGGTTTCCATAATTAGATGTGGTAGGGGTGGTGTATAAACCAATTTATACAAAACAGAATATATTTCTAAATATATACTCAATGGGTGCTGCTGACTCTGCATGTTGCATAGTAAGCAAGACAAAACACATGTGGCTGAAACCTCAAGCCTTGCCAAAAGATGTCTTTCTGCAGACTGAACCATGTTCGGCGCCACAATAGCGCTACAGAAGTGACACAGGCTGAGACAAGAGCAATGACCCGCCAAAAAATCCCACTGAAATGAAAACATGTCTCAAGTGCACTTTAGTGCAAAAGCCAATGGTTAACAGCTGCAGGGATGAGTGCAAGCACAGCTATACTCGACTAGCTAAACACATCAATAACACTGCAAACAAGCAATAAACAACAGTAGAGTTTGACAAGTGTGAGGTGTTTGTCTATGTCACATTCACTATGGCAGCAGTGTGTTGCTATAAGGCTCTTGGCTCTTCAAGTGGTTCCTCACTACATAAAATTCAACAGGTAACAGCATTCTAGGAAATTAAGTGCTTTTACACCTCCACACACATTTAAAGCCTATATTAATGAAGTACAAACTTCCACAGGTGACAATTCAAACAGATCTCTTTCTTTGTGAGGCCTATGAAACTTAAAGACAAGGTTCTGTCAAGACATTATTCAAAGTTTGTCTTTCAGACAAACCTTCCTATTGTTAAAAATGACACTTATTGCTGTTGTAAGAGTTTCTTTGAATTTCATTTCTTTTTCATTTAACTTCCATTAAGGCAAGAGACCACAGTTGAATACGGTAAAAAGTCTAACAGATACCACCATATTTACCCAGTTGATCAATCACATTAATTTAAGACCGAAATGTTATGTAACCTGATTTATCTGCGTTTTTATTATGCCCTGGTCATAGAGCTTTTTAAGATGGATGCCAAGGCTTTTTAGGTTGCGTAGAATCTGCCATCTTTGACCCAATTTGTTTGCTCTCTTCCATGAATGCAGTATGTTGCATATTCTGCAAACTGGCAACCCCGGCTGTCTGAATATTATTAGGTAAACTACAAGCGGGCGGAATCACACAAATCAAAACATGGAATGGACATTTTCAAAGAAGAATAATAGGAAGGTTTGTCTGAAAGACAAACTTTGAATAATGTCTTGACAGAACCTTGTCTTCAAGTTTTATAGGCCTCACAAAGAGAGAGATCTGTTTGAATTGTCACCTGTGGAAGTTTGTATTTCATTAATATAGGCTTTAAATGTGTGTGGAGGTGTAAAAGCACTTCATTTCCCAGAATGCCATTACCTGTTGAATTTCTGTGAATTGTGGTCACTTCCTTTTGCATTGTTTTTCGAAGAAACAAGCATGTTTCCTGAATATCTGCAAATGTATACATACATGCAGCACCTTTAAATAACCAAACAAGGTCTTATCTTATTAAATTATGGGGGAATAATTTAATTAGATAAGACCTCATTTGGTTATTTTAAATTTGCCTAAATTTCCACAAGAAAAAAAACTGAACATTGAATAAAGATGTTTAACATTCTTGTCAGTGAGAATAATATACTTAGCAATTAAAGAAAAAGCAAAACATGGTCAGGTCAAAGTGTCTGAATAATTTTTGGTCCCAAATTTAGATCAAATTTACTGGTAGTTTACTGTATGAAGATTTTTTTAGGTATAATGTGTCACAGTTACTTTATTTTGCTATCCTCACTTACATAAATGAACTGTAGTGTCCTGCAAAAAAATATTTTGAGAAAAGATACATATTTTAACTGAAACCTACATATCCACATAGATAAAATCTATTAAAATAATACAATTTGCATTTTGGATGTTGTCTTTCCACTGGTCTAAAAGAAGACATTTTATGGAAGCTGTCTCTAAACTGGCCAATTCAAATAAATAAAAAAAAATATTTGAGAGATTTTAGAGATTATTTCTTACAAATTCATTTCTATAAGCATGTTTGTGGTTCACACTCGAATCAAGAATGAGTCTTGCAATTAAAATGTCATTGTACAATATATTGATATAATGCATACAGACGTGATATTTAACACAAGGACACTGCATGAAACAGGAGAGCAGCACAGCAACTTCATTTTCCAATTCCTGTTATGACACTAAAAACCTGTTGACTGTGTTGCTGACGCATAGATGACCTTCTGCTGTGGAAATAATAATAATAATAATCACTGTAATCAGGTTAACGTGTGCTAATTACAGATTTCAGTAGAGAGCTGGCGCTCTTTTCCTGCTAACCTCACCCACAATGCTTTGCCTCTGAAGCGCTGCCAAACCAGGCCTCAAATAATCTACTACAGGAAGCACAAAACTGCACTCTTCTAGCGTCAAGTTAAAAAAACAAACATTAGGTTTCCAAAACTAAACGCAGCTCTTAAATGAAGAGGAGAGAGGCACAATGCCAATCATGGAGCAGGGGAAACCCATTTCAGAGTTATTTAAAACTCATGAGGAGAACAGCATTTAGGGTCCACATTTGAGATAATTAAATGTATTCCGGCCTATTATTAGTATAGGCCATATATCATGGAAAGC
The DNA here is from genome assembly GCA_033026305.1 of Cirrhinus molitorella. Taxonomy (NCBI): domain Eukaryota; kingdom Metazoa; phylum Chordata; class Actinopteri; order Cypriniformes; family Cyprinidae; genus Cirrhinus; species Cirrhinus molitorella. The sequence continues at coordinate 32,468,715 of CM065123.1, read as the reverse complement.
AGGATTTTCCCTGCTCTTTTGAAAGGATCATAACGCAAAACTCAATCTCGAGTGCATACAGACCAGTGCTGTTAAGATATCAACATTTCATGTTTCAACACCAGCTACATTTGGGGTCAGTAAGATTTGAAAGAAATGAATACTTTTGTTCAGTCATGATGTGTTAAATTCATCTAAAAGTGAGAGGAAAGACAGACTAATTTTACAAAACATTTCGTTTTCAAATAAGTGCTATTGTTTTGAAAATTTTATACATCAAATAATCCTGGAAAATAAAATGTATCATAGTTCATATATGAAATTATGAAATTGAACAATTGTTTTCAACACTGATAATAATCAGAAATGTTTCTTGAGCAGCAAATCAGCATATTAAAATGATTTCTGAAGGATCATGTGACACTGAAGACTGGAGTAATGATGCTGAAAATTCAGCTTTACATTTCACACAGAAATATATGCACACAGAAAACAGCCATTTTAAATTAGAAAAATATGATATATATATATATATATATATATATATACACATACACACACACACACACACACGTAAGTATCTTCTGTAGCCTCTAAAGGGCAGTACTAAATGAAAAAAAAAGAAAGATATTTAGACAAAAGAAAAATGTACACATCTTCATTCTGTGCAAATGTTTTCACCCCCAGCTCACCCTTAATGCATAATTTTTCCTTCTGGAGCATCAGTGAGCGTTTGAACATTCTCTGTTAGTTGCCTATGAGTCCCTCAGTTGTTCTCAGTGTGAAAAGATGGATCTCAAAATCAACAGTCATTGTTGGAATCCACAAAAATGCTGGAAAACCAATGAATTTGTAGGACCTGACGGATTTTCCTGAAGAACAGTGGGCAGTTTAACTGTTCAGGACAAACAAGGGACTCATGAACAACTATCACTAAACAAAACAAAACAGCTGTGGATCATTCAGGTAACAACACAGTATTAAGAATCAAGGGGATGGAATCTTTTGAACAGGGTAATTTTTATAAATTCTACTACTATTTTCCCTTGTGGACTATATTTAAATGTCTTTTATGTGAAATATACTATTCTATACTATACCTGAATATACTATTATACTATATATATGTGTGTGTGTGTGTGTGTGTGTGTGTGTGTGTATGTATGTGTAATTTAATTAGAAATTCTTAGATAATTTAAACAATTAATTTTATCTTTTATCTAAAAATTACACTTATTGCAGTTACAGAAGTTTAAAATTTCAGTTTCTTCTTATTTAAGTTATCAGATTCATTTAAAATTCTGGAATTAAATGAGAATTTCAAAAGAAGGCTGCTAAACTTTTCAAATAGTAAACATTACCACACACTCTTAAAAAAAAAAAGGTACAAAGTTGCCATTGAGGTGGTATCCTAAGGTACAAAAGCTATAAAAGGTACATCTTTGTACATTATTTACCCCTAAAAGGTACACATTAGTACTTTAAAAATGAATGTTAGTACTTTAAGTGTACATTTCAGTACCTTTTAAAAGGGTCCCACTCCAGTGACAGTTTTTACCTTTTTATCTGAGAGTGTACAAGGTTCAAAACTCTACTGACCAACCATCTAATGACCTACTGTGTTAGAACTAATCCAATGAGTGGAATCAGAAGTGGACTCATTATCTCCTCATGATGAAGGAAATGGGTGCTCTTGGTGGAATATGTGAGGGATGTATGAGCGGGTGAGAGCAGCTGTGTGTCGGGTGACCTGCCATGACATTCCTGATGCTCACACTGACCTAGTCATGCAAGTTTGAGTTTCTCACATGCCTCTGTTCTGTGGTAAGCTGCTGCTTTCTGGCTCTCCGTAAATGTTACAAACGTGTCATCTGATACAAGCAGCTGATAAAAAGCAGTGATGTTCAATCACAGCAGTAGTCACTGAGAGAATGAGGCTGCTGTGAGAAACAGGAAGGCCATTTGCGATCTCAGAGGATTGACTGCAGCTCAAAGCTGGAAACATCCACTCGTCTCACTCCGCTCGGACACTCCTCAGGGTGCTTAAAAATAAAATGGCCATCTATTGGTTCTCGCTCTGCTGCAATAGAGGGCTCTTAATTCGAAAGAGAAACTTCTGGAGTAAAGTGATTGTCTGGTATGTGAGCTCGTCTCTATCGGAGCATGACACTGACTCACACTCTAGTAGCCGGATGATTATATTCCAAATAAAGCAAGGGCGAACTTTAATGTGTGCGTGTGTGCGTAAGAATGAAAGGACACAAATGCTCTGTCAAACTTGTCCTTGGACACTTTAAACTCTGACAGGTCCTGATGAAATACCCTGCAATGTTTGTGACTCTCTCAGACTCTGAAATGCACAGAGATTTACAGCAGACTCCATGAGTCTGAGATCAGAGTGACAAGCTGAGATTTAAATTTCTGGGAAATCTAATTCAATCCTGGAAATATATATTTATTTATGTTCACTAACTTATTATCTTAAACTTTTTACTTAAAGACCCCCTCTCATCTTTACACAAATTGCATGAATCAAACTATGTAAAAAAAAAAAAAAGCCATCTGGTTGAGTGCATGAGTGTGAATGAGTGGTCCAAATGTCTGAGATCATATTAAAATATTGTGAATTGAAATAAAATAAAATAAAATAAAATAAATGGTTGAGTGTCATAGTGAGTGTGTATAAGTTATTATTTGAAATGTAATTAACTCTAATAAAATGTATAAAATAAAATGCCATCTGGTTGAGTGCATGAGCGTGTATGAATGGTCCAAAAGACTGAGATCATATTAAAATTGTGATTTGAAATGTAATTCAATCTTAACTAAAATAAAATCTAAATAATAAAATAAAATAAAATATAGATGAGTGTCAGTGAGTGTATATAAGTTATTATTTGAAATGTAATTAACTCTTATAAAATCTTTAAAATAAATAAAATAAAATAAAATAAAGTCTGGTTGAGTGTCTTTGAGTGTTTAGAAGTTGTGATTTGAAATGTAATTAAATCTTATAAAATCTTATAAAACCTTATACAATTTTTAAATTCAATTAAATTAAATCAAATAATTTTTTTGTTTTGTTTTTTTTGTTTAGTAATTATGAGTGGTCCAAAAGTCTGAGATCACATTGAAATTCTGTGATTTAAAATGTAATTAAATCTTAAATAAAATAAAATAAAATAAAAGTTATCTGGTTGAGTGTCACTGAATGTGTATAAGTTGTGACTTGAAATGTAATTAAATTTTTTAAAATAAAATCAAATAATTATTATTTGAAACGTAACCAACTCTTATAAAATATTTTAAATAAAATAAAATAAAACAAATGCCATGTAGCTGAATGTCATTGAGTGCATGAGTGTGTATGAGTGATCCAAAAGTCTGAGAACACTTTCAAATTCTGTTATTTGTAATGTAATTCAATCTTATAAAATAAAATAAAATTAAATTAAAAGTAAAAAGTCTATTCATTTTTACTTAAAAATGTGAGTTGAACTTCTCGGACCTTCAGACTGGTTTAATCTCTATGTCATGAATCACACTTCATGAATAACCACTCACACACACACACACACACACACACCCACCCACACACAGATCTGGGAAATGAGGGGGAGAAAATGTCCTCGGTGTGACAGAAGGTGATGACTTCCTTTACAACTAGAACAGTCCATGCTGTCCACGTCCCGACTCCTGGTGTGTGTGTGTGTGTGTGTGTGTGTGTGTGTGTGTGTGTGTGTGACAGTGAGAGGACATTTCTGTGCAGGCATATGTGCAACTACAATTCCTGCCCCTGAGCGTTGTGTTCTGGTATTCACTAACCACACACGAGTTTAACCAGGTGCTGTCTGCAAATGAACACTAACATTCGCGTGACCAATGAGACCAATTTAATGGAATGGAAGAAGATTAATTTCTCACTGGTTAACATGCGCTACATCAGAGTTTTACTTCAGAGTCTCCTGTGACGTCTCATCCTCATTCAATCAAGATAATCACTCTGAATCAGTGTGAACTCTACTGATCAAGTGCCCCTAAGTAGCCTTGAATGAAAGCCTCTGCTAAATGAATAACTACTACTTACTCTCTGTGAGTTTGTGTGCACAAACGTGTGTAGAGAGATAAAGAGTGAAAGCAAGCACACAAGGCCTCAAGCGGGTCGGTTTCAGCCAGCAGAACGGCCTTCAGCACACAGAAGCTCTTTGTGTGGTCAGATATTACCTACGAGCAGCCGCTCAGACACACAGACGTTTATAGACTGACCCCTCAATACTTCTGTGGAAACCTCTACTGTGATTTCCAACTGGCACAAAGAGATCAGTGTGAGGAGAAGCCAAGAAATAATCACTGACATCAAGGGAAATCCCATTCAATGTCAAACTTAGATCCGTCTTACGTAACACTCAGCATTAAGTATAAGAATAACCGTGGAAAAATGGAGTAATACTTAGGTACGTCTCATAGTTCCAACAGAGTGACAACCCACTAAAAACTACTATAATCTTTATTTTATGAGATATTTTATTAAGAGAAATGTATCTAAAAATCAATGAATCTCATAAATCATTTAGTGACTGTTGTAACCTATTGTGCGTTACTGAAGAATCACACAAAGTAGGTCACCATCAACAAACATATTATTATTAAAGGAAAAAGCAACAGAATGATAGGAAACGATAATTCCTCCCCGCATATACACATGAGTGCAGGGGCATAAAAAGGAAAACCTAAAGTCTTAAAGGGGCAGACACCCAGACCATTACACTGTGGCCTCCCTTGATGTACAGTTAGTATATAAACTCAGAATTCTGAATTATTCAGCATAATTCTGCAATTGCAATTTTTGTTGTTGTTTTTCCTCAAATAAAAAAGTTACTAAAAAGGAGATTTTAATTTAAAAAAAGTTTATATCTTACAGTTTCAGCTTTTCTTCTTAGAATTGCAAATTTAGTTGAGGTCAAAAGTTTACATACACCTTGCAGAATCTGCTAAATGTTAATTATTTGACCAAAATAAGAGGGGTCATACAAAATGCATGTTATTTTTTTATTTAGTACTGACCTGAATAAGATATTTCACATATAGTCCACAAGATAAAATATTAGCTGAATTTATGGAAATGACCCATCGCCTTAATTCCTAATACTGTGTTGTTACCTGAATGATCCACGATGTGTTTGTTTGTTTTATAGTGATAGTTGTTCATGAGTCCATTGTTTGTCCTGAACAGTTAAACTGTCTGCTGTTCTACAGAAAAATCCTTCAGGTCCCACAAATTTTTTGGGTTTTCTGCATTTTTGTATATTTGAACCATTCCAACAATGATTGTATGATTTTGAGATCCATCTTTTCACATTGAGGACAACTGAGGGATTCATATGCACCTATTATAGAAGGTTCAAATGCTCATGCATTAAGAGCTGGGGGATGAAAGCTTTTTTCATTTGAATATCAGGGTAAATTTAACTTATTTTGTCTTCTGGGAAAGTATCTTCTGTAGCTACTGAAGGGCAGTACTAAATGAAAACAACATAATATTTAGGCAAAATAAGAAAAATGGACACATCTTCATTCTATTCAAAAGTTTTCACCCCTGGCTCTTAATGCATAGCGTTTCCTTATGAAGGACCTTTTCTGTTTAACTGTTCACAACTATCACTAAACAAAAAAAAAGCTGTGGATCATTCAGGTAACAACACAGTTTTAAGAATCAAGTGTATGTAAACTTTTGAACAGGGTCGTTTTTATAAATTCAAATAATTTTCTCTTGTGGACTATATGTAAACATCTTTCATGTGAAATATCTTATTCAGGTCTGTTCTAAATAAAAAATACGATCCCTTTTATTTTGGTCAAATAATTAACATTTTGCAGATTCTGAAAAGTGTATGTAAATGTTTGATCTCAACTGTATGTAATAAACATGCAGTTGTGAGTTAACATCTCACCTTGATTTAATTAGAAATTTGAAAAATAATCAATTTGAAAAAATCATTTTGAAAAAAAATTTAATGTAAAACATGATTGAAAAGGAGATAAATGCTGTAACTTTTAATAAATAAACACTTCCATCACTTATTGGTAGACAGAAAAAAAAAGCTTCTCAGCAAATAAAAAAAAATAATAATAAAAATTAATGTGAAACAATATTGGCCTTGGTGACATGTTGGTTGACTGCTGCATATTTGACATGTTGTAAGGTTTTTATATTTTGCACAGAAGCCCATTTGCAAAGTTAGTTAACATAATAATTACCATATAATAATATAATTGCCATTTTCTCCGCTCTTTCTCTGAACCTTAAACATTGTGTTTTGGTTCCTGCATCTTAAAGAATTCTATACTGTATTTAAATGGCCTCTGTTATGACTGGACAATCAGCATAGTTCACTGTGTTTGTTGTTCATTAGAGCAAAGTTGCTGAAGATAGGAAAGAATGAACTTCTAATATTTTTTGAACAGGATTTGCAGTTTGCATGTTAGTAGATTCATATCAGTAATGACAGAAGATTTGGAGATTTCCTTGAAACAAAAAGCCTTTACATGAGATGCAGAATGAGATTTATAAACGGAGTGTATCTGTGACAGACTACAGTACAGCTACAACTGTGTCTGTCACTAAAAGGAAAGATCATATGGAATGTAACAAACTTTAATGGTTTTAACGACCGAAGATTAATAACCTAAAAATCTGAGAACGAAAATTGTAAAGCTTTCGGCTAATAAATGCATTTTAGGCTTCATGTACACCTCAACTTCAAGATTCAAGATAAATGATTTAACAAACATACAACACACACAGATAAACTCACACAACCACTTTTGTCAAACACACACATGCATTCTCTCTCTCTCTCTCTCTCTCTCCAGCCTGACAGTAGTGGCGTATCTTCACACAACAAATGCATTCCTCACATCTGATAAATTCAACTATGTGGAAATCGTTCAGCAGAAACTCCTAATAAGGAAGATGCAGTCAGTATGAGTTTCTGCGGGACTGAGCTTTGACCCACAGACAAACACCAGCAGTAACTCAAATAAATCACACACATTTCTCATCTATTATGTCAGAGGATTGTTTACTTTTACATACAAATCCAACACTGCTACTACATGAATGGATGGCTGACATCATGACAGTGTGGAAAAACAAGGAAGTAGAGGTCGACCAGTATATCATATGCATGCATTTTATAATGACATTTAAACATAAAAATTGAGTACATTTTATCTAATGTTCTCTATTCATTTTCTCTGTCTCTCTCCTTTTTTCTTTTTACTTCCTAAAAAAGTAACAAATTATGTTACTTAGTTACTTTGTATGGAAAGTATTGGCTTACGTTACTTTTGTGTTACTTTCCAGGCGGGCCTTGCTTGTTTGTTTTTTTAATATAAAAAGATTGATGTTTAGCAAATGTAAATTTGCGTCTGTACAGTACAACTGTAAGAAAAGAAAGTTCAAATGAAGCACAAATGTTGATTTAAAGTAAGTTTTGCTTATTAGCATGGTTGAATTGGATCAATAAAGGTCAGCAGCAAAGACATTAGCTAATAAAATGGGATTAAATACATAAAGGAAGCAAAAAGTTACTGTCGTTACTTTTTCGAAAAAGTAACTCAGATATTTTCTTGTACATGAAAAAATAATGTTACTTTACTAGTTACTTGAAAAAGTAATCTGATTACGTAACTCGCGTTACTTGTAATGCATTACTCCCAAAACTGCTCATTACATCATTGTTCTTCATTTTTTTCCATTTAATTTCTATTTTACATAACTTCTAAATTGTAAATTAACTTAAGATTTTGATCTTGAAGCAGATTGTATTTTCTTTTAACTTACATTAATTTTTCATGTTTGCAGTAATGCAAATTAAAAAACGCACAAAGGAAATGCCAAATGCATTAATATAAAGACCTCTTTCAGTGAATTTTTTAAATCTTTTATTAATATATATGGCACAGTGTGCAGAAAAAGCATTGGAGATGAAGCAGCCATATAAGGGGATGTGCTGAGCACCAGTAAAGCTGTGCACCGCACTGTGAACGTGTAAATCGCTTGAGCCCAGCTTGTTCCAGAAGTGTCCGTATAATAACGACACATACAGATGAATATCTAGTGATCTGATGCACACACACACACCTACTGAATGCAATCCAAAGCACACACCACAGCTACCAATCAAATTAATCACTGATGAAGGTTAAATCCCCCACACAGATAAATCAAATGCACAAGAAAGCTTGCATTTCAGAACATGCATGCATTTATTTCTTAGTGCCAAAAATACAGTGGTATTTAAATTGTCCTTTGCTAAACAATCAAGACTGCCAAAGGCCAAAAATAGTTGTTTAATTGGAGGCCATGCAAGTGGGGACAACATGCACCGTTATTTTAAGCCCTTTGGGGGTTTCAGCAGGACTGCATGGGGTAAGAGAGACAGAGGTAAAGAGAGAGAGAGAGAGTGTGTGTGTGTGTGTGTGTGTGTGTGTGTGTGTGTGTGTGTGTGTGAGTGTGTAATGATCCTGGTCTACGTCGGCTCACTGACGCCCTGCCACCTGCTGCTGCAAATTACATTAGAGGATGCAAACTTACTCAAGTACACACAAATGCTGTCTATAAAACAGGCCAATCTCAACATAGAACCAAAAAAACACAGCTCTCACAATACTTTTCTTAATAAGCTGTCTGGATGTAAACTGTGTCTCTGAAGGGCAGTACTAAATGAAAACAATATAATATTTAGGCAAAATAATAAAAATGTACATTTCTTCATTCTGTTCAAAAGTTTACACCCCTGGCACTTAAATGCATGGTTTTTGCTTGTGAAGCATCAGTGAGCATATGAGTCCCTCAGTTGTCCTCAGTGTGAAAAGATGGATCATTGTTGGAAAGGGTTCAAATACACAAAAATGCTGAAAAACCCAAGAATTTGTTGGTTCTGAAGGATTTTTTCTGAAGAACAGCAGGCAGTTTAACTGTTCAGGACAAACAAGGGACTCATGAACAACTATCACTAAACAAACAAACAAAAAAAAAAAAACAGCTGTGGATCATTTCAGGTAACAACACATTATTAAAAATGAAAAGGGATGTAAACTTTTGAATAAGGTCATTTTCATAAATTCAGCTATTAGAGACTATTAGTGCTTGTATGATTCCTCTTATTTTGGTAAAATTATTTATAATAATGAAGAAAAAAGCCTCATTAAATGTATTTCTTAAAAAAGAAAACCTTATTAGATATTTTGCAAATATATTATATATATAAATATAAATATTTGTATTTTTTAGACAATAGTGCAGTAAGAAACTTTTTTACTTTTTATATGTAGAAAAAAAAAAGAAGGCAGACAATCAGTCAATAGGGTGTGATCTACATTCAACATTCAGGAAAAAAGAGAAACAGGAAATAACATCAATCATTTCATTGTAATTGTGAATGCTAAAGTAGAGTGGTGAAGTTTGACAGAAAATACAGTCAGATTATGATCTGAAAAAAAAAACAGTGCTAACAAATAAAATAAAACTAAAAATTTAATTACGAAGCTCATTTCAAGTATACACCTTCTATCACAGAAGATTATGATCCATCAAAAATGCAACAAAAAAAAAATCTACAATTTAAATAAACATTTATTGAAGTTTATGCTTAAAATATGAAAAAAAAAAAAAAAAACACTATTTGGTATAAAAAATAAATAAACAAACAAAATAAAATAAAATGCAAAATAAAATATTAGAGCTTAGATTCCAAAAGGAGGAGAAAATAAATAAATAAAATATTTAAGTTCAGTGACAAATTTAGTGAAGTTTATGCTTAAAATAGAAAACAAAAACACTATTTGGTGTAAAAGAAAAAAATATATATAAATTAAAAGAGCATTTGAAAAAATCCATTTACTTAATAAGAAAAATGACAATATATCAAATAGTTTTCAAAAAAAAAAAAAAAAAAGAACAAACTTCAGTTTTATGCTTTAAACAACAACAGAGTGAAAAATATATAAAAAAGTCAATACAATTCAATGATACATTTTGTGAAGTTTATGCTTAACATAGGGAAAATATGGAACTTACTGTGACTTTTTATCTCATAATTCTGAATTTGCAAATGCGAGTTTATATCTCGCAGAATTGTGAGATAATTTTTGTGAGATTGAGAGATTTTTTATTTTTTTTATTCAGTGGCGGAAACAAGCTTCCATAGAAAAAGCACTATTTGGTGTAAAACTAAACTAAACTACAAAAACTAAAATAAAATAAGAAAATAGCTTCGTTTTTTTTTTTTTGCATTTGAAGTTGACAAAAAATCTGGTTTAAATAACCAAAAAAAACTTTGCCATCAGTTTCAGTCGATCCAGGAAGCAAACATAGTTAGCATTTTTTTAGATGATAGACATCATAGCAGATTATCTTTCATTAGAAACGCTCTCAAACATTATGGTATGTTTCCATGGCAACCACAGGAAGTGCTCGAGCCGTAATGAAACACTGGGCTTGGTGTGACGTTTCTATTAAACCAGCATGAACCTCATGAGAGAGAGACTGCTGACTTTCCACAAGGTCACAGATGAGTTACAGGCGGTTTACAGAACAAATACTTTCCACTGTCAGACATCAGCAGAACAGTAGCACACTGACCCACGCCAGCACTTACGGGATCCAAACAGCGTTACTGAGGCCCGCTTCGCACCACAGCACGTCAGCAGTGCATATTAATAACGGACAGTCTCTGTGCTGAGCTGCAACACACTCAACTCAGCAGAAAATATGGTGAATATACACTATAACATCAATTTATCAGCACAATATATGCTTCTATGAAGCGGCAGTGGAGTGGAGTGATTCACATGCAGTGACAGACGCATAAACACTCACTCAATCTAATTACCATTTGTAAATGTAAATTTGAGTTTATGATAACTATGTTTTTAATAACTGTCAGTGGCCCTCATCTTACGCCCATTTTTAAAGGAAAAATTAAATATAGTAAGTCATGAATCTCTTTGTTGTGTATATATAGAGGTCTCAGTAAGAATGAGGAGTCGGGACAGGATTTGCTCCCATTCTCACTCCAATACAGGCATCAGCTGACAATTTCTAGACCAATCAGAAGAGGAACAACCAAAACAAACAACTGCAAGCAACAAGGCCACCATCACTCATCACAAGACATTTTCTTAAAACAACAGCTGTTTATAAAAACATAACCTACTGTACATTCATCATTAGACTCATTGGACATTGACTGTCTTTCTAATTGACATTCTAATTTCTAGACGCACAAAAACTGAGATTTGTTGAAATTTGGTGATTTTTTTTGGTGGGACAAAAACAACAATAAGCAAAATAACAGATATGAACTGTTAGTTTTATGAACTAAAACTTCAGTTTTATGCTTTAAACTACAACAAAAATATTAGAGTAAAAACTCACCAAAAATAAATCAATTAAATATTTAGTGAAGTTTATGCTTAAAATAGGAAAAAACACTTCAAAGAACAACAAAAATATAGATTGTGAAAAATACCAAATAAAATAAAATCAAACAAAATCTTAGAGCTTAGTTCCCAAAAGGTGGAAAACAATAATAATAGTAATAATAATAATAATAATAATAATAATAATAATAAATTCTGTGACAAATTTAGAGAAGTTTGTGCTTAAAATATGGTGCTTAAACTAAAATTAGAAAAAAATACATGTAAAAGAACATGTAAAAGATCTATCTTCTTCAGAAGAAAAATTACAATTTATTAAATATTGTTTCCAGAAAAAACAACAAACTTGCGTTTTATGCTTTAAAGTACAACAAAAAAATATATACAGTAAAAACTAAAAAAAAACCTACAAAAAAAACCTACTAAAAAATAGAATTCAATTAAACATTTAGTGAAGTGTTTATTTTAAAATACAAAATAAAATAAAATAAAATAAATATTAGAGCTTAGATCCAAAAAAGAAGAAAAAAAGAATAATAATTCAGTGACAAATTTTGTCAGTGACAAATTTTGTTTATGCCTTAAATATTGTTTTTGTTTTCTATTTTGTGTAAAAGAATTAAAAAGATTACATATAAAAAATATATATAATTATATAATATATAAAATATTGTTTTCAGAAAAATGAACACAAACTTCAGTTTTATGCTTTAAAGAACAACAAAAATAAACAGAGTGAATAATACCAAATTAAATAAAATCTTAAAGCTTAGTTCCCAAAAGGAGGAAAATACTATATACTTAAGAAGAAAAATGACAATTTATTAAATATATTAAATATTTATTATATTTAAATATTTATAAAATAAAATCAGTCATAAGGGTCAATTTAAAAAAAAAATAAATAAATAAATAAATACAACCATTTGAAAATCTGAGGGTGCAAAGAAATCTACCTTTAAATTTGTCCAAATAAAACTATTAGCAATGCATATTATAAATAAAAAATTAAGTTTTGATATATTTACGGTAGGAAATTTACCAAACATTTTCATGAAACATATTCTTTACTTTATATCCTAATGATTTTTGACATAAAAGAAAAATCTATAATTTTGACCCATACAATGTATTTTTTGGCTATTGCTACAAATATACCCATGCTACTTATGACTGGTTTTGTGATCCAGAGTCATAAATAAAATAAAACGTAATTTAATTTAATTAAATACAAAATTGTAAAGCTTAGATACTAAAATTTAGTACTCTATACTTAGGAAGAAAAGTAAAAACTACAAAAAAATGTTGCCAAAAAAAAAAGAAAGAAAAAAATTCTCAAACACTGAAGTTTATACTTAAAAGAGAAGTTCATGCTTAAAATAGAGAAAACTATGAGTTGGTATTAACTGGTGCACAATCAAATACTAAGCAATAAAAACATGAAAAAAAAGTAAATGTCCAATTTAAATTAAAGAGACACTGTCATCATTTAGTTAATTTCTCTAATTTCTGTCAATTTGCTTCTTCAGTGAAAGTATCTTGTCATGAAGATTTTTTTTTTACTAGAAAACAAGATGTTAGATGATAAACACTGATATCTGCAACAATAAGGCAAAATATGCAAAAGTAAAGATGAGCAATGGAGCAGGAGAGAGAAGGTGACAGGCAGAGATGGCATGTGAATAACATCCCGTATGATGTGCCTTAATAAGGAGATCCGATAGAGTCTCTGGCAGACGAAAAGAGAAAGGAGAACAGGACAAGAATGCTTGTTCTGTAAACTCCAATTTACATGTCCCAAACACAAACGCGGTCCGAACATGGACGATGAGACAGTGATTCAGCACAGACCTCAGTCCCGCTCGCAACAAATGGACAAAAGTGGGGCGGTATTTATAGAGGAAGCATCAACACTCTGTCTTCCCCACATTCAGGTGAGAGAACAGAGGAAGAAACACAAGCAGGTGAAACACAGAACGAGCCAAAGATGCTTAAAATCACAAAACTACAACACTTTTTCTGAAGAAATCAGGTTATTGTCTTGTCAAAAGTAACAGCACACCCTTCCTTAACAAGACACAGGATTCGTGGAATCATTCATATCCACAAACAGCTGTCTACGATCATTCACTCACTGTTTTTACAAAACATTAAAGACAACTTACACTACTGTTCATATATGCACTTAGACAGCTTCATATTTTTTGTGGAAATACCACCATTATGCATCAAGGATGCATTAAATTGAATAAAAGTGACAGTAAAGACATTTATAATGTCACAAAGGATTTATATTTCAAATAAATGCTGTTCGTTTGAACTTTCTATTCATCCGTGAATCCTAAAAAAATAAAATATATCACAGTTTCCACAAAAATATTGGTCAGCACAACTGTTTTCAATGTTGATAATAATTAGAAATGTTTCTTGAGCAGCAAATCAGCTTATTAGAATGATTTCTGAAGGATCATGTGACACTGAGGACTGGAGTAATGATGATGAAAATTCATCTTTGATCGCAAAAATAAATTACATTTTAACACATATTCACATAGAAAATGTCTATTTTAAATTGTAACAATATTTCACATTTTTGCTGTTTTTAATGTATTTTTGATCAAATAAATGCAGCCTTGGTGAGCAGAAGAGACTTCTTACAGAAATCATTCAAAAAGTTACAACAGCAGTGTAATTATAAAGTACTAAAAATCAAGACCATTATTAAATTTTCTCCACTATAAGTCAATAAAATAAAACACAAATATAAAAAAACACTGTGTGAGTAAAATGCATAAGGAGAATCACACAGTCTTGTCCTGCTGAACTCAAGTGACCTGAACTGAAAGACAGCATCCCGACAGCAGAACATGCGTGGGCTCACAGCCTGATGAATTAAACATGAGCATTTAAATTGAGCCCAGTGTAAAAATCAAGAGCCCTAAAGTTAAAGTCTCTCTATCTGTCAGAGAAACTGCAGTGTTATTGAGGTCATTATGACAGCATTCAAAAGCCTCCTGCAAATCCACTTTGAACTTTGACAAACTCTAGAGACAGACTGACAGACAGCATGTGCGCGGATCAATAGGCACTCGGCACCCAGCAGCTGAAGACCGGCTGCACGTGGCTCCAGCAAACACACACACACTTACACATAGACAGATTCATGTCATCACTTCCACCCTTTCCCCATTGTGTGGTACCTTTATATTTCTCTCTGACGTTCTCATAAGCTTGAACAAAGTCCTGTTCGTCTGCGTTAGGTGGCAGGCAGAGGGGCTCGTACATGGCCATTGACGGGTCACTCACAGGTCCTGTCCTCTGTCTGGTTCACTGTCAGCCGGTAGATGATGATGTGCACCTCTGTGTTCCTGTTGGTGAGTGTGCAGCAACGCAGTGGTTTCTCTCTCTCTCTCTCTCTCTCTCTCTCTCTGCTCTAAACTTCATTCCAAAGCCAGCGCCAACCACACCCCCTCCTTCCTGACTGGGAAATACCAGCAGGGCCTGAGAAGCTCCGCCTCTTAAAGACACACAAGACATCAATCTGATTATCCACACAAAACACCTGAACGTGTTTGGCACACCTCTCACACAGTTTGGCACACTGCCAGCTGTTTGTGAAAGTTGTAAA
Organism: Cirrhinus molitorella; assembly: GCA_033026305.1. NCBI lineage: Eukaryota > Metazoa > Chordata > Actinopteri > Cypriniformes > Cyprinidae > Cirrhinus > Cirrhinus molitorella. The sequence goes on along the minus strand of CM065123.1, from coordinate 32,453,660 downwards.
TGCAGTGTTCACTAGTGGTACAAAAGTTTGGAACAAATACGTTTTCGAAAGAAGTCTCTTCTGCTAACTAAGGCTGCATTTATTTGATCAAAAATGCTGTAAAAACAGCAAAAATGCGAAATATTATTATCATTTAAAATAGCTGTTATCTTTGTGAATATCTGTTAAAATGTCATTTATTTCTCAGATCAAAATTTTCAGCAAGTCTTCAAGGTCACATGATCCTTCAGAAATCATGCTGATTTGCCGCTCAAGAAACATTTCTGATTATATCTTGAAATTAGTTGTTCTGCCCAATATTTTTGTGGAAACTGTTATACATTTTATTTTTCAGGATTTTTTGAAGAAAGAAAGTTCAGAAGAACAGCATTTATTTGAAATAAAAATCTTTTGTAACATTGTTTTGATCAATTTAATGTATCCTTGCTAAATAAAATTATTAATTTATTTACAACAAAAAAATTGGTAACAAGCACATATTTATAATACATTATAAGGGTTTTCCTAAGCATTATATATCCAGTGCTGGGGGCAACGCATTACAAGTGACGCGAGTTACGTAATCAGATTACTTTTTTCAAGTAACTAATAAAGTAACGCATTATTTATTTTTGTAATTTTTGTTTCCTTTATGTATTTAATCCCATCTTATTAACCAATGTCTTTGCTGCCTTTGTTGATCCAATTCAACCATACTAATAAGCAAAACTTACTTCAGATTTACATTTGTGCTTAGTTTTTCTCATTGCTGAAGAGGGTTGAACGTCCTTTTCCTACAGTTCTATTGTACAGATGTGAATTTACTTTTCCTTCAGCCTTCATTTCACTTTTTGGTGTGAAAGGGCTTTTACATTTGCTAAAAATCAAACTTTTTATATTCAAAACAAACAAGCAAGCCCTGCCCAGATTTAAAAAGTAACGCAAAAGTAATGTAACACATTACTTTCTATAAAAAGTAACTAATTACTTTTTTAGGGAGTTATGCAATATTGTAATTCATTACTTTTAAAAGTAACTTTATATCATCTCATGAATAATCATAACAAAAATTATAATACATTATAATACTTACGTATTTGAGGTTATAACTTTTAAGAGTATGATTATTTATAACACACAATGAACACCATATTAAATCTACTTCATTTATAATGAACTATATCATATTACATTTTATTTTAATGGTCCCATTAGTCTATTGACTATAAGCAGCTTTGCAACTACGACAACTACTCCTTAGAGTATTAGCAGACTTTACTTATAATCAGTTTGTCTTTTGGGGAACCATCAAAATAAAGTGTTAGCACATAATAATTACTGCTAGCTGACATGTAGTTGCAGAGTTACTTATCAACAAGTGGTCTTTACCTGCTTTAAGTAAGGTAACATTAGTAACATGACAAGATATGAGACTTATAATATGTTAAAACTATGAGAAGTATAATCCATGGTAACTTAAGTGGATGCAACGTGTTCACTGTGTGTTATAAACCATCATACTCTTGAAAGCTATAATCATAAATAAGTAAATATTATAATACATTAACCCTTTAACTGTCAGCGTCCCCTCAGTCCTCTTTTTTCCTAATATTTCCACATTATTCCATATTATAACCATTCAACATTACAGTATCATTGACAGCTACCACTTTAATATTTATTTGACTTAACAAAATAACTAATAATAATAATTTAAGTGAACTTGAAACAATCTTCACATAAACCCATTATAATAAATGCCATTTAGCCAGGGCTAGTAGCTACCTCTGCCCTTCAGCAAGAAAATATGGCCTAAAGTTATCTAAATTATATCAAATTCTAAATTATATAAAGATAAAACTTAGTTATCAATTTTCTCTTTTTAATTTTGTTCTTTGATTAACAAACATCACAGCAGCTGGTTATTAGGACATTTTGCCTGCTGTTACTTTAAAAGCTGCCGCTGCTAAGTTAAACTTAATCTGACACTGCTTTGACTTATAAATGATAAATTCTTACATGCAAGTTAAGTCAGCTTTAATCGCTTTTTTTTGTGAAATTAATCTAAACTGACGGCATAACTACGACTGCATGCTCGCAGTTTCATTAGGGTTTGAATGTGATACAGCGCTTTATTAGAGGCCTAATACAGCGCGCGGGCGCTTGCACGTGCGCGTGCACTTGAAGAGCGCGCACTATGAGCAGAGTATAAAGGCTGACAGGACAAGTAAATTCGTTTTTACCGACATATGACCTGACAACATCTCATCTGACTGCAGTTCACTGATGTACTATTGAAGCTCCTCATCACCGGTAACGTTGCCGCGGTCGTTTCTGGTCGCGTCTGGTGCTGAAGTGAAGTTGGAGCGCGCGTCTGAAAAGTCTGCCGTTTGATGTGCTCGTAAAGACGCTCTGCGCATCTAACGTTAAATAAACTATTTTTTTAAGCAGTTGTGAGTGGGATGGCCAAACCTAGCCACGCCCATGCGTTAATTGCGTTAAATATTTTAACGCTTTAAAATGAAAACAATTAATCGCCTGCATTAACGCGCTAATTTCGACACCACTAGAGCTAATACAACATATCAGTTTTTTTAGAATGCATTATGCATTCATTATAATGCCTTAAGAATACCCTTATAATGTATTATAAATAGGCCTACGGGCTTCATAGAAAGTGTTACAGAAAATTCTTAATTACCCAAAACTTTTGAATGGTAATAGCTACATCAATATCTACAAAAATATGAAGCGGCACAATTAAAATATTAAATATTATTAAAATATGAAAAGTTTCAAAATACATTTTGTATTACGTTCTGATAAAAAAAAATGTTAAAAAGCAAAATTATAACAACTGTAGTTCATTTATCATACTAAATGGTAAAGTGAGTTGCATGTACTAAAAAGGGCAGTACACAGAAAATAGTGTGCAGAATAGTATTTTAGAATAGCCTTCTAATTCCTGTGTGACAAACAAACCAAAATGACACCATCCGTAATTTTAGCATGGTACTACTTTAAACAGTAGGAAGGAAGTATGCTGTGTATAGTGATCACTATGCAGTGAGCAACAGGCCAGTATGCCCAAAGTGTCTGCCTTCCACTTTCACAAAGCAATATTAACCATGTTATTAACATCTCGTCCATTCCTAACACAGCCCATGTTTCTTTCACACATATCTTTGCTTTCTTTCAGTCTTTGTTCACTATTGCACAGCTCCTCCCTCAGTAACCTGAATGAAACTTTTTAAAAGTGCTCTAAAGAAAGACGTTTTGTTGAACAGGTGTGTGACATCATGATGTGTGAACAGGTTTGAGCGATTCCTGTCAGACAACCGAGTCAAGCCACTCAATCCATCAACATCATTCAAAATTATACCGGAAACAACTAAAACTGCTCTGCAAAAAATGATTTTCGTCTTGTTTTTTTTTTCAGTAAGTATCTACATTCAAGTGTATCAGAAAGATGCATAAACTTGAAAAGCAAAATTAGTTTTGCTTTCTGAAAATTATATTCAGATTAAGTGAGTTTATGCTTTAAAGCACACAAAAAATGAAATTCTATAAAATAATAATATAAAAATTGAAAAAGACATTTTTCTCGTAAGCAAAAACTTAATTTTTATACTTTTTGTTTAGACAACAAGATATTTTGTCATTTTGCTTCTGAAGTGAATGTAGCTTGATTTAAGAATGCATTGATATCTTCAAGATCACATCACATTTAATAAATATCCCTGACAAAACATGTCAAGCATGACAAGAAGTCCAAAAACAGACTAAAGCCAGCCTCAAACCTCCCAACAAAACTTGATCATTACCTCTTGAATATTTAGGTAGTTTGAATACATATACAGTGTCTCTATTTACAAGTGCAAATGGCCCGCCAGAGGCTATTTACACTACCTCCACCCACCAACATGTGGTAGGGTTAGACAACATTGCAAAAGACGGCTGTTAAACAGCAGCTCCAGTGGTGAAGGTAGTAAAGCCCACAGCAATTACTTTTTAATGCAGTCGACCCAAGTTCAGATCCGGCGTTTGCTGAACTCGTTCTTATCCCATTTCACTGCAAAAAATGCTTTTCTTACTTAGATTTTTTGTCTTGTTTCCAGCTAAAATATCTAAAAATTCTTAAATCAAGAAGGATTTTCTTGTTTTCAGATGAAATATGTTCAAATTAAGTGAGTTTTTGCTTGAAACAAGCAAAATGATCTGCCAGTGGGTAAGCAAAATAACCTAGCTTTCTGCTTGAAAAAATATTCTTTTGCCTATCCCATTAGCAGATTATTTTGCTTGTTTTAAGTAAAAACTATAGTATTTTAGTGTACGGTCAGAGATACCCACATATTCAGTGACATAAAAGATTCATCCTGTTTTTCCTCCTGTGCTTTGCAAGCCATATCTAAAAGTTCATAAAATGAAATGAAAGCAAACCTAAAAACAAGCTCACGTGAAACCTGATGTTTTCTCACATGGTGACTACTGTAACAGCTCCAGACTCTTACTCACTCTAATAAGTTAGTGTGAAATGACTCTATATGTGATAAAACTTCCTATGTCTTGCTCACATAGCAGATATGGGCTACAGCACACATGAGTAATGTCTGACCAGCATGACTTTCCATTCTAAAACAGGCTGAGTTTGACTAGTTAATGCTGGTCCAGAGTTCAAACTGTTTCAGACTTTTTGGGCCATAATGATTTTTTTAATAAATAAAGAAAAACGGTAGTTCAATAGTGGATGTATATTTTAACAAGGATAGGGACAGGGTTGTGTTATTAATTTTATCCAACAGTTCAATAAATAAGTAGTTAATATTGACTAACACAGTATTCCAAGTCACTTTGTCCTGTTTTTGCTCCACTATTTATATTTTTGTTCCTGACTGATTCACTGTTTTTGAACAAATGATTCAATGACTCACTCATAAAGTCTGTGGTTGTCTCTGAAATTACCCTATACACTCACTGTAATAATAATTCTTAAGTCAACATTCTTGAGCAAAATGCCTTAAGATATTAAGTTTTATTTTCTGAAAATTGTATCAAAATCAAGTGAGTTTATGGTTTAAACCAGTAAAAATAATGAGAATATAAAAAAAACTGAATACAACTTTTTTGTTAATATTTGTACTTTTTTTTTTCAGAAAACAAGATGTAATATATTTTTTGTCATTTTGCTGAAGTAAACATAGCTTCATTTAAGAATGTATAGATATTTGTAGAAATTGTAGAAAAATTGTAGAAAAAAGACTAAAAGACTAAACAAAAATTTGTTGTAGTGTATTTGCAAGTTCACATAAAAATCTATGAATATTCCTGACAAAACTTTGAAGAAATATGTTAAAGGGAGTTAGAAAACAGACTGAAGCCAGCCTCAAACCACACATAACCTTCTGAATATTTTGAACCAATGAAAATAATTTCAATATACCAATAATTTCTATTATTACTTTCGTTCCTGATTTGTACAGTGTTTTTGAACAAATTGATTGAGTAAATCATTCAATGACTCACCCATAAAGACTGTGGTTGTCTCTGAAATTGCCCTATACACTTACTGTAATAATAATTCTTAAGTCAACATACTTGAGAAGCAAAATGACTTAAGATATTAAGTTTTACTTTCTGAAAACTGTATCAAAATTGAGTTTATAAACCAGTCAAAAATAATGAGAATATAAAAAATTAGAATACAACATTTTTGTTCATATTTTAAACAAAAACTAAACTTTTTTTTTTCAGAAAACAAGATATAATATATTTTTGTCATTTTGCTGAAGCGAACATAGCTTCATTTAAGAATGCATAGATATTTGTACTAGAAAAAAAGGCAAAAAGACTAAACAAAAATTTGTTGTAGTGTATTTACAAGATCACATAAGAATCAATGAATATTCTTGACAAACCTTAAAAAAATGAATACTTTCATTCCTGATTTACACAGTGTTTTTGAACAAATCGATTGAAGTAAATCATTCAATGACTCGCTCATAAAGACTGCGGTTGTGTCTGCGATTGCCCTATACCCTCACAGTAATTAATGAATAAAAATAATAATAATAATAATAATAATAATAATAAAACACCTATTTCAAGTTTTTGTAATGCCTTAAAATTTTTAAGTAAAATCAAATAAATGCCTAAGTCAACTAATTTTGTAAAATTGTGTTTAGTTGATTCTCTTGCAAAAAAAAAACAAACTAAATTATTATTAATGCTATTTCCTAAATTATTTTGTTGAGCTAAAGTAATGGAAAAACATGTTTTGCCATGACTTACTGATTATATGTCACCCTGGACCACAAAACCAGTCTTAAGTCGCACAGATATATTTGTAGCAATAGCCAAAAATACATTGTATGGGTCAAAATAATAGATTTTTCTTTTATGCCAAAAATCATTAGGATGGATATTTTGTAAATTTCCTACTGTAAATATATCAAAAATGTTGATTAATAATATGCACTGCTAAGAACTTCATTTGGACAATTTTAAAGGTGATTTGTTTGCACCCTCAGATTTGAATTCACTCACTAGTTTTCATTCACTTATTTAGTGAACTACATACGTAAAGTGATGTAGTGAATGAGGGTACAGTGACAATTTTTAAGTACAACTAGTCCCTTGTTTAATTTCTCAATGGATCAGCATTTTTGAATGAAATGGCTGAATGAATCATTCAATGACTCATTCATAAGGACAGTCACTTGTCGTCACTTAATGGTGTAACAATGAATATCGCAGAAAGAGTTACTGCAATAAATTAAACCGGTCAGCACAAAGAAAAAGATAATATGTCCAAATTTATTATTAGAATGTGACCTGGGGTGTCAGTCCTATTCTATAAATACTGCAGATGTTTAGAAATTTTATACCGTCACAATTCGCTAAGTCACTAAGTCACTAAAATAAATTTAAGGGGATATAATCCTGTTATGTCAGGGGAATTAACCTGACATAACAGGAAAAGACTTTTTTCTTCCTTTTATTTTGAATGCAATGAAACGGAACAGAACACTTTTTTTGTTCTGAAGTAAATGTGGAAAAAAGTTACAGCTCTGGTGCAATGTGGATAAAAATCACACACACACAATTGATGGTTGATTCATGTTACCCCTCAATTAAAGATTAGAATTACAGTAAACAGTGAAGTGTAAAGCGACACCTCTTCTAAATTGCTCCATTTTTAGTGAGCAATTACGTGTGGAAGCCAAAGCCATCATATCAGTTCAGCCACAGCAATTAATATATTTAATAATAGACATTTTGCATTTATATTTATATGCATTTGGCAGATGCTTTTATGCAAAGCGACTTACAGTGCATTCAAGTTAAATATTTACATTAGAGTGTGATTATACAGTATTCAAGAGTGTTTGTGGGGACATGCACGTCTCCAACAACCTGAGACATTCCTTCAGGACTAGAGTCTTGAAGCCAAAAACAGGTGTGAGGACGTTACTGTGGGCTCGAGTTACACAGGATAGCTGTGTATGTGTGTGTGTGTGGTCTCTGCAGTGTGTGACGGCACGCTGGCAACATCTGAGGATTTAACATCTCCACGCGATCATAAAGAAACCCGACGGGAGTGTGAAATTAAATATGTCCGACTTGCTCAAGGAGCAGTTTGACCTTACATGAGCACGTTAGCACCGTTCACACCTACCTATAATAGCACACAGCTGCCATGACCTTTGACCCCCGCACTCATGACCTCAGGTAGCAATCCAACAAACTAAACATATTCTGCCATCTGCAATTTGAAGATTAATGCATTATCTGAATATGTTCACATGCACATGTCTTTTTCGTCTTGTTAGCCCTGCAATAGACACTACTGAAATTACGCTGACATTATGGATGAATGGTGACAGATGGAGAATTTCAAGTAAACACAGATTTACTTTGGACTAAATCAAATTTATCAAAGGATAAAGGATACAGGCGGCTTATTTTAACCGTTATAAAGTCTCAGTTTATCAACACAGTCAATGAGTTCATCAAAGCATTTCCATTTTTCTTTCCTTTTTGTTATTGTTTTAAAATGTTGTTACATTTTTAAAATCCTAAAGTACGTTTAAATACATTATAAAAATATTTATAACAATTTTTTAAACTATGGTAATGGAAACAAAGAATGAAAAATGCCAAAAATATAAACAATTTTAGAAAAATTGTTTATAATAACTTAAACACCTATATATAACTTGAAATATTTTAGGACAACTTTTAGTTTAAAGTTTAAGGACAGCTCCCATTTTAACCATGACTACTTTTCAAATGTCTATTATGTATACATTTATTGTTTTAGACTTTATTACGATTTTAAAATCTTAAAATAAGTTTAAATCTATCTTAAATATAGGATTACATTTTTAAAACAATGATAATCTAAACAAAGAGTGAAATGAAGCAAAAATATTAACCATTTCAATATTTATTTTGTAATAGTTTGTATTTTAATTTTGTATCATTTGTGGACCGCAAAACCAGCCATAAGGGAATTTTTTTTTTTAATTGAGATTTATTTATCATCTGACAATATTTGATTGAGATACAACTATTTAAAAATCTGCAATATGTGTGCAAGTGTGCAAAATATCTAAATCAAAAGTCCAAATAAAGTTCTTAGCAATGCATATTACTAATTAAAAAATAAGTTGTGATATAATTATGGTAAGAAATTGACAAAATATCTTTATGGAACATGATCTTTATTTAATAGCCTAATAATTTTAGGCATAAAAAAAGGTATCATTTTGACCCATACAATATATTGTTGGTTATTGCTACAAATATACCCATGCTACTTAAGACTGGTTTTGTGGTCCAGGGTCAAATTTTAGACCGGTTTAAAATCTTAAAATAAGTTTAAATCCATCATAATATCATACAATTTTAAAATAATGATATAAACAATACACCTTTCTACTGTGTCAAGTAAATCAGCTCAGCAAAATCTGTAAGTCTAGTAAAATTCTACCGTTCAGATGCTTACTGACATCTAGTGGATCTAAATGGTTCTGCAGGTCCATTTTAAAATATGCAATAGCCCGCTCTATCTAAACCATGTTCTCATCATTTCCACACGCTGTTTTATAAGCTCATCATTATTGAGTGATTACATTGGATATTTGTATATGAATAAACCACACTCAGGACTACAACCCCAATTCCAGAAAAGCTGGGACATTTTGTGAAATGCCATTAAATCAAGACTAAGTTATCAGTTCATTCTCTTTAACCTTTATTTAATTGACTAAAGTACAAAGAAAAAATGTCCAATGTTTTCAGTGGACAACTTTTAATTTTATTTTGCAAATATAACCGAATTTTGATTTTTATAGCTGCAACACACTACAAAAAAGTTGAATCAGAGGCTAAATATAAGTGAAAAGAAGTTATAGAATATCCAAATTAAACCGTTTTGAAACAGTTCACAGTGAGCAGGTGAAATGGAAATATGTGAGGATATCGTGTTTAGTCTTTGCAAGCTAAGTTGGATCATGAATCACGGACTGGATCATGGATCACTTGATCACTTCGTGGATCATGGATCTCTTTGTGCCAAATTTCATGACAAAAGTGTCAAAAAAATCAAAAATCACATTTCTTAATAGAAAATCACAGAGTTAGGTCTTTCACCAATTACCACACATAATGTTATCAAAAGATTCAGAGAAATGTCAGTCTGTGTAGGGCAAGGCAAGACACCTCAGGTGAATGTGCATTACCTTTGAGCCCTCAGATGGCACTGCATAAGAAACCGTCATGCTGCAGTGTTAAATATAGCCACATGGGCTCAGGAATACTTCGGATTTGCTGTGACTTAACACATTCTGCCACTGCATCAATAAATGCAATTTGAAGTTCTGTTATTCACTGTAAAAAAAAACTATTTGTTGAGTCAATTTAAAATAATTTGATCCCTGGCTGCCTTAAAATTTTAAGTTCAGTTAACTCGAAAATAGTTTGGTCAACTCGAAATGTTCCATTTTACTAATTGACAACTTAGATATTTTAGTTCATTCAACTTAAAATTTTAAGGTAGCCGAGTAACAAACACAGCTGTTAAGTTTAACAAATATTATATATATATATATATATATATATATATATATATTTAGACTTGGAAACCAATAATGAAAAATGCCAAAAACATAAACAATTTGAGATTTTTAAGTACAAATACTTAAACACCTATATATAACTTGAAATATTTTAGCACAACTTTTAGTTTAAAGTTTAGGGACAGCTCCTATTTTAACCATAACTCCATCTCCATTTCAAGTAAACACAGATTTACTTTTGACTAAATCAAATTGATCAAGAGATAAAGGATACAGACAGCTTATTTTAACCATTATAAAGTCTCAGTTTATCAACACAGTCAGTGAGTTCATCAAAACATTTCTATTTTTTCCCCCTTTTTGTTATTGTCATAAAATGTCATTACATTTTTAAAATCCTAAAGTAAGTTTAAATACATTCTAAAAATATTTATAACATTTTCAAACTTGGAAACCAAGAATGAAAAATGCCAAAAACATAAACAATTTGAGTTTTTTAAGTACAAATACTTAAACACCTATATATACCTTGAAATATTTTAGCACAACTTTTAGTTTAAAGTTTAAGGACAGCTCCTATTTTAACCATAACTCCATCTCGGTTCATTATTATATTCATTTTCCTGTTTATCAAAATAAACACATTAAAACGGTCTTGCTATACTTTTCAAATGTTTATTATGTATAAACTGTATTTTTTTCAGACCTTATTATTATTTTAAAAAGCTAAAATAAGTTACATTTTTAAAACAATGATAATATAAACAAAGAGTGAAATGAAGCAAAAATATGAACCATTACAACATTTATTTTGTATTTTGTATTTTAAAAAACACAGCTGTTAAGTTTAACAAACATTTTTTTTGTTTAGTCAGCTTGAATATCTAAGTTGTCCCTTAGTACCCCTTAATATTTCAACTTGAATAAACTTATTTGAGTTGACTGAACTTAACATTTTAAGGCAGCAGGGTAACAAACTATTTTAAGTTGACTCAACAAATTGTTTTTTGTTTTTTACAGTGAAGAAGAAAGCTATACATCAATTCTATGCAGTGATGCCATGAGGCTCTCTGGGCCAGAGCTCATCTCAGATAGTCAAGTCCAAGTTTCAGCTTGTTTCTGGGAAAAATGGATGTTGAGCTCTCAATATCAAAGACCAAAGGGACCATCCAGACTTTCATCAGCTGCAAATGCAAATGCAAATAATAGCATTGGTGACTGGAATATGTACAAAGCTACAATTGAAATGGAGACATGTATTGGGATTGTACAGACACATATTCTGCCATTAAGATGACATCTTTCATGGTTATTAGATCAAGCACGGTTTCATAGACACAGACTGAATGTGCCTGCAGTCCAAATCTGTCTCCTATTGAAAATGTATGACCAGTCAAGAAAAGGAGAATCAGACAATGATGATCACAGACCGCTGAGCATCTGAAGTTTTTTTCATCAAACCAGATTGGACAACAATTTTGCTTGCAAAACTTATTAGTATTCTCAGTTCTCAAACAATTAAACATTGTAATACAAAGGAAAGTTGATGTGGCACAGTGTTAAATATGCCAATGTCCCAACTATTTACAAAATTTAAATGGCCACTGAAAACATTGGTAATTTTTTCTTTGTAGTCAATTAAATAAAGACAAAATGCCCCAACTTTTCTAGAATTGGGGTTGCATTTAACCAGAACAGAATAAAAATCCTACAACCTAGCATCAAAAAAGATGTTTGACTTGAATAATCCGTTGTCTGATCTTTTAGACCTTCATCATATTAATGTATCTCTCTCTCTCATCCAGAGAAGAGGGCAGGTGTAAAAGCATTCTGCGAGGTCAATGTTCACTTATGCAGGATTCATGAAGCACTGTGGACGTCAACAAAAACAGCCATTCTGACTCAGCGTTTGCTAAACAGCAGCTACCTGTGTGTAATCCATCATGTCACAGGACCACGCTGCAATTTAAACATGCACACTTAAGCCTGCTTATACGAAATAATACATGGAATACACAGTTTGTTTTCTCAGAAATGCAGGTTCAAATCTTGTCTGTGTCATCGAAAAGGAAAATTGATCTGTAATTGCTATAATTTGTTTGTACAAATCAAAACTGTCAGGGGACAGCTATCCATCAGCATTTCTGTTGTGAATGGCCTCAGGAGTATGAAGAAGTGATTTGAAATCTGCCATCATTGTTCACTTTCGCTGCAGGTTGTTAAACCATAAACCAATCACCTGAGTCATAAAAGCCATGTGACTAATCACATACTGCAGGACAATGACTTTATGTCAACACTGATTGGCCGATGACATCACAAAAACACAAACAGCCTCAAACCGTTCACTTCCGCCACTGTTATGTGATGTCAAATACAGCAGACAGGACAAATATACTGCTTGTTTAATGCTTTTAAGAGCTTCTAAATAAACAGGTACTGAAGAAACATCTACTATCATATAAATAAATTATCATGATTAAATATTTAATCATGATTAAGCACAAACAAACATGATGGGCTTCATGTCAGATACATACGCTAGTGTTCAAAGGTTTAGGGGTTGGTATGATTTTGTAATGTCTCTGAAAAACATTAAAAATAGTAAAATTGTGAAATATTTTTCTTTGTGAATACATGTTAAAATGTAATTTAATCCCATGATTTTAAAGCTAAATTTTCTGCTTTATTACGCCAGTCTTCAGTGTCACATGATCCTTCAGAGGATTCATTCTAATATGCTGATTTGCTGCTCAAGAAACATTTCTGATTATTATCAATGTTGAAAACAATTGTGCAATTGTTTTTCAGGGTTCTTTGATGATTCATTTATTTGAAATATAAATCTTTTGTAACATTATAAATGTGTTTACCATTACTTTTGATCAGTTTAATGCATTCTTTCTGAATAAAAGCACAGTGCTTTGCAAAAGTATTCATACCCCCTCATTTTTTTTCACATTTTTTATCGCTGCCATATGTTAAAATGCTTAAATTATTATTTTTTTCAATCTACACTCCATACACCATAATGGCAAAGCAGACCCCAAACTTTTGAACTTCTCTACATGTGTTGTCACATCACTGTTCATGGTATCACTCATTTAACCTGAAACAGAGCCAGTCTTTTCCAGGAGAATCTCCTGAATCATATTACTCACAGAAAAGCAAAATGCATTAAATTCAAGAGCAAGTCAGCAGAACTCCCACTCTTTGAATCTCTGTGTGAGTGAGAGTGTGTGCTGACTCAGGCTCTGACAGAGGCGAGAGAGAGACCTACGAGATGCTGAATTGTCACAGATTCTTACAGCAGTTTTCCTGAGGACACTCCTGTCACATCAGAATCATTTTCTGTCCATCACTAAAGCAATGTTTCGCTGGCCTGAGCCTCTGTTAACGCTGCTTGTCTTCTGTTCTGACTGCAGGCACCTAAGTCATGACGCAAGAGTGTCTGGATGCAGGAACGAGCCATAAAACTGAGCTATTCAGAACATAAATCAAGATTTTTACATTTTTTGTAGAACATATGAAAAGTGCTGTCTGTCGCAGTGCTGCTGTGGGTGTTTGCCAGAGCGTTACTGTGAGGATGCTAAGTTATTCTGAGCAGCTGTTCTGGATGGTTTCTAGGTAGTTTTTCTCAATGTCTTGTGTGAGAAGAGTCCTTAAAATGTCAACATAAAAAAAAAACCCTTTTATACTCTGTAACTAATGTTAGGAGGCTCATCAAATGTGATCCTGGACCACAAAACCAGTTTTAAGTAGCATGAGAATATTTGTAGCAATAGCCAAAAATACATTGTATGGGTTAAAATGATTGATTTTTCTTTTATGCAAATAATCATTAGGATATTAAGTAAAGATCAGTCAATTTCCTACTGTAAATATAGAAAAACTTAATTATTGATTAGTAATATGCATTGCTAAGAACTTTATTTGGACAACTTTAAAGGTGATTTTCTCAGTAATTTAATTTTTTTACACCCTCAGATTCTAGTCTTTCTTAAATAGTTGTATCTCACCCAAATATTGTCCTATCATAACAAACCATACATCAATGGAAAGTTTTTTTTATTGTATAAAATTTATTGTATAAATCTCAATTTCAAATTGACCCTTATGACTGCTTTTGTGGTCCATGGTCACAAATAAGTAATCCTAAATTTTACAACATTTTTAAGTTTTTAAAAATTGAAAAGATAAGTATGTTATATAAGACATGGAACATATTAAATATAATAAATGCTAATATATAGTAATGCTAAATCTAATGAAATTTTGAAGTAATTCAAAATGTAAATTATAATAATGCAATATAAAAATAAAAATATTACTATATTCCATAGTATATTTAATCAGTAACTCTAAATCTTGTAAAACTGTAATATTGTATTATTAAAATAAAATAAAATATAATATAATATAATAAACCAATAACTCTAAATTAATTTATTTTTTCGTTTTTAAAATGTAAAATATAATAATATTGGATAAAAAAAGTTTATATAATAATTCAGTAACTAAAACTTAATACAAATACAATTTAAAATTATTTTAAATATATAAAAAAAATGTAGGGCTATCAAATCATGATTATTAATATACAGTGCATACTGTATATATGTATATGTATATATAAATACATACTGTACACATAAATGTACATATTTAAGACATATTTACACACACACACACATATATATAAAATATATAATATATATATATTTATACATACATACATATACAGTATATTCGACAGCCCTTCAAAAATTTAAATATAATACTATCCAATCAACTTTTGTATCACATGTAAATAGAATACTGTATACTTTACATCTTCCAGTATTTCGTGTTACTTTGTGTGTTTGTTTTAAGATCCTGTCGAACAGTTTATATCCATGCATGGCTCATACTTCTTATTAATACTACACTCTGAGGCTATGATTACTCTTATCTAAAGCTGTAATAATGTCTAATGCAATAAATCTATTCTAATTACACTCCTCCAACAACCTGAAGACGTCCCACATGACTGCAGCTGTAATTTGCCTGAATGATTCATACTTGAGTGCTTTGTGCCTCTATCAGAAAGAGACACTGAAATGACCATCAGCATATCTGCCTGCGTACATTTGCTCTTTAGTAAAATCAATATTACGTTTCTTTTAGCACGAGTCCATCTAGCCATCAGCTGGACTGAAGAATGAACGTGTACGTGAACGTATCAGCAGATATGACAACAGACCTGCGATGCGGATGACGGCCCTCTCGGCCGGGTCCAGCACATCTCCCGAGGCGGATTTGGAGCGTTTGACCCGCTGGTGTTTGGGGAGGTTCCAGGGGAGCGTGTCTCCGGGACTCGGCGAGCCACTGCGCTCACTGGAGCTCTGCTCCACCGGAGGAAGATCCCTCAGCTTATCCCTGCGGCCGGCAGCCATCACCTGACAGATTCACAGCAGACATATGCATGCATAGAATCAATACACTTGATTTAATTATGCATGAAATACAGCATGCAGATCATAAACAAAAACACTGTTGAAGTGCCTGTGTGAAGTGAATTTTGTGGTTATTATGTGAAAACACTGTAGAAATGTTCCTTTTGTAATCTAACATATAGTAGGCTATATGTAGGTGAGTGCTGTAATGCAGAGTGAGGTGTAGTTAGCAGCTACAAGGATGACATTACTATAAATCCACCACCAGTTTTGAGGACCAAATGTGAAATTACATATAATGTAGTAAAAATAAATAAATACATAAATAAAACAGAAATATCATGTGAGACAGTGTATGGGCTACATTTGACACTTACATGTTGCATTTGATGTTTCCAATTTGTTTGCATAAAGTACGTTTTTGCCTTAAATTATAACACAGAATTAAAACCACTTAGAATTAAAATTTTAACATTTTAACATTTTTAAATTGTTAGAATTGTAAAATTTAAACATTTTAGATTTTTAAATATGTACATTTTAAATATAATAATATTTATAATATTAAATAATATAATATTAAAATTAATATTATTAAATTTTAAATATTAAATACATTTTAAATATTAGAAAATTAGAAAATTCTATATATATATATATATATAGATATATATATATATATATTTTTTTTTTTACATTTTTAACTTTTCAACTTTTACAATTTTTAAATGGGTATAAATTAGATTTTTTTTTCTCTCTCTCTCTTTTTTTTTTTTTTTTTTTTTTTTTGCAGATTTACTATTTATTCCAAAATGCAATAAATACAATGACCTAGAAATGAATTAAATTTATATCATATAAATTGTAATGGGGGGTCAACGAAGGTGGGATTCAAATGAAGCTTTATTAGAATATTAGGCAGGTCGTACAGGCAGAGGGTCATCAACAGTGACATACACAACGGAGGCAAGATGAAATCGTAATCGGTACACAGGCTAAAGGTTGGGGCTGGCAGCAGACAATAGGCAGAGTTAGTGATGTGTCGTTTGACACCGAGGCTTCGAAGCTTGTATCAAAAAAACGAAACATCTCACAGTAGAGCACTGTACCAGAGCTTGATTAGTTTTGCCATAACCACGTGATCTGTGACGTCCGAAGCTTAGTTTTTGCACACAACCACGTGACTGCTTCGTATTCTGATTCAAATAACGTAAACCCCTTGCACAGGTTTCAAGTGTCATTCACTTCTTTGTTAAGAATAAATCATAATACGAATAAATATGTACACGTGTAGTTTTGTGCACGTTCACTTTGTAGTAATCCCCGCTTCACAAGCACTTCAATTTAACATCTTCTTTATTTAATTTGATCATATATGCCTAAATGAACTATGCTTATCCTTTCATAAGTTTATTCAAATATGAATTAATTCATACGTTGTGTAAGTAATTTTTTTTTTTTCCTTTTCTTTACATGGATTTCATAGCACAAATTGGTTTATTATATGAAATGGTCCAAAAACCATCTGGACATCTGGGACGCAAAAGCACCTTTTTCCACCTTTTGACCACAAGATGTCATTACGGTGCAAAAAGCTTTGTGTTAAAAAGCTTCGAGTAGTGAACCTTTTTACCATACAGTTGAGGGGAAAGCCTTGGTGCTTCAAAAAGCTTCATTTTCCCATCACTAGGCAGAGTAAATCCAAACGACAGACAATGGCAATAAGGCAGGCAATCAATAAACGTAAGAACAAAGCCAGAGAAGTAAACCAGGGAAAACCACTCAGAAATGTCCACATAGCAAAACAAGTCTTCACACACAACTGAAAGTGAGCATGGCTTTTTATAGTCTGTGAGTAATGGCTGACACCTGTGCAGGTGATCAGCCCAGGAACGGGGTTATGGGAAATGGAGTCCATGAGAGAGTTCTGAGTTCCAATGATGGTTCCCTCTAGAGGTGATCGGAGAGACCCACAGAGGCATGATTTGTGACATAAATAATCCAAAATTAGGCAAAAAACAAAAATACCAGGTTGTTAAAATTGTCTGGTTCTTCAATGGAAGCTCTTATTGAGTAATTAAGCATAATCAAAGCAATTAAGATTATAAATATATATATATGAAGAGTTCAGATGCAAAAAAAACTAACATTTCAGTCAAAAATTAGATAATAATGCTCTCAACATATATTATACGTTTTACCTCAAACTTGCTAAAATCAGCCCCGATCAGAAGGACCGGTACTATACATCGGAGTCTGATAAAAATGCATTTTTTTTTAAAGAAAGACGTCAGATGGATTTAGAGGCTTTTGCATCCGAACTTCATATATATATATATATATATACAAACACACACATACCAGTTATAAGTTTATTACAGTAATTTTTTTTACATTTATTTGATCCAAAGTACAGCAAAAACAGTACAATTTAGAAATATTTTTACCATTTAAAATAACTGTTTTCTATTTGAATGTATTTTAAAATGTAATTTACTCCTGTGATTTCAAAGCTGAATTTTTAGCACCATTAATCCAGTCACATAATCCTACAGAAATCATTCTTATATTTTGATTTGCTGATCAAAAAACATTTATTATTATTATTATTATTATTATTATTATTATTATTATTATTATGTTGAAAACAGCTGAGTAGAATTTTTTTCAGTTTTCTCTGATGAATACTAAGTTCAGAAGAACAGTATTTATCTGAAACAGAAATCTTTTGTGACATTATAAATGTCTTTATCATCACTTTTGATCAGTTGAATGCATCCTTGCTGATCTTTGGATCTTTCCATTCATCAAAGAATCCTGAAAAAAAAGAACTCAACTGCTTTAAATATTGATACAAATAATAATGATAATAATAAATGTTTCTTGGACAGCAAATCAGCATATTAGAATGATTTCTGAAGGATCATGAGATACTGAAACGTGGAGTAATGATGCTGAAAATTCAGCTTTGATCACAGTAATCAATTTACATTTTAAAATATATTCAAATTATTTTGAATAGTAAAAATATTTCCAAATTGTATAGTATATAATTGTATATGTGTGTGTATATATATATATATATATATATATATATATATACTGTATTAGTTGGTGCTATAACACATGCAATGAAAAAATATTAAATGATATTTGAGTGATGATCCCTGAAGATCATGTCATGGTCAATAAGTCTCTAAAAATATCCAGAAATTTGACCTTTTTATGACAAGGCAAAGAAGCACATGACATTCAGCCACTGCTACTGAAGGTCAATCAAGCCACAAAAATGCATCAACATCCAGCGAATACCATGGAGGAAAATTAAACTGCAGAAAATATAAAATCATCTAGAAAAATCAAACTGCTTGATAAACCCTGGCACAGTCATGTTTTTGACATTTAAAAGAAAATGAACTCTTTACAATACTTTTGTGTTAAACTTAGGCTAACCAAGAGTAAATTATTAACCACAGCGCTGGCCAAGCCTGTCAGCAGTATCTAAAACATTTTCATATCACCCGCATTATAATGTAGAACTATGTAAAACGAGTGTCATATGTAAAACTTTATCCCTATCATATACATACTGTAAAAACAAGACACAGTTAACATCACCCTGAGTGTTTTATTGGACAGTGCAAAACACTGGACATAACCACTAACGCTAACTCTACATATTGTGAACGCTCCAAATTAGTGTTTTCACTGCAAATCCACATGCAAACAAGCACATGCTAGGTTATGATGCTTGTGTGAGCATGCAGATGTGTCATATAAAGACCTAAAGACAACAAAGGATGGAAAAAGCTGAGGAAATTAGATGTAAATGAAGTCTAACTACCTATTACACTGAAACTATTCATACCTGCAATGAATATTCAATGAACTCAGCAGGTTATATTTAATATGAACAAGTAATACAGAATGTTGCTATAACAACAAACAACTGTAGGAGTTGCTGAAAGTAGTCATGCAAAGAAACAAAACCATTCATTTTGGTTTATGTGAATAACTGTATAGTCAAAACTCTGCTAAAGTTGAAAGCCCCATTTCACACAACAGCTATGAAAATGTCACTATAGTGATTAATCAATACTCTCATGAAATAAACTGGTCATGCTTCTTTCCTCTAGTAAATACAGTACTTAACACTTCATGAATTTACTTACTGGACCTCAGTCAACATGAAAACGATAGCTGGTCTAAATATAGTTCCTGCTAATTATAGTTAAGGTATAGGCCTACGTAGCAGTCCAGGGTGCACAGATGTATATCTGATACAAAGCAGGAACACTTTACTTACTAGTTACCAAGTCATCAAGTGTTTTATAATGTCAGTTATGACAGCCCCATCATCTGCACTTAGCAGATAGAGTGATGCATGATGTACTGCAGACCTGATAGATACTGACAGATGTACAAAAACACCTCTTAGTCAACAGGAGATGAATTCAGACACATACAGAACTGCACAATATTATTTTGAGTGATTGATTGATCACAATTCCTCCAATTTTTTTTATTATTTCTATCAGACACTCTCTGAAAAAAGGTTCAAAAGTTGTCTTTGGGGTTGTAACTTTTCAATAGGTACAGATAGTTACATCATTTACCCCTAAAAGGTGCATATATCTAAATGGTACGTATGTGACCCTGGACCACAAAATCAGTCACAAAGGTCAATTTTTTGAAATTGAGATTTATACATAATCTGAAAGCTGAATAAATACGCTTTCCATTTGTGTGTGGACAATATTTGCCTATATACAACTATTTGAAAATCTAAATATTGAGAAAATCGCCTTTAAAGTTGTCCAAATTAAGTTCTTAGCAATGCATATTACTAATATTTTTGAATATATTTACAGTAGGAAATTTACAAAATATCTTCATGGAACACAATGTTTACCTAATATCCTAATGATTTTTGGCATAAAAGAAAAAGCTATTGCTACAAATATACCTGTTCTACTTAAGACTGGTTTTGTGGACCAGGGTCACATATTTGTACCTTTTCAGAAGGTACTGAAGTGGCAGCTTTTGTACATTTTTTCTAAGTGTATTGCAATGCAGTAAGGTTGACAGAACACTGTAAGAAAAACTAAATATTTGTTACCTGTTAAATTATGAATATTATATTTATTGTGTGAAAATGATTTTTAGACATTTTGTACAAATTATGAGCCTCAGATGTGGCATAATTTTCACCATGTATCTTGTTAGTATAACATACTTGTTTATCAAGGAGAAGGCAGGAAGAGGTTCAGTAAGAGTTGTCAGTGAGAGTTTGAGATGAAATATGACACGTTGTATAATTTTATTTAGCATACATAAAATAGAAAGTATGAAATGAGCCTTAGCAACAATGTAAAAATGATTCAAATGTCATTTCCACTACCATTATTTCCACTCCATACTGAATGGTGGAAATTATATTTAAAAGGTGGTACAAAGACGACTTCTGAATTTTTCTGTGGTGTATGTATATACACTGATGGACATTGTTAGTGGACAAATAGGGTATAAAAAGTGTGTTTTAATGGTGTTTCTAAAGGTCCACTGGGCCAAAAGTGCCCATAGCTGAAGAAACACCCATTTACAATGCAGATTTGCTGATGCATGAAGGCAATACTGATGTATCACATCTGAAATACAATAAACCAAACTGAGAAAAAAAATGCCTCTGGCTGATATGCACTATCATCCGCACTATTTTCGTACACAAAAACATAAGAAATTATAGCTATTTAAACACACGCCTATATTCATATTTACTTCACTACATTAAGCCAGTTTATAACCAAGTCATTCAGTACATAATAACTTTTCTAATATCTCTAATTATAAGGACATACAGTAGCGTTGAAGACTATCCATCACCTGAATACACCACTGCAAAACAAAGCAGACAGACCCACAGAACATCTGTCTACAAACGTATCTTGCATGCACCACTCTGTCCTCGTCTATCCTCACAATATGATATGAAATAAATATTAAACATCCCATAAACTGAATCTTAATAAAGATATGTAATGTCTCTGGTAGTCTACCGTATGTGCGGCTGGCAGCTCCCACGGTCCCGTCAGAGCAACATTGACGCGCTGGCGCGGCGGGACACGCTCTCTACTTCAGGGGGAATTACTGATATCCACGCACGGAAATAATGAAGGCTCGCGGTGCGGTCAGTCTGCCGCAGGCAGAACAGCTGAAATGCAAAAACTGCAGTGCTGTGCGGCGTCCACATGCACACACCATCCCACAGCACTCGCTATAACGTCAGCGATCAATGATTAACCCGTGTAAAACAGCGACCCATTGCGCCAAAAGCGCTGCCATAAAGATGATTGAACGATACCGGTTTGTTTCCGCTGCAGTGGTCTCGGACCTTCTGATGATGATCACATCCACTGAAGGACTCTAGAGTCCAGATCTGACGGGGGTTTAACACGACAAATGGTTAAATTAAAGAGACACGAGGAGAGGTGGACACGCAGGTGTGTAAGTTTAAGTTCACAAAATAATGTCATTTAAACATTAAATAAAGTCATTTATCTGTGATGCTATATGTTCATGTTTTTTCTGCTTAGACACGTCTAGGTCACCATGCATTTATAAACTGTAAAAAATACTGTCCTGTAGATAACCTAGATAAATAGATTTCCGTGTCATTGTTTAGAAACTCGTTGCTTATAGTAAGTCTTAAAAAGTCAGTCATCTAATTTGGTTTCTTAAAGACTGGTCATAACTGTGTAAAGTCAGTTACAAAAAGATAGATTGGCCTAATTTGAGTCACAACAATAAGTCTGATTATCTCTTGGTTAATTGCTAGTTGGTCTGTTCAAACTAGTTATTAAGACATTCTTAACATAGAAGCTATATTTATGCCACCATGTTTTAAGACATAGTTGCTGTTAATATAGAAGAAATAATCAGTCATGACACAAAATTACACAATGCTGTAGAGGAGTACAGAGTACCTCACCATGTTCTCATCTCATGGGTTAAAAATCTGCAAATTAAAGCAATTTTAATGAAGTTTAATAAAATGTTACATTTTCCAGTAAAAGATGATACATTTTGCATGACCCTTCTTGGTAATCACAGAGGTCAGACGTTTCTTGTAGTTAGCCACCAGGTTTGCACACATCTCAGGAAGGATCTTGTCCCACTCCTCTTTGCAGATCCTCTCCAAGTTATTAAGGTTTCAAGGCTGACGTTTGTCAACTCAAACCTTTAGCTCCTTCCACAGATTTTTTATGGGATTCATTTGCTTCTTCTTGAGCCACTCCTTTGTTGCCTTGGCTGTGTGTTTTAGGTCATGCTGGAATACCCATCCATGACCCATTTTCAATGGTTCTCACCCAAGATTTGATGGTACATGGCCCCATCTATCATCCCTTTGATGCAGTGCAGTTGTCCTGTCCCCTTAGCAGAAAAACACCCCCAAAGCATAATGTTTCCACCTCCATGTTTGACAGTGGGGATGGTGTTCTTGCGGTCATTCCTCCTCCTCTAAACACGGCGAGTTGAGTTGATACCAAAGAGCTGGATTTTGATCTCATCTGACCACAACACTTTCACCCAGTTCTCCTCTGAATCATTCAGTGTTCATTGGCAAACTTCAGACGGGCCTGTAAATGTGCTTTTTTCTCTGCAGGATTTTAGTCGTTCACGGCATAGTGTGTTACCAATTGTTTTTATGGTGACTATGGCCCCAGCGGCCTTGAGAAAAGATCCTCCTGTGTAGCTCTGAGCTGATTCCTCACCGTTCTCATGATCATTGAGACTCCACAAGGTGAGATCTTGCATAGAGCCCCAGACAGAGGGAGATTGACAGTTATTTTGTTTCTCTTCCATTTGCGAATAATCGTACCAACTGTTATCACCTTCTCACCAAGCTGCTTGGCGACGGTCTTGTAGTGCATTCCAGCCTTGTGTAGGTCTACAATCTTGTCCCTGACATCCTTGGACAGCTCTTTGGTCTTGGCCATGGTGGAGAGAGGAAACTGATTTATTGATTGCTTCTGTGGACAGGTGTCTTTTATACAGGTAACAAGCTGAGATTAGGAGCACTCCCTTTTAGAGAGTGCCCCTAATCTTAGCTTGTTATTTGTATAAAGACACCTGGGAGCCAGAAATCTTGCTGATAGGGGGTCAAATACTTTAAAAAAGCGTTTTTCAGGAATTATAATTAAAATTATAGACTGGTCATTTCTTTGTCAGTGGGCAAACGTACAAAATCAGCAGGGGATCAAATAATTTTTTCCCTCACTGTACATACTTATTCAAAAATGTAGCTAACTAGAGAGTTGCTAATATATTTGATACTCATTAAAACTACAAAGTAGCCAGAAATACATTTAAATATAGTAACTAATTTCATTTACTCAAAAACTTAACACCACTGCAATGTAGACAAATTGTAATAAAGAGTAACATTAGTGTAAAGGGAAATGTCTGCAAACCTAAACAAAACATTCTAGTCTCATAAAATTACATTCCTAGAACCAAAACGTGTTAGCTGGGTATCTAACAGTTTAGCAACAACAATGAGGAAGACTATTTTCATAAATTGCATTCTTGGATGCTTTTAAACATTTTTACTATTTTAAAGAGTTTTTTATTCATTTTTGTAAAGAAATAGATATTACCACAGTGCTTGGCCAAGTTTCTGATCAACTTATAGGATTAGGTCAATCACATGAAGCATGCTTCTTCACTAAAGATCATTATGAAAAATATGAAGAATTTAAAAACAATTACACAGCCACACAAGCTTGACAAGGGATAAAAAACAATTAAAGTATCAATGCAAGTGAGTTCACAATGGGACATGGTGATGCTCACTTTCAAATGCAACGTATGGATACAGGACCATTTCAAATGTGAACAGTGTGTTTGATTCACCTTGAACTCATGGATTTTAATTAGCCGATACTGCTTATTTTCCCCTCAGGTTTATCATTTATTTAGAAAATAGGCACAATTGTACACTATGGCAAAGAATGCCATAAATAAAGGACTGCATTAATGTGCATAAATTCTTGCAATCACAAAACTTTGAAAAATACAACATTTAGATAGATGATGTTAACGTTCTAATGTGTGAATGTGCAAGTTGACATGAACACTGCAAAACAATCCAGGAACTGGATTAAAATATACATTTCTTCAAGCAACTGTGAAACAGTTTTTAATGTTACTTATGCTTTGGTTTCAAAGCCAGAGCTTCGAGATTAGCCGGACCGCCCCATACTGTCCCAAACACACTTCTCTCAGTTTGAAGGGCTTCACCCAGGGGAAGCTCTCTTCCTGAGACAACAACCTTCTTGACCGCCTGAATCACTGGAGCTGGGCCCTTAATGAACTGAGTCAGCCACTGTTCGGCATGAGCCAGTGCATTTTCCTCACTAGAAGAGCAATGGAGCACCTCATCAACCAGTCCTATCTGTTTTCCAAAGTCTGGATCGACCTTTTTAGCCCCGCTTAGCAGTTTTAAGGCAGTCTGGCTGCCAACAATACGAACTAGTCTCGCAGCTCCTCCCCATCCAGGTACCAAACCCATATACTTGTGGACAAACTGGATAACACCATCAGACATCATCAACCTGGAAACAGAAATAAAATGATGACATTCTGTTATGACAGGATATTAAAATACAATTCAAAGGGGTTATGTTATCAGGAACTGAATTTCCTCTAATCTTTTGAGAAAAAGAGCATTCACTAAAACCAAACTTGTTTTAAAGCCAGACTTGATTCCTTTAAACACTTAAATAAGTCAAAACACATCTTTGTACCTGAAGTCACAGGCAGTGGTGAGTTCTGCTCCTCCACCCAGAGCTCTTCCCTCCACCAGTGCCACTGAAATAAGCGGCAGCCTACCTGAAAGAACAGGAGTTTAGGACACTGGAGAAATCAAATAGATCTGCACAGGTGTGAAAATAGATGATCATGATTTCTTTGTGCATCATCACATGCTAGACAATATAGACTTGAACACAGATTGTGTCCAAGTGCACTATTGAGGGAACGGTCATTTTTAGTGCACCTTTAAAATAAAGCATCTTTACTGGCATCAATGGTTCCATGAAGAACCAATAGAAACTTTCCATTGCGCACGGGTACATTAAAATGGAAAAGAGGGGTTATAATAAATAAACACAAATTACAAGTTACAATAAACTCTGAAAGGAATGATTAAACATAGTAAGGTAGTTGTTAAACAGTTAGTTCACCCAAAAATGAAAATTAGCCCATGATTTACTCATCCTCAAGGCATTCTAGGTGTATATGACTTTCTTCTTTCAAATGAATCCAATCAGAGTTATATTAAAATGTCCTAGCTCTTCCAAGCTTCATAATGGCAGTGTTTCTGTTCATCAGTCCAAAAGAAGTCCAGTGAAGCGCATCCATAATAAAAAGTGCCTCATACGAATCTGAGGGGTGAATAAAGGCCTCCTGTAGTGAACTGATGTGTTTTTGTAGGCAAAATATCCATATTTAAAACTTAGTAATCACTTTTCTTTGGCTTATGTGTAACGGGGGCCAGCGGTAGGTGCTGTGCAGGTAAATCTCACTCCCCTGATTTCAAGAGGTGCACTAGCAACTGACGCTAGAGGCTGCAGTCTTTAGCCTCCTTGTTAGTGCGCCTGCCTCCCATTCCAGAGACCTGCTCGGAGCGGGTGCGAGTAGGACCCTGGTGTAGGGGTTACACATGGATGACGTATTACGCTGGCGTTGTGCACCGAAGCACAAAAAAATAGTCATGAATTAGAAGTACAAAAGAAAATTTGTAAAGAAAAATGTTGGAGGATTTCGATATAAGCCAAGAGACAGGTTTTCCTTTGCTAAATCAGGAAAGTTTGCTTCCTTTGCTCCTGCAAACAAACGTTGGTTTTTGTGAGATCAGCAGCGCATGCACTATGCATACGTCCTATGCCAACTGACCAGAACAGCTTACACATATGACAGTTAGCAAAAGTTAGAGAAAAGTGAATGTTATGTGTTAAATATGGATATTTTCCTTACAAAATGCATCGATTCACTACAGGAGGCCTTTATTCACCCCCTGGAGCAGTGTGGAGTAGGGGTGTGCAATATATATAATCTGTTTTATTGACATTATCGAGTATAATGCGAAAAACGAACAAAACACACCTACAGAGTGCCCACATAACGTTACATTACCTGATGAAATCTAGTAAGCACGCATTTAGAATGCATTCTTTTACTGCATGATTCAGTCTATTAAAATGCATTTAGAATGATCACAGAATTTAAGATATGGGGCCGAAAATGCATATATACTTAGTTAAACAATATCACACGAAGAGTGCCGTTTTTTCCTTTAAAAATCAGCATGACTACAAATGTGATATTGTTTTTATACAACAGTTTAATAAATAAGAAGTTAATATTAATATAACTTACATATTAGACAGCATATTTCCTGTTTTTGCTTAATTTCGCCAACACAGCCACAGCACTGTTTTGCATCTCTGAGCAACATGAAGGTGTTTTGTTTCTGAATGAATCAACCGTTTAAATGATTCGGTTCAATCGCAATGACCCACTTATTAACAGCGACCACCTACTGGCCGTTTTAATTTCTCAATCAAAGTATCTTTTCACTTTTAAAATAATTTCAAATATAGCTGCATTATCATGTATAAATGCATCTAAATGCCATTTATATGCAACTTCTGCAAAGTCATTTATGTTGATACTGATTCAATTTGTTTAGTAACAGCCTAAGTGTATTATTATTATAACTGACTGATTAAATGTAAGAATTAGACTCAAAAGATGCACACTTTTAGAAAAAAAGGCTTTATAAAGCAATCACTGCTAAACATTTTAGTTAACTTAAGCACAATACACATACAGCAAAATATTGTCTAATTATCGTTTTTAATAAAATCCCAGAAAATATTGAGATATTATTTTTTGTCAATAAGTAGTAGTGTGGAGCACATTTTATTATGGATGGATGCACTTTATTGGACTTCTTTTGGACTGATGAACAGAAACACCTGCCCACTGCCATTACAAAGCTTGGAAGAGCCAGGACAATTTTTAATATAACTTTAATATAGATTGGATTTGACTGAAAGAAAAAAGTTATATACATCTAGAATGCCTTGAGGATGAGTAAATGATAGGCTAATTTTCATTAACCCTTTAAGTTTAGGTATGGGTTTAAGGATAAAAATATCTAAAATATAGTCTTGTAGAATAAGACATTAACATGCTTTTTAAGTACTAATAAACAGAAAATATGCTACTAATATTCATAGTGAGAATTGGTTCTTAAAATAAAGTGTTGATGCAAAATATTCTTTAGATTACTGAAATGCTCAAAAATGGTTCTTTAAAGAATTGTTCCCTGAAAGTTTCTATGGCATTGTTGTAAAAAAAAACTGTTTTTTGGACATTTTATTTTTGAAAAAAATAGTGGAAATTACTGAGCACACTTATTCAATCCCATAATCCTATTTCAAAAGAAAGGACAGGAGCTAAATTTCTTTACATTGCTACTATATTGCATCTGGTTTCTGCTTAATCTGCTTGTTTCTTTGGACAGACCAACCTGAGGAGTCTTGTGAGAGTGTTCTGCATGAACTCACACATCTTCATGCCATCCTGAAAAACACAACAAACATTATATCAACTGAAAACAGTGCATGTGTTGTCAGTCAGTGTGATGTTCTTGTCAGTTTCACTGAGGTTCACTTATAATGTTAGACAAGATTCGTTTTTATTTATTTATTTTATTTTAATTTTTTTCTATTTTGTTGTTGAAATCCAGGCCTAATTTTTAAGAACTAAGTTTTTAGTTCTTAACGTTACAATATGTTCTCTGAGTACAATTTACTGTTTTTATTTCAACAGATAGTGTAATGATAATGTAAAGACAGTATGAGCTTTAATTGGTAATGGGACTATGACAGGCATTCTCACATGTGGGTTTGCTATGGCTCTGACTGCATTGAGATCAGATCCAGAGCAAAAGGTTCCAGCAGCTCCCTGCACAATCACAGCTTTCCCTTCTGTCCAAGTCTCAAGTTCACACACCCGCTGCTCCAGTTCAAGCATCATGCTGCCTGAAAAAACACATGCAAGCCAATATGACTGTCAAACACCAAATCATCTCAAGGAAACTTCAGACACTTTTATGTCCCAGGAGCTGACTTTTTTTTTAAGCTTTAAACCTGCACTGTATGCTTTTTTTTCTTTTTTTCTTTCTCATAATTAACCATGTTTTTTCATAATTGCATTTACTTTTCAGATATGTACAGGTTTTATTTGATTTAACTCTTGTCCCAGATTTAGACTTAAAATAATAATAAAAAAAAAAGTTCAGAAAAACATGAATTGCTACGTCTTAAAAACAGAAATCTTGTCAAATTATCCCAAATGCTACAAATATTATTTGTATAAACTGCTATTATTAATAAATAATATTTGACAACATTATTTGTGTGAAGCTCCTTAGTGAAGTACCTGAGAAAGCGTTCATTCGCGCTGGATTGTTGACAGTGAGCACCGCAATGCCAGAATCCTGCTGCTTCTGGAGGTCTATGGATCCTCCTGAGAAAGCCTGCAGCTTTTTCCTGATGCTCTCAGCGGATCCGTTCGTGTGGCTGCAGACGGTTCGGTTCTGCTGAAGGATTCTCCTCACGGCACTACGGCTCTGGATCCAGCAGCACCGAGCAGCTCCGCACACACTCATGATGATGCTCTCTGTACAGAGAGATACATGTAACGTTACGCAGGATAAACAACGTAACAAGCACTCACCTCTGCCGTAATCAAGCGGTAGGTAACTGTAATATAATACTTCAAATAATTAAAATAAATGAAAATACATAGTACTTTGTCACTCTTCAATGGTCTTTTATATTGGTCTATTTTAATGTAAGTGTTTTAATGTTTTAAACGAGTACTTGACCTGTTACGAGCCGTCGGGGTAACTTTAAAAACGGTCCTGAAAGAAACAAAGTATTGATATATAGATCCCGCCTTACTTGCACCTCACATTCCTAAATAACTACTGCTATATGCACTTTCAACGTGTTAAAGATCACAAACATATAAAAGCTGACGAAATGCCCATTGGAGATACCGATGGGTTTTTTCAAATTAGTTTTCAAGGTAATGCTTCAAATGTCCACAAGGTAGCGCTGTTCCTCAATACACTCTGCATGGGCAGACTGCATGCTGTGTTACAGTTCTGAAGACCATAAACATGGTATATGGTACTGTAAGGTTTATATGGTATTAAACGAATATATTCCAATAATTTATCACAGTATGGCATACAAATGTTTTTATAGCCTAGGATTGAATGTCACGTAGGCTATATGAATGTGTTTTTTTTTAAGTAAACTCAGAGATTATATATTTAACTTTTAGATGTTTTAGATGAAAATATCAACGTTTTTTTTTTCTCCTCCAGCCAGTAGCACAAGAAATAGCTTTGCTCACCTTAACAGCATCAGACTCCATGTGGATCGCTGCTGTGATTAGATACTGACCTTGTAAAGGGCTGAGACTTAACCTTACCTGACCTTCTACTTGATTCCCCAGTTTAACTTACAACAAATGCATTTCTCCACAACATGACTTAAAGATGTAAAACATAGGCTAGTTGTCGAAAAACTATGTTGGAAGTGTATGATGGAAACAATTTTATCTCTCATTGTGTATTCTGTACAGTTTTACATCACAGACTTGTTGACATTACGGAAAAAAACGCATTAATTATTTATTAGATAATATTTATAGTTTATAGACCCTTAAGGTTTTAGGTTTCACCGTCACCATAGTACAGACTACGGGCGTCTGCCCGCGTATTTTTATCTGGCGCCAAACAGACGCTCGCGAATAGAAGTTCTTCGTCTGAGACAACCGTAGCAACAGTAAGCTGTCATTAATCACTTTATTTTAGCTTAAGACATTTTTTTAAAGTTGACGTTTTGTTTTAAGATGACATTTACTTAACTGTTTAGCATCTCCTCAGATGGTCGCTAGTCCATAGGTTACACTTAAAATGTCATTCATTCATTTACTTATTTATGTATGAATAAATGTTTAAAATAACCTTTAAGATAAACCATATGCCCGCCAAGGTATTATGTACATGTAATATAACCAGAAACAATGGTACAAAAATAATGTACCATTATATATTTATACCAAAACCCAAAAAAGTGCAGGAACAAACACATGGAGCTTTTAGATGACAGTCAAGTGTCGTCAGATTTCAGAATGCTCAGTGACAGGTCGACAGATGCTTCATCTTTCTGTCGCAGATGCCTATGTTGGGCCTCTGGCTTCCTGTTGGGAAAGATGTTTGAGTGAAGCAGAATAAATGCGGTCAGGGATGAGCTGATTTGCGCCTGGGGAAGGTGATCTTTGTCCTGGCATGTCGGCTAAGGTTTTCTGACAGGATGCTGCAGCTGCGAAAACATTTTTTCTGGCTTAATTCTGTATGCAACTACAGAGAGCAAAGGTTGGAGTCTTAATGTGTACACTAGCTGACTGACTAAAATAGAGTTTGGGATCCAGGCATGTGATGTACAAAACAAATTCAGTATGTAAAATTAACTGTACTTTGGACATTGTATTTAAAGTGACGTTTTTAGAGGCATATTGGGCCCACATGGCTATTAAGAAAGGGCTTAGGAGGAAAGCAGGTTTAGTCATCATTTAATAGTGTATTGCTAGCGCATGTGCCTTTAATCAAATAAATTCTTCTGCTTTTATTTACAAAATCATAGAGGTTCTAATCTTGTCTTGCTCAAATAGAAATAAGGTGAAGGGTTACTGCTATTGAAGCCCATTTCCGCCACTGAATAAAACATTTTAAGAAAGGTAGCTAATTGCGACTTTTTATCTCACAATTCTGACTTTTTTCTCACAATTGCATGATATGAAATCACAGTTGCGAATTATAAAGTCAGAACTGCAAGATATAAAGTTAAAATTTGGGGAAAAAAGTAAATTGTGAGATATAAACTTGTAATTCTAAGAACATGTAAATCAAAACTGGACTTTATAACTCGCAATTGCAAAAAAATCTGAGAAAAAAAGTCAGAATTGCTTGAAAAAACATTTGTGAACTATAAAGGTAAATTTTTGGCAAATAACAGTCTTTTTTCCCTTCAAAATTAGATTCAGTAACTCACAATTGTTAGTTTATATCATGTAATTCTGAGAAAAAACTGAATTCTGAGAACATGCAAGTCTCAACTTTTTATCTCACAATTTTGACTAGTTTTATCACAATTTTCACAAATCAGTCTTTTTTTCTCTCTTTAAAACTGGATTTTTCTAAGAAAAAAAGTCAGAATTGCATAAAAAAAAGTCAGAAATGCAAGATATAAACTAAAAATTCTCTAGTTTTTATATATCATGTTTATATCATGCCACTCTAAGAAAAGTCATAATTGTGAGTTTTTATCATTCAGTTCTGACTTGCAAGTAGTAAAAACTGCTGTTTAATTGTGTCGTTGTTCAATCTCAGGAAGAGACCTACTGTTTCAAAGCAAAGTATTTACTTAAAATAATTAATTGCAAAAAATTATATATATAAAAAATCAATTATTTATTACCATCTGCAGTAGCTCCAGACAAGACCAAACAGATTATGAGTAAAACACATCCTACAACTAGAAATGAGTGTCCATATTTTATTTTATAAATGCTGAATACAGTTTTTATTTTTATTTGTGATATTATCAAGAAAAAGGACTGCGAAGGCATTGTCTAAATGATATGTCTTACATCAGATAAGCATGTAAACTGAGCATAGAATCCGTCAGTTTCTGTAATAACATGAGTCAGTCGTTTTGGTAAAGTTGTTAAAAGATATTCTCAATCAGACATCAGACCTCACACACAAACGAGGCCACGTGAAGCACGGACAGAAAACAGTTCTACATCGGCAGCTATAAAATATAATGGCAACAGACTGATACTGGTTCATAACAGAAAACATCATTATATGCACTTGTAAGTCAAATTGGTAGAAATGAAATGTACATGTAAACCAGTCTTTGAGAAAAAAGAATGAAAAGGCAGTTTGATTTCATGGTTATAGAAATGTAAACAACAAAATCATCATTTGGACAGTCATTGTTGGCATTTACACAGGTAATCAGGCTACATGTACAGCTTTAAAGGCATTGGACGTAATCTAACGGCCATTTAGATGACGGTCTCTGTGTGAAAGGCGGAGTAGGTGAGTGTTTGTCGCTGGGTGAAGACTGTGGGTGGTGTTGTTGGTGGAGGTGGCGGTGAGGGCGTTGATGCAGATGAGACAGACGAGCGGCTAGCCCAACGAGAGGGCAAACGTCTCTTTGCCGGACATGCAGGCCGTGAAAAACTCTTCTTGATAGCTACGGAGGACTCTTTGCATTGCTGTTGAGACAAATATCTTTATGAAATCTCACTGGATTTAAATATTCCTGTCAACAGCACAGTTTTTGAGAAAAAAAAAAAAGTCATAATTGTTTGAAAAATGTCAGAATTGTGAGATTTTATATATATATATATATACAGTTGTGCTCAAAAGTTTACATACCCTTTGCAGAATATGCAAAATGTTAATTATTTAACCAAAATAAGAGGGATCATATAAAATTATTTTTTATTTAGTACTGACCTGAATAAGATATTTTACATAAAAGACATTTACATATAGTTCACAATAGAAAACAATAGTTGAATTTATAAAAATGACCCTGTTCAAAAGTTTACATACCTTGATTCTTAATACTGTGTTGTTACCTGAATGACCCACAGCTGTTTTTTTTTTTTTGTTTAGTGATAGTTGTTCATGAGTTCCTTGTTTGTCCTGAACAGTTAAACTGTCTGCTGTTCATCAGAAAAAATCCTTCAGCTCTCAAACCAATTCTTTAGTTTTCCTAGTATTTTTGTGTATTTGAACCCTTTCCAACAATGACTGTATGATTTTGAGATCCATCTTTTCACACTGAGGACAACTTAGGGACTCATATGCAACTATTACAGAAGGTTCAAACACTCACTGATGTGAGACATGCATTAACATGCATTAAGAAATGTGTACATTTTGCTAATTTTGTGTAAATATCATATTTTTTTTCATTTAGCACTGCCCTTCAGAAGCTACAGACAATACTTGCATGTTTCCAAGAAGACAAAATTAGTTAAATTTACCATGATCTTCAAATTTCAAAAGTTTTCACTTTTGTTTGTTCAGGATAAACAAGGGACTCATGAACAACTATCACTAAACAAAAAACACAGCTGTGGGTCATTCAGGTAAAAATACAGTATTAAGAATCAAGGGGATGTAAACTTTTGAACAGGGTCATTTTTATAAATTCAGCTATTGTTTTTTCTTGTGGACTATATGTAAATGTCTTTTATGTAAAATATCTTATTCAGTAAATAAAAAATAGCACGCATTTTATATGATCCCTCTTATTTTGGTTAAATAATTAACATTTTGCAGATTCTGCAAAACTTTTGATATATATATAAAGAGTTCAGAGTTAAAAGCCTCTAAATCCATCTAACGTCTTTCTTTAAAAAATGCATTTTTATCAGGCTCCGATTGGGCTGAGGCTGGGATTTTAGCAAGTTTGAAGTAAAAGTATTTGATGGACATATAATAGTGTCGAGAGCATTCACTCAGTATCATTATCTCATTTTTAACCAAGATGGCTTTAAGGGGGTTTTGCCTCTGAACTCTTCATATATATATATATATATATATATTGCAAGAAAAAATTTAGAACTCCAAATTTTTCTCACAATTGTGAGTTTATATAATGCAATGGACCTTTTTTACATTTCCGGGTTTCTCGGCAGCAGAAGTCGTCATAGTTGGGTTAACTTCGAGAGCAATGAATGGGAGAGTACCGCAAATATATTTTTTGCATTCTGATTTGCTCAAACAGCAAAAGAAAAACACCACGATAGTGTTTTCACAGCTTTCAAAAAGAGGAAAAAAATTGAGAGAGACTGATAACAGCAATCAGAAGAACAATGTCAAATATACGTCTCTCCCATAGATGCTGCATTAGAAACGCCCTTGCATTAATGTTACTTTGTTTTTTGTAATTTGAAGAATAGGTGATATAATACAAAGTATAATGTCTTAAATGTTCATAGATTTTTAAAAAAAATCAAAATACAAAAAACTTTTGAGGATTTACAATGCTGATGACTGTTGAAACACGCCATCACAGTCCTGTGAAAAGGGTCTATTCTGAGAAAAAAAGTCAGAATCGTGAGTTTATATCACAGTTCTGATTTCATAACTTGTAATTTCAAGTTTATATCACAATTCTGAGGAGAAAAAAAATCAGAATTGCAAGTTTCTGACGGGAGACATGTCAATCTTTTTTTTTCTCAAAATTGGACTTTATAACTGGCAACTGCAAGATTTTTTTTTGAAAAAAAAAAACAATTCAGAACTGTGTGGAAAAAGTCAGAATTGTGAGATATAACAATGGAAAAACTTTATATCTCACAATTGCAAATTTTCTCACAATTTTTGCAAATGGCAATATTTTTCCCCCCTCAAAATTGGACTTTATAACTAAAAGTCAGAATTGTGAGATATAAACTTGCATTTGCGAGAAAAAAAGTCAGAATTGCTAGTTTTTTCCTGCATTTGTGAGTTTGTGTCACACAATTCTGAGAAAAAAGTCAGCACTGTGAGTTTATATCTCGCAATTCTGACTTTATAACTTGTGAGTTCTGGATTTAAATATTCCTGTCAACAGCACAGTTTTTAAGAAAAAAGTCAGAATTGTGAGAAAAGTGTCACAATTGTGAGATAAAAATAAATATTGCAAGAAAAAAAGTTAGATTTGCGAGTTTTTCTCGCAATTTTGAGTTTATATCATGTAATAGACCTTTTTCACATTTTTGGGTTTCTCAGCAGCGGAAGTCGTCATAGTTGGGTTAACTTTGAGAGCAGTGAATGGGAGAGTACCACAAATTTTTGCATTTTTGCACAAAGTATAATGTCATAAATGTTCATAATTTAAAAAAAAAATCTAAATATAAAAAACTTTTAAGGATTTACATAGCTGATAACTTTTGAAAAAACGCCATCACAGTTTTGTGAAAATGGTCCATTCTGAGAAAAAAAAAGTCAGAATCCCCTCAAAATTATATCTTGCAATTGCAAGAAATTTTTAAGAAAAAGTCAGAATTGTGTTTAAAAAGTCAGAATTTTGATAAATAATAATAATAATAATAAAAAAAAAAGTTTTATCTCACAATTCTGAATTTTCTTGCAATTTTTGCAAATGGCAATCATTTTTTCCCCTCAAAATTGGACTTTAAAACTCGCATTTTCAAGTTTGTATCTCACAATTCTGAGAAAAAATTGGGAGATTATTTCTCGCAGTTCTGACTTTATAACTTGCATTGCTGTTGAGACAAATATTTTTATAAAATCTCACTGGATTGAAATATTCCTGTCAACAGCACAAAAGTGCCTTCATGTACAGATCTGTCACAGAAGTGTGAATGAATCTCACAAGAACTGTCAGGATGTTTCCGTTCAAATCAAATGAAATTATGCTTTGCATTAATTATTCTTATTAATGTAATTCAATCTATAATGCAAACCTATTGTGTATAATGCTGAGAAATATTATTTAAATTGTGAAGTAAAATAATAAAGCTGAATTTTGATACAACAGGATGATTTTCATAACTGCAATAGAGTAATGAGAACTTGGGGGAGGGCGTGCTTAATTGTCATGGAAAAAATCATTACAATTCCACATACAGATTAAAAATATGTAGACTATAATTTTGTATTTTTCCATTTAAAGGCAGTGGCTGAACTTTTGTCTCCTGCACATGTTTTCCATTTTAGAACTAAGTTAAAATAAAAGAACTGATTAAATCTCACTAATGCTTTTCTGACTCATCTGACAGTCATTTTGAGCCATTTTGCTGTGTAATTTACAAAAGCAAGCAGTCCGTGCAGAGGACTAGTTTCACTAAGACTCCTGGCCATGCTACATGTTTCTGTAATTACACCACATACCTTGGCCTCCTATAAAAAACAGTTAATTGAGCTTTTCTAAAGAGACATGAAAGATGTAAATTAAACTTGGTGCCACTAATTCTTTTTATTTCAGACCGTGAAGGAAATGCCCCAGTTTCAACAATAAGAAGCTTCTGGGCTCCTCGCTTTGAGCAATCTGCCAATATTTTCGGACAGAAATTCAACTTAAGGCATTTTAATTGTGCTGCTTAGATGGTTTTGTGGGAACGAGGTATTTTAGCTATAAATTCTAAATATTTCCAGACTTGAGAAAAGACTTTCAGTTGTAGATTAAAAAGAGATTTGTATAATCTTTCTAAGCATGTTACTAATGTTACTGTTATTTGGCACTGAGAACAAACTCTGATCACACACATTCACCAGTTACTGTGCCTATAGCACTCCTAGAGACCACGAGACCATAAAGACCAAGAGTTAGGTCACCCAAAAATGAAAATTCATTTATGTCATTAATTACTCACCTTTGTGTTATTCCAAACCTGTAAGACCTTTGTTCATCTGCGGAACATAAATTAAATTCATGAAATCCAAGAGCTCTCTGAGTCTGACCTTCTATAGACAACAAAGGTCCTTCCACATTTACAGCCCAGAAAGGTACCAAAAACGTCAACAAAATGTGACATCAGTAGTTCAATTGTAATTTGATAAAGCTATGAATACCTACATTGTGCAAAAATAACAATAACAGTCAAAAATAACTTATAACTTATTCAACTATTCTTCTCCTCTGCGTCACCCTAGCACCATTTTGGAGAGTATTTTGTGCACAAAAAGTATTCTTGTAGCTTTATAAAATTACAGACTATTTTATTGATGTCCTTACTACCTTTCTGGGCTTTGAACGTGGTAAGAACCAATGCCGTTTATGGAAGCTAAGAGAGCTTTTGGATTTTAGCAAAAATATCTTAATTCGTCTTCCGAAGACAAACAAAGATCTTATGGGTTTGGAACAATATGAGGGTGAGTAATTAATGACAGAATTTTCATTTTTGGATGAACAAACCCTTTAACCATGTGTATATTCACAATACAACACATGCTCTCAGACATTTTAGCAAATGCACTGGGAACAAAGTGACCTCTAGTGCTACTTAAATGGATAGTTCACCCAAAAAATAAAATTCTGTCATCATGAACTCACCCTTCACTTGACAGTAACCAGAAGAATGACAGTACTCTAGGATGTGTAAATAATGACAGAACTTTCATGTTTGGGTGAACTATCCCTAAAATACACTGTAGTCATCTAGACTTGCACCTCATATACCTCTCCAGGTGAGTTTAGCATGTATTTGAATGTTTGCAGTTCGGGTGAAAGTGTGTGCTTTTGTGGCTTGAATGGCATGGGTCTATGTGTGGGAGTGTGTGCAGTACTAACCTGCACTGTTACATGTGTCTCTTTGTGGGCTATGACCTGGTGGTGCGGTGTGTGTGTTAGTCTCTGACTGGATCTAGGGTCATGTTGCATATCCAACATTTCCAAGAGGTCCACTAGATCTTCCTTTTTCCCTGGACTGGGCTGTGACTGCTGCTGCTCCTGAGATCTCTCCAAATCCTCATAATTTTTGAGAATCCTCTCAACAGCTCCGTAGTTGGACCTAGACTCCATCGGACGAGGATAGGCTGCTAGCGTTGAAGGCTTCCATGGATTTTCATCTAGAATCCGAGATCTGGTGCAACACGTGTCCTTTTTTGCATGTTTGGGTTTTTTGTCTGCTTGTTGTTGGTCTGTACCAACATCCAGAACTTTACTGGACCTTTCCATCTGGGTTTGGAGTTGTGGTGGACTTACAGTCAGTTCAAAGCGTTTTTCTCCAGCACTTGGGACAAGCTGGTCAACTGAAATTGGTGTGGTCTGTAAAGGCTTAACCTCACTGTCTTGCTTTAGACTAAGTTCCTTGTGCAGAGATGAATACTTAGTGACAAGGTCTTTTGTTTCCTTCCTTCTTCCCTCCTCTTTTGGGCACTGTGCCACAAGATCTGAGAGCAAATCCTTCGAAATGTCCTCAGCATGTCTCAAAGGACTGTCTATAATTGTGTCTTTTGATATGACCTCTGGTAGACTCTGAGAAGAATTAGTGGATGCATTCATGGAAGTCTCCTTATCACACTGAACACCCATCCCTGCTTGGAAAAGCGTACGGTTGAACTCTGCAGTTTTCTGCTCCAGTGTCTCATTTCTGGGAGTAGCTATAGCACTGACATATGGCGAAATAAAGTCTAGCGTTGCAACAGAATCTGTAGGCATGTTCATGGGCTGAAAAACACCCTTGTTTTGTTCATCGATTTGGTTTAGACTGC
Organism: Cirrhinus molitorella; assembly: GCA_033026305.1. Lineage (NCBI taxonomy): Eukaryota > Metazoa > Chordata > Actinopteri > Cypriniformes > Cyprinidae > Cirrhinus > Cirrhinus molitorella. Next base: position 32,414,772 of record CM065123.1, on the reverse strand, counting down.
GATCTAAGGCTCCCGCTGCAATGTCCACGTTGGAGAGACATCTCTTAACAGGTAAATATCTGGATGACTTGTTGCTGCCAAATCTACTTCCATCGCAGGACCAGCGGCTCTGGTAGCAACTGATATTGCATTTGGAATCGTCAGGCACGGTGCAGGCTACATTCCCAGAGTCTGTCAGAACTTTCCCCTCGTTTTCTTGAAGCATCGCTTCAAATTTTCGTACGATTGCAGGGCTGGTGTACTTTCTGTCTGGGTGGGTTCCTGGCCGTTGAAAAACTTGCTCTGTACCACTGGACTCTATTTCTAAAACTGAAGGACTGCTGAGGTACCAAGATGTGCTACGGGCTGGTATGGGTGGGGCTTGTTGTCTTATGTTGTATTGAGGCTTAGCCTCACTTTGCCGCGATTCCATGTTACATCCTTCCCAATTCGTCCAGTATTGCTCATCAAGGGATTTAAGGTCCTCACTCATGCTTTTCAAGTACAAAACCGTGTCCTCCATTTCCAAATTCTCCTTTACCTTCTCCACCAACTCAGTCTCTCTTGGAAAAAACGTTGACTCGCTGCGGCTTCTAAGAAGCAAAAACCAAACAAAGTAAGGTCAGTATAAAACTCTAATCTGACTTATTTGTGATGCGAGCAGCACCTGTGTACAGAAAGATTTACCTCTTAATATCAGGCCGCTTCCTTGTTTCATCCTTGTAGCTACAGAGTTCTTCACTCACACGGGCAATTTCGTTAAGCGCCTACAAGATGTTGATGAATAAGAGGACTTAGATGCAATCCTTAGACCTCAGACCGCACAATATAAAATGGCACATCTCTAGCCCTACATAGCAGCATCCTAACATGGAATATAATGGATTGTAAGTAAATGTACAGTGGATTTTTACAGCTCCCAAGGTTTTGTGTTTCCATTAAGGAATAATTCAGGATGTTTAGCACAAATGTAAAGCAAGCCATTATAGTGGTATGAACAACAAAGTCTCACCGCGTTAAGAGCAGTATTGGTCTTCTTCTTGTCACTTCCACAGGTTATTTCCATGCTCTGAAATCGTTTGAAAGGGTTAAGGAGGTCATCTTGTCCACTGAAGCAGGACTTGCTCCCCATTTTCTTTTTCAAACAGCTTTCCAGGATTTCTTCCAGCTCTGCAGTGTCTATAGCCTGTTGTGCACCTTGTTGATTTAATAGTTCACTCTGATCACTGTTGTACTGGTCACTGGATTCACTGGGGTTTTGACTGAGTTGACTTGGTTGGGAGTCAATGCTGGCATTGCTTTGCTGGGTTGGAGCCTCAGAATATTCATTGCTCTGGGCGTCTGAGGGATAGGTTATTGCACTCGACAGAGTGCTGGCAGAACATGAGCTGAGCCTTAGTGCATTTTGTCCATCAGTAATTGCTCTCAGAGAGCTTCCCACACAATGGCCCTTCACTTCATTGTACAACTGGAAAAAACAAAACAATTAGTATTTGGTACATTTTTCTATTTTGCCAAAACTCCACTAGAAGCCCAGACATGCCGTTTATCGACATTTAAGCACCCCCCATTCCACAGCATTACAGCAGAGCAGGGCTGTTCAATCCCATTCCTGTTGGGCCAACGTCCTGCATAGTTTAGCTCCAACGATCTCCAGCACACTTGCCTGAAAGTCTCTAAGGAGTCTTAAGACCTTAATTAGCTAGTTTAGGTGGGTTTAATTAGGGTTGGAGCTAAACTCTACAGTGCAGTGGCCCTCTCTAGGAGCATCCCTGCAGTACAGCATGGCACTTGCAATGCCAAGATTGATTGGTTTGATTCCCAGTTGATGCATGAGCTGATAAAATGTCACTTTGGATAAAAGTGTCTGTTAAAATACATATTTAAACACACACCAAAAATCTAAGTCATTGTTCATTCTCTTAGAGCAGCCCTAGAGGGTCATTGCCTTGCAGGCCTAATCAAATACATGAGAACAAGCTAATCAAGGTCTTCAGACTTATTACTTACTAAAATTAAAGGTAAGTGGGGTTTGATCAAAGTTTGAGCCAAACTCTGCATGCCAGTATCTCTCCAGGGCTGAATTTGAGGAGGCCTGGTCTAAAGCTAAACATTTGGAAGTCAAGCTCTATGGGATTACACTTTGACTGGAAATGAATGGATGGAAAAGGTTAGTTTGTGGAAAGGTTGGGTTTGTTACTGGACCGAAGACTGCTCAAGGCAGCTAAAATGGTAGAGAATAGATCACTAGCAACATCTAGGTTCTTGGTTTGATTTTGAAGGATTTCCAATACTAATAAGATGCATAGTTTAAAAGGTTAGTTCACCCAAAATTATTTACTCACCCTCAATGCATCCTTTTAGATGAATTCAATCGGAGTTATATTAAAAATTGGCCTTGTTCTTCTGAGCTTTATAATGGCAGTGTCCAATAAAGATAAATAATAAAAAAATAAAAACCTCCTGTAGCGAATTTATATGTTTTTGTAAGAAAAATAGGCATATTTAAAACATAATAATCACTTTTCTTTAGCTTGCACTAACAGCTGTACATGGAAGAAGCTCCGTGCGGATGACACCGACTGGATTCGACTGAAAGTCATATACACCTAGGAAGCCTTCAGAGTGAGCAAATTATGGGCAAATGTACATTTTTGGGTAAATGAAACATCTGCCAAGTGCTTGCACTTGTTTGCACTACCACTAGATTGGAGCTCTATGCTTCTGTCTGATGATTGCCAATCACCACCGAGCTAAGCTTTTATTTGGCAGTCACTTGCAATTCCAAGGTTTATATAATGTGACTTCATCGCTTCCAATTTTAGGTGTTGATTATCCATCAAGGCTTACTTGCAGAGCTTTCATTTAGCATGGAAGTAAACAGGAGTACTTAGGGAATCAGTCTGAAACAAGATACCGTTTTCTCAGCTGAGCTGTGGGGAGTGGCGCACATCCGCAGACTCACCTCCTCAATTTTTCGCTGCATGTCCATGAGCTGGTTCTCCCACTCCTTCCTCTCAGCCTCAAAGCGTTCCAGCAGCTCAGATTTCTCCTTCACCCAGCCCTTCTCACTGTTCTCCAGCCTGCTCCGGAGGTCCATGGCCGCACTGTGAGTGTCTGCCAGCAGCTTCTTTTGTTCCGCTCTTTCCCGTTTCAGAGTGTCCCCCAGTTCTGGACTCCTCACAGTCTCCACCACGCTACATCCCCGGGCTTCTAACTGTGGGGGAAGAGAGGCAGGGAATTGCTGACCACCAAAAAGGAAATGGGTGTATAAGACAGAGAAAAGTTGTACAGAGAAAAGAAAGCAGGAAAGAGGAGTTTAGGGAAACCTATTGCCAACAGGATGAAATGGACCTTGATTCCTGACCAAGGCCTCATCGGATGCCCAGCCTTAAACCTACTGACACAAACAGCTCAGACTAGTGCTGAAAGTTTTGTATGTAATAGAGAGGCCACATCGGTATGCTGACCCCCCGATGATCCTGGAGAGAGAGCTCACTAGACAGCAAACACTAAAACCATTTTTGTCGCTGAGCTTGATTGAACTCTGCAGCTGACAGATGCTATTGATGTCATTGAGACCTACAGTCTGCATGATTCATTGCATGTAATTGTGATTGTTGTGTTTTATGGATTTTTTCATGCCATACGTACACTACAGTTCAAATGTAACAATAATTTTTAGCTAGGATGCATTCATAATAATCATAAATGTTTCTTGAGCAGCAAATCAGCATATTAATAATTTCTGAAGGATCGTGTGACACTGAAGACTATGGAGCCCATTTATGCCACTGAATAAAAAATTAAAAAGGTAATTGCGACTTTTTTTTATCTCACAATTAAGACTTTTTTCTCGCAACTTCAAGTTTACATCTCGCAATTCAGATTTTTTTTTCTTACAACTGTGACATCAGAATAGCTAGATATAAAGTCAGAATTGCAGGATATAAACTCACAATTCAGACTTTTTTTTCTCGCAAATTGAGAGTTTGTATCTCGCAATTCTGACTTTTTTCTCAGAATTGTGAGATATAAACTCACAGTTGTGAATTATAAAGTCCATTTCTGATGAGAAAAAAGACTGATATGTTCACAGAATTGTTTATATCTCACAATTCTGACTTAATAACTCACAATTTTGAGTTTATACCACACAGTTCTGTCTTTATTTCTCAGAATTGCGAGTTTATATCTCGGAATTCTGACTTTATAACTCACAATTGTGACTTTTCATCTCTCAATTCTGACTTCATTTCACTTTATAACTTGCAGTTGCGAGTTTGTCTCACAATTCTGACTTTTTTTCTCGCAATGGCGAGTTTATCTCTCACAATTCTGACTCAATAACTCGCAATTATTAGTTTCTACCACAATTCTGACTTCATTTCTCAGAATTGTGAGTTTATATCTCGGAATTCTGACTTTATAACTCGCAATTGTGACTTTTTATCTCTCAGTTCTGACTTCATTTCTCAGAATTCCGAGTTTATATCTTGCAATTCTTACTTTATAACTTGCAGTTTCAAGTTTATGTCTCACAATTCTGCCTTTTTTCCTCGCAATTGTGAGTTTATATCTCACAATTGTGACTCAATAACTCGCAATTTTGAGTTTATACCACACAATTCTGACTTCCTTTCTCAGAATTGCAAATTTATGTCTCACAATTCTGACTTTTTTTCTCGCAATTGCGAGTTTATATGATACAATTCTGACTTGCAATTCTGAGAAATTACAGTTTATTTTTATTCAGTGGCGGAAACAAGTTCCATAGAAGGCTGTAATAATGATGCTGAATATTCAGCTTTGATCACAGAAATAAATTACATTTTAACATATTCACATAGAAAACAGCTATTTTTGAATTGCAATAATATTTATCAATTTTACTGTTTTACTGTATTTTTAATCAAATAAATGCAGCTTTGGTGAACATTAGAAATATTTCAGGAACATTACAAAAATCGTACCTACCCAAACTTTTGAATGGTAGTGTATATCAAAAACAAAGACAGACTCGTTTAGCATGTGAAATCAACATCTTAAAATAGCTGAAAACTGTGATGTTTTTAAGTCTTGCTAGGCCTAAACCTGCATGCTCCACTATCTGTGCAACGGCCAAGACAAAAATAGGTGAATCTTATTTATGCTTCTCATAGCAACGAACCAGAGTGAAGCAATGTTTGTATAAACAGCCCGCACTCCTATAGCACTAAAATGAGCTGGCACACTGTCATTAAACCTATGCGTTCTCCTGGGTGCACTAGCGGTCTGTGTTTACAAGCAGAGGGCATGTGAAACACCGATGTGCCATGTAACCAGAGTTGACAGCGGTAGGGGGCTGCTGTAGTTTTAAGACTAAAATATAATGAGTGCGGTTGCTGTGTGCTCTGTGTCTGGGTAACAATGTCACAGAAACAGCTCTCTATTAATAGACAGCAAGACCAATCCTTTAGCATCTCACATTCCTAAGGGTGGGGCCCTGGAGGAGCTCATCTCTGTTTTAAAGATCAAAAATATGCTCAGAAATATGCTGGCAGATACCCTGCTGTGAATGCCTAGCGGTAAACCTAAGAAATCCACTGGGACAAAAGTATGTGCTGTGGTAGGATGTGGACGGCAAAGAAAACAACTTTTTACAGTTCCGCTTGACCCCTCCCTGAATTCTGTTCTCTGTACCAGGGTGGATTTGTGCGGCTAAACCCAAATCGGTTTCTGAATACAAACAAGTGCAGTTGTGGTGAAGCGAGTGATCACTAAACAGCAGCACACCATAACAAGGTTATTCTTTCGTATGGTTTTGTAGTTTGTTTACCTCGGAGGAACGTCAAAATGTATTCCTATAACATGTCTATGTCTAGTATATGTCCTGAGGCGCAGTTTGTCACAAGATACGGCATCACACAACCATTCAGACCTCCTCTTTTCTTGCTGTTCACACTAATGTAGTATAAATCCCTAGAAAAGACTGAAATCTTTTCTCGCCATAGACAGTGAGCACAAGACGATCTGGACTGTGTCTTTATAAGGATGTCATAAACAGAAATGAAACCATTCCATACTAGAGGGACAATGCACTAAGGTGAAAACTAATCACAAGTAGATGCTATTTTTAGTTTGGTAACATAGTTTCCACGTATTACTCTTGCACTGTACTGTGAAAAGCCAAATTACTTTTTCATTGTTTGTAGATATTATCTAATAGCTGGTCTTGTGTGGCTGCTTACCCATAAAGCTGCTGTTGACAGGATGCATTTACACTTGATAGTGTTTGTGTTACACAAAGCCTATGCAATCTCTGTGCTATGCACAATGACAACTATTGGAAAACCATAATGAAAAAGCGCATTATCTGTGCGCATTATTTATATGCAAACCCTAAAAGCAGAGAATTTTGTGGTAACTTTATTTTAAGGTGTCCTTGTTGCACATGTTGCATGTACTATTATAATAACAATTCATTATGCATAATTGCATGCAAGTAATTCTAAGCCAAACCCTAATACTAGCCCTAATCATAGTAAGTACATGTAGTTAATTAATTTTACTCAGTACTTAAATGTATAATTACACTGTAACAAATAAAGTGTAACCAAATTTGTTCCTTTTTAGGAAAATTTTCTTTTTCATAAATGTCACATTTTATTTTAATATAAAAGTGAAAAAGATATTTTTGCATTTGTATTTATTTTTTTCTTCTCTCTCTCTCTCTCTCTCTCTCTCTCTCTTTCTCTCTCTCTGAGAAGACATTCAATACTGTATAAGGCGTGCAGGGAAATATTTTACCTTAGATTTACTTCATGCAATAGCTCTACTTCATAGGCCAAAAGTTATTCTTCTTAAATCGATTCACATTGTGACAACATGCCTCATATACACTCCTAAAAATAAAGGTTCCAAAGGGTGTTTCTGCAGTGATGCCATAGAAGAACCATTTTTGGTTCCCCAAAGAACCTTATAAAGAACCATTTTGAAGAACATTTGACAAATCTAAAGAAACTTTTTCGACTATAAAGAACCTTTTCTGTATCTGAAAGGTTCCATTAATTGTTCATGGTTCTTCATGGAACCTTGGATGCCAATAAAGACTCTTTATTTTTAAGTAGTCTGCATTCAATCTGGGAAACTACCGTGCAAATGTTGAATAGCAGCTGTTTTTAGTCAACACTTTGTACAGAAACTGACTTTCACAAGTAAACCCACCCTGGAAAGAAACACTCACTGGAAAATTGTTATCAAAGACGGTAGGACTACCAATATATCATAAAGAGATGTGTATTGTCATACCTGAGTAATGCGACTTTTCAGCTCTGATCGTTCCAAGTCCCAAGCGCATCGATCCCTCATGTACTGCAGCTCCAGATCACCCCGTTTACTTTCTTCACGCTTTACCCCCGACTGCACCTCCTCTAAAACACACTTCAGATCCAACAATATCCTTCTGTTCTCTCCACCCTGCAAATACAACGCAGAATAAGAGAAAAGACGTCGGCATTTTATCGCACACTGTCGTTTGGTCAAATCCACTCGCATGCATCCGTGTGTACTTGTATATCAGCAACTTGTCTCAAAAGCATTTCCTTCTCCATTCTCCACTCCTCCTTCTCCTGATCGTAGCGCTTCTTTAATTCCTCGAATTTCTTTTTTATGCGCGTGTGCGGACTTTGCAGCTCCTGATTCAGAGTTTGTCCGCTAGTCGCATCGGATGCAGCAGCAGCAGCGATTGCAGCAACCGCAGGTCCAGGTGGAAGCTGCTGCTGCTCCAGGAGGTTGCTCGGGAACGATCGAACCCGGGCGGGACTCTGGACCTTCTTACCGGCCCTCTCTGGACGCGAGCACGGGACGAACTCCCAGCCTTGCGCCTTGCTCACATACCCGCTTGATCCATTTCCAAACGCATTCCACATCTTTCAGTCACAACTAAACACGAATCACAGCCTCTGTTTTTTTTAACTATTTGCAGTTGCAGTCCTCATATAACACACGCTTATTATTATCCGAAACCTGCCATTTCTGCCCTCTCCTCCGCAGCCCAGGCTGCGCTCTCTGAACCGGGCGCATTTGTTCCTTCCATGTCAATAAAGGACGACAAGGTCAACCTGTCATTCTCTGGCGCCGACTCCACAGTGAAAATAGTATCGCGTATCCTTCAACTACATCCTTTTGGCTATAAATTCTCAGTCTACATTATTGTTTTCCTTGATAAAATAAGCTAGCGAACTGCAGGATGAAGTTAGCTTACTCTACTTCAGACTGAAAATGACACCGGTAGACTGAGAGTCAAAAGCCCAAAATACTCTGAGCTCACTGATGTAAGAGTTCACATGTATTTTTACCTCTGTCACTATGTTCCAGGCCTATTTACTGGACGCGTGTCCAGTTATTCATTTACACCAACAGTGATTTAACGGTTTGAAGTACCGTTGTTGTTTTTTACGGTAAAATGACCATAACGCATGGTCTTTCTAACATATATATATACAGAGCTGGGTAGTAACTGATTACATGTAATCTGGATTGCGTAATCAGATTTCAAAAATGAAGTAGCCTACTTGTAATCAGAGTAAGTTACATTTTAAAGTACTCCTAATCAGACTACAGTTATTTTTTCATGGATTACATGATTACATATTATTCACACAATAGCAATAAATCCTCCTAATTTCTCTTTTTTATCTTTTCAATTTTAATTTCTAAAACAACCTACCAATTATATACATTCAGAAAGTCCGGTTTTGTGGACATTCACACCACAGGTGGTGACACAGCATTTGACCACTGAGGATTTACAAAAATCTTTACAGGTTTAAGAAGGGTTTCAACATTGCAGCAATACTAGTGAACACATTCATTTTTAACAGTTTTTTTAACCATGTATTATTTTGTCTGTGGAAGGCTTTTATCTTTCAACTCATTAAAAACACACATTTACATTATTTCTTTGTCATCTTTGTATTTTCTATTGCCATCTAAACCTTATATGCCAAATATACAGGTGCATCTCAATACATTAGAATGTCGTGGAAAAGTTAATTTCAGTAATTCAACTCAAATTCAGATGATTGGCTCACATTTAACAAATTGCTGAAATAAATAAACCTTTCCATGACATTCTAATTCACTGAGTTACATCTGTATTTATTATTACTACCCCTGATTTTTTTTTACTCCTGAGACCCCTGAAAAATAAGCATTTTAATTGCTATTTGAACATAAGAAACAACATTCATGGGACAATTAATTTCAGTTTTTGGTTGCTGATTTGATGCATGTAATTTAATTGGGAGTTCAGCAAGCAGTTTTGAGATTTCAGGATTTACCTATTCATTAAGACTTGTTCTTGTATGAGCTGCCCAGAGACATTGCAAATATGGCTGCCAAGTGTACAGACTATCTTTGAAACTGACTTTTTTTTTTTTTAAATGATTCATTTTAATTTAATTTTTTTTAGCTTTCATTGTTCATTAATTGTTAGCTTTCATTAAACTCACAAACCCCCTGCAGTTCCTTTACGAACCCTAGTTTGGGAAACCTTGATTTGATAGTGTTTAATGTACTTCATGTTGCAACTCTTTGAATTTTTTTACATCATTATATTATATTTTTAAAAGTAATCTAAAAGTAATCCAAAAGTAATCTAACTAGATTACTAAAATATGTAATGTAACTGATTACACTACTGACTGGAATCTGGAATCTGTAACTGATTACAATTTGTAAGTAATCTACCCAGCTCTGTATGTGTGTATATATATATATATATATATATATATATATTAGTACTGTCAAACGACATAATATATGTGCGTGTACTGTGTATATTTATTATGTATAAATAAACACACACGCATTTATATACATATAATTTATATATAAATATATTTAATACATGAACATAACATTTTTTCTTAAATATATACATGCATGTGTGTGTATTTATATATACATAATAAATATACATAGTACAAACATATTATTTTGGATACGATTAATCACAAGTAATCGTTTGACAGCACTTCATGTTGCTCAGAGACGCAAAACAGTGCTGTGGCTGTGTTTGGAATGATTTTTGTTGGCGAAATTAAGCAAAAACAGCAAATATGTAAGTCTTTTAGTATTTACTTCTTGTTTATTGAACTGTTGTATAAAATCAATATCACATTTGTAGTCATGCTGATTTTTGAAGGTAAAAACGGCACTCTTCATGTGATATTTTTAAACTATATGAAATTATAAATACTTTTTTTGCACCTATATCTTAAATTTATACTCGATAATGTCAAATTGCACATTGTTGAAACAAAAATTCCGATATTATCGCAAACAATATATATCGCACACCCCTACCTGTAGGCCACACTAACAATGTTAGATTTCAAGGGATAGGTCACGTAGAAAGGATCCTAAAATAAAAACTGCACATATCTGCTTTTAGAGTGTATTTTATGACTTTTCACTAGATTGCTGCTAGATTAGGCTACTTATGCACTCCATTCACTCACTACATACTGACAGTTATAACTATGAGAAATAAGAACATAAGCATTTCCACAAAAAAAGTAAAAATGTCACATTTGCAAATGGTCAAAGCTGGAAACGTCTTTTTTGTATATACATTGAACCCAACACTGTCATAACATCTTAGTTGATAATTCAGTACTTTATTTTTGACCAAACATCCCATGTTTCAGTATTGACAGTAATGTTTTGGTAGCAACCACATTACAGAAATTTAACACACATGTAAAACACTACTAAAACATACTAAAATACTAAAAATTCAATTACTGTACTACAATTTTGTTTATTTCCCCATAATAAAGGCTTATGTATTCCCTTTTGTCACTACCTAGCTCAAAGATGCTAATTAGCCCATGGTTAGTTTTAAACAGTTGTACACACATAACTAAATGTTATGGAATAACTCCCAAAAAAGTGTTTAATTATAGAAAATGGTGTTCGTTAGTGACATTCTTTAAAATCGCACACAGATTTTTCATGCTTTTGAACACATTTAACTCAAAATGATGGGGCCTACTCACCATGTAGATATGAGAGAGAGTGACACAAATATTTCCTGATCATAAATGTAGTAAAAATCTGTCTCAGCCAATGGACTAAACATACAATGTTTCAATAGTAAAACATTTTTTTTACATAAAGTTGTATAATTTACAAAGAAAATATAAAGTAAATATATTCTGAACTTTAAAAAAACACTTTTATTATTTCAATATCATTTTCATAAGTTGAAATTTAGGGGTTAGGGTTTGGGACGGCTGCCTCCCAACTGCAAGTACCCATGCTCAAATAGTTTTGCTTTGCAAAACATGTTTTACAGTCAACAAAATGTTATAGCAAAGAAACTTTCTTGTTCTGAATAAATATTCAGATAATCAGGACATAATACAAAAACATAATGTAAACTGTATTACTTTAAACATTAATGAAATACACAAAAATACTCACCAAATGTTCTATGCAACCAGTGAAGCGCAGCTGTCATCGCTGTTTTTGAGTGGAAGCTTGTGTTTGGATGAGTGACTGTAGTCTGTGCCTAAAATGATGATGATCACTTCCTGTACCGTGCGTAACCTTAATGACATGTCCAAAATCAATATGATAACTTAAGAAAACAGAAAAAAAAGAAAAGCAGAAGAAAGAAAGTAGCAAAACTATAGAATAAGTAAATGAAAAATTAAGTTTACAAAACAAAGAAAAGAGTGAAAAGAAAGACTAGCTTGAAAATAGTGGCATACGATAAAGATGAAAATAAGACGAGGATGAGAATAAGCAAAATAATAGGTTGAAACATCTGGGTTGATTTCAAAATGGAGGAGGAAATATGAGAAAGAGAGGAACAGTGAGTCTAAAAAGAAGCAGAACAATGAAATATTCATTACATGATTTAGATTACTGAGAAAAAATGTAAAATCAAATTCATCCATGCAACAATTCATAATATATGTGCAAAATTAATCCTTAAACCCATATCTAAATTTAATAACTACCTTACTATTAATAAGCAACAAATTAGGAGTTTATTGAGGCAAAAGTCATAGTTAATAGTTAGTTAACGGTCCCCAAACAAAATTTTGACAGTTTATGATTGTCTTAGAACAAAAACTGTTCTAAAGTTATTATTTTCTAAAAATATTGTTCTCCACAATAGCTGTCAATCAAAATGCCAGATTCAATGTCAATAACATCTGCAAACATTAATGAGTTCAAACCTGATGCTATATTTTATTTGACATATATACATATATAAACTTTTTAAAATTCAGTTTGTTCTTCACACAAAATTACTTGAAAATATAATGAATATGAATACTTAAGTTAGTCATTTAGTGTGATTGTAATGTGATTGAATTAAACCTGTAGTATTATTTCTCAAAATACACTATATTGTCAAAAGTATTCTAATGAACAGGTTTGACTACTTTAGTAATTTCCATGAGCACTAATCGTAATGTTTAAGCATATAACGATACTCTAGGCCTGGGGTATTATGACCTTCTAATTGTATAGCAGAGGTTTGAATAGGTCCCTTTTTTATTCTAACATGACAATGCCTCTGTGTATAAGGCAAGGTTCATATAGAAATGTTTGATTCAGTCAGTGTGGAAAAAGAGCCAAGTCCTAATCCCAGCTGAACATCTCTGGTGTGACTTTAAATGCAGACCCTGAGCCAAAAACTCAGACCAAACATCAATGACTTGTGCATATGTCCTTTTACACACTTCCAAAACTGGAGCAACAGAGAAGGAAATACAATTTTTAAATACATGAATTATGCTTCCATCTTTGTTGCTACAGTTTTGAAAGTGCTTTTTTCTGTTCTAAAGAAGGGGGTGTCCCTGAGGGGGTGTACTTTTGTCCATTTAATGTATGTACAAGTCATTTGTGATTGGTGATGAGTTTTTGGACTCAAGGGGCCCTATTTTAACGTTCTAAGCACATGGTCTAAAACGCATGGCGCAGGTCCACTTTTCTGCTAGTAAAAATGGTCTGCGCGCCCAGCGCATGGTCTAAAAGGGTTGTCCCTATTTTCCTAATGAGTCATGGGTGTGTTTTGGTTGAAACGTGCATTAAACCAATCAGAGTCTCATCACTGATTCCCTTTAAATGCCAGTTGCGCTCGCACCATTGCGGATTTGCTATTTTCACGGCGGAATTTGCAAGAACAAGGACTGAACAGGGAGCATTTAATATTTGGCATGTTTGTGTGCTGCTACGCGTCCCTGTGTGTGTAAAAAGCAGACTGTATATGCGTTGTGCACCTGCCTATAGGCGCATATTACTAACACGCTCTTTCAAATAACCAACAAAAATATTATGCCATTGACTTTAGACTTTAGACTTTAGTCTATTTCAGTTGCCTCAAAATAGCAAAGCGCCAACAATGTGCCTGAACACACCTCGTTTTCAGACCAGCACACCCACAGGAGTACAAATGGGCGCAAATGCATTTGCTATTTAGACAACTTGGCGCAGGATGTGAAAATGATAACTGCGTCAGACTGAAACTAGCAAAAATCGCTTGCGTCACGCATTGCGCCAAGGTCTGCATTTAAAGTCACACCACAGGTGTTCAACAGGGATTAGAACTTGGCTTATGCAGACCAGTCAAGTTCTTCCACACTGACTGAATCTAACATTTCTCTATGAACCTTGCCTTATACACAGAGGCATTGCCATGTTAGAATAAAAAGGGTCCTGTCTAAACTTTTGCTGTAAATTAGAAGGACACAATTCCCTAGAATAACATTATATGCTTAAACAGTAAGAGTGGCAAACCTGTTCATTAGAAGGGGATGTCCCAATACTTTTGGCAATCTCCTTTGGTGAAAAAATGTCCGAACGACATGAGAAATAACGATTTAGTGTTAACTTCAGGTCAACTCTTCCTGTAAACAGACTAGGGTAAGTCTTGTGTTTGCACTTACGGACAGAGGCTCTTCAGTTTCACGGTCTTCTGGTTTTGGGACCTCCAGGCGGTCAATGAAGTTCTGCAACTCCTTCCTGAAGGCTTTCATCTGAGCATTGATGCGGTAAAGCAGCTCGTGCTCTCGTATGCGACCGCCTTCATCATCGTCATCCATTCTTCCGAACAGCTCACCGTTGTTCACATAAACACGAGCCTCTGCGATAATGGTGCTGGTGTCAGCGATGAGTCTGTCGATGGTCCTGCTCAATCTTTCCGCCTCCATGCGGATGTCAATCATCTGCTGGCGGTCCTTGAAACTTCTCGATAAAAAACGTCCCTCTGGGGTGTAGAGGGAGCGAGTGGGAGTCAGGCACCTGATGTTGCGGACTTCGTCAGAGTCGCTTTCGCCACCAACGGGACCCTCACGTTTGCGATGCGGCGGGAGGCGAGAGCAGTCGTCGTCGCTTTCCCTGCGGCCACAGTCGCTTTCTGCGTCGCTGTCTCTCGGGCTGCCGCGGATGCCTAGATGAGAGGCCAGATCGTACCGTTGCATGTTGGACAGCAGTACACGGTTTTCATACTGCAGTTGCATCACTTTTCCACTCAGTTCGTTGATCTGTAGTCTGGCAGCTTTTAGCTCTTCCTGCAGGGCTTCAACCTTTGCCGCATCCACTGCGCTGCTGCTGAAGCGCGATCCCTCGTGTGACCCGGCCTTGTATTTGAGTTTGTTGAGCTCGCTGGTCATCTTTGTATTCTGCTCTTCCACATCAGCCAAATTGCGGCGCAGAAGCTCAGCCTCGTCTTCTACCAACTGCAGCTGCTGCCGAAGTTCGGACAGCGCCTCGCTCTGCTCTCTAGACGACGGGTCCATTGTTCCGCCAGACAGCTCATCCCCACGCATGTCATCCAGCTCTGCCTTCAGGCCACGGTTTTCCACTTCCAGCTCCACAATTTTACGCCCTAAAATATTGGCTTCTTCTTCCACCAGACGCAGGCGCAGCTTTAGCTCGGATTCTCGTGTGGTGGGAGGACCTCCAGCCTCACCTTTGGGGAGAGGACTGTCTACATCACCGTAAAAGGAGCGGTACTTCTGGAGCTCCTGCTCTAAACGGTCCTTCTCTTTGTCGATCTTAGCCATTTTCTTCCGCATTAGGATAGCCTCCTCTTTGATGAAGGCCAACTGGCATTTCAGATCTTCATTTTCCTCCTATGGAAGAAAACATTGTTTTGAAATGGGTGTTTAATTTGCTTTTGAATTGTTCATGCGTTGATGCAAACCAGAGTGTGCTATGCTCATTTACTTTTTATCCAAAGCTACAAACATTCTATTCAAGGTCAGAGTTGCCAGACTGGATTCCCACACAAATGGGTTTAGAATTTGCTTGTGCACATTGGTTTGGACAGGTGGACAAAATTTGGGCTGGTTTGGGATCAGTTTGGTGGGTTTTAACTAGTGTTGGGGGGTAACACATTACAAGTAACGCAAGTAATGTAATCAGATTACTTTTCCAAGTAACTAGTTTACTAACAAGTAACACATTACTTTTAAATGTACAAGAGTTACTTTTTCAAACCAGTAATGCAAGTTATTTTGTTTTTTCAATGTATTCAATGACTGCTCTCATGTCCCGTGTTGAGAGAAATTGTGAGTGAGGTACAGAGGCACTTCAGCCTGAGGGTTTTTCATTTCACTTTTGTTGTGAAAGGGCATTTACAGTTATCAAAAATATAACTTCATTGTTTTTTTTTATTATAAAACAAATAAGCAAGCCCAGCCCAGTTGACAAAAAGTAATACAAAAGTAATGTAATGCATTACTTTCTATAAGAAGTAACTATGTAATGCAATTAGTTACTTTTTAATGGAGTAATGCAATATTGTAATGCTTTACTTTTAAAAGTAACTTCCCCAAAACTAGTTTTGACATTTACATTTTAGAGGCAAACTGGTTTACAAACGCACACTTAGTTTCCATATACTCCATTCAATCAGTCATCATGACGTTACTAAAACTTTTAGCGGTATATTCAAGTGATGGCTATGCTAAAGTGGCATAAATATAAGTTGTAGGTGTAAGAGTGTAAGAGTGAACCCAGCTTTTATTCTGTTTGCAGTTACATGAGATAAGCACATTATTATTACTGTTAAATTTTTGAACACAAATGACAGATTTTCAGCTGTTTTGGTGTGTATTACCCAAAATGTTAGCTTTTTGTACTTATTACTAATTACTTAATTACTAATTACATTTATTCTGATCATTTATACTGGGCTTTTTTTTTGTCTTGACCTGGATTGGCTTGTTTTTGCTGTTAACATTAAAAATGATGCATGTGTGTTTTACAAAGGGCTAAGGTCTGTTAATTTCTTGACCGCCATGTGCAAGTACTTGACATAAAATTCTAGTCAAAAGTTTTTGAACAGTAAGATTTTTAATGTTTTTAAAGAAGTCTCTTCTGCTCACCAACCCTGCATTTATTTGATCCAAAGTACAGCAAAAACAATACATCTAATATTTTTCATTCTAATATTCTGATTTGCTGCTCAAAAACATTATTATTATTATTATTATTATTATTGAAAATGAAAAACATTGAGTAGGTTTCAGGTTTCTTTGATGAATAGAAAGTTCAGAAAAACAGCATTTATCTGGAATAGAAATATTTTGTAACATTGTATTTTGTCTTTATCATCATGTTTTATCAATTTAAAGCATCCTTATATATACTGACTCCAAGCTTGTAAATGGTATAGTGTATAATGTTAATGTATAATGTTATAAAAAGCTTTTTATTTCAGATAAATGCTGACCTTTGTATCTTTCTATTCATTAAAGAATGCTGATTAAATGTACTAAATATTGATAATAATAATATTAATAAATGTTTCTAGAGCAGAAAATCAGCATATTAGAATGATTTCTAAAGGACTGTGACACTGAAGACTGGAGTAATGATGCTGAAAATTCAGCTTTGATCACAGTAATAAATTACATTTTAAAATATATTCAGACAGAAAACAATTATTTTAAATAGCAAACATATTTCACAATATTACTGCTTTTGCTGTATTTTTAATAAAATAAATGTAGGTTTGGTAAGCAGAAGAGACTTCTTACTGTTCAAAAACTTTTGACTTGTAGTGTACTTTAATAGCTTCTACCTTTTTTGAGTTGAAACATTTTTTGTTATATTTTCTTTTACTGTATTTGCCATGTTGTGATCTATTTTCTTGTTTAGGAAATTGATTCATTTTTCTAATGTTACTTTCTCACTATTTAGATTTTAGGAGTTAAAACTGTCCTTATCAACCTTGGTTGACATGGCCATAGAATTCTACCACATTATTTTGGCAGTGAACATTTTGGGCTGGAAATCATCAACCTGGTCTGGCAACACTGTTCAAGGTACACATGTTGTCAGTCCTCTCATTCCTTGGAAATCAAACCCATGACCTTGGCTTTGCTACAGCACCATGCTTTACTGTTTGAGCTACAGGAAGGCTCTGGATGAAAACAACATTGCTCTTACCTCTGTTGGGGCCTGTGGAGTCTTTTTCTCTGATTTCTGTACATCTTTTCCTCTTCGTTTTAGAGAGAGCTGACAGAAATATGATTTCATGTTCATAATTTTCAGTATATTGGAAATTAATATGATGGAACTTTTATCTATACACAAAGTATCTGCTTTCTCAGAACAAATGATGCTTGATGTGTCTATGCATGTTTCAAATGAGTAGTAAAGTTGTAAATAAAACAAAGAATGTCTTACAAGAAAATATTCTGATTTTTTGTAATTATTTGTGAAATTGGCTAGCAATTTCTGAGTGAAATGGTTTGAATAGGTTCATTCTATATCTTTTTATTTTTGCAGTGCAATAAAATGGCTTAGTTTGGCTTCTGTATACTTCTGGACACTCACCTCTTTGGTCTTGTCAAGCTCATTTTGTAAAGCCTGTTTGGTCACCTCCACTTCAATCAGCTGTTGCCTCAGTCTTTCATTCTCATCTTCTGTTTTCGTTCGTTTCTCCTCCACATTCTCCAGTTCGTTGTGCAGACGCACAGATACATCCTTGGCCACCTGGTAGAGGAATGAACATTTTATCGATATTGTTGTCTTGTTACAGTCACTCTCATTCATTGTTTTCAGAGTATTTATGACTTTTTTTTAAACTAGTGTCTACAATCTGGCAGAAAAGTTAAAAATATTATATTAAATCTTATATCTGCATTATTTGTTTACAGACATTACAGTTTGCCTTGAGGACTTTATTCTACCTTTAGGTCTTGTTCCAGGCTCCTCAGCAGTTCCCCATCAATTTCACCTGTTTCTGCATAACGCATTCGCTTCCTCTCTGCCTTTCGCAGACGATACTGAAGGATTCGGCAGTTTTTATGGGCTCTCTCCAGTTCACGCCGCATGTCCTGCAACTGACAGGCGTCCTCCTCGTAGAACGTGTCCCTCATTTCATCCATCTCTGCTCGCATTTCATCAATTTCATGCTAATAAATCACAAATTTACATATCAGATGTTTGCTTACAAAATACGTAAGCATTAATATTTATGTTGGTCTGTGACAAATAATAGTGGAATCTTTTAAAATCTAGTCTATAATGTATGCACCAAGTTGTGAAATGCAATCGTTGTGTTTATTAAACCTTTATTGCATGTTCAACAAAAGTTTTGATACAATAATTGAATAAAAATTCTTCATCATATGTATTCAAGATTATGCATACAGTATTTTTAAGCTAAAAATATTTTCTGTTTTGATTTTCACAGCTTTGCTGTGATCAAAGTTGAATTTTCAGCATCATTACCCCAGTCTTCAGTCATCATCATTATCAATATTTAAAACATTTGAGTAAATTTCAAGATTAACAGAGAAATCCAAAGATTAGCATTTATTTAAAATATTAAGCTTTTGTAACATTATACACTATACCATTCAAAAGCTTGCTGGAATCAGTATCTTTCAGTGAATCAGTGAACATTAACATAAACTAATCTGCTGTCATTATAAAAAAGGCCACATTATCTGTAATTTTAAGAGACATACTGCATTTTACTGTAAAAAAAATGTTGTAAATGACTTCTAACAAGTTCAGTTTTTTCTAAAAATCACGTTTAGTTCAATGTTTTATGGCCTTTATTTTTCTTGTCACATAATAAAACAGCAATGGCTCCCTGCATTATGGTTACACCAAACTGACTAGGCATTTCAAATTTTCTTTAAATAATTCTTATTAAATATCGATTTTGAAGTGAAAGAATGTTCTTTACAAAAAAAACAAAAAAAAAAACAGTATGTATTTCATTTTATTTTATTGTTCTTTTAATATATAACCATATTTCCAGCCACATTTCTCACCCTACCTTCAAGTATTCGTTCTCATCCTCCAGTCTCTCGATCTCCTCCTGCATCTCCTGGTTCGGCTGAGGTAGGGCCTCTGTGGGCCGGTGCGCGTCCGCGGGCGGCAGCTGCGGCTCCGCCACCGGCGAGCTCGACGTCTTCGCCGGCATGCCGCTTTCTTTCTTCAAGCTTTTGTTCATGTGAAACTGTATGAGCTCAGACTGCAAGCATCCCTCCCTCCAGAAGCCCGGGCCGCATCCCACAGCGGTCTTGGCCGCCTGCTTGGCTCCGTCGGCTCTCGCGGTCTCTCTTTTGCCCTGAGAGGACTTCGTGGAGCTAGGCTGATCGGACACCACCCGAGCAGCATCGGCCCCCAAAGCTGACTCGTCGGTGGCGTAGGGCTCCTCAGAGGAGCTGCTGCGCTCCTCGATGCTCTTGCTTTTCTCCGCCCTTCTCAGAGTCGGGCTTTCAGCACCACTCGCGTGGACAGCTGCCGCGCCTTTGGCCGCGTGTCGCTCTTTGCCGGTGTGGACAGTGACCGGAGAATTACTGCGGCTGCTCTTACCTCCGCTCTTGGACACGCCGGCTTTGCCAGACGCGCTTTTGGAAGCCGCTTTCGACGGCGAGTCTTTGAATCTGGCAGGCGAGGACGCGCGCTGCTGCTGCTGCTTCATGCTGCTGTTTTCCACAGAGTCCATTCTGTCATCTGGGCGAGTTCACGTGTGCGTAATCCATTTTATCCTGCATGCAGCTGAGAGGGAAACGGGTCAATATTTGAATCATTAGCTTTTATAACTCTAAAACCATCCGGAAGCTGGTTTGTTGCTAACATGGACCTGGCAGAACACAACTACCATGTTAAAAAAAAGCGAATTTCCCAGCAGTGAGCCCAACCCATCACCAAACAGTCCACTTTAATACGAACATTAGTGGGAAAATGCCTTTGTCTCGTATTATTTTGTTCAAAACAGGTTTGAAAATGTCAATGCATTTGAAAGGGTGTCGATCTGATTGATTCGTGTAAGTAAAGGATGTTATAATGGCAGATCAGATGTTGTCATCCTCCAGTGATGGTGGGGCTCAGCTGCTCAGACAGGCCTAGCCTTTTCACGTAAACATTTACAGTAAGTCTGATAAAATCAAGACTGAAACAGACTATTATCTCGGGTTCGCTTTTTTTTTAATACACAGTTAACAATTATTTTCTATAAGGGCCAGAGAGTGATATTCAACGACGAGTCATTCGGACTGGAAAAGAAATGCTAAATAACAAAGACGTCGATCTTGTGGCAGCAGCTGATATTCAAATATAAACGAAAAGCATCATAAATTATTATTAACTATGTGCAGAGAGAGTGCTAAAGCACCATACTCATTCATTACTGTTACATTAATTCAGTTAGCCGAAGACTATTGTTAAATTTTCCATATTAGATTCTACAGCTTGTAAACCAAGACTTTATTTCTGTCATTTTTACACTGTCTGGGTTTTAATGTTGTCGTCGCGGTTCGTTTTCTTATAACCTTTCCAAGGTGAATGATTCGTTGAAGCCTTTCTTTCTACCCGGCCGAGCAACAGACAACGCAAAGACAACATATTTAAACATCCCATAATAACAGACGAACACAATTCTTACCTTTTAGCATCTCATCTTCTCATCCTCATGATTCGAGCAAAAAATGATGGCAGTATAGAGCGTCCTAAAACCACCATTATCTGATCAATAGTCACGCTGTGACGTCACCGCTGGGCGGAGTCTAATTTGACGCCACAGCAGCACGTACATATGTAGTATCTATCTATCCATCTTTCTGTTGTTTGTTTACTTTAAAAAATAACTGTAATATTTTAAATAATAATGCTAATAATTGCATTGGTCTTTACACATTCTGCATTTGAACACAGAATAAAATACAGTCTGTTATTATTAATAAAAAGGAAATACAATTTAAAAAACGTGCATTTATGTGAATGTTTCTGGCTGTGATTGTGTAGTTTGTGGATGATGTCAGTGCTGTGGGTGGGGTGAGGTGAGGTGAGACTGACAGATCAATACAGTTGAACTCCACCCAGAGCATCACTAACACACACACTGCCATCACGTCTGTCGTCCTCTGTTCTTGCCCAGTCATACCGCCCTACAAAATCTTTGAATTATGTTGATGAATACGATATAAATTTTATAAAATATAAAGTCAAACCCATCTATCACAGAACTTACCATAGGACCCGATTTCTGTCATAACTTAATTTTGACTAAATGAATAGCAGGCTGTTTTCTTTGTGTTAATGACTCATTGTTTACATGCATTCATGATGTACTAGCAAAATCATTACCGTCAGCCAATTTATTCTATGCATGAAGTAAGACTCTGCTTTGCCTCAGTGATGGCAGTGTTTAATTGACATTTTAACACTGTGTGTGTGTGTGTGTGTGTGTGTGTGTGTGTGTGGAGGGTGGGGGTGGACAGACGTGACCCTCTCTGTCCAGCTGGTATCTGAATGCAGGCCGTGTAGCAGCTGGGAAACGTAAGGCAAGGTTTCTAATTGCTGCCATTAGCAGAACGCATCAGCGACGAGTCTATTCAAGTGTAATGGACGGGTGTTTCACAGCTGGGAGTCTGGATGTTCAATTCACCTATATGGACTCAAACAAACCTCAGCTTTAAAGAAATAGTTCACCTAAAAATTAAAATTTGCTGTTAAAAGGGTCATGACGCATGTTCGCTTTCTGACACAGCCCATGCACTTGAGTCAGTCATCAGTAGGACAAAGTGAGTGAAAGAACATTCGCTTTGATGCATTTGGTTTAAACGGCTCATTTCACATCTTTGTACCAGTGTAAGAAACAAGTGGATAGTTTATTTTTAATTGCATCCCAGATTGTTCAGAGCATGTTGTTTTGTAAACGAGGCATAGAGTCATGTAGAGTTTACAACAAAACATTTGTTGAAAGATGAAGCAGTACTAGATCTGGCTGCAGCTTCATCACAAACTGTAAGTAAATTATTTCATTATGCTTTTTCTGGAAATGACTGTTTTTTTTTTCATGTTTTCAAAACACTCACATGCAATAAGGAAGGGGTGTTGATACTGTTTCCTATGCAGTGACGTTAGCCAATCATAACAGTTGTGGATTACTGACAAGCTTTAGAGGACACATACCATAAAAACAGGTATTTTCAGACAGAGGATCACAATGAGGGTGGAAAATAATAATTTTTCCCCATATCTGAAAAAAAAAAAAAAACTTTATTAACACAAAAGTAAACCTTAAAGGATTAGTTCACGTTCAGAACAAAACTTTACAGATAATGTACTCACCCCCTTGTTCTTTCTTTCTTCAGTCGTAAATAAAATATGTTTTTTGAAGAAAACATTTTAGGATTTTTCTCCATTTAATGGACTTCTATGGTGTCCCCAAGTTTTAACTTCCAAAATGCAGTCTAAATCCAACTTCAAAGGGCTCTAAACGATTCCAGCCAAGGAAAAAGGGTCTTATCTAGAGAAACGATCGGTTATTTTCTAAACAAATTGACAGTTTATGTACTTTTTAACCTCAAATGCTCGTCTTGTCTCGTCTGTGTGATCAGGGTCAAAAACATAATTTATTTGCGACTTAAGAAAGAAAGACATGAACATCTTGGATGCAACAATTTATAAGCCCGAAGTAAGTCGTTTTCACAAATCCTCAAAATACATCTCCATAGAGCGTATACAACAACTGCTCCCCTATCAGCAACAGGTAGCTATCCAATGCACTTTCAGCATTACGTGTAGCTCAGTTGCACTACAAAGTGGTGTAATCATACGAACACAGGTTCAATACCAGAGAATGTACACGTTCTCATAGCATAGCATAAATCATGATTTTCCACTATTTATGTAAGGGGTAGGTTTAGGGTGGGGTAAGGTGTGGTCATTCATACGAATTACACCTACTAAATTATGTTTGAATTACTGTGAGATCGGTGTAAAAACTCATATGTCATTTCATGACGTCAGATCCAGCGCGACACTGTCATTATTTATACGCCCGCTAGAGGGAGCTTAACTTTAAAGCGTAAAATGGGTCGTATAGAGGGTATGCACATGACGTCACCGTCAGCTGGAGTGAGTTCGGCTCCGCCTACTGAGTGGCAAAAAGAATGAGTGGCAGCATTGGTTTCAGCTGAAATGCTGCGACAGAACACACAAAACATCTCTAAAACCAGAACGAGCTTTGCAAATGACTGTACAAAGAGATTTGACAAGAAACCTGAGGTATATTTTTACAGGCTGCCTAAAGCTACAAAAAAGAAAAGGAAATGGATCGCTGCAATTCAAAGAAACAAATGGGTTTCAGGCGGTGAAACACGGATTTGCTGTCATCGCTTCATGTTAATATGTTCAGTTTTGCGGTAAAAGCATGCCCTATATTTGTATTGTCATATCATAAATATTTACCATCTTAAATTATGTAGACCTGGATGTTTTTAAATAAACACTGACAGAAAACTATATAAGATTTTAGGCTGAACGATATAACCATATTCAGGGGCGTAGTATATACATGTCATGACCCCATTAATTTTCTTGACAACATATTTAATCCTCAGACCATCCAAGATGTAGGCGACTTGTTCTCTTCAACAGAACATGAAGAAGATTTTTTAACAGAGGTCCTTGGTGATTCACAGAATGCAAATCAGCAGCTGCCAGTTGTTGAGAATAAAAAAAGCATATTAAGGAACACAAAATGAATACCGCAGCTCCAGAATAAATATTGAGGTCTTATGAAGTTAAATAATCGGTTTGTGAAAGAAACTAAACATTTTATTACCTCATGATTACTTGTAAGCAAACAGCCTGGAGTGATGTCCGGTTCACAGTATAATCATTCTTTTGAACTGATTATTTCTGTTCAGCTAGTTGGGGAAAAACAAACAAACAAACAAACAAACAAACAACTATGAACGTAAATCAGGACCAAAAACTTTTTGGTTACAAAATGTATATATTTTTTGGGTTCATCAGAAGAAAGAAATTTATAATTTTAATTTATGGGTGAACTGTCCCTTTAAGTATTAAACTTTAGTGTATAACTGGTCCTGCACTGTTTCTGATTCCTCAAACAGTGCTTTTCTGAGCAATCCACATCAGTTTACAGATTTTTAAGATGCAAAAAATACAGTAAAACAGTAATATTGTGAAATATTGTTACTATATAAAATAGCTGTTTTCTATGTGAATACATGTTGAAATGTAATTTATTCCTGTGATTCAAGCTGAATTTTCATCATCACTTTTACTCCTGTTTTCAGTGTCACATGATCCTTCAGAAATCATTCTAATAAGCTGATTTGCTGCTCAGAGACATTTCTGATTATTATCAATGTTGAAAACAGTTGCTGCCCAATATCTTTGTGGAAACTGTGATATATTTTATTTGTCAAGATTCACAGATGAATAGAAAGTTCAAAAGATCAGCATCCATTTGAAATCTTTTGCAACATTATAAATGTATTTACCATGACTTTAGATCAATTTATTTAATGCGTCCTTGATGAATAAAAGTATTAATTTCTATTAAAAATCCCACCGAATCCACATGACATTTCAATCCATATGACAATCCACATTTGAATACTGTACTTGTACTTTATATCTGTTGTATACATGTATACATCTCTGCTTGTTTTCTGCATTCTCCAGTAGTTTGCTGCTATTTTCTGAACAGAACAGCGCCATTCGGATGGGGGGAATAAAAAAAAGCATAATTTGAGCGCCCGACAGACAGGAAGAGGATTATATTACTGCGGCATCCGTGGAGAATCAGAGCGAGAGTTGAACCCGCTGCATCCTGCCGAAGGGAAGAAGCCTTTCATCAGAACAGAGACGCCTGTCTGCTTCCAGTCACATGAGGAGAGATCGCTTATTGAGTTAGGATAGACTGTATGTTTGGCTTGTTAGTCTATGAAATGGGTGTATTTTTTTGGAAAGGGGATTTTTAGATTTAATTCCCAAGATTTTAAACCTTCAGACAGAGAAGTCTTTAAATGATAATACACTGCATTGCGCCTTCTTAAGACAGCAAATAAATAAAATAATTAGTTAATTACCAAATAAATAAATTATATAGGCTACTAGAATTGTCACGTGTCATAATCCCTTTCCTCTGATAGCAGCTGAGTGAAATGTGTCACATTAAAGCATCAGACACTCGTTAGGAAGAGCAGATGGCAAATCCCATCAGTCAGAGAGCAGGTGTGTACCGTTACCATGGAAACCTTTGTCTTTGCTGAGGAGGAGGAGAGGCGGCGATCTGGTTGGTCCTCTGAGGCGCCGCTGCTCTGTGAATGAATGAGGGGGCGGGGCTCACAGCGAATTCAGCGGAAATCACACCGGAAAGAGAGCGGAAGGGAGAGGAGGATAGGCCTCTGCGCTGCTGCGGCTGAACAGAAGAGGCCTCCACTGGGAAAGATAATGGGAAAGGAAAAGAAAAACCTTACATGTTAGCCCACAAAATAAAGCCACAAAGAAGAAAGGAGTAGGACATTATAGAAATACACTGATCTTTCTCTTGGGCTTACATAATGTTTTTTATTTTTTATTTTTTGTGAGCATCATACGTGGGTTGACAAATAACATAGACATGAGCTTGTTTTGAAAAGATTTTTGCATAAATTTATAGGCCTACAGGTGCATCTCAATAAATTAGAATGTTGTGGAAAAGTTAATTTAGTTCAGTAATTCAACTCAAATTGTGAAACTCGTGTATTAAATAAATTCAGTGCACACAGACTGAAGTAGTTTAAGTCATTGGTTCTTTTAATTGTCTTTTAATTGTAATGATTTTGGCTCATATGGCTAACAAAAACCCAACAAATTAGAATATGGTGACATGCCAATCAGCTAATCAACTCAAAACATCTGCAAAGGTTTCCTGAGCCTTCAAAATGGTCTCTCGGTTTGGTTCACTAGGCTACACACTCATGGGGAAGACTGCTGATCTGACAGCTGTCCAAAAGACAATCATTGACACCCTTTACAAGGAGGGTAAGCCACAAACATTCATTGCCTGTTCATAAAGTGCTGTATTCAAGCATGTTAACAGAAAGTTGAGTGGAAGGATAAAGTGTGGAAGAAAAAGATGCAAACCGACCGAGAGAACCGCAGCCTTGAGAGGCTTGTCAAGCAAAATCAATTCAAGAATTTGGGTGAACTTCATAAGGAATGGACTGAGGCTGGGGTCAAGGCATCAAGAGCCACCAAACACAGACGTGTCAAGGAATCTGGCTATAGTTGTCGTATTCCTCTTGTTAAGCCACTCCTGAACCACAGACAACGTCAGAGGCGTCTTACCTGGGCTAAGGAGAGGAAGAACTGTTGCCCAGTGGTCCAAAGTCCTCTTTTCAGACAAGAACAAGTTTTGTATTTCATTTGGAAACCAAGAGTCTGGTGGAAGAGTGGAGAATCACATAGCCCAAGTTGCTTGAAGTCCAGTGTAAAGTTTCCACAGTATGTGATGATTTGGGGTGCAATGTCATCTGCTGGTGTTGGTCTAAAGTCTAACTAAAGTCACTGTACCCATTTACCAAGGAATTTTAGAGCACTTCATGCTTCCTGCTGACCTGCTTTTTAAAGATGCTGGTTTTTATGTTCCAGTAGGATTTGGCATGTGCCCACACTGCCAAAAGCACCAAAACTTGGTTAAATGTCCATGGTGTTGGTGTGCTTGACTGGCCAGCAAGCTCACCAGATCTGACCCCAATAGAGAATCTATGGAGTATTGTCAAAAGGAAAATGAGAAACAAGAGAATTTGCAGATGAGCTGAAGGCCACTGTCAAAGAAACCTGGGCTTCCATACCAGATTAGCAGTGCCATAGACTGATCACCTCCATGCCATGCCGAATTGAGGCAGTAATTAAAGCAAAAGGAGCCCCTACCAAGTATTGAGTACATATACAGTATATGAGAAAAAGTCTTTTCACTAAAAAGTTTTTTTTAATGGTCTTATGAAGTATTCTAATTTGTTGAGATAGTAAATTAGTGTTTTTTTGTTAAATGTAAGCCCAAATCATCACAATTAAAAGAACCAAAGACTTAAACTACTTCAGTCTGTGTGCATTGAATTTATTTAATACATGAGTTTCACAATTTGAGTTGAATTATTGAAATAAATGAACTTTTCCACGACATTCTAATTTATTGAGATGCACCTGTATATTAGGTGTTATTAAGCAGGTGACTATGTACTGATACATAGAATTTAAATGTTAGTAATAGTTAAACACACTTATTCCATGTAGTCTCTCAAATAATAAGTGCTCATAATAATAACATTTAAACAAAACATCGAGCATTTTTAAGTGCTAGGCAAGATGCTGCTTGAAATGTCAGGCTGACCACACATTTCCTGGCTCAAGAGTGAAGGGAAATGAAGCGTCTGATAACAGTGACTATGCATTGGCATTTACTTTATTTTTGTATACAGCACTGTTTATCTGTCACTTGAAAAGAATAAAGAAAATGAGCAGTTGATGATCATTGCGTTTTTAAAAGCACAATGTACAAAATTGCACCGAATATACAACATTATAAAAAAATTCAAGACAAAACACATGATACCATTCGAAACGAAAAACAATGACGTGGAGCTTAAGACTTTATTTACGCACAATGCAGTATTGTAGCTACAAACATATTTCCCAAACCTAGTTCAGTTGATGTGATGTTGCAATTTCCCAATCAAACTACAAGCCATTTTATCCTATGAGACACTTCATAATTCAAATCCAGACAATATCAGTTTCTAAATGATCGGCCAATAATGGAAGCAGATACTTGATCCATTTCAAAGCCAGGCTGCATCATTCAATTCGGTTTGATTGATTCTCAACACTGTTTTTAAAACAACAGACAAAACAGTAAAAGTGTATATTATCAGTCATTGGTCTTGGTACAGTAAGTTGCATCCCTAATTTGGAAAGCTGAAGCCGCGTAATGTCCATTTTAAAGTACAGGACCAATGGAAATATATCCTACCAGCAGCTAAACAACCGACAACCAACATGAAACAAGAACGCTTCAAATAAACAGACACTTCAATATGTTTTTACAAATAACTGATATACAGTGAGGTCCAAAAGACTGTAAAATAAGAAACATTAATGTGACTAAACAAATTTAAGTAAGTGAATGTCACTGGTCATGTGACTCTTTTTCATCTTAAATTTTAATTCAACTTCTTTTAACTCATGCTGATAATATAATCAGTGAAGAACCATCAGTGTACTTTTGGACCTCACTATAATAAATGATGAAAAACTCACTGATATCATAAAGTCTTTCTTATAATCATTGTACACTGATGAGACGTGGGTCTTTTCTGGCATTAGGACAGCAATGTAAAAAAGGCAGATACATAAAACAACGTGCCAAACTTAAAGGGATACTTCACCAAAAATAAAAACTGTCATCACTTACTCACCTCAACCAGTTGATGGCAGCCATTGACTTCTACAGTTTTTTTTCATATTATAGCTACCGTCAATTATTTGATTACTAACATTCTTCAAAATATCTTCTTTTGTGTTTAACTTAAGAAAGAAACTCATACAGGTTTGAAACAACTTGAGGGTGAGTAAATGATTTTTATGTGAACCGTCCCTTTAAGTAGGATGGTAAAGAAAAATTATTGTTCAGTCTCTCTACATCTAGGCTCATTTTTCTCCCTTTCTGCAGCCATGCTGTTTGCTCGAAACCATTAGGGATTGACTGCAGGCGTGCAAACAGCTCGTGATCTTTAACCTGTCTGTCTCACTCTCATGCTTCTGCCCGTTTTATTCACGCTTCGCTCTGCCCTTCCTCTTTCTCCTGCCGGTCTCGGACGCTGCCGGTTTCTCGTCCATCTTGCCGGCGTTTCCATTACTGGACGTCAGGGCTCCATTAGAGGCTCCGTTATGCAGGGCTTTGCCGGGTTTGGCTGCGGTCTCGCGGCGGGGCTGGCGACGGTACGTCTGGTAATAGAAATTCCCAAAGAGGATGATGAAGGTCAGAGCGTATCCGATCAGACACCAGTGCATCCACTTAGGGAACGGGCAGTCAGAGTACAGCGACAGAGCCGTGTGACCGATGGTGACGTGAAACTGGATCTGTGGAAGAAAAGACAAGATAACTGATGAGCTCTCAGAGGCTGATCATTGGTTTAGTCATTTTTATGATTAATTGTTCAATTAGGGATACTTTACCTACATAGAATATACTTTTTCAACATGGTTTGGGATTGGTACATATTTTAATGCTCATCTAGGCTGCATTTATTTGATCAAACACACTAAAAACAGTAATATAGTGAAATATTATTACAATTTAAAGTAACTGTTTTTTATGTGAATATATTGTGAAATGTAATTTATTGCTGTGATCAAACTTGAATTTTCAGGATCATTACTTCCCTGACTTTCACTGACTAAAAAGCTAAATTTCCATGACCTATAATAAACGTAAAATCAGGCCGCTGTTGTGCTGAGCACTGAGCAGACAAAAACCACCCACAGATAGTATTTTAATCAATCCATTTGCAAGATTTGTTATAGTACAAAACTAAGTTAAACACACTTATTTAAACGCACTTATTTTTACTTGCAACTTTGCCTCAAGAACCATTGCTGTCAATCAAATCGTTCATTAATTATTCACAAATATGTTAAAAACGTACTTTTGCGAACTAGTCCTAGGTTTTTTGCTTAATCTCGATCAAACCACTGCAGTGCAGTTCTCTGGACTCTCTATAATTATCAATAATTATCAAAAAACAATGTTGCATTTTGTCTTTTGGTTGGCTATAACTGGGTCATTTAGAAAAGGGGCGTGGCCAAGGATACCCCAAAGCAGTAGCGGCTCCCAACCCAAAATTTTGGAGGGGCAGTTTCTGGGTCGTAAGCCATGAATGCACAGGGAACTGGGTTATTTAACAAAACAAACAAACGAACTATTTACATGAACAAATCGTTTTTTTTTTTTTTATCGTTTTTGTTTATTTTTTTATTATTGTTGTTGATGTTATTCATTTTATTTGTAGGCCACCTTTTGCAATTCTTGCCCAAACTAATGTTGTATAGTCTATTTACAGGCTATTTACATGAGCACATTAAACCTTACATTTATTTGTATAAGAACTTGGCGTGCCGTTGCTTCATATTAGCAAATTTCTCGATGACTGCTTTGTTGAATTCGGGGATATGTGTTAAACGTTTTTCTATTGAAAGCATCGCCAAAGCATTAAGTCTTTCCTGTGACACAGTGTTTCGCAGAAATGTTTCAATTCGTTTCGTTCTATTGAACGACCTACCATTGTCCTTTGTTTGCTGTACAATTTTTATATCTGGTTTGTCAGGGCCAAGCTGTTTAATCACTAATTTCTCATTAATTGACAATCTTTCAAACGAGTTCTGCAACAGAAACTCGACACTATTACACGCAGAATGATCTGTACGCGTTCGCTTAACTGAGACTCATATACACTTTGCTGACGCGGATTAATAATATTGTCCGGAACTACGTTCAAGTAACGTAAAAGCAAGTGGGGCAGTCTCAAATCTGGCCATATGGCTCTTAATTAGAGCGCGCTGCAGTTCCTTTTTTCACCACAAATTTACCTTGAGAAAATGTGTGGCGCTGTTGAGCTCGGGAGGGCAGAGAGACCCTCTGCCCCGCTTGTCAAATCTGAAGCAATGCGATGAAATTTTAACATATCCACCTCACTTTATGACTTATAACAGTCTAAAATGTTTTCAGAATAAGGATTAACATGTTTGAGTTAACAGTTAATTAGGACTGGTCCAGTTTATATAGAGTTCTATGTTTTCAAGTGGCTGAATATTTTGGTGCCCATATAGATGAGCCGCGCCTGCCCCAAAGCCTATAAAACCTAAACTAAAACTCAAAACTTTACCAAAACGTATTAAGATGACTCTTAATAGGCAATGCAAGGCATTAAATATAGATTGAACCATAGGTGGTGCTATAACAGTTAAAATAGTGTCAAAAACATTACATTTCTATTGTGAAAGAACTAAAATCACAATAAAACGTCCATATACTAACATATACACTGTATCTTCATATCATATGATAGATTTCCTAATTCTGAAACCCTTTGCCTCTAGGACCACTGTTGTCAATCAAATTGTTCTTTTAATATTTTAGATTATTATTAAATGCACTTTGATATTTTTCTGTACTAGTTCTACATCAATTAATTTATGTTTTTTATGTTTTCAGGGGTTAAGCGTTCTGAAGGATTTGTTTGTCATCAAGTTCATCTTTCAGTCTTTTTTTCTTTGCATTTAGTTTTTGTTTTTCTGTCATCTACTTTTAACATCCAGTCTTTGAAGTGGTCATTTTGTAGCTCTTGAAATTTACATTTTCCTGGCATGTTTGCCTTAGTTAATAGTTGCCTTAGTTAGACTGCATTTGACTTAAGTGATTGCCAGTTGACGAGCCGAAAGGGAATAAAATGGCACTGAAAAATAGCCCAACCATAACAATAGGCAAAACGCATGAGACAACGCAATAAAAAAATACAGTATAGAAAGTTACATTTTGATAAATGGAAACTAAAATTTAAAGTGACAAACAAAAATCTCTGATATTCCATGACATGGAGGACAACAACAACAATAAAATAATTCCCTGACTTTCAATGTCTGGAATACACCTTTTAAAATTCCATGAATTTCCAGAAATTCCATGACACATGGAAACCCTGTCCAGTCTTCAGTGTCACATGATCCTTCAGAAATCATTCTAATATGCTGATTTGCTGCTCCAGAAATATTTCTGATTATTATCAATGTTGAAAGCAGTTGTGCTGCCCAAATGCTTTTTTCAGGATTCTTTAATGAATGATGAATAATGAATAAAAGTTCGGAATTTATTTGAAAATAGATTTTACGTTAAAATGACTTCATTATCATTTTTGAGAAATTTAATATATCCTTGGTGAATTAAACTATTATTTTCTTAAATAAATAAATAAATGAGTAAAAATCTTACTGACCCAAACCTTTTGAACAGAACATGTTTCATCTATATTAAAATATTTTACACCTGATACTTAACACTGTGTTGTTACTTGAATGATCCACAGCTTTTTTTTTTTAGTGATAGAAGTCCCTTGTTTGTCCTGAACAGTTAAACTGCATGCTGTTCCTTAGAAAAATCCTTCACGTCCCACAAATTCTTTGGTTTTCCAGCATTTTTGTGTATTTGAACTCTTTCTAACAATGACTGTATGATTTTAAGATCCATCTTTTCACACTGAGGACAACTGAGGGACTCATATGCAACTACTGCAGAAGGTTCAAATGCTCGCTGATGCTCCAGAAGGAAAAACAAAGCATTAAGGGCAAACTTTTGAACAAATGGAGATGTGTACATTTTCCTTATTTTGGCTAAACATATTTTTTATTAAGTACTGCCCTTCAGAAGCTACAGAAGATAGTTTCATGTTTGCCAGAAGACAAAATACGTTAAATTTATCAAATCTTCAAATTCCAAAAGTTTTCGTTTTTATGCATCGTGTTTCTTTCTAGATTATCAGTGAGCATTTAAACCTTCTGTAATATTTGCATATGAGTCCCTCAGTTGTCCTCAATGTGAAAAGATGCATCTCAAAATCATACAGTCTTTGTTGGAAAGGATTCAAATACACAAAAATGGTAAAAAACAAAGAATTTGTGGGATCTGAAGTATCTATCTGAAGAACAGCAGGCAGTTTAACTGTTCAGGACAAACAGGAGACTCATGAACAACTATCACTAAACAAAACAAAACACAGCTGTGGGTCATTCAGGAAACAACACAGTATTAAGAATCAAGTGTATGTTAACTTTTGAATGGGGTAATTTTTTATTAATTCAACTATTATTTTCTCTTATGGACTATATGTAAACATCTTTCATGTCAAATATCTTATTCAAGTCAATACTAAATAAACAACAACAAGCATTTTGTATGATCCCTCTTATTTTGATAAAATAATTAATATTTTGCAGATTTTAAAAGGGATGTAAACTTTTGACCCCAACTGTATATTACAAAAGGACGAGTTATCTGGTTAGGAGAAAATAAATTGAAATAAAATAGAGAAATTCTGGAAATTAAACCAAAAAATTGTATAAATTAATTCAAGAGACACTGAAATCTTACAATGTTACAATAATCTGTACTTTAAACCTGGAATCATATTTTTTCAGAAGTTTCCCTAACTGAAGAATCACCCTTATATTCCATATCATTCTTAAATCTTCCATATCACCATTTACCATTTGGATGATGGTCAGATACTTCTTCCACCACAGATATTTCTGTATTTTTGGACCGAATGCGGCCAGCCCATAATACAGGTACATCAGGACGTGGATGGCTGCATTCATATGAGCCCCGAAGAATGCTGCGAAAAAGAGAAACAGAGTGGCAGATTATCAGTCGATGTTACATTACGATCTGTTATTCACACATTTGTTGTATGAGAACGCATGAGTCACACAGTATGGACTACTCATGATGATGCTGCTCTTTTTGGGGCTTGGCAGATGTGATCTGTATCAGAACTGTTGTTGTGTAGAAAACAGCTAGATTTTCTCAGCTGCATAAAATGTCCAGTATGTTTTTGTCTATGTACAGTGTATGTTTCTCTGTATGGTGCTTATGTATTTGATACTTACACTGTCCACCGGCGACCCATTTGATACCGATCCACCACAGAGTGAACATGGTGCAATGATGATAGACATGCAGGAAGCTGATTTGGTTAAACTTCTTGCGTAAGATGAAGAACACAGTGTCGAGGTACTCCACACCTTTAGAAATAAAGTACCACCACAGAGCTGCTGCCACCTGCCATTACAAGAGGTGAACAGAAAGTCTTTATTCAAGTGTGTTTTAGAGTATTAAAGTAACTGAACTGAACACTACAATTTTAAACTTAAAAGCGTGATTTTTGATTAGAGCACTATAAAAATGCACTTTTTTCATTGCATATGGTTTGAATTATTTGTGTCCTCACTAATATTAGTTCACTTTCAGAACAAAAATTTACAGATAATGTACTCACCACCTTGTCATCCAAGATGTTCATGTCTTTCTTTCTTCAGTCGTAAAGAAATAGTTTTTTTGAGGAAAACATTTTAGGATTTCTCTCCATATAATGGACTTCTATGGTGCCCCCAGCCGAGGAAGAAGGGTCTTATCTAACAACACGATCAGTTATTTTCTAAACAAATCGACAATTTGTATACTTCAAATGCTTGTCTTGTCTCGTCTGATCCAGGTCAATACAGTTAGGGTATGTTGGAAAAGTCCCATCTCGTTTTTGTCTTCAACTTCACTTTCTAAAAAGCACAGGGTTGGTATTTTTACAACAATGTAGGACAATATTTAAGTTGGGGAAGAAAACGAACCATACCCTAACTGTATTTCCTCGGTATACAGTATATGAATTGTCAATTTGCTTTGAAAATGACCGATTGTTTCACTATATAAGACCCTTCTTCCTCGGCTGGGATCGTTTAGAGCCCTTTTAAACTGCATTATGGAAGTTCAAACTTGGGGGCACCATACATATCCATTATATGGAGAGAAATCCTGAAATGTTTAAAAACGCTTAAAAATGCTTAAAAAACATAATTTCATTACGACTGAAGAAAGAAAGACATGAACTTGGGTGACAAGGGGGTGAGTACATTATCTGTAAATGTTTGTTCTGAAAGTGAACTAATCCTTTAATATTTGTACATTGAAAATCATAGCTGGGCAAAATTACAATTTCAGATCCAGCTCCCTTTCAGTTTATGAATGTGAATAGATGTGATAGCTTTTCTCAGCTGATTAGCCATATTAAGTTTATTACTTTTAAAAGTAACACAGCCTTCAATCATTCACTGTGCAATACACTCTTAAAAATAAATGTGCTTCACGATGCCATAGAAGAACTTTTTATGTCTAAACGGTTCCATAAAGAACCTTTAACATCTGAAGAACTTTTCTGTTTCACAAAAGGGTCTTTGAGGTGAAAGAAGGTTCTTCATATTACATTATTATAAAAAAGAGATGTTTCTTTAAAGAACCTTTGATTTAATGTTTTTTTTTTTTTGTGGAACCAAAAATGGATCTTCTATGGTATCACTGCGAAGGACCTTTCAACGCTCCTTTATTTTTAAGAGTGTACGACATAAACAATTATTAATATTATTTAATCTTTCTGGAAATACTGGAAATGTTGTGTTTATGAAAACAACATGATGGGCAATTTTTCGAACTGAAAAACCTTTTCTTAAAAACAATTTATGAATTTATGCAACTCAACTCAAGTTCAAACCCAGTTCAGTCAGGAACTGTAAATGGTGCTCAGTCTAGCTGTAATGAATCTGCTAGTATCTGAGTGTGAAAGTCAGATGGTGTGTGTGAGTGTGTTAATGTGACGTCACAGAGTGAAACCCAACTCCGTGGTTTTCCCGCTCTAATAACATGCTTTGGGCCAGTAACTGGAGAGCAGAATTACGTGTCTGGTTTCAGCGCACAGTCTGGGACAGAGACTTTGTAAGACTGTGATCGAATGCAGGACTTGCACACTTACCCTCACTTCATTGGGATCGTCTGAGTAGTCCACAGGCTGGCAGATGTAGCTGTAGTTGGCCGCTCGTGCTGCGAGGAAGAGCTGAAATAAAGAAGACGTTTGGACTATTTCATGTGATTGGTATAAAGGAGATTTCGTGATCATTAGTTTCTTCACCTTATGCTTAAGAATCAAAATCCAGCAGAAAAAAAGTGTATGTAGAAAAGTGGATTAAATAGTTAATCCAAAAATTCAAATAGTTTAAAATGTCCTCACACACAGGCCATCCAAGATGTAGATAAGTTTGTTTCTTCATTAGATTTGGATTGCATTGCATCACTTGCTCACCAATGGATCCATTGCAGTGAATGGGTGCCGTCAGAATGAGAGTCCAAACAGCGGATAAAAACATCACAATAATCCACAAGTAATGTACACCACTTCAGTCCATCAGCTAACATCTTGAGAAGACAAAAGCTGCATGTTTGTAAGAAAAAAATCCATCACTATGTAAACACTAACGTTTTAACTTCAACTTAATCAAAAGTCCTTAATCAATAATAACGCTTCCTCCAGTGAAAATGTTCCATTCCTGTTGTCTCTCACATCAAAATCCACCCACATATTTGTTTAGAGCTGTTCTGGACTGTTTTGGCTTGTAAACGGTGCTTGATCTGTGCAGATTTCTCATATTATTTAGACAAGAACTGGGAAAAACATTTTTATGAATTATGGACTTATATTTAGCAATGGTTTGAAGTTAAAAACGTCTTAATGATGGAGTTGTTTCTTACAAACACACAGCTTTTGTCTTCTCAAGATGTTAACTGATGGACTGGAGTGGTGTGGATTACTTGTGGATTATTATGATGTTTTTATCAGATGTTTGAATTCTCATTCTAATGGCACCCATTAACTGCAGAAGATCCGTTGGTGAGACAGTGATAAAATTACACTTTTCTATCTACATCTTGGAAGGATGAATACATTTTTTTTGCTAATTATCATTTTGGGGTGAACTATTACTTTAAGATTCAACCAGAATTACATTGTTTCTCACATTTCAATATATATTGGCTGGTCTGATTTTATTCATTTCTCAAGCTTTCTGACCATCTGTCTTTTTGTCCAAATGTAGTTGATAAATCACAAATACTCTAGTTTGATGGTAGCTAGTTTACTGCTAAAAACAGCAGCAGTGGTACAACACTGTACTGCAGTTATCTGCTCTTGATCAATATGTAATTTCTAATAAGTTCAGGTGTTTTGAATATAGGCAGATATAAGAGACAAAAAATGACAGGCTATGCTGAAAAAATGGTAACATCTAAATAAACTGGTTCATTCATATTATTTAATATTGTTGCATACACCAAAATACATTCATTTATACACCCAAAAGTATGTTCTAGGGTTAAATCAGGTACAAATATTTCTTTAAAGCACATTTTGTTGTTTACTGAAATGTAATAAAAGGTCTAAATAATATTTTTTTTTAATATTTCTGAATTATAAAACAAAAAATCAGAAAGCTGAAATAAAAACCTTTTTTACAAACCATTTTCTGGGAACCTTGTTTTGGTGAGCTTACCTCTTTGAATATGAAGAAGTTAAGGATGACCATACTGAAGTTGTAGATGATGAGGGTCTTCCTCAGCTGGAAGGGCTCTCGGCCCTGCATGTACTTCGGCCCCAGCCAGAGAAACAGCAGGTATGTGGAGCTGATGGCCAGCGTGGGGAGCGGAGAGTCCATCAACGGCCATTTCTCCACACGCTTGTCTACAAACACATCAAACCACATCAACTAATGTCCATTAATTGCACTGGCATCAGTATTTCCTGTTTCTTGGCAATGCAATTCTTGCTAAAATGTATATTATAAGTTAACTGTGACGAGAGTTTTGTTGGCATGTATATTGTCATATTGCACTTTTAAGCTTTTATTTTGACAGAAACACCAGTAGAGCTTTTATTTTGCAGGAAAACTCTAGCTTCAGTGAAAACAGGCTTACAAAACTGCATCTCACTACAAATCTAGTCAGATGCTTTAATCATCTGCCATGAAAATAAAGCATAACTGATGGCAGTTGGTTTCCAAATGCGCGCTAAACTCACAGAACATGCAATAAGCAAATTCACAGTGCATTTGCTGTGAACTGAGCCATTCTGAGGTGTGGAAAACACCGGATGACGAGTTGACCGCCTGAACAAAGTGCGCAAACACAGACTTGATGAAGGAATTAAGCCATATTTTGCTTTCAGTTTTAGTTGGTTTGACAGATACTGTGCCAAAACATAATGGCCCAAAACACAACTTTAAAGATCTTTTATGTTAGAATAAGAGGTTTAAATATATTTTAAAAACGATACTTTTTGCCCGGAAGACCTATCATTTCATATCGTCATGTGACCACAATGATATCGAGATATCGAGTGGTACCACAATACTGATAATACCGTAACATCCCTATGTATGCATTTTAAAAACACTGCTAGTAAACTAAAGTAAAATGATGTGTATTTTAGCTGTGCACAATAATTAAAACAACAACAACAAAAAACTAGTGCTGTCAAATGATTAATCGTGATTAATCACTTCCAAAATAAAAGTTTATGTTTACATACTATATATTTGTGTACTGTGTATATTTATTATGTATATATAAATACACACACATGCATGTATATATTAAGGAAAAATATTTTAGATTTATATTTTAAATATTTATATTTATTTATAATCTAAATCGTATACACGTATAAATATATTTCCAAATGAATTTTTTGTTTTAATATATACATGCATGTGTGTATATTTATATTTACATAATGAATATACAAAGTAAACACACTTATAGTATGTAAACATAAACTTTTATTTTGGATGTGATTAATCGTGATTAATCGTTTGACAGCCCTACAAAAAACATTAAAAATAAGTCCAAAACGGAGCATTCAGCAGTGTAAGTTGTTTCCCAAGAATGTGATTTGTGTAAATACATTTGGGAAGCGCAACTTTTGTGGTGTCATTGCATATAGGATGATAAATGCAAACTACTTTTAAAAATAAAGCTTCCAAAAAGACTTTTTTTTGTGGCAATGATGCAACATAAGAACCATTTTGGGTTACTTTAAAGAACCTTTGAGTGCACAGCTCTAAAAATAACCAATTTAGCTTTTTTAATCTTCAAAAAGATTTTTGGAATGGATAGTTCATCCAAAAATGAAAATTCTGTCATTAATTACTCACCCTAATGTTGTTCCAAATCCGTAAGACCTTCGTTCATTTTCAGAACACAAATTAAGATATTTTTGATGAAATCCGAGAGCTCTCTGACCCTCCACACACAGCAAGGGTCCTTCCACAGTCAAGGTCCAAAAACATAGTAAGAACATCAACAATAGTCCATGTGACATTAGTGGTTCAACTATTAATTTATGAAGCTACAAGGATACGTTTTGTGTGCAAAAAAACCCCAAAAACTAATTTATTCAACAATTCTTATACCCTCCAATATGATGCTACAGTGAAGCAGAAGAGAAGTTTTTTTTTTTTTGCTCACAAAAAGTATTCTCGTAGCTTCATAAAATTACGGTTGAACCGGTGATGTCACATGGACTATTGTGTTGATGTTCTTGGAATGTGGTAGGACCCTTGCTGTCTACGGAGGGTCAGAAAGCCCTCAAATTACATAAAAAATATCTTAATTTGTGTTCTGAAGATGAACAAAGATCTTAACGTGTTTGGAACGACATGAGGGTAAGAATTTTAATTTTTTGGTGAACCATTCCTTTAAAGATTCATCATAGAACCATCAATGCCAATACAGAACCTTTTTTTATATGTCAAATTGACAACTGCATAGTTTGTAAGATTTATATTTGCTCGAAACTGAAAACCTGCTCTTGTTCACCATATTTGAAGCTTGCAGTATCTGTCTCATGGGAAAATCTAATAACACGCCAGAGCTGGAGACTTTTCTGCCCCCGGCTTTATTTAATCGGAGCACTGCCATGGATATCATGTATCACATTCGGGTCACAGAGTCAAGACCGGTTACCTGCGATGGTGAGACTCCATTTGTAGAACTCGACTGTGTCGTTGATTATATGCTTTATAATATCCATCGCTGAGACTCAAATCCTAATTGTCTGAGGACAAATAAGAGAGATAAGTCGGTGCAGTGTTAAAACACAGTAGAAGGCCATGTGGTGATGCTTTAATACCATGATGGTGGGGATGAGGAGGTGGGGTTGGGAAAGGGTTTATTATGATGGGGAGGCTGGGGAGGTGGGGGTGTATTTCAGCACAAAGACCAGAACAGCACGTGTCAGCACATATCTGCTAAACACTATCTGAATTATAATGATAATCAGCATACTATTGACGAAGAGATGCACTTGGATCAATTGAAGTGTAACTGTGAAAGATTCGTCAAATATCAAACGCCATACATGACCATCCCTATTTGGCAGACCCCCCATCACAGCCTCTCCCAAACCCACCGTTAGAAAAACCAAGGCTTTTATTAATTCAACTAACGTTAAATGACGACAGAATTGATGCGATGCTACAATCAGGGGATCAATCGCGTAAACGAGCCGATGCGGCAAAAACGCTAAATATTCCTGCGCTTAGAGTTTTTCTTCTCTTACACCCCTAAAACATCTAACATTCAGTCAATATCATAGATTTAGCCTTAAACTGACATTTGGTGTCGTAGTTCTATGTGGTAACGATGATTTCCGTTCTTACCGTAGCGAGATTAAAACCCCTTTCTAATGACATTCAGCGCAAGGTCGCGCGATCCCGTTATTCCGTGCTGTGGAAAACACCTTCGTCCCAGATTTAACCGGATCCGCTTAAAGGCCTGTGGCTGAAACAGACGGTAATAAAACCATCCGTGTATCGAGCATCCTAGAGGGTTACTGGCATCACTGCGGCTCTCGGGTCGCTCCCCTACACTCATACAGAGATGAATGAGGACTGATCAACTGCGCATGCGCCAAAACAGGTGCAATTCACTTCATTCCCAAATTAAGTCAATTGCATCTCTACTCAGCTGGGATGTGGTGCTTTGATACAATACTTATTATTATTTTATTTTTTGATTTTTAATGTTTTTTACAGAAGTCCCTTCTGCTCACCAAGCCTGCATTTATTTGATTCAAAGTACGGCAAAAGCAGGAATATTGTGACATATTTTTACTATTTAAAAACGGTTTTCTATGTGAATATCTGTTAAACTGTAATTTATTTCTGTAATCCAAGCTGAAACATTGTTTTCTTCTTATTATTATCATTTTTTAAACAACTGAGTCATTTTTTTTTTCAGGATTCTTTGATGAAAAGAAAGCTTTTGTATCATTATACACTATACCATTCAAAAGCTTGGTGTCAGTAAATTATAGAAATTAATAGTTTTATTTAGCAAGGATGTTTTAAATTGATCAAAAGTAATGATAAAGACAATTATAATGTTACTAAAAATGAATTTTTGTTCATCAAGGAAACCTGAAAAAATAATCTACTCAGCTGTTTTCAAACATTATAATATATATATATATATATAGTAGCAAATCAGAATATTGGAATGATTTCTGAAGAATCATGTGATTATGAGTAGTGATGATAAAAATTCAGCGTTAAAATTAGAGGAATAAATTACATTTAAAAAAATATTTAAAT
Source organism: Cirrhinus molitorella (assembly GCA_033026305.1). Taxonomy (NCBI): domain Eukaryota; kingdom Metazoa; phylum Chordata; class Actinopteri; order Cypriniformes; family Cyprinidae; genus Cirrhinus; species Cirrhinus molitorella. The sequence goes on along the minus strand of CM065123.1, from coordinate 32,373,213 downwards.
AGAAATTAATTATTTTAAATAGTAAAAAAATATTAGAATTTAATATGAATGTTTTTGCTGTGCTTTGAATTAAATAAATGCAGGGTTGGTGAGCAGATTTCTTTAAAAAGCATAAAAACTGTTCAAACTGTTCTTACTGTTCAAAAACCTTTTACTATTTATTTATTAACTACTGATGCTTAGCTACATTAAACATATGTTAAGCTTTCAGAAGAGGCTAGTCACTAGATTTATAATAGTTGTTTTCATGCTTAATAAAATTAATCAAGCATAACATATCCACATAAAACACACAGTTATTAGTTTTAAAATATTGTTATAACATTTTAAATAATTATTTATTTTTACTTAATCACTTCTCCAAAATATAAATGCAACCCTGTTTATAGCATAACTTTTTATTTGTTTCATTCATTATTTTGCAACTTTAGCATGCAAAATTAATTAATTTAAAGATTTATTTCTACAAAGAATAATAAGGCTAAGAAGACATCTCTGTTATTGAAAAATATTTATATGACTTATGTTTGTCGTAAGACGTGAGAGGCATAGACCTATCTATTAGATAGGCCTATGCCTAATCTGCACGTCAGAACCCTTATGAAAATGAACTATGGTTTTACTAAAACAAACAAACAAACAAACAAACAAACTGTGGTTACTATAGTCAAACCACAAATCAACCATAATTTAACCATGGTATTTGTGGTAAAACCGTGGTTATACAAATAGTAGTAGATATGCCAAAACAACAACAATAATAATAATAATAATAAAATAACATGCCTATTACACTTTTACTACAATAAAACCGTAGTTCATTTTCGTAAGGGAATAAGACGTTTAAAAACGCTATGACAGTATAAAAATACAACCAGAGTAAATCGTATAGTGCACGTTCTGTTTGTAAAGATAGATAGATAGATAGATAGATAGATAGATAGATTCTCAAATACCTATTTACAAAACTGTCACCTTTTTAGAGAACATTACACATATTTTTACAGCAGGTTGAGCTGGAGGACCGTGGCGGTGGCAGCAGTGGTGGCGGACGGCCTCGTGACCGCTGCTGTTGACGAGCAGAAGAAGACGCTCTCTGAAGCCTCACTTCCGGTTTAGAGAAACGCTACTGGACAACAAAATGGAAGGAAAAAACAATATTGACGACCTGGACGCTCGCCTTCAAGTTCTCGAAAAACGCGTTTATGGCGAAAGAGGAGGAAAAACCAATAAGCCAGTGAAGGTGATTGGTTTCATACACGTATAAAACCCTCTAACCGCTTTGAGTGTGTGTGTCAGCTGCAGTGTTTATTGATGTTGATTTGACAGATCATATTTAGACTATAATATCAGTCACTCTTGTTAATGATTATGCTGTTATTATAATGTGCAGTAGTTGTGTCAGAAACTGAATACTGGCATTTGGTAGATGTTTTGGTGCAGTAGTGAGAGCTGTTCACACTGCGGGCGTGGCAGCAGGACTCATGACACATAAACAGGGTGGATTCATGATGATTCCTCTGTGATCTAGTGCACATTAAATGTGCACGAGTACCTTTAAACGCGCTATATGAATCAAATATATTTGTATTTATACGTGCAGTTTACATGGCATGCAAAAAGACACTACTTATTGAGTCTTGTGAAGTGGTTTAAAATCTAATCCATTTGTAGCTAATTTCTAATCTGTCTTTTCTTCATTCAGTGTGCTGAATCACTCACAAGAGTCAGTGCTGCTCTGGCGAACACTGCAAACAAGAGAGAGCGTGTCAAGATCCTTCACAAAAAAAGTGAGTGCCTTTCAGTTAATCAGTTGCATTTGAGAAAAAGATGTTCATGTTTTAATATGTTGCATCATCATTTTTTCAATGTGTCTTTTCTCTCAGTTGAAGATTTGCTGAAGTATTTGGACCCCCAGTTCACAGACTTCATTGCTGTGCCAGATGCAATGAAACTGGAGTTTATTCTAGCAGGTTAGTGCTATGATTTTCACATGCATCACTGATTCCCATCCGGTTTTGCTTCAGGACCCTGATTTTTCCATTGGACGTCAAGTTAGGAGGCCTTTCAACACAGTATCACAGTTGTGAAATGTGTTGACTAGGGCTGGGAATTTTTTTCCAAAAATAATCGATTTTGAGGCATTGGGAATCGAGAGTCGATTCCAAATTTTAGAATCGACTCCTCATTTAGAGGCATTTTCAGTTCAACAAAGCTTTTCTATGGGTGCCTCTCAAACGGAAGGCTAAATCTTATAAAGGCTGCATATCTCTGATAAGTCATTAAATGTTGCTGAACGTCAATTTACGAAAATAAACGTAATGAAAACTAGTCGTACTGAGCTCGTCTGAGTTTGGAATGTAGATTAGAAGTCTGATTCGTTTCCACAGTAAGGTTCATTCGGATAGATTGTTTTATTAGACAAGAAACGATTCAGAAATTGTTTTACGATTGAACTGGCTCATATTGTTTAGAGTTTTGAGTGTTGCGCGACAGAACAGATCATGATGTGATTAAGGCACTTGATCTTATTTCCATCTTAAATGGATGCTATTTTAACCTTCTGTCAGCCAACGATAATTCTGAAAGAAAGCGCAGAGCACAGATCTGGCAGAGAGCGTTAATGTTGTGGTTATTTTGTTTCAGCAACATATAGTTTGCTAATTTTGTGCATAGCATACGGTTAAAATAAATGTCATTCAGCTGAGCTGCGCACATGTATTTTAGACACTTTGTGTCTTGTTTTATTCATGCAATAAACACATGTCCACTGCTGAGCTGTGGGCTATGACTAATTTAATGGGCAATGCAGACAAAATTATGCTTTAAAATCAGTCAGAGCTACAGGAATTTATCGCAGTTTTTTTACAAATGAAACATCATATTATGAAAAGGCTACTTTCTACAACCTTTATATCCTGCAGTCATTGCAAAATTAAGTTTCTCCAATCTAAAAAAAAGAGAATTGAAAACAACAGTGAGGAATCGATTCTTGGATTTCAGAACCAGGAATCAGAATCGATTCTAAAAATTTCAGAATCGAACTGCCCTAGTGTCGACACAAATAAAATCAGTCCTTAAGATCAAATGTTAATATTTAATAGTATAAGCTCAGCATGACATAAGAGATGCATAGGATTTTTTTTTTCTGAATGTGTATTGAATTTCAATCATGTCATGCTCTTGATCAGCAACAATCCGCTACACAAAGCACAATATATTTGGCACAAACCATGTGTATTCTAATAGCAGGTAAACCTTTAGGAATTGTATGTTCTTTTAAATTGAGTAATTTTGTAGTATTGCAACATTTTATTTCACAATTCTGACTTTTTTTCTTGCAACTGCAAATTATAAACCAACTGTAACTAAGTTCACAATTCAATTCACAATAAAAAAAATATATTCTGACTTAGGAGTTGTGAGATATTAATTCAGAATTGTGAGATAAACACTCAAACAGATTAGAAAAACACTTCTACAGTAAAGAACTGCACATGACCCATTTTACATTTTTCATTTTGTGGTTCACCACTTAAAATATAACCACTAAAATATATCATATTTTTGAATGGACCAATCTAAACAGTGCATAAAGCTGCTTATTCTTTACATACAGAGGAAGAGTTTTTGCGTTCCCAGGCCACATTATTGGAGCAGGTGCATAATCTGCAGCCCCTTCTGGACAGCAACCACATTAAAGGTCAGTTACTGACTATATTTGTCAGAAATGTAAATAAATCTTTTCTTTAAGCATGAAGTTATCTTCTTTATATTTTTTCCCTCACATCATGATATCACAGCGGTTCCAGAGCTGACCACAAAAGTGCAGCGGTTGTCACAAATTCACATTCAACAGCAGGTAACACTTTTTTTTATGTATTTAAAAAAAAAAACATATTCTGAAGCATGCTGATTTGTCTTCCTATATAAACATATATTATCCCTGATTGACTTACACAGGACCAGAATGAAGAATTATCTGCTGAGGTGAAAAAGCTGTTTGAAGAATACAACAAAATGGTATCCTTACTTGCGATGAAAGACTCATGTTTAATTATTGTACTGCTTGTCATGTGTTCAGAACTCCCTGCAGCTAAAAACAGCACACAGTATGAGTAGTGCTTTCGCATGAATGCCTTACTATCCTTAACTTCTTCCACAGATGTTTCTTTTATCAAAACAGTTTTCACAGTGGGATGAAACTCTTCGGAAGTTGGAAGGACCTAAGCAAGGCCAGCAGATAGACTAGGGTGCTAATGCCTAGATTAATGGTTCATTGTAAAATGTTGCATTTATTTCACACTTCATCACAGATATGATTACTAGAACAGCACTGTCATTCCCAAACATACCTTGCTGTAAGTGTTGTTTAAGGTCTTTGACCTACCCTTATCTAAATCTTGAGTCGTAATGTACAAATATGGTCATCTTATTGTATTATAAATAATTATATGCTCATTACATTTGTGTTTACAAAAACATTTCTCTGCTTGGAAAATGTATTCCAAGCATTCTCTTCTAAGTAAACTCAATTTGCTCTTTATTTATTCCAGCAATTTTAAGGAACGATGTGTCGAATCGATGAGGCTTTTTTTTTAGTTGCCTTTAGAAAAGTTTCACTACCTGAAATAACATAAATAAAATTAAGTTTTGCTGTAGTATTTATGTTGTATTCGTCTTATTTCAACAGTACATCTAGTTTTTACATCTTGATAAATGACTGCCAAACACAACCTTCTTTAACAATATTACATATTGCTAGTTGTTTACAGTGAAACAAGTAAATGGACAATGGTGTAATGTATTGACTTTTAACACTAGATTAGGTATTAGATCATTCTGATAACTTGAATTGTCAAATTGATTTCTATACGAAAGATAGCAGAGCTGAATGTTTTAAATAACTTCCATTTACTGTGCCTTGTGAAAGTATTAATACCCCTTAATTTTTTCACATTTTATGTTGCTGCCTTATGTTAAACTGCTTTAAATTACTACTTTTTTCACGTCAATCTACACTCCATACACCATAATGACAAAGCAAAAAACAGGTTTTTACCATCTTCGCAAATGTATTAAAAATTAAAAAAAATGTAATTGATCCCATTGCATAAGTATTTATACCCTTATCTGGGACAGTTGAAATTTAGCTCAGGAGCATTTTGCTTGTAGGTGTTACTACACTTTGAGTGAACTTAACCTGTAGCAAATTCAGTTGAATGGGTATGATTTGGAAAGGCACTTCAATATAAAAAGTCTAACAGCTCAAAATGCATATTAGAGCAAAAAACAAACCCTGAGGTAAAAAAAAAAAAAACTGCATTTAGAGCTCAGAGACAGGACTGCACCAAGCCACACAACTGAGAGGAGTTCAGAAAAAAAAATCTGCTGCATTGAAGGTTCAGAATCATGTAGTCCCCATTACCCTTAATGAAAGAAGTTTATAGCAACCACGACTCTCCCTAGAGCTGGCCTCCTGGCCAAACCGAGCAATTGATGGAGAAGGACCTTGGCTAGAGTGGTGACCAAGAACCTGAGGTTCACTTTAGTTGAGCTTTAAGATCATATATGCAGATGGTAAAAACTTACAGAAGGACAAACATCACTGCAACACTCCACCAATCTGGTCTTTATGTTGCTGTGACCAAACTCGGTCCTCTCTTCAGTGAAGACATGAAAAAAAAAAAAAAACATCTAAATGACCCTCAGACTGTGAGAAACAAGATTCTGTGGTCTAATGTACCTCAATTTCAAGCATAATGTATGGAGGGAAACCAGGCGCTCTGATCATCAGCTGCAGAGTACCATCTCAAAAGTAAAGTGTGGTGGTAGCAGCCTCATGCTCTGGGGCTGTTTTTTTAGTGGCAGGGACTGAGGGACTCGTTAGAGTATAAGAAAATATTAAGATAGCCTTAATGAAAACCCAGTCCAGAGCATTCAGAATCTCAGACTAGGCTCACCATTCAACAAGGCAATGACCCTAAGTACACAGCAAGAGTGGCTTATAGACAACTCTGTGAATGTCCTTGAGTGGCCCAGCCACAGCCTGGTCTTAAACCCAGCCAAACATTTCTGGCGAAACCTGAAAATGCGTCTGTCCCCCCTCCCCATCCAAACTGACAGAGCTTGAGAAGTGAAGAGGTGAGGTGATGAATGGCAAATAACTGCCAAATGTTGATGTGCAAATCTTGTTGCAACATACTCAGAAAGACTTACTGTAAAGGTGCTTCAGCTAAGTACTGAGCTGAATACTTATGCAATGTACTTATTTCAGTTTTTTTTTTTCTAAATTTATGAAGTTGTGACAATTCTGATTTTGCTTCGTCATTATGGTGCCTGCAGTGCAGATTGATGTGGAAAAAAGTAATTTAAAACAGTTTAACACAGGGCAGCAACATAACAAAACGCGAAAAAATTAATACTTTCGCAATGCACTGTACTGATAACATAAATTGTAATTTGCACTAAACTAAATGGATCTTTTTGTGATCCTGTTGCAGACACTTTTTGCTTTCAAAAATATTAAAGAACGATGATTAATTATTTTTATTTTTTTTTTACCAAGTTTTTATAGTAAACAATAAAATAGTTTAAAAAGGTTTTATTATAGACATTATCCGCGGTTCTCCTCCCTCCAGAAGGAATGAAGAGTGAAAGTATGAAGCAGCCGGGAAGCCCCGCCTCTTATATACGAAACTGGTCACGTGAAATACAAACGGACCAATTGGAACGCGCGTTTTGGTGGACGTCGCGAAGTTTGAAACGGTTGTTCAACAAAACATTTGATCAACCCTACCGTCAAAATTTCGTCCTTTCTCCGTCTCAATGTAAGTATACTGCTTTAAAATTGTATATATTATAGTCAAAAACGCAAACAGTGCGGTTAAGTGCGTGAAGATGTTGATTGTCAGGAATTGAAACAATAATACGCTATTGTCAGCCATAAATGTTCTGTTGCAATATGTTTAGCCAGATGGCTAACGTTAGTGAGCACCGGGCCATGGTGGATCTGTTAGGTTAATAATCACAGCAAAGACTTCTGTCAGATAATACATTTAATAAGAGTTAAGGTCTAGAATTTATTTTTTATTTTTTTGCTTCTAGTATAATATCATCGAAACATATCACGAATGCTGTCTTAGGTTTGTGCGCTTTACGATCTATTAAACAATAAGGATGGGATGAGACATTAGAATGACAGACATGCAGACAGACATGCATGCCGACACAGAAGTATAGTGTCATCTTCCTGAATATGTCAGTGGAGTACAGTAAGTGTTTTGTGTTGTTTAGTGTGCAGAGATGGATGAAGAAGAGAGCACGGAGCGACAGAGACAGATGCAGATGCTGTGTCAACGGCTGGCCATGATGAAGAGATTATACAATGATGGTAATAACTTTCAGATTTGGGTAATAAATTGGCAAACTCATATCACACACTTCAAAATTATATAAATATATCAGGGAATTCTGGGTCTGGGAATGAATACAATCTTAAAAAGTCACTGTAATTCCAATATAAATATGTAATTATGCTAGGCTCTGAAATATCTCTGAAATGTTTATTAACAATCCTGATCCAGTAATCATGAAGGATTGCAAAAGTCAAGGATATTCATTGGCCAAAACAAGAATCCTGGGTTGTATTTAAGCAGAACAGAATATTTACAGATTTTCTTCTGTACAGATGACACAGATTACATCAACCAGGCTATCAGTTCAAATTCACCTGACACCTGCCGGACTCTTTTGACCAATCTGGAGAGGAAAGGCAATCCTCAAACAGATCCCAGCCTGCTCACGAAACTCATTGACTGCTATACGCGTGTCTTTTCCAGCATGCCGTTGGGCAAGTACAGTCAGATTGAGAGCTATGCTAAGATGCTGGTCAGATTTGCAGAGTTAAAAGCGTAAGTCATCTCCTGTTTCACTGTGATCTGAAATTATTAAAAAAACATCCATTCATATTATAGAAGTTCTGTATTTAAATATCTGTTCCATTCAATAATAATTCAGGCAGATATATAAATTGTCATATTTACTCATTATTTTGTTGTTAACCTGTATGAATATCTAAATGTTGGACACAAAATATAGATTATTTGAAGAATTTTCACAAATGCCAGAAATTTGAATGCATTATTTAATTCAGTCTCTCTTTGTCAACAGCATCCAAGATGTAAATGATGCACAGGCTAGTTTTGACATAGCAAGATCCCACTGTAAGGATTTTGCCTTTGTTCACATTGCTTATGCTCAGTTTGAGCTTTTGCAAGGTAAGGTGACTTAAAAAAAATAAATAAATATATATGAAAGGCATGCAGTATCTGCCTCTGCCAGAAATGTTTGCTAATTGAGAAGAACATATGGTCATTAAGTTGCTTTCTTTCTCCCCAGGCAACATTAAGAAATGCACTTTGATTCTGCAGAAGGCTTTTGAAATGAATGCTAAACCCAGGCGCGTTCTGGAGGCTGCTGTGAAGAATCTGAACGCAGGCAAACGCCAGCTCCTCACACATGAAGATAAGGAGAACATAACAGGTTTGTTTGGGTAACTAGCGTCAACTTCTGCAGACAGTACATCAGGGAAAAATCGGGGCAAAAATCATGTAGTGTATTGCAGCCTTAACATAATTGTGATTTATTTATTTTTCTTGTTGTTGTTGTTGTTGTTGTTTGTTCTTCTTCTTCTTCTTCTTCTCACAATTCTGGGAAACACCACAATACACAAACCACAACTATGTTCAGTTGTGAATCCATTAAAAAAAGAACTAATGCATTATTAAAAATTTGACAGAAGAATGTCAGTAATACAAGTTGGAACAACATGAGTCTGCATAAATGTTGACATTTTATTTATTTATTTAGAGACTTGGAAAAAAAATGAAGATTTGCTGTAAATGTGTTTTTTTTTTTTTGTTAAACTTTTTGTGTAATTTTGCTTTTTATGAATCAAGCATGTCTTGTGAAATATCTGTAGTGCCTGCACTTGACAATGCACACGAGTCTATGAGAAGCAGCTCTAGAAGATCAGACGGAACATGTGATTTGCAGACCAGCAGCACTTTTCACCAGGGGTATGATATATTCCCCTCACAATCATCACGATTTGCTGGCCAAACATTAAAAATCTAATATCCACATGGAGTTTAAAGTGTCACATAAGGATACTAAATACAGTTGAGGTCAAAAGTTTATATACACCTTGCAAAATCTGGAAAATATTAACTTTTTTACCAAAATAAAATACATTTGCATATAGTCCACAAGAGAGAATAATAGTTGAATTTATAAAAATTAGCTTGTCAGGAGTTTACATAAACTTGATTCTCAAAGGAAAATGCTGAAAAACCGCATAATTTGTGGGACTTGAAGGATTTTTTCTGAAGAAAAGAGGGCAGTTTAACTGTTCAGGACAAACAAGGGACTCATGAATGACTATCACTAAACAAAAAAACAGCTGAGGATCATTCAGGCAACAACACAGTATGTAAACTTTTCTCTTGTGTACTGTATGTAAACATCTTTTATGTGAATATAATTATTTTGGAATCATTCCTGAAGGATCATGTGACACTGGAGACTGGAGTAATCAAATTTGGATTGATAATATTATTTCACAATGTTACTGTTTTTACTGTATTTTTGCTCAAATAAGCCCAGGCAGAATATTTTTTTATATAGTCCTATTGCATAGTATTTACAATATTGTGGTTAAGAAATATCTATTTCCTGTGACAGAATTTTTTACAGTGAAAGCACTAATGTTGTTAACAAACATTCTGAATTCAAGGAGTGATCAGAAGTTCAGTCCACAAGATGAGAACACACCTATGTGGAGAGCAGGGTCACAAAGAAGAATAGCCATGGTAAGGTGTGAGAGGACTTCAGCCCATCATCAAACAACACTTGAAAGTGGAAATTCATGTACTTACCTTCCTTACCATGTGTTTCTTCCCACAGGCACAAAGAGTTCCCATGGTGCCTCTGTCTATCCCTGAAAACGAGTGCAGTGATTCTGACTGTGTTCAGAAACCAGAAGGTCCTGCTGCACACAGCAGTGGTTTCTCCAGGTGAGAAATGTGAATCTATGCAGGCCAGGGATGATGATATGACCAAAAATAAATATCAGAAATTTAATTACTGTAATCTAGTGAATCAAATACTGCAGATATGTAATTACGTATTTATATGGATTTCTGTATTTTCCTACAAGAAGTATGACCAACGTGAATTGTGTTAAAGGATTAGTTCACTTTCAGAACAAAAAATTACAGATAATGTACTCACCTCCTTGTCATCCAAGATGTTTTTTTTTTTTTCTTCAGTTGTAAAGAAATTGTTTTTTTTAAGGAAAACACTTCACGTTTCTCTCCATATAATGGACTTCTATGGTGCCCCCAAGTTTGAACTTTCAAAATGCAGTTTAGATGCAGCTTCCAAGTGCTCTAAACAATCCCAGCTGATGAAGAAGGGTTTTATCTAGCGAAACAATCAGTTATTTTCAAAACAAATTGACAATTTATACACTTTTTAACCTCAAATGCTCGTCTTGTCTTGTCTCTGCAATGCGCATGCGTAATCTGTGTGATCCGGGTCAATACAGTTAGGGTATGTCGAAAAACTCCCATCTAGTTTTCGTCTTCAACTTTAAAGTCGTCCTACAGCACATTTTTTTTGTAAACGGCATTTGATCTTCTTTGTATGTTCACTTTGTAAATACTGGGTCGGTATTTCTGCAGCGATGTAGGACGATTTTGAAGTTGGGGAAGAAAATGAGACATACCCTAACTGTATTAACCCGGATCACACAGACTACGCATGTGCATCGCAGAGACGAGACAAGACGAGCATTAGATGTTAAAAAGTATATAAATTGTCTATTTGTTTAGAAAATGACAGATCGTTTCGCTAGATAAGACTTCCTCGGCTGGGATCGTTTAGAGCCCTTTGAAGCTGCATTTAAACTGCATTTTGGAAGTTCAAACTTGGGGGCACCATACACATCCTTTATATAGAATGAAATACTGAAATGTCTTCCTAAAAAACGTAATTTCTTAACGATTGAAGAAAGAAAGACATGAACATCTTTGATGACAAGGGGGGGGGTGAGTATATTATCTGTAAATTTTTGTTCTGAAAGTGAACTAATCTTTAATACAAGAGAAAAAAATGCCAGGTTTACAAATACATTTAAAATATGTACAATTGGATTTTATGCTACAATAGTTTTTTGACGCTATTGATTTTTATAATAAATATAAATTTGTATCAATTTTTTGCTTTCAAATGTAAATGGCAAAATCTCTTTATAATTGTCATCACTGCTATGTAGCATCATACTGCCCAGCCCTACTGTAAAAGTGTTAAACTGTCTCATTTTGGTTTCTCATTCGGTTTTCTACAGACAAACAAGTGGTTCAAATGTCCGCTCCACGCTCCCCATGTGTTCTTCAAAGAAAGGCACTCCAGATGGAGACTCCTACAGTTTATTAAACCTAAAGGTAAAAGAGTCTTTCAGCCTTAAAGTTGGCAAACTCGCCAGTGCTGAGAGTTAGGAGTCATAGCAACAAAATTCAAAAAGGCAAAATTTGGTATGTCCAAATAATACTAAACAGTGTTGTTTTGTTTTGTGCAGCCTCCTGTAATTAGTCCAGATCTTCTGAGGGAAGACACTGAAGAGGGTGACACCATCACAGCACTCCTGCAAAGAGGAGAAAGAAAAGAATCTGCTAGAATGGAAGGTAATTTTTACATAATATTAAATCAGTATATTTTAACCCATTGTTGACCTAGGATACTTTAGTTCTAGTCTGTTTCTCAAACAGAACTATCATAGGATGGTGGCTTTGCACTGCATTCTTTTCTGATGGATTTTTTCAAATGGCTAATTTCTTTCTTTCACAGAAACCACTGACATCAACCAGCTCATCAGCACAAACTCTCCTGAAAGTTGTCAGATCTTCCTGAAAAACCTGGAGAAGAGAGGAGACCCTAGTTCAGACCCGGCGTTCCTCTCCAAACTCCTGGACTGCTACTCTAAAGTGTTTGCTAGGTTTCCTTTGGCAAAACATTGCAAAACCGAAAGCTATGCTCGAATGCTTGTGCGATATGCAGAGCTTAAAGGGTGAGTCACTGGTGGATTGCACTCATTATCATGTTAGCATCTGATATCTTGAGTGATTTATTCTTTGCCACTTTTACAGAATTGAAGATCCAGAAGATGCTCCGGATCACTTCAGTATTGCCAGATCGCACTCTAAAGCTTTTGCTTTTGTGCATATCGCACATGCTCAGTTTGAGCTCTCACAAGGTAACTTATTTCTTAGTTTAGTATGCATATGGTGCTTTAAAGACCTCATGCAATTAAAAATTAACTTCTGTGGCTTTTGTCCGTATTCATTAGCTTTGAGGACATCTATATGCAAGTGTTTGCCTAGAATAATCACTTTCTCAGGTACATGTTACATTGTAGCATCAGAGAAGATGGATCAAAAATATTGATGACTTCTAATGCATTTATGGGTTTATCTAAATTCTTATTCAGTCAAATGCAGTCTATTCCTTCCAACCACAAAACTTGAATGTGATATGCTCAGAATGATGCCTTCAGAGGTGGAAAGTAGTATTTTTCGACATGCGTGGATAAAGACGGTGTTATTTCTTTGGCTCTTTAACATTAAAGGTAGATGGTATTGCAGTATGTTTAAAACCTCAATAATAATGTGTTCATAAAATCTCTCAGGCAATTCTAGGAAGAGCAATTTGATTCTTCAGAAAGCGCTGAGCTCAAATGCACGGCCAGTTGAACTGCTACAGACTGCCATGAAAAATCTGAACTCTGGTAAAACTCATCTGCTTCCAGCTGAGCATGAGGAAACCACTGCAGGTTAGTCTCATACCTTGTTTTTCAAACAAGATTCATTTTTGCATTCTGTCATTAGAGGTCCAAGCACCAGAGGTTTGCATAGAAATATGTGAGCTCCAAAATGTTTAAAAATAATTTCTACATTGAAAAGACTGATTTTTGTCAAGACTAAACTTGGTGCTGTCAAGTTAAAATTAAGAAAATTAACAGCATAATTTGTGTATTTTAATGTAATGTATAAACTAATACTTCCATAACATCAGTAATTCACTGAAATCATATTACAGTTGAGGTCAACCGTTTATACCCCCCTTTCAGAATCTGCAAAATGTTAATTATTTGACCGAAATGAGAAGGATCATACAAAATTAATGTTGTTTATTTAGTACTGACCCGAATAAGATATTTTACATAAAGTATGTTTACATATAGTTCACAATTCAAAATTACCCTGTTCAAAAGTTTCAATACACTTGATTCTTAATACTGTGTTGTTACATGAATAATCCACAGCTGTTTTTTTTTTGTTGTTGTTTAGTGATAGTTGTTCATGAGTCCTTGTAAACTGCCCACTGTTCTTCAGAAAAATTCTTCATGTCCCACAAATGATTTAGTTTTTCAGCATTTTTGTATATTTGAACCCTTTCCAACAAAGACTCTGCGATTTTGAGATCCATCCTTTTACACTGAGAACAACTGAGGGACTCATATGCAACTATTACAGAAGGTTCAAACGCTCACTGATGCTTCAGAAAGAAAAAGCATGCATTAAGAGCCAGGGAATTTTTGGAATTTTTTTTGAAAAACTTGGAATTTTATAATCAGGGTAAATTTAGCTTATTTTGTCTTTTGGGAAACATGTAACTATCTTCTGTAGCTTCTGAAGAGCAGTACTAAATGAAAAGAATGTAATATTTAGGCAAAAAAAAAAAAAATTCTGTTCAAAAGTTTTCGCCCCCGGCTCTTAATGCATGTTTTTTCCATCTGGAGCATCAGTGAGCATTTGAACCTTCTGTAATAATTGCATGTGAGTTCTCGTCAGTGTGAAAAGATGGATCTCAAAAAGTATTTTTCTGAAGAACAGCGGGCGATTTTAACTGTTCAGGACGGACAAGGGACAATTCAACTATTATTTTGTCTTGTGGACTATATGTTAACATATTTTTTTTGTGAAATATCTTATTCATTTGAGTACTAAATAAACCGTAACATGCATTTTGTAGATTCTGAAAGGGGGGTGTAAACTTTTGACCTCAACTGTATATTCAAATAATATGGCCATTGTATTGCTATATCGTCTATATGATCCACTGGTGCTCAAAAAAACAATTATGGTAATGTTTTGGTTGGCAGAAAATGTGGAAGCACTAAGTAACAGAAAGGAAGAAGAAAATCCAACAAAGGTTCCTGAGGAACAGCAAAAGTCTCTTGCCAAGGAGACTTCATCAGAGTGGAAGATTCCTACTGTCATCAAACATGCGTCTCCTGAGGTCTGGTTACAGCTCATGTTTTTCTTTAATATTGGAGCTTAGAATGATTAGAGTGGACTCAGCTGGAACTGGTTCATGATCAGTCTGTTTTGTGGCGCTATTTAGGATCGTAAACCTCCTCCATGCCTCGTTTCCACGTCATCCTCTCTTCATGCTATGAGAACACCTGCGCCTCCCAGATTACAGCCCTCTTTCAGCTGTCAGACTCCCAACTACAAAGACCCCAATGCAAACAGGTAAAAACACAGCAGAACTCATTGCTTAAATGTAGCCTTTATGTCTTCACCTTAACCATGCCTTCCGTCTCCTCTTCAATAGTTTTGTCACTCCTGTGGTGAAGCAGCGGCCAGTTGTTGTGTCTGTTCCATCGACGGCTCAGAAAATGGGTCACGCTCAGTTGCCCTGCACCCCTCAGAGCCGGGTGTCCTGCGTCCCACAGCCATCACAGGTGGAGAGATCATCATGTATATCAGAACATGAGACAGAAATGTACAATAGAGAGAAACTAAAAAGGGAGAAGTCTTATTTTTTTATTCGGATAGACGAAGCATAACAGAGCAGAACAGTATTTTATGTTATTTTCTTTCTTTATGTATGTGACCATTTATTTTCTTCTCAAAGCAGGGTTGTTATTGTTAAATAAAACCATAAAAACATTTTTATAAAAAAACATGAACTGAAAAAAAAAATGAAATGAAAACTTAAACTTATTTAAATTCAGCTTGTTGCCAAGGCAAACTTTATTTTAGTTTAATTTGACATGCTTGAATAAAAAAACTAAAATTAAATGAATGCAAAAAATCTAATAAAAGTGACAAGCACAGAAAGTACTAAAACTTTAACTAAAATTAAACAAGAAAACAGATTTTTTTTTAAAACCTAGTAGTTTATTCTTTGACTGTAATTACATTTTCACAAGTAAAATTTTGCAATGGTGTTTTCAATCTTGTTTTCACAAAAATGGCTAGTTCTTGATATAACAAATACAATTTGTTTGTAATTTTTACCTGGATGCATAAAATGTGCTTCTCAAATAGTAACAGAAACAATGCCAGATATTAGAAATTTAAGTTGTCACTTCTGACAATTTTATTATTGAAAATTATTTAAAAAGAATAATTCAGAATTATTAAAAATATATATATATAATTAATAATTTGTTAATATCTATATCTATCTATCTATCTCTCTCTCTCTCTCTCTCTCTCTCTCTCTCTCTCTCTATATATATATATATATATATATATATATATATATATATATATATATATATATATATATATATATAAAATAATAATAATTATAATAATTATTGTTATTATTATTATGTTTGTTTATTTTTTTACTAGTAAATAATTTCTTGATTTTTAAGAGTTAAAATACAAAGAATCATGTTTTGGGAATTATTAAAAATCAAATCTAACCTGATCGTTTGAAGCGATCGATTGGATAATGAGAAATATATACTGTTTATAAAGGGCTTGTGTGAATGTCATGTTGCTCTCTGCTTCATTTCAGCCTCCCTTTGTGTGAAATGTTAATTAATTTTAGCATCTGCGAACTTTCACCCTCAGACCCCCGCCTCAGCTTTCTCAAACGAAACCATTACAATCAAGGGCAAACAGTTTTTCATTTTCAAGATGATCGGCCGCGGCGGATCCAGTAAGGTATGAAAGAAAAGGCATATTCTTTCTATCATTATGCATTTAATATGGTATATTGTGGGTAACAAATTAATTGTGTATTTTCAGGTCTATCAGGTGTTCGACCATAAGAAGCACACGTATGCTTTGAAGTATGTGAATCTAGAGGAGGCTGATGCTCAGGCTGTAGAAAGCTATAAGAATGAAATTGAGCACTTGAATCATCTTCAACAGTACAGTGACCAGATCATTAAACTCTATGACTAGTAAGTGTGTTGAACATGTTAAGTGTACTAGCTGTAAATGACTTGAGTTCTGGTGTGCTCCTGATCACGTGACTAACACGCTGTTTCCTGTTCATTTGCAGTGAGATCACCAACAGCTACATCTACATGCTAATGGAGTGTGGCCACCTAGATCTCAACACCTGGCTGCGTAATCGCAAGTCTGTCAACCCGCTGGACAGGAAGTGCTACTGGAGGAACATGCTGGAGGCTGTGCACACTATCCACAAACATGGTGACTCACTATTCTTCACTGACAATACAGTTGTTTTTGCATTCCACTGTAGGGGTGTGCGATATGCTGTTTTTTGATCGTGGACGATTAAAATGTCCTTCCAATCTGCTTTTGAAAAAAATATAGTATTGTTCTACAGCGTGCCTCCGTCTCAATATACTGTACAACATGACATGCATTCCCTCATTCACAGGGCACTGTACTTATTCGCAATCACAAAAGTACATTATTTGCATGTGCTTTAAAGCCTTGCTGGTAAAATGTTAGTTCATCAGATCGCTGTTTGGCATGCGCTTCATAAACATACACCTGAAATGCTCGCGTGCTGAAAACCTGTCAAACGGCACCTGATTACTGGACTAAGGTATCTTTCACATCTGATTCACTAATACTGTCAAAAACGCACAAGGATTACATATAAAGTTGGTTATGTCTAAAGTGAAAGTAAAAAAATAGAAAAATGGAATGCGCGCCTGTAGCACACAGCTCTTAAAGCGACAAAACTACAGGGTTCCCACGGGTTATGGAATTTCTGGAATATCATGGAATTTTAAAAGGTCTATTCCAGTCATTGAAAGTCAGGGAATTTAATATTTTTTGGTCCAAGTCATGGAATATCAGGGATTTTTGTTTGTTGATTTAAATTTTAGTTTCTGTTTATCAAACTGAACTTTTCTGTACCGTTTTTATTTATTTATTTATTTGCCTATTTTTATGGTTAGGCTATTTTTCAGTGCCATTTTATTCCCTTCCTGCACGTCAACTGGCAATCACTGAAGTCAAATGCAGTCACCAGCTTAGATAACTAAGGCAAACATGCCAGAAAAAAAAATTTATTTCAAGAGCTTTGGCTACAAAATGACCACTTCAAAGACTGGGTATGAAAAGTAGATCATAGAAAAGCAAGAACTAAATGTGCAGCGATTTAAAAAACAAAAAAACAAAAAAAAAAACACAAACAAAAAAAAAACAAACAAAAAAAAACCTGAATGATGAACTTGATTACAAATCCTTACAAACCCCAAACCCTTACAAAAATCCTTCAGATTGTTATAAACATAAATTAATTTCTGTAGAAATATTACAGAAAAAGCCTATTTCAGGCACTAAATAAAAAGAAGGTTATTGCGACTTATTTTCTCACAATAGCGTGAAACAAACTCGCAATTCTGACTTTTTCAATTTCAGTTCTGAATTTTTTTTTTTTGTTTCTCTGAATTGTGAGATATGAACTAGCAGTTGTGGAAAAAAAAAAAGTCAGAATTGTGAGAAGTCGCAATTGCGAGTTATAAAGTCAAAATTGCATGATATAAACTCGCAATTGAGAATTAAGGCAGAACTGTGTGATATGAACTCGCAATTATGTGAACATATCAGTATTTTTTCTCCTCAGAAATGAATTTATATGTTACAATTCTGAGAAAAAAAAAAGTCAAAATTGCAAGATACAAACTTGCAATTGCAAGAAAAAAAGTCAGAATTGTGAGTTTTATCTTTATCTTTTTTTATTTAGTGACAGAAACGGGTTTCCATAGTTTTGTACTAAAAACGTCTGTAAACAAGTAAATAAAGCTTGCAAGTGGATGGATCTGTTCATTATAGGTCATGGAAATTCAGCTTTTTAGTCATTCAAAGTCAGGGAAAAGTCAGGGAATTTGACATTTGGCCTAGAGTGGGAACCCTGAAACTAATCATGCTGCCGATTGTCATTAAAGGGACAGTTCACCAAAAAATTTACTCACTTACATGTGTAACATTGTCCCAAGCCTCTATTCGTTTTTTTCTTTGCTGAACACAAAAGAATACATTTTGAAGAATGTGGATAACAGAAAAAATAAAATACTATGTTAGTAACTAGGGACCCAGCAACTGTCTGGTTACCCACATTCTTCAAAATAAGTTTAATGTTCAGGGTTCGTACGGGTGCTTGAATTCCTTGAAAATGCTTGGATTTTGAAGTGCTTAAAAGTGCTTAAATTTATTTCCATTAGTTTAATAATAGTTCACGTTCTTACTGAATAGTTAATTTTTTACATAAAATAAGCATATCTCCGCTGGAGACTGCACCTGTGGCTGTAGTGTGATCTGCCGGTCTTTATCTTTATGTGCACCTTCTGATGGAACAGAGAGAGAGATAAAAACATGCCGGAAGGTTGCCGCTTCATTCAGTGTTGGCTTGAAAACAACAAATGCAAATTATGTTTAAAAGGAGAACTAAACACTTGAGTAGCCTCCTGTAAAGTCTGCTTTTTCATGGATGAGTCACATAAAACGTAAATAAAAATGCTCCTGCTCAGTTCAACTAAATCTTAAGACTGTCGCGATTACAATTAAATGTAAAAAATTAATGAGGGGGCAAAAGGGGGCATTTGCCCCCTTAGAAAAAATTTGTGCCCCCTCAGTTTTCTTAATGAACGTATTTCTTTAAACTCTTTATAGATGGCATGGGGACACCGTCTGCAGAGTGCATAAAGTTGTGTCTATTTTGAACAGATCAGATTCGTCTGACTTAAAGCAGTATAACATTAGCTAGCCTATGCCATCAAAGTAGACTACCGCAAGAGCAATTCACGAGTAGGTGTGGGTTACGGTCATCGCAGTTTCTTCAGACTCACTCACTGTATTTCATCACGTGCTTTAATACGGTCGTGCCCCCCTTTCCATCCTCTCCCCTCCTTGCTGAACATGTTCAAAAGTGAAAGTAAAATCTGAAAAAAATGGCACGCGTACGAAAGTCATTGCACGCATTCCCGAGCGCCAGCAAATGAACGCGATCACCGATTGCATTAAAACCAATTATATAGCTACTTTTGACTAATCCCTTTTCTTAAAAGGTTGAAACATGCAGTTTATCACTAAATGAAACTATGAATTTGTGAAAACCTTGTTTTTGAAATTTAGAGTGTTAGTTTAGTATCATGTTGTTTTTAAAGTCATTTTGTACCATTCATTAATATGTTACCAGGCATAGACGTTGCCATACCCACTCATACAGTATTCATTTTATTTGTGCAGGTCTTAAAAACATTTTTGATTTTATTTAAAAAATTGTGCAGATACCCTGTAAATTCTTTTATTTTTTAAAAAAATGATCATTTATACTGTATGTTGGCTATTTATATTAGGCAATATTATATACAATTCAGACAATAGCACAATAACATCTAATTTAAAGTATGTCCATAAACCTGTAATTTGCCATAGCTTTAAAGTACTTAAAAATGCACCTTGAAAGTGCTTGAATTTTACTATGGAAAAGGTGTAAGAACCCTGTATGTTCAACATGTTTTATGTTTAAAAAACTTGAGTGAGTAAATGATGACAGAATTGTCATTTTTGGGTGGGCTAATAAAACAAAACAAATAAAAATCACTCGCTGCTCTTTACTGAGCACTAATACAGTTGCTTTAAAAGAATCTGTGTATAATTTATGTATATAGTGTTTTATTTTTTGTGTTTGTTAATTCAGTTTTTTGAATGCTACTGCTAAATACATCTACTGTTTTATTTGTAAATTGTGTATTTGTAACATGTAGCCAATAATTGTTCTTATTTTTTAACAAAGATTTTTATTTTATATTTAGTTTTAAAATAGACAAACATGACAAAGAATTTTGATGAAATCATGATATTTCTGAAAAAAATCGTGATATGATATTTTTGTCATATCGCACACCCCTACATTCCACTATGTAAACATCTTTCATGTTTAGATGGCATGTCAGGTAAAAGAAGAAAAAAAAACAGTAAAAAACAGTTTGTACTTCTGTTTAATTGATTCATTTCTTTGTATTTTTCATTTGAAGGTATCGTCCACAGCGATTTGAAGCCAGCTAATTTTGTGATTGTGGATGCATCGCTAAAACTAATAGACTTTGGAATCGCTAACCGTATTCAGCCTGACGTGACCAGCATCATGAAGGACTCGCAGGTTGGGACAGATCTGATATAGTATTATAAGAGTTATATTTCTAGACTGTTCCATGTTGATTTACTCATTCTTATAATGTCTGTCAGGTGGGGACTCTAAACTACATGCCACCAGAGGCCATTAAAGACACATCCTCCAATGGGAAGCCAGGGTCAAAGGTGAGAAGACTTCATATTTTAGTGCCTCAAAATCATGTATTCATGTATTTTTTTGTATGATGGCAGGTTATGCAGTGTTGATCCCATTATTCTGTGCTCTGCTGTCTTCAGATCAGTCCTAAAGGTGACGTGTGGTCTCTGGGATGTATCCTGTACTGCATGACGTATGGAAAGACTCCATTCCAGAACATAACCAATCAGATCAGCAAAATCCATGCCATTATAGACCCGTCCCATGAGATCGACTTCCCAGATATTCCAGAGAAGGACCTACTTGATGTGTTGAAGGTGTGCAGAAAATTTGCTGATCATTTGAGTAGGGACCTCTGTGATTTTTATAGTTTGTGCTCACCATCTTTCTGTCTGTCTGTTATCCGTTTCAGAGGTGTTTAGTTCGCAATCCTAGAGAGAGGATTTCCATAGCAGAACTGCTAGATCATCCATACCTGCAGCTGCAACCTGCACCTGAGCCAGGTACAAACAAAAATTTTACTGAAAGCAATCAGAAGTCTAAATGTGTATGGAATGGTTGATATAATAGTGATCTTGGATTTCTCTGAGAGATGTGCTGTTGTATTTGTTTGTTTTGTTTTCTGTCCATATAAGCATGACAAAGCAGGGTTTCCGTAGGTCCTTAAAAAGTCTTAGATTTAGTTGTACCATTTAAGACTCTTTATGGCCTTAAATTTAATACAGGAAATCTTAATTATGATTTCAAGAGGTCTTCAATTTAGGGATGGAAAGACAAGAATTGCGATATAGCTTAATTTAAAGGATTAGTTCACTTTCAGAACAAAAATATATAGATAAAAATAAAAATGAATGTACTCACCCTCTTGTCATTTAAGATTTTCATGTCTTTCTTTCTGAGGAAAACATTTCAGGATTTCTCTCCATATAATGGATATGTATGGTGCCCCCAAGTTTGAACTTCCATAATGCAGTGTAAATGCAGCATATCTTATCTAACGAAACGATCTGTCATTTTCAAAACAAATTGACAATTTTTATGCTTTTTAACCTCAAATGCTCACATTGTCTCGCCTCTGTGATGCGCATGCGTAGTCTGTGATCCGTGTCAATATAGTTAGGGTATGTTGAAAAACTCCCATCTTGTTTTCACCTTCAACTTCAAAATCACCCTACATCGCTGCAGAAATACCAATCCAGTGTTCACAAAGTGAACATACCGAGATCAAACGCCCTTTACAAAGAAAGGTAAAACAGCATTGTGGGACGCTTCGAAAACGAGATGGGAGTTTTTCGATACACCCTAACTGTATTGACCTGGATTGTGCAGGTTTAGCACAAATAATGAACTCGTGAGACACATTATCGAGTATATTGCAAAAACCAAACAAAACATACCTACAGAGTGCAGGCATAGGCGACTATGTGATGAAGTCTGGTTAACTTTTAGTGCGTGTACGCATTTAGAGTGCGTTCTTTCCCTGCATGATTCAGAGGGATATTTTTCAAAAACCCATATGACTTGCTCTTTAAATGTTCCTTCATACAGCCTGCAGAAGCCTTCTAATCTGATCATTTAAATGTTTATGAATTTTTGTTTTTATTTTTGCTTTTTTTTAATTAAAATTATTAAACAGAACACACTTTTAAAAAAAGCTCATTCTGTCTATTTTATTGTGCTCATGATTGTTATATTACTGTCACTTACAGCAGAACCATCTGCCAGTGATTTGAAGAGGATCCTCAATGAACTGGCAGCTCTTCAGTCTCCCAACAGCATTGCGAGAGCTGCTAGTGTAAGTAGCTGTTTCCATTCACCTATTTTTATGCGCATTTTGGAAAATTGCTTTAAAAAATGCGGGGCTGAAATGCCAAGGTGAACAGAAATTCTAAAAATGTGCATTCAAAAAAACGTATGCGCACAATAGATTTTTTTTTTTTTAATCCGATAAGAAAAAAGATGCAGAAACTAAGATAAAAACACATTTACCAAATAAATTACTCCATGCCCATAAAAAAGTAATGTGATTGCATGATGTGATGTGATAACTTCACTAACCAGCGAACTGATCTTGTTGCACAGCATCAGAAATGTTGTTTTGTTCATTCTCAAATGCCTAAGCAAAGGCTTTCAAAGTATCATCAAAGTAAGGTCATCAAAGTATTTCTGTATAATTGTCTTACACAACTGCGTTCCCAAACAGCAGGCATCCACCTCCTAAAGCAGTGACCACATTTATTGTGTTTCATCGACTTGCTCTGATTCCCAAGTAATTTATTATATATGACAATTATATTTCTTAGTGATATTTAGTGCCAGTTTATCAGGAAGGGACGATTTTGTTTTCTTTGGCTCGTTGGATAGAAACGGTGCTTAATTTGCAAATGTCCAGTTTTGTGTTAAGGTTAATTTTACATCTTTGGATGGAAACATAGCTAGTGACAATCCATCCATCATTCATACTTAAACACCATCATACTGAATTGTGTGTCGGGCTGGGCAAAAAAATATTAAATATTTTCCGATATTTATTTCAGCAAACATTTAAAACAAGATCTGATTAATGTGAATCTTATCATTGGTCTTCTCCATTAGATGTCACCGTCTTATTTAAATTGTGCGAATACAACAGAAAGCGTGTCTTTTATTCAGTGCTTATGGCAGAGAAACTGTTCACAAACGCCAAGAACAAAGGAATATGCGTAATTTGAAATGCTCAGGTGAAATGCTACAGTAATAGTACAAATCTGCAGAAGCATTTGACATCACACATAAAGGCACTATATCTGCAATGAATGAATGTCGGATGGCGTTACACACTGTTTTGTTTACTAAACCGTGGGCGATGTTCGCAGCGTTTTCAGCTTCTGCCATCTATGTCTATATGACGACATGAACACACAGCTGAGAGTCATTCATTAACATTTTACCGTTTCATTTGAGAAAACTACTGTCATATCACATAGGCCTACACAGCAGCTGCAAGTTCTTCACAGCTCTTCAAAAATGTCAGAAATATACTATTTAGCGGTCTTAAGACTTAATGTAACAACAATGCCACTACTACTACTACTACTGCTGAATATTAATAAATCTTTGTTTAAATGAGTAATCGCATTTGTTTTGTTTTTACTTTTTACAGTAAACCTTGTGCAGCAAATAAAAGGGTTTAATTTTCATTTGATCAGGATTAATTAAATTGTTTTATGCCTTCATCTGATTACCAGAAAAATTAGGATGTACAGTCGTGGCCAAAAGTTTTGAGAATGACACAAATATTAGTTTTCACAAAGTTTGCTGCTAAACTGCTTTTAGATCTTTGTTTCAGTTGTTTCTGTGATGTACTGAAATATAATTACAAGCACTTCATATGTTTCAAAGGCTTTTATCGACAATTACATGACATTTATGCAAAGAGTCAGTATTTGCAGTGTTGGCCCTACTTTTTCAGGACCTCTGCAATTCGACTGGGCATGCTCTCAATCAACTTCTGGGCCAAATCCTGACTGATAGCAACCCATTCTTTCATAATCACTTCTTGGAGTTTGTCAGAATTAGTGGGTTTTTGTTTGTCCACCCGCCTCTTGAGGATTGACCACAAGTTCTCAATGGGATTAAGATCTGGGGAGTTTCCAGGCCATGGACCCAAAATTTCAACGTTTTGGTCCCCGAGCCACTTAGTTATCACTTTTGCCTTATGGCACGGTGCTCCATCGTGCTGGAAAATGCATTGTTCTTCACCAAGTTGCTGTTGGAGGGTGTTTTGGTACCATTCTTTATTCATGGCTGTGTTTTTGGGCAAAATTGTGAGTGAGCCCACTCCCTTGGATGAGAAGCAACCCCACACATGAATGGTCTCAGGATGCTTTACTGTTGGCATGACACAGGACTGATGGAAGCGCTCACCTTTTCTTCTCCGGACAAGCCTTTTTCCAGATGCCCCAAACAATCAGAAAGAGGCTTCATCGGAGAATATGACTTTGCCCCAGTCCTCAGCAGTCCATTCGCCATACTTTTTGCAGAAGATCAATCTGTCATTGATGTTTTTTTTGGAGAGAAGTGGCTTCTTTGCTGCCCTTCTTGACACCAGGCCATCTTCCAAAAGTCTTGGCCTCACTGTGCGTGCAGATGCGCTCACACCTGCCTGCTGCCATTCCTGAGCAAGCTCTGCACTGGTGGCACTCCGATCCCGCAGCTGAATCCTCTTTAGGAGACGATCCTGGCGCTTGCTGGACTTTCTCGGACGCCCTGAAGCCTCCTTAACAAGAATTGAACCTCTTTCCTTGAAGTTCTTGATGATCCTATAAATTGTTGATTTAGGTGCAATCTTAGTAGCCACAATATCCTTGCCTGTGAAGCCATTTTTATGCAACGCAATGATGGCTGCACGCGTTTCTTTGCAGGTCACCATGGTTAACAATGGAAGAACAATGATTTCAAGCATCACCCTCCTTTTAACATGTCAAGTCTGCCATTCTAACCCAATCAGCCTGACATAATGATCTCCAGTCTTGTGCTTGTCAACATTCTCACCTGAGTTAACAAGATGATTACTGAAATGATCTCAGCAGGTCCTTTAATGACAGCAATGAAATGCAGTGGAAAGTTTTTTTTCGGGATTAAGTTAATTTTCATGGCAAAGAAGGACTATGCAATTCATCTGATCACTCTTCATAACATTCTGGAGTATATGCAAATTGCTATTATAAAAACTTAAGCAGCAACTTTTCCAATTTCCAATATTTATGTAATTCTCAAAACTTTTGGCCACGACTGTACATTTTATACGGCCATATTATTGTTATACAAAAAAAAAAAAAATTTAAAATACAGGCCTTTTTATTAATTCACCATTTGTAAACTGACTGATTTAGAAATATCAATAGAATTTGTATTAAAACTATTCGCTGAATGTAATCCAGTTTAAAATTAAGAATCGAATCGAGAGCTTGAGAATCAAAATCAAATCGAATCAAGACTAATTGTGTGTATACTACTGCTGTACAATTTAAATCAAAGAAGTCATTTTAAAATAAACCCTTAAAGAAGTATAGCAGATATTTGTATAAAATGATAAAAATATCGGTTGTCACTCTATTTCTCCAGTAATGTGTCTTAGTAAGATGAGATTTAAATGCTCTTATCAAAACATATAATTCAATGCAATCCAATAATGATTGAGAGATGAACAAATAAATGTTCCACTAAAGCCTAATGATTATATTTGAGACTCACTGATTTTCCTAAAAAAAAAAAAAAAAAAAGTCTGGATTATCAAGTAAAGCCAAGCTGCTTCAATCCAATAAGTGTTCATCTGTAAATATTACTAACAATATCAAAGTTATTCTTACATTTACTTGATAAAAATCAGTAAAGATTTGATAGCAAACAGACACATTTTAACCATCCTTCTCTATCAATGCTGCAGAACCTGGCCAAGATGTGCAACAGCGGAAAGAAGTTAGATGTTTCTGAATGTGTGAAAACGTCTAGTCAAACGCTGTGGAAGTGATGAGGATGGAGATGATGAAGCCTGCAGGACTCAAAACCACTGTTCTTAAACGCTCAGGAGCCGCTGAGACAAATGTCTCTCACCTTGTACAAGCTGTCAGTCACAACAGCTCTCACTAGCTGCCATCTTGCACCATTTCTTTTTAGATGTGTTAGCAAAATCCTTGTTTGTTGTCCATTTCTTCCAAACTGTTTCTGATTTTATTTGCCCACGTAATGTAATCTAAGAAAGTGTACATGACAAATAAACATACCTTGTCAGATATATTCCAAATGTGGTAATCTTTAACATACAGCACTTTTTTCTTGCTTTTTTTTCTACTCTAATTTTGTAATATGATAAATGTTTTCATTACCATCTAATTATTCTGTCCGTTTATCTTCTTCACACCATTTTGTCAGAATGCATGATTACTTTTCTTTATTCCTCAATGGATTAAAATGCTTTCTACATTATGCATTTATATATTCTGAAGAAAAAAAAACTCATAAAGGTTGGGAAAAAATGGAAGGTGGGTAAATTTAATTATTTTTTTAGGTGAACTATCCCATTAAGGAGATAAAAAGTACATCATAACATGAGTGACAAATAATCGTAAATTTTAGATGAAGCCAATTTTATAAATTAAGCTCAAATTATAAACATACAAAAAAAAAAAACTAGTGAGATGGCGACCTAGACAGCATTTTTGTTCTAATATAAATGTTTTTAAATGTAATTTTGAAATTTGCAACCAGTTTTTTGTTTTTGTGGGAATATTATAAAATTAGTCAAAAAAGAGATGTAAAAATTGTGCCTGACATAGGGTTATTTATTAAATAAAACTACAACTCAACCATAAACATTTCCATTACCTAAAATAAATGAAACATTAATTAAAAAAAAATATTAAAAAGCTAGTTGTCAATTCAGCATTTCTCATTTTAGTTTAGTACATACAAACAAAAATATATTTACGTTTACATTTATTAATTTGGCAGACGCTTTTATCCAAAGCGACTTACAATTTTTAAATTAACGAATAAAATGATATACAAGATTTCATAGCTTTTAATTCAAATGATTTCCATTGTATTATGGCCAAAAATGCGTCTAGGATGAAACACATCCTATGTTACGTACGATGTCTATCAAATCTCCTCCCACGCGTCCAGCCAATCAGAGCGGCGCTTGTCCATGTGAGCGTTGACGTCAGAGCGCTTTTCCTGCTTGGCTTCCTTCGCAATGGCGGCGACGCGGCTCTTTCTGAGAACTTCAAATGTTAAGTCTTCGTTAACCGGGTTAACCGGTGGCGTGCACGGCAGTTTGGGGTTGACTCTGCACAAACTGTCTCCTGACTGCACAGCCAGGCCAAAAACACAGAGAAGACATGCTGCGCACTTCACCTATCATCCTGACCCTGTGCCTACTCAGTACGGTAAATGCCCTTGTTTACACTTTACAATGGAGCTGGAATACAGAAGAGATATTCATGTGATTCGTCTCTAAAGCTCTCATTCTTAAATACAGTTCATAATACGTTAGGCGGGCTTTGCTGTGGTGTTGTACTGACCAAAGTAACTGTAAAAATACAAAGGCTGACATGACATCTGTCACTCTTGTTTATAGTTGCTAAGTTCTGCCATTATAAATATGAAAATTGTTGTTCTGTGAATTCGGCAAAATCTCATTTAATTCTGACTGGGTGAAATGACCAGGTAAAATTGTCCAGAAAAATATAGAATAACAAAAGTTAATATCTAATAGCTTTAAGTCATTTAAAAAATGTGAACACCATAGTACTTGTTTGTCAAGGTGGAATGAACACGTCTTTTTATAGAGGCTGGGTGGGAGAAAGGAAAAAAAGAGAGTAAACTATTGAGTAAAGTACCATGAAAGTTCTGAATAGCAAATAAAAAAAACTATTTTATAAAAAGACTTCTTTTACATTTTTCCAAAGTTATTTAGAAGCCTATAGAGTTAAAATTGTAAGGAGACTATAAAAAGAACCCTGATGTTTTTTTGACAGTTCCTGTTATTAAAGTTAAAATAATATTTAAAGAATCTTAAATTCCTACTTGTATGTCTCATTCATATTATAAAGGTGCAGTATCTGCAGCTGCACACATGGATACATAATTGCTGCATATCATAAAATAGAAATTGTTGAGTTGTTACATATTTTTAGCATACTATGACTAGAACTGCTGTTCTATTTTTTTATTTTAAATTATAATTTTTATAAAGGAAGGTGTTACAGTTGAACAGGCTAAAATGTCTAAGTTATGCACATGATGCATAATCAGCAAGCACATATTTGCATATTATGCTGTTCAAATGACAGTCAATATCTATGTGGCTGGTAATTTTCAGACCTTTCTGCTAAAATATTTTTCATTTAAGTTTTCATTATGTTTCATTATGTTTCTTGAGGTTCACTTTTGTTGTAAGTGATGTAGGTGACCCTGGACCATAAAGCCAATTTTTTTTTTTAAATTGAGATTTATCTGAATAAGTAAGCTTTCCATTGATTGGTTTGTTAATATTTGGTTGAGACACAACTATATGAAAATCTGGAATCTGAGGGTGCAAAAAAAAAAAAAAAAAAAAAAAAAAAAAAAATCTCCTATTGAGAAAATCGAGAAGTTGTCCAAATTTTTTAGCAATGCATATTACTAATCAAAAAATACATTTTGACATTTATGGTAGAAAATGTACAAAATGTCTTAATGGAACATGATCTTTATTTAATATCCTAATGATTTTTGCCAGAAAATAAAAAATTGATCATTTTACCTATACAATGTATTGTTGGCTATTGCTACAAATATACCTGTGCTACTTAAGACTGGTTTTGTGGTCCAGGGTCACATGTTTTTTTTTTCAGTGCAGTATATGCACAATATGTGTATTACCATATCTAAAAATAAAAAGCAAAACAAAAAACTCTCCTCTGACATTTACCAGCAGCAAAATATAAAAACATACAGCTGTTATGAATTATGAGACTACTGAATGATTGATTTGAACATCTCTGCAGGCCCCACACAGAAGATGAATTTATTCCAGTCTGTGACCAGTGCCTTGGACAACATGCTTGCCAGTGATCCCACCGCAGGTGCGAGTGGATTGTAACTTTTCGTTTCAACTGGCTGACTGTAACTAAAGGTCTTGCGTGCTTCAGCTGGTGAGATATTAACATGTATTTCTCCCGCAGTGATTTTCGGTGAGGATGTGGCGTTTGGTGGCGTGTTTCGATGCACAGTTGGCCTCAGAGATAAATACGGTGAGTTTTTGTGCTCATAGGTCATTTGAGGTGAAGTGTCCTCATCTGTGTGTTTTGTGTGCTTACACTAGATGGCAGCACTGTCACACCTCTCATTCACTGTGTAATGCATACTTCAAAAATAAGCAGTACACAGTAAATAGTAAGCAAGCTATGCGTGTGAGTGCCAGTAATCAGCTGGGAAATATACATGTTGAATGTTTTAAAATTAAATTTTTACATTTCAATTCAGTTTTGTATAAAAAGGTCTGTTTTTGTGAAAGTGATCAAATAATGAGTCAAAAAAAGGGTTGTAAAAAATGCCTGAAATAGGGATATTTGGTAAATAAAACTACAATTCAAACCCATTAACAACATTTCCATTACCTGAAATAAAATAAACATTAATTGAAATAATATAAACATTGCTGTTCAAAAGTTTGGGATCAGTAAGATTTTTAATGTGTTTTTTTGTAATAAAAAAAAGTTCATAAAGGCTGCATACATTTGATCAAAAATAAAGAAAAAACAGCAATGTTGTGAAATATTATTTCAATGGAAAAACATGGTTTCTATGTGAATATTATTTTAAATGTAATTTATTCCTGTGATGCAAAACTGATTTTTAAGCATCACTACTCCAGTCTTCAGTGTCATATGATCCTTCAGAAATCATTCTAATTAATATGCTGGTAGTCATATATATATTTTAAGAAATTAATACTTTTATTCACCAGATATGTGTTTAATTGATAAAAAGTGATAGCAAAGACTTGTTTGTTAAAAAAAGATTTATATTTTTAATAAATGTTGTTCTTTTTAACTTTTTATTCATCAAAGAATCCTGAAAAATCACAAAATATTAAGCAGCACAACATTGTTTCCAACATTGATAATAAATGTAATAAATCAGCACATTAAAATGATTTCTAAAGGATCATGACACTGAAGTGTAATGGCTGATGAAAATTCACCTTTGCATCATAGGAATAAATTGTTTTAAAATATATTAAAATAGAAAAACATTAGTTTAAACTGTAATTTATTTATTTTTTTCACAATATTACTGTTTTTTTTTTCTGTATTTTTGATCAAGTAAATACAGCCTTGATGAGCAGAAGAGAAATCTGTAAAAAACATTAAGAGTCTTCCTGATTCTAAACTTTTGAACTGCAATGCATGTATAAAAAAATTTAGCTATTTGCTAAGGCAAGGTTTCTCATTTTAGTTTAGTTTATATTTGAACTTAAAACTTAATAAAAATGAACTCATTGTAAACTATATAGACATATATTTTTTAAATAAACTAATAAAATGACAAACGCAATTCTTAAACATTTAATTAAAATCAAAGCAGAAAAGAAAAAAAAAAAATCTACCACTTTTTTTTTTTTTTTTTAAACCTAATTCAAAATATTGACAAAAACTATAATAGCACATCAGTGATACTAAAATCACTGTAATCACTGTGTTCATCACACTGGAGATGTAAAATCAGCCTTTACAGTGCATTGTATTTTGGGATGCAGTAATACGTGCTGGATGTATTGTGCACCTTTGGCCATTCAGCATCTGTCTTCATGTTAATGAGTTGCTTTTATGTTAATCGGTCATATCAAGAGGTGTTCAGTGTGTTCGCATTTGCAACTAAAATTTTAAAGCTGCATAAAATCAGCATAAACTTAACCTACTTTGAGGTCAGGTCTTCATTTAAGTCCTAAATCAAGGAGCTAAATTATATATCTGTATTAATGATTTGTTAAGCAGTCTTCCAAGAGGGAATGTCTTTGCTGGAAAAAGCATGTGACTATTTGCCTTCATTATATGGTGTATAGATCAGTCACAACATGGCTTTGTTTGCCCCAGTCTTCCTTAGATACCGATTTAACTCCGTGGTGATGGTGGGAACTGCTTTCAGGTGTTTCAATTACATTGCTCCTTAGTTAAAGATGTTGGGGACTTTGGCTTAGACATTGCTAATCATTACATTTCTTGCTTTAATCACTTAACCATTCATTGGTGAACCTATTCATGGTAAATTGTTGTCTTGCTGCAGGATCCATTTTTTTTATTTATTTTTTTTTGACAGAAAGGAATATTTTTATTCAGCATCGGTGCATTAAATTGATCAAAAGTGACAATAAAGACATTTATAATGTTAGAAAAGATTTCTGTTTTTGAACTTTCTAGTCATAAAAGAATTCTGATAATAATAATCATGTTTCTTATACATCAAATCAGCATATTAAAATGATTTCTGAAGGATCATGTGACACTGAAAACTGGAGTAATGATGCTGAAAATTCAGCTTTGATCTCACAAATATATGACATTTTAAAATTTTTATTTAAAAAATCTAAATATTTTTTAGAATGTATATTTTAAATATTAGAAAAGATATTTTACACTGTAAAAATATTACACTGTTATTGTTTAAAGTATCTATTTGGTCAAATAAACGCAGCCTTGGTGAACAGAAGAGACTTCTTTCAAAAACATTTAAAAATCTTCAAAAAATGTAAATGATTAAATTTTTGTTTGCCTTTATCACTGTATTCACCATAGGGTTAATGAAATGCTTCTAATAACATGTCTATAAATGCATAGGCCATATGCCTTGCAATAAATATTCAATAACGTGTGTCCACCAAAGAGTTTTTAGCTAGCTGAAAAAATGTCAGGTGCTCTTTTTAAAATGACCAGCTTTGTTTTTCCAGCTGAGACGCTTTGGTTGCTATGATTTCGGTGCCAACGTGTTACTAGTATCTCACTGTTAAGAATTTTATTAAATATAAAAAAGCAGGAACCAGTAATATTGATTTCTCAATATGTTGTAGGCAGTCGTTGTACAAGTAGGATGTTTGGACGGTATTTGTGCCGCCCCTCCTCTATTTACAACTGGGACTGGGTAAATAGTGACAGAGACGAGGGCTGTGTTTTGCAGTTATCAACTCAAATTATATAAAAAAAATATATAATAATAAAAAATCAGAAAGGGGGCAAGGGCAAATTAACTTATTTATAATAATTTTTATGGCAGTGCATCAAAATTCAGTGTCACTAGTTTGCCAAAAAGAACAAAGAACGTTTTACGCACTATTTACACTTGGTAGGGAGCAGGTGTAAATTTCTTTCCTACCAACTAACGTTTTGAAAATACGAAAATTTTCATGAGTTTGAAAGTTTACGTCAGAACGGCTTTGCGTATGATTTACACAAATCGTTCTGCTTGTTTTTCATGAATGAGGCCCGTTGTGTTTACTGTATATACTGCTTAAATATTAAGTTGTCTTGCATCTTAAATCAGTCAGTTTTGATGTTTTATCTCAAAAGGCATCTGACTTGTTTAATATAGAAACGACAAAACAGGCTATTTTCTTTGCTGTAACTAGCTCATTTTTTTAAATCTGATTTGACATTGATTATTTGCATTTCCTCTAAATATTCATGTATGAACTGCCCTGCTAAAGCTCATCTAAACCAAATTTAAAATGCGCTTTTAGTAGAACATCATAATGTTTGTCCATTTGAGCTCTTTGTCATTCATTTTGTTGCACTTCATCAATTATGCAAGAGTAAATGAAGTAGATTCAGATTGAACAGAACACCCTCTACAGGTTTCACAAGCCATAAATAGTTAAATTATGCCACTGCAGAGAGAGGCAGGAAAGAGGAGGAAAGCAGACATTATGGTAATGATTAAAAAAAAAAACCACATCTGCTGTTTGCCACTCGTTTTGGACAGAAGCGCTATATATAGCGGCACTCTGTGATGTTTTGAAATAAACACAGATCCACGACTCCAATATGTCTCCCGCCGCGTGGGTGCCTTTTGTTTGTTATTGACGTCAGAGGTGTTGACCTTTGAGAGGGATCATTATTTTCCGTGCCGTCTCGTTAGACGGGAACGGGGTTTTCATGCCACTCATTTGAGAGAGTCTCTGCCCTCTTTCCCGCGCCGTGCCGATAAACCGCGCTCAGGTCAACGCGTGGAAGCGGCATGCGAAAGACTGACGCACGCGCCGCTGTAATGCAGTGCCACCGCTGACCGTCTAAACACGCAGCTCCTTCTGTCTGCAATCTGCTTTAAATTGCTTTCTGTGAAGTGGATTACGGACTGCGGCCGGTAAACATTGTATTATCTCTGAAATGCCCATCAGCAGCCTGTTGAATGCATACCTTATTCAACAAAGAAGCTTTTTCGTTTCGACAGTAAGCGACTAGAACTTTGAAATAACCAGAAATGTAATCATCTTTTGCATCATTTCTTAAAGAATCATTTTGTGTTTAAAATAAGAAAAGCTTGATGGACCGCATTGATTTTCACATAGAATCATTTTGACGAGTTTGTAGAAACAAGCCAATTGTGTTTGCGATGTAGGTTAGTGGGTCAAGTGCTTTTTTATGTACATCTGTTATTCTGCAGTTGTTAAGTCTAAATCCTTAAATCCTTCTTTTGCATTTTTGATCATTTTCACAATTTTTGTGGCCCCCAGAATGTTTTGTTTTATAAATATCTGAACATGCAAGAAGTCAAAATACAGAACAAAGCCTTTCTTTTTGTAAAAAAAAAGTATTCTAGCTTTGTGCATGCTTTTTTATTAACACCTGAATGTGGGTCAGACATTTTCCTGAGAAAATCAAATTTTTGTCAAATATCCAGACTATTTATTCAGAACGATTATCAAAACACAGATGGAGTTGATCACTTCCATCAACCCAAAGCTTCACAGTCCTAAACTACTTACTGCATTGACATTTCAATTGGCAATGGTAATTATTTGACACATGCGGTCACTTGTTTCTGGTTCTTCTTTACCTGTGTTTTCATCTAGGGTTCTTTTAAGAAGTGGTCAAGGGTCAAGGGTTCTTTTAAGAAGTGGGTGTCCAGTCCTGCTCCTGGAGGCTCAGCGTCCTGCAGAACTTAGCTCCAACCCCAAACAAACACACCTGAACCAGCTAATCAAGTTTTTCAGGCTCAATAGCATCTTCTAGAAAAGTGTGTCGGAGTTGGTAGGAGCTAAATTCTGCAGGACGTTGAGCCTCCAGGTAGAGGTCTTCTCGGGTCCCAAAATCCATACCCGACTGAATAACTTTTACCCAAAACCGATGTGTGTAAATGAATGCATAAATTAATTTTTCAAAAGAAAAACCCAAAAGACCAGATGAAATTAGACCAGAGTCTGACCCGATGGCATTTAGGCTATTTTTGAACCTGATTGGACACTACTCCATTACTTTCATTGATTTATTTGCTTATTTATTATTACTTCATATTTTTGCCTGCCTGATAGATGGGTCATTCTTTATTTGTGGTAGCAAGCTTTGTAAAAAAAAAACAAACAAAAAAAAAAAAAAAAGTATTCTAGCTTTGTGCATGCTTTTTTTTATTAACACTTGAATGTGGGTCAGACATTTTCCTGAGAAAATCACATTTTTGTCAAATATCCAGACTATTTATTCAGAACGATTATCAAAACACAGATGGAGTTGATCACTTCCATCAACCCAAAGCTTCATCCTAAACGACTTACTGCATTGACATTTCAATTGGCAATGGTAATTATTTGACAAATGTGGTCAATTGTTTCTGGTTCTTCTTTGCCTGTGTTTTCATCTAGCCTTTCAATACTCTTTCAGAAGATGTTTAATGGTGCCTCCTATCGTACACCAGTGAAAACATAGAAAGCTGGCAGAGAAGGAGTTAATAATACATCAAAACAATTGTGTTAAGGATTATAGCCAACTAAACATAGCTTCAAAACACACAAGCAAATATAAGCTATATATTACTGATAGCATCATAGACAGCAGCAGGCCTAATAGGCTGCATTGAAGCTAATGCAGCAGTAAATCTATTTTAACATATCAGATGTTTTGTTCTGTCCTTAAGACATGACTCACTCTGTTTACAGTAATTTTGTATCACAAAAGCATAAAAAAATTTAAGTGCATTTTACCGCGTAAGAAAAGTCATGCACAGCTGAGTGAGGGCTGGGATTGAGAACCGCTGGTCTTGGAAACCACACGTTTCTCACAGAACATATAGTGTACAAAGAAGCATGCCATTGCCCTTGTATTTTGCTTCAACCATGAAACCTTTTGTAGGTTTATACTCATTCACTGTTGTGTGTGTAATTGGCAGAAAGCAGAGTAGGGCTGTTTTTAGTGCACACAAGTGCCATTATGCATATGTGGAAAAACTAAGCTCAGAATTGATTCTGAAATTTCCAGAATCGCTGAAGAGAGAATTGCAATGAATCAGTTCTTCTGAATCTTTTTTTTTTTCTCCCACCCTTTCTGGATGATTCTGTGTGTGTATGCATGTATATATATATATATATATATATATATATATATATATATATAAACAGTGAATCTAAGCACCATGCATACCAAAGTTGAGAATGAACAGTTTAGGTGATTAAAAGGTGTTTAAAAACTTTCTATATTATAAAAAAAAACGAATCTATATTGTTGTTTTTCTTTGTATGAAGCACTGTATTCAAGCCACCAAAAGACAAATGTGCTGAAAAATATGTCTTCCAGCCTGGGTCATTATGTACATTAACAACAATAGGAGTGCGAAACTACCAGAACTTTGACTAAGGCTGCGTTTACACTGGCACAAATAATTGTTATTTTTGCTCGCATCCGACACAGATTGGAATTTGTTGCAGACATGTAAATACAAATCCGCACAAGATCGGATTCTTTTGCATCAGATTTGTTCCATTTGCAAATGTGGATTTTAATCAGATACATACATATTACAGATATTTGTACATCTGACCTATGTCTAAACGCATACAGTATATCCGATTCCCCTCAGAACTCCCAATAGGTTGTTTGCACATGATGTCATTGCTGTGGCGCAAAATGCAGCTAAAGGGCAGGAAGTGACTTTTCTCAATAGGAGTCACTGAAAATGCCTATGTTTTGCGTTGTTTATGTTGTTTAAATTTCACTAAATAATTCTATCTCTAACAAGCTGTTGATTAAAAAAAAAAAAAAAAGTAAAAATTAAAAACACCGTAATTTTCCATGCTTTCAGTTTTTTGAAATTGTTTATTTTTGTCAGTTACTGCTTGTTAACTCTTGCATTCTGGCCACTTCAAATCAGACACAGAGATGAAATAGTGCAGTAAGATAATATTTACTTGAATGAATTATAGCATTTATTTAAATTATTTATTGATCGATTGAGAGAGAGCGAGCGAGCCAGAGAGGACAGAGAAAGAGAAAGGGAGAGATGACAGATGTGCGTGCATGCTGTGCATTTCTCTCTACAAACAACTAATTAATTCAAAAACAGTGGTTTTACCACCTCGTTGCTGAGAAATATAATGTAGTGATCTAGTATCTAGGCTATTTTATTAATAAGATTCGCGGGGAAGCGCTGACAAGAAGTTTATATATGTGCGATCTCTGACCTCTCTCTCTTTGTGTGTGTGTGTGTGTGTGTGCGTTAGTAAAGTAATTAATAATAATGAATATTATTCCATTCAGTGTTTGGATACTGGATTTTGATTGGCTGGCGGGTATGCAGTAAAACCATTTAATGCACAGGGAGTTCCAAGTCAGTTTAATCACCCTTTTATATTAATGCGCTTCTTTAATTGATGTACACTAATGCACACAGAGAGAGAGAAAGAGAGAGAGAGAGAGAGAGAGAGAGAGAGAGAGATCGCATTGTGCTGAGCACATATATAAACTTGTTATCAGCACTTCCTCGTGATTCCTATTAATAAAATAGCCTAGATACTAGAACGCTACATTATATTCCTCAGCAACGAGGTGATAAAATTAATTAATTGTTTGTAGAGAGAGACGTGCAGATGCACAGCATTCAGGTAACGCGCACAACTGTCATCTCTCTCTTTCTCTTACCTTCTCTCTCTCTCTCTTTCTTGATAGATCGATGATTTATTGAAATAAATGATATAATTAATTCAAATAAATGTGATCGTATCACACTATTTCATCTGTGTCTGATTTGATGCTGGCAGAATGCTAGAGATAATGTGACAGAAAATAACTGTCATTTTTACCCATGACAAAACCATTGATTGTCTCTTACTTAAATCGATAGCCTAATCATGGATTTACTAGTGTTGTTTACAACGTTATTTGCCTCATCTCTGGTGAATGGGTTTTGCACACAAAGAAGAAAAGTCCTGCCTGAATACATAGCATAATGAAACAAGTGGATTTTCCTGATGGATCTCAGATGTATTTCTGTGTGTGAGGTTGCAGATATGATCCTCTTCCACGTGTGTTTCTCAAAAACTAACCTAACCCTAACCCAATGAAATGCTATGCATCTGGGATAGTTAAAATTTTTTTGGGTCTTCTTGGGTCAAAAAAAAAAACACATTTATTTTAATTACACGAGTCCCGAAGCCACTAATTCCGAACCCTGACCCGTGTCCGAGGGACTCGTAGAAGTTTTGTACCCAAACCCGCTCGGGTCACGGGTTGGACCTTGGGTTTTCTGATTCAAGTGGACCTGTGAAGACCTCTACCTCCAGGAGCAGGATTGGACAACCCTGTCTTAAAAGAACCATTATTTATTAGTGTGAAGAACATTTTATTAATCTAAAGAAGGGTTTCATGGATGTTAAAGGTTCTTCATGGAATCATCAATGCCAATAAAAAAAAACCCTTCATTCTTAAAAATGAAGGATTTCAGAAATTTGTCTCAGATGGTCAAATTGTGTCCAGAACCATACTGTGTGTGCGCTGAATCATGAAAGCTTGCCACTTTGACATAGTAACTTTATTACTGTAAAATTCAATTTTGTCTTGTTTTTATAAACCTGAGAAAGGAGTCGGTGATTTTGTGGTAATCAGCAGCATGTGTCCATAGAGATGAACTTCAATTCAACCCAGAACAGTCTGTTAACTGCTTTTACTCTGCATTGTATAGAAATTGTTTCATGCATGATTTGCATTTTTGTTTTGGTGAAACGTTCAGTGGAGGCAATGTTCATGTGCTCTGGTATGAATGAAAATAACTTTCCGCTCTAAATATAGTGTCTATTTCATGTGGTTCTTTACTGCATTAAAGGGGAGGTGGAAAACGGCCTTTGTTTTTGTGTTTCCCTGATCTTGTGTATGCCTATCCTGTTTTGTAATATAATTCAGTTATGAACAAAAACGATTTTATGCAGCAGATTTTATAGATTGAGGTTAATACTTCCTGCTTTGCACTGCATAACATAAAAACCATTAAAAATCTATATATTAAAAGCATATGGTCTGAAGCATCATGGCAGTCATCAAAACTTCAGCTGCAGCTGCATCACGGCCCATGCTAGTGTTTGTGAGGGGAAATCATTTGTAGCGAACATCCTGTCATGAATAGGCCTTGTTTTGGATGAACATGTCAGGGCTGGGCGGTATATCGAGTTTGTACGATGTATCGATATTTTCATTATAAGCGATACGGTATGAGGCAATACCGTTTATACCAATATACAATAGTTTGATTTTGAGCACATCAGAAAATAAAGGGGAGAACTGTTGCGGAGAAAGTGCATAATCCAGTTTGTTGTAAACATGTGACAAGCTTTACATTAAGGCCTTTAAAAACTGGTAAGACGCATCATAGTTTATAGTTTGGCATAGTTTAAGCGGCTCGGCTCATCAGATGCTCTGACAGAAAGCTGCGTGTGCCTTTCTGTCTGACAGAGACTACTCGTGCTGTTTAATATGTTTGAGATGTGCTGTATCTCTTAATGTATAACTTACATTTCACAAGTATATTCTCCGGCTGTAAATGTTAGAAAGTCTTGAAAATATTTCCATTTCTGTCAAGAGTGCATGAGCCTTCTGCTTCGTGATTCTCTGCTAAACTTCACAGACGTCAGTGAACTAGCGTCGCCGCGCGCATGCGCGCCAAACAGACGGCGCTAAATTAAATAGGGGCGCAATAATTCTGACTAAAATGTACAATTTGCGGAAATATTTGTATTTGGACAATAATCCAATAACTTTCAACCAACAAGTAAGTCCATTTTTATGATAGCACTAACTGTATTGGGAATAAGTGACTGCATTGGGATAATCAAAATAGCCTATATGCTTTTCTTACTTTCTTTTTTTTTGTGTAGTGAATTTAACTTCTGCTTTAAAAGCCTTATTTTTGTTTTTAGATTGCAGTGTTACAATTTTAGAATAAATTTTGATTTGAACCTTTTTTGCACATAATATAAAGGCTTACATGGTTATATTCACTTTATTTATTTTCATAGCCTTTAATATGTATTGTTTTACTGGACAACATTGGGTGGTAAATGAAATATATGTATTAAATACAGCTTTTTAAAAATCCAAATACAAAAACAGAAATACAGAGATATATACCGTATATCGCAAATTGGCCAAAAAATACTGAGATATGAATTTTTGCCCATATCGCCCAGCCCTAGTCAGAATAGGCACCTGTCGTGAAGATTCTGATTAAAACATGCTCATTTAGACTGATTTGAGTGCAGAGTAGGTTGACATTTACGTTTTTTCTCCTCAGGTAAGGATCGTGTATTTAACACCCCACTGTGTGAGCAAGGCATTGTGGGTTTTGGGATCGGCGCAGCTGCAGCAGGAGCCACTGCTATTGCAGAGATTCAGTTTGCTGACTACATTTACCCAGCTTTTGATCAGGTGAGCTTGTTTTCAAGGGCGTTTTCTTTATAAACATGTATTTTTTATAGTGTTAGCTCACCCAGAAAAAAAAATCACTTACTTGTTCCAAACTTGTTTATAAATCTATAATATTTCCATTAATCTTGGAAACACAAATTAAGATATTTTTAATGAAACCTAAATTTTTCTGTGAATATTGTTATTTAGTTACCAGATTGAACCGAATATATAGGACATATATACGTTTTTTTTTTTTTTTCTCTTGGAAATATATTTGAAAAAACGCATTCCCCTTATATTCAGGGTCTAGACTTTGACGTCAATAATACACCCACAACTATAGGTGCTGCCAAATTTGTGTAAAACAAGTGTGTCAAGAAATACATAATGTAATGTTTGTTGGTAATGTTAGAACGTGATTAAAAGCAAAATAAAAAGAAAAGCTTACGGCTGCAAGTCTTGACTGTCATGTTTTCCTGATGGAACCAAACTTCCTCTGTAGGTGATTTTAAAATGTAAGACAGTACCCAGATTTGAAGATTACAATAAGATTTTACTTCTACTGTTAATGAAATGTTGGTGGGCTAATATGAGATGAATAGCCTAACCTTCAGGTTTCTCAGTCTGCAGACAAATTTAAAGGATTAGTTCACTTTCAGAACAAAAATTTACAGATAATGGACTCATCCCTTGGATTTCTCTCCATATAATACATTTCTATAGTGCCGCCAAGTTTGAACTTCCAAAATGCAGTTTAAATCCATCTTCAAAGGGCTCTAAACGATCCCAGCTGATGAAAAAGGGTCTTATCTAGCAAAACGATCGGTTATTTTCTAAACATTATATACTTTTTAACCTTAAATGCTCGTCTTGTCTCATCTCTGTATTGCGCATCCGTATGTCAGGGTATGTCAAAAAACTCTCGTCTCGTTTTCGTCTTCAACTTCAAAATTGTCCTACAACGCTGTTTTACCTTTCTTTGCAAATGGCGTTTGATCTTCTTTGTGTGTTCACTTTGTAAACACTAGATTTGTATTTCTGCAGTGATGTAAGATGATTTTGAAGTTGGGGAAGAAAACGAGATGGGAGTTTTTTGACATACCCTAACTGTACTGACCCAGATCACACAGACTACGCATGCGCATCGCAGAGATGAGTCAAGATGAGCATTTGAGGTTAAAAAGTTTGTCAATTGTCAATTTGTTTAGAAAATGACTGATCGTTTCGCTAGATAAGGCTCTTCTTACTTTGCTGGGATCGTTTAGAGCCCTTTAAGGCAGCAGTTAAACTGGATTATGGAAGTTCAAACTTGGGGGCACCATAAATATCCATTATATGGAGAGAAATCCTCAAAAAACATGATTTCTTTACGAAGAAAGAAAGATGTGAACATCTTGGATGACAAGGGGGTGAGTACATTATCTGTACATTTTTGTTCTGAAAGTGAACCAATCCTGTAAGACGAAGCGTTTAGCCTCAGGGATAGGCAACGTCAGTCCTGCAGAGTTTAGCTCCGATTCTAATCAAACACACCTGAATAAGCTAATCAAGGCCTTCAGAATTACTAGGGCTACAGGCAGGTGTTTTTTTTTTTAATCAGGGTTGTAGCTAAATTTTACATGGCATCGGCACTCTAGGACCGACGTTGCCTCTCCCTGGTTTAGCTTCTGTCTTTCTGTCAGCCCGCTGTTGTTCTCCACTTATCCATGCCTCGCTGAAGATGGATGAGTTTCCCTCTATTTTCAAGGCAACCGAATACCAGATACAGTAATGAGGGAATATTTTACAGGAACAGTTTGCACCATTATGAGTCACTCTGTCACTCTCTACATCCAAAAACTGACTGTCCGGTGAGCAGAGGATTTGCGTCTGGACAATCTCTGATATTTCTGGAAGCTCTTTCACAAGTCTGTGATTTATTCTCTTTATTATCATATAATTATGCAGCCGTTAGAGTCTGCAAAACCCCAATTTACATAGTTCCTTCCAAGCAGTTGTTGTCAGGTATTGTAAAAGAGTTTCCAGGCACCACGCTTTGTTTGTTTTAAAAAGCTTTGGCGACAATGGCAGGAAAAATCGCCTAAAAAGCGTTTTATAAGAGGAGTCTTGGACGTGAGCACGTTAGCGAAGTAGAGTCCATCTTTTCTTGTATGCAGATGTGAGCTGTAAATGTTAATATCTTTTTCTGTTTTTAACTTCTGATGCGGTTGTAGATTGTAAACGAAGCAGCCAAGTACCGATACCGTTCGGGGAACATGTACGACTGCGGGAAGCTGACCATCAGATCGCCGTGGGGCTGCGTGGGTCACGGCTCGCTCTATCACTCCCAGAGTCCAGAGGCCTTCTTTGCACACTGTCCTGGAATTAAGGTGAATCTTGCCATGTTTAACTCACTTTTCAAAGAAAAAAATAATTTGAGGTCACACTTTAGTTTGGAGACCAATTCTCATTATTAACCAGAGATGTTCACAAGTCTTTAACTTGGAGTGAGAGTCAAGTCTGAAGTGTTTGTCGCTGGAGTCTGAGTCAGGTCTCGAGTCTTTGGTCACGAGTCCGAGTTAAGTCTCAAGTCATTTAATGGTTCACTAAAAAATCTTCCTATTTACGAAGCTGTTTTATAGGCTATAGACAATCTATAATCTGTGATCTGTGAAAGAGGTGAAAAGATGTACATCCAGCCTATTACTTATGTTTTAATCCACTACCATGTTCAAAACCGTTTTCTCTATTCAGATTCTATAATAATAGTCCTATCTACCATGACACATAAGGAAATATGTGAGACAAAACCATACAAAGAGGTTAAACAATGTGACCAAAACAGTAAGTCCAGCTCCAAATCTATTTGCATTAGTTTATATCCAGCTGACAACATTAATGCATTTGTTAGCCAGCAAGTTGCATATTTAAAGCTAGTGATGTGAAACAGCAAACAGTGTTCATTCATCCAACAGAAATCCTGCCACATCACAGAGCGCTATCATGGAGTTTTACATTAAATAAATGTAAATGTACATAAAGACTTCACCATGGACTAGAAGATTGTGTGTATTGTGCATTTTTAGCAGAACGTTTTTCTTTCTGTTGCTCTAATAAAGTCTGTATGTTTCATATAAAGAGCTATAATATAGATCATGCTTTATCTTTCGGTTTGCTCTGTTGTTTTAAACACCGAACTTCAAACTCATCTGTGCCGCTTTTTGATCGTGATACGAGGGGCTTTTGCTCGGTTTGTGATTAAAATATTTTGTTATTTTGATTAGATATTCATCAGGTGTTCTAAAATAGATCAGTTAAACTGTGAGACTATACATACAATATCCATATAATGTAATTTCAATACTATGGTTTTTGTGTAGATGTTTAAAGACTGTTGATACAAAATGGTAACATTTCACAATAGGAGTCCATTTGTAGCATTAACTAAGATTAATGAATTCTGTAGAATGTAAGTATTGTTCCTAATTTCAACATTTACTGATGTTTTGT
The DNA here is from genome assembly GCA_033026305.1 of Cirrhinus molitorella. NCBI lineage: Eukaryota > Metazoa > Chordata > Actinopteri > Cypriniformes > Cyprinidae > Cirrhinus > Cirrhinus molitorella. The sequence continues at coordinate 32,329,738 of CM065123.1, read as the reverse complement.
TTTTCTGAAGTATGGTTCAGTCCTGTTTTAAATAGTAAACCACTGTTTTAGTTTCCATTCAGTATCCATTTAAAAGACTATTGGTTGATTAATCGGTATCAGCCAGCGTGGTTCAACCTAGGTATCGGTAAAATCCAATATCGGTCGACCTCTAGTATGTAAATGAGAAACATCTTGTCACATCTGGTCTAAGTCATAGGTTATTTATAGACAAATGGATAATAAGAAAAACAACTAGATTTGCAGCTTTTTTTGTATTAATGAAAGTAATCTATAATTTTTCTGTTGCTGTTAAAATAACTGTCATCTGCAGCTCTTAAACTTGGCGCAGAGCTGAAAGGGCTCGAATAAAACGTGTTTGGCTTCAGATAAAAATACTAGAGTATATAGCACTGAAAGATATTTTGCCATTAACATCACTGAGTGCTTGTTATGTGATACGCTTAGGCGATACATCGATAACGTTATTTATCGCGCAATATGAATTTCCTCGATAAACAATAACAAGAGTTTGATATAATGTTTATGCGGCAAAGGTGGAACAAAAGAGCGCTAGTCAAAGCGTGCCACTCGGACCGTTTATCTGTTCGGATCAAAGTTCAAACAGCGGCACAGCGCGAACTACTGGGGTAGATGCTTTCACTCACTAAACAGCGCCAGAAGCACTTGAATTCAGTGTAGAATACAAATGACTTGGTTTATAGCAAGATGAAGCAGCGCTGACAAACGAGGAACATTGTGCTCAAGGACACAGTCAGATGGCTTTTTAATCAACAATCGTCATCATTTACCATAGATTTACTGTAGTAGCACTAACTGCATAGTGGTATTGTGTCAGAAATGTGGGGATATTTGTGTAGAATTTTATTATGTTATTAATGTAGACATGTATTAAATGTATTGAAGGAGGACTAATGGAATATAATTACAGTATTTTTTGTGACTAAGCTATAGTGTTTATGCGTTTATACTAAATGTATTTAGACTACTGTTTTTCTTACAAATACCTAGGAACCATATAACATTTTTTACCATGGTATTAAGGTACTATATTTGTGGTTTTAACTGTTTTTATTATGATGCTATGGAAGAGAAATGGTTAATTAAAAAATAAACTCAAACAGCCAGAATAATTACATTTCACCATATTAAAATTAGATATGACCAATTTTACAGATATTATTGATTTTGATAATGAACATAAATCTACATCTGCATTCTAAATCAAGCTACTAGCAAATGTGTGTTTCTAAGAGACAATATATTATTATTAATATTATCAGGTGACACAAACCTGTTTCTTGATTTGACACAATATTACTCATTAAAACCTGCAGAACTAATAAATTATTTTTTCTATTAAGATACTTGTCATGTTCTTACCATAAAGAATATTTTAAAGTCACATTTAACTGTCTGTATGTAGCAAAAATCTGCCTTTTAAGCTTGAAAGAAATAAAAAAAATTAGATTTATCGTGATAATTATCGATATCGACTGATATGAAAAAAAATTACCGTGATCATTTTTTTGGCCATATCGCCCAGCACTAATATATATTTTATTTTTTTACTGACCCCAAACTTTTGAACTGCAGTTTACATCCCTAAGAGGTCTGTAGTAAATTAAGTTGAATCCAGAGACTAAGTAAAAGATTCTTATAGGTTATGAAGGACTTGGTCTTGGTTTGCAAAAGGTGTTACATTATAATTAAGTAGAGAATATATGCGCTAAAAATATTGATAAATGCAGCAGTATAAGGTAGACTATGCAGCAGCTCTTTACTCATCCCGCTCGCACTACAGCACACATTTCTCAAGCTGCATTGAAGAACAATTGGAGTTTGGATCAAATTCAAAGCAGATGGATGTTTGACTGCCTATGAAGTGACCTGCACAAGCTCTCGTCTGGATCAGTCTGAAGACTGCAAGCTTGACATTTAATGAGCTGACATACGGAGTGTCAGAGCAGATTTAACCTTAGCGCCGCACTTCACTCTTCACCGTCTCATTCTCTGTCCATCACCAGTCTTTGTTGTTCAGCGGCACACCTTTTATTGTGTCTTCATCTGTAATGGTCTATTGAGTTAGAATGGGTCACATCAAAAATCAGTGCTGCTGCCGAGAACACGTGGTTTTTGATTGTTAATCACGTCTCAAGGCATTTTTAAAACAACCCAGTGGGGAGACATATAATTGTACAAATGACTAATTTATTTGTTTTTCCTTTTTATGAAACAAATAATAGCTTTCTTTCCCTCTCTATCTGTCTGTTAGATTGTTGTGCCCAGAGGTCCGGTCCAAGCCAAGGGTCTTCTTCTGTCCTGCATCACTGATCAAAACCCCTGCATCTTCTTTGAGCCCAAAATCCTGTACAGAGCAGCAGGTGAGAGATCATAGAACAGTCTCAATGGGATTACGAATACCTGACATGATTCTTGACATTAGCTGACTTGTCCTTTAGCGTAGTATTTCAGTGCTATACACTAAAATGACTTAAAACCACATTTTTCTGCAAAGTATTATACATGTAGCCTTTATGAACTCGTATCAATTGAGAAGCTACATGGAATATTTTCTACTTTTAAAAATTCATTAAACACACTTGAGGTAATTATAAATGGTTCATTTTTAGGGCTGTAGCTATCGATTATTTTAATAATCGAGTATTCTACCGTTTATTCAATCGAGTAGAAGTTATTTTCTAATACTAAATATAATACTAAATATACAAGAGGAAATAAGATAGGTCTCTCAAAATAAAGCAGTTAAGTAATCGTAATGACACCACACAACAGAGGATTTTCTGGACAAAAAATCACTTGCGACAAGCCTCGAATCGGGCCGCACCCCCAGTTTTGTTAAAATCAGCCGTAAAATCAAGTGTGCAGCCAGCTTAAAGTTTAAGCGTGACACAAGCCTTTACAGTCTTCTTGGAAGGCTTTGTGGCTTTTGTAAGAGGCAGTGGACAGGAGGGTAACTTGAAATTTTGCAGAAAAATGTAATTTAAATGTGTAATTAAAACCGCCAGTAGGTGGCAGTAAGTCACTGTTAATAAGTGAGTCATTGTGATTGAACCAAATTATTTAACGGGTGATTCATTCAGGAAAGAAACACCGTCATGTTGCTCAAAGATGCAAAACAGGGCTGTGCCTGTGTTTGGAATGATTTTTTTGATGGCGAAATAGAGCAAAAACAGGAAATATGGTAGGGTGACCATACGTCCTCTTTTCCCTGAACATGTCCTATACATTGTGTGCGTTTTTGTATTAAAGCCATGTGCAGGACTGTTTTCTTAGTCCCGCTTCCACAAACATTCTAATATTGAATTAATATGAGTATTTAAATCGCTTTGGAAGCAGCTCATGTTGGAAGTTAGGGTTGCCAAATCCACATTTTTTCTACGGAATTGGGTTGATTTTAAACTGTTGCGGCGGTTTGATTTTTCTCCTGTGGGTTAAAAGTTTGAAATATTGCATAAATTCCATTTTACTGAAAAAACTGTGGTAGATATTAGTTTTGTGTAGGATGGCCACTGTGGTAGGAAGCTTTTTAGCTGTGTTTATGATCAATCTGCACACCAGTGACTGTAAAATATGTAGTTTTGGTATGGAAAGATACATTTTGATACCAAAGCTAGGACTAGGTCTAGGTCTTAAATATGTCCAGCATTTTTCAGGTTGTGCGTCAGTAATAATTCAGTGATAATTTCAGGGGAAATTCAGTGTTCCGTGTTGCAGTGAATAGAATAAACAAGGTTTTTTTTTTTTTTTTTTGTATTCAAATTACTTGAGGAATCGTTTCAGCCCTAGTCATCTTAAATGCATTGATGCATTAGCCTGATGTTGACTACAGAAGTCATTGGAGATGTTACTTCACATGCAGATATATTTTAAACACCATCTATGTTCTGATTACACTGAAATAAAAAGGTTAGTGAAAACTTGACAATTTTAACTCTGTGGGATTAAAACCCAAAACTTAACTTTTAAAATCTCTTGTTTGAAATGACAAAACAAAATGCATGGTGTTGCATTAAAGAGCCTCACAGCAAGTGAAAATGCTATTTATTAAAGCACTAATAACCAAAGGAGCAGTCACGCCTGAGAATGTGAACTTTGATGCGCAATTGGGAAATGCATTTGATGATGAATACACACAGGGATGCTGATCGGCCCATGTTAGTTTGGTCAGGCACAGTTGTTGGCCAAACTAGAAATACTTCTGTCTTGTGTCAGCTCTGAAATTCGCTGACATGGTGCACATTATTTTTTGTGGATTTTGAGTAACGTTGTTAAGTATTGCACTTTGAGCTGTAATGAATATTTACGTTATACTGGCCATTGGAGACCCTACTCTCTATTTATATCAGTATCATCATTGGCCATTAATGAAAACTTCAAACAAAAAATGAAATGCAGATCTAGTCAGCCACAGACCTGTCAAATATGAAAATGAAGAATGAGCTGCAATTGATAGTAGCCAGCAAGATCTAGACTTTTTATTCTGAAAAAATATGCAGTTTAAGAAAAACATTGTTAGTAGTATCACATTACTTGTTCGTTCAGTCAGTCAGTGGTATTTATTAATCTCCTGAATGGTTGTTTCATCTCCCATTTTACCTGCTCATAAATCAGTGAGTTCTGTTGAGTGTTTTCATCTTTCAAACAGATCATTGAGTATCTTGAATGGTCTTAATATTGCTTGATTCTTTGCAGCTGTTGAATGAAGACATGCTGCTTCTCATTTCTCTCTCAATGCCTTACACTCTACATGTGTTATTGAGGTATGGCTCCATTTCAGTCAAATGTTTTAGCACAGAATGGTTCTCCAGTTCAATTACAAGTCATGTGGAGGAGATTCATTAAAGTCAGTGTTTTGACCTCGTAAAGTTTAATCATGCGGTGAATGACAGACATCTGCATTCATTAAAGGGAACCCTGGGTATTAAGACTTTTATAGCTTCATATAACGTAAATGATGTCTCCTACTGAAATATGTAGTAGATAACCCATGAAAGCTTTACATTATATTTTAAAAATCCACATTGTTGTATATTTTGGACTATGGGGGCACCATTGTTTTGATTACGTAGAACGGTTGCACTCAGTGAGCTACTGGCACTAAGCTAAATACTGATACGATGAACACAGCTACTGAAAGAACTTGTGGCGACGGATATAAGTGTAGGCTTAAACCAAATGCCGTACCATCGATTTTCCCAAAAAGAGACTATACACACCCAGATATGGAGTGATGTTTACATCATTTCAGTAGCTGTTGTCTACTAAAAACCTTCAAGGCATCAGGACTAAAGTGGAGAGAACACAGACACGGGTCTTTAGGAAGTTTTATTTGTCCACAGGTATCTTCCCGTTCTTTTCCCTACTTCATATCGCTAGGAAAGCAGTGAAGACTTACATCGCTTCTCTTGTTGCCCTTTGACTGAAAATTACAACCAAAAGCCACAAAACATGGCATCGTATCTGTATTTTATTTTCCAAGTTGTGTATTCCGAGTTGTGTTGCTGTAAAAATAGCAACAGATTTCTAGTAGGTCACCGAGTGCAACCATTCTACGTAATCAAAATAATGAAATCCCTTTGTCATTTAAGATGTTCATGTCTTTCTTTCTTCAGTCGTTAAAAAATATGGAAAACATTTTCTTCTGGGTACCAACCCAGTGTTTACAAAGTGAACATGCAAAGAAGATCAAACACCCTTTACAAAAAAAGGTAAAACAGATGTAGGACAAATTTGAAGTTGGAGACATCATTTACATCAGTGGTTCTCAAACTTTTTACAGTGGCGTACCTCCTGGGTCATTTAACATTCTCCTGAGTACCCCCATAATATTTAAGGGATAAAATTTCCCCCTTTAAATTGATTTATACATGAATTCTTACCTTTTATAGAGGCATCTTTTATGTCATTTTTATCATTCTATGTGACCCTGGACCTCAAAACCAGTCTTAAGTAGCACGGGTATATTTGTAGCAATGGACAAAAATACATTGTATGGGTCAAAATTATTATTTTTTCTTTTGTGCCAAAAATCATTAGGATATTAAGTAAAGATCCTGTTCCATTCAAATACTTTGTACATTTCCTACTGTAAATGTATCAACTTGAAAAGGTGATTTTCCTCAATATTTCGTTTTTTTTTTTTTCATCCTAAGATTCCAGGTTTTCAAATAGTTGTATCTCGGCCAAATATTGTCATATCCTAACAAACCATACAGCAGTGGAATACACCATTTCAGATGATGTGTAAATCTCAATAAAAAAAAAAAAGAACCTTATGACTGGTTTTGTGGTCAGGGGTCACATATACTTACAAAAGCAATAAATTATGGCTAAATTAAGTGATTTAGATTTAAAACTAAAATTGTGGTGGCAAGTCATTGTCTTAAGTGAGGCATCACGTCTTTCATTCTTCCTTCTTTCAGTAAGGAAGCAAATGGCTGTAGTCCACTGACTCTCCAAATCGTTCAAAGCTGCAGATTTCTTAATTAACGAAACACCGCTGTTGCTTGGAGACGCAAACCAGTTCTATTGTGGATTCATTGCAACTATTGTTTTGTTGAAAATATAACAAGCAATATTGACAATATTATGTTTAAAATGTAGGCAACATTTAAAATGTAATACGCTCACTTAATATTACCTTTTTGTTTAACTGTTATATAAAATCAACATTTGCAATCTATAGTCTATAATCTAAAGTGCTACAAATTTAATTCAAAGACCCAATGAACAGAAGGGCGGTTTGCTAAAGCAGCATACTCTGCAGGCATCCTATCATACGCACACTGCTGGTGTGGATACAATCAGTTTTGACCGTAAGAGATGAGGTAATTCATTTCCGTTTGATTGTTTACCGCACTCAAATTTTCCTGTTTTATAATAAATAAGCTTGTCAGAAATACATGCTGTGTTTAAATTTTACTTTAAATCGGGGTACAGTTAATTGAATGGCAAACCTCAGCATTTTGTTTGTGTACCCCCTTCCGTGTACCCCAGATTGAGAACCACCGATTTACATTAAATCATACAAATCCCTTTTAAGTCTGGTTAAACTCCGCCCCTTCAGTCTCACCTTTATTTGCATAGACTTTGAAGTGCCACATCTCAACATCTAATCAGCAACCGATGCAAAGACCCAAGTCCTGCCCTATAAAGTATGGGAAGAAAGATCTCATGCTATTTTTGCTGCATAATGACATTATGAGCATTTTATTACCACAGCACAAGTTATTACATTGGACTCAAGATGGTCTAAGATCAGTCGTCTTTTAATTGCTTAAAAAATATATTATATTTTATATATTTTTACTGTATTTATACATTTTACTGTATTTAAAACATCCAAATTATTGTTTTACTTTTTTCCTGTAGTTCAAACAATTCATGGCATTAGCAAAATCGAGGTCATGGGTTTGATTCCCACTGAGAGCGTGAACTAATGAAATGGTTAATGCAACATGGGTCACTGTGGATAAGCATGTCTGCCAAATGCCACAAACGTGACCCTGGACCACAAAAACATAAGAGGCAATTTTTTGAAATTGAGATTTTTACATAATCTGACAGCTGAATAAAAGCTTTTCAATGATTTAGTTTGTTAGGATAGTACTGAGGGTGCAAAAAAATTTTAAAGGTTTCCAAAGAATGCATATTACTAATCAAAATTAAGTTTTGATACATTTATGGTAGGAAATTTACAAAATATCTTCATGGAACATGAACTTTTTTTAATATCCTAATGATTTTTATCATAAAAGAAAAATTGACAGTTTTGACCCATACAATGTATTTTTGACTATAGCTACAAATATACCCATGCTACTTAAGGCTGGTTTTGCGGTCCAGCATCACAAATGGTATAGTTGCAGCATCTCACCTGTGGCTAAACTAACCACTGCCAAAACTAACCAGCTACATTCTGAGCCTTTCGATATGAGAAGAATATTTGGCGTGGTTTAAAGCACAAGTAAAAACACCATCCTCATATCCTTAAAGTGGTTTATTAATGAAATGAATGAGAAATGGAAAAGGAAATTAATGTACTTTTAAGGAAGCCAATGTGAGTGTGGTTTGCCATGAGGATTAAAGCATATTCATCTGCTGTGATGGGCCGCTTTAGATCTACTCTGTCTGTTGCTACTCTGACTTAAGTGTCTCTCAAGAACTTTGCTGAATGACTTTAATTTCCTGACTGAACATTGGAGCTTGTTTTAGGATCTTTGGCTCTTTATCATTATTTGGTTTTAATTTTAAAGCGGTGTTCTTCTTTTTTATGCTATTTCTTACAAGATGGGAATAAATCATTCAGCACTGAGTTTGTGTAATTCTTGATTTGGAAAACATTATACATTTAGTTGATGGTAATGTGGAATTTTCAGATTTCCACTTTGTCTTTTTTGAATCCACCATTTGCAGCATTGAAAGTAATGTCATAAATCGTAATTCGAGCAGGTTTAGTTAGCCATAAATACGGTGTTGATTTATTACATGGTATTTAGAAGTTCACAGCACCTTCTGTGTGGATGGAATTAGATTGATGCAATACAATTAGTGTGCCTCCTCTATTTTAAAACCCACGAGCCGCCACTGATAGCGAGCTAAGGCAGTAGTAGTACTGACAGTGTCACATAAACATGGCTGAAGACGCAAAAAGAGGAACAGAGAAACCTTGGTTAATTGTTGTGGTTTAACTATAGTAACCCTGTGTGGTTTTTTTTATAATTCAAATCAGAATTTTACAGCGTGTCATTAATTACTTTGTATGAGTAATTAAGGACAGAATTAATTTTCATCACTGGGTGAACTAATCCTTTGAAAGGTGACATCCTTGCCTACTTTGCATATGCTTGACTTTATTTTTGCCATTTTGTTTGTTATATATATATATATATATATATATACTTTTTTTTAAGAATTTGACATTGTTTGATAAGTGAGATCTCTGCTTGAAAAGTCATTAAAAATCCTGGATATTTATTTTACAGTATCTGTATGAATCCTATTAGTTGTCTGTGAAGACACTCGCACCCATGATAGTCAACAAAATTGTCTACACTGCATCAGATGTTGATAAGTATGATATGAATGTGAGGAACCTTTCCTGTCTTTAGCATAAACATGTACAGGGACTGTAAAACACTAAGAAGGATTGTGTCCGAACAACACAGAGCTACAGCAGACATCAATATCCGCTTCGAAGATCCTGTTTCCACAAAAACTGAGCGCAGAGAACTTAACAAAGCAGCATCCATGAAAGAGCTGGAACAGCTAAAACTTTAATCACAGACACTAATGTTAAATGAGAAAAAGATGGAGTCATGATTATATAACCTAGGCAGTTGGAGCACCAAGATGAGCTTCATCTTCTCTGGCCAGACAAATCACATGACACATTATCAAACCACTGTGGACAGCTTTGGAGAGAAAAGTGCAAAGCAGATTCTTTTCCTTTTCAACATTTCTGGCAGATGATGGACTGCATTCAACTGGAGAATATTCAAAAGTTGAATATGTGTGAATCTGTTCTAAGTAGGCTGAAGGTTGTATTAAATGCAGATGGCGGTAAAACACCTTGATTAACAAATACTGACTATTACCCAGGTGTTCACATGATGTTGTCCAACCCCTGCATGTTTCTCTATCTCTGAATTGGCTTTTTTATTTTAAAAAAGTGCTTTTACCATTAGATGGAGCAGTATTTTTAAATGACAGAATGCATGTCAGCTGAAAACACACATCAGGCATCCAGAAATGTACCACTACCAAAAGTCTGGACCATTAGTGATGCGTTTTTACTAGACTTCATCAATCACTCGAACCCTCGGGTGAAACATCTGAACCGCAAACTAGTGAGCTCAGCCTTACCGCTTTCCATTGAGTTTGGTGTGTGGCAGTATTATTTAGATTTTTTTTTTTTGGCTGCAAGAGTCTTGCTGTTGTTGGAATCTAGAAACGGGCTGTGAATGAACATTTGGTCACTGTGAGTAGAAAGTGAGTTCATTTGTTTTTTGCACCTGAGCGTCAACCTTAGTTTGGACAAGCTGAGGTGATTTTTACTAGTGGTGCCCACCTAATAGGCAACTAAATGTTAGTTGATGAGAAGAGGCTTAGACGACAGAAGTTGTATTACGGTACGTTCCAAACAGGAGACATCGCCCTCCGAAGGGCACTTCAGAGTGAAAACAACCATGGCCGCCATATTGAAGTGTCGTTCCAAACCGAAGTGCTCAAAACTAGCCACTTCAAAAGGCCCTTCGGAATGAAGGATTTCAAAGGGTACAACTGATGGACACTTAGGGCCCCCATAATCCTTTGCGCATATTCTATGCATGATAATGGCGCCTCCATGTGGCCACGGGATGATGGCGCAGAAGGGCACTTCAAGAAACAGTTGTTTGGTTCCCTACACCCTTCAACCCTTTGAAGCTCTCACTCTGGCGGGGAAAACCCTTTGAAGGGATTAGGGCATATGGATGAGCCCTTTCGAATAGAACGCAGGGTTAGTTTGTTAGTCACAGGGAAAAAAAATGTCCCTGTTCATGACGTACGAATCCTTAAAAGCTGGTCCTTGAGGTAATTACAGTATATTGGATAATATATACCTCAAATATATGACTTATCATTTGAAAGTGAAATATGTACAGACAGCATAAGAAAACACTAGTTTATTAATAAATAATAAATAATTTAGTTTTTTTCCCCCCCCATACATCCATAGTTATTACTTTTTCTGGTACTTTATGGTATATTTAAGGCTCATTTTGATATGTACACTACCAGTCAAAAGTTTTTGAACAGCATTTATTTGCTGAGCCTGCATTTATTTGATCGAAGGTACAGCAATAACAGTAAAATTTAGAAATATTTTTACTACTTAAAATAACTGTTTTCTATTTGAATGTATTTTAAAAAGTAATTTTTTCCTGTGATTTCAACGCTGAAATTTTAGCATCATTACTCCAGTCACATGATCCTTCTAATATTCTGATTTGCTGCTCAATTTGTTGCATCGAAAGGTCTTTAATGAATAGAATGTATCAAAGAACAGCATGTTATCATCACTTTTGATCAATTTGAAGCATCCTTGCTTAATAAAAGTATTCATTTCTATAATTTCTTGAAAAAAAAGAAAAATATATACACACACACACACTGACTCCAAGCTTTTGAATGGTATAGTGTATAATGTTACTAAAGCTTTTTATTCATCAAAGAATCCTGAAAAAAATTACTCAACCATTTTATATATTGATAATAATAATAATAATAATAATAAATGTTTGTTGAGCAGCAAATCAGCTGTTCTTCGATTTCTGAAGGATCATGTGACACTGAAGACTGGAGTAATGTTCAGCTTTGATCACAAGAATAAATTATATTTTACAATATATTCAAATAGAAAGCAGTTATTTTAAATAGTACAAATATTTTACAATATTACTGCACTGCACTGCAAAAAAAAAAAAAAAAAAACAATTGGTTGAGTCAACTTAAAATTATTTGTTACTTGGCTGCCTTAATTTTAAGTTCAGTCAACTCAAAGAAATGTAGTCAGCTTGAAATGTTAAGTTGGACTAAGTGACAACTTTGATATTTGAGTTGATTCAACTTAAAATTTCAAGGCAGCCAGGTAACAAATTATTTTATTTATTTATTTTTATTTATTTTTTTTACAGTGTGCTTTTGCTGTATTTTGGATCAAATAAATGCAGGCTTCGTGTTCAAAAACTTTTGACTGGTAGTGTATTTAAGTAATTAAATTAATATAAGCATGCAATTAGTTGACTAATGGCTTAAATGAATAAATACTAGTTGACACACATTTTTTAGGTGGGGGCAGCCCTACATTTTCACTATAGATTTGTTGATAGCTGTAATGTTGGTGGGTGTCTAAAAAATTCAGGTATTTTAGGCGTCTTTGTTGTGCAGGTTTTGAGTCAGATATTGTGTAAAACTCAGTAGAGTTCACCTCTAAAATCTGGCGGTTGTAGTGATTGAGCACACTTTCACTTTCCTCAATCACCACATCTTGACAGTGTTTCATTTCTTGCCCTTGACCGGTATGTAAAATATTTTATTACTTTACTGGTTAAGGTTAGCATTATCAGATGTCCTGCAGAAAAAGTACAAAAACCAAAAAACCTGGAGCCGTTTGCTGTATGTATAGCTGCTAAACATTACTTCAGGGTTCAGAGTCGGTTTGAAGAATTTGATGGTTTTTATGTGGGCCAAAATCCTATAAGACATTATAAACTGAACTTCTGTTGAAGCAATGTAAAAAATAATTGTAAGGTTCATTTGTAAAATTTTGCCTATATAATATATATTTAGTATAATTTTTTTATTGCCTTTTTTTTTCTCAGAATGTTTAGTGTTTTTATTTTATTATTTATTTTAGTTTAGTTTTAGTATTTTTTTTTTTCATTTAGTTTTGTTTTAGTAATTTTGAATTTAAAATAATTTTTTATTTTAAATACAATTTAAAATTCTTTCTTTCCCAGTTTTAGATTAGTTTTAGTTTTGATATATTTTATTTCCAGTTAGTAGTTTTAGTGCTTCAGCTTAAACGAAATGAAAGTTAAAATGTTCCTTTGGCATTCCTTTTCCATTTAATATGTACAATTTAATTTCAGCTTTTTCAATTAACAAAAATCCCTAACAAACTTTCACAAGGAAACTGTGACCGTCTGGATCTGAGCTGGATGAACATTAGCAAAGTATTTTTAGAAAAAACACTTTAGTTTTTATTTATCCAGATCTGTTGTCAACAAATAAATATGCCAGAAAATGCTACACTACATGTGAAACATTAAAAAAGAAAGTTTTTACTTAAAGTACAGGCAAAAAATAAAGAAAGATCATAAGTAAAATTTCATAAGCTTCTGTTTCTAATTCTAAGCAAAAATACATTCCTAACATCAACTTCAATCATTTTCAATTGCTTTAAACCTCATTGTCAGAACACCAAGATTTCCCAGAAGACGGCAAAGACAATGACTTCAATGAGCATATAAAGTGGGATGAGGAAAATGGCTCTAATTAAACATAATTTAACCGTAAAGATAATTCAGCATTTAGGATCAACAACAAAGACATTAGATATAACAGCTGTGAAAAGTTCTTTCTATCCTCGTGCTGCTGGATGAGACACAAACTTTCTTTAGCTAGTTTCTTTATCTTGTTTCTTCCAGCAATGCAAAACTCATCCTAATGTACTGCTCATTTCTTTTCCACTACTGAGGAAGGGCTTCAACTGACTTGTCACTACATGTCATGCATTTTGTTTCATGTCCTTTAAGACTTCTCCCTTTTTTCCTACAGTATTTGAGCAAAATAACAGTAATCTTAACCTTAGAAAACCTACTGTATTATATTTGATACACATATTTGTAAGGTCTCTAAATAATCAAGATGATCAACATTGCTGTTAAACCTGTTGCACACAATTTACTACATGCCTTCTTTCATCTGATTGATGGGTTAGACTTTTTTTTTAATTAAATAAAAGGTCATTTAGAATAATTATACAAACATCCACCTGATGTGTGGTTTTATTTTGCAGTGGAGCAGGTGCCCACAGAAGCCTATCAGATCCCACTCTCGCAGGCAGAGGTGCTGCAGGAGGGCAGTGATCTGACGATGGTGACCTGGGGAACACAGGTACGTCTGTGAGAACAACTACTCTTTCTGTGTTCATCATCGGATTATGATTTCAAAAGCTCTCTGGGTGTCCTGCAGCTCAGCTCAGGCACTCCACAGGTTTATCCTGCTGAATGACTGATGGACCCTATGACAGAGAGCAGCGATGAGTTGCAGGTCAGGGGAAAATAAGGACTGTGCCAGCCATTCACAGATAGACTTGTTTCTAATAGACAGTGCTCTCCTTTTTTCTTTTCATTCATCCCATTGAGACTACTTACATGAGTGACACAAACCAGGTCTTCGGGATAAATGAAATGCTTAGGATGTACGCTACCGTTCAAAGGTTTTGCTTTTTGTAATAGAAATTAATACTTTTATTAATCAAGGGTGCGTTCCATTGATCAAAAGTGGCAGTAAAGACATTTACAATGTTACAAAAGATTTGTATTTCAAATATATGCTGTTCTTTTGAACTTATCTATTCATCAGAGTATCCTGAAAAATAAAAATGTATCAGTTTTCACAAAAATATTGGGCAGTATAACTGTTTTCAACACTGATAATAATCAGAAATGTTTGAGCAGCAAATCATCATATTAGAATGATTTATGAAGGATCATGAGACACTGAAGACTCGAGCAGTGATGCTGAAAATTCAGCTTTGATCACAGAAATAAATTTTTATTTTACAGTATATTCACACAGAAAACAGTTATTTTAAATTGTAATTTCACATTTTTACTGTATTTTTGGTTAAATAAATGCAGCCTTGGTGAGCAGAAGAGACTTCTTTATTTCTTTATTTATATTTATGCATAGAAATTATGAATTGTATCTTGAGTTAGAAATAGTTTGAAAAATTATACCTTTTAGAATTTTTATTAAGCAGTTTTACTGCTTTAAACAATTTCAGTCTACCTAATCAAAAAAATATCATTACAGAATCATTTTAAGTCACATTTGTTAGTCTGCTTCTGAAGAGAGCTTCTAAAACAGTAGCCAATCTTAAAACCTTTAAAGTCTTTTAACTTAGTCTTTACCGTTAACTGTGAGTTCACATTTGACCTTTGGCTTTCAGGTGCATGTCCTGAGGGAAGTGGCTGCCATGGCACAGGAGAAGCTGGGTGTCTCTTGTGAGCTCATCGACCTGCGGACCATTTTGCCCTGGGACATAGAGACGGTTTGCAAGGTATGATGTGAATGCACAATTTGCTGAGTTATTTCAAACCAACGAAATAGTTCAGAGCACAGTTAAGATGGCCATGTACTTGCTGTACAAAAGTATGACCTTCTTTCATGAAGCATAGAAGGAGATATTTTCAGAACCTGCCTTTTTTCTACACAATGACAGTGAAAGGTTATTCAGGTCTTTCCTATTTATACTCTGTATAGAGGACAACTTTCAGCTTCTAATGACTAAAATAGTGTTTTTCTGCCAATTTCATTTTCATTTTGGTGTGTTCCTATTTTGTTAACGTTTTGTTCCTATTTTAGTCTACAGATGTTTTTGGACAGATAAGCAAATGGTTTTATTTGTTCAAAAGACAAGCACCTTATTAAAGGGACAGTTTGCCAAAAATGAGAATTTGCTGTTCATTTACTCACCCTCATGCCATCCAAATTATTTTTTTTGTTCAGTAGAACAGTAATAAAGCTTTTTAGCAGGAACTGTGGTCCTTGGTGATTCATAAAATTCAAGTCAGCAGCTACTGTCACTTTGAGAGTCAAAAAAAGCAAAAAGAAAATCATTCTTTTGAACACTTTATTTTACTGTTTTCCTGTTAAACCACTGTATGGTCTTTGCCACCATGCTGCAGCTCAGTTTCAGGGTCTTGGCAATCTTCTTATAGCCTACACCAGTGGTTCCCAACTACGATCCTGGAGGCCCCCCAACACTGCACATTTTTTATCTCTCCTTTGTCTGACAGACCCATTTCAGGTCTTGGAGTCTCTACTAATGAGCTGATGATCTGAATCAGGTGTGTTTGATTAAGGAGACATGGAAAACATGCAGTGTTGGGGGGCCTCCAGGATCGTGGTTGGGAACCACTGGCCTACACCATTTTTATGTAGAGCAACAATTCTTTTTTTCAGATCCTCTGAGAGTTTTTTTGCGTGAGGTGCCATGTTGAGCTTCAAGTATGACCAGTATGAGAGAGTGAGAGCGATAACAGTAAATTTAACACACCTGCTCCCAATTCACACCTGAGACCTTGTAACACTAATGAGTCACATGGCACCGGGGAGAGAAAATCGCTAATTGGGCCTAATGTGGACATTTTCACTTAGGGGTGTACTTTCTTCTGTGGCCAGCGGTTTTGACTGTGTGTTCACCTATTTTAAGGGGACATCATAAATTTAACACACCTGCTCCCCATTCACACCTGAGACCATGGGTGCTTCTCATTTCTTATTTGTGCATTCTTGATTCCTTTCCTTGCTTCCTTTCCTCGCGTCTTAGCTCCACATATATAGCATATTAGCTCCACTGTATGACATGTATGGTTTATTTAAACTGCAAAGGTAATATATAAATTTAAGTTGTTATGACAGATGTGAAGCGGGAGGACAATTTACATGTGCGTCAGATTTTTTTGCCGAAAAAGACTTCCGCATAGGATGCACCTGTGTATCCTCACTCAAGACTCCTCAGGAAGCCTCCTCACTCCTCGATCCTCGCCTCCTCGTGGTGCACTTAGAGAATGGAGATGTCCTACAAGATGGCTGAGCTTGATCGGTTTCCGGGTCATAGGATGGAAGACGGAGGATTGAGGAGACGAGGAGGGCTATTGAGAAGCACCCCATGTAACACTAATGAGTCACATGGAACCGGAGAGAGAAAATCGCTAATTGGGCCCAATTTGGGCATTTTCACTTAGGGGTGTACTCACTTTTGTGGCCAGCGGTTTTGACATTACTGACAGTGTGTTCAGTTATTTTAAGGGGACAGCAGATTTACACTGTTATACAAGCTGTACACTCACTACTTTACATTGTAGAATGTAAAGTGCGAGGGGTGTACTCACTTCTGTGAGACACTGTAGGTGCCTTCGCACCTTTGATGATTGGCCCCTAATAAACTATATATCAATATCATATTGCTGATTTATTTATTTTTCTAAGTAAAATGCAGTGGTTACCATAACATTTTATTTTAATATTTAATTTGTTTAAAAAAAGTAACTTATTACACATGTGAATAAATAATGAATAAATCAGTATATATAAAATTATTTCATTTTTAATCCATGTAAGCTATAGCTTCT
Source organism: Cirrhinus molitorella (assembly GCA_033026305.1). Taxonomy (NCBI): domain Eukaryota; kingdom Metazoa; phylum Chordata; class Actinopteri; order Cypriniformes; family Cyprinidae; genus Cirrhinus; species Cirrhinus molitorella. The sequence continues at coordinate 32,312,807 of CM065123.1, read as the reverse complement.
GACCTTTAAATCAAAGCATACTCATGGTTTTATGACATCAGTTACTGCTGTATTTAATCAGAATCACAGCTTAAATGTTATTTGTGTATTTTGCTTTCATTTTATTGGAAGTAGGCCAAAAGTGCCCTCTACGGAATGAAAACTTTACCAAAAGGGCATTGGGGCCCAAGAGAGGCTGCTGCTGTCCAGGGATAGGCAACGATAGTCCTGGAGACACCTGCAGAGTTTAGAGTTTAGCTCCAACCCTAATCAAACACACCTACAGAATTACTAGGGCTACAAGTAGGTGACATTTTTTTTTAGGGATGGAGCTAAACTCGGCAGGACACTGGGACATTGGCACTCCAGGACTGATGTTGCCTATGGCTGGCTCTATCACACACCGAATGCATCATTCTTCATGTGCATTCTCAGGGTAAATGCAGCTATCCAAAACACTGAATCGAGTTCAGGAAAAACTTTGCTTCAAGAATGAGCCACACTGCTGACCTGGTCTAATTGCTAGCACACCCTGAGCACATGTAAGTATTTCTCTTATCGGCAAGACATAAAAACATAATTTTTCACATCGATATTTACATTTCGTTCCGACAACATTGTGCATCCCTACTTTAGACATGTAAAAACATCCACGTTTCACATCATTGTTAGGTGCTTTTATAATATATATATATATATATATATATTACGTTATTATGTGACTACATAAATAAACTGGTGAATCATATGTTTGAACCAGAAACAAAACTGTCTGGAAAAAAAACTCTTTGTGGAATAGAATCAAACTTCTCTGTTTGCCTGAGGTTCTGGATTGCAGGTAATAATCAATTATTTGCACAGACCGATTGTTTCACTTTATAAGACCTCAATAGATCATCAGGAGCCACGGGTATTCATTTTGTGTTGCCTGTAGAAGCTCTTTGACTCTCAAATGCCAGTAGCTGCTGACTTGTATATTATGAATCACCAAGGACCACAGTTTCAGCTAAATATCTTCTTTACTGTTCTACTTAAGAGAGAAAAAAAATCACATATTGGATGGCCTGAGAATGAGAAAATTTACAACAAACCCCTACAAATTAGTGTTTTTCACCAAAGTGACATGTCAAGAAATGTCTTTATAAGTTGGCATGTAATATCACTTTATATTGGTGCTTTTCGCTGTATGGTAGTTTTCCAAATCAATCTGGTGATACATACAGTGTAATAGAGTATAAGTTCTCACTGAGTCTTTGCTGTAGCTGATCGTTCTGGCAGTGTGATCAGGGAGGAGACTCTCATGGGTTGTTTGTTGGAAAGCTGCTTCTTAAATAAACATAAAAGCCATTAAACCGCCTGCATGAAACTCAATAGTGTGTTTATAGTAAAGCACTACACAGTGTTCACCGGGCTGCTGGGAAAACACGTGGTAGAATTTCACCCTTGAAATGATTTTTTTGACTTTTCTCCATCAATCTGTGCCTTATCTCTTTCATTTTCTCCACACATGCATCTGTATGGTTACATTCCTTGAAAATAAGTTATGTGTAGTATCTGAATGTTGTTGCATTAGATTTACAATTTCAATTTGAGTGTCCATCTCAAATGCAAGATATTTCACTTTTACTTCACTTTTATTTATTTCAACTGGTATTTTTGTGGTTTTTTTTCCTAATGAATGTAAGTACATGTGTAGTTCATCACAATAACTATAGACATTTATCTGCTAACAGCAAACAAATGCAAAGTCTGAGCTTATTTAAAAACTGTTCCAACTTTGTTTAAAAGTCAGCATTTTGATATATTTAGTTTGCTTATCTCATGCAATCATATTCATATGTGTCTTAACAAATGCGTCCAAATGCAAATGCCGCTGTATATCACACACACGTGTGCCATTATTTGGTAGCAGTGTAGAGTTACTTTGTAATTAAGCAATTTGCCCTGAACTGGAACGACTGAAACTGAAATTGAGGAATATGGTCGTTTGTTCATGACCCAAGAAAATGCAGTTGGGTTCTATTAACTTCTATAAAGTCAGTATCAAAGTGCAGAGCAGAAACATTTTGAATCCAGATGTGCATTGAGCTTCACTGAACGAAGTAAACAAACATGCAGATCTCTGAATGCTGAGTTTGTTGTTGTTGTGGGACCTAAAGATGAACACATTGGCCATTTCAGTAAATAACAGGAGACATAAAACTCAGACCAGTGTTTGAAGATTGATGAGAAATTTAAAATGCACTTATAAAAGTAAAAAGGGCACCAAACAAAGCTTGTTTATACCATGTTTGTTCATTTGCCACGTATCTATGTGAACGTAATGTCTGTGAAAAGGATAAAAAAAAAAGAAAAACTTTGTGAAACGGTTTATAGGCATTTCAGTTAAGCTTTTATACCAGCTTAAATGCATTTAGTTTTGCATTTTAGATGCTTAGTCATTTGTGGTACAGAAAAAAAAAAGTTTTAACCCCCATGTCAAGATTGTCTGTAAACAACAACTTAAAGACTTGTCTGTTCCTGACACAAGTAGATATGTTTTCAGAAGACTTGACATGGCACGTTTTATGATATTTTGTCATTTTAGTGTTTCGTAGAATCGTAGCCTAAATCTTCAATCACTGTCGTTATATTCAAATACAGAATATGCTTTACAAATGTCCTTTTGGAAAGAGAGGTCATGTGGCTTTGGAGTAAATAACTATTTCTTGAAGATCATGTTAAATGTATACCTACCTTAAGCTACTACATAATATTATTTCAATATATGTCTGTAGTTTTTGCAGGAAATAAAGAAATAGACACACTTTATTTTAGTTAAGCACTACATCAAATGAACTGTTTGTACTGATGTAATAGAAATAAGGGTCCCACTTTATATTAAGTGGTGTTAACTACTGTGTACTTGCATTTAGATTAATGATTTGTTACAATGTACTTATTGTGTACATACATGTTTTACATTGTACTTATATTTTAAAAATTTAATTAATTAATTAATTTCTTTATTTACATTTTTATTTCCACTGTTGACCCATCCCTAAACCCTAAATCTAAACCCCTAAAACCTAAACCCACCCCTAAACCTACCCATACCACCAAACATGTCAAAAGTGTTTTTCAATACAATATGAACACAATAAGTAAATTGTACTTATTTTTCTGTACATCCAGTTGTGGCTGATGAGAATCATTTATGCAGTCTCAGAATTGAGTAAACTTCCATTTTACACATTTAAATTTTAGTTTACATTTATCTAAATGTAAATTTTCTATACCATATTTTTTATTGCATTGTTTCGCACGTTTTGCTGTGTATGATCAAGAGTCATACCAGAAAAATATCAATTTCAAGAGCTTTGGCTGCAAAATTACCACTTCAAAGACTGGGTGTTAAAAGTAGACAACAGAAAAGCAAAAACTGAATGTATAGGAATAATAAGACTGAATAAAAGACTGACAAACAAAAAAATGTGTGTATGTGTTTAACTTGTGTTTTGTACTAAAAATGAAGTATATAAAGCTTGCAAATGGATAGATTTGAAATAATGTACAACAGCAACCTGTTTTTGAGTTCATTATAGGCATAGAAATTCAGCTTTTTAGTCAGTGAAAGACAGGGAAATGTCAGGGAATTTGACATTTGGCTTAGAGTGGGAACCCTGTAAAACTGACATTATGAAAAGTTGACAATTAACTACATTAAACAGGAAAACTAACATTCTGTTCAGATGTTTTTGAAATGAGGCCCTTCTGCTCATCAAGGTTGTTTATTTCATCAAAAATGCAGCCAAAACTGTAACATTGTGAAATATTTTAATTTAAAAGCTTTCTGTGTTAATATATATTGTAAAATGTAATTTATTCCAGTGATCAAAACTAAATTTTCAGCATCATTACTCCAGTCTTCAGTGTCACAAAATCCTTCAGAAATCATTCTAATATGCTGATTTGCTGCTCAAGAAACATTTTCTGATTATTATCAGTGTTGAAAACAGTTGTGCTGCCCAATATTTTTGTGGAAACCATGATACATTTTATTTTTCAGTATTCACAGATGAGCTAAAAGTTCAAAAGAACAGCATTTATTTGAAACAGAAATCTTTTGCGACATTATAAATGTCTTTACTGTCACTTTCGATCAATTTAATGCATCCTTGGTAATCAAAACTAGTAATTTCTTTCAAAAAGAATCTAACGGACTCCAAACTTTTGAAGGGTTGTGTATATGACACAGGTACCCATCAACACCACTAGATGTCCTAATAAGTGTTTCAGGTTTGAGAAGCCTTAGAAATCACTGGAAGTGTCAAAAGCCTTTGGAATCACTCTTGGATTGTGATTTATGTATTGTTACTTCATGATTAATGATTGATTGAATCACATGAATAAACACTTGGGCCTTATTTCAGCTGCCAAATAAATAAATAAATAAATGACAGTTAAGCACCTAAATTCATACACATGCTAAATAAATAAATTTCGCTTTGCTGAAATGCAGTAATAAACGGATTCTGTTTAAAAGCAGTGTTAATGCATAAATTCATTAGTACAAATGCTGTCTTGGCATATTAATTTAAAACAGACATAACGTGACGCGTATTTCGTCTGTCCTCGCTGAGCACGAAACAGCTCTGTCACGTGGCAATTGGAGCCAGTCATATGTGATGTTTAACATACAACTCTTTGATGTTGATTTGAGACCAATCAGATTTCACAGTGAGTGGAGCTACTCGACTTGATGACGTACAAATAGAAATGAGTGAGAAATGTCCTGTCACTTGATTTTACAGATGCAACTAGTTTGAACAGCATTTATAATGAAGAAATATTGTCCCCCAAAAAAGGAAAAAGAGGAATTAATTGTCTAAAAAAGGCTTTGTTTTGTCTGTGCAAAACTGATGTGAATTGTGTGGATTTAGAGTGTTTTCTTAAAGTATTTGCTGTGATAACAGAGCTTTGAGATAATAAAGTGGTAAGTGTGAGGTTTCTGTTTTGAGAATAGATATTTGAGCTTTCAGTTCATCTTGAAACGCTCCTCCAGAGAGGAGCTCCATAAATCCTGTCACTTTATAAACGCTATTTTAAAAATGGAAATTGTAGCTTTTTTCCTCCATTCCTGCAGCTTTGGTTCCAGTTTTCTTCCTCCGTGATCCTTGTTCTTTCATTCTTTCTTTAATTTGGGTCTAAAGTTGGTGTGAATGTCATCTGCGTCTGCTGTTTTGCAGTCTTGGTCTCCTGCATGCAGATGAACTATACGAACTATATGCGGTTTTACTGACATTTGATGTATGTCCTCTCAGAAACGCCAAAATGAGATGTGTAGTTTCAGCTTGCTGAGAGTCTAGACTGAGTTGAAGCAGTCCTTATGCTCTCATATAAATCATACAGATCAGCTTCTCATAATTTGTGAACAATGAGTTTCTTTTGATTCCAAATTAGTTTTTAAAAAACATTATTTTGAGAGCAATACTCAGACAATGAAATGTACATTTAACATGATTTTGCGATTCATTTGCATGACATCCAGGTCTGGAAATGACAATTTTATATTCCTTAAATATAATATGTATTTTGTAAATCTGTACATTTAGGCCTACATTTAAAATTCATGTAATTGAATTGTAAATAAATTTTCCTTACATTTGGATCACACATTTAAATAAACCAATAGACTTAATTTGATGAATAAATTAAATGGGTATGATCTCTGAAGCTAAAAGTCATGGCATAGTTTAATTATTGATTAGATTTGTATTAATTATATCTCTACACTGTAAAGATGATTTTCATAAAAGTTATAGATGAAACTGTTTTCAAAAGTGCGTTTATTCAAATTTTGAAGTTAATCAGTGACTGCCGCTTGAACACAAAAAAAAATCTGCCTTTCTACATAAAGATGTTACTTTTAATTCAGTGTGTGACTAGCATTAACAATTTTTTACATTTATTTCCAATTTCTGAGTGAAAATTGTTCATTGTTGCTTAGTATTGCTTTATTGCTTTATTTATGGTAAAGGAACACTCCACATTTTTGGTCTAATGGTTTAATCTGATTCACTGATTTATGCTAAAATATTCTAAAAGTGCTACCGGCAGACCCCGGAGATCAACTGAATGGATTCAAAAATGGTAAAACTCGTCTGTTTAACTCTAGGGGAGTTGGATAATGAGCCCATTTTCAAAAAAAAAAAAAAGTGGAGTATTCCTTTTAAAAATGCGTAATCCAGGCGAATGGAAATTGTATATACAATTCAAATTCATAAATCTTAAATTTAGACTTTAGTGCTGATAAAATAGAATTGGCTACATGGGTCTCATACATATTCATCCCGGCTCCTGCCTGTGGTCATTAAAACAACACGTATCTGGAACATGTTGTTTTTGGTTTCCTGTTACTTTCTCTGGATGATCCGCAGCGCTGCTAATCAACAACCCTGAGATCTATATATACGCACGCTGCTTGTTGACACAGAATAGGCTGAAATTGCAGTTAAACTGAAAGCTGTGTGTGTATTTTTATTTTTTATTTTTTTAATTCCCTTCTGGGGTCTGGAACTGTTCAGTAAAATGTAATAGATGTTCATTTAAAGGATAAACAAAATGGCCAGTTTGCCCCTGCCAGACCAGCGGCCTAGATGATATAATGTGGAAAGTGTTTTTTCCTTCCGTTCCTTCAAATTTATGCGGCCGGGACATGTTTTGAAAATATCATAATGTGTTTCCTACAGTGAGCACAAACCATTACAATAGTAAATGAGTTTCCTTCTTGGCTGTAAAGGAAATAGATTCACAGAAGGAATAGAAGGAATAGATTCACATTCACCTTCATGATTTCAAACCTCCAAATAAAATAACATAAAATACTAACTTTAGTAAGGACACATTGAATTGATCAAAAATGACATTTAGGATATTTATTTATATTGTTATTGTTATTTATATTGATATTTCAAATAAATGCAGTTCTTTTAAACTTTCTATTCATCTGCAAATCTGTGAATCCTGAAAATAAAATGTATTGGGCATCACAACTGTTTTCAATGTTGATAATGATCAGAAATGTTTCTTGCAGCAAATCAGGATATTGGAATAATTTCTGAAGGATCATGTGACATTTAAAGACTGGAGTAATGATACTGAAAATTCAGCTTTGATCACAGGAATAAATTACATTTTAACACATTCACACAGAAAACAGTTACAGTACTTCAGCACATAATATTTGACATTATTTGCTATTTTACTGTATTTTACCAGACACAGCCTTGTAGAGGATAAAGGCCCATTCACACCAAGAACAATAATGATAACTATATTTGCAACCAAGGATTGAAATTGACTTTTTTCACGCACCAGACAATTTGGCTAATAATGTTTGTTAATAATGTGACTCCTAAAGTTTTTGATATTCTATATATTCTGCATGGTCGGTTCACACCAGTGATATAAATTAATATTTTCCAATAAGTTTAAATGGATTTTTTCCTTTTATGGGCATTTTTTACCATTATAAAAGCCTTTTTTCTTTTCTTTTTTTTTTCTAAAAGTGTGCATCATCTTTTGAGTCAAATTCTTACATTTAATCAGTCAATTATAATAAAAATACATTTAGGGTGTTACTAAACAAATGAAATCACTATCAACAAAATTAATCTTTGCAGAAGTTGCATATGAAGTGGCATTTATAGCTTAGAGGGACGTGGAATGCTTTAACCTGCAGTTACAAATGCATAAATAATGTTTTGATGTTTGAAACATAAAACATTGAATGCTGATATTTGAAATTATTTTAAAAATGAAAAGATACTTTAAATGTAAAATTAAAACCGCCAGTAGGTGGCAGCAAGTCACTCTTAAGTGAGTCATTGCAAGTGATCTGAATCATTTAAACGGCTGACTCATTCAGGAACTAAACACTGTCATATGTTGCTCAGAGACGCAAAACAATGCTGTGACTGTGTTTGGACTGATTTTTGTTGGCGAAAATAAAGAAAAAACAGCCAATATGGTGTCTAAAATGTAAGTCTCTTGATATCTCTATGATCTCGGTCTGCTCTTCTTCACGAGCTGCGATTGGAGATGGCACTTCCCTCCATATGCGAAGGCCAGTGGTCAGCAGACCTTGGAAAGGCCGAGTCGTCATTACAATGGGAGTCTTGTTTCCATATGGGTTCAGCTCTGCATTTAAAGGATATTTTGATTTGCTCCGCTCTCTGGACGTCTCGGCAGCACAGCTGATGTTCCAAAGCAAACGGCACTGCCTCGTCTGGTTAACATGATCAAGATGTGCCCTGAGCCCTGCAGTTCGCTGCTCCTGCATTTGCACCTAGTTAAATGCATGTTGAGATGTGCTGCGTGTTTGCACAGCATTGCTGAATGTTACTTTTTACATGAAATTGGACTTCCTGGAGCTTCCCGGCCTCAGTGGTGGTCCAGAACATCTACTTTCCTCATTTTTTCCAACGTTTCGAAGGATGGTAATCTCAGCAAAGATGCTGAGGCAACACAAACAAATGTTATGCATATGATCGAGTGCAGATGATCCACAAAATCAGGCTGACGCAGTTTGATAGCTGTCGGTGTGAATACACAAGAATGACAAAGGCCGTGGTTCCCTGAAAACAAGCCATGCATTACAAAGTGCCTGCCAAACCAGAATGTAGAGGGTCGCCATTGTATTTTTCTGCACCATTTTGTGTTTTTCCACTCTGGTTTCATTAAAGAAAAACAAATGGTGTACCCCAAAAAAAAAAAAGAAATTACCAAAAGATGGTCTCAGTTCTCTTTTAAATTTAAGCATAATGTGAATGCAAAATGAATTGAGTTCTGTAAGACTTCTGTTGTAGTTTCCCTCTTTAATTTATTAAGAATTTATTTTTTTTCTGTATCTTCAAAATAGAACACTCCTGTGTTTTTGTTCTAAAAAATATTGATGACTCTTCCAATAAACAGATCTATTGAAGGTCTATTGAACACACTTTAGAGTGAGAATGTCATATTAGCCACCCATTCATTATATAGTAGCTCATTAAGGCTTACATGTACCCCCGCCCCCCCCAAAAGTCATTATTGTGTTAAATAGGAAAGACTTTAGAAATAAATATTTTGATTCAGTGTAGAATTTCTTCTTGTTAAGCCCACGGTGTGGCCCTAACTTTGTTTTTAGAATCTGCGTCTGAAATGGCTTTTAGGTGTATTTACTGTACATGGGCTGTTCAGAGGTGGCATGAATGCATTTACACTGCAATTAGAATTGCATAAACAATGCTGTGTGATAAATGTTTTAAATGGACATTAATGTTTTTTAATGAGTATTAAAATATGAAATGGAGTGGGGTGTGTTAAATGCATTAATACATGTAATGTGTTATTTATTCCATAAATAATCACACCAAATTGTGTTAAATCCACAGCTCTGTTTATGTGCAGTTATGTGAAAAAGAAAGGACACACTACTGAATTCCATGTTTTTCCATACAATTACATAATAAAAAATCATCTGGTCTTAAAATTGGAAAATAAAACCTCAGATGAACAACAACACATGATGTGTCATTATTTATTTTGGAAAAATAAAGCCAATATGGAAAAGCCATGGGTGACAAACTAAGGATACCCTATGATTCAGTTGCTTGTAGGTCCACTTTTAGCAGCAATAACTTGAAGTAATCATCTTCTGAATGGCTTCAGTCTCACACATCATTCTGGGGGAATCTTGGCCTACTCTTCTTTACAATGTTGCTCCAGTTTATTGAGGTTTGTGGGCATTTGTTTATGCACAGCTCTTGCCACAGCAATTCAGTCAGGATGAGGTCTGAACTTTGACTGGGCCGCTGCAATTCCTTGATTCTGTTCTTTTTCAGCATTTTACTGGTGTAATTGGTATATCGTCCTGTTGCATGACCCAATCTTGGCCAAGCTTATGCTGTCAGACGGATAGCCTCATATTTGACTCTAGAATACTTTGTTAAACAGAGGAGTTCATGGTCAATTTAGTGACCATGAGGTGCCTAGATCCTGTGGCTACAAAACGAGCACAATCATCAGCCCTCAACCAGCATGCTTGACTTTCAGTATGAAATGTTCTTTCAGCTTTTACCAAATGTGGTGCTATGTATCATGGCAAAACATCTCCATTTTGGTCTTGTCTGTTCAAAAGACATTGTTCTAGAAGTCTTATGGTTTGTTCAGATGCAGCTTTGTGAACCTAAGCTCTGCCATGCTCTTTTTAGAGAGAAGAGGCTTTCTTCTGTTAGCCCTTCCAAACATACCATACTTCACTGGTCTTTTTCAAATTGTACAGTCACAAATTTTATCATTTTACATATTTACTGAGGCCTGTAGAATCTGAGGTGAAATTCTTGGGATTGTCTGCAATTTCTCAGAGTATTGTTTCAGAGAATTTCATGGGACGTCCACTCCTGGTGTCAATCTTGAATGTCTTCCACTTGTGAATAATGTTCCTCACTGTGAAATGATAGACTGAATTGTTTAGAAATGGCCAAATTACCCTTCCCAGATTGATGGCAAGAGCAATTGCTTCTCTAAGATCGTTGCTGATGTCATTTCTCTTTGGTATTGTTAACACACATCTGAAGGCTTTAAACCAGCCAAAACTTCTGCTTTTATTTTTTTAAAAGGTACTCACATTTGCTGATAATCAAATAATGAAAGGTATTGGATCAGCAAGGCCTGACTATTACTTAGCCTCTTAATTCTTGTGTTAACAGTAACAGTGTCTTTAGTTTGTCACCCATGGCTTGTCCATTTTGGCCTAGATTTTCCCCCAAAAATTTTAAGACCTGCCAAGAACCAGATGATTTTGTGTGTGTGTGTCTTAATATGGTAAACCATCTTTTCTTTTTCACAAGACTGTAGTTTCTTTTGGTGTATTTGGCCATTTAAATGCACAAAGCTATGTTTACCAGGAAAATAAAACCAAAATTGTTTATCAGGTAATTAAATGTTTATAAATCAACACACAGTCAACTCAGTTGCATATAGGCATTTAAATTATGCATGAGGTAGTTTGTATATTAACTCAATACTTTGCATTGTTTGACACGTTTTTTTTTGAAGTATAAAAATACCAAAATATTTGTGCATATATTTAGAAAACATGCTAAACTTGGGAAAAAAAAGTTACAGCCAGTTATTCTACTTTGAAATATTGACATTTTATGTCAGAATCGGTGCCACCCAGTCCGCTACTTTAACGCTGTTGCCGCGGGTTGTTTTTGATGTCCGCGGCTTGAATCGACCCCAATAATTTAGCCCCTGAAATGCGGATTTACCAGGGGAACCCTGACAAAAAAATGTGTATTGCATCGCCCTAGAATGGGATTTTTAATGGGGACCCCCCTCAAAATGCAACTGGGCTAGTTTTGAGTAGCAATTGATTAGGTTTTGTTGTGAAAACCTGGCAACCCTGGTCAGAATGTCTGTTTGATTCCACCCGCTGCTATTTTACCCAATAGTATTTTCATCACAACGAGTTGCCAGTTGCCAGAAAAGTGTATTGTAGCCAAAGAGAGAAAACAAACTGGTTCTATTCGAACTAAAAACCATCTGCATCCATCTAAAATCCTCTGAGGCATATTAAAATGCAGCTAAGTCAACTCTTCAACGTAAAGACACATCGCCTTCCATTGTTAATTGCACTTGTTCCTGTCGTGTGTCCTCAGTTTGGCAACTCGTGTGAGAGTCTGAGGAGGAGGTGTTGGAAGAATTTGGACTCCTTCCCATTACACTCCCTAGCTGTTAATATTACATACTGCTTCTTTAACCTGTCGAAACTTAAAAATGCATTCAAACAATAACCTTGTTGATGCCACAATACTTCAACACAAAATTAATGTAGTGTCAGTATGTTCGCTAGAAACAAATCTATAACCTTGGTGTTGCTAGACAGTTACAGGAACACTTCTGTAGTCTAATAATTACACAAGGTCATATCACGACCACACTATTGGAATCTCGTCATAGTTTTATAATACACAGCGGTGAATAGCACATTTCCTGTTTTCCCCCATTCACAAACAGTCGCATTTAAGAATGCAGAGTGAGACTGAACTGCAAAAGCAGTCTATCCTTGGAGGTTTTTGTGCAGTGTTTGTGTTGGTTCTGCTGTTAAAGACTGTTTGGAGCACAACTGTTCCCTTTGCTTTAGAGAATGAGTTTCCCGATGAGGCTACTTGACGAGATGATGCTGTTCATCTGGGGTCATGCATCATCTGTGCTCTCGCTGACCTGAGGCCTGTGGAGCCGCTGCGATACCTGATGGATCCGTGCACAGATGAATAGAGGAGTGACCTGGCTGGTCTTAATGGGATTGTTTGCTCTGTAAAGCGAGACGGCGCATGCGTGCCATGGAATTCCGGAGCGTATTCCATGTGGAGACAGAGCGCTGTTGGCTGAACCTGTTGAACCCCACCACGAAAGTGCACGTCATTACATGTCTCATTTCACAGCAAACATGGGCTTGACTGTGTCGCTGCAATGACTCCGGCACTCTAAAGATAATGAATCAGCTCGGATACGGCATGTTTTTGACTTTGGATGTGGAATTGCGTGCTTGTGTGCTCGATGTGGTGTGATGATTACTGGAAGAGTGTTGGAGCTGCCGCGAGCCTGACACTCCAGATGAATCAGTCGGCCTCATTTGCTAAGCACCTCGCTCTCTAATGCAGATCTAATTCAAAAACCTCATGATTCAGATCCGTGTGTTTGTCTAAAAGCCGGATGGATGTGCTGTATCAATTATTTATTCATTTAGGTGCAGCTGTGCAACCCAGAGCAGCGCTTCTCGTAAGACTCAAAGGTTTCGTTCACCAAAAAAAACAGTTGTTTCATTAAATCACTTCGTTCCAAACCCATATGTGACCCTGGACCACAAAACTGAAGTGGCATGGGTATGTTTGTAGAAGTAGCCAAAAATATATTGTATAGGTCAAAATGATCGATTTTTCTTTTATGCCAAAAAACATTAGGATATTAAGTAAATCTCATGTTCCATTAGGATATTTTATACATTTCCTACGTTTGTAATATGCATTGCTAAGAACTTGACTTGGACAACTTTAAAAGCAATTTTCTCAATATTTAGTTTTTTTTTTTTTTTTTTTTTTTGCACCATCTGATTCTCAGCCAAATATTGTTATATCCTAACAAACCATACACCAATGGAAAGCTTATTTATTCAGCTTTCAGGTGTATAATTTTTTTATTTCTTTTTTTTTTATGACTGGTCCTGGGTCACACATTTGGTTTTCTTCTGTGGATCACAGAAGCAATGACCTAAAATGACGTTTTAAAACCAAAATTAAATCCATTTATTTAGCAGAAAACCTAAAATAGTTTATTTAATAATCAATTGGCTAATTATTGATTCATTAAATGATACATTTTCAAATTGTTAATTTGTTGAGATATAAACATTTAAATTTGTCAAATTGTGGCGCACCACACACTATAGGAGCAAAACGGTTAAATCTAGAATTTGGCCGATATATACTGCCCTCCAAAAGTTTGGAAACACCCCTGGCAAAGTGGTTTTGGACGACATCAGCATAAATCCTTATCTTTTTTTTGGTGCAAATACATTAAAGTAGCTTGACATTATCATTGAAGACCAGCAATAATAATTTTCATTTTGATTACATAATAATGGCAATATATACATGTCAAAGTCAGACATGCCCCTTTGCCAGCTGTGATGCCTAGTTACTGGTTTAAACTTGGCCCTGGTTTTCAGAAGATTTTTGCGTCAGCACACCTTAATAGCTTCAACAGTTGATTGCCAATTTAGTTTAGCATACAATAAACCAATTAAAACCCAATTTAGGTCAGATAGTTTACAAATAGCTCTTGCCAAATGACTTGTTTGGCCCATTTTATAGAGAGTTTCCATGTGTTTCTTGACAACATGGCAAAGTGCAAGCAGCTTTCTCTGGAAACATGTCAGTCTGTAATAGTTCTAAGGAATGAAGGCTATTCAATGTGAGAGATAGCTAAAAAGTTGAAAATTTCACTGAAAGGTGTTCGAATGAAAGGCAAAGTCTGGGTCCAATAAAGACAGAATGAGGAGTTAGAATACCAAGCAGTACCTCTTCTAGTGAGGACAAATATGTAAGAGTGTCCAGCCTTCGCAGCAGATGCCTAACTTGTCCAGAGCTGACAGCTGATCTCAACAATGCATGTGCTGTACCAGTGTCATGTATTACTGTCTGTTGGAGACTCCAATAAGCAGGTATACATGGCCAAATATATATAATAAGAAAGCACTGCTAAAATCAAACCAGAAGAAAAAGAGACTGCAGTGGGCAAAGAAGCACAGAAACTGGACAGCAGATGATTGGATGAAGGTGCTCTGGACGGATGAATCCAAATTTGAAGTTTTTGGCTCAAAGAGACGATTTTATGCTGGTGAAAAGATGTCAGATGCCTGTATCACACCCACTGTGAAACATGGAGGTGGCAGTGTGATGGTCTGGGGCTGTTTTGGAGCAGGAAATCTTGGTGACCTGTATCATGTCCAAGGAATATTGAACCAGCTTGGATACCACAGTATTTTGCAATGACATGCTGTTCCTTCTGGTCAGCGCCTTATTGGTCACGGCTTCACCAATGACCTCAAGCACACTTCCAAGCTGTGCAAATCCTGTTTGGAGAGGAAACTGTCAGCTGGCATCATGTCTGTCATGGAATGGCCTCCCCAATCTCCTGACCTTAACCCAATTGAGTTACTATGGGAGGAACTGGACCGTAATGTCCGTAAGAAGAGTCCAACCAGTGTGAATCATCTTTGGGCAATCCTTCAGGAGGCTTGGAGTAATATATCAAGTCAATGTTTGAATAAACTGACAGCTCGGATGCCCAGATTATGCAGAGCTGTAATAGCTGCTAATGGTGGATATTTTGATGAATCAAAAATGTAATTTTTTTATATGTATAAACTGTTTATGTAATAAGACATGTTTTCTTAGTTTGTGTTGTGCCTTATCAGTGCAAAATTATCACAAATTTAAAAGGATTCATGCCAATACTGTCCAAAATCCCACTTTCCAGACTTTTGGAGGGCAGTGTATAAAAGAAATTGATCTCGATATTGTCAACATTTTTTACGATATTCAATATAGAGCTTGATATATTTGCATTCGTTTATAAATAATAAAAAAAAAAGATTTTCTTGTGTCCCCATTAAAAAAAAACACAAAACAAAAATAGAACAGCTATTGTTACAAAGTCAATACAAAATGTTAAGTGCAAGTTTAAGCAGTTAAAAAATCTAGACCAAATGATCACTTACTGCTTTTTATAAAATTAACCCATGTATATGTAACTGAAGTATACTGCAAAACGTGGTGAGGAACACATGGTTGCCAGATTGCTTAAAATAGGCAAAACACCAGGCATAAAATGTATCCTTGTAACAGCGTAGCTCTGATTCGGGAATTTGAACTCTCGATATCTGGCAACCGCACTCATGAATGCTCACGTAGTAGAGGCGTGTGCAGCAGGTCCCCAATAACATTTTCTCCTTTTTTTTTAACGAAAATACCAAGGTTTTTGGTCAAGTTTTTATTTTTTTGAATGCATTCAAGTCAGCAAATTTGCATATTCATGTAGTCATAGCTTTCGTTTATTGACCTTATTGTCGTCTCGCTTTAGTCATGGGGAAAAAAGCTTGTCAACGAGCATTTTTCATCATAGTTTTCATTAACAAAACTAACACTTTTCCATTTTGCTAATGTGTGGAAAAAAGTCTCTAGCGTGGTAAGGGAACGTAATATTGGATTTTCGGCACGTTCTTTTGCGAAAGTAACCTCTTCCAAGACCCATATTTACAAAATATAGACTTCTGGGAATACATACTCTGGTCTCAAGAGACCAAGTCAATCATTTTGGATCCAAAAGCATCCAAATTGTTCTGGTGTTGCTAGAGGAGGAGTACAGTGAGAAGTGTCTGGTTCCCACAGTGATGTTCAGCAGTAGTAAAGCTCTTCTATAGGGATGTATGAGTGCTGAAGGTGTGAGGGAGTTGTACTTTATCAATTCTGTCATCAATTCACACACTACTGTGTGATGTAATATAAAAACTGAAACGGTAGGTGCTACCCTCTCCGAATTTTTTCGGCATGACAGTGAAGATATTCATTCTCCCAAGATTAAAATCCTTCAGTGGACATGTATTTTACTCAATCCTTGTGCTTTTGAGCGGCTGTGGAGGATTCTTAAGAGACAAGCTGAGCAACACTGAGCAACATTCTGTATGACTACACATAAGGGAAAAACACTGAAAAATATTTTTGCTGCTGTTTTCCAAACAATGAAAAGATGATGGATGCTCAAAACATGTCAAAAGCACCATAAAGGCAGTTTATACAGTTGTGCTCAAAAGTTTACATACCCCTTGCAGAATAGGCAAAATGTTAATTATTTAACCAAAATAAGAGTGATCATATAAAATGCATGTTATTTTTTATTTAGTACTGACCTGAATGAGATTTTACATAAAAGACATTTACATATAGTCCACAAGAGAAAACAATAGTTGAATTTATAAAAATGACCCTGTTCAAAAGTTTACATACCGTTGATTCTTAATACTGTGTTGTTACCTGAATGACCCACAGCTGTTTTTTTTTTTTTGTTTGTTTGTTTAGTGATAGTTGTTCATGAGTCCCTTGTTTGTCCTGAACAGTTAAACTGTCTGCTGTTCATCAGAAAAAATCCTTCAGCTCCCACAAATTCTTTGGTTTTCCAGCATTTTTGTGTATTTGAACCCTTTCCAACAATGACTGTATGATTTTGAGATCCATCTTTTCACACTGAGGACAACTGAGGGACTCATATGCAACTATTACAGAAGGTTCAAACACTCACTGATGCTCCAGAAGGAAAAAACATGCATTAAGAGCCGGGGGGCGAAAACTTTTGAACAGAATGGAAATGTGTACATTTTGCTCATTTTGCCTAAATATCA
Source organism: Cirrhinus molitorella (assembly GCA_033026305.1). NCBI lineage: Eukaryota > Metazoa > Chordata > Actinopteri > Cypriniformes > Cyprinidae > Cirrhinus > Cirrhinus molitorella. The sequence continues at coordinate 32,295,841 of CM065123.1, read as the reverse complement.
TATTTTTCAGTTAAGCACTGCCCTTCAGAAGCTACAGAAGATTCCAAGAAGATTTCCAAGAAGACAAAATTTGTTAAATTTACCATGACCTTCAAATTTCAAAAGTTTTCACTCTTTTCTTCTGGAGCATCAGTGAATGTTTGAACCTTCTGTAATAGTTGCATATGAGTTCCTCAGTTGTCCTCAGTGTGAAAAGATGGGTCTCAAAATCATACAGTCTTTGTTGGAAAGGGTTCAAATACACAAAAATGCTGAAAAACCAAAGAATTTGTGGGAGCTGAAGGATTTTTTCTGATGAACGGCAGACAGTTTAACTGTTCAGGACAAATAAAGGACTCATGAACAACTATCACTAAACAAAAAAAACACCACTGTGGGTCATTCAGGTAACAACACGGTATTAAGAATCAAGGGTATGTAAACGTTTGAACAGGGTCATTTTTTTTAAATGTTTTCTCTTGTGGACTATATGTAAATGTATTTTATGTAAAATATCTTATTCAGGTCAGTACTAAATAAAACATAACATGCATTTTATATGATTCCTCTTATTTTGGTTAAATAATTAACATTTTGCATATTCCGCAAGGGGTATGTAAACTTTTGGGCACAACTGTATGATGTGTGCAGTGCACTATATTTCATGTGTTCGAAGACATCAAGAGACCCAAATTTAAATGCAACGCTAAAATCCTCCCCTCCATTGTAGCTTTCAAACCTATAAAAGAACATTTCTGTCACATAAGAAGAAAAAAGTCTTGCTTTGGCAATTAAAATCGTGACATAAGTTGATAATTTTATGTCATAATATTACCTTCTTGGACGTTTTGTTTCATAATTG